>JASWHV010000014.1:51352525-56152525 GCA_030760725.1 Neostapfia colusana | reverse complement strand
CGTCAGACTCGGCTGCTCACCGAGCCCGGTATCCATGCAGTTCGTACACTCGGCCGTCATCATTCGCTCGGATGTTCTGAAGCCAAACACGCCTTGAGCTACGTGTTCACGTTACTGACCACGTGATGGGGTCTCCCAAATTGCCCAAAGCACGCCAGGGACAGACGTTGCTTGAATACCCCAAACGACATGAAGAGTCGAAGAGGATATTAAAGCGGGTCGGGTTAGCTGCCACCCGTGGGGCTCCACCCTTCAGCTTGTGCGCACTGGTGGACAGCGCTTACGTGCACCCCCTAAGACATAAAGCATCCCGAGATGCACGATTTTCCGACATAAGCAAATATGTTAGTATGCCACATTCTATACACTAATAACATCCTTATATGGGCTACTAACTCGTTCCTCACTGGATCTTTGAAAAAGATGACCTTTGTAGTGTGTTAAACTTCAAGCGAGCTCTGATACCACACTGACACGACCCCACGGTCTTGTCGAGCCAGGATCACGCTGAGGGGTGCTGCGTTGCACAGCACCGGATAACGCACATTAAAGATACAAAGCGGAAGCAAAGTTTTATTACATAAACAGGTTTATGAACAGTTGTACAACAAAATATGTTCAGTCTACACTCACGGCATAGACTATGCATCGAGTTCACGTTCAGCCCGTGAACGTGTCCCCGCTAGCACGCACACACACTAACACGGCGGCGTACACGACTCCCACTCGACGGGGTTCCCCTCCTGGGGTTCCGTCTCCTTCTCGGGAGTCCCTTCCTCATAAACCCCTGCAAAAGCTTCAAACACAAGCAGTGAGCATGATGGCTCAGCAAGACTGACCCGTCCCTCCTATACATGGAACTTCTACATGATGGCTGATAGGTTACATGAGGTAAAATAAGTTGCAAAGGACTCGCCTAATTAGTGGAACCTTACTTTCCAGTTTTAGCAGAAGGTTGTACGAAAACCTTATGCTAAGGCACATGAGAGAGCCGCAATCAAACAAGAAACGCATTTCTCTCATGTACTTTGCCCAAAGTTGAAAAGAACTTTAATTAGCTTTAAAACTACACAAGACCTTAACAAGCAAAGTAGGTCTTTCAAATCAGCAAACGAGGGTTGCTTCGGTCAGGGGGGCGTGGATCACGTTAAAGAAGCGATCGGAACCGACCTGGCGCTCGCGCGTGGGAGCAAGCAGCTGGTGGCGCGGCAAGCTCCTCGGTGGCGCCCGGCAGCTCTCGGTGGGTTTGAGAAAAGATCAGGAACAGTGCAGATGGTTGCTTCAGTTGCAAGTTTTGATCTTCCACTCTATGACATGTGGGTCCCACCTGACATTTTCCTCCCCAAAAGATCTCCTCAAGCTGATCTTCTCAAACTCCTTATTGGTTCAACACTTTCAAATAAAAATGTGAGCCTCATTTTTGGATGCTCATCCATGTACTACTTTGCATGAAGAAAAGTTTTAGCAAGTCCCATTTTTTATGTCTTTGCCACACCTATGAGCTCAAACCTTAGTTTTATTCATGTACATGTTTTGGGACTTTTACATTCCCCCCCCCCTTAACTGAATCTCATCCCGAGATTACAAAAGAAGAAGAAGACGGAGAGGTAATTACAAACTGTACAAAGCTAAAAGTTCCAGATAGTTGGTGTGGAGGTAATCTTCACTTTCCCACGTCGCCTCTTCCACGGTGTGATTACTCCACAGCACTTTGAAAAATCTGATTGTTCGATTCCGGGTTACCCGGGTCTTTTCATCGAAAATCTGAACCGGTCGCTCGGTGTAGGTCAGGTCCGGTTTCAACTCGTCGATTTCCTCGGTGCGAACAGCAGCGGTGAATTTGAGGCACTTCCGCAGCTGTGACATTAAATGCATCATGGACACCCGCTAGACTTTCTGGTAGTTCCAGCCGGTAGGCTACGGGTCCGCATTTCTCCGTGATAGCAAAAGGACCAATAAAGCGGGGAGCGAGTTTCCCCTTTACACCGAACCGGTGAATTTCCTTCATCGGAGATACACAAAGATACACGTTCTCTCTGACGTCAAAATGCAATGTCCTACGCCTTTGATCAGCGTAGCTCTTCTGTCGGGATTGTGCAACCTTCAAGTTCTATTGTATGAACCGAACTCGATCTTCGGCTTTGTTGACAAGATCAACCCCAAACAGAACTCTTTCGCCAGACCCACACCAATTCAACGGTGTGCGACACTTCCGGCCGTAGATAGCTTCATACGGTGCCATTTTAATATTCGCTTGATAAGCATTGTTGTATGAAAACTCGGCCAACGGTAGGTGATCATCCCAATTCCTACCGTAGTGGATGGCACCCGCTCTCAACATGTCCTCAAGCACTTGGTTCACCCTCTCAGTTTGTCCATCGGTTTGAGGGTGATATGCGGAGCTTCTAATTAGCTTGGTGCCCAACGAGGCATGCAGCTGCTCCCAAAAACGAGCAACAAACAACGCACCTCGATCTGAAATGATGGTCTTCGGGACACCATGTGAGCATATGATTCTGGAAATGTATAACTCCGCATATTGCCTTGCTTGATAATGAGTGTTCACCGGTATGAAATGAGCTGACTTCGTCAACCGGTCAACGACTACCCATATTGAGTCATGCTTCCGGGATGTGAGCGGTAATCCGACGATGAAGTCCATACTCACATCTTCCCATTTCCATGCCGGTATCTTCAAAGGTTGTAGCGGTCCGGCTTTCCGCATATGATCAGCCTTGACCCGTCTACACGTATCACACTCGGATACGTATTTAGCGATTTCCCTCTTCATCCTTGTCCACCAAAATTTCTGTTTCAAATCTTGGTACATCTTGTTACTTTCTGGATGAATGGAAAACTTAGACAGGTGGGCTTCATCCAAGATCTTCTTCCGGAGTTTCAATTACGTGGTACCAATATACGGTCCTTAAACCATATCGTACCGTTCTCATCCTTCTGGAAACATTTCACTTCTCCGTTGTCTAGTCTTCTCCGTATGTGAGACATACCTTTGTCTCTTCTTTGAGCCTCAACGATCTTTTCACGGATTGTTGGAATGAGCGCGGGATTATAAAACGCGCCATACGGAATGACACGGAGACTTGGTTCTTCGTCTTCCAACTCAGCAATCGCCAAGTTGTGAACATGGGCTTTTCGACCTAAGCGCGTCGGCAACCACATTTGCTTTGCCCGGATGGTAGTGGATATCAATTTCATAATCTTTGAAGAGCTCCAACCATCTCCGTTGTCTCATATTCAGCTCCTTCTGCGTGAAGATATACTTCAAGCTTTTATGGTCAGTGCAGAGGTGAACAAGATTACCATGCAGATAATGCCCCCACATCTTTAACGCCAACACCACTGCAGCAAGCTCAAGATCGTGAGTTGGATAATGCTGCTCGTAGTTTCACAGTTGACGAGACCCATAGGCGACTACACGCCCTTCTTGCATAAGAACACAGCCGAGACCGATGTCGGATGCATCACAGTACACATCAAATGGCTTCGTCGTGTCCGGCTGAGCAAGAACTGGAGCTCTTGTGAGATGTTTCACCAAAGTTTTGAATGTGGCTTCACATGCTGCATTCCACATGTATTTAGTGCCTTCTTCAGCAGCTCCATCATTGGTTTAGCAATTTTTGAGAAGCTCGGAATGAACCTCCGATAATACCCCGCTAAACCTAGGAAACTTCGGACCTCGTGGACTGATATGGGAGATGCCCACTTCAGCACTTGTTCAATCTTGTTGGGGTCCACGGCAATACCTTCTGCTGAAATAATATGGCCTAGGAAAGGTACTTGGTCAATCCAAAATTCGCACTTGCTGAACTTGGCATATAATTAGTGTTCCCGCAACCGTTGTAGCACGATGCGCAGATGTTCAGCATGCTCTTCTTCAGATTTGGAGTAAACCAATATGTCGTCAATGAATACCATGACGAACTTGTCTAACTCCGGCATGAACACCGAATTCATCAAGTACATGAAGTGTGCCGAAGCGTTGGTTAACCAAAATGACATGATGAGGTACTCATAGAGTCCGTATCTCGTCGAGAAAGCTGTCTTCGGTATGTCCTCCAGTCGGATCTTGATTTGATGATAGCCCGACCGAAGATCCATCTTCGAAAAATATCTTGGCACCCACAAGTTGATCGAACAGGATATCAATGCGGGGCAAAGGATACTTGTTCTTTATCGTGACAGCATTAAGAGGACGGTAATCAACACATAGCCGCAGTGTTTCGTCCTTCTTCTTAACGAACAGTGCAGAGCAACCCCAAGGTGAAGAACTTGGCCGTATGAAATCCTTGCACATGAGTTCATTCAGTTGCTCTTTCAACTCCGCTAGCTCGTTCGTTCGGTGCCATCTTGTAAGGCCTTCGTGAGATAGGAGTCGTTCCCGGCGCCAGTTCAATCTTGAACTCGACGTCCCGTTCGGGCGGCATGCCCGGTAAATCATCGGGAAATACATCGGGATAATCACGTACCACCGGAGTATCTTCAAGCTTAAGTGCTTCCGTGTGGTAGGCCTCTACCATATCTGGGTCTTCGCGGTCTAAAAACAGTGTGTGCTATCCGTGAATCGGCTAGTCAATCTGGTCAGTCCGATTACCGATATTGAGAACGGCACCGTGACGATTTAACCAAGACATCCCCAATATTATGTCTATCTTCTGCCTATCCAACATAATCAGCGATGTTGGGTATATTTTTCCTCCTAAACACAAAGCTGCTCGGGACACAATCTGATTAGCAGAGATATTTCCTCCCGGTGAACGGATAAGATAACTCGTTGTGGGAGTATTGATGGATAATTGGTGCTGATCCATGCAGGTTTTGCTGATAAAATTGTGAGTTGCACCGGAATCAAAAAGTACAAGCACGGGCACGTCTTTGAGAGTAAACATGCCCGCTAACACCAGTGCTCCCTCCAGGACATTCTCAATAGCAAGATGTTGCACACTCCGGATTGCAATGCTATTATATTCACTTGAGCAGGTGGCGGCATACCACCTGATAATGATGGTTGTCTAGTGTTTAACAACTTCTCCAGGCATTCTTGCCTAAAATGCCCTGAACGGTGGCAATAAGCACACGGAGGTTTCCCCGGTTCTTCGATGACTTGTGGTTGAGAAGTTGATGTACTTGGTTGCAGCAATGATACAACAGGTGTCATTCATTGCTGCGGCAATGGTGTTGCTTCAAGACAAGATTCTTGAGCAGGAAATCTGTACGGAGTTGATCTTACTGGTGCTTGCCATATTTCATCGGATGGTGTGTGATACACCACACGGTATTTGCGAGGAACAACTGGTGTGTCTTCTTGCACATCATCCCGGTCCCTCTTCTCTGCTTCACACCCAAGTGTCGCTTGTTCTTGCAGCAGGGCAGCACTGATCAACTCGGTGTAACTGCCTTGATTTAACAAAGCCAACTTATCTTTTAATATGGCACTCGGGCCATAGAAGAAGTAGTCACACCTTGCAGCTTCACTCGTCGCGTAAGCAGGAGCATATTGTGCCAAAAGGTTGAACCTTTTGACATACTCAAGGACACTCATCTCCCCCTGCCTCAAGTTCCTAAATTCTTGCTGCTGGGCCTTAATAAAACTCATAGGAATGTGACGAGCACGGAATGCTTCACGAAATTCTGTCCATTCCACTTGATGGCCTTCCGGAACGGTGGCGAGATAAGAGAACCACCAATTTATGGCGGCTCCATGGAGCTGTTGAACTGCAAATAAGGTCTTCTGATACTCATCACACTCAAACACTCCAAACTTGGACTCCATAACCCGAAGCCACTGATCAGCTTCCACTGGTTCATTGGCTTCCGTGAAAATTGGCGGTTGTGTCGCCAAGAAATCCAAATAGGCGTTCCGAGGCGGAACGTCCTGTTGTGCACGTTGGAGTAAGCCCTGTTGTACCAAGGCTTGGAGTAGTCTTGTGTTCTCTTAGCTTGACTCGACCATCTGAACCATGACATCTGCCCATACCGTTGATGGTGGTGCCCCTGGTGGAGTCGAGTCATCACCGTCTCGGCGAGAACTTTCAGCCCTACTCGGAGAATGATTACGCACCATACTGCAAAAGAATAATTTTGAGGAGAGTAAAAACTTGATCTCAGCAGTATGTGAAAGTATTTAAAACATGAACATGCTAAAACTTTATGAAAGCATAACAGAATTTTATGTTTACACATCTTCCTAAAGCCAAAATATTCAGTCCCTTATTCTGTACAGACAGACCTTTCTGTACTTAAACCAGATTTTGATCCGGTTATAAGCATTTTCATAACTCAAGTTGAAAACAAAAGTTAAAGTTAACTTCAGCATCTTTCCAACGAGTACTCACATGCCTATGGATCATCTCTGGATCAAAAGTTATGATTGTTCAAGGTTGACAGAATTTCTGGAGAAAATTTGCCAGCATCTCCTTTGTATGTGGCTGTTTTCATCACAGTTGTACATAAAAAGGAAGTACAATTCTGAACAAACTATGAACTACAAAATTGCTGCAAATTTCATAACCTTTCCAGAACTGTATCATGCACCTTCATTGGGTCAATCTACACGGAGTTATGCTCTGTCAAAGTCCAGCAAAAATTTCTGCCAGAACAGAGCACTCTGTTTTCGGATCAAAAGAAGCCTAGCAATTCTCTTCTTTGAAACTTAGTCCAAATGAAGAGCTCAGTAGCTAATATGTGCTTTCCAACATCCATTTTTAGTTTGAAAGTTAGCCATGAATGATTTCTTCATAGGAAAGAAAATTATCAAGTGTAGTACGGTGGCGATGCACCGTATGACATATGACGGTTCTACGTTGCCTCACCAAAGAAAAACACAACCGGATTACACCGGCAGATTCGTATCCTTAGGTGGCACTAAAACGGTCACTCGCAAACGTGTTCTACACGTACTAAGGTTTTCGTGGTTAGTACCTACATAAAACACACTCAATCATCAGGTTCGGCTGCACACCGAACCCGGTATCCATACAGTTTGTACACCCGTCCGTCATCACTCGCACGGGTGTTCTCAAGCCAACACGCCTTGAGCTACATGTTCACGTTACTGACCATGTGACGGGGTCTCCCATACTTGCCCAAAGCACGCCAGGGAATGGCGTTGCTCGAATACCCCAAACGACATGAAGAGTCGTAGAGGATACTAAAGCGAGTCGGGTTACCTGCCACCCGTGGGGCTCCAGCCTTCAGCTTGTGCGCACCAGTGGACAGCGCTTACGTGCACCCCCCAAGACATAAAACGTCCCGAGATGCACGATTTTCCGACATAACAAATAAGTTAGATTGCCACCTTCATAATATGCTAATAGTAGTCCTTATGTGGGCCTAGTACCGTTATCTCACCGTATCCTAAGTTTTTAACGTAATATGATGCTCAATCCATGTGCTATTCCTAACGCAGCTCTGATACCAACTGAGACAGGGCTCTAACACCACTTGTCACAGCTCTGATACCACGCTGTGAGGGACATGACCTCGTTAGGTGGTGTCGTGATATGCGGCACCCAACAGCACACGGGTCGATGAAACACATCACATTACATAAATTATTTGCGGAAGCGTACAAAAGTGTTTTACAAATACTTATCTCAAAATAAGCTACAGCGGAAGACTATTACTCTCACGAATCATTTCTAACTTATCAACAAAGAAACCGTCCAGCCCGCGGACGTTTCTTACTAGCAACACAAAGAACAATCTGCAGCGGCGAGGATGCTCTTGAGTAACCACTCGGAGGTTCCTGAGTCTCATCGGCATCCCTTCATAAGCATGAAGTCAAACCTGCAAAACAACTCGGATAGCATCCGTGAGCACAACGCTCAGCAAGACTTAACCGTCACCCTAAACATGCAACTCTATGTGAGATTATGAACCTAAAGTAGGATGGCATAATGCATAATAAGCTCGCCTAAAAGTGAATCCTTACTTTCAGGTATTATTTGCAGCAATTTTAAGTAACGTTGGGCACACCACATCGGGAGTCCACAATCAAACAAGAAATGCTTTACCCCGATGTAAATTGCTCACGGCATAAAAGAATCGAGTTTGCACTAGCTATTCATCAATGATGCATAACAAAGGTAGTATAACTTCAAATAAATGTGATTAGTTCCTTTCTCATGCAAGTTCTTACTACGTCACGACTATGAGAACAAGTATGCTCGGTCCATCCCGCGAGCGACGGTGATTCGAATCAATAGCACCCGGACTACACGGCACGTACGCCCGTACTCGACGTTGCCTACAGCAACCATCACTGACGTCGTACGCGGCAGCCTTTCTCCCGTTTCACCCCTGTTGAATCGATCAAGTCGCCCCGTACAGTAGCCACTCTCATGGTGCACCTACCGACATGAGATGTCATTAGAATGTTCTCCACATACTGCACACCGGCTGTCCGCCTGAGGCGACCCGAAAAGTCCCAACGACAGCTTCCGAGGTACATCGGTTTACTCGGTCCTATAATATCAGCATGAGTCCGGTACACAACTCAAACTTGTTCAACAGGGCTGCATACGGATCGGTCCTTGACCGACACGGACAGGTCTATAGCACCCAGGCCCCTATGTCCTGCTGCTCCTACAACCTTCCGGTCTCAACTTTAACTTGCTAATTCATTTCTGAACCAATCCCATATGCCCCTGTTGCTCCTGAACATGCGAGTAGCATCTGACCACTCGACTTCTACCAAATCTTACTTAAGCATGGCAGTTCTACATGGTGAAAGACACCTACCCAATACTCCATGGGTTCATTTGGTTATGAAAGAGGAGTATCAAACACTAGACCTAATGCACAATTCATATCTTAACCGAAAGTGAATACAAAATAAAAACTTAACAGTTGTTAAATGCAAACCGGAGCTTGCCTGTTTTGCAGGGTAGTCATATATAATCAGTTAGTGTCCTTGCTGATCCACCCTTGATTCCGAAGCTTGATCCATTTCAATGAATCACTCCTTTGAATCCCCTTCGTTGTGGTTCCTATTGAAATGCATATGCATATGTTTATAAAATGTAATGGAAAGAAGTTATAGAATGGAATTCTTAAGAATAGAGGTTGTGTGGAAAAGCCAAAAATGGCTTGGTTTGCCTCTGTTGTGCAAAGGAACAGAAATGAACTAAATTGACCTTAGTGTTGTAGCTACACCCTAACTACTTTCTCTAATAACATAGTAGATGAGCTGAAAAGGATTGGATGCACTGAAGAACAAGAACTCCAATGGCCTCAAAACTTTTACAGCAGGTCCTATACTACCTAGGGATTTAGCTTGCCAAATTGCAGCTAATGTGGAGTCAAATTATGTTCTCTATAATTCTCACCATGTCTCTCATGTATTTCCACCTATACATAAGTATGGAGAATAAGAACAGGGAGTTCTACAGCTCCACTTGGGCTGATAATTTACATGTGAGTTCCTGGTCATAAGAAAGTAATCTGGTCCAAAACTCAGCCCTTTTACTTGAGTAGTTCTCCCAGAACAATTCTTTAAGCATTTTCTACTTAAAATAATTAATTCTGGAGTACTATGCATTTTCATGCCCAACTTAGTGAACTAAAATTTCAAGTATGTCTCATAGAGCTTTCCTAAATTTTTCCTATGATTTTTGGAGCTAGGGATTTCCCAGAATAGATTTTTCAAGTGAGAAACATTTTCTGAAAATGTTTCTGCTCTTATGAACACAGCAGATTGTTTTTGGCAAATTCCCACTCAAATGATCTTCAAATGAGCTGAAACGTTGCTAGAAGGTCAACACTATTCTAAAGAATATTCTTGCAAAATTTGAGGATTTTTAAATAACCCAAACTCCCTCAATAATTCCTTTTCAGAAAGACTTCAAAGAATTGTCCAGAATTATATATTGACTTTCATGCAAATCTGATTTCATATTTGGATAGATCTTTGAACAAGGAATCCAACCCAATTGGAATCACTCAATTTGGAGGTTTCTACAAGAAGCTATGATTTTCCAAAGTTTGAGCCATCACTGGAATTGTTTTCCTATTGAAAACTCCACTGGGCCCGCTATTTTAAATCCCAGCCAATAAGAAAGGGCCACACCGGGGTCACAGTTCTTTTGCGTGCCAGCACACTGGATCCGGCCACAAGCCGATCCCGGATTTAAAATTGAGCCGCTGACAGACAGGCCCGGCCCTTTCTTCCACCTCCCGTCGGTCCCTCGCGCGCGCGCCGCCGCCACCTCGCCGGAGCGAGCTGTAGCTCGCCGGATTGCTGCTGCCGACCACCACTCGAGCCAAAACTCGCCGCCAGGGCGTTTGTGCCATCGAGGAACGCGTTGGGAGTACCAGTTCGGGCTGCCGGTGACCGGAAATACCCCGACAACTTTCGGCAGCCTCGGTTGAGGTTCGGCGTCGTCGGTCGTGGGTTCTAACCCGCCAAAACCTTGACCAAATAGCTCTTCAGCATCAGTACACCTCTAGGAAGCTCGACAAGGCCTCAAAGATGTTCAAAAACGGCTGCAAGTTGGTCGGTATCGTGTGACCGATCGTGCCCGCCATGAACGTCCTTGATCAAGCTCGAAATTCGTCGTTCCTAGCCGGTTTCATGCAATGGATGCTAAAGGGATTCTGATCGCCGGCTAGTCCAGCAGCTACATCCAAGATTTGAGGGCCTATGAAGGATCAGAGAGGGGGAATTTGTAGAAACCATGCCGGCTGCTCGGGTTTGAACTCGCTGGAGCAAAATTCCAAAATTCGTCGTCGATGTTTCACAGTTCGGCTCGAGCTTCAGTTGGTAGCAGCACCACCACAGCGCGCTCCCGTGGCCGTGCTTGATCGAGCATGAAAAACACCGTAGTGGTATGTCCACGTGAAGCCGATCGCCGGCTTTGAGCTAAGTCGAAGCGGTTGAGTTGTTTGGAAGGCAAGGGACACCGGAGCTCACTCGTTTCTAGGTCAGGGACGCGAGCAGCGAGTGCACCGTGCCGTTTTGCAGCTCAGAGGGGGACGGCGCGGTCGTTTCGGCCGGTTTCCTGATCAAGCCAAGGTAGCGGAGGGGAGAGAGCTCCGCTCGGTATTCACACGCGAGGAGGAGAAAGCAAATGAGGTTTGCTTCGGTCAGGGGGCATGGATCACGTTAAAGAAGCGATCAAAACCGACTTGGCGCTCGCGCGTGGGAGCAAGCAGCTGGTGGCGCGGCAAGCTCCTCGGTGGCGCCCGACAGCTCTCGATGGGTTTGAGAAAAGATCCGGAACAGTGTAGATGGTTGCTTCAGTTGCAAGTCTTGATCTTCCACTCTATGACATGTGGGTCCCACCCCACATTTTCCTTCCCAAAAGATCTCCTCAAGCTGATCTTCTCAAACTCCACAATTCTGAGTTTTGAAAGGTGGGCTAGAATCCAAATTCTCCAAATTCAGTTTGAATTTGCATGACAAAATTTGAATTTGGTTAGAATTTGAAAATGCTTCTCTTTAACTCCCTTTTGAGCCCACCCTACAAATGAAAAGTTTGTGATCCACTTTTCCCACAATTTCCATCTATAGGGCTGCATGTTTATTCAAAGTTTTGGCCACCATAGTGTGAACTTTGAATTTTAAATCTGATGTTTAAACTTGCATGCAAAGAGGCATTTAAATCCTTATTGGTTCAACACTTTCAAATAAAAATGTGAGCCTCATTTTTAGATGCTCATCCATGTATTACTTTGCATGAAGAAAAGTTTTAGCAAGTCCTATTTTTCATGTCTTTACCACACCTATGAACTCAAACCTTAATTTTATTCATGTACATGTTTTGGGACTTTTACAGAAAAATCGCATGTTGTGGGATTGAGATCAGTGATGCCCATGGGTGAGGTGTTGGGTTGCATCAGTATGCATTAGGTCGCACCACTCTTTACTTTGTGCATTGCATCTATATTTGTTCTATTCCCCTCCCGAAGGGCGAGGTTGAGCTTTCTCAGTACCTTTGTACTCAGATGTTGTTGATATGTTTTTTAGAGGATCCTGGCTTCATGCCGGAGGACTTTGAGTAGGGTCGCATCCGCACCCAAGTTGTATAGTGGAACCATGGGTGAAAAGGAGCTACTAGTCTCTGTGTTATTGACCATTATATCTTTCTTGTTAGTAGTTATAGTTTTTATCCACATAGATATGTCGTTGTAATAAAGCTCAGTATGGTTATGGTTCCACTTGTATTATAATACTATATACTAAACTCTGCTTCTGGTATAATATTACACGTTTAGTTCCGATCTTATTGGTCGGGACACTTCATAACACCATATCCGGGTTCCGATATGGTGCGCCACTAAGTTGGTGGTGACCCGACCCTTGTCCACTTAACATTATACCTAAGTCCCGATATGGCGCGTCGCTAAGAGGGTTACGCCCCAACAAATTTTTATTGGGTTTCATTTTTATGAGAATGGCTGAGTGCAGTTATTGGCTCGTCAAGCCTATCACAATCCCTCCTCGTTTAGGACCGGCTATATCATTACAACATAGACGGAGTTAGTTTTAAACTCACCAAAACTTAAAATAGAGATCAATTCATATTTGAGACTGGCATAGAGACAATCTAACAAAAACTAGATTTCTATGTGGTTGGAGCAAGAGGCAAGACATATCTTTATCTCACATAGGTGACAGCGTAGCTTTCCAATAAGTTATTTCTGTATAAGGCACCATTTAGAATAAAAAAATTACGTGAGATGCCATATTTTCTATTTTTTGTATCGTGTCTACGTGGGTTCTAGTTATTCAGAAATCGAATCTAGAACTCTATTGTATTACTTTGGTAAAATGTTTGTTGTCGAAAAAAACAAAAAGGTTGGTTTCTCTCTCCCTCCACCGGTTCCCCCCATCCCAATCTCAGTGGCACCGATTTTCTCTCTTCGCTTCGTCAACAGAAGCAATCACACACCCACCCCCTTTCAGTTGAGCAATCCGTAGTAACTGCTCCGCTCTGACACCACACGTTATTTTCGCTCGTGCTCGCTGTGGAAGCTGGGGTCGTCACCCTCAGTGCGTCGTCTAGAGAAGCATCAATGGGGTTTCCAAGATCCCTTACCATTCTCGCGCTCATGTTCTTGGTCCTGCGGAGAGGTAAAAATACGTTCTTGTAGCGAATCGATCCGTGCTTCGTTTTCTTTTTCGATTCGAGATCTTGTGTGGTCAGTAATGGTGGGGCAGCAAACTCAAGGTTTGTGCCTGTTGGTCCGTTCTTGCAGAGGGGGAGGCGGCGACCTTCACATTGGTGAACCGGTGCACGGACGCGGTGTGGCCCGGCATCCTGTCCAACGCCGGCAGCCCGCGGCTGGAGCCCACGGGGTTCGAGCTGCAGTCCGGCAGCTCGCAAGCGGTGCCGGCTCCGTCGGGCTGGTCTGGCCGCATGTGGGCGCGCACGGGATGCTCCCAGGACGGCTCTACGGGTCGGCTCGTCTGCGCCACCGGTGACTGCGGCTCCGGCGCGGCCCAGTGCGCCGGCGCCGGCGCCGCGCCGCCCGCGACGCTGGCCGAGTTCACCCTCGACGGCAGCGGCGGGCTGGACTTCTACGACGTCAGCCTCGTGGATGGCTACAACCTGCCGGTGCTGGTGGAGCCGTCGAAGTCACCCGGCGGCGGGCCGGCGTCGTGCGCGGCGGCGGGGTGCGCCGCGGACTTGAACGCGATGTGCCCCGCGGAGCTCCGCGCCGGCGGCGGCACGGCGTGCCGCAGCGCGTGCGACGCGTTCGCTCGGCCCGAGTACTGCTGCAGCGGCGCGTTCGCGTCCCCGGCGGCGTGCCTGCCGACGGCCTACTCGCAGATGTTCAAGAGCGCGTGCCCGCGGTCCTACAGCTACGCGTTCGACGACCCCACGTCTACCTTCACCTGCGCTGGCGGCCCCGATTACACCGTCACCTTCTGCCCGGGCGCCACCCCAAGGTCCGCCTGTCCCCTTCTATTTAATTAGCTAGCCTCCATTGCACATTACACAATTTGCAGAGAGTTTGGGCTGCCTAGCTGGTCTGGATCTTTGGCTTGTTCTTGGCTTGTGACGGAGGTTTGATCTGCCGCTCTTTTACTGATGTCTGCTAGCTAATCTATGCAGCCTGCTCCCTTCTTTCTCTGCTGTCCTTCAGCTCTTGTCCAGTTACTAAGCCATTTTAACTATTATATTTAAGCCATTATCTGCTAATTGTGCAAAGAGGGTAAAATTACTATTATCAGCAGCTGGTTCGACTGATGAGCAGAAAAACAAAACGGCACCATTTCGGTTTAAGATGTCTTCCCGTCTTTAATTTAGGATGAAAAGAAAGGCGCATATCGACAGCTTTATCTGCCCTTTTGTTTGCGACGCTTTCATCATGCATTTGTTTACTGTCCCGCTCGTGACCTGACCATGTGCTGATGTTATTTCTGGCCCATCTCGATCACGTGAACAGCCAGAAGTCGACTACCACGCCGGCCACGACGCCCACCACGACGGTGCCCGGGACGACAACGGCAGTCCAAGGCGCGACGCCCGCCACGACAACATCTACGGGAGCCATGCTACCGGGGACGACGTTCACCGATGCAAGCCCGGACAGCGCGATGCCGATGGGCGGCGAGACCTGGCTGGGCATCGAGGGCGGCAACCAGGGCGTGCTTCTCGGCAGCAGCAACAGTGAAGCCGGCGGCGTTTCGTGGCTGGCCAACATGGCCACCGGCGATGTGTCCGCCGCGGCCGGCCCGGTGGCAGCCTCGGCGCGTTTGGGTGCTTCTTTAGCCGCCACATTGCTCTGCCTCCATTTCCTACTCTTCGGAAGGGGGATATGACATTATTGTCAGTACATTGTAACGCACAAGTAGTAGCTTGCAGTGGTAATTGTAGCGTCAAGTAGTGCACGCAATTGATTGGTGATTAGTTGATCAAGAACTGGATGCTTCGGATTAGTATTACGCGCGGTGCGTGCTTAGACTAGTGGGGATTAGAATTGAATGTGTATGGGCATCCGAGATTGATTTAATCTTTTCCGTGCCAGCTGCGCTTTTCTGCCGTTGTTGACGAGCGGAGCTCGTGGCTCGAGGCATGGAACACGGCCATGAGGCGAAGCATGGACCAAGAATCTTTAATATAAATTGTACTAGTATATTACTACTATATACTACTCCCGCGTACGTGCCGTGGAAGGAGAGCACACATGTTTCGCATTGCCCGAGGCAGCGGTGAGGACTGCTTTTCATCCAAGGGGGTAGTGGATGTCGGCGAGACGTGGAAAAAAGCAGAATGTGCGCAGAGGATCCCACCCATCCCTCCGGTGGCAGTAGGCACGGAGCATCTTTCGCGTCTTTCCATGCTCCGCCTCGCACGGTCGTGATTCCTGAGGGCCGCGCGTGACGCTGGTCCCACCGTCACGTAGCCTGATGAGCTGTGTCCTGTGTGTGGAATTCGCATCGCTCGCTGCCCTGGTCGTCCAATTCCTCTGAAGCTGAGAGCCGAGAGCGCAAGGTAAAGCGGCGGCCCAGGAGAGATTTGGTTCGCGACAACGTGGCCGCCTTGCGGCAACGGCGTCGTGCGCTCGGGTGATCTGCTACGCGTCTCCAATTTGGCTTCCCTTGGCGCTTCTGTGCGATACGGTTCGTGGCTGACACATCGTCGTTTCGGCCGCGAAATAAATTGTTTACACCAGTGTTATAAATCCTACTCTGTGCAACATCTCTATCTCTGCCGAGTATCTCTCACACGAATCTTAAAGCGGTTGAGGAGAGAATAAAAAATATTAACCGATTGATTTGTTTTCCTCAACCACTTTAAGAGTAAGGATACGTTACAGAAATCTGAATGATGTTACACAAAACATGATTTAATCACCACTATAGAGAATTTATTTCCTTTTGACCGTCGGCGATGAATCTGCGTCCGTGCTGCTTTGTATGCTTGGCCAGCGTTGCTGCACCTGCGGTTGCCTCGTGGCTGCCATTCGCCTCCTCTTCACACCCCCGGACCCATGATGGTGCACGTTGCTGGTACCTGTATGCATGGATGCATGGCCTTTTTGGCCTCTGCATGATACGTCGAGATAAGATGCAAAAGCGCAAAGGCGAAGGTGCTTAGAGATGGTAATCACACTCGTGGGTGTGGGTTTCCGATGGATTTTGCACCTGACGTGTATGCGTGTAGGTGGGATATTGCATCGTGTATCTAACCTGCATCCGATTTGACTTGTCGAGAGTGCAAATTTTATTTTGCACCTGCGGATACCCGACGGCCACCGAAATAATCTATGTTTATAATTTTAAATTTAAATTTAATTATTTTATATAATTTAATTGTTTCATCTTATTTTTCACAAACTATATTTATAATCTTTATAAGCAATTTAATATTCTTATTGTATTGCCATTCAAAATGGATGATATTTTATTAAACATTATAGTATGTTTATAAAAAAGTTAAACCCGACGAGCAACCAAAACCCGCCCAAAACCTAATAGGTACAGGTGTAAATTCTCACCCGCGGATGCGGGCCCGCAACTTTTTTTTGTTTTGAGCGGATTTTTACTCAACTCGATCTAAACCAGACCCATTGCATCCCTAAAGGTGCTTACCAAATTGCCGCGACGGTGCCTTTTTCCCAGCCGGTTGGTGAATGGTGATATATAGTGGAATGAACCAGCTAATCTACGAAAGCACTTCCCTACCTGATGGATGCCTCGGTTTCAAAGCCCAGAGAAATGTACGTTGCAGGCAGCCGGGTGGTGCGCTCTAATGCAAGCGTGAGTGCGTGACCCTATGACGCCTTGATTTTGGTCTAAAGTATTATTAGGTCCAGGTACGTCCATTATGGTTTAAAAAGTTCTTTCAATACCATTTTTTTCGTACTAGCAATACCCTTTTTTTTCGTACTATGGCTGTTTTGGAGGGCAGTTTCGCCCAACGTGGGGCACATCTGGCATTGGAGCCTATATATTAGGTGCCACATCATTCTCGTTCTTTTTTGAAATTCAATAGTGTACCTTCAAGAGCTCCAAAAATTATAAGTTTTTTTGTTGTAGAATAATTCATGAAAAAACTTTTGTTTCGGGGGTATATACGGGTCTATTCTCGTTTTTAATTTAAAATGCATCAAATATACACTACTGCAAAAACATTATCATAGGCGCCTCGTTTTTCAGACCCAAGCGCTCCGTAAAAAAATACGCCTGTAATATCGAATAAATTAATAGCCACATGTGATGAATGAACATCATAGATGGCTCGCCAAGGCAAACCGCCTGTGTGAACATATCAATTTTTACAGGTTGACGGTAGAGTAGGAGCCGTCTGCAATATTAGCCATTAATACAGGCGGCTGAAGCGACCGAGCATACGCGATCTTTGGGGTTACCGAGGGGGGCGCGCCTTTGAATTCAATTCAAAGCCACCAAACGTCGTGGCCCGGTATACATCAACCATATAACATCAAACAAAAAGACAACAAACAATTCGATAATCGATAACAAACATTCATCATCAAACAAACATTCATTAAAAATTAAAATTTTACAAACAACAAAAGAAAACAACAGATGATCGCATAGTCCTTCGGTGGTGGAGGAACTCCACACTTGTCGGCAATCGCCTCCACCAACTTCCTGCTGCCTTCCACCATAAGCACCTCATCGACCGTCTCCCTCATCACGTCAAGACGACCGACCACTGCGCTTAACCCGAAGAGGTAGTGGTCTATGGTGCCCATTCCAATACATTCTGGAAGGCGACCAAGATCCATAAGCTGCATGACATCAGATGTACTGTTAAATGCATCATTTATCGTCTGCCGATGCAATGGTGATATGTCGTCTGCCTCTGCCCTGAGGGCCACCAAACTCTTCTCTAGGGAAGCGACTTCCCAAGCAGGTACACTCTCTCTTCCACCCAGGAAGGCGGCGTGTCAGGGCCTAAGTTTTTGCACACATCCAAAGTGGTCATCACACCACACACACCATATTTAAGGACAACTTATGAACACATTTGAAGAACAAGTAACCACAATCAATATGGTCATTAGAGGATGAACTCATAAAATGCAAAAGTGGTATTTCCACCATGCATCATATAGGGGCTGAGCATATGAAAAACTCCTACACCTTGCTAGGAATGCTCATGCAAAATTTCACCCAAATCCAAAACCTTTTTGAGGTAATTTTAGGTATAATTGGAAAGATGCTAGTTTGAACTCAAATTCAAATTCAAATTCAAACTCAAACTCCTTTCATCCCATGAATTCAAAAGTGGGATGCATATTCATACTCAGTGACACGACAACACGGTCTTGTCGAGCCAGGATCACGCTGAGGGGTGCTGCGTTGCACAACACCGGATAACACACATCAAAGGTACAAAGCGGAAGCAAAGTTTTATTACATAAACCAGTTTATGAACATTTTTACAACAAAATAGTCCAGTCTACACTCATGGACGTAGACTATACATCGAGTTCACGTTCAGCCCATGAACGTTTCCCCGCTAGCACGCACACACACACACACACTAACACGGCGGCGTGCACGACTCCCACTCGACGGGGTTCCCCTCCTGGGGTTCCGTCTCCTCCTTGGGAGTCCCTTCCTCATAGAACCCTACAAAAGCTTGAAACACAAGCAGTGAGCACGATGGCTCAACAAGACTGACCCGTCTCTTCTATACATGGAACTTCTACATGATGGGTACAGGGTACATGAGGTAAATAATTTGTAAAGGACTCACCTAATTATTTGAACCTTACTTTCAATGTTTTAGCAGCAGGTTGTGGAGAACCTTATGCTAAGGCACAACAGAGAGCCGCAATCAAACAAGAAACACATTTCTCTCATGTACTTTGCCCAAAGTTGAAAAGAACTTTAATTAGCTCTAGGCTACAACAAGACATTAACAAGCAAGGTATATCTTTCAAACCAGCAAACTTTTAACATGAATCTAGCCTGTTCTTTCTACGTCATGGTACAGTGAACAAGTGGTACTCACTAACCGTGAGGGACGGCGATTATAATCGATTTACACCTGCAGGGTTACTCGATGTTGCCTACAGCAACCATCACGGACGTCGTACGCAACCACCTTTCGCCCGTCAGCCAAATATTGAACCGGTCCTATCGTCCCGAGCAAGAGGTCTCTGCACGCGCATTTGCCGCCAGCCGATTTACACCTCGAGCTCTCAACCTACCCTATGAACGACAGGCAATGCCTCAATACCCAGCTACCCGAGTTACATCGGTTTCCCGGTTCCCATATAGCCGGTAGGTCTTCGGTACTGTTCTAGCTTGTTCAACAGGCCCGCACACGGCTCGGTCCTCAATCGACACAAGCGGAGCTATAGCACACAGGCCCCAAAGTCCTGCTGCCCTTACTCTCCGCTCGGTCTCATTTTTCTTGCCATGTGTATCATGTGCTATTTCTACCCGAGTCGAGTGCCTCTAGCCTATGCTCGCGAGTAGTTCCAACTATTCGACTTGTACCGAATCCTACACTATCTTAGCATGGCAGTAGCTAACGGGGTTTGTAATCCTAATCCCAGTCCATGGTTCTCTTGGCTATGCAATTGGGTTTCCAAACAAGACTCCAATGCAATAAGTAATCATACTCAAGTAAGTGCTCAAAACAATAAAACTTTGGAAAAATGTGTTTCATTTGCATATTTTACCCGAGCGATGTGCCTCTAGCCTATTCTCGCGAGTAGTTCCAACTACTCGACTTGTACCGAATCCTACTCTATCTTAGCATTGCATTGGCTAACGAGGCTTTCAATCCTAATCACAACCCATGATTTTCTTGGCTATGCATTTGGGTTTCAAACAAGACTCTAATGCAAAAGATAAGTGGTACTCAAAGGAAGTGCTCAAAACAATAAAAAATTGTAAAGAGGTTAATACAAACCGGAGTTTGCCTTGCTGCTCTTTGTCGTAGGCTAGCTGCTCTTCTGAAGTGACGAAGTCTAAGGCTTCGGGTTCGTCCTCAACCTTAGCGACTACATGATATAACAAGTATATGTATTAATTAAATGCATTTGAATTGAATTTCAACTTGTGAGGACTATAAGTCCTACTAGACAGACCCAATGACTCTGAAATTTTTACTGTGGTTTGGATACAACCTAAAAAGAGACTTGGCCAAGTTTTATTTGCAGTAAAGCTCATTTGAGCTCTCCACAAATAATTATGTACTTGATCTTAATTAGAGCTCTTAGGGTGTTCTAGGGATTTTCATGGAGCAAGCCATGACTTTCTGAAAACTAGATTTTCATAGGGTTCTAATGGAGTTGGTCCCACTTAATTTGAAGGTTCTTAACTAAAGATATGAGCTAAACAATTTCAGAGAAATTCTGAAAATGTTTCTGGACATTTTTCTATTTTCTCTGGAACAGTTTTATTAATCACACCATTAGGTGGATCAAATGAGCTCAAATGGATCTTAAAGTTTATGGTTGCTCAGGGATATTTTGGTGAACATCCTAGCAAAATTTCAGAATTTTCCTTCAAAGGATTCTCCAGTTAAAATTCTAAACAGTTTAAATATTGCAGAATTAATTCTGGAGAAATATAGATTTTCATAGGGTAAAACTTGATTTTCTGGAAAGTACTCAGAGAGATGAATCCAACAAAATTTGGTTCACTCGATTTGGAGTTTCCTAGCCAAATTTATGTGTGTTTGAAATTTGAACAAAATCTAGAAAATCGGGAAAAGTTTAAACTTCTGCCCGTGGGACCAGGCTATGTGTCAACTCCTCATCGGTCGACACACGCGTCTACTGAATCCTCTGTGCACAGCCGCACCCGATCCTGTGCCACAGCAGATCCCAGTTTAAAATTTCCACCGCTGACAGCCGGGATCCACCGGGCTTCTTCTTCCTCCGGCTGCTTTTCGCGCACCTGCGCTCTCAGCTCGCCGGAGCTAACTGCCACTGGCCGGATCGCTGGTTCCGGCCACCGTACGGGCTAAAACTCACCGCCAGGGCATATGCGACATCGAGGAACACAATGGTGAGGCGTTCTGGGGCTGCCGATGATCGGAAGATGGCCGGCGACGTGTGGTGGCCTCGGTTGAAGTTCGGCGCCGTCGCCCGAGGTTCCTAGCCCGCCAAAACCCCGACTAGCTCTGTAGCACCAGTGGGTGATCGCAAAGCTCGGCAAGGCCATGGATTAGCTCGGAAACTGTGGCAACTAGCTCGGCATCGTGCGCCCGATTGATTCCGCTAAGAACACGCTTGGTAAAGCTCGGAATACGTTGCTCCGATGCGTTTTCATGCGACGGATCCTAAAGCAAAGACGATCGCCGGCTAGTCCAGCGCCTATGTGCAGAGTTTGACGATCTATTGAGGATCAGAGAGGGAGAATTTGAAGAAACCGTACCGGCCGCTCGGGTAGAACTCGCCGGAGTGAAAACTTGAAATTCGCCGCCGATGCTTCACGGCGTGGCTTGAGATTTGGTTGAGAGCAGCACCAACCCAGCGCACTCCCGTGGCCTTGATCGCTTGACCGTAAAAACCCCTGTGGAGGGCTGTCCACGAGCGCCCGACCATCTGCTGAAGCTAGGTCGCGGCGGAGCGAACTGTGGAAGGACAAAGGAGGCCGAAGCTCACTCATTTCTGGGTCAGGGACGCGGTCGTTTTGCAGCTCACGGGGGAATGGCGCGGTCGTTTTGGTTGGTTTCCCGATCGAGCCGAGGTAGTGGAGGGGAGAGAGCGCCGCTCGGTGTTCGCACGCGAGAAGGAGAAGGCAAACGGGGTTTGCTTT
This sequence comes from Neostapfia colusana, assembly GCA_030760725.1. Taxonomy (NCBI): domain Eukaryota; kingdom Viridiplantae; phylum Streptophyta; class Magnoliopsida; order Poales; family Poaceae; genus Neostapfia; species Neostapfia colusana. The sequence continues at coordinate 56,130,801 of JASWHV010000014.1, read as the reverse complement.
GGCAGAGGGCGTGTATCACGTTAAGAAGGGATCGGGACCGACCCTGGGCGCCAGCGCGTGGGAGCAAGCAGCTGGTGGCGCGGCAGGCTCCTCGGTGGCGCCCGGCAGCTCTCAGGTGTTTGAGAAAAAATCAGGAACCGAGCAGAGGTTTGCTTCAGTTGCAAGTTTTGATCTTCCACTCTATGACATGTGGGTCCCACCCCCTTTTAATCCGGATGGTGTCCAATACACCATGCGGTACTTCTGGGGAGCGCCACCCCCACTGCTGGGTGGAGCGCTGCGCTTCCGCTGCTCAGCTGCCAACTCCCGCTGAGCGTCCTCTTGCATAATCGCGACATTGACGAGGTTGTTGAAGGTGCCGCGATTCCATTGAACGAGATGCATCTTCATCTCGTGGTGTAACCCCCGATAGAAATGCTCCCGCTTCTTCTCCTCGGTGGAGATGTGATCTGACGCATATTGCGCTAGATGGTTGAAGGCACGGGAGTAGTCATGGGCACTCCTCCCGCCCTGCTTCAGCTCCAAGAATTCTTGGAACTTCCTCTTCATTATCCCGGGAGGGATATGATAGGCGCGAAACGCCTCCCGGAATTCTTCCCACTCCACAGCATGGCCAGCCGGACGTGAGGCGACATAATTTGCCCACCACGCACCAGCGGCACCGTTAAGCTGCTGCGCCGCGAACAGAGTCTTCTGCCGCTCCGTACCTTGGAGCAGCCCGAATTTGGAGTCAATTGTCCGCAGCCAGTTGTCGGCCTTTAGTGGTTCTGCGGCTTCTGTGAACACCGGAGGGTGCGTACTCATGAAGTCCGAGTACATCACATCACGGGGCTCAGGAGGGCCCCTCTCTTGACGCCCCCCCACCGCGCGCGCGCGCCTGGGACGTATTCTGCACGATCGTGCGGAGCAGGTCGGTCTGCTCCTCACGACCACCCACCAGTGCCGCTATCACATCTGCTAGGGTAAGCGGAGGCGGCGGTGGTGGTTGTTGCTGCGGGGTGCTGTCGTAGGCAGGTGGCTGGGAGTCATCTCCTCTCTGCTGGCTAGAGCCACCAATCTCGTGTGTGGTCCGAGTGTGAACCATCTGCAACCATACGACAATAAACATCAGTCCCGCAACATATTGTATGCAGTCCAATAAAATAGGCATAAAACATAATGACATTAAAACATGCGACACATCTCGTATACGGATAATGTAATAACTTTTGTACAAGATACACCATTACCAGACTAGATACAAGCTAGTTAAATCCAACTTGATGAACCTCCTCTTTGGAAGCTCACCACAACTAGGTTTGGTCACCACGAGACGTTAATATCGCTTTGTCATCACGTATACTACCCTTTTATCTTCAATACGACACAAACATGGTCTCTAGCGAAAGAACTTGAGTAAGGCATAGACTCAATCTTTCACTAGTTGAAGATAACCACTCATGAGTATGTTCTACCCCATTGGAAGTACTTAAACACCCTAGGGTACAACAATCTCCCAAATGAGTTCAACTGTCATTCCTCGTTCAGAATGACCAGTTTATACATATCCAGGATTTTGATCAGGTTCTGTGCATTTTCATGACTCAAGTTGAATACATAAGTTGAAGTTAACTTCAGTATATTTCCAACGAGTATTTATTTGCCCTCAGATCAGCTCTGGTCAAAAAGTTATGGTAATTCAAAGTCAACAGAATTTCTGGAAGAATTTCAAAAGCACCTCCCTTGGAAGTTGCTGTTTTCATCTTAAGATGTGTTTCAGCTCTGGAAGTCTACCACAAAGTTGTAGAGTACTTAAATACCTTTCCAGAACTATATACCACACCTCCTTGGGCTAAAAGACCTGTGAGGCATGCTCTGTTAAAATTCAGCAAACATGCTGCCAAAACAGAGCACTCTGTTTTTCAATCCTTTAGAACTACACTGATCAACTATCAAAATTTTCTACCCAACGAGGGTCCTAAAGGTTGCAACTTAATGATTTTAGTTCCTTGTTATTATTACCTTTCATGCACATGCCTATGATATGTAGGTACTACGTTCCTCACAAAAGAAAATCCTAACCGGATTATATCGGCATATACGTCTCAAGTGTGGCACTAAATGGTCTCTCGCACATGTTTACTACACGGATACATACGTGGTCAGTACCTGCAGAAGACCACACAATAATGATGCACTCAATGGTTGTTTCCATTTCAGGCAGGACTATATTTAAAAGTAAATACAAACACCCGTATCATTGTCATATGACCGTCCTTTAGTTAAGTCACGTCTCAAGGTATGTGATCGTGTTCCAACACCACACGACGGGGAACCTGAGTAGATCATGAACGGGTCATCACGGGTGGGAATGTTATCAGCCCAACAGATACCACCTACTGCCCTGCAGGGCATGCCGATGGCAAGCGCTACGTATGTCCTCCTGGGTATATTCCAGACGAACACACTCTCGCATTACTGACCACGCGATGGGGTCTCCACTTACTTGCCTAATGCACGCTAGGGATCAACGTTTCATATGAACTCAGGAACATGAAGAGTCCAAGAGTTTCATATTGACGTCTCACACCAAGCTGTGAGACCTATCCCTGAACCACATTCCTCGTAAGGGGAGCTAACCGAAATTGAACCGCTTTCGGTGGCGTTCCTTACCATTCTTACCAGAGCATAGGTGCGTCGTTACGTAATTAAAATTCAGAATTATAACACATAAGTTAGTCTTGCCACTTTAAGTAACTATGCTAATATAGTCCTTACTTGGGCAAACTACCGGATCCTCACCGTAAGGCTATGTTTTCCCGTAATACAGTCCTTAAGCACTGTGCTATCCTCAATGCAGCTCTGATACCAGGCTGTGGCGGACCGGAATCCGCTCATCCATGATCGCAGAGGGTGGTTCCACACGATGCGACACCCAACAACACACGTCATAAGGACACATTTTTATTACATAGAAAACCAACTGAAACTGTACAAACTAGTACAATACTCAGTTACAAACTAGTGTTTATATTATACAGCGGAAGTCTACTTTGTACAACTCACGCCCGCCTATCTAGCAAGAGTTGGTTGCCCAGCCCTAGGGCAACCCACACTAGCTGCACTCCTCAGCTCAGCGCGGCGTGTCTGGCTCCCACTCAGCCGTGGTCCCCGACGGAGGGTAACCCTCACCGGTGGACTCGTAACCCGAGTCCGTGGGTGGCTCCTCACCTGAAAAACACTTAAGCAGCAACCATGAGCACGATGGCTCAACAAGACTTAACCGACTCACCTAGGCATGAAACTCTACATGAGGTGTACAATGAACATAGGATAGTAACATTGCAGCAAATGGACACGCCTACAAGTTCATCCTTAGTTCATCTTTTAGCCACAAGTTAACAGTTCAGGAATCTGAAATTTAGTAAGCAATATTTGGTGGCACACATGTAACAGTACAGTTATATCATACAGCAGAATTGAATCATAACATTCAATAAATTATCTGCGTTACTACGCAGTGAACAAGCGGTACTCGTCACCGCTAGGGACGGCGAATCGACTCGATATACACCTGCAGGGAAACCATCGATGGTTCTCGCCGTCTGGGCCCAACTTGGCTCGAGGAACACGCTGGTGCTCTCACCGAAGCTCGGCAATGGCCGGAACCATGGCCGCGACGGTGACAGCGGCTCTCCCTACTCCGGCGATGTCGCCCGGGCTACTCAGGGCCTTATTCTTCAAACGGTTTGCTCCTACAGCTCTGCTGTGGCATGCTGAGCATGAATATGAGCTCGGTTGGCCATGGAAACAGCCGGAGCTAGGACCTCACCGTCGACCTAGGGCTAAAACGGCGGTTGCTCGAAAAACTCGGATAGCAGCGCCAAGACTCAAAGGTTTTCAATGGTCTTTAATCCTAGGTGGCCGTGGGAACGTGTAGAACATGTGCTTGGCTAGGTTCACATGGTGAAGGACCGATCACCACGAATTCCAGATTCTTTGCTAGCTCGGTCTTTTGAACACCGAGGACTAAACATGGAAATACTCTCCCTACAGAGCATGAAAGGGGGTAGGATCTTCACCGTGAGTTCGAGCAGTCTCCGGCGCGCCTCTTTGCTGTTGATCTTTGGTCGCGAGAACGCCTGGATACTACATCACAGCGCTGTGAACAAGCGATACTCAAATAACCGCAAGGGACGGTTATTGCAATCAGTGGACACCCAGATAACACGTCACATACACTCACTTTCAGAAGTGTGGTGCTTCACACCTTCCTACTCTGATGTATGCAACAGCCTTTCAAAGGAAACCCAAATGCCGAACCGGTCCATCCGTAATGGGCAGGAGGTCCCCACGTGGAGCGTGTCCGTGCCCACTGGCATATTTACACCTTGCTACCCTCAACCACTCCTATAAAATGGTTGGGTAAGCCTCGGGACCCAGGTTAACCAATTACATCAGTTTCCTGGTTCCCATATCCCAGTATGGATCTGGTACTATTCAAAAATTTGTCCAGCAGGGCCGCACACGGCTCGGTCCTCAACCGACACCAACAGGCTACGCACGTGAGACCTCCGCTCACTGCATCCTTGTCACACCCGGTTTTCCATAAGGAACACCGAGCGTATACTCACATGTATGCCAGGATCAGTTGACTCATACATGTGCCGACAAGAGTGTAATATCATTATATTACAAGCCAAGTTCAACGTACAACATAATATTACATCATAGTACATGAAATATCAAATAAGAGTACCACTACACTATAACACAACAGCGGAAGACTACATTGTGGGTGCTCCAGTTCCACAGGCGTTGCCCGGGGGTTACGCCAACCTAGAACAACTCCTCGGAATCGAAGTCCTCCTCATCAAAGTCTACATATTCATTTGCACCTGAGCCAACATATTATATCCAACAAAAGCAAGTTTGAGTACCGAAGGTACTCAGCAAGTGTAGGAAAGAATGTTATGAAGGCCAATAGCAAGGGAAGGCTAACGTGGTTAAGCACTATGCATTAATCCTAAGCCTTAGCTTTGATTAGCAACCTATCTTACTAAGTGATAATCCCACCATCATCATAATTAAGTCATTAATGTTAGGTTACACCACCCAACGACCTCTTTCAACTCACTTCCATGTTTCTCTAATCATGGACAAGTCCAAGCCACTCTTGACCGTGAGCACGGCTGTCATGACAGTTTGGTTCTCTGCAGAGATTGTACCACTTTACCCACAAGTAGTGATTTCATCCCCTGTTGCCAGGTGGACTAAGAAACCTCCCTGATATCCGTGGTTGCAAGCCACATTACACACTTCCTTTGGTGTGCGATCAGGAGATCACTACATGGCCTTTACAAAGGGTCTACCGGCAAGTACAAGCCCACTGAGGTTTCACCGCTGTAGTTCCTGGGAGTAACCCTCCCCTACAGAAGCCCCCTCTTGAGCCTTGCAGTTCCCAGGGCAGTCAAAAATGGACTCCCATTCCCCGCACCATCCAAACACTCATACTATACCGGCAAACTCCTAATTAATTGGCCAAGCTGCCCCATCTCAGTCTTGTGGTGGAACTGTAAAGCCAGGTTAACTGTTCCATGAACCGGTCCTTAGAATCTAAGATAGGCACTAACTCATTCCCGAGTCTCGTGCACGAAGCACCAACCAAACAACCAGCCTGCCTAGATTCCTAACACCATGACACACTCTTCTGTCCTTCATATAATTCCACAAGACTATCCACATAATGTTTATTTTCTAAGTACTAAGCATGGCTAAGCACATAAAATGATAACCAACAAATATCAACTAAGTCCCTCCATGGTTCAACAAGGCATGATAAAGGAATATAACTAGGGAAACAAACCTAAATTAGGTTTCATATTGATGACATCATGCAATCATTCTAACTAATCATCCTAGAATAGGAACAAAGTGGTCAAGGAACACTTGCCTTTGAAGGAAGGGTGATTCACTTCAAATTCTTGCTCTTGAAGATTTGGGTGTAGTTCTTGATTTGGTTCTAGCCATTCATATGCACACAAAACAATGCCAAACACACCATAAGAATCCTATCAATGTATTATAATCATATATGTTTGTATACACACATGCACCTATTGTTTTTGTATCATTTCATGTGGGTTAGAATGAAAATAAATTTCAATTGGGTACTTATATCCTTCTACTTTACTATTGCCACAGCTAGACACTGATTTTCAGTTTGTGGGATGATTTGAATAAATTTTAGAGTTCTATAGATATATATGGTAATTGTTGTAATTAATTAAGCTCTAAAAATCATTTAAATTATTATTATAATAATTTTCAGAACTCATATTTCTAATTTTTGCATTTCAGAACTTATTTAAGTATTTAGAACAGTTTCCAAAAATTTTCTTTAATATACACTATTTTTATCCATATTTCAGTATTTATTTAATACCAAAAAAATGCATTTTCAGCCATTTAAATAATTATTCTGGACTACAGAAACTTTAAATGCATAAAAACATAAAAACAGAATAATATTGTGCTGTTTAATAAATTTCTACAATTTTTCTGATATTTATATTATTTTTGTTTAAATTTTCAGAATTAATTTGTCATTATATAATTAATTTCAGTCTTTGGAACTAATTACTTTTAATTTCAGTTTTAATATTCTGGTCAGAATGTTTTAATAGTGTTTTGAATGAATTTCTAACATTTTCCAGAACTTATTTAGCCTATTTTGAATGATTACAGAATTAAAAACAAACTTTTAAATTGATTTGGGCTAATTTGTAATAAATTCAAACTTTCTGGGGTTCAATTTGAAAATACAGAACTATTTGGTTAATTTACAAATCATGCAGGGCTATTTGGTTATTTTAAACTAAATTCCTAATTTCTAATAAGCCTAGGGTTCATCTTGTAAGAAACAGGGGCTATTTCCTAGTTGTTTGAATCTCTAGGGACCTCTCTGTGAAATTTCCAACGTTTATAACTATTTTGAATGTGGGCCGTTGGATCTGAGATCAACGGCCCAGATTTAAAATAACCGAACCGGTACGCGTAATCTAATCAGAGCCGTTGACTCAAATCCGACGCACTAGAATCGGCCACGTCGCCCTATACCCGTCTCCCCCGCGTCCGGCGGCCGCGCGATCGCCGGCGAGCGGCGGCGGTGGCCGGAATTTCTCGGTTTCTTTGATTTCTCCACCGTTCTTCGACCTCTTGGTACCAGAAGAAAGAGGGGGAATTGGGGGACTCACCTAGGGGGTTCTCGGGGGTCAGAAACGGCCGGAGAGTGCTGTCGACGGCGAGCAGTGCCGATCTCTGGCGATCTTCGTCGGCAGGGCTTCCCAAGCGTAGACCTTCGATGATTCTTGTCGGGATTTCCTTCTGGATGCCTTGTGATGATGTAGAAGGGATTAGAACCGATTGATCCGAGAGAATTTCGAAGAATTTTGAAAAGGGGCGGTTTTGCCTACCGAGACGAATTGGGCGGTTTGCGTGGGTGATTTTGGCCGGGGTCGGGCTGCTTATATAGAGGATGAAGAGGCGGCGGCGTGGGGTGCGACGGTTGCCACAGGGGCGCGGTGTTTGCACGTGGCCGAAGCCGTTTTTGTTCACATGCGATAATAGACTTTGAGAGGAAGAGAGAGAGGAGTCGGCGGCGATTTTGATGGGGAAAGAACTGACGGCTGGGCCCTGGTGGCAGTGGGGGAGGAGAGGGGAAGGGTTTTGGCGCATGCTTTTGTATAATTTCGGTCGTTACAAACTCTACCCCCTTAAGAAAATCTCGTCCTCGAGATTGGAGTTTACACCGGAAACAGATTAAGAAATTGTGATTTGAGTTCATCTTCTCTTTCCCATGTAGCTTCTGCTTCCGAATGATGCTTCCATTGAACCTTGCACATCCGTATTATTTTGTTTCTTGTGACCTTTTCCATTGTGTCAAGAATTTTTATAGGGTACTCGGTATATGAAAGATCTTCTTGTACATCCAACTCATTCATTGGTAGTTGCTCTTCTGGTGTTCTTAAACACTTCTTGAGCTGTGATACGTGGAACACATCGTGTACGTCCGACAACCGAGAGGGTAACTCCAACTGATATGCTACCTCTCCTTTGCGTTCCAGTATCTTGAAGGGTCCGATATACCGAGGTGCTAGCTTCCCTCTTACTTTAAATCTCTTTAGCCCACGCATGGGTGACACTTTGAGATATACATAGTCTCTCACTTCGAAGACTAGTTCTCTTCGCCTTGTGTCAGCATAGCTCTTTTGTCTTGTTTGAGCTATCTTTAGATTATTGCGAATTTCTCTTACTTTCTTTTCTGCATCCTTTAATACTTCAGGTCCAAACACCTTATTCTCACCTATTTGATCCCAAAATAATGGAGTTCTACATCTTATTCCATAGAGAGCCTCAAATGGGGACATTTTCATACTTGCTTGGTAGCTATTATTATAGGAGAATTCTGCATATGGCAAATTCTTATCCCAACTCCTACTATTCTTGAGTGCACAAGCTCGGAGCATATCTTCAAGAATTTGATTGGTCCTTTCTGTTTGCCCGTCAGTTTGTGGATGATATGCAGAACTGAAGTTTAATCGAGTTCCCATGGACTCATGTAATTTCTGCCAAAATCTCGAAGTGAACTGTGTACCTCTATCTGATACTATCTTTTTGGGTACACCATGTAAGCAGACTATTCTCGACATATACAGTTCTGCTTGTTTGGAACCATTATAATTTTCTTTCATTGGAATGAAGTGAGCAACTTTTGTCAATCTATCCACTATCATCCATATTGAGTCATACCCTGTTTGTGTCCTGGGAAAACCCACTATGAAGTCCATCCCAATTTCTTCCCACTTCCATTCCGGTATCTTTAGTGGTTGTAATAGCTCTGCAGGCCTTTGGTGTTCTGCTTTGACTAGTTGACATGTGTCGCACAATGCCACATGCTCTGCAACATCTCTTTTCACTCCATACCACCAATACCTTGTTTTAAGATCATGATACATCTTTATACTTCCAGGATGGATAGAATAATCAGAATCATGAGCCTCTTTTAAGATTAACTTATTTATTTCCTTGATGTCTGGCACACATATTCTTTTACCATGCCATATTATACCATTCTCATCTTCCCTAAATCCCGGGGCCTTGTTTTCTTTGATCAACTGCTTAATTTCTTTGATCTTTTCATCGTCCTTTTGACCTTTTCGTATATCTTGTTCCAGGGTTGAGTCAACCTCCATTGCTATGGCTTCTGTATGATTCACCAAGCATAAGTTGAGCTTGGCGAACTCTTCACAAAGTTGGGGTTGTAGATCTCTTATGGTCAACATGTTAACATGTGTCTTTCTGCTCAAGGCATCTGCAACCACATTAGCTTTTCCAGGATGGTAATTGATTCCCACATCAAAATCGTTAATGAACTCCAACCATATCCTTTGCCGAAGGTTGAGATCTGGCTGAGTGAAGATGTACTTCAAGCTCTTATGATCGGTATAGATCTCAGTTCTTTTACCCATTAGGTAATGTCTCCATAACTTCAATGCATGTACAACTGCTGCCAACTCTAGGTCATGTGTAGGATAGTTCTTCTCATGCTTCCGAAGTTGTCGGGAAGCATATGCAATAACATGTCCTTCTTGCATAAGCACACATCCTAACCCTTGCCCTGAAGCATCACAATATACGGAGAATGATTTCTCCATATCGGACATAACTAAAACTGGGGCAGTTGTTAACTTCTTCTTTAATTCCTGAAAGCTTGATTTGCACTCTGGAGACCATACAAAAGCAGCTCCTTTTTCCAACATCTTTGTGAGTGGCTTGGCTATTTTTGAAAATCCTTCAATGAACCTTCGGTAATAGCCCGCCAATCCTAAGAAGCTTCGGATTTCACCGACATTCTCTGGTGTCTTCCACTTCTGCACACCAGATATCTTTTCTGGGTCTACTGAGATTCCTCCTTCGGAGATAATATGTCCCAGAAAAGCAACTTTCTTAAGCCAAAATTCACACTTACTGAATTTGGCATAAAGTTGGTTTTCTCTTAGCTTTTGTAATACTATTCTCAGGTGCTCTTCATGTTCTTTCTCATTCTTTGAGTATATGAGGATATCATCAATGAACACTACCACAAACTTGTCCAAGTATTTCATGAACACCTTATTCATAAGGTACATGAAATATGCCGGAGCATTTGTTAGTCCAAAAGGCATAACTGTATATTCATACAGTCCATACCTAGAAACAAATGCTGTCTTCGGGATATCCGATTCTCTTATCTTTAGTTGATGATATCCGGAGCGGAGGTCAATCTTGGAGAATACACATGCACCTCTTAATTGATGAAACAAGTCCTCAATACGAGGTAAAGGGTACTTGTTTTTGATTGTCACTTCATTGAGGGCACGGTAATCTACACATAACCTCTTGGTTCCATCCTTCTTCGGTACAAATATGACCGGAGCTCCCCATGGTGAGGAACTGGGACGGATATACCCTTTCTCCGATAACTCTCGGATACGATCCTTGAGTTCTGCTAGTTGTTGGGTATCCGTCCGGTATGGCCTTTTATATATAGGAGCAGTACCAGGTACTAATTCTACAATGAATTCTACTTCTCGATCCAGTGGCATACCTGGTAACTCCTCGGGAAATACGTCTGGATATTCATTGACCACCTTTATGTCCTCAACAACTACTTCGGTCTTGTTGAGTTGAACATTTCCAGAGGGTACTTGTATAGATGTGAACTCAACCTTTGTTCCATCCGTATGTGTTAGTTCCATTGTTCTCGTTGAACAATGTATAACTCTTTTATACTTGGTTAACCAGTCCATTCCCAAGATGATATCTATCCCTTGTGATTCTATCACAATGAGGTTTGCAAGGAATTCTACTCCATTAACTCCGAGCTTTACCTTGGGACATATTTGTTTTGTCTTTATTTCTCCTCCAGGAGAATTCACTAATAACACTCGATTCATAGATGTAATTTGTAAGTTGTGCTTGGTTATGAATTCCTTGGCTATGAATGAGTGTGTTGCACCAGAGTCAAACAGGATTGTAGCAGGATAAGTGTTTGCGGAGAACATACAAATCACCACATCTGGTGCCTCCTGTGCTTCTTCCATGGTCACATGATTCACCTTGCCACGCACAAGATTTTGTGGTTGAGGTGGCTTCTTGTTGGGGCACCGATTGGCATAGTGTCCTGTTTCTCCGCAGTTGAAGCATTGCCTCGTGACCTTGTTCATTGGTGCTTTGTTGCCTGGTTGTGCATTCGGAGGATTTGACCCTGCCGGACGGGGTTGGAAAGCAGGACGTTGTTGCTGCACTTGTTGTCGCTGTTGCTGTGGTTGGAAGGTTGGATTCCTAGCAGCAGGGTTGTAGCTCCTCTGAAACTGATTGGGAGCTATAGGTCGATTCATTGCTCCCGTCGGCGGTGATGAGAAACGGGGCCGACTGTTGCTGCTAGAAGCCTGTCCTTGCCAATTCATTTTCCTCTTTCGCTCCTCAACTAACTTCTGTCTTTTTCTTTCCACTATGAAAGCCTTGTTGATGAGCTTTTGGAAGCTTTCATAGTCACTTGAAGACATAGCATACTGTATTTCTGAGTTCAAGCCCTCGATGAAACAATCTTGTTTCTTTTCATCCGTGTCTATGTCTCCCGAAGCATAGCGAGATAACTGTGTGAACTTGGTAAGATACTCTCGCACGGACATGCTACCTTGTTTCAGGTTGAGGAACTCCTTCCGCTTGTTCTTGATTTCTCCGGCTGTAACATAGTGATTGCGGAAGGCAAGTTTGAACTCATTCCATGAGATACTTTCTGGATCCTCATGAGCTTCTTTGTACGCCGTCCACCAGTCCGCTGCAGATCCATATAGTTGGTGAGAAGCAAAGAGCACTCTCTCACGTCCTGGGCACTGTATGATCTACAACTTGTTCTCAATATTCTTGAGCCAATCATCAGCTTCCAATGGTTCTATAGCGTTGTCGAACCTTGGTGGTTGAGTGCTTAGAAACTCATTCAATTTGGGTTGACGCGGTGCATTCTGAATTTGTGGCTGCATGTTGGCCACCACTTGTGTCAAGTTCTGAAGGAGTTGGTTTTGCATGTTCATCATTTGTTGTATAACCTCTCCATCTGCTCTGCGTGCAACTCGTGGCTGCCATCCAGGCAAAGGGAACTCTGCAGCCTCATTGTTGTTGTTCCCTTCATTGCGTCTCCTTCTTCCTGCCATCTATTGTGAAATACTAGGTTTAAAATTAATATATAGATGTTCTCTTAAGTGTATTACGTTGTGTACTTAGTTCATCAATTCTATACAAGAGTTACTAAAGTTTCTACTTCGTTTACTAGGTGATCATGATTGAAACAAACTAAGCACTTATATTCCTTAATAGATAGGTACATACACTAACGAGGTTGTGAACATAAGCCTACGGCTTTCACAACTCACGTTCATACACTAACATACATTACATCATCATTCTAACCAAGTTCACTAATCAAGCATTACACACTAGTCAATACACTACCATACATACGTACTACACGAGTTACTACATGAACAAGGACACCTATCCTAGTTGTCCCCTGGGTTCTGTGCATCCTCCTGTGGGTTCTCGCCATCACCATCAGGAGTGCTAGCCTCTGACTCAGCTGTGGAGGCCTCAGGTGCTGGAGAAATATGAGGGCGTTTGGCTGCCCTACGGTCTGGAGAGTCCGGAGTCCAAGTGTCTCCATCCGAAGCATAGAGATCACTCACGTATCCATCCCTCATCCTCATCAGTCCACGCATAATGGCCTCCGTCTTCTTCAGAAGGTCCCGGACATCTTGAAGTTTCTGTTGGCAGTTTTGCAGCCTCGTACTGACGTCCACCCCTACCTGGAGGCTCATATCCATCTGCACTACATCACAACCTTCATGGATGGGCTCATAGTTGAATACCGCACTTCCACGTTGTCGCCGAGGGGTGTACATGTATTGGGTCCCCTCAAGGCGGCCACGGTTGGTGTAGCTCTGGCAAGTGATTGCCTCCCAAGTGGCGTCCTTCTCAGCCTCTGCCATGGTGGACCTCCATGCTGGCGAGTTGTGGATCTTGAGCAGCTTGTTCTCGTAGTAGATCCTTGCCTGCGACTTCCACTCGTCTCGTTTTGCACGAGAGACTCGAGTGGTGTCGTACTGCACCTCTAGCTTGCCGGTATAACCAGCACAGCGAAGGAGATGTCTAAGGCGATCCACCATGCCTCTAGTGGACTCCCCGTGGGTCTGGTAGGTGGCGGGGTTGTCCACCTCCTCAGTAGTGCGCTCAGCCAGCTAGTGTCGAGGAACTCGTCCTCCGGTGGACTTACGGGCCGTGAGACGTGTGCGTGCCATCTGTTTCAAGAACAATTTAAAATGTGTTAGAAAATAAACAATAATATAATTTTGAGTATAGATGAGGTTAGACAATATCATATATAATTTAAATAATCCTCCTTCTAACAAAATATTTAGTAAAATAGTTTTTAATAAAATAGTGATGTCTATCCCGTCCATTTCTAACTAGGTTTGCGTCCTACGGGCAACCTTGGCTCTGATACCACTTTGTCACACCCGGTTTTCCATAAGGAACACCGAGCGTATACTCACATGTATGCCAGGATCAGTTGACTCATACATGTGCCGACAAGAGTATAATATCATTATATTATAAGCCAAGTTCAACGTACAACATAATATTACATCATAGTACATGAAATATCAAATAAGAGTACCACTACACTATAACACAACAGCGGAAGACTACATTGCGGGTGCTCCAGTTCCACAGGCGTTGCCCGGAGGTTACGCCAACCTAGAACAACTCCTCGGGATCGAAGTCCTCCTCATCAAAGTCTACATCTTCATTTGCACCTGAGCCAACATATGATATCCAACAAAAGCATGTTTGGGTACCGAAGGTACTCAGCAAGTGTAGGAAAGAATGTTATGAAGGCCAATAGCAAGGAAAGGCTAACGTGGTTAAGCACTATGCATTAATCCTAAGCCTTAGCTTTGATTAGCAACCTATCTTACTAAGTGATAATCCCACCATCATCATAATTAAGTCATTAATGTTAGGTTACACCACCCAACGACCTCTTTCAACTCACTTCCATGTTTCTCTAATCATGGACAAGTTCAAGCCGCTCTTGACCGTGAGCACGGTTGTCATGATAGTTTGGTTCTCTGCAGAGATTGTACCACTTTACCCACAAGTAGTGATTTCATCCCCTGTTGCCAGGTGGACTAAGAAACCTCCCTGATATCCGTGGTTGCAAGCCACATTACACACTTCCTTTGGTATGCGATCAGGAGATCACTACATGGCCTTTACAAAGGGTCTACCGGCAAGTACAAGCCCACTAAGGTTTCACTGCTGTAGTTCCTGGGAGTAACCCTCCCCTACAGAAGCCCCCTCTTGAGCCTTGCAGTTCCCAGGGCAGTCAAAAATGGACTCCCATTCCCCGCACCATCCAAACACTCATACTATACCGGCAAACTCCTAATTAATTGGCCAAGCTGCCCCATCTCAGTCTTGTGGTGGCACTGTAAAGCCGGGTTAACTGTTCCATGAACCGGTCCTTAGAATCTAAGACAGGCACTAACTCATTCCCGAGTCTCGTGCACGAAGCACCAACCAAACAACCAGCCTGCCTAGATTCCTAACACCATGACACACTCTTGTGTCCTTCATATAATTCCACAAAATTATCCACATAATGTTTCATTCATTTTCTAAGTACTAAGCATGGCTAAGCACATAAAATGATAACCAACAAATATCAACTAAGTCCCTCCATGGTTCAACAAGGCATGATAAAGGAATATAACTAGGGAAACAAACCTAAATTAGGTTTCATATTGATGACATCATGCAATCATTCTAACTAATCATCCTAGAATAGGAACAAAGTGATCAAGGAACACTTGCCTTTGAAGGAAGGGTGATTTACTTCAAATTCTTGCTCTTGAAGATTTGGGTGTAGTTCTTGATTTGGTTCTAGCCATTCATATGCACACAAAACAATGCCAAACACGCCATAAGAATCCTATCAATGTATTATAATCATATATGTTTGTATACACACATGCACCTATTGTTTTTGTATCATTTCATGTGGGTTAGAATGAAAATAAATTTCAATTGGGTACTTATATCCTTCTACTTTACTATTGCCACAGCCAGACACTGATTTTCAGTTTGTGGGATGATTTGAATAAATTTTAGAGTTCTATAGATATATATGGTAATTGTTGTAATTAATTAAGCCCTAAAAATCATTTAAATTATTATTATAATAATTTTCAGAACTCAAATTTCTAATTTCTGCATTTCAGAACTTATTTAAGTACTTAGAACAGTTTCCAAATTTTTTCTTTAATATACACTATTTTTATCCATATTTCAGTATTTATTTAATACCAAAAAATGCATTTTCAGCCATTTAAATAATTATTCTGGACTACAGAAACTTTAAATGCATAAAAACATAAAAACAGAATAATATTGTGCTGTTTAATAAATTTCTATAATTTTTCTGATATTTATATTATTTTTGTTTAAATTTTCAGAATTAATTTGTCATTATATAATTAATTTCAGTCTTTGGAACTAATTACTTTTAATTTCAGTTTTAATATTCTGGTCAGAATGTTTTAATAGTGTTTTGAATGAATTTCTAACATTTTCCAGAATTTATTTAGCCTATTTTGAATGATTACAGAATTAAAAATAAACTTTTAAATTGATTTGGGCTAATTTGTAATAAATTCAAACTTTCTGGGGTTCAATTTGAAAATACAGAACTATTTGGTTAATTTACAAATCATGCAGGGCTATTTGGTTATTTTAAACTAAATTCCTAATTTCTAATAATCCTAGGGTTCATTTTGTAAGAAACAGGGGCTATTTCCTAGTTGTTTGAATCTCCAGGGACCTCTGTGTAAAATTTCTAACGTTTATAACTATTTTGAATGTGGGCCGTTGGATCTGAGATCAACGGCCCAGATTTAAAATAACCGAACCGGTACGCGTAATCTAATCAGAGCCGTTGACTCAAATCCGACGCACCAGAATCGGCCACGTTGCCCTATACCCGTCTCCCCCGCGTCCGGCGGCCGCGCGATCGCCGGCGAGCGGCGGCGGTGTCCGGAATTTCTAGGTTTCTTCGATTTCTCTACCGTTCTTCGACCTCTTGGTACCAGAAGAAAGAGGGGGAAATGGGGGACTCACCTAGGGGGTTCTCGGGGGTCAGAAACGGCCGGAGAGTGCTGTCGACGGCGAGCAGTGCCGATCTCCGGCGATCTTCGTCGGCAGGGCTTCCCAAGCGTAGACCTTCGATGATTCTTGTCGGGATTTCCTTCTGGATGCCTTGTGATGATGTAGGAGGGATTAGAATCGATTGATCCGAGAGAATTTCGAAGAATTTTGAAAAGGGGCGGTTTTGCCTACCGAGACGAATTGGGCGGTTTGCGTGGGTGATTTTGGCCGGGGTCGGGCTGCTTATAGAGTATGAAGAGGCGGCGGCGTGGGGCGCGACGGTTGCCACAGGGGCGCGGTGTTTGCACGTGGCCGAAGCCGTTTTTGTTCACATGCAATAATAGACTTTGAGAGGAAGAGAGAGAGGAGTCGGCGGCGGTTTTGGTGGGGAAAGAACTGACGGCTGGGCCCTGGTGGCAGTGGGGAGGAGAGGGGAAGGGTTTTGGCGCATGCTTTTGTATAATTTTGGTCGTTACAATCCTATCCCTCTTGCTGGGTCTTAGTTTCACATTCTTAAGCTATTTTCTATCTCTTTTCATCCCGTGTTGTAAACTACCCAACCGTCCATAGGATTTAAAAGTCATGCAAGTGGGGTTTCAATCACCTTAACTCTAATGCAAGAATTTAACCCTAGCCATAAGTGATACAAATGAAAACTTTGCAAAAGGTAATTATATGCAAACCGGGGCTTGCCTGGTTGCGAGTCAAAAGGAAAGTTAGCATCTGGTGGAGGACTTCCAACGGCTCCGGGGTGTCCTCAACTTCGGTCACTATATGATATGCAACAAATAGATGTATAAGTGCTAATGATTTATAAGAAGTGAACTTCTATTCATAGATAATGTTATTTAGGTCCCTTAATTGGCCTTGGTAATTTTCCAGTGGATACTGGACTCTCTGAGGATGATTTGAGCAAAATTTGAGAACTTTTCATGGCAGCTTGTGGTCTCCAAAAATCCCACAAATACAAGGCTTCTCTTAATTTTGATCCAAAATCTGAAGTTTTGACATGGATAACAGTGGAAAATCTAATTATAGAAGGTCTATAGGGTTCTAACAAAATTTGTTTCACATTTTTTGGAGCTACCTATAGGGAGAAATGAATTTTTGAAGTTGGTGAACATTTCTGAAAAAGTTTCTGTTTGGTTTGAAATTTTCAAATGAAAGCTGAACTTGGGAAGACAAGTTAGCCTAGCAATATTACTCCAATGAAGCTAAATTTTTTACAGAAGATCACTAATATTATGAAGAATCTTCTGGCCAAATTTGAGGAAATTCCTGACACGACCCCACGGTCTTGTTGAGCCACGATCACGCTGAGGGGTACTGCGTTGTACAGCACCAAATAACACACAGTAAAGGTACAAAGCGGAAGCAAAATTCTATTACATAAACGGGTTTATGAACATTTTTACAACAAAATATGTTCAGTCTACACTTTCGGGCGTAGACTACGCATTAAGTTCACGTTCAGCCCGTGAACGTGTCCTTGCTAGCACACACGCACACTAACACGGCAGTGTGCACGACTCCCACTCGACGGGGTTCCCCTCCTGGGGTTCCGTCTCCTCCTCGGGAGTCCCTTCCTCATAGAACCGTGCAAAAGCTTCAAACACAAGCAGTGAGCACGAAGACTCAGCAAGACTGACCCGTCTCTCCTAAACATGGAACTTCTACATGAGGGGTGATGGGTACATGAGATAAACAATTTGCAAAGGACTCGCCTAATTATTGGAACCTTACTTTCAAGTTTTAGCAGCAGGTTGTGGAGAACCTTAAGCTAAGGCACATGAAAGAGCCGCAATCAAACATGAGGCTAGCTGCTCTTCCGGAGTAACAAAGTCTAAGACTTCAGGTTCCTCCTTGACCTTAGTGACTACATGACATAACAAATACATGTATTAATTTAAATGCATTTGAATTGAATTTTAAACTTGTGAAGGATATAAGTCCCACTAGACAGACTCAATGACTTTGAAATTTTAACTGTAGTTTGGATACAACCTAAACAGAGACTTGACCAAGTTTTAGTTGCAGCCGAGCTCATTTGAGCCCTCCACAAATAATTATGTACTTGACCTTAATTGGAGCCTTTAGGGTGTGCTAGGGATTTTCATGGGGCAACTCATGACTTTCTAAAAACTAGATTTTCAGAGGGTTCTGAGTTGGTCTCACTTAATT
Organism: Neostapfia colusana; assembly: GCA_030760725.1. Lineage (NCBI taxonomy): Eukaryota > Viridiplantae > Streptophyta > Magnoliopsida > Poales > Poaceae > Neostapfia > Neostapfia colusana. The sequence continues at coordinate 56,112,336 of JASWHV010000014.1, read as the reverse complement.
TGAAGGTTCCTAGCTAAAGATATGAGCTAAACAATTTCAGAGAAATTCTGAAAATGTTTCTGGACATTTTCTATTTTTCTCTGGAACAGTTTCATTAATCACACCACTCGGTGGATCAAATGAGCTCAAATGGATCTGAAATTTCTATGGTAGTTTAGTGATATTTTGATGAACATCGCAGCAAAATTTCAGAATTTTCCTCCAAAGGATTCTCCAGTTAAAATTCCAAACAGTTTAAATTTTGAGGAATTAATTCTGGAGAAATAAGGATTTTCATGAAGTGAAACTTGATTTGCTGGAAAGTACTCAGAGAGCTGAATCCAACAAAATTTGGTTAACTCTATTTGGAGCTTCCTGGCCAAAGTTATGTGGGTTTGAAGTTTGAACTAAAACTGAAAATCGAGAAAAAGTTTAAACTTCTGCCCATGGGTCAACGGGGACACGTGTTGGACGCTGGAGCGGCGGCACACCAGGGTCTACGGGGTTTTTGCGCGCCAGCACACCAGATCCGAGCCGCAGACTGATCCTGATTTAAAATCTGGGCCGCTGACAGATGGGACCCACTCCTTCGTCTACCTCTCGCCGCCCGCGTCCTGCTGCCGCGGTACCTCATCGGAGAGCTCGCCGACAGCCTCTGTGAAACTCCAAACTTCATGATTCTGGCCGCCCCTGCCTACTTTCACTCGGGGAACATGATTCCGGGCTCAGTTCGTCATGAAAATGGCCGGCACCTGGTCGGCGATGAGCGGCGGCCTCGGGAGAACTTCGGTCGTGTCGGCCGACCTTCCTGGCACCTCAATCACTCGAGCAACCGGTCGGGGAGCATCAGTGGACCTTAAGGAAGGTCGACATGAGCTTGAAGAAGCTCGGGGGAGAGCCCGAAGTAGGCCCTCACCGTGCACCCGATGCTCCCCGCATGATCTGCCGTTGGCAATCTTCGAAATATGCCATGTACAGGGGTTCTCCGGCTTAAGGTTGTGAAGGCAACTTGTGCGCTACCAGGTCTAGTCGGTGTAGGAGCGGATTGAGACTCTGTAACCCTTCCTAGAGTGTGAATTTGTCAGAACCTCACCCGAAGGTCGGTCTGTACCGAGAAAGGGGAAAACTGGAAATTCACCGCCGGCGATCAAGCACTCGGGCTGTGGCTCGGGGGTGAGCAGCACTGGTCACCAACGCGTCCAGGAACGCCTTAGCTCGGGCGTGACTACCTCCCGGTTGGGCTGTCCACGGTAGCCCGAAGTGCGGCGGCTTTAGGTCACTGAATGGAGCTCTCGGTATAGCCGAGATCAACCGGTTTCAGCCGAGTTCTAGTGACAGGAAAGAAGGAAGGTTCCTAGTACCTTGTCGTAGCTCTGGAGGAAGCGGGGTGGCTGTGATCGGGGCTTTCCGATCGGTTCCGAGCGGCGGAGGAAAATTCCCGGCTCTGTGTTCTTGCAAGGAGAAAATGGCTAGGGGGCTTCGGCCGAGGGGGGGGCGCCTTAAGAAGGCCCCGAACCGACTTGTGCCCGCGCGTGGCCAAGCAGCTGCTGGCGCGGCGTCCTCCCTCGGTGGCGATCGCAGCTGAAGCCCGAAGACCCGAGTGAGGGAGTTTCAGTTGGTTGATTCACTTCAGTAGCTGACATTGCGGGGACCACACCGTGGTTCACCCACTCCAAGATCGCATAGGGTGGTGCCGTGCGATGGGGCACCCAACAGCACACACGAAAATATTAGAGAACAACATACACACTTTTATTTAATATAAAACAGCGGAAGTCTTATACAAAACCTAATTAACAGCGGAAGTATTATACATAGATGGCCTCTCACCCTAACTATGCAAAAGTGCAGCCGTCCAGCCCGGGAACGCTACACACTAGCAGCAAGTAACCGGAGATCACGGCGGCGTGCAGGGCTCCAGCTCGGCCGTGTACCCCGACGGGGGCATCGCCTCGTCCTCGGAACCTTCCTCATAACTCTGACCTACACACAGCTCAAATATTGCAACCGTAAGCACAAAGGCTCAGCAAGTATTAACCGTCAACCCTAGGCATGGAACTCTACATGCAAGGATGTGTAAGATAGGAAAAGGACTTTGCAATAAAGACACGCCTACATGTTGATCCTTACTTTCAGTTTTATAGCAACAGTTTATTGAGCCTTAGGCAGCCTCACATTGGAAGTCCACAATCAAACAAGAAACACTTTCCTCCGATGTGGTGATGCCCAAAGTGGAATATAAACTTAATTAGCTCTATACCTACATCATACAAGGTTTCAAGACATTAATAGTTCCATACAGCATGTTCAGTTGGCTTATTTCACTTCTTACTACGTCACAATGCAGTGAACAAGTGGGTACTCAAATAAACACGAGGGACGGTGATTGCAATCAAGACACACCCGGATAACACGTTACATACACCCACTTTCAGAAGCGTGATTCCACACCCCTTCCTACTCTGTTGTATGCAACAACCTTTCAATGGCAACCCAAATGCCGAACCGGTCCATCCGTAACGGGCAGGGGGTCCCCGCGTGGAGCGTGACTGTGCCCACCGGCAGATTTACACCTTGCTACCCTCAACCCACTCCTATTTACAGTTGGGTAAGCCTCGGCACCCAGGTTAACCAATTACATCGGTTTCCTGTTTCCCATATGCCAGTATGCATCCGGTACTGTTCGATACTTGTCCAGCAGGGCCGCACACGGACAGTCCTCAACCGACACCAACAGGGCTACGCACGTGAGACCTCTACTCACTGCATCCTATCCCCCCTGCTGGGTCTCATTTTTTTCAACTCAAGCAATTATCTACCTCTTTTCTTCCCGTGTGATAAGTACTATCTCGCGAGTAGCTTCCAACTACTCGACTTCTACCGAGATCCTAAACATTAGCATGACATTCTCTACTCGTCGAGTTTGCAAACTACCCAACCCTCGTTATAGGATTTAAAAGGCTATGCAAGTGGGGTTTCAATCACCCTAACTCTAAAGCAAACCTTCACCTTAGACATACGTGATACAAATAAAAAGCTTTATAAAAGGTACTTAAGTGCAAACCAGGGCTTGCCTGGTTGCGAGTTAAATGGCAAGTCAGCTTCTGGTGGAAGGACGTCCAAGGGCTCCGGTGCGTCTTCAACTTCGGTCACTATTATGAAATGTAATAAAATACATGTGTAAGTATTAAGGATTTATGAGAATTGGACTTCTATTCATAGCTATTTCTATTTAGAATCCTTAATTGGCTTTGGGATTTTTACAGTGAATACTAGACCCTCTAAGGATAATCTGAGCAAAATTTGGAGAAATGTCATTGCACAATGTAGTCTTTAAATTCCTACAAATACAATGCTTCTCTGAATTTTGAGCCCAATTCAGGAGTTTTGACATAGCTAACAGTGGAATATCTGATTAGGGTAAGTCTCCATGGTTCTAACAAAATTTGTTTCACCATTTTTGGAGCTACCAACAGAGAGATATGAATTTTTGAAGTTGGGCAAGAGTTCTGAAAAGTTTCTGTTTAAATTTGAATTCCCAAATAAAGGCTGAAGTTTTGGAAGAAATTTAGCCTACCAAATGAACTCCAATGAAGCTCAAATTTTTACTGGAGATCAGTTACTATGAAAAGGATTTGCTATCCAAATTTGGGAATATTTCATAAAGAATTGCTCCTGAAATAAATCTCCAAAGGATTTAGTAAAAAATTCTACAGAAATTCCTGGGCGTTTTCATAGCAAGAAATTTGTTCTTATGTGAAGTAATCCTCATGAGGATTCCAACAAAATTTGTCTCACTAATTTTGGAGCTTTCTACCAAAAGTTATGGATTTTTCAAGTTTCACTAACTCTCTGTTTGAATATTACAGAGCACTCAACGTGGGGCCCACTCGTCCGGTCTTTCTTCAACCTCCCGCCAGAGAACGCGCGTGCACACCAGCTCAGATCGTGGCATGGCTCGTTCTCCCTCATTTCTCCACCAAATTAGCTACGGTTCCGCCCTACATGCTCCTGGGAAAATGGCGCAGCTGCCGGGCAAGGTTTCCGCGCATGAAAACGGCCGAAAAAGGGTCGGCACCGGTGGGGCGGCTCGGGAGCTCGGCATCAACGCGTTCTGGTGCGTCCGAAGATTCTCCTGGCGAGCTACCTTGCCCTAAAGCATAACCAATGATCGGGGAACATGGAACGCATGCTAAACCAGGCAGCAAACGGCCGGAAAATAGGGTTCACCGGAGGACCGACCCGTTTTTGCCGCCGCCGGTGATTTCTCGTCGCCCGGGGCGTGGGATGGTTGGTTTAACCCGTGCTTTGGCGTTAGAGGGTGCTAGGGTCACTAGTTTCTGTGGCTTGAATTGTAGAACCGATGATCAACCACGTTGGACGAATTTCCAGTTTTGGTGTGGGTCGGTTCTTCACGTGTACCGGCGCTAAAACCCAAATTCCGGCGAGCCAGCGATGGGGAAAGGCAAGGGAACTGCGGTAGCATGATCTACACACCTTGGCGCACCTTAGGGAGGTGCTGGACGTGCGGGAGAGGCGTTGGAGCGGCTGGAACGCGAGGAGCAGTGAGGGCGATGTCGACTCTGTTTTTGCCAGTGAAGAACAGCTCGGGCACGGCGAGTGGAGGCCGGGGACGAGCAGAGGAGTGGTGGATGACGTCCAGTGGAGGTCGGCGCAGCTCCTAGGCGGTTCAGCTGGGCTCCACAGTGGCCGGAGGGTGGCCAGCGCTGAGGCAACAGAGCGGCGCCGTTTCTGTGCGAGCGTGTGAGCAACGAGGCGAGGAAGAACTCCTCGGTTGATTGTGTGAGCAGGGAAAGTGCACTTGAGTTGTGCAGCCTTGACGTGAGCAGGAAATGGACTGCCTTCGGGAGCAAGTTAAAAGCACCTCGGTGGAGCTCACCCTCTCCCTCGGTGTCACTCCCACGCAAAAGCAAACTGAGGTTTGTCTCTGTTCACTGACATACAGGGCCCACAGGCAGTCTCCCCACACCACAGTGGCTCAAAAATTAAAATTCATATGTTGCTGAAAATTTCCAAAATTTTAATTTGAATCTTGCGGATTAACCCTCTCTTGTGCTCAAATTTTAAATCCTGTGCTCTCGGTTCAGTTCCTGTGCAAGGAAGAATTAGCGCTTGGGGTTGAGGTTTTGTGAGCAAAAGATCACGTCGGGAGCTAATCAATCCCATGAGCTGGTCGCCAGTGCGATGAAAACAGCGAGGAGGTGGCCTCTGCTTGCAGCTCGGTCGGTGAGTGAGAGGATCATGCCGTGAGGTGTTAAAGCCACGAGCAGGTCACCAGCTCGATGCAAGAAGCTGGAGGTGGCTGCCCTCGGTGGCGCTCTGAGGAGGCTCGGGTGGTGTTCGACACCGAACAGAGAAAGACTTCGGGAGCAAGTTAAAGCAGCCCAATGACATGTGGGGTCTACCCCCTTACTTCTCTTCTTATCCTCCAAATGTCTCCAAAAGATCTTCATTCGAGTGAATCCCCTCAATCTGATATTTCAGGAGTTTAAGCGTGGGCAGAAATTTGAATAAACCAAATCCAGTGTGAAGTTCACTTTCAAATTTGAATTCAGCTCACATTTGGAAATGATCATGTTTAACTCCTTTTTAGCCCACTCTGAAATTAGAATGTGGCCACCATGAATTTCCTCGAATTCAAAGATATGAGGATTCATGTGTGCTCCAAATTTTTGGCAGCAACTTGAGAGGAACAATTGAGTTCAAATCTGAATTTAAACCCCCTCTTACATGTGAGAACTTTACACATGGTGTTTAATTCAACCTTGGCTAAACACCTTCAAATGAATGTGAGAGCTCGTTTGGTTGGACACCCATGTGCATCATCACGTGTACAATTTTTTTTGTAAGTCCCATTTTCATGCATTCCAACACAAATAGGAATCAACATCCACTTTATTGACTTTGCATTTTTTGGGACTTTTACATTCCTCCCCCCTTAAAAGAATCTCGTCCCGAGATTCCAACGAGAAGAGGAAAGTACAGAATGTTATCGGTAATATGACGATAACACACCGAACGGATATAACGATCTTCTAGCTTTTCCTTAGTGCTTCCTTTGACGGTAGGGCGAGTCCATAAAACTCTGCAGACCCATGTCGACCGGGTCGATTGGCTGGAACCTTTACTGTCCTAATCTTGACATGGATAACAAATACTTGTCTAGATTAACTGAGTCCTTATAAGCTTAGTGTAGTACTTTCCCAAACATGAATCGAGATGGTTGGTGAGATTAAACAATGAATAAAAAATCTCGCCTCGAATTGGCATCTCAACCCTTTAGTCAAAACTGATTGCTTTGCTTGAACATAAGAGTAACCAAAAGTCAATTTCACTTATATTACCAACATAGCAAAGGCCAACTATCTATGGTGACCACAAGGTTGTGAAAGTCACCATATGATCTCTCAAAAATTTAGATTGTGTTCAAGGATTGTCACGAGGTTGAGCAATCAATCGGTAAGCCCCGCGATGAGAAATTAGTTTAGTTCCAACAATTACGGCACTCAGAGCTAAACAAGTCATAGATGAAAGTTCAAAACTTTCTTAGGTACAAGGGATGTTGAATAACTGATTTCCTTGGTATTGTCCAATGAGGTAGAGTCAACAGCTTGATCAATAATACAAGGTCATTAGACACCGCTTAATGGTTTGAAGAGAGGTACACAATCTTGCTCAGTACTTTGGTATTTCACATGTTATATGGTGCAATGCATATGCATATGGTATGGTACAAATGGTGCATATGTATGATGCAAAATGGTGCATATGTATGATGCAAAATGGTGCATAAAAGGCGTTGCGCACAATAGGTTGCACATCTCTCAATGCTTTTCAATATGTATGGTGCATAATATTTTTATAGTCTGAGCAAGACTTAGTACTATAATTCAAACATGGTTAAGAAGCATCTCAAACCTTGCCAAGTACAGATAACTTGGTCAAGAAAAATGCTAAACAAGGCATGCCACTTTCATGTGGTGACCAAGTTTAAGGAAGAATAGGTCAAATGTTTGACACGATCGTTGGAAAATACTCCATAATAACTTAACCTAGGAAATCTCTATTCTTACGTGACTTTCACTTTCTCTCTTCTCCTGAGGTTTCACAATACCCGTTTAGCGTGAAACACCAGCTACTAGTTCTAGCTCCTAGTCTTGTTCTCTCAAGTCTTGTGATTTTAATGAGCATTTGTGTGTATGTGGTAAAGACGCTAAAACTACACCTTCCTTGATGATGACGGATCTTGTACTTGAACTTTGATTACATAAAAATGTAATTTCCTCTTGTCTCTTGGTAATGTCATACTTCGGGTATAGCCCCTTGGTTATCAATGCTATGGTTTACATGGATGCACTCCTCCCCTCTTAAGTTCTAATGTAGGAAATTGAAAACTTAATCCATAATCTTCTTATGGGAAGTTAATGCATAACCATAGCCTTCCAGAGCTATATTACACAGCCTTTGGTAACATGGTATACCTGAAGTTATGGTCCAACAACAGCAAGGTACAGAAACTGAACCATCTTCTGTTCGATGGTTTAAATCCTAATTCAACGTTTGAACTGTTGTGGCAGTGAACATAAAAGTTGGATAAGACTTCTATATCTTTCCAACGAGTGTTTATTTGTATTCAACCAAGTTCTAGATCGAAAGCTATGAGCTTCTAAAGTTGATAGAAATTCGTGAGGAATTTCAGCAGCACCTCCCCTGTAAGTGCTCCCTTTGGGTCAATTTTTCCATACAGTTAGAAACATGTATGGATCAAACTCATACTTACAAAGTTGAAAAATGATTCATAAGATTTCTAGAATTGTAAGATTTCACCTTTTACAATTCTTATACAGGAAGTCATAAGCAAAATCCAATTCAGTATAGAAACTATGCACGACTTTGATACTCTCAACAGTTTTACTTGTACTGCGAATTTCACCTCTTTACAGGAGGATTCTGTCCTGGGGTTGAACAGAAAAATTGTAAAGAACTCCCCAAGCTCTCCAAAAATGTATTTTTATGATCTATTTGCATTCCTGGACCAAAAGATATGATGGTTCAATGTTAACAGAATTTCTGGCAGGATTTTAACAGCACCTCCCTAGAGGTACCTAGTTTCAATCCACAATTCCAATTTAATTCTGCTCCAGTTTTGGCAGAACTTTGAATTACAAAGTTGTATTGTATCTCATGCCCTTTCCAAAGGTGTCTTACCTGACCCTTAGGAATTTTTCTACAGAAAGTTGTGGTCAAAATACAGAGAATTCCAGAGAGCATTTTGGTCTGCCCTGTTTCTGGACAGTACCAACTCTACTGAGATTTTCATCCCCGTGGAAGGAGATTTTGTTCTGGAGTTCTACAGAAAAGTTGTAGAGGACTTCAAAATATTTCCAGAATGGTATCCCACACCTCCATTGGTTCAACCAATTCTAAGTTATGCCCTGTTCAAGTTCAGAAAAATTTCTGCCAAAAACAGAGAAGACTGTTCCCAAGTTTCTGAGACTGAATCTATAGTCCCAATTGACTCTTAGTTCAATATAGGAGTTTACTAACCCCTAAATGAAATCCTAAACTTCATTTTGACTCTTTTCTTTGAAAATAAACTTTCATGCAGTCTCGGTACTACGTTTCCTTACCGAAGAAAAATTCCTAAGCCGGTATTCTGGCTTATACGTGTCAAATGGTGGAACTAAAGTCGTCACTCACAAACGGTTACTATACGTAATGCACTAACGTGGTTAATGTACCTGCAGAAGAACACACAATAATGATGCACACAATGGTTTATGACATTTGAGGCAGTTCCATATCATAATAAAAACATACGGTCCGTATCATTGCCATACGGACCGTCCTTGAGTCAAGCCACATCTCAAGGTACATGGTCGTGTTTTCACACCACACGACGGGGAACCCGAGTAGAGCGCGAACGGGTCGTCATGGTTGGGAATTTTATCAACCCAACAGATACCACCTACTGCCTCATGACCGTTGAGGCACGCCGATGGCGAGCGCTGCGTATGGCCCTTTGAACATTGAACGTTCAAGAGTTGCATACTATCGTGTTGCTTACCACACGATGGGGTATTCTCACTTTTTCCTAAAGCACGCTGGAGATCAGCGTTTTCATATGCTCTCAGGGCCATAGAGAGGTCCAGAGACTCATATTAACTACCGTGCCAAGCTACGGTTTGCCATCCCATACTATTACTCGTATGTTGAGTTACCGCAATTGATCCGCCTGCGGTGACGTACCTTACCTCTTACCTGACGTCGGAGCGTCGTTACATAATGTATAACACATAAGTTAGCTTTTCCACCTTAGTAACTACTACTATCATAGACCTTATGTGGGCTTAATGACTAATCCTCACTCGACTACTTCTAAAATTTTAAAATAGGCTCTTTTCGAGCATGCTATTCCCAATGCGGCTCTGATACCACGACTGTGGGGACCACCCCGTGGTTCACCCACTCCAAGATCACATAGGGTGGTGCCGTGCGATGCGGCACCCAACAGCACACACGAAAAGATTAGAGAACAACATACAAACTTTTATTTAATATAAAACAACAGAAGTCTTTTACAAAACCTAATTAACAGCGGAAGTATTATACATAGATGGCCTCTCATCCTAACTATGCAAAAGTGCAGCCGTCCAGCCCGGGGACGCTACATACTAGCAGCAAGTAACCGGAGATCACGGCGGCGTGCAGGGCTCCAGCTTGGCCGTGTACCCCGACGGGGGCATCGCCTCGTCCTCGGAACCTTTCTCATAACTCTCACCTGCACACAGCTCAAATATTGCAACCGTGAGCACGAAGGCTCAGCAGGTCTTAACCGTCAACCTAGGCATGGAACTCTACATGCAAGGATGTGTAAGATAGGAAAAGGACTTTGCAATAAAGACACGCCTACATGTTGATCCTTACTTTCAGTTTTATAGCAACAGTTTATTGAGCCTTAGGCAGCCTCACATCGGAAGTCCACAATCAAACAAGAAACACTTTCCTCCGATGTGGTGATGCCGAAAGTGGAATATAAACTTAATTAGCTCTATAACTACATCATACAAGGTTTCAAGACATTAATAGTTCCATACAACATGTTTAGTTGGCTTATTTCACTTCTTACTACGTCGCAGCGCAGTGAACAAGCGAGTACTCAAATAACCACGAGGGACGGTGATTGCAATCAAGACACACCAGGATAACACGTTACATACACCCACTTTCAGAAGCGTGATTCCACACCCCTTCCTACTCTGTTGTATGCAACAACCTTTCAAAGGCAACCCAAATGCCGAACCGGTCCATCCATAACGGGCAGGAGGTCCCCGCGTGGAGCGTGACTGTGCCCACCAGAAGATTTACACCTTTCTACCCTCAACCCACTCCTATTTACGGTTGGGTAAGCCTCGAAACCATGGTTAACCAATTACATCGGTTTCCTGGTTCCCATATGCCAGTATGCATCCGGTACTGTTCGATACTTGTCCAGCAGGGCCGCACACGGACGGTCCTCAACCGACACCAACAGGGCTACGCACGTGAGACCTCTGCTCACTGCATCCTATCCCCCCTGCTGGGTCTCATTTTTTTCAACTCAAGCCATTGTCTACCTCTTTTCTTCCCGTGTGATAAGTACTATCTCGCGAGTAGCTTCCAACTACTTGACTTCTACCGAGATCCTAAATATTAGCATGGCATTCTCTACTCGTTGAGTTTGCAAACTACCCAACCCGTTATAGGATTTAAAAGGCTATGCAAGTGGGGTTTCAGTCACCCTAACTCTAATGCAAACCTTCACCTTAGACATAAGTGATACAAATAAAAAGCTTTATAAAAGGTACTTAAGTGCAAAACGGGGCTTGCCTGGTTGCGAGTTAAATGGGAAGTCAGCTTCTGGTGGAAGGACATCCATGGGCTCCGGTGCGTCTTCAACTTCGGTCACTATTATGAAATGTAATAAAATACATGTGTAAGTATTAAGGATTTATGAGAATTGGACTTCTATTCATAGCTATTGCTATTTAAAATCCTTAATTGGCTTTCGGATTTTTTACAGTGGATACTAGACCCTCTAAGGATAATCTGAGCAAAATTTGGAGAAATGTCATTGCACAATGTAGTCTTTAAAATTCCTACAAATACAATGCTTCTCTGAATTTTGAGCCCAATTCAGGATTTTTGACATAGATAACAGTGGAATATCTGATTATGGTATGTCTCCAGGGTTCTAACAAAGTTTTTTTTTACCGTTTTTGGAGCTACCAACAGAGAGATATGAATTTTTGAAGTTGGGCAGGAGTTCTGAAAAGTTTCTGTTTAAATTTGAATTTCCAAATAAAGACTGAACTTTGGGAGGCAATTTATCCTACCAAAATGAACTCCAATGAAGCTCAAATTTTTACTGGAAATCAGTTACTATGAAAAGGATTTGCTATCCAAATTTGAGAATATTTCATAAAGAATTGCACCTGAAATAAATCTCCAAAGTATTTAATAAAAACAATTCTACAGAAATTCCTGGGCATTTTCATAGCAAAAATTTGTTCCTATGTGAAGTACTCCTTATGAGATTCCAAAAAAATTTGTCTCACTAATTTTGGAGCTTTCTACCAAAAGTTATGGATTTTTCAAGTTTCACTAACTCTCTGTTTGAATATTACAGAGCACTAAACATGGGGCCCACTCGTCAGGTCTTTCTTCAACCTCCCGGAAGAGAACGCGGGTGCACACCAGCTCAGATCGTGGCATGGCTCGTTCTCCCTCATTTCTCCACCAAATTAGCTCCGGTTTCGCCCTACATGCTCCTAGGAACATGGCGCAGCTGCCAGGCAAGGTTTCCGCGCATGAAAACAGACGAAAAAGGGTCGGCACCGGTTGGGCGGCTCGGGAGCTCGGCATCAACGCGTTCTGGCGCGTCCGAAGATTCTCCCGGCAAGCTACCTTGCCCTAAAGCATCACCAATGATCGGAGAACATGGAACGCATGCTAAACCAGACAGCAAACGGCTGGAAAATAGGGTTCACCGGAGGACCGACCCGTTTTTGCCGCCGCCGGCGATTTCTCGTCGCCCGGGGCGTGGGATGGCTGGTTTAACCCGTTCTTTGGCGTGAGAGGGCGCTAGGGTCACTAGTTTCTGTGACATGAATTGTAGAACCGATGATCAACCACGTTGGACAAATTTCCAGTTTTGATGTGGGTCGGTTCTTCACATGTACCGGCGCCAAAACCCAAATTCCGGCGAGCCAGCGATGGGGAAAGGCAAGGGGACTGCGGTAGCATGATCTACACACCTTGGCGCACCTTAGGGAGGTGCTGGACGTGCGGGAGAGGCGTTGGAGCGGCTGGAACGCGAGGAGCAGTGAGGGCGACGTCGACTCTGTTTTTGCCGGTGAAGAACAGCTCGGGCACGGCGAGGAGAGGCCGGGGACGAGCTGAGGAGTGGTGGATGACGTCAAGTGGAGGTCGGTGCAGCTCCTAGGCGGTTCAGCTGGGCGCCACAGTGGCCAGAGGGTGGCCAGCGCTGAGGCAACAGAGCGGAGCCGTTTCTGTGCGAGCGTGTGAGCAACGGGGCGAGGAAGAACTCCTCGGTTGATTGTGTGAGCAGGGAAAATGCACTTGAGTTGTGCAGCCTTGACGTGAGCAGGAAATGGACTGCCTTCGGTAGCAAGTTAAAAGCACCTCGGCGGAGCTCACCCTCTCCCTCGGTGTCACTCCCACGCAAAAGCAAACTGAGGTTTGTCTCTGTTCACTGACATACAGGGCCCACAGGCAGTCTCCCCACACCACAGTGGCTCAAAAATTAAATTCATATGTTGCTGAAAATTTCCAAAATTTTAATAGCGGATTAACCCTCTCTTGTGCTGAAAATTTAAATCCCGTGCTCTTGGTTCAGTTCCTGTGCAAGGAAGAATTAGCGCTTGGGGTTGAGGTTTTGTGAGCAAAAGATCACGTCGGGAGCTAATCAATCCCTTGAGCTGGTCGCCAGTGCGATGAAAACAGCGAGGAGGTGGCCTCCGCTTGCAGCTCGGTCGTTGAGTGAGAGGATCACGCCGTGAGGTGTTAAAGCGATGAGCAGGTTGCCAGCTCGATGCAAGAAGCTGGAGGTGGCTGCCCTCGGTGGCGCTCTGAGGAGGCTCGGTTGGTGTTCAACACCGAACAGAGAAAGACTTCGGGAGCAAGTTAAAGCAGCCCAATGACATGTGGGTCTACCCCCTTCCTTCTCTTCTTATCCTCCAAATGTCTCCAAAAGATCTTCATTTGAGTGAATCCCCTCAATCTGATATTTCGGGAGTCTAAACGTGGGCGGAAATTTGAATAAACCAAATCCAGTGTGAAGTTCACTTTCAAATTTGAATTCAGCTCACATTTAGAAATGATCATGTTTAACTCCTTTTTAGCCCACTCTGAAATTAGAATATGGCCACCATGAATTTCCTCGAATTCAAAGATATGACGATTCATGTGTGCTCCAAATTTTTGGCAGCAACTTGAGAGGAACAATTGAGTTCAAATCTGAATTTAAACCCCCTCTTACATGTGAGAAATTACACATGGTGTTTAATTCAACCTTGGCTAAACACCTTCAAATGAATGTGAGAGCTCATTTGGTTGGACACCCATGTGCATCATCACGTGTACAAATTTTTTTTTTGTAAGTCCCATTTTCATGCATTCCAACACAAATAGGAATCAACATTCACTTTATTGACTTTGCATTTTTTGGGACTTTTACAGACATGTGGGTCCCACTTTCATTTTTAACCCCTGAACTTAACTCCACATCACTGTTGTAAACAGTAAGCCCTCAAATGACCCTGGTGATTTGAATTATTCACCCCTGAGCCATTTGAATTGGTTAGAATTCAAATTGGGTTTGGTTTGACTGAATTTCAGCACATGTTCAGTTTGAAATTCAAATAAAGTTTGAATTTGCTACACTTAGCTCATGTCAAGATCAACTCCAAATGGAGTGAAAATTGGTGTGTGAGCTCACATAAATGTGCTGAGTAATAATATGCCTCCCACTTTTGAATTCATGGGATAAAAACAGTTTGAATTTGAAATTAGGCTCAAACTACCCTCTTTCTAGCTATACCAAAAAGTACCTCAAAAAGGTTTTGAATTTGGGTGAAACTTGGCATGGACATTCCTAGTAATGTGTAGGAGTTTTCAACATGTCCAGCCCCTAGATGATGTATGTGGAAAATACCACTTTTGCATCTTGTGAGTTTATTATCTAATGAGCATGTTGATAATGGTTACTTGCTCTTCAAATGTGTTCATCATCTTTCTTCAAATGAGGTGTGTGGTGTGGTGATGAACACTTTAAACATGTGTCAAAAACTGAGGCCCTTACATTCCTCCCCCCTTAAAAGAATCTCATCCCGAGATTATAAGGTGAAAAATGAGAGGGAGAACGGTGGAAAAATTACCGTATATGCGACGTGAAAAAGTCGGGGTAGTTAGCGCGAAGAAATCCTTCGCTCTCCCATGTCGCTTCGTCCATGGAGTGATTACTCCATAGAACTTTGTAGAACCACAACATACGGTTGCGTGTGGTTCGGGCCTTTTCATCTACAATCTGAACCAGTTCCTCCAGAAAGGTGAGATCCGGTTGCAGTTCTTCAATATCCTCCAGCTGAATGGTAGTTGATAGCTTGAGACACTTCCTCAGCTGGGCAACGTGAAATACGTCGTGCACACCAGAAAGTGCTTCTGGTAATTTCAGCCGGTGTGCTACTAATCCACATCTTTCGGTAATCTGGAATGGACCGATGAAACGGGGTGCCAACTTTCCTCTCACCCCAAATCTGTTTACGCCCTTCATCGGAGACACACGTAGGTATACGTGATCCCCGACTTCAAATTGTAATGGGCGTCTCCTCCAGTCCGCATACTGTTTTTGTCGGGATTGGGCGGATTTTAGGTTCGCTTGAATCAGCCGAACCTTTTCCTCCGCGTTGTTGACAAGGTCAATCCCGAAGGTAACCCTTTCGCCAGACTCACACCAATTCAATGGTGTGCGGTATTTTCTTCCGTATAGCGCCTCGTAAGGCGCCATCTTGATGCTAGCTTGGTACCCATTGTTGTACGAGAACTCGGCTAACGGCAAGTGATCATCCCAATTCTTGCCGTGGTTGACAGCACAAGCTCGTAGCATGTCCTCTAGAATCTGATTTACCCGCTCGGTTTTGTAAGGGCCTCAGTTTTTGGACCCATATTCAAAGTGTTCATCACCACACACACACCTCATTTGAAGAAAGTTGATGAACACATTTGAAGAGCAAGTAACCACCATCAACATACTCATTAGAGAACAAACTCACATATTGCAAAAGTGGTATTTCCCACATGTACTATATAGGGACTGGGCATATGAAAAACTCCTACACATTGCTAGGAATGTCCATGCCAAGTTTCACCCAAATTCAAAACCTTTTGAGGTCCTTTTGGGTGTAGCTAGAAAGAGGGCAGTTTGGAACTACATTCAAATTCAAACTGTTTTTATCACATGAATTCAAAAGTGGGCGACATATTCTTACTCAGCACATTTTTGTGAGCTCACACACCAATTTTCACTCCATTTGGAGTTAATCTTGACATGAGCTAAGTGGGGCAAATTCAAACTTTATTTGAATTTCAAACTGAACATGTGCTGAAATTTATCCAAACCAAACCCAATTTGAATTCTAACTAATTTAGATGGCTCAAGAGTTGATAATTCAAATCACCAGGGGCTTTGTGGGAACTACTGTTTACAACAGTAGATTGGAGTTAAGTTCAGAGGTTAAAATTGAGGGTGGGACCCACATGTCATAGAGATAAGAGTGAAGACTTGCACACAAAATCACAGCCTCGGTGGGAAATTCCACCGAGCAGCTGCCGGTTCAACGCCACCGAGAGCTGCCCGTGTGCCACCGAGGAGGAGCAGCGCCACCAGCTGCTTCCCGCTTCCACACGCGAGCCCAGGGTCGGTCCCGGGGTCCTCTTAAGGCGTTCCACCGAGGCGATCATCACTCATTTCCTTCTCCTCAGTGCACACCGAGTCCCCCGGCTTCCGCCTCTCTGCTCGATCGGGAAACCGCGAAAACATCGCGCCCCCTCCTTCCCCGAGCTGCTAGGCAGCACCCTGAGGTCGCACTCCACTTCCCCGACGCCAAAAACCCCGAGCTCCGGCCTCCCTTGCCCGAGAACGATCGCCACAGCGGCGACCTAACCTCAGCCGAAGGTCAGGCGCTCGTGGACAGCATTCCACAGGAGCTTTCACGGTCCAGCAAGAGCGGCAGCAGGAGCGCGCGACCACTGTGTTGCTCTCCTCCAAGTCTTGAAGCAAACCGTGAAGAATCCGCTACGAATTTCCGGATTTTGCTCCGGCGGTCTTAAACCGAGTTTCTGGTACGGATTCTTTGAATTCCCGCTCTATGATCCTTCTTAAGTTATCAAATCTTGCACATAGGCGCTTTATTAGCAGGCGATCAATTTCCTTTCTGCATCCGTGGTATGAAACCGACTAGGAGAGACGAATTTTGAGCTTGATCTGGGACGTTCATGGCGGGCACGATCGGTCACACGGTGCCGACCAACTTGCCGCCATCTTTGAACACCTTTGAAACCTTGTCGAGCTTCCTAGAGGTGTACTGATGCTGTAGAACCGATTGTTCGAGGTCTTGGCGGGTTAGAACCCACGGCCGACGGCGCCGAACCTCAACCGAGGCCGCCGCATGTCGCCGGGCTATTTCCGGTCACCGCCAACTCGAACTGACACCACCGACGTGTTCCTTGACGTCGATAACCTTGTGGCGGCGAGTTTCAGACCGTGCGATGGCCGGCAGCGACAATCCGGCTAGCTCCGGGTCTGCTCCGGCGAGGGGAGGCGGCGCGGGCGCGAGGGAGCGTCGGGAGGAAGAAGACGACGCGGGGCCCGGCTGTCAGTGACTTAAAAATTCAAATTGGGATCGGGTGCGGCTGGGATCCATTGTGCTGAAGTGCAGGAACCCCGCAGACCACGGTGTGCCGACACATCAGTGCGCAACACGTGTCCCCGTGGCCCACCCGCAAGTTTAAACTTTTCTCCGGTTTTCAGATTTCATTCAAACTTCAAATCCTCATAACTTGGGCTAGAAAGCTCCAAATCGAGTGAACCAAATTTTGTTGGATTCAGCTCTCTGAGCACATTCCAGCAAATCAAGTTTCACTTCATGAAAACCCTTAATTCTCCAGAATTAATTCCTCAGAGTTTAAACTGTTTGGAATTTTAACTGGAGAATCCCTTGAAGGAAAATTCTGAAATTTTGCTGGGATGTTCACCAAAATATCCCTGAACTACCATAAAAATAACAGGTCCATTTGAGCTCATTTGATCCACCTAATGGTGTGATTAGTAAAACCGTTCCAGAGAAAATAGAAAATATTCAGAAAATGTTCAGAATTTTCTCTGAAATTGTTTAGCTCATATCTCTAGCTAGGAACCTTCGAATTAAATGAGACCAACTCCATTAGAACCCTCTGAAAATCTAGTTTTCAGAAAGTCATGGATTGTTCCATGAAAATCCCTAGAACACCCTAAGAGTTCCAAGTAAGGTCAAGGACATGATTAATTGTGGAAGGCCCAAATGAGCTTTGCTGCAACTAAAACTTGACCAAGTCTGTGTTTAGGTCGTAACCAAGCCACAGTAAAAGTTTCACAGTCTTTGGGTCTGTCTAGTGAGACTTAGAAGGTCCACAAGTTTAAAAGTCAATTCAAATGCATTAATTTAATACATGTACTTCTTATATCATGTAGTCGCTAAGGTTGAGGAGGAACCCGAAGTCCTAGACTTCGTTACTCCGGAGGAGCAGCTAGCCTACAACCAAGAGCAGCAAGGAAAGCTCCGGTTTGCATTAACCTTTTTACAAATTTTTAATGTTTTGAGCACTTACTTGAGCATGATTACTTCTTGTTTTGGAGTCTTGTTTGAAAACCCAATTGCATAGCCAAGAGAACCGTGGGTGGGGAATTAGGATTGCAAACCCCATTAGCTACTGCAATGCTAAGATAGTGTAGGATTTGGTACAAGTCGAGTAGTTGGAACTACTCGCGAGCATAGGCTAGAGGCACTCGACTCGGGTAGAGATAGCACATGATACACATGGCAAGAAAATTAGACCAAGCGGAGAGTAAGGGCAGCAGAACTTTGGGGCCTGTGTGCTGTAGCTCCACTTGTGTCGATTGAGGACCGAGCCGTGTGCGGGCCTGTTGAACAAGCTAGAACAGTACCGAAGACCTACCGACTATATGGGAACCGGGAAACCGATGTAACTCGGGTAGCTGGGTGTTGAGGCATAGCTGGTCGTTCAGAGGGTAGGTTGAGAGCTCGAGGTGTAAGTCAGCTGGCGGCACTGAGATGCGCGTGCAGAGACCTCTTGCTCGGGACGATTGGACCCGTTCAACATTTGGCTAACGGGTGAAAGGTAGTTGCGTACAGCGTCTGATGGTTGTTGTAGGCAACATCGAGTATGGGCGTACGTGACGGGTTGTTCGGGTAACCCTGCAGGTGTAAATTGATTATAATCACCGTGCCTCACGGTCAGTGAGTACCACTTGTTCACTGTACCATGACGTAGAAAGAACAGGCTAGTTACATGTTAAAATGTTGCTGATTGAAAGATGGACTTTGCTTGTAATTATTTTCTGTAGTTTAGAGCTAACTAAAGTTCTTTTCAACTTTGGGCAAAGTACATTAGAGAAATGCGTTTCTTGTTTGATTGCGGCTCTCTCATGTGCCTTAGCGTAAGGTTCTCCACAACCTGCTGCTAAAACTTGAAAGTAAGGTTCCAATAATTAGGCGAGTCCTTTGCAAATTGTTTTATCTCATGTACCCATGACCCCTCATGTAGAAGTTCCATGTTTAGGAGAGACGGGTCAGTCTTGCTGAGCCTTCGTGCTCACTGCTTGTGTTTGAAGCTTTTGCAAGGTTCTATGAGGAAGGGACTCCCGAAGAGGAGACGGAACCCCAGGAGGGGAACCCCGTTGAGTGGGAGTCGTGCACGCCGCCGTGTTAGTGTGCGTGTGTGCTAGCAAGGACACGTTCACGGGCTGAACGTGAACTTGATGCGTAGTCTACGCCCGTGAGTGTAGACTGGGTCTATTTTGATGTAAACATGTTTATAAACCACTTTATGTAATATAAACTTTGCTTCCGCTTTGTACCTTTGATGTGTATTATCCGGTGCTGTGCAACGCAGCACCCCTCAGCGTGATCCTGGCTCGACAAGATCGTGGGTTCGTGTCAGTGTTGGTATCAGAGCTTGCTTGAGGTTTAACGCACTACAAAGGTCATCTTTTTTCAAAAATCCAGTGAGGAACGAGTTAGTAGCCCGTATAAGGATGTTATTAGTGTATAGAAAGTGGCATACTAAACTATTTGTCTATGTCGGAAATCGTGCATTTCGGGACATTTATGTCTTGGGGGGTGCACGTAAGCGCTGTCCACCAGTGCGCACAAGCTGAAGGGTGGAGCCCCACGGGTGGCAGGTAACCCGATCCGCTTTGGTATCCTCTACGACTCTTTATGTCGTTTGGGGTATTCGAGCAACGTCTGTCCCTGGCGTGCATGGTGCAATTTGGGAGACCCCATCATGTGGTCTGAAATGTGAACATGTAACTCAAGGCATGTTTGGCTTGAGAACATCCGGGCGAGTGATGACGGCCGGGTGTACGAACTGTATGGATACCGGGCTCGGTGTGCAGCCGAGTCTGACGATTGCTTGAGTTATCTGCAGGTAGTCTAACCACGAAACGGTAGACGTGTAGCATCCGTGTGCGAGAGACGCTTAGTGCCACTGAATTAACGAAGCCGTTTAAGTCCGATATAGGTTTTTCTTTGTGAGGACGTAGTACCGACATGATCTGGTGACGCATCGACGTCACACCCCACTAAATGAACAACTTCATTGTAAAACTTGAAAGTTTTAATCCGGAGCACTAAAACTTTGCTGTAACCTCTTCCCTTAATCAGGATATTCAAAGTTAACAAGTTTTTAACTTATAGATTGTTAAGGACAGAGCACTCTGTTTTCAGCTGAATTAAGGCTGAAGTTAATCAGAGGTTAGAGGTTGAGTTCTTTCGAGGTTGGGGTCATATGATACATTTCTGGAAATATTTGGAAGAGTTTTACAACTTTTCTGTGGAGGTCCATAGGTGTTTCATTCCTTAATCAATCGAAAAATACAGTAGAGTTGAAACTGTCCAGAAAACAGGGCAGAGCAAAGACTCTCTGTAAACTCTCTGTAAATTGAGCATAACTTCCTGCATAAAAATCCAAAAATAGAAAATAAGGTAGTTCTGGAAAGCTTATGAGATGGGTTACAACTTTGTAACAGATCTTAGGAGATGGGTTACAACTCTGTTGTTGACAAGGTCAATCCCGAAGGTAACCCTTTCAAGGTAGTTCTTCTGCGTTGTTGACAAGGTCAATCCCGAAGGTAACCCGTTCGCCAGACTCACACCAGTTCAACGGTGTGCGGCATTTTCTCGCGTATAGCGCCTCATAAGGCGCCATCTTTATGCTGGCTTGGTACCCATTGTTGTACGAGAACTCGGCTAACGGCAAGTGATCATCCAAACTCTTGCTGTGGTTGATAGCGCAAGCTCATAGCATGTCTTCTAAGATCTTATTTACCCGCTCGGTTTGCCCATCCGTCTGCGGGTGGTAGGCTGAACTACGGATCAGCTTCGTCCCCAATGCAGCGTGTAGCTGCTCCCAAAAACGGGACACAAATAAATTGCCCCGGTCAGATATGATGGTACGGGTTACGCCGTACAAGCATAGGATCCGTGAGATGTACAGTTCAGCGTACTTCTTAGCGTTGTAGTTGGTGTTGACCGGGATGAAATGGGCAACTTTGGTGAGCCAGTCGACGATCACCCACACAGAATCATGCTTTTGAAGAGTGGTGGGTAAACCGATGATAAAGTCCATGCTCACATCTTCCCACTTCCAGGCAGAAACGCCCAGTGGTTGTAGCAGTCCCGGTTTCCGCATATGATCTGCCTTCACCCTTCGACATGTATCACACTCGGACACGTACTTGGCGATCTCCCGCTTCATCCGTGTCCACCAAAACTTGCCTCTGGGTTCTTGATACATTTTGTTGCTGCCGGGGTGAATAGAAAATTTTGACAAGTGAGCCTCATAAAAAGTTTTCTTCCATAACTCTGGGTTAGGGGGTACGACGATCCGGTCCTTCAACCATAGGACGCCGTCTCCGTCTTTCCGGAAACATTTCAACTCCCCACTGTCTACACGTTTCCGCAAATGCGACATGCCCTTGTCATGTTTCTGAGCTGCCGCTATCTCTTCACGGATGGTGGGGATCAAAGCTAGGTTGTAGAGAGCTCCATGTGGAATCACATGCAGTGGTGGTTCACTCTCTTCCAACGGTGTGATAGTCAGATTGTTAACGTGTGACTTGCGACTCAGCGCATCCGCCACTACGTTTGCTTTTCCGTGGTGATAATGGATTTCTATTTCGTAATCCTTTATCAACTCTAACCATCTTCACTGCCTCATGTTCAGCTCCTTCTGAGTGAATATGTACTTGAGGCTCTTGTGGTCGGTATATAAATGTACGAGGTTACCGAGTAGGTAGTGCCTCCACATTTTCAGTGCAAGTACCACGGCAGCGAGCTCCAAGTTGTGAGTTGGATAATTCTGCACATGGTTTCTAAGCTGCCGTGACCCATACGCGACCACCCTTCGGTCTTGCATCAGCACACATCCGAGCCCAATGCTGGATGCATCGCAGTACACATTGAACGGTTTTGTTGTGTCTGGCTGCGCCAAAACCGGTGCTGATGTCAGGTGCTTCACTAATGCCTTGAATGCTGCTTCACATGCTGGACTCCAAACATATTTGGTAGCCTTCTTTAGCAGCTCCGTCATAGGATTGGCAATCTTCGAGAAGTTCGGGATGAACCTACGATAATATCCCACGAGCCCGAGGAAACTCCATACCTCATGAACAGTTCTCGGGGATTTACAATTCAGCACTTGTGTGATTTTACTCAGGTCTACAGCAATACCCTCCGCTGATATGATATGCCCGAAAAAAGGCACTTGCGATATCCAGAATTCGCACTTGCTGAATTTTGTGTATAGCTTGTGATCCCGCAGCCGTTGCAAGACTATACGCAGATGCTTCTTGTGATCTTCCTCCGACTTCGAATATACCAGTATGTCGTCGATGAAGACCACGACAAACTTGTCCAGCTCCGGCATGAATACCGAGTTCATCAAATACATGAAGTGAGCTGAAGCATTGGTGAGGCCGAAGGACATGACCAGGTACTCATAAAGCCCGTACCTTGTCGACAAAGCCGTCATCGGAATATCCTCAGCCCGTATCTTAATCTGATGGTACCCGGATCTTAAGTCCATCTTGGAGAAGATCTTTGCTTCGACCAACTGATCAAACAACATGTCGATCCGTGGCAACGGGTACCTATTCTTGATGGTTATGGCATTTAGTGGACGATAGTCCACACAAAGCCGCAACGTCTCATCCTTCTTCTTTACGAATAATGCCGAACAGCCCCATGGGGAGGAACTCGGCCTAATAAAACCATTCTCCAGCAGGTCCGTTAGCTGAGTCTTCAGTTCAGCCAACTCCTTAGGCGCCATCTTGTACGATGTTCGGGATATTGGCATGGTTCCCGGTGCAAGTTCAATCTTGAACTCCACCTCTCTGTCGGGCGGCATCCCCGGTAAATCATCCGGGAACACGTCAGGAAACTCTCAGACCACTGGAATATCTTCCAATCTGATAGTTGTGGATTGATAGACACTTGGAAGTTTTATTTCTGGACTGTCCAGAAATAAGGAATGAGACTCGTGCACTTCTGAGTTCAAGTGCACAACTCGGAGGATGGTGTCTAAAACAGCGCCGTGGCGGGTTAACCACAACATCCCTAAGATGACATCGACCTTTTGTCCTTCTAAAATTATGAGAGACGTAGGGTATACTCTACCCTCTAAGCACGATGGCGCTTTTGGGACCATCATGCTTGCTGAAATTTTCCCACCCAGTGAACAGATCACATAAGGACTATCGGTGGGTAGTATTTGCAAGCTATATTTATCAATGAAAGCTTGGCTAATGAAGCTATGCATGGCACCTGAATCAAACAACACTATGGCAGGATGCTGGTGGAGTTGGAACATACCCGCAAGGATTGGCTCACCCTCCGGCACGTCCTCTATGGCAAGTTGGTGGACAGTGCCGGGCCTCGGGTTTGCCCGCCGTGCATTAGTAGGGTTCCGGGGCTGATTCCTCCCCGGAAGTTGCAATGCAACTCCGCCTCCTTGCCTCTCCGGACAACTGCTGGCGAAGTGTCCTGGGCGACCACATTTGTAGCATGTGACCGCTGCTTGTCCGGTGCTTGGGGGACGAAAGCCCGGCATGCGCTGCTGAGGTCCATACGCATGCGGCATCGCCCGCTGTTGCTGTTGTTGTTGCGGAGGTGCTACTGGCAGTGCCGGCCTGAACGCTGGTGAAGAATAGGGCTGACTGCGGAATGGCATCGACCTCTGTGGTGGCTGCCAGCGTGGACCTGATGGTGGGCGATTCACCATCCGAAATTTCTGAGAAGGACCACCCCCTTCTCCACTGCTTTGCGGCGCACTTCGCTTTCTTTCCGCCGCCGCTAACTCCTTGCCGGAGTCCTGCTGAACAATTGCAGCATCAATTATGTCATTGAGGCTGCCGCGATTGAACATCACCATCTTGTCCTTCAGGAGCGGGTTAAGCCCCTGGTAGAAGTGGTTCCGCCGCTTCTCCTCAGTATCAGGATGATACGACACATAGAGCGTGAGATCGTTGAATGCCCTGGAGTATTCCAGTGCGTTCCGGCTCCCTTGCTGCAGGTGTAAGAATTCCTGCGTCTTCCTCTTCATCAGACCCGCGGTATGTGATAGGCCCTGAAGGCCGTCCGGAACTCCGCCCAGGTCATAACTCGGTCGGTGGGCTGTGAAGCACAGTAGTTTGCCCACCACGCGCTCGCGGATCCCTGGAGCTGCTGGACCGCGAACTGAGTCTTGCGCTGCTCACTTATTTGGAGCAGCCCGAATTTCATCTCTATCGTGCGGAGCCAGTTGTCTGCATCGAGGGGTTCATCCGCCCTTGAGAATACCGGGGGATGAGTCGCTAGGAAGTCGGAGTAGGAGCTCTGTTGGCGCTCCTCACGATCTTGACGCCTCTCTGGTCGAGACGTATTGGTAATAAGAGTTTGCAGCAACTCCGTGTGCTGCTGATGAGAACCCGCCATTGCCGCAACGATGTTGGCCAATGTAACCGTTGGCGGTGGTGGTGGCGGTGTTTGCCGTTGCTGTTGCTGCTGCTGTCCCGAGGAGTCCTCGGGAGGCTGTTGGGAGGATTCTCCCCCTTGACTAGAACCCCCAACGTGCGGGTTGGCACGAGTACGAGTCATTCTGAAATTCAAAACAGCAGCGATCAGCACATGTCATACTTAAAAATTCCATCTGAAACAGTAGGTAATTGAAGTGACACATGAATAATTTGCATAACATTCACATATGTTTATAAAGCATAAACTTTATACAAGATACATTATTCTCGGGCCTCCGAGAAGTCATGCTCATGTCGTCACTAGCTATACATACTCTACTGCCTACACGACATGTCACTGATTACAAATGTTTGGGCTACACTAATCTAGCTGCCCTACTCGGCAACCGTAACCCCCTACTCGGAGTAGAACTCGACCTCCTGCGGGTCGTCCTCCTCCGGTATCTCTGCTGGTGGCTCCGGATGTACCACCTCTTCCCCCATCTCAGGTTCTCCCATTGCCGGAAGACCCAAGACCACTGGTATGCCCAATACCGGAGGTACGAGATCCTGTAATGCGTGGACCTCGTCCATGGCTTGGTTTTAGTCTTCTTCCCAGCCTTTCCCTTCCTCAATGGCTTCATCTCGCTCTTGAGTAAGGTCCTCGTTCTGCTGGGTTAGAGTCTGCACCAGTTCTTGCAACGCCGCGATGTCGACACGGCTCTTCTTCTTTGCCTTCTTCAGACGATGCAACTGATTATGTTGTTCGTTCAGTCGCTTGATCGTCGGAAGGAGCACATTGCGGAGTGCAATGTGAGCACTCTCGAAATGGTCTCCACGGCTTGTGCTCTCCTTGAGCTTTGCAGCGAGATGCTCCGTATGAACAACTTGGCTGTCCATCACGGCCTTTCCCGCCCTCATCTGGAGGCTGAGGTTCGCCTCCGCGAGGTTGTACCTTGGGCAACCCGGATTGGTTGCCTACCGGTACCTCCCTTCCCACACATGATGAGCCCGCCCCTCCACCAGAACGAGCGCGTATGGAGTGCCCTCCATCGCTCTCACGTGTAGCTGGCAGAAACGTGACATGGTGTCACGGGCTGCCACTTGCCACATTCCCTCCGGTTGTCTACCTCTCACCGTGACGGTGAATGGCGCCCAACCGGGTGACGTAGGTCCTGCAGGAACTTCGACATGGATCGTCCATGTCTTGTTCCCCTCCTCGCCTTCTTCCTTGGCGAAGTACTGCGGCATCTGGTTGTACCCGAAATATTGAAGCATCTGCCTCAACGCTTCCGGATAGCCACTGTGGTGAGAACAGTGAGATTCCACCCACCCGTTCTCGAACTGTTTATCCTCTGTCATCTGTAAAAATATATTTGAGAAATGTCAAATATTTATTTGCACAGTAACCCATTGAGTTATAACATAAAACATGTCATTGAACCCATAAAACTTGGAAACGTAGTTCAAATTTAAACAAATTTGACTGCTGATCTGCTGTCTAACATGACAGCCCTGACCAGTTTCTATTTCAACCTGATTTAGGCCATGCTAAAGGCAAAAACAATTCTGGATCTCAACATCAAAGTTAAAGCTAACTTTAATAGCTTTCCAGAAAGTATTTGCTTGGCCTAAGATCTGTCTTGGTTCAAGAGTTATGAGATGTCAAAGTTAACAGAATTTCTGGAGAAAATTGGACAACACCTCCCTGCTTTAGGTACTACTTTGATCCAAGCATTCCAGTTAATTCCGCTCCCAATCTGACAAAAATTTATGTTACAAAGTTGTAACCCTTCTCACAAGATTTCCAGAACTACCTCATTTTCTATTTGTGGATTTTTATGCAGGAAGTTATGCTCAATTTACGGAGAGTTACAGAGAGTGTTTGCTCTGCCCTGTTTTCTGGACAGTTTCAACTCTACTGCATTTTTCGATTGGTTAAGGGATGAAGCACCTCTGGACCTCAACAGAAAAGTTTTAAAGCTCTTCCAATGATTTCTAGAAATGTATCATATGACCCAACCTCGAAAGAACTTAACCTCTAACCTCTGATTAACTTCAGCCTTAATTCAGCTGAAAACAGGGGACTCTGTCCTTAGTATCCTATAAGTTGAAAACTTATTAACTTGGAATATCCTGATTAAGGAAAGGAGTTACATCAAGTTTTAATGCTTTGGATTAAAACTTTCAGATTTTATAATGAAGTTGTTCATTTAGTGGAGTGCGACGTCGATGCGTCACCAAAGCATGTCGCTACTACGTTCTCACAAAGAAAAACCTATACCGGACTAAGCCGGCTTCATTAATTCAGTGGGACTAAGCGTCACTCGCACACGGATACTACACGTCTACCGTTCCGTGGTTAGACTACCTGCAGATAACTCACACAATCATCAGACTCGGCTGCACACCGAGCCCGGTATCCATCCAGTTCGTATACCCGGCCGTCATCACTCGCCCGAATGTTCTCAAGCCAAACACGGCTTGAGCTACGTGTTCACGTTACTGACCACGTGACAGGGTCTCCCAAATTGCACCACGCACGCCCGGCACAGACGTTGCTTGAATACCCCAAACGACATGAAGAGTCATAGAGGATATTAAAGCGGGTAGGGTTACCTGCCACCCGTGAGGCTCCACCCTTCAGCTTGTGCGCACTGGTGGACAGCGCTTACGTGCACCCCCCAAGACATAAAGCGTCCCGAGATGCACGATTTTCCGACATAAGCAAATAGGTTAGTATGCCACTTTCTATATACTAATAACATCCTTATATGGGCTACTAACTCGTTCCTCACTGGATTTTTGAAAAAAATGACCTTTTAGTGCGTTAAACCTCAAGCGAGCTCTGATACCAGCACTGACACGACCCCACGGTCTTGTCGAGCCAGGATCACGCTGAGGGGTACTGCGTTGCACAGCACCAAATAACACACAGTAAAGGTACAAAGCGGAAGCAAAATTTTATTACATAGACGGGTTTATGAACATTTTTACAACAAAATATGTTCAGTCTACACTCTCGGGCGTAGACTACGCATTAAGTTCACGTTCAGCCCGTGAACGTGTCCTTGCTAGCACACACGCACACTAACACGGCGGCGTGCACGACTCCCACTCGACGGGGTTCCCCTCCTGGGGTTCCGTCTCCTCCTTGGGAGTCCCTTCCTCATAGAACCCTGTAAAAGCTTCAAACACAAGCAGTGAGCACGAAGGCTCAGCAAGACTGACCCGTCTCTCCTAAACATGGAACTTCTACATGACAAGTGATGGGTACATGAGATAAACAATTTGCAAATGACTCGGCTAATTATTGGAACCTTACTTTCAGGTTTTAGCAGCAGGTTGTGGAGAACCTTACGCTAAGGCACATGAGAGAGCCGCAATCAAACGAGAAACACATTTCTCTCATGTACTTTGCCCAAAGTTGAAAAGAACTTTAGTTAGCTCTAAACTACAACAAATCATTAACAATCAAAGTCCATCTTTCAATCAGCAACATTTTAACATGTAACTAGCCTGTTCTTTTTACGTCACGGTACAGTGAACAAGTGGTACTCACTGACCGCGAGGGATGGCAATTATAATCGATTTACACCTGCAGGGTTACCCGAATAACCCGTTATGTACGCCCGCACTCGATGTTGCCTACAGCAACCATCACAGACGTCGTACGCAACCACCTTTCACCCGTTAGCCAAATATTGAACCGGTCCAATCGTCCCGAGCAAGAGGTCTCTGCATGCGCATCTCAGTGCCGCCAGCCGATTTACACCTCGAGCTCTCAACCTACCCTCTGAACGACCAGCTATGCCTCAACACCCAGCTACCCGAGTTACATCGGTTTCCCGGTTCCCATATATCCGGTAGGTCTTCGGTACTGTTCTAGCTTGTTCAACAGGCCCGCACACGGCTCAGTCCTCAATCGACACAAGCGGAGCTATAGCACACAGGCCCCAAAGTCTAGCTGCCCTTACTCTCCGCTCAGTCTCATTTTTCTTGCCATGTGTATCATGTGCTATCTCTACCCGAGTCGAGTGCCTCTAGCCTATGCTCGCGAGTAGTTCCAACTACTCGACTTGTACCGAATCCTACACTAGCTTAGCATTGCAGTAGCTAACGGAATTTTCAATCCTAATCCCAACCCATGGTTTTCTTGGCTATGCAATTGGGTTTTCAAACAAGACTCCAATGCAAGAAATAGTGATACTCAAGTAAGTGCTCAAAATAATAAAAAATTGTAAAAAGGTTAATGCAAACCGGAGCTTGCCTTGCTGCTCTTGGTCGTAGGCTAGCTGCTCTTCCGGAGTAACAAAGTCTAAGACTTCGGGTTCCTCCTCGACCTTAGCGACTACATGACATAACAAATACATGTATTAATTTAAATGCATTTGAATTGAATTTTAAACTTGTGAAGGCTATAAGTCCCACGAGACAGACTCAATGACTCTGAAATTTTTACTGTGGTTTAGATACAACCTAAACAGAGACTTGGCCAAGTTTTAGTTGCAGCCGAGCTCATTTGAGCCCTCCACAAATAATTATGTACTTGACCTTAATTGGAGCCTTTAGGGTGTGCTAGGGATTTTCATGGGGCAACTCATGACTTTCTGAAAACTATATTTTCAGAGGGTTCTAATGGAGTTGGTCTCACTTAATTTGAAGGTTTCTAGCTAAAGATATGAGCTAAACAATTTCAGAGAAATTCTGAAAATGTTTCTGGACATTTTCTATTTTTCTCTGGAACAGTTTCATTAATCACACCATTAGGTGGACCAAATGAGCTCAAATGGATCTGAAATTTTTATGTTAGTATAGGGATATTTTGTTGAACATCCCAGAAAAATTTCATAATTTTCCTCCAAAGGATTCTCCAGTTAAAATTCCAAACAGTTTAAATTTGAGGAATTAATTCTGGAGAAATAAGGATTTTCATGAAGTGAAACTTGATTTGCTGGAAAGTACTCAGAGAGCTGAATCCAAAAAAATTTGGTTCACTCGATTTGGAGCTTCCTAGCTAAAGTTATGTGGGTTTGAAGTTTGAACTAAAACTGAAAATCGAGAAAAAGTTTAAACTTCTGCCCGTGGGTCCACGGGGACACGTGCTGGACGCTGGAGCGGCGGCACACCGGGGTCTACGGGGTTTTTGCGTGCCAGCACACCAGATCCGAGCCGCAGACTGATCCCGATTTAAAATCCGGGCCGCTGACAGACGGGACCCACTCCTTCGTCTACCTCTCGCCGCCCGCGTCCTGCCGCCGCGGTACCTCACCGGAGAGCTCGCCGGCAGCCTCTGTGGAACTCCAAACTTCATGATTATGGCCACCCCTGCCTACTTTCACTCGGGGAACATGATTCCGGGCTCAGTTCATCATGAAAATGGCCGGCACCTGGTCGGCGACGAGCGGCGGCCTCGGGAGAACTTCGGTCGTGTCGGCCGACCTTCCTGGCACCTCAATCACTCGAGCAACCGGTCGGGGAGCATCAGTGGACCTTAAGGAAGGTCGACATGAGCTTGAAGCAGCTCGGGGGAGGCCCGAAGTAGGCCCTCACCGTGCGCCCGATGCTCCCCGCATGATCCGCCGTTGGCAATCTTCGAAATATGCCGTGTACGGGGGTTCTCCGGCTAAAGGTTGTGAAGGCAACTTGTGCACTACCAGGTCTAGTCGGTGTAGGAGCGGATTGAGACTCTCTAACCCTTCCTAGAGTGTGAATTTGTCAGAACCGCACCCGAAGGTCGGTCTGTACCGAGAAAGGGGAAAACTGGAAATTCACCGCCGGCGATCAAGCACTCGGGCTGTGGCTCGGGGGTGAGCAGCACCGATCACCAATGCATCCAGGGACGCCTTAGCTCGGGCGTGACAACCTCCCTGTTGGGCTGTCCACGGGAGCCCGAAGTGCGGCGGCTTTAGTCACTGAATGGAGCTCTCGGTATAGCCGAGATCAACCGGTTTCAGACGAGTTCTAGCGACGGGGAAGAAGGAGGAAGGTTCCTAGTACCTTGCCGTAGCTCTGGAGGAAGCGGGGTGGCTGTGATCTGGGCTTTTCGATCGGTTCCGAGCGGCGGAGGAAAATTCCCGGCTCTGTGTTCTTGCGAGGAGAAAATGGCGAGGGGGCTTCGGCCGAGGGGACGGCGCCTTAAGAAGGCCCCGAACCGACTTGTGCCTGCGTGTGGCCAAGCAGCTGCTGGCGCGGCGGCCTCCCTTGGTGGCGATCGCAGCTGAAGCCCGAAGACCCGAGTGAGGGAGTTTCAGTCGGTTGATTCACTTCAGTGGCTGACATGTGGGTCCCACTTTCATTTTTAACCCCTGAACTTAACTCCACATCACTGTTGTAAACAGTAAGCCCTCAAATGCCCCTGGTGATTTGAATTATTCACCCCTGAGCCATTTGAATTGGTTAGAATCCAAATTGGGTTTGGTTTGACTGAATTTCAGAACATGTTCAGTTTGAAATTCAAATAAAGTTTGAATTTGCTACACTTAGCTCATGTCAAGATCAACTCCAAATGGAGTGAAAATTGGTGTGTGAGCTCACAAAAATGTGCTGAGTAAGAATATGCCTCCCACTTTTGAATTGATGGGATAAAAACAGTTTGAATTTGAATTTGGGCTCAAACTACCCTCTTTCTAGCTATACCCAAAAGTACCTCAAAAAGATTTTGAATTTGGGTGAAACTTGGCATGGACATTCCTACTAATGTGTAGGAGTTTTCAACATGTCCAGCCCCTAGATGATGTATGTGGGAAATACCACTTTTGCATCTTGTGAGTTTATTCTCTAATGAGCATGTTGATAATGGTTACTTGCTCTTCAAATGTGTTCATCAACTTTCTTCAAATGAGGTGTGTGGTGTGGTGATGAACACTTTAAACATGTGTCAAAAACTGAGGGCCTTACAATTCCATAACAGTAATCTTTTGGAATTAGTCCCCGAAGATTTAATTTTGATGAATTTTGGAGAAATATCCAGAGATCTTCAGATCAAATTATCTGCATTTCTGCAAAGTACTGACTGAGAGGAATCCAACAAAATTTGTTTCACAAATTTTGGACATTCCTACTCAAAGTTATGCGATTTCAAAGTTTGACCTAAATCTGAAATCTGGGAGAAGTTTAAACTCTGGTTGTGGGCCCCACTATTTAAATCGGCCCACTGAGCTCGCGGCCACACCGCAGTCCACGGGGTTTCCCCTCGCAGCCACACCCGATCCCGTGCCACAAGCCGATCCCCGCGTGGAGACAGAGGTTGACTGGTGGGACCCCGGCCTCCTTCGTCTACCTCGCGCTGCCTGCGCTTCCCCCGTGGCAACCCTCGCCAGAGAGCTCGCCGGAGCAGGTTCCCGTGGTCCAAGCTTCACCAATCTTGCCGCCTGTGAGTTTCACACCATGCTGAACACGATGGTGGGTTCGGGGAAGGGTGACAATGACCGGAACAGTGCTCGCACCGGCGGCCATGTCGAGCTCCACTTCGGCGACCTCGTTCTCACTCGGCAATGGGTCATTCGGGCTAGGGTTTGCTCCAAAAGCACCAGTGAGGCATGGACGACCTCGACCTATAGCCCATTCTCCATGAAAACCACTGGATATGGGACGTCACCGGCGACCCGAGCCCGCAAAACGACGGCGGGGACAAAAACTTGATGTCCGGTACCTCTACTTGATCATTTGAGCAGCTAGGTCTTTGGAAGGGTTCACAAGCGTGTGTTGAAGCTACCCTAAGTTCATCTACCGTAGAGCTACTCGGAGCGCGATGAATTTCTCCTTTCCTTCACCTCGGTCCAAAGAAACCACCGGCGACCAACTCCAAATTCCGGCCGACCTAGGCTACGACCGAGCTCTAAACATGGAGGACAGCAAGAGGGTTTGACAACAAACCTAGGACGCCGATTGGTTTAGTGGAAAAGGTCCTGTAACGCCGGTGCGACGGTGAACCAAGGAGGTTCCCAACGTCGGACCGCCAAGAAAGCTTTTGCTGCGCTCGAGCTCGTGCAAGCCGAAGGTCGGGTGCTTTCACGTTGGGGACGTCGAGGACAAGCCCAGGGTTCGTTCTGTTGCTCAGCCGGGTTGTGTGCAACTGAGATTGCTGGTTCCCGATCGATGGATGAGGCGGCACAAGATCTGTCCGGTCTGTGGAAACGTTTCCATTCACTCGGTGCAGTAACTCGGGAAAACGATGAAGACGTGAGGTGGAGTGTCGAGGGCGCTCGGTTGAGGCTGAGTACGTGGAGAAAACAACTGAGGTGGAGGGCACATCGTTAGCCGGCAGATCGTGCTACCGCTCGGTGGCACGCCGAGGTGAAACAGAGTTGGCTGAGAGAACTTTGTGTGGCTGACTGCTGGGTCCCACCGTCTCATTTCTTATTCATTTTTTCCACTGATATTTTCCCCAGCTACTCACAATTAAAAGCTATACTTCCACACCAAGTCATGGTTTGAATTTTTCAAATTCAAATCGACTGAATTCTGGTGTGGAATTTGATATGTATTTGGCTCTTTGAATTTGAATTTGAATCTTCCCTCTTGCATTGCTCCAAAAGCATAGCAAACCAAACTCAAATAATCTGAATTTTGGCATGGATGGTAATTCAAATGTGGGGAATACATTTGTGAAATCAATTTGCAACTATGGAGATTTTTAATTTGAAAATGAAATTCGAATTCAAGTTTGAGGGCTTCCTCTCTTAATCACAAACAACTAGTAGAACCCCTCCAAATGAGCTGAAATTTGAGAGGCCTAATATTTTGATTATGGAGACCCATATCATGAATTTATATCTCCATGTTAGGTTTTTTTGGGAAGTTTGAATCATCACTTTGAACTCACACCATTATATTTCAAAGTTTTAATTCCCCTCATTTTTCCTAAGTGTGAATGTGCTGAATTCCTTGCTAGCACTTTTGGGAATTTCACACCCCCCCTTAAAAAGAATCTCGTCCTGAGATTCCAAAAGAAAATCAAAGTGGGGAAGACTTTACCAGGTATACGATGATAGCAAGTCTGGATAATTTGCTTGTAGATAGTCCTCGCTTTCCCATGCCGCTTCTTCAGCGGTATGGTTACTCCATAAGACCTTGTAAAACCATAAGGCCAGGTTTCTTGTGGCGCGAGTCTTTTCATCAATAATCCGGATCAGATAATCCAAGTATGTGAGGTCCGTTTGGAGAACTTCTATGTCTTCGGTGCGGATTTCAGCCGAGGGTTTGAGGCATTTTCCCAGCTGAGAGATGTGGAATACGTTGTGAATTCCCGCGAGTGACGCCGGTATCTGTGGCGGACCGGAATCCGCTCATCCAGGATCGCAGAGGGTGGTGCCGCGTGATGCGACACCCGACAGCACACGTCATAAGAACACATTATATTACATGGGAAAACAAACTGAATGTACAAAATAGTACACTTCTTAGTTACAAACTAGGGTCTTTTATTACACAGCGGAAGTTTCTTTTATACAACTCACGCCCGCCTATCTAGCAAAAGTTGGTTGCCCAGCCCTAGGGCAACCCACACTAGCTGCACGTCTCAGCTCAGCGCGGCGTGTACGGCTCCCACTCAGCCGTGGTCCCCGACGGAGGGTAACCCTCGCCGGTGGACTCGTACTTCGAGTCCGTGGGTGGCTCCTCACCTGAAAAACACTTAAGCAGCAAACATGAGCATGAAGGCTCAACAAGGCTTAACCGACGCGCCTAAGCATGAAACTCTACATGAGGGGTACAATGGACATAGGATAGTAACATTGCAGCAAAAGGACACACCTACAAGTTCATCCTTAGTTCATCTTTTAGCAACCAGTTAACAGTTCCTGAATCTGAAATTTAGTGAGCAATATTTGGTGGCACACATGTAGCAACGCAATTATATCAATCAGCAATATTGAATCATTATATTTCATACATTAGCCTACGTCACGACTCAGTGACCAAATGGTACTCTTCACCACGAGGGACGGCGAATCGACTCGATATACACCTGCAGGGAAACCCAAAGAGCACGTCACATACGCCCACCCGTAGAGCTGCACAGCACGCTCACTCGATGTCGTACGGGACAACCTTTCACCCAACAGCCCAAACGTCGAACCGGTCGCACCGAAACGAGCAGGAGGTTCCCTACACGGAGCATCTCTCTATGCCCGTTGGCAGATTTCCACCTTGCTGCCTTCAACCTGCACCTATAAATCGGTGTGCTATGCCTCGACGCCCAGAGGTTTAGGCTACATCGGTTTATCGGGGCCCATATATCCGATATGCCTTCGGTACGTTCAAACTTGATCAGCGTGGGCCGCACACGGATCGGTCCTCAATCGACACGGACAGAGCTGCGCACACAAGACTCCCTCTTGCTGCGCCCTAACCCCTGCCTAGTCTCATTTTCATTACTAAAGTGATCTCACCTCATTCAACCGAACCCGTGTGTCCCAAGCCTATCTCGTGAGTAGATTCCAACTACTCGACTTTACCGAAGCCCTATGAATCTTTAAGCATAGCCTATCTACTCGAGGTCTTAGACACTACCCTCACTCTTATGGAAAATTTCTGGTCATGCAAGTGGGGTTCCATTCATCCTATACCAAATGCACATACATACTTCATATGACACATGTAAACAAAGTAAAAACTTATAAAAAGGTTAATGCAAACCAGGGCTTGCCTTGTTGCTGCTGGTCAGGAGTCAGTTCTTCCTCTGGAAGTAGGAAGTCGAGAACCTCCGGAGCTTCCTCGCCTTCAGCGACTACACGTTAATGAAATACTACATGTTAATTTAAATGCAATGTGTGAACTTGAATACATAATGGCTAATAATTCTAGCTAGCCCTCCCCTTTGGTTCTGAAATTTTTATGGTAGATTGGTAGGGTCCTAACCAGAGTTGTGACCAAGTTTTATTTGAAACAAAGTTCAATTGAACCTTGTACAAATAAAAGCCTATTTGGTCAATATTTGAGCCTCTAAGTAATTCCAGGGGTTTTCATGGCTCCAACCATTACTTTATGGAAACTAGAATTTAGTATGGTTCTAATGGAGTTGGTTTCATGTCATTTGAAGAATTCTACAGAAAGTTATGCCCTACTTAAGATTTGAGAAAATCTGAAAAATGTTTCTGTACATTTTTCTATTTTCTCAGGGCAGTTCTCTTAATCACCCCATTAGGGTAACTAAATTAACTTGGATGAGTCTGAAAATTTTACTGGGACTCAGGGATTTTCTAATGAACCTCTCAGCCAAATTTCAGAATTTTTCATAAAGTAGTTCTCCAGATAAAATTCCCAACAGTTTAAAATTTTGGGATTTAATTCTGGAAAACTATTCACTTTCATGAGCTGAATTTGGTATTGCTGGAAAGTACTCAGAATTCTGAGTTCAGCAAAATTTGATTCATCGAATTTGGAGTTTCCTAGCAAAAGTTCTATAAATTTGAAGTTTGAACTACAACTGGAAATTCCAAAAATATTTAAATCCTGCGGGTGGGTCCCACTCCTCGAGCCGGCCCACTCAGAATGCGGCCACACCGTGGCCCACGGGGTTTTACCCGCGCTGCCGCACCGAATCCTGGCCGCAAACCGATCCCCGCACGAGATCAGAGGCTGACCGGTGGACCCGCCCCCCCCCCCCCCCTTCATCTACCTCGCGCTCTCCCGCAGCTCCCGCGGCGGCGCCTCACCGGAGCGCTTGCCGCCGGGCATTTCACTGCCCGAACTTCGACGGAACATGCCGTCTGTGTCTAACTCGACTCGGAGAACATGCTGGTGCCCTCACCGGAGCTTGACAGCGGCCGGAACAGTGCTCCTGACGGCAACAGCGGCCGGGAGCTCACCGGCGACGTCAATCTCAGCATCCCCTGCACCTTTTTCGATGCGGTTTGCCAGGGGAGCTCCGCTGACACCCGCTGATCATGGATATGGGCACCGATCTCTGTGAAAACAGCTGCAACTACGACCTCACCGGTGACCTAGACCGGAAATCGGCGCCGATGCAAAAAGCTCGAAGAACATCGCCCATACTCGATGAAACTCGATGATTTCTGATCTCAGAGACGCGTGGGCGATCCTAGATCATGTCTTTAGCTCGGCCTAAGGAATGGTGGCTTACTTGCTACGACTTTCTGGATTTCGCCTGGTTCGGTTCTAAACACCCCGACACACAAATCCCCCAAATTCTTTGCCGACCGTGCGAGAGAGAGGAGAGGTCAGTACGGTGGTGATCAGTACCTCGAGGCGGTTCTTTCTTGTGTTGCTTGTCGGGCACGAGAGTGCCTTGGTTGCTCGGACGCCGGCGACCAGAGAGCGGCGAGGAACAGGTTTGCGCGCGGAGGCGATTGTGGGAGGGGGAACGCTGGGGCAGCCGGGGCACCGTGAAAACAGCCGAGCGAGCGTCGTGCTGGCGTGGTGACTCCGCGCTTTCACCGTGCGGTGGCCGCGTTGGGACGGGGTCGACCCCGTGCCTTGTCGCCCGCAGGGGTGTTCGACCTCGTGCCTGAGTCGGTTTGATTCCTGGGTGGCTGACCAGTGGGCCCTCTTCTCCCCTCTAATTCTTTCTCCCCCTTTCTTTTGTAAATATCCCAGCTACTGAACATTGAATGGGAGACTTAGCCCCCAAATCTTGGTTTAAATTTGAATTCTCAAATTTGAACTGTGTTTGGCAAAATTTGCTGCATGTTTAAACTGAAATTCAAATTCAGTTTTGAATTCTTGCAAATTTAGCTCTTGACAAGATGAACTCCAATGAGGATGAAAATTGGTGTGTTTACTCAGAAAAATGTGCTGAGTTTAAATATGAAGCTAACTTTTGAATTTGGGTGATGAAAGTTGCTGCAATTTGAATTTACTTTCAAATTGGCTTCTTTTTCAAATAACCCAACAAGCGCCTCAAAAAGTTTTGGATTTGCATGAAACTTGGCTTGAACCCTCCCAAGACTTTTTAAGTTCTAGGGGTGAGCTCAACCTCTCATGTTCATGTGTCCAAATCCCACTTTGTAAAAATGAAGGCTTTCCCCTCTAATCACTCTTTTGATGGAGGTTACATGCT
This sequence comes from Neostapfia colusana, assembly GCA_030760725.1. NCBI lineage: Eukaryota > Viridiplantae > Streptophyta > Magnoliopsida > Poales > Poaceae > Neostapfia > Neostapfia colusana. Next base: position 56,074,981 of record JASWHV010000014.1, on the reverse strand, counting down.
CTTCACAATATTTCCTAAGATATCCACAATAAAAACTGTGGTGTTGTGAGGTGATAAAAGTTTTTGCAAGTCCCTTTTCTTGGGCTTTTACAGTATCTCCAAGCTATAGGCCACGGGTCTGCATTTTTCAATGATGGGGAGCGGACCGATGAATCACGGCGCAAGCTTTCCTTTCACTCCGAAATGATGAAAATCATTTCATCGGAGACACACGGACATAAACATTGTCCCTGATGTCGAAGTGGAGAGGACGGCGTCTTTTATCCGCATAACTTTTCTGACGAGATTGAGCAGCCTTGAGGTTGGCTTGTATTACTCGCACTCCTTCTTTGGACTCATTCAAAAGTTCAATGCCGTATATCACTCGCTCGCCGGACTCACACCAGTATAGTGGTGTGCGACATTTCCAGCAATAGAGAGCTTCATACGGCGCCATCTTGATGCTAGCTTGATAGCCATTGTTATATGAAAACTCTGTCAACAGTAAATGATCATCCCAGTTTTTACCATGGTGGATGGTACAAGCCCATAGCATTTCTTCAAGCACTTTATTCACCCGTTCAGTTTGACCATCCGTCTGCGGGTGATACGCAGAGCTTCGGATCAGTTTGGTTTCCAATGACGCGTGCATCTGTTCCCAAAACCAAGCAACAAACAGCGCACTGTGATCTGAAATAATGGAGCGGGGAACACCGTGCAAGCACATGATCCTTGCAATATACAGCTCCGCATATTGCTTGGCCACATACTTTGTATGTACGGGAATAAAATAAGCCGACTTGGTTCGTTGATCGACTATCACCCAAATCAAATCATGTTTGTGGGAGGTGAGAGGTAATTGGACTATGAAGTCCATGCTGATATCCTCCCACCTCCATGCCGGAATGTTCAATGGTTGCAGCTGTACGGCTTTACGCATATGGTCGGCTTTCACACGCCAACACATATCGCATTTGGATACGTACTTTGCGATTTCTCTTTTCATACGCATCCACCAAAACCTGGTTTTCAGATCTTGGTACATCTTGTTGCTGCTTGGATGAATAGAATACTTGGACAAGTGAGCTTTGTCCAAGATTTTTGTAACACCCCAAATTTTGATTCAAAACCCAAAACCTTGTTCAGAGGGGAATTTAAATTTTTTTGGACGTGTTGCATGTTTTGCAAAAATTCAAATTCAAACTGGAATTCAAATTATACCCAAAACAGAAAAGAAATGGAAAAAGAAAAAGGAAATCGGGAAAAAACTGGCCAGTGGGCCGAAACCGCCAGCCGGCCCAGCTACCCCCGCGCCAGCCCGCCTCCGCGCGCGCCGCGCTGCCTCTCACCGACGGGTGGGACCCACATGTCATCCCTAACCCCGCGACCCCGGACTCTCTCCCGCGCGCGCGATCGCAACCGATCGGGAAACTCGTCCCGTCGCCCGAATTCTGGACCCAGAGGACTCCAACTCGATCACAACAGACCCACCGCCCTTCCCCGGCTATAAAAACCTCCGATCCGATCAGTTTTTCCCACGCGATCGCCGATTTTCACTCCGGTGAGCACCGAGACTTCGCCGGTGAATTCTGGCCGATCTAAGCTCGGAAACTCTGATCTAACTCGCTGGTTTTGATCCACCGCCTCCGGGGAACTTTGCAGGTGCAGAAAACTCGGAGAGTTACGGTGTAAACGCAGCGCCGACGAGCTTCGCCGTGGTTTTGCCTCGGACCTCGCCGCCGATCACTTTCCAGGACCCCCGAGCTCGATAAAACCCCCGAGGTGAGATCCCTGACCTCCCCTCTACCGATCTAGGCCATAAGATCACAGTTCTAGGCAGAATTCTCGAGGATCCGAAAGTTTCCGGCGAGATCGCCGCTTCCCGCCGCCGTGCGCCGCCGGCAGCGCCGCCCGCGCTCGATCAGAGCGACGTGGCTGCTTGTGCGCCGTTTATTTTAAATCGCACGGTAGATTTTAAAACCCCGCGTACCGGTTCGATCTTATAATCTCAGCCGTCGGATTAAAATCGGACGGTCCACGTCGACCCCGCGTTATAAAGACTGGAGTTCTTACGTGCTACCCCCTGGGGTTCTCTGGAATTGAGAGCTAGCCCCGGAAACTTCAGATCTAGCCCCTGGAACTCCAGAAAATCATGTAAATCCATTTAAAAATCAGTTTTAACCCCTGGACTTAATAGAAATTAGGAAAAACACCTCTGATAAGTGTAGATAGACCCCTGGAAATTATGAAAATAATATTATAGACCCTGTAATGGGGTGAATTCATTATTTTAGCCTTGTTTAGTATTTAATTTAGAAAATTGAATATGTAACTAGTGTTTAAAAATTAAAAAGGGGACAAACATAATTGTCAAAATTAATTAAAAACTTTCTCAGTACTTAGAAAACTTTGGAGTGAGATAAAAATATATTTTTGGGCTGAAATAAATCTGTTTTATCTATTATTCACATTTATTAGTATAGGGACACATTTTTAAGTAAAGAATAGTTAAAGAAAAATAGGGAAAATAATTATGAAATAGTATACATCATAAGCCATGGTCAAAATATGATTTTAAATTATTTAGGACCAGAACCTAATCTGTTTAGGTGATGTGTATTACTAATTTAATAATAAAATACACAATTATGCATAGGAATATAAATCTGAAAAATATAGCAACTAGTAAATGATAAATGGAGTTTCTAAAATACAAAGAATTCAGTTTAGGGTTGATAGAAATTGTGAAGGCACATTGTATGCAAGTATAAATGTGGACACCAAAAATAGGAATCATATATATACATGGTTAAAAGTGCATGCAAGCCACAACTTAACACACATAAAGTAACCACAACACATATAATGGTAAAGAACTTTTATAAATATGAATGTGTGGTTTGTATGAAGTGTAAGTGTGAATTATGTCTTATGGATTGCTGTTTTTCTTTTGCTATGTGTGATGGTATGAAGTAGAACCTGTTCAAGAACAAGTTATTCATTTCCAAGACCAGGAATACCCATTTCAAGAGCAGCAAGAAGGAGGCAAGTGTCCTTGACCACTTTGATCCTATGCTAGGATGTGTAGATAGAATTATTTGCATTGTCAAATGAAATATGAAACCCATGCTAGGAAGTTTCCCTAGAATTGCATTACCTTGTTTCCTTGAAGCTTGGGTTGGGATTTATTTTGTCATGTCATTTATACACATGCATATGCTTAGCCATGCTTAGAATGGGATATTTGGGATATGAGATCATCAGTTTATATTACCATACTCTTGAGTGAGACATTGTGAGTTATGTAGAGGTAGGGATCAAGGCAAGTTGGATGTTTTGGTTGTGTGCTGGGTGCACGAGACTTGGGTTTGTGTTTAGTACTTGCCTGGATCCTAAGGACCGGTTCATGGAGCATGTAACCCGGCTTTACAGTGCCAGCCACATGCTGAGATGGGGCAGCTTGGCCAATTAATTAGGTGTATCCCCGGCGTAGTATGGGTGTGTTGGATGGTGCGGGGAGTAGGTGTCAGCTGGACTACCATATGAACCGCAAGGCTCAAGAGGGGGCCACTGCAGCGGGGTTGGAGCCTCTTGTATGCTGTTAGGGGTGAAACCTCAGTGGGCCCACGCTCGTCGGGAATCCCTTTGTAAAGGCTTCGTAGTGATCTCTTGGCCGCACACCTGGGAAGTGTGAATGTGGATCGTAGCCACTGGCATAATGGAGGTTCTTTTAGTCCACCCGGCAACGGGGGATGAAATCACTACTTGTGGGTACAGTGGTACAAACTCTGTAGAGTAAAAACTGTCTTGACAGCCGTGCTCACGGTTAAGAGCGGCCTGGACTTATTCATGATTAGAGGATTGATGGTTTTGGAAGTTAAGCGGGGAGCTTAACATTGGAAATGATGTTATGGTCATTGGATTATGATAATGGGTTGGGAGATTGGGACCATTTCACCTGTGTAGTAATGTAGGTGCTTAATAAGCTAAGGTGATAGGTATTAATTGCGTAGTGCTTTAACCATGAGTTCAACCTCTCCTTGTTCTAGCCATGCATGATATAATTTTCCCACACTTGCTGAGTACCATCGGTACTCAACCTTGCATATTTGTTGGTTTATATTGCTGCTCAGGTCAAGATAATGAGGTGGTGTATAATGACCAAGATTTTGGACCCGAGGATGGCTTTTAGGTTCATGAAGACCCCCGGGCAACGCCTGTGATGGAGCCCTAAAGAATAATATTCCGCTGCTAGTTTATTTACTTGTGATGAAGCATTAGTGTCCATTGAGACAATTGCGATGTAAGACTTATTTATATTCGACACCTGGCTTGTAATAAATGATGCTTCACTATTTGTCATCACATGTATGAGAAAATGATCCTGGCATACATGTGATATTCACTTGGTTGTTTCTTCGGAAAAACCGGGTGTGACAGAGGTGGTATCAGAGCCAAGGTTGCCCGTAGGAACGTGGACCTAGGTAGAAATGGACGTATTTAAGGGCCCTATTTTCTTAAAAACTATTTTCCAAGGTGTGGGTGGAAAAGTGTTATTAAAGGAGTCATTTTCTTCATCTTACCCCAACTTTCATTCAAAACAGGATTTTTGTTTGAGAATTTATCTAACCTAATTTTAAATTCTTTTGTTTTAGATGGTTCGCATGATCCGCACCGCTCGTAAGTCCACAGGAGGGAGAGTTCCCGTAGTTGCCCTTGCCGAAAGAGAGGAGAGTCGCCCAGTGACGTACCTTTCCTACGGATTGGCAGTAGGAGACTTGTTGCGCCGTCTTCGACGTATGCTTGAAGCCGCCGGCAATACGGGCAAGCTAATCATCCACCATAACTTCACCAGGACCATCCGTGAGAAGAGGGAAGAATGGAGTTCGGAGATGAGGATTATACACGAGAATCAACTGCTGAAGATCCACCATTCTCCAGCTTGTCGAGCAACACAAGTTGACGCAGAGAGAGATGTCACCTGGGAGGCCATCACCTGCCAGAGTCACATCTATCGTCGGCACTTGGACAAAACTGAGTACATGTATGTCCTCCAACGTGAGAGTGGTACCACGGAGTACAAGTACCCACCGGTGCAGCAAGGGACTTCCCATGAGCACATGGACTTGTGCTTGGAGGATGCTGCTATGCTCAGCACTCGACTGCAGGAGTGTCAACAAGAGCTTCAGGATGTCCGAGACACCCTGAAGGAAACGGAGGCGTTGCTGCGAGCTTGCTTAAAGGCGAGAGAAAGAGGAGATGGGAATGAACTGTGTGTCACTGTGAGTGATCCATGGACTCCTGACTCCCCGGATCGCCGAGCGATCAAGCGTCGTCGCACTTCTCCACCAGCAGCCTCCCCACCCAAAGCAGAGTCAGAAGGTAGCCGAAATAAGGAGGAAGATCCCGAGGAGCCAGCTCAAGAGGACGAGTAGTGTAGAGTCTTTCCCCTAGCTAGCAAGAGGTCGAGTAGTCGAGTCGTTACGTAGTTAATGGTGTGATGATGCTTGGTGTGTGACGTGAGTTGTGGAAGCCATGAGCAATTGTCCACAGCCTCGTCTTCAGATTGTTTTGCTTTGGTGTGTGAACCCACAGGAAATAATAGTGCATTTATTCGGTGAGAGATATAAACCCTCGTAAAATTTTAAAAAAGCCTCAACACCTCAAAGTACCAACAAATGAAAGTAGTAAGATGATACTAAATGGTATCAAATTAACATTGGTTGATTCTGCCAGATGGCCGGAAGAGGAAAAGGACGTGCTGCCAACCCCGCCAACAACAATGATGAGGCATGCAACCCTCATCTTTCTGGAGGCCAGGACAGGGGTGGTCGCCGTGAAGAAGTTGATCCTCTCCACCAAATGCTGGAGAATCAAAATCAGCTTATCCAGAACTTGACTCAAGTGGTGGCCAACTTGCATCAAGTTCCACCTCCACAAGCTGCACCACGCCAACCAAGGTTGAGTGAGTTTCTAGGAACTCAACCTCCAAAGTTTGCAAGTGCTGCCGAACCTCTGGAGGCAGACGATTGGCTGAAGACCATTGAAAGTAAGATGAGGATTATACAATGCCAAGGGTATGAGAGGGTGCTGTTTGCCTCTCATCAATTGCAGGGACCTGCTGCTGATTGGTGGACCGCCTACGTGGCCGCCCATCATGACCCTGAGAACATCACTTGGGAAGAGTTCAAGCGTAGCTTCCGCAACCACTACATCCCAAGAGGTGAACTCAAAAACAAGAGAAAGGAGTTTTTGGGACTGCAGCAGGGAAACATGACGGTGAGGGAATACCTCACTAAATTTACTCAACTATCCCGTTATGCTCCACAAGACATAGAGACTGATGAGCAGAAACAAGATTGTTTCGTGGAAGGACTTACCGCAGAGATGCAGTGTGCCATGTCCTCCAATGAGTATGAAAGTTTTCAAAAGATGGTGGACAGAGCATTTGTGGTGAAAAGGAAGCTAAAGGCCCTGGAAAATGAGAATAAGAGGAAGGCGGGTGGTCACATCAGGCCTCAGGGAGCAACACCCGCCCACGTATGATGCAGCAACCTACGGGGCAGATGAGCCGTGCTGCGGTACCCTATTCAGCACCAAGAGGGTACAACCCAAACTACAGGCCTCCCGCAGCACCAGCACAGCCGCAACGTCAGTTTGTGCAGCAGCCTCGCCCCACATATCCACCTCAACCAGCAGTGCAAGGACCCCCAAACCAACCCCAAGACAACAAGGGCCCAGCACCTAAGGTTGGGGTGCAATGTTTCAGCTGTGGTGAAGTGGGGCAATACGCCCATAAATGCCCGAAGAAGAAGCCTGCGCCGCCACAACAGCAGAATGTAGTGAGAGGACGGGTGAACCACGTCACTATGGAGGAAGCACAAGAGGCACCCGACGTGGTAGTTGGTAAGTTTCCTGCCAATTTACACCTTGCAACTCTGCTGTTTGATTCTGGTGCTACCCACTCGTTCATTGCTCAAGGGTTTGTTAAGAAGCATGACCTAGCAACCACACAAATGAACCATATGCTAGCGGTAAACTCTCCAGGTGGAGAAATAAGGACAAGACAAGTGTGTCCCAAAGTGAGCCTAGACATTAATGGGGTAGTATTTACGGCTAACCTCATAGTGATAGATTCACAAGGGATAGATATTATTTTGGGTATGGATTGGTTGACCAAACATAAAGGAATCATCTATTGTTCGACCAGAACGGTGGAACTAACTCACCCCAATGGCACAAGAGTAAAGTTCATAATGATACACGAGCCTAGGAGGGACATTAAATTAAATCAAGTGGAGGTGAAAGTTGAGGAAATCAGGACTATCAGGGAATATCCAGATGTTTTTCCGGAGGAGTTGCCAGGTATGCCTCCCGACCGTGACGTGGAATTCGCAATTGAGCTAGTACCGGGAACAGCCCCGATATACAAGAGACCTTATCGAATGGACTCCAAGCAGCTAGAAGAGCTCAAGGATCATTTGAGAGAATTGATGGAGAAGGGGTATATTCGCCCTAGTTCCTCACCATGGGGAGCTCCGGTGATATTTGTGCCTAAGAAAGATGGAACCCAAAGGTTATGCGTGGATTACCGTGCCTTGAATGAGGTAACCATCAAAAACATGTACCCATTGCCTCGCATTGAAGACTTGTTTGATCAGTTGAGGGGAGCTTGTGTGTTCTCGAAAATTGATCTCAGGTCGGGGTACCACCAACTCAAGATAAGGCAATCAGATATTCCCAAGACAGCTTTCGTATCTCGGTACGGACTGTATGAATACACTGTCATGCCTTTCGGGCTAACCAATGCCCCGGCATATTTCATGTACCTCATGAACAAGGTATTCATGGAATATCTGGACAAATTTGTGGTGGTTTTCATAGATGATATTCTCGTCTTCTCCAAAAATGAAGAAGAACATGAGAAACATCTAAGGTTGGTGTTACAGAGGCTGAGAGAACACCAACTATATGCCAAGTTGAGCAAGTGTGAGTTTTGGCTGAAGAGAGTTCCCTTTTTAGGACATATAATCTCGGAGGGAGGAATCTCCGTAGATCCCGCCAAAATCGAGGACATCCAGAAGTGGAAGACCCCTGAAAATGTCGGGGAAGTTCGAAGCTTTTTGGGATTGGCTGGATATTATCGACGGTTTATTGAGGGATTCTCTAAGATCTCGAGACCTCTCACCAAACTGTTGGAAAAGGGAATCACATTCACCTGGACGCCACAGTGCGATACAAGCTTTCAGGAGCTAAAGAAGAGATTGACAACAGCCCCAGTGCTGGTTATGCCAGATATGCAGAAGAATTTCACAGTGTACTGCGATGCCTCTGGAAATGGGTTGGGATGTGTTCTCATGCAAGAAGGACATGTCGTGGCATATGCATCCCGGCAGCTTCGGAAGCACGAGAAGAACTACCCTACACATGACTTAGAACTAGCTGCAGTGGTACACGCGTTGAAAATTTGGCGGCACTATTTGATGGGGAAGAGGACAGAGATATATACGGATCATAAGAGTTTGAAGCACATATTCACACAACCAGATCTCAACCTCAGACAAAGGAGATGGTTAGAGCTAATCAATGACTTTGATGTGGGCATCAACTATCATCCCGGGAAAGCAAACGTCGTGGCCGATGCTTTGAGTCGGAAAGTGCAGGTCAATAAGTTGAGTTTGAAGGACATGCCTGCAGAATTGAAGGACGAGGTTATAAGGCTCAATCTATGTCTAGTAAATAGTGGTGAAGCCATAGCCATGGAAGTGGACTCCACACTCGAGCAAGACATACGCGAGGGCCAAAAGAATGATGAGAAGATACAAGAGATCAGACAGCTCATCAAGGAAAATAAAGCTCCTGGTTTTAGAGAGGATGAACAGGGAACGGTGTGGCACGGGAAAAGGATTTGTGTGCCAGAAGTAAAAGAGATCTGTGAATTAATTTTGAAGGAGGCTCACGATTCCGACTATTCCATTCATCCTGGGAGTACGAAGATGTACCAGGATCTCAAAAGCAGGTATTGGTGGTATGGCATGAAGCGAGATGTCGCGGAACATGTTGCCCTATGTGACACATGTCAGTTGGTGAAAGCAGAACATCAACGACCCGCGGGATTGTTGCAACCACTCAAAGTACCTGAATGGAAGTGGGAAGAAATCAGCATGGATTTTGTCGTGGGATTGCCTAGGACCCAATCCGGGTATGATTCAATATGGGTCATTATTGATAGGCTAACCAAGGTAGCTCATTTCATCCCTGTGAAAGAAAGCTACAGCGGATCCAAATTGGCAGAATTGTACATGTCAAGGATTGTGTGTTACCATGGAGTGCCAAAGAAGATAGTGTCGGACCGAGGGACACAGTTCACCTTGAGGTTTTGGCAGAAGTTGCATGAAACCATGGGAACCCATCTGAACTTCAGTTCTGCCTATCATCCCCAAACTGACGGGCAGACGGAGAGAACCAATCAGATCCTTGAAGATATGTTAAGGGCATGTGCACTCAAAAACAATAGGAGTTGGGACAAGAACTTACCGTATGCGGAGTTTTCTTATAACAACAGTTATCAAGCTAGTATGAAGATGTCACCTTTTGAAGCTTTGTATGGAAGGAAGTGCAGAACTCCCCTATTTTGGAACCAGATAGGAGAAAGCAAAGTGTTTGGTCCAGAAGTGCTACAAGAAGCCGAGGCGAAGGTGAGGGAGATTCGCAACAACTTGAGGATAGCACAAACACGCCAGAAAAGTTATGCTGATGTACGAAGAAGAGAACTCGTTTTCAACATGGGAGACTATGTTTATCTCAAGGTGTCCCCTATCAGAGGACTTCGTCGGTTCAAGGTGAAAGGGAAGTTGTCACCTCGATACATCGGACCCTTTCAAGTTTTGGAAAGAAAAGGCGAAGTGGCGTATCAACTAGAGTTACCGGTTCATCTATCGGACGTGCACGATGTATTTCATGTGTCACAACTCAAGAAATGTCTGAGGACGCCTGAGGAGGTGTTACCCATGAATGAAGTGGATGTAGCTGAAGATTTGTCTTATGCCGAGCAACCATGCAAGATTTTGGAGACGATGGAACGCCTCACCAGAAACAAGAGAATCCGGATGTGCAAGGTGCAGTGGAAGCATCACTCAGAAGAGGAAGCTACCTGGGAACGGGAAGATGAGCTCAAGGCACAATTTCCGGAATTGTTTTCTTAGAAACACCAATCTCGAGGACGAGATTTCTTTTAAGGGGGGTAGAGCTGTAACACCCCAAATTTTGATTCAAAACCCAAAACCTTGTTCAGAGGGGAATTTAAAAATTTTTGGACGTGTTGCATGTTTTGCAAAAATTCAAATTCAAACTGGAATTCAAATTATACCCAAAACAGAAAAGAAATGGAAAAAGAAAAAGGAAATCGGGAAAAAACTGGCCAGTGGGCTGAAACCGCCAGCCGGCCCAGCTACCCCCGCGCCAGCCCGCCTCCGCGTGCGCCGCGCTGCCTCTCACCGACGGGTGGGACCCACATGTCATCCCTAACCCCGCGACCCCGGACTCTCTCCCGCGCGCGCGATCGCAACCGATCGGGAAACTCGTCCCGTCGCCCGAATTCTGGACCAAGAGGACTCCAACTCGATCACAACAGACCCACCGCCCTTCCCCGGCTATAAAAACCTCCGATCCGATCAGTTTTTCCCACGCGATCGCCGATTTTCACTCCGGTGAGCACCGAGACTTCGCCGGTGAATTCTGGCCGATCTAATCTCGGAAACTCTGATCTAACTCGCTGGTTTTGATCCACCGCCTCCGGGGAACTTTGCAGGTGCAGAAAACTCGGAGAGTTACGGTGTAAACGCAGCGCCGACGAGCTTCGCCGTGGTTTTGCCTCGGACCTCGCCGCCGATCACTTTCCAGGACCCCCGAGCTCGAGAAAACCCCCGAGGTGAGATCCCTGACCTCCCCTCTACCGATCTAGGCCATAAGATCACAGTTCTAGGCAGAATTCTCGAGGATCCGAAAGTTTCCGGCGAGATCGCCGCTTCCCGCCGCCGGCAGCGCCGCCCGCGCTCGATCAGAGCGACGTGGCTGCTTGTGCGCCGTTTATTTTAAATCGCACGGTAGATTTTAAAACCCCGCGTACCGGTTCGATCTTATAATCTCAGCCGTCGGTTTAAAATCGGACGGTCCACGTCGACCCCGCGTTATAAAGACTGGAGTTCTTACGTGCTACCCCCTGGGGTTCTCTGGAATTGAGAGCTAGCCCTGGAAACTTCAGATGTAGCCCCTGGAACTCCAGAAAATCATGTAAATCCATTTAAAAATCAGTTTTAACCCCTGGACTTAATAGAAATTAGGAAAAACACCTCTGATAAGTGTAGATAGACCCCTGGAAATTATGAAAATAATATTATAGACCCTGTAATGGGGTGAATTCATTATTTTAGCCTTGTTTAGTATTTAATTTAGAAAATTGAATATGTAACTAGTGTTTAAAAATTAAAAAGGGGACAAACATAATTGTCAAAATTAATTAAAAACTTTCTCAGTACTTAGAAAATTTGGAGTGAGATAAAAATATATTTTTGGGCTGAAATAAATCTGTTTTATCTATTATTCACATTTATTAGTATAGGGACACATTTTTAAGTAAAGAATAGTTAAAGAAAAATAGGGAAAATAATTATGAAATAGTATACATCATAAGCCATGGTCAAAATATGATTTTAAATTATTTAGGACCAGAACCTAATCTGTTTAGGTGATGTGTATTACTAATTTAATAATAAAATACACAATTATGCATAGGAATATAAATCTGAAAAATATAGCAACTAGTAAATGATAAATGGAGTTTCTAAAATACAAAGAATTCAGTTTAGGGTTGATAGAAATTGTGAAGGCACATTGTATGCAAGTATAAATGTGGACACCAAAAATAGGAATCATATATATACATGGTTAAAAGTGCATGCAAGCCACAACTTAACACACATAAAGTAACCACAACACATATAATGGTAAAGAACTTTTATAAATATGAATGTGTGGCTTGTATGAAGTGTAAGTGTGAATTATGTCTTATGGATTGTTGTTTTTCTTTTGCTATGTGTGATGGTATGAAGTAGAACCTGTTCAAGAACAAGTTATTCATTTCCAAGACCAGGAATACCCATTTCAAGAGCAGCAAGAAGGAGGCAAGTGTCCTTGACCACTTTGATCCTATGCTAGGATGTGTAGATAGAATTATTTGCATTGTCAAATGAAATATGAAACCCATGCTAGGAAGTTTCCCTAGAATTGCATTACCTTGTTTCCTTGAAGCTTGGGTTGGGATTTATTTTGTCATGTCATTTATACACATGCATATGCTTAGCCATGCTTAGAATGGGATATTTGGGATATGAGATCATCAGTTTATATTACCATACTCTTGAGTGAGACATTGTGAGTTATGTAGAGGTAGGGATCAAGGCAAGTTGGATGTTTTGGTTGTGTGCTGGGTGCACGAGACTTGGGTTTGTGTTTAGTACTTGCCTGGATCCTAAGGACCGGTTCATGGAGCATGTAACCCGGCTTTACAGTGCCAACCACATGCTGAGATGGGGCAGCTTGGCCAATTAATTAGGTGTATCCCCGGCGTAGTATGGGTGTGTTGGATGGTGCGGGGAGTAGGTGTCAGCTGGACTACCATATGAACCGCAAGGCTCAAGAGGGGGCCACTGCAGCGGGGTTGGAGCCTCTTGTATGCTGTTAGGGGTGAAACCTCAGTGGGCCCACGCTCGTCGGGAATCCCTTTGTAAAGGCTTCGTAGTGATCTCTTGGCCGCACACCTGGGAAGTGTGAATGTGGATCGTAGCCACTGGCATAATGGAGGTTCTTTTAGTCCACCCGGCAACGGGGGATGAAATCACTACTTGTGGGTACAGTGGTACAAACTCTGCAGAGTAAAAACTGTCTTGACAGCCGTGCTCACGGTTAAGAGCGGCCTGGACTTATTCATGATTAGAGGATTGATGGTTTTGGAAGTTAAGCGGGGAGCTTAACATTGGAAATGATGTTATGGTCATTGGATTATGATAATGGGTTGGGAGATTGGGACCATTTCACCTGTGTAGTAATGTAGGTGCTTAATAAGCTAAGGTGATAGGTATTAATTGCGTAGTGCTTTAACCATGAGTTCAACCTCTCCTTGTTCTAGCCATGCATGATATAATTTTCCCACACTTGCTGAGTACCATCGGTACTCAACCTTGCATATTTGTTGGTTTATATTGCTGCTCAGGTCAAGATAATGAGGTGGTGTATAATGACCAAGATTTTGGACCCGAGGATGGCTTTTAGGTTCATGAAGACCCCCGGGCAACGCCTGTGATGGAGCCCTAAAGAATAATATTCCGCTGCTAGTTTATTTACTTGTGATGAAGCATTAGTGTCCATTGAGACAATTGCGATGTAAGACTTATTTATATTCGACACCTGGCTTGTAATAAATGATGCTTCACTATTTGTTATCACATGTATGAGAAAATGATCCTGGCATACATGTGATATTCACTTTGTTGTTTCTTCGGAAAAACCGGGTGTGACAATTTTCTTCTGAAGCTTCATGTCATGGGGTACCACTATACGGTCTTTAAACCATAGAGTACCATGTTCATCCCTTCGGAAGCATTTCATTTCGCCATTCTTCATTCTTCTCCGAATGTGCGACATTCCCACGTATTTATTCTGAGCTTCCATAATCTCCTCTTGTATGGTAGGGACGAGAGAAACATTATATAATGCCCCATATGGAACCAAGTATAAACGTGGCTCCTCCTCTTCAAGTGGAGTGATGGACATAATGTTGACGTGAGATTTGCGGCTTAAGGCATCGACAACCACGTTTGCCTTACCGGGAAGGTAGTGAATCTCGATCTCATAGTCTTTGATCAGCTCTAGCCATCTCCGTTGCCGCATATTCAACTCCTTTTGAGTGAATATATATTTTAGACTCTTGTGGTCGGTAGAGGTGTACTAAGTTACCAAGTAAATAGTGCCTCCACATTTTAAATGCCAACACTACAGCAGCGAGCTGAAGATCAGGAGTCGTATAGTGCTGCTCGTGGTTACGAAGTAAATGTGAGCCATAAGCGACCACTCTTCCTCCTTGCATCAATACACAGCCAAGCCCGATACCGGACGCATCACAATATACGTCAAAGGGCTTGGTCGTATCCGGTTGAGCTAACACCGGGGCTGTTGTAAGATGCTTCACCAATGCTTGGAAAGCTCCTTCACATGCTGAGCTCCAAACATATTTGATCCCCTTCTTCAATAATTCAGTCATCGGTTTAGCAAACTTGGAGAAGCTGGAGATGAATGTTTGGTAATATCCCGCTAAACCGAGGAAACTTCTGACATCATGGACAGATGTGGGGACTTCCATTTCAGCACATGTGCAATTTTGCTTGGATCAATTGCAATGCCTTCCGCAGAAATAATATGACCAAGAAATGGCACTTGGCTGATCCAAAACTCGCACTTTGCTGCACTTGGCATAAAGCTTATGGTCTCGCAATCGTTGAAGCACGATATGCAAGTGTTCGGCGTGTTCTTCTTCAGACATGGAATAAACCAAGATGTCGTCGATAAACTCCACCACGAACTTGTCCAACTCCGGCATGAAACTGATTTCATAAGGTACATGAAATGTGCCAGGGCGTTGGTGAGACCAAAAGACATGAAGAGATATTCATAAAACCCATATCTCGTCGAGAATGCCATCTTCGGAATATCCTCCGCTCGGATCTTTATTTGATGATATCCGGAGCGAAGATCCATCTTCGAAAATAACCTCGCACCCACAAGTTGATCGAATAGAATAATCATGCGGGACAATGAATATTTATTTTTTATGGTGACGGCATTGAGAGGTCTGTAATCCACACACAACCTCAAGGTTTCATCCTTATTTTTCACAAACAGCACAGAGCATCCCCATGGCGAGGAACTCAGTCGAATGAAACCCTTATTCATCAGATCATTGAGCTGCCCTTTTAACTCCGCTAGCTCATTCGGAGCCATCCTGTACGGTCTCTGTGATATCGGTGTCGTCCCGGGTACAAGTTCGATCTTGAACTCGACATCCCTTTCGGGTGGCATGCCTGGGAGATCACCCGAAAATACGTCCAGGTATTCATGGACCACACGAATATCCTCAAGTTTTGTGGCCTCCGTGTTATATGTGGCTGGAACTTCTTGAACCGAATGGTCAAGAATGAGAGTATGTGGTTCATGAAGTGGAGAGTTTAGACGAACCACACGTCGAACAATGTCAAGAACAGCACCATGGCGATGTAGACATGACATTTCTAAAATGACATCGAGTTTTTGACTCTCTAACATAATTAGAAAAGTTGGGTATAGATTCCCACCCAATTGCAATGGTGCTCTATTGACCATTGTGGGGATCACCACGTGGTTCTCCCACTCCGGGATCGCAGAGGGTGGTGCCGTGCGATGTGGCACCCAACAGCACACAAGAAAAGATTAAGAACAACATACAAACTTCTATTTTACATAAAAACAGCGGAAGTCTTTTACAAACTTAATTATACAGTGGAAGTATTATTCATAACTATTCTCTCATCCTAACTAAGCAAAAGTGCAGCCGTCCAGCCCGGGGACGCTACATACTAGCAACACTCACACGACGATCACGGCGGCGTGCAGGGCTCCAACTCGGCCATGTACCCCGACGGGGGCATCGCCCCGTCGTTGGACCCATCCTCATAACTCTCACCTACAACAGCTCCAATTTTGCAACTGTGAGCACGATGACTCAGCAAGACTTAACCGACACTCCTAAACATGCAACTCAGGCAGTTTAATGTGCCTCAGGCAGCCCTCACATCGGAAGTGCACAATCAAACAAGAAACGCTTTCCTACAATGTGGTTATGCCCAAAGTGGAATATAAACTTAATGAGCTCTACATCTAAAGAAGACATGGTTTCAAGACAGTAATAGTTCAATGCATCATATTCATCTGGCTTCTTTCAGTTATTACTACGTCACAGCACAGTGAATAAGCGGTACTCAAATAACCGCGAGGGACGGTGATTACAATCAGTACACACCCGGATAACACGTCACATACACCCACATTCAGAAGTGTGGTGCTTCACACCTTCTTACTCTGTTGTATGCAACAACCTTTCAAAGGAAACCCAAATGCCAAACCGGTCCATCCGCAATGGGCAGGAGGTCCCCGCGTGGAGCGTGTCTGTGCCCACTGGCATATTTACACCTTGCTACCCTCAACCCTATAAAGGTCCCAAAAATATGAATACAAAGAAACTCATGTTTGCACAAAGTTGGTTTCATATGTATGAAAACCGGGACTTGTTTAAACTTGCACATGTGATAATGCAGATGAGAGCTCTCTCTACACAAGCTCATGTTTAATTGCATGCTTGGAACCAACGTAGATTAAAACCACAGCTTTGAAGTCACATGTGCAATGGAAAGTTTTAAAATTCAGATTTTGTGAACTAAATGTTCAACTCAAATTTCAAATGATGGCAACACAATGGATTGCAAACTGTTGTGTTAAAAACCTCAGTTGCAGCAGCCAAACAAAAAATCAGGTTTTATATTTGAATTCCTTATGTCCAAATTAGTGGGTATGCAAAGTTTCATGAATTTTGGAGATGTTTTGCTACCAATTTTGCAAAAGGACTTAAATTTGCAAAGAATTCAAATATACATTTGAATTTCGATGAAATTTGCCCAATTATCCAAATGCAGCTCAGTTTTCAACTCCACACAATTGAATTTCATCATTTGCCAAATTTGAGATATTTTGGAGAGATAAGGGGGAGTGTGGGACCCACTTGTCATATGCACCCCAAAAGATCTTTAGAAGAGGGAAGTCTCTGTTTGCTTCTACAGAGAGCTCGACAGCGGGGTGGGGGGGATGGGGGTGAGGGTAGCCGACGCCAGCGCTTCCCGGCTCAGTCGATCACAGCCACCACAAACCACCACAACCATCTTCTCTCTGCCGTGCTTCTTTTGCCCACAACACCAAGAACTCGCTCGGCCTCCCTCTCTCTCACCCGCATGAACTGAGTCGAGCCCTGCCTCGCCGCCGCATCGACCTCGATGGGGAAATACTCATTCTCGTGTGTACCAAGCCTTGGGCAGTAGCAAAACAGCACCACAGTAACCCTCACGACCTCCTAGGACCACAACCGAGTGAGCTTGGCCTCCCTACACCGAGAACCAAAGGTTCCCGCGGCGGCTGAAAGCAAAAAGCGGCAAGGAGCTCACGTGGACAGCTCGACTGGGAGCTTCTCACGCCCAAGCGAGAACTCCCAGAGGAGCGCTAGGATCACGTGTTGCTCACAGACGAAGCTCAGCTCGAACCTTTGCTCATCGCTGGCAAATTTCGGGATTTTCCTCCGGCCGGCTCAAACTGAGATTCGGGTAAGAATCTTTTAAATTCTCGCGCCATATTCGTTTAGATCTCTGCAATTTTCACACACATAATCTAGAATTGCTAGCGCACATTTACTCTCCATGCATAGCCTAAGATCGACGGTAGAAGCTCTATTTGGAGGTTTTCCGACGGCCAAACACAATTTTGCGAGGGCCCCAAGGCCTCGTCGAGCCAGGATCACGCTCAGGGGTGCTGCGTTGCACACCACTGGATAACACACATCAAAGATACAAAGCGGAATCAAAGTTTTATTACATAAACAGATTTATGAACACTTTTACAACAAAATATGTTCAATCTACACTCACGGGCCTAAACTACGCATCGAGTTCACGTTCAGCCCGTGAACGTGTCCCCGCTAGCATGCACACACACTAACCCGGCGGCGTGCACGACTCCCACTCGATGGGGTTCCCCTCCTGGGGTTCCGTCTCCTCCTCAGGAGTCCCTTCCTCATAAACCCCTGCAAAAGCTTCAAACACAAGCAGTGAGCACGATGGCTCAGCAAGACTGACCCGTCTCCCTTATACATGAAACTTCTACATGAATTGTTTTAGGGTGCATGAGGTAAAATAAGTTGCAAAGGACTCGCCTAATTAATGGAACCTTACATTCAAGTTTTAGCAGCAGGTTGTGGAGAACCTTACGCTAAGGCACATGAGAGAGCCGCAATCAAACAAGAAATGCATTTCTCTCATGTACGTTGCCCAAAGTTGAAAAGAACTTTAATTAGCTCTAAACTACAACAAGACATTAACAAGCAAAGTATAACTTTCACATCAGCAACTTTTAACATGTATCTAGCCTGTTCTTTCTACGTCACGGTACAGTGAACAAGTGGTACTCACTGACCGTGACGGATGGCAATTATAATCGATTTACACCTGCAGGGTTACCCGAATAACCCGTCACATACGCCCATACTCGATGTTGCCTACAGCAACCATCACGGACGTCGTACGCAACCACCTTTCACCCGTCAGCCAAATGTTGAACCGGTCCAATCATCCCGAGCAAGAGGTCTCTGCACGCGCATATACAGTGCCGCCAGCCGATTTACACCTTGAGCTCTCAACCTACCCTCTGAACGACGAGCTATGCCTAACACCCAGCTAACCGAGTTACATCGGTTTCCCGGTTCCCATATAGCCGGTAGGTCTTCGGTACTGTTCTAGCTTGTTCAAAAGGCCCGCACAAGGCTCGGTCCTCAATTGACACAAGCGGAGCTATGACACCCAGACCCCAAAGTCCTGCTGCCCTTACTCTCCGCTCGGTCTCATTTTTATTGCCATGTGTTTCATTTGCTATCTTTACCCGAGCGATGTGCCTCTAGCCTATTCTCGTGAGCAGTTCCAACTACTCGACTTGTACCGAATCCTACCCTATCTTAGCATTGCAGTAGCTAACGAGGTTTTCAAACCTAATCCCAACCCAGGGTTTTCTTGGCTATGCATTTGGGTTTCAAACAAGACTCTAATGCAAGAATTATGTGGGTGCTCAAAGTAAGTTCTCAAAACAGTAAAAATTTGTAAAACTGGTTAATGCAAACGGGAGCTTGCCTTGCTGCTCTTGGTTGTAGGCTAGCTGTTCTTCTGGAGTGACGAAGTCTAAGACTTCGGGTTCCTCCTCAACCTTAGCGACTACATGGGATAAACATGTACATGTATCAATTTAAATGCATTTGAATTGAAGTTAAACTTGTGAATACTATAAGTCTTAATAGACAGATCCAATGACTCTGAAATTTTTACTGTGGTTTGATTACAACCTAAACAGAGACTTGGACAAGTTTTATTTGCAACAAAGCTCATTTGAGCTCTCCAAAAATAATTATGTACTTGACCTTAATTGGAGCTCCTAGGGTGTTCTAGGGATTTCCATGGAGCAAGCCATGATTTTCTGAAAACTAGATTTTAAAAGGTCCTAATAGAGTTGGTCTCACTTAATTTGAAGGTTCCTAGCCAAAGATATGAGCTAAACAATTTCAGAGAAATTCTGAAAATGTTTCTTGACATTTTCTATTTTCCCTGGAACAGTTTTATTAATAACACCATTAGGTGGATCAAATGAGCTCAAATGGATCTGAAATTTTTATGGTAGTTCAGGAATATTTTGGTGAACATCCCAGCAATATTTCAGAATTTTTCTCCAAAGGGTTCTCCAGTTAAAATTCTAACCAGTTTAAACTTTGAAGAATTAATTATGGAGAAATAAGGATTTTCATGAAGTGAAACTTTATTTGCTGAAAAGTACTCAGAGATCTGAATCCAACAAAATTTGGTTCACTTGATTTGGAGTTTTCTAGCCAAAGTTATGTGGGTTTGAAGTTTGAACTAAAATTGAAAATCAGGGAAATGTTTCAATTGCTGCGCGTGGGACCGGGGCTACGTGTCAACTTCTCAGCGGTCGACACACGGGTCTACGGAATCTTTCATGCGCAGCCACACCTTATCCGGTGCCACAGAGAATCCCAGGTTTTTAAAATATCGGCAGCTGACACGTGGGACCGGGGGCTTCGTCTACCTCCGGCCTCCCGCGCTCGGCCGCCGCCCCCCCTCGCCGGAGTGCTTGCCGGAGGGCTTCTGCCGTGTGCCAAACTTCACAATCTTGGCCGCCTCTGCCTATTTCTACCTGGGGAACACGATGCTGGGCTTAGCTCGTCGTGACAGTCACCGGAACACGGCTGGCGACGATCGGAAACTTCGGAAGAATTTCGGCCGTGTCGGCCGGACTTCCTAGCACCCCAAACAATCGAGCAAAAGGACGGAGAGCATCCGTAGACCCTAGGGAAGCTCGGCATGGGCTCGAAGCAGCTCAGGAGAGGTCCTACGTAGGCTCTCACCGTACGCCCGATGCTTCCAGAATAAGCCGCCGTTGTCAAGCTTGGAAATACGCCATGTACAGGGGTTCTCATGCTAGGTGTTGTGAAGCCAACTTGTGCGCCACTAAGTCTAGTTCGTGTAGGAACAGTTTGAGACTCTCTAAACAACTATGGAGTGAGAATTTGGCGGATCCACACCCGAAGGTCGGTCTGCACCGAGTGAAAGGGGAAACTGAAATTCATCGCCGGTGAACAAACATTAGGGCTGTGGTTCGGGGGTGAGCAGCACCAGCCTCTAACGCGTCCGAGGGCGCCTTAGCATGGGTGTGATACTCTCCCGTTTGGGCTGTCCACGGGAGCCCAAGGTGCGGCGAACTTAGATCGCCGGGAAAAACTTTCGGTATGTGTGAGACCTATGTGTGCTGAATACATTGGCTTTGACGATAAAAGTTTTGAATACTACCAAAACACCTTTTTAACAAGGTCTGACTCTAGGTACGAGCTCCTGCAAGGTCCGATGATAGGTCCGACTTGTTTTGGGTAGCTCCGGCAAGGTCCGACGTAAGGTCTGACTTGCTTTGTCTAGGTCTGACTTATTTTGGCTAGATCCGACTTGTTTTTGCTAGCTCCGGTGCTAGGTACGACTAGCTTTGGTAAGTTCCGTGCTAGGTCCGACTAAGCTTTAGTAAGCTCCGGCGCTGGGTCCGACTAGCTTTGGTAAGTTCCATGCTAGGTCCGACTAAGCTTTAGTAAGTTCTGGCGCTGGGTCCCACTAGCTTTGGTAAGCTCCGGTTCAAGGTCCGGTTAGCTTTGGTAAGGTTCGGAGCTTGATTGCAATGGTTCTGCTTTTAACTTGCAATGTTACGAACTTGCTTTACTCTTATGGAAAGTTTGCTTAGTATTATTTTACTAAGTTTTTGGTGTGTTTTGGTGGTTATGGCTGATATTATTTTGCTATGGTTTACAACATGCTTATGTGAGGTGCTCACATAAGATGTTGTAGTTTTGGAACTAACAAGAGTCAAGTCGAGGACTTGTGCTCAGAAGTATTGGTTGTTTATTCATGTGCAGGTGTTGCTTGAGTTCAACACATGGCTGGTGACGGGATCCATTGAACTAGTCTTAGGGAGAAGATGAGGTTCAACAACCAAGTTCGGGAGGAATTGTGGTTGAGTTGATCGGGAGGTTGTGCAGTATGTTTGAATCAAGAACAATGCATATGAAGGTATCTTTGACGTCGTTGGAAGATGTTTGCACGTGTGCAAGGAGTGCATGGACGTGGCTGCATGGTTCCAAGGCGTGATGAAGAGATGTGGACGTAAAGAATTGGTCGGAAAGGTCCAACCGACTAGGTTATGGACTCAGGCTGCGGCTGAGTCGTGTTTGACTCAAATATGGAAAGTTTTGAGTTGGTTATGATAGGATTTCGTGTGGGACATGAATTTGAGTTGTTTTAGGAATGTTTGGGACGTTCCTAAGGTGTTTGGAAGTCTTAAGATTGCTTCTATCTGCATGTAGAAGAGTCTTGAGCAGTATTTGAATGTTACAGTTTGAATCCAAGTAGGAGTAGGAGTCCTAGTTTGAATTGGGTTGGCCTTAGGGCTGGTTATATAAGAAAGGGAGGCCAAGGCTCGTGTGTACACGACTTTGGGGCTGTTCCTCTTGTGTTTTGATAAATAAAATTCGTACTCTAAAGGAACTTTTGTGTCTTGTTCGTCCGACTTGTTTCAGACAAGTTTTTCTCGTCGAGTTTCTGTTCGGCACTACCTTGCTTCGGTGGTTTTATCACAACTCGAGTTTTACAGATCCAATTGATGTGATTCTTTTTGGATTGTCTTCACAACTTGATTATCTATCATCTGTGAAAATTTTACGATCATTGAATTTGTGTTTTCTGATCTACACGAGTTTCTTTGCAGTATTCCAGAACTGTTTTTCTCGCGTAGGACAGATTGACCTTTGTTCGATCTTTCGATGGTAACTTGAGTTTCTCTCAACGGATTTTCATGATTCTTGTTGTGACGTCTTTGTGACTTGATTCTCTACAATCTATACTAGTTTAGTTGAACACATTTAGATTAGTCGCACACATGGTTTCTTTAACAGATCAGTTTTGTGCTGAGGGGTGTTTTGTTGCCTCCGCTGAAAAGTTTTTATCTACCATTCACCCCCCTCTGGTAGCTTTACACGTGTACTTCGATCCTACAATTGGTATCAGAGCCAGGTTGCTCTAATCTTTGTGATTTGCACGTGTTTTGACTAATCATCATGGAGAAATACTCCACCAAACCTTGTGTGTTTAGTGGTATTGATTTTCAGGTTTGGAAGGCACGCATGGAAGATTTCATCCAGGCGCAAGGCTTTGCAATATGGGAAAAGGTGTACAAGCCTTACGATGTGCCTTGAAACGATCAAGTCACGGCTACAAACATGAGAGATGTCGACAACAACAACAAAGCTCGGAACTTGATCATACAAGGACTAACTCAGAGCGACTTCGACCGTGTTGCACACCTCCGATCGGCGTACGATGTGTGGAGAGCACTTTGTGACTACCACGAAGGATCCAACACGATCAAGGAGGTAAGACAGGATATGTTCAAGAAAGAATACATGCGCCTTGAGATGCAACCCGGTGAGACCATTGATGACCTCTTTGCTCGCTTTAATAAAATTCTCAGCAACTTGCGTAGCGTCAATGTTAATTTTTCAGATGCTGAAAATGCTAGGCAATTACTAAATGCATTAGACATGTCAATTTGGGAGATGAAAGTAACATCCATATGTGAATCCACTGTCATGAGTACTCTTACATTAGATGTGCTTTATTCTAAGCTAGAAACTCATGAAATTGACATTATATCACGTAAGAACCCAAATAAGACTTGCATTTGTCTCACAACGCGATATGCCTAGCTCCGGCCAATCATCTAGCAATACACTTGCTTTGCTGTCTTCACTAACCCTGAAACAGATTGAGGAGTTTCCAGAGGAGGAGCTAGTACTTCTTTCTACTAGGTTCTCAAAAGCATTGCAAAATGTGAGAACTAGAAGGAGAGGAAGCTCCGGACCTCAACGATGCTTTGAATGTGGTAAGACAGGACACTTTCGTACAGATTGCCCTAACCTTTCAGGTTCTTCTAACCGTGATGAAAAGCAGAATAAAGTCAAGTTCTCTTTTGGCAACACCAACAAGAAAAAGAAGGGTTTTACAGGACGCAAACTGATAAACAGGTTCATCACCGCACTTCAAGAACTTGGCTCGAGTGATGTAGACATTGGTAGTGATGAAGATGAAGATGATCTGGCGAACTTGTGCTTCATGGCGAGAAAATCAAAATCAAGTATGGAGGATGCAGAACACAACAGTGACAACGAAGAGGTATGTCCTACTTGCGAAGAATTGTGTGATGCTATTTCTCGTGCCACTATTATTGTTAAGAAAAAGGACAAAAAGCTTAGGGACAATGCTGTTAAAATTGAGTCACTAGAATCTGAAATTAATCGTTTAAAATCCTTGATTCCTAGTGATGATTCTTGTTCCTCATGTGATTTAATATATGAACAATTGTCCTCTCTAAGAAGTGCACACACCTCCACACTTGATAAACTTAAACTTGAAATGAAAAGAACAAAAAACTTGCTGCACTTAATGATAAAAACTTGAAAGATGCTTGTTGTTCTACAATTGATTTGCATTGTTCTACTTGCGATGATCTTGATAAGAAACTACAAGATGCTATGAAAGAAATTTCTATATTGAACGATACTTTACATTCTCATGAAGTTAAATATTGTTCTAGTTGCAAATTAAAAGGAAAAACTTCATGTGAAAATTGTTTTGATCTATCAAATAAACTTGATAACATGCATAGGACATTAGATCGGTTTTGTAATGGGAATAAGAACCTAAACTTTCTGCTTAATTCTTCCAAGTCTTGCAATGATAAAACTGGTTTAGTTTTTGATTCACATGCTCATGCTAAGGAACATCCACCTAAAATTGGAAAATCATTAGGAAGTGGTTTGATTCAAACAGTTTCTAAACAAAAAGAAGTGATTTTTAAATCTGCAGGAGTGTTGTCACATTCGGGTTCAAATAAGCATACTGCATGCTCATCTAGACATGAACACAAAGTTAAATTTCATTGTACCTATTGTGGTAGAGATGGTCATGTCATAGATTTTTGTTATAGACTAGCTAAACAACATAAAAGGAAAGAATGCAAGCTAGATCTTATAACTCTCATGCAAAATTCGCTGCACATACTAAACCGAACGTCAGGAACATGCAACCTGCTGTTATGAGTCAGAAATATTCAAAGTTTACCTCCGGAGCTTCAGTTTTTGCCTCCAGAGCTACTGATTTTCGTGCTACAAAAGTAACACCTCATAGGTCAGTAGTTAAAAACAAAAAATCTCAAACTTTGACTCATAAACCTTCTGTTTTATCTCAGCTTTCGCATGTTATTCCTGCTGGACGTCGTGTGACTCAGTACTGGATTCCTAAATGCCTTTTAACTAACCCCAGTATTGAGTCATCGATGTATTGTGCTTCTATGTAGGTTACACGCTTGAGGAAGGAGAACATTTGGATTGTGGATTCAGGTTGCTCACGCCACATGACCGGTAACAAAGAATGGTTCTCCTCTCTCTCTCTTTTGTGTCACGTGTAGAGAATGTTACTTTTGCCGATAGTTCTTCAACTCCTATAATTGCTAAGGGTTCGGTTAGAGTAAATGATCACTACACTTTGAAGGATGTGGCACTTGTCAAAAATTTGAAATACAACTTAATTTCTGTTTCACAATTGCTAGATGAAAATCTGGACATTATTTTCAATAAAAACTGCTGCAAAGTTGTAGGTTCAAATAGTGAGCTTATTTTTAACATGTCTTGGTTTGGAAGAGTTTTTAAAGCTGATTTTGATATGTCTTCCTCTAAGCATAGATGTCTAGTTGCAAATGATTTCAAAGATTTATATTTTTGGCATTGTAGACTTGGTCACGTAGGCTTTGATCATCTGACGAGTGTTAGTGCTCTTGATCGCATACGTGGGCTGCCTAAGCTTAAAGGGGACAAAGAAATTGTGTGCTCTTCTTGTAGACATGCTAAGATGGTTGCAGGTTCACATGCTCCTCTCACAATAACCATGACAACTGATCCGGGTCAACTTTTACACCTTGACACCGTTGGACCTTCACGTGTTCAATCCTTTGGAGGTAAATGGTCCGGATCCATATCCGCAGGGGGAGAGTATTTTCGTTGAAGAAGAGGAAGAAGTGGTGCTGCTGCCCGAAAATTCAGCAGCTAATGACATTGTTCCAGCTCCGGATCTTGATTCACATCCAGCACCGACGACCACCATTGCTGGTCCAGATCCTCCTCACGTCACAAGCTCATCTATTTGTGATGAACATGAAGAAGAAGAAGCTTGTGAAGTGTCCACTCCCCTCCGGATTCTCAAAAGTCATCCTCCACAACAAATTATTGGAAGCTTGCATGAACGAGTTATAAGATCCAGGTTTTTCGACCCCAATTCTCATGCTCATTCTGCTTTTGTTGCTTCTTTTGAACCCAAAGATATATCACACGCACTCACTAATGAATCTTGGATTATTGCTATGCAAGAAGAGTTAAAAATTTTTGAAAGAAATAATGTTTGGAAACTTATACTCCACCTCAAGGTCACACTTTAATTGGAACTAAATGGGTGTTTAAAGTTAAACAAAGTGAGGATTGTGTTGTGGTTAGGAATAAGGCTAGGTTGGTTGCTCAAGGTTTCACACAAGTTGAAGGTCTAGATTTTGATGAAACTTTTGCTCCTGTTGCTAGATTAGAAGCCATAAGAATTTTGTTAGCTTTTGCTGCATCTAAATGTTTTAAGCTATATCAAATGGATGTTAAAAGTGCTTTTCTTAATGGCTACATAGATGAGGAGGTTTATGTCAAACAACCACCTGGTTTTGAAAATCCAAATTTTCCTAATCATGTTTACAAACTGTCCAAAGCCTTGTACGGTCTCAAACAAGCCCCTGGAGCATGGTATGATAGGTTAAAAACATTCTTACGTGAAAAGGGGTTTACCATGGGCAAGGTTGATAAAATTCTTTTTGCGCTTAAGCATGGCAATGACTAATTATTCGTTCAAGTGTATGTGGATGATATTATCTTTGGTTGTGCTTCTCATGATCTTATGTCCAAGTTTTCAGCTATGATGAGTTCAGAATTTGAGATGAGTATGATGGGAGAACTCACATACTTTTTGGGGCTGCAAATCAAGCAAACGAAGGAGGGTACCTTTGTGAATCAAACAAAGTATATAAAAGATCTCCTAAGGCGCTTCAACATGGACCAAAGCAAGCCTCTTCGGACACCAATGGGAACAGCAACAACACTTGAACTTGATGAAGATTGTGATCCCGTTGATCAAAAAGAATATAGAAGCATGATCGGATCACTTTTGTATCTCACGGCATCAAGACCGGACATACAATTCAGCGTATGTCTTTGTACACAGTTTCAAGCCTCCCCACGTGCTTCACATCGTCAAGCCGTCAAAAGGATTCTCAGGTACTTACATGGAACTCAAGAATTTGGCATTTTTCTTCCTTCCTCCTCAACCGTTACTTTGAAAGCTTTTTCCGATGCTGATTTTGGGGGTTCTAGGATTGATAGGAAAAGTACTTCTGGTGCTTGTCTTTTTCTTGGTAATTCACTTGTTGCCCGGTCCTCTAGAAAACAAAGTTCAGTTGCACAATCCACAGCCGAATCTGAATATGTAGCTGCAGCTAGTGCTTGCTCACAAATTCTTTGGATTGTTCAAACACTTAAGGACTATGTGGTTGATCTAGATAGTGTTCCACTGTTTTGTGATAACACTAGTGCCATTTGCATTGCTACTAACCCCGTGAAACATTCAAGAACTAAGCACATTGACATTAGGTATCACTTTCTCCGTGATAATGTTGAAAAAGAGAACATTGTGCTTCACCATGTAGATACCTGTGGGGACCACCCCGTGGTTCACCCACTCCAAGATCGCATAGGGTGGTGCCGTGCGATGCGGCACCCAACAGCACACACGAGAAGAATAAAGAACAACATATAAACTTTTATTTTTTTATAAAACAGCGGAAGTCTTTTACAAAACCTATTCAACAGCGGAAGTAATATACATATACAGCCTCTCATCCTAGCTATGCAAAAGTGCAGCCGTCCAGCCCGGGGACGCTACACACTA
Organism: Neostapfia colusana; assembly: GCA_030760725.1. Taxonomy (NCBI): domain Eukaryota; kingdom Viridiplantae; phylum Streptophyta; class Magnoliopsida; order Poales; family Poaceae; genus Neostapfia; species Neostapfia colusana. The sequence goes on along the minus strand of JASWHV010000014.1, from coordinate 56,047,469 downwards.
GCAACAAGTAAACGGAGATCACGGCGGCGTGCAGGGCTCCAGCACGGCCGTGTACCCCGACGGGGGCATCGCCTCGTCCTCGGAACCTTTCTCATAACTTTCGCCTGCACACAGCTCAAAATATTGCAACCGTGAGCACGATGGCTCAACAAGTCTTAACCGTCAACCCTAGGCATGGAACTCTACGTGCAAGGATGTGTAAAGTAGGAAAGGACTTTGCAATAAAGACACGCCTATAAGTTGATCCTTACTTTCAGTTTTATAGCAGCAGATTCATGTGCCTTAGGCAGCCCTCACATCGGAAGTCCACAATCAAACAAGAAACGCTTTCCTCCGATGTGGAGATGCCCAAAGTGGAATATAAACTTAATTAGCTCTATATCTACAGCAATCAAGGTATTCAAGACATTAAGATCAATACAGCATTTTCAGTTGGCTTATTTCACTTCTTACTACGTCACAGCGCAGTGAACAAGCGGGTACTCAAATAACCGCGAGGGATAGTGATTGCAATCAAGACACACCCGGATAACCCGTTACATACACCCACTTTCAGAAGCGTGATTCCACACCCCTTCCTACTCTGTTGTATGCAACAACCTTTCAAAGGCAACCCAAATGCCGAACCGGTCCATCCGTAACGGGTAGGAGGTCCCCGCGTGGAGCGTGACTGTGCCCACCGGCAGATTTACACCTTGCTACCCTCAACCCACTCCTATTTACGGTTGGGTAAGCCTCGACACCCAGGTTAACCAATTACATCGGTTTCCTGGTTCCCATATGCCAGTATGCATCCGGTACTGTTCGATACTTGTCCAGCAGGGCCGCACACGGACGGTCCCCAACCGACACCAACAGGGCTACACATGTGAGACCTCTGCTCACTGCTTCCTATCCCCCCTGCTGGGTCTCATTTTCATAATTCAAGCCATTATCTACCTCTTTTCTTCCCGTGTGATAAGTACTATCTCGCGAGTAGCTTCCAACCACTCGACTCCTACCGAGATCCTATACATTAGCATGGCATTCTCTACTAGTCGAGTTTGTAAACTACCCAACCCTTTATAGGATTTAAAAGGCTATGCAAGTGGGGTTTCAATCACCCTAACTCTAATGCATACAATTCAACCTAGACATAAGTGATACAAATGAAAAACTTTATAAAAGATACTTAAGTGCAAACCGGGGCTTGCTTGGTTGCGAGTTAAACGGAAAGTCAGCTTCTGGTGGGAGGACGTCCAACGGCTCCGCTGCGTCCTCAACTTCGGTCACTATTATGAAATGTAATAAAATACATGTATAAGTATTAAGGATTTATAAGAATTGGACTTCTACTCATAGCTACTGCTATTTAAAATCCTTAATTGGCTTTGGGAATTTTACAGTGGATACTAGACCCTCTAAGGATGATTTGAGCCAACTTTGGAGACGTCATTGCATAATGTAGTCTTTAAAATTCCTACAAGTACAATGCTTATATGAATTTTGAGCCCAAATCAGGAGCTTTGACATAGCTAGGAATGGAAGATCTGATTAGGGTAAGTCTCTATGGTTCTAACAAAATTTGTTTCACCATTTTTGGAGCTACCATCAGAGAGATATGAATTTTTGAAGTTGGATAGGAGTTCTGAAAAGTTTTCTGTTTAAATTGAATTTTCCAAATAAAAGCTGAATATGGGAAGGTAATTTGACCTAGCAAATGAACTCCAATGAAGCCCAAATTTTTACTGGAGATCAGTCTCTATGAAGAGGATTTGCTGCCCAAATTTGGAAATATTTTATAAAGAATTGCTCCTATAATAAATCCCTAAAGGATTTACTAAAAACACATCTACAGAAATTCCTGGGCATTTTCATAGCCAAAAATTGGTTTATCTGTGAAGTACTCCTCATGAGGAATCCAACAAAATTGGTCTCACTCTTTTTGGAGTTTTCTACACAAAGTTATGGCCTTGTAAACATCAGCAAATTCCTGGAATTATTTCTCTAATAGAAACTTCAAATAATTGGGCTGGGCCCACTGTTTTAATTCGGACCAGTCATATTTTGGCAACACTGAGGGCTACGGAGTTAACCCGCGCAGCCACAGCCGATCCCGAGCCACACCCCGATCCGGCACCTTCCTGGTGCCACTGACAGGTGGGGCAGGCCCCCACCTTCTTCAACCTCGCGCCAACAGGGGATTCCACGGCGGTTGCTCCGGCGAGGGTGGCGGGAACGGTTCTTCCGGCCATCTCCCGGGCCTAAACTTACCGCTCCCCCGTATTCCGCCGTGCTGAACACTGTGGAAGGGTCGCCGGCCGCCGTGGCTCACCGGAAACCATCGCGCACCGGTGGCAGCAAGGTTTTGAACTCCGGCGAGGTCGGGAACCCTTATTCCTCCATCATACGATCGATTCTCGGGCTCTAGAGCATCAGTGAATGATGTAGGAGCCGGTAAAGGTCCTGGCTGCCGGTGAAACTGCCGGCAACCGAGGGCTCCACGGTGACTCGAGGTGCTTTTGCACTGGCGACTAAGAAAACAGTTAGGGCTCCCTCGTTTCTTGATATTTTTGCTTGGTTCTTCGTCGAGGAGAGGCGCTAGGAAGTAGAGAAGCTCTGTGCAAGCTTACTCGAGGTCTAAAGGATCGTGCACCACGAATTTTTGGCTAGACCGCGCACTACCCGTCGGTGTACTGTTTGGGGAAACGGTGAAATTCTCGCCACCGGTTCTAGCAATCGCTAAACGTCTTCCGGCTACACGATCAGGACATGTAAACACACCTTTCTTGTGTAGGGAAGGGGCTGTGACACCCGCCGTAGCGCGCTGTCCACGGTGACCTCCCTCGGTGCTTCCACGTTCACCCGAGGATCGTGGCTACTTTGCCAATATCCGGAGCAACCACGTCCGGGGCAGGGAAGGAGAAGTACTGGAGGGCTAGAGCACTGCCTGGCGATGCTCTTTGCTGTGGAGCGCTCGAGCAGCCGAGCTCGGAGGACTGTGGTCGATCGGAGAGAGCTGAGCGGCGGTGTTCAGCGCAAATGAGACTGTTGCGGCGCTGCACGAGCTGAGGGGGAAGAGAAATAGAGTTGGGGCGCTGGGGCGGTCGCTCTGATCACCCACGCGCGCGCCGACGTCGGAGGCAGCGAGATCAGCTCGGTGGAGCATTGGGCACGGGGAAAACGTCGAGCGCTGGCGCGCTGGGATCACCCGGGGAGAAAACAGTCGGTTGAGTTGCTTTTGTGTGGCTGACAATTGGGCCCCAGCTCCCCTTTTATTTAGTCAAACTTTTCTGATATTTTCCCACCAGCAACTCAACATTAAAGACTTGACTTCACCCCATAGTCATAGTTTGAATTTGCTGAATTCAAATAGTTTGAATTCTGGTGTGAAATTTGGATGTGGTTTGATCATTTGAATTTGAAAAGGAGTTTGAATTCTCCACTTTGTATTGCCTCAAAAATATAGCAAACCAGCTCCAAAATTTCCAATTTTTGGCATGGCTGCTTATTAAAAAGTGGAGAACACATTTGTGAACCCAAATTTTGAAATTGAGGGAATTTGGAATTTGAAACTGAATTTGAAATTCAGATTAAAGGGCTTTTCCTTTTAATTCCAAACAAATATCAAAACTCCTCCAAATGAGCTGAAATTTGGAAGGGTGAATATTTGGACTATGAAGATCCAAGTTATGAATTTAGATCTCCATGTTTGGAAGTTTTGGGAAGTCTAAACCCTCACTTTGAACTTACCCCATTATAATCCAAAGTTCTAATTCCCCTCATTTTTCATAAGTGTACATGAGCTGAATTTTCTTGCTACCACTTTTGGGGATTTTACATCCCTCCCCCCTTAAAAAGAATCTCGTCCCGAGATTCCTAAGGAAAAGTAAAGTGGGGAAAAACTTTACCGGGTATAGGATGATAGCATGTCCGGATAATACGTTCGTAGATAATCCTCGCTTTCCCATGTCGCCTCATCAGCGGTATGGTTACTCCACAAGACCTTGTAGAACCATAAGGTCCGGTTTCTTGTGGCACGAGTCTTTTCATCGATAATCCGGATTGGATACTCCGTGTACGTGAGGTCCGGTTGAAGAACTTCTATGTCTTCCGTGCGGATTTCAGCGGAGGGTTTGAGGCACTTCCTCAGCTGAGAAATGTGGAAGACGTTGTGAATGCCTGCGAGCGACGCTGGTAACTCTAGGCGATAGGCCACGGGTCCGCATCTTTCAATGACGGCGAACGGACCAATGAACCGTGGTGCAAGTTTACCCTTCACTCCGAAACGGTGAACTCCTTCATCGGAGACACACGGACATAAACATGGTCCCCGATGTCGAAGTGGAGAGGGCGGCGTCTCTTATCCGCATAGCTCTTCTGACGAGATTGAGCAGCCTTGAGATTGGCTTGTATTACTCACACTCGTTCTTCAGCTTCATTCACAAGTTCAATGCCGTAGATGACTCGCTCGCCAGACTCGCACCAGTTGAGAGGTGTGCGACATTTCCGGCCGTAGAGAGCTTCATACGGCGCCATCTTGATGCTAGCTTGATAGCCATTGTTGTAAGAAAACTCCGCCAACGGCAAATGATCATCCCAATTCTTGCCGTGGTGGATGGCACAAGCGCGTAGCATGTCTTCAAGCACTTGATTCACCCGTTCAGTTTGACCATCTGTCTGTGGGTGATACGCGGAGCTTCGGATCAGTTTGGTTCCCAGTGATGCGTGCAGCTGTTCCCAAAACCGAGAGACGAACAGCGCACCGTGATCTGAAATGATGGAGCGGGGAACACCGTGCAAACACAAGATCCTTGCAATATACAACTCCGCATATTGCTTGGCCACGTACTTTGTATGTACGGGGATAAAATGAGCCGACTTGGTTAGTCGATCGACTATCACCCAAATAGAGTCATGCTTGTGAGACGTGAGAGGTAACCTGACTATGAAGTCCATGCTGATATCCTCCCACTTCCACGCTGGAATGTTCAATGGTTGCAGTTGTCCGGCTTTACGCATATGCTCAGCCTTCACACGCCGACACGTATCACATTCGGATACGTATTTCACGAATTCTCTTTTCATCCGTGTTCACCAAAATCTGGTTTTCAGATCCTAGTACATCTTGTTGCTGCCCAGATGAATAGAATACTTGGACAAATGAGCCTCGTCCAAGATTTTCTTCCGAAGCTTCATGTCATGGGGTACCACTATACGGTCTTGAAACCATAGCGTGTCGTGTTCATCTCTTCGGAAGCATTTCATTTCGCCATTCTCCATTCTTCTCCGAATGTGCGACATTCCCATGTCCTTCTTCTGAGCTTCCATAATCTCATCTCTTATGGTTGGGATGAGAGCAAGATTATATAATGCCCCATATGGAACCAAGTACAGACTCGGCTCCTCCTCTTCAAGTGGGGTGATGGACAGACTGTTGACATGGGATTTGCGACTTAAGGCATCGGCAACCACGTTTGCCTTCCCGGGATGGTAGTGAATCTCGATCTCATAGTCTTTGATCAGTTCTAACCATCTCCGTTGCCGCATATTCAACTCCTTTTGAGTGAAGATATACTTCAAACTCTTGTGGTCAGTGTAGAGGTGCACTAAGTTCCCAAGCAAATAGTGTCTCCACATCTTCAAGGCCAATACCGCAGCAGCAAGCTCGAGATCGTGAGTCGGATAGTGCTGCTCGTGGTTACGGAGTTTACGTGAGCCATAGGCGACCACTCTTCCTCCTTGCATCAATACACAGCCAAGCCCGATACCGGACACATCACAATATACGTCGAAGAGCTTGGTTGTATCCGGTTGAGCTAACACCGGGGCTGTTGTAAGATGCTTCACTAATGCCTGGAAAGCTTCTTCACAAGCTGAGCTCCAAACATATTTGATCCCCTTCTTCAACAGTTCAGTCATCGGCTTAGCAAGCTTGGAGAAATTGGGTATGAATCTCCGATAATATCCTGCTAACCAGAGGAAACTCCTGACTTCGTGGACTGATGTGGGGGACTTCCATTTCAGCACTTGTTCGATCTTGCTTGGATCAACTGCAATGCCTTCTGCAGAAATGATATGACCAAGGAATGACACTTGGCTGATCCAAAACTCGCACTTGCTGAACTTGGCATAAAGCTTATGATCTCTTAATCGTTGAAGTACGATATGTAAGCGTTTGGCGTGTTCTTCTTCAGACTTGGAGTAGACCAAAATGTCGTCTATGAACACCACCACAAACTTGTCCAACTCCGGCATGAACACTGAGTTCATAAGATACATGAAGTGTGCCGGGGCGTTGGTGAGACCAAAGGACATGACGAGGTATTCATACAACCTATATCTCATCGAGAAGGCCGTCTTTGGAATATCTTCTGCTCGGATCTTGATTTGATGATACCCTGAGCGAAGATCCATCTTTGAAAACACACTTGTACCCACAAGTTGATCGAATAATATATCGATGCGGGGCAGTGGATATTTATTCTTGATGGTGACGGCGTTGAGAGGTCGGTAGTCCACACACAACCTCAAGGTTTCATCCTTTTTCTTCACAAACAGCGCCGAGCATCCCCATGGCGAGGAACTCGGTTGAATGAAACCCTTCTTCATCAAATCGTTGAGCTGCTCCTTTAGTTCAGCCAGCTCGTTCGGAGCCATTTTATATGGTCTCCGTGATATCGGTGTCGTCCCAGGTACAAGTTCAATCTTGAATTCGACATCTCTTTCGGGTGGCATGCCCGGAAGATCATCCGGAAAGGCATCCGGGTATTCACGGACCACACGAATATCCTCAAGTTTTGTGGCTTCCGTGTTATAGGTGGCTGGAGCTTCTTGAACCGAACGGTCAAGAATAAGAACATGTGGTTCATGAAGTGGAGAGTTTAAACGAACCACACGTGGAATGATGTCAAGAACAGCACCATGGCGATGTATCCATGACATTCCTAAAATGACATCAAGTTTTTGACTCTCTAACATGATCAGAGAAGTCGGATATAGATTCCCACCCAACAATAATGGTGCTCTATAGACCATTCTATCAGCTGTTATTTTCCCACCCGGAGAACATATTAAATATGAATTATTTGTGGGAATGATAGGCAGTTGATATTTAATAACATAAGACTGACTTATGAAATTATGGGTGGCACCGGAGTCAAAAAGTATGACTACGGGATGACCTAGGTAAGAGAACGTACCCGCGAGGACGGGTTCGCCTTCCGGCACATCTTCGATAGCTAAGTGGTGGACGTTGCCGGGTTATGGTGCTGGTTTCTTGGGCTGGTTGCAGGGCTGATTAGCACCCTGGTACAGTGCTGCACCCCTGCCCTGTCGCGGCTCGGGGCAGTCTCTGGAAATGTGCCCGACACGGCCACACGTGTGGCACGTGTAAGGTGTCGGGGTCCCGCCGACTTGAGGACGGAATCCCGGTGCACGCTGTTGAATCTGAGGCACACGTGGGACCATCCTTTGCTGCTGCTGTTGCTGTGGTGGATACGTCGGTCGAAAGCCCGGCGCATTATATTGCCGCCCGCGAAACTGAGGCGGTCGCGCCGGTGGCTGCCATCTCTGACCGGATGGTGAGCGATACACCAAGCGGTATTTCTGGGGCGTTCCACCACTGCTGCTCGTCAGCGCGCTGCGTTTCCTCTTGTCAGAACCGCGCTCGCGCTGAGCATTCTCCTGTAAAATCACGGCATTAACTAGGTCGTTGAATGTGCCGCGATTGCTCTGGACGAGATGGACCTTCATCTTGGAGTTCAGGCCCCGGAAGAATGCATTGCGCTTGTTGTCTTCCGTGCCCACAAATCCTGGCGCATACTGCACCAGCCGGTTGAATAACCTGGAGTACTCATGAGCACTCCTCTCGCCTTGTCGTAGCGCCAGGAACTCCTGGAGCTTCATTTCCATCACACCGGGAGGTATGTGATAGGCGCGGAACGCCTCCCGGAACTCCATCCATGTGACGGCATGGCCAGCCGGTAAGGAGGCGGTGCAGCTCGCCCACCAGGTACCGACTTCTCCTTGAAGCTGTTGCGCTGCATACAGCGCCTTCTGGTGTTCGGTGCATCGTAGCAGCCCAAAATTTGGCTCTAGAGTGCGGATAAAGCTGTCCGCCTCCAAAGGTTCTTTGACCTCCGTGAAGACCGGTGGATGGGTCGCCATGAATTCTGAATATGAACTTTGTTGGGGCTGGCGTTGCCCATTGTCTTGGCATCCTCCCTGATGGGACGCATTCTGCTGCATTAGCATCCGCAGCAACTCGGTTTGCTCGTCGCGCGAGCCGAGCACTGCGGCGAGAACCTCCGCAAGATTCCTTTGAAGTTCTGGCGGTGGAGGAGGTGGTTGCTGCTGCATCGTGGTTTGCTCCGGAGGTGGAGACTCATCACCACGAACTTGACTCGGACCTCCCTCCTCTTGCGTTGAACGTGTCCGCATCATTCTGCATTCATACCATTCAAACGATCAGCACATGTGGGTTTAGCTCATCCAGTCTATACAATAGTAATACGAGAATGGGATAGACAATGCGCATAACAAGCACAGATATGGATAAAGTATAAACTTTATGCAACATATACATCCCTGGACCATGTCCCATGATCGAGTTCCAAAGTATTGAACTTTAGGGGTTTAAAAGTTCATTTCGACCATCGGGGTCACCACGGGATGTTAAGTGTGTTAGCATGCGTAATTCCTTGCTATTGTATTGGACCCAAACATGTACTAACTCGAAGTGATATGTCAAATGCATAAACCCTTCGACTCCAACTCGCTGTTTTACAACAGCCACTGGACGTCAAACGGTGAAACTAAGTGTTTTGGTCGAAATACGGAAAATTCCAGAGAGCTTTTGGTCTTCCCTGTTTCTGGACAGTACCTACTCATCTGAGATTTTCATCCATTTGGAGGGAGATTTTGTTCTGGATCTCTACAGAAAAGTTGTAGAGGACTTCAAAACCTTTCCAGAATGGTATCCCACACCTCCATTGGTTCGACCAATATTAAGTTATGCCCTGTTCAAGTTCAGAAAATTTCTGCCAAAAACAGGGGACATTGTTCCTAAGCTTTTGAAATTGAACCTATACTCCCAATTGACTCTTAGTTCGATATAGGAGTTTACTAACCCCTAAATGAATTCCTATACTTCATTGTGATTCTTTTCTTTGAAAATAAACTTTTATGCAGTCGGTACTACGTTTCCTTGCCAAAGAAAAATCTTAAACCGGTATTCCGGCATATACGTGTCAAATGGTGGAACTAATGTCGTCACTCACAAACAGTTTCTACACGTCATGCACTAACGTGGTTAATGTACCTGCAGAAGGACACACAATAATGGTGCACACAAAGGTTTTAGCATTTCAGGCAGTTCCATATCATAGTAAAAACATACGGTCCGTATCATTGCCATACGGATCGTCCTTGAGTCAAGCCACGTCTCAAGGTACATGGTCGTGTTTTCACACCACACAACGGGGAACCCGAGTAGAGCGCGAACGGGGTCATCACGGTTGGGAATTTTATCAACCCAACGGATACCATCTACTGCCTCATGACCGTTGAGGCACGCCGATGGCGAGCGCTGCGTATGGCCCTTTGAACATTGAACGTTCAAGAGTTGCATACTATCGTGTTGCTTACCACACGATGGGGTATTCTCACTTTTGCCTAAAGCACGCTGGAGATCAGCGTTTTCATATGCTCTCAGAACCATAAAGAGGTTCAGAGACTCATATTAACTACCGTGCCAAGCCACGGTATATCATTCCATATTATTACTCGTATGGCGAGTTACCGCAATTGATCCACCTGCAATGGCGTACCTTACCTCTTACCTGACGTCGGAGCGTCGTTACAGAATGTATAACACATAAGTTAGCTTTTCCACCTTAGTAACTACTACTATCATAGACCTTATGCGGGCTTAAAGACTAATCCTCACTCGACTACTTCTAAGTTTTCAAAATAGGCTCTTTTCGAGCATGCTATTCCCAATGTGGCTCTTATACCAACACTGTGGGGACCACCCCGTGGTTCACCCACTCCAAGATCGCATAGGGTGGTGCCGTGCGATGCGGCACCCAACAGCACACACGAGAAGAATAAAGAACAACATACAAACTTTTATTTTTTTATAAAACAGCGGAAGTCTTTTACAAAACCTATTCAACAGCGGAAGTAATATACATATACAGCCTCTCATCCTAGCTATCCAAAAGTGCAGCCGTCCAGCCCGGGGACGCTACACACTAGCAGCAAGTAAACAGAGATCACGGCAGCGTGCAGGGCTCCAGCTCGGCCGTGTACCCCGACGGGGGCATCACCTCGTCCTCGGAACCTTCCTCATAACTCCCACCTGCACACAGCTCAAAATATTGCAACCGTGAGCACGATGGCTCAGCAAGTCTTAACCGTCAACCCTAGGCATGGAACTCTACGTGCAAGGATGTGTAAAGTAGGAAAGGACTTTGCAATAAAGACACGCCTATAAGTTGATTCTTACTTTCAGTTTTATAGCAGCAGATTCATGTGCCTTAGGCAGCCCTCACATCGGAAGTCCACAATCAAACAAGAAACGCTTTCCTCCGATGTGGAGATGCCCAAAGTGGAATATAAACTTAATTAGCTCTATATCTACAGCAATCAAGGTATTCAAGACATTAAGATCAATACATCATTTTCAGTTGGCTTATTTCACTTCTTACTACGTCACAGCGCAGTGAACAAGCGGGTACTCAAATAACCGTGAGGGACGGTGATTGCAATCAAGACACACCCGGATAACACGTTACATACACCCACTTTCAGAAGCGTGATTCCACACCCCTTCCTACTCTGTTGTATGCAACAACCTTTCAAAGGCAACCCAAATGCCGAACCGGTCCATCCGTAACGGGTAGGAGGTCCCCGCGTGGAGCGTGACTGTGCCCACCGGCAGATTTACACCTTGCTACCCTCAACCCACTCCTATTTACGGTTGGGTAAGCCTCGACACCCAGGTTAACCAATTACATCGGTTTCCTGGTTCCCATATGCCAGTATGCATCCGGTACTGTTCGATACTTGTCCAGCAGGGCCGCACACGGACGGTCCTCAACCGACACCAGCAGGGCTACGCACGTGAGACCTCTGCTCACTGCTTCCTATCCCCCCTGCTGGGTCTCATTTTCATAATTCAAGCCATTATCTACCTCTTTTCTTCCCGTGTGATAAGTACTATCTCGCGAGTAGCTTCCAACCACTCGACTTCTACCGAGATCCTATACATTAGAATGGCATTCTCTACTAGTCGAGTTTGTAAACTACCCAACCCTTTATAGGATTTAAAAGGCTATGCAAGTGGGGTTTCAATCACCCTAACTCTAATGCATACAATTCAACCTAGACATAAGTGATACAAATGAAAAACTTTATAAAAGGTACTTAAGTGCAAACCGGGGCTTGCCTGGTTGCGAGTTAAACGGAAAGTCAGCTTCTGGTGGGAGGACGTCCAACGGCTCCGGTGCGTCCTCAACTTCGGTCACTATTATGAAATGTAATAAAATAAATGTATAAGTATTAAGGATTTATAAGAATTGGACTTCTACTCATAGCTACTGCTATTTAAAATCCTTAATTGGCTTTGGGAATTTTACAGTGGATACTAGACCCTCTAAGGATGATTTGAGCCAACTTTGGAGACATGTCATTGCATAATGTAGTCTTTAAAATTCCTACAAGTACAATGCTTATCTGAATTTTGAGCCCGAATCAGGAGCTTTGACATAGCTAGAAATGGAAGATCTGATTAGGGTAAGTCTCCATGGTTCTAACAAAATTTGTTTCACCATTTTTGGAGCTACCATCAGAGAGATATGAATTTTTGAAGTTGGATAGGAGTTCTGAAAAGTTTTCTGTTTAAATTGAATTTTCCAAACAAAAGATGAACATGGGAAGGTAATTTGTCCTAGCAAATGAACTCCAATGAAGCCCAAATTTTTACTGGAGATCAGTATCTATGAAGAGGATTTGCTGCCCAAATTTGGGAATATTTCATAAAGAATTGCTCCTATAATAAATCCCTAAAGGATTTATTAAAAACAATTCTACAGAAATTCCTAGGAATTTTCATAGCAAAAAATTGGTTTCTATGTGAAGTAATCCTCATGAGGAATCCAACAAAATTGGTCTCACTCTTTTTGGAGTTTTCTACACAAAGTTATGGCCTTGTAAAGATCAGCTAGTTCCTGGAATTATTTCTCTAATAGAAACTTCAAATAATTGGGCTGGGCCCACCATTTTAATTCGGACCAGTCAGATTTTGGCAACACTGGGGGCTACGGAGTTAACCCGCGCAGCCACAGCCGATCCCGAGCCACACCCCGATCCGGCGCCTTCCTGGTGCCACTGACAGGTGGGGCAGGCCCCCACCTTCTTCAACCTCGCGCCAACAGGGGATTCCGCGGCGGTTGCTCCGGCGAGGGTGGCGGGAACGGTTCTTCCGGCCATCTCCCGGGCCTAAACTTACCGCTCCCCTGTATTCCACCGTGCTGAACACTGTGGAAGGGTCGCCGGCGGCCGTGGCTCACCGGAAACCATCGTGCACCGGTGGCAGCAAGGTTTTGAACTCCAGCGAGGTCGGGAACCCTAATTCCTCCATCATACGATCGATTCTCGGGCTCTAGAGAATCAGTGAATGATATAGGAGCCCGTAAAGATCCTGGCTGCCGGTGAAACTGCCGGCAACCGAGGGCTCCACGGTGACTCGAGGTGCTTTTGCACCGGCGACTAAGAAAACAGCTAGGGCTCCCTCGTTTCTTGATGTTTTTGCTTGGTTCTTCGTCGAGGAGAGGCGCTAGGAAGTAGAGAAGCTCTGTGCAAGCTTACTCGAGGTATAAAGGATCGTGCACCACGAATTTTTGGCTAGACCGCGCACTACCCGTCGGTGTACTGTTTGGGGAAATGGTGAAATTCTCGCCACCGGTTCTAGCAATCGCTAAACGACTTCCGGCTACACGATCAGGACATGTAAACACACCTTTCTTGTGTAGGGAAGGGGCTGTGACACCCGCCGTAGTGCGCTGTCCACGGCGACGTCCCTCGGTGCTTCCACGTTCACCCGAGGATCGTGGCTACTTTGCCAATATCCGGAGCAACCACGTTCGGGGCAGGGAAGGAGAAGTACTGGAGGGCTAGAGCACTGCCTGGCGATGCTCTTTGCTGTGGAGCACTCGAGCAGCCGAGCTCGGAGGACTGTGGTCGATCGGAGAGAGCTGAGCGGCGGTGTTCAGCGCAAATGAGACTGTTGCGGCGCTGCACGAGTTGAGGGGGAAGAGAAATAGAGTTGGGGCGCTGGGGCGGTCGCTCTGATCACCCACGCGCGCGCCGACGTTGGAGGCAGCGAGAACAGCTCGGTGGAGCATCGGGCGCGGGGAAAACGTCGAGCGCTGGCGCGCTGGGATCACCCGGGGAGAAAACAGTCGGTTGAGTTGCTTTTGTGTGGCTGACAATTGGGCCCCACCTCCCCTATTATTTAGTCAAACTTTTCTTATATTTTCCCACCAGCAACTCAACATTAAAGACTTGACTTCACCCCATAGTCATAGTTTGAATTTGCTGAATTCAAATAGTTTGAATTCTGGTGTGAAATTTGGATGTGGTTTGATCATTTGAATTTGAAAAGGAGTTTGAATTCTCCACTTTGTATTGCCTCAAAAATATAGCAAACCAGCTCCAAAATTTCCAATTTTTGGCATGGCTGCTTATTAAAAAGTGGAGAACACATTTGTGAACCCAAATTTTGAAATTGAGGGAATTTGGAATTTGAAACTGAATTTGAAATTCAGATTAAAGGGCTTTTCCTTTTAATTCCAAACAAATATCAAAACTCCTCCAAATGAGCTGAAATTTGGAAGGGTGAATATTTGGACTATGAAGATCCAAGTTATGAATTTAGATCTCCATGTTTGGAAGTTTTGGGAAGTCTAAACCCTCACTTTGAACTTACCCCATTATAATTCAAAGTTTTAATTCCCCTCAATTTTCATAAGTGTACATGAGCTGAATTTTCTTGCTACCACTTTTGGGGATTTTACAATACCGAACAACAATTGGCTGACATTTTTACAAAACCTTTGGATTTCACTCGTTTTTGTTACATTCGTAGTGAAATAGGGGTTATGCATCCTCATGGCTTAAATTGAGGGAGAATTTTGAAACTTGGGAAGTCTATGTGTGAATCTGAAATTAAAATAATATGATCATAGTATTTCATGCATATATGACTTTGTGATTTCGTTTTCATGTTGAAAGTTCTTACTACATTACTTGTGTTATACATTTTGTAGTTTTACCATGTCTAATAATTGGAATAATTACTTACACTAAATCTGGTCATGGTCGAACTTTCTTACTGTTTTGAACTTGTTGCATGCTCACAAGTGCTTTTAATCATAAATAATTAATCAAGTAATCAACTCACATGTTGAGTTTTTATGTTCAAATAAAAAATGAGAAAAGATCAAGAGAATATGCATGCATCGCACTTCTTCTTTTGAGATGGCTTATCATTGCACTTAGATATGAACTTGAAAGGAGTTGTGTATGACTAAAACCATGTCCTTAAGCTTCTGACTGTCAAATGACATAGGCTTGGCTTGGTTGGTTAGAATAAGGCTGATGCTGCATATAATCTCTTGCAAATGTCATAAGATCAAAATTTGTGCTTTAAATGATAAATAAAATGCAGCAACAAGTGTCATGTTTTCAGGTCTTGAAATAGTTAAGTTTGTGAGATCATGACTTGCTTAAATTGAAAATTACACTTGATCTCTAGCATGGCTTACACTACTTTATGTATCTCATTGATGTGATAGTGTATGTTACTTGATAGTATGATTTGGATGAGCTTTGTTTTATATGTATATGTTATAATTTGCTCATAACAAATTAAAATTTCTCTTTTGTACCTTGCTGAATACATTGTCAAAGGGGGAGAAATTGATTGAACATTGCACACATTCACAAGTGTTTTGGCACGATTCTTCTCAGGGGCAGAATTTTTGGTATTTTTGTTTTTCTTCTCATTTTATTTCTTATTTACAAAGGGGGGTAAATTGTTTTCAAAAGTTTTCATGTGAATAAGCCAATGTTCGGATTTTAAGTGGTGTTGCCAATGTATTCATCAATGGGGAGATTGTGAGACCTATGTGTGCTGAATACATTGGCTTTGACGATAAAAGTTTTGAATACTACCAAAACACCTTTTTAACAGGGTCCGACTCTAGGTCCGAGCTCCTGCAAGGTCCGACGATAGGTCCGACTTGTTTTGGGTAGCTCCGGCAAGGTCTGACGTAAGGTCCGACTTGCTTTGTCTAGGCCTGACTTATTTTGGCTAGGTCCAACTTGTTTATGCTAGCTCCGGTGCTAGGTCCGACTAGCTTTGGAAATGACACGACCCCACGGTCTTGTCGAGCCAGGATCACGCTGAGGGATGCTGCGTTGCACAGCACCGGATAACACACGTCAAAGGTACAAAGCGGAAGCGAAATTTTATTACATAAACAAGTTTATGAACATGTTTACATCAAAATAAGTTCAGTCTACACTCACGGGCGTAGACTAAGCATCAAGTGCACGTTCAGCCCTTGAACGTGTCCTTGCTAGCACACACGCACACTAACTCTGCGGCGTGCACGACTCCCACTCGACGGGGTTCCCCTCCTGCGGTTCCGTCTCCTCTTCTGGAGTCCCTTCCTTATAGAACCCTGCAAAAGCTTCAAACACAAGCAGTGAGCACGAAGGCTCAGCAAGTCTGACCCGTCTCACCTAACATGGAACTTCTACATGAGGGGTGATGGGTACATGAGGTAAAAATCATTTGCAAGGACTAGCCTAATTAGTAGAACCTTACTTTCAAGTTTTAGCAGCAGGTTGTGGAGAACCTTACGCTAAGGCACATGAGAGAGCCGCAATCAAACAAGAAACACATTTCTCTCATGTACTTTGCCCAAAGTTGAAAAGAACTTTAGTTAGCTCTAAACTACAACAAACCATTAACAAGCAAAGTCCATCTTTCAATCAGCAGCATTTTAACATGTAACTAGTCTGTTCTTTCTACGTCACGGTACAGTGAACAAGTGGTACTCACTGACCGTGAGGGACGGCGATTATAATCGATTTACACCTGCAGGGTTACCCGAACAACCCGTCATGTACGCCCGTACTCGATGTTGCCTACAACAACCATCACGGACGCCGTACGCGACTACCTTTCACCCGTTAGCCAAATGTCACCGGTTCAATCGTCCCGAGCAAGAGGTCTCTGCACGCGCATCTCAGTGCCACCAGCCGATTTACACCTCGAGCTCTCAACCTACCCTCTGAACGACCAGCTATGCCTCAACACCCAGCTACCCCAGTTACATCAGTTTCCCGGTTCCCATATAGCCGGTAGGTCTTTGGTACTGTTCTAGCTTGTTCAACAGGCCGCACACGGCTCGGTCCTCAATCGACACAAGCGGAGCTACAGCACACAGGCCCTAGAGTCCTGCTACCCTTACCCTCCGCTTGGTCTCATTTTCTTGCCATGTGTTTCATGTGCTATCTCTACCCGAGTCGAGTGCCTCTAGCCTATGCTCGCGAGTAGTTCCAACTACTCGACTTGTACCGAATCCTACACTATCTTAGCATTGCAGTAGCTAACGGGGTTTGCAATCCTAAACCCAACCCATGGTTTTCTTGGCTATGCAATTGGGTTTCCAAACAAGACTCTAATGCAAAGAATCATAATACTCAAGTAAGTGCTCAAAACAATAAAATTTGTAAAACGGTTAATGCAAACCGGAGCTTGCCTTGCTGCTCTTGGTCGTAGGCTAGCTGCTCCTCCGGAGTAAAGAAGTCTAGGACTTCGGGTTCCTCCTCGACCTTAGCGACTACATGATAGAAGCAATACATGTACTAATTTAAATGCAGTTGTATTAACTTTTAACTTGTGAAGTCTATAACTCATACTAGACAAGCCCAATGACTGTGCAATTTTTACTGTGGCTTGGTTACAACCTAAACAGAGACTTGGTCAAGTTTTAGTTGCAGCAAAGCTCATTTGAGCCCTCCACAATTAATCATGTACTTGACCTTAATTGAAGGCTTTTAGGATGTTCTAAGGATTTTCATGAAACAAACTATGACTTTCTGAAAACTAGATTTTCATAGGGTTCTAATAGAGTTGGTCTCACTTAATTTGAAGGTTCCTAACTAAAGATATGAGCTAAACAATTTGAGAGAAAATTCTGAAAATGTTTCTGAACATTTTCTATTTTCTCTGGAACAGTTTCACTAATCACACCATTAGGTGGATCAAATGAGCTCAAATGGGTCTGAAATTTTTATGGTAGTTCAGGGATATTTTGGCGAACATCCCAGCAAAATTTTAGGATTTTCCTCCAAAGGATTCTCCAGTTAAAATTCCTAACAGTTTAAATTTGAGGAATTAATTCTGGAGAAATAAGGGTTTTCATGAAGTGAAACTTGATTTGCTGGAAAGTGCTCAGAGAGCTGAATCCAGCAAAATTTGGTTCACTCGATTTGGAGATCCTAGCCAAAGTTATGAGGATTTGAAGTTTGAATGGAATCTGAAAATTGGGGGAAAAGTTTAAACTTGCGGGGGCCCGCGGGGACACGTGTCGAGCGTGGAGGTGTCCGGCACACTGAGGCCCACAGGGTTTTTGCGCGCCAGCACACCAGATCCCGGCCGCAGCCCGATCCCGATTTAAAATACCTCCCGCTGACAGCTGGGGTCCACCCCTTTCTTCAACCTCTCGCCGCCCGCTCCGCCGCTGAGGGGCCTCACCGGAGAGCTCGCCGGCAGCTTCTGTAAAGCTCCAAACTTCACGATCTTGGCCGCCCCTGCCTACTTTCACTCGGGGAACAGGATTCTGGGATCAGCTCGTCATGACAACGGCCGGTACATGGTCGGCGACGAGCCGCAGCCTCGGGAAAACTTCGGTCGCGTTGTCCACCCTGCCTAGCACCTCCCCCGATCAATTTAAGGGTCGTCGAGCATCAGTGGACCATAGGAAAGGTCGACATGAGCTCTACGGAGCTCGGGAAGGGCTGTGTTGGGCTGTCACCGTGCGACCTAGTCCGGAAATCGGGATTTCTACTAAAACTCGAAGAACAGCGGTCTCCCTCCATGGTTCTTCGTGGTTCCTGCTCCTATGGACCCGCACGGGCTACTAGAAGTGATCCCCTCCATGAGAGGATGAGTGATGTAGTGTGGCTTACAAATTTCTAGGATCGGTACCGACCTCACTTTTGCACACCGTCGCGAAAATATAAAATTCCGGCCGGAGCAGTGCTTGTCACGCCGCCGGATCTTGCGGAAATGAAAGAGGGGTTGGAGGCGAACCTCTTTGCTGTTCACAGCTCCGTGAACGGTGGGCTGTGGTAGCCGGAAGGACGGTTCCCGCAGCGGCGGCTCGGGCTGAACCGGCAGAGACAAGATCGCCGCGGTGGAGCTCGGGGAAAACCGCGCAGGGTCTGGAACCGATGCGAAGGTGTCGAAGATGGCTTGGCACACCCGGTGCTGGTCTCAGATTGCCGAGAGGGTCACTGGATCGGCCGGGCGATGAGGAACCGCGGGCGGCGAGGTGCTTCGGCTTTTTGGGTGGAAGTGCGACGAGGCAGCGGTGGAAGGCGCCGGTGACCACTCGGTCGGGTAGATAAAGACCCAGAGAGTCGGTTCCGCGGCTGAGATCGGCAAGCAGCTGGTGGCTTCGCCGTTTCTTCGCCGTGGCGGCAGCTGCAGCGCGCGTGGTTACCCGAGCTGAGCTCTCAGTCGGTTTCTTTTGCTTCAGTGGCTGACATGTGGGTCCCACCCGGGGTTTTAACCTCTGAAATTCACTCCTAATCACTGTTGTAAACAGTGAGCCCCAAAATATCCTTGGTGATTCAAATTATTCACCCATGAGCCATTTGAACTGAGTAGGATTCAAATTGGGTTTGGTTTGAATGAATTTCTGCACATGTTCAGTTTGAAATTCAAATAAAGTTTGAATTTGCCCCACTTAGCTCATGTCAAGATCAACTCCAAATGGAGTGAAAATTGGTGTGTGAGCTCACAAAAATGTGCTGACTAAGAATGTGCCTCCCACTTTTGAATTCATGGGATAAAAACAGTTTGAATTTGAATATGGTTTCAAACTGCCCTCTTCCTAACTATACCCAAAATGACCTCAAAAAGGTTTTGAATTTGGGTGAAACTTGGCATGGACATCCTTAGCAATGTGTAGGAGTTTTCATATGTCCAGCCCCTCTATATCACATGTGGGAAATACCCCTTTTGCAATATGTGAGTTTGTTCTCTAATGAGCATGTTGATGGTGGTTACTTGCTCTTCATTTGTGTTCATCAACTTTCCTCAAATGAGGTGTGTGGTGTGGTGATGAACACTTCAATTATGTGTCAAAAACTGAGGCCCTTACATTCCTCCCCCCTTAAAAGAATCTCGTCCCGAGATTATAAGGTGAAAATGAGAGAGAGGACGGTGGAAAATTACCGGATATGCGACGTGAAAAAGTCGGGGTAGTTAGCGTGAAGGAATCCTTCGCTCTCCCATGTCGCTTCGTCCATGGAGTGATTACTCCATAGAATCTTGTAGAACCACAACGTACGGTTGTGTGTGGTTCGGGCCTTTTCATCAATAATCTGCACCGGTTCCTCCCGATAGGTGAGATCCGGTTGCAGTTCTTCAATATCTTCCAGCTGAACAGTAGTTGATAGCTTGAGACACTTCCTCAGCTGGGAAATGTGAAAGACGTCGTGCAAACCGGAAAATGCTTCTGGTAATTTCAGGCAGTATGCCACTGATCCACATCTTTCGGTAATCTGGAATGGACCGATGAATCAGGGTGCCAACTTTCCTCTCACCCCAAATCTGTTTACGCCCTTCATTGGAGATACCCGTAAATATACGTGATCTCCAACTTCGAATTGTAATGGGCACCTTCTCCGGTCCGCATACTGTTTCTGACGGGATTGAGCAGCTTTTAGGTTCGCCTGTATCAGTCGAACCTTTTCTTCCGCGTTGTTGACGAGGTCAATCCCGAAGGTAACCCTTTCTCCAGACTCACACCAGTTCAATGGTGTGCGGCACTTGCTATCGTATAGCGCCTCGTAAGGTGCCATCTTGATGCTGGCTTGGTACCCATTATTGTACGAGAACTCGGCTAACGGCAAGTGATCATCCCAATTCTTTCCGTGGTTGATAGCGCAAGCTCGTAGCATGTCTTCTAGGATCTGATTTACCCGCTCGGTTTGTCCATCCGTCTGCGGGTGGTATGCTAAACTACGGATCAGCTTCGTCCCCAAGGCAGCGTGTAGCTGTTCCCAAAAACGGGACACAAATAAATTGCCCCGATCCGATATGATGGTACGGGGTACGCCGTACAAGCATAGGATCCGTGAGATGTACAGTTCAGCGTACTGCTTGGCGTTGTAGTTGGTGTTGACCGGGATGAAATGGGCAACTTTGGTGAGCCGATCGACGATCACCCACACAGAATCATGTTTTTGCAAGGTGGTGGGTAAACCGACGATGAAGTCCATGGTCACATCCTCCCATTTCCAGGCAGGAATGCCCAGTGGTTGCAGCAGTCCCGGTTTCCGCATATGGTCTGCCTTCACCCTTCAACATGTATCACACTCGGACACGTATTTCGCAATCTCACGCTTCATCCGTGTCCACCAAAACTTGCTTCTGAGTTCTTGATACATCTTGTTGCTGCCGGGGTGAATAGAAAATTTTGATAAGTGAGCCTCATCAAAAATTTTCTTCCGTAATTCCGGGTTACGGGGTACGACGATCCGGTCCTTGAACCATAGGACGCCATCTCCGTCCTTCCGGAAACATTTCAACTCCCCACTTTCTACACGTCTCCGCAAATGCGACATGCCCTTGTCATTCTTCTGGGCTGCCGCTATCTCTTCACGGATGGTGGGGATCAAAGCTAGGTTGTAGAGAGCTCCGTGTGGAATCACATGTAGTGTTGGTTCGCTCTCTTCCAACGGTGTGATGGTCAGATTATTGACGTGTGACTTGCGGCTCAGCGCATCTGCCACTACGTTTGCTTTGCCCGGATGATAATGGATCTCTATTTCGTAATCTTTTATCAATTCTAACCATCTTCGCTGTCTCATGTTCAACTCCTTCTGAGTGAATATGTACTTGAGGCTTTTGTGGTCGGTATATAAATGTACGAGGTTACCGAGTAGGTAGTGCCTCCACATTTTCAGTGCAAGTACCACGGCAGCAAGCTCCAAGTCGTGAGTTGGATAGTTTTGCTCATGGTTTCTAAGCTGCCGTGACCCATACGCGACCACCCCTCGGTCTTGCATCAGCACGCATCCGAGCCCAATGCCGGATGCATCGCAGTACACATTGAACGGTTTTGTTGTGTCTGGCTGCGCCAAAACTGGTGCTGATGTGAGGTGCTTGACTAAAGCCTTGAATGCTGCTTCACACGCTGGACTCCAAACATATTTGGTAGCCTTCTTCAGCAGCTCTGTCATTGGCTTGGCAATCTTTGAGAAGTTCGAAATGAACCTCCGATAATATCCCGCGAGTCCGAGGAAACTGCGTACCTCGTGAACAGTTGTCGGGGATTTCCAATTCAGCACTTGAGTGATCTTGCTCGGGTCTACAGCGATACCCTCCGCTGAGATGATATGCCCGAGAAAAGGCACTTGTGATATCCAGAACTCGCATTTGCTGAATTTCACGTATAGCTTGTGATCCCGCAGCCGTTGTAAGACTATACGCAGATGCTTCTTGTGATCTTCTTCTGACTTGGAATATACCAGGATATCGTCGATGAAGACCATGACAAACTTGTCCAGCTCCGGCATGAATACCGAACTCATTAAGTACATGAAGTGAGCTGGAGCATTGGTGAGGCCGAAGGACATGACCAGGTACTCATAAAGTCCGTACCTTGTTGAGAAAGCTGTCTTTGGAATGTCCTCAGCCCTTATCCTAATCTGATGGTACCCGGATCTCAAATCCATCTTGGAAAAGATCTTTGCTTCGACCAACTGATCAAACAACATGTCGATCCGTGGCAACGGGTACTTGTTCTTGATGGTTACGGCATTTAATGGACGATAGTCCACGCAAAGCCGTAACGTCTCATCCTTCTTCTTGACAAATAATGCCGAACAGCCCCATGGCGAGGAGCTCGGCCTAATAAAACCCCTCTCCAGAAGGTCCGTGAGCTGAGTCTTCAGTTCACCCAACTCCTTGGGCGCCATCTTGTACGGCCTTCGGGATATTGGCATGGTTCCCGGTGCAAGTTCAATCTTGAACTCCACCTCTCTATCAGGCGGCATCCCCGGCAAATCCTCCGGGAATACGTCAGGGAACTCTCAAACCACTGGAATATCTTCCAATCTGATGGTTGTGGCTTGATAGACACTTGGAAGTTTTATTTCTGGACTGTCCAGAAATAATGAGTGAGACTCGTGCACTTCTGAGTTCAAGTGCACAACTCGAAGGACGGTGTCTAAAACAGCGCCATGGCGGGTTATCCACGACATCCCTAAGATGACATCGACCTTTTGTCCCTCTAAGATTATGAGAGACGTAGGGTAGACTCTACCCTCTAAGCACAATGGCGCTTTTGGGACCATCATGCCTGCTGAAATTTTCCCACCCGGCGAACAGATCACATAAGGACTATCGGTGGGTAGTATTTGCAAGCTATATTTATCAATGAAAGCTTGGCTAATGAAGCTATGCGTGGCGCCTGAATCAAATAGTACTATAGCGGGATGCTGGTGGAGTTGGAACATACCCGCAAGGATTGGCTCGCCCTCCGGCATGTCCTCAATGGCAAGCTGGTGGACGGTGCCGGGCCTAGGGTTTGCCCGCCGCACATTAGTAGGGTTCCGGGGTTGATTCCTCCCCGGAAACTGTGGTGCCACTCTGCCGCCTTGCCTCTCCGGGCAACTGCTCGCGAAGTGTCCTGGACGACCACACTTGTAACATGTGGCCGCTGCTGGTGTAGTGCTCGGGGGACGAAAGCCCGGCATGCGTTGCTGAGGTGCATACGCACGCGGCATCGCCCGCTGCTGCTGTTGTTGCGGAGGTGGTACTGGCAGTGCCGGCCTGAATGCCGGTGAAGAGTACGGCCGACTGCGGAACGGCATCGACTGCTGTGGTGGCTGCCAGCGTGGACCTGATGGTGGGCGATTCACCATCCAAAACTTATGAGAAGGACCACCTCCTTCTCCGCTGCTCTGCGGCGCGCTTCGCTTTCTCTCCGCCGCCGCTAACTCCTTGCCGGAGTCTTCCTGAACAATCGCAGCATCAATGATGTCGTTGAGGCTGCCGCGATTGAACATCGCCAACTTGTCCTTCAGGAGGAGGTTAAGCCCCTGGTAAAAGTGGTCCTGCCGCTTCTCGTCGGTATCTGCGTGATACGATGCGTAGAGCGCGAGATCGTTGAACGCCCTGGAGTATTCCAGCGCGTTCCGGCTCCCTTGCTGCAGGTGTAAGAACTCCTGCGTCTTTCTTTTCATCAGACCTGGCGGTATATGATAGGCACTGAAGGCCGTCCGGAACTCCGTCCAGGTCATCACTCGGTCGGTGGGCTGTGAAGCACAGAAGTTGGCCCACCACGTGCTCGCGGATCCTTGGAGATGCTGGACCGCGAACTGAGTCTTGCGCTGCTCGCTTATCTGGAGCAGCCCGAACTTCATCTCTATCGCGCGGAGCCAGTTGTCCGCGTCAAGAGGTTCGTCCACCCTTGAGAATACAGGGGGATGAGTCACCAGGAAGTCGGAGCTCCGTTGACGCTCCTCACGGTCTTGACGTATCTATGGGCGAGACGTATTGGCGATAAGCGTTTGCAGCAACTCCGTGTGCTGCTGATGTGAACCCGCCATTGCCGCGACGATGTCGGCCAATGTAACCGTTGGCAGTGGCGGTGGCGGTGTTTGCTGTTGCTGTTGTTGCTGCTGCAGTCCCGAAGAGTCCTCGGGAGGCTGTTGGGAGGTCTCTCCCCCATGACTAGTACCCCCAACGTCCGGATTGGCACGAGTACGCGTCATTCTGAAATTCAAAACAGCAGCAATTAGCACATGTCTTACTTAAAAATTTCCATATGCAACAGTAGGTATTGAAGTGACACATGAATAATTTGCACAACATTCACATATATTGATAAAGCATAAACTTTATACAAGATACATTATTCTCGGGTCTCCGAGAAGTCGTGCTCATGTCGTCACTACCTATACATACGCTACTGTCTACACGACATGTCACCGATTACAAAATTTGGGCTACACTACCCTAGCTGCCCTACATGGCAACTGTAACCCCCTACTTGGAGTAGAACTCGACCTCCTGCGGGTCGTCCTCCTCCGGTACCTCTGCTGGTGGCTCCGGATCTACCACCTCTTCTCCCATCCCGGGTTCTCCCATTGCTGGAAGGCCCAAGACCACCGGTACGCCTAACACCGGAGGTACGAGGTCCTGCAATGCATGCACCTCGTCCATGGCTTGGTTGTAGTCCTCTTCCCAGCCTTGCCCTTCCTCAATATCATCGTCCCGCTCTTGAGTAAGTTCCTTGTTCTGCTGGGTCAGATTCCGTACCAGTTCTTGCAATGCCGCGATGTCGACACGGCTTTCCTCTTCGCCTTCTTCAGACGATGCAACTGATTGTGCTGTTCATTCAGTCGCTTGATCGTCGGAAGGAGCACATTGCGGAGTGCACTGTGAGCACTCTTGAAATGGTCTCCACGGCTCATGCTCTCCTTGAGCTTTGTGGCGAGATGCTCCGTATGAACAGCTTGGCTGTCCATCACGGCATTTCCAGCCCTCATCTGGAGGCTAAGGTTTGCCTCCGCGGGGTTGTACCTTGGGCAACTCGGGTCCGTTGCCTCCAGGTACCTCTCCTCCCAAACATGCTGAGCCCGTCCCTCCACCGGAACGAGCGTGTATGGAGTGCCCTCCATAGCCTGCACGTGTAGTTGGCATAAACGTGACATGGTGTCACGGGCTGCCACTTGTCACATCCCTTCCGGTTGTCTTCCTCTCACCGTGATGGTGAACGGCACCCAACCGGGTGGCGTAGGTCCTGCAGGGACTTCGACATGGATTGTCCACGTCTTGTTCCCCTCTTCGCCTTCTTCCTTGGCTAAGTATTGCGGCATCTGGTGGTATCCGAAATATTGAAGCATATGCCTCAATGCTTCCGGATAGCCCTTGCGGTGAGAACAGTGGGACACCACCCACCCGTTCTCCAACTGTTTATCTGCTGTCATCTGTAAAAATATATTTGAGAAATGTCAAATATTTATTTAAACAGTAAACCACTGAGTTGTAACATAAGACATGTCATTGAACCCATAAAGCTTGGAAACATAGTTCAAATTTTTAAGCAAATTTGACTGCTGATCTGCTGTTCAACATGACAGCCCTGACCAGTTTCCATATCAACCTGATTTAGGCCATGCTAAAGGCAAAAGCAGTTCTGCGGATTAACATCAAAGTTAAAGCTAACTTCAATAGCTTTCCAGAAAGTATTTGCTTGGCCTAAGATCTGTCCTGGTTCAAAAGTTATGAGATGTCAAACTTAACAGAATTTCTGGAGAAAATTGGACAGCACCTCCCTGCTTTAGGTACTGATTCGATCGAAGAATCCCAGTTAATTATGTTCCTAATCTGACAAAACTTTCTGTTACAAAGTTGTAACCTATCTCATAAGCTTTCCAGAACTACCTCAGTTTCTATTTTTGGACTTTTAAGCAGGAAGTTATGCTTAATTTACAGAGAGTTTACAGGGAGTCTTTACTCTGTTCTGTTTTCTGAACAGTTTCAACTCTACTGCATTTTTCGATTGGTTAAGGGATGAAACACCTCTGGACCTTAACAGAAAAGTTGTAAAGATTTTCCATAGATTTCCAGAAATGTATCATATGACCCCAACCTCAAAAGAACTCAACTTCTAACCTCTGATTAACTTCAGCCTTGATTCAGCTGAAAACAGAGTGCTCTGTCCTTAACAACCTATAAGTTGAAAACTTGTTAACTTTGAATATCCTGTTCAAGGGAAGGAGTTACATCAAGTTTTACTACATTAGATCAAAACCTTCAAGTTTTAAATGAAGTTGTTCATTTAGATGGGTGTGACGTCGATGCATCACCAGATTATGTCGGTACTACGTCCTCACAAAGAAAAACCTATACCGGACTTAGCCGGCTTCGTTATTTCAGTGGCACTAAACGTCACTCGCACACGGATGCTACACGCCTACCGTTTCGTGGTCAGGCTACCAGCAGAAACTCAAGCAATCGTCAGACTCGGCTGCACACCGAGCCCGGAATCCATACAGTTCGTACACCCGGCCGTCATCACTCGCCCGGATGTTCTCAAGCCAAACACGCCTTGAGTTACGTGTTCACGTTTGAGACCACATGACGCGGTCTCCCAAGTTGCACCACGCACGCCAGGGATAGACGTTGCTCGAATACCCAAAAGGACATGAAGAGTCGTAGAGGATATCAAAGCGGGTCGGGTTACCTGCCACCCGTGGGGCTCCACCCTTCAGCTTGTGCGCACTGGTGGACAGCGCTTACGTGTACCCCCCCAAGACATAACCGTCCCGAGATACACGATTTTCCAACATAAACAAATAGGTTAGTATGCCACTTTCTATATGCTAATAACATCCTTATACGGGCGACTAACTCGTTCCTCACTGGATTTTTGAAAAAGATGACCTTTGTAGTGCGTTAAACCTCAAGCGAGCTCTGATACCAAAGCTGACACGACCCCACGGTCTTGTCGAGCCAGGATCACGCTGAGGGGTGCTGCGTTGCACAGCACCGGATAACACACGTCAAAGGTACAAAGCGGAAGCGAAATTTTATTACATAAACAAGTTTATGAACATGTTTACATCAAAATAAGTTCAGTCTACACTCACGGGCGTAGACTAAGCATCAAGTGCACGTTCAGCCCTTGAACGTGTCCTTGCTAGCACACACGCACACTAACTCTGCGACGTGCACGACTCCCACTCGACGGGGTTCCCCTCCTAGGGTTCCGTCTCCTCTTCGGGAGTCCCTTTCTCATAGAACCCTGCAAAAGCTTCAAACACAAGCAGTGAGCACAAAGTCTCAGCATGTCTGACCCGTCTCACCTAACATGGAACTTCTACACGAGGGGTGATGGGTACATGAGGTAAAAATCATTTGCAAGGACTCGCCTAATTAGTAGAACCTTACTTTCAAGTTTTAGCAGCAGGTTGTGGAGAACCTTACGCTAAGGCACATGAGAGAGCCGCAATCAAACAAGAAACGCATTTCTCTCATGTACTTTGCCCAAAGTTGAAAAGAACTTTAGTTAGCTCTAAACTACAACAAACCATTAACAAGCAAAGTCCATCTTTCAATCAGCAGCATTTAAACATGTAACTAGCCTGTTCTTTCTACGTCACGGTACAGTGAACAAGTGGTACTCACTGACCGCGAGGGACAGCGATTATAATCGATTTACACCTGCAGGGTTACCCGAACAACCCATCACGTATGCCCGTACTCGATGTTGCCTACAACAACCATCACGGACGCCGTACGCGACTACCTTTCACCCGTTAGCCAAATGTTGAACCAGTCCAATCGTCCTGAGCAAGAGGTCTCTGCACGCGCATCACAGTGCCGCCAGCCGATTTACACCTCGAGCTCTCAACCTACCCTCTGAACGACCAGCTATGCCTCAACACCCAGCTACCCGAGTTACATCAGTTTCCCGGTTCCCATATAGCCGGTAGGTCTTCGGTACTGTTCTATCTTGTTCAACAGGCCCGCACACGGCTCGGTCCTCAATCGACACAAGCGGAGCTACAACACACAGGCCCCAGAGTCCTGCTGCCCTTACCCTCTGCTTGGTCTCATTTTCTTGCCATGCGTTTCATGTTCTATCTCTACCCGAGTCGAGTGCCTCTAGCCTATGATCGTGAGTAGTTCCAACTACTCGACTTGTACCGAATCCTACACTATTTAGCATTGCAGTAGATAACGGGGTTTGCAATCCTAAACCCGACCTGAGGGGGCTCGACCTCCATCACGGGGTCGTGCCGCCTTGCCCGAGGAATCGCATTGGGTGGTGCCGTGTTATGCGGCACCCAACAGCACACATATAAGGAACACAGTATTACATAAATCAAAAGCGGAAGGTTACAATTATTATTTGTAAATAATTTACACAAATTAGCTACAGCGGAAGTCTATAACCAGCTCACGTTGAATAACTATGAAGCACCGAGAAGAGGTCCAGCCCGCAGACTCCTCTCGCTAGCAACACGAAGACAAGGCAGCGGCTAGGTTCTCCAAGTGTGACATGACTTGGAAGTTTCCGAGTCTCACCGGACAACCCTCTTTATAGCGTCGAGGTTTACCTGCGAAACCACTTATATAGCAAGAGTGAGCACAAAGGCTCAGCAAGACTTAACCGTCTCTCCTAAGACATGAAACTCTAGATGAAAGTAACCTAAGACCTAAGCCTGTCATTTGCGAAAAGACTCGCCTACGAGTTCATCCTTAACTTTCAAATTTTAGCCATATTAATAATGACCTTGCGATCAGCAACATTGGAACTCCACAATCAAACAAGAAATGCTTCATTCCAATGTTACTTGCCCCAAGGTAGAAAATAACTTTAGTTAGCTCTATCTCTACTTCAAACATGGTTTTCATGCAACTTAACATCATCATAGCAGCAATTATACTTTTGCAAACTATTTCCACACAAGTTGATTAACTACGTCACAACATGGGAGCAAGCGGTACTCAATAACCGCGAGGGACGGTGATTCAAATCAAACACTACCCGGATAACTCGACACATACGCCCGCCTCTGAAGACCCAACTCTGGCATCCTTCATTACGTCGTATGTGGCAACCTTTCTCAGGACACTAAACTGTAGAACCGGTCGCGCCATCTCGGGCTCATAGGTCTAACGAGACGATGTGGTATGCCTCTACAATCCAGTGAACCTGGTACATCGGTTTCCTGGTTCCCATATATCAGTAAGCATCCGGTACACAACTCAATACTTGCTCCTGGACGCGGCATACGCATCGGTCCTTAACCGACACAGGCAGAGCTACTCGACCAAGACCTCGTCTTGTCGCAGCCTAACCCCTCTGCCCGGTCTCATCTTTAGAAATGTAAACTTTAGTTTGCTTCCTTTCCCAACCACACTTATGATATTCTGAACTATAGCTCGCGAGTAGTTTCCAACTACTCATCTTCTACCGGATGCCCTAGTCTATTTAGCATGGCCTTATTCTACATCGATGACACAATTCTACCCTCAACCTCAGGGTTCATTTTTGGTTATGCAAGTGGGGTATAAAACATCCTTGACCTAATGCACATTCAAACTGAGACCCATAGTAGTGAACAAAGTAAAAACTTTAGAAAATAACTTAAGTGCAAACCGGGGCTTGACTTGGTTTTGCAGGTGACTAAAGTCAGATGTTTTTGGAGTTAGTTTCTGCTGACTTGCAGCTCAATGTCTGCCCTCCTTGCTCCTTGATCCACTCTTCACGTATCCACGTTTAATCACTACACGTTATGAATATGCATACATGTTTAATTATAAAACCTTTGCTAAAAAGTGATAAAGACAAGTTTGAAACTGGAACTTTGTTTAAGAATTTAAAATGAAACTGGCGCTAGTGGTTTGGGTTTGCGTCTAAGCACTATCATCAAGTGAGAAGTGGGGTTCATCACTTGGGTGGGGATTAACTAATGATTGAACAGAACACTAATGATCCAGGGCCCCAATGGAGCTGGAAATTTTCTTGGGAGTCCCTTGTCATAAGAAAGTCCTCTGGACCAAAATATATAACATTTCACTGAGTGGATCACCCAGAACAATTCCCTAAGCATTTAGGCAAAAAGGAATTAATTCTGATTAAATTTGCACTTTCATGCAAATTCAAGTGAACTATAATTTCATACATAGCTCAGGGAGTATGCATGAATTTTCCTAGGATTTTTGGAGCTAAGGAATGGCCAGAACTGAATTTCCAAGTTTTGGAAATTTCCTGAAAATGTTTCTGTATTTATTTGAATGCAGAAACTTAAAATCAGAATTATCCTAACTAAATCAACTCCAAATGAGCTGAAACTTTTACAGGAGTCCCCTAATATCCTAAAGAATATACTGGCAAAATTTGGGGAATTTTGGATGAACCAAACTCCCTCAAAATTCTTTTGCTGAAAAGTTTTAAAGAATTCTCCAGAATTATATATGGGTTTTCATGCAAATTGGGTTGCATATTTGGATAGAGTTTTTCATCCTCAATTCAACCCAATTTGAATCACAAAATTTGGAGCCTCCTAGCAAAAGTTATGCAGTTCTAAAGTTTGAACTAAATCTGGAATTCAAATTAATTCGGGAAAAATTCAAACTCTGCCTGTGGGTCCACCCTACACGTGTCAACCGCTGGAATCACGCCACACGGGGCCACAGACCTTTTCCCGCGCCACCACACGGGATCACACGCCACAGCTGATCCGAATTTTTATTCTTCAGCTGCTGACACGTGGGCCCGGTGGGGGTCTTCTTCTTCCTCCCGCTCCCGCGCCTCCCCCTCGCCGGCGCTCCACTGGAGCTCGCCGGACCCGGCTTCCCGGCCACCTCTCGGCCGGACACTCGCCGCCTGGGGGTTTTCAGGGTCGGGGAACATGTCTACGGGGTTGGCTCGGGCTGCCGGTGGCCGGAAGTAGGCCGGCGACGAGCCGCGGCCTTCGGTGATGATCGGCACCGTCGCCCGACCCCTGTAGCCCGCTAACAGCTCAACTGAACCGCCTAAAAGTACCAGCAGAGGGTGGGCTAGCTCGGCATGGCATCAACGTGGCTCGGAAACGGCGGCACGTGGGGGTTCACCGTGCACCCGAGGTTCCCCGCCATGATTGCCGCTCGGAAACTTCAAAATGATCTGCTAATATGGGGTTTCAAGCCAGGATTGGGGAGGGGATCGGGTCGTCCTCGAGTCTAGGTCCTTTGAGCACAGTTTAGTGACCTAAAGACAAGAAAGGAGTGAGAATTTGGAGAATTCGTACCAGAACGTCGCCCGGTGGCCGCCGGCGAAGTTTTTCCGAATTCTTGCTCGGTGGCTCACGGCTTGCCTTGTGGTTTGGGTGGAAGCAGCAGGGCTCGCTGGCGCGTCCGGGGATGTCCTTGCCTGGCCATGAAAGGTGCTAGACTCCGCTGTCCACGGGAGCGACGATCTGCTGTGCAGTTCGGTTGCCGCGGAAACGAGCTTTGCGAGGGAAGGGAGGCCGGAACCGGACTGCTCTTGAGCTGAGGGAGTGGAGGACGATCAGGCCTTGCCGTTTTGCGGCTCAGAAGTTGCTGCGCGCTGGTTTGGCATGCACCTCCGGTAAGACCCGAAGCGGCGGCGAGCTCAGGGTTTATCGGGCGCGAGGAGGGGAAAAGAAACACCGTTGGCTCGGTTCAGAGGAAAAAGATCACGCCAAGGTAGGGAGGGAGGCGGTAAACTGGTCGCCAGCGCGCGAAATAGGGTGAGGCGGTGGCCTCGGTGGCGCCCCGGTGTCGTTCGGAGGAAGGTCTCGGCCGCTCGAGGGAAACAGCAAGATTGCTTCGAGGGTAAGTTTTAATGTCACTATGACATGTGGGGCCCACCCCCTTTCTTATCCCCAAAACTTTCACAAATACCTCCAAATCTTGGCACATGGCAAATTCAGCTATGAAGAGCTCAAATTCAAAGGCCAATTGGAACTTTGGAAATTTTTACTTCAGTTTCAAATTTGAATTCAAATTTCAATGACAATTCACAAGTAGCTTTGATACACATATCAAAGCACCTCCAAATTTGCTCAAAATTTGCCTCCCTCATAATTTGAACCTGAGGAATTCAAATATGTCCTCTGATCCTTCAGTTGGTCATTGCAAATACAATTCTTCAAACAACAGTTTGAATTTCCTTTTTGAAAAGGGCCTTCTTTGCCTTGAAGTAATCCATTTAATTCAAACTGAAATTTAAATCCTCTTTGGTGATGACCCATCTGAATTTGGGTGAAACACTTTGGTTTTCTTCTAGCCCATGCTGGATCAACCTTGGTCCCAACCTGAACCTCACCAGTTCAGTTTTGACCATGCCCCTCAAATTTGAATTTGAAGGTGATCTCAAACAATGCTTTGAACAAATGGTATATGAGCTCAAACACTCTCCAATTTTGGAACTTAAGCTCTTTAATACCTGAGGACTGCAATGATCATCTCATATATATGCTTTTTGGACCATCTGACCATGAATGCTTTGCAAGGGTTCAAAAATGGGGTTTAAACTTCCCTCCCCTCTACTCATAGAGAAGGTGCATATGAGTTAGCTTTTTGGGAGTGAAGACCTTCTCTAGGTTAGCATGGGTTCAGTATGAGCTAAAGAACATTTTAGCTTTCACCACATGCCCATGTTTGAGTTTATCATTTCATGTGACATTACTCAAATCATTCCCTTGCCTTAACATGTTTGAATTCAGCATGAACCCAACATGATCATAATCCATTCCTTTTTAGCTCACCCTCAAATCAGAAAGTTGCCACCATAATCTCCTCAATTCAAATGTATGAGGCTCCATGTGTATACAAATGTTTGGCAGCAATTTGAGTTGAGCCTTTGAGACTAAAGACCTTACTGTTGTTCTTTCTCATGTACATGTATGATTAAACATGAGTTTAACTCCACCCTGGTCCACACCTTCCAAGGCATGCTTGAACCCATGTGGTTGCACCTCATGTACACCATTCTATGTAAAAAAGTTTTTGTAAGTCCCATTTTTCATGAACTAGAAACACAATGATGTTCAATCATCCGTTTCTTTGCATTCACATTTTTGGGACTTTTACACGACCCATGGTTTTCTTGGCTATGCAATTGGGTTTCCAAACAAGACTCTAATGCAAAGAATCATAATACTCAAGTAAGTGCTCAAAACAATAAAATTTGTAAAACGGTTAATGCCAACCGGAGATTGCCTTGCTGCTCTTGGTCGTAGGCTAGCTGCTCCTCCGGAGTAAAGAAGTCTAGGACTTCGGCTACTCTATCCTAGCAATGCAGTGGCTAACGGGGTTTGCAATCCTAAACCCAACCCATGGTTTTCTTGGCTGTGCAGTTGGGTTTCCAATCAAGACTCTAATGCAAAGAACAATATTCAAAGATGTGCTCAAAACAATAAATGTTTGTAAAAAGGTTAATGCAAACCGGGGCTTGCCTTGCTGCTCTTGGTCGTAGGCTAGCTGCTCCTCCGGAGTAACAAAGTCTAGGACTTCGGGTTCCTCCTCGAACTTAGCGACTACATGATAGAAGCAATACATGTATTAATTTAAATGCAGTTGTATTAACTTTTAACTTGTGAAGTCTATAACTCTTACTAGACAAGCCCAATGACTGTGAAATTTTTACTGTGGCTTGTTTACAACCTAAACAGAGACTTGGTCAAGTTTTAGTTGCAGCAAAGCTCATTTGAGCCCTCCACAATTAATCAGGTACTTGAACTTAATTGAAGGCTTTTAGAGTGTTCTAAGGATTTTCATGAAACAAACTATGACTTTCTGAAAACTAGATTTTCAGAGGGTTCTAATGGAGTTGGTCTCACTTAATTTGAAGGTTACTAACTAAAGATATGAGCTAAACAATTTCAGAGAAAATTCTGAAAATGTTTCTGAACATTTTCTATTTTCTCTGGAACAGTTTCACTAATCACACCATTAGGTGGATCAAATGAGCTCAAATGGGTCTGAAATTTTTATGGTAGTTCAGGGATAGTTTGGTGAACATCCCAGCAAAATTTCAGTATTTTCCTCCAAAGGATTCTCCAGTTAAAATTCCTAACAGTTTAAATTTGAGGAATTAATTCTGGAGAAATAAGGGTTTTCATGAAGTGAAACTTGATTTGCTGGAAAGTGCTCAGAGAGCTGAATCCAGCAAAATTTGGTTCACTCGATTTGGAGCTTCCTAGCCAAAGTTATGAGGATTTGAATTTTGAATGGAATCTGAAAATCGGGGGAAAAGTTTAAACTTGCGGGGGCCCGCGGGGACATGTGTCGAGCGCGGAGGTGTCCGGCACACTGAGGCCCACAGGGTTTTTGCGCGCCAGCACACCAGATCCCGGCCGCAGCCCGATCCCGATTTAAAATACCTCCCGCTGACAGCTGGGGTCCACCCCCTTCTTCAACCTCTCGCCGCCCGCGCTCCGCCGCCGAGGGACCTCGCCGGAGAGCTCGCCGGCAGCTTCTATAAAGCTCCAAACTTCACGATCTTGGCCGCCCCTGCCTACTTTCACTCGGGGAACAGGATTCCGGGGTCAGCTCGTCATGACAACGGCTGGTACATGGTCGGCGACGAGCCGCAGCCTCGGGAGAACTTCGGTCGCGTTGTCCACCCTCCCTAGCACCTCCCCCGATCAAGTTAAGGGTCGTCGAGCATCAGTGGACCATAGGAAAGGTCGACATGAGCTCTACGGAGCTCGGGAAGGGCTGTGTTGGGCTGTCACCGTGTGACCTAGGCCGGAAATCGGGATTTCTACTAAAACTCGAAGTACAGCGGTCTCCCTCCACGGTTCTTCGTGGTTCCTGCTCCTATGGACCCGCACGGGCTACTAGAAGTGATACCCTCCATGAGAGGATAAGTGAGGTAGTGTGGCTTACGAATTTCTCGGATCGGTACCGACCTCACTTTTGCACACCGTCGCGAAAATATGAAATTCCGGCCGGAGCAGTGCTTGTCACGCCGCCGGAGCTTGCGGAAATGAAAGAGGGGTTGGAGGCGAACCTCTTTGCTGTTCACAGCTCCGTGAACGGTGGGCTGTGGTAGCCGGAAGGACGGTTTCCGCAGCGGCGGCTCGGGCTGAACCGACAGAGACAAGATCGCCGCGGTGGAGCTCGGGGAAAACCGCGCAGGGTCTGGAACCGATGCGAAGGTGTCGAAGATGGGTTGGCGCACCCGGTGCTGGTCTCAGATCGCCGAGAGGGTCACTGGATCGGCCGGGCGATGAGGAACCGCGGGCGGCGAGGTGCTTCGGCTTTTTGGGCGGAAGTGCGATGAGGCAGCGGTGGAAGGCGCCAGTGACCACTCGGGCGGGTAGATAAAGACCCAGAGAGTCGGTTCCGCGGCTGAGATCGGCAAGCAGCTGGTGGCTTCGCCATTTCTTCGTCGTGGCGGCAGCTGCAGCGCGCGCGGTTACCCGAGCTGAGCTCTCAGTCGGTTTCTTTTGCTTCAGTGGCTGACATGTGGGTCCCACCCGGGGTTTTAACCTCTGAAATTCACTCCTAATCACTGTTGTAAACAGTGAGCCCCAAAATACCCATGGTGATTCAAATTATTCACCCATGAGCCATTTGAATTGAGTAGGATTCAAATTGGGTTTGGTTTGAATGAATTTCAGCACATGTTCAGTTTGAAATTCAAATAAAGTTTGAACTTGCCCCACTTAGCTCATGTCAAGATCAACTCCAAATGGAGTGAAAATTGGTGTGTGAGCTCACAAAAATGTGCTGACTAAGAATGTGCCTCCCACTTTTGAATTCATGGGATAAAAACAGTTTGAATTTGAATATGGTTTCAAACTGCCCTCTTCATAACTATACCCAAAATGACCTCAAAAAGGTTTTGAATTTGGGTGAAACTTGGCATGGACATCCTTAGCAATGTGTAGTAGTTTTCATATGTCCAGCCCCTCTATATCACATGTGGGAAATACCCCTTTTGCAATATGTGAGTTTGTTCTCTAATGAGCATGTTGATGGTGGTTACTTGCTCTTCATTTCTGTTCATCAACTTTCCTCAAATGAGGTATGTGGTGTGGTGATGAACACTTCAAATATGTGTCAAAAACTGAGGCCCTTACAGGTAAGTTCCGTGCTAGGTCCGACTAAGCTTTAGTAAGCTCCGGCGCTGGGTCCGACTAGATTTGGTAAGTTCCGTGCTAGGTTCGACTAAGCTTTAGTAAGCTCCGGCGCTGGGTCCGACTAGCTTTGGTAAGATCCGGTTCAAGGTCCGGTTAGATTTGATAAGGTTCGGAGCTTGATTGCAATGGTTCTGCTTTTAACTTGCAATGTTTCGAACTTGCTTTACTCTTATAGAAAGTTTGCTTAGTATTATTTTACTAAGTTTTTGGTGTGTTTTGGTGTTTATGGCCGATATTATTTTTCTATGGTTTACAACATGCTTATGTGAGGTGCTCACATAAGATGTTGTAGTTTTGGAACTAACGAGAGTCAAGTCAAGGACTTGTGCTCGGAAGTATTGGTTGTTTATTCATGTGCAGGTGTTGCTTGAGTTCAAGACATGGCTGGTGACGGGATCCATTGAACTAGTGTTAGGGAGAAGATGAGGTTCAACAACCAAGTTCGGGAGGAATTGTGGTTGAGTTGATCGGGAGGTTGTGCAGTATGTTTGAATCAAGAACAATGCATATGAAGGTATCTTGGACGTCGTTGGAAGATGTTTGCACATGTGCAAGGAGTGCATGGACATGGCTGCATGGTTCCAAGGCGTGATGAAGAGATGCGGAAATAAAGAATTGGTCGGAAAGGTCCAACCGACTAGGTTATGAACTCAGGCTGCGCCTGAGTCGTGTTTGACTCAAATATGGAAAGTTTTGAGTTGGTTATGATAGGATTTCGTGTGGGACACGAAGTTGAGTTGTTTTAGTAATGTTTGGGACGTTCCTAAGGTGTTTTTGGAAGTCTTAAGATTGCTTCTATCTGCGTGTAGAAGAGTCTTGAGCAGTATTGGAAACTTACAGTTTGAATACAAGTAGGAGTAGGAGTCCTAGTTTGAATTGGGTTGTCCTTAGGGCTGGTTCTATAAGCAAGGGAGGCCAAGGCTCGTGTGTACACGACTTTGGGGCTGTTCCTCTTGTGTTTTGATAAATAAAACTCGTATTCTAAAGGAACTTTTGTGCCTTGTTCGTCCGACTTGTTTCAGACAAGTTTTTCTCGTTGAGTTTCTGTTCAGCACTACCTTGCTTCGGTGGTTTTATCATAACTCGAGTTTTACAGATCCAATTGATGTGATTATTTTTGGGTTCTCTTAACAACTTGATTATCTATCATCTGTGAAAATTTCACGGTCATTGCATTTGTGGTTTCTGATCTACATGAGTTTCTTTGCAGTATTCCAGAACTGTTTTTCTCGCGTAGGACAGATTGACCTTTGTTCGATATTTCGATCGTAACTTGAGTTTCTCTCAACGGATTTTCATGATTCTTGTTGTGACGTATTCGTGACTTGATTCTCTACAATCTATAATAGTTTTGTCACAGTTGAACACGTTTAGATTAGTCGCACACACGGTTTCTTTAACAGATCAGTTTTCTGCTGAGGGGTGTTTTGTTGCTTCCGCTGAAAAGTTTTTATCTACCATTCACCCCCTCTGGTAGCTTTACACGTGTACTTCGATCCTACAGTATGAGCAAGATCATCCTAATTCGACTAAATTTCTACGACGGGGAAGAAAGAGGAGAGCCTCTAGTACCGTTTTGCAGCTTGGAGGGAGTGGAGCTGCTGTGATCACGAGCTCTCCGTTCAGTTTCCGATAGCGCGGTGGCGAGGCGATGCTTTCTTGTGCAAGAACGAAGAAATGATCGGGAGTGCCTCGGTTCGGCTCTGCTGCGAGGATAAGAGGGAGGGGGTGAGACGGTGCAGTGATCGGGGCGGCAACCAGCTGCTGTCCCGATCGACTCTTGCCGTGGCGGCAGCCCGAGCCGGTACAAGAAACCGAGTTGAACCCCTCAGTCAGTTGCTTTGGTTATTGAGGCTGACATGTGGGTCCCACTCGAGATTTAACCTCTGAAATTAATCTTTCCCCACTGCTCTAAACAGTAGAGACCCAAATACCCTCTCATTTTTGAATTTTCAACCACAAGCCCATTTGAAGTTGATAAAATTCAAATTGTGAAGTGTTTTAATTAATTTTCAGCACATATGCAGTTTAAAATTTAAATTGAGTTTGAATTTGCTAAACTTAGCTCATTTCAAGATCAACTCCAAATGGAGTGAAAATTTGTGTGTGAGCTCACAAAAATGCGCTGAGTAAAAATATGCCTCCCACTTTTGAATTCGTGGGATGGAAGTAGTTTGAATTTGAGTTCAAACTATCCTCTTTCTAGTTATACCCAAAAAGACCTCAAAAGGTTTTAGATTTGGGTGAAATTTGGCATGGACATTCCTAGCAAGATGTAGGAGTTTTTCATATGCCCAGCTTCTATATGAGGCATGTGGGAAATGCCACTTTTGCATTTTGTGAGTTTATTCTCTAATGAGCATGTTGATGGTGTTTACTTGCTCTTCAAATATATTCATAAAGTTTCTTCAAATGAGGTGTGTGTGTGGTGATGAACACTTTGAATATGTGCCAAAAACTTAGGCCCTGTAGAGGTCCCAAAAATAGGAATACAACAAAACTCATGGTTGCAAAAAGTTGGTTTCACATGTATGAAAAATGGGACTCGTTTAAACTTTTTCACATGTGATAATACACATGGGAGCTCTCTTCACACAAGTTTAAATATTTATTTGAAAAACATGGAACCAAAAAAGGGTTTGAAACCAAGGTGGGAGGTTCCCATATGTTTGAGAAAGCTAAATTCAGGTTTTGGAACAAATTTGTTCAAATCAAAATTCAAATGAGAACAACACATTGAATTTCAAAACTTTTGAGCTAAAAATCTCATTTGCAGCAGCCAAATCAAAGATCAGGTTTCATATTTGAATTCCTTAGGTCCAAATTAGGGGGTAGGCAAAGTCTCATGAATTTTTGAAGATATTTGCCACCCATTTTTCCAAATAGACCTAAATGTATAATGAATTCAAATACCTATTTGAATTTGGATGAATTGTGCCCAATTATCCAAAGGCAGTTCAGTTTTTAACTCCACATAATTGCATTTCCTCATTTGCAAACTGTGGAGATATTTTGGAAGAGTTTGATTTCAACTTATAAAACAAAGTTAAGGCATAGAAATTTCTTGATCATGTGTCACGTGAAATAATGAACCCAAAATGGTCATGTGAGGGAGTTAAAAATCTTCTTTAGCCCATGCTTAACACAAGTTGACATGAGGAAAGAAATTGACTCCACCAATCTCATATATGTGCACATATTGTATGAATAGAAGACGAGGGAGATTTAAACACAAATTTGAATCATTTAAAAGGATTCATGATCAGATTGTCTAAATGCATTTGAGTAGATTCACCAATGCATTCCTCAAGTGTTCAAGAGTTTCAGTTCCTAGTTTGGAGAATTTTGGAGCTCATCTACCATTTATTCGGAGGAATATTTGTGAGCGCATTCAAATTAAAATTTGAAATTGGAAACTGACCCAGACGTGCTCAATTTTGAGAACAGATTTCATATTCAAATTCCTCACATTATGTTTGGCCTCTCCTCCAAAATTGGTGAGATTTGGACAATGTTTATGTGGGAATCTTAAAGCACAGTGAAGGAAAAAGTGGGGAGAGGTGGGCCCCATCTGTCAGCCTCTCAACAACGGCACCGCCTGTATTTTTCCCTCGGTCGAGCGCGTGCCCGACAGCGCGCCGGCGCCCAGCGTTGCCGTCTTTCTCCAGCGCCAGCTCCTGCTTGCCGCTCGTTGCTCGGTCTAATCGACTCCACAGCCAGTGCACCGAAGGCAATTTGTTTCCTTCTTCCGTTCTCACTTCAGCAGTTCGCCCCACACCACCGCCTCGGCCTCGATCGGTCTCCCGATCGCCAGCCACCACCACACCTCAGCCGCTCAAGCTTCCAACACAGAAAAGGCGTGCAAGGGCGTGCACAAGTTGTTCACCGTCGCACCTCGGAGTTGTGAGCTGCTATTCGGCGTGACTTGAGGTTTGGCGCCAAGAATCGAAGCTCACGGCGGAACCCCGATTGTCTCACCGTGGACACCGAGCTACAGACCTTTTCACCGCTTCCCCTCCACACAAGAAAGGCGTGTCATCTCCCCTAGCCCGTGTAGCTGCAAGCCCGTGTAGCTACAGACCCTTTAACTGAGTTCAGCACCGAAAGTTATGGGGGGGGGGCGGCAAACTTGTGGTCGGGAGGTGACTGAAAACTGAGTTCCGGCGAACCTCACCGGAGGACGCCGCCGCTCGGGCCTCTGGCATGAGGTTGAAGAAAATGGCTGACGGGTGGGATCCACAGTCAGCGTTGAAACACTTTTGGATTTCCAGTTTTCAGGTCAAACTTTGAAGAGCCATAACTTTGTGTAGGGATGTCCAAAAATTGTGAAACAAATTTTGTTGGATTCCTCTCTAAGAGTACTGTCCAGGGGTGCAGCCCAACGTTTATGAAAATCCCTGAATTTGGCTCATTAATTCATATAATGGAAATATTGTGGGATTTATTCCATGAGTTCTATGTGTTGGAAAATTCCCAAATTTGGGCAGAAGGTTCTTCCAAAAATACATGAACTCCAGTAAAAATTTAAGAGGCAGTGGACCACATTTGCTTGGTCAAATGTGGTGTTAATTCCTTATGTCTCTGAAAATTGCAAAACAGAACAGAGCTCAATTTCAGATTTTCCCCAATTCATGTAAAGCTCATATCTTTGTGTAGAAACCTCCAAATTTAGTGATTCAAATTGGGTTAGATTCAGGTTGACAAACTCTATCCAAATATGCAACCCAATTTGTATGAAAGCCTTTAGTTAGTTCTGGAAAAATTCTTTAAAGCTTTTCAGCAAAAGAATTTTAGAGGGAGTTTGGTTTATCCAAAAATCCTTTAATTTTGCCAGGATATTCTTTAGGGTGCTACTAGACTCCTGTAAAAGTTTCAGCTCATTTAGAGTTGATTTGATCAGGAAAAGTTCAGATTTTAAGTTGCTGTGTTCAAATGAATACAGAAACATTTCAGAGAATTTCCAAAACTTGGAAATTCAATTCTGGGCAATTCTTAGCTCCAAAAACCCTAGGAAAATTTATGCAGACTCTATGAACTATAATTGAAATTGTAGTTCACTAAGTTGGGCATGAACATGTCAGAACTAATTTATTTGTGCTTAATTACTTAGGGAATTGTTCTGAATAAAACACTCAATGAAAATGTTCATTTTTGGTCCAGAGCACTTTCATGTGACCAGGAATTCACATGCAAATTTTCAGCTCAAATTGAGCCTCGAGTCTTCCTGTCCTTGTCTTCCTTTCTATTGGATGTGAAGAACAACATGGGGGTTAGTGTGGAAATTGTGGGAGACACAATGTCTTTTCACTTTAGCTGCAATTTAGCAAGCTAAGTCCCTGTGTAATATATGACTTCATGTAAAAATTTTGAAGTCATTTGAGATCAGGATCTTTAGTTATGTCCAAATCATTAGAGCTCATTCTATATGTCCTTAGACACTTAGCTAGAGATGTACTGAAACATCTAAGGTAGATTTAGTTTCTTTGAATTCTTTGCACAACAGAGGCAACAAATTCATTCTAGGATCTCTGCACAGCCTCTGTTCTTAAGAAGTTTTAATCCTTAAGTCTTTAAATTACATTATAAAATACCATGCATATACATGTCGCTAGGGTTCACGATGAAGGACTTCGACGGAGCCATCCCTTGACGTGTGGATCAGTTGAGCAAGTTCAGAAAGATCAAGGGATTGAAGATCACTAACTTCTATTATATACTACTACCCTACAAAGCAGGCAAGCTCCGGTTTGCATTAACCTTTTAAATAAATTTTTATTTTTTTGAGAACTTACTTTGAGTACCATTACTTCTTGCATTAGAGTCTTGATTGAAACCCCAAATGCATAGCCAAGAAAACCATGGGTTGGGGTTAAGATTGAAAACCCCGTTAGCTACTGTAATGCTAAGATAGTGTAGGATTCGGTACAAGTCGAGTAGCTGGAACTACTCGCAAGAATAGGCTAGAGGCACATTGTTCGGATAGAGATAGCAAATGAAACACATGGCAAGAAAAATGAGAACGAGCGGAGAGTAAGGGCAGCAGGACTTTGGGGCCTGTGTGCTATAGCTCAGCTTGTGTCGATTGAGGACCAAGCCGTGTGCGGGCCTGTTGAACAAGCTAGAACAGTACCGAAGACCTTATATGGGAACCGGGAAACCGATGTAACTCGGTTAGCTGGGTATTGAGGCATTGCCTATCGTTCAGAGTGTAGGTTGAGAGCTTGAGGTGTAAATCAGCTGGCGGCACTGAGATGCGCGTGCAGAGACCTCTTTGTAATGGCTCTCTAGGATCATAGACTGGCCCCACATACTACCACTCGTCTTTTCTGCGCACTTTGTCCTCACTCGTGCGCTCCCGGGAAAACTTCCCGGTCGGTCACCCATCCCCAAATTCCTCGGGGCTAAGAATGCTTAACCCCAGAGTCCTTTGCAGGTGGGCTTCCGGAAAAGAAGATATACCTTTGTGGTATGAATACTCTATCAATCCTATTAAGCCAGGAGTCAGGATATCACACAATCCACCCCCCCTTAGAAGACCGACGTCCTCGTCGGTCAACAACAAGACAGGAACGTCCCCTCTTAGCCACGTCCGTACGTTCAGTACATGCATACGCATAACGTACGTCCGGTTAGCATGATACGTACCATACCGTGTCCCACACAGAGGACCCACGCGTCATGCCTACGTACCTGCGTCCCTGACCCGTACGCTACCGTATCCTTGTCACTGACCCGTACGTACCCGTGAAACTGCGAGGGTCGGCTCTGATACCAATTGTAATGGCTCTCTAGGATCATAGACTGGCCCCACATACCACCACTCGTCTTTTCTACGCACTTTGTCCTCACTCGTGCGCACCCGGGAAAACTTCCCGATCGGTCACCCATCCCCAAATTCCTCCGGGTTAAGCACGCTTAACCCCGGAATCCTTTGCAGTTGGGCTTCCGGACAAGAAGGTATACCTTGGTGGTATGAGTACTCTATCAATCCTATTAAGTCGGGAGTCAGAATATCACACTCTTGCTCGCGGCGATAGGACCGGTTCAATAATTGGCTAACGGGCAAAAGGTGGTTGCGTACGGCGTCCGTGATGGTTTCTGTAGGCAACATCGAGTACGGGCGTACATGATGGGTTATTCGGGTAACCCTGCAGGTGTAAATCGATCATAATCACCGTCCCTCGCGGTCAGTGAGTACCACTTGTTCATCGTACCATTGTAGGATCGAAGAGCACGTGAAAAGCTACCAGAGGGGGGGTGAATGGTAGATTAAAACTTTTCGCAGCGGAAACAACAAAAACCCCTCAGCAAAAATCAATCGGTTAAAGAAACCGTGTGTCCAAGTGTTTTCAAACGTGTTCGACCGTGACAAATCAAGTAGAGAGGTAGATAATCAAGTCACGGATCTAATGCAACAAGAATCACTTGAAAACACAAAGTAAAACTTGAGATACGATCAAAACATTAAACGAAGATCAATATGTTCTACCCGATATAAAACAGATCTGCAATGCTTCAAACAAACTCGTGTATCTCAAAAACTACAGATCTGAAGCTCGTGAAAATTTCACAGATGATATATAATTGAGTTGTGAAGACAACCCAGAAAAAATCACGTCAATCGGATCTGTAAAACTCGAGTTATGAACGAAACACCGAAGCAACGTCGGTCTGTCCAGAAACTCGGCGAGAAAGACTTGACGAAAAATAAGTCGGACGAACAAGACACAAAAACTCCTCGAAACTATGAACTTTATTCAATAGAAACACAAGAGGAACAGCCCAAAGTTCTCTACCCACGAGAGCTCTGGCCTCCCTTGCTTTTATAGCCAGCCCTCAGGCTAAACATTCAGATCTAGGACTCCTACTCCTAATTGGACTCGTATCCTAACTTACCATAACTGCTCAGGACTCTCCTATTCGCAGATAGAAGCAATCGTGAGACTTCCAAACACCTTAGGAACGTCCTAAACATTCCTAAAACAACTCAACTTCGTGCCTAGCACGAAATCCTATCATAACCAACTCAAATCTTCCATATTTGAGCCATATCCGACTCAGCCTCAGCCTGAGTACGCAATCCAGCCGGTTGGACCTTTCCGACCAATTCTTTACGTCCACTTCTCTTCATCACGCCTTGGAACAATGTTGCCACGTCTATGCACTCCTTGCACACGTGCAAACACCTTCCAACGACGTACACGCAACCTTCATATGCACTGCCCTTGATCCAAACATGCTGCGCGACCTCCCGATCAACTCAACCACAGCTCCTCCCGAACTTGATTGTTGGAACCTCATCTCCTCCCTGAGACTAGTCCAAGGATCCCGTCACCAGCCATGTCTTGAACTCAAGCAACACCTGCACATGAATAAACAACCAATTCTTCCGAGCACAAGTCCTCGACTTGACTCACGTTAGTTCGAAAACCACAACACCTTACATGAGCACGTCACATAAGCATGTTGCAAACCATATCAAATGATAACAGCCATAACCACCAAAACAC
Source organism: Neostapfia colusana (assembly GCA_030760725.1). Classification (NCBI taxonomy): domain Eukaryota; kingdom Viridiplantae; phylum Streptophyta; class Magnoliopsida; order Poales; family Poaceae; genus Neostapfia; species Neostapfia colusana. The sequence goes on along the minus strand of JASWHV010000014.1, from coordinate 56,002,986 downwards.
ACCAAAAACTTAGCAAATTAATACTAAGCAAACCTTCCAATAAAGCAAGTTTGAAACATTGCGAGTTAAAAGCAAAAACAAGACGCTGCAGTTCTACGTGTTGAACTTCACGGGAGCTCCCTAAAAACAAGCTCCGGACCTCACAGAAGCTCTCCGGACCTTGCGTCGGACCTTGCCAACACTTGGCGGACCTAACAAAGAACTTGTTGGACCTTGCCATAGAAGAATGTTTTGGCAATATTCAAAACTTTGAATGTTAATGCTAACTTTTATCCTAATTGCCAATGTATTCAGCACACATTGGTCCCACAATCTCCCCCTTGATGAATGCATTGGCAACACCAATTAAAATCCGAACATTGGCTTATGAAAAGTTTTGAAAAGCTTTGAAAACTCATTTCTCCCCCTTTATTAATTTCTCCCCATTTTTTAAAATCAAAGAAGGAAGAAAGTGTAAAAAATCTCTCCTGATACATATTTCTCCCCCTTTGACAATGTATTCAACAAGGTTCAAAAGAGAAATTTTTAAATGTTATGAGCATATTATAACATATACATACAAAACAAAGCTCATCCAAGTCATACTATCAGGTTACTTACACTATCACATCAATGAGATACATAAAGTAGTGTAAGCCATGCTAGAGATCAAATGTATTTTTCAGTTTAAGCAAGTCATGATCTCCCTTACTCAACTATTTCAAAACCTGAAAACATGACACTTGTTGCTGCATTTTTATTATTCATAATCATTTAAGGCACAAAGTTGATCATATGATATTTGCAAGAGATTATATGCCGCATCAACCTTATTCTAACCAACCAAGCCAAGCCTATGCCATTTGACAATCAGAAGCTTAAGAACATGGTTTTAGTCATACACAATTCCTTCCAAGTTCATATCTTAGTGCAATGATAAGCAATCTCAAAAGAAGAAGTGCGATGCATGCATATTCTCTTGATCTTTTCTCAATTTTTTATTTGAAAACTCAACATGTGAGCTGATCACTTGATTAATTTTTTTATGATTAAAGGCACTTGTGAGCACGCAACAAGTTCAAAACAGCAAGAAAGTTCGATCATGACCAGATTTAGTGTAAGTTATTATTCCAATTACTAGTCATGGCAAAAACTACAAAATGTATAACATGAGTAATGTAGTAAGAACTTTCAGCCTGTAAAAGGAATCACAAAGTCATATATGTATGAAATACTATGCTCATATTATTTTAGTTTCAGATTCACACATAGACTTTCAAAGTTTCAAAAACTACCCCTCAATTTAAGCCATGAGGATGCATAACCCCTATCCACTGCGAATGAAACAAAAACGAGTGAAATCCAAAGGTTTTGTAAAAATATCAGCCAATTGTTGTTCGGTATCGACATGGTGAAGCACAATGTTTCCTTTTTCAACATTATCACGAAGAAAGTGATAGCTAATGTCAATGTGCTTAGTTCTAGAGTGTTTCATGGGGTTTATAGCAATACAAATTGCACTAGTGTTATCACAAAACAGTGGAACACTATATAAATCAACCCCATTGCCCTTAAGTGTTTGAACAATCCAAAGAATTTGTGAGCAAGCGCTAGCCGCAGCTACATATTCAGATTCGGCCGTGGATTGTGCAACTGAACTTTGTTTTCTAGAGGACCAAGCAACAAGTGAATTAACAAGAAAATGACAAGCACCCGAAGTACTTCTCCTATCAATCCTACAAGCCCCAAAATCAGCATCCGAAAAAGCTTTCAAAGAAACGGTTGAGGAAGAAGGAAGAAAAATGCCAAATTCTTGAGTTCCATGTAGGTACCTGAGAATCCTTTTGATGGCTTGGCGATGTGAAGCACGTGGAGAAGCTTGAAAACGTGCACAAAGACATACGCTGAATTGTATGTCCGGTCTTGACGCTGTGAGATACAAAAGTGATCCAATCATACTTCTGTATTCTTTTTTTATCGACCGGGTCACCATCTTCGTCAGGTCAAGTGTTGTTGCTGTTCCCATTGGTGTCCGAAGAGGCTTGCATTTGTCCATGTTGAAGCACTTAAGAAGGTCCTTTGTATACTTAGTTTGATGCACAAAAGTTCCTTCTTTTGTTTGCTTGATTTGCAGCCCCAAAAAGTATGTGAGTTCTCCCATCATACTCATCTCAAATTCTGAACTCATCATAGCTGAAAACTTGGACACGAGATCATGAGAAGCACAACCAAAGATAATATCATCCACATACACTTGAACGAATAATGAGTCATTTCCATGCTTAAGTACAAAAAGAGTTTTATCAACCTTGCCCATGGTAAACCCCTTTTCAAGTAAGAATGTTTTTAACCTATCATACCATGCTCTAGGGGCTTGTTTTAGACCGTACAAGGCTTTGGACAGTTTGTAAACATGATTAGGAAAATTTGGATTTTCAAAACCCGGTGGCTGCTTAACATAAACCTCCTCCTCTATGTAGCCATTAAGAAAAGCACTTTTAACATCCATTTGATATAACTTGAAACCTTTAGATGCAGCAAATGCTAATAAAATTCTTATAGCTTCTAATCTAGCAACAGGAGCAAATGTTTCATCAAAATCTAGACCTTAAATTTGAGTGAAACCTTGAGCAACCAACCTAGCTTTATTCCTAACCACAACCCCATCCTCACTTTGCTTATTTTTAAATACCCATTTAGTTCCAATTAATGTGTGACCTTGAGGTGGAGGTACAAGTTTCCAAACATTATTTCTTTCAAAATTTTCTAACTCTTCTTGCATGGCATTAATCCAAGATTCATTAGTGGGTGCGTGTGATATATCCTTGGGTTCAAAAGAAGCAACAAAAGCAGAATGAGCATGAGAGTTTGGATCGCAAAACCTGGACCGAGTGACTCGTTCATGCAAGCTTCCAATGATTTGTTGTGGAGGATGACTTTTGAGTACTCGGAGGGGAGTAGACACTTCACAAGCACCTTCTTCTTCATGTTCGGACCTTTGATTAGGAGAGCTTGTTGATTGAGGAAGGTCCGAACCAGCAGTAGTGACTGTTGGTGCTGGTTGTGGTGCAAAATCAGCAGCTTGATCGTTATTTACTTCCGAGTTTTCGGGCAGCAGCACCACTTCTTCATCTTCTTCAATAAAAATACTCTCCCCCTGCGGATATGGATCCGGACCTGCAATATCGGAGCTAGTACTTGGGCTAGCTTCATCAAAAGAAACCTCGCAAGTCTCCACAATTTTGTTAGTGTCAAGTAAAAGCACACGGTAGCCTCTAGTATGAGATGGATAACCAAGAAACATGCCATCGACAGATCTAGCTTCAAATTTATCAAGATTACCATGTTTCTTAACAAAGCATTTGCAACCAAAAACCCTAAAGTGTGTAACACTAGGCCTATGTCCAAACCGGAGCTCATATGGGGTTTTTCCAAGCTTAGCACGCAAGAAAACACGATTTGAGACATAACAAGCGGTTGCAATTGCATCAGCCCAAAATTTCCTAGAAGTTTGATATTCATCAAGCATAGTCCTAGCCATCTCAACTATGGTCCTGTTCTTTCTTTCTACGACACCATTTTGTTGTGGTACATAGGGTGAAGAGTATTGATGATCTATTCCATTTTCAGCACAAAAGTGATCAAAGGATTGGTTTTTAAATTCAGTTCCGTTATCACTTCTAATTGCTTTTAATGATCCTGGGTGATCAATAGATAATCTAAGAAATAAAGTTCTAAAATAACTAAAAGCTTCATTCTTAGATGCCATAAAATAAACCCAAGAATATCTGGAATAATCATCAACAATCACAAGCACATACCATTTACCTCCGAAGGATTGAACACGTGCCAGACCTACTGTGTCAAGATGTAAAAGTTGTCCCGGTTCAGCTGTCATGGTCATTGTGAGAGGAGCATGTGAACCTGCAACAAACTTAGCATGTCTACAAGAAGAGCACACAATATCATTGTCCTTTTTAAGCTTCGGCAGCCCACGTATGCGATCGAGAGCACTAACACGAGTGAGATGATCAAAGCCTATGTGACCAAGTCTACGATGCCAAAAATATAGATTCTTTGTATCATTAGCAACTAGACACCGATGCTTAGAAGTTGACAAATCAAAATCAGCTTTAAAAACTCTTCCAAACCTAGACATGTTAAACAAAAGCTCACCTTTTGAATCTACAACCTTGCAGCAATTTTTAGCAAAGCTAACCTCTAGATTTTCATCTAGCAATTGTGAAACCGAAAGCAAGTTGTATTTCAAATTTTTAACAAGTGCCACATCTTTCAAAGTGTAGAGATTGTTTACTCTAACCGAACCTTTAGCAATTATGGGAGTAGAAGAGTTATCGGCGAAAGTAACATTTTCTACACGTGACACAAAAGAGAGAGAGGAGAACCATTCTTTGTTACCAGTCATGTGGCGTGAGCAACCTGAATCCACAATCCAAATGTTCTCCTTCCTCAAACGTGAAACCTACACAGCAGCACAATACGTCGATGACTCAATACTGGGGTTAGTTAAAAGACTTTTAGGAATTCAGTACTGAGTCACACGACGTCCAGCAGGAATAACACGCGAAAGCTGAGAAGGTACAGCAGGTTTATGAGCCAAACATCAAAAATTTTTGTTCCCAACTACTGACTTAGAAGATGTGTTATATGTAGCACAAAAAACAGTAGGTCCGAGAGCAAGTTTTTGACTCATTACAGCAGGTTGCAAGCTCCGAACATTAGGTCTAGCAGATTTTGCTTGGTTGTTATGTGATCTAGCAAGTATTCTTTGTTTCTTATCGTGTTTAGCTTGTCTATAACAAAAATCCATGACATGACCATCTCTACCACAGTAGGTACAATGAAAAATAACCTTATTATCATGTCTAGATGAGCAAGCAACACGTTTATTAGAACCCGAATGGGACAGTACTCCTACAGATTTGAAAATCACCTCTTTTTGTCTAGGAGCTGTTTGAATCAAACCGCTTCCTAATGACTTTACAACTTTAGGTGGGTGTGCCTTAGCATGAGCATGAGAATTAAAACCTAAACCAGTTTTATCATTACAAGACTTGGAAGAATTCAGCAGCAAGTTTAGGTTCTTATTTGCATTATAAAACCGATCTAGTGTCCTATGCATGTCATCAAGTTTATTGGATAGATAAAAGCAGTTTTCACATGAAGTTTTTCCTTTTAGTTTGCAATTTGAACAATATTTAACTTCATGCACACGTAAAGCATTGTTCAAAATAGAAATCTCATTCATAGCATCATTTAGTTTCTTATTCAGATCATCACATGAAGAACAATGCAAATCAATTGTAGAACAACAAGCATCTTTCAAATTTTTATCATTAAGTGCAGCAAACTCTTTGTTCTTTTAAATTTCAAGTTCAAGTTTATCATGTGTAGATGCGTGTGCACTTCTTAAAGAGGATAATTATTCATAAATCAAATCACATGAGGAACAAGAATCATCACTAGGAATCAATGTTTTTAAACGATTAATTTCAGATTCTAGTGATTCAATTTTAACAGCATTGTTCCTAAGTTTTTTATCCTTTTTTAATATAACAGTGGCACGAGAAATAGCATCACACATTTTTTCGCAAGTGGGACATACCTCTTCATCATCGCTGCTGTGTTCTGCCTCGTCGGAGCTTGAACCTGACTTGCTCGCCATGCAGCACATATTTGCCATAGCTTCTTCATCTTCATCACTACCGGTGTCCACATCACTTGAGCCGAAATCTTGAAGTGCAGAGATCATACTATGCAATATGTTGCGCATTGATAAATCTTTCTTCTTATTATTCTTTGCAAACGATTTCTTCGGCCTTGTTTGCTTTTCTTCACGTGAAGTCAGACCTGAGAGGTTAGGGCACTCCGTACGAAAATGTCCTGTCTTACCACATTCAAAACATCGTTGAGGTCCGGAGCTTCCTCTCCTTCTAGTTCTCACATTTTGCAATGCTTTTGAGAACCGAGTAGAGATGAGTGCAAGCTCCTCCTCTGGAAACTCTTCAATCTGTTCAAGGGTTAGAGAGGACAGCAAAGAGAGTGCACCACTAGATGATGATTGACTAGAACTAGACATGTCACGTTGTGAAACAAATGCAATAGACTTGTTGGGGTTTTTATGTGAGATGATGTCAATTTCATGAGTTTTCAATTTAGAATAAAGCACGTCTAAAGTAAGAGAACTCATGACAGTAGATTCACGAATAGATGTAACTTTCATCTCCCAAATTGACATATCTAATGCTCCTAAAAATTGTCAAGCATTTTAAGCATCTGAAAAGTTAACATTTACACTACGCAAGTTGCTGAGAATTTTATTAAAGCGAGCAAAAAGGTCGTCAATTGACTCACTGGGTTGCATCTCAAAACACATGTATTCTTTCTTGAACATATCTTGCCTTACCTCCTTGATCATATTGGATACTTCATGGTAGTCACAAAGAGCTTTCCAAACATCATATGGAGATCGGAGGTGTGCAACACGGTCGAAGTCGCTTTGAGTCAATCCTTGGATGATCAAGTTGCGAGCCTTGTTGTTGTTGTCAACATCTCTCATGTTCACAGCCGTAACTTGATCGTTGGGTGGTACATCGAAGTTCCGGTAGACCTTTTCCCATATGGCGAAGCCTTGCGCCTGTATGTAGGCCTCCATCCGCGCCTTCCAAACCTGAAAATCGATGCCATTGAACACACAAGGTTTTGCGGAGTACTTCTCCATGATGGTTAGTCAAAACACGTGCAAATCACAAAGATTAGAGCACCTTGGCTCTGATACCAATTGTAGGATCGAAGAGCACGTGAAAAGCTACCAGAGGGGGGTGAATGGTAGATTAAAACTTTTCGCAGCGGAAACAACAAAAACCCCTCAGCAAAAATCAATCGGTTAAAGAAACCGTGTGTGCAAGTGTTTTCGAACGTGTTCAACCATGACAAATCAAGTAGAGAGGTATAGAATCAAGTCACAGATCTAATGCAACAAGAATCACTTGAAAACACGAAGTAAAACTTGAGATACGATCAAAACATTAAACGAAGATCAATCTGTTCTACCCGATATAAAACAGATCTGCAACGCTGCAAAGAAACTCGTGTATCTCAAAAACTACAGATCCGAAGCTCGTGAAAATTTCACAGATGATAGATAATTGAGTGGTGAAGACAACCCAAAAAGAATCACATCAATCGGATCTGTAAAACTCGAGTTATGAACGAAACACTGAAGCAACGTCGGTCTGTCCATAAACTCGGCGAGAAAGACTTGACGAAAAACAAGTCGGACGAACAAGGCACAAAAACTCCTCGAAACTATGAACTTTATTCAATAGAAACACAAGAGGAACAGCCCAAAGTTCTCTACCCACGAGAGATCTGGCCTCCCTTGCTTTTATAGCCAGCCCTCAGGCTAAACATTCCAATCTAGGACTCCTACTCCTAATTGGACTCGTATCCTAACTTACCATAACTGCTCAGGACTCTCCTATTCGCAGATAGAAGCAATCGTGAGATTTCCAAACACCTTATGAACGTACTAAACATTCCTAAAACAACTCAACTTCGTGCCTAGCACGAAATCCTATCATAACCAACTCAAATCTTCCATATTTGAGCCATATCCGACTCAGCCTCAGCCTGAGTACGCAATCCAGCCGGTTGGACCTTTCCGACCAATTCTTTACGTCCACTTCTCTTCATCACGCCTTGGAACAATGTTGTCACGTCCATGCACTCCTTGCACACGTGCAAACACCTTCCAACGACGTACATCGCAACCTTCATATGCACTGCCCTTGATCCAAACATGCTGCACGACCTCCCGATCAACTCAACCACAGCTCCTCCCGAACTTGGTTGTTGGAACCTCATCTCCTCCCTGAGACTAGTCCACGGATCCCGTCACCAGCCATGTCTTGAACTCAAGCAACACCTGCACATGAATAAACAACCAATTCTTCCGAGCACAAGTCCTCGACTTGACTCACGTTAGTTCGAAAACCACAACACCTTACATGAGCACGTCACAAAAGCATGTTACAAACCATATCAAATGATAACAGCCATAACCACCAAAACACACCAAAAACTTAGCAAATTAATACTAAGCAAACCTTCCCATAAAGCAAGTTTGAAACATTGCGAGTTAAAAGCAAAAACAATACGCTGCAGTTCTACGAGTTGAACTTCATGGGAGCTCCCTAAAAACAAGCTCCGGACCTCACAGAAGCTCTCCGGACCTTGCAGTAGCTCTCCGGACCTTGCGTCGGACCTTGCCAACACTTGGCGGACCTAACAAAGAACTTGTCGGACCTTGCCACAGAAGAATGTTTTGGCAATATTCAAAACTTTGAATGTTAATGCTAACTTTTATCCTAATTGCCAATGTATTCAGCACACATAGGTCTCACAACCATGACGTAGAAAACACAGGCTAATTAAATGTTAAAATGTTGCTGATTGAAAGATGGACTTTGATTGTTAATGATTTGCTTTAGTTAAGAGCTAATTAAAGTTCCTTTCAACTTTGGGCAAAGTACATGAGAGAAATGCGTTTCTTGTTTGATTGCAGCTCTCTCATGTGCCTTAGCGTTAGGTTCTCCATAACCTGCTGCTAAAACTTGAAAGTATGGTTCCACTAAGTAGGCGAGTTCTTTGCAACTCACTTTACCTCATGCACCTATCACCCCTCATGTAGAAGTTTCATGTTTAGGAGAGACGGGTCAGTCCTTCTGAGCCTTCGTGCTCACTGCTTGTGTTTGAAGCTTTTGCAGGGTTCTATGAGGAAGGGACTCCCGAGGAGGAGACGGAACCCCAGGAGGGGAACCCCGTCAAGTGGGAGTCGTGCACGCCGCCGTGTTAGTGTGTGTGCGTGCTAGCAAGGACACGTTCATGGGCTGAACATGAACTTGATGCGTAGTCTACGCCCGTGAGTGTAGACTGAACATGTTTTGTTTTAAAAATGTTCATAAACCTGTTTATGTAATAAAACTTTGCTTCCGCTTTGTACCTTTGATGTGTGTTATCCGGTGCTGTGCAACGCAGCACCCCTCAGCGTGATCCTGGCTCGACAAGACCGTGGGGTCGTGTCAGGCCCTTACATTCCTCCCCCCTGAAAAGAATCTCGTCCCGAGATTATAAGGTGAAAATGAGAGAGAGGACGGTGGAAAGTTACTGTATATGCGACGTGAAAAACTCGGGGTAGTTAGCGTGAAGAAATCCTTCGCTCTCCCATGTCGCTTCGTCTACGGAGTGATTACTCCATAGAAGTTTGTAGAACAACAACGTACGGTTGCGTGTGGTTCGGGCCTTTTCATCAATAATCTGAACCGGTTCCTCCCGATACGTGAGATCCGGTTTCAGTTCTTCTATATCCTCCAGCTGAATGGTAGTTGATAGCTTGAGACACTTTCTCAGCTGGGAGATGTGAAAGATGTCGTGTACACCGGAGAGTGCTTCTGGTAATTTCAGCCAGTATGCTACTGATCCACATCTTTCTGTGATCTGAAATGGACCGATGAATCGTGGTGCTAACTTTCCCCTCACCCCGAATCTGTTCACGCCCTTCATTGGAGACACACGTACGTATACGTGCTCCCCGACTTCAAACTGTAAATGGCGTCTTCTCCGGTCCGCATACTGTTTTTGTCAGGATTGGGCGGCTTTTAGGTTTGCTTGAATCAGCCGAACCTTTTCCTCCGTGTTGTTGACAATATCAATCCCGAAGGTGACCCTTTCGCCAGACTCACACCAATTCAGTGGTGTGCGGCATTTCCTCCTGTATAGCGCCTCATAAGGCGCCATCTTAATGCTGGCTTGGTACCCATTGTTGTACGAGAACTTGGACAACGGCAAGTGATCATCCCAATTCTTGCCGTGGTTGATAGCACAAGCTCGTAGCATATCTTCTAAAATTTGGTTTACCCGCTCGATTTGCCCATCCGTCTGTGGGTGGTATGCTGAACTACAGATCAACTTTGTCCCCCATGCCGCATGTAGCTGCTCCTAAAAACGGGACACAAATAAAGTGCCCCGATCCGAAATGATGGTGCGGGGTACGCCATACAAGCATAGGATCCTTGAGACGTACAATTCAGCATACTTCTTGGCCTTGTAGTTTGTGTTGACCGGGATGAAATGGGCAAATTTGGTGAGCCGGTCGACGATCACCCATAATGAATCATGCTTCTGAAAAGTGGTGGGTAACCCAACGATGAAGTCCATGCTCACATCTTCCCATCTCCAGGCAGGAACGCCCAGTGGTTGTAGCAGTCCCGGTTTCCTCATGTGGTCTGCCTTCACCCTTCGACATGTATCACACTCAGACATGTACTTTGCCGTCTCCCGCTTCATCCGTGTCCACCAAAATTTGCTCCTGAGTTCTTGATACATTTTGTTGATGCCGGAGGGAATAGAAAACTTTGACAAGTGAGCCTCATCATAGATTTTCTAACGTAACTCCGATTTAAGGGGTACGCCGATCCGATCCTTGAACCATAGGACACCGTCTCCGTCTTTCCGGAAACATTTCAGCTCCCCACTGTCTATACGTCTCCGCAAATGCGACATGCCCTTATCATGTTTCTGAGCTACCGCTATCTCTTCACGGATGGTGGGGATCAATGCTAAGTTGTAGAGAGCTCCATGCGGAATCACATGTAATGGTGGCTCACTCTCTTCCAACGGTGTGATGGTCAGATTGTTGACGTGTGACTTGCGACTCAGCGCATCCGCCACTACATTTGCCTCGCCGGGGTGATAATGCATCTCTATTTCGTAATCCTTTATCAACTCTAACCATCTTCTCTGCCTCATGTTCAGCTCTTTCTGAGTGAATATTTACTTGAGGCTTTTGTGGTCGGTATATAAATGTACGAGGTTACCGAGGAGGTAGTGCCTCCACATTTTAAGTGCGAGCACCACGGCAGCAAGCTCCATGTCATGAGTTGGATAATTCTGCTCATGGTTTCTAAGCTGCCGTGATCCATACACGACCACCCTTCGGTCTTGCATCAGCACACATCCGAGCCCAATGCCGGATGCATCGCAGTACACATCGAACGGTTTTGTTGTGTCTGGCTTCACCAAAACCGGTGCTGATGTTAGGTGCTTCACTAATGCCTTGAATGCTGCTTCACATGCTGGACTCCAAACATAATTTGTAGCCTTCTTTAGCAGCTCTGTCATAGGCTTGGCAATCTTCGAGAAGTTCGAAATGAACCTTCGATAATATCCCGCAAGTCCGTGGAAACTCCGTACCTCGTGAACAGTTCTCAAGGACATCCAATTCAGCACTTGTGTGATCTTACTCTGTTCTACAGCGATGCCCTCCGCTGAGATGATATGCCCGAGAAAAGGCACTTGCGATATCCAGAATTCGCATTTGCTGAATTTCGCGTATAGCTTGTGATCCCGCAGCCGTTGCAAGACTATACGTAGATGCTTCGTGTGTTCTTCCTCGGACTAGGAATATACCAATATGTCGATGATGAAGACCACGACAAACTTGTCCAGCTCCGGCATGAATACCGAGTCATCAAGTACATGAAATGAGCTGGCGCGTTGGTGAGGCCGAAGGACATGACCAGATACTCATAAATCCCGTAACTCATCGAGAAAGCCGTCTTCAGAATATCTTCAGCCCGTATGTTAATCTGGTGGTACCCAGATCTTAAGTCCGTCTTGGAAAAGATCTTTTCTTTGACCAACTGATCAAACAACATGTCGATCCGTGGCAACGGATACTTGTTCTTGATGGTTACAGCGTTTAGTGGACGATAGTCCACACAAAGCCACAACATCTCGTCTTTCTTCTGCACGAATAATGCCGAACTGCCCCATGGCGAGAAGCTCGGCCTAATAAAACCCTTTCCAGCAGGTTCGTTAACTGCATCTTCAGTTCAGCCAATTCCTTGGGCGCCATCTTGTACGGCCTTCGGGATATTGGCATGGTTCCCGGTGCAAGTTCAATCTTGAACTCCACCTCTCTATTGGACGGCATCCCCGGTAAATCATCTGGGAACACGTCAGGGAACTCACGGACTACTGGAATATCTTCCAATCTGATAGTTGTTGACTGATATACACTTGGAAGTTTTATTTATGGACTGTCTAGAAATAGGGAATGAGATTCCTGCACTTCTGAGTTCAAGTGCACGACTCGGAGGACGGTGTCTAAAACAGCGTCGTGGTGGGTTAACCACGACACCCCTAAAATGACATCGACCTTTTGTCCCTCTAGAACTATGAGAGACGTAGGGTATACTCTACCCTCTAAGCATAATGGCGCTTTTTGAACCATCATGCTTGCTGAAATTTTCCCACCCGGTGAACAAATCAAGTATGGACTATCGGTGGGTAGTATTTGCAAGCTGTATTTAGCAGTAAAAGCTTGGCTAATGAAGCTATGTGTTGCGCCTGAATCAAATAACACTATAGCGGGATGCTGGTGGAGTGGGAACATACCCGCAAGGATTGATTCACACTCCGGCATGTCCTATATGGAAAGTTGGCAGACAGTGCCAGGCCTAGGGTTTGCCCGCCGCGCATTACTGGGGTTCCGGGGCTGATTCCTCCCCGGAAGCTGTGGTGCAACTCCGCTGTCTTGCCTCTCAGGACAATTGTTGGCGAAGTGTCCTGGACGACCACACTTGTAGCATGTGGCTGCTGCTTGTCCGGTGCCTGGGGGACGAAAGCCCGGCATGCGCTGCTGAGGTGCATACGCACGCGGCATCGCCCGCTGCTGCTGTTGTTGCTGCGGAGGTGGTACTGGCCGTGCCGGCCTGAATGCCGGTGGAGAATATGGCCGACTGTGTAATGGCATTGGCCTCTGTGGTGGCTGCCAGCGTGGACCTGATGGTGAGCGATTCACCATCCGGTATTTTTGAGAAGGACCACCTCCTTCTCCGCTGCTTTCTGGCGCACTTCGTTTCCTCTCCGCCGCCGCTAACTCCTTGCCGGAGTCCTCCTGAACAATCGCAGCATCAATAATATCATTGAGGCTGCCGCGATTGAACATCACCAGCTTGTCCTTCAGGAGCGGGTTAAGCCCTCTGGTAGAAATGATCCCGCCGCTTCTCGTCGGTATCAGCGTGATACGAAGCGTATAGCACATGATCATTGAACGCCCTGGAATATTCCAGCGCGTTCCGGCTTCCTTGCTGCAAGCGTAAGAACTCCTGCGTCTTCCTCGTCATGAGACCCGGCGGTATGTGATAGGCCCTGAAGGCTGTCCGGAATTCCGTCCAGGTCATTACTCACTCGGTGGGCTGTGAAGCACAGTAGTTCGCCCACCAAGCGCTCGCGGATCCTTGAAGCTGTTGGACTGCGAACTGAGTTTTGCGCTACTCACTTACTTGGAGCAGCCCGAACTTCATCTCCATTGTGTGGATCCAGCTGTCCGCATCGAGGGGTTCATCCGCCCTTGAAAATACCGGGGGATGAGTAGCCAGAACGTCAGAGTAGGAGCTTTTTTGGCGCTCCTCGTGATCTTTATGCCTCTCTGATCGATACATATTTGCAATGAGGGTTTGCGGCAACTCCGTGTGCTGCTGATGAGAACCCGCAATCGCTGCCACGATGTCAGCCAAAGTAACCGTTGGCGGTGGCGGTTGTTGCTGTTGCTGTTGCTGTCCCGAGGAATCCTCGGGAGGCTGTTGGGAGGTCTCCCCCCCCCCCTGACTGGAACCCCCAACGTCCGGGTTGGCACGAGTACGAGTTATTCTGAAATTCAAAATAGCAGCGATCAGCACATGTCATACTTAAAAATTCCGTATGAAACAGTAGGTATTGAAGTGACACATGAATAATTTGCACAACATTCACATATATTGATAAAGCATAAACTTTACACAAGATACATTATCCTCGGGTCTCCGAGAAGTCGGTGCTCATGTCGTCACTACCTATACATACACTACTGTCTACACGACATGTCATCGATTACAAAAGTTTTGGTTACATCACCCTTGTTGCCCTACATGGCAACAGTAACCTCCTACTCGGAGTAATATTCGATCTCCTGTGGGTCGTCCTCCTCCACTACCTCTGCTGGTGGCTCTGGTTCCACGACCTCCTTTTCCGGTTTGGGTTCCCCCATTGCCGGAAGACCCATGACCAAGGGTACAACACCTACCACCGGTATGCCCATCACCGGAGGTACAAGGTCCTGCAACGCGTACACCTTGTCCATGGCCTGGTTGTAGTCCTCTTCCCAGCCTTGCCCCTCCTCAATAGCGTCTCCCGCTCTTGAGTGAGGACCTCATTCTGCTGGGTCAGAGCCTGTATTTGTTGTTGTAAAGCCGTGATGTCAACACGGATCTTCCTCTTCGCCTTCTTCAGATGACGCAACTGATTATGTTGTTCGTTCAGTCGCTTGATCGTCGGAAGGAGCACATTGCGGAGTGCGCTGTGAGCACTCTCGAAATGGTCTCCACGTCTTGTGCTTTCTTTGAGCTTTGCAGCAAGACAATCCGTATGAACAGCTTGGCTGTCCATCACGGCCTTTCCTGCTCTCAACTGGAGGCTGAGGTTCGCCCCCGCGGGATTGTACCTTGGGCAACCCGGATCTGTTGCCTCCATGTACCTTCCCTCCCACACATGGTTAGCTCGTCCCTCCACCGGAACGAGCGCGTATGGAGTGCCCTCCATTGCCATCACGTGTAGTTGGCAGAAACGCGACATGGTGTCGCGGGCTGCCACTTGCCACATTTCATCCTGCTGTCTGCCCCTCACCGTAACGGTGAACAGCGCCCAACCAGGTGGCATAGGACCGGCAGGAACTTCGACATGGATCATCCACGTCTTGTTCCCCTCCTCGCCTTCTTCCTTGGCGAGGTACTGCGGCATCTCACTGTACCTGAAATATTGAAGCATTTGCCTCAACACTTCCGCATAACCGCTGCGGCGGGAACAGTGGGACACCACCCACCCGTTCTCCAATTGTTTATCTGCTGTCATCTGTAGAAACATATTTGAGAAATGTCAAATATTTATTTGAACAGTAAACCATTGAGTTATAACATAAAACATGTCATTGAACTCATAAGACTTGGAAACATAGTTCAAACTTAAACAAATTTGACTGCTGATCTGCGGTCCAATATGGCAGCCCTGACCAGTTTCCATTTCAACCAGATTTAGACCATGCTAAAGGCAAAACCAATTCTGTAGCTCAACATCAAAGTTAAAGTTAACTTCAAAATATTTCCATAAAGTATTTGCTTGGCCTAAGATCTGTCCTGGTTCTAAAGTTATGAGATGTCAAAGTTGACATAATTTCTGGGGAAAATTGGACAGCACCTCCCTGCTTGAGGTACTGATTTGATACAAGAACTATAGTTAATTCTACACCAAATCTGACAAAACTTTCTGTTACAAAGTTGTTACCCATCTCATGAACTTTCCAGAACTACCTCATTTTCTATTTGGATTTTTATGCAGGAAGTTATGCTCAATTTACAGAGAGTTACAGAGAGTTTTTGCTCTGCCCTATTTTCTGGACAGTTTATACTCTACTGCATTTTTCGTTTGGTTAGGGGATGAAACACCGCTGGACATCAACAGAAAAGATGTAAATCTCTTCCAAAGATTTCCATAAATGTATCATATGACCCCATCCTCGAAAGAACGCAACCTCTAACATCTGATTTACTTCAGCCTTATTCCAGCTGAAAACAGGGGACTCTGTCCTTAGTACCCTATAAGTTGAAAACTTGTTAACTTTGAACATCCTGATTAAGGGAAGGAGTTGCATAAAGTTTTAGTTCTCTGGATTATAACTTTCAAATTTTACAATGCAGTTGCTCATTTAGTGGGGTGTGACGTCGAAGCGTCACCAGATCATGTCGGTTCTACGTTCCTCACAAAGAAAAACCTATACCGGACTTAGCCGGCTTCGTTAGTTCAGTGGCACTAAGTGTCTCTTGCACACGGATGCTACACGTCTACCGTTTCGTGGTTATACTACCTGCAAATAACTCATAGAATCGTCAGACTTGGCTGCACACCGAGCCCGGTATCCATACACTTAATACACCCGGCCGTCATCACTCGCTCGCATGTTCTCAAGCCAAACACGCCTTGAGCTACGTGTTCACGTTACTGACCATGTGACAGGGTCTCCCAAATTGCCCAAAGCACGCCAGGGACAGATGTTGCTCGAATACCCCACACGACATGAAGAGTCGTAGAGGATATTAAAGCGGGTCGGGTTACCTGCCACCCGTGGGGCTCCACCCTGCAGCTTGTGCGCACTGGTGGACAGCGCTTACATGCACCCCCCAAGACATAAAGCATCCCGAGATGCACGATTTTCCAACATAAGCAAATAGGTTAATATGCCACTTTCTATACACTAATAACATCCTTAACTAACTCGTTCCTCACTGAATTTTTGAAAAAAGATGACCTTTGTAGTGCGTTAAACCTCAAGCGAGCTCTGATACCACGCTGCGAGGGCCCCACGGCCTCGTCGAGCCAGGATCACGCTGAGGGGTGCTGTGTTGCACAGCACCGGATAACACACATCAAAGATACAAAAGCAGAAGCAAAGTTTTATTACATAAACAGGTTTATGAACACTTTTACAACAAAATATGTTCAGTCTACACTCACGGGCATAGACTACGCATCGAGTTCACGTTCAGCCCGTGAACGTGTCCCCGCTAGCACGCACACACACTAACCAGGCGGCATGCACGACTCCCACTCGATGGGGTTCCCCTCCTGGGGTTTCGTCTCCTCCTCAGGAGTCCCTTCCTCATAAACCCCTGCAAAAGCTTCAAACACAAGCAGTGAGCACGATGGCTCAGAAAGACTGACCCGTCTCCCCTATACATGAAACTTCTACATGAATGGTTTTAGGGTGCATGAGGTAAAATAAGTTGCAAAGGACTGGCCTAATTAATGGAACCTTACTTTCAAGTTTTAGCAGCAGGTTGCGGAGAACCTTACGCTAAGGCACATGAGAGAGACGCAATCAAACAAGAAACGCATTTGTCTCATGTACTTTGCCCAAAGTTGAAAAGAACTTTAATTAGCACTAAACTACAACAAGACATTAACAAGCAAAGTACAACATTCACATCAGCAACTTTTAACATGTATCTAGCCTGTTCTTTCTACGTCATGGTACAGTGAACAAGTGGTACTCACTTACCGCGAGGGATGGTGATTATAATCGATTTACACCTGCAGGGTTACCCGAATAACCCGTCACGTACGCCCGTACTCGATGTTGCCTACAGACACCATCACGGACGTCATACGCAACCACCTTTCACCCGTCAGCCAAATGTTGAACCGGTCCAATCGTACCGAGCAAGAGGTCTCTGCGCGCGCATCCACAGTGCCGCCAGCCGATTTACACCTCGAGATCTCAATCTACCCTCTGAACAACGAGCTATGCCTCAACAAACAGCTAACCGAGTTACATCGGTTTCCCGGTTCCCATATAGCCGGTAGGTCTTCGGTACTTTTCTAGCTTGTTCAATAGGCCCGCGCACTGCTCGGTCCTCAATCGACACAAGTGGAGCTATGACACCCAGGCCCCAAAGTCCTGCTGCCCTTACTCTCCTCTCGGTCTCATTTTTATTGCCATGTGTTTCATTTGCTATCTTTACCCGAGCGATGTGCCTCTAGCCTATTTTCGCGAGTAGTTCCAACTACTCGACTTGTACCGAATCCTACCCTATCTTAGCTAACAAGGTTTTCAAAACTAATCCCAACCCAGGGTTTTCTTGGCTATGCATTTGGGTTTCAAACAAGACTCTAATGCAAGAATTAAGTGTGTGCTCAAAGTAAGTTCTCAAAACAGTAAAAAATTGTAAAACGGGTTAATGCAAACTGGAGCTTGCCTTGCTGCTCTTGGTCGTAGGCTAGCTGTTCTTCCAGAGTGACGAAGTCTAAGACTTCGGGTTCCTCCTCAACTTTAGCGACTACATGAGATAAACATGTATATATATCAATTTAAATGCATTTGAATTGAAGTTATACTTGTGAAGACTATATGTCTTACTAGACAGATCCAATGACTCTGAAATTTTTACTGTGGTTTGTTTACAACCAAAACAGAGACTTGGCCAAGTTTTATTTGCAGCAAAGCTCATTTGAGCCCTCCAAAAATAATTATGTACTTGACCTTAATTGGAGCTCCTAGGGTGTTCTAGGGATTTTCTGTGATGGCCCGAGAATCGCAGTGGGTGGTGCCGTGCAATGCGGCACCCAACAGCATGCACGAAAAGAGACGATAAGAACATAGCGGAACCATTTTGTTACATAACATAATTTCTTTTACAACATAATGTACACACGCAACAGAAATTAAAGCTAGCTGGACAATCTACTCACTCTCGACCCTAACTACGCCGAAGAGAAGTCGTCCAGCCCGTGAACGCTTCCTACTAGCTTCACCAAAGAAAGGCAGCGGCTAGGTTTCCGATGAGTGGAACGAACCGTGAGGTTCATTGTTTCACCGAACAACCCTCTTCATAGAAGGCATCCTACTACCTGCAAAAACAACTCAGAAGCAACCGTGAGCACTAAGGCTCAGCAAGACTTAACCGTCACTCCTAAACATGTAACTCTAAATGCAGGGGTAGTAAAACAGTAGGAATAGGAATTTGCAAAATGCATCTTGACTAAACTTGATCCTTATATTCATATTCTTATAGCCTTCATTTTAGTGGTCCTCACGCCTCACAACATCGGAAGTCCACAATCAAACAAGAAACGCTTATCCCGATGTTGCTAGCCTAAGGCGGAAATGAAATTTAGTTGGCTCTATATCTACTTCAGTCAAGGTTCCAATACAGTGATTAATCCACAAACAGCAAGTTAAGAGACTTAGTTCCTCTTCTTACTAAGTCACAGCGCAGTGGGCAAGTATGCTCAATCCTCTTCCGCGAGCGACAGTGATTCGAATCAATAACAACCCGGAATACACGACACATACACCCGCCTCGGAAGACTCTCTCAAGAGCTCTTTCTTACGTTGTATGCAGCAACCTTTCACACGACACTCCGACATAGAAAAATACTTCGCGCCGAGCAGGATGGTCCTCTACGCGGACACGTCGAAGTTGCCCGCTAAAGGATTTACACCTCCCGCCTTCTCAACGCCATTCCTATGCGAAGGAAGAGTTTCTATATCATGGTCCATCGAGTTACATCGGTTTCATGGGTCCCATACCCCACTATATATCCGGTACAGCTCAATCTTGTCCAGCAGGGCCGCATACATACGGTCCTTAACCGACACGGACGGGGCTACAACCAACCTCCACATTTGCCTTACCATCCCGGTCCAGGCCAAATGTGGTCTCAAGCATTGTCACACCCATCGCAGGTCGAGACCAACCTTGAGTGCTCCATCCTACAGGAACATCCCCGTCCACATCTCATTTTCATGAGGGTACTCTTATCATTAACCTCTCGCGAGTAACTCCATTACTCGAACTTTCTCGCGAGTAGCTTTTTACTACTCGACTTCTACCGAGCTAGCTACAAAATTAGCCTAGCATCTACAACGAGGCAAAGCCTACACTAAACCTTCTACTCAGGGATGTAATAGTCATGCAAGTGGGTTTCAATAATCCTAGACATAATGCACAATATCAAGTCTAATAAACATGAGGTGAAGTAAAGCAAAATTTAAAACGGTAACGATATGCAAACCGGGGCTTGCCTTGCTCAACGGTTTTGTTAGAAGCTAGAAGTTAGTCTTCCTCTGGAGAATCCGCCAAACTCGTCACAAAATGGAGATCCTCGCTGCAGAGTCGAGTCCTCGTCGAACGTCGATGTCACGTGCTATTAAGATGATTTATGCACATGTATTCAAAAGCAATTAGAAACTGTTTCAAAACTGTTGTTCAAGTTAACTCACACATAAGAGAGATAAACAACAGCAAGGTTTCTGTTGTTGGATCTAAACCTTAGAGAAGATGAAAGCTAGGGTGAAAAGAGATACTAGTAATCACCATGTGATTAAGTCCATTATATGAACACTTAAACCTAAAAGATGGTAGATCAAGTTCCAGAGGTCCAATGAAGCTGATAATTTAACCACAGCCTCTACGGAAGGTATTTAGGCAGTGTGCAAAAATTGAGCTCATGAAATGGCTTCATGTGAGCACAACAAATCCTTATGTGGTTTTCACTAATCTGCCTTTACCCCCTAGATATTAAGCTTTCCTATGCTGCAAAGTAGACTTTTTGTGAAGTACAAAATGTCCCGAGTCCATAGGAATTGGTTTTACCATTTTTGGAGTTTCCTACATGGAGATATAGATTTTACAAAGAATGGGGAAAAGCTGAAAATGTCTCTGTTTATTTTCCCATTTTTCAGAGACATAAGGAATGAACACATCATTTGTCCAGTCAAATGGGGTCCAATGCCTCTGAAATTTTTACTGAAGTTCAAGGACTTTTGCAAGAATGTCCTGCCAAATTTGGGAATTTTCCAATAAACAGAACTCCTGTAAAAATTCATACAAGGTTTTATTTAAATGAATTAATGAGCCAAATCCAGGGATTTTCATAAACATTGGCCTGAACCCCTGATAGTACTCTTTGAGAGGAATCCAACAAAATTTGCTTCACAATTTTTGGACACTCCTACACAAAGTTATGGCTCTCCAAAAATTTGAACTAAAGTGGGAAAATCTGGAAAATGTTTAAATGCTGACAGTGGGTCCCACCTGTCATCCCTAACCTCCAGACTCGCGCCAAACCAGTTCCCAGCCACCTCCAGACCCCCTGCTGGCCGCCCCCCCCATATTTCCCCACGCTGAACACGTTGGTGAGGTCGCCGGCGGCCGAAACTCGCTGGAAAACAGGGCGCACCGGCCACAGCAAACCCTAGGGCTCCAGCGAGGTCTTACACGGTGAATTCTCCACCAAATGGTCGGTTCTTGGGCTCTACAGCACCAGGGGATCATGTAGAAGACCGGCATGAGGTCTAAACAAGCTGGAGAGGGCTCTAAACCTATCGGCACCGTGCGCCCGATAGGGTCCAGCGGCATACCCTCTAAATGAGCTCGGATTGCTCACTCTACATTCACGAGGTGTGCTAGGCAGTTAACATCCTGTGTGTGAAGTTTGAGACCCAATAAACATGATTTGAGGATGAATTTTACAATTCCTTACCACAAGGTCCGTTTCTGCCGCCCAGGAGAAAAACTAGAAATTCTCCCTCTGTGATCAATGGCTAGGGCTGAGCTTTGGCGGTGAGCAACTAGACTTGTTGGTGCACAGATGGGGTGGCTTGCTTGGGCGTGATCCCTTCAGGTTTGGGCTGGCCACGGTGATCAGTTCCAGTTTCTTCAGCTTTAGCTCGGGAGCAGTAGAAACTTTGCTGCTTCTAGGCGCCGGTGAGCTCGGGACGGCGGAGGGAAGTTGCCAACCGGCCAGAGCACTCACGGGCGAAGGTTTTTGCTGTGGAAAGCTGGGGCAAAGGTGTAACACCCCAAAACTTGTTAAGAGGGAAATTTAAAATTTTTTGGACGTATTGCATGTGGTGCAAAAATTCAAATTCAAATTGGAATTCAAATTAAACTCAAAACAGAAAAGAAAAAGAAAAAGAAAAAACAAACCTTCCCGGCCAGTGGGCCGAAACCCACCAGCCGGCCCACCTCACCCCCGCGCCAGCCCGCAGCCACGCGCCCGCGTACCTCTCACTGACATGCGGGGCCCGCCTGTCATCCCCGACCTCCCGCTCGCGCCGACCCCGGACTCTTCCGCGCGCGCGCGCGATGGTAACCGACCGGATTTCCGCGTCCCTCAGCCCGACTCCCGGTCCCAGAAGGCTCCAGCTCGATCTAAACAAACCCGCCGCCCTTCCCCGGCTATATAAACCCTGACATCTCCCCGATTTTCACCCACGATCAGCCGTTTTCCTTCCGGTGAGAACCCGAGCTTCTCCGGCCAATTTCCCTCGATCTTCGCTCGGGATTTCTGATCTAACGCGCTGATCTTGATCCACCGCCTCCGGGGAACCGCGCAAGTGCAGAAAACTCGGTGGTTTGCGCTTCAAACACAGCGCCGACGAGCCTCGCCGAGAATTCACCTCGGACCTCGTCATCGATCGCTCTCCAGGACCTCCGAGCTCAAGAAAACCCCCGAGGTGAGATCCCCGACCTCCCCTCTACCGATCTATGCTATAAAATCACAGTTTTAGGAAGAATTGACGAAGATCAGAAGCTCTCCGGCGAGATCGCCGCCTCCCTCCGCCATGCGCCGCCGGGCAGCGCCGCCCGCGCTCGATCAGAGCGACGTGGCCGCTTGTGCGCCGTCTATTTTAAATCGCACGGTAGAATTTAATTCCCCGCGTACCGGTTCGACGTTATAATCTCAGCCGTCTGTTTTAAATAGGACGGTCCACGTCAGCCCCGCGTTATAAAGGCCAGGATTCTTACGCGCTACCCCCTGGGGATCTCGGAAAATACGAGCTAGCCCTGGAAACTTCTGATCTAGCCCCTGGAGCTTCAGAAATTCATGTAAATTCAATTAAAAATCAGTTTTAGCCCCTGGACTTAATAAAAATTTGCAAAACCCCTCTGTTATGCATAGTAAGGCCCCTGGAAATTCTTAAAATAATATAATAGACCCTGTAGTGGGGTGAGTTTACCTTTTTAACCCTATGTGATATTGAATTTAGGAATTTGAATATGTGATTAGTATTTTAAATTTAAAAGATGGGACAAACACATTGTAAATTCAAATTGAAAACTTTCCTAGCACTTGGAAACCTTTGGAGTGAGATAAAAATAGATTTTTGGCTGAAATGAATCTGTCTAATTGATTATTCACATTTATTAGCTATAGGGACACATTTTTAAGTAGAGAATAATTATGAAAATTGATAAAATAAATTTAAATTAGTTCACATCAGAGGAGAAGTTCAAAATATATTATTTTAGACCAAAACCTATTCTGTTTAGATGAGGTGTCTTATTATTTTCATAATAAAGTTCACAACTAGGTATAGAAAGTAAATCTTAAAATATAGGAAAATAGGTATACATAACTGGAAAATGATAAATGAAATCTCCAAAATCCAAAGATTTCAGTTTAGGATTTGGTAGAAGATCTGAAAACACATTTGGAGTAGGAAAATATCTTCCATGCATACTTTGTAGCTAAAATATGTATAAATTGAATATAAGGAATTTATTTAAATTGGAAATTCATATATAGTATGCAAACATAAATCTAAATACAAAAGTTAGAAATCATATGCACATGTTTAAAAGTGCATGTAAGCCCAAAATCAACACACATAGAGTAACCACAACACATAGAAATGTGAATGACTTTCATAAATGTGAATGTGTGGTTTGTATGAAGTGGAAGTGTGAACTATGTCTTATGGATTGTTGTTTTTTTTGCTATGCGGGATGGTATGAGTAGAACCTGCTCCAGAGCAAGTTTTTCCCTTCCAAGAACAAGACTTTCCATTCCCAGAGCAGCAGGAGGAAGGCAAGTGTCCTTGACCACTTTGTTCCTATACTAGGATGTGTAGATACAATTATTTGCATTGTCAATTGAAATATGAAACCCATGCTAGGAAGTTTCCCTAGAATTGCATTACCTTGTTTTCCTTGTAGCTTGGGATGGGATTTTGTTTTATTATGTCATTCATTCATATTACTTATGCTTAGCCATGCTTAGAATGGGATAAGTGGGATATGATATCATCAACGTGCTTACCTTATTCTTGAATGAGATATTATGAGTTATGTAGAGGTAGGGATCAAGGCAAGTTGGATGATTTGGTTGGTGCTGGGTGCACGAGACTCGGGTTTGTGTTTAGTACTTGCCTGGATCCTAAGGACCGGTTCATGGAGCATGTAACCTGGCTTTACCGTGCCAACCACATGCTGAGATGGGGCAGCTTGGCCAATTAATTAGGTATATCCCCGGCGTAGTATGGGTGTGTTGGATGGTGCAGGGAATAGGTGTCAGCTGGACTACCATATGAACCGCAGGGCTCAAGAGGGGGCCACTGCAGCGGGGTTGGAGCCTCTTGTATGCTGTTAGGGGTGAAACCTCAGTGGGCCCATGCTCGTCGGGAATCCCTTTGTAAAGGCTTCGTAGTGATCTCCTGGCTACACACCTGGGAAGTGTGAATGTGGTTCGTAGCCACTGGCATAATGGAGGTTCTTTTAGTCCACCCGGCAACGGGGGATGAAATCACTACATGTGGGTACAGTGGTACAAACTCTGCAGAGTCAAAACTTTCATGACAGCCGTGCTCACGGTCAAGAGCGGCTTGGACTTATTCATGATTAGAGGATGGATGGCTTTGAAAGTTGAGGATGTTAAGCGGGGAGCTTAACATTGGAAATGATGTTATGGTTATTTGATTATGATGATGTGTTGGGAGTTTGGGACCATTTCACCTGTGTAGTAATGTAGGTGCTTAATAAGCTAAGGTGATATGTATTAATTGCGTAGTGCTTTAACCATGAGTTCAACCTCTCCTTGTTCTAGCCATGCATGACATAATTTTCCCACACTTGCTGAGTACCATCGGTACTCAACCTTGCATATTTGTTGGTTTATATTGCTGCTCAGGTCAAGAAAATGATGTTGTGTTTAATGATAAAGACTTCGGACCTGACAAAGGTTTCTAGGTTCATGGAGTCCCCCGGGCAACGCCTGTGATGGAGCCCACAAGAATAATATTTCCGCTGCTGTCTTATTTACATATTATGAACTTATTATCGTCCATCGAGACGTATGCTATGTAAGACTTATTTATATTTGACACCTGGCTTGTAATAAATGATGCTTCACTATTTGTCATCACATGTATGAGAAAATGATCCTGGCATACATGTGATATTCACTCGGTTGTTGTTCAGAGAAACCGGGTGTGACAAAAGGGCGCTTGATTCAGTTGGACGCAGCAGAGGAACAGAGCAGCGGCTGGTTCTGTTCTGCTCGGGAGAAAATCTCACGGGAGCAGACAGAACGGGGAAGAAGAGAGAAATCGGTTTCGTGCACTGTCTCGTGTGAGGATCAGAACGAACCCACGAGGGAAGAAGGAGGTGGCGTCGGGAGTGGATTGCCTCGGCTGGGTTCACGCTCTCATCCGAAGACAGAGGCTGTTTGCTGCACCGGGTCTATGACATGTGGGTCCGGCCTCTTTTATTTGATTTCCCCGCTGTGCTTTGAGATTCCCACGCAAACGTTGTCCAAATATCACCAAATTTGGAGGATAGGTCAAAAGAATTATGAGGAACTCAAATCTGAAATCAGATTTTGAAATTGAGTTTGTTTGGTTCAAAATTCAAATTCAAGTTTGAATTTGAACGTGCCCTCATTTAATTCTCGGAATAAATAGTATAAGAAACCTAAAATTCTCCAAATTTGAAACTTAGGCTCTTTAATACATGAGAAAAGTATCTATGCTCTCACATATAGGCCTTTGGACAATCTGAATAGGAATCCTTTCAAAATAATTCAAATTGCATTTAAATTCCCTGAACTCTACTCATAGAGGAGGTGCACATGAGTTAGAGTTTTGGAAATGAAATTCTTTCCCCTAGTTTAACATGTGTTGATCATGAGCTAGAGAAAAGTTTTAACTCCCTCACATGTACATAGTTGTGTTCATCATTTCATGTGACACAATTATAGTCTTTTATCGCCTTAACTTTGTTTCATACGTTGAAATAAAACTTTACAAAAGTTAGGGCTGTTACATTTTCATGGAGCAAGCCATGACTTTCTGAAAACTAGATTTTCAAAGAGTTCTAATAGAGTTGTTCTCACATAATTGGAAGGTTCCTAGCTAAACATATGAGCTAAACAATTTCAGAGAAATTCTGAAAATATTTCTGGACATTTTCTATTTTCCCTGGAACAGTTTTATTAATCACACCATTGGGTGGATCAAATGAGCTAAAATGGATCTGAAATTTTTATGGTAGCTCAAAAATAATTTGGTGAACACCCCAGCAAAATTTCAGAATTTTCCTCCAAAGGGTTCTCCAGTTAAATTTCTAAATAATTTAAACTTTGAAGAATTAATAATGGAAAAATATTGATTTTCATGAAGTGAAACTTTATTTGCTGGAAATTACTCAGAGAGCTGAATCCAACAAAATTTGGTTCACTTGATTTGGAGTTTTCTAGCAAAAGTTATGTGGATTTGAAGTTTGAACTAAAACTGAAAATCAGGGAAATGTTTAAATTGCTGCACGTGGGACCGGGGCTACATGTCAACTTCTCAGCGGTCGACACACGGGGCTACGGAATCTTTCGCGTGAAGCCACACCTGATCCGGTGCCACAGCTAATCCCAGGTTTTTAAAATATCGGTCGCTGACACGTGGGACCGGGGGCTTCGTCTACCTCCGGCCTCCCGCGCTCGGCCGCCGCCCCCCTCGCCGGAGTGCTCGCCGGAGGGCTTCTGCCGTGTGCCAAACTTCACAATCTTGGCCGCCTCTGCCTATTTCTACCTGGGGAACATGATGCTGGGCTTAGGTCGTCGTGACAATCACCAGAACAGTGCAGGCGACGAGCGGCGGCTTCGGAAGAATTTCAGCCGTGTCGGCCGGACTTCCTAGCACCCCAAATGATCGAGAAAAAGGCCGGGGAGCATCAGTAGACCCTAGGGAAGCTCGGCATGGGCTCAAAGCAGCTCGGGAGAGGTCATAAGTAGGCTATCACCGTACGCCCGATGCTTCCAGAATAAGCCGCCGTTGGCAAGCTTGGAAATACGCCATGTACAGGGGTTCTCATGCTATGTGTTGTGAAGCCAACTTGTGCGCCACTAAGTCTAGTTCGTGTAGGAACAGTTTGAGACTCTGTAAACAACTATGGAGTGAGAATTTGGCGGATCCACACCTGAAGGTCGGTCTGCACCGAGTGAAAGGGGAAACTGAAATTCGTTGCCGGTGATCAAACACTCGGGCTGTGATTCGGGGGTGAGCAGCACCAGCCTCTAACGCGTCCGAGGGTGCCTTAGCTTGGGCGTGAGACTCTCCCTTTTGGGCTGTCCATGGGAGCCCAAGGTGCGGTGGACTTAGATCGCCGGGAAAAACTTTCGGTATGTGTGAGACCTAAGTGCGAATACATTGGCTTTGACGATAAAAGTTTTGAATACTACCAAAACACCTTTTTAACAAGGTCCGACTCTAGGTCCGAGCTCCTGCAAGGTCCAATGATAGGTCTGACTTGTTTTGGGTAGCTCCGGCAAGGTCCGACGTAAGGTCCGACTTGCTTTGTCTAGGTCTGACTTATTTTGGCTAGGTCCGACTTGTTTTTGCTAGCTCCGGTGCTAGGTCCGACTAGCTTTGGTAAGTTCCGTGCTAGGTCCGACTAAGCTTTAGTAAGATCCGGCGCTGGGTCCGACTAGCTTTGGTAAGTTCCGTGCTAGGTCCGACTAAGCTTTAGTGAGCTCCGGCGCTGGGTCCGACTAGCTTTGGTAAGCTTCGGTTCAAGGTCCGGTTAGCTTTGGTAAGGTTCGGAGCTTGATTGCAATGGTTTTGCTTTTAACTTGCAATGTTTCGAACTTTCTTTACTCTTATGGAAAGTTTGCTTAGTATTATTTTACTAACTTTTTGGTGTGTTTTGGTGGTTATGGCTGATATTATTTTGCTATGGTTTACAACATGCTTATGTGAGGTGCTCACATAAGATGTTGTAGTTTCGGAACTAACGAGAGTCAAGTCGAGGACTTGTGCTCGGAAGTATTGGTTGTTTATTCATGTGCAGGTGTTGCTTTAGTTCAAGACATGGCTGGTGACGGGATCCATTGAACTAGTCTTAGGGAGAAGATGAGGTTCAACAACCAAGTTCGGGAGGAATTGTGGTTGAGTTGATCGGGAGGTTGCGCAGTATGTTTGAATCAAGAACAATGCATATGAAGGTATCTTGGATGACGTTGGAAGATGTTTGCACGTGTGCAAGGAGTGCATGGACATGGTTGCATGGTTCCAAGGCGTGATGAAGAGATGTGGACGTAAAGAATTGGTCGGAAAGGTCCAACCGACTAGGTTATGGACTCAGGCTGCGGCTGAGTCGTGTTTGACTCAAGTATGGAAAATTTTGAGTTGGTTATGATAGGATTTCGTGTGGGACATGAAGTTGAGTTGTTTTATAAATGTTTGGGACGTTCCTAAGGTGTTTGGAAGTCTTAAGATTGCTTCTATCTGCGTGTAGAAGAGTCTTGAACAGTATTGGAAAGTTACAATTTGAATCTAAGTAGGAGTAGGAGTCCTAGTTTGAATTGGGTTGGCCTTAGGGCTGGTTATATAAGCAAGGGAGGCCAAGGCTCATGTGTACACGACTTTGGGGCTGTTCCTATTGTGTTTTGATAAATAAAATTCGTATTCTAATGGAACTTTTGTGCCTTGTTCGTCCGACTTGTTTCAGACAAGTTTTTCTCATCGAGTTTCTGTTCAGCACTACCTTGCTTCGGTGGTTTTATCATAACTCGAGTTTTACAAATCCTATTGATGTGATTCTTTTTGGATTGTCTTTAAAACTTGATTATTTATCATCTGTGAAAATTTCACGGTCATTGAATTTGTGTTTTCTGATCTACACGAGTTTCTTTGCAGTATTCCAGAACTGTTTTTCTCGGGTAGGACAGATTGACCTTTGTTCGATCTTTATCGTAACTTGAGTTTTTCTCAACGGATTTTCATGATTTTGGTTGTGACGTCTTCGTGACTTGATTCTGTACAATCTATACTAGTTTTGTAACAGTTGAACACGTTTAGATTAGTTGCACACACGGTTTCTTTAACAGATCGGTTTTCTGCTGAGGGGTGTTTTGTTGCTTCTGCTGAAAAGTTTTTATCTACCATTCACCCCCCTCTGGTAGCTTTACACGTGTACTTCGATCCTACAATTGGTATCAGAGCCAGGTTGCTCTAATCTTTGTGATTTGCACGTGTTTGGACTAATCATCATGGATAAATACTCCGCCAAACCTTGTGTGTTTAGTGGTATTGATTTTCAGGTTTGGAAGGCACGCATGGAAGCTTTCATCCAGGTGCAAGGCTTTGCAATATGGGAAAAGGTGTACAAGCCTTATGATGTGCCTTCAAACGATCAAGTCACGGCTACAAACATGAGAGATGTTGACAACAACAACAAGGCTCGGAACTTGATCATATAAGGACTAACTCAGAGCGACTTCGACCGTGTTGCACACCTCCGATCGGCGTACGATGTGTGGAGAGCACTTTGTGAATACCACGAAGGATCCAACACGATCAAGGAGGTAAGACAGGATATGTTCAAGAAAGAATACATGCGCTTTGAGATGCAACCCAGTGAGTCTATTGATGACCTCTTTGCTCGCTTTAACAAAATTCTCAGCAACTTGCGTAGCGTCAATGTTAATTTTTCAGATGCTTAAAATGCTAAGCAATTACTAAGTGCATTAGACATGTCAATTTGGGAGATGAAAGTAACATCCATACGTGAATCCACTATCATGAGTACTCTTACATTAAATTTGCTTTATTCTAAGCTAAAAACTCATGAAATTGACATTATATCACGTAAGAACCCAAATAAGACTATTGCATTTGTCTCGCAACGTGATATGCCTAGCTCCGGCCAATCATCTAGCAATACACTTGCTTTGCTGTCTTCACTAACCCTGGAAAAGATTGAGGAGTTTTCAGAGGAGGATCTAGTACTTCTTTCTACTAGGTTCTCAAAAGCATTGCAAAATGTGAGAACTAGAAGGAGAGGAAGATCCGGACCTCAATAATGCTTTGAATGTGGTAATACAGGGCACTTTCGTATAGATTGCCCTAACCTTTCAGGTCCTTCTAACAGTGATGAAAAGCAAAATAAAGTCAAGTCCTCTTTTGACAACACCAACAAGAAAAAGAAGAGTTTTACAGGACGCAAACTGATAAACAGTTTCATCACCGCACTTCAAGAACTTGGCTCGAGTGATGTAGACATTGGAAGTGATGAAGATGATCTGGCAAACTTGTGCTTCATGGCGAGCAAATCAAAATCAAGTATGGAGGATGCAGAACACAACAGTGACAACGAAGAGGTATGTCCTACTTGCGAAGAAATGTGTGATGCTATTTCTCGTGCCACTATTATTGTTAAGAAAAAGGACAAAAATCTTAGGGACAATGCTGTTAAAATTGAGTCACTAGAATCTGAAAGTAATCGTTTAAAATCTTTGATTCCTAATGATGATTCTTGTTCCTCATGGGATTTAATATATGAACAATTGTCCTCTCTAAGAAGTGCACACACCTCCACACTTGATAAACTTGAACTTGAAATCGAAAAGAACAAAAAACTTGCTGCACTTAATGATAAAAACTTGAAAGATGCTTGTTGTTCTACAATTGATTTGCATTGTTCTACTTGCGATGATCTTGATAAGAAACTACAAGATGCTATGAAAGAAATTTCTATATTGAACAATGCTTTACGTTCTAATGAAGTTAAATATTGTTACAATTGCAAATTAAAAGGAAAAACATCATGTGAAAATTGTCTTGATCTATCAAATAAACTTGATAACATGCATAGGACATTAGATCGGTTTTGTAATGGGAATAAGAACCTAACCTTGCTGCTGAATTCTTCCAAGTCTTGCAATGATAAAACTGGTTTAGGTTTTGATTCACATGCTCATGCTAAGGAACATCCACCTAAAATTGTAAAATCATTAGGAAGTGGTTGATTCAAACAGTTCCTAAACAAAAAGAAGTGGTTTTTAAATCTGCAGGAGTGTTGTCACATTCGGGTTCAAATAAGCCTACTGCATGCTCATCTAGACATGAACACAATGTTAAATTTCATTGTACCTATGGTGGTAGAGATGGTCATGCCATAGATTTTTGTTATAGACTAGCTAAACAACATAAAAGGAAAGAATGCAAGCTAGATCCTATAACTCTCATGCAAAATTTGCTGCACATACTAAACCGAATGTCAGGAACATGCAACCTGCTGTTATGAGTCAGAAATATTCAAAGTTTACCTCCGGAGCTTCAGTTTTTGCCTCCGGAGCTTCAGTTTTTGCCTCCGGACCTTCTGTTTTTGCCTCCGGAGCTACTGATTTTCGTGCTACACGAGTAACACCTCATAGGTCAGTAGTTAAGAACAAAAAATCTCAAACTTTGACTCATAAACCTGCTGTTTTATCTCAGCTTTCTCATGTTATTCCTGCTAGACGTCGTGTGACTCAGTACTGGATTCCTAAATGCCTTTTAACTAACCCCAGTATTGAGTCATCGACGTATTGTGCTTCTATGTAGGTTACACGCTTGAGGAAGGAGAACATTTGGATTGTGGATTCATTTTGCTCACGCCACATGACAGGTAACAAAGAATGGTTCTCCTCTCTCTCTTTTGTGTCACGTGTAGAGAATGTTACTTTTGCCGATAATTCTTCAACTCCTATAATTGCTAAGGGTTCGGTTAGAGTAAATGATCACTACACTTTGAAGGATGTGTCACTTGTAAAAAATTTGAAATACAACTTGCTTTCTGTTTCACAATTGCTAGATGAAAATCTGGAAATTATTTTTCAATAAAAACTGCTGCAAAGTTGTAGGTTCAAATAGTGAGCTTATTTTTAACATGTCTCGGTTTGGAAGAGTTTTTAAAGCTGATTTTGAGAGGTGTCTTCCTCTAAGCATAGTTGTCTAGCTGCAAATGATTCCAAAGATTTATATTTTTGGCATCGTAGACTTGGTCACGTAGGCTTTGATCATCTGGCGCGTGTTAGTGCTCTTGATCGCATACCTGGGCTACCTAAGCTTAAAGGGGACAAAGAAATTGTGTGCTCTTCTTGTAGACATGCTAAGATGGTTGCAGGTTCACATGCTCCTCTCACAATGACCGTGACAACTGAACCGGGTCAACTTTTACACCTTGACACCGTAGGACCTTCACCTGTTCAATCCTTCAGAGGTAAATGGTTCGGATCCATATCCGCAGGGGGAGAGTATTTTCATTGAAGAAGAGGAAGAAGTGGTGCTGCTGCCCGAAAATTCAGCAGCTAATGATATTGTTCCAGCTCCTAATCTTGATTCACAGCCAGCACCGACGACCACCATTGCTGGTCCAGATCCTCCTCACATCACAAGCTCATCTATTTGTGATGAACATGAAGAATAAGAAGCTTGTGAAGTGTCCACTCCCCTCCGGATTCTCAAAAGTCATCCTTCACAACAAATTATTGGAAGCTTGCATGAACGAGTTACAAGATCCAGGTTTTTCGACCCCCAATTCTTATGCTCATTCTGCTTTTGTTGCTTATTTTGAACCCAAAGATATATCACACGCACTCACTAATGAATCTTAGATTATTGCCATGCAAGAAGAGATAAATTTTGAAAGAAATAATGTTTGGAAACGTGTACCTCCACCTCAAGGTCACACTTTAATTGGAACTAAATGGGTGTTTAAAAATAAAGAAAGTGAGGATGGGGTTGTGGTTAGGAATAAGGCCAGGTTGGTGCTCAAGGTTTCACACAAGTTGAAGGTCTATATTTTGATGAAACTTTTGCTCCTGTTTCTAGATTAGAAGCCATAAGAATTTTGTTAGTTTTTTCTGCATCTAAAGGTTTTAAGCTATATCAAATGGATGTTAAAAGTGTTTTTCTTATTGGCTACATAGATGAGGAGGTTTATGTCAAACAACCACCTGGTTTTGAAAATCCAAATTTTCCTAATCATGTTTACAAACTGTCCAAAGCCTTGTACGGTCTCAACCAAGCCCCTAGAGCATGGTATGATAGGTTAAAAACATTCTTACTTGAAAAGGGGTTTACCATGGGCAAGGTTGATAAAACTCTTTTTGTGCTTAAGCATGGCAATGACTCATTATTCGTTCAAGTGTATGTGGATGATATTATCTTTGGTTGTGCTTCTCATGCTCTTGTGTCCAAGTTTTCAGCTATGATGAGTTCATAATTTGAGATGAGTATGATGGGAGAACTCACGTACTTTTTGGGGCTGCAAATCAAGCAAACCAAGGAGGGTACCTTTGTGCATCAAAAAAGTATACAAAAGATCTCCTAAGGCGCTTCAACATGGACAAAAACAAGCCTCTTCGGACACCAATGGGAACAGAAACAACACTTGAACTTGATGAAGATTGTGATCCCGTTGATCAAAAAGAATATAGAAGCATGATCGGATCACTTTTGTATCTCACGGCATCAAGACCGGACATACAATTCAGCGTATGTCTTTGTGCACGGTTTCAAGCCTCCCCACGTGCTTCACATCGTCAAGCCATCAAAAGGATTCTCAGTTACTTACATGGAACTCAAGAATTTGGCATTTTTCTTCCTTCTTCCTCAACCGTTTCTTTGAAAGCTTTTTCCAATGCTGATTTTGGGGGTTGTAGGATTGATAGGAAAAGTACTTCTGGTGCTTGTCATTTTCTTGGTAATTCACTTGTTGCCTGGTCCTCTAGAAAACAAAGTTTAGTTGCACAATCCACGGCCGAATCTGAATATGAAGCTGCTGCTAGTGCTTGCTTACAAATTCTTTGGATTGTTCAAACACTTAAGGACTATGGGATTGATCTAGATAGTGTTCCACTGTTTTGTGATAACACTAGTGCCATTTGCATTGCTAAAAACCCCGTGCAACATTCGAGAACTAAGCAAATTGATATTAGGTATCACTTTTCTCCGTGATAATATCGAAAAAGGGAACATTGTGCTTCACCATGTAGATACCGAACAACAATTGGCTGACATTTCTACAAAACCTTTGGATTTCACTCTTTTTTGTTACATTCGTAGTGAAATAGGGTTATGCATCCTCATGGCTTAAATTGAGGGAGAATTTTGAAACTTGGGAAGTCTATGTGTGAATCTGAAATTAAAATAATATGAGCATAGTATTTCATGCATCTATGACTTTGCGATTTCTTTTTCATGCTGAAAGTTCTTACTACATTACTCGTGTTATACATTTTGTAGTTTTTACCATGTCTAGTAATTGGAATAATTACTTACACTAAATCTGGTCATGGTCGAACTTTCTTGCTGTTTTGAACTTGTTGCATGCTCACAAGTGCTTTTAATAATAAAGAAATAATCAAGTAATCAACTCACATGTTGAGTTTTTATGTTCAAATAAAAAATGAGAAAAGATCAAAAGAATATGCATGCATTGCACTTCTTCTTCTGAGATGGCTTATCATTGCACTTAGATATGAACTTGAAAGGAGTTGTGTTTTACTAAAACCATGTCCTTAAGCTTCTGACTGTCAAATGACATAGGCTTGGGTTGGTTGGTTAGAATAAGGCTGATGCTGCATATAATCTCTTCCAAATGTCATAAGATCAAAATTTGTGCTTTAAATGATAAATAAAATGCAGCAACAAGTGTCATGTTTTCAGGTCTTGAAATAGTTAAGTTTGTGAGATCATGACTTGCTTAAATTGAAAATTACACTTGATCTCTAGCATGGCTTACACTACTTTATGTATCTCATTGATGTGATAGTGTAAGTTACTTGATAGTATGATTTGGATGAGCTTTGTTTTATATGTATATGTTATAATGTGCTCATAACAAATTAAGATTTCTCTTTTGTACCTTGCTGAATACATTGTCAAAGGGGGAGAAATTGATCAATTGCACACATTCACAAGTGTTTTGGCACGATTCTTCTCAGGGGCAGAATTTTTGGTATTTTTGTTTTTCTTCTCATTTTATTTCTGATTTACAAAGGGGGAGAAATTGTTTTCAAAACTTTTCATGTGAATAATACAACGTTCGGATTTTAAGTGGTGTTGCCAATGCATTCATCAAGGGGGAGATTGTGAGACCTATGTGTGCTGAATACATTGGCTTTGATGATGAAAGTTTTGAATACTACCAAAACACCTTTTTAACAAGGTCCGACTCTAGGTCCGAGCTCCTGCAAGTTCCGACGATAGGTCCGACTTGTTTTGGGTAGCTCCGGCAAGGTCCGACTTGCTTTGTCGAGGTCTGACTTATTTTGGCTAGGTCCGACTTGTTTTTGCTAGCTCCGGTGCTAGGTCCGACTAGCTTTGGTAAGTTCCGTGCTAGGTCCGACTAAGCTTTAGTAAGCTCCGGCGCTGGGTCCGACTAGCTTTGGTAAGTTCCGTGCTAGGTCCGACTAAGCTTTAGTAAGCTCCGGCGCTGGATCCGACTAGCTTTGGTAAGATCCGGTTCAAGGTCCGGTTAGCTTTAGTAAGGTTCGGAGCTTGATTGCAATGGTTCTGCTTTTAACTTGCAAGGTTTCAAACTTGCTTTAATCTTATGGAAAGTTTGCTTAGTATTATTTTACTAAGTTTTTGGTGTGTTTTAGTGGTTATGGCTGATATTATTTTGCTATGGTTTACAACATGCTTATGTGAGGTGCTCACATAGAATGTTGTAGTTTCAGAACTAACGAGAGTCAAGTCGAGGACTTGTGCTCGGAAGTATTGGTTGTTTATTCATGTGCAGGTGTTGCTTGAGTTCAAGACATGGCTGGTGACGGGATCCATTGAACTAGTCTTAGGGAGAAGATGAGGTTCAACAACTAAGTTCGGGAGGAATTGTGGTTGAGTTGATCGGGAGGTTGTGCAGTATGTTTGAATCAAGAACAATGCATATGAAGGTATCTTGGACGTCGTTGGAAGATGTTTGCACGTGTGCAAGGAGTGCATGGATGTGGCTGCATGGTTCCAAAGCATGA
Organism: Neostapfia colusana; assembly: GCA_030760725.1. Classification (NCBI taxonomy): domain Eukaryota; kingdom Viridiplantae; phylum Streptophyta; class Magnoliopsida; order Poales; family Poaceae; genus Neostapfia; species Neostapfia colusana. The sequence continues at coordinate 55,967,316 of JASWHV010000014.1, read as the reverse complement.
TGAAGAGATGTGGACATAAAGAATTGGTCGGAAAGGTCCAACCGACTAGGTTATGGACTCAGGCTGCGGCTGAGTCGTGTTTGACTCAAATATGGAAAGTTTTGAGTTGGTTATGATAGGATTTCGTGTGGGACATGAAGTTGAGTTGTTTTAGAAATGTTTGGGACGTTCCTAAGGTGTTTGGAAGTCTTAAGATTGCTTCTATCTGCGTGTAGAGGAGTCTTGAACAGTATTGGAAAGTTACAGTTTGAATCTAAGTAGGAGTAGGAGTCCTAGTTTGAATTGGGTTGGCCTTAGGGCTGGTTATATAAGCAAGGGAGGCCAAGGCTCATGTGTACACGACTTTGGGGCTGTTCCTCTTGTGTTTTTATAAATAAAATTCGAATTCTAAAGGAACTTTTGTGCCTTGTTCGTCCGACTTGTTTCAGACAAGTTTTTCTCGTCAAGTTTCTGTTCAGCACTACCTTGCTTCGTTGGTTTTATCATAACTCGAGTTTTACAGATCCAATTGATGTGATTCTTTTGGGTTGTCTTCACAACTTTATTATATATCATCTGTGAAAATTTCACGGTCATTGAATTTGTGGTTTCTGATCTACACGAGTTTCTTTGCAGTATTCCAGAACTGTTTTTCTTGCGTAGGACAGATTGACCATTGTTCGATCTTTCGATTGTAACTTGAGTTCCTCTCAACGGATTTTCATGATTCTTGTTGTGACGTCTTCGTGACTTGATTCTATACAATCTATACTAGTTTTGTCATAGTTGAACACGTTTAGATTAGTCGCACACATGGTTTCTTTAACAGATCGGTTTTCTGCTGAGGGTTGTTTTGTTGCTTCTGCTGATACGTTTTTATCTACCATTCACCCTCCCCTCTGGTAGCTTTACACGTGTACTTTGATCCTACAGTATGAGCAAGATCATCCTAATTCGGCTAAATTTCTATGACGGGGAAGAAAGAGGAGAGCCTCTAGTACCGTTTTGCAGCTTGGAGGGAGTGGAGCAGCTGTGATCACGAGCTCTCCGATCAGTTTCCGAGAGCGCGGTGGCGAGGCGATGCTTTCTTGCGCAAGAACGAAGAAATGATCAGGAGTGCCCCGGTTCGGCTCCGCTGCGAGGATAAGAGGGAGGGGTGAGACGGTGCAGTGATCGGGGCGGCAACCAGCTGCTGTCCCGATCGACTCTTGCCGTGGCGGCAGCCCGAGCCAGTGCAAGAAACCGAGTTGAACCCCTCAGTCAGTTGCTTTGGTTATTGAGGCTGACATGTGGGTCCCACTTGAGATTTAACCTCTGAAATTAATCTTTCCCCACTGCTCTAAACAGTAGAGACCCAAATACCGTCTCATTTTTGAATTTTCAACCACAAGCCCATTTGAAGTTGATAGAATTCAAATTGTGAAATGTTTTAATTAATTTTCAGCACATATGCAGTATGAAATTCAAATTGAGTTTGAATTTGCTAAACTTAGCTCATGTCAAGATCAACTTCAAATGGAGTGAAAATTTGTGTGTGAGCTCACAAAAATGTGCTGAGTAAAAATATGCCTCCCACTTTTGAATTCATGGGATGGAAGTAGTTTGAATTTGAATTGGAGTTCAAACTACCGTTTTTCTAGTTATACCCAAAAAGACCTCAAAAGGTTTTGGATTTGGGTGAAATTTGGCATGGACATTCCTAGCAAGATGAAGGAGTTTTTCATATGCCAAGCATCTATATGAGGCATGTGGGAAATGCCACTTTTACATTTTGTGAGTTTATTCTCTAATGAGCATGTTGATGGTGTTTACATGCTCTTCAAATATATTCATAAAGTTTCTTCAAATGAGGTGTGTGTGTGTGTGTGGTGATGAACACTTTGAATATGTGCCAAAAACTTAGGACCTGTAAAGGTCCCAAAAATAGAAATACAACAAAACTCATGGTTGCACAAAGTTGGTTTCATATGTATGAAAAATGGGACTCGTTTAAACTTTTTCACATGTGATAATACACATGGGAGCTCTCTTCACGCAAGTTCAAATATTTATTTGAAAAACTTGGAACCAAAAAGGGGTTTGAAACCAAGGTGGGAGGTTGCCATATGTGTGAGAAAGCTAAATTCAGGTTTTGGAACAAATTTGTTCAACTCAAAATTCAAATTAGAACAGCACATTGAATTTCAAACTCTTGTGCTAAAAATCTCATTTGCAGCAGCCAAATCAAAGATCAGGTTTCATATTTGAATTCCTTATGTCCAAATTAGGGGGTAGGCAAAGTCTCATGAATTTTTGAAGATATTTTCCACCCATTTTTCCAAATAGACCCAAATGTACAATGAATTCAAATACCTATTTGAATTTGGATGAATTGTGCCCAATTATCCAAAGGCAGTTCAGTTTTTAACTCCATATAATTGCATTTCCTCATTTGCAAACTGTGGAGATATTTTAAAAGAGTTTGATTTCAACTTATAAAACAAAGTTAAGGCATAGAAATTTCTTGATCATGTGTCACGTGAAATAATGAACCCCAAAATGGTCATGTGAGGGAGTTAAAAATCTTCTTTTGCCCATGCTTAACACAAGTTGACATGAGGAAAGAAATTCACTCCACCAATCTCATTCATGTGCACATCTTGTGTGAATAGAAGATGAGGGAGATTTAAACACAAATTTGAATCATTTAAAATGATTCATGATCAGATTGTCTAAATGCATTCGAGTGGATTCACCAATGCATTCCTCAAGTGTTCAAGAATTTCAGTTCCTAGTTTGGAGAATTTTGGAGCTCATCTACAATTTATTCGGAGGAATATTTGTGAGCACATTCAAATTAAATTTTGAATTTGGAAACTGAGCCAGATGTGCTCAATTTTGAGATCAGATTTCATATTCAAATTCCTCACATTATGTTTGGCCTCTCCTCCAAAATTGGTGAGATTTGGACAATGTTTATGTGGGAATCTTAAAGCACAGTGAAGGAAAAAGTGGGGAGAGGTGGGCCCCATCTGTCAGCCTCTCAACAACGGGCACCGCCTCTATTTTTCCCTCGGTCGAGCGCGCGCCCGACAGCGCGCCGGCGCCCAGCGTTGCCGACTTTATCCAGCACCAGCTCCTGCTTGCCGCACGTTGCTCGGTCTAATCGACTCCACAGCCGGTGCACCGAAGGCAATTCGTTTCCTTCTTCCGTTCTCGCTTCAGCAGTTCGACCCATGACCACCGCCTGGGCCGCTATCGGTCTTCCGATCGCCAGCCACCACCACGCCTCAGCCACTCAAGCTTCCAACACAGAAAAGGCGCGCAAGGGCGTGCACAAGTTGTTCACCGTCGCACCTCGGAGTTGGGAGCTGCTATTCGGCTTGACTTGAGGTTTGGCGCCAAGAATCGAAGCTCACGGCGGAACCCCGATCGGCTCACCGTGGACACCGAGCTACAGACCTTTTCACCGCTCCCCCTCCACACAAGAAAGGTGTGTCATCTCCCCTAGCTCGTGTAGCTGCAAGCCGTATAACGATTCATCAACCGAGTGAGGAGAATTTCCAGTTTTCCCGAAACGTAGTGTATCCGGGTAGAATTCGGTCTACCCCGGAATTCGAGTTGCTCGGGTAACTACTGCCCGAGCAAGCTTGCAAACATCTTCCTCACATCCTAGTGCTCCCCCTCGACCAAGAATCAGGCTCAATGATCCAGAAACGACCGAGTTCTTGCGGTTTTTCGGGCCGCCATGGAAGAACACCTCAGGTCTCTGTGGAACCCTAGGTTGCCAGCCGTTTCACCGGTGTTAGAGCCCATGTCTAGCTTCTACCAGTTTCCCTGATGCTCTAGAACCTGAGAGATGATCATTCGGTGAAGAAACATCAGAACCCGACCTCGCCGGAGTCTTAACTGTCTCTATGACCGGTGCGGGCTAGTTTCCGGTGAGTCTTGGCCACCGGCGACCCTTTAACTGAGTTCAGCACTGAAAGTTATGGGGGGGCGGCGAACTTGAGGTTGGGAGGTGACTGAAAACTGGGTTCCGGTGAACCTCACCGGAGGACACCGCCGCTCGGGCCTCTGGCGTGAGGTTGAAGAAAATAGCTGACAGGTGGGACCCACAGTCAGCGTTTAAACACTTTTGGATTTCCAGTTTTCAGTTCAACGTTTGAAGAGCCATAACTTTGTGTAGGGATGTCCAAAAATTGTGAAACAAATTTTGTTGGATTCCTATCTAAGATTACTGTCCAGGGGTGCAGCCCAATATTTATGAAAATCCCTGAATTTGGCTCATTAATACATATAAGGAAAATATTGTGGGATTTATTCCAGGAGCTCTATGTGTTGGAAAATTCCCAAATTTGGGCAGACGGTTCTTCCAAAAATATTTGAACTCCAGTAAACATTTCATAGGCATTGGACCTCATTTGCTTGGTCAAACGTGGTGTTAATTACTTATGTCTCTGAAAATTGAAAATAGAACAGAGCTCAATTTCAGATTTTCCCCAATTCATGTAAAGCTCATATCTTTGTGTAGAAACCTCCAAATTTAGTGATTCAAATCGGGTTAGATTCAGGTTGACAAACTCTATCCAAATATGCAACCCAATTTGTATGAAAGCCTTTAGTTAGTTCTGGAAAAATTCTTTAAACCTTTTCAGCAAAAGAATTTTAGAGGGAGTTTGGTTTATCCAAAAATCCTCAAATTTTGTCAGGATATTCTTTAGGGTGTTACTAGACTCCTGTAAAAGTTTCAGCTCATTTAGAGTTGATTTGACCAGGAAAAGTTCAGATTTTAAGTTGCTGCGTTCAAATGAATACAGAAACATTTCAGAGAATTTCCAAAACTTGGAAATTCAATTCTGGGCAATTCTTAGCTCCAAAAACCCTAGGAAAATTAATGCAGACTCTATGAACTATAATTTAAATTGTAGTTCACTAAGTTGGGCATGAACATGTGAGTTAATTCAGAATTAATTTCTTTGTGCTTAATTGCTTAGGGAATTGTTCTGAATAAAACACTCAATGAAAAGTGTTCATTTTTGGTCCAGAGCACTTTCATGTGACCAGGAATGCACATGCAAATTTTCAGCTCAAATTGAGCCTTGAGTCTTCCTGTCCTTGTCCTCCTTTCTATTGGATGTGAAGAACAACATGGGGGTTAGTGTGGAAATTGTGGGAGACACAATGTCCTTTCACTTTAGCTGCAATTTAGCAAGCTAAGTCCCTGTGTAATATATGACTTCCTGAAAAATTTCGAAGTCATTGGAGATCAGGATCTTTAGTTATGTCCAAATCATTAGAGCTCATTATATATGTCCTTAGACACTTAGCTGGAGATGTAATGAAACATCTAAGGTAGATTTAGTTTCTTTGAATTCTTTGCACAAAAGAGACAACAACTTCATTATAGGATCTCTGCACAGCCTCTGTTCTTAAGAAGTTTTAATCCTAAAGTCTTTAAATTACATTATAAAATACCATGCATATACATGTCGCTAGGGTTCACGATGAAGGACTTCGACGGAGCCATCCCTTGACGTGTGGATCAGTTGAGCAAGTTCAGAAAGATCAAGGGATTGAAGATCACTAACTTCTATTATATACTACTACCCTACAAAGCAGCCAAGCTCCGATTTGCATTAACCTTTTAAATAAATTTTTTTTTGAGAACTTACTTTGAGTACCATTACTTCTTGCATTAGAGTCTTGATTGAAACCCCAAATGCATAGCCAAGAAAACCATGGATTAGGGTTAAGATTGAAAACCCAGTTAGCTACTGCAATGCTAAGATACTGTAGGATTCGGTACAAGTTGAGTAGTTGGAACTACTCGCGAGAATAGGCTAGAGGCACATTGCTCGTGTAGAGATAGCAAATGAAACACATGGCAAGAAAAATGAGACCGAGCGGAGAGTAAGGGCAGCAGGACTTTGGGGCCTGTGTGCTATAGCTCGGCTTGCGTCGATTGAGGACCGAGCCGTGTGTGGGTCTGTTGAACAAGCTAGAACAGTACCGAAGACCTACCGGCTATATGGGAACCGGGAAACGGATGTAACTCGGTTATCTGGGTATTGAGGCATTGCCTGTCGTTCAGAGGATAGGTTGAGAGCTTGAGGTGTAAATCGGCTGGCGGCACTGAGATGCGCGTGCAGAGACCTCTTGCTCGGGACGATAGGACCGGTTCAATAATTGGCTAACAGGCGAAAGGTGGTTGTGTACGGCGTCCATGATGGTTGCTGTAGGCAACATCGAGTACGGGCGTACGTGACGGGTTATTCGGGTAACCCTGCAGGTGTAAATCGATTATAATCGCCGTCCCTCACGGTCAGTGAGTACCACTTGTTCACTATACCGTGACGTAGAAAGAACAGGCTAATTACATGTTAAAATGTTGCAGATTGAAAGATGGACTTTGATTGTTAATGATTTTCTTTAGTTTAGAGCTAATTAAAGTTCCTTTCAACTTTGGGCAAAGTACATGAGAGAAATGCGTTTCTTGTTTGATTGCGGCTCTCTCATGTGCCTTAGCGTAAGGTTCTCCACAACCTGCTGCTAAAACTTGAAAGTAAGGTTCCACTAAGTAGGCGAGTCCTTTGCAACTTACATTACCTCATGCACCTATCACCCCTCATGTAGAAGTTTCATGTTTAGGAGAGACAGGTCAGTCTTGCTGAGCCTTCGTGCTCACTGCTTGTGTTTGAAGCTATTGCAGGGTTCTATGAGGAAGGGACTCACGAGGAGGAGACGGAACCCCAGGAGGGGAACCCCATCGAGTGGGAGTCGTGCACGCCGCCGTGTTAGTGTGCGTGCGTGCTAGCAAGGACACGTTCACGGGCTGAACGTGAACTTGATGCGTAGTCTACGCCCGTGAGTGTAGACTGAACATATTTGCTTGTAAAAATGTTCAGAAACCTGTTTATGTAATAAAACTTTGCTTCCGCTTTGTGACTTTGATGTGTGTTATCCGGTGCTGTGCAATGCAGCACCCCTCAGCGTGATCCTGACTCGACAAGACCGTGGGGTCGTGTCAGCGTTGGTATCAGAGCTCGCTTGAGATTTAACGCACTACAAAGGTCATCTTTTTAAAAAATCTAGTGAGGAACGAGTTAATAGCCCATATAAGGATGTTATTAGTGTATAGAAAGTGGCATACTAACCTATTTGCTTATGTCAGAAAATCGTGCATCTTGGGATGCTTTATGTCTTGGGGGGTGCATGTAAGCACTGTCCATCAGTGCACACAAGCTGAAGGGTGGTGCCCCACGGGTGGCAGGTAACCCGACCCGATTTAATATCCTCTACGATTTGGGGTACTCGAGCAACGTCTGTCCCTGGCGTGCTTTGGGAAATTTGGGAGACCCCGTCACGTGGTCAGTAACATGAACACGTAGTTCAAGGCATGTTTGGCTTGAGAACACCCGGGCGAGTGATGACGGACGGGTGTATGAACTGTATGGATACCGGGCTCGGTGTGCAGCCGAGTCAGATGATTGTGTGAGTTATTTGCAGGATTAACCATGAAACTATAGTACGATTAGAACACGTTTCCGAGTGACCATTTTAGTGCCACATATGATACGAATATGCCGGTATAATCCGGTTAGGATTTTTCTTTTGTGAGGCAACATAGTACTGTCATATGTCTTACGGTGCATCGCCACCGTACTACACTTTATACCTTCTTTCCTATGAAGAAATTATTCATGACTAACTTTAAACTAAAAATGGAAGTTGGAAAAACACATATTAGTTATTGAACTCTTCATTTGAACTAAGTTTCAAAGGGGAGAATTGATAGGTTTCTATGTTTCTCAAAAACAGAGTGCTCTGTTCTGGCAGGAATTTTTGCTGGAATTTGATAGAGCATAACTCTGGGAAGATTGACCCAATGGAGGTGTATGATACAGTTCTGGAAAGATTTTTAAGTTCTCTACAACTTCTTTGTAGAACTCCAGAGCAAAATCACACGCCAACTTGGTTGAATGTCCGGTTGAATGCAAACTGTTCAGAAAAACAGGACAGATGCAAACCTCCTTGGATGTTTCTGTATAACACTTATAACTTTATGTAGAAGAATCCCTGAGTAGCCTATGATGTACCGTTGGATAGGTTATGAAATGTACAACATTGTTGTATTTCAAAGTTTGTTCAGATTCCTATTGTATTTGCATATGAAACTGTGATAAAACCAGCCACATACAAAGGAGATGCTGGCAAATTTTATTCAGGAATTCTGTCAACTTTGAAAAATCATAACTTTTGATATAGAAGTGATATAGAGGCATGTGAATACTCGTTGGAAATTTATTGGAGTTAACTTTAAATCTTATATTCAACTTGAGTTATGAAAATGCTTCTAACTGGATCAAAATCTAGATTTAGTGCATCAAGGTCTGTTCTGTATAGAGAAGGAAAATGAGTGATATCGTGCAGGCTGGTACAAGTTATGTGGCCCAAAAGTACCGGTGGGTGTTCCGAACGCCATACAGTGAAATATAGGCCCCTGTACGGTTAACTCCTCTGAGGTTGATTGCTGGTCAAGTACCACAACTTGCACCACCTCCAGAGCAGCAGCATCAGACGGTGGTTTGTGCTCCATCGCTGCAGCTATATGTATCTAGCTCCAACCACAAGTTAGAGAAGAGCCAGAGAGACATCCGTGCTTCATTTGTGGTTGGATGGGCCATTATGCTAGGTATTGTATGGAGGGAATTCAAAGCTGCGGGTCATCATACTTTCAATGATCAGACCCGTACCTGTATCTGCAGAAAAGAGGGCAGACAAGGGGCAACATTCACTACACAGTAAGTGATGATTTTCCGGAAGGAGAAGCTGCGTTAGTAGAGATGTTTTCTCTGAATTAGCTACCGGTATTAATTCTCTTCGACTCAGGTGCCACACCTAGCTTTGTTAGTCAATCCTTTATGGCTCAACATCAGCTCCAAACCACTTTTACAAAGAGGCAATACCTCATATCTTCGCCGGGGCAGCATTACAAGAAGTGATGTTGCTTTCCGAGCACCTCTTTGTTTGCGGGTTAGACTATAACCCATGAACCTCCTTATTCCTGGGATCTGAAGATCGACATAATTTTGGGTATGTCGTGGTTGAATTACCACAAAGCGGTTCAGAACATCAGTTTTCAAACCGTTGAGCTCAAACTCCCCACGGCACGGTCCTCATACATTAGTTCTGGGCGCCAGTCGGCAACAGATTGCAATATTGAACCACTCGGAAGCTGTTAAGATAGAGGATAGTCCGGTGGTACGTAAATTTCAGGAGGTGTTTCCCAATTGTTTACCGGGCATACCACCCGAACTGGACGTAGAGTTCAAGATGGAACTTGCGCCGGGAACACCACCGAGTTTGTGAACGTACAAGTGGCACCCAATGAATGGGCAGAGTGGAAGACACCGCTAAATAACCCTATGAGCAAATGTATTATACGACTGAGTCGGCACCTTGGGGTATTCAGCATTGTTTGCAAAGGAGAAGCACAGAACACTACAACTTTGTGTGGTGTTCGTCTGCTTAACACTGTGACAATCAAGAACACCTACCCGTTACCATAGGTCGACATATTGTTTGATCAGTTGGTCAAAGCAAAGATCTTTTCCAAGATGGACTTAAGATCAGGGTACCATCAGATTGAGATACGGGCTGAAGATGTTTCAAAAACAACTTTTCGATGAGGTACAGGCTTCATGAGTACCTTGTCATGTTCCTTGGCCTCACCAATGCTCCAGCTCACTTCATGTATTTGATGAACTCGGTATTCATGCCGGAGCTGGACAAGTTTGTCGTGGTATTCATCGACGACATCCTGGTATATTCCAATGTAAAGGCCTCAGTTTTTGACACATGTTTAAAGTGTTCATCACCACACACCCACACCTCATGTGAAGATAGTGGATGAACACATTTGAAGAGCAAGTAACCATTATCAACATGCTCATTAGAGAATAAACTCAAAAAATGCAAAAGTGGTATTTCCCACATGCATCATCTAGGGGCTGGACATTTTGAAAACTCCTACACATTGCTAGGAATGTCCATGCCAAGTTTCACCCAAATTCAAAACCTTTTTGAGGTACTTTTGAGTATAGATAAAAAGAGGGTAGTTTGAACCCACATTCAAATTCAAACTGTTTTTATCCCATGAATACAAAAGTGGGAGGCATATTCTTACTCAGCACATTTTTGTGAGCTCACACACCAATTTTCACTCCATTTGGAGTTGATCTTGACATGAGCTAAGCATAGCAAATTCAAACTTTATTTGAATTTCAAACTGAACATGTGCTGAAATTTAGTCAAACCAAACCCAATTTGAATTCTAACCAATTCAAATGGCTCAGGGGTGAATAATTCAAATCACAATGGGCATTTTAGGGCTTACTGTTTACAACAGTGATATGGATTTAATTTCAGAGGTTAAAAGAAAACTGGGACCCACATGTCAGCCACTGAGGAAATTCAACCGAGTGAACTTTCAGTGCTCGGGTCCCCGAGCTTCTCCCGAGGGCGCCACCGAGGGGAGGCCGCTGCGCCACCAGCAGCTTGCCGCCCACGGCCGCTGAACCGACTCCCGGAGCCCTTATCTATGCGCCCGAGCGGTTGCCGGTGCTCCCATCACTACCCCGACACGTTCTCGCCCAACAGATTGAAACCCCTCGCCGCCCGAGTGAATCTTCGGTCCCTCATCGCCCGGCCAACCCCAAGGCTCCCACGGCGATCTGTGACCAGCATCAGGTGCGCCAAGCCCTCCTCGACACCCTCGCGTCGGTTCCAGGCTCGGAGCAGTCCTTCCCGAGCTCCACCACGACGATCTTTCCTCTGCCGGTTCAGCTCAAGCCGCCGCCGCGGGAACGATCTATCCGGCCACCACAGCCCACTGTTCACCGAGCTGTGAACAGCAAAGAGGTTCGCGTTCAGTCCCTCTTTCATTCCCGCAAGCTCCGGTGGCGTGACAAAGACCGCTCACGCCGGAATTTCATGTTTTCGCGACAGTGTGCAAAAGTGGAGTCTGCACCGATCCACAAAATTCGTAATCCACACTGCACCACTCATCCTCTCGTGGAGAGGATCACTTCTATGTGCCCGTATGAGTCCATAGGAGCAGGAACCACGAAGAACCGTGGAGGGAAACCGCTGTTCTTCGAGTTTTAGTAGAAATCCCGATTTCCGGCCTAGGTCGCAAGGTGACAGCCCAACACAGACCTTCCCGAGCTCCGTGGAGATCATGTCGACCCTTCCTAAGGTCCACTGATTCTTCCCAGCCGTTTGCTCGAGTGATTGAGGTGCTAGGGAGGTCGGCCGACACGGCCAAAGTTCTCCCGAGGCTGCCGCTCGTCGCCGACCATGTACCGGCCATTTTCATGACGAACTGAGCCCGGAATCATGTTCCCCGAGTGAAAGTAGGCAGGGGCGGCCAGAATAATGATGTTTGGAGCTCCACAGAGGCTGCCGGCGAGCTCTCCGGCGAGGTATCGCGGCGGCAGAACGCGGGCGGCGAGAGGTAGACGAAGGGGGTGGGATCCGGCAGTCAGTGGCTCATATTTTAAATCGGGATCAGGCTGCGGCTCGGATCCTATGTGCTGGCACGCAAAAACTCCGTAGACCCCGGTGTGCTGACGCCTCAGCGCACAACACGTGTCCCCGTGGCCCACCAGCAGATTTAAACTTTTCCCCGATTTTTAGATTCCATTCAAATTTCAAATCCTCATAACTTGGGCTAGGAAACTCCAAATCGAGTGAACCAAATTTTGTTGGATTCAGCTCTCTGAGTACTTTCCAGAAAATCAAGTTTCACTTCATGAAAATCCTTATTCCACCAGAATTAATTCCTCAAAATTTAAACTGTTTGGAATTTTAACCGGAGAATCCCTTGGAGTAAAATTCTGAAATTTTGCTGGGATGTTCACCAAAATATTCCTGAACTACCATAAAAAGTTCAGATCCATTTGAGCTCATTTGATCCACCTAATGGTGTGATTAGTGAAACTGTTCCAGAGAAAATAGAAAATGCTCAGAAACATTTTCAGAATTTTCCCTGAAATTGTTTAGCTCATATCTTTAGCTAGTAACCTTAAAATTAAGTGATACCAACTCCATTAGAACCCTATAAAAATCTAGTTTTCAGAAAGTCATGGCTTGCTCCATGAAAACCCCTAGAATAACCTAAGAGCTCCAATTAAGGTCAAGGACATAATTATTTGTGGGGAGCTCAATTGAGCTTTGCTGCAACTAAAACTTGACCAAGTCTCTGTTTAGGTGGTAACCAAGGCACAATAAAAATTTCAGAGTCATTGAGTCTGTCTAGTGAGACTTAGAAGGTTCACAAGTTTAAAACTCAATTCAAATGCATTTAATTAATACATGTACTTCTTATATCATGTAGTCGCTAAGGTCGAAGAGGAACCCGAAGTCCTAGACTTCGTTACTCTGGAGGAGCAGCTAGCCTACGACCAAGAGCAGCAAGGCAAGCTCCGGTTTGCATTAACCTTTTTACAAAGTTTTATTGTTTTGAGCACTTACTTGAGTATGATTACTTATTGCACTGGAGTCTTGTTTGGAAACCCAATTGCATAGCCAAGAGAACCATGGACTGGGATTAGGATTACAATTCCCGTTAGCTACTGCCATGCTAAGATAGTGTAGGATTCGGTACAAGTCGAGTAGTTGGAACTACTCGCGAGCATAGGCTAGAGGCACTCGATTAGCACATGATACACATGGCAAGAAAAATGAGACCGAGCGGAGAGTAAGGGCAGCAGGACTTTGGGGCCTGTGTGCTATAGCTCTGCTTGTGTCGATTGAGGACCGAGCCGTGTGCGGGCCTGTTGAACAAGCTAGAACAGTACCGAAGACCTACCGGCTATATGGTAACCGGGAAACTGATGTAACTCGGGTAGCTGGGTATTGAGGCATTGCCCGTCGTTCAGAGGGTACGTTAAGAGCTTGAGGTGTAAATCAGCTGGTGGCAGTGAGATGCGCGTGCAGAGACCTCTTGCTCGGGACGATGGGACCGGTTCAATATTTGGCTGACAGGTGAAAGGTGGTTGCGTACGGCGTCCGTGATGGTTTCTGTAGGCAACATCGAGTACGGGCTTACGTGACGGGTTATTCGGGTAACCCTGCAGGTGCAAGTCGATTATAATCGCCGTCCCTTGCGGTCAGTGAGTACCACTTGTTCACTGTACCGTGACATAGAAAGAACAGGCTAGTTACATGTTAAAATGTTGCTGATTGATAGATGGACTTTGATTGTTAATGATTTGTTGTAGCTTAGAGCTAACTAAAGTTCTTTTCAACTTTGAGCCAAGTACATGAGAGAAATGCGTTTCTTGTTTGATTGCGGCTCTCTCATGTGCCTTAGCGTAAGGTTCTCCACAACCTCCTGCTAAAACTTGAAAGTAAGGTTCCACTAATTAGGCGAGTCCTTTGCAACTTATTTTACCTCATGTACCTGTTATCCCTCATGTAGAAGTTTCATGTTTAGGCGAGACGGGTCAGACTTGCTGAGCCTTCCTGCTCACTGCTTGTGTTTGAAGCTTTTGCTGGGTTTTATGAGGAAGGGACTCCGAAGGAGGAGACGGAACCCCAGGAGGGGAACCCCGTCGAGTGGGAGTCGTGCACGGCGCCGTGTTTGTGTGCGTGCGTGCTAGCAAGGACACGTTCACGGGCTGAACGTGAACTTGATGCGTAGTCTACGCCCGTGAGTGTAGACTGAACATATTTTGTTGTAAAAATGTTCATAAACTCGTTTATGTAATAAAACTTTGCTTCCGCTTTATGCCTCTAATGTGTGTTATCCGGTGCTGTGCAACGCAGCACCCCTCAGCGTGATACTGGCTCGACAAGACCGTGGGGTCGTGTCAGCGTGGTATCAGAGCTCGCTTGAGGTTTAACGCACTAAAAAGGTCATTTTTTTTCTAAAATCTAGTGAGGAACGAGTTAGTAGCCCACATAAGGATGTTATTAGTGTATAGAAAGTGGCATACTAACCTAATTGCTTATGTCGAAAAATCGTGCATCTCGGGACGCTTTATGTCTTGGGGAGGTGCACGTAAGCGCTGTCCACCAGTGCGCACAAGGTGAAGGGTGGAGCCCCACGGGTGGCAGGTAACCCGACTCGCTTTGATATCCTCTACGACTCTTCATGTCATTTGGGGTATTTGAGCAACGTCTGTCCCTGGCATGCGTGGTGCAATTTGGGAGACCCCGTCATGTGGTCTGAAACGTGAACACGTAGCTCAAGGCGTGTTTGGCTTGAGAACATCTGAGCGAGTGATGACGGCCGGGTGTACGAACTGTATGGATACCGGGCTAGGTGTGCAGCCGAGTCTGACGATTGCTTGAGTTATTTGCAGGTAGTCTAACCATGAAACGGTAGATGTGTAGAATCCTTGTGCGAGAGACACTTAGTGCCACTGAACTAACGAAGCCGGCTAAGTCCGGTATAGGTTTTCTTTGGGAGGACGTAGTACCGACCTGATCTGGTGACGCATCGACGTCACACCACACTAAATGAAAAACTTCATTGAAAAACTTGAAAGTTTTAATCTGGAGCATTAAAACTTTGCTGTAACCTCTTCCCTTAGTCAGGATATTCAAAGTTAATAAGTTTTCAACTTATAGGTTGCTAAGGACAGAGCACTCTTGTTTCAGCTGAATTAAGGCTGAAGTTAATCAGAGGTTAGAGGTTGAGGTCTTTTGAGGTTGGGGTCATATGATACATTTCTGGAAACCTTTGGAAGATCTTTACAACTTTTATGTTGATGTCCAGAGGTGTTTCAACCTCTAACCAATCGAAAAATGCAGTAGAGTTGAAACTGTCCAGAAAACAGGTCAGAGCAAACACTCTCTGTAAACTCTCTGTAAATTGAGCATAACTTCCTGCATAAAAATCCAAAAATAGAAAATGAGGTAGTTCTGGAAATTATATGAGATGGGTTACAACTTTGTAACAGAAAGTTTTTTCAGATTGGGAGCAGAATTAACTGGAATTCTTGGATCAAATCAGTACCTAAAGCAGGGAGGTGCTGTCCAATTTTCTCCAGAAATTCTGTTAACTTTGACACCTCATAACTTTTGAACCAGGACAAATCTTAGGCCAAGCAAATACTTTATGGAAAGCTATTAAAGTTAGCTTTAACTTTGATGTTGAGCTCCATCATTGGTTTTGCCTTTAGCGCGGCCTAAATCACGTTGAAATGGAAACTGGTCAGGGCTGTCATATTGGACAGCAGATCAGCAGTCAAATTTATTTAAATTTGAGCTATGATTCCAAGTCTTATGAGTTCAATGACATGTTTTATGTTATAACTCAAAGGTTTACTGTTCAAATAAATATTTGACAATTCTCAAATATGTTTTTACAGATGACAGCGGATAAACAGCTCGAAAACGGGTGGGTGGAATCTCACTGTTCTCACCACAGCGGCTATCCGGAAGCATTGAGGCAGATGCTTCGATATTTCGGGTATAACCAGATGCCGCAGTGCTTCGCCAAGGAAGAAGGCAAGGAAGGGAACAAGACGTGGACAATCCATGTCGAGGTTCCTGCAGAACCTACGCCACCCAGTTGGGCGCCGTTCACCATTACGGTGAGAGGTAGACAGCCGGAAGGAATGTGGCAATTGGCAGCCCGTGACACCATGTCTCGTTTCTGCCAACTACACGTGAGGGCTATGGAGGGAACTCCATATGCGCTCGTTCCAGTGGAGGGATGGGCTCATCATGTGTGGGAAGGGACGTACCGGGAGGCAACTGATCCGGGTTGCCCAAGGTACAACCCCGCGCAGGCGAACCTCAGCCTCCAAATGAGGGCGGGAAAGGATGTGATGGACAGCCAAGCTGTTCATACGGAGCATCTCGCCGCAAAGGTCAAGGAGGGCACAAGCCGTGGAGACCATTTTCAGAGTGCTCACAGCGCACTCCGCAGTGTGCTCCTTCCGACGATCAAGCGACTGAACGAACAGCATAATCAGTTGCATCGTCTGAAGAAGGCGAAGAAGAAAAGCCGTGTCGACATCGCGGCGTTGCAAGAGCTGGTGCAGACTCTAACCCAGCAGAATAAGGACCTTGCTCAAGAGCGGGACGACGCTATTGAGGAAGGGCAAGGCTGGGAAGAAGACTACAACCAGGCCATGGACGAGGTGCATGCATTACAGGACCTCGTACCCCCGGTATTGGGCATACCGGTGGTCTTGGGTCTTCCGGCAATGGGAGAACCTGAGATGGGAGAAGAGGTGGTAGATCCAGAGCCACCAGCAGAGGTACCGGAGGAGGACGACCCGCAGGAGGTCGAGTTCTACTCCGAGTAGGGGTTTACAGTTGCCAAGTAGGGCAGCTAGAGTAGTGTAACCAACCTTTGTAATCGGTGACATGTCGTGTAGGCAGTAGTGTATGTATAGATAGTGACGACATGAGCACGACTTCTCGGAGACCCGAGAATAATATATCTTGTATAAAGTTTATGCTTTATCAATATATGTGAATATTGTGCAAATTATTCATGCGTCACTTCAATACCTACTGTTGCATATGGAATTTTAAGTATGGCATGTACTGATCGCTGCTGTTTCAAATTTCAGAATGACTCGTACTCGTGCCTAACCAGACGTTGGGGGTTCTAGTCAAGGGGGAGAAACCTCCCAACAGCCTCCCGAGGACTCCTCGGGACAGCAGCAGCAACAACAACAGCCAACACCGCCACCGCTACCGCCAACGGTTACATTGGCCGACATCGTGGCGGCAATGGCGGGTTCTCATCAGCAGCACACGGAGTTGCTGCAAACTCTAATCGCCAATACGTCTCGCCCAGAGAGACGTCAAGACCGTGAGGAGCGTCAACAGAGCTCCTACTCCGACTTCCTAGCGGCTCATCCCCCAGTATTCTCAAGGGCGGATGAACCCCTCGATGCGGACAACTGGCTCCGTACAATAGAGATGAAGCTCGGGCTGCTCCAACTAAGTGAGCAGCGCAAGACTCAGTTCGCGGTCCAACAGCTCCAGGGATCCGCGAGCACGTGGTGGGCAAACTTCTGTGCTTCCCAGCCCACCGACCGAGTTATGACCTGGACGGAAATCCGGACGGCCTTCAGGGCCTATCACATACCGCCAGGTCTGATGAAGAGGAAAACGCAGGAGTTCCTACACCTGCAGCAAGGGAGCCGGAACGCGCTGGAATACTCCAGGGCGTTCAACGATCTCGCGCTCTATGCGTCATATCACGCTGATACTGACGAGAAGCAGCGGGACCACTTTTACCAGGGGCTTAACCCGCTCCTGAAGGATAAGCTGGCGATGTTCAATCGCGGCAGCCTCAACGACATCATTGATGCTGCGATTGTCCAGGAGGACTCCGGCAAGGAGTTAGCGGCAGCGGAGAGAAAGAGAAGCGCGCCGCAAAGTAGCGGAGAAGGAAGCGGTCCTTCTCAGAAATTGCGGATGGTGAATCGCCCACCATCAGGTCCACGCTGGCAGCCACCCCAGAGGTCGATGCCCTTCCACAGTCGGCCGTATTCTACACCGGCATTCAGGCCGGCACTGCTAGTACCACCTCCGCAACAACAACAGCAGCAGCGGGCGATGCCGCGTGCGTATGCACCTCAGCAGCGCATGCCGGGCTTTCGTCCCCCAAGCACCGGACAAGCAGCGGTCATATGCTACAAATGTGGTTGCCCAGGACACTTCGCCAACAGATGTCCGGAGAGACAAGGCGGCGGAGTTGCACCGCAGTTTCTGGGGAGGAATCAGCCCCGGAACCCTACTAATGCGCGGCGGGCAAACCCGAGGCCCGGCACCGTCCACCAACTTGCCGTAGAGGACGTGCCGGAGGGTGAGCCAATCCTTGCAGGTATGTTCCAACTCCACCATCATCCCGCCATAGTACTATTTGATTCAGGCACCACGCATAATTTTATTAGCCAAGCTTTCATTGCTAAACACAGCTTGCAAATACTACCCACCGATAGTCCATATTTGATTTGTTCACCGGGTGGGAAGATTTCAGCAAGCGTAATGGTTTCCAAAGCACCATTATGCTTAGCGGGTAGAGTATACCATACGTCTCTCCTAATCTTAGAGGGACAAAAGGTCGATGTCATCCTAGGGATGTCGTGGTTAACCCGCCACGGTGCTGTTTTAGACACCGTCCTTCGAATCGCCCACTTGAACTCAGAAGTGCACGGATCTCACTCCTTATTTCTGGACAGTCCAGAAATAAAACTTCCAAGTGTCTGTCAAACCACAACTATCAGATTGGAAGATATTCCAGTGGTCCGAGAGTTCCCTGACGTGTTCCCGGATGATTTACCGGGAATGCTGCCCGATTGAGAGGTGGAGTTCAAAATTGAACTTGCACCGGGAACCAATGCAATATCCCAAAGGCTGTACAAGATGGAGCCCAAGGAGTTGGCTGAACTGAAGACCCAGCTAACGGACCTCCTGGAGAAGGGTTTTATTAGGCCGAGCTCCTCGCCATGGGGCTGTTCGGCATTATTTGTAAAGAAGAAGGATGAGACGTTGCGGCTTTGCATGGACTATCGTGCATTAAATGCCGTTATCATCAAGAACAAGTACCCGTTGCCACGGATCGACATGTTGTTTGATCAGTTGGTCGAAGCAAAGATCTTTTCCAAGATGGAATTAAGATCCGGGTACCATCAGATTAAGATACGGGCTGAGGATATTCCAAAGACGGCTTTCTCGACAAGGTGCGGACTTTATGAATACCTGGTCATGTCCTTCGGCCTCACCAACGCTCCAGCTCACTTCATGTATCTAATGAACTCGGTATTCATGCCGGAGCTGGACAAGTTTGTCGTGGTCTTCATCGACGACATACTGGTATATTCCAAGTCGGAGGAAGATCACAAGAAGCATCTGCGTATAGTCTTGCAACGGCTGCGGGATCACAAGCTATACGCGAAATTCAGCAAATGCGAATTTTGGATATCGCAAGTGCCTTTTCTCGGGCATATCATCTCAGCGGAGGGTATTTCTGTAGACCCGAGTAAGATCACACAAGTGCTGAATTGGAAGTCCCTGAGAACTGTTCATGAGGTACGGAGTTTCCTCGGGCTCGCGGGATATTATCGGAGGTTCATTCCGAACTTCTCGAAGATTGCCAAGCCTATGACGGAACTTCTAAAGAAGGCTACCAAATATGTTTGGAGTCCAACATGTGAAGCAGCGTTCAAGGCATTAGTGAAGCACCTGACATCAGCACCGGTTTTGGCGCAGCCAGACACAACAAAACCATTCGATGTGTACTGCGATGCATCCGGCATTGGGCTCGGATGTGTGCTGATGCAAGACCGAAGATTGGTCGCATATGGGTCACGGCAGCTTAGAAACCATGAGCAGAATTATCCAACTCACGACTTGGAGCTCGCTGCCGTGGTACTTGCACTGAAAATGTGGAGGCACTACCTACTCGGTAACCTCGTACATTTATATACCGACCACAAGAGCCTCAAGTACATATTCACTCAGAAGGAGTTGAACATGAGGCAGCGAAGATGGTTAGAACTGATAAAGGATTACGAAATAGAGATCCATTATCACCCCGGCAAGGCAAACGTGGTGGCAGATGTGCTGAGTCGCAAGTCACACGTCAATAATCTGACCATCACACTGTTGGAAGAGAGCGAACCACAACTAAATGTAATTCCGCATGGAGCTCTCTACAACCTACCTTTGATCACCACCATCCGTGAAGAGATAGCGGAAGCTCAGAAACATGACAAGGGCATGTCGCATTTGCGGAGACGTGTAGACAGTGGGGAGCTGAAATGTTTCCGGAAGGACGGAGACGGCGTCGTATGGTTCAAGGACCGCATCGTCATACCCCGTAACCCGGAGTTACGGAAGAAATTTTTTGATGAGGCTCACTTATCAAAATTTTCTATTCACCCCGGCAGCAACAAAATGTATCAAGAACTCAGGAGCAAGTTTTGGTGGACACGAATGAAGCGGGAGATCACAAAGTACGTGTCCGAGTGTGATACATGTCGAAGGGTGAAGGCAGATCATATGCGGAGACCGGGACTGCTACAACCACTGGGCGTTCCTGCCTGGAAGTGGGAAGATGTGAGCATGGACTTCATTGTCGGTTTACCCACCACTTTTCAGAAACATGATTCTGTGTGGGTAATCATCGACCGGCTCACCAAAGTTGCCCATTTCATCCCGGTCAACACCAACTACAACGCCAAGAAGTACGCTGAACTGTACATCTCACGGATCCTATGCTTGTACGGCGTACCCCGTACCATCATATCAGACCGGGGCACTTTATTTGTGTCCCGTTTTTGGGAGCAGCTACACGCTGCATTGGGGACGAAGCTGATCCGTAGATCAGCATACCACCCGCAGACGGAT
Organism: Neostapfia colusana; assembly: GCA_030760725.1. Classification (NCBI taxonomy): domain Eukaryota; kingdom Viridiplantae; phylum Streptophyta; class Magnoliopsida; order Poales; family Poaceae; genus Neostapfia; species Neostapfia colusana. The sequence goes on along the minus strand of JASWHV010000014.1, from coordinate 55,946,967 downwards.
GGGCCAACCGAGCGGGTAAATCAGATCCTAGAAGACATGCTACGAGCTTGCGCTATCAACCACGGCAAGAATTGGGATGATCACTTGCCGTTAGCCGAGTTCTCGTACAACAATGGGTACCAAGCCAGCATCAAGATGGCGCCTTATGAAGCGCTATACGGGAGGAACTGCCGCACACCACTGAATTGGTGTGAGTCTGGCGAAAGGGTCACCTTCGGGATTGACCTTGTCAACAACACGAAGGAGAAGGTTCGACTGATTCAAGCGAACCTAAAAGCCGCCAAATCCAGACAGAAACAGTATGCGGACCGGAGAATACGCCCTTTGCAGTTCGAAGTCGGGGATCACGTATACCTACGTGTGTCTCCGATGAAGGGCGTAAACAGATTTGGGGTGAGAGGAAAGTTGGCACCCCGATTCATCGGTCCATTCCAGATTACCGAAAGATATGGATCAGTAGCATCCCGGGTGAAATTACCAGAAGCACTTTCCGGTGTGCACAACGTCTTTCACGTTTCCCAGCTGAGGAAGTGTCTCAAGCCATCTACTACCGTTCAGCTGGAGGGCATTGAAGAACTGAAACCGAATCTCACCTATCGGGAGGAACCGGTTCAGATCATTGACGAAAAGGCCCGAACCACACGCTACCGCACGTTGTGGTTCTACAAAGTTCTATGGAGTAATCACTCCATGGACGAAGCGACATGGGAGAGTGAAGGATTTCTTCGCGCTAACTACCCCGACTTTTTCACGTCGCACATCCGGTAAATTTCCACCATCCTCTCTCTCATTTTCACCTTATAATCTCGGGACGAGATTCTTTTAAGGGGAAGGAATGTAAAGGCCTCAGTTTTTGACACATGTTTAAAGTGTTCATCACCACACACCCACACCTCATGTGAAGATAGTGGATGAACACATTTGAAGAGCAAGTAACCATTATCAACATGCTCATTAGAGAATAAACTCACAAAATGCAAAAGCGGTATTTCCCACATGCATCATCTAGGGGTTGGACATTTTGAAAACTCCTACACATTTCTTGGAATGTCCATGCCAAGTTTCACCCAAATACAAAACCTTTTTGAGGTACTTTTGGGTATATATAAAAAGAGGGTAGTTTGAACCCATATTCAAATTCAAATTTTTTTATCCCATGAATACAAAAGTGGGAGGCATATTCTTACTCAGCACATTTTTGTGAGCTCACACATCAATTTTCACTCCATTTGGAGTTGATCTTGACATGAGCTAAGTGTAGCAAATTCAAACTTTATTTGAATTTCAAACTGAACATGTGCTCAAATTTAGTCAAACCAAACACAATTTGAATTCTAACAAATTCAAATGGCTCAGGGGTGAATAATTCAAATCACAATGGGCATTTTAGGGCTTACTGTTTACAACAGTGATATGGAATTAATTTCAGAGATTAAAAGAAAACTGGGACCCACATGTCAGCCACTGAGGAAATTCAACCGAGTGAACTTTCAGTGCTCGGGTCCCCAAGCTTCTCCCGAGGGCGCCACCGAGGAGAGGCGGCCGCGCCACCAGCTGCTTGCCGCCCACGGCCGCTGAACCGACTCCCGGGGCCCTTATCTATGCGCCCGAGCGGTCGCCGGTGCTCCCCATCACTACCCCGATGCGTTCTCGCCCAACAGACTGAAACCCCTCGCCGCCCGAGTGAATCTTCGGTCCCTCATCGCCCGGCCATCCCCAAGGCTCCCACGACGATCTGTGACCAGCACAAGGTGCGCCAAGCCCTCCTCGACACCCTCGCGTCGGTTCCAGGCTCAGAGCAGTCCTTCCCGAGCTCCACCGCGACGATCTTTCCTCTGCCGGTTCAGCTCGAGCCGCCACCGCGGGAACGATCCATCCGGCCACCACAGCCCACCGTTCACCGAGCTGTGAACAGCAAAGAGGTTTGCCTTCAGTCCCTCTTTCATTCCCGCAAGCTCTGGTGGCGTGACAAAGACCGCTCACGCCGGAATTTCATGTTTTCGCGACGGTGTGCAAAAGTGGAGTCTGCACCGATCCGCAAAATTCATAATCCACACTGCACCACTCATCCTCTCGTGGAGAGGATCACTTCTAGGTGCCCGTACGAGTCCATAGGAGCAGAAACCACGAAGAACCGTGGAGGGAAACCGCTTTTCTTTGAGTTTTAGTAGAAATCCCGATTTCCGGCCTAGGTCGCACGGTGACAGCCCAACACAGCCCTTCCCGAGCTCCGTGGAGCTCATGTCGACCCTTCCTAAGGTCCAATGGTGCTTCCCGACCGTTTGCTCGAGTGATTGAGGTGCTAGGAAGGTCGGCCGACACGGCCGAAGTTCTCCCGAGGCTGCTGCTCGTCGCCGACCATGTACCGGCCATTTTCAAGACGAACTGAGCCCGGAATCATGTTCCCCGAGTGAAAGTAGGCAGGGGGGGCCAGAATCATGAAGTTTGGAGCTCCACAGAGGCTGCCGGCGAGCTCTCCGGCAAGGTATCGCGGTGGCAGAGCACGGGCGGCGAGAGGTAGATGAGGGGGGTGGGACCCAGCTGTCAGCGGCTCATATTTTAAATCAGGATCGGGCTGTGGCTCGGATCCGGTGTGCTGGCGCGCAAAAACTCCATATACCCCGCTGTGCCAACGCCTCAGCGCACAACACGTGTCCCCGTGGCCCACCAGCAGATTTAAACTTTTCCCCGATTTTCAGATTCCATTCAAATTTTGTTGGATTCAGCTCTCTGAGTAATATTCAGCAAATCAAGTTTCACTTCATGAAAATCCTCATTCCTCCAGAATTAATTCCTCAAAATTTAATCTGTTTGAAATTTTAAATGGAGAATCCCTTGGAGTAAAATTCTGAACTTTTGCTGGGATGTTCACCAAAATATCCCTGAACTACCATAAAAATTTCAGATCCATTTGAGCTCATTTGATCCACCTAATGGTGTGATTAGTGAAACTGTTCCAGAGAAAATAGAAAATGTTCAGAAACATTTTCAGAATTTTCTCTGAAATTGTTTAGCTCATATCTTTAGCTAGGAACCTTCAAATTAAGTGAGACCAACTCAATTAGAACTCTCTGAAAATCTAGTTTTCAGAAAGTCATGGCTTGCTCCATGAAAACCCCTAGAATACCCTAAGAGCTCCAATTAAGGTCAAGGACATAATTATTTATGGGGAGCTCAAATGAGCTTTGCTGCAACTAAAACTTGACCAAGTCTCTGTTTAGGTGGTAACCAAGCCACAATAAAAATTTCAGAGTCATTGATTCTGTCTAGTGAGACTTAGAAGGTTCACAAATTTAAAACTCAATTCAAATGCATTTAGTTAATACATGTACTTCTTATATCATGTAGTCGCTAAGGTCGAGGAGGAACCCGAAGTCCTAGACTTCGTTACTCCGGAGGAGCAGCTAGCCTATGGCCAAGAGCAGCAAGGCAAGCTCCAGTTTGCATTAACCTTTTTATAAAGTTTTATTGTTTTGAGCACTTACTTGAGTATGATTACTTATTGCATTGGAGTCTTGTTTGGAAACCCAATTGCATAGCCAAGAGAACCATGGACTGGGATTAGGATTACAAACCCCGTTAGCTACTGCCATGCTAAGATAGTGTAGGATTCGGTACAAGTCGAGTAGTTGGAACTACTCGCGAGCATAGGCTAGAGGCACTCGACTCGGGTAGAAATAGCACATGATACACATGGCAAGAAAAATAAGACCGAGCGGAGAGTAAGGGCAGCAGGACTTTGGGGCCTGTGTGCTATAGCTCTGCTTGTGTCGATTGAGGACCGAGCCGTGTGCGGGCCCGTTGAACAAGCTAGAACAGTACCGAAGACATACCGGCTATATGGGAACCGGGAAACTGATGTAACTCGGGTAGCTGGGTATTGAGGCATTGCCCGTAGTTCAGAGGGTAGGTTGAGAGCTTGAGGTGTAAATCGGCTGGCGGCACTGAGATGCGTGTGCAGAGACCTCTTGCTTGGGACGACGGGACCGGTTCAATATTTGGCTGACGGGTGAAAGGTGGTTGCGTACGGCGTCCGTGATGGTTGCTGTAGGCAACATTGAGTACGGGCGTACGTGACGGGTTATTCGGGTAACCCTGCAGGTGTAAATCGATTATAATCGCCGTCCCTCACAGTCAGTGAGTACCACTTGTTCACTGTACCGTGACGTAGAAAGAACAGGCTAGTTACATGTTAAAATGTTGCTGATTGAAAGATGGACTTTGATTGTTAATGATTTGTTGTAGCTTAGAGCTAACTAAAGTTCTTTTCAACTTTGGGCCAAGTACATGAGAGAAATGCGTTTTTTGTTTGATTGCAGCTCTCTCATGTGCCTTAGCGTAAGGTTCTCCACAACCTGCTGCTAAAACTTGAAAGTAAGGTTCCACTAATTAGGCGAGTCCTTTGCAACATATTTTACCTCATGTACCTGTTATCCCTCATGTAGAAGTTTTATGTTTAGGCGAGACAGGTCAGACTTGCTGAGCCTTCGTGCTCACTGCTTGTGTTTGAAGCTTTTGCAGGGTTTTATGAGGAAGGGGCTCCCGAGGAGGAGACGGAACCCCAGGAGGGGAACCTCGTCGAGTGGGAGTCCTGCACGCAGCCGTGTTAGTGTGCGTGCGTGCTAGCAAGGACACGTTCACGGGCTGAACGTCAACTTGATGCTTAGTCTACGCCCGTGAGTGTAGACTGAACATATTTTGTTGTAAAAATGTTTATAAACTCGTTTATGTAATAAAACTTTGCTTCCGCTTTATGCCTTTGATGTGTGTTATCCGGTGCTTTACAACGCAGCACCCCTCAGCGTGATCCTGGCTCGACAATACCGTGGGGTCGTGTCATCCAAGTTGGAGGAAGATCACAAGAAGCATCTGCGTATAGTCTTGCAACGGCTGTGGGATCACAAGCTATACGCGAAATTCAGCAAGCGCGAGTTCTGGATATTGCAAGTACCTTTTCTCGGGCATATCATCTCAGCAGAGGGCATCGCTGTAGACCCGAGTAAAATCACACAAGTGCTGAATTGGAAATCCCCGAGAACTGTTCACGAGGTACGGAGTTTCCTCGGACTCGCGGGATATTATCGGAGGTTCATTCCGAACTTCTCAAAGATTGCCAAGCCTATGACGGAGCTGCTGAAGGAGGCTACCAAATATGTTTGGAGTCCAGCATGTGAAGCAGCATTCAAGACTTTAGTCAAGCACCTAACATCAACACCGGTTCTGGCGCAGCCAGACACAACAAAACCGTTCGATATGTACTGCGATGCATCCGGCATTGGACTCGGATGTGTGCTGATGCAAGACCAAAGAGTGGTCGTGTATGGATCACGGCAGCTCAGAAACCATAAGAAAAATTATCCAACTTATGACCTAGAGCTCGCTGCCATTGTACTCGCACTCAAGATGTGGAGGCACTACCTACTTGGTAACCTCGTACATTTATATACCGACCACGAAAGCCTCAAGTACATATCCACTCAGAAGGAGTGGAACATGAGGCAGCAAAGATGGTTAGAGTTGATAAAGGATTACGAAATAGAGATCCATTATTACCCCGGCAAGGCAAACGTAGTGGCGGATGTGCTGAGCCGCATGTCACACGTCAACAATCTGACCATCACACTATTGGAAGAGAGCGAACCACCACTGCATGTGATTCCACATGGAGCTCTCTACAACTTAGCTTTGATCCCCACCATCTGTGAAGAGATAGTGGCAGCCCAGGAACGTGACAGGGGCATGTCACATTTGCGGAGACATATAGACAGTGGGGAGTTGAAATGTTTCCGGAAAGACGGAGACGACTCCTGTGGTTTAAGGACAGAATTGTCGTACCCCGTAACCCAGAATTTAGGAAGTAAATTTTTGGACGGGGTTCACTTGTCAGAGTTTCCATTCACCCCGATTCATCAGTCCATTCCAGGTTTTTGAAAGATGTGGCTCCGTTGCATACCGGCTGGAATTACCAACAATATTCACCATTGTATACGACATCTTCCATAATTCTCAGTTGAGGAAGTGTCTCAAGTGTTTAACCACCACTCAGCGGGGCAATATCGAAGAACTGAAACCAGATCTCACATATCAGGAGGGACTGGTTCAGATCATTGACATAAAGGACCGAACCAAACGCAACCATACGTTGTGTTTCTATAAAGTTTTATGGAGTAGTTACTCCAAGGATGAAGCGACATGGGAGAGCGAAGGATTTCTTCGCGCCAATCATCCCGACTTCTGACGTCACGCATCCTATAAGTTTTCCATCATCCTCTCTATCATTTCTACCTTATAATCTCGGGACGAGATTAATGGGGGAGGAATGTAAATGTCCCAAAAATAGGAATACAACAAAACTCATGGTTGCACAAAGTTGGTTTCATATGTATGAAAAATGGGACTCGTTTAAACTTTTTCACATGTGATAATACACATGGAGCTCTCTTCACACAAGTTCAAATATTTATTTGAAAAACTTGGAACCAAAAGGGGTTTGAAACTAAGGTGGGAGGTTCCCATATGTGTGAGAAAGCTAAATTCAGGTTTTGGAACAAATTTGTTCAACTCAAAATTCAAATGAGAACAACACATTGAATTTCAAAACTGTTGTGCTAAAAATCTCATTTGCAGCAGCCAAATCAAAGATCAGGTTTCATATGTGAATTCCTTAGGTCCAAATTAGGTGGTAGGCAAAGTCTCATGAATTTTTGAAGATATTTGCCACCCATTTTTCCAAATAGACCTAAATGTACAATGAATTCAAATACCTATTTGAATTTGGATGAATCGTGCCCAATTATCCAAAGGCAGTTCAGTTTTTAACTCCACATAATTGCATTTCCTCATTTGCAAACCGTGGAAATATTTTGGAAGAGTTTGATTTCAATTTATAAAACAAAGTTAAGGCATAGAAATTTCTTGATCATGTGTCACGTGAAATAATGAACCCCAAAATGGTCATGTGAGGGAGTTAAAAATCTTCTTTAGCCCATGCTTAACACAAGTTGACATGAGGAAAGAAATTCACTCCACCAATCTCATTCATGTGCACATCTTGTGTGAATAGAAGATGAGGGAGATTTAAACACAAATTTGAATCATTTAAAAGGATTCATGGTCAGATTGTCCAAATGCTTTTGAGTGGATTCACCAATGCATTCCTCAAGTGTTCAAGAGTTTCAGTTCCAAGTTTGGAGAATTTTGGATCTCATCTACCATTTATTCGAAGGAATATTTGTGAGCACATTCAATTTCAAATTTGAATTTGGAAACTGAGCCAGAGGTGCTCAATTTTGAGATCAGATTTCATATTCAAATTCCTCACATTATGTTTGGCCTCTCCTCCAAAATTGGTGAGATTTGGACAATGTTTATGTGGGAATCTTAAAGCACAGTGAAGGAAAAATTGGGGAGAGGTGGGCCCCATCTGTCAGCCTCTCAACAACGGGCACCGCCTCTGTTTTTCCCTCGGTCGAGCACGCGCCCGACAGCGCGCCGGCGCCCGGTGTTGCCGACTTTCTCCAGCGCCAGCTCCTGCTTGCCACTCGTTGCTCGGTCTAATCGACTCCACAGCTGGTGCACCGAAGGCAATTCGTTTCCTTCTTCCGTTCTCGCTTTAGCAGTTCGCCCCACGACCACCGCCTCGGCCGCTATCGGTCTCCCGATTGCCAGCTACCACCGCGCCTCAGCCTCTCAAGATTCCAACACAGAAAAGGCGCGCAAGGGCGTGCACAAGTTGTTCACCGTCGTACCTCAGAGTTGGAGCTGCTATTCGGCGTGACTTGAGGTTTGGCGCCAAGAATCGAAGCTCACGGCGGAACCCCGATCGGCTCACCGTGGACACCGAGCTACAGACCTTTTCACCGCTCCCCCTCCACATAAGAAAGGTGTGTCATCTCCCCTAGCTCGTGTAGATGCAAGACGTATAACGATTCATCGACCGAGTGAGGAGAATTTCCAGTTTTCCCCAAACATAGTGTATCCAGGTAGAACTCGGTCTACCCCGGAATTCGAGTTGCTCGGGTAACTACTGCCTGAGCAAGCTTGCAAACATCTTCCTCACATCCTAGCGCTCCCCCTCGATGAAGAATCGGGCTAAATGATCCAGAAACGACCGAGTTCTTGCGGTTTTTCGGGCCGCCATGGAAGAACACCTCGGGTCTCTGTGGAACCCTAGGTTGCCGGCCGTTTCACCGGTGTTAGAGCCCATGTCTAGCTTCTACCAGTTTCCCTGATGCTCTAGAGCCTGAGAGATGATCATTTGGTGAATAAACGTCAGAACCCGATCTCTCCGGAGTCTTAACCATCTCTGTGACCGGTGCAGGCTAGTTTCCGGTGAGTTTTGGCCGCCGGCAACCCTTTAACTAAGTTCAGCACTGAAAGTTATGGGGGGGGGGGGGGGGCGGCGAACTTGAGGTCGGGAGATGACTGAAAAAACTGGGTTCCGGCGAACCTCACCGGATGACGCCGCCACTCGGGCCTCTCGCGTTAGGTTGAAGAAAATGGCTGACGGATGGGACCCACAGTCAGCGTTTAAAAACTTTTGGATTTCCAGTTTTCAGTTCAACTTTTGAAAAGCCATAACTTTGTGTAGGGATGTCCAAAAATTGTGAAACAAATTTTGTTGGATTCCTCTCTAAGAGTACTGTCCATGGGAGCAGCCCAATATTTATGAAAATCCCTGAATTTGGCTCATTAATTCATATAATGAAGATCTTGTGGGATTTATTCCAGGAGTTCTATGTGTTGGAAAATTCGATTATATACTACTACCCTACAAAGCAGGCAAGCTCCGGTTTGCATTAACCTTTTAAATAAATTTTTATTGTTTTGAGAACTTACTTTGAGTACCATTACTTCTTGCATTAGTGTCTTGCTTGAAACCCCAAATGCATAGCCAAGAAAACCATGGGTTGGGGTTAAGATTGAAAACCCCGTTAGCTACTGCAATGCTAAGATAGTGTAGGATTCGGTACAAGTCAAGTAGTTGGAATTACTCGTGAGAATAGGCTAGAGGCACATTGCTCAGGTAGAGATAGCAAATGAAACACGTGGCAAGAAAAATGAGAGCGAGCGGAGAGCAAGGGCAGCAGGACTTTGGGGCCTGTGTGCTTTAGCTCCGCTTGTGTCGATTGAGGACCGAGCCGTGTGTGGGCCTGTTGAACAAGCTAGAACAGTACCGAAGACCTACCGGCTATACGGGAACCGGGAAACCGATGTAACTCGGTTAGCTGGGTATTGAGGCATTGCCTGTCGTTCAGAGGGTAGGTTGAGAGCTTGAGGTGTAAATCGGCTGGCAGCACTGAGATGCGCGTGCAGAGACCTCTTGCTCGGGATTATAGGACCGGTTCAATAATTGGCTAACGGGCGAAAGGTGGTTGCATACGGCGTCCGTGATGGTTGCTGTAGGCAACATCGAGTACGGGCATACGTGATGGGTTATTCGGGTAACCCTACAGGTGTAAATCGATTATAATCGCCATCCCTCGCGGTCAGTGAGTACCACTTGTTCACTGTACCGTGATGAGACAGCCAGGACCTCGTCGGGTGGTGCCGTGATATGCGGCACCCAACAGCACATGGGTTGCAGAAACACATCATATTGCATAAATAGTTTGTGGAAGCGTACAGGAAAGTTTTACAAATAGTTATATCAGAGCAAACTACAGCGGAAACTATCACTCTCACGACTCATGTCTAAACTAGCAACAAAGAAACGGTCCAGCCCACGGACGTTTCTTACTAGCAACACGAAGTCAATCTGCAGCGGCGAGGATGCTCTTTGTGTAAGCACTCGGATGTTCCCGAGTCTCATCGGCACCCCTTCTCATAAACATCGAGTCAATTACCTGCAAAACAACTCAGATAGCATCCGTGAGCATAACGCTCAGCAAAACTTAACCGTCACCCTAAACATGAAACTCTAAGTGAGGTTATGAACCTAACATAGGATGGCATATGTGAGCAAATAATGCGTAAACAAGATCGAACACGAGACACATATTTTACGTGGAAAACCCTTACGGGAAAAAACCACGGGCGCCGACCGGCAATCTTCACTATATGAGGAGAGTTTACAATGGGGGATTACAATGAGGGTCTCTTCTCTCTTGCACTCCCTCAACAGCCTACAAGGTGTATTTATAGAGGTGCTAATAAAGAAAATAAATCCTGAAAATAAATATAATCCATAATATCTCCTAGGCGTCCCCACGAGATCGTGGCTAATAAAGGAAATAAATCCTGAAAATAAATATAATCCATAATATCTCCTAGGCGTCCCCACGAGATCAGAATTTGGATCATATTCCAACAAACTCCACCTTGAGACAAATTCCATCTTGTAGCCAATGAACAATCATCAATCAACTCTCTTCAATAATAAATAACACCGAGCGCCAATAAGTCACTAGGACTCAAGCTTTAATACCAACCAAGCTTGAGCATAACTCAAACTTGTTAGTAGGAACTGGCTTTGTCATCATATCAGCGGGATTATTATGAGTACTGATCTTGCACACTTTAATATCACCATGAGACATAACATCTCGAATGAAGTGATATCTCACATCAATATGCTTCGTTCTCTCATCAAACATTTGATCTTTTGTAAGGTGAATAGCACTCTGACTATCACAGAATATAGTAGTGCAAGAATCATCTCCAGAAATCTCAGCATATAAACCTCTAAGCCAGATGACATCTTTACAAGCTTCAAAAATAACCATATATTCTGCTTCAGTAGTTGATAAAGCAACAGTAGACTGTAAACAAGCTTTCCAACTAACAGCACAACCACCAATGGTGAAAACATAACCTGTGAGAGATCTCCTCTTATCCAAATCACCAGCATAATCTGAATCAACATAACCAACAAGTCCATCTCCAGATTTCCCAAACTGCAAACAAGCATTGGAAGTACCACGCACGTATCTCAAAATCCATTGAACTGCTTTCCAATGCTCTCTGCCAGGATTAGCCATGTATCTACTAACAACACTTAATGCATATGACAAATCAGGACGAGAGCAAACCATAGCATACATAAGAGATCCAACTGCGCAAGTATAAGAAACTTGAGACATGTACTCAATATCATAGTTTGACTCAGGACATAAAGCAGATGATAATCTGAAATGTGGAGCTAAAGGAGTACTTACTGGTTTAGCATCATGCATACTGAAACGATGGAGGACCTTTTCAATATAACCTCGTTGACTAAGATATAACTTGCCAGCTTGTCTCTCTAATAATCTCCATACCAAGAATTTTCTTTGCTGCACCCAAGTCCTTCATCTCAAATTCATTACTCAATTGTGCCTTTAACCTAGCTATTTCTGACTTATCTTTTGCAGCAATCAACATATCATCGACATAGAGAAGTAAATAAACAGATAAATTATCAACAATCTTCAAATAAACACAGATATCATAGGAAGACCGCTTAAAATTTTGAGAGAGCATAAAGGAGTCAAATCTCTTATACCACTGTCTAGGAGATTATTTCAAGCCATAAAGAGACTTCTTTAACTTGCAAACAAGATGTTCTGATCCTTGAATAATAAAGCCTTCAGGTTGATCCATATAAATGTCTTCATCTAATTTTCCATGTAAAAATGCAGTTTTAACATCCAGTTGCTCCAACTCATAATCATGCATAGCAACAATACTGAGTAAACTGCGAATAGAACTATGCTTCACAATAGGAGAAAAGACATCATTATAGTCAATACCTGCAATCTGACTATAGCCCTTAGCAACCAACCTTGCTTTATACGTAACAGTCTCATTAGGAGAAATAGGTTCTTTCCTCTTGAAAATCCATTTGCAACGAACGGGCTTTTTCTCTTTAGGCAAAGGCACTAACTCCCAAGTACCATTCTTTTCAAGTGACTCCATTTCATCTTGCATAGCGGCAACCCAACTATTGCAGTCCGCAGAAGTAATAGCCTCAGAATAATTAGAAGGTTCTGCATTACCTTCAACAGCTTCTGCGCAACTCAAAGCATAAGCAACAACGTTGCATTCCTCAATTAACCTCTTGGGTCGAATATGTGGTCTCCTAGACCTATCAGCTGCAATAGAATGTTGTAGAGGCTGCACAACAGGAGATGAATGTGGGATAACCGATGAATCATCATCAATAAGTGCATCTGAATCATCAGTGTTTGGTGTATGTTCTGAATCAATTAAATGCTCCACCTGCACACTAGAATTCTGAACAGGAGCATTATACTCATAGCATTTGTACTCATAGCAGATTCATTAAAGACAACACTTCTGCTAGTTATAACTTTTCTGGATTCAGGATCCCACAATCTATAGCCTTTAACACCAGAACCATAACCAAGAAAAATGCACTTAATAGCTCTAGGCTCCAATTTTCCATTATCGACATGAGCATAAGCAGGACAACCAAAAATCCTCAATTCAGAATAATTAGCTGGAGAACCAGACCATACCTCAATTGGAGTCTTTTTATCAATAGCAATAGAGGGAGAACGGTTAATAAGATATCAAGCAGTGGAAGCAGCTTCAGCCCAGAAGCGTCTATTAAGACCAGCATTAGACAACATGCAACGGGCCTTCGAGATGATAGTCCTGTTCATACGCTCAGCCACACCATTTTGTTGAGGTGTGTGAGCAACAGTACGATGTCTCACAATACCATGAGACTTACAATAAGAATTAAATTCATTAGAACAGAATTCCATCCCATTATCAGTATGAAGAACCTTCACCTTTCTTTCAGTTTGATTCTCCACCATTTTCTTACACTCTTTAAATGCAGAAAATGCTTCTGATTTACGCTTTAAGAAATAAGGCCATACCTTTCTCGAATAATCATCAATAATAGTCAACATAAAACGAGCACCTCCAATAGATGTATTACGAGATGGTCCCCATAAATCAGAATGCACATAATCAAGAATACCTTCAGTTGTATGAACCGAAGTATTAAACTTCACCCTCTTGTGTTTACCAAACACACAATGCTCACAAAAATCCAATTTACTGATGTTGTGCCCATCGAGGAGACCTCTCTTGCTCAAAATTGATAAACCAAGTTCACTCATGTGACCAAGACGCATATGCCATAAATTTGTAGCATCAGAATCAGGTGACTTAGAAGAAATAGCAACATTACCAATAATAGTAACGCCTTGAATAATATATAAATTTGATTTTAACAAGTCACCTTTCATAACAAGAAGAGAGCCTTTAGTTACCTTCATAACTCCACCTTGAGCAGAATACTTGTACCCTTTGAGATCAAGAGTACTCAAAGAAATAAGATTTCTCGTCATAGTTGAAACTTGCCTCACATCTGTCAATGTCCTGACAATACCATCAGACATCTTAATCTGAACGGATCCAATGCCTACAACCTTGCGAGGTGTGTTATCACCCATCAAAACAGAACCTCCACCTTGGACATATTCATAAGTGGAGAACCAATCTCTGTTAATGCAAATATGAAACGTGCAGGCGGAATCAAGAACCCATTAATCATTAATTTTAGCACATCCAGCAAAAGCAACGAGAAGATCACCATTAGAACTGTTATTAGAGGAGACAACAGAGGCACTACCATCATCACTAGATTTATTTGTAGACTTTTGACTGGCCTTTCTCTTTTCTTTATTCTGCAGCTTATAACATTCAGAGATTACATGATTATTCCCCTTACAATATCTGCAAAATTTTTCTTTACCTCTAGATTTAGAGCGGTGTCTCTGACCACCCGAATTTTTGTTTGATTTCTTCTCTGTCCTACCACGGACAGCCAAGCCTTCTCCATCAGAACTAGCAGCAGAATCAGTAGACACTATCTGTTTCATCTTTTCTTTAGCATGCAAAGCATCATAGACCTCTTAAACAGTTAGAGTATCATGACTATATAATATAATGTCTCTGAAATTTGAGTAAGACGAGGGCAATGAACACAAGAGCATAAGAGCTAAATCCTCGTCATCATATTTTACCTCAATGGAAGCTAAGTCTGCAATAATTTCCTTGAAACCTTGAACATGAGAGGACATTGAACCACCCTCTTGCAACTTGTGAGTAAACAATTTCATCTTCAAATGCATTTTTCTGGTTAGATCCTTGGACATGCATATCGATTCCAGCTTGAGCCATAAAGCAGCAGCAGTTTTCTGTTCCAAAACCTCTTGCAAAATATTGTTAGATAAATGAAGATGAATTTGTGAAAGAGCCTTACGGTCACGCCGCTTTTCATCGTCGGTCCAATTTTCTTGTTTCTTGGAGAAACCATCAAGCGCATCATCTAGATCGGTGTGTGCTAATATTGCCCGCATCTTAACTTGCCATAGAGTGAACCGTGTATCACGGTCGAGCAGCGGAATATAATATTTGAGAGAAGCCATAACAAATTAGAAATCAACAATGATCGAACTGCAGAATTTCTGGTAGATCTTGGTGTGCGACCAGCAAAGAAAACCAGAAATCAATGCTTGGTGTAGATTGTTGCGTGGCTGTAGCAAAGATCCAAAAACAGCCTGGTCCCGATCCTTGGTAGCAGAACTGCGCAGGCCACAAAGAAACAGTGATCAACTTCACGTGAGGCAACAGTGAGCAGGTACCTCGATCCTCGCGTGAAGCAGTGATCTTGATGCTGAGCGGAAGAAAAAAATCTGGCCTCGGGCCAGAGATTTGAAGACCGAGACGTGACCGGCAGCCTCAACCAGCGAATGTGTGGGTGCAGGCAGGGGGATCGCACCCCGAGGAGGGCGACGGCCGCCCAACCAATCCGTCAAAAATCTGCGTGCAACCCAGCAAGGCGGCGGCAGCGAACTGATCTGATTACTGGCGGTGAACAGGGAATAAAACCCTAAATTTTTTTAATCAATCTCGTGTCTGGCTCTGATACCACTTGTGAGCAAATAATGCATAAACAAGATCTAACACGAAACACAGATTTTACGTGGAAAACCCTTACGGGAAAAAACCGCGGGCGCCGACCGGCAATCTTCACTATATGAGGAGAGTTTACAATGGGGGATTACAATGAGGGTCTCTTCTCTCTTGCACTCCCTCAACAGCCTACAAGGTGTATTTATAGAGGTGGCTAATAAAGGAAATAAATCCTAAAAATAAATATAATCCATAATATCTCCTAGGCGTCCCCACGAGATCGTGGCTAATGAAGGAAATAAATCCTGAAAATAAATATAATCCATAATATCACCTAGGCGTCCCCACGAGATCAGAATTTGGATCATATTCCAACAGCATAAGCATAATTAAACTCGCCTAAAAGTGAATCCTTACTTTCAGTATTAATTGCAGTATTTTAAGTAACCCTGGGCACGTCACATCGGGAGTCCACAATCAAACAAGAAACGCTTTCCCCCGATGTAAATTGCTCATGGCATATAAGAATCGGGTTTGCACTAGCCTATTCATCAAGATCCAATACAAAGGTAGGATAATACTTCACATAAAATGATTAGTTCCTTTCTCATGCAAGTTCTTACTACATCACGACTGTGAGAACAAGTATGCTCGGTCCATTCAGCGAGCGACGGTGATTCGAATCAATAACACCCGGACTGCACGACACGTACGCCCGTACTCGACGTTGCCTACAACAACCATCACTGACGTCGTACGTGGCAGCCTTTCCCCCGTTTCACCCCCGCTGAATCGATCAAGTCGCCCCGTACAGTAGCTACTCTCATGGTGCACCTACCGACATGAGATGTCATGAGAATATTCCCCACATACTGCACACCGGCTGTCCGCCTGAGGCGACCCGAAAAGTCCCAACGACAGCTTCCCGAGGTACATCGGTTTACTGGGTCCCATATAGCCAGCATGAGTCCGGTACACAACTCAAACTTGTTCAACAGGGACGCAAACAGATCGGTCCTTGACCGACATGGACAGGTTTACAGCACCCAGGCCCCTATGTCCTGCTGCTCCTACAACCTTCCGGTCTCAACTTTAACTTGCTAATTCAATTACGAACCAATCCCGTATGCCCCTGTTGTTCCTAAATTTGTGAGTAGCATCTCACCACTCGACTTCTACCGAACCGTACTAAAGCATTGCAGTTCTACATGGTGAAAGACACCTACACAATACTCCATGGGTCATTTGGCTATGCAAGAGGGGTATCAAACACTAGACCTAATGCACAGTTTAAATCTTAACCGACAGTGAATACAAAAGAAAAACTTAACAGCTGTTAAATGCAAACCGGAGCTTGCCTGTTTTGCAGGGTAGTCGTATATAATCAGTTAGTGTCCTTGCAGATCCACCCTTGATTCTCCGGAGCTTGATCCACTTCGATGAATCGCTCCTTTGAATCCCCTTCGTTGTGGTTCCTATTGAAATGCATATGCACATGTTTTATAGAATGTAATGGAAAGAAGTTATAGAATCGAGTTCTTAGGAACAGAGGTTGTGTGGAAAAGCCAAGAATTGCTTGATTGCCTCTGTTGTGCAAAGAAATAGACTTAAACTAAATTGATCTTAAGGCCTTAGCTATTCACCAATCATTTCTCCTAATGAACATAATAGATAAACTGAAAAGATTTGAGTGCAACTGAAGAACAAGAATCCAATGGCCTCAAAACTTTTACAGCAGATTCTATACTACCTAAGGATATAGCTTGCCAAATTGCAGCTAATGTGGAGTCATATTGTGACCTCCATAATTCTCACAATATCTCTTATGTATTTTTCCCTTATACATAAGTATGGAGAATAAGAACAGGGAGTTCAAGGACTCATCTTGGGCTGATAATTTACATATGAGTTCTATATCACATGAGAGTAGCCTGATCTAAAATTCAGCCCTTTTACTTGAGTGGTTCTCTCAGAAAAATTCTTTAAGCAATTCTACTCAAAAGAATTAATTCTGGAGTAATGTGCATTTTCATGCCCAATTAAGTGAACTACAATTCCCAGTATGACTCAGAGAGCTTGCCTAAATTTTCCTATGATTTTTGGAGCTATGGACTGCTCAGAACAGATTTTTGAACTGCGAAACATTTTCTGAAAATGTTTCTGGACTCTTTTGAACACAGTAGTTTGCATTTAGCAAATTCCTACTCCAATTATCTTCAAATGAGCTGAAAATTTTCTAGCTGGTTAATACTATGCTAAAGAATATTCTGGAAAAATTTGGGGATTTTTGGATAACCCAAACTCCCTCAATAATTCTTTTTCGGAAAACCTTCCAAGAATTTTCCAGAATATAATATTAACTTTCATACAAATCTGAGTTCATATTTGGATAGAACTCAGAGAGATGAATCCAACCCAAGTGGAATCACTCAAATTGGAGTTTTACACAGGGAGATATGAATTTCCCAAGTTTGAGCCAACCCTGGAATTATTTTCCTATTGAAAATCTGGCTGGACCCACTGTTTTGAATTCCAGCCAATAGCAACAAAGCCACACCGGGCCGCAGCACCTCAGCGCGCCAACACACGGGATCCCGGCCACACCCGATCCCGGGTTTAAAATTTGAGCTGCTGACAGGCAGGGCCCACGCTTCGTCTTCTTCCTTCGGCTCCTCGCTCGCGCCCACGCTGCCCCTCGCCGGCCCGACGCCGGAGCTCGCCGGCTCGCCGTTTCCGGCCACCGCCTGAGCTGAAACTCGCTGCCAGGGAGTTTGTGACACCGAGGAACACGGCTGTGGGGTTTGCTAGGGCTGCCGACGACCGGAACATGGCCGGCGACGTGCGACAGCTACTGTGTGGGTTCGGCGGCGTTGCCTGAGGTATCCAGCCCGCCAAAACCTGTGCCGATGAGCCCTACAGCACCAGTGGATGATCGCAAGGCTCGGCATGGCCCCTAAATGGCTCGGGAACAGCCGCAAGTTGGTCGTCACCGTGCGCCCGATTCGGTCCGCCGGAGAAGTGCTCGGTAGACCTCAAAATACGTCGCCCCCAAAGGGTTTTCATGCGACGGATGATAAAGAGAACATGATCGCCGGCTAGTCCAGCTCCTACGTGCAAAGTTTGATGAGCTAAGAACGAATAGAAGTGGAGAATTTTGGATTCCCGTACCGGATGCTCGGGTTGAAGCCGCCGGAGCAAAACTTCGAAATTCGCCGGCGATGCTTCACGGTATGGCCTGAGCTTGGGCTGAGAGCAGCACCGCACCCGTGCGCATCCGTAGCTGTGATCGCTCGGCCGTGAAACACACTGTTGAGCTAGGTCGCTGCGGCGGCGGTTGTTCTCGGGCACTAGAGGCCGAAGCTTGCTTGCTTTCAGGTCAGGGAGGTGGAGGTTGAGCTCGTTGGAGTGTTTAGCCGCTCAGGGGAGGAAGAGCGCGGTGGTTTCGCCGTTCTTCCGATCGGACAGAGAGGCGGAGGGGGAGAACGACTGCTGTTCATGCGCTCGCGAGGGGGGAAGCACAACTGGGCCTTTTGCTCGGCTGAGGGGACGTGAACACAGGGAGAAGCACGAGGCACCGCCTCCGTGGGTCATCGCATGTGGGCAGGCAGCAGGAGGTGGTGCCGGTAAGCACCTCGGTGGCTCCCATGAGCTGTTTGAGGAAATCTCCCACTGAGGCCAAGACTTAGGGTGCAAGGCTCCTCCTTTACCTCTATGACATGTGGGTCCCACTCCACATTTCTTCCCCAAATATCTTCTCAAGCTGATCCTCTTAATTCCCAAAATTCTGAGTTTTAAAATGTGGGTTAGAAATTTGAATTCTCCAAATTCAGTTTGAATTGGTATGACAAATTTGAGTTTGGCTAGAATTTACAAATGCTTCTCTTACACTCCTTTTTGAGCCCACCCTACAAATGAAAAGGTACTGATAACACTTTTCCCTATCAATCCAACTATGTGGCTGCATGTTTATTCAAAGTTCTTGGTTATCACATGTGTGAACTTTGAATTTCAAATCTGAATTTAAAACTTACATGCAAAGATATATTTAACTCCTTATTGGCTCAACACTTTTAAATAAAACATGTGAGCCTCATTTTGGATGGTCATCCATGTATTACTTTGCATGAAGAAAAGTTTTAGCAAGTCCCATTTTTCATGTCTTTGCCACACATATGAACTCAAACCTTGGTTTTTATTCATACAAATTTTTGGGACTTTTACATTCCTCCCCCCTTAAAAGAATCTCGCCCCGAGATTACAAAAGAGGAACGAGACGGGAGAGGTAATTACAAAATATACAAGGATAAAAGTTCCGGGTAGTTGGTGCGGAGATAATCTTCACTTTCCCACGTTGCCTCTTCCGCGGTGTGATTACTCCACAGCACCTTGAAAAATCTGATCGTCCGGTTCCGGAGACACACGAAGATACACGTGTTCTCCGATGTCAAAATGCAAAGGCCTACACCTTTGATCGGCGTAGCTCTTCTGTCGGGATTGTGCAGCCTTTAAGTTCTCTTGTATCAACCGAACTCGGTCTTCGGCTTCGTTGACAAGATCAATCCCAAACAGAACTCTTTCGCTGGATTCACACCAATTCAGCGGTGTGCGACACTTCCGGCTGTACAGAGCTTCATATGGTGTCATTTTAATACTCACTTGATAACCATTGTTGTATGAAAACTCCGCCAGCGGTAGGTGATCGTCCCAATTCCTACCATGGTGGATGGATGCCACAAGATCTCAACATGTCCTCAAGTACTTGATTCACCCTCTCAGTTTGTCCATCGGTTTGAGGGTGATATGCGGAGCTTCTAATCAGCTTGGTGCCCAACGAGGCATGCAGCTGCTCCCAAAAACGAGCAACAAACAGTGCACCTCGATCCGAGATGATAGTCTTCGGGACACCATGGAAGCATATGATTCTGGAGATGAATAACTCCGCATATTGCTTTGCTCGATAATGAGTGTTCACCGGTATGAAATGAGCCGACTTCGTCAACCGGTCGACGATCACCCATATCGAGTCATGCTTCCTGGATGTGAGCGATAATCCGACGATGAAGTCCATACTCACATCCTCCCACTTCCATGCCGGTATCTTCAAAGGTTGTAGCGGTCCGGCTTTCCGCATATGATCAGCCTTGACCCGTCTACACGTATCGCATTCGGATACGTATTTGGCAATCTCCCTCTTCATCCTTGTCCACCAAAATTTCTGTTTCAAATCTTGGTACATCTTGTTACTTCCGGGATGAATGGAAAACTTAGACAGGTGGGCTTCATCCAAGATCTTCTTCCGGAGTTTCATATTGCGCAGTACCACTATACGGCCATTGAACCATATTGTACCGTTCTCATCCTTCCGGAAACATTTCACCTCTCCGTTGTCTAGCCTTCTCCGTATGTGAGACATACCCCTGTCTCTTCTTTGAGCCTCAACGATCTCTTCACGGATTGTTGGAATGAGCGCGAGATTATAAAGCGCGCCATACGGAATGACACGGAGGCTTGGTTCTTCATCTTCCAACCCCGCAGCCGCCAAGTTGTGAACGTGGGCTTTCCGACTATGCACGTCGGCAACCACGTTGGCTTTTTCCGGATGATAGTGGATCTCAATTTCATAATCTTTGATGAGCTCCAACCATCTACGTTGCCTCATATTCAGCTCCTTCTGCGTGAAGATATACTTCAGGCTTTTATGGTCGGTGTAGAGGTGAACAAGATTACCCAGTAGGTAATGCCTCCACATCTTTAACGCCAACACCACAGCAGCAAGCTCGAGATCGTGAGTGGGATAATGCTGCTCGTGGTTTCGCAGTTGGCGAGACCCATAGGCGACTACACGCCCTTCTTGCATCAGCACGCAGCCGAGACCGATGCCGGATGCATCACAGTATACATCAAATGGCTTCGTCGTGTCCGGCTGAGCAAGAACTGGAGCTGTTGTGAGATGTTTCACCAAAGTTTTGAATGCGGCCTCACATGCTCCATTCCACATGTATTTAGTGCCCTTCTTCAGCAGCTCCGTCATTGGTTTAGCAATTTTTGAGAAGCTCGGAATGAACCTCCGATAATACCCCGCTAAACCTAGGAAACTTCGGACCTTGTGAACAGATTTGGGAGATTCCCACTTCAGCACTTGTTCAATTTTGGTGGGGTCCATGGCAATGCCCTCTGCTGAAATGATATGGCCTAGGAAAGGCACTTGATTGATCCAGAACTCACACTTGCTGAACTTGGCATATAACTGGTGCTCCCACAACCGTTGTAGCACAATGCGCAGATGTTCAGCGTGCTCTTCTTCAGATTTGGAGTAAACCAATATGTCGTCGATGAATACCACGACAAACTTGTCTAACTCCGGCATGAATACAGAATTCATCAAGTACATGAAGTGTGCCGGAGCGTTGGTTAATCCAAATGACATGACGAGGTACTCGTAGAGTCCGTATCTCGTCGAGAAAGCTGTCTTCGGTATGTCCTCCGGTCGGATCTTGATTTGATGATACCCCGACCGAAGATGCATCTTCAAAAATACCTTTGCACCCACAAGTTGATCGAACAGGATGCCGATGCGAGGCAAAGGATACTTGTTCTTGATCGTGACAGCATTTAGAGGACGGTAATCAACACATGGCCGTAGTGTTTCGTCTTTCTTCTTAACGAACAGCGCTGAGCAACCCCAAGGTGAAGAACTTGGTCGTATGAAACCCTTGCTCATGAGTTCATTCAGTTGCTCTTTCAACTCCGCTAGCTCGTTAGGTGCCATCTTGTAAGGCCTTCGTGAGATAGTCGTCGTTCCCGGCGCCAGTTCAATCTTGAACTCGACGTCTCGTTCAGGCGGCATGCACGGTAAGTCATCGGGGAATACGTCGGGATAATCACGTACCATCGGAATATCTTCAAGCTTCAGCGCTTCCGTGTGGTAGGCCTCTACCATATCTGGATCTTCGCTGTCTAAGAACAGCGTGTGCTGTCCGTGAATCGGTGACTCAATCTCGACAGTCTGGTTACCGATATTGAGAACGGCACCGTGACAATTTAACCAAGACATCCCCAATATAATGTCTATCTTCTTCCTATCCAACATAATCAGCGATGTTGGGTATATTTTCCCGCCCAAACACAAAGCTGCTCGGGACACAATCTGATTGGCAGAGATGTTTCCTCCCGGTGAACGTATGAGAAAACTCGTTGTGGGAGTATTGGTGGATAATTGGTGCTGATCCACGCATGATTTGCTGATAAAATTGTGATTGGCACCGGAATCAAAAAGTACCAACACAGGCACGTCTTTGAGAGTGAACATGCCCGCCAACACCGGTGCTCCCTCCGGGACATCCTCAATAGCAAGATGTTGCACACTCCCGGACTGCAATGCTGTTATGTTGACTTGAGCAGGTGGCGGCATACCACCTGATGATGATGGCTGTTTGGTGTTCACCAACTTCTCCCGGCATTCTTGCCTAAAATGCCCTGAACGGTGGCAATAAGAACACGGAGGTTTCCCCGGTTCTTCGTTGACTTGTGGTTGAGAAGTTGACGTACTTGGTTGCAGCAATGATGTGACAGGTGTCCTTCGTTGCTGCGGCAAAGGTGTCGCTTCAATATATGATTCTTGAGCAGGAAATCTGTACGGAGTTGATCTCACTGGTGCTTGCCATATTTCATCGGATGGTGTGTGATACACCACATGGTATTTACGAGGAACGACTGGTGTGTCTTCTTGCACATCCTCCCGGTCCCTCTTCTCTGCTTGACACTCAAGTGTCGCTTGTTCTTGCAGCAGAGCAGCACTGATCAACTCGGTGTAACTGCCTTGATTGAACAAGGCTAACTTCTCTTTTAGTATGGCACTCAAGCCATAGAAAAAGTAGTCACACATTGCAGCTTTGCTCGTCGCATAAGCAGGAGCGTATTGTGCCAGAAGGTTGAATCGTCTGACATAATCCAGGACACTCATGTCCCCCAGCTTCAAGTTCCTGAATTCTTGCTGTTGGGCCTTAATAAAACCCATAGGAATGTGACGAGCACGGAATGCTTCACGAAATTCCGTCCATTCCACTTGATGGCCTTCTGGAACGGTGGCAAGATAAGCGAACCACCAATTTCCGGCGGCTCCATGGAGCTGTTGAGCTGCAAATAATGTCTTCTGATATTCGTCGCACTGAAACACTCCAAACTTGGACTCCATAACTCGAAGCCATTGATCAGCTTCCACTGGTTCATTGGCTTCCGTGAAGATTGGCGGTTGTGTCGCCAAGAAATCCAAATAGGCGTTCCGAGGTGGAACGTCCTGTTGCGCACGTTGGAGTAAGCCCTTTTGTACCAAGGCTTGGAGTAGTCTTGTGTTCTCTTGACTTGACTCGACCATCTGAGCCATGACATCCGCCCATACCGTTGATGGCGGTGCCCGTGGTAGAGTCGAGTCATTATCGTCTCGGCGAGAACCTTCAGTCCTACTCGGAGAATGAGTACGCACCATACGGCAAAATAATCATTTTTGAAGGGAGTCAAAACTTGATATCAGCAGTATGTGAAAGTATGTAAAACATGAACATGCTAAAACTTTATGAAAGCATAACAAAATTTCATGTTTACACATCTTTCTAAAGCCAACACATTCCGTCCCTCATTCTGTACAGAACAGACCTTTCTGTACTTAACCCAGAATTTGATCCAGTTACTAGCATTTTCATAACTCAAGTTGAATACCAAAGTTAAAGTTAACTTCAGTATCTTTCCAACGAGTACTCTTATGCCCCTATATCATCTCTGGATCAATAGCTATGACTGTTCAAAGTTGACAGAATTTTCTGGATAAAATTTACCAGCCTCTCCTTTGTATGTGGCTGTTTTCATCACAGTTTTACATACAAATGGGGTAAACTTCTGAACAAACTGTGAACTACAAAATTGTTGTAAATTTCCTAACCTTTCCAACGGTGTATCATATGACCCTTAGAAATTTTTCTACAGACTGTGACGGCTAATTTACAGCAACATCCAGAGAAGTTTGCAGCTGCTCTGTTTTCTGAACAGTTTGCATTCATCTGGACATTCAGCCAAGTTGGTGTCGGAATTGGCTCTGGAGTTCTACAGAAAAGTTGTAGAGCACTTTATAACCTTTCCAGAACTGTATAAATACCTCCATTGGGTCAATCTAATAATAGTTACGGTCTGTTAAAGCCCAGAAAAATTTCTGTCTGAACAGAGCACTCTGTCTTTGAGATCAAAAGAAGCCTAACGAGCCTCTTCTTTGAAACATAGTTCAAATGAAGAGCTCAGTAACTAATATGTGCTTTATCACATCCATTTTTAGTTTTGAAGTTAGTCATGAATGATTTCTTCATCGGTAAGGATACTATCCAGTGTAGTACGGTGACGATGCACCGTAAGACATATGACGGTACTACATTGCCTCACCGAAGAAAAACCTAACCGGATCACACCGGCATATACGTATCCTTAGGTGGCACTAAAACAGTCACTCGCAAACGTGTTCTACATGTACTAAGGTTTTCGTGGTTAGGACCTACATAAGCCACACTCAATCGTCAGGTTCGGCTGCACGCCGAACCCGGTATCCATACAGTTCGTACACCCGGCCGTCATCACTCGCCCAGGTGTTCTCAGGCCAAACACGACTTGAGCTACGTGTTCACGTTACTGACCACGTGACGGGGTCTCCCACATTGCACCACGCACGCCTGGGATAGACGCTGCTCGAATACCCCAAACGACATGAAGAGTCGTAGAGGATACTAAAGCGAGTCGGGTTACCTGCCACCCGTGAGGCTCCACCCTTCAGCTTGTGCGCACTGGTGGACAGTGCATACGTGCACCCCCCAAGACATAAACCGTCCCGAGATGCACGATTTTCCGACATAACAAATAAGTTAGGTTGCCACCTTCATTATATGCTAATAGTAATCCTTATGTGGGCCTAGTACCGTTATCTCACCGTATCCTAAGTTTTTGACGTAATTTGATGCTCAATCCGTGCTCTGTTCCCAACGCAGCTCTGATACCAGCTGAGACACCCAGGACCTCGTCGGGTGGTGCCGCATAGCACACGGGTTGCAGAAACACATCATATTACATAAATAGTTTGCGGAAGCGTACAGGAAAGTTTTACAAATAGTTATATCAGAGTAAACTACAGCGGAAGACTATTACTCTCACGACTCATGTCTAAACTAGCAACAAAGAAACGGTCCAGCCCGCGGACGTTTCTTACTAGCAACACGAGGACAATCTGCAGCGGCGAGGATGCTCTTTGAGTAAGCACTCGGATGTTCCCGAGTCTCATCAGCACCCCTTCTCATAAACATCGAGTCAATTACCTGCAAAACAACTCGGATAGCATCCGTGAGCATAACGCTCAGCAAGACTTAACCATCACCCTAAACATGAAACTCTAAGTGAGGTTATGAACCTAACATAGGATGGCATAAGCATAATTAAACTCGCCTAAAAGTGAATCCTTACTTTCAGTATTAATTGCAGTATTTTAAGTAACCCTGGGCACGCCACATCGGGAGCCCACAATCAAACAAGAAAAGCTTTCCCCCGATGTAAATTGCTCATGGCATAAAAGAATCAGGTTTGCACTAGCCTATTCATCAAGATCCAATACAAAGGTAGGATAATACTTCACATCAAAATGATTAGTTCCTTTCTCATGCAAGTTCTTACTACGTCACGACTGTGAGAACAAGTATGCTCGGTCCATTCCGCGAGCGACGGTGATTCGAATCAATAACACCCGGACTACACGACACGTACGCCCGTACTCGACGTTGCCCACAACAACCATCACTGACGTCGTACGTGGCAGCCTTTCCCCCGTTTCACCCCCGCTGAATCGATCAAGTCGCCCCGTACAGTAGCTACACTCATGGTGCACCTACCGACATGAGATGTCATGAGAATATTCCCCACATACTGCACACCGGCCTTCCGCCTGAGGCGACCCGAGGTACATCGGTTTACTAGGACCCATATAGCCAGCATGAGTCCGGTACACAACTCAAACTTGTTCAACAGGGCCGCATACGGATCGGTCCTTGACCGACACAGACAGGTCTACAGCACCCAGGCCCCTATGTCCTGCTGCTCCTACAACCTTCCGGTCTCAATTTAACTTGCTAATTCAATTACGAACCAATCCCGTATGCCCCTGTTGTTCCTAAATCTGCGAGTAGCATCTCACCACTCGACTTCTACCGAACCGTACTTAAGCATGGCAGTTCTACACGGTGAAAGACACCTACCCAATACTCCATGGGTCATTTGGCTATGCAAGAGGGGTATCAAACACTAGACCTAATGCACAGTTTAAATCTTAACCGAAAGTGAATACAAAAGAAAAACTTAACAGCTGTTAAATGCAAACCAGAGCTTGCCTGTTTTGCAGGGTAGTCGTATATAATCAGTTAGTGTCCTTACAGATCCACCCTTGATTCTCCGGAGCTTGATCCACTTCGATGAATCGCTCCTTTGAATCCCCTTCGTTGTGGTTCCTATTGAAATGCATATGCACATGTTTTATAGAATGTAATGGGAAGAAGTTATAGAATCGAGTTCTTAGGAACAGAGGTTGTGTGGAAAAGCCAAGAATGGCTTGGTTGCCTCTGTTGTGCAAAGAAACAGACTTAAACTAAATTGATCTTAAGGCCTTAGCTATTCACCAATCATTTCCCCTAATGAACATAATAGATAAACTGAAAAGATTTGAGTGCAACTGAAGAACAAGAACTCCAATGGCCTCAAAACTTTTACAGCAGGTTCTATACTACCTAAGGATTTAGCTTGCCAAATTGCAGCTAATGTGGAGTCATATTGTGACCTCCATAATTCTCACAATATCTCTTATGTATTTTTCCCTTATACATAAGTATGGAGAATAAGAACAGGGAGTTCAAGGACTCATCTTGGGCTGATAATTTACATATGAGTTCTTGATCACATGAGAGTAACCTGGTCCAAAATTCAGCCCTTTTACTTGAGTGGTTCTCTCAGAAAAATTCTTTAAGCAATTCTACTTAAAAGAATTAATTCTGGAGTAATGTGCATTTTCATGCCCAATTAAGTGAACTAAAATTCCCAGTATGACTCAGAGAGCTTGCCTAAATTTTCCTATGATTTTTGGAGCTATGGATTGCTCTGAACAGATTTTTGAACTGCGAAACATTTTCTGAAAATGTTTCTGGACTCTTTTGAACACAGTAGTTTGCATTTAGCAAATTCCTACTCAAATTATCTTCAAATGAGCTCAAAATTTTCTAGCTGGTCAATACTATGCTAAAGAATATTCTGGAAAAATTTGGGGATTTTTGGATAACCCAAACTCCCTCAATAATTCTTTTTCGGAAAACCTTCCAAGAATTTTCCAGAATATAATATTAACTTTCATACAAATCTGAGTTCATATTTGGATAGAACTCAGAGAGATGAATCCAACCCAAGTGGAATCACTCAAATTGGAGTTTTACACAGGGAGATATGAATTTCCCAAGTTTGAGCCAACCCTGGAATTATTTTCCTATTGAAAATCTGGCTGGACCCACTGTTTTGAATTCCAGCCAATAGCAACAAAGCCACACCGGGCCGCAGCACCTCAGCGCGCCAACACACGGGATCCCGGCCACACCCGATCCCGGGTTTAAAATTTGAGCTGCTGACAGGCAGGGCCCACGCTTCGTCTTCTTCCTTCGGCTCCTCGCTCGCGCCCACGCTGCCCCTCGCCGGCCCGACGCCGGAGCTCGCCGGCTCGCCGTTTCCGGCCACCGCCTGAGCTGAAACTCGCCACCAGGGAGTTTGTGACACCGAGGAACACGGCTGTGGGGTTTGCTAGGGCTGCCGACGACCGGAACATGGCCGGCGACGTGCGACAGCTACTGTGTGGGTTCGGCGGCGTTGCCTGAGGTATCCAGCCCGCCAAAACCTGTGCGGACGAGCCCTATAGCACCAGTGGATGATCGCAAGGCTCGGCATGGCCCCTAAATGGCTCGGGAACAGCCGCAAGTCAGTCGTCACCGTGCGCCCGATTCGGTCCGCCGAACAAGTGCTCGGTAGACCTCAAAATACGTCGCCCCAAAGGGTTTTCATGCGACGGATGCTAAAGAGAACATGATAGCCGGCTAGTCCAGCTCCTACGTGCAAAGTTTGATGAGCTAAGAATGAATAGAAGTTGAGAATTTTAGATTCCCATACCGGATGCTTGGTTTGAAGCCGCGGGAGCAAAACTTCGAAATTCACCGGAGATGCTTCATGGTATGGCCTGAGCTTGGGCTGAGAGCAGCACCGCACCTGTGCGCGTCCGTAGCTGTGATCGCTCGTCCGTGAAACCCGCTGTGGAGGGCTGTCCACGAGCGCCCGATCATGCTTTTGAGCTAAGTCGCCGCGGCGGCGGTTGTTCTCGGGCACTGGAGGCCGAAGCTTGCTTTCTTTCAGGTCAGGGAGGTGGAGGTTGAGTTCGTGGGAGTGTTTAGCTGCTCAGGGGAGGAAGAGCGCGGTGGTTTCGCCGTTCTTCCGATCGGACCGAGAGGGGAGGGGGAGAACGGCTGCTGTTCGTGCGCTCGCGAGGGGGGGGAAGCACAACTGGGCCTTTTGCTCGGCTGAGGGGACGTGAACACAGGGAGAAGCACGAGGCACCGCCTTGGTGGGTCAGCGCATGGGGGCAGGCAGCAGGAGGTGGCACAGGTAAGCACCTCGGTGGCTCCCGTGAGCTGTTCAGGGAAATCTCCCACTGAGGCCAAGACTTAGGATGCAAGGCTCCTCCTTTACCTCTGTGACATGTGGGTCCCACTCCACATTTCTTCCCCAAATATCTTCTCAATCTGATCCTCTTAATTCCCAAAATTCTGAGTTTTAAAATGTGGGTTAGAAATTTGAATTCTCCAAATTCAGTTTGAATTGGTATGACAAATTTGAGTTTGGCTAGAATTTACAAATGCTTCTCTTACACTCCTCTTTGAGCCCACCCTACAAATGAAAAGGTGCTGATAACACTTTTCCCTATCAATCCAACTATATGGCTGCATGTTTATTCAAAGTTCTTGGTTATGACATGTGTGAACTTTGAATTTCAAATCTGAATTTAAAACTTACATGCAAAGAGGTATTTAACTCCTTATTGGCTCAACACTTTTAAATAAAAAATGTGAGCCTCATTTTGGATGGTCATCCATGTATTACTTTGCATGAAGAAAAGTTTTAGCAAGTCCCATTTTTCATGTCTTTGCCACACATATGAACTCAAACCTTGGTTTTTATTCATACACATTTTTGGGACTTCTACACGTGACGTAGAAAGAACAGGCTAATTACATGTTAAAATGTTGCTGCTTGAAAGATGGACATTGATTGTTAATGATTTTCTTCAGTTTAGAGCTAATTAAATTTCCTTTCGACTTTGGGCAAAGTACATGAGAGAAATGCATTTCTTGTTTGATTGCGGCTCTCTCATGTGCCTTAGCGTAAGGTTCTCCACAACTTGCTGCTAAAACTTGAAAGTAAGGTTCCACTAAGTAGGCGAGTCCTTTGCAACTTACTTTACCTCATGCACCTACCACCCTTCATGTAGATTTTTCATGTTTAAGAGAGACGGGTCAGTCTTGCTGAGCCTTCATGCTCACTGCTTGTGTTTGAAGCTTTTGCAGGGTTCTATGAGGAAGGGACTCCCAAGGAGGAGACAGAACCCCAGGAGGGGAACCCCGTCGAGTGGGAGTCGTGTGCGTGCTAGTAAGGACACGTTCACGGGCTGAACGTGAACTTGATGCGTAGTCTACGCCCGTGAGTGTAGACTGAACATATTTTGTTGTAAAAATGTTCATAAACCTGTTTATGTAATAAAACTTTGCTTCCACTTTGTACCTTTGATGTGTGTTATCCGGTGCTGCGCAACGCAGCACCCCTCAGCGTGATCCTGGCTCGACAAGACCGTGGGGTCGTGTCAGGCCCTTACATTCCTCCCCCCTTAAAAGAATCTCGTCCTGAGATTATAAGGTGAAAATGAGAGAGAGGACGGTGGAAACATACTGTATATGCGACGTGAAAAACTCCTTCGGTCTCCCATGTCGCTTCATCTATGGAGTGATTACTCCATAGAACTTTGTAGAACCACAACGTACGGTTGCGTGTGGTTCGGGCCTTTTCATCAATAATCTGAACCGGTTCCCCCCGATACGTGAGATCCGGTTTCAGTTCTTCTATATCCTCCAGCTGAATGGTAGTTGATAGCTTGAGACACTTCCTCAGCTGGGAGATGTGAAAGACGTCGTGTACACCGGAGAGTGCTTCTGGTAATTTCAGCCGGTATGCTACTGATCCACATCTTTCTGTGATCTGAAATGGACCGATGAATCGGGGTGCTAACTTTCCCCTCACCCCGAATCTGTTCACGTCCTTCATTGGAGACACACGTAGGTATACGTGCTCCCCGACTTCAAACTGTAAAGGGCGTCTTCTCCGGTCCGCATACTGTTTTTTCAGGATTGGGCGGCTTTTAGGATTGCTTGAATCAGCCGAACCTTTTCCTCCGTGTTGCTGACAATATCAATGCCGAAGGTGACCCTTTCGCCAGACTCACACCAATTGAGTGGTGTGCGACATTTCCTCCCGTATAGCGCCTCATAAGGCGCCATCTTAATGCTGGCTTGGTACCCATTGTTGTATGAGAACTTGGACAATGGCAAGTGATCATCCAAATTCTTGCCGTGGTTGATAGCACAAGCTCGTAATATATCTTCTAAAATTTGGTTTACCCGCTCGGTTTACCCATCTGTCCGTGGGTGGTACGCTGAACTACGGATCAACTTTGTCCCCCATGCCGCATGTAGCTGCTCCCAAAAATGGGACACAAATAAAGTGCCCCGATCCGATACGACGGTGCGGGGTACGTCGTACAAGCATAGGATCCGTGAGATGTACAATTCAGCATACTTCTTGGCGTTGTAGTTTGTGTTGACCGGGATGAAATGGGCAACTTTGGTGTGCCGGTCGACGATCACCCACTATGAATCATGCTTCTGAAAAGTGGTGGGTAACCCAATGATGAAGTCCATGCTCACATATTCCCACTTCCAGGCAGGAACGCCCAGTGGTTGTAGAAGTCCCGGTTTCCTCATGTGGTCTGCCTTCACCCTTCGACATGTATCACACTCGGACACGTACTTTGCGATCTCCCGCTTCATCCGTGTCCACCAAAATTTTCTCCTGAGTTCTTGATTCATTTTGTTACTGCCGGAGTGAATAGAAAACATTGACAAGTGAGCCTCATCAAAGATTTTCTTCCGTAACTCTGATTTACGGGGTACGACGATCCGATCCTTGAACCATAAGATGTCGTCTCCGTCTTTCCGGAAACATTTCAGCTCCCCACTGTCTATACGTCTCCGCAAATGCGACATGCCCTTATCATGTTTCTGAGCTGCCGCTATCTCTTCACGGATGGTGGGGATCAACGCTAAGTTGTAGAGAGCTCCATGCGGAATCACATGTAATGGTGGCTTGCTCTCTTCCAACGGTGTGATGGTCAGATTGTTGACGTGTGACTTGCGACTCAGCACATCCGCCACTACGTTTGCCTTGCCGGGGTGATAATGCATCTCTATTTCATAATCCTTTATCAACTCTAACCATCTTCGCTGCCTCATGTTCAGCTCTTTCTGAGTGAATATGTACTTGAGGCTTTTGTGGTCGGTATATAAATGTACGACGTTACCGAGGAGGTAGTGCCTCCACATTTTAAGCGCGAGCACCATGGCAGCAAGCTCCAAGTCATGAGTTGGATAATTATGCTCATGGTTTCTAAGATG
Organism: Neostapfia colusana; assembly: GCA_030760725.1. Lineage (NCBI taxonomy): Eukaryota > Viridiplantae > Streptophyta > Magnoliopsida > Poales > Poaceae > Neostapfia > Neostapfia colusana. The sequence continues at coordinate 55,915,270 of JASWHV010000014.1, read as the reverse complement.
TCGTGATCCATAAGCGACCACCCTTTGGTCTTGCATCAGCACACATCCGAGCCCAATGCCGGATGCATCGTAGTACACATCGAACGGTTTTGTTGTGTCTGGCTTCGCCAAAACCGGTGCTGATGTTAGGTGCTTCACTAATGCCTTGAATGCTGCTTCACATGCTGGACTCCAAACATATTTGGTAGCCTTCTTTAGCAGCTCTGTCATAGGCTTGGCAATCTTTGAGAAGATTGCAATGAACCTCCGATAATATCCCGCGAGTCCGAGGAAACTCTGTACCTTGTGAACAGTTCTCAGGGACTTCCAATTCATCACTTGTGTGATCTTACTCTGGTCTACAGTGATGCCCTCCGCTGAGATGATATGCCAGAGAAAGGCACTTGCGATATCCAGAATTCGCATTTGCTGAATTTCGCGTATAGCTTGTGATCCCTTAGCCGTTGCAAGACTAACGTAGATGCTTCGTGTTTCCTTCCTCCGACCTGGAATATACCAATATGTCGTCGATGAAGACCACGACAAACTTGTCCAGCTCTGGCATGAATACCGAGTTCATAAAGTACATGAAATGAGCTGGAGCGTTGGTGAGGCTGAAGGACATGACCAGGTACTCATAAAGCATGTACCTCGTCGAGAAAGCCGTCTTTGGAATATCCTCAGCCCGTATCTTAATCTGGTGGTACCCGGATCTTAAATCCATCTTGGAAAAGATCTTTGCTTTGACCAACTGATCAAACAACATGTCGATCCGTGGCAACGGGTACTTGTTCTTGATGGTTACGGCGTTTTGTAGACGATAGTCCACACAAAGCCACAACGTCTCGTCTTTCTTCTTCACGAATAATGCCGAACTCCCCCATGGCGAGGAGCTCGGCCTAATAAAACCCTTTTCCAGCAGGTTCATTAACTGCGTCTTCAGTTCAGCCAATTCCTTGGGCGCCATCTTGTACGGCCTTCGGGATATTGGCATGGTTCCCGGTGCAAGTTCAATCTTGAACTCCACCTCTCTGTCGGGTGGCATCCCCGGTAAATCATCCGGGAACACGTCAGGGAACTCACGGACTACTGGAATATCTTCCAATCTGATAGTTGTGGACTGATATACACTTGGAAGTTTTATTTCTGGACTGTCTAGAAATAGGGAATGAGATTCGTGCACTTCTGAGTTCAAGTGCACGACTCGGAGGACGGTGTCTAAAACAGCGCCGTGGTGGGTTAACCACGACACCCCTAAAATGACGTCGACCTTTTGTCCCTCTCGAACTATGAGAGACGTAGGGTATACTCTACCCTCTAAGCATAATGGCGCTTTTGGAACCATCATGCTTGCTGAAATTTTCCCACCCGGTGAACAAATCAAGTATGGACTATCGGTGGGTAGTATTTGCAAGCTGTATTTAGCAATAAAAGCTTGGCTAATGAAGCTATGTGTGGCGCCTGAATCAAATAACACTATAGCGGCAAGCTGGTGGAGTTGGAACATACCTGCAAGGATTGATTCACCCTCCGGCACGTCCTCTATGGAATGTTGGCGGACAGAGCCAGGCCTAGGGTTTGCCCGCCACGCATTAGTGGGGTTCCGGGGCTGATTCCTCCCCGAAAGCTGTGGTGCAACTCCGTCGCCTTGCCTCTCAGGACAATTGTTGGCGAAGTGTCCTGGACGACCACACTTGTAGCATGTGGCTGCTGCTTGTCTGGTGCTTGGGGGATGAAAGCCCGGCATGCGCTGCTGAGGTGCATACGCACGCGGCATCGCCCGCTGCTGCTGTTGTCGCTGCGGAGGTGGTACTGGCAGTGCCGGCCTGAATGCCGGTGGAGAATATGGCCGACTGCATAATGGCATTGGCCTCTGTGGTGGCTGCCAGCCGGAGTCCTCCTAAACAATCGCAGCATCAATAATATCATTGAGGCTGCCATGATTGAACATCGCCAGCTTGTCCTTCAGGAGCGGGTTAAGCCCCTGGTAGAAATGATCCTGCCGCTTCTCGTCAGTATCGACGTGATACGAAGCATATAGCGCAAGATCATTGAATGCCCTGGAATATTCCAGCGCGTTCCGGCTTCCTTGCTGCAGGCGTAAGAACTCCTGCGTCTTCCTCTTCATGAGACCCGGCGGTATGTGATAGGCCCTGAAGGCCGTCCGGAATTCCGTCCAGGTCATTACTCGCTCGGTGGGCTGCGAAGCACAGTAGTTTGCCCACCAAGCGCTCGCGGATCCTTGAAGCTGTTGGACCGCGAACTGAGTTTTGCGCTGCTCACTTACTTGGAGCAGCCCGAACTTCATCTCCATTGTGCGGAGCCAGTTGTCCGCATCGAGGGGTTCATCCGCCCTTGAAAATACCGGTGGATGAGTAGCCATAAAGTCAGAGTAGGAGCTTTTTTGTTGCTCCTCGCGATCTTGATGCCTCTCTGATCGATACATATTTGCAATGAGGGTTTGCAGCAACTCCGTGTGCTGCTGATGAGAACCCGCCACACTGCCATGATGTCAGCCAAAGTAACCGTTGGCGGTGGCGGTTGTTGCTGTTGCTGTCCCGAGGAATCCTCGGGAGGCTGTTGGGACGTCTCTCCCCCCTGACAGGAACCCCCAATGTCCGGGTTGGCACGAGTGCGAGTCATTCTGAAATTCAAAATAGCAGCGATCAGCACATGTCATACTTAAAAATTCCGTATGAAACAGTAGGTATTGAAGTGACACATGAATAATTTGCACAACATTCACGTATATTGATAAAGCATAAACTTCATACAAGATACATTATCCTCGGGTCTCCGAGAAGTCGGTGCTCATGTCGTCACTACCTATACATACACTACTGTCTACACGACATGTCACCGATTACAAAAGTTTTGGTTACATCACCCTTGCTGCCCTACATGGCAACAGTAACCTCCTACTCAAAGTAATATTCAACCTCCTGTAGGTCGTCCTCCTCCGCTACCTCTGCTGGTGGCTCTGGGTCCACGACCTCCTTTTCCGTTTCGGGTATTGCCGGAAGACCCAAGAACACGGGTACAACACCTAGCACCGGTATGCCCATCACTGGAGGTACGAGGTCCTGCAACGCGTGCACCTCGTCCATGGCCTGGTTGTAGTCCTCTTCCCAGCCTTGCCCCTCCTCAATAGCATCATCCCGCTCTTGAGTGAGGACCTCATTCTGCTGGGTCAGAGCCTGTATTTGTTGTTGTAAAGCCGTGATGTCAACACGGCTCTTCCTCTTCGCCTTTTTCAGACGACGCAACTGATTATGTTGTTCGTTCATTCGCTTGATCGTCGGAAGGAGCACATTGCAGAGTGCGCTGTGAGCACTCTCGAAATGGTCACCACGGCTTGTGCTTTCTTTGAGCTTTGCAGCAAGACAATCCGTATGAACAGCTTGACTGTCCATCACGGCCTTTCCTGCTCTCAACTGGAGGCTGAGGTTCGCCCCCCAGGATTGTACCTTGGGCAACACGGATCTGTTGCCTCCATGTACCTTCCCTCCCACACATGGTTAGCTCGTCCCTCCACAGGAACGAGCGTGTATGGAGTGCCCTCCATAGCTGTGATGGCTCTCTAGGATCATAGGCTAGCCCCACATACCACCACTCGTCTTTTCTGTGCATTTGGTCCTCACTCGTGCGCACCCGGGAAAACTTCCCTGTCGGTCACCCATCCCCAAATTCCTCCGGGCCAAGCACGCTTAACCCCGGAGTCCTTTGCAGGTGGGCTTCCAGAAAAGAAGGTATACCTTGGTGTTATGAGTACTCTATCAATCCTATTAAGACGGGAGTCAGGATATCACACAATCCACCCCCCCTTAGAAGACCGACGGCCTCGTCGATCGACACCAAGACAGGAACGTCCCCTCTTAGCCACGTCCGTACGTTTAGTACTGGCATACACATACCGTACGTCCGGTTAGCAGCATACGTACCATACCGTGTCCCACACAGAGGACCCACGCGTCATGCCTACGTACCTGCGTCTCTAACCCGTACGCTACCGTATCCTTGTCACTGACCCGTACGCACCCGTGAAACTGCGAGGGTCGGCTCTGATACCATTTGTGATGGCTCTCTAGGATCATAGACTGGCCCCACATACCACCACTCGTCTTTTCTGTGCATTTGGTCCACACTCGTGCGCACCCGGAAAAACTTCCCGGTCGGTCACCCATCCCCAAATTCCTCCGGGCCAAGCGCGATTAACCCCGGAGTCCTTTGCAGGTGGGCTTCCAGAAAAGAAGGTATACCTTGGTGGTATGATTACTCTATCAATCCTATTAAGACGGGAGTCAGGATATCACAATAGCCCTCATGTGTAGTTGGCAGAAACGCGACATGGTGTCGCGGGCTGCCACTTGCCACATTTCATCCGGCTATCTGCCCCTCACCGTAACGGTGAACGACAGCCAACCGGGTGGCATAGCACCGGCAGGAACTTTGACATGGATCATCCACATCTTGTTCCCCTCCTTGCCTTCTTCCTTGGCGAGGTACTGCGGCATCTCATTGTACCCGAAATATTGAAGCATTTGCCTCAACACTTCCGGATAACCGCTGCGGCGGGAACAGTGGGACACCACCCACCCGTTCTCCAATTGTTTATCTGCTGTCATCTGTAGAAACATATTTAAGAAATGTCAAATATTTATTTGAACAGTAAACCATTGAGTTATAACATAAAACATGTCATTGAACTCATAAGGCTTGGAAACATAGTTCAAACTTAAACAAATTTGACTGCTGATCTGCTGTCCAATATGACAGCCCTGACCAGTTTCCATTTCAACCTGATTTAGACCATGCTAAAGGCAAAACCAATTCTGTAGCTCAACATCAAAGTTAAATTTAACTTCAAAATATTTCTACAAAGTATTTGCTTGGCCTAAGATCTGTCCTGGTTCTATGAGATGTCAAAGTTGACATAATTTCTGGAGAAAATTGGCCAGCACCTCCCTGCTTGAGGTACTGATTTTATACAAGAATTCCAGTGAATTCTACACCAAATATGACAAAACTTTCTGTTACAAAGTTGTTACCCATCTCATGGGCTTTCCAGAACTACCTAATTTTCTATTTTTGGATTTTTATGCAGGAAGTTATGCTCAATTTACAGAGAGTTACAGAGAGTTTTTGCTCTGCTTGTTTTATGGACAGTTTAAACTCTACTGCATTTTTCGTTTGGTTAGGGGATGAAACACCTCTGGACATCAAAAGAAAAGTTGTAAATATTTTCCAAAGATTTCCATAAATGTATCATATGACCAAATCCTCGAAAGAACTCAACCTCTAACCTCTGATTTACTTCAGCCTTATTCCAGCTGAAAACAGGGGACTCTGTCCTTAGTACCCTATAAGTTGAAAACTTGTTAACTTTGAACATCCTGATTAAGGGAAGGAGCTGCATCAAGTTTTAGTGCTCTGTATTTTAACTTTCAAGTTTTACAATGCAGTTGCTAATTTAGTGGGGTGTGACGTCGAAGCGTCACCAGATCATGTAGGTACTATGTTTCTCACAAAGAAAAAGCTATACCGGACTTAGCCGGCTTCGTTAGTTCAGTGGCACTAAGCGTCTCTCGCACATGGATGCTACACATCTACCGTTTCGTGGGTAGACTACCTGCAAATAACTCATACAATCGTCAGACTCGGCTGCACACCAAGCCCGGTATCCATACACTTCATACACCCTGCCGTCATCACTCGCTCGGATGTTCTCAAGCCAAACACGCCTTGAGCTACGTGTTCACGTTACTGACCATGTGGCGGGGTCTCCCAAATTGCCCAAAGCACGCCAGGGACATATGTTTCTGAAATACCACACATGACATGAAGAGTCGTAGAGGATATTAAAGCGGGTCGGGTTACCTGCCACCCGTGGGGTTCCACCCTTCTGCTTGTGCGCACTGGTTGACAGCGCTTACATGCACCCCCAAGACATAAAGCATCCCGAGATGCACGATTTTCCAACATAAGAAAATAGGTTAATATGCCACTTTCTATACACTAATAACATCCTTATATGGGCTACTAACTCGTTCCTCACCGAATTTTTGAAAAAGATGACCTTTGTAGTGCGTTAAACCTCAAGCGATCTCTGATACCACGCTGCGAGGGCCCCACGGCCTCGTCGAGCAAGGATCACGCTGAGGGGTGCTGCGTTGCACAACACCGGATAACACACATGAAAGATACGAAAGCGGAAGCTAAGTTTTATTACATAAACAGGTTTATGAACACTTTTACAACAAAATATGTTCAGTCTACACTCACGGGCATAGACTATGCATCGAGTTCACGTTCAGCCTGTGAACGTGTCCCCGCTAGCACGCACACACACTGACCCGGCGGCGTGCATGACTCCCACTCGACGGGGTTCCTCTCCTGGGGTTCCGTCTCCTCCTCGGGAGTCCCTTCCTCATAAACCCCTGCAAAAGCTTCAAACACAAGCAGTGAGCACGATGGCTCAGCAAGACTGACCCTTCTCCCCTATACATGAAACTTCTACATGAATGGTTTTAGGGTGCATGAGGTAAAATAAGTTGCAAAGGACTCGCCTAATTAATGGAACCTTACTTTCATGTTAAAGCAGCAGGTTGTGGAGAACCTTACGCTAAGGCACATGAGAGAGCCGCAATCAAACGAGAAACGCATTTCTCTCATGTACTTTGCCCAAAGTTGAAAAGAACATTAATTATCTCTAAACTACAACAAGACATTAACAAGCAAAGTACAACTTTCACATCAGCAACTTTTAACATGTATCTAGCCTGTTCTTTCTACGTCATGGTACATTGAACAAGTGGTACTCACTTACCACGAGGGACGGCGATTATAATCGATTTACACCTGCAGGGTTACCCGAATAACCCAGCACGTATGCCCGTACTCTATGTTGCCTACAGCAACCATCACGGACGTCGTACACAACCACCTTTCACCCGTCAGCCAAATGCTGAACCGGTCCAATCGTCCCGAGCAAGAGGTCTGTGCGCGCGCATCCGAAGTACCGCCAGCTGATTTACACCTTGAGATCTCAACCTACCCTCTGAACAACGAGCTATGCCTCAACACACAGCTAACCGAATTACATCGGTTTCCCGGTTCCCACATAGCCGGTAGGTCTTCGGTACTATTCTAGCTTGTTCAATAGGCCCACGTACTGCTCGGTCCTCAATCGACACAAGCGGAGCTCTGACACCCAGGCCCCAAAGTCCTGCTGCCCTTACTCTCCTCTCGGTCTCATTTTTATTGCCATGTGTTTCATTTGCTATATTTACCCGAGCGATGTGCCTCTAGCCTATTCTCGCGAGTAGTTCCAACTACTCGACTTGTACCGAATCCTACCCTATCTTAGAATTGCAGTAGCTAACAAGGTTTTCAAACCTAATCCCAACACAGGGTTTTCTTGGCTATGCATCTGGGTTTCAAACAAGACTCTAATGCAAGAATTAAGTGGGTGCTCAAAGTAAGTTCTCAAAACAGTAAAAATTTGTAAAACGGGTTAATGCAAACCGGAGCTTGCCTTGCTGCTCTTGGTTGTAGGCTAGCTGTTCTTTCAGAGTGACGAAGTCTAACACTTCGGGTTCCTCCTCAAGCTTAGCGACTACATGAGATAAACATGTATATGTATCAATTTAAATGCATTTGAATTGAAGTTAAACTTGTGAAGACTATAAGTCTTACTAGACAGATCCAATGGCTCCGAAATTTTTACTGTGGTTTGGTTACGACCTAAACAAAGACTTGGCCAAGTTTTATTTTCAGCAAAGCTCATTTGAGCCCTCCACAAATAATTATTTACTTGACCTTAATTGGAGCTCCTAGGGTGTTCTAGGGATTTTCATAGAGCAAGCCATGACTTTCTGAAAACTAGATTTTCAAAGGGTTCTAGTAGAGTTGGTCTCACTTAATTTGAAGGTTCCTAGCTAAATATATGAGCTAAACAATTTCAGAGAAATTCTGATAATGTTTCTGGACATTTTCTATTTTCCCTGGAACAGTTTTATTAATCACACCATTGGGTGGATCAAATGAGCTAAAATGGATCTGAAATTTTTATGGTAGCTCAGAAATATTTCGGTGAACATCCCAGCAAAATTTCTGAATTTTCCTCCAAAGGATTCTCCAGTTAAAATTCTAACCATTTTAAACTTTGAAGAATTAATACTGGAAAATATGGATTTTCATGAAGTGAAACTTGATTTGATGGAAAGTAATCAGAGAGCTGAATCCAACAAAATTTGGTTCACTTGATTTGGAGTTTTCTAGCCAATGTTATGTGGGTTTGAAGTTTGAACTAAAACTGAAAATCAGGGAAATGTTTAAATTGCTGCGCGTGGGACCGGGGCTACGTGTCAACTTCTCAGCGGTCGACACACAGGGCTACGGAATCTGTCGCACTCAGCCACACCTGATCCGGTGCCACAGCTAATCCCAGGTTTTTAAAATATCAGCCGCTGACACGTGGGACCGGGTGCTTCGTCTACCTCCGGCCTCCCGCGCTCGGCCGCCGCCCCCTCGCCGGAGTGCTCGCCGGAGGGCTTCTGCCGTGTGCCAAACTTCACAATCTTGGCCGCCTCTGCCTATTTCGACTTGGGCAACACGATGCTGGGCTTAGATCGTCGTGACAGTCACCAGAACAGTGTCGGTGACGAGTGGTGGCTTCGGAAGAATTTCAGCCGTGTCGGCCGGACTTCCTAGCACCCCAAACGATCGAGCAAAAGGCCGGAGAGCATCAGTAGACCCTAGGGAAGCTCGGCATGGGCTCGAAGCAGCTCGAGAGAGGTCATAAGTAGGCTCTCACCGTACGCCCGATGCTTCTAGAATAAGCCGCCGTTGGCAAGCTTGGAAAAACGCCATGTACAGGGGTTCTCATGCTAGGTATTGTGAAGCCAACTTTTGTGCCACTAAGTCTAGTTCGTGTAGGAACAGTTTGAGACTCTATAAACAACTATGGAGTGAGAATTTGGCGGATCCACACCCGAAGGTCGGTCTGCGCTGAGTGAAAGGGGAAACTTAAATTCATCGCCGGTGATCAAACACTCGGGCTGTGATTCGGGGGTGAGCAGCACCAGCCTATAAAGCGTCCGAGGGCGCCTTAGCTTGGGTGTGACACTCTCCCATTTGGGCTGTCCCCGGGAGCCCAAGGTGCGGTGGACTTAGATCGCCGGAAAAACTTTCGGTATGAGCAAGATCATCCTAATTCGGCTAAATTTCTACGACGGGGAAGGAAGAGGAGAGCCTCTAGTACCGTTTTACAGCTTGGAGGGAATGGAGCGGCTGTGATCACGAGCTCTCTGATCAGTTTCCGAGAGCGCGGTGGCGAGGCGATGCTTTCTTGCGCAAGAACGAAGAAATGATCGGGAGTGCCTCTGTTCGGCTCCGCTGCGAGGATAAGAGGGAGGGGGTGAGATGGTGCAGTGATCGGGGCGGCAATCAGCTTCTGTCCCGATCGACTCTTGCCGCGGAGGCAGCCCGAGCCGGCGCAAGAAACCGAGTTGAACCCCTCAGTCGGTTGCTTTGGTTATTGAGGCGGACATGTGGGTGCCACACAGATTTAACCTCTGAAATTAAATTTTCCCCACTGCTCTAAACAGTAGAGACCCAAATACCGTCTCATTTTTGAATTATCAACCACAAGCCCATTTGAAGTTGATAGAATTCAAATTGTGATGTGTTTGAATTAATTTTCAGCACATATGCAGTTTGAAATTCAAATTGAGTTTGAATTTGCTAAACTTGGCTCATGTCACGATCAACTCCAAATGGAGTGAAAATTTGTGTGTGAGCTCACAAAAATGTGCTGAGTAAAAATATGCCTCCCACTTTTGAATTCATGGGATGCAAGTAGTTTGAATTTGAATTTGAGTTCAAACTACCCTCTTTCTAGTTATACCCAAAAAGACCTCAAAAGGTTTTGGGTTTGGGTTACATTTGGCATGGACATTCCTAGCAAGGTGTAGGAGTTTTTCATATGCCCAGCCCCTATATGAGGCATGTGGGAAATGCCACTTTTGCATTTTATAAGTTTATTCTCTAATGAGCATGTTGATGGTGTTTACTTGCTCTTCAAATGTATTCATAAAGTTTCTTCAAATGAGGTGTGTGTGTGGTGATGAACACTTTGAATATGTGCCAAAAACTTAGGCCCTTACAAATTTCACAATCGGGCACACGATGAAAGCTATTTTAGAGCCCTTCCAAATCCTTGGTGTGACCATGTCAAGCTTCTCTAGCATGCACTGATGCTTTAGGGCCATCGTTTGGCGGGCTAGCACATCGGGGCGACGTTGCCGAACATTCACCGAGCCGCCACATCGGTGCGAGCTAGGTTAGAGCCTTTGCCGGCCGGGGGAAGTGCCCCCAACGTGTTCAACATGATGGGTTAAGCACTGGTGGTGAGCAGTAGCTTGGGAGAAGGCCGGGAAGCTGAAATCAGGTGAGCTTCGGCGAACTCGGCGGCGCGGGCGTGTGGGAGCCGAAGATTGAAGACGATGGCGCCCGGGCCCGCTGTCAGTGAGAGGGAGAGTAGAGCTGGGATACTCTGTGGAATCATATCAGTTTGTGTCCATGCAAGAAAGATCCTGTGGCCCCGTGTGTTTTGTCCGGGAGAGTGACACGTGGCCCCTGGACCCACAGTCAGAATTTTAATGTTTCCCGGTTTAATTCAAATTGCAGATTTCTTCTAAAACTTTGGAATAGCATAACTTTTGCTAGGAAACTCCAGATTTAGTGATTCAAATTGGGTTAGATTCAGGTTGGAAAACTATATCCAAATATGCAACCCAATTTGTATTAAACTCAATAAATAATTCTTGAAAATTCTTTAAATTATTTCAGCAAAAGAATTTTAGAGATAGTTTGGTTCATCCAAAAATACTCACATTTGTCCTGAATGTTTTTTAGGATGTTATTGAACTCCTGTAAAAATTTCAGCTCATTTGGAGTTGATTTGTTTAGGAGAATTCAGATTTCAAGTTGCTGTGTTCAAATGAATACAGAAACATTTTCAGAGAATTCCCAAAACATGGAAATTCAGCTCTGGCGATTCTTAGCCTCACAAATCCTAGGAAAGTTCATGCAGGCTCTATGAACTATAATTGAAATTGTAGTTCACTAAGTTTGACATGAATATTGTAAAGGCCTCAGTTTTTGACACATATTCAAAGTGTTCATCAACACACACACACCTCATTTGAAGAAAGTTGATGAACACATTTGAAGAGCAGGTAACCACCATCAACATGCTCATTAGAGAATAAACTCACAAAATGCAAAAGTGGCATTTCCCACATACATCATATAGGGGCTGGGCATTTGGAAAACTCCTACACTTTGCTAGGAATGTCCATGCCAAGTTTCACCCAAATCCAAAACCTTTTTGAAGTCTTTTTGGTTATAGCTAGAAAGAGGGTGGTTTGAACTCAAATTTAAATTCAAACTGTTTTCATCCCATGAATTCAAATGTGGGAGGCATATTCTTACTCAGCACTTTTTTGTGAGCTCACCCACCAATTTTCACTCTATTTGGAGTTGATCTTGATATGAGCTAAGTTTAGCAAATTCAAACTTTATTTGAATTACAAACTGAATATGTGCTGAAAATTTAGTCAAACCAAACCCAATTTGAATTCTAACCAATTCAAATGGCTCAGGGGTAGATAATTCAAATCACCATGGGCATCGTGGGGATCACTGTTTACAACAGTAAGAGGGAGTTAAGATCAGAGGTTAAAAGGGAATTGGGACCCACAAGTCAGCCACTGAAGAGATTCAACCGACTGAAACTTCCTCACTCGGGTCTTCGGGCTTTAGCAGAGGGCGCCACCGAGGGGAGGGGCGCCGCGCCACCAGCTGCTCGACCACGCGCGAGCCAGGTCGGTGCTGAGCCCTTCTTAAGGCGCTCCTCGCCTCTGCCGAGGTCCCCACACCCGTTTTTCCCCCTCGCAAGAACACTGAGCTGAAGTTCTTCCCTCTGCCGCTCGGAGTGATGGGAGAACGGTGAAACACTCATACCCTCTCCTCCCCGAGCTGCTACACCCTGCCCTGTGCTCCGCACCCACCTTCCCGACCCGGAAACAAGCGAGTTCTGGCCTTCATTGCCCGAGAACGACCGCCACAGTGGTGATCAAGCTTCGGCCGACGGCCGGGTGATCGCGGACAGCCCTCCACAGGGGTTCTCACGGTCAAGCAATCCAGGCTACGGGAGCACGCTAGGTTGGTGCTGCTCTCCACCAATTCTTTAAGCAAATCGTGAAGCATCCACCAAGAATATCTAGATTTTGCTCCGGCGGCCTCAACCCGAGCTTCCGGTATGGTTTGTTTGAATTTCCGCTCTCTGATCCTTCTTAGGTTATCAAATCATGCACATAGATGCTGGACTAGCCGGCGATCATTTTCCTTTTAGCATTCGTTGCATGAAACCGGCTAGGAGTGACGGATTTTGAGCTCGATCAAAGGCGTTCATTGCGGGCACGATCGGTCACATGGTGCCGACCAACTTGCCGCCATTTTGGAACACCTTTGAGGCTTTGTCGAGCTTCCTAGAGGTGTTCTGGTGCTGTAGAGCTGTTTGTTCGAGGTCTTGGCGGGTTGGAACCCACAGCCGACGGCGCCGAACCTCATCCGAGGCCGCCGCACGTCGCCGGGGTAATTCCGGTCACCGACAGCTCGCACTGACCCCACAGACGTGTTCCTCGACGTCGATAACCCCCTGGTGGCGAGTTTCAGACCGTGCGGTGGCCGGCAGCGGCAATCCGGCGAGCTGCGGTTCTGCTCCGGCGAGGTGAGGCGGCGCACGCGCGAGGGGCGTCGGGAGGTAGAAGAAGCCGGGTGGCCCACGTGTCAGCGGCTCGGATTTTAAATCTGGGATCAGTCTGCGGCTTGGATCCGGTGTGCTGGCGCGCAAAAATTCCGTGGACCCTGGTGTGCCGTCGCCTCAGCGCCCAACACGTGTGACCGTGGTCCCACCGGCAGATTTAAACATTTCCCCGATTTTCAGATTTCATTCAAACTTCAAATCCTCATAACTTTGGCTAGCAAACTCCAAATCGAGTGAACTAAATTTTGTTCGATTCAGCTCTCTGAGTACTTTCCAGAAAATCAAGTTTCACTTCAGGAAAATCCTTATTTCTCCAGAATTAATTCTTCCAAATCTAAAATGTTTAGAATTTTAACTGGATAATCCTTTGGAGGAAACTTCTGAAATTTTGCTGGGATGTTCACCAAAATATCCCTGAACTACCATAAAAACTTCAGATCCATTTGAGCTCATTTGATCCACCTAATGGTGTGATTAATGAAACTGTTCCAGAGAAAATAGAAAATGTCCAGAAACATTTTCAGAATTTCTCTGAAATTGTTTAGCTCATATCTTTAGCTAGGAACCTTCAAATTAAGTGAGACCAACTCCACTAGATCCCTCTGAAAATCTAGTTTTCAGAAAGGCATGGCTTGCTCCATGAAACTCCCTAGAACACCCTACGAGCTCCAATTAAGGTCAAGTACATAATTATTTGTGGAGAGCTCAAATGAGCTTTGCTGCAAGTAAAACTTGGCCAAGTCTCTGCTTAGGTTGTAACCAAACCACAGTAAAAAAATTCAGAGTCATTGGGTCTGCCTAGTGAGACTTATAAACTTCACAAGTTTAAATTTCAATCAAATGCATTTAAATTAATACATGTACTTGTTATCTCATGTAGTCGCTAAGGTCGAGGAGGAACCCGAAGTCTTAGACTTCGTTACTCCGGAAGAACAGCTAGCCTACAACCAAGAGCAGCAAGGCAAGCCCCGGTTTGCATTAACCTTTTTACAAGTTTTCATTGTTTTGAGAACTTACTTTGAGTACCATTACTTCTTGCATTAGAGTCTTGCTTGAAAACTCAGAGGCATAGCCAAGAAAACCATGGGTTGGGATTAGGGTTGGAAACCCCGTTAACTACTGCAAAGCTAAGATAGGGTAGGATTCGGTACAAGTCGAGTAGTTGGAACTACTCGCGAGGATAGGCTAGAGGCACTCGACTCGGGTAGAGATAGCACATGAAACACGTGGCAAGAAAATGAGACCGAGCGGAGAGTAAGGGCAGCAGGACTTTGGGGCCTGGGTGCTATAGCTCCGCTTGTGTCGATTGAGGACCAAGCTGTGTGCGGGCCTGTTGAACAAGCTAGAACAGTACCGAAGATCAACCGGCTATATGGGAACCGGGAAACCGATGTAACTCGGGTAGCTGGGTGTTGAGGCATAGCTGGTCGTTCAGTGGGTAGGTTGAGAGTTTGAGGTGTAAATCGGCTGGCGGCACTGAGATGCGCGTGCAGAGACCTCTTGCTCAGGACGATTGGACCGGTTCAACATTTGGCTGACGGGTGAAAGGTGGTTGCGTACGACGTCCGCGATGGTTGCTGTAGGCAACATCGAGTACGGGTGTACGTGACGGGTTGTTCGGGTAACCCTGCAGGTGTAAATCGATTATAATCACCGTCCCTCACGGTCAGTGAGTACCACTTGTTCACTGTACCGTGACGTAGAAAGAACAGGCTATTTACATGTTAAAATGTTGCTGATTGAAAGATGGACTTTGATTGTTAATGATTTGCTGTAGTTTATGGCAAATTAAAGTTCCTTTCAAATTTGGGCAAAGTACATGAGAGAAATGTGTTTCTTGTTTGATTGTGGCTCTCTCATGTACCTTACCGTAAGGTTCTCCACAACCTGCTGCAAAAATTTGAAAGTAAGGTTCCACTAATTAGGCGAGTCCTTGCAACTTGTTTTATCTCCTGTACCTATCACCCCTCATGTAGAAGTTCCATGTTTAGGAGAGACGGGTCAGTCTTGCTGAGCCTTCATGCTCACCGCTTGTGTTTGGAGCTTTTGCAGGGTTCTATGAGGAAGGGACTCCCGAGGAGGAGACGGAACCCCAGGAGGAGAACCCCGTCGAGTGGGAGACGTGCACGCCGCCGTGTTAGTGTGCGTGTGTGCTAGCGGGGACACGTTCACGGGCTGAACGTGAACTCGATGCGTAGTCTACGCCCGTGGGTGTAGACTGAACATATTTTGCTGTAAAAATGTTCATAGACCTGTTTATGTAATAAAACATTGCTTCCACTTTGTACCTTTGATGTGTGTTATCTGGTGCTATGCAAGCAGCACCCCTCAGCGTGATCCTGGCTCGACAAGACCGTGGGGTCGTGTCAGCTTGGTATCAGAGCTCGCTTGAGGTTTAACGCACTGAAAAGGTCATCTTTTTCAAAAATTCGGTGAGGAACGAGTTAGTAGCCCATATAAGGATGTTATTAGTGTATAGAAAGCGGCATACTAACCTATTTGCTTATGTCAGAAAATCGTGCATCTCGGTACGCTTTATGTCTTGGGGGTGCACGTAAGCGCTGTCCACCAGTGCGCACAAGCTGAAGGGTGGAGCCCCACGGGTGGCAGGTAACTTGACCCGCTTTGATATCCTCTACGACTCTTCATGTCGTTTGGGGTATTAGAGCAACGTCTGTCCCTGGCATGCGTGGTGCAATTTGGGAGACCCCGTCATGTGATCAGTAACGTGAACACGTAGCTCAAGGCGTGTTTGGCTTGAGAACATCCGGGCGAGTGATGACGGCCGGGTGTACGAACTGTATGGATACGGGCCTCGGTGTGCAGCCGAGTCTGACAATTGTGTGAGTTATCTGCAGGTAGTCTAACCACGAAACAGTAGACGTGTAGCATCCATGTGCGAGTGACGCTTAGTGCCACTGAAATAACGAATCCAGTTAAGTCCGGTATAGGTTTTTCTTTGTGAGGACGTAGTACCGACATGATCTGGTGACGCATCGACGTCACACCCCATTAAATGAGCAACTTCATTATAAAACTTGAAAGTTTTAATCCAAAGCATTAAAACTTGATGTAACTCCTTCCCTTAATCAGGATATTCCAAGTTAACAAGTTTTCAACTTATAGGCTATTAAGGACAGAGTCCCCTGTTTTCAGCTGAATTAAGGCTGAAGTTAATCAGAGGTTAGAGGTTGATTTATTTCGAGGTTGGGGTCATATGATACATTTCTGGAAATCTTTGGAAGAGCTTTACAACTTTTCTGTTGAGGTCCAGAGGTGTTTCATCCCTTAACCAATCGAAAGATGCAGTAGAGTTGAAACTGTCCAGAAAACAGGGCAGAGCAAATACTCTCTGTAACTCTCTGTAAATTGAGCATAACTTCCTGCATAAAAATCCGAAAATAGAAAATGAGGTAGTTCTGAAAAGTTTATGAGATGGGTTACAACTTTTGAACCAGGACAGATCTTAGCCCAAGCAAATACATTCTGGAAAGCTATTGAAGTTAGCTTTAACTTTGATGTTGAGATCCAGAATTGGTTTTGACTTTAGCATGGCCTAAATCAGGTTGAAATGGAAACTGGTCAGGGCTGTCATGTTGGACAGCAGATCAACAGTCAAATTTGTTTAAATTTGAACTATGATTCCAAGTCTTATGAGTTCAATGACATGTTTTATGTTATAACTCAATGGTTTACTGTTCAAATAAATATTTGACTTTTCTCAAATATGTTTCTATAGATGACAGCGGATAAACAATTAGGAACAGTTGGGTGGTGTCCCACTGTTCTCACCACAGCAGCTATCCGGAAGCATTGAGGCAATGCTTCAATATTTCGGGTACAGCGAGATGCCACAGTACTTCGCCAAACAAGAAGGCGAGGAGGGGAACAAGGCGTGGACGATCCATGTCGAAGTTCCTGCAGAGCCTACGCCACCCGGTTGGGCGCCGTTCACCGTCACGGTGAGAGGTAGACAACCGGAGGGAATGTGGCAAGTGGCAGCCCGTGACACCATGTCGTGTTTCAGCCAGCTACACGTGAGAGCGATGGAGGGCACTCCATACGCGCTCGTTCCGGTGGAGGGACGGGCTCATCATGTGTGGGAGGGGAGGTACATGGAGGCAACCGATCCGGGTTGTCCAAGGTACAACCCCGCGGAGGCGAACCTCATCCTCCAATTGAAAGCAGGAAAGACCGTGATGAACAGCCAAGCTGATCACACGGATTGTCTTGCTGCGAAGCTCATGGAGAGCACAAGCCACGGAGACCATTTCGAGAGTGCTCACAGCGCACTCCGCAATGTGCTCCTTCCGACGATTAAGCGACTGAACGAACAGCATAATCAGTTGCATCGTCTGAAGAAGGCAAGGAAGAAAAGCCGTGTTGACATCGTGGCGTTGCAAGAACAGGTGTAGGCTCTGACCCAGAAAAACGAGGTACTTACTCAAGAGCGGGACGACGCTATTGAGGAGGGGCAAGGCAGGGAAGAAGACTACAACCAGGCCATGGACGAGGTGCACGCGTTGCAGGACCTCGTACCTCCAGTATTGGGCATACCGGTGGTCTTGGGTCTTCCGGCAATTGGAGAACCTGAGATGGGAGAGGAGGATGTAGATCCAGAGCCACCAGCAGAGACACCAGAGGAGGACAACCCACAGGAGGTCGAGTTTTACTCTGAGTAGGAGGTTACCGTTGTCAAGTAGGGCAACCAGTGTAGTGTAACCCAAACTTTTGTAACCTGTGACATGTCGTGTAGGCAGTAGCGTATGTATAGGTAGTGACGACATGAGCACGACTTCTCGGAGACCCGAGAATAATGTATCTTGTATAAAGTTTATGATTTATCAATATATGTGAATGTTGTGTAAATTAGTCATGCGTCACTTCAATACCTACTGTTTCATATGGAATTTTTAAGTATGACATGTGCTGATCGCTGCTGTTTTAAATTTCAGAATGACTCGTACTCGTGCCAACCCAGACGTTGGGGGTTCTAGTCAATGGGGAGAAACCTCCCAACAGCCTCCCGAGGACTCCTCGAGACAGCAACAGCAACAGCAGCAACAAACACCGCCACCACCACCACCAACGGTTACATTGGCCGACATCGTTGCGGCAATGGCGGGTTCTCATCAGCATCACACGGAGTTGCTGCAGACTCTCATCGCAAATACGTCTCGACCATAGAGGCGTCAAGATCGTGAGGAGCGCCAACAGAGCTCCTACTCTGACTTTCTAGCAACTCATCCCCCGGTATTCTCAAGGGCGGATGAACCCCTCGATGCGGACAACTAGATTCGGACGATGGAGATGAAGTTCGGGCTGCTCCAAGTGAGTGAGCAGCGCAAGACTCAGTTCGCGGTCCAACAGCTCCAGGGATCCGCGAGCACGTGGTGGGCGAACTACTGTGCTTCACAGCCCACCGACCGAGTTATGACCTGGACGGAGTTCCGGACGGCCTTCAGGGCCTATCACATACCGCTGGGTCTCATGAAGTGAAAGACGCAGGAGTTCTTACGCCTGCAACAAGGGAGCACGAACGCGCTGGAATACTCCAGGGCGTTCAACAATCTCGCACTTTACAAGTCGTATCACGCTGATACTGACGAGAAGCGGCGGGATCACTTCTACCAGGGGCTTAACCCACTCCTAAAAGACAAGTTGGCGATGTTCAATCGCGGAAGCCTCAACGATATAATTGATACTGCGATTGTTCAGGAGGACTTCGGCAAGGAGTTAGCGGCGGCGGAAAGGAAGCGAAGCGCGCCTCAAAGCAGCGGAGAAGGAGGCGGTCCTTCTCAGAAATTTCGGATGGTGAATCGCCCACCATCGGGTCCACGCTGTCAGCCACCACAGAGGTCGATGCTGTTCCGCAGTCGGCCATATCCTTCACCGGCATTCAGGCCGGCACTGCCAGCACCACCTTCGCAACAACAACAGCAGCAGCGGGCGATGCCGCGTGCGTATGCACCTCAGCAGCGCATACCGGGCTTTCGTCCCCCAAGCACCGGACAAGCAGCGGCCATATGCTACAAATGTGGTCATCCAGGACACTTCGCCAGCAGTTGTCCTGAGAGGCAAGGCGGCGGAGTTGCACCGCAACTTCCGGGGTGGAATCAGCCCCGGAACCCTACTAATGCGCGGCGGGCAAACCCTAGGCCCGGCACCGTCCACCAACTTGCTATAGAGGACGTGCCGGAGGGAGAGCCGATCCTTGCGGGTATGTCCAAGTCCACCAGCATCCCGCCATAGTATTATTTGATTCAGGCGCCACGCATAGCTTTATTAGCCAAGCTTTCATTGCTAAATACAGCTTGCCAATACTACCCACCGATAGTCCATATCTGATTTGTTCACCGGGTGGGAAAGTTTCAGCATGCATGATGGTTCCAAGAGCGCCATTATGCTTAGCGGGTAGAGTATACCCTACGTCTCTCATAAGTTTAAAGGGACGGAAGGTCGATGTCATCTTAGTGATGTCGTGGTTAACCCGCCACGGCGCTGTTTTAGACACCGTCCTCCGAATTGTGCACTTGAACTCAGAAGTGCATGAATCTCATTCCTTATTTCTGGACAGTCCAGAAATACAACTTCCAAGTGTCTATCAATCCACAACCATCAGATTGGAAGACATTCCAGTGGTCCGAGAGTTCCCTGACGTGTTCCCGGATGATTTACCGGGGATGCTGCCTGATAGAGAGGTGGAGTTCAAGATTGAACATGCACCGGGAACCATGCCAATATCCCGAAGGCCGTACAAGATGGCACCCAAGGAGTTGGCTGAACTGAAGACTCAGCTGATGGACCTCCTGGAGAAGGTTTTTATTAGGCTGAGCTCCTTTCCATGGGTCTGTTCGGCATTATTCGTGAAGAAGAAAGACGAGATGTTACGGCTTTGCGTGGACTATCGTCCACTAAACGCCGTAACCATAAAGAACAAGTACCCGTTGCCACGGATCGACATGTTGTTTGATCAGTTGGTCGAAGCAAAGATCTTTTCCAAGATGGATTTAAGATCCGGGTACCACCAGATTAAGATACGGGCTGAGGACATTCCGAAGACGGCTTTCTCGATGAGGTACGGACTTTATGAGTACCTGGTCATGTCCTTCGGCCTCACCAACGCTCCAGCTCACTTCATGTATCTAGTGAACTCGGTATTCATTCCGGAGCTGGACAAGTTTTTCGTGGTCTTCATCGATGACATACTGTTATATTCCATGTCGGAGGAAGATCACAAGAAGCATCTGCGTATAGTCTTGCAACGGCTGTGGGATCACAAGCTATACGCGAAATTCAGCAAGTGCGAGTTCTGGATATCGCAAGTGCCTTTTCTCGGGCATATCATCTCAGCGGAGGGCATCACTGTAGACACGAGTAAAATCACACAAGTGCTGAATTGGAAATCCCCGAGAACTGTTCATGAGGTACGGAGTTTCCTCGGACTCGCGGGATATTATCGGAGGTTCATTCCGAACTTCTCAAAGATTGCAAAGCCTATGACGGAGCTGCTGAAGAAGGCTACCAAATATGTTTGGAGTCCAGCATGTGAAGCAGCATTCAAGGCTTTAGTAAAGCACCTGACATCAGCACCGGTTTTGGCGCAGCCAGACACAACAAAACCGTTTGATGTGTACTGCGATGCATCCGGCATTGGGATCGGATGTGTGCTGATGCAAGACCGGAGAGTGGTCACGTATGGATCACGGCAGCTCAGAAACCATGAGCAGAATTATCCAACTCATGACTTAGAGCTCGCTGCCGTGGTACTCGCACTTAAAATGTGGAGGCACTACCTACTCGGTAACCTCGTACATTTATATACCGACCACAAAAGCCTCAAGTACATATTCACTCAGAAGGAGCTGAACATGAGGCAGTGAATATGGTTAGAGTTGATAAAGGGTTACAAAATAGAGACCCATTATCACCCGGCAAGGCAAACGTAGTGGCAGATGCGCTGAGCCGCAAGTCACACGTCAACAATCTGACCATCACACCGTTGGAAGAGAGCGAACCACCACTTCATGTGATTCCACATGGAGCTCTCTACAACCTAGCTTTGATCCCCACCATCTGTGAAGAGATAGCGTCTGCTCAGAAACATGACAAGGGCATGTCGCATTTGCGGAGACGTGTAGACAGTGGGGAGCTGAAATGTTTCCGGAAGGACGGAGACGGCGTCTTATGGTTCAAGGACCGGATCGTCGTACCCCGAAACCTGGAATTACGGAAGAAAATCTTTGATGAGGCTCACTTGTCAAAGTTTTCTATTCACCCCGGCAGCAACAAAATGTATCAAGAACTCAGAATCAAGTTTTGGTGGACATGGATGAAGCGAGAGATCGCAAAATACGTGTCCAAGTGTGATACATGTCGAAGGGTGAAGGCAGATTATATGAGGAAACCAGGACTGCTACAACCACTGGACGTTCCTGCCTGGAAATGGGAAGGTGTGAGCATGGACTTCATCGTCGGTTTACCCACTACTTTTCAGAAACATGATTCTGTGTGGGTGATCGTCGACCGGCTCACCAAAGTTGCCCATTTCATCCCGGTCAACACCAACTACAACGCCAAGAAGTATGCTGAACTGTACATCTCACGGATCCTATGCTTGTACGGCGTACCCCGTACCATCATATCGTATCGGGGCACTTTATTTGTGTCCCATTTTTGGGAGTGTGAGACCTATGTGTGCTGAATACATTGGCAATTAGGATAAAAGTTAGCATTAACATTCAAAGTTTTGAATATTGCCAAAACATTCTTCTGGGGCAAGGTCCGACAAGTTCTTTGTTAGGTCCGCCAAGTGTTGGCAAGGTCCGACGCAAGGTCCGGAGAGCTGCTGCAAGGTCCGAAGAGCTTCTGTAAGGTCTGGAGCTTGTTTTTAGGGAGCTCCCGTGAAGTTCAACTCGTAAAACTGCAGCGTCTTGTTTTTTCTTTTAACTCGCAATATTTCAAACTTGCTTTATGGGAAGGTTTGCTTAGTATTAATTTGCTAAGTTTTTGGTGTGTTTTGGTGGTTATGGCTGTTATCATTTGATATGGTTTGCAACATGCTTATGTGACGTGCTCATGTAAGGTGTTGTGGTTTTCGAACTAACGTGAGTCAAGTCGAGGACTTGTGCTAGGAAGAATTTGTTGTTTATTCATGTGCAGGTGTTGCTTGAGTTCAAGACATGGCTGGTGACGGGATCCTTGGACTAGTATCAGGGAGGAGATGAGGTTCCACCAACCAAGTTCAGGAGGAGCTGTGGTTGAGTTGATCGGGAGGTCGCGCAGCATGTTTGGATCAAGGGCAGTGCATATGAAGGTTGAGTGTACGTCCTTGGAAGGTGTTTGCACGTGTGCAAGGAGTGCATGGACGTGGCAACATTGTTCCAAGGCGTGATGAAGAGAAGTGGACGTAAAAAATTGGTCGGAAAGGTCCAACCGACTGGATTGCGTACTCAGGCTGAGGTTGAGTCGGATATGGCTCAAATATGAAAGATTTGAGTTGGTTATGATAGGATTTCGTGCTAGGCATGAAGTTGAGTTGTTTAAGGAATGTTTAGGACATTCCTAAGGTGTTTGGAAGTCTCACGATTGCTTCTATCTGCGAATAGGAGAGTCCTGAGCAGTTATGGTAAGTTAGGATACGAGTCCAATTAGGAGTAGGAGTCCTAGATTGGAATGTTTAGCCTGAGGGCTGGCTATAAAAGCAAGGGAGGCCAGAGCTCTTGTGGGTAGAGAACTTTGGGCTGTTCCTCTTGTGTTTCTATTGAATAAAGTTCATAGTTTCGAGGAGTTTTTGTGCCTTGTTCGCCCGACTTGTTTTTCGTCAAGTCTTTCTCGCCGAGTTTTTGGACAGACCGACGTTGCTTCGGTGTTTCGTTCATAACTCAAGTTTTACAGATCCGATTGACGTGATTCTTTTTGGGTTGTGTTCACAACTAAATTATCTATCATCTGTGAAATTTTCACGAGCTTCGGATCTGTAGTTTTTGAGATACACGAGTTTCTTTGCAGCGTTGCAGATCTGTTTTATATCGGGTAGAACAGATTGATCTTCGTTTAATGTTTTGATCGTATCTCCTAATCAAAGGTCCGAACATGAAGAAGAAGGTGCTTGTGAAGTGTCTACTACCCTCCTAGTACTTAAAAGTCATCCTCCACAACAAATCATTGGAATCTTGCATGAACGAGTCACTCGGTCCAGGTTTTGCGATCCAAACTCTCATGCTCATTCTGCTTTTGTTGCTTCTTTTGAACCCAAGGATATATCACACACACTCACTAATGAATCTTGGATTAATGCAATGCAAGAAGAGTTAGAAAATTTTGAAAGAAATAATGTTTGGAAACTTGTACCTCCACCTCAAGGTCACACATTAATTGGAATTAAATGGGTATTTAAAAATAAGCAAAGTGAGGATGGGGTTGTGGTTAGGAATAAAGCTAGGTTGGTTGCTCAAGGTTTCACTCAAATTGAAGGTCTAGATTTTGATGAAACATTTGCTCCTGTTGCTAAGTTAGAAGCTATAAGAATTTTATTAGCATTTGCTGCATCTGCATCTAAAGGTTTCAAGTTATATCAAATGGATGATAAAAGTGCTTTTCTTAATGGCTACATAGAGGAGGAGGTTTATGTTAAGCAACCACCGGGTTTTGAAAATCCAAATTTTCCTAATCATGTTTACAAACTGTCCAAAGCCTTGTACAGTCTAAAACAAGCCCCTAGAGCATGGTATGATAGGTTAAAAACATTCTTACTTGAAAAGGGGTTTTCCATGGGCAAGGTTGATAAAACTCTTTTTGTACTTAAGCATGGCAATGACTCATTATTCGTTCAAGTATATGTGGATGATATTATCTTTGGTTGTGCTTCTCATAATCTCGTGTCCAAGATTTCAGCTATGATGAGTTCAGAATTTGAGATGAGTATGATGGAAGATCTCACATACTTTTTGGGGCTGCAAATCAAGCAAACAAAAGAAGAAACTTTTGTGCATCAAACTAAGTATACAAAGGACCTTCTTAAGCTCTTCAACATGGACAAATGCAAGCCTCTTCGAACACCAATGGGAACAGCAACAACACTTGAACTTGACGAAGATGGTGACCCGGTCGATAAAAAAGAATACAGAAGTATGATTGGATCACTTTTGTATCTCACGGCGTCAAGACCGGACATACAATTCAGCGTATGTCTTTGTGCACGTTTTCAAGCTTCTCCACGTGCTTCACATCGCCAAGCCATCAAAAGGATTCTCAGATACCTACATGGAACTCAAGAATTCGGCATTTTTCTTCCTTCTTCCTCAACCATTTCTTTGAAAGCTTTTTCGGATGCTGATTTTGGGGGTTGTAGGATTGATAGGAAAAGTACTTCGGGTGCTTGTCATTTTCTTGGTAATTCACTTGTTGCTTGGTCCTCTAGAAAACAAAGTTCAGTTGCACAATCCACGGCCGAATCTGAATATGTAGCTGCGGCTAGCGCTTCCTCACAAATTCTTTGGATTGTTCAAACACTTAAGGACTATGGGGTTGATTTAGATAGTGTTCCACTGTTTTGTGATAACACTAGTGCAATTTGTATTGCTAAAAACCCTGTGAAACACTCTAGAACTAAGCACATTGACATTAGGTATCACTTTCTTCGTGATAATGTTGAAAAGGAAACATTGTGCTTCACCATGTCGATACCGAACAACAATTGGCTGATATTTTTACAAAACCTTTGGATTTCACTCGTTTTTGTTTCATTCGTAGTGAAATAGGGGTTATGCATCCTCATGGCTTAAATTGAGGGGGAGTTTTTGAAACTTTGAAAGTCTATGTGTGAATCTGAAACTAAAATAATATGAGCATAGTATTTCATACATATATGACTTTGTGATTCCTTTTACAGGCTGAAAGTTCTTACTACATTACTCATGTTATACATTTTGTAGTTTTTGCCATGACTAGTAATTGGAATAATTACTTACACTAAATCTGGTCATGATCGAACTTTCTTGCTGTTTTGAACTTGTTGCATGCTCACAAGTGCTTTTAATCATAAAAAATATTAATCAAGTGATCAGCTCACATGTTGAGTTTTCAAATAAAAAATTGAGAAAAGATCAAGAGAATATGCATGCATCGCACTTCTTCTTTTGAGATTGCTTATCATTGCACTAAGATATGAACTTGGAAGGAATTGTATATGACTAAAACCATGTCCTTAAGCTTCTGATTGTCAAATGACATAGGCTTGGCTTGGTTGGTTAGAATAAGGCTGATGCGTCATATAATCTCTTGCAAATATCATATGATCAACTTTGTGCCTTAAATGATTATGAATAATAAAAATGCAGCAACAAGTGTCATGTTTTCAGGTTTTGAAATAGTTGAGTAAGGGAGATCATGACTTGCTTAAACTGAAAAATACATTTGGTCTCTAGCATGGCTTACACTACTTTATGTATCTCATTGATGTGATAGTGTAAGTAACCTGATAGTATGACTTGGATGAGCTTTGTTTTGTATGTATATGTTATAATATGCTCATAACATTTAAAAATTTCTCTTTTGAACCTTGCTGAATACATTGTCAAAGGGGGGGCAATATGTATAATGAGAGATTTTTTACACTTTGCATATGTTATACACTTTCTTCCTTCTCTGATTTAAAAAAATGGGGAGAAATTAATAAAGGTGGAGAAATGAGTTTTCAAAGCTTTTTAAAACTTTTCATAAGCCAATGTTCGGATTTTAATTGGTGTTGCCAATGCATTCATCAAGGGGGAGATTGTGAGACCTATGTGTGCTGAATACATTGGGAATTAGGATAAAAGTTAGCATTAACATGCAAAGTTTTGAATATTGCCAAAACATTCCTCTGTCGCAAGGTCCGACAAGTTCTTTGTTAGGTCCGCCAAGTGTTGGCAAGGTCCGATGCAAGGTCCGGAGAGCTCCTGAAAGGTCCGAAGAGCTTCTGTGAGGTCCGGAGCTTGTTTTTAGGGAGCTCCCGTGAAGTTCAACTCGTAGAACTGCAGCGTCTTGTTTTTGCTTTTAACTCGCAATGTATCAAACTTGCTTTATGGGAAGGTTTGCTTAGTATTAATTTGCTAAGTTTTTTGTGTGTTTTGGTGGTTATGGCTGTTATCATTTGATATGGTTTGCAACATGCTTATGTGACGTGCTCATGTAAGGTGTTGTGGTTTTCGAACTAATGTGAGTCAAGTCGAGGACTTGTGCTCGGAAGAATTGGTTGTTTATTCATGTGCAGGTGTTGCTTGAGTTCAAGACATGGCTGGTGACGGGATCCTTGGACTAGTCTCAGGGAGGAGATGAGGTTCCAATAACCAAGTTCGGGAGGAGTTGTGGTTGAGTTGATTGGGAGGTCGCGCAGCATGTTTGGATCAAGGGCAGTGCATATGAAGGTTGAGTGTACGTCGTTGGAAGGTGTTTGCACGTGTGCAAGTAGTGCATGGACGTGGCAACATTGTTCCAAGGCGTGATGAAGAGAATTGGACGTAAAAAATTGGTCGGAAAGGTCCAACCGGCTGGATTGCGTACTCAGGCTGAGGCTGAGTCGGATATGGCTCAAATATGGAAGATTTGAGTTGGTAATGATAAGATTTCGTGCTAGGCACGAAGTTGAGTTGTTTTAGGAATGTTTAGGACGTTCCTAAGTTGTTTGGAAGTCTCACGATTGCTTCTATCTGAGAATAGGAGAGTCCTGAGCAGTTATGGTAAGTTAGGATACGAGTCCAATTAGGAGTAGGAGTCCTAGATTGGAATGTTTAGCCTGAGGGCTGGCTATAAAAGCAAGGGAGGCCAGAGCTCTCGAGAGAACTTTGGGATGTTCCTCTTGTGTTTCTATTGAATAAAGTTCATAGTTTTGAGGAGTTTTTGTGCCTTGTTCGTCCGACTTGTTTTTCGTCAAGTCTTTCTCGCCGAGTTTCTGGACAGACCGACGTTGCTTCGGTGTTTCGTTCATAACTCGAGTTTTACAGATCCGATTGACGTGATTCTTTTTGGGTTGTCTTCACAACTAAATTATCTATCATCTGTAAATTTTTCACGAGCTTCAAATCTGTAGTTTTTGAGATACACGAGTTTCTTTGCAGCATTGCAGATCTGTGTTATATCGGGTAGAACAGATTGATCTTCGTTTAATGTTTTGATCGTATCTCAAGTTTTACTTCGTGTTTTCAAGTGATTCTTGTTGCATTAGATCCGTGACTTGATTCTCTACCTCTCTACTTGATTTGTCACGGTTGAACACGTTTTAAAACACTTGCACACACGGTTTCTTTAACCGATTATTTTTTGCTGAGGGGTTTTTGTTGTTTCCGCTGCGAAAAGTTTTAATCTACCATTCACCCACCCTCTGGTAGCTTTTCACGTGCTCTTCGATCCTACAGGGAGCAGCTGCACGCTGCGTTGGGGACGAAGCTGATCCGTAGTTCAGCATACCACCTGCAGACGGATGGGCAAACCGAGCTGGTAAATCAGATTCTAGAAGATATGCTACGAGCTTGCTCTATCAACCACGGCAAGAATTGGGATGATCACTTGCTGTTAGCCGAGTTCTCATACAATAATGGGTACCAGGTCAGTATCAAGATGGCACCTTACGAGGCGCTATACGGGAGAAAATGCCGCACACCACTGAATTGGTGTGAGTCTGGCGAAAGGGTTACCTTCGGGATTGATCTTGTCAACAACGCGGAGGAAAAGGTTCGACTGATTCAAGCGAACCTAAAAGGCGCACAATCCCAACAGAAACAATACACGGACCGGAGAAGACGCCCATTGCAGTTCGAAGTGGGGGATCACGTATACCTATGTGTGTCTCCAATGAAGGGCGTGAACAGATTCGGGGTGAGGGGAAAGTTGGCACCCCGATTCATCGGTCCATTTCAGATTACCAAAAGATGTGGATCAGTAGCATACCGGCTGAAATTACCAGAAGCACTTTCCGGTGTGCACGACGTCTTTCACATTTCCCAGCTGAGGAAGTGTCTTAAGCTATCAACTACCATTCAGCTGGAGGACATAGAAGAACTGAAACCGGATCTCACGTATCGGGAGGAACCGGTTCAGAATATAGATGAAAAGGCCCGAACCACACGCAACCGTACGTTATGGTTCTACAAAGTTCTGTGGAGTAACCACTCCGTGGACAAAGGCGACATGGGAGAGCGAAGAATTTCTTCGCGCGAACTACCCCGACATTTTCACGTCGCATATCCGGTAATTTTCCACCGTCCTCCCTCTCATTTTCTGAGGGGGGGCCCGGTCCCGATCACAGGGCCGTGCCGCCTTGCCCGAGGAATCGCATTGGGTGGTGCCGTGTTATGCGGCACCCAACAGCACACATATAAGGAACACAATATTACAAAATCAAAAGCGAAAGCTTACAATTATTCTTTGTAAATAATTTACACAAAATAGCTACAGCGGAAGTCTATAAACAGCTCACGATGAATATCTAAGAAGCACTCGAGAAGAGATCTAGCCCGCGGACTCCTCTCTAGCAACACGAAGACATGGCAGTGGCTAGGTTCTCCAAGTGTGACATGACTCGGAAGTTCCCGAGTCTCATCAGACAACCTGCTTTATAGCGTCGAAGTTTACCTGCAAAACCACTTATATAGCAAGAGTGAGCACCAAGGCTCAGCAAGACTTAACCGTCTCTCCTAAGACATGAAACTCTAGATGAAAGTAACCTAAGACCTAATCCTGTAATTTGCGAAAAGACTCGCCTACGAGTTCATCCTTATCTTTCAGATTTTAGCCATAATAGTAGTGACCTTGTGCCCCGCAACATTGCAACTCCACAATCAAACAAGAAACGCTTCATTCCGATGTTACTTGTCCCAAGGTGGAAAAATAACTTTAGTTTGCTCTATTTCTACTTCAAACATGGTTTTCATGCAACTTAACATCGGCATAGCAGCAATTATACTGTTTGCAAACTGTTTCCACACAAGTTGATTACTACGTCACAACATGGGAGCAAGCGGTACTCAATAACCACGAGGGACGGTGATTCGAATCAAACACTACCCGGATAACTCGACACATACGCCCGCCTCTGAAGACCCAACTCTGGCGTCCTTCATTACGTCGTATGTGGCAACCTTTCTCAGGATACTAAACTGTAGAACCGGTCGTGCCGTCTCGGGCTCATAGGTCTAACGAGACGATGTGGTATGCCTCTACAATCCAGTGAACCTGGTACATCGGTTTCCTGGTTCCCATATATCAGTAAGCATCCGGTACACAACTCAATACTTGCTCCTCGGCGCGGCACACGCGTCGGTCCTTAACCGACACAGGCAGAGCTACTCGACCAAGACCTCGTCCTGTCGCTTCCTAACCCCTCTGCCCGGTCTCATCTTTAGAAATGTAAACTTTAGTTTGCTTTCTTTTCCCAACCACACTTATGATATTCTGAACTATAGCTCACGAGTAGATTCTGTAAGGACCTCAGTTTTTGACATATATTTGAAGTGTTCATCACCATACACACACCCCTCATTTGAGAAAAGTTGATGAACACAAATGAAGAGCAACTAACCACCATCAACATGCTCATTAGAGAACAAACTCACATATTGCAAAAGTGGTATTTCCCACATGTGATATAGAGGGGCTGGGCATATGAAAACTCCTACACATTGCTAAGGATGTCCATGCCAAGTTTCACCCAAATTAAAAACCTTTTTGAGGTCCTTTTGGGTATAGTTAGAAAGAGGGCAGTTTGAAACCATATTCAAATTCAAACTGTTTTTATCCCATGAATTCAAAAGTGGGAGACATATTCTTATCCAGCACATTTTTGTGAGCTCACATTCCAATTTTCACTCCATTTGGAGTTGATCTTGACATGAGCTAAGTGGGGCAAATTCAAACTTTATTTGAATTCCAAACTGAACTTGTGCTGAAATTCATTCAAACCAAACCCAATTTGAATTCTAATCAACTCAAATGGCTCATGGGTGAATAATTTGAATCACCAGGGGTATTTTGGGGCTCACTGTTTACAACAGTGATTAGGAGTAAATTTCAGAGGTTAAAACCCCGGGTGGGACCCACATGTCATAGAGAGAAGGAGGGAAAACTTGCACACAAAGTCACAGCCTCGGTGGGAAATTCCACCGAGCAGCTGTCGGCTGTTCCACCGAGCAGCCACCGGCGCCACCAGCTGCTTCCCTCTCCGCGCGCTGGCGCCCAGGGCGGCTTGCTCATGCCTCCACGCGACCGGCACCGCCTCAGCCCGAGCAGGAGTCGCTGTCTTTATCTCCTCGCGTGTGAACCCGAGCAGCGGCAGTTCTCCTCCCCGCAGATCACTGCTCGATCGGGAAAACCAGCAAAACGATCTCCTCCTTCGTTCCTGAGCTGTTAGACAGCAACCTGAGATCGCCCTCTACCTCCCCAACGCCAGAAACCCCGAACTCCGACCTCCCTTGCCTGAAAACGATCGCCACCGCGGCGACCTAGCCTCAGCCGAGAGTCAGGCGCCCGTGGACAGCGTCCCACAGGCGTTTTCATGGTCCAGCAAGAGAGGCAACAGGAGCGCGTGACTACTGTGCTGCTCTCCTCCAAGTTTGGAAGCAAACCGTGAAGAATCCACGGCGAATTTTCAGTTTTCGCTCCGGCGACCTTAAACTGAGCATCCGGTACGGATCCTTCAAATTCTCGCTCTAAGGTCCTTCTCTAGCTATCAAATCTTGCACATAGACGCTGGAGTAGCCGGCGATCAAGTTCCTTTCTGCATCCGTGGCGTTAAACTGTCTAGAAGTGACGAATTTCGAGCTCGACCAAGAGTGGTCATGGCGGGCACGATCGGTCACACGGTGCCGACCGACTTGGCGCCATCTTTGAACCCTTTTGACACCTTGTCGAGCTTCCTAGAGGTACACTGATGCTGTAGGACCGTTTGTTCGAGGTGTTGGCGGGTTAGAACCCACGGTCGACGGCGCCGAACCTCAACCGAGGCCGCGGCACGTCGCCGGGCTATTTCTGGTCACCGCCAGCCCGAACAGACACCACCGACGTGTTCCTCGACGTCGACAACCCCCTGGCGGCGAGTTTCAGACCATAGGAGGGCCGGCAGCAGCGAGCCGGCGAGCTCCGGGTCTGCTCCGGCGAGGGCGGCGGCGCGGGCGCGAGAGAGCGTCGGGAGGAAGACGAAGCCGGCAGGCCCACGCATCAGCGGCTGAAAATTTTAAATCGGGATCGGGTGTGGCCGGGATCGGCTGTTCTGGCGTGCAGGAACCCCGCAGACCACGGTGTGCCGTCGCCTCGGCGTGCGACGCGTGTCCCCGGGGCCCCCCGCAAGTTTAAATTTTTACCCTGATTTTCAGATTTCCTTCAAACTTAAAATCCTCATAACTTGAGCTAGAAAACTCCAAATCGAGGGAACCAAATTTTGTTGGATTCAGCTGTCTGAGAACTTTCCGGCAAATCAAGTTTCACTTCATGAAAATCCTTAATTCTCCATAATTAATTCCTTAAAGTTTAAACTGTTTGGAATTTTAACTAGAGAATTCTTTGGAGGAAAATCCTGAAATTTTTCTGGAATGTCCACCAAAATATCACTGAACTACCATAAAAATTACAGATCCATTTGAGATCATTTGATCCACCTAATGGTGTGATTAGTGAAACTGTTCCAGAGAAAATAGAAAATGTCCAGAAACATTTTCAGAATTTTCTCTGAAATTGTTTAGCTCATTTTTTTAGCTAGGAGCCTTCAAATTAATTGAGACCAACTCCATTAGAACCCTCTGAAAATCTAGTTTTCAGAAAGTCATTGTTTGTTTCATGAAAATCCTTAGAACACCCTAAAAGCCTTCAATTAAGGTCAAGTACATAATTAATTGTGGAGGGCTTAATTGAGCTTTGCTGCAACTAAAACTTGACCAAATCTCTGTTTAGGTTGTAACCAAGCCCCAGTAAAAGTTTCACAGTAATTTGGTCTGTCTAGCAAGGGTTATAGACTTCACAAATTAAAATTCAATCAAATGCATTTAAATTAATGCATATACTTGTATATCATGTAGTCGCTAAGGTCGAGGAGGAACCCGAAGTCCTAGACTTCGTTACTCCGGAGGAGCAGCTAGCCTACGACCAAGAGCAGCAAGGCAAGCTCCGGTTTGCATTAACCGTTTTACAAATTTTTATTGTTTTGAGCACTTACTTGAGTATTATGATTCTTTGCATTAGAGTCTTGTTTGGAAACCCAACTGCATAGCCAAGTAAACCATGGGTTGGGTTTAGGATTGCAAATCCCGTTAGCTACTGCAATGCTAAGATAGTGTAGGATTCGGTACAAGTCGAGTAGTTGAAACTACTCGCGAGCATAGGCTAGAGGCACTCGACTCGGGTAGAGATAGCACATGAAACACATGGCAAGAAAATGAGACCAAGTGGAGGGTAAGGGCAGCAGGACTTTGGGGCCTGTGTGCTGTAGCTCCGCTTGTGTCGATTGAGGACCGAGCCGTGTGTGGGCCTGTTGAACAAGCTAGAACAGTACCGAAGACCTACCGGCTATATGGGAACCGGGAAACTGATGTAACTCGGGTAGCTGGTGTTGAGGCATAGCTGGTCATTCAGAGGGTAGGTTGAGAGCTCGAGGTGTAAATCGGCTGGCGGCACTGAGATGCGCGTGCAGAGACCTCTTGCTCGGGATGATTGGACCGGTTCAACATTTGGCTAACGGGTGAAAGGTAGTTGTGTACGGCGTCCGTGATGGTTGTTGTAGGCAACATCAAGTACGGGCGTACGTGACGGGTTATTCGGGTAACCCTGCAGGTGTAAATCGATTATAATCACCGTCCCTCGCGATCAGTGAGTACCACTTGTTCACTGTACCGTGACGTAGAAAGAACAGGCTAGTTACATGTTAAATGTTGCTGATTGAAAGATGGACTTGATTGTTAATGATTTGCTGTAGTTTAGAGCTAATTAAAGTTCCTTTCAACTTTGGGCAAAGTACATGAGAGAAATGTGTTTCTTGTTTGATTACGGCTCTCTCATGTGCCTTAGCGTAAGGTTCTCCACAACCTGCTGCTAAAACTTGAAAGTAAGGTTCTACTAATTAGGTGAGTCCTTGCAAATGATTTTTACCTCATGTAACCCATCACCCCTCATGTAGAAGTTCCATGTTTAGGTGAGACGGGTCAGACTTGCCGATCCTTCGTGTTCACTGCTTGTGTTGGAAGCTTTTGCAGGGTTCTATGAGGAAGGGACTCCCGAAGAGGAGACGGAACCCCAGGAGGGAAACCCCGTCGAGTGGGAGTCGTGCACGCCGCAGAGTTAGTGTGTGTGTGTGCTAGCAAGGACACGTTCAAGGGCTGAACGTGCACTTGATGCGTAGTCTACGCCCGTGAGTGTAGACTGAACTTATTTTGATGTAAACATGTTCATAAACTTGTTTATGTAATAAAATTTCGCTTCCGCTTTGTACCTTTGACGTGTGTTATACGGTGCTGTGCAACGCAGCACCCCTCAGCGTGATCCTGGCTCGACAAGACCGTGGGGTCGTGTCAGCGTTGGTATCAGAGCTCGCTTGAGGTTTAACGCACTACAAAGGTCATCTTTTCAAATATCTAGTGAGGAACGAGTTAGTAGCCCGTATAAGGATGCTATTAGCATATAGAAAGTGGCATCCTAACCTATTTGTCTATGTCAGAAAATCATGCATCTCGGGACGTTTATGTCTTGGGGTTGTACGTAAGCGCTGTCCACCAGTGCGCACAAGCTGAAGGGTGGAGCCCCACAGGTGGCAGGTAACCCGACCCGCTTTGATATCCTCTACGACTCTTCATGTCATTTGGGGTATTCGAGCAGTGTCTGTCCCTGGCTTGCGTGGTGCAACTTGGGAGCCCCGTCACGTGGTCTGAAACGTGAACACGTAACTCAAGGCGTGTTTGGCTTGAGAACATCCGGGCGAGTGATGACGGTCGGGTGTACAAACTGTATGGATTCCGGGCTCGGTGTGCAGCCGAGTCTGACGATTGCTTGAGTTTCCTGCAGGTAGCCTGACACGAAAAGGTAGACGTGTAGCATCCGTGTGCGAGTGACGTTTAGTGCCACTGAATTAACGAAGCCGGCTAAGTCCGATATAGGTTTTTCTTTGTGAGGACGTAGTACCGACATGCTCTGGTGACGCATCGACGTCACACCCAACTAAATGAATAACTTCATTATAAAAACTTGAAGGTTTTGATCCAAAGCAGTAAAACATTGCTGTAACCTCTTCCCTTAATCAGGATATTCAAAGTAAACAAGTTTTCAACTTATAGGTTGTTAAGGACAGAGTACTCTGGTTTCAGCTGAATTAGGGCTGAAGTTGATCAGAGGTTAGAGGTTGAGTTCTTTCGAGGTTGGGGTCATATGATACATTTATGGAAAGCTTTGGAAGAGCTTTACAACTCTTCTGTTGAGGTCCAGAGGTGTTTCATCCCTTAACCACTCGAAAAATGCAGTAGAGTTGAAACTGTCCAGAAAACAGGACAGAGTAGAGACTCTCCGTAAATTAAGCATAACTTCCTTCTTAAAAATCCAAAAATAGAAAATGATGTAGTTATGGAAAGCCTATGAGATAGGTTACAACTTTGTAACAGAAAGTTATGTCAGATTAGGAACAGAATTAACTGGAATTCTTGGATCAAATCAGTACCTAAAGCAGGGAGGTGCTGTCCAATTGTTTCCAGAAATTTGGTTAACTTTGACATCTCATAACTTTTGAACCAGGACAGATCTTAGGCCAATCAAATACTTTCTGGAAAGCTATTGAAGTTATCTTTAACGTTGATGTTGAGCTCCAGAATTGGTTTTGCTTTAACATGGCCTAAATCAGGTTGAAACGGAAACTGGTCAGGGCTGTCATTGGAACAGCAGATCAGCAGTCAAATTTGTTTAAAAATTTGAACTCTGTTTCCAAGTTTTATGGCTTCAATGACATATGTTATAACTAAGTGGTTTACTGTTTAAATAAATATTTGACATTTCTCAAATATATTTTTACAGATGACAGCAGATAAACAGTTGGAGAACGGGTGGGTGATGTCCCACTGTTCTCACCGTAGCGGCTATCCGGAAGCATTGAGGCGTATGCTTCAATATTTCGGGTACAACCAGATGCCGCAGTACTTCGCCAAGGAAGAAAGCAAATAGGGGAACAAGACGTGGAAAATCCATGTCGAAGTCCCTGCAGAACCTACGCCACCCGGTTGGGTGCCGTTCACCGTTACGGTGAGAGGAAGACAACCGGAAGGGATGTGGCAAATGGCAGCCCGTGACAGTATGTCACATTTCTGCCAACTACACGTGCAGGCTATGGAGGGCACTCCATACACGCTCGTTCCGGTGGAGGGACGGGCTCAGCATGTGTGGGAAGAGAGGTACCTGGGGGCAACGGACCCTAGTTGCCCAAGGTACAACCCCACGGAGGCAAATCTCAGCCTCCAGATGAGGGCGGGAAATGCCGTGATGGACAGCCAAGCTGTTCATACGGAGCATCTCGCCACGAAGCTCAAGGAGAGCACGAGCCGTGGATACCATTTTGAGAGTGCTCACAACGCACTCCACAATGTGCTCCTTCCGATGATCAAGCGACTGAATGAACAACATAATCAGTTGCATCGTCTGAAGAAGGCGAAGAGGAAAAGCCGTGTGGACATTGCGGCGTTGCAAGAACTGGTACAGAATCTGACCCAGCAGAACGAGGAACTTACTCAAGAGCGAGACGACGCTATTGAGGAAGGGCAACGCTGGGAAGAGGACTACAACCAGGCTATGGACGAGGTGCATGCATTGCAGGACCTCGTACCTCCGGTATTGGGTATACCGGTAGTTTTGGGCCTTCCAGCAATGGGAGAACCCGAGATGGGAGAAGAGGTGGTAGACCCAGAGCCACCAGCAGAGGTACCGGAGGAGGACGACCCACAGGAGGTCGAGTTCTACTCCGAGTAGGGGGTTACAGTTGCCAAGTGGGGCAGCTAGAGTAATGTAACCCAACTTTTGTAATCGGTGACATGTCGTGTAGACAGTAGCGTATGTATAGGTAGTGACGACATGAGCACGACTTCTCGGAGAACCGAGAACAATGTATCTTGTATAAAGTTTGTGCTTTATCAATATATGTAAATGTTGTGCAAATCATTCATGTGTCACTTTAATACCTACTGTTGCATATGGAATTTTAAGTAGGACATGTGCTAATCGCTGCTGTTTTGAATTTCAGAATGACCCGTACTCGTGCCAACCCGGATGTTGGGGGTACTAGTCAAGGGGGAGAGACCTCCCAACAGCCTCCCGAGGACTGCTCGGGACAACAGCAGCAGCAACAGCAACAGCAAACACCGCCACCGCCACTGCCAACGGTTACATTGGCCGACATCGTCGCGGCAATGGCGGGTTCACATCAGCAGCACACGGAGTTGCTGCAAACGCTTATCGCCAATACGTCTCGCCTAGAGAGACGTCAAGATCGTGAGGAGCGTCAACAGAGCTCCTACTCCGACTTCCTGCTGACTCATCCCCCGGTATTCTCAAGGGCGGATGAACCTCTTGATGCGGACAACTGGCTCCGCGCGATAGAGATGAAGTTCGGGCTGCTCCAGATAAGTGTGCAGCGCAAGACTCAGTTCACGGTCCAGCAGCTCCAAGGATCCGCGAGCGCGTGGTGGGCCAACTTCTGTGCTTCACAGCCCACCGACCGAGTGATGACCTGGATGGAGTTCCGGACGGCCTTCAGGGCCTATCATATACCGCCAGGTTTGATGAAGAGGAAGACGCAGGAGTTCTTACACATGCAACAAGGGAGCCGGAACGTGCTGGAATACTCCAGAGCGTTCAACGATCTCATGCTCTACGCGTTGTATCACGCAGATACTGACGAGAAGCGGAGGGACCACTTTTACCAGGGGCTTAACCCGCTCCTGAAGGACAAGTTGGCGATGTTCAATCACGGCAGCCTCAACGACATCATTGATGCTGCGATTGTTCAGGAGGACTCCGGCAAGGAGTTAGTGGCGGCGGAGAGAAAGCGAAGCGCGCCGCAGTGCAGCAGAGAAGGAGGCGGTCCTTCTCAGAACTTTCGGATGGTGAATCGCCCACCATCAGGTCCACGCTGGAGCAGCAGCAGACAATGCCGCGTGCATATGCACCTCAGCAGCGCATGCCGGGCTTTCATCCCCCGAGCACTACACCAGCAGCGGCCACATGTTACAAGTGTGGTCGTCCAGGACACTTCGCGAGCAGTTGCCCGGAGAGGCAAGGCGGCGGAGTGGCACCGCAGTTTCCGGGGAGGAATCAACCCCGGAACCCTACTAATACGCGGCGGGCAAATCCTAGGCCCGGCACCGTCCACCAGCTTGCCATAGAGGACGTGCCGGAGGGCGAGCCAATCCCTGCGTGTATGTTCCAACTCCACCAGCATCCCGTTATAGTACTGTTTGATTCAGGCGCCACACATAGCTTCATTAGCCAAGCTTTCATAGATAAATATAGGTTGCAAATACTACCCACCGATAGTCCTTATGTGATCTGTTCACCGGATGGGAAAATTTCAGCAAGCATGATGGTCCCAAAAGCACCATTGTGCTTAGAGGGTAGAGTCTACCCTACGTCTCTCATAATCTTAGAGGGACAAAAGGTCGATGTCATCTTAGGGATGTCGTGGTTAACCCGCCATGGCGCTGTTTTAGACACCGTCCTTCGAGTCTTACACTTAACCTCAGAAGTGCACGAGTCTCACTCCTTATTTCTGGACAGTCCAGAAATAAAACTTCCAAGTGTCCATCAAGCCACAACTATCAGATTGGAAGACATTCCAGTGGTCCGAGAGTTCCCTGATGTATTCACGGATGATTTGCCGGGGATGCCGCCCGATAGAGAGGTGGAGTTCAAGATTGAACTTGCACCGGGAACCATGCCAATATCCCGAAGGCGTACAAGATGGCGCCCAAGGAGTTGGCTGAACTGAAGACTCAGCTCACGGACCTCCTGGAAAAGGGTTTTATTAGGTCGAGATCCTCGCCATGGGGCTGTTCGGCACTATTTGTAAAGAAGAAGGATGAGACGTTACAGCTTTGCGTGGACTATCGTCCATTAAATGCCGTAACCATCAAGAACAAGTACCCGTTGCCACGGATCGTCATGTTGTTTGATCAGTTGGTCGAAGCAAAGATCTTTTCCAAGATGGACTTAAGATCCGGGTACCATCAGATTAAGATAAGGGCGGAGGACATTCCAAAGACAGCTTTGTCGACAAGGTACGGACTTTATGAGTACCTGGTCATGTCCTTCGGCCTCACCAATGCTCCAGCTCACTTCATGTATTTGATGAACTCGGTATTCATGCCGGAGCTGGACAAGTTTGTCGTGGTCTTCATTGACGACATTCTGGTATATTCCATGTCGGAGGAAGATCACAAGAAACACCTGCGTATAGTTTTGCAACGGCTGCGGGATCACAAGTTATACGCGAAATTCAGCAAATGCGAGTTTTGGATATCGTAAGTGCCTTTTCTCGGGCATATCATCTCAGCGGAGGGTATCGCTGTGGACCCGAGCAAGATCACTCAAGTGCTGAATTGGAAATCCCCGGGAACTGTTCACGAGGTACGGAGTTTCCTCGGACTCGCGGGATATTATCGGAGGTTCATTCCGAACTTCTCGAAGATTGCCAAGCCAATGACAGAGCTGCTGAAAAAGGCCACCAAATATGTTTGGGGTCCAGCATGTCAAGCAGCATTCAAGGCTTTAGTCAAGCACCTGACGTCAGCACCGGTTTTGGCGCAGCCAGACACCACAAAACCGTTCGATGTGTACTGCGATGCATCCGGCATTGGGCTCGGATGTGTGCTGATGCAAGACCGAAGGGTGGTCGCATATGGGTCACGGCAGCTTAGAAACCATGAGCAGAATTATCCAACCCACGACTTGGAGCTTGCTGCCGTGGTACTTGTACTAAAAATGTGGAGGCACTACCTACTCGGTAACCTCGTACATTTATATACCGACCACAAAAGCCTCAAGTACATATTCACTCAGAAGGAGTTGAACATGAGGCAGCGAAGATGGTTAGAATTGATAAAGGATTACGAAATAGAGATCCATTATCATCCGGGCAAGGCAAACGTAGTGGCAGATGCGCTGAGCCGCAAGTCACACGTCAAAAATCTGACCATCACACCGTTGGAAGAGAGCGAACCACCACTGCATGTGATTCCACATGGAGCTCTCTACAACCTAGCTTTGATCCCCACCATCTGTGAAGACATAGCGTCTGCTCAGAAACATGACGAGGGCATGTCGCATTTGCGGAGACGTGTAGACAGTGGGGAGCTGAAATGTTTCCGGAAGGACGGAGACGGCGTCCTATGGTTCAAGGACCGGATCGTCGTACCCCAAAACCCGGAATTACGGAAGAAAATCTTTGATGAGGCTCACTTGTCAAAGATTTCTATTCACCCCGGCAGCAACAAAATGTATCAAGAACTCAGAAGCAA
The DNA here is from genome assembly GCA_030760725.1 of Neostapfia colusana. Lineage (NCBI taxonomy): Eukaryota > Viridiplantae > Streptophyta > Magnoliopsida > Poales > Poaceae > Neostapfia > Neostapfia colusana. The sequence goes on along the minus strand of JASWHV010000014.1, from coordinate 55,875,955 downwards.
GTTTTGGTGGACACGGATGAAGCGTGAGACTGCAAAATACGTGTCCGAGTGTGATACATGTCGAAGGGTGAAGGCAGACCATATGAGGAAACTGGGACTGCTGCAACCACTGGGCATTCCTGCCTGGAAGTGGGAGCATGTGAGCATGGATTTCATCGTCGGCTTACCCGCCACTCTTCAAAAGCATGATTCTTTGCGGGTAATCGTCGATCGGCTCACCAAAGTTGCCATTTTATCCCGGTCAACACCAACTACAACGCCAAGAAGTACACTGAACTGTACATCTCACGGATCCTATGCTTGTATGGCGTACCCCGTACCATCATATCGGATTGGGGCACTTTATTTGTGTCCCGTTTTTGGGAGCAGCTGCACGCTGCCTTGGAGACGAAGCTGATCCGTAGTTCAGCATACCACCCGCAGACGGATGGGCAAACAGAGCGGGTAAATCAGATCTTAGAAGACATGCTACGAGCTTGCGCTATCGACCATGACAAGAATTGGGATGATCACTTGCCGTGAGCCGAGTTCTCATACAACAATGAGTACCAAGCCAGCATAAATATGGCGCCCTACGAGGCGCTATACGGACGGAAATGCCGCACACCACTGAATTTGTGTGAATCTGGCAAAAGGGTTACCTTCGGGATTGACCTTGTCAACAACGCGAAAGAGAAGGTTCGACTGATTCAAGCGAACCTAAAAGCCGCCCAATCCCGTCAGAAACAGTATGCGGACCGGAGAAGACGCCCACTACAATTTGAAGTCGGGGATCACGTATATCTGCGTGTGTCTCCAATGAGGGGCGTAAACAGATTTGGGGTGAGAGGAAAGTTGGCACCCCGATTCATTGGTCCATTCCAGATTACCGAAAGATGTGGATCAGTGGCATACCGGCTGAAATTACCAGAAGCACTTTCCGGTGTGCACGACGTCTTTCACATTTCCCAGCTGAGGAAGTGTCTCAAGTTATCAACTACCGTTCAGCTGGAAGACATTAAAGAACTGCAACCGGATCTCACCTATCGAGAGGAACCGGTGCAGATTATTGATGAAAAGGCCCGAACCACATGCCACCGTATGTTGTGGTTCTACAAGGTTCTATGGAGTAATCACTCCGTGGATGAAGCGACATGGGATAGCGAAGGATTTCTTCGCGCCAACTACCCCAACTTTTTCACGTCGCATATCCGGTAATTTTCCACCGTCCTCTGTCTCATTTTCACCTTATAATCTCGGGATGAGATCCTTTTAAGGGGGGAGGAATGTAAGGGCCTCAGTTTTTGACACATATTTGGAGTGTTCATCACCATACACACACCCCTCATTTGAGAAAAGTTGATGAACACAAATGAAGAGCAAGTAACCACCATCAACATGCTCATTAGAGAACAAACTCACATATTGCAAAAGTGGTATTTCCCACATGTGATATAGAGGGGCTGGGCATATGAAAACTCCTACACATTGCTAAGGATGTCCATGCCAAGTTTCACCCAAATTAAAAACCTTTTTGAGGTCCTTTTGGGTATAGTTAGAAAGAGGGCAGTTTGAAACCATATTCAAATTCAAACTGTTTTTATCCCATGAATTCAAAAGTGGGAGACATATTCTTATCCAGCACATTTTTGTGAGCTCACATTCCAATTTTCACTCCATTTGGAGTTGATCTTGACATGAGCTAAGTGGGGCAAATTCAAACTTTATTTGAATTCCAAACTGAACTTGTGCTGAAATTCATTCAAACCAAACCCAATTTGAATTCTAATCAACTCAAATGGCTCATGGGTGAATAATTTGAATCACCAGGGGTATTTTGGGGCTCACTGTTTACAACAGTGATTAGGAGTAAATTTCAGAGGTTAAAACCCCGGGTGGGACCCACATGTCATAGAGAGAAGGAGGGAAAACTTGCACACAAAGTCACAGCCTCGGTGGGAAATTCCACCGAGCAGCCACCGGCGCCACCAGCTGCTTCCCTCTCCGCGTGCTGGCGCCCAGGGCGGCTTGCTCGCGCCTCCACGCGACCAGCACCGCCTCAGCCCGAGCTGGAGTCGCTGGCTTTATCTCCTCGCGTGTGAACCCGAGCAGCGGCAGTTCTCCTCCCCGCAGCTCACTGCTCGATCGGGAAAACCAGCAAAACGATCTCCTACTTCATTCGTGAGGTGCTAGACAGCAACCTGAGATCGCCTTCTACCTCACCAACGCCAGAAACCCCGAACTCCGACCTCCCTTGCCTGAAAACGATCACCACCGCGGCAACCTAGCCTCAGCCAAGAGTCAGGCGCCCGTGGACAGCGTTCCACAGGCGTTTTCACGGTCCAGAGAGAGAGGCAACAGGAGCGCGTGACCACCATGCTGCTCTCCTCCAAGTTTGGAAGCAAACCGTGAAGAATCCACGGTGAATTTTCAGTTTTTGCTCCGGCGACCTTAAACTGAGCTTCCGCACGGATCCTTCAAATTCTCGCTCTAAGGTCCTTCTCTAGCTATCAAATCTTGCACATAGATGCTGGACTAGCCGGCGATCAAGTTCCTTTCTGCATCCGTGGTGTGAAACTGTCTAGAAGTGATGAATTTCGAGCTCGATCAAGAGTGGTCATGGCGGGCATGATCGGTCACACGGTGCCGACCGACTTGCTGCCATCTTTGAACCTTTTTGACACCTTGTCAAGCTTCCTAGAGGTACACTGATGCTGTAGGACCATTTGTTCGAGGTGTTGGCGGGTTAGAACCCACGGGTCGACGGCGCCGAACCTCAACCGAGGCCGCGGCACGTCGCCGGGCTATTTCTGGTCACCGCCAGCCCGAACAGAAACCACCGACGTGTTCCTCGACGTCGACAACCCCCTGGCGGCGAGTTTCAGACCATAGGAGGGCCAGCAGCGGCGAGCCGGTGAGCTCCAGGTCTGCTCCGGCGAGGTCGGCGGCACGGGCGCGAGAGAGCGTCGGGAGGAAGACGAAGCCGGCTGGCCCACGCGTCAGCGGCTGAAAAATTTAAATCGGGATCGGAGGATCCGACTGGAGAATCCTTTGGAGGAAAATCCTGAAATTTTGCTGGAATGTCCACCAAAATATCCCTGAACTACCATAAAAATTTCAGATCCATTTGAGCTTATTTGATCCACCTAATGGTGTGATTAGTGAAACTGTTCGAGAGAAAATAGAAAATGTCCAGAAACATTTTCAGGATTTTCTCTGAAATTGATTAGCTCATATTTTTAGCTAGGAGCCTTCAAATTAAGTGAGACCAACTCCATTAGAACCCTCTGAAAATCTAGTTTTCAGAAAGTCATTGTTTGTTTCATGAAAATCCTTAGAACACCCTAAAAGCCTTCAATTAAGGTCAAGTACATAATTAATTGTGGAGGGCTCAATTGAGCTTTGCTGCAACTAAAACTTGACCAAATCTCTGTTTAGGTTGTAACCAAGCCCCAGTAAAAGTTTCACAGTCATTGGGTCTGTCTAGCAAGGGTTATAGACTTCACAAATTTAAATTCAATCAAATGCATTTAAATTAATAATATACTTGTATATCATGTAGTCGCTAAGGTCGAGGAGGAACCCGAAGTCCGAGACTTCGTTACTCCGGAGGAGCAGCTAGCCTACGACCAAGAGCAGCAAGGCAAGCTCCGGTTTGCATTAACCGTTTTACAAATTTTTATTGTTTTGAGCACTTACTTGAGTATTATGATTCTTTGCATTAGAGTCTTGTTTGGAAACCCAACTGCATAGCCAAGAAAATCATGGGTTGGGTTTAGGATTGCAAACCCCGTTAGCTACTGCAATGCTAAGATAGTGTAGGATTCGGTACAAGTCAAGTAGTTGAAACTACTCGCGAGCATAGGCTAGAGGCACTCCACTTGGGTAGAGATAGCACATGAAACACATGGCGAGAAAATGAGACCAAGCGGAGGGTAAGGGCAGCAGGACTTTGGGGCCTGTGTGCTGTAGCTCCGCTTGTGTCGATTGAGGACCGAGCCATGCGCAGGCCTGTTGAACAAGCTAGAACAGTACCGAAGACCTACCGGCTATATGGGAACCGGGAAACTGATGTAACTCGGGTAGCTGGGTGTTGAGGCATAGCTGGTCGTTCAGAGGGTAGGTTGAGAGCTCGAGGTGTAAATCGGCTGGCGGCACTGAGATGCATGTGCAGAGACCTCTTGCTCGGGACGATTGGACCGGTTCAACATTTGGCTAACCGGTGAAAGGTAGTTTCGTACGGCGTCCGTGATGGTTGTTGTAGGCAACATCGAGTACGGGCGTACTTGACGGGTTATTCGGGTAACCCTGCAGGTGTAAATCGATTATAATCGCCGTCCCTCGCGGTCAGTGAGTACCACTTGTTCACTGTACCGTGACATAGAAAGAACGGGCTAGTTACTTGTTAAAATGTTGCTGATTGAAAGATGGACTTGATTGTTAATGATTTGCTGTAGTTTAGAGCTAATTAAAGTTCCTTTTAACTTTGCGCAAAGTACATGAGAGAAATGCGTTTCTTGTTTGATTTCGGCTCTCTCATGTGCCTTAGCGTAAGGTTCTCCACAACCTGCTGCTAAAACTTGAAAGTAAGGTTCTATTAATTAGGCGAGTCCTTGCAAATGATTTTTAGCTCATGTAACCCATCAACCCTCATGTAGAAGTTCCATGTTTAGTTGAGACGGGTCAGACTTGCTGAGCCTTCGTGCTCAATGCTTGTGTTTGAAGCTTTTGCAGGGTTCTATGAGAAAGGGACTCCCAAAAAGGAGACGGAACCCCAGGAGGGGAACCCCGTCGAGTGGGAGTCGTGCACGCCGCAGAGTTAGTGTGCGTGTGTGCTAGCAAGGACACATTCAAGGGCTGAACGTGCACTTGATGCGTAGTCCACGCCCGTGAGTGTAGACTGAACTTATTTTGATGTAAACATGTTCATAAACTTGTTTATGTAATAAAATTTCGCTTCCGCTTTGTATCTTTGGAAGGGGGGCCTTGGCGCAGCGGTAAAGCTGTTGCCTTGTGACCATGAGGTCACGGGTTCGAGTCCTGGAAACAGCCTCTTGCAGAAATGCAGGGAAAGGCTGCGTACAAAAGACCCAAGTGGGTCGGACCCTTCCCCGGACCCTGCGCAAGCGGGAGCTACATGCACCGGGCTGCCCTTTTTTCCGCTTTGTATCTTTGATGTGTGTTATACGATGCTGTGCAACGCAGCACCCCTCAGCGTGATCCTGGCTCGACAAGACCGTGGGGTCGTGTCATATTCCAACTACTCGTCTTCTACCGGATGCCCTAGTCTATTTAGCATGGCCTTATTCTACAGCGATGACACAATTCTACCATCGACCTCAGGGTTCATTTTTGGTTATGCAAGTGGGGTATAAATCATCCTTGACCTAATGCACATACAAACTTTGACCCATAGTAGTGAACAAAGTAAAAACTTTTAAAACAACTTAAGTGCAAACCAGGGCTTGCCTTGATTTTGCAGGTAACTAAAGTCAGATAAGATGAAGTTAGTTGCTGATGATGACTTGAAGCCTAATCCCTGCCTTCTTGCTCCTTGGTCAAATCTTCACTTATCCACGTTTAACCACTACACGTTGTGAATATGTATACATGTTTAATTATAAAACTTTTTGCTAACAAATGCTAAAGACAAGTTTGAAACTGGAACTTTGTTTAAGAATTTAAAATGACACTGGGGTGGTGGTTTGGATGTGTGTCTAAGCACTATCATCAAGTGAGAAGTGAGGTTCATCACTTGGGTGGTGATCACCTAATGAGGTTGAACAGGACATAATGATCCAGGGCTCCAATGGAGCTGGAAATTTTCTAGTGAGTTCCTTGTCACAAGAAAGTCCTCTGGACCAAAATTCAGAATGTTTCACTGATAGGTCACCCAGAACAATTCCCTAAGCATTTGGGCATAAAGGAATTAATTATGATTAAACTTGCACTTTCATGCAAATCCAAGTGAACCATAATTTCATACATAGCTCAGGGAGTATGCCTGAATTTTCCTAGGATATTTGGAGCTAAGGAATGGCTAGAACTGAATTTCCAAGTTTTGGAAATTCTCTGAAAATGTTTCTGTATTCATTTGAATACAGAAACTTAAAATCCGAATTACCCTAACTAAATCAACTCCAAATGAGCTGAAACTTTTACAGGAGTCTCCTAATATCCTAAAGAATATTCTGCCAAAATTTGGGGATTTTTGGATGAACCAAACTCCCTCTAAAATTCTTTTTCTTAAAATTTTAAAGAATTTTCCAGAATTTTCTATTGGTTTTCATGCAAATTGGGTTGCATATTTGCATAGATCTTTTCATCCTGAATCCAACCCAATTTGAATCACTAAATTTGGAGCTTCCTAGCAAAAGTTATGAGGTTCTAAAGTTTGAACTAAATCTGGAATTCAAATTAATTCGGGAAATATTCAAACTCTGACGGTGGGTCCACCCCACACGTGTCGGTTGCCGGAGCTAAGCCACACGGGGCCACAGACTACTTCCCGCGCTGTCGCAAAGGATCCCGGGGCCACAGCTGATCGGGGATTTGATTTTTCCGTCACTGACATGTGGGACCCGCCGGTCCTTCTTCCTCCTCGGCTCGTCCCCTTTCCCGCGCCGCCCCCTCGCCGGCAACTCGTCGGGGCTCGCCGGAGTCGGCTTCCCAGCCATCTCCCGGCTCGGTACTCCCCACCTGGGGGTTTTCAGCCACGAGGAATTCAACGGTGCGGTGCATTCGGGCTGCCGGTGACCGGAAACCAGTCGGCGACGTGCGCACCCCTCGGTACAGCTTCGGCGCCGTGGCCCGCGCACCCGAACCCGCCAACGGCTCGGGGACTTTGCTCTAAAGCACCAGTGAAGGTCAGGCAAGCTCGGCATGGCCTCAAACTGGCTAGGAAATGGCGGCAACCCGGTTGTCACCGTGCGCCCGCGCGTTCCCGCCATGGCGGCCGATTGGAAAGCTTGGAATTCGTCGCTAACACGGGGTTTCTAGCTAGGGTTGTGAAGGGGATCGGACCGCCCTCAAGTCAAGATCCTTTGGGCACAGTTTAGTGACCTAAAGAATAGAAGGGAGGGAGAATTTAGAGAATTCATACCGGAACGTCGCTCGGTGGCCACCGATGAAGTTTTCCTAAATTCTTGCTCGGTGTTTCACGGATTTCCTTATGGTTTGGGTGGAAGCAGCAGCGACCAGCAGCGCCCCGATGGCTGTCCTTTCTTGGGCATGACAATCCACGGAGCGAGCTGTCCGCGTGAACGACAAGCCGCGGTGGAGTTGGATCGTGGTGAGAATGAACCATGCTAGGGCGAGGGAGGCCGGAACCCGGCTGTTTTCGCGCCGAGGACGTGAGGGGAGCTCCCTCAGGACCATTTTGCGGCTCAGCGGGGTGGAGAGTGTGAAGTCGGGTCGGTTCCCGTCGATCAGCGAGGAGGCGGGTGGCGTTTCCGCTCGGTTCTGGCGTGAGGTCGCCGGGCCTCGGGGTGGCGGTTTTTGTGATCGCCCCGAGCGCTCGTGAACGGATGAGGGTGCGAGCGGATGCTGAGCAGGTCGCCAGCGCGAGGCGTTTTCACGAGGAGGTGGCTCGGTGGTCGCCGCGCTGTCGCCCGGAGAAGGCCTCGGCTGCTCGAGTGAAAATAGAGAGTTTGCATTGAGGGTAAGTTTCGATGTCCCTATGACAGGAGGGATCCACCCCCCTTCTTATCCCCAAAACTTTCACAAATATCTCCAAATCTTGGCACATTGCAAAGTTCACTCATAGGGAGCTCAAATGCAAAAGCCATTCGACAAGTTGTGCCTCAGTTTCAAATTCGAATTCAAATTTAGAGGAAATTTACAAGTCCTCTTGATATACATATCAAAGCACCTCCAAATTTTATCAAAATTTGTCTCCCTCATAATTTGGACCCGAGGAATTCAAATATGCCATCTGATCCTTAGGTTGGCCATTTCAAATACAAATTTTCAGACAACAGTTTGAATTTCCTTTTTGGAAAGGGCCTTCTTTGCCTTGAAGTAAACCATTTAATTCAAACTGAATATTTAAGTCTTCTTTTGTGAAGACCCATTTGAATTTGGGTGGAAAACTTTGGTTTGCTTCTAGCCCATGCTTGATCAACCTTAGTCTTAATCTGAACTTCACAAGTTCAGTTTGACTAAGCTCCTCAACTTTGAGTTTGAAGGTGATATCAAATAATGCCTTGAACACATGGTATATATGAGCTTAAAATCCCTCCCATTTTGGAACTTAAGCTCTTCAATACCTGAGGACTGCAATGGTCATCTCATATATATATATATATATATATATATATGCTTTTGGACCATCTGAACATGAATGCTTTGCAAGGGTTCCAAAAATGGGGTTTAAACTTCCCTCCCCTCTACTCATAGAGAATGTGCATATGAGTTAGCTTTTTGGGAGCGAAATTCTTCCCTAGGTTAACATGTGTTCAGTATGAGCTAAAGAACATTTTTGCTCTCCCCACATGTCCCTGTTTGAGTTTACCATTTTATGTGACATAACTCAAGTCATTCCATTGTCTAACATGTTTGAATTCAGCATGAACTCAACATGATCATAGTCCATTCCCTTTCGGCTCACCCTCAAATCAGAAAGTTGCCACCACATTCTCCTAAATTCAAATGTATAAGGCTCCATGTGTATACAATAGTTTGGCAGTAATTTGAGATGAGCCTTTGAGACTAAAGACCTTATTTTTGTTCTTTCTCATGTACATGTATGATTACACATGAGTTTAACTCCACCTTGGTCCAACACCTTCAAAGGTATGCTGGAACCCATGTGGTTGCACCTCATGTATACCATCCCGTGTAAGAAAGTTTTTATAAGTCCCATTTTTCATGAACAGAAACACAATGACGTTCCATCATCCGTTCCTTTGCATTCACGTTTTTGGGACTTTTACATTTTCACCTTATAATCTCGGGACAGGATTCTTTTAAGGGGGGAGGAATGTAAAGGCCTCAGTTTTTAACACATATTCAAAGTGTTCATCACCACACACACACCCCATTTGAAGAAAGTTGATGAACACATTTGAAGAGCAGGTAACCACCATCAACATGCTCATTAGAGAATAAACTCACAAAATGCAAAAGTGGCATTTCCCACATACATCATATAGGGGCTGGACATTTGTAAAACTCCTACACCTTGATAGGAATGTCCATGCCAAGTTTCACCCAAATTCAAAACCTTTTTGATGTCTTTTTTGGTATAGCTAGAAAGAGGGTGGTTTGAACTCAAATTTAAATTCAAACTGTTTTCATCCCATGAATTCAAAAGTGGGAGGCATATTCTTACTCAGCACATTTTTGTGAGCTCACCCACCAATTTTCACACCATTTGGAGTTGATCTTGACATGAGCTAAGTTTAGCAAATTCAAACTTTATTTGAATTACAAACTGAATATGTGCTGAAAATTTAGTCAAACCAAACCCAATTTTAATTCTAACCAATTCAAATGGCTCAGGGGTAGATAATTCAAATCACCATGGGCATTGTGGAGATTACTGTTTACAACAGTAAGAGGGAGTTACGTTCAGAGGTTAAAAGGGAATTGGGACCCACATGTCAGCCACTGAAGAGATTCAACCAACCGAAACTTCCTCACTCGGGTCTTTGGGCTTCCGCAGAGGGCGCCACTGGCGGGGGGGGGGGGGGGGGTGGGCGCCTCGCCACCAGCTGCTCGCCCACGCGCGAGCCAGGTCGGTGCTGAGCCTTCTTAAGGCGATCCTCGCCTCTGCCGAGGTCCCCTCACCCGTTTTTCCTCCTCGCAAGAACACTGAGCCGAAGTTCTTCCCTCCGCCGCTCGGATTGATCGGGAGAACGGTGAAACACTCACACCCTCTCCTCCCTGAGCTGCTACACCCTGCCCTGAGCTCCGCACCCACCTTCCCGACCCGGAAACAAGCGAGTTCCGGCCTTCTTTGCCCGAGAACGACCGCCACAGCAGCGATCAAGCTTCGGCCGACGGTCGGGTGATCGTGGACAGCCCTCCACAGGGGTTCTCACGGTCAAGCAATCCAGGCCACGGGAGCGCGCTAGGTTCGTGCTGCTCTCCTCCAATTCTTGAAGCAAACCGTGAAGCATCCACCGAGAATTTCCAGATTTTGCTCCGGCGGCCTAAACCGGAGCTTCCGCTACGGTTTCTTTGAATTTCCGCTCTCTGATCCTTCTTAGGTTATCAAATCTTGCACATAGATGCTGGACTAGCCGGTGATCATTTTCCTTTTAGCATCCGTTCCATAAACCGGCTAGGAGTGACAGATTTTGAGCTCGATCAAAGGCGTTCATGGCGGGCACGATCGTTCACATGGTGCCGACCAACTTGCCGCCATTTTTGAACACTTCTTAGGCTTTGTCGAGCTTCCTAGAGGTGTGCTGGTGCTGTAGAGCAGTTTGTTCGAGGTCTTGGCGGGTTAGAACCCACGGCCGACGGTGCCGAACCTCAACCGAGGCCGCCGCACGTCGCCGGGGTAATTCCGGTCACCGACAACTCGCACTGATCCCACAGACGTGTTCCTCGACGTCGATAACCCCCTGGCGGCGAGTTTCAGACCGTGCGGTGGCCGGCAGCGGCAATCCGGCGAGCTGCGGTTCTGCTCCGGCGAGGGGAGGCGGCGCACGCGCGAGGGGGCGTCGGGAGGTAGAAGAAGCCGGGTGGCCCACGTGTCAGCGGCTCGGATTTTAAATCTGGGATCAGTCTGCGGCTCAGATCCGGTGTGCTGGCGCGCAAAAATTCCGTGGACCCCCGCAGATTTAAACATTTCCCTGATTTTCAGATTTCATTCAAACTTCAAATCCTCATAACTTTGGCTAGGAAACTCCAAATCGAGTGAACCAAATTTTGTTGGATTCATCTCTCTGAGTACTTTCCATCAAATCAAGTTTCAATTCATGAAAATTCTTATTTCTCCTGAATTAATTATTCAAAATTTAAAATGTTTAGAATTTTAACTGGAGAATCCTTTGGTGGAAAATTCTGAAATTTTGCTGAGATGTTCACCAAGATATCCCTGAACTACCATAAAAATTTTAGATCCATTTGAGCTCATTTGGTCCACCTAATGGTGTGATTAATGAAACTGTTCCAGAGAAAATAGAAAATGTCCAGAAACATTTTCAGAATTTCTCTGAAATTGTTTAGCTCATATCTTTAGCTAGGAACCTTCAAATTAAGTGAGACCAACTCCGTTATAACCCTCTGAAAATCTAGTTTTCAGAAAGGAATGGCTTTCTCCATGAAACTCCCTAGAACACCCTACGAGCTCCAATTAAAGTCAAGTACTTAATTATTTGTGGAGAGCTCAAATGAGCTTTGCTGCAACTAAAACTTGGCCAAGTCTCTGCTTAGGTTGTAACCAAATCACAGTAAAAATTTCAGAGTCATTGGGTCTGCCTATTGAGACTTATAAACTTCACAAGTTTAAATTTCAATCAAATGCATTCAAATTAATACATGTACTTGTTATCTCATGTAGTCGCTAAGGTCGAGGAGGAACCCGAAGTCTTAGACTTTGTTACTACGGAAGAGCAGCTAGCCTACGACCAAGAGCAGCAACGCAAGCCCCGGTTTGCATTAACCTTTTTACAAGTTTTTATTGTTTTGAGAACTTACTTTGAGTACCATTACTTCTTGCATTAGAGTCTTGTTTGAAAACCCAAAGGCATAGCCAAGAAAACCATGGGTTGGGATTAGGGTTGAAAACCCCGTTAACTACTGCAAAGATAAGATAGGATAGGATTCGGTACAAGTCGAGTAGTTGGAACTACTCGCGAGGATTGGCTAGAGGCACTCGACTCGGGTAGAGATAACACATGAAACACTTGGCAAGAAAATGAGACCGAGCGGAGAGTAAGGGCAGCAGGACTTTGGGGCCTGGGTGCTATAGCTCATTGTGTCGATTGAGGACCGTGCCGTGTGCGGGCCTGTTGAACAAGCTAGAACAGTACCGAAGACCTACCGGCTATATGGGAACCAGGAAACCGATGTAACTCGGGTAGCTGGGTGTTGAGGCATAGCTGGTCGTTCAGTCGGTAGGTTGAGAGCTTGAGGTGTAAGTCGGCTGGTGGCACTGAGATGCGCGTGGAGAGACCTCTTGCTTGGGACGATTGGACCGGTTCAACATTTGGCTGACGGGAAAGGTGGTTGCGTACAACGTCCGCGATGGTTGCTGTAGGCAACATCGAGTACGGGCGTACATTACGGGTTGTTCGGGTAACCCTGCAGGTGTAAATCGATTATAATCGCCGTCCCTCGCGGTCAGTGAGTACCACTTGTTCACTGTATCGTGACGTAGAAAGAACAGGCTAGTTACATGTTAAAATGTCGCTGATTGAAAGATGGACTTTGATTGTTAATGATTTGCTGTAGTTTAGAGCAAATTAAAGTTCCTTTCAACTTTGGGAAAGTACATGAGAGAAATACGTTTCTTGTTTGATTGCGGCTCTCTCATGTGCCTTAGCGTAAGGTTCTCCACAACCTGCTGCAAAAATTTGAAAGTAAGGTTCCACTAATTAGGCGAATCCTTGCGACTTGTTTTATCTACTGTACCTATCACCCCACATGTAGAAGTTCCATGTTTTGGAGAGACGTGTCAGTCTTGCTGAGCCTTCGTGCTCACTGCTTGTGTTTGGAGCTTTTGCAGGGTTCTATGAGGAAGGGACTCCCGAGGAGGAGACGGAACCCTAGGAGGGGAACCCTGTCGAGTCGGAGTCATGCACGCCGCCATGTTAGTGTGCGTGCGTGCTAGCGGGGACACGTTCACGGGCTGAACGTGAACTCGATGCGTAGTCTACGCCTGTGAGTGTAGACTGAACATATTTTGCTGTAAAAATGTTCATAAACCTGTTTATGTAATAAAACTTTGCTTTTGCTTTGTACCTTTGATGTGTGTTATCTGGTGCTGTGCAACGCAGCACCCCTCAGTGTGATCCTGGCTCGACAAGACCATGGGGTCGTGTTCAATATGTGGGTTACTTCAGAATTAATTCTTTTTTTTATTAATAGCTTAGAGAATTGTTCTAAATAAACCACTCAGTGAAAAGTGCTAATTTTTGGTCCAGATGACTTTCTTGTGACAAGGAACTCACATGAAAACTTGCAGCTCCATTGGAGCTCTGGATCACCACTGTTCTGTTTAACCTCTTTAGGTGATCAAAACACAAGTGGGGAAAACACTTAGCACTTGATCATGTTGATTAACCCAAACCCAAACCTTGGCACCTGTGTCATTTTAAATTCTTAAATAGAGTTCCAGTTTTAAAACTTGTCATTAGAACTTGTTAGCAAAATCTTTACAATTAAATACTTGTGCATATTCATAAAGTGTAGCATCGATGTGAACATTTTGAAGAAGTTGACGTGGAGATCAAAGAGGGAAGAAAGCGAGTGATCAAGCCTCAAGTGATCTTCACTAACTGAATATATATTAGTCACCTGCAAAACAGGCAAGCCCCGGTTTGCATACAAGCATTTTTTATAAAGTCTTTTCATTTCTAGAGATCATAACTTTGAATAGTTGATTGCATTAGGTCTAGATGATATTGAATACCCAAGTGCATGACCAGAATTACCTAAGAGAGAAAGGTTAGACTAGCACCTCCTCGAGTGTATTTGTCTACGCTAAATGTTAGTAGGAAAGGTCCGGTAGAAGTCGAGTAGTGAGAATCTATTCGTGAGTTTAGGGCTTGGTTTATTCGGAGCAGGTGAAGAATAGAAACATTGAGGAAAGTTCACAAGTAAGAAATGGAGATCGGGCAGGGAGGTTTAGATGCAGCAGGCTGCGGACCGTGCGTGCATAGCCCTGCCTATGTCATTTAAGGCCCGTCCATACTTGGCTCTATTGGAGAAGCTTGAGTTCTGTACCGGCGCATACTGGCTATATGGGACCCAGAAAACCGATGTACCTCGTGAGATCCACATTGGATCTTTTCTAACCGTCTTAGTCTTTCGGCGTCAGGATAGCAGGAGGGAACTCGCTCAAGAACATATCACTGCAGGTATGTACCTTGAGGGAGCTTGCTATTCGGGGCAGTTAGACTGCGTCCTGTGTGGCAGAACTTTGGAAAGGTGGCCGCGTACAACATCAGTCGAGGTTGCTGCCGGCAACTTGGAGTATGGGTGTACGTGTCGTGTAGCCCGGGCATGTACTGATTCGAATCACCGTCGCTCACGGTCATATGTGCATACTTGCCCACTGCGTCTTGACGTAGTAAGAACTGAACTGGTTTCCTTTTGAGTATTGATAAGGCTTATGATTTAACTTGTAATGGAACCATGCTTGCTGTAGAGAGTGCTAATTAAAGTTTACTTCAGTTTGTGCAAGAAGCATCACAACAAAGCGTTTCTTGTTTGTTTGTGGAGTTGCAATGTTGTTCGGCTCAAGGTCTTTACAATGAGGCTTAAAATCTGAAAGTTAAGGAACAACTGTAGGTGAGTCCTTTATGCAAAGTTAGCTAACCCATTTAAATCCGTTGTGCATGTAGAGTTTATTGTTTAAGGGAGAAGGATCAGTCTTTGTGAGCTTATGTGCTCACACTTTCTACATGAGTGGTTTTGCAGGTTAACATCGACGCTTATGAGAAGGTTGTCCTGTGAGACTCAGAAACTTCCGAGTCGTTTAACACATGGAGAACCCAGCCGCTGCAATGTCTTTGTGTTGCTAGCGAGAGGAGTCTGCGGGCTGGACCTCTTCTCGAATGCTCATTAGTTATTCGACGTGAGCTGATTATAGTCTTCCGCTGTAGCTATTTGATGTAAATTATTTACAAAAAACACTTGTAAGCTTCCGCTTTTGATTTATGTAATACATGTTTCCTTATATGTGTGATGTTGGGTGCCGCATAACATGGCACCACCCAATGTGATTCCCGGGCAAGCGGCATGGCCCCGTGACTGAACAGGTGGCCGGGTCCCTGTCAGCGTGGTATCAGCGACGCATTGGTAATAGCGCACGGAATAAGGATCTTATTACGACAAAAACGTAGGATACGGTGAGGAAACAGTACTAGGCCCACATAAGGACTACTATATTAGCCTAATATGAAGGTGGCAACCTACCTTACTTGATTATGTCAGAAAATCATGCATCTCGGGATGTTCTATGTAAGCGCTGTCCACCAGTGCGCACAAGCTGAAGGGTGGAGCCCCACGGGTGGCAGGTAACCCGCCCAGCTTTAGTATCCTCTAAGACTCTTCATGTCGTTTGTGGTATTCGAGCAACGCCCTTCCCTAGCGTGCTACGGGAAAGTATGCGAAACCCCGTCACATGGTTAGTAACGTGAACACGTAGCTCAAGGAGGTTTGGCTTGAGAACACCTGTGTGAGTGATGACTGATGGGTGTACGAACTGTATTGGGACCGGGTTCGCTGTGCAGCGGGACCTGACGATTGTGTGTGATTTATGCAGGTTTAATCACGAAACCTTAGTACGAGTAGCACACATTTGCGGGTGACCATTTTAGTTCCACCTATGATACGGATATGCCGGTATAATCCGGTTAGGATTTTCTTTTGTGAGGCAACGTAGTACCGACATCATTCTTACGGTGCATCGACACTGTACTAAACTTAATAATTCTCTTCCCTATGAAGAAATGATTCATGAACTAACTTTCAACTAAAAATGGAAGTTTGAAACAAATATTAGTTACTGAACTCTTATTTTGAGCTAAGATTCAAATGAGAGGATGACTAGGTTTCAAAGATTTAATAAACAGGGTGCTCTGTTTTCGGCAGGAATTCTTGCTGGAATTTGACAGAGCATAACTCTGAGTAGCTTTACCAAATTAAGGTGTATTATACATTTCTCGAAATATTTTCAAGTGCTCTACAACTTATTTGTAGACCTCCAGAGCAAAATCACATGCCGATTTGGTGAAAAATCCAGTTGAAAGCAAACTGTCCAGGACAAGGACAGCAGCAAAACCTCTCTGGACCTTTCTGTTTTTTAAGCCATAACTTTCTGTAGAAAAATCCTTAAGGAGCCTATGATACACTTTGGAAAGGTTATGAAATGTGCAACATTGTTGTAGTTCAAAGATTGTTCAGATTATTATTGTATTTACATATACAACTGTTATAAAAATAGCCACATACAAAGGAGATGCTGGCAAATTTTATCCAGGAGTTCTGTCAACTTTGGAAAATCATAACTTTTGATCCAGAAATTATATGAAGGCATATGAATACTTGTTGGAAATATAGAAGTTAACTTTAACTTTGGTATTTAACTTGAGTTATGAAAATGCTTTTAACTAGATCAAAATCTGGAGATAGTGCATAAAGGTTTGTTCTGTACAGATAGGCTGGATAGCTATGCCTACTAAGGAGTTGTATAAACATGGATTTTGTTACTGCTTCCATAAAGTTTTGACATAGTCATGTTTTCATTAGTCTCACATACTGCTGAGTTCATGTTTAACTCATCTGAAATATATTTTTGCAGTATGGTTCATACTCGCTCTAGGAGTAGGGCCGGGAGTTCTTGCCGAGGCGGTGATGCTTCTATTCCAACGTGGGAACCACCATCCACGGGATGGATGGATCTTATGACTCGAATCGTCGAGTCTAACCAAGAGAACACAAGGCTACTCCAAGAAGCAACGCAAGAACACACACGCTTACTCCAAGCCTTGGTACAGCAGGGTGTACTCCAGAACACGCAACAAGTCGTTCCACCTCGGAACACTTATCTGGATTTCTTGGCGACTCAAACGCCAATCTTTCCTAAGCCACCGAACCTGTGGAAGCAGATAAATGGCTTCATGTCATGGAGTATAAATTCGGAGTATTCGAGTGTGATGAAGTTCAGAAGACAATGTTTGCCTCTCAGCAACTCCATGGAGCCCCCGGAAACTGGTGGGTTCAACATCTTGCCACCGTTCCGGAGGGCCATCAAGTAACATGGAATGAGTTCTGTGAAGCCTTTCGTATTCGGCACATACCAATTGGAATTATCGAAGCAAAGCGGGAAGAATTTTTGAACTTGAAGCAAGGGGACATGAGTGTCCTTGAATATGTCAGAAGGTTTAACCTTTTGGCTCAATATGCTCCCGAATATGTGGCGATAGAAGAGGCACGGTGTGATTTATTCTTCTATGGCCTGAGTGCCATATTACAGGAGAAGTTGGCCGTGTTCAACAAATGCAGTTACACCGACATGGTTGATGCGGCTCTTATAAAAGAAAAGCCGACACTCGAGTGGCAAGCTGAGAAAAGAAATATGAGTGAGATCAAGCAGGCCAGCACAAGTTACGTGCCCCAAAAATACCGTTTGGTGTACCAAACGCCATCCGGTGAAAGATGGAGGCCACCAGTACGATCAACTCCTGAGAAGTTGATTGCTGGTCAAGTACCACAACTTGCACCACCTCCACAGTAGCAGCATCAGACGGTGGTTTGTGCTCCATCGCTGCAGCCATGTGTACCTAGCATCCAACCGCAAGTAAACAAAGAACCGGAGAGACATCCGTGTTTCACTTGTTTGCATATGGGCCATTATGCTAGGTATTGTCTGGAGGGAAGTCAAGGCTGCGGGTCATCATATTTGCAATATTCAGACCCGTACCTAAATCTGCAGAAAAGAGAGCAGACAAGGGGCAGTATTCACTAAACAGTGATGGATGATGTTCCGGAAGGAGAAGCCGCTTTAGCAGGGATGTTTTCTCTGAATCAGCTACCGGTTTTAATTCTCTTTGATTCCGGTGCCACACACAACTTCATTAGCCAATCTTTTGTGGCTCAACATCAGCTCCAAACAACTTTTAAAAAGAGTAAATACCTCATATCTTTGCCCGGAGGCAGCAGTACGACCAGTGGGAGTGTCTCCCGAGCACCTCTTTGTTGGGGGGGGGGGGGTAGAATATACCCCACAACTCTAAATATTCTTGAGAGTCTGAAGATCGGCATCATGTTGGGGATGTCGTGGTTGGATTACCACTATGTGGTTCTTAACATCAGCTCTAGGACCGTTGAACTCAACTCCCCACAACACGGTCTTCATATATTATTTCTAGGCACCAGTCGGCAACAGATTGCAACATTAAACCACTCGGAAGCTCTGAAGATAGAGGATATTCTGGTGGTACGTAAATATCCGGATGTGCTTCCCGATGACTTACCGGGCATGCCACCCGAATGGGACGTAGAGTTCAAGATTGAAGTTGCGCCGGGAACAACGCCGATATCACGAAGGCCGTACAAGATGGCACCCAATGAACTGGCAGAATTGAAGACACAGCTTAATGACCTAATGAGCAAGGGCTTTATACGACCGAGTTCATCACCTTGGGGTTGTTCAGCGTTGTTTGTCAAGAACAAGGATGAAACACTACGGGTTTGTGTTGATTATCGTCCTCTTAATGCCGTTACCATCAAGAACAAGTATCCACTACCTCGCATTGATATGCTCTTCGATCAATTAGTGGGTGTGAAAGTATTCTCGAAGATGGATCTTCGGTCCGGATATCATCAGATTAAAATCCGGGCAGAAGATATTCCAAAGACGGCATTCTCAATGAGATACGGACTATATGAGTATTTCATCATGTCTTTTGGGTTGACCAATGCCGCGGCACACTTTATATACCTGATGAATTCAGTGTTCATGCCGGAGTTGGATAAATTTGCTGTTGTCTTCATCGACGATATCTTGGTGTACAGTCAGAGGAAGAACATGCTGAACATCTGCATATTGTGCTACAAAGATTGCGAGATCATCAGCTCTATGCAAAATTCAGCAAGTGTGAATTCTGGATTAATCAAGTACCTTTTCTTTCACAATTATTTCAGCGGAGGGCATCGCTTTAGATCCGAGTAGGATTATCCAAGGGCAGAAATGGGAGTCACAAAAGTCTGTGCATGATATCCGAAGCTTTCTTGGTTTAGCGGGTTATTACCGGAGGTTTATTCTTCGCTTCTC
This sequence comes from Neostapfia colusana, assembly GCA_030760725.1. Taxonomy (NCBI): domain Eukaryota; kingdom Viridiplantae; phylum Streptophyta; class Magnoliopsida; order Poales; family Poaceae; genus Neostapfia; species Neostapfia colusana. The sequence goes on along the minus strand of JASWHV010000014.1, from coordinate 55,857,021 downwards.
CAAGATCGCTAAACCGATGACGGAATTATTGAAAAAGAATACCAGATTTGTATGGGGTGCTGCGTGTGAACAAACCTTTAAGACTCTAGTGAAGCATCTCACTACAGACCCAGTTCCTGCTCAGCCGGATACGACGAAGCCATTCCACATTTGTTGCGATGCATCTGGCATCGGTCTTGGCTGCATGCTGATGCAAGAAGGACGAGTGGTCACTTATGGATCTCGTCAACTCAGAAACCACGAGCAGCATTATCCAACTTATGATCTTGAGTTAGCTGTCGTACTTGGTTTGAAGATATGGAGGCATTACTTGCTCGGAAATATTGTACACCTCTACACCGACCACAAGAGCATGAAATACATCTTCACTCAGAAAGAACTGAACATGAGACAATGAAGATGGCTAGAGCTCATTAAATATTATGAACTTGAGATTCATTATCATCCGGAAAAGGCGAATGTGGTCACCGATGCGCTCAGTCGTAATGTGCATGTCCACCACTTGACTACTGCTGAAATGGATGATGAAGAACCAAGTCTCCGTGTCATTCCGTATGGAGCGCTCTATAATATCGCTCTCATTACTACTATCCGAGAGGATATCATTGAACCATGTCTCACATACGGCAACGAATAGACAACAGAGAGATGAAGTGCTTCTGGAAAGATGAACAAGGTACTTTGTGGTTCAAGGACCGGATAGTAGTTGTGGCGGACCGGAATCTGCTATCCAGGATCTCAGATGTTGGTGCCGCACAATGCGACACCTGACAGCACACATCATAAGGATAACATTGTATTACATATAAAACCAACTGAAAATGTACAAAGTGGTACAAGACTTCAGTTACAAACTAATTATGGAAATTACAACAGCGGAAGCTAAGTTTATACAACTCACGCCCATCTATCTAACAAAAGTGTGGCGGACCGGGATCCGCACGCCCAGGATCTCAGAGGGTGGTGCCGCACGATGCGACACCCGACAGCACACATCATAAGAACGATATTGTATTACATAGAAAACAAACTGAATATGTACAAAGTGATAGAAGACTTCAGTTTACAAACTAAGTATTTATGTTGCAACAGCAGAAGCTAAGTTTATAGAACTCACTCTCATCTATCTAGCAAAAGTTGGTTCCCAGCCCTATGGCCAACCCACACTAGCTGCACTCCTCAGCTCAGCGCGGCGTGTACGGCTCCCACTCAGCCGTTGTCCCTGACGGAGGGTAGCCCTCGCCGGTAGACTTGTAACCCGAGTCCGTGGAGTAGTCATCACCTCAAAAACACTTATAGCAGCAACCATGAGCATGATGGCTCAACAAGACTTAACCGACTCACCTACACATGAAACTCTATATGCAGGATGTAACAATTATAGGATGGCACGTTGCAGCAAAAGACACGCCTACAAGTTCATCCTTAATTCATCTTTTAGCCACAAGTTAACAGTACATGAAATCTGAAATTTAGTGAGCAATATTTGGTAGCACACATGTAACAATACAAGTTAATCATCACAGCAATAATGAATCATGCATTTCATATATTAACCTACGTCACGACTCAGTGAACAAGCGGTACTCATCGCCGCGAAGGACGGTGAATCGACTTGATATACACCTGCAGGGATACCCGAATAGCACGTCACATACGCCCACCCGTGGTGCTGCACAGCACGCTCACTCGATGTCGTATGGGACAAACTTTCACCAAACAGCCCAAATGTCGAACCGGTCACACCCAAACGGACAGGAGGTTCCCTACACGGAGCATCTCTCTATGCCCGTTAGCGGATTTCCACCTTGCTGCCCTCAGCCTACACCTATAAATCGGTGCGTTATGCCTCGACGCCCGGAGGTATAGATTACATCGGTTTATTGGGTCCCAATATATCCGATATGCCTTCAGTACGTTCAATACTTGTTCAGCGGGGCCGTACACGGATCGGTCCTCAATCGACACGGACGTGGCTACGCCAACAAGACTTCCTCTTGCTGCGCCCTAGCCCCTGCCTAGTCTCATTTTCTTACTAAATTGATCTCACTTCACTCGAACCAATCCCGTGTGTCCCGACACCTATACTCGAGAGTAGATTCCAACTACTCGACTTGCACCGAAGTTCTGTGAACATTAAGCACAGCGTACAATACTCGAGGCCTTATACACTAGCCTCACTCTTGTGGGAATAATCTGGCTATGCACTTGGGTTTCATACATCCTACACCTAATGCACATACATACCTCATACTAAGTATACCTAAAGCAAAACTTTGTAAAATTGGTTAATGCAAACCGGGGCTTGCCTTGTTGCTGCAGGTCAGTGGTTAGGGCTTCGTCCGGGAAGGAGGAAGTCCAGCACTTCCGAAGTTTCCTCGCCATCAGCGACTACACGTAATCAATATACTATATGTCAATTTAAATGCAGTGTGTTAAATTGAATATGTAAAGACCATAACTTTAGCTAGCCCTCTCCTTTGGCTCTGAAATTTTTATGGTGGCTTGGTAGGGTCCTAACCAGAAACTTGACCAATTTTCATTTGAACCAAAGTTCATTTGAGCTTTGTACAAATAAAAGCCTACATGGTCACTAGTAGAGCCTCTAAGGATTTCCAGAGATTTTCATGGCTCCAACCCTTACTTTCTAGAAACTAGAAGTTGAAATGGATCTAATGGAATTGGTTTATCTGAAGAATCCTAGAGTTAGTTATGCCCTAAACAAGATTTGATAATTTCTGAATAATGTTGCTTTACATTTTTCCATTTTCTTAGGGCAGCTCACTTAATCACACCATTAGGGGAACTAAATGAACATGGATGGGTCTGAAATTTTTACTGTGACTCAAGGATTTTCAAATCAACATCCTAGACAAATTTCAGAATTTTCCACCAAGGAATTTCCCAGATAAAATTCCAACCAGTTTAAAGTTTAGGGAATTAGTTCTGGGAAAAGAATAAGTTTCATGCGCTGAAACTTGTTTTGCTGGATATTACTCGAAGAAATGAATACAACAAAATATGTTTCACTGAATTTGGACACTTCTACCCAAAGTTATGAATTTCTAAAGTTTGGGTGGATTCCTGAATTATTTTCCTAAAGAAAATTGCCTCCCACGCTTAAACAGTGGCTGATAGCGGGGCCCGCCATTTAAATTAAACTAATCGCGTGCGTGCTTAGCTCAGCGGCTGACACGTGGGACCCACGCCCTTCGTCAACCTCGCGATGCCGCCACCCTGAGCCGCCGTAGCTCCAGCGAGGTCGGCGTTCCTGGCGACATAGCTCGCCGGCGACGGTGAAACTCGCCGCCCCTACGTAACTTTGGACGCTGAACATGCTGGACACCATGCCGCCACCGGCTAACCTGAGACGGGCACGGTACCGACTGAGACAGGGCTCAGCTCTGAAACCACGCTGACGCGGACCCGCTCAGCCGAGACAGGCCACTCGCCCGGGAATCGCATTGGGTGGTGCCGTGTTGTGCGGCACCCAACAGCACACATACAAGGAACAATGTATTACATAAAACAATAGCGGAAGCTTACAAGTTTTTCTTTGTAAATACTTTACATCAAGTAACTACAGCGGAAGTCTATATCACTCACGTCGAATAACTAAGAGCACTCGAGATGAAGTCCAGCCCGCGGACTCCTCTCGCTAGCAACACGAAGACAACAGCAGCGGCTGGGTTCTCCCTGTGTTAAACGACTCGGAAGTCTCCGAGCCTCACCGGACAACCTTCATTTCAGCACCGATGTTAACCTGCAAAACCACTTATATAGCAAGCGTGAGCACATAGGCTCAGCAAGTCTGACCCGTCTCTCCTAAACAAGAAACTCTACATGCACGACGGTTGCAATTGGGTCGGCTAGATTTGCATAAAGGACTCGCCTAAAGTTGATCCTTAACTTGCAGAATTTTAAGCCTCATTGTGTGGACCTTGAGCCGAAAAGCATCGCAACTCCACAATCAAACAAGAAACGCTTTGTTGCGATGCCCCTTGCACAAAGTGAAAGTAAAGTTTAATGAGCCTATCTCTAATTAAATCATGGTTGCAATACAAGTTATAGCACAGCCTTATTAAATTCAAAAGAATAACCAGTTCAGTTCTTACTACGTCAAGACGCAGTGGGCAAGTATGCTCATATAACCGCGAGCGACGGTGATTCGAATCAGTACACGCCCGGACTACACGACACGTACACCCGTACTCCGAGTTGTCGGCAGCAACCTCGACTGACGTTGTACGCGGCCACCTTTCCCAAGATCTTCCACATTGGACGCAGTCCAACTGTCCCGAGTACGCAAGCTCTCTCAAGGTACATACCCGCAGTGGTATGTTCTTAAGCGAGGTACCTCCTGCTACCCTGACGCTGAAAGTCTAAGGCAGTTGGAAAAGTTCCACTATGGATCTCCCAAGGTACATCGGTTTCCTGGGTCCCATATAGCCAGTATGCGCCCGGTACACAACTCAAACTTGTCCAACAGGGCCAAGCACGGACGGGCCTTAACCGACACAGGCAGGGCTATGCACGCACGGCCTGCAACCTGCTGCATCTAAACCTCCCTGCCCGGTCTCCATTTCTTATGTGTGAACTTTCGTCATCCTTTCTAATTCGAACCTGTTCCGAGTAAACCAGCCCTAAACTCGCAAGTAGATTCCAACTACTAGACTTCTACCGAACCTTTCCTACTAACATTAGCGTAGCCAAATCCACTCGAGGAGGTGCTATTCTACCCTTTCTCTCTAAGGTATTTCTGGTCATGCAAGTGGGGTTTTCAATATCATCTAGACTTACTGCAATGAATGTTGCAAAGCTATGATCTCTACAAATGAAAATGCTTTATAAAACTGGTTAAATGCAAACCGGGGCTTGCCTGTTTTGCAGGTGACTAAGGTTACAATCAGTTAGTGACGATCACTTGGAGCTTGATCACTTGTTTTCCTCCCTCCTTGATCTTCACTTCAAGTCCTTCTCGCCTTCTTCATGTATATGCTACACGATATGATCATGCATATGTATTTAATTGAAAAGCTTTTGCTAACAAGATCTAATGACAGTTTTAAAACTGGAACCCTGTTCAAGAATTTAAAATGACACTGGTGCTAGTGGTTTGGGTTGGGTTAAACACTAAGATCAAATGTTAAGTACCTTTCCCACTTAAGTGTTGATCACCTTAAGAGGTTACCTATGATAGTGGTGATCCAGAGCTCCAATGGAGCTGGGAATTTTCATGTGAGTTCCTTGTGACAAGAAAGTCCTCTGGACCAAAATTTAGCACTTTTCATGGAGTGGTTTATTCAGAACAATTCTCTAAGTCTTTAATCAAAGATGAAATAATTCTGAGTTAACACCCATGTTCATGTCAAACTCAGTGAACCACAATTTCAATTTTAGTTCCTAGAGTCTACATTAATTTGCCTAGGATTTTTGGAGATAATAATTTCCCAGAACTGAATTTACATGTTTTGGAAATTCTCTGAAAATGTTTCTGTATTCATTTGAATACAGGAATTTACAATCTGAACTACCCTGATCAATTCAACTCCAAATGAGCTGAAACTTCTACAGGAATCTAATAACACCCTAAAGAATATTATGGCAAAATTTGAGGAGTTTTGGATACACCAAACTCCCTCTAAAATTCGTTTGCTGAAAACCTTTAATGAATTTTCCAGAATTAAATAAAGACTTTCATACAAATTGGGTTGCATAATTGGATAGAGTTTGTCAATCTGAATCTAACCCAATTTGAATAACTAAATTTGGAGGTTCCTATCAAAAGTTATGCTCTTCTAAAGTTTGGGGAAAAATCAGGAATTTGAATAAATCCGGGAAATGTTTAAACCTGACTGTGGGGCCACGGGGCACGTGTCAGCTGCTGAGGGAGTGCCACACAGGATCCCAGGGTTATTTCTCGCGCTGTCACAATTGATCCCGCACCACAGCGTATCCAACTCACTGTTGCCGTGCGACTGACAGGTGGGCCGGCGAGGTCTTCTTCCACCTCCCGCTCCCGCGCGATCCCGCCACCGGGCTCGCCGGAATAGCTCCGGGATCGGTCGTACGACCACCCCTGCCGCTGAAACTCGCCGCCAGCCCCTAATTCCACGCGAGGAACACGCTGGTGGGGTTTTCTCGAGCTAGCAGGTCCCCCAAACTAGCCCGTGACGGCGCATCGGCTCGGATGAAGTCTGGCGACGTCGCCCCGTTGAGCTAGCCCGCCAAAAGCTACCTAGAAAGGCTCTACAGCACCAGTGGAGGTTGGCCAAGCTCGGCATGGCCGCATAGGGGCTCGGGGACGGCTCTACCCTAGGGTTCACCGTGCATCCGCACCTTCCCGCCATAGCCGCCTTCGGAAAGCTTGAAATTGCACCGTGCACAGTGTGTTTCATGCGACGCTTTGTGAAGAAGAAAGGTTGCTACACCAGTCTAGGTTCTGTGTGCGAAATTTGCAGAGCTCAAAATGAATATAACTCAAGAATTTCATGGATTCATACCAGCGGGTCAGTTTTCCCCGGCTGGAGAAGATTTCCGAAATTCGTCGTCCAAAGGCGAAGACAAGCTCTGTGCTTTCGGTGGAAGCTGCGTGGAGCTCTTGCGCATCCCAGGGTGGCCTCGCTTGGTCGTGAAAAGCTCTGGAGGAGGCTGTCCATGGGAGCGCATTCTCTCGGTTGTGTGACGGTCGCCGCGGGAACCCGCCATTCTCGTTGCAGAGAGCGTGAATCCGCTCAGTGATGGCTCGAGGAAGTCGTGGGGACGACGGTGGTGTGGTTTTGCTGCTCAGAGGTGCTGCTCACTTGGATTCCCCGAGTTCCCGAGTGATCGAAGCCGGGCTGCTGCATCTCTGTCTTTCGGTGTGACGGAGAGCAGAGACAGTGCCGTGGCTTCGGTTAAGAGGCGGGAGAGGGCGTGAGGCGGTAGCTACCGATGTCCAGCAGCTCTCCAGTGCGAAGAAACCCAGCAGGAGGTGGAGGCGTCGGCCGAGCTCGGTGTCGAGCGGAGGGAAGGCGGCTTCGGCCGTTGCGTCGCGTGGGAGGAAAACAAACAGCGACTGGCTGCTTCACTGAAGATCTTTTTGCAAATTTTCAATCCTCCCAATGACATGTGGGTCCCACATGTCAGTCCTCTTTATCCCTTCTAAAATATCTCCCCTATTTGAATATTGATGGAATTCAATTGTGGAAGTTTAAATCTGAGAGGCATTTGGATAATTGGGCAAGTTTTATCCAAATTCAAATATCCATTTGAATTCTTTGTCATTTAAAGTCCATTTGAAAAATTGGTTGCAAATCATTTCCATAAATCATGAAACTTTGCACACCCCCTAATTTGGACCCAAGGAATTCAAATATGAAACATGATTTTTAGTTTGGCTGCTACAAATGAGATTTTCAGCACAACAGTTTTGAATTCTATTGTGTTGTTCTCATTTGAATTTTTATTTGAACAAATTGTTCCAAATCTGATTTTTGTTTCCTCACACATATGGGAACTTCCCATCTTTGTTTTAGACCCCTCCAGGGTTCCAAGTTCTCAAATAAACATTTGACTTCTGTGAAGAAAACCCTCATGTGTATTATCACATGTGGGGAAAAGTTTTAACAAGTCCCAAATTTCACTCATATGAAACAAAACTTTTGCAAACAAGAGTTTCATTATATTCACATATTTGGGACCTTTACATTCCTCCCCCCTTAAAAGGAATCTCGTCCCGAGATTCAAAAGAAGAACAAGGTGGGAGGTAATTACAAAGTTTATGACAAAAGTTCCGGACCGTTCTTGTGGATGTAATCTTCGGTTTCCCACGTCGCCTCTTCCGGGGTATGATTACTCCACAGGACTTTGTAAAATTTCAAAGTCCGGTTCCGGGTGATCCGGGTCTTTTCGTCGATAATCTGATTAGGTTGCTCGACGTAGGTGAGATCCGGCTTCAACTCGTCGATGTTTTCGGTGCGGATGGCAGCGGTAAACTTGAGATTTCCGCAGCTGGGACACGTGAAATATGTCATGAATACCAGCAAGGCTTGCCGGTAGTTCCAGCCGGTAGGCTGCAGTTCCGCACTTATCCGTGATACTAAACGGACCGATGAATCGGGGAGCAAGTTTCCCCTTGACACCGAACCGATGAATCCCTTTCATCGGAGACACCCAAAGATAAACGTGCTCTCCGACATCGAAATGCAGCGGTCGACGTCTCTGGTCCGCGTAGCTCTTTTGACGAGATTGGGCAGCTTTGAGGTTCTCTTGTATTATCCGAACTCTCTCTTCGGCTTCATTGACAAGATCAACCCCAAACATTACTCGTTCACCGGATTCGCACCAATTCAATGGTGTACGACACTTCCGGCCGTATAGAGCTTCATATGGTGCCATTTTGATGCTCGTCTGATATCCTTTGTTGTACGAGAACTCCGCCAGCGGTAAGTGATCATCCAAGCTCTTACCGTGGTGGATGGCACATGCTCTTAGCATATCTTCCAGTATTTGATTCACCCTCTCAGTTTGCCCATCTGTTTGAGGGTGATACGCAGAGCTTCTAATCAACTTCGTACCCAAGGAGGCGTGTAGCTGTTCCCAGAAACGGGCTACAAACAGCGATCCTCTATCTGACACAATGGTGCGGGGAACTCCATGTAAGCACAAGATCCGTGCTATGTACAGCTCCGCATACTGCTTTGTGTTGTACTTAGTATGCACAGGGATGAAATGTGCTGATTTGGTTAACCGGTCCACGATTACCCAAATTGAATCATGGTTGTGGGAGGTCATCGGCAACCCGACGATGAAGTCCATACTCAAGTCTTCCCACTTCCATGCCGGTACTTGTAGTGGCTGCAACAGGCCTGACTTCTTCATGTGGTCGGCCTTGACTCTTCGACACGTATCACACTCTGAAACGTACTTTGCAACTTCACGTTTCATACGTGTCCACCAAAACTTCTTCCGGAGATCTTGGTACATTTTGTTGCTGCCCGGATGAATGGAAAACTTGGACAAATGAGCTTCATCCAAAATTTTCTTCCGTAGTCCCATATCCCGGGGTACTACAATCCGGTCGTTGAACCACAAGGTACCTTCATCGTCTTTCCGGAAGCACTTCATTTCTCCGTTGTCTATCCTTCGCCGTATGTGAAACATACCCTTGTCTTTTCGTTGAGCTTCAATGATCTCCTCTCGGATGGTAGGGGTGAGAGCGAGATTATAGAGAGCTCCATATGGGATGACACGGAGGCTTGGTTCTTCATCATCCATATCAGCAATAGTTAGGTGATGGATATGCGCCTTACGACTGAGCGCATCGGCGACCACATTCGCCTTTACTGGATGATAATGAACCTCAAGTTCATAGTCTTTTATCAGCTCTAGCCATCTTCGTTGTCTCATGTTCAGTTCTTTCTGAGTGAAGATGTACTTCAAGCTCTTGTGGTCGGTGTAGAGGTGTACAAGATTTCCGAGCAAATAATGCCTCCACATCTTCAAAGCAAGGACCACGGCAGCTAACTCAGGATCATGAGTTGGATAATGTTGCTCGTGATTTCTAAGTTGACGAGATCCATAAGCGACCACTCGTCTTTCTTGCATCAGCACGCAACCAAGACCGATGCCAGATGCATCACAATAAACGTCGAATGGCTTTGTCGTATCCGGCTGAGCAAGAACTGGGGCTGTTGTGAGATGCTTCACTGAAGTCTTGAAAGCTTGTTTACACGCAGCACCCCATACAAATCGGGTATTCTTCTTTAATAACTCCATCATCGGTTTAGCAATCTTGGAGAAACTCCGAATGAACCTCCGGTAATAACCCGCTAAACCGAGGAAGCTTCGGATTTCATGTACTGACTTTGGTGACTCCCATTTCTGTACTTGGATAATCTTACTCGGGTCTACAGCGATGCCCTCCGCTGAAATGATGTGTCCAAGAAAAGGTACTTGATTAATCCAGAATTCACACTTGCTGAATTTTGCATTGAGCTGATGATCTCGCAATCTTTGTAGCACAATATGCAGGTGTTCAGCATGTTCCTCCTCTGACTTGGAGTACACCAAGATACCATCGATGAAGACAACGACGAATTTATCCAACTACGGCATGAACACTGAATTCATCAGGTACATAACATAACGAGATACTCATACAGCCCGTATCTCGTTGAGAATGTTGTCTTCGGAATATCTTCTGCCCGGATTTTAATCTGGTGATATCCGGACCGAAGATCCATCTTCGAAAATACCTTCGCACCCACTAATTGATCGAAGAGCATATCAATGCGAGGTAGTGGATACTTGTTCTTGATGGTAACGGCGTTCAAAGGACGATAATCAACACAAAGCCGTAGTGTTTCGTCCTTCTATTTGACAAACAACACTGAACAACCCCAAGGTGACGAACTCGGTCGTATAAATCCCTTGCTCATTAGGTCATTCAGCTGTGTCTTCAATTCTGCCAGTTCATTGGGTGCCATCTTGTACGGCCTTCGTGATATCGGTGTCGTTCCCGTTATAAGTACAATCTTGAACTCGACGTCTTGTTCGGGCGGCATGCCCGGTAAATCTTCGGGAAACACATCCGGATACTCACGTACCACCGGAATGTCCTCTATCTTAACAGCTTCCGTGTGGTTCACTGTTGCAATCTGCCGCCGTCTGGCGCCCAGAATTCATATATGAAGACCGTGCTGTGGGGAGTTGAGCTCAACGGTCCTGGAGCTGATGTTACGAACCACTCTGTGGTAATTCAACCATGACATCCCCAAAATGATGTCGATCTTCAGACATTCAAGAATAATGAGGGTCGTAGGGTATATTTTACCCCCCAAACAAAGAGGTGCTCGGGAGACAACCTCGATTGCGGTACTGCTGCACCCGGGCGAAGATATAAGGTATTGCCTCTTTGTATAAACTGTTTGGATCTGATGTTGAGCCACGAAAGATTGGCTAATGAAGTTGTGTGTGGCACCGGAATCAAAGAGAACTAAAACCGGTAGCTGATTCAGAGAAAACATCCCTGCTAAAGCGGCTTCTCCTTCCGGAACATCATCAATCACAGTATAGTGAATATTGCCCCTTATCTGCCCTCTTATCTGCAGATTGAGGTACGGATCGTATTGTTGTAAATATGATGACCCGTAGCCTCGAATTCCCTCCGGACATTGCCTAGCATAATGGCCCATATGCCCACAAGTAAAACACGGATGTCTTTCTGGATCTTCGTTGACTTGCGGTGGACTGCTAGGTACAAATGGCTGCAGCGATGGAGCACAAACCACCGTCTGATGCTGCGGCTGTGGAGGTGGTGCAAGTTGCAGAACCTGACCAGCAATCAATCTCTGAGGAGTTTATCGTACAGGTGGCCTCCATCTTTCACCGGATGGCGTTTGATACACCAAACGGTACTTCTGAGGCACATAACTTGTGCTAGCCTGCTCGATCTCAGTCATTTTTATCTTCTCCGCTTGCCACTCAAGGCTTCTCCTGAATGAAATCCGCATCGACCATGTCAGTGTAACTGCCGTTATTGTGTACGGCCAGCTTTTCCCGTAATATGGCACTCAGGCCATGGAAGAATAGGTTACACCGTGCCTCTTCTTTCGCCACATACTCGGGAGCATATTGGGCCAAAAGATTAAATCTTCTGACATACTCGAGGACACTCATGTCCCCTTGCTTTAAGCCCAAAAATTCCTCCCGCTTTGCCTTGACAATACCTAGTGGTATGTAACGAGTACGAAAGGCTTCACAAAATTCACTCCGTGTCACTTGATGGTCCTCCGAAATGGTGGCAAGATGATCCACCCACCAGTTTCCGGCGGCTCCATGGAGTTGTTGAGCGGCAAACATTGTCTTTTGGTATTCATCACACTTGAATACTCCAAATTTTGACTCCATGACACGAAGCCATTGATCTGCTTCCACAGGTTCGGTGGCTTCAGTAAAGATAGGCGGTTGAGTCGCCAAGAAGTCCAGATAAGCGTCCCGAGGTGGAACGACTTGTTGCGTGTTCTGGAGTACGCCTTGCTGTACCAAAGCTTGGAGTAAGCGTGTGTGTTCTTGCGTTGCTTCTTGGAGTAGCCTAGCGTTCTCTTAATTAGACTCGACAACTCGAGTCATAAGATCCACCCATCCCATGGATGGTGGTTCTGACGGTGGAATGGAAGCATCACCGCCTTGGCGAGAACTTCCGGCTCTACTCCTAGAGCGAGTACGAACCATACTGCAAAAATATAGTAGATGAGTTAAACAAGAACTCAGCAGTATGTGAGACTAAAGGAAACATGAATATGTCAACTTTAATAAAAGCAGTAACAAAATCCATGTTTACACAATTCCTTAGTAGGCATAGCTATTAAGCCTATCCGTACAGGACAGACCTTTATGCACTGTCTCCAGATTTTGATCTAGTTAAGAGCATTTTCATAACTCAAGTCGAATATCAAAGTTAAAATTATCTTCATTATCTTTCCAACGAGTACTCATATGCTTTCAGATCATCCCTGGATTAAGAGTTATGATTTCCCAAAGTTGACAGAATTCCTGGATAAAATTTGCCAGCATCTCCTTTGTATGTGGCTGATTTTATCACAGTTGTATATGTAAATACAATAAGAATCCGAGCAACTTTGAACTACAACAATGTTGCACATTCATAACCTTTCCAATGGTGTATCATAGGCTTCTTAAGGGTTTTTCTACAGAAAGTTATGGCTTAAAAACAGAAAGGTCCAGAGGGGTTTTGTTGCTGTCCTGGTTCTGGACAGTTTACCTTCCTCTGAACTTTCTACCCATTTAGCGTGTGATTTTGCTCTGGAGCTCTTCAAATAAGTTGTAGATCACTTGAAAATCTTTCCAGAACTGTATCATACACCTTAATTGGGTCAAGCTACTCAGAGTTATGCTCTGTTAAAGTCCAGAAAGAATTCCTGCCAAAAACAGAGCACTCTGTTTTTGAAATCTTTGGTGCCTAGTCTTCCTCTCATTTTAATCTTAGATCAAAATAAGAGTTCAGTAACTAATAATTTTTCCAAACTTCCATTTTTAGTTGAAGGTTAGTTCATGAGTCATTTCTTTAAAGGAAAGGGGTTATTAAGTTTAGTACGGTGTCGATGCACCGTAAGAAGCAGGTCGGTACTACGTAGCCTCACCAAAAGAAAATCCTAACCGGATTATACCGGCATAAACGTATCTTAGGTGGCACTAAAACGATCACTGGCAAACGTGTACTATTCGTACTACAGTTTCGTGGTTAATCCTGCAAAAGTCACACTCAATCATCAGGTCCGGCTGCACACTGAACCCGGTATCCATACAGTTCTTACACCCGTCCGTCATCACTCGCACAGGTGTTCTCAAGCCAAACACGCCTTTAGCTACGTGTTCACGTTACTAACCACGTGACGGGGTTTCCCAAATTGCACCACGCACGCCTGGGACAGACGTTGCTTGAGTACCCCAAACGACATGAGGAGTCGTAGAGGATACTAAAGCGGGTCGGATTACCTGCCACCCGTGGGGCTCCACCCTTCAGCTTGTGCGCACTGGTGGACAGCGCTTACGTGCACCCCCCAAGACATAACTCGTCCCGAGATGCACGATTTTCTGACATAACAAATAAGTTAGGTCGCCACCTTCATATTAAGCTAATAGAAATCCTTATGTGGGCCTAGTACCGTATCGTCACCGTAACCTAAATTTTTGTTGTAATACCATCCTGATTCCGTGTGCTATTCCCAACGCGGCTCTGATACCAACTGAGACGGGCACGGTACCAACTGAGTTAGGGCTCAGCTCTGATACCACGCTGACGCGGACCCGCTCAGCCGAGACAGGCCACTCGCCCGGGAATCGCATTGGGTGGTGCCGTGTTGTGCGGCACCCAACAACACACATACAAGGAACAATGTATTACATAAAACAATAGCGGAAGCTTACAAGTTTTTCTTTGTAAATACTTTACATCAAGTAACTACAGCGGAAGTCAATATCACTCACGTCGAATAACTAAGAGCACTCGAGATGAAGTCCAGCCCACGGACTCCTCTCGCTAGGAACACGAAGACAACAGCAGCGGCTGGGTTCTCCCTGTGTTAAATGACTCGGAAGTCTCCGAGCCTCACCGGATAACCTTCTTTTCAGCACCGATGTTAACCTGCAAAACCACTTATATAGCAAGCATGAGCACATAGGCTCAGCAAGTCTGACCCGTCTCTCCTAAACAAGAAACTCTACATGCACGACGGTTGCAACTGGGTCGGCTAGATTTGCATAAAGGACTCGCCTAAAGTTGATCCTTGACTTGCAGAATTTTAAGCCTCATTGTGCGGACCTTGAGCGGAAAAGCATCGCAACTCCACAATCAAACAAGAAACGCTTTGTTGCGATGCCCCTTGCACAAAGTGAAAGTAAAGTTTAATGAGCCTATCTCTAATTCAATCATGGTTGCAATACAAGTTATAGCACAGCCTTATCAAGTTCAAAAGAATAACCAGTTCAGTTCTTACTACGTCAAGACGCAATGGGCATGTATGCTCATATAACCGCGAGCGACAGTGATTCGCCGCCTGGACTACACGACACATACACCCGTATTCTGAGTTGTCGGCAGCAACCCCGACTGATGTTGTACGCAGCCACCTTTCCCAAGATCTTCCACATTGGACGCAGTCCAACTGCCCCGAGTATGCAAGCTCCCTCAAGGTACATACCTGCAGTGGTATATTCTTAAGCGAGGTACCTCCTGCTACCCTGACGCCGAAAGTCTAAGGCAGTTGGAAAAGTTCCACTATGGATCTCCCAAGGTACATCAGTTTCCTGGGTCCCATATAGCCAGTATGCGCCCGGTACACAACTCAAACTTGTCCAACCACTACAGGAATCGGGACTATAGACGACGGCCGGAAACCGTCGTCAATAAGGGCACTACCGTCGTCAATAAGTTATTGACGACGGTAAAAGCTTATAGACGACGGTTTTGAGCTGTCGTCAATTATTAGTCGTCAATAAGTTTATTGACGACGGTAACCGTCGTTAATAAATTTATTGACAACAGCTAAATCTAGCTGTCGTCAATAAACTTATTGACGACAGCTAAATCAGGCTGTCGTCAATAAGCTTATTGACGACGGCCAGGAAACCGTCGTCAGTAACCGTGGCTTATTGACGACGGTTTACACTAGGCCGTCGTCAATAACAATTGCTTATTGACGACGGTTTCTGGTACCTGGCCGTCGTCAATACTAGTGGCTTATTGACGACGGCCAAGTACCAGAAACCGTCGTCAATAAGCTTTTCAATTTTTTTTTAAAAAACAGAAAATCCTGCCCTGGCTTCGAGGCCAGCCCTGGCTCGATGGCCAGATCACAGGCAATTAAAACATACATCACAGGCAGGCACAAAAACACTATACGCACGCCACACTACCCTACGCTACCCCGACCGCTGCCACCGGAGTCCAGGAAGTCGTCGTGCGCTCGTCCAAACGCTGGTTGCTGAGGGGATGGAGTTTCCTGAGCCCGTGTCGCCGATCCCTATGATGTACATGTATAGGTAGATAAATTAGAAGTTCACAAATGTGTATATGATTAAATAAACTCATTACAAGTTAAAATTGAGCAAGTTAGGTAGATTTGGCTATGTTTGAGTAAGTTTGCTCATATTTTACTAAGTTTGAGAAGTATGGACTAGTAGTGTTTGTGTTTGAGCTAGTTCAAAAAGTTTTGGCTATGTTTGACTAAGTTTGGTCATATTTGACTATAGTTGAGTAAGTTGTACCATATTTTACTCAGTTTGAGGATGTTTAACTAGTTTTCTCTAAGTTTAAGTAAGTTTGATCAAATTCAACTAAATTTGAGCAAATTTAACTAGTTGCAGCTATTATGAGAAATTTTGTACCTGTGCTCCTGACGTCGGCCCCTGTGGTAGCTGTATCGGTGGCGGCGCCCACTGAGGAAAGACAACGGGTTGTCCTGTGGCCATAGCCTGCAAATATGAAGTAAATTATTATACATGTCATTTATATATTAGAAACGTTGAGTACATTGATCTGAACTTACCTGCATGGCAGCTTGCAGTTGTAGCATGTACGAGTGTTGATACTCGTCCCTAGCCCGGAGCTCGGCTGCCTGCCTCTCGTTCGCGAGCCTCAGCGCTTCCTGCGTCCTCTGGAGCTCCTCCTGGACACTCTGGAGCTCCAGATCACGGCTGCCACGCCTGCTGGATCCACCCTGCGATGAAGAGGCCCTCGAGTAAGACCGCGCCTCCCTCGAGTCTACTACTCCATCGAAGATGGCCAACCTACACAATGAAGTAAGAGTATTAAAGTTTCGTATCTCGAAGTTAATGAAAGTAAATGAAAACAACAGAACTCACCGGCCGTGAGGTTTACCGCCACCGCTTGCATAGGCGGCTTCAGGTACGATCGGCGAGTTCTGCCAATCGTAATCGTCGCCTCGAAGCCTCCGCACCTCCTCCCCATACTTTTCCTGAAAATACAGAAAATTAAAGTCATCAGAAGTTTTAAAGATAATACAATTAAGTCAACTAAAGAACTCACCAACGTCTCTGTCGCTGTCTGAGAAGACAGCTGATCAGGCTGCGAGAGGTCACTTCCCATGTGACCCCTCCTCCACACCTGGATAGCGGTCGGCTCCTGACCGATCTCGCGTTCCTATCGATACGTGTTAGCATAATGGTAGCGATAGAAATTAACTAGAATATAATTCGAGTATCACTTACCATCCGTTTAGCAAGGCGTACGTAGCCGTCCCCGCCAAGACGGTGTTTCCCGTCCGTCCCTCGACTCTGTCGGCGGGTCATCGACACGCCTTGGAAGCCCTGGCTCGCCCAACGAGCACACAGGGAACTGTAGGCGTCCGGACAGGACTCAAGCCACGGTACGTTGACCTGCACACATTTGTTGTTGGATGAAAACATTGATGAAAATTGGATAATGAAGCAAAGTAAAATAAAGAATTTACCTCTGCGTACTGTGCCTCCGTCAAGTACTTGTCCGCCACAACCCTAAACTGCCCCGGCTCACCCTCGTCCGGATGCAACTTATAGTACGCCTTCGTAGCCTGAATGCGAGCCGTTGAAATCGACTGCGTCAGGAGCTTCCTAGCGTTGTTGTTGAAGACCAGGCGAGCGTGATCCAGCTGGGCCTCGTCCTCCAAACGGTAATATTTCTACAAGTAGAAATATACAAGTTAATGTACTTAACATATAATAGGTTCGCATTTAACAAATAGACGATTTGCTTACCATGAATTCATGCCACACATGCTCCTGGTGGTTGCCGTAGGTAATGTCCTGGGCAGTAGCGTAATCGTCCCAAGACGTAGCAGCCCGTCCGTTCACTAGACCGGGGTAGTGACAACGGATGAGCTGGCCCAGGACAGCGTTGACCTGGCGGTGGCGTCCTTGACCCGTGAACGAGTCATCGGCCCAAGACCTAATACACGATTCTCAATTAGTACATATATAAGTGTTAAAATATCTAAATTGATTTGTTATAGATTTACTTACCTATCGCCAACCGGACGAATAACGACCCGATCTTCTGGCCGTGCAGGAACCGGAGGAGGAGCCACGTAGTGGCTCCTCCTGTAACGCCGCTGTGGAGCCGGCTCCACATCAGGCTCTGTGGAAGGCTCTGAAGCAGGGTCTGAATCCTGCGGTGCCGGAACCTGAAGAGGATCCGAAGCAGGATCTGTAACAGGCTCCGAAACCTGTGGTGTCTGAAGAGGACCCCTGACCTCTGTCTCCTCAGACGTAGAGTCGTCCTAAAAATTTGAAGATTGGTAATATAGATTTAAGAAAGTTATTTGTATAATTTATGTAATTAATTATTCTTTACCTGTCGTGACCGCTCTCGTGACCCCTGGCCTCTGTCGAGGCCCAACAGCTGAGAAAGTCTACCATTGCTAGACTGACAGCCCTGGAAAACAGAGTCTGCTCTCGGGGGCAGAAAGCCCCGCGTCCCCCGTCGTCTACTGCTCGATGACATCCTGATGAAAGGAAATGTGATAATGAATTTAAAGGAAAATATAGAAGACGAAAGAAGAGATGGAAGAAACGATACTTGTACTTAATTTCAAAATTCATCAGTATCACGATCATGTACTCTACTTCGTAAACCGGACCATCGATCTTTTGTCATGGTTGTTCGCCGTTTTCGTTTTTTCACATTATGAGTCTGTACATCTTGTGCATCTCCAACTAATTCATCGAGTCGTAGACCAGGCTCAACGACAAAAGAATCCGGCAACTCTTCTTCTTGGTAAACAACATCTGCCTCATCAATGTAACCAGTATTGTCCGGTGTATATAACCGCTCACGAGGATTCACCTTTTCTACAACCCACCATGCACTAAGTTTTTCGCACGGATATTGTAGATAGTACACTTGTTCGACTTGGTGTGCAAGGACAAAGGTGTCGTAGCCTCGTAGTCGGTCCTTGTGTTTGACTTCTACCATGCCAAATTGGTTTTGTCGAGTTCCATTGTTATTATCAAACCAATCACAGTCAAAGAAGACTACTTTAAGGTCTTTATTCCCGGCAAAACTAAATTCTAGGATTTTCTTTATGATCCCATAGAAATTAGTTTCATGTCCTTCGGCATCGGCGGCCCTTGTCACAACTCCGGTGTTTGATGTTGCCCTTAGAGGACGTTGAGCTTCAAATTGAGTTGAACGGAATCGGAACCCATTGACATCATATCGACCGAAGAGTTTAACATTAATGGATCCGTTGGACAGTTGTCGCAAATCTTCATGAACACCGACTTGTGTCTTGCACTGTCCAACATATGAAGTAAGAAGACTATTTTATGCTATGAACATAATTACTAAGAGGAACAAGACAAGGAAAACGTTACATGATTTCGAAACCACGTTTGGAAGTTAGGTCCTCCATTTACTCCATAGTGTCGCATTGTTTGTATTTGCTTGCTAGTAGGTTGCTGCTTAGACTTCCAATTTTGTCGATCGAACTCACTAAATCAGGACAAAAAAGAATTATTGGTGTAGATGTATAACACACCACACAAATTAGTATAGATGTTGAACAACCACTTACTGAAAAAAATTGTCCATCCCATCTATGTTAGCGTACATGTATAACAAAGCAGCTGTCTTTTCATCTGCTGAAGCATCATAGCTCGTGCCACTACCAACAGTGGTGCCTCTCGTTTGAAAAAGTGAGAGTTCGCTACAAGAGGTTGCTTCAGCCATATTATACCGTAACACCGATGCATTAACATTGTGTTCTTCTGCAAAGTAGACACTTGAAAAGTATCCTATCTCCTGAAGTGTAAATGCTTCGGCGATGCATCCTTCAACCCTTGCCCTATTACGAACCATCGGTTTTAGACATCTGAGTGCTCTTTCAATGTGGTACATCCACCTATATTGAACAGGGCCACCTACTTTAGCTTCATATGGAAGATGGATTAGAAGGTGTTGCATTGGATTGAAGAACCCTGGAGGAAATACTTTTTCCATCTTACATAAAAGCACGGGTATCTCTTTTTCCAACTTCTCCATCATCTCCCTTTTGATTTCTTTAGCACAAAGCTGTCTATAAAAATAGCTAAGCTCGGCTAACACCTTCCAAACCTCATCGTCAAGATAGCCTCGAAACATAACCGGCAGAAGTCTTTCCATGATTATGTGATAATCATGGCTCTTCAAACCAGTAAGATTTCCAGTCTTAACATTAACGGCTCTTCTCAGGCTAGCAGCAAAACCGTCTGGGAACTTCAACTGTTTCAACCACTTGAAGACTTCTTTCTTTTCTTTTGGTCGAAGGCAGAAACAAGCTCGTGGTTTGCCACCAGCTTCGGAGAGCTCAAGACTTGGTCGGTTACAAACCTCTGCCAAATCCTTCCGAGCTTTTATATTGTCTTTTGTTTTTCCCGTCATATCCAAGCACGTGCTTATGATGCATTCGCCCATGTTACGTTCCTGGTGCATGACATCAATGTTATGCATTAGAATTAAAGACTTCATATACGGTAACTCCCATAGTGCACATATATGAGTCCAATTGTGATCCTCTCCGTAACCAACAAAATATCCAAGACGACCTTCATCTGGCACTAGATTATTGAGCTGTTTAACAATTTCTGACCCGTTCAGACGTTGTGGTGGTCCCTTTTTTACAATGGTACCCTTCCTGAAGGCATTTCTCTGTTGCCTAAACACATGATTTGGCGGTAACCAACGTCTATGACAATCAAAGTAGCATATCTTGCCACCATGAATTAGACGAAAACAATCCGTGTCCGAAGCACATATTGGACATGTCAATCGACCATGAGTGCTCCAGCCAGAAAACATGCAGTAAGCTGGAAAATCATGAATAGACCACAAGTACGCAGCTCGAAGGTTGAATTTCTGTTTTCTATAACAGTCGTACGCTTCGACTCCTGTCCATAACATTTTGATCTCTTCAATCAATGGCTGCATCATCACGTTCAGTCGTGAACCAGGATGATCCGGTCCAGGTACAATAAGGCATAGGAACATGAACTCATACTTCATACAAAGCGATGGTGGTAAGTTGTACGGAATAGCGAACACGGGCCAACATGAGTATGGTGTGGCGTTTGTACTAAACGGTGAGAAGCCATCTGTCGCCAACCCAAAGCGAATATTTCTCGCGTCATTGGCGAAATCTAGATCGAAGTGGTCAAGCGCCTTCCATGCCTCACCGTCCGACGGGTGCACCATCATGCTGTTGTTCTCACGTACACCTTCTTTATGCCACCTCATGTGTCTAGCTGTTTTTTTAGATAGAAACAAACGCTTGAACCTAGGTGTGACAGGCAAGTAGCGAAGCTGCTTCTGTGCGACTTGAGTCATTACTTTTGAACCGTCGTCATTAACAACTTCGACAAATCTCGCTTTACCACATTTTAAGCACTTGTTCTCGTTGGCATGCTCTCTCCAAAAAAGCATGCAATTGTCTAGACACATATCAATCTTCTCATATTTCATACCTAGACCAGAAATCAACTTCTTAGACTGATACATATCTTTAGGCACTTTATGTGGTTGTGGAAGGATATCGCTGATCAATTTGATAAGATCGTTGTAGCAGTTATTGGAGAAGAAATACTTAGACTTAATGGCCATAAATCTAGTCATGAAAGTAAGGAGCGTCACTTCGGTGTGTTCATGCAACGGCTCTTCTGAAGCTTTGAGAAGCGTGAAAAACGCTTCAACCTCCGTTGGAGGAGGATCCTCCATCAATTCAGGATTTATAGCATCAAGCATCTCGTCCATCCTATCGACCCCCGTGTTGTCATCCTCATCTGAAACTTGTAAGGGTTGAGAAGATGTCTCACCATGAAAGGTCCACACCTCATAATCTTGCATGAAACCGTATCGACATAAGTGAAACGCCAAATTCACTTTGTCCCAACACTTTGCACCTTGACATTTCGTACATGGGCACCGCACCTTATCGATCTTTGACAATGAAAACGCTCGATCTACAAAAGCATCTGTCTTTGCGAACCACTCATCCGAGTGACCACCAGAACTGTTCTTCCAACCGGTATACATCCAACTACGATCCTCACCCATGTTTGAATCTGCAGTTTAATGTCAAGGAAATTATAGTTACTTTATAATTTATTTATGTCACGGCCCTACATCTATTGGAAAGGATAGGTCCTAAACCCACCCAAGAGTGATCGAGCGGAGCGTGCTCACGACGAGACGCGTGGTATGGATCCGAACGAAATTTCGGCAGCATAACCCCGCTGTTCTCCACTGCACGCCCGCAAATGGTGCAGCAGAGAACAACAGGGTTATGCCGTCGAAATCTCGTCTAGATCTAAACCCGCGTTTCATCACATGCCACGCCCCCTCGGTCACTCCCAGGCTGTCCAAAAAGGGACAATTCCGAACGTACACGCCTCACATGCGCAACACATGTGAGACGGGCCCGTTCGAAACGGGTGACGCATGTTGTATAGGTTTACGTCAATCTTTCGTTTTTGAGTCATTTAAAAGAGAGAGAGGAAAGAACAAGAGAGAAGGAAAAAAGGAGAGACAAAGAAGTGGGTCAGCCGTCCTAAGTTATGCCCCGTTGGGGCCTGCCATTATCTTACGACGCCTTTAGGGTTAGCCGTCGTACGTTATACCCCGTTGTAAGTGGTTCAAAGATGAAACCCCACCGTTGGGGCCCGCCGTCCACGCGCGGGAGCTTGCCGTCCTCCGTGCCTGTCTCGACTAATACATTACCACTAAATGAGCCGTGACAGACCCTAAATGGGTCGTGTCAGGCCGGACCGGGCCGAAACCCATTTATTTACATATAGTAACTAATCACACAATCAATCAAAGTATTAATTAAACAATAATCAATTACAATACTAATTAAACAATTAATCAACTAAGGTCGGACGGCGCGGCAGGGCGGGGCGTGGCGAACCATGTTAAAAAGACCATGTTAAAAAGACCAGGGGCAATGGAAGCATATTACTAAGGTGTTGCCTCGCCTTATGCCTTATCGCTTAAAAGGTAAAAAGGGGTAGGTCGCCTTATGTCGCCTTACCGCCTTAATAACTATGATGTCCACTGCGCCCTGCTGGTGGAGATGAACACCCCGATATACGACACCTACACAGAGGAGGAAGGAGAAATGGATGACATCTTGGAGCAACTAGTGGTAAGAGAATTGGGGAATGGTGAGGTCAGTGATGTGGAAGAGGTGAAAGAGTTTGAAGATGAGCCCAGGCCAAAGGGGCACCGATGGTTGGATGGACAGTTTGATCTGCTTGCTTTGGAAGAATATGGAGACAATGATGATGATGATGACAGAGCTGGTAGAGAAGGGGACTATGAACTGCCTAATGAAGCTATAGATGAATTAAAATGGTTTCATGATCGAAATGGTTGTGTTGATGAAGAGTACAGAACACCGGCAAATTTTATTCATGGAAAATTGGAATCAACAACAACAGAAGAGGTGGATGAATCTGCTAACTTGATAAGAAAATGTGATGAATATGGTGAAGGATATTTTAATGATTCTGCCGAGGAAGAAGTTGGACTAGTTTTAGAAAGCAGTGATGAACAAGAAGTTTTGGACTGTGAGGCCATTGTTTCAGCATATTCGAAACTTGTCGATCGTCCTGAAAAAACAGCTACAACAAATGAACTCATCAAGCTTCATGGTAAAGATAAACTTTCAGTAGATTACTTGCCTCAAAGGAAGAGAGACGGTGAAAAACAGGAGAAGAAACTAAAACCAGCAGAAGCTGTGAGTGCTGAGAATCTTGAGAGCGTCCATGTGCCTGCTGAGATCAATATAGATGCATCTTATAAATTTGGTGCTGATGTTGTTGGTCCCGAATTTGGAAGTGATGAGGAGATGGATTTGAACAAGCCAAATTTTTAGAGGAAGGATGAATTGCTCCCTGTTTGGGATACTGAAAAAGAAGATTCAGAGAGTGATAATGATGTTGAATTGTGGACTCATGAACTGATGGCAGAAGTTGGGGAGGATGAAGTTCAGACAGTGGCTGATGAAGAGGAGGAGAAGCATGTCTTTACCCTAGTTCTTGATCTAAATGAAACTCTTGTCTACTCAGGGTGGCAACAGGAGAGAGGATGGAGGATCTTTAAGAGGCCAGGAATTGATCCCTTTGTGGAACAGATGGCAAAATTTTATGAAATTGTGTTTTCGGACCAACCACCTATGTATATTGACCCCGTGATTGATAGGCTGGACACAAAGGGTCAAATCAGATATAGATTATCAATACCTACAACTAAGTACATGGATGGAAGACATTTTCGGGATTTGTCAAAAGCTGAATAGAAACCCTGAGCAAGTTACCTATATCAGCGCACAATGTTATGATACTTGTTTGCAGCCTGAAAATTGTGTCCAAATCAAACCATGGAGACTTGAAAATGATGACAACCATCTGATTCCATTCCTTGAGTTTGTTGCTATGGCTAGGCCTTCCGACACAAGGAAAGTGCTTGCATCCTATCAAGGTTGTGATGCTGCTAAAGGGGAAGGAAAGAGAGCAAATTTTGATCCGGTAGGAAGAACTTCAATGTTTGGTTATGACTGGCTGCAGGAATCTATTCTTATGACATACACTTGGGCAGGGGCATGTTTGCAGTTTCATTATTCAAGCCAAAGCATTCATGCTGACGAGATTTTGCAGCTGGATCATAGCGGCAAACCAATTATAGTACTATGGGACCAAACTGAAATTCCACAGGCCAAAGTTAAAGCTCGAAGTAGGGGGCTTCCTTGTGATTTCTCAGCTGCTGGCAGCAGATGCAACCTTTGTGCGTTCTCTCTCTCATCGCCGCCGTCGCCATGTCCTCCGGCGAGACTCTCACGCGCTCACGCCCCGTCCTCGGCGAGCCGGCGGCCAAGGGACGTGACACATGAATACAGTATATAGTATGGGAGGCCGGAGGGGGAGGGGTAGGGAGATTTACCTCGGGCCAGAGACGGGCGGCGACGGCGGCGGCGGGGACGGGCGGCAGCGGCGGGGGGAAGGGCGGCGGCGAGCCCGGAGGGGGAGGGGGAGGGAGATTTACCTCGGGCCCGAGACGGGCGGCGGCGGCGGCGGCGGGGACGGGCGGCGGCGGCGGGGGGAAGGGCGGCGGCGACGAGCGGGGACGGGCGGCGGCGGCGGGGGGAAGGGCGGCGGCGACGAGAGGTCCGGCGCGAGTCGGGAGGCGGCACTGGCCGCCTCCCGGCTCGCGCACGGGTTATATGTCCCATTATTCACGACGGTGCTAAGAAACTGTCGTCAATAAGACCTTGTTGACGACGGTGCTAGGTCACCGTCGTCAATAACTCCTCGGGTGGACCCGAGTTAAGTTAAAGACGACGGCCGCCGTCGTCAATAATTTATTGACGACGGTGCTCGTCTAGCCGTCGTCAATAATTGACGACGGTGCTAAGAAACTGTCGTCAATAAGGACCTTGTTGACGACGGTGCTAGGGCACCGTCGTCAATAACTCCTCGGGTGGACCCGAATTAAGTTAAAGACGACGGCCGCCGTCGTCAATAATTTATTGACGACGGTGCTCATCTAGCCGTCGTCAATAACTAAGTTATTGACGAGGGCTAGATAGGGCCGTCGTCAATAACATTAAAGACGACGGCCCCGTCGTCAATAAATTTGGCCGTCGTCAATGATCGTTTTTCCTGTAGTGAACAGGGCCAAGCACGGACGGGCCTTAACCGACACAGGCAGGGCTACGCACGCACGGCCTGCAACCTGCTGCATCTAAACCTCCCTGCCCGGTCTCCATTTCTTATGTGTGAACTTTCCTCATCCTTTCTAATTCGAACCCGTTCCGAGTAAACCAGCCCTAAACTCGCAAGTAGATTCCAACTACTCGACTTCTACCGAACCTTTCCTACTAACATTAGCGTAGCCAAATCCACTCGAGGAGGTGCTATTCTACCCTTTCTCTCTTAGGTATTTCTGGTCATGCAAGTGGGGTTTTCAATATCATCTAGACTTACTGCAATGAATGTTGCAAAGCTATGATCTATACAAATGAAAATGCTTTATAAAACTGGTTAAATGCAAACTGGGGCTTGCCTGTTTTGCAGGTGACTAAGGTTACAATCAGTTAGGGATGATCACTTGGAGCTTGATCACTTGTTTTCCTCCCTCCTTGATCTTCACTTCAAGTCCTTCTCGCCTTCTTCATGTATATGCTACACGATATGATCATGCATATGTATTTAATTGAAAAGCTTTTGCTAACAAGATCTAATGACAGTTTTAAAACTGGAACTCTGTTCAAGAATTTAAAATTACACTGGTGCTAGTGGTTTGGGTTGGGTTAAACACTAAGATCAAATGTTAAGTACCTTTCCAACTTAAGTGTTGATCACCTTAAGAGGTTACCTATGACAGTGGTGATCCAGAGCTCCAATGGAGCTGGGAATTTTCATGTGAGCTCCTTGTGACAAGAAAGTCCTCTGGACCAAAATTTAGTACTTTTCATGGAGTGGTTTATTCATAACAATTCTCTAAATGTTTAATCAAAGACGAAATAATTCTGAGTTAACACCCATGTTCATGTCAAACTCAGTGAACCACAATTTCAATTATAGTTCCTAGAGTCTACATGAATTTTCCTAGGATTTTTGGAGCTAAGAATTTCCCAGAACTGAATTTACAAGTTTTGGAAATTCTCTGAAAATGTTTCTGTATTCATTTGAATACAGGAACTTACAATCTGAATTACCCTGATCAATTCAACTCCAAATGAGCTGAAACATTTACAGGAGGCTAATAACACCCTAAAGAATATTCTGGCAAAATTTGAGGAGTTTTGGATACACCAAACTCCCTCTAAAATTCTTTTGCTGAAAAGCTTTAATGACTTTTCCAGAATTAAATAAAGACTTTCATACAAATTTGGTTGCATAATTGGATAGAGTTTTTCAATCTGAATCTAACCCAATTTGAATCACTAAATTTGGAGGTTCCTATCAAAAGTTATGCTCTTCTAAAGTTTGGGGAAAAATCAGGAATTTGAATAAATCCGGGAAATGTTTAAACCTGACTATGGGGCCACGGGCCACGTGTCAGCTGCTGAGGGAGTGCCACACGGGGTCACAGGGTCATTTCCCGCGCTGTCACAATTGATCCCACGCCACAGCGTATCCAACCCACTGTTGCCGTGCGACTGACAGGCGGGCCCGGCGAGGTCTTCTTCCACCTCTCGCTCCCGCGCGATCCCGCCGCCGGGCTCGCCGGAGTAGCTCCGGGATCGGTCGTCTGGCCACCGCTGCCGCTGAAACTCGCCGCCAGCCCCTTTTTTCACGCGAGGAACATGCTGGTGGTGTTTTCTCGAGCTGGCAGGTCCCCCAAACTAGCCCGCGACGGCGCATCGGCTCGGATGAAGTCTGGCGACGTCGCCCCGTTGAGCTAGCCCGCCAAAAGCTACCTAGAAAGGCTCTACAGCACCAGTGGAGGTTGGCCAAGCTCAGCATGGCCGCATAGGGGCTCGGGGACGGCTCAACCCTAGGGTTCACCGTGCACCCGCACCTTCCCACCATAGCCGCCTTCGGAAAGCTTGAAATTGCACCGTGCATAGTGTGTTTCATGCGACGCTTTGTGAAGAAGAAAGGTTGCTACACCAGTCTAGGTTTTGTGTGCGAAATTTGCAGAGCTCTAAATAAATATAACTCAAGAATTTAATGGATTCATACCCGCGGGTCAGTTTTCCCCGGCCGGAAAAGACATCTGAAATTCGTCGTCCAGAGGCGAAGACAAGCTCTGTGCTTCGGGTGGAAGCTGCGTGGAGCTCTTGCGCGTCCCAGGGTGGCCTCGCTTGGTCGTGACAAGATCTGGAGGAGGCTGTCCACGGGAGCGCCTTCTCTCGGTTGTGTAACGGCCGCCGCGGGAACCCGCTGTTCTCGGTGCAGAGAGTGTGAATCCACTCAGTGATGGCTCGAGGAAGTCGTGGGGACGACGGTGGTGTGGTTTTGCTGCTCAGAGGTGCTGCTCACTTGGATTGCCCAAGTTCCCGAGTGATCGAAGCCGGGCGGCTGCATCTCTGTCTTTTGGTGCGAGGGAGAGCAGAGACAGTGCCGTGGCTTCGGTTAAGAGGCGGGAGAGGGCGTGAGGCGGTAGCTACCGACGTCCAGCAGCTCTCCAGCGTGAAGAAACCCAGCAGGAGGTGGAGGCGTCGGCCGAGCTCGGTGTTGAGCGGAGGGAAGGCGGCTTCGGCCGTTGCGTCGCGTGGGAGGAAAACAAACAGCGACTGGCTGCTTGACTGAAGATCTTTTCGCAAATTTTCAGTCCTCCCAATGACATGTGGATCCCACATGTCAGTCCTCCTTATCCCTTCTAAAATATCTCCCCAATTTCAATATTGATGGAATTCAATTGTGGAAGTTTAAATCTGAGAGGCATTTGGATAATTGGGCAAGTTTTATCCAAATTCAAATATGCATTTCAATTGTTTGTCATTTAAAGTCCATTTGAAAAATGGGTTGCAAATCATTTCCATAAATCATGAAACTTTGCACACCCCCTAATTTGGACCCAAGGAATTCAAATATGAAACCTGATTTTTAGTTTGGCTGCTACAAATGAGATTTTCAGCACAACAGTTTTGAATTCCATTGTGTTGTTCTCATTTGAATTTTTATTTGAACAAATTGTTCCAAATCTGATTTTTGTTTCCTCACACATATGGGAACTTCCCATCTTTGTTTTAGACCCCTCCAGGGTTCCAAGTTCTCAAATAAACATTTGACTTGTGTGAAGAAAACCCTCATTTGTGTTATCACATGTGGGGAAAAGTTTTAACAAGTCCCAAATTTCACTCATATGAAACAAAACTTTTGCAAACAAGAGTTTCTTTGTATTCACATTTTTGGGACCTTTACATAACCGCCGTAGCTCGCCGGCGACGAGCGCTATGCCACTGTGCAACTTCGGCAATGTGTTCCCATCCTTCCGACCACCCCCTTCGCGCGCTAATCGTGTCATCACGTCCTGGGAAGCCTCGGGAAGCTCGGCATGATTTTGGTTAGGACCTAAACAGACGGCAAACCGGACCTCACCAGCGACCCCATCTTCCGCTGAGATGTTCCTCGGTGAACCTAGGGTTCCGGCGGTGGTTTCTTTCCGGTTTTCGATCGAGGAGGGGCGCAACCTCTAGTGTCATTTCCAAGCTCTGTTTTCCCTCCCACGCGACGATCCTCCTGAATTTCTTCTTCACTTAATCGGGTCTCGAAGTGAGCTCCCAATCCTAAACTAGGAAATTCTTTGCGCACGAAGGTCGAACCTTGAAATGGTTTGCCCATTGAGTTTGAGGACAAGCTAGTGCTCCGCTTTGCTATGGACGCCGAAGGTAGAGAACGATCGTAGCTCGGTTTGCACGGGATCAGAACCTGGGCGGCTAGGCGGCAGTTTACGGAGTGTAAAAGTCCCAAAAATGTGTATGAATAAAAACCAAGGTTTGAGTTCATATGTGTGGCAAAGACATGAAAAATGGGACTTGCTAAAACTTTTCTTCATGCAAGGTAATACATGGATGAACATCCAACATGAGGTTCACCTTTTTATTTAAAAGTGTTGAACCAATAAGGAGTTAAATACCTCTTTGCATGTAAGTTTAAAAATCAGATTTGAAATTCAAAGTTCACACATGTAGTGACCAAGGACATTGATTAAAACTGCAGCCATATAGTTGGAATTATAGGGAGGAGTTTGATCCCCAACTTTCTATTTGTAGGGTGGGCTCAAAAAGGAGTTAAAGAGAAGAATTTTCAAAATTCACACAAATTCAAATTTGGCAAGCAAATTCAAACTGAATTGGAAAGATTCAAATTCTAACCCACATTTTAAAAGTCAGAATTGTGTGAATTAAGAGGATCAGCTTGAACAGATATTTGGGAGGTACATGTGGAGTGGGACCCACATGTCATAGAGCTAAAGGAAGAAACCTTACACCCTAAGTCACACCTCGGTGGGAAAATTTCCCGAACAGGTCACGGGCTCCACCGAGGAGCTTGCCGCGCCAGCTCCTGCTGCCGGTTTCCACGCGTTGGCGCCCCAGGGTCGGTTCTCACCGCTTCAGCAATGTGATCTCTCCCTCCTCGGACCAAGCCGACAGCTGTTGCTTCCTCTCCTCGCGAGCGCATGCACTGAACCGAGTTCCTCCCTTCCGCCTCTCGGTCCGATCGGAAGAACGGCAAAAACCATCACGCTCTTTCCTCCCCCGAGCTGCTAAACGCTTCCCCGAGATCAGCCTCCACCTCCCCGACACGAAATCAAGCGAGCTTCGGCCTTCCTCGCCCGAGAACAAGCGCCCCCGCGGCGACCTAGCTCAAAAGGTGATCGGGCGCTCGTGGACAGCCCTCCACAGGGGGTTGCACGGACGAGCGATCGCAGCTACAAACGCGCACCGGTGCGGTGCTGCTCTCAGCCCAAGCTCAGGCCATACCGTGAAGCATCGCCGGCGAATTCCGAGGTTTTGCTCCGGCGGCTTCAACCCGAGCATCCGGTATGGAAGTCCAAAATTCTCCACTTCTATTCGTTCTTAGCTCGTCAAACTTCGCACGTAGGAGCTGGACTAGCTGGCAATCATATTCTCCTAAGCATCCGTCGCATGAAAACCCTTTGGGGCGACGTATTTTGAGGTCTACCGAGCATTTCTCCGGCGGACCAAATCAGGCGCATGGTGATGACCGACTTGCGGCTGTTCTCGAGCCATTTAGGGGCCATGCCGAGCCTTGCGATCATCCACTGGTGCTGTAGGGCTCGTCGGCACAGGTTTTGGCGGGCTGGATACCTCAGGCAACACCGCTGAACCCCCACAGTAGCTGTCGCACGTCACCGGCCATGTTCCGGTCGTTGGCAGCCCTAGCAAACCCCACAGCCATGTTCCTCGGTGTCACAAACTCCCTGGCGGCGAGTTTCAGCTCAGGCGGTGGCCGGGAACGGCGAGCCGGCGAGCTCCAGCGTCGGGCCGGCGAGGGGCAGCGCGGGCGCGAGCGAGGAAGCCGGAGGAAGAAGAAGACGTGTGGGCCCCGTCTGTCAGCAGCTCAAATTTTAAACCCGGGAT
Organism: Neostapfia colusana; assembly: GCA_030760725.1. Taxonomy (NCBI): domain Eukaryota; kingdom Viridiplantae; phylum Streptophyta; class Magnoliopsida; order Poales; family Poaceae; genus Neostapfia; species Neostapfia colusana. Next base: position 55,826,431 of record JASWHV010000014.1, on the reverse strand, counting down.
CGGGTGTGGCCGGGATCCCGTGTGTTGGCGCGCAGAGATGCTGTGGCCCGGTGTGGCTTCGCTTCTATTGGCTGGAATTCAAAACAGTGGGTCCAGCCGGATTTTCAATAGGAAAATAATTCCAGACTTAGCTCAATCTTTAGAAATTCATATCTCCCTGTAGAAAACTCCAATTTGAGTGATTCCAATTGGGTTGGATTCATCTCTCTGAGTTCTATCCAAATATGAACTCAGATTTGTATGAAAGTCAATATTATATTCTCGAAAATTCTTTGAAGGTTTTCTGAAAAAGAATTATTGAGGGAGTTTGGGTTATCCAAAAATCCCCAAATTTTGCCAGAATATTCTTTAGCATATTGTTAACCTACTAGCAAATTTTCGGCTCATTTTAAGATCATTTGAGTAGGAATTTGCTAAATGCAAACTACTATGTTCAAAAGAGTCCAGAAACATTTTCAGAAAATGTTTCCCACTTCAAAAATCTGTTCTGAGCAATCCATAGCTCCCAAAATCATAGGAAAATTTAGGCAAGCTCTCTGAGGCATACTTGAAATTGTAGTTCACTTAATTGGGCATGATAATGCACATTGCTACAGAATTAATTCTTTGGAGTACCAATGCTGAAAGAATTGTTCTGGGAGAACTACTCAAGTAAAAGGGCTAAATTTTGGACCAGATGACTCTCATGTGATCAAGAACTCATGTAAATTATCAGCCCAAGATGAGTCCTTGAACTCCCTGTTCTTATTCTCCATACTTATGTATAAGGGAAAAATACATAAGAGATATTGAAAAAAAATTATGGAGGACACAATATGACTCCACTTTAGCTGCAATTTGGCAAGCTAAATCCTTAGGTAGTATAGAACCTGCTGTAAAAGTTTTGAGGCCATTGGAGTTCTTGTTCTTCAGTTGCACTCAAATCTTTTCAGCTTATCTATTATGTTCATTAGGGGAAATGTTTAGTGTATAGCTAAGGCCTTAAGGTCAATTTAGTTTATTTCTGTTCTTTGCACAACAGAGGCAAACCAAGCCAGGCTTGGCTTTTCCACACAACCTCTGTTCCTAAGGAATTAATTCTATAACTTCTTTCCATTACATTCTATAAAATATGTGCATATGCATCTCAATAGGAACCACAACGAAGGGGATTCAAAGGAGCGATTCATCGAAGTGGATCAAGCTCCGGAGAATCAAGGGTGGATCTGCAAGGACACTAACTGATATATACGACTACCCTGCAAAACAGGCAAGCTCCGGTTTGCATTTAACAGCTGTTAAGTTTTTCTTTTGTATTCACTTTCGGTCAAGATATGAACTGTGCATTAGGTCTAGTGTTTGATACTCCTCTTGCATAGCCAAATGACCCATGGAGTATTGGGTAGGTGTCTTTCTCCGTGTAGAACTGCCATGCTTAAGTACGGTTCGGTAGAAGTCGAGTGGTGAGATGCTACTCGCAGATTTAGGAACAACAGGGGCATACGGGATTGGTTCGTAATTGAATTAGCAAGTTAAAGTTGAGACCGGAAGGTTGTAGGAGCAGAAGGACATAGGGGCCTGGGTGCTGTAGACCTGTCCGTGTCGGTCAAGGACCGATCCGTATGCGGCCCTGTTGAACAAGTTTGAGTTGTGTACCGGACTCATGCTGGCTATATGGGACCCAGTAAACCGATGTACCTCGGGAAGCTATCGTTGGGACTTTTCGGGTCGCCTCAGGCGGACGGCCGGTGTGCAGTATGTGGGGAATATTCTCATGACATCTCACGTCGGAAGGAGCACCATGAGAGTAGCTACTGTACGGGGCGACTTGATCGATTCAGCGGGGGTGAAACGGGGGAAAGGCTGCCACGTACGACGTCAGTGATGGTTGTTGTAGGCAACGTCGAGTACGGACGTATGTGTCGTGTAGTCCGGGTGTTATTGGTTCGAATCACCGTCGCTCGCGGAATGGACCGAGCATACTTGTTCTCACAGTCGTGACGTAGTAAGAACTTGCATGAGAAAGGAACTAATCATTTTGATGTGAAGTATTATCCCACCTTGGTATTGGATCTTGATGAATAGGCTAGAGCAAACTCGATTCTTTTATGCCATGAGCAAATTACATCGGGGGAAAGCGTTTCTTGTTTGATTGTGGACTCCCGATGTGGCGTGCCCAAGGTTACTTAAAATACTGCCATTAATACTTGAAAGTAAGGATTCACTTTTAGGCGAGTTTAATTATGCTTCTGCCATCCTATTTTAGGTTCATAACCTCACATAGAGTTTCATGTTTAGGGTGACGGTTAAGTCTTGCTGAGCGTTATGCTCAGGGATGCTATCCGAGTTGTTTTGCAGGCAAATGACTTCATGCTTGTAAGAAAGGGTGCCGATGAGACTCGAGAACCTCCGAGTGCTTACTCAGAGAGCATCCTCGCCGCTTCAGATTGTCTTCGTGTTGCTAGTAAGAAACGTCCGCGGGCTGGACCGTTTCCTTGTTGCTAGTTTAGATACGAGTCGTGAGAGTGATAGTCTTCCGCTGTAGTTTACTCTGATATACTTATTTGTAAAACAATCTTGTACGCTTCCGCAAACTATTTATGTAATATGATGTGTTTCTGCAACCCGTGTACTGTTGGGTGCCGCATAACATGGCACTACCCAACGAGGTCCTGTGGTCCCTCACAGCATGGTATCAGAGCTGTTACACATGGTATCAGAGCTGCGTTGGGAACAGAGCACGGATTGAGCATCATATTACATCAAAAACTTAGGATACGGTGAGATAACGGTACTAGGCCCACATAAGGACTATTATTTGCATATTATGAAGGTGGCAAGCTAACTTATTTGTTATGTCGGAAAAATCATGTATCTCGGGACGTCTATGTCTTGGGGGGTGCACGTATGCGATGTCCACCAGTGCGCACAAGCTGAAGGGTGGAGCCTCACGGGTGGCAGGTAACCCGACTCGCTTTAGTATCCTCTACGATTCTTCATCTCGTTTGGGGTATTCGAGCAACGTCTATCCCGGGCGTGCGTGGTGCAATTTGGGAGACCCCTTCAAGTGGTCAGTAACGTGAACACGTAGCTCAAGGCGTGTTTGGCTTGAGAACACCTGGGCGAGTGATGCCGGCCGGGTATATGAACTGTATGGATACCGGGTTCAGTGTGCAGCCGGGCCTGATGATTGAGTGTGGCTTATGTAGGTGCTAACCACGAAAACCTTAGTGCGTGTAGAACACGTTTGCGAGTGACCGTTTTAGTGCCACCTAATGATACGTATATGCCGGTGTAATCTGGTTAGGTTTTTCTTTGGTGAGGCAACGTAGTACCGTCATTTGTCTTACGGTGCATCGTCACCGTACTACACTGGATAGTATTCTTACCTATGAAGAAATCATTCATGACTAACTTCTAAACTAAAAATGGATGTGATAAAGCACATATTAGTTACTGAGCTCTTCATTGAACTAAGTTTCAAAGAAGAGACTTGTTAGGCTTCTTTTGATCTCAAAGACAGAGTGCTCTGTTCTGACAGAAATTTTTCTGGGCTTTAACAGAGCGTAACTCGGATTAGATTGACCCAATGGAGGCGTTTGATACAGTTCTGGAAAGTTTATTAAGTGCTCTACAATATTTCTGTAGAACTCCAGAGCCAAATCCGACACCAACTTGGTTGAATGTCCTGATGAATGCAAACTGTTCAGAAGACAGAACAGCTGCAAACTTCTCTGGATGTTGCTGTAAATTAGTCGTCACAGTCTGTAGAAAATTTTCTAAGGGTCATATGATACACCGTTGGAAAGTTTGGGAAACTTGCAACGATTTGGTAGTTCATAGTTTGTTCAGAATTGTACTCTGTTTGTATGTAAAACTGTGATGAAAACAACCACATACAAAGGAGGTGCTGGCAAATTTTAGCCAGAAATTCTGTCAACTTTGAACAATCCTAACTTTTGTTCCAGAAATGATCTAGGGGCATATGAGTACTCGTTGAAAATATACTGAAGTTAACTTTAACTTTGGTATTCAACTTGAGTTTTGAAAATGCTAGTAACTGGATCAAATTCTGGGTTAAGTACAGAAAGGTCTGCTCTGTATAGAATCAGGGACTGAATATGTTGGCTTTAGAAAGATGTGTAAACATGAAATTTTGTTATGCTTTCATAAAGTTTTAGCATGTTCATGTTTTACATACCTTCACATACTGCTGAGATCAAGTTTTGACTCCCTTCAAAAATGATTATTTTGCAGTATGGTGCGTCCTCAGTCTCCGAGTAGGGCTGAAGGTTCTCGCCGAGACGATGATGACTCGACTCCACCAAGGGCACCGCCATCAATGGTATGGGCAGATATGTAGGATCGAAGAGCACGTGCAAAGCTACTAGAGGGGGGTGAATGGTAGATTAAAACTTTTCGCAGCAGAAACAACAAAAACCCCTCAGCAAAAAATCAATCGGTTAAAGAAACCGTGTGTGCAAGTGTTTTCAAACGTGTTCAACCGTGACAAATCAAGTAGAGAGGTAGAGAATCAAGTCACGGATCTAATGCAACAAGAATCACTTGAAAACAGGAAGTAAAACTTGAGATACGATCAAAACATTAAACGAAGATCAATCTGTTCTATCCGATATAAAACAGATCTGCAACGCTGCAAAAAACTCGTGTATCTAAAAAACTACAGATCCGAAGCTCGTGAAAACTTCACAGATGATATATAATTGAGTTCTGAAGACAACCCAAAAAGAATCACGTCAATCGGATCTGTAAAACTCGAGTTATGAACGAAACACCGAAGCAACGTCGGTCTGTCCAGAAACTCGGCGAGAAAGACTTGACGAAAAACAAGTCGGACGAACAAGGCACAAAAGCTCCTCGAAACTATGAACTTTATTCAATAGAAACACAAGAGGAACAGCCCAAAGTTCTCTACCCACGAGAGCTCTGGCCTCCCTTGCTTTTATAGCTAGCCCTCAGTCTAAACAATCCAATCTAGGACTCCTACTCCTAATTGGACTCGTATCCTAACTTACCATAACTGCTCAGGACTCTCCTATTCGCAGATAGAAGCAATCGTGAGACTTCCAAACACCTTAGGAACGTCCTAAACATTTCTAAAACAACTCAACTTCGTGCCTAGCATGAAATCCTATTATAACCAACTCAAATCTTCCATATTTGAGCCATATCCGACTCAGCCTCAGCCTGAGTACGCAATCCAGCCGGTTGGACCTTTCCGACCAATTCTTTACATCCACTTCTCTTCATCACGCCTTGGAACAATGTTGCCACGTCCATGCACTCCTTGCACACGTGCAAACACCTTCCAACGACGTACACGCAACCTTCATATGCACTGTCTTTGATCCAAACATGCTGCGCGACCTCCCGATCAACTCAACCACAGCTCCTCCCGAACTTGGTTGTTGGAACCTCATCTCCTCCCTGAGACTAGTCCAAGGATCCCGTCACCAGCCATGTCTTGAACTCAAGCAACACCTGCACATGAATAAACAACCAATTCCTCCGAGCACAAGTCCTTGAATTGACTCACGTTAGTTCGAAAACCACAACACCTTACATGAGCACGTCACATAAGCATGTTGCAAACCATATCAAATGATAACAGCCATAACCACCAAAACACACCAAAAACTTAGTAAATTAATACTAAGAAAACCTTCCCATAAAGCAAGTTTGAAACATTGCGAGTTAAAAGCAAAAACAAGACGCTGCAGTTCTACGAGTTGAACTTCACGGGAGCTCCCTAAAAACAAGCCCCGGACCTCACATAAGCTCTCCGGACCTTGCATGAGCTCTCCGGACCTTGCGTCGGACCTTGCCAACACTTGGCGGACCTAACAAAGAACTTGTCGGACCTTGCCACAGAAGAATGTTTTGGCAATATTCAAAACTTTGAATGTTAATGCTAACTTTTATCCTAATTGCCAATGTATTCAGCACACATAGGTCTCACAATCTCCTCCTTGATGAATGCATTGGCAACACCAATTAAAATCTGAACATTGGCTTATGTAAAGTTTTGAAAAGCTTTGAAAACTCATTTTCCCCCTTTATTAATTTCTCCCCATTTTTTAAAATCAGAGAAGGAAGAAAGTGTATAACATATGCAAAGTGTAAAAAAAATCTCGCCTTATACATATTTCTCCCCCTTTGACAATATATCCAGCAAGGTTCAAAAGAGAAATTTTTAAATGTTATGAGCATATTATAACATATACATACAAAACAAAGCTCATCCAAGTCATACTATCAGGTTACTTACACTATTACATCAGTGAGATACATAAAGTAGTGTAAGCCATGCTAAAGATCAAATGTATTTTTCAGTTTAAGCAAGTCATGATCTCCCTTACTCAACTATTTCAAAACCTGAAAACATGACACTTGTTGCATTTTTATTATTCATAATCATTGAAGGCACAAAGTTGATCATATGATATTTGCAAGATATTATATGCCGCATCAGCCTTATTCTAACAAACCAAGCCAAGCCTATGTCATTTGACAATCAGAAGCTTAAGGACATGGTTTTAGTCATACACAATTCCTTTCAAGTTCATATCTTAGTGCAATGATAAGAAATCTCAAAAGAAGAAGTGCGATGCATGCATATTCTCTTGATCTTTTCTCAATTTTTTATTTGAAAACTCAACATGTGAGCTGATCACTTGCTTAATCTTTTACGATTAAAAGCACTTTGTGAGCATGCAACAAGTTCAATACAGCAAGAAAGTTTGATCATGACCAGATTTAGTGTAAGTAATTATTCCAATTACTAGTCATGGCAAAAACTACAAAATGTATAACATGAGTAATGTAGTAAGAACTTTCAGCCTGTAAAAGGAATCACAAAGTCATATATGTATGAAATACTATGCTCATATTATTTTAGTTTCAGATTCACACATAGACTTTCAAAGTTTCAAAAACTCCCCCTCAATTTAAGCCACGACGATACATAACCCCTATTTCACTACGAATGAAACAAAAACGAGTGAAATCCAAAGGTTTTGTAAAAATATCAGCCAATTGTTGTTCGGTATCGACATGGTGAAGCACAATGTTTCCTTTTTCAACATTATCACGAAGAAAGTGATACCTAATGTCAATGTGCTTAGTTCTAGAGTGTTTCACGGGGTTTTTAGCAATACAAATTGCACTAGTGTTATCACAAAACAGTGCAACACTATCTAAATCAACCCCATAGTCCTTAAGTGTTTGAACAATCCAAAGAATTTGTGAGCAAGCGCTAGCCGCAGCTACATATTCAGATTCGGCCATGGATTGTGCAACTGAACTTTGTTTTCTAGAGGACCAAGCTACAAGTGAATTACCAAGAAAATGACAAGCACCCGAAGTACTTTTCCTATCAATCCTACAACTCCCAAAATCAGCATCCGAAAAAGCTTTCAAAGAAACGGTTGAGGAAGAAGGAAGAAAAATACCAAATTCTTGAGTTCCATGTAGGTACCTGAGAATCCTTTTGATGGCTTGGCGATGTGAAGCACGTGGAGAAGCTTGAAAACGTGCACAAAGACATATGCTGAATTGTATGTCCGGTCTTGACGCTGTGAGATAAAAAAGTGATCCAATCATACTTCTGTATTCTTTTTTATCGACCGGGTCACCATCTTCGTCAAGTTCAAGTGTTGTTGCTGTTCCCATTGGTGTCCGAAGAGGCTTGCATTTGTCCATGTTGAAGCGCTTAAGAAGGTCCTTTGTATACTTAGTTTGATGCACAAAAGTTCCTTCTTTTGTTTGCTTGATTTGCAGCCCCAAAAAGTATGTGAGTTCTCCCATCATACTCATCTCAAATTCTGAACTCATCATAGCTGAAAACTTGGACACGAGATCATGAGAAGCACAACCAAAGATAATATCATCCACATACACTTGAACGAATAATGAGTCATTGCCATGCTTAAGTACAAAAAGAGTTTTATCAACCTTGCACATGGTAAACCCATTTTTAAGTAAGAATGTTTTTAACCTATCATACCATGCTCTAGGGGCTTGTTTTAGACCGTACAAGGCTTTGGACAGTTTGTAAACATGATTAGGAAAATTTGGATTTTCAAAACCCGGTGGCTGCTTAACATAAACCTCCTCCTCTATGTAGCCATTAAGAAAAGCACTTTTAACATCCATTTGATATAACTTGAAACCTTTAGATGCAGCAAATGCTAATAAAATTCTTATAGCTTCTAATCTAGCAACAGGAGCAAATGTTTCATCAAAATCTAGACCTTCAATTTGAGTGAAACCTTGAGCAACCAACCTAGCTTTATTCCTAACCACAATCCCATCCTCACTTTGCTTATTCTTAAATACCCATTTAGTTCCAATTAATGTGTGACCTTGAGGTGGAGGTACAAGTTTCCAAACATTATTTCTTTCAAAATTTTCTAACTCTTCTTGCATGGCATTAATCCAAGATTCATTAGTGAGTGCGTGTGATATATCCTTGGGTTCAAAAGAAGCAACAAAAGCAGAATGAGCATGAGAGTTTGGATCGCAAAACCTGGACCGAGTGACTCGTTCATGCAAGCTTCCAATGATTTGTTGTGGAGGATGACTTTTGAGTACTCGGAGGGGAGTAGACACTTCACAAGCACCTTCTTCTTCATGTTCGGACCTTTGATTAGGAGAGCTTGTTGATTGAGGAAGGTCCGAACCAGCAGTAGTGACTGTTGGTGCTGGTTGTGGTGCAAAATCAGCAGCTTGATCGTTATTTACTTCCGAGTTTTCGGGCAGCAGCACCATTTCTTCATCTTCTTCAATAAAAATACTCTCCCCCTGCGGATATGGATCCGGACCTGCAATATCGGAGCTAGTACTTGGGCTAGCTTCATCAAAAGAAACCTCGCAAGTCTCCACAATTTTGTTAGTGTCAAGTAAAAGCACACGGTAGCCTCTAGTATGAGATGGATAACCAAGAAACATGCCATCAACAGATCTAGCTTCAAATTTATCAAGATTACCATGTTTCTTAACAAAGAATTTGCAACCAAAAACACTAAAGTGTGTAACACTAGGCCTATGTCCAAACCGGAGCTCATATGGGGTTTTTCCAAGCTTAGCACGCAAGAAAACACGATTTGAGACATAACAAGCGGTTGCAATTGCATCAGCCCAAAATTTCCTAGGAGTTTGATATTCATCAAGCATAGTCCTAGCCATCTCAACTAAGGTCCTGTTCTTTCTTTCTACGACACCATTTTGTTGTGGTACATAGGGTGAAGAGTATTGATGATCTATTCCATTTTCAGCACAAAAGTGATCAAAGGATTGGTTTTTAAATTCAGTTCCGTTATCACTTCTAATTGCTTTTAATAATCCTTGGTGATCAATAGATAATCTAAGAAATAAAGTTCTAAAATGACTAAAAGCTTCATTCTTAGATGCCATAAAATAAACCCAAGAATATCTGGAATAATCATCAACAATCATAAGCATATACCATTTACCTCCGAAGGATTGAACACGTGCCGGACCTACTGTGTCAAGATGTAAAAGTTGTCCCAGTTCAGCTGTCATGGTCATTGTGAGAGGAGCATGTGAACCTGCAACAAACTTAGCATGTCTACAAGAAGAGCACACAATATCATTGTCCTTTTTAAGCTTCGGCAGCCCACGTATGCGATCGAGAGCACTAACACGAGTGAGATGATCAAAGCCTATGTGACCAAGTCTACGATGTCAAAAATATAGATCCTTTGTATCATTAGCAACTAGACACCGATGCTTAGAAGTTGACAAATCAAAATCAGCTTTAAAAAATCTTCCAAACCTAGACATGTTAAACGAAAGCTCACCTTTTGAATCTACAACCTTGCAGCAATTTTTAGCAAAGCTAACCTCTAGATTTTCATCTAGCAATTGTGAAACCGAAAGCAAGTTGTATTTCAAATTTTTAATAAGTGCCACATCTTTCAAAGTGTAGAGATTGTTTACTCTAACCGAACGTTTAACAATTATGGGAGTAGAAGAGTTATCGGTGAAAGTAACATTTTCTACAAGTGACACAAAAGAGAGAGAGGAGAACCATTCTTTGTTACCGGTCATGTGGCGTGAGCAACCTGAATCCACAATCCAAATGTTCTCCTTCCTCAAACGTGAAACCTACACAGCAGCACAATACGTCGATGACTCAATACTGGGGTTAGTTAAAAGACTTTTAGGAATCCAGTACTGAGTCACATGATGTCCAGCAGGAATAACACGTGAAAGCTGAGAAGGTACAGCTGGTTTATGAGCCAAACATCAAAAATTTTTGTTCCCAACTACTGACTTAGAAGATGTGTTATATGTAGCACAAAAAACAGTAGGTCCGGGAGCAAGTTTTTGACACATTACAGCAGGTTGCAAGCTCCGAACATTCGGTCTAGCAGATTTTGCTTGGTTGTTATGTGATCTAGCAAGTATTCTTTGTTTCTTATCGTGTTTAGCTAGTCTATAACAAAAATCCATGACATGAGCATCTCTACCACAGTAGGTACAATGAAAAATAACCTTATTATCATGTCTAGATGAGCAAGCAACACGTTTATTAGAACACGAATGGGACAGTACTCCTGCAGATTTTAAAATCACCTCTTTTTGTCTAGGAGCTGTTTGAATCAAACCGCTTCCTAATGACTTTACAACTTTAGGTGGGTGTGCCTTAGCATGAGCATGAGAATTAAAACCTAAACCAGTTTTATCATTACAAGACTTGGAAGAATTCAGCAGCAAGTTTAGGTTCTTATTTGCATTAGAAAACCGATCTAGTGTCCTATGCATGTCATCAAGTTTATTGGACAGATCAAAGCAGTTTTCACATGAAGTTTTTCCTTTTTGTTTCCAATTTGAACAATATTTAACTTCATGCACACGTAAAGTATTGTTCAAAATAGAAATCTCATTCATAGCATCATTTAGTTTCTTATTCAGATCATCATATGAAGAACAATGCAAATCAATTGTAGAACAACAAGCATCTTTCAAATTTTTATCATTAAGTGCAGCAAGCTCTTTGTTCTTTTCAATTTCAAGTTCAAGTTTATCAAGTGTAGATGCGTGTGCACTTCTTAAAGAGGATAATTGTTCATAAATCAAATCACATGAGGAACAAGAATCATCACTAGGAATCAAAGTTTTTAAACATTAATTTCAGATTCTAGTGATTCAATTTTAACAGCATTGTTCCTAAGTTTTTTATCCTTTTTCTTTAATATAACAGTGGCACGAGAAATAGCATCACACATTTCTTCGCAAGTGGGACATACCTCTTCATCGTCGCTGTTGTGTTCTGCCTCCTCGGAGCTTGAACTTGACTTGCTCACCATGCAGCACATATTTGCCATAGCTTCTTCATCTTCATCACTACCGGTGTCCACATCACTTGAGCCGAAATCTTGAAGTGCAGAGATCATACTATGCACTATGTTGCGCATTGATAAATCTTTCTTCTTCTTATTCTTTGCAAACGATTTCTTCGGCCTTGTTTGCTTTTCTTCACTTGAAGTCGGACCTGAAAGGTTAGGGCACTCCGTACGAAAATGTCCTGTCTTACCACATTCAAAACATCGTTGAGGTCCGGAGCTTCCTCTCCTTCTAGTTCTCACATTTTGCAATGCTTTTGAGAACCGAGTAGAGATGAGTGCAAGCTCCTCCTCTGGAAACTCTTCAATCTGTTCAAGGGTTAGAGAGGACAGCAAAGAGAGTGCACTACTAGATGATGATTGACTAGAACTAGACGTGTCACATTGCGAAACAAATGCAATAGACTTGTTGGGGTTTTTACGTGAGATGATGTCGTGGTATTGAAGAGGAGACATGGAGACAGCATGTCACTGGAGGAAAGCTTCGGGAAATCACTGAGGAAGCCAAGGCCTTCTCAATTGGAAACAAGGCTTTAGCTGCACTCTTTGTTCACACACCAGCTGGTGAATTACAGCGCAAAATTCGAGCATGGCTTGCTGAGAACTTTGAGTTTTTATCTGTAACTGGCGGGGACGCTGCTGGAGGAGCCGCTGGACAACTTGAACTGCTGTCCACTGCTATTATGGATGGATGGATGGCTGGTCTTGGTACAGCACAGCCTCCCACCACTGATGCTTTAGGCCAACTATTATCAGAGTACACGAAGTGTGTTTACACATCACAGCTTCAGCACTTGAAAGTTTTATCCCCATCTCATTGTTGCCTCAACTATTTTCCATATTGCCTATCTTATCTTCACAATTTTGCAGGACATAGCTGGCACGTTGGAACTCCGCCTATGTTGTAATGACATAGCCGGTCCCAAGCCCGGGTAAAGGAGGAGGGGGTTGTGATAGGCTTGGCGAGCCAACAACTACACTTAGCCACTCTCATGGAAATGAAACCCAATAGAAATTCGTTGGGGCGTAACCCTCTTAGCGACGCGCCATATCGGAACCCGGGTATGGTGTTAAGTGGGCAAGGGCCGGGTCGCCACCGCCTTAGTGGCGCGCCATATCGGAACCCGGATATGGTGTTAAATGAGCAAGGGCCGGATCGCCATCACCTTAGTGGCGCGCTACATCATCGCCCGGATGTAGTGATAAGTGAGCAAGGGTCTTTGCATCTTACTCGACGGGTGCAAAGCGTAAGGAAGCTAGCCGAGGAACATAGATTTCGGGTGGGTAGTTGGAATGTAGGATCCTTGACGGGGAAGCTACGTGAGTTAGTAGATGTTGCCATTAGGAGACGAGTAAATATCCTTTGTGTACAAGAGACTAGATGGGCGGGTCAAAAGGCGAGAGAAGTCGAGAATACCGGTTTCAAGCTTTGGTATTCTGGTTCGGCTGGGACTAGGAATGGCGTAGGTGTTCTAATAGATAAGAGTCTTAAGGATGGAGTAGTGGATGTTCGAAGACGAGGGGATAGGATCATCTTAATCAAGATAGTAATTGGGGACATTGTCTTGAACGTCATTAGTGCTTATGCCCCACAAGTTGGGCTCAACATGAGTGCTAAGAGGCAATTTTGGGAGGACTTGGAGGATATGGTTAGTAGTGTACCGATAACCGAGAAACTCCTCATAGGGGGAGATCTCAATGGTCATGTGGGTGCAACTAACCTAGGATTTGAAGGAGTACATGGAGGTTTTGGATGCGGCGATAGAAATCAAGAGGGTAAGGACATCCTAGACTTTGCCGTAGCCTATGATCTGTTGATAGCTAACACCCTCTTTAGGAAGAGGCAATCTCACCTAGTGACCTTTAGTAGTGCCCAACACTCTAGCCAGATTGACTTTGTCCTCACTAGGAGAAAGGATAGACGGGAGTGTCTAGATTGTAAGGTGATCCCAGGGGAGTGTGTTGTGACACAACATAAGTTTGTGGTAGCTGACTTTCGCTTCCATACATGTTCTTTGCGGGACAAAGGTGTCAAAATCACAAGAACAAAGTGGTGGAAGTTGAAGGGAGAATCACAAGAATCCTTTAAAAATAGGGTGATCACAGAAGGACCCTGGGCAGAAAATGGAGATGCAGATAGTATGTGGATGAAGATGGCAACTTGCATTAGGAAGGTAGCTAGTGAGGTGTTCGGTGTGACAAAGGGAAAGAAACTTATAGATAAAGACACTTGGTGGTGGAATGAGGATGTACAAAAGGCCATTAAGGAGAAGAAGGAGTGTTACAAGAGTTGGCATAATGATAGAAGCGCAAGCAACATGATTAAGTACAAAGAGGCTAAGAAGAATGCAAGGCGGGTTGTGAGTAAGGCAAGAGGACAAACCTATGATAAGTTATATGACTAGGGACAAAAGAAGGTGAAAAAGACATATACAAGGTAGCAAAAATCCGCGAGAGAAAGATGAGAGATCTCAATCAAGTTAAATGCATCAAAGATGAGACTGACCGCATTCTAGTGAAGGATGAAGAGATTAAGAATAGATGGCGTGATTACTTTAATGGGCTATTCAATGATGGGAATGAGAGCACTATGGTTGAGTTGGATGACTCCTTTGATAACTCCAACAGGCGGTTCGTGCGGAGGATACAAGAGTTTGAGGTTAAGGAGGCCTTAAAAAGGATGAAAGGAGGAAAGGCCCTCGGCCCTGACGATGTCCCTATTGAGGTGTGGAGATGTCTTGGGGACGTCGCAATAGTATGGCTCACAAAGCTATTCAACCACATTTTTCGGTCAAACAAGATGCCTGAAGAATGGAGGAAAAGTATATTAGTACCTATCTTCAAAAATAAAGGAGATATTCAAAGTTGTACTAATTATTGAGGTATTAAGCTTATGAGTCATACTATGAAGCTTTGGGAGAGAGTGATTGAACACCGCCTGAGGAAAGTGACCAATGTCACTAAAAACCAGTTTGGTTTTATGCCTGGGAGGTCTACAATGGAGGCGATTTTCTTGCTTCGTCAGCTTATGGAGAGATATAGGGAGCAGAAGAAGGACTTGCATATGGTGTTCATCGACTTGGAGAAGGCGTACGACAAGATACCAAGGTCAGTCATGTGGTGGGCACTAGAGAAACATAAAGTGCCAACAAAGTACATTACCCTTATCAAGGATATGTACAATAATGTTAGGACAAGTGTGCGCGTAAGTGATAGTGAGACTGATGCATTTCCTATCACGGTAGGATTACATCAAGGATCAGCTTTGAGCCCATACATCTTTTCCTTGGTCATGGATGAGGTGTCGAAGGATATACAAGGGGATATCCCTTGGTGCATGCTCTTTGCTGATGATGTAGTGCTGGTAGATGAAACTAGAGATGGTGTTGATAAGAAATTAGAGTTATGGAGACAAACCTTAGAGTCCAAGGAGTTTAGACTTAGTAGGACCAAAACCGAGTATATGAGGTGCGACTTTGGTGGTGTTGGTCGTGAAGAGGGAAATGTTAGTCTACAAGGACAAATAGTACCTAGAAGGGACTCTTTCCGATACTTAGGATCAATGTTACAAAGCAATGGCGATATTGATGAGGATGTTTGCCACAGGATCAAGGTAGGGTGGATGAAATGGCGACAAGCCTCTGGAATCCTATGTGATAGGAAAGTCCCACAAAAGCTAAAAGGGAAGTTCTATAGGACGGTGATCAGACCCGCGATGCTCTATGGGGCGGAATGTTGGCCAACTAAACGGCAACATGTCCAACAAATGAGTGTCGCAGAGATGCGCATGCTACGGTGGATGTGTGGGCACACGAGAAGAGACCGAATAAGGAATGAGGCGATTCGTGATAAGGTAGGGGTGGCGCCGATTGAAGAGAAGTTAGTCCAACATCGGCTTAGGTGGTTTGGACATATCCAACGGAGACCTCCAGAAGCACCGGTTAACAGTGGGATTTTAAGAGGTAGAGAAAATATTAGGAGGGGTAGAGGACGACCAAGGTTGACCTGGGAGGAGGCGGTAAAACGAGATTTGAGAGATTGGAATGTATCCAGAGACTTAGCTCATGATAGGACCGCATGGAAAGTAGCAATTCATGTGCCAGAATCGTAGTCTTGTTTTTTTCTTTTCTCCTTTTCTTTTCCTTTTTTCTTATTTCTTTTCTATTTTCTCTTTTTCCTTTTTCTTTTTTCCTTTTTTTCTTTTTTTTCTTTTTTTCCCTTGTTCTCATATCTCTTCCTCTGTTTTACTTCATTGATATTGGGTTTCATGTCTAGCCGATCCCAACAGGCTTGGGATAAAGGCTTGGTTGTTGTTGTTGTTGTTGTTGTTGATGTCAATTTCATGAGTTTTCAATTTAGAATAAAGCACGTCTAAAGTAAGAGAACTCATGACAGTAGATTCACGAATAGATGTAACTTTCATCTCCCAAATTTACATATCTAATGCTCCTAACAATTGTCTAGCATTTTCAGCATCTGAAAAGTTAACATTGACACTACGCAAGTTGCTGAGAATTTTATTAAAGCGACCAAAAAGGTCGTCAATTGACTCATCGGGTTGCATCTCAAAACGTATGTATTCTTTCTTGAACATATCTTTCCTTACCTCCTTGATCGTATTGGATCCTTCATGGTAGTCACAAAGAGCTTTCCAAACATCATATGCAGATCGTAGGTCTGCAACACGGTCGAAGTCGCTTTGAGTCAATCCTTGGATGATCAAGTTGCGAGCCTTGTTGTTGTTGTCAACATCTCTCATGTTCGCAGCCGTAACTTGATCGTTGGGTGGTACATCGAAGTTCCGGTAGACCTTTTCCCATATGGCGAAGCCTTGCGCCTGTATGTAGGCCTCCATCTGCGCCTTCCAAACCTGAAAATCGATGCCATTGAACACACAAGATTTTGCGGAGTACTTCTCCATGATGGTTAGTCAAAACACGTGCAAATCACAAAGATTAGAGTATCTTGGCTCTGATACCAATTGTAGGATCAAAGAGCACGTGAAAAGCTACCAGAGGGGGGTGAATGGTAGATTAAAACTTTTCGCAGCGGAAACAACAAAAAACCCTCAGCAAAAAATCAATCGGTTAAAGAAACCGTGTGTGCAAGTGTTTTCAAACGTGTTCAACCGTGACAAATCAATTAGAGAGGTAGAGAATCAAGTCACGGATCTAATGCAACAAGAATCACTTGAAAACACGAAGTAAAACTTGAGATACGATCAAAACATTAAACAAAGATCAATCTGTTCTACCCGATATAAAACAGATCTGCAATGCTGCAAAGAAACTCGTGTATCTCAAAAAATACAGATCCGAAGCTCGTGAAAACTTCACAGATGATTGATAATTGAGTTGTGAAGACAACCCAAGAAGAATCACGTCAATCGGATCTGTAAAACTCGAGTTATGAACGAAACACCGAAGCAACGTCGGTCTGTCCAGAAACTCGGCGAGAAAGACTTAACGAAAAACAAGTCGGACAAACAAGGCACAAAAGCTCCTCGAAACTATGAACTTTATTCAATAGAAACAAAAGAGGAACAGCTCAAAGTTCTCTACCCACGAGAGCTCTGGACTCCCTTGCTTTTATAGCTAGCCCTTAGGCTAAACAATCCAATCTAGGACTCCTACTCCTAATTGGACTCGTATCCTAACTTACCATAACTGCTCAGGACTCTCCTATTCGCTGATAGAAGCAATCGTGAGACTTCCAAACACCTTAGGAACGTCCTAAACATTCCTAAAACATCTCAACTTCGTGCCTAGCACGAAATCCCTATTATAACCAACTCAAATCTTCCATATTTGAGCCATATCCGACTCAGCCTCAGCCTGAGTACGCAATCCAGCCGGTTGGACCTTTCCGACCAATTCTTTACGTCCACTTCTCTTCATCATGCCTTGGAACAATGTTGCCACGTCCATGCACTCCTTGCACACGTGCAAACACCTTCCAACGACGTACACGCAATCTTCATATGCACTGCCCTTGATCCAAACATGCTGCGCGACCTCCCGATCAACTCAACCACAGCTCCTCTCGAACTTGGTTGTTGGAACCTCATCTCCTCCCTGAGACTAGTCCAAGGATCCCGTCACCAGCCATGTCTTGAACTCAAGCAACACCTGCACATGAATAAACAACCAATTCTTCCGAGCACAAGTCCTCGACTTGACTCACGTTAGTTTGAAAACCACAACACCTTACATGAGCACGTCACATAAGCATGTTGCAAACCATATCAAATGATAACAGCCATAACCACCAAAACACACCAAAAACTTAGCAAATTAATACTAAGCAAACCTTCTCATAAAGAAAGTTTGAAACATTGCGAGTTAAAAGCAAAAACAAGACGCTGCAGTTCTACGAGTTGAACTTCACGGGAGCTCCATAAAAACAAGCTCCGGACCTCACAGAAGCTCTCCGGACCTTGCATGAGCTCTCCGGACCTTTCGTCGGACCTTGCCAACACTTGGCGGACCTAACAAAGAACTTGTCGGACCTTGCCACAGAAGAATGTTTTGGCAATATTCAAAACTTTGAATGTTAATGCTAACATTTATCCTAATTGCCAATGTATTCAGCACACATAGGTCTCACAGGATATCATGGTTCTGATGGTCAAGTCAAGTCAAGAGAACACACGACTACTCCAAGCCTTGGTACAACAAGGTTTACTCCAACGTGCACAACAGGACGTTCCACCTCGGAACGCCTATTTGGACTTCTTGGCGACACAACCACCAATCTTCACGGAAGCCAATGAACCAGTGGAAGCTGATCAGTGGCTTCGAGTTATGGAGTCCAAGTTTGGGGTGTTTGAGTGCGACGAATATCAGAAGGCATCATTTGCAGCTCAACAGCTCCATGGAGCCGCCGGAAATTGGTGGTTCGCTTATCTTGCCACCGTTCCGGAAGGCCATCAAGTGGAATGGACGGAATTTTGTGAAGCATTCCGGGCTCGTCATATTCCTATGGGTTTTATCAAGGCCCAACAGCAAGAATTTAGGAACTTGAAGCAGGGGGACAAGAGTGTCCTCGATTATGTCAGACGATTCAACCTTCTGGCACAATATGCTCCTGCTTATGCGACAAGCAAAGCTGCAATATGTGACTACTTTTTCTATGGCTTGAGTGCCATACTAAAAGAGAAGTTAGCTTTGTTCAATCAAGGCAGTTACACCGAGTTGATCAGTGCTGCTCTGCTGCAAGAACAAGTGACACTTGAGTGTCAAGCAGAGAAGAGGGACCGGGAGGATGTCCAAGAAGACACACCAGTCGTTCCTCATAAATACCGTGTGGTGTATCATACACCATCCGATGAAGGATGGAAAGCGCCAGGGAGATCAACTCTGTACAGATTTCCTGCTAAAGAATCATGTCTTGAAGCAACACCTTTGCTGCAGCAACGAATGACACCTGTGGCATCATTGCTGCAGCCAAGTACATCAACTTCTCAACCACAAGTCAACGAAGAACCGGGGAAACCTCCGTGTTCTTATTGCCACCGTTCAGGGCATTTTAGGCAAGAATGCCGGGAGAAATTGGTGAACACCAGACAGCCATCATCGTCAGGTGGTATGCCGCCACCTGCTCAGGTCAACATAACAGCATTGCAATCCGGGAGTGTGCAACATCTTGCTCTCAAAAACATGCCCGTGCTGGTACTTTTTGATTCCGGTGCAACCCACAATTTCATCAGCAAATCATGCGTGGATCAGCACCAATTATCCACCAATACTCCCACAACGAGTTATCTTATACGTTCACCGGGAATAAATATCTCTGCCAATCAGATTGTGTCCCGAGCAGCTTTGTGTTTTGGCGGAAAAATATACCCAACATCGCTGATTATGTTGGATAGGCAGAAGATAGACATTATATTGGGGATGTCTTGGTTAAATCGTCATGGTGCCGTTCTCAATATCGGTAACCGGACTGTCCAGATTGACTCGCCGATTCACAGACAGCACACGCTGTTTTTAGACAGCAAAGATCCGGATATGGTAGAGGCCTACCACACGGAAGCGCTGAAGCTTGAAGATATTCCGGTGGTACGTGATTATCCCGACATTTTTCCCGATGACTTACCGGGCATGCCGCCCGAACGGGACGTCGAGTTTAAGATTGAACTGGCGCCGGGAACGACGCCTATCTCACAAAGGCCTTACAAGATGGCACCTAACGAGCTAGCGGAGTTGAAAGAGCAACTGAATGAACTCATGAGCAAGGGTTTCATACGGCCAAGTTCTTCACCTTGGGGTTGCTCTGCGCTGTTCGTTAAGAAGAAGGACGAAACACTATGGCTATGTGTTGATTACTGTCCTCTAAATGCTGTCACGATCAAGAACAAATATCCTTTTCCCCGCATCGACATCATGTTCGATCAAATTGTGGGTGCAAAGGTATTTTTGAAGATGGATCTCCGGTCGGGATATCATCAAATCAAAATCCGACCGGAGGACATACCGAAGACAGCTTTCTCGACAAGATACGGACTCTATGAGTACCTCGTCATGTCATTTGGGTTAACCAACGCTCCGGCACACTTCATGTACTTGATGAATTCTGTATTCATGCCGGAGTTAGACAAGTTCGTCGTGGTATTCATCGACGGCATATTGGTTTACTCCAAATCTGAAGAAGAGCACACTGAACATCTGCGTATCGTGCTACAACGGTTGAGGGGGCACAAATTATATGCCAAGTTCAGCAAGTGCGAGTTTTGGATCGATCAAGTGCCTTTCCTAGGTCATATTATTTCAGCAGAGGGCATTGCCGTGGACCCCAGCAAGATTGAACAAGTGCTGAAGTGGGAATCTCCCAAATCAGTCCACAAGGTCCGAAGTTTCCTGGGTTTAGCGGGGTATTACCAGAGATTTATTCCGAGCTTCTCAAAGATTGCTAAACCAATGACGGAGCTGCTGAAGAAGGGCACTAAATACATGTGGAATGCAGCATGTGAAGCCGCATTAAAAACTTTGGTGAAACATCTCACCACAGCTCCAGTTCTTGCTCAGCCGGACACGACGAAGCCATTCGATGTATACTGTGATGCATCTGGCATCGGTCTTGGCTGCGTTCTGATGCAAGAAGGTCGTGTAGTCGCCTATGGGTCTCGTCAACTGCAAAACCACGAGCAGCGTTATCCAACTCACGATCTCGAGCTTGCTGCTGTGGTGTTGGCGTTGAAGATGTGGAGGCATTACCTGCTTGGTAATCTTGTTCACCTCTACACCGACCATAAAAGCTTGAAGTATATCTTCACGCAAAAGGAGCTGAACATGAGGCAACGGAGATGGTTGGAGCTCATAAAAGATTATGAAATTGAGATCCACTATCATCCAGGAAAAGCAAACGTGGTTGCCGACGCGCTTAGTCGGAAAGCCCACGTTCACAACTTAGCGGCTGCTGAGTTAGAAGACGAAGAACCAAGCCTCCGTGTCATTCCGTATGGCGCGCTTTATAATCTCGCTCTCATTCCAACAATCCGTGAAGAGATTGTTGAGGCTCAAAGAAGAGACAGAGGTATGTCTCACATACGGAGAAGACTGGACAACGGAGAGGTGAAATGTTTCCGGAAGGATGAGAACGGTACGATATGGTTTAACGACCGTATAGTGGTACCACGCAATATGAAACTCCGGAAGAAGATCTTGGATGAAGGCCCACCTGTCTAAGTTTTCCATTCATCCCGGAAGTAACAAGATGTACCAAGATTTGAAACAGAAATTTTGGTGCACAAGGATGAAGAGGGAGATTGCCAAATACGTATCCGAATGCGAAACTTGTAGACGGGTCAAGGCTGATCATATGCGGAAAGCCGGACCGCTACAACCTTTGAAGGTACCGGCATGGAAATGGGAGGATGTGAGTATGGACTTCATCGTCGGATTACCGCTCACATCCAGGAAGCATGACTCGATATGGGTGATCGTCGACCGGTTGACGACATCAGCTCATTTCATACCGGTGAACACTCATTATCAAGCAAGGCAATATGCGGAGTTATTCATCTCCAGAATTATATGCTCACATGGTGTCCCGAAGACCATCATTTCAGATCGAGGTGCGCTGTTTGTTGCTCGTTTTTGGGAGCAGCTGCATGCCTCGTTGGGCACCAAGTTGATTAGGAGCTCCGCATATCACCCTCAAACTGATGGACAAACTGAGAGGGTGAATCAAGTGCTCGAGGATATGTTGAGAGCGTGTGCCATCCACCACGGTAGGAATTGGGACGATCACCTGCCGCTAGCGGAGTTTTCATACAACAATGGTTATCAAGCGAGTATTAAAATGGCACCGTATGAAGCTCTCTACGGCCAGAAGTGTCGCACACCGCTGAATTGGTGTGAGTCCGGCAAAAGAGTTCTATTTGGGATTGATCTTGTCAACGAAGCCGAAGACCGAGTTCGGTTGATACAAGAGAACTTAAAGGCTGCACAATCCCGACAGAATAGCTACGCTGATCAACGGCGTAGGTCTTTGCATTTTGACGTCGGAGAGCATGTGTACCTTCGGGTATCTCCGATGAAGGGAATCCACCGGTTCGGTGTAAAGGGGAAACTTGCTCCCCGTTTTATTGGTCCTTTTGCTATCACGGAGAAGTGCGGACCCGTAGCCTACTGGCTGGAATTACCGGCAAGTTTAGCGGGTGTTCATGATGTATTTCATGTATCACAGCTGCGGAAGTACCTCAAATTCACCGCGGCTGTTCGCACTGAGGACATCGACGAATTGAAACCGGACCTGACCTACACCGAGCGACCAGTTCAGATTTTGAATGAAAAGACCCGGGTCACACGGAACAGGACGATCCAATTTTTCAAGGTTCTGTGGGGTAATCACACCGCGGAAGAGGCGACGTGGGAAAGTGAAGATTACCTCCGTACCAACTATCCGGAATTTTTAGTTTTGTACAGTTTGTAATTACCTCTCCCGTCTCGTTCCTCTTTTGTAATCTCGGGACGAGATTCTTTTAAGGGGGGAGGAATGTAAAAGTCCCAAAAATGTGTATGAATAAAAACCAAGGTTTGAGTTCATATGTGTGGCAAAGACATGAAAAATGGGACTTGCTAAAACTTTTCTTCATGCAAGGTAATACATGGATGAACATCCAACATGAGGTTCACCTTTTTATTTAAAAGTGTTCAACCAATAAGGAGTTAAATACCTCTTTGCATGTAAGTTTAAAAATCAGATTTGAAATTCAAAGTTCACACATGTAGTGACCAAGGACTTTGATTAAAACCGCAGCCACATAGTTGGAATTATAGGGAGGAGTTTGATCCCCAACTTTCTATTTGTAGGGTGGGCTCAAAAAGGAGTTAAAGAGAAGAATTTGCAAACTTCACCCAAATTCAAATTTGGCAAGCAAATTCAAACTGAATTGGAAAGATTCAAATTCTAACCCACATTTTAAAAGTCAGAATTGTGGGAATTAAGAGGATCAGCTTGAACAGATATTTGAGAGGTACATGTGGAGTGGGACCCACATGTCATAGAGCTAAAGGAAGAAACCTTACACCCTAAGTCACACCTCGGTGGGAAAATTTCCCGAACAGGTCACGGGCTCCACCAAGGAGCTTGCGCGCCAGCTCCTGCTGCCGGTCTCCACGCGTTGGCGCCCCAGGGTCGGTTCTCACTGTTTCAGCAACGTGATCTCTCCCTCCTCGGACCAAGGCGACAGCAGTTGCTTCCTCTCCTCGCGAGCGCACGCACTGAACCGAGTTCCTCCCTTCCGCCTCTCGGTCCGATCGGAAGAACGGCAAAAACCATCGCGCTCTTTCCTCCCCCTAGCTGCTAAACGATTCCCCGAGATCAGCCTCCACCTTCCCGACATGAAATCAAGCGAGCTTCGACCTTCCTCGCCCAAGAACAAGCGCCGCCGCGGCGACCTAGCTCAAAAGGTGATCGGGCGCTCGTGGACAGCCCTCCACAGGGGGTTGCACGGCCGAGCGATCGCAGCTACGAACGCGCACGGGTGCGGTGCTGCTCTCAGCCCAAGCACAGGCCATAGCGTGAAGCATCGCCGGCGAATTCCGAGGTTTTGCTCCGGCGGCTTCAACCCGAGCATCCGGTATGGAAATCCAAAATTCTCCACTTCTATTCATTCTTAGCTCGTCAAACTTCGCACGTAGTTGCTGGACTAGCCGGCGATCATATTCTCTTAAGCATCCGTCGCATGAAAACCCTTTGGGGCGACGTATTTTGAGGTCTACCGAGCATTTCTCCGGCGGACCAAATCGGGCGCATGGTGAAGACTGACTTGCGGCTGTTCTCGAGCCATTTAGGGGCCATGCCGAGCCTTGCGATCATCCACTGGTGCTGTAGGGATCGTCGGCACAGGTTTTGGCGGGCTGGATACCTCAGGCAACACTGCCGAACCCCCACAGTAGCTGTCGCACGTCGCCGGCCATGTTCCGGTCGTTGGCAGCCCTAGCAAACCCCACAGCCGTGTTCCTCGGTGTCACAAACTCCCTGGCGGCGAGTTTCATCTCAGGCGGTGGCCGGGAACGGCGAGCCGGCGAGCTCCGGCGTCGGGCCGGCGAGGGGCAGCGCTGGTGCGAGCGAGGAAGCCGGAGGAAGAAGAAGATGCGTGGGCCCCGTCTGTCAGCAGCTCAAATTTTAAACCCGGGATCGGGTGTGGCCAGGATCCCGTGTGTTGGCGTGCAGAGATGCTGTGGCCCGGTGTGGCTTCGCTTCTATTGGCTGGAATTCAAAACAGTGGGTCCAGCCGGATTTTCAATAGGAAAATAATTCCAGACTTAGCTCAATCTTTAGAAATTCATATCTCCCAGTAGAAAACTCCAATTTGAGTGATTCCAATTGGATTGGATTCACCTCTCTGAGTTCTATCGAAATATGAACTCAGATTTGTATTAAAGTCAATATTATATTCTGGAAAATTCTTTGAAGGTTTTCTGAAAAAGAATTATTGAGAGAGTTTGGGTTATCCAAAAATCCCCAAATTTTGCCAGAATATTCTTTAGCATATTGTTGACCTACTAGCAAATTTTCAGATAATTTTAAGATCATTTGTGTAAGAATTTGCTAAATGCAAACTACTGTGTTCAAAAGAGTCCAGAAACATTTTCAGAAAATGATTCCCACTTCTAAAATCTGTTCTGAGCAATCCATAGCTCCGAAAATCATAGGAAAATTTAGGGCATACTTGAAATTGTAGTTCACTTAATTGTGCATGATAATGCACATTACTACAGAATTAATTCTTTGGAGTACCAATGCTTAAAGAATTGTTCTGGGAGAACTACTCAAGTAAAAGGGCTGAATTTTGGACCAGATGACTCTCATGTGATCACGAACTCACATGTAAATTATCAGCCCAAGATGAGTCCTTGAACTCCCTGTTCTTATTCTCCATACTTATGTATAAGGGAAAAATACATAAGAGATATTGTAAGAATTATGGAGGACACAATATGACTCCACTTTAGCTGCAATTTGGCAAGCTAAATCCTTAGGTAGTATAGAACCTGCTGTAAAAGTTTTGAGGCCATTGGAGTTCTTGTTCTTCAGTTGCACTCAAATCTTTTCAGCTTATCTATTATGTTCATTAGGGGAAATGTTTAGTGTATAGCTAAGGCCTTAAGGTCAATTTAGTTTATTTCTGTTCTTTGCACAACAGAGGCAAACCAAGCCAGGCTTGGCTTTTCCACACAACCTCTGTTCCTGAGAAATTAATTCTATAACTTCTTTCCATTACATTCTATAAAACATGTGCATATGCATCTCAATAGGAACCACAACGAAGGGATTCAAAGGAGCGATTCATCGAAGTGGATCAAGCTCTGGAGAATCAAGGGTGGATATGCAAGGACACTAACTGATATATACGACTACCCTGCAAAACAGGTAAGCTCCGGTTTGCATTTAACAGCTGTTAAGTTTTTCTTTTGTATTCACTTTCGGTCAAGATATGAACTGTGCATTAGGTCTAGTGTTTGATACTCCTATTGCATAGCCAAATGACCCATGGAGTATTGGGTAGGTGTCTTTCTCCGTGTAGAACTGCCATGCTTAAGTACGGTTCAGTAGAAGTCGAGTGGTGAGATGCTACTCGCAGATTTAGGAACAACAGGGGCATACAGGATTGGTTCGTAATTGAATTAGCAAGTTAAAGTTGAGACCGGAAGGTTGTAGGAGCAGCAGGACATTGGGGCCTGGGTGCTGTAGACCTGTCCGTGTCGGTCAAGGACCGATCCGTATGCGGCCCTGTTGAACAAGTTTGAGTTGTGTACCGGACTCATGCTGGCTATATGGGACCCAGTAAACCGATGTACCTCGGGAAGCTGTCGTTGGGACTTTTCGGGTCGCCTCAGGCGGACGGCCAGTGTGCAGTATGTGGGGAATATTCTCATGACATCTCACGTCGGAAGGTGCACCATGAGAGTAGCTACTGTACGGGGCGACTTGATCGATTCAGCGGGGGTGAAAGGGGGAAAGGCTACCACGTACGACGTCAGTGATGGTTGTTGTAGGCAACGTCGAGTACGGGCGTACGTGTCGTGTAGTCCGAGTGTTATTGATTCGAATCACCGTCGCTCGCGGAATGGACCGAGCATACTTGTTCTCACAGTCATGACGTAGTAAGAACTTGCATGAGAAAGGAACTAATCATTTTGATGTGAAGTATTATCCCACCTTGGTATTGGATCTTGATGAATAGGCTAGAGCAAACTCGATTCTTTTATGCCATGAGCAAATTACATCGGGGGAAAGCGTTTCTTGTTTGATTGTGGACTCCCGATGTGGCGTGCCCAAGGTTACTTAAAATACTGCCATTAATACTTGAAAGTAAGGATTCACTTTTAGGCAAGTTTAATTATGCTTCTGCCATCCTATTTTAGGTTCATAACCTCACATAGAGTTTCATGTTTAGTGTGACGGTTAAGTCTTGCTGAGCGTTATGCTCACGGATGCTATCCGAGTTGTTTTGCAGGCAAATAACTTCATGCTTATGAAAAAGGGTGCCGATGAGACTCGAGAACCTCCGAGTGCTTACTCAAAGAGCATCCTCGCCGCTGCAGATTGTCTACGTGTTGCTAGTAAGAAACGTCCGCGGGCTGGACCGTTTCTTTGTTGCTAGTTTAGATACGAGTCGTGAGAGTGATAGTCTGCCACTGTAGTTTACTCTGATATACTTATTTGTAAAACAATCTTGTACACTTCCGCAAACTATTTATGTAATATGATTTGTTTCTGCAACCCGTGTACTGTTGGGTGCCGCATAACACGGCACCACCCGACGAGGTCCTGGCCGTCTCACGGAGGTGCGCGAAAGAGAAGCTCGCTGGCCGATCTCATGCCTTTTATAGCCAACTGAAGGCAGTGGAGGGCGCAACACCTGTTAAGCCACCTCCCACACCGAAGCAGGAGCTGGCCGGCGCCGCTCGGTGGCCTTCGGCGTGAAGTCTCAGCGCCGCCCTCTCACTGAGCGCGTGGAAACCGAGTATGTTGAGTTCAGTCGGTTTGGACTCCAGTGTGGCTGACAGGAGGGCCCCACAGGCTCCAAAAGTGTCCTAAAAAATTGAATTCCTACTGCTCTTAAATAGTGTGACCCCCTTGTCCCTGGGAATTTGATCAAACAACATATTTGGGTCTCTGAATTTGAATGATTCAAATTGACATTGGGTTTGAAGGAATTTGAGCATATGTGAGTCTGAAATTCAAATTCGGTTTGAATTTGCTCAAATTAGCTCCTGACAAGATGAACTCCAATGAGGATGAAAATTGGTGGACTAACTCAGAAAATTGTCGAGGTTGCGAACGCCCCCATTTTGCTGACCAACCTTCTTGACCGGAGGTCGGCCTCGAGCACCGCCCTGATACTGGGCTTGCCCGCTGCTCTGCTGGCCTGGGGACAGTCCTTCGAGAAATGGCCCGCCTGGCCACACGTGTAGCAGTTGTAGCGAGGCGGTCCTCTGCTGATCGGCGGACGGAAACCCGGGGCGCGTTGTGGTGGTGGAAACACCCGGGGTACCTGCTACTGCTGTTGCGGTTGCAGTGGTGGCATCGGCGGTCGGAATGGAGGTGTCTGGAAAGAACGACACCCGAACTGCTGAGGTCGCGCCGGTGGATGCCACTGCTGACCGGATGGTGTCCGATACACCATGCGGTATTTCTGAGGAGCTCCACCCCCACTGCTGGGTGGAGCACTACGCTTTCGCTGCTCAGCCGCCAATTCCCACTGAGCATCTTCTTGCATGATCGCGGCGTTGACAAGATCGTTAAACGTGTCACGATTGCATTGTACGAGATGCGTCTTCATCTCGGGATTTAACCCCCGATAGAAATACTCTCGTATCTTCTCCTCAGTGGAGACATAATCCGACGCATACTGCACCAGATGGTTTAAAGCATGGGAGTAGTCGTGGGCAGTCCTCCCACCTTGCTTCAGCTTCAAGAACTCTTGGAACTTCCGTATCATTATCCCGGGAGGGATATGGTAGGTGCGGAACGCCTCCCGGAATTCTTCCCATTCCACGGCGTGGCCAGCAGGTAGTGAGCCGACATAGTTCGCCCACCATGCACCAGCGACACTGTGAAGCTGCTGCGCCGCGAAGAGAGTCTTCTGCCCCTCCGTGCATTGGAGCAGCCCGAACATGGACTCTATCGTCCGCAGCCAGTTATCGGCCTCCAGGGGTTCTGCTGCTTCAGTGAACACCGGAGGGTGCGTACTCATGAAATCCGAGTACATCACAATGTGGGGCTCACGAGGCTCCCTCTCTTGACGCCCCCCTGCCTGGGACGTATTTTGCACGATCGTGAGGAGCAGGTCGGTTTGCTCCTCACGACTACCCACCAGTGCCGCAATCACATCCGCTAGTGTAAGCGGAGGCGGCGGTGGTGGTTATTGCTGCGGTGTGCTGTCGTAGGCAGGTGACTGGGAGTCATCACCCCCCTGCTGGCTAGAGCCACCGACCTCATGCATGGCCCAAGTGTGAACCATCTGCAACCATACGACAATAAAAATCAGTCCCGCAACATACTTCGAGCAGTCCAATAAAATAGGCGTAAAACACAATGACAGTAAAAACATGTGATACATCTCGTATATAGATAATGTAATAACTTTGCACAAGCTACACCATTATCAGACCAAATACAAGATAGTTAAATCCAACTTGACGGAATTCCTATTTGGAAGTTCATATCAACTAGGTTTGGTCACTACGAGACGTTAATATCGCTTTGTCATCACGTATACTACCCTTTTATCTTCAACACGACACAAACATGGTCTCTAGAAAAAGAAACTTGAGTAGGACATATACTCCAATCTTTAACTAGTTGAAGATAACCACTCTTGAGTATGTTCTACCACATTGGAAGTACTTAAACCCCCCTAGGGTACAACAATCTCTCAAATGAGTTCAACTGTCATCCCTCTGCCAGAATGACCAGTTTCTACATATTCCAGATTTTGACCTGGTACATTGTATTTTCATAACTCAATTTGAATACCAAAGTTAAAGTTAACTTCAGTAGCTTTCGAACGAGTATTTATTTGCCCCAAGATCAGCTATGCTTCAGAAGTTATGATAATTCAATGTCAACAGAATTTCTGGAGGAATTTCAACAGCACCTCCTTTGGATGTTGCTGTTTTCAACTCCAATTTCCACTGAATTCCTTGCTACAATTGCAGAAAATTTGAATTACAAAGATGTAACCATCTCCTACCCTTTAAAATATGTATCACATGAAAATTTTAGATTTTTCTACAGTAAGTTATGCTTGAAAAACAGAACAGTCCAGAGAGTGTTTTGAATCTGTCCGGGTTCTGGACAGTTTGCAATCATCTGAAATTTCAGCCAGTTTAAGTTGTGATTCAGCTCTGGAAGTCTGCAACAAAGTTGTAGATAACTTAAGCACGTTTCCAGAACTATATCCCACACCTCTAAAGTCTCTGCGAGATATGCTCTGTTAAAGTTCAGCAGACTTGCTGCCAAAACAGAGCATTCTGTTTTTCAATCTCTTTGAGCTAAACTGATCAGCTATTGATTTTTTCTACCCAACCAGGGTCCTAAGTATTAGAACTTGGTTAATTTAATTCCTTGTTACCATCATCTTTTAATGCTAATGCCTATTACATATCGGTACTACATTCCTCACCAAAAAGGAAAATCCTAACCAGATTATACTGGCATATACGTCTCAATTGTGGCACTGAACGGTCGCTCACACACGTGTACTACACGGTTTACGTACGTGGTTAGTACCTGCAGAAGAACACCCAATAATGATGCACACAAAGGTTGTTTTCATTTCAGGCAGGTCCATATTTAAAAGTAAATACCTACGCCCGTATCATTGCCATACGGCCGACCACCGAAGGACATGACCAGGCACTCATAAAGTCCGTACCTCGTCGAGAAAGCCGTCTTCGGAATGTCCACAGCCCTTAGCTTAATCTGATGGTACCCGGATCTTAAGTCCATCTTGGAAAAGATCTTTGCTTCGACCAACTGATCAACAACATGTCGATCCGTGGCAAGGGGTACTTGCTCTTGATGGTTACGGCATTTAATGGACGGTAGTCCACGCAAAGCCGTAACGTCTCATCCTTCTTCTTCACAAATAATGCCGAACAGCCCCATGGAGAGGAGCTCGGCCTAATAAAACTCTTCCCCAGAAGGTCCGTGAGCTGAGTCTTCAGTTCAGCCAACTCCTTGGGCGCCATCTTGTATGGCATTCGGGATATTGGCATGGTTCCTGGTGCAAGTTCAATCTTGAACTCCAGCTCTCTATCGGGCGGCATCCCCGGCAAATCATCCGGGAATACGTCAGGGAACTCTCGGACCACTGGAATATCTTCCAATCTGATGGTTGTGGCTTGATAGGCACTTGGAAGTTTTATTTCTGGACTGTCCAGAAATAAGGAGTGAGACCCGTGCACGTCTGAGTTTAAGTGCACGACTCGAAGGATGGTGTCTAAAACAGCGCCGTGGCGGGTTAACCACGACATCCCTAGGATGACATCGACCTTTTGTCCCTCTAAGATTATGAGAGACGTAGGGTAGAGTCTACCCGCTAAGCATAATGGTGCTTTGGAAACCATTACGCTTGCTGAAATCCTCCCACCCGGTGAACAGATTAAATATGGACTATCGGTGGGTAGTATTTGCAAGCTGTGTTTAGCAATGAAAGCTTGGCTAATAAAATTATGCGTGGCGCCTGAATCAAACAATACTATGGCAGGATGCTGGTGGAGTTGGAACATACCCGCAAGGATTGGCTCACCCTCCGGCACGTACTCTATGGCAAGCTGGTGGACGGTGCCGGGCCTAGGGTTTGCCCACTGCGCATTAGTAGGGTTCCGGGGTTGATTCCTCCCCGGAAACTGTGGTGCCACTCCGCCGCCTTGCCTCTCCGGGCAACTGCTTGCGAAGTGTCCTGGACGACCACACTAGTAACATGTGGCCGCTGCTGGTGTAGTGCTCGGGGGACGAAATCCCGGCGTGCGTTGTTGAGGTGCATACGCACACGGCATTGTCCGCTGTTGATTGATGATCCAAATTCTAATGAAGATAAAAGAGGCAGGATTTACGTAGCGAAGCGGAGGCCCGTCGCCGGGAGGCTTGTGCCGTAGCGAAGCGAAGGAAATCTGCCCATATGGTGGGCTGCGCAGCAGCCAAGGCCCACTCGCGACGCCGGGGGGTGCGGGGGGGGGGGGGGGGACCCCCCCCCCCCCCCCGCAGTATGGATCGTCTAGGGTTAGGACTCTAAGTCGCCACCTATAAATATCCCTTGTGAGCCGCTGGGAGAGGCATGAAGAAGAGATTGTAATCTCCCACGATTATAACCTCCTGATATAGCGAAATTTGTCGGCCAGTGCCCGTGGTTTTTTTCCCTTCCGATTTGGAGGGGTTTTCCACGTTAAAATCTGCGTCTCCTCTGTTTTGATCTACAATTTCTTGTCGTTTGATTCTAACAAGTGGCATCAGAGCTAGAGTTTTGATCCCCTGTTCTACGGTTCGTGCCGCCAGGCACATGGCATCAACGACGATGAAGTATGATCTTCCGCTGTTGGATTTCGACACAAGATTTTCATTGTGGCAAGTAAAGATGCGGGCAGTGCTGGCGCATCATGATCTAGATGAAGCCCTTGCACTACAGGAATCGGGACTATAGACGACGGCCAGAAACCGTCGTCAATAAGGGCACTACCGTCGTCAATAAGTTATTGACGACGGTAAAAGCTTATAGACGACGGTTTTCAGCTGTCTTCAATTATTAGTCGTCAATAAGTTTATTGACGACGGTAACCGTCGTCAATAAATTTATTGACAACAGCTAAATCTAGCTGTCGTCAATAAACTTATTGACGACAGCTAAATCAGGCTGTCGTCAATAAGCTTATTGACGACGGCCAGGAAACCGTCGTCAGTAACCGTGGCTTATTGACGACGGTTTACACTAGGCCGTCGTCAATAACAATTGCTTATTGACGACGGTTTCTGGTACCTGGCCGTCGTCAATACTAGTGGCTTATTGACGACGGCCAAGTACCAGAAACCGTCGTCAATAAGCTTTTCAATTTTTTTTAAAAAAGCAGAAAATCCTGCCCTGGCTTCGAGGCCAGCCCTGGCTCGATGGCCAGATCACAGGCAATCAAAACATACATCACAGGTAGGCACAAAAACACTATACGCATGCCACACTACCCTACGCTACCCCGACCGCTGCCACCGGAGTCCAGGAAGTCGTCGTGCGCTCGTCCAAACGCTGGTTGCTGAGGGGATGGAGTTTCCTGAGCCCGTGTCGCCGATCCCTATGATGTACATGTATAGGTAGACAAATTAGAAGTTCACAAATGTGTATATGATTAAATAAACTCATTACAAGTTAAAATTGAGCAAATTAGCTAGATTTGGCTATGTTTGAGTAAGTTTGCTCATATTTTACTAAGTTTGAGAAGTATGGACTAGTAGTGTTTGTGTTTGAGCTAGTTCAAAAAGTTTTGGCTATGTTTGAGTAAGTTTGGTCATATTTGACTATAGTTGAGTAAGTTGTACCATATTTTACTTAGTTTGAGGATGTTTAACTAGTTTTCTCTAAGTTTAAGTAAGTTTGATCAAATTCAACTAAATTTGAGCAAATTTAACTAGTTGCAGCTATTATGAGAAATTTTGTACCTGTGCTCCTGACGTCGGCCCCTGTGGTAGCTGTATCGGTGGCGGCGCCCACTGAGGAAAGACAACGGGTTGTCCTGTGGCCATAGCCTGCAAATATGAAGTAAATTATTATACATGTCATTTATATATTAGAAACGTTGAGTACATTGATCTGAACTTACCTGCATGGCAGCTTGCAGTTGTAGCATGTACGAGTGTTGATACTCGTCCCTAGCCCGGAGCTCGGCTGCCTGCCTCTCGTTCGCGAGCCTCAGCGCTTCCTGCGTCCTCTGGAGCTCCTCCTGGACACTCTGGAGCTCCAGATCACGGCTGCCACGCCTGCTGGATCCACCCTGCGATGAAGAGGCCCTCGAGTAAGACCGCGCCTCCCTCGAGTCTACTACTCCATCGAAGATGGCCAACCTACACAACGAAGTAAGAGTATTAAAGTTTCGTATCTCGAAGTTAATGAAAGTAAATGAAAACAACAGAACTCACCGGCCGTGAGGTTTACCGCCACCGCTTGCATAGGCGGCTTCAGGTACGATCGGCGAGTTCTGCCAATCGTAATCGTCGCCTCGAAGCCTCCGCACCTCCTCCCCATACTTTTCCTGAAAATACAAAAAATTAAAGTCATCAGAAGTTTTAAAGATAATACAATTAAGTCAACTAAAGAACTCACCAACGTCTCTGTCGCTGTCTGAGAAGACAGCTGATCAGGCTGCGAGGGGTCACTTCCCATGTGACCCCTCCTCCACACCTGGATAGCGGTCGGCTCCTGACCGATCTCGCGCTCCTATCGATACGTGTTAGCATAATGGTAGCGATAGAAATTAACTAGAATATAATTCGAGTATCCCTTACCATCCGTTTAGCAAGGCGCACGTAGCCGTCCCCGCCAAGACGGTGTTTCCCGTCCGTCCCTCGACTCTGTCGGCGGGTCATCGACACGCCTTGGAAGCCCTGGCTCGCCCAACGAGCACACAGGGAACTGTAGGCGTCCGGACAGGACTCAAGCCACGGTACGCTGACCTGCACACATTTGTTGTTGGATGAAAACATTGATGAAAATTGGATAATGAAGCAAAGTAAAATAAAGAATTTACCCCTGCGTACTGTGCCTCCGTCAAGTACTTGTCCGCCACATCCCTAAACTGCCCCGACTCACCCTCGTCCGGATGCAACTTATAGTACGCCTTCGTAGCCTGAATGCGAGCCGTTGAAATCGACTGCGTCAGTTGCTTCCTAGCGTTGTTGTTGAAGACCAGGCGAGCGTGATCCAGCTGGGCCTCGTCCTCCAAACGGTAATATTTCTACAAGTAGAAATATACAAGTTAATGTACTTAACATATAATAGGTTCGCATTTAACAAATAGACGATTTGCTTACCATGAATTCATGCCACACATGCTCCTGGTGGTTGCCGTAGGTAATGTCCTGGGCCGTAGCGTAATCGTCCCAAGACGTAGCAGCCCGTCCGTTCACTAGACCGGGGTAGTGACAACGGATGAGCTGGCCCAGGACAGCGTTGACCTGGCGGTGGCGTCCTTGACCCGTGAACGAGTCATCGGCCCAAGACCTAATACACGACTCTCAATTAGTACATATATAAGTGTTAAAATATCTAAATTGATTTGTTATAGATTTACTTACCTATCGCCAACCGGACGAATAACGACCCGATCTTCTGGCCGTGCAGGAACCGGAGGAGGAGCCACGTAGTGGCTCCTCCTGTAACGCCGCTGTGGAGCCGGCTCGACATCAGGCTCTGTGGAAGGCTCTGAAGCAGGGTCTGAATCCTGCGGTGCCGGAACCTGAAGAGGATCCAAAGCAGGATCTGTAACAGGCTCCGAAACCTGTGGTGTCTGAAGAGGACCCCTGGCCTCTGTCTCCTCAGACGTAGAGTCGTCCTAAAAATTTGAAGATTGGTAATATAGATTTAAGAAAGTTATTTATATAATTTATGTAATTAATTATTCTTTACCTGCCGTGACCGCTCACGTGACCCCTGGCCTCTGTCGAGGCCCAACAGCTGAGACAGTCTACCATTGCTAGACTGACAGCCCTGGAAAACAGAGTCTGCTCTCGGGGGCAGAAAGCCCCGCGTCCCCCGTCGTCTACTGCTCGATGACATCCTGATGAAAGGAAATTTGATAATGAATTTAAAGGAAAATATAGAAGACGAAAGAAGAGATGAAAGAAACGATACTTATACTTAATTTCAAAATTCATCAGTATCACGATCATGTACTCTACTTCGTAAACCGGACTATCGATCTTTTGTCATGGTTGTTCGCCGTTTTCGTTTTTTCACATTATGAGTCTGTACATCTTGTGCATCTCCAACTAATTCATCGAGTCGTAGACCAGGCTCAACGACAAAAGAATCCGGCAACTCTTCTTCTTGGTAAACAACATCTGCCTCATCAATGTAACCAGTATTGTCCGGTGTATATAACCGCTCACGAGGATTCACCTTTTATACAACCCACCATGCACTAAGTTTTTCGCATGGATATTGTAGATAGTACATTTGTTCGACTTGGTGTGCAAGGACAAAGGTGTCGTAGCCTCGTAGTCGGTCCTTGTGTTTGACTTCTACCATGCCAAATTGGTTTTGTCGAGTTCCATTGTTATTATCAAACCAATCACAGTCAAAGAAGACTACTTTAAGGTCTTTATTCCCGACAAAACTAAATTCTAGGATTTTCTTTATGATCCCATAGAAATTAGTTTCATGTCCTTCGGCATCGGCGGCCCTTGTCACAACTCCGGTGTTTGATGTTGCCCTTAGAGGACGTTGAGCTTCAAATTGAGTTGAACGGAATCGGAACCCATTGACATCATATCGACCGAAGAGTTTAACTTTAATGGATCCATTGGACAGTTGTCGCAAATCTTCATGAACACCGACTTGTGTCTTGCACTGTCCAACATATGAAGTAAGAAGACTATTTTATGCTATGAACATAATTACTAAGAGGAACAAGACAAGGAAAACGTTACATGATTTCGAAACCACGTTTGGAAGTTAGGTCCTCCATTTACTCCATAGTGTCGCATTGTTTGTATTTGCTTGCTAGTAGGTTGCTGCTTAGACTTCCAATTTTGTCGATCGAACTCACTAAATCAGGACAAAAAAGAATTATTGGTGTAGATGTATAACACACCACACAAATTAGTATAGATGTTGAACAACCACTTACTGAAAAAAATTGTCCATCCCATCTATGTTAGCGTACATGTATAACAAAGCAGCTGTCTTTTCATCTGCTGAAGCATCATAGCTCGTGCTACTACCAACAGTGGTGCCTCTCGTTTGAAAAAGTGAGAGTTCGCTACAAGAGGTTGCTTCAGCCATATTATACCGTAACACCGATGCATTAACATTGTGTTCTTCTGCAAAGTAGACACTTGAAAAGTATCCTATCTCCTGAAGTGTAAATGCTTCGGCGATGCATCCTTCAACCCTTGCCCTATTACGAACCATCGGTTTTAGACATCTGAGTGCTCTTTCGATGTGGTACATCCACCTATATTGAACAGGGCCACCTACTTTAGCTTCATATGGAAGATGGATTAGAAGGTGTTGCATTGGATTGAAGAACCCTGGAGGAAATACTTTTTCCATCTTACATAAAAGCACGGGTATCTCTTTTTCCAACTTCTCCATCATCTCCCTTTTGATTTCTTTAGCACAAAGCTGTCTATAAAAATAGCTAAGCTCGGCTAACACCTTCCAAACCTCATCGTCAAGATAGCCTCGAAACATAACCGGCTCTTCTGAAGCTTTGAGAAGCGTGAAAAACGCTTCAACCTCCGTTGGAGGAGGATCCTCCATCAATTCAGGATTTATAGCATCAAGCATCTCGTCCATCCTATCGACCCCCGTGTTGTCATCCTCATCTGAAACTTGTAAGGGTTGAGAAGATGTCTCACCATGAAAGGTCCACACCTCATAATCTTGCATGAAACTGTATCGACATAAGTGAAACGCCAAATTCACTTTGTCCCAACACTTTGCACCTTGACATTTCGTACATGGGCACAGCACCTTATCGATCTTTGACAATGAAAACGCTCGATCTACAAAAGCATCTGTCTTTGCGAACCACTCATCCGAGTGACCACCAGAACTGTTCTTCCAACCGGTATACATCCAACTACGATCCTCACCCATGTTTGAATCTGCAGTTTAATGTCAAGGAAATTATAGTTACTTTATAATTTATTTATGTCACGGCCCTACATCTATTGGAAAGGATAGGTCCTAAAACCACCCAAGAGTGATCGAGCGGAGCGTGCTCACGACGAGACGCGTGGTATGGATCCGAACGAAATTTCGGCAGCATAACCCCGCTGTTCTCCACTGCACGCCCGAAAATGGTGCAGCAGAGAACAACAGGGTTATGCCGTCGAAATCTCGTCTAGATCTAAACCCGCGTTTCATCACATGCCACGCCCCCTCGGTCACTCCCAGGCTGTCCAAAAAGGGACAATTCCGAACGTACACGCCTCACATGCGCAACACATGTGAGACGGGCCCGTTCGAAACGGGTGACGCATGTTGTATAGGTTTACGTCAATCTTTCGTTTTTGAGTCATTTAAAAGAGAGAGAGGAAAGAACGAGAGAGAAGGAAAAAAGGAGAGACAAAGAAGTGGGTCAGCCGTCCTAAGTTATGCCCCGTTGGGGCCTGCCATTATCTTACGACGCCTTTAGGGTTAGCCGTCGTACGTTATACCCCGTTGTAAGTGGTTCAAAGATGAAACCCCACCGTTGGGGCCCGCCGTCCACGCGCGGGAGCTTCCCGTCCTCCGTGCCTGTCTCGACTAATACATTACCACTAAATGAGCCGTGACAGACCCTAAATGGGTCGTGTCAGGCCGGACCGGGCCGAAACCCATTTATTTACATATAGTAACTAATCACACAATCAATCAAAGTATTAATTAAACAATAATCAATTACAATACTAATTAAACAATTAATCAACTAAGGTTGGACGGCGCGGCAGGGCGGGGCTTGGGGCGGGGCCGGGCGGCACATCAGGGCGGGGCTCGGGGCGGGGCGCGGCGAGCGGCAGCGGCCGAGGCGCGGCCAGGGCTCGACGCGACCATAGGAGCGCGCTCGGGACCTGCATCCAGGGAGCGGCGGCTGCCAGAGGGCGCGACAGCGACGGTCGGAGGAGACCAGACGGCGGCTGGAGAAGGCGCGGTAGCGGCGGCCGGAGAAGGTTCGCCTGCGGGTAGAGGAGGCACGGCTGCGGCGTTAGGGGAGAGAGCAGGTGCCCGCCAGGGAAAGTGGTGGGGTGAGGCGGCGCCCAGGGAGGAGAGGTCGCCGGCGGAGCGCCGGCCATGGTTCGTGGCGCTGCTGGAATCGGGAGAGAGAAGGGGAGGGAAGCCTAGGGTTTGGCTGATACCATATTAGAGGATGAAAACAGAATTAGTTCATTGATATGGGTTAGGGGTACATATATATAGGGTACATGACTTGACAGACAAGTAGCCTAATGACTAATGACAATCACCCCTAATCCTAATACACGTATATGCTAACAATCACTTGGCAGCAATTTACTATACGGAAATAACCATAAGAAAAGTATGTAAAATGAGAAACCAAAAGCTTCCATATAACTGGGATAATAAACAGGATGGGCTCAATAAGTATCAATTCTATGCAAAATGTTAGAACCACAATGGTGTCAAACCAATTAGGTGCATCGTATTGAATGTTGACCAATGCAATCTTTGGGGCTACTTATTGATTTTTTCTAATCACTTTTCTTCTATATTGCAATATGCTATATGCATTAAAGTTTAACCTTCTCATGGTCATTTTTTTCTCAGATGCAGATGATGCTGATTCCTTAGTTGTGGAGAGGCCGGAGGGGGAGGAGGAGGGGGACTTACCTCGGCGGTGGCGGCGGAGACCGGCGGTGGCGGTGGCGGGGACCGGCGGGGAGGGCGGCGGCGACGAGAGGAAAGCGGGGGAGAGGCCGGAGGGGGAGGAGGAGGGGGACTTACCTCGGCGGTGGCGGCGGGGACCGGCGGTGGCGGTGGCGGGGACCGGCGGGGAGGGCGGCGGCGACGAGAGCTCGGCGCGAGTCGGGAGGCGGCAGTGGCCGCCTCCCGGCTCGCGTACG
Organism: Neostapfia colusana; assembly: GCA_030760725.1. NCBI lineage: Eukaryota > Viridiplantae > Streptophyta > Magnoliopsida > Poales > Poaceae > Neostapfia > Neostapfia colusana. The sequence continues at coordinate 55,787,771 of JASWHV010000014.1, read as the reverse complement.
GGTTATATGTCCCGTTATTGACGACGGTGCCTGGTCACCGTCGTCAATAACGCCTCGGGTGGGCCCGAATTAAGTTAAAGACGACAGGCACTGTCGTCAATAATTTATTGACGACGGTGCTCGTTCAGCCGTCGTCAATAACTGTGTTATTGACGACGGTACTAGGTCACCGTCGTCAATAACTCCTTGGGTGGGCCCGAATTTAGTTAAAGACGACGGGCACCGTCGTCAATAATTTATTGACGACGGTTCTCGTCTAGCCGTCGTCAATAACTTAGTTATTGACGACGGCTTCATCTAGCCGTCGTCAATAACATTAAAGACGACGGCCCCGTCATCAATAAATTTGGCCGTCGTCTATGATCGTTTTTCCTGTAGTGTTGAGGGTTTCGGGAAGAACCAGAATGAGTAGACGGCCGAAGAGAAAAGAAAAGATCGTAAGGCCTTATCTCAGATCCATCTGCAACTTTCAAACAATGTTTTGCAGGAGTGCTTGGAGGAGCAAAACGCTGCCGTGGTTTGGTTGAAGCTAGAATCGATCTGCATGTCGAAAGATCTAACTAGAAAGATGCACATCAAGATGAAGTTGTTCATGCACAAGTTGCAGGAAGGTGGATCTGTTCTCACACACATATCTGTGTTCAAGGAGATCGTTGCCGATCTGTTATCAATGGAGGTAAAATTTGAAGATGAAGACCTGGCTCTTCTTCTCCTCTGTTCACTTCCGCCTTCATATGCAAACTTTCGAGATACTATTCTATATAGTCGTGATACTATAACCGTGGCCGAGGTCTATGAGGCTTTGACAGCAAAAGGAAAGATGAAACAGATGGTAAACTCGGAAGATGCTGGTCATTCTAACGGAGAGGCATTGAATGTTCGTGGCCGAAGTGAACAAAAGAAATCAAATTCAGGAAATAAAGGTAACAACAAGAAAAATCAAGGAAGTCGTTCCAAATCCAGGGGACAACGAGATGATAAATTCTGCCGGTACTGCAAGAAGGACAATCATGTTATCGATGATTGTTGGAAGCTGCAGAACAAAGAAAAGAGAAACGGAAAAAAGGGTAAGCCTGAAGGTAGTGCCTCTGTTGTCTCTGATGAGAATTCTGATAGTGATACTGTACTCATTGCATTTGCCGGATGTGTCACTGAAGATGCTCAATGGATACTTGATTCTGCTTGCTCATATCATGTCTGCACTAACAGAGATCTTTTTAGTGTTTATGAGCCTATACGGAAAGGTGGCATCGTGAGGATGGGTGACAACACGGCATGTGAGGTCACAGGCATTGGTACTGTTCAAATCAGAATGTTCGATGGGATTGTACGAATGTTAACAGAAGTACGGCATGTCCCAACCATGTCCAGGAATCTCATCTCCCTTAGTACCCTCGACGTGAAAGGGTACAAATATTCCGCTGAATGTAGAGTTTTGAAGGTAACCAGAGGTTCTCTCATTGTAATGAAAGGTGATTTAAAAGCTGCCAACTTATATGTGCTTCGAGGCAGTACATTTACTGCTAATGCCGTGGTTGCTCCTGATCAGTCTAATACCACTAAAATTTGGCATATGCGTCTTGGGCATATGAGTGCACTTGGTTTGGCAGAATTAAGCAAAAGAGGCCTACTTGAAGATTGCAAGGCAGAATCACTTGACTTTTGTGAGCATTGTGTGTTTGGTAAGCATAAAAGAGTCAAGTTCAATACTGCTATCCATAATACTAAAGGTATTCTTGATTATGTGCATGCTGATTTATGGGGTCCTTCTCGAAAAACATCTCATGGTGGTGCTAGTTACATGTTAACTATTATTGATGATTACTCACGTCGATTTTGGCCATATTTTTTGAAGCATAAATAAGATGCATTTAAGTCATTCAAAGATTGGAAGGTTATGGTCGAAAAGCAAACAGAAAGGAAGGTAAAAATTCTAAGAACTGATAATGGCATGGAGTTCTGTTCTAGTGCATTTAAATATTATTGCAGGAAGGAAGGAATTGTGAGGCACCATACAATTCCATACACTCCTCAACAAAACGGTGTTGCAGAACGCATGAACAGAACAATAATTTCAAAGGCCCGTTGTATGCTTTCCAATTCGGGTTTAAGCAGAAAATTCTGGGCAGAAGCTGCTTCCACGGCGTGCTACTTAATAAACTGTTCTCCTTCCACAAGTATTGATAAGAAAACTCCAATTGAGGTATGGTCTGGCTCACCATGTGACTACTCTAAATTGAGAGTTTTTGGCTGCATTGCTTATGCACATGTTGATAATGGAAAACTTGAGCCTAGAGCTATCAAGTGCATTTTCTTGGGTTATGGTACTGGTGTCAAAGCTTATAAATTATGGGATACAGAAAAACAGAAGGCGTTTTATAGTAGAAATGTTGTATTCAATGAATCTACTGTGTTCACAAATGACTTGGCTACCAGTTCTAATAACCAGAAACCTGAGACTATCAGCGTGCAGGTGGAGCTAGTTAATGATGATGTTGCTGCTCCAAGTCAAAGTGTTGTTGATGTTCACCCTGCTACTGAAAATTTGTCTCCTGCTACACATTCCTCACCTAGTGTGCAGCCACCACAGGAGTCTCTCGCCAAAGCTCGACCTCGGAGGGAGATTATTCGCCAACAAGGTGGATTGAAGAATGTAATGTTGCTTTTGCCTTGAGTGTTGCAGAAGAATTGAAGGTGTTCATGAGCCTTCCAATTATACAGAAGCTATCTTGTCTGCTAATAGTACAAAGTGGATTGGTGCAATGCATGATGAGATGGAGTCACTTCAGAAAAATGATACCTGGGAAATTGTTCCTTTGCCCACTAGCAAGAAGCCTGTTAAGTGCAAGTGGATTTACAAAAGAAAGGAAGGAATGACTCCAAATGAACTTGCAAGGTATAAAGCAAGGTTAGTTGCTAAAGGATTTAGTCAAATTCCAGGCATTGATTATACTGATGTCTATCCTCCAGTTGTGAAGCACAATTCTATTCGTACTTTCCTCAGTATTGTTGCTATGCATGATTATGAGCTTGAGCAGCTAGATGTGAAAACCGCTTTTTTACATGGAGACATGGAGGAAGACATTTACATGGACCAGCCTGAGGGGTTCATTGTCCCTGGAAAAGAAGACTATGTCTGCAAGTTGAAGAAGTCATTATATGGCTTGAAGCAATCTCCAAGGCAGTGGTATAAGAGGTTTGATTCTTTTATGATTTCAAATGGCTTTGCTAGATCTCAGTTTGACAGTTGTGTATACATTAAAGTTGTCGATGGATCACCTATATACCTATTGCTATATGTTGATGATATGTTGATTGCTGCCAAGAGCAAGAAAGAAGTGACTACTTTAAAGGCATGCTTGAGTAGTACATTTGATATGAAGGATCTTGGTGCTGCTAAGAAAATCCTTGGCATGGAGATAATCAGGGATAGGAAATCCGGGCTTCTCTATTTGAGTCAGAAAAATTATATTGAAAAGGTCCTTCACCGCTTCAACATGGATAATGCTAAACCTGTGAGTACACCGTTGGCCCCTCATTTTAAGTTGTCTATTTCTCAGTGTGCAGAAACTGATGATGAAATTGAGTATATGTCAAAAGTTCCATACTCTAGTGCTGTTGGGTCTCTCATGTATGCTATGGTATGCTCACGTCCTGACTTATCACATGCTATGAGCGTTGTTAGCAGATACATGTCTAACCCTAGCAAAGAACACTGGAAGGCAGTGCAGTGGATTTTCAGGTACTTGCGTGGTTCTTCTAGTGCTTGTTTGTGTTTTGGAAGGACTAGAGATGGTCTCATTGGCTATGTTCATGCTGATTATGCTGCTGATTTAGACAAGAGAAGGTCTCTCACAGGATATGTTTTCACTGTTTTGGGTTGTGCTGTTAGTTGGAAAGCTTGTTTACAAGCTACAGTTGCCTTGTCTACTACAGAGGCAGAATATATGGCTATCTCTGAGGCATGTAAGGAGGCAATTTGGTTGAAAGGTCTGTATTCTGAACTTTGTGGATCTCAGTCTTGCATCACCTTACATTGTGATAGTCAAAGTGCCATATATCTTACCAAAGATGCTATGTTTCATGAGAGGACCAAACATATTGATATCAGGTATCACTTTGTGCGAGATACCATTGATCAAGGCACTATCAAAATTTGCAAAATCAGCACTCATGATAATCCTGCAGACATGATGACAAAATCTGTTCCTATTGCTAAGTTTGAGCTTTGCTCAAACTTGGTTGGTATTACTAACTAGCCCCCAGTGGCTTTTGGCGCCGGCAGTTGAATTGTTCATTGAGATGGAGGATTACTATTTTAAAGCTACAAGAAGGAATTTGTCTCAAGGTGGAGTTTGTTGATTGATGATCCAAATTCTAATGAAGATAAAAGAGGCAGGATTTCCGTAGCGAAGCGGAGGCCCATCGCCGGGAGGCTTGGATCATCTAGGGTTAGGACTCTAAGTTGCCACCTATAAATATCCCTTGTGAGCCGCCGGGAGAGGCATGAAGAAGAGATTGTAATCTCCCACGATTGTAAACTTCCTGATATAGTGAAATTTGCCGGCCAGTGCCCATAGTTTTTTTCCCTTCCGATTTGGAGGGGTTTTCCACGTTAAAATCTGCGTCTCCTCTGTTTTGATCTACAATTTCTTGTCGTTTGATTCTAACAGTCCGCTGCTGCTGTTGTTGTTGCGGAGGTGGTACTGGCAGTGCCGGCCTGAATACCGGTGAGGAGTACGGCCGACTGCGGAAAGGCATCGACCTCTGGGGTGGCTGCCAGCGTGAACCTGATGGTGGGCGATTCACCATCCGAAACTTCTGAGAAGGACCGCCTTGTTCTCCGCTGCTCTGCGGCGCGCTTCGCTTTCGCTCCGCCGCCGCCAACTCCTTGCCGGAGTCCTCTTGAACAATCGCAGCGTCAATGATGTCGTTGAGGCTGCCGCGATTGAGCATCGCCAATTTGTCCTTCAGGAGCGGGTTAAGCCCCTGGTAAAAATGGTCCCGCCGCTTCTCGTCGGTATCTGCGTGATACGACGCGTAGAGCGCGAGATCGTTGAACACCCAGGAGTATTCCAGCGCGTTCCGGCTCCCTTATTGCAGGTGTAAGAATTCCTGTGTCTTCCTCTTCATCAAACCTGGCGGTATGTGATAGGCCCGGAAGGCCGTCTGGAACTCCGCCCAGGTCATAACTCGGTCGGTGGGCTGTGAAGCACAGAAATTTGCCCACCACGCGCTCGCGGATCATTGGAGCTGCTGGACGACGAACTGAGTCTTGCGCTGCTCGCTTATCTGGAGCAGCCCGAACTTCATCTCTATTGCACGGAGCCAGTTGTCCGGGTCAAGAGGTTCATCCGCCCTTGAGAATACCGGGGAATGAGTCGCTAGGAAGTCGGAGTAGGAGCTCTGTTGACGCTCCTCACGGTCTTGACGTCTCTCTGGGCTAGACGTATTAGCGATGAGGGTCTGCAGCAACTCCGTGTGCTGCTGATGTGAACCCGCCATTGCCACGACGATGTCGGCCAATGTAACCGTTGGCAGTGGCGGTGGCGGTGTTTGCTGTTGCTGTTGCTGCTGCTGTCCCGAGGAGTCCTCGGGAGGCTGTTGGGAGGTCTCTCCCCCTTGGCTAGTACCCCCAACATCTAGGTTGGCACGAGTACGCGTCATTCTGAAATTCAAAACAGCAGCGATTAGCACATGTCATACTTAAAATTCCATATGCAACAGTAGGTATCGAAGTGACACATGATTAGTTTGCAAAACATTCACATATATTGATAAAGCACAAACCTTATACAAGATACATTATTCTCGGGTCTCCAAGAAGTCGTGCTCATGTCGTCACTACCTATACATACGCTACTGCCTACACGACATGTCACCGATTACAAAATTGGGTTACACTACTCTAGCTGCCCTACTTGGCAACTGTAACCCCCTACTCGGAGTAGAACTCGACCTCCTGTGGGTCGTCCTCCTCCGGTACCTCTGCTGGTGGCTCTGGATCTACCACCTCTTCTACCATCTCGGGTTCTCCCATTGATGGAAGGCCCAAGACCACAGGTATGCCCAATACCGGAGGTACGAGGTCCTGCAATGCATGCACCTCGTCCATGGCCTGGTTGTAGTCCTCTTCCCAGCCTTGCCCTTCCTCAATAGCCTCGTCCGGCTCTTGAGTAAGGTCCTCGTTCTGCTGGGTCAGATTCTGTACCAGTTCTTGCAACGCCGCGATGTTGACACGGCTTTTCTTCTTCGCCTTCTTCAGACGGTGCAACTGATTATGTTGTTCATTCAGTCGCTTGATCGTCGGAAGGAGCACATTGCGGAGTGCGCTGTGAGCACTCAAATGGTATCCACGCCTCGTGCTCTCCTTGAGCTTTGTGGCGAGATGCTCCGTATGAACAGCTTGGCTGTCCATCACGGCGTTTCCCACCCTCATCTGGAGGCTAAGGTTTGCCTCCGCGGGGCTGTACCTTGGGCAACCCGGATCGGCTGCCTCCAGGTACCTCTCTTCCCACACATGATGAGCCCGTCCCTCCACCGGAACGAGCGTGTATGGAGTGCCCTCCATCACTCTCACATGTAGCTGGCAGAAACGTGACATGGTGTTACGGGCTGCCACATGCCACATCCCTTCTGGCTGTCTACCTCTCACCGTGACGGTGAACGGCACCCAACCGGGTGGCGTAGGTCCTACAGGGACTTTGACATGGATTATCCACGTCTTGTTCCCCTCCTCGCCTTCTTCCTTGGCGAAGTACTGCGGCATCTGGTTGTACCCGAAATATTGAAGCATCTGCCTCAATGCTTCCGGATAGCCGCTGCGGTGAGAACAGTGGGACACCACCCACCCGTTCTCCAACTGCTTATCCGCTGTCATCTGTAAAAATATATTTGAGAAATTTCAAATATTTATTTAAACAGTAACCATTGAGTTATAACATAAACATGTCATTGAACCCATAAAACTTGGAAACATAGTTCAAATTTTAAACAAATTTGACTGCTGATCTGCTGTTCACATGACAGCCCTAACCAGTTTCCATTTCAACCTGATTTAGGCCATGTTAAAGGCAGAACCTGTAACAGCTCTGATACCACGCTGTGACGGCCCCACATGACCTCGTCGGGTGGTGCCGTGTTATGCGGCACCCAACAGCACACGGGTTGCATAAAACACACATCATATTACATAAATAGTTTGCGGAAGCCTACAAGAATGTTTTACAAATAGTAATATCAGAGTAAACTACAGCGGACGACTATCACTCTTACGACTCATATCTAAACTAGCAACAAAGAAACGGTCCAGCCCGCGGACGTTTCTTACTAGCAACACAAAGACAATCTGCAGCGGCGAGGATGCTCTTTGAGTAAGCACTCGGAAGTTCCCAAATCTCATCGGCACCCCTTCTCATAAGCATCGAGTCAATTACCTGCAAAACAACTCAGATAGCATCCGTGAGCATAACGCTCAGCAAGACTTAACCGTCACCCTAAACATGAAACTCTAAGTGAGGTTATGAACCTAACATAGGATGGCATAAGCATAATTAAACTCGCCTAAAAGTGAATCCTTACTTTCAGGTATTAATTGCAGCATTTTAAGTAACCTTGGGCATGCCACATCGGGAGTCCACAATCAAACAAGAAACGCTTTCCCCAGATGTAAATTGCTCATGGCATAAAAGAATCGAGTTTGCACTAGCCTATTCATCAAGTTCCAATACAAAGGTAGGATAATACTTCATATCAAAATGATTAGTTCCTTTCTCATGCAAGTTCTTACTACGTCACGACTGTGAGAACAAGTATGCTCGGTCCATTCCGCGAGCGACGGTGATTCGAATCAATAACACCCGGACTACACGACACGTACGCCCATACTCGACGTTGCCTACAGCAACCATCACTGACGTCGTACGTGGCAGCCTTTCCCCAGTTTCAACCCCGCTGAATCGATCAAGTCGCCCCGTACAGTAGCTACTCTCATGGTGCACCTTGCGACGTGAGATGTCATGAGAATATTCCCCACATACTGCACACCGGCCGTCCGCCTGAGGCGACCCGAAAAGTCCCAACGGCAGCTTCCCGAGGTACATCGGTTTACTGGGTCCCATATACCCAGCATGAGTCCGGTACACAACTCAAACTTGTTCAACAGGACCGCGTACAGATCGGTCCTTGACCGACACGGACAGGTCTACAGCCTTCAGGCCCCTATGTCCTGCTGCTCCTACAACCTTCCGGTCTCAACTTTAACTTGCTAATTCAAATACGAACCAATCCCGTATGCCCCTGTTGTTCCTAAATCTGCGAGTAGCATCTCACCACTCGTCTTCTACCGAACCGTAATTAAGCATGGCAGTTCTACACGGTGAAAGACACCTACCCAATACTCCATGGGTCATTTGGCTATGCAAGAGGAGTATCAAACCCTATACCTAATGCACAGTTCAAATCTTAACCAAAAGTGAATACAAAGTAAAAACTTAACAGGTGTTAAATGCAAACCGGAGCTTGCCTGTTTTGCATGGTAGTCGTATATAAGCAGTTAGTATCCTTGCAGATCCACCCTTGACTCTCCGGAGCTTGATCCACTTCCATGAATCACTCCTTTGAGTCCCCTTCGTTGTGGTTCCTATTGAGATGCATATGCACATGTTTTATAGAATGTAATGGAAAGAAGTTATAGAATTAATCTCTTAGTAACAGAGGTTGTGTGGAAAAGCCAAGCATGGCTTGGTTTGCCTCTGTTGTGCAAAGAACAGAAATAAACTAATTTGTCCTAAAGGCTTTAGCTATACACTAATCATGTTCCGTAATGAACATAATAGATAAGCTGAAAGGATTTGAGTGCAACTGAAGAACAAGAACTCCAATGGCCTCAAAACTTTTACAGCGGGTTCTATACTACCTAAGGATTTAGCTTGCCAAATTGTAGCTAATTTGGAGTAATATTGTGTCCTCCCCATAATTCTCACAACGTCTCTTATGTATTCCCACATATACACAAGTATGGAGAATAAGAACAGGGAGTTCCAGGACTCATCTTGGGCTGATAATTTACATGTGAGTTTTTGATCACATGAGAGTCATCTGGTCCAAAATTCAGCCCTTTTACTTGGGTAGTTCTCCCAGAACAATTCTTTAAGCATTTGTACTCAACAGAATTAATTCTGTAGTAATGTGCATTTTCATGCCCAACTAAGTGAACTAAAATTCCAAGTATGTCCCAGAGAGCTTGCCTAAATTTTCCTATGATTTTTGGATCTATGGATTGCTCAGAACAGATTTTTGGAAGTGGGAAACATTTTCTGAAAATGTTTCTGGACTCTTATGAACACAGCATATTGTTTTTAGCAAATTCCTACTCAAATTTTCTTCAAATGATCTGAAATTTTGCTAGAAGGTCAACAATATGCTAAAGAATATTCTGGCAAAATTTGGGTATTTTTGGATAACCCAAACTTCCTCAATAATTCTTTTTCAGAAAACATTCCAAGAATTTTCCAGAATTAAATAATTCGTTTCATACAAATTGGGTAGTATATTTGGACAGAGATATTCAATATGAATCCAACCCAATTTGAATCACTAAATTTGGGGATTCCTAGCAAGAGTTATGAGGTTCTAAAGTTTGGGGAAAAATTCTGAATTGACCTCTGTTTATTTTCCCATTTTCAGAGACATAAGGAATTAACACCACATTTGACCAAGCAAATGAGGTCCAATGCTTCTGAAAATTTTACTGGAGTTCAAGTATTATTGTAAGACTCTCCTGCCCAAATTTGGGGATTTTCCAATACATAGAACTCCTGGAAAAATTCCCACAAGCTTTTCTTTCTATGAATTAATAAGCCAAAACCCGGGGTTTTCATAATTATTGGGTTGTACCTCTGGATATTACTCTCTTAGAGGAGTCCAACAAAATTTATCTCACTATTTTTGGAGCTTCCCATACCAAGTTATGCATTTTACAAGTTTGAACAACTCTCTGTTTGATTTTAAACAGAACAGTCGCACGTGGGGCCCATGGGTCAGGTGCTTCTTCAACCTCCCGCCAGAGCCCGCGGGTGCACACCGGCAGAAAACTTGGCATGGCTCGTTCTCTCTCATAGCCCTACATGCTCCTAGGAACGTGGCGCAGCTGCCGGGCAAGGTTTCCCGCGTGAAAACGGCTGTAGGTGGGTCGGCACCTGCGGGGCGGCTCGGGAGCTCGACATGGACGCGTTACAGCGTGTCCAAGGCATCTCCCGGCGAGCTACGATGTCCTACAGCATCCCTAGGGTTCTAGGAACATGGAACGGAGATCAAATCATGCAGAAAGTGGCTGCAACCTAGTCGTCACCGTGGACCGTGGCAGTTTTGGCCGCCGGCAATGATTTCTCGTCGCCCGGGGTATCGGAGGGTCGGTTGTAAGGGCCTCAGTTTTTGACACCCATTTGCAGTGTTCATCACCACACCACACACCTCATTTTGAGCAAGAATGATGAACACAAATGAAGAGCAAGTAACAATTATCAACATGCTCATTAGAGAACAAACTCACACATTGCAAAAGTGGTATTTCCCACATGTGATATAGATGGGCTGGACATATGAAAACTCCTACACTTTTCTAAGGATGTCCATGCCAAGTTTCACCCAAATTCAAAACCTTTTTGAGGTCATTTTGGGTATAGATAGGAAGAGGGCAGTTTGAAACCATATTCAAATTCAAACTGTTTTTATCCCATGAATTTAAAAGTGGAAGGCATATTCTTACTCAGCACATTTTTGTGAGCTCACACACCAATTTTCACTCCATTTGGAGTTGATCTTGACATGAGCTAAGTGGGAGAAATTCAAACTTTATTTGATTTTCAAACTGAATTTGTGCTGAAATTCATTCAAACCAAACCTCATTTGAACTTTGATCAATTCAAATGGCTCATGGGTGAATAATTTGAATTGCCAAGGGTAGTATGGGGTTCACTGTTTACAACAGTGATTAGGAGTAAATTTCAGAGGTTAAAATGGGGGGTGGGACCCACATGTCAGCCTCTACCTCAACACAAACCGACTGAAACACAGTTCAGTCGGTTCCCGGGTGCAGCGTGCGCGCGCCACCGAGGGGGGGGGGCAGCCGGCGCCAGCTCCTGCTGCGCGCCCCAAGCCGGAGACCAGCCGCCGGGCTATTTATTCCCTCCCCGGCGTGCTTCAGTCGCCCATTCCCCGAGCTGCCGACGTGCACGACCTGTTCTTCCACTGCCATCGCCGCCGCTCGAGTTCACGCTTGATCAAGCCCGATCACTCGCGAGCACAGCCTCCTCCACAGCAAAACGGCACCAAGAGGTCGTGAGCAACCTCCTAGACTCCGTGTTGGCCAGTAAGCAAGCTTCCTCGAGCTGTAGGAGCCATTTCTCCGGCGAGCCGAACATCGCCGCCAGTCGGGCTCCCGTGGACAGCACGGCACAGCCGTTGTCACGTCCTCTTCTCTACACAAGAAAGGTGCGTGATTGTATGTAGATGGAGTAGCCGAAAGCCGTTTGGCGATTGATCAACCCTCGGCCGAGAATTTCCAAATTTACTCTTGATCAGTTCATAAGGACCGAGCTCACCTTCGGGTGAAATTCGTGCTCTATGCACGAGGGTTGGACAAGCTCGTTACCTAGTAGCTTCTACGCACGATAGCGGCCACGCTCGCACTGGAATTAGAGAAAACCATCAAAAATCGGCCATGATATGGCTGTTTTCCCCGCCGCCATGGCTGAACACCTCGGCTCACCGTCGAGAGCCTAGTTGCCGGCGTTTCTAGCTTCCACCCAGCCCTGGTTTGGGTTTCCCATGCTCTACTGATGCTCTCCGACCGGTTTCCGGTCGATTTGGTGCACGGGAGAGCGGGACCGACCTCACCGGAACCCTAGCAGGTGCTGTCATCGGTGCGCACGGGTTTCCGGTCATCGCCGGCGGCCGGCGACCCCACCATCGAGTCCAGGGGGTCAGTAAAGGGGCAGGCGGCAAGTTTCGGGCCGGGGGGTGGCCGGAACTCAGTTCAGGCGAGGGTCGCCGGAGAACGCCGCCGCCGCGCAGTTGGCGCGAGGAGGGAGACGACGCACTGTGTGCGGGGCCCACAAGCCAGAGTTTAAACTTTTTCCCGAATTTCAGTTTCAGTTCAAACTTCAAATCCTTATAACTTTGGCTAGAAAGATCCAAATTGAGTGAACCAAATTTTGCTGGATTCAGCTCTCTGAGTACTTTCCAGCAAATCAAGTTTCACTTCATGAAAACCCTTAATTTTCCAGAATTAATTCCTCAAAGTTTAAACTGTTAGGAATTTTAACTGGAGAATCCTGTGGAGGAAAATCCTGAAATTTTGCTGGGATATTCAACAAAATATCCCTGAACTACCATAATATTTTCAGATCCATTTGAGCTCATTTAATCCACCTAATGGTGTGATTAGTGAAACTGTTCCAGAGAAAATAGAAAATGTTCAGAAACATTTTCAGAATTTTCTCTGAAATTGTTTAGCTCATATCTTTACTTAGAGACTTCCAAATTAAGTGAGACCAACTCCATTAGAACCCTCTGAAAATCTAGTTTTCAGAAAGTCATAGTTTGTTTCATGAAAATCCTTAGAACACCCTAAAAGCCTTTAATTAAGGTCAAGGACATAATTAATTGTGGAGGGCTCAATTGAGCTTTGCTGCAACTAAAACTTGACCAAGTCTCTGTTTAGGTTGTAACCAAGCCACAGTAAAAGTTTCACAGTCATTAGGTCTATCTAGCAAAGGTTATAGACTTCACAACTTCAAACTTAATACAAATGCATTAAATTAATACATGTATTGTTTCTATCGTGTAGTCGCTAAGGTCGAGTAGGAACCCGAAGTCCTAGACTTCGTTACTCCGGAGGAACAGCTAGCCTACGACCAAGAGCAGCAAGGCAAGCCCCGGTTTGCATTAACCTTTTTACAAATGTTTATTGTTTTGAGCACATCTTTGAATATTGTTCTTGGCATTAGAGTCTTGATTGGAAACCCAACTGCATAGCCAAGAAAATCATGGGTTGGGTTTAGGATTGAAAACCTCGTTAGCCACTGCATTGCTAGGATAGAGTAGGATTCGGTACAAGTCGAGTAGTTGGAACTACTCGCGAGAATAGGCTAGAGGCACATTGCTCGGGTAGAGATAGCACATGATACACATGGCAAGAAAATGAGACCGAGCGGAGAGTAAGGGCAGCAGGACTTTGGGGCCTGTGTGCTGTAGCTCCGCTTGTGTCGATTGAGGACCGAGCCGTGTGCGGGCCTGTTGAACAAGCTAGAACAGTACCGAAGACCTACCGGCTATATGGGAACCGGGAAACTGATGTAACTCGGGTAGCTGGGTATTGAGGCATTGCCCGTCGTTCAGAGGGTAGGTTGAGAGCTCGAGGTGTAAATCGGCTGGCGGCACGGAGATGCGCGTGCAGAGACCTCTTGCTCGGGACGATGGGACCGGTTCAATATTTGGCTAACGGGTGAAAGGTAGTCGCGTACGGCGTCCGTGATGGTTGTTGTAGGCAACATCGAGTACGGGTGTACGTGACGGGTTGTTCGGGTAACCCTGCAGGTGTAAATCGATTATAATCGCCGTCCCTCGCGGTCAGTGAGTACCACTTGTTCACTGTACCATGACGTAGAAAGAACAGGATAGTCACATGTTAAAATATTGCTGATTGAAAGCTGGACATTGATTGTTAATGATATGCTGTAGCTTAGAGCTAATTAAAGTTCTTTTCAACTTTGGGCAAAGTATATGAGAGAAATGCGTTTCTTGTTTGATTGCGGCTCTCTCATGTGCCTTAGCGTAAGGTTCTCCACAACCTGCTGCTAAAACTTGAAAGTAAGGTTCTACTAATTAGGCGAGTCCTTGCAAATGATTTTTACCTCATGCAACCCATTACCCTCATGTAGAAGTTCCATGTTTAGGTGAGACGGGTCAGACTTGCTGAGCCTTCGTGCTCACTGCTTGTGTTTGAAGCTTTTGCAGGGTTCTATGAGGAAGGGACTCCCGAAGAGGAGACGGAACCCCAGGAGGGGAACCCCTTCGAGTGGGAGTCGTGCACGCCGCAGAGTTAGTGTGCGTGTGTGCTAGCAAGGACACGTTCGAGGGCTGAACGTGCACTTGATGCTTAATCTACGCCCGCGAGTGTAGACTGAACATATTTTGATGTAAACATGTTCATAAACTTGTTTATGTAATAAAACTTTCGCTTCCGCTTTGCACCTTTGACGTGTGTTATACGGTGCTGTGCAACGCAGCACCCCTCAGCGTGATCCTGGCTCGACAGGACCAATGGGGTCGTGTCAGCGTGGTATCAGAGCTCGCTTGAGGTTTAACACAGTACAAAGGTCTTCTTTTTCAAAAATCCAGTGAGGAACGAGTTAGTAGCCCGTATAAGGATGTTATTAGTATATAGAAAGTGGCTTATTAACTTATTTGTTATGTCGGAAAATCGTGCATCTCGGGACGTTCATGTCTTGGGGGGTGCACGTAAGCGCTGTCCACCAGTGCGCACAAGCTGAAGGGTGGAGCCCCACGGGTGGCAGGTAACCCGATCCGCTTTAGTATCCTCTGCGACTCTTCATGTCGTTTGTGGTATTCGAGCAACGTCTGTCCCTGGCGTGCGTGGTGCAACATGGGAGACCCCGTCACGTGGTCTAAAACGTGAACACCTAACTCAAGGCGTGTTTGGCTTGAGAACATCCGGGCGAGTGATGACGGCCGGGTGTACCAACTGTATGGATTCCGGGCTCGGTGTGCAGCCGAGTCTGATGATTGTTTGAGTTTCTGCAGGTAGCCTGACCACGAAACGGTAGACGTGTAGCGTCCGTGTGCGAGTGACGTTTAGTGCCACTGAAATAACGAAGCCGGCTAAGTCCGGTATAGGTTTTTCTTTGTGAGGACGTAGTACCGACAAAATCTGGTGACGCATCGACGTCACACCCAACTAAATAAACAACTTCATTGTAAAAACTGGAAGGTTTTAATCCAAAGTAGTAAAACTTGATGTAACTCCTTCCCTTGAACAGGATATTCAAAGTTAACAAGCTTTCAACTTATAGGATGTTAAGGACAGAGCACTCTGTTTTTAGCTGAATCAAGGCTGAAGTTAATCAGAGGTTAGAGGTTGAGTTCTTTCTAGGTTGGGGTCGTATGATACATTTCTGGAAAGCGTTGGAAGAGCTTTACAACTCTTCTGTTGAGGTCCAGAGGTGTTTCATCCCTTAACCACTCGAAAAATGCAGTAGAGTTGAAACTGTCCAGAAAACAGGACAGAGCAAAGACTCTCTGTAAATTAAGCATAACTTCCTGCTTAAAAATCCAAAAATAGGAAATGAGGTACTTCTGGAAAGCTTATGAGGTGGGTTACGACTTTGTAACAGAAAGTTTTGTCAGATTGGGAACAGAATTAACTGGGATTCTTGTATCAATTCAGTACCTAAAGCAGGGAGGTGCTGTCCAATTGATTCCAGAAATTCTGTTAACTTTGACATCTCATAACTTTTGAACCAGGACAGATCTTAGGTCAACCAAATACTTTCAGGAAATCTATTGAAGTTAACTTTAACTTTGATGTTGAGCTCCAGAATTGGTTTGCCTTTAACATGGCCTAAATCAGGTTGATATGGAAACTGGTCAAGGCTGTCATGGGAACAGCAGATCAGCAGTCAAATTTGTTTAAAAATTTGAACTATGTTTCCAAGTGTTATGAGTTCAAGGACATATCTTATGTTATAACTCAATGGTTTACTGTTTAAATAAATATTTGACATTTCTCAAATATATTTTTACAGATGGCAGCAGATAAACGGTTGGAGAACGGGTGGGTAGTTTCCCACTGCTCTGACCGTAGCGGCTACACGGAAGCATTGTGGCAAATGCTCCAATATTTCGGCTACAACCAGATGCCGCAATACTTCGCCAAGGAAGAAGGCGAAGAGGGGAACAAGACGGGGATGATCCATGTCGAGGTTCCCGCAGGACCTATGCCACCCGGTTGGGTGCCATTCACCGTCACGGTGAGAGGAAGACAACCGGAAGGGATGTGGCAAGTGGCAGCCCGTGACACTATGTCACGTTTCTGCCAACTACACGTGCAGGCTATGGAGGGTACTCCATACGCACTCGTTCCGGTGGAGGGATGAGCTCAGCATGTGTGGAAGGAGAGGTACCTGGAGGCAACAGACCCGAGTTGCCCAAGGTACAACCCCGCGGAGGCAAATCTCAGCCTCCAAATGAGGGCGGGAAACGCTGTGATGGACAGCCAAACTGTTCATACGGAGCATCTCACCACCAAGCTCAAGGAGAGCACAAGCCGTGGAGATCATTTCGAGAGTGCTCACAGCGCACTCCGCAATGTGCTCCTTCCAACGATCAAACGACTGAATGAACAACACAATCAGTTGCGTCGTCTGAAGAAGGCAAAGAAGAAGAGCCGTGTTGACATCGCGGCGTTGCAAGAGCTGGTGCAGACCCTAACCCAGCAGAATGAGGACCTTGCTCAGGAGCGGGACGACGCTATCGAGGAAGGCCAAGGCTGGGAAGAGGACTACAACCAAGCTATGGACGAGGTGCATGCCTTGCAGGACCTCGTGCCCCGGCATTGGGCGTACCAGTAGTCTTGGGTCTTCCAGCCATGGGAGAACCCGGAATGGGAGATAAGGTGGTAGACCCCGAGCCACCAGCCGAGGTACCGGAGGAGGACGACCCACAGGAGGTCGAGTTCTACTCCGAGTAGGGGGTTACGGTTGCCGAGTAGGGCAGCTAGGGTAGCGTAACCCGACTTTTGTAATCAGTGACATGTCGTGTAGACAGTAGCATATATATAGGTAGTGACGACATGAGCACGACTTCTCGGAGATCCGAGAATAATGTATCTTGTATAAAGTTTATGCTTTATCAATATATGTGAATGTTGTGCAAGTTAATCTTGTGTCGCTTCAATACCTACTGCTGTTTATGGAATTTTGAGTAAGACATGTGCTAATTGCTGCTGTGTTGAATTTCAGAATGACGCGTACTCGTGCCAACCCTGATGTTGGAGGTACTAGCCAAGGGGGAGAGACCTCCCAACCACCTCCCGAGGACTCCTCGGGACAGCAGCAGCAACAGCAACAGCAAACACCGCCACCGCCACTACCAACGGTTACATTGGCCCACATTGTCGCGGCAATGGCGGGCTCGCATCAGCAGCACACAGAGTTGCTGCAGACTCTCATCGCCAATACGTCTCGCCCAGAGAGACGTCAAGATCGTGAGGAGCGCCAACAGAGCTCCTACTCCGACTTCCTGGTGACTCATCCCCCTGTATTCTCAAGGGCGGATGAACCACTTGACGCGGACAACTGGCTCCGCGCCATAGAGATGAAGTTCGGGCTGCTCCAAATCAGCGAGCAGCGCAAGACTCAGTTCGCGGTCCAGCAGCTCCAAGGATCCGCGAGCACGTGGTGGGCCAACTTTTGTGCTTCACAACGCACCGACCGAGTGATGACCTGGGCGGAGTTCCGGACGGCCTTCAAGGCCTATCATATACCGCCAGGTCTGATGAAGAGGAAGACGCAGGAGTTCCTACACCTGCAACAAGGGAGCCGGAACGCGCTGGAATACTCCAGAGCGTTCAACGATCTCGCGCTCTACGCGTCATATCACGCAGATACGGACGAGAAGCGGCGGGACCACTTTTACCAGGGGCTTAACCCGCTCCTGAAGGACAAGTTGGCGATGTTCAATCGCGGCAGCCTCAACGACATCATTGATGCCGCGATTGTTCAGGAGGACTCCGGCAAGGAGTTGGCGGCGGCAGAGCGAAAGCGAAACGCGCCGCAGAGCAGCGGAGAAGGAGGCGGTCCTTCTCAGAAGTTTCGGATGGTGAATCGCCCACCATCAGGCCCACGCTGGCAGCCACCACAGCGGTCGATGCCGTTCCGCAGTCGGCCGTACTCTTCACCGGCATTCCGGCCGGCACTGCCAGTACCACCGCAACAACAACAGCAGCAGCGGGCGATGCCGCGTGCGTTTGAACCCCCGCAACGCATGCCGGGCTTTCGTCCACCGAGTACTCCACCAGCAGCGGCCACATGTTACAAGTGTGGTCGTCCAGGACACTTCGCGAGCAGTTGCCCGGAGAGGCAAGGCGGCGGAGTGGCACCACAGTTTCCGGGGAGAAATCAACCCCGGAACCCTACTAATGCGCGGCAGGCAAACCCTAGACCCGGCACTGTCCACCAGCTTGCCATTGAGGACGTGCCGGAGGGCGAGTCAATCCTTGCGGGTATGTTCCAACTCCACCAACATCCCGTTATAGTACTGTTTGATTCAGGCGCCACGCATAATTTTATTAGCCAAGCTTTCATTGCTAAACACAGCTTGCCAATACTACCCACCGATTGTCCATATTTAATTTGTTCACCGGGTGGGAAGATTTCAGCAAGCGTAATGGTCTCCAAAGCACCATTATGCTTAGCGGGTAGAGTGTACCCCACGTCTCTCATTATCTTAGAGGGACAGAAGGTCGATGTCATCCTAGGGATGTCGTGGTTAACCCGCCACGGCGCTGTTTTAGACACCGTCCTTCGAGTCGTGCACTTAAACTCAGAGGTGCACGGTTCTCACTCATTATTTCTGGACAGTCCAGAAATAAAACTTCCAAGTGTCTATCAAGCCACAACCATCAGATTGGAAGACATTCCAGTGGTCCGAGAGTTCCCTGATGTATTCCCGGACGATTTGCCGGGGATGCCACCCGATAGAGAGGTGGAGTTCAAAATTGAACTCGCACCGGGAACCATGCCAATATCCCGAAGGCCGTACAAGATGGCGCCCAAGGAGTTGTTTGAACTGAAGACTCAGCTCACGGACCTTCTGGAGAAGGGTTTTATTAGGCCGAGCTCCTCGCCATGGGGCAGTTCGGCATTATTTGTCAAGAAGAAGGATGAGACGCTGCGGCTTTGCGTGGACTACCGTCCATTAAATGCCGTAACCATAAAAAACAAGTACCCGTTGCCACGGATCGACATGTTGTTTGATCAGTTGGTCGAAGCAAAGATCTTTTCCAAGATTGATTTAAGATCCGGGTACCATCAGATTAAGATAAGGGCGGAGGACATTCCAAAGACAGCTTTTTCGACAAGGTACGGACTTTATGAGTACCTGGTCATGTCCTTCGGCCTAACCAATGCTCCAGCTCACTTCATGTACTTAATGAACTCGGTATTCATGCCGGAGCTGGACAAGTTTGTCGTGGTCTTCATCGACGACATCCTGGTATATTCCAAGTCGGAGGAAGATCACAAGAAACATCTGCGTATAGTCTTGCAACGGCTGCGGGATCACAAGTTATACGAAAAATTCAGCAAATGCGAGTTTTGGATATCGCAAGTGCCTTTCCTCGGGCATATCATCTCAGCAGAGGGTATCGCTGTGGACCCGAGCAAGATCACGCAAGTGCTGAATTGGAAATCCCCGAGAACTGTTCATGAGGTACGGAGTTTCCTCGGACTCGCGGGATATTATCGGAGGTTCATTCCGAACTTCTCGAAGATTGCCAAGCCAATGACAGAGCTGCTGAAGAAGGCTACCAAATATGTTTGGAGTCCAGCATGTGAAGCAGCATTCAAGGCTTTAGTCAAGCACCTGACATCAGTGCCGGTTTTGGCGCAGCCAGACACAACAAAACCGTTCGATGTGTACTGCGATGCATCCGGCATTGGGCTTGGATGTGTGCTGATGCAAGACCGAAGAGTGGTCGCGTATGGATCACGGCAGCTTAGGAACCATGAGCAAAATTATCCAACTCACGACTTGGAGCTCGCTGCCGTGGTACTTGCACTAAAAATGTGGAGGCACTACCTACTCGGTAACCTCGTACATTTATATACCGACCACAAAAGCCTCAAGTACATATTCACTCAGAAGGAGCTGAACATGAGGCAACGAAGATGGTTAGAGCTGATAAAGGATTACGAGATAGAGATCCATTATCATCCAGGCAAGGCAAACGTTGTGGCAGATGCGCTGAGCCGCAAGTCACACGTCAATAATCTGACCATCACACCATTGGAAGAGGGCGAACCACCACTCCATGTGATTCCACACAGAGCTCTCTATAACCTAGCTTTGATCCCCACCATCCGTGAAGAGATAGCGGCAGCCCAGAAGAATGACAAGGGCATGTCACATTTGCGGAGACGTATAGACAGTGGGGAGTTGAAATGTTTCCGGAAGGACGGAGACGGCGTCCTGTGGTTCAAGAACCGGATCGTCGTACCCCGAAACCCGGAGTTACGGAAGAAAATCTTTGATGAGGCTCACTTATCAAAGTTTTCTATTCACCCCGGCAGCAACAAGATGTATCAAGAACTCAGAAGCAAGTTTTGGTGGACACGGATGAAGCGAGAGACTGCAAAATACGTGTCCGAGTGTGATACATGTCGAAGGGTGAAGGCAGACCACATGCGGAAACCGGGACTGCTGCAACCACTGGGCATTCCTGCCTGGAAGTAGGAGGACGTGAGCATGGATTTCGTCGTCGGTTTACCCACCACCTTACAGAAACATGATTCGGTGTGGGTGATCGTCGATCGGCTCACCAAAGTTGCCCATTTCATCCCGGTCAACACCAACTACAACGCCAAGAAGTACGCTGAACTGTACATCTCACGGATCCTATGCTTGTACGGCGTACCCCGTACCATCATATCAGATCGGGGCACTTTATTTGTGTCCCGTTTTTGGGAGCAGCTACACGCTGCCTTGGGGACGAAGCTGATCCGTAGTTCAGCCTACCACCCGCAGACGGATGGGCAAACCGAGCGGGTAAATCAAATCCTAGAAGACATGCTACGAGCTTGCGCTATCAACCACGGCAAGAATTGGGATGATCACTTGCCGTTAGCCGAGTTCTCGTACAACAATGGGTACCAAGCCAGCATCAAGATGGCGCCCTACGAGGCGCTATACGGAAGAAAATGCCGCACACCATTGAACTGGTGTGAGTCTGGCGAAAGGGTTACCTTCGGGATTGACCTTGTCAACAACGCGGAAGAAAAGGTTCGACTAATTCAAGCAAACCTAAAAGCCGCTCAATCCCGTCAGAAACAATATGCGGACCGGAGAAGGCGCCCATTACAATTCGAAGTTGGAGATCACGTATATCTACGGGTGTCTCCAATGAAGGGCGTAAACAGATTTGGGGTGAGAGGAAAGTTGGCACCCCGATTCATCGGTCCATTCCAGATTACCGAAAGATGTGGATCGGTAGCATACCGGCTGAAATTACTAGAAGCACTTTCCAGTGTGCACGACGTCTTTCACATTTCCCAGCTGAGGAAGTGTCTCAAGCTATCAACTACCGTTCAGCTGGAAGACATTGAAGAACTGCAACCGGATCTCACCTATCGGGAGGAACCGGTGCAGATTATTGATGAAAAGGCCCGAACCACACGCAACCGTACGTTGTGGTTCTACAAGGTTCTATGGAGTAATCACTCCATGGACGAAGCGACATGGGAGAGCGAAGAATTCCTTCGCACTAACTACCCCGACTTTTTCACGTCGCATATCCGGTAATTTCCCACCGTCCTCTCTCTCATTTTCACCTTATAATCTCGGGACGAGATTCTCTTAAGGGGGGAGGAATGTAAGGGCCTCAGTTTTTGACACCCATTTGCAGTGTTCATCACCACACCACACACCTCATTTGAGCAAGAATGATGAACACAAATGAAGAGCAAGTAACAATTATCAACATGCTCATTAGAGAACAAACTCACACATTGCAAAAGTGGTATTTCCCACATGTGATATAGATGGGCTGGACATATGAAAACTCCTACACTTTGCTAAGGATGTCCATGCCAAGTTTCACCCAAATTCAAAACCTTTTTGAGGTCATTTTGGGTATAGATAGGAAGAGGGCAGTTTGAAACCATATTCAAATTCAAACTGTTTTTATCCCATGAATTTAAAAGTGGAAGGCATATTCTTACTCAGCACATTTTTGTGAGCTCACACACCAATTTTCACTCCATTTGGAGTTGATCTTGACATGAGCTAAGTGGGAGAAATTCAAACTTTATTTGAATTTCAAACTGAATTTGTGCTGAAATTCATTCAAACCAAACCTCATTTGAACTTTGATCAATTCAAATGGCTCATGGGTGAATAATTTGAATTGCCAAGTGTAGTATGGGGTTCACTGTTTACAACAGTGATTAGGAGTAAATTTCAGAGGTTAAAATGGGGGGTGGGACCCACATGTCAGCCTCTACCTCAACACAAACCGACTGAAACACAGTTCAGTCGGTTCCCGGGTGCAGCGTGCGCGCGCCACCGAGGGGGGGGGGCAGCCGGCGCCAGCTCCTGCTGCGCGCCCCAAGCCGGAGACCAGCCGCCGGGCTATTTATTCCCTCCCCGGCGTGCTTCAGTCGCCCATTCCCCGAGCTGCCGACGTGCACAACCTGTTCTTCCACTGCCATCGCCGCCGCTCGAGCTCACGCTTGATCAAGCCCGATCACTCGCGAGCACAGCCTCCTCCACAGCAAAACGGCACCAAGAGATCGTGAGCAACCTCCTAGACTCCGTGTTGGCCAGTAAGCAAGCTTCCTCGAGCTGTACGAGCCATTTCTCCAGCGAGCCGAACATCGCCACCAGTCGGGCTCCCGTGGACAGCACGGCACAGCCGTTGTCACGTCCTCTTCTCTACACAAGAAAGGTGCGTGATTGTATGTAGATGGAGTAGCCGAAAGCCGTTTGGCGATTGATCAACCCTCGGCCGAGAATTTCCAAATTTACTCTTGATCAGTTCATAAGGACCGAGCTCACCTTCGGGTGAAATTCGTGCTCTATGCACGAGGGTTGGACGAGCTCGTTACCTAGTAGCTTCTACGCACGATAGCGGCCACGCTCGCACTGGAATTAGAGAAAACCATCAAGAATCGGCCATGATATGGCTGTTTTCCCCGCCGCCATGGCTGAACACCTCGGCTCACCGTCGAGAGCCTAGTTGCCGGCGTTTCTAGCTTCCACCCAGCCCTGGTTCGGGTTTCCCATGCTCTACTGATGCTCTCCGACCGATTTCCGGTCGATTTGGTGCACGGGAGAGCGGGACCGACCTCACCGGAACCCTAGCAGGTGCTGTCATCGGTGCGCACGGGTTTCCGGTCATCGCCGGCGGCCGGCGACCCCACCATCGAGTCCAGGGGGTCAGTAAAGGGGCAGGCGGCAAGTTTCGGGCCGGGGGGTGGCCGGGAACTCAGTTCCGGCGAGGGTTGCCGGAGAACGCCACCGCCGCGCAGTTGGCGCGAGGAGGGAGACGACGCACTGTGTGCGGGGCCCACAAGCCAGAGTTTAAACTTTTTCCCGAATTTCAGTTTCAGTTCAAACTTCAAATCCTTATAACTTTGGCTAGAAAGCTCCAAATTGAGTGAACCAAATTTTGCTGGATTCAGCTCTCCGAGTACTTTCCAGCAAATCAAGTTTCACTTCATGAAAACCCTTAATTTTCCAGAATTAATTCCTCAAATTTAAACTGTTAGGAATTTTAACTGGAGAATCCTGTGGAGGAAAATCCTGAAATTTTGCTGGGATATTCACCAAAATATCCCTGAACTACCATAAAAATTTCAGATCCATTTGAGCTCATTTAATCCACCTAATGGTGTGATTAGTGAAACTGTTCCAGAGAAAATAGAAAATGTTCAGAAACATTTTCAGAATTTTCTCTGAAATTGTTTAGCTCATATCTTTAGTTAGAGACTTCCAAATTAAGTGAGACCAACTCCATTAGAACCCTCTGAAAATCTAGTTTTCAGAAAGTCATAGTTTGTTTCATGAAAATCCTTAGAACACCCTAAAAGCCTTTAATTAAGGTCAAGGACATAATTAATTGTGGAGGGCTCAATTGAGCTTTGCTGCAACTAAAACTTGACCAAGTATCTGTTTAGGTTGTAACCAAGCCACAGTAAAAGTTTCACAGTCATTAGGTCTATCTAGCAAAGGTTATAGACTTCACAACTTCAAACTTAATACAAATGCATTAAATTAATACATGTATTGTTTCTATCGTGTAGTCGCTAAGGTCGAGGAGGAACCCGAAGTCCTAGACTTCGTTACTCCGGAGGAACAGCTAGCCTACGACCAAGAGCAGCAAGGCAAGCCCCGGTTTGCATTAACCTTTTTACAAATGTTTATTGTTTTGAGCACATCTTTGAATATTGTTCTTGGCATTAGAGTCTTCATTGGAAACCCAACTGCATAGCCAAGAAAATCATGGGTTGGGTTTAGGATTGAAAACCTCGTTAGCCACTGCATTGCTAGGATAGAGTAGGATTCGGTACAAGTCGAGTAGTTGGAACTACTCGCGAGAATAGGCTAGAGGCACATTGCTCGGGTAGAGATAGCACATGATACACATGGCAAGAAAATGAGACCGAGCGGAGAGTAAGGGCAGCAGGACTTTGGGGCCTGTGTGCTGTAGCTCCGCTTGTGTTGATTGAGGACCGAGCCGTGTGCGGGCCTGTTGAAGAAGCTAGAACAGTACCGAAGACCTACCGGCTATATGGGAACCGGGAAACTGATGTAACTCGGGTAGCTGGGTATTGAGGCATTGCCCGTCGTTCAGAGGGTAGGTTGAGAGCTCGAGGTGTAAATCGGCTGGCGGCACGGAGATGCGCGTGCAGAGACCTCTTGCTCGGGACGATGGGACCGGTTCAATATTTGGCTAACGGGTGAAAGGTAGTCGCGTACGGCGTCCGTGATGGTTGTTGTAGGCAACATCGAGTACGGGCGTACGTGACGGGTTGTTCGGGTAACCCAGCAGGTGTAAATCGATTATAATCACCGTCCCTCGCGGTCAGTGAGTACCACTTGTTCACTGTACCGTGACGTAGAAAGAACAGGCTAGTCACATGTTAAAATATTGCTGATTGAAAGCTGGACATTGATTGTTAATGATATGCTGTAGCTTAGAGCTAATTAAAGTTCTTTTCAACTTTGGGCAAAGTACATGAGAGAAATGTGTTTCTTGTTTGATTGCGGCTCTCTCATGTGCCTTAGCGTAAGGTTCTCCACAACCTGCTGCTAAAACTTGAAAGTAAGGTTCTACTAATTAGGCGAGTCCTTGCAAATGATTTTTACCTCATGCAACCCATTACCCTCATGTAGAAGTTCCATGTTTAGGTGAGACGGGTCAGACTTGCTGAGCCTTCGTGCTCACTGCTTGTGTTTGAAGCTTTTGCAGGGTTCTATGAGGAAGGGACTCCCGAAGAGGAGACGGAACCCCTGGAGGGGAACCCCGTCGAGTGGGAGTCGTGCACGCCGCAGAGTTAGTGTGCGTGTGTGCTAGCAAGGACACGTTCGAGGGCTGAACGTGCACTTGATGCTTAGTCTACGCCCGCGAGTGTAGACTGAACTTATTTTGATGTAAACATGTTCATAAACTTGTTTATGTAATAAAACTTCCGCTTCCGCTTTGCACCTTTGACGTGTGTTATACGGTGCTGTGCAACGCAGCACCCCTCAGCGTGATCCTGGCTCGACAGGACCAATGGGGTCGTGTCATCGGTTTTCTTTGGTTTTCGGCTTGGGAGAGCGCTAGGGCATCTAGTTGCTGTGGTTTGAATTGTAGGAGGTATGATCAATCGGTTTGGGAGAATTTCACGAATTAAACACGGTCGCTTCTATACGTGCGCCGGTGCCAAAAATCGAATTCCGGCGAGCCGGCGTCGGGGGAGAGCAGGAGGACGACGGGATGAGGATCAGTACCTCCTGGCGCACCTCTGTGGCCTCTTGAGCCTGCCGGAGAGGCGCTGGGCTGGCCGGGAGACAGGGAGCAGTGGAGCAGCGCCGGTGAAGGAAAAACAGCGCCCGGAGTGGCTGCTGATCGTGAGGAGAGGAAGCAACTGCTGTCGGCTTGGTCCGAGGGGGGAGAGATAACGTTGCTGAAGCGGTGAGAACCGACCCTGGGGCGCCAACGCGTGGAGACCGGCAGCAGGAGCTGGTGTTGCAAGCTGCTCGGTGGCGCTCGCGATCTGTTCGGGAAAAGTTCCCACCAAGAGTAAAACTTAGCTCTATGACATGTGGGTCCCACCCCACATTTCTTCCCCAAATATCTTCTCAAACTGATCTTTTCAATCCCCAGAATGCTATGTTTAAAAAGGTGGGCTAGAATTTGAATTCTTCAAATTCAGTTTGAATTTGCAAGACTAAATCTGAATTTGTTTTAGAATTTGCAATTTCTTCTCTTTAGCTCTCCTTTGAGCCCACCCTACAATTGAAAAGTTGGTGATAACCTTTTCCCTAAAAACTCAACTATATGGCTGCATGTTAATTCAAAGTTTTTGGGTCACCATATGTGTGAACTTTGAATTTCAAATCTGAATTTTTAACTTACATGCAAAGAGGTATTTAACTCCTTATTGGTTCAACACTTTTAAATAAAAAGGTGAGCCTCATCATGGATGATCATCCATGTATTACTTTGCATGAAGAAAAGTTTTAGCAAGTCCCATTTTTCATGTCATTGCCACACATATGAACTCAAACCATAGTTTTTATTCATACACATTTTTGGGACTTTTACATTCCTCCCCCCTTAAAATAATCTCGTCCCGAGATTACAAAAGAGGAACAAGACGGGAGAGGTAATTACAAACTGTACAAAGATAAAAGTTCCGGGTAGTTGGTGTGGAGATAATCTTCACTTTCCCACGTCGCCTCTGCCGCGGTGTGATTACTCCACAGCACCTTGTAAAATTTGATCGTCCAGTTCCGGGTTACCCGGGCCTTTCCATCCAAAATCTGAACAGGTCGCTCGGTGTAGGTCAGGTCCGGATTCAATTCGTCGATGTCCTCAGTGCAAACAGCAGCGGTGAATTTGAGTCACTTCCGCAGCTGTGATACATGAAATACATCATGAACACGCGCTAAACTTGCCGGTAAATCCAGCCAGTAGGCTACGGGTCCGCACTTCTCCGTGATAGCGAAAGGACCAATAAAACGGGGAGCGAGTTTCCCCTTTACACCGAACCGGTGAGTTCCCTTCATCGGAGATACACGAAGATATACGTGCTCTCCGACGTCAAAATGTAATGGCCTACGCCTTTGATCGGCGTAGCTCTTCTGTTGGGATTGGGCAGCCTTTAAGTTCTCTTGTATCAACCGAACTCGGTCTTCGGCTTCTTTGACAAGATCAATCCCAAACAGAACTCTTTCGCCGGAATCACACCAATTCAGTGGTGTGCGACACTTCCGGCCATAGAGAGCTTCATTCGGTGCCATTTTAATACTCGCTTGATAACCGTTGTTGTATGAAAACTCCGCCAGCGGTAGGTGATCGTCCCAATTCCTACCGTGGTGGATGGCACACGCTCTCAACATATCCTCAAGTACTTGATTCACCCTCTCAGTTTGTCCATCGGTTTGAGGGTGATATGCGGAGCTCCTAATCAGCTTGGTGCCCAACGAGGCGTGCAGCTGCTCCCAAAAACGAGCAACAAACAGCGCACCTCGATCTGAAATGATGGTCTTCGGGACACCATGTGAGCATATAATTCTGGAGATGAATAACTCCGCATATTGCCTTGCTCGATAATGAGTGCTCACTCGTATGAAATGAGCTGATTTCGTCAACCGGTCGACGATCACCCATATCGAGTCATGCTTCTTGGATGTGAGCGGTAATCCGACGATGAAGTCCATACTCACATCCTCCCATTTCCACACCGGAATCTTCAAAGGTTGTAGCGGTCCGTCTTTCCGCATATGATCAGCCTTGACCCGTCTACACGTATCGCATTCGGATACGTATTTAGCAATCTCCCTCTTCATCCTCGTCCACCAAAATTTCTGTTTCAAATCTTGGTACATCTTGTTACTTCTGGGATGAATGGAAAACTTTGACAGGTGGGCTTCATCCAAGATCTTCTTCCGGAGTTTCATATTGCACAGAACCACTATACGGTCGTTAAACCATATTGTACCATTCTCATCCTTCCGGAAGCATTTCACCTCTCCGTTGCCCAGTCTTCTCCGTATGTGAGACATACCTCTGTCTCTTTTTTGAGCCTCAACAATCTCTTCACGGATTGTTGGAATGAGCGCGAGATTATAAAGCGTGCCATACGGGATGACACGGAGGCTTGGTTCATCATCTTCCAACTCAGCAGCCGCTAAGTTGTGAACGTGGGCTTTCCGTCTAAGCGCGTTGGCAACCACGTTTGCTTTCCCTGGATGATAGTGGATCTCAATTTCATAATTTTTGATGAGCTCCAACCATCTCCGTTGTCTCATATTCAGCTCCTTCTACGTGAAGATATACTTCAAGCTTTTATGGTCGGTGTAGAGGTGAACAAGATTACCAAGTAGGTAATGCCTCCACATCTTCAATGCCAACACTACTGCAGCAAGCTCAAGATCGTGAGTTGGATAATGCTGCTCGTGGTTTCGCAGTTGACGAGACCCATAGGCGACTACACGCCCTTCTTGCATCAGAACGCAGCCGAGACCGATGCCGGATGCATCACAGTACACATCAAATGGCTTCGTCGTGTCCGGCTGAGCAAGAACTGGAGCCGTTGTGAGATGTTTCACCAAAGTTTTGAATGTGGCTTCACATGCTGCATTCCACATGTATTTACTGCCCTTCTTCAGCAGCTCCGTCATTGGTTTAGCAATTTTTGAGAAGCTCGGAATGAACCTCCGATAATACCCTGCTAAACCTAGGAATCTTCAGACCTCATGGACTGACTTGGGAGATTCCCACTTCAGCACTTGTTCAATTTTGCTGGGGTCCACGGCAGTGCCCTCTTCTGAAATGATATGGCCTAGGAAAGGCACTTGATCAATCCAAAATTCGCACTTGCTGAACTTGGCATACAATACGCAGATGTTCAGCGTGCTCTTCTTCCGATTTGGAGTAAACCAATATGTCGTCGATGAATACCACGACGAACTTGTCTAACTCCGGCATGAACACAGAATTCATCAAGTACATGAAGTGTGCCGGAGCGTTGGTTAACCCAAATGACATGACGAGGTACTCGTAGAGTCCGTATCTCGTCGAGAAAGCTGTCTTTGGTATGTCCTCCGGTCGGATTTTGATTTGATGATATCCCGACCGAAGATCCATCTTCGAAAATACCTTTGCACCCACAAGTAGATCGAACAGGATGTCGATGCGGGGCAAAGGATACTTGTTCTTGATTGTGACAGCATTTAAAGGACGGTAATCAACACATAGCCGTAGTGTTTCGTCCTTCTTCTTAACGAACAGCGCTGAGCAACCCCAAGGTGAAGAACTTGGTCGTATGAAACCCTTGCTCATAAGTTCATTCAGTTGCTCTTTCAACTCCGCTAGCTCGTTAGGTGTCATCTTGTAAGGCCTTCGTGAGATAGGCGTCGTTCCCGGCGTCAGTTCAATCTTAAACTCGACGTCCCGTTCGGGCGGCATGCCCGGTAAGTCATCGGGAAAAATGTCGGGATAATCACGTACCACCGGAATATCTTCAAGTTTCAGCGCTTCCGTGTGGTAGGCCTCTACCATATCTGGATCTTCGCTGTCTAAAAACAGCGTGTGCTGTCCGTGAATCGGCGAGTCAATCTGGACAGTATGGTTACCGATATTGAGAACGGCACCGTGACGATTTAACCAAGACATCCCCAATATAATATCTATCTTCTGCCTATCCAACATAATCAGCGACGTTGGGCATATTTTTCCGCCCAAACACAAAGCTGCTCGCGACACAATCTGATTGGCAGAGATATTTCCTCCCGGTGATCGTATAAGAAAACTCGTTGTGGGAGTATTGGTGGATAGTTGGTGCTGATCCACGCATGTTTTGCTGATAAAATTGTGGGTGGCACCGGAATCAAAAAGTACAAGCACGGGCACGTCTTTGAGAGTAAACATGCCCGCTAACACCGGTGCTCCCTCCGGGACATCCTCAATAGCAAGATGTTGCACACTCCCGTACTGCAATGCTGTTATGTTGACTTGAGCAGGTGGCGGCATACCACCTGACGATGATGGCTGTTTGGTGTTCACCAACTTCTCCCGGCATTCTTGCCTAAAATGCCCTGAACGGTGGCAATAAGAACACGGAGGTTTCCCCGGTTCTTCGTTGACTTGTGATTGAGAAGTTGATGTACTTGGCTGCAGCAATGATGCCGCAGGTGTCATTCGTTGCTGCGGCAAAGGTGTTGCTTCAAGACAAGATTCTTGAGCAGGAAATCTGTACGGAGTTGATCTCACTGGCGCTTGCCATCTTTCATCGGATAGTGTGTGATACACCACACGGTATTTGCGAGGAACAACTGGTGTGTCTTCTTGCACATCCTCCCGGTCCCTCTTCTCTGCTTGACACTCAAGTGTCGCTTGTTCTTGTAGCAGAGCAGCACTGATCAACTCGGTGTAACTGCCTTGATTGAACAAAGCTAACTTCTCTTTTAGTATGGCACTCAAGCCATAGAAAAAGTAGTCACACATTGCAGCTTCGCTCGTCGCATAAGCAGGAGCATATTATGCCAGAAGGTTGAATCTTCGGACATAATCGAGGACACTCATGTCCCCCTGCTTCAAGTTTCTGAATTCTTGCTGATGGGCCTTGATAAAACCCATAGGAATGTGACGAGCCCGGAATGCTTCACAAAATTCCGTCCATTCCACAGGATGGCCTTCTGGAATGGTGGCGAGATAAGAAAACCACCAATTTCCGACGGCTCCATGGAGCTGTTGAGCTGCAAATGATGTCTTCTGATATTCGTCGCACTCAAACACTCCAAACTTGGACTCTATAACTCAAAGCCACTGATCAGCTTCCACTGGTTCATTGGCTTCGGTGAAGATTGGCGGTTGTGTCGCCAAGAAATCCAAATAGGTGTTCCGAGGTGGAACGTCCCGTTGCGCGTGTTGGAGTAAGCCCTGTTGTACCAAGGCTTGGAGTAGTCTTGTGTTCTCTTGACTTGACTCCACCATCTGAGCCATGATATCCGCCCATACCGTTTGATGGCGGTGCCCGTGGTGGAGTCGAGTCATCACCGTCTTGGCGAGAACTTTCAGCCCTACTCGGAGAATGAGTACGCACCATACTGCAAAAGCAATTTTTGAGGGGAGTCAAAACATGATCTCAGCAGTATGTGAAAGTATGTAAAACATGAACATGCTAAAACTTTATGAAGCATAACAAAATTTCATGTTTACACATCTTTCTAAAGCCCACATATTCAGTCCCTCATTCTGTACAGAACAGACCCTTCTGTACTTAACCCAGAATTTGATCCAGTTACTAGCATTTTCATAACTCATGTTGAATACCAAAGTTAAAGTTAACTTCAGTATCTTTCCAACGAGTACTCACATGCCCCTGGATCTTCTCTGGAACAAAAGTTAGGATTGTTCAAGTTGACAGAATTTTATGGCTAAATTTTGCCAGCGCCTCCTTTGTATGTGGCTGTTTTCATCACAGTTTTACATACAAATGAAGTACAATTCTGAACACACTATGAACTACAAAATTGTTGCAAATTTCCTAACCTTTCCAACGGTGTATCATATGGCCCTTAAAAATTTTTCTACAGACTGTGACGGCTAATTTACAGCAACATCCAGAGAAGTTTGCAGCTGCTCTGTTTTCTGAACAGTTTGCATTCATCCGGACGTTCAACCAAGTTGGTGTCGCATTTGGCTCTGGAATTCTACAGAAACGTTGTATAGCACTTAATATCCTTTCCATAACTGTATCAAACACCTCCATTGGGTCAAGCTAATCAGGGTTATGCTCTGTCAAATTCCAGCAAACTTTCTGCCAGAACAGAGCACTCTGTTTCTGAGATCAAAAGAAACCTAACAATTCTCTTTCTTGAAACTTAGTTCAAATAAAGAGTTCAGTAACTATTATGTGCTTTCCAACATTCATTTTTAGTTTGAAAGTTAGTCATGAATGATTTCTTCATAGGAAAGAATACTATTAAGTGTAGTACGGTGACGATGCACCGTAAGACATATGACGGTACTACGTTGCCTCACCAAAGAAAAACCTAACCGGATTACACCGGCATATACGTACCCATAGGTGGCACTAAAACGGTCACTCGCAAACGTGTTCTACACGCACTAAGGTTTTCGTGGTTAGTACCTACATAAGCCACACTCAATCATCAGGTCCGGCTGCACACCGAACCCGGTATCCATACAGTTTGTACACCCGGCCGTCATCACTCACCCAGGTGTTCTCAAGCCAAACACGCCTTGAGCTACGTGTTCACGTTACTGACCACGTGACGGGGTCTCCCAAATTGCACCACACACGCCTGGGACAGACGCTGCTCGAATACCCCAAACGACATGAAGAGTCGTAGAGGATACTAAAGCGAGTCGGGTTACCTGCCACCCATGAGGCTCCACCCTTCAGCTTGTGCGCACTGGTGGAGAGCGCATACGTGCACCCCCCGAGACATAGAACGTCCCGAGATGCACGGTTTTCTGACATAACACATAAGTTAGGTTGCCACCTTCATAATATGCTAATAGTAGTCCTTATGTGGGCCTAGTACCGTTATCTCACCGTATCCTAAGTTTTTGACATAATATGATGCTCAATCCGTGCTCTGTTCCCAACGCAGCTCTGATACCATGTGTAACAGCTCTGATACCATGCTGTGACAGCCCCACAGGACCTCGTCGGGTGGTGCCGTGTTATGCGGCACCCAACAGCACACGGGTTGCATAAAACACACATCATATTACATAAATAGTTTGCGGAAGCCTAAAAGAATATTTTACAAATAGTTATATCAGAGTAAACTACAGCGGAAGACTATCACTCTTACGACTCATATCTAAACTAGCAACAAAGAAACGGTCCAGTCCGCGGACGTTTCTTACTAGCAACACGAAGACAATCTGCAGCTGCGAGGATGCTCTTTGAGTAAGCACTCGGAGGTTCCCGAATCTCATCGGCACCCCTTCTCATAAGCATCGAGTCAATTACCTGCAAAACAACTCGGATAGCATCCGTGAGCATAACGCTCAGCAAGACTTAACCGTCACCCTAAACATGAAACTCTAAGTGGGGTTATGAACCTAACATAGGATGGCATAAGCATAATTAAACTCGCCTAAAAGTGAATCCTTACTTTCAGGTATTAATTGCAGCATTTTAAGTAACCCTGGGCACGCCACATTGGGAGTCCACAATCAAACAAGAAACGCTTTCCCCCGATGTAAATTGCTCATGGCATAAAAGAATCGAGTTTGCACTAGCCTATTCATCAAGTTCCAATACAAAGGTAGGATAATACTTCATATCAAAATGATTAGTTCCTTTCTCATTCAAGTTCATACTACGTCACGACTGTGAGAACAAGTATGCTCGGTCCATTCCGCGAGCGACGGTGATTCGAATCAATAACACCCGGACTACACGACACGTACGCCCGTACTCGACGTTGCCTACAACAACCATCACTGACGTCGTACGTGGCAGCCTTTCCCCCGTTTCACCCCGCTGAATCAATCAAGTCGCCCCATACAGTAGCTACTCTCATGGTGCACCTTCCGACGTGAGATGTCATGAGAATATTCCCCACATACTGCACACCGGCCGTCCGCCTGAGGCGACCCGAAAAGTCCCAACAACAGCTTCCCGAGGTACATCGGTTTACTGGGTCCCATATATCCAGCATGAGTCCGGTACACAACTCAAACTTGTTCAACAGGGCCGCATAGGGATCGGTCCTTCACCGACACTGACAGGTCTACAGCACCCAGGCCCCTATGTCCTGCTGCTCCTACAACCTTCCGGTCTCAACTTTAACTTGCTAATTCAAATACGAACCAATCCCGTATGCCCCTGTTGTTCCTAAATCTGCGAGTAGCATCTCACCACTCGTCTTCTACTGAACCGTAATTAAGCATGGCAGTTCTACACGGTGAAAGACACCTACCCAATACTCCATGGGTCATTTGGCTATGCAAGAGGAGTATCAAACCCTAGACCTAATGCACAGTTCAAATCTTAACCAAAGGTGAATACAAAGTAAAAACTTAACAGCTGTTAAATGCAAACCGGAGCTTGCCTTTTTGCAGGGTAGTCGTATATAAGCAGTTAGTATCCTTGCAGATCCACCCTTGACTCTCCGGAGCTTGATACACTTCGATGAATCACTCCTTTGAGTCCCCTTCGTCGTGGTTCCCATTGAGATGCATATGCACATGTTTTATAGAATGTAATGGGAAGAAGTTATAGAATTAATCTATTAGTAACAGAGGTTGTGTGGAAAAGCCAAGCATGGCTTGGTTTGCCTCTGTTGTGCAAAGAACAGAAATAAACTAATTTGTCCTAAAGGCTTTAGCTATACACTAATCATGTTCCGTAATGAACATAATAGATAAGCTGAAAGGATTTGAGTACAACTGAAGAACAAGAACTCCAATGGCATCAAAACTTTTACAGAAGGTTCTATACTACCTAAGGATTTAGCTTGCCAAATTGCAGCTAATGTGGAGTCATATTGTGTCCTCCCCATAATTCTCACAACATCTCTTATGTATTCCCACATATACACAAGTATGGAGAATAAGAACAGGGAGTTCCAGGACTCATCTTGGGCTGATAATTTACATGTGAGTTCTTGATCACATGAGAGTAATCTTGTCCAAAATTCAGCCCTTTTACTTGGGTAGTTTTCCCAGAACAATTCTTTAAGCATTTGTACTCAACAGAATTAATTCTCTAGTAATGTGCATTTTCATGCCCAACTAAGTGAACTACAATTCCAAGTATGTCCCATAGAGCTTGCCTAAATTTTCCTATGATTTTTGGAGCTATGGATTGCTCAGAACAGATTTTTGGAAGTGGGACACATTTTCTGAAAATGTTTCTGGACTCTTATGAACACAGCAGATTGTTTTTAGAAAATTCCTACCCAATGTTCTTCAAATGAGCTGAAAATTTGCTAGAAGGTCAACAATATGCTAAAGAATATTCTGGCAAAATTTGGGTATTTTTGGATAACCCAAACTCCCTCAATAATTCTTTTTCAGAAAACATTCCAAGCATTTTCCAGAATTAAATAATTCGTTTCATACAAATTGGGTTGTGGATTTGGACAGAGATATTCAATATGAATCCAACCCAATTTGAATCACTAAATTTGGGGATTCCTAGCAAGAGTTATGAGGTTCTAAAGTTTGGGGAAAAATTCTGAAATTGACCTCTGTTTATTTTCCCATTTTCAGAGACATAAGGAATTAACACCACATTTGACCATGCAAATGAGGTCCAATTCTTCTGAAAATTTTACTGGAGTTCAAGAATTTTTGGAAGACTCTCCTGCCCAAATTTGGGGATTTTCCAATACATAGAACTCCTGGAAAAATTCCCACAAGCTTTTGTTTCTATGAATTAATGAGCCAAAACCTCTGGATAGTACTCTCTTAGAGGAGTCCAAAAAAATTTATCTCACTATTTTTGGAGCTTCCTACACCAAGTTATGCATTTTACAAGTTTGAACAACTCTCTGTTTTATTTTAAACAGAACAGTCGCACGTGGGGCCCATGGGTCAGGTGCTTCTTCAACCTCCCGCCAGAGCCCGCGGGTGCACACCGGCAGAAAACTTGGCATGGCTCGTTCTCTCTCATTTCTCCACCAAATGATCTCCGGTTTCGCCCTACATGCTCCTGGGAACGTGGCGCAGCTGCCGGGCAAGGTTTCCCCGCGTGAAAACGGCTGTAGGTGGGTCGGCACCGGCGGGGTGGCTCGGGAGCTCTACATGAACGCGTTCCAGCGTGTCCAAGGCATCTCCCGGCGAGCTACGATGTCCTACAGCATCCCTAGGGTTCTAGGAACATGGAACGGAGATCAAATCATGCAGAAAGTGGCTGCAACCTAGTCGTCACCGTGGACCGTGGCAGTTTTGGCCGCCGGCAACGATTTCTCGTCGCCCGGGGCATCGGAGGGTCGGTTTTCTTTGGTTTTCGGCGTGGGAGGGCGCTAGGGCATCTAGTTGCTGTGGTTTGAATTGTAGGAGGTATGATCAATCGGTTTGGGAGAATTTCACGAATTAAACACGGTCGGTTCTATACGTGCGCCAGTGCCAAAAATCGAATTCCGGCGAGCCGGCGTCGGGGGAGAGCAGGAGGACGATGGGATGAGGATCAGTACCTCCTGGCGCACCTCTGTGGCCTCTTGAGCCTGCCGGAGAGGCGCTGGGCTGGCCGGGAGACAGGGAGCAGTGGAGCAGCGCCGGTGAAGGAAAAACAGCGCCCGGAGTGGCTGCTGATCGTGAGGAGAGGAAGCAACTGCTGTCGGCTTGGTCCGAGGGGGGAGAGATAACGTTGCTGAAGCAGTGAGAACCGACACTGGGGCGCCAACGCGTGGAGACCGGCAGCAGGAGCTAGCGTTGCAAGCTGCTCGGTGGCGCTCGCGAGCTGTTCGGGAAAAGTTCCCACCGAGAGTAAAACTTACTGAGTAAGGCTCCTCCTTTAGCTCTATGACATGTGGGTCCCACCCCACATTTCTTCCCCAAATATCTTCTCAAACTGATCTTTTCAATCCCCAGAATGCTAAGTTTAAAAAGGTGGGCTAGAATTTGAATTCTTCAAATTCAGTTTGAATTTGCAATACTAAATCTGAATTTGGTTTAGAATTTGCAATTTCTTCTCTTTAGCTCTCCTTTGAGCCCACCCTACAATTGAAAAGTTGGTGATAACCTTTTCCCTAAAAACTCAACTATATGGCTGCATGTTAATTCAAAGTTTTTGGGTCACCATATGTGTGAACTTTGAATTTCAAATCTGAATTTTAAACTTATATGCAAAGAGGTATTTAACTCCTTATTGGTTCAACACTTTTAAATAAAAAGGTGAGCCTCATCATGGATGATCATCCATGTATTACTTTGCATGAAGAAAAGTTTTAGCAAGTCTCATTTTTCATGTCATTGCCACACATATGAACTCAAACCATAGTTTTTATTCATACACATTTTTGGGACTTTTACAGAACCAATCCTGGAGCTCAACATCAAAGTTAAAGCTAACTTCAATATCTTTCCAGAAAGTATTTGCTTGGCCTATGATCTGTCCTGGTTCAAAAGTTATGAGGTTAAAATTAACAGAATTTCTGGAGACAATTGAACAGCACCTCCCTGCTTTAGGTACTGATTTGATCCAAGAATTCCAGTTAATTCTGTTCCTAATCTGACAAAACTTTCTGTTACAAAGTTGTAACCCATCTCATAAGCTTTTCAGAACTACCTCATTTTTTATTTTTGGATTTTTATACAGGAAGTTATACTCAATTTACAGAGAGTCTTTACTCTGTCCTGTTTTCTGGACAGTTTCGACTCTACAGCATTTTTCCATTGGTTAATGGATGAAACACCTCTGGACCTCAACAATGTATCACATGATCCAAACCTCGAAAGAACTCAACCTCTAACCTCTGATTAACTTCAGCCTTAATTCAGCTGAAAACAGAAGGCTCTGTCCTTAGCAACCTATAAGTTGAAAACTTGTTAGCTTTGAATATCCTGCTTAAGGGAAAGAGTTACATCAAGTTTTAGTGCTTTGGATCAAAACCTTCAAGTTTTACAATAAAGTTATTCATTTAGTGGGGTGTGACGTCGATGCGTCACCAGCTCATGTCGGTACTCCGTCCTCACAAGAAAAACCTATACCGGACTTAGCCGGCTTCGTTAATTCATTGGCACTAAGCGTCTCTCGAACACGGATGCTACACGTCTACCGTTTCGTGGTTAGACTACCTGTAGAAACTCACACAATCGTCAGACTCGGCTGCACACTGAGCCTGGTATCCATACAGTCCGTAGACCCGGCCGTCATCACTCGCCCGGATGTTCTCAAGCCAACCACGCCTTGAGTTACGTGTTCACGTTTCAGATCACGTGACGGGGTCTCCCAGATTGCACCACGCACGCCAGGGACAGACGTTGCTCGGATACCCCCGAACGACATGAAGAGTCGTAGAGGATACCAAAGCGGGTCAGGTTACCTGCCACCCGTGGGGCTCCACCCTATCAGCTTGTGCGCACTGGTGGACAGCGCTTACGTGCACCCCCAAGACATAAACGTCCCGAGATGCACGATTTTCCGACATAGACAAATAGGTTATTATGCCACTTTCTATACACTAATAACATGCTTAGATGGGCTACTAACTCGTTGCTCACTGGATTTTTGAAAAAGGTGACTTTGTAGTGCGTTAAACCTCAAGCGAGCTCTGATACCAACGCTGACACGACTCCACGGTCTTCTCGAGGCAGGATTACGCTGAGGGGTACTGCGTTGCACAGCACCGAATAACACACATCAAAGGTACAAAGAGGAAGCAAAACTTTTATTACATAAAGTGGTTTATGAACATTTGTACATCAAAATAAGTCCAGTCTACACTCACGGGCGTAGACTACGCATCAAGTACACGTTCAGCCCTTGAACGTGTCCTTGCTAGCACACACACACACTAACTCTGCGGCGTGCACGACTCCCACTCGATGGGGTTCCCCTTCTGGGGTTCCGTCTCCTCTTCGGGAGTCCCTTCCTCATAGAACCCTGCAAAAGCTTCAAACACAAGCAGTGAGCACGAAGGCTCAGCAAGTCTGACCCGTCTCACCTAAACATGGAACTTCTACATGAGGGGTGATAGGTACATGAGGTAAAAATCATTTGCAAGGACTCGCCTAATTAGTGGAACCTTACTTTCAAGTTTTAACAGCAGGTTGTGAAGAACCTTACGCTAAGGCACATGAGAGAGCCGCAATCAAACAAGAAACACATTTCTCTCATGTACTTTGCCCAAAGTTGAAAGGAACTTTAATTAGCTCTAAACTACAGCAAATCATTAACAATCAAGTCCATCTTTCAAT
The DNA here is from genome assembly GCA_030760725.1 of Neostapfia colusana. Classification (NCBI taxonomy): domain Eukaryota; kingdom Viridiplantae; phylum Streptophyta; class Magnoliopsida; order Poales; family Poaceae; genus Neostapfia; species Neostapfia colusana. The sequence goes on along the minus strand of JASWHV010000014.1, from coordinate 55,748,851 downwards.
AAGCAGCATTTTAACATGTAACTAGCCTGTTCTTTCTATGTCACGGTATAGTGAACAAGTGGTACTCACTGACCGCGAGGGACGGCGATTATAATCAATTTACACCTGCAGGGTTACCCGAATAACCCGCCACGTACGCCCGTACTCGATGTTGCCTACCGCAACCATCACGGACGCCGTACGCAACCACCTTTCACCCGTCAGCCAAACATTGAACCGGTCCCATCGTCCCGAGCAAGAGGTCTCTGCACGCGCATCTCAGTGCCGCCAGCCGATTTACACCTCGATCTCTCAACCTACCCTCTGAACGACGGGCAATGCCTCAATACCCAGCTACCCGAGTTACATCGCTTTCCCGGTTCCCATATAGCCGGTAGGTCTTCGGTACTGTTCTAGCTTGTTCAACAGGCCCGCACACGGCTCGGTCCTCAATCGACACAAGCGGAGCTATAGCACATAGGCCCTAAAGTCCTGCTGCCCTTACCCTCCGCTTGGCCTCATTTTCTTGCTATGTGTTTCATGTGCTATCACTACCCGAGTCGAGTGCCTCTAGCCTATGCTCGCGAGTAGTTCTAGTTGCTCGATTTGTACCGAATCCTACCCTAACTTAGCTTTGCAGTAGCAAACGGGGTTCACAATCCTAAACCCAACCCAGGGTTTTCTTGGTTATGCAATTGGGTTTCCAAACATGACTCTAATGCAAGGAAATAAGTAATACTCAAATAAGTGCTCAAAACAATAAAAATTTGTAAAACGGTTAATGTAAACCGGAGCTTGCCTTGCTGCTCTTGGTCATAGGCTAGCTGCTCCTCCGGAGTAACGAAGTCTAGGACTTCGGGTTCCTCCTCGACCTTAACAACTACATGATGTACAAGTATATGTATTAATTTAAATGCAGTTGATTGAGTTTAAACTTGTGAAGTTTATAACCCTTACTAGACAGACCCAATAACTGTGAAACTTTTACTGTGGCTTGGTTACAACCTAAACAGAGACTTGGTCAAGTTTTAGTTGCAGCAAAACTCATTTGAGCCCTCCACAATTAATTATACACTTGACCTTAATTGAAGGCTTTTAGGGTGTTCTAAGGATTTTCATGAAACAAACTATGACTATCTGAAAACTAGATTTTCAGAGGGTTCTAATGGAATTGGTTTCGCTTAATTTGAAGGTTCCTAACTAAAGATATGAGCTAAACAATTTCAGAGAAAATCCTGAAAATGTTTCTGAACATTTTCTATTTTCTCTGGACCAGTTTCACTAATAACACCATTAGGTGGATCAAATGAGCTCAAATGGATCTGAAATTTTTATGGTAGTTCAGGGATATTTTGGTGAACATTTCAACAAAATTTCAGGATTTGGATTCTCCAGTTAAAATTCCAAACAGTTTAAATTTTGAGGAATTAATTCTGGAAAAATAAGGGTTTTCAAGAAGTGAAACTTGATTTGCTGGAAAGTGCTCAGAGAGCTGAATCCAACAAAATTTGGTTCACTCGATTTGGAGCTTTCTAGCCAAAGTTATGAGGATTTGAAGTTTGAATGAAATCTGAAAATTCGGGGAAAAGTTTAAACTTGCGGGTGGGCCACGGGGACACGCGTCGCACCCTGAGGCGTCGGCACACCGTGGTCTGCGGGGTTCCTGCGCGCCAGCACAACAGATCCCGGCCACACCCGATCCCGGTTTGAATTTTTAAGCCGCTGACGTGTGGGCCAGCCGGCTTCGTCTTCCTCCCGACGCCCGCGCTCTGCCGCCGGGGTATCTCACCGGCAGCTTCTGTAAAGCTCCAAACTTCATGATTTTGGCCGCCTCTGCCTATTTTCACTCGGGGAACAGGATTCTTAGGTCAGCTCGCCATGAAAATGGCCGCCACATGGTCGGCGACGAGCAGCAGCCTCGGGAGAACTTCGGCCGTGTTGCCCGTCCTCCCCAGCACCTAACCAGATCGAGCTAAGGGTCGTCGAGCATCAGTGGACCATAGGAAAGGTCGACATGAGCTCTACGGAGCTCGGGAAGGGCTGTGTTGGGCTGTCACCGTGCGACCTAGGCCGGAAATCGGGATTTCTACTAAAACTCGAAGAACAGCGGCTTCCCTCCACGGTTCTTCGTGGTTCCTGCTCCTATGGACCCGCACGGGCTACTAGAAGTGATCCTCTCCATGAGAGGATGAGTGATGCAGTGTGGCTTACGAATTTCTCGGATCGGTACAGACCTCACTTTTGCACACCGTCGTGAAAACATGAAATTCCGGCCTAAGCAGCGTTTGTCACGCCGCCGGAGCTTGCGGAAATGAAAGATGGACTGAAGGCGAACCTCTTTGCTGTTCACAGCTCGGTGAACGGAGGGCTGTGGTGGCCGGGAGAATGGTTTCCGCAGCGGCGGCTCGAGCTGAATCGGCAGAGAAGGGATCGCTGCAGTGGAGCTCGGGGAAGACCGCGCAGGGTCTGGAACCGATGCGAGGGTGTTGAAGATGGCTTGGCGCACCCGGTGCTAGTCTCAGATTGCCGGGAGGGTCACTGGATCGGCCGGGCGATGAGGAACCGAAAGTTCACTCGGGTGGCGAGGAGCTTCGGCTTTCCGGGTGGAATTGTGACAAGAGAGCGGTGAAGACCCCCTGCGACTGCTCGAGCGCGCAGATAAGGACCCTGCGAGGCGGTTCACCAGCCGAGGGTGGCAAGCAGCTGCTGTCCTCACCGTTTCTTCGCCGTGGCGGTCGCTGCAGCGCGCGCGAGTACCCGAGCTGAGCTCTCAGTCGGTTTCTTTTGCCTCAGTAGCTTACATGTGGGTCCCACCCAGGGTTTTAACCTCTGATTTTCACTCTTAATCACTGTTGTAAACAGTGAGCCCCAAAATACCCATGGTGATTCAAATTATTCATCCATGGGCCATTTGAATTGATTAGAATTCAAATTGGGTTTGGTTTGAATGAATTTCAGCACATGTTCAGTTTGAAATTCAAATAAAGTTTGAATTTGCCCCACTTAGCCCATGTCAAGATCAACTCCAAATGGAGTGAAAATTGGTGTGTGAGCTCACAAAAATGTGCTGAATAAGAATATGCCTCCCACTTTTGAATTCATGGGATAAAAACAGTTTGAATTTGAATATGGTTTAAAACTGCCCTCTTTCTAGCTATACCCAAAATGACCTCAAAAAGGTTTTGAATTTGGGTAAAACTTGGCATGGACATCCTTAGCAATGTGTAGGAGTTTTCATATGCCCAGCCCCTCTATATCACATGTGGGAAATACCACTTTTGCAATATGTGAGTTTGTTCTCTAATGAGCATGTTGATGGTGGTTACTTGCTCTTCATTTGTGTTCATCAACTTACTTCAAATGAGGTGTGTGGTGTGGTGATGAACACTTCAAATATGTGTCAAAAACTGAGGCCCTTAGACACACGGATCGGTCCTCAATCGACACGGACAGGGCTGCGCCCACAAGACTTCCTCTTGCTGCGCCCTATCCCCTGCCTAGTCTCATTTTCATACTAAAGTGATCTCACATCACTCGAACCAATCCCGTGTGTCCCGACACCTATACTCGCGAGTAGATTCCAACTACTCGACTTGTACCGAAGTTCTATGAACATTAAGCATAGCCTGACTACTCGAGGACTTAGACACTACCCTCACTCTTGTAGGAATAATCTGGTTATGGAATTGGGGTTTCATCCATCCTACACCTAATGCATATACATACCTCATGCTAAGTATACATAAAGCAAAACTTGGTAAAACTTGTTAATGCACCGGGGCTTGCCTTGTTGCTGCTGTTCAGTGGTTAGTGCTTCGTCTTGAAGGAGAAAGTCCAGCACTTCCGGAGTTTCTTCGCCTTCAGCGACTACATGTAAGCAATATACTATATGTCAATTAAAATGCAATGTTTGGAACAGAGTATGTAAATACCATAACTCTAGCTAGCCCTCCCCATTGGCTTTGAAATTTTTATGGTAGCTCTGTACGGTTCTAGCCAGAATCGTGACCAGTTTCATTTGAAATAAAGTTCATTTGAGCTCTGTACAAATAAAAGTCTATTTGGTTATAGCTTCTAAGAATTTCCAGGGATTTTCATGGCTCTAACAATTACTTTCTGGAATCTAGATGTTGAAATGGTTCTAATGGAATTGGTTTCATGTCATTTGAAGAATCTTAGAGGAAATTATGTCCTAAACAAGATTTGAGAAAATCTGAAAATGTTTCTGTACAATTTTCTATTTTCTCAGGGAAGTTCACTTAATCACACCATTTGGGGGAATAGATGAACTTGGATGGATTTGAAATTTTTCCTGTGACTCAAGGAATTTCAAATGAACATCCCAGCCAAATTTCAGAATTTTTCACAAAGGAATTCTACAGATAAAATTCCCAACAGTTTAAAATTTAGGGAAATAATTCTGGAAATCTAATAAGTTTCATGAGCTTAAATTTGTTTTTCTGGAAAGTACCCAAAAAGTTGAATCCATCAAAATTTGGTTCACTAAATTTGGAGCTTCCTAGCAAAAGTTATAGCTAGTTGAAGTTTGAACCAAAACTGAAAACCATAGAAATGTTTAAACTCGGGTTATGGGCCCCACTCATTAAACCAGTCCAATGAGATCGCGGCCACACCTCAGCCCACGGGGATTTACCCATGCTGCCACACCGGATCCTGGCCGAAAAACGAATCCCACTGGAAAACAGCGACTGACCGGTGGACCCGGCCCCCCCTTCGTCTTCCTCGCGACAACCCAGGATTCCCGCGGCGGCGCTTCGCCGGAGAGCTAGCTGCTGCCTGTGCCCAACTTTGCTCGGGGAACACGTTGGTGCACCTACCGAAGCTCGGCGATGGCCGGAACCACGCTCGTGACGGTGACAGCGGCGATCCCCACTCCAGTGATGTCACCCGAGCTACCCAGGGCTCTATTTTTGGAATGGTTTGCTCCTACAGCTCCACGGTGGCATGCTGAGCACGAAAATGAACTTGGTTTGCCATGGAAACGGCCAGAGCTAGGACCTCACCGTTGACCTAGGGCCAAAACAGCGGATACTCGAAAAACTCGAATAGCAGCGCCAAAACCCGACGATTTCTGATGGTCTTTGATGCTAGGTGGCCGTGGGGATGTGTAGAACATTTGGTTAGCTTGGCACACGCGGTGGTGGACCGATCACCATGAATTTTGGATACTTGGCTAGCTCGGTTCTTTGAAGACCGAGGAATAAACGGGGAAATTCTCCCCCGACAGGGCACGAAAAGGGGTAGGGTTTTCACCGTGAGTTCGAGCAACCCCTGGCGTGTCTAGCTGCTGTTGATCGTGTAAGGGCCTCAGTTTTTGACACATGTTTAAAGTGTTCATCACAACACACACACACACACACACGCACCTCATTTGAGGAAAGTTGATGAACACATTTGAAGAGCAAGTAACCACCATCAACATGCTCATTAGAGAACAAACTCACATATTGCAAAAGTGGTATTTCCCACATGTAATATAGGGGCTGGGCATGTGAAAAACTCCTACACATTGCTAGGAATGTCCATGCCAAGTTTCACCCAAATTCAAAACCTTTTTGAGGTCATTTTGGGTGTAGTTAGAAAGAGGCAGTTTGGAACTACATTCAAATTCAAACTGTTTTTCTCACTAGAAGTCACAAGTGGGAGACATATTCTTACTCAGCACATTTTTGTGAGCTCACACACCAATTTTCACTGCATTTGGAGTTAATCTTGACATGAGCTAAGTGGGGCAAATTCAAACCATATTTGAATTTTAAAACTGAACATGTGCTGAAATTCATCCAAACCAAACCCAATTTGAATTTTAACCAATTCAAATGGCTCAAGGGTTGATAATTCAAATCACCAGGGGCTTTGTGGGGATTACTGTTTACAACAGTAATTTGGAGTAAAGGCCTGAGGTTAAAACTGAGAATGGGACCCACATGTCATAGAGAGAATAGGGAAGACTTGCACACAAAGTCACAGCCTCGGTGGGAAATTCCACCGAGCAGCTGCCGGCTGTGCCACCGAGAAGCAACCGGCTCCACCAGCTGCTTCTCCCTTCGCGCGCTGGCGCCCAGGGCGGTCTGCTCGCGCCCCCACGCGACCGTCACCGCCTCAGCCGAGTGAAGACCCGATGCCTTCTTATCCTCGCGGGCGACACCGTGTGGCGCCATTCTTCTTTCCCCGGGCTTGCGGTCGATCGGGAAAACACAGCAAACCCACGCACCCTCGCCTCCCCAAACTGCTAGGAAGCACCCTGAGCTCGAGCACCACTTTCCCGACGCCTAAACCACCGGGTTTTTGCTTCTGTTCCCGTGATCGACGACGGCCGCCGTGACTGAGCTGAAGAACGGCGATCGGTCTCACGTGAGCAGCACACCACAGCCACTTTCACAGCCGAGCAAGGGCAGAAAAAGGAGCACACGCACTCCACGCTGCTTCCACCTGAAGCTCAAGCCACGCCGTGCACTCTCGCCGGTGACTTCCGAGAACTTGCTCCTGCGACCTCAGCCCGAGCTTCCGGTACAGTTCTTTGAAATTCTCCTTCTCTGTCCATACTTGAGTCATCAAATTTTGCACATATATGCTGGATTAGCCGGCGATAAAATCTCCTTTAGCACCCATCGCATGAGAACGCATCGGAGCGGCGGGATTTAAGCTCTATTCAGAGTGTCCGCCGTGGAACCATTCGGTCGCACGGTGAAACCGTATCTACGGTGACTTCCGAGCTACTCTGAGGTCATGTCGAGCTTCCTAGAGCTGCGCTCGTGATGTAGAGCCCATCGGCGTAAGCGATGGCGGGCTAGAGACCTCGGACAACGGTGCCGAACCACAGCAGTAGCCGCCGCACGTCGCGGGGCTGGTTCCGGCCACCGACGTCCCAAACAGAGCCCACCAACGTGTTCCTCGATGCCCTAAACCCTCTGGCGGCGAGTCTCTGGCTGGGCGGCGGCCGGGAACGCTGGTCCGGCGAGCTCCGGATCTGCTCCGGCTAGGGGAGGCGGCGCGGGCACGAGGGCGTGTCGGGAGGAAGGCGAAGCCGGCTGGCCAACGCATCGGCGACTTAAAAATTCAAATCGGGATCGGGTGCGGCTGGGATCTGTTGTGCTGGCGCGCAGAAACCCCATAGACCACGGTGTGCCGACGCATCAGTGCGCAACACGTGTCCCCGTGGCCCACCCGCATGTTTAAACTTTTCCCCGATTTTTAGATTTCATTCAAACTTCAAATCCTCATAACTTGGGCTGAGAAACTCCAACTTGAGTGAACCAAATTTTGTTGGATTCATCTCTTTGAGCACTTTCCAGAAAATCAAGTTTCAATTCATGAAAATCTTTAATTCTCCAGAATTAATTCCTCAAACTTTAAACTGTTTGGAATTTTAACTGGAGAATCCATTGGAGGAAAATTCTGAAATTTTGCTGGGATGTTCACCAAATTATCCCTGAGCAATCATAAAAATTTCAGATCCATTTGAGCTAATTTAATCCACCTAATGGTGTGATTAGTGAAACTGTTCCAGAGAAAATAGAAAATGTTCAGAAACATTTTCAGAATTTTCTCTGAAATTGTTAGCTCATATCTTTAGCGAGGAACCTTCAAATTAAGTGAGACCAACTCCATTAGAACTCTCTGAAAATATAGTTTTCAGAAAGTCATAGTTTGTTTCATGAAAATCCTTAGAACAACCTAAAAGCCTTCAATTAAGGTCAAGTACATAATTAGTTGTGGAGGGCTCAAATGAGCTTTGCTGCAACTAAAACTTGACCAAATCTCTGTTTAGGTTGTAACCAAGCCATAGTAAAAGTTTCACAGTCATTGGGTCTGTCGAAGTAAGAGTTATAGACTTCACAAGTTTAAATTCAATCAAATGCATTTAAGTTAATACATATCCTTGTATGTCATGTAGTCGATAAGGTCGAGGAGGAACCCGAAGTCCTAGACTTCGTCACTCCGGAGGAGAAGCTAGCCTACGACCAAGAGCAGCAAGGCAAGCTCCGGTTTGCATTAACCGTTTTACAAATTTTTATTGTTTTGAGCACTTACTTGAGTATTATGATTCCTTGCATGAGAGTCTTGTTTGGAAACCCAATTGCATAGCCAAGAAAACCCTGGGTTGGGTTTAGGATTGCAAACCCCGTTAGCTACTGCAAAGCTAGGTTAGGGTAGGATTCGGTACAAGTCGAGTAGTTGGAACTACTCGCGAGCATAGGCTAGAGGCACTCGACTCGGGTAGAGATAGCACATGATACACATGGCAAGAAAGATGAGACCGAGCGGAGGGTAAGGGCAGCAGGACTTTGGGGCCTGTGTGCTATAGCTCCGTTTGTGTCGATTGAGGACCGAGCCGTGTGCGGGCCTGTTGAACAAGCTAGAACAGTACCGAAGACCTACTGGCTATATGGGAACCGGGAAACCGATGTAACTCGGGTAGCTGGGTGTTGAGGCATAGCCGGTCGTTCAGAGGGTAGGTTGATAGCTCGAGGTGTAAATCGGCTGGCGGCACTGAGATGCGTGTGCAGAGACCTCTTGCTCGGGACGATTGGACCGGTTCAACATTTGGCTAACGGGTGAAAGGTAGTTGCGTACGGCGTCCGTGATGGTTGTTGTAGGCAACATCGAGTACGGGCGTACGTGACGGGTTATTCGGGTAACCCTGCAGGTGTAAATCGATTATAATCACCGTCCCTCGCGGTCAGTGAGTACCACTTGTTCACTGTACCGTGACGTAGAAAGGACAGGCTAGTTACATGTTAAAATGTTGCTGAAGGAGAGATGGACTTGATTGCTAATGATTTGTTGTAGTTTAGAGCTAACTAAAGTTCTTTTCAACTTTGGGCAAAGTACATGAGAGAAATGTGTTTCTTGTTTGATTGCGGCTCTCTCATGTGCCTTAGTGTAAGGTTCTCCACAACCTGCTGCTAAAACTTGAAAGTAAGGTTCCAAGAATTAGGCGAGTCCTTTGCAAATTGTTTTATCTCATGTACCCATCACCCCTCATGTAGAAGTTCCATTTTTAGGAGAGACGGGTCAGTCTTGCTGAGCCTTCGTGCTCACTGCTTGTGTTCGAAGCTTTTGCAGGGTTCTATGAGGAAGGGACTCCCGAAGAGGAGACGGAACCCCAGGAGGGGAATCCCGTCGAGTGGGAGTCATGCACGCCGCTGTGTTAGTGTGCGTGTGTGCTAGCAAGGACACGTTCACGGGCTGAACGTGAACTTTATGCTTAGTCTACGCCCGTGAGTGTAGACGGGACCTATTTTGATGTAAAAATGTTCATAAACCGCTTTATGTAATAAAAGTTTTGCTTCCGCTTTGTAACTTTGATGTGTGTTATTCGGTGCTGTGCAACACAGCACCCCTCAGCGTGATCCTGGCTCGACAAGTCCGTGGGGTCGTTTCAGATCGTCGGTCACGAGAACGCTTAGATCGGCGGTGCACCGAGGACCCGAGGAGAGCGCCCGGTGAGGTGTTTTGCTTCGGTTGTGTGTGAGGCAGGCTGGAGAGGGTGAGGGAGGTTCACATGGACCGGCGTGTCCCTCAAGTGCTGCACACGGCGTCCTCAGCCCCAGAGAAGGAGGTGGCACAGAGGCGAGGCGGTTGGGCGCCTGCGCTCGGGAGCTGGCACGCACGCGCCCTGTGTTCGAGTGAAAGAAACAGAAGACTTCAGTGGAAAGTCTTCTGGCTAGTGGGTCCCACTCCCCTCTAAATCTTTTTTCCAATTTTGCTGCAAATATCCCATATACTCACTCTTAAAGGGTAAGCTTAGCCACCAAGTCAGTGAGTAAATTTGAATTCACAAAAATGAATTTTTTTGGCTGAATTTGCTTCACATTTGAATTTGAAATTCAAATTCAGTTTGAATTAATGCAAATTTAGCTCCCGGCAAGATGAACTCCAATGGGGATGAAAATTGGTGGACTAACTCATAAAAATGTGCTGAGTTTAAATATGGAGTCAACTTTTGAATCAAGTGCTGAAAGTGGCTACAATTTGAATTTGTATTCAAATTGACCCCTTTTTCAGATGTCTCCAAAATTGCATCAAAAAGGCTTGGATTTGCATGAAACTTGTCCTGAGCCTTCCCAAATGAGCTGAAACTTTTACAGGAGTTCACTAAAATCATAAAGAATATTCTGGCAAAATTTTAGGATTTTTGGATAAACCAAACTCCCTCTAAAATTCTCTTGCTGAAAAGATTTAAAGAATTTTCCAGACTTTAATATTGATTTTCCTAAATTTGGGTTGCATATTTTGATAGAGTTTTTCAATCTGAATCCAACCCAATTTGAATCACTAAATTTGGAGCTTTATACACAGAGTTATGGATTTTTGAAGTTTGAACAACTTTCTGTTTGAATTTTACACAGAACACTCAAACGTGGGGCCCATGGGTCAGGTGTTTCTTCAACCTCTCGCCAGAGCCTGCGGGTGCACACTGGCAGACATCGTGGCGCGGCTCGTTCGCCCTCAATTCTCCACCAAATTAGCTCTGGTTTCACCCTACACGATCCTTGTAACGTGGCGCAGCTGCCGGGCAAGGTTTCCCCGCATGAATACGGCCGGAGGTGGGTCGGCATTGGCGGGGCGGCTCGGGAGCTCGGCATCAACGCGTTCTGGTGTGTCCCAAGCTTCTCCCGGCGAGCTACGTTGCCCTAAAGCATCCCTAGTGGTCTGGAAACATGGAACGGAGCTCATCTCCCGCATCATATGGTGGCAAACTAGTTGTCACGGTGGACCGCGGTGGTTTTAGCCGCCGGCGGCGATTTCTCGTCGCCTGGGGTGGAGAAGGAGCGGTTTTCTTTGTGCTTCGGCGAGGGAGGGCGCTAGGGTTACTAGTTTCTGTGGCTTGAATTGTAGAACGGATGATCAAGCGGTTTGAGCTAATTTACAGAATTGGACATCGCTGGTTCTTCACGTGCTCCGGCGGTAAAACACGAATTCCGGCTAGCCGGCGGCAGGGAAGAGAAGGGGGACTACGGGAGGAATAACTAGACTTTGTGGCGCACCTCTGTGAGCTTTTGAGCACGTCAGGGAGGGTCGGAGACGGCCGGGCGACGTGGAGGTGCCGTGGCTCTGTTTTGCCGGAAGAAAATGGCTCAGGCGCAGCGGGGGAAGGCCGGGGATGAGCTGAAAACCCATTGGGAACATAGAGGAGACTCCAGCGGAGCTCTTGGGTGGTCCATCTGGGCGTCTAACTCGTTGGAACTGCAGAGCAGCGATCAACCGAGGAGCGGAGGGTGAGGAGGCTCTGTTCGTGCTGTGCGTGAGGAGGTAACAAAGCTCAGTTTGGCTCGGCAGTATAGAGAGGATCACGCCGAGAGAAACCCACTCACTGTGCTAGTTCTTGGTGAGAGGAGCAGGAGGTGGCTCCTGTTGCCCCTCGGTGTCACACGGCGAGAGCTCTGCTCGGGTGAGAAGAAACAAAACAGAGACTTTGCTCTAAACTTCAGCTGCAAGTTTTGCTGCCTCTATGACATGTGGGTCCCACCAGTCAGTCCCCCCTTATCCCTCAAAATATCTCCAAAATTTGGCAACTGACCAATTCAAATGTTTGGAGTTGAAAATTGAGCTCCATTTAGAGAGTTGGGCAAATTTCATCCAATTCAAATGTGTATTTGAATTCTTTGCACATTTAAGTCCTTTTGGGAAAATTAGATTGCAAATCCTTTCAAAACTTAATGAAACTTTGCCTACCCACTAATTTGGACCTAAGGATTCCGAATATGAAATCTGATTCTTGTGTTAGCTGCTGCAAACAAGAGTTTCAACACAACAGTTTGAATTACCATTGTGTCCTCCCTGATTTGAAATTTGAATTGAACATTTAGTTCAAAAACTTATTTTTAAACCCTTCCAATGCACCTGAGACTTCAAATCTGTGGGTTTAATCCACCTAGGGTCCAAGCGTGTGAGTAACACTAAGTTTGTTTAGAAAGAACTCTCATGTGTTATCACATGTGTGAAAAAGTTTAAACCAGTACCATTTTTCATACACATGACACCAATGCTTGTGCAAACTCAAGTTTCTTTGTATTCATATTTTTAGGACCTTTACATTCCTCCCTCCTTAAAAAGGAATCCCGTCGCGTGATTACAAAAGAAAGGTGAGGCAGAAGGTAATTACAACATCTATGACAAAAGTTCCGGATAGTTCTTGTGGATGTAATCTTTACTCTCCCAAGTTGCCTCTTCTGAGGTATGATTACTATACAGGACTTTGTAAAATTTCAAAGTCCGACTTCGAGTGATCTGGGTCTTTTCATCGATAATTTGGATGGGCTGCTCAGCGTAGGTGAGATCCGGTTGTAATATCTCCATGTCTCCCGAAAGAACATCTGTCGGCTTCTTCAAACACTTTCTCAAGTGTGAGACATGGAAAATGTCATGGATGCCCGATAAAGATGGTGGCAGCCTCAGATGGTAGGCTACCGGTCCACACCGTTCTGTAATCATGAACGGACCAACAAAATGAGGAGCTAGCTTTCCCTTGACACCGAATCGATGAATTCCCTTCATCGGGGATGCTCGGAGATAGACGTGATCTCCGACTTCAAAATTCAATGGTCGGCGTCGCTTGTACGCATAACTCTTCTGGCGAGATTGAGCAACTTTGAGGTTTGCTTGAATAAGCTGGACCCGCTCTTCAGCATCTTTCACAAGATCAATGCTGAAAATCACCCCCTCGCTGGATTCACACCAATTGAGTGGTGTGCGGCACTTCCTGCCATATAGTGCTTCGTATGGTGCCATTTTAATGCTGGATTGATAACCATTGTTATAGGAGAACTCTGCTAATGACAAATGGTTATCCCAATTCTTTCCCTGATCTGTGGCACATGCTCTCAGCATATCTTCTAAAATCTGATTCGCCCTCTCCGTTTGACCGTCGGTCTGATGATGGTATGCTGAGCTTCTAATTAACTTTGTTCCCAGAGATTCATGTAGTTGCTCCAAGAAACGAGCAAGAAATATAGAACCTCGGTCGGATATGATAGTTTTGGGGACTCCGTGTAAGCACACAATTCTTGAGAGATACAACTCTGCATATTGCTTAGTTAAAAATCCCGTATTCACTGGGATGAAGTGGGCTGATTTTGTTAAGTGATCAACAATCACCCAAATGGAGTCATGCTTTCTGGATGTGAGAGGCAGTCCGACAATTGTGAGACCTATGTGTGCTGAATACATTGGCAATTAAGATAAAACTTAGCATTAACATTCAAAGTTTTGAATATTGCCAAAACATTCTTCTGTGGCAAGGTCCGACAAGTTCTTTGTTAGGTCCGCCAAGTGTTGGCAAGGTCCGACGCAAGGTCCGGAGAGCTCCTGCAAGGTCCGAAGAGCTTCTGTGAGGTCCGGAGCTTGTTTTTAGGGAGCTCCCGTGAAGTTCAACTCGTAGAACTGCAGCATCTTGTTTTTGCTTTTAACTCGCAATGTTTCAAACTTGCTTTATGGGAAGGTTTGCTTAGTATTAATTTTCTAAGTTTTTGGTGCGTTTTGGTGGTTATGGCTGTTATCATTTGATATGGTTTGCACCATGCTTATGTGACGTGCTCATGTAAGGTGTTGTGGTTTTCGAACTAACGTGAGTCAAGTCGAGGACTTGTGCTCGGAAGAATTGGTTGTTTATTCATGTGCAGGTGTTGCTTGAGTTCAACACATGGCTGGTGATGGGATCCTTGGACTAGTCTCAGGGAGGAGATGAGGTTCCAACAACCAAGTTCGGGAGGAGCTGTGGTTGAGTTGATCGGGTGGTCACGCAGCATGTTTGGATCAAGGGCAGTGCATATGAAGGTTGCATGTACGTCGTTGGAAGGTGTTTGCACGTGTGCAAGGAGTGCATGGACGTGGCAACATTATTCCAAGGCGTGATGAAGAGAAGTGGACGTAAAGAATTGGTCGGAAAGGTCCAACCGGCTGGATGTACTCAGGCTGAGGCTGAGTCGGATATGGCTCAAATATGGAAGATTTGAGTTGGTTATGATAGGATTTCGTGCTAGGCATGAAGTTGAGTTGTTTTAGTAATGTTTAGGACGTTCCTAAGGTGTTTGGAAGTCTCACGATTGCTTCTATCTGCGAATAGGAGAGTCCTGAGCAGTTATGGTAAGTTAGGATACGAGTCCAATTAGGAGTAGGAGCCCTAGATTGGAATGTTTAGCCTGAGGGCTGGCTATAAAAGCAAGGGAGGCCAGAGCTCTCGTGGGTAGAGAACTTTTGTCTGTTCCTCTTGTGTTTCTATTGAATAAAGTTCATAGTTTCGAGGAGTTTTTGTGCCTTGTTCGTCCGACTTGTTTTTCGTCAAGTCTTTCTCGCCGAGTTTCTGGACAGATCCGATTGACGTGATTCTTTTTGGGTTGTCTTCACAACTCAATTATCTATCATATGTGAAATTTTCACGAGCTTCGGATCTTTAGGTTTTGAGATACACGAGTTTCTTTACAGCGTTGCAGATCTGTTTTATATCGGGTAGAACAGATTGATCTTCGTTTAATGTTTTGATCGTATCTCAATTTTTACTTCGTGTTTTCAAGTGATTCTTGTTGCATTAGATCCGTGACTTGATTATCTACCTCTCTACTTGATTTGTCACGGTTGAACACGTTTGAAAACACTTGCACACATGGTTTCTTTAACCGATTGATTTTTTGCTGAGTGGTTTTTGTTGTTTCCGCTGCGAAAAGTTTTAATCTACCATTCACCCCCACCCTCTGGTAGCTTTTCACGTGCTCTTCGATCCTACAATTGGTATCAGAGCCAAGGTGCTCTAATCTTTGTGATTTGCACGTGTTTTGACTAACCATCATGGAGAAGTACTCCGCAAAACCTTGTGTGTTCAATGGCATTGGTTTTCAGGTTTGGAAGGCGCGGATGGAGGCCTACATACAGGCGCAAGGCTTCGCCATATGGGAAAAGGTCTACCGGAACTTCGATGTACCACCCAACGATCAAGTTACGGCTGCGATCATGAGAGATGTTGACAACAACAACAAGGCTCGCAACTTGATCATCCAAGGATTGACTCAAAGAGACTTCGACCGTGTTGCACACCTCCGATCTGCATATGATGTTTGGAAAGCTCTTTGTGACTACCATGAAGGATCCAATACGATCAAGGAGGTAAGGCAAGATATGTTCAAGAAAGAATACATGCGTTTAGAGATGCAACCCGGTGAGTCAATTGACGACCTTTTTGCTCGCTTTAATAAAATTCTCAGCAACTTGCGTAGTGTCAATGTTAACTTTTCAGATGCTGAAAATGCTAGACAATTGTTAGGAGCATTAGATATGTCAATTTGGGAGATGAAAGTTACATCTATTCGTGAATCTACTGTCATGAGTTCTCTTACTTTAGACGTGCTTTATTGTAAATTGAAAACTCATGAAATTGACATCATCTCACGTAAAAACCCCAACAAGTCTATTGCATTTGTTTCGCAACGTGACATGTCTAGTTCTAGTCAATCATTATCTAGTGGTGCACTCTCTTTGCTGTCCTCTCTAACCCTTGAACAGATTGAAGAGTTTCCAGAGGAGGAGCTTGCACTCATCTCTACTCGGTTTGTAAAAGCATTGCAAAATGTGAGAACTAGAAGGAGAGGAAGCTCCGGACCTCAACGATGTTTTGAATGTGGTAAGACAGGACATTTTCGTACGGAGTGCCCTAACCTTTCAGGTCCGACTTCACGTGAAGAAAAACAAACAAGGCCGAAGAAATCGTTTTGCAAAGAATAAGAAGAAGAAAGATTTATCAATGCGCAACATAGTGCATAGTATGATCTCTGCACTTCAAGATTTCGGCTCAAGTGATGTGGAGACCGGTAGTGATGAAGATGAAGAAGCTATGGCAAATATGTGCTGCATGGCGAGCAAGTCAAGTTCAAGCTCCGAGGAGGCAGAACACAACAGCGACGATGAAGAGGTATGTCCCACTTGCTAAGAAATGTGTGATGCTATTTCTCGTGCCACTGTTATATTAAAGAAAAAGGATAAAAAACTTAGGAACAATGCTGTTAAAATTGAATCACTAGAATCTGAAATTAATCGTTTAAAAACTTTGATTCCTAGTGATGATTCTTGTTCCTCATGTGATTTGATTTATGAACAATTATCCTCTTTAAGAAGTGCACACGCATCTACACTTGATAAACTTGAACTTGAAATTGAAAAGAACAAAGAGCTTGCTGCACTTAGTGATAAAAATTTGAAAGATGCTTGTTGTTCTACAATTGATTTGCATTGTTCTTCATGTGATGATCTGAATAAGAAACTAAATGATGCTATGAATGAGATTTCTATTTTGAACAATGCTTTACGTGTGCATGAAGTTAAATATTGTTCAAATTGCAAACTAAAAGGAAAAACTTCATGTGAAAACTGCTTTGATCTGTCCAATAAACTTGATGACATTCATAGGACACTAGATCGGTTTTCTAATGCAAATAAGAACCTAAACTTGCTGCTGAATTCTTCCAAGTCTTGTAATGATAAAACTGATTTAGGTTATAATTATCATGCTCATGCTAAGGCACACCCACCTAAAGTTGTAAAGTCATTAGGAAGCGGTTTGATTCAAACAGCTCCTAGACAAAAAGAGGTGATTTTCAAATCTGCAGGAGTACTGTCCCAACCGGGTTCTAATAAACGTGTTGCTTGCTCATCTAGACATGATAATAAGGTTATTTTTCATTGTACCTACTGTGGTAGAGATGGTCATGTCATGGATTTTTGTTATAGACTAGCTAAACACGATAAGAAACAAAGAATACTTGCTAGTTCACATAACAACCAAGCAAAATCTGCTAGACCGAATGTTCGGAGCTTGCAACCTGCTGTAATGAGTCAAAAACTTGCTCCTGGACCTACTGTTTTTTGTGCTACATATAACACATCTTCTAAGTCAGTAGTTGGGAACAAAAATTTTCGATGTTTGGCTCATAAACCTGCTGTACCTTCTCAGCTTTCGCGTGTTATTCCTGCTGGACGTCGTGTGACTCAGTACTGGATTCCTAAAAGTCTTTTAACTAACCCCAGTATTGAGTCATCGACGTATTGTTCTGCTGTGTAGGTTTCACGTTTGAGAAAGGAGAACATTTGGATTGTGGATTCAGGTTGCTCACGCCACATGACCGGTAACAAAGAATGGTTCTCCTCTCTCTCTTTTGTGTCACGTGTAGAAAATGTTACTTTCGCCGATAACTCTTCTACTCCCATAATTGCTAAAGGTTCGGTTAGAGTAAACAATCTCTACACTTTGAAAGATGTGGCACTTGTTAAAAATTTGAAATACAACTTGCTTTCGGTTTCACAATCGCTAGATGAAAATCTAGAGGTTAGCTTTGCTAAAAATTGCTGCAAGGTTGTAGATTCAAAAGGTGAGCTTTTGTTTAACATGTCTAGGTTTGGAAGAGTTTTTAAAGCTGATTTTGATTTGTCAACTTCTAAGCATCGGTGTCTAGTTGCTAATGATACAAAGGATCTATATTTTTGGCATCGTAGACTTGGTCACATAGGCTTTGATCATCTCACTTGTGTTAGTGCTCTCGATCGTATACGTGGGCTGCCGAAGCTTAAAAAGGACAATGATATTGTGTGCTCTTCTTGTAGACATGCTAAGTTTGTTGCAGGTTCACATGCTCCTCTCACAATGACCATGACAGCTGAACCGGGACAACTTCTACATCTTGACACAGTAGGTCCGACACGTGTTCAATCCTTCGGAGGTAAATGGTATGTGCTTGTGATTGTTGATGATTATTCCAGATATTCTTGGGTTTATTTTATGGCATCTAAGAATGAAGCTTTCAGTCATTTTAGAACTTTATTTCTTAGATTATCTATTGATCACCCAGGATCATTAAAAGCAATTAGAAGTGATAACGGAACTGAATTTAAAAACCAATCCTTTGATCACTTTTGTGCTGAAAATGGAATAGATCATCAATACTCTTCACCCTATGTACCACAACAAAATGGTGTCTTAGAAAGAAAGAACAGGACCTTAGTTGAGATGGCTAGGACTATGCTTGATGAATATCAAACTCCTAGGAAATTTTGAGCTGATGCAATTGCAACCGCTTGTTATGTCTCAAATCGTGTTTTCTTGCGTGCTAAGCTTGGAAAAACCCCATATGAGCTCCGGTTTGGACATAGGCCTAGTGTTACACACTTTAGAGTTTTTGGTTGCAAATGCTTTGTTAAGAAACATGGTAATATTGATAAATTTGAAGCTAGATCTGTTGATGGCATGTTTCTTGGTTATCCATCTCATACTAGAGGCTACCGTGTGCTTTTACTTGACACTAACAAAATTGTGGAGACTTGCGAGGTTTCTTTTGATGAAGCTAGCCCAAGTACTAGCTCCGATATTGCAGGTCTGGATCCATATCCGCAGGGGGAGAGTATTTTTATTGAAGAAGATGAAGAAGTGGTGCTGCTGCCCGAAAACTCGGAAGTAAATAACGATCAAGCTGCTGATTTTGCACCACAACCAGCACCAACAGTCACTACTGCTGGTTCGGACCTTACTCAATTAACAAGCTCTCCTAATCAAAGGTCCGAACATGAAGAAGAAGGTGCTTGTGAAGTGTCTACTCCCCTCCGAGTACTCAAAAGTCATCCTCCACAACAAATCATTGGAAGCTTGCATGAACGAGTCACTCGGTCCAGGTTTTGCGATCCAAACTCTCATGCTCATTCTGTTTTTGTTGCTTCTTTTGAACCCAAGGATATATCACACGCACTCACTAATGAATCTTGAATTAATGCCATGCAATAAGAGTTAGAAAATTTTGAAAGAAATAATGTTTGGAAACTTGTACCTTTACCTCAAGGTCACACATTAATTGGAACTAAATGGGTATTTAAAAATAAGCAAAGTGAGGATGGGGTTGTGGTTAGGAATAAAGCTAGGTTGGTTGCTCAAGGTTTCACTCAAATTGAAGGTCTAGATTTTGATGAAACATTTGCTCCTGTTGCTAGATTAGAAGCTATAAGAATTTTATTAGCATTTGCTGCATCTAAAGGTTTCAAGTTATATCAAATGGATGTTAAAAGTGCTTTTCTTAATGGCTACATAGAGGAGGAGGTTTATGTTAAGCAGCCACCGGGTTTTGAAAATCCAAATTTTCCTAACCATGTTTACAAACTGTCCAAAGCCTTGTACGGTCTAAAACAAGCCCCTAGAGCATGGTATGATAGGTTAAAAACATTCTTACTTGCAAAGGGGTTTACCATGGGCAAGGTTGATAAAACTCTTTTTGTACTTAAGCATGGCAATGACTCATTATTCGTTCAAGTGTATGTGGATGATATTATCTTTGGTTGTGCTTCTCATGATCTTGTGTCCAAGTTTTCAGCTATGATGAGTTCAGAATTTGAGATGAGTATGATGGGAGAACTCACATACTTTTTGGGGCTGCAAATCAAGCAAACAAAAGAAGGAACATTTGTGCATCAAACTAAGTATACGAAGGACCTTCTTAAGCGCTTCAACATGGACAAATGCAAGCCTCTTCCGACACCAATGGGAACAGCAACAACACTTGAACTTGACGAAGATGGTGACCCGGTCGATAAAAAAGAATACAGAAGTATGATTGGATCACTTTTGTATCTCACGGCGTCAAGACCGGACATACAATTCAGCGTATGTCTTTGTGCACGTTTTCAAACTTTTCCACGTGCTTCACATCGCCAAGCCATCAAAAGGATTCTCAGTTACCTAAATGGAACTCAAGAATTTGGCATTTTTCTTCCTTCTTCCTCAACCGTTTCTTTGAAAGCTTTTTCGGATGCTGATTTTGGGGGTTGTAGGATTGATAGGAAAAGTACTTCGGGTGCTTGTCATTTTCTTGGTAATTCACTTGTTGCTTGGTCCTCTAGAAAACAAAGTTCAGTTGCACAATCCACGGCCAAATCTGAATATGTAGCTGTGTCTAGCGCTTGCTCACAAATTCTTTGGATTGTTCAAACACTTAAGGAATATGGGGTTGATTTAGATAGTGTTCCACTGTTTTGTGATAACACTAGTGCAATTTGTATTGCTAAAAACCCCGTGAAACACTCTAGAACTAAGCACATTGATATTAGGTATCACTTTCTTCGTGATAATGTTGAAAAAGGAAACATTGTGCTTCACCATGTTGATACCGAACAACAATTGGCTGATATTTTTACAAAACCTTTGGATTTCACTCGTTTTTGTTTCATTCATAGTGAAATAGGGGTTATGCATCCTCTTGGCTTAAATTGAGGGGGAGTTTTTGAAACTTTGAAAGTCTATGTGTGAATCTGAAACTAAAATAATATGAGTATTGTATTTCATACATATATGACTTTGTGATTCCTTTTACAGGCTGAAAGTTCTTACTACATTACTCATGTTATACATTTTGTAGTTTTTGCCATGACTAGTAATTGGAATAATTACTTACACTAAATCTGGTCATGATCAAACTTTCTTGCTGTTTTGAACTTGTTGCGTGCTCACAAGTGCTTTTAATCATAAAAAAAATTAATCAAGTGATCAGCTCACATGTTGAGTTTTCAAATAAAAAATTGAGAAAAGATCAAGAGAATATGCATGCATCGCACTTCTTCTTTTGAGATTGCTTATCATTGCACTAGATATGAACTTGGAAGGAATTGTGTATGACTAAAACCATGTCCTTAAGCTTCTGATTGTCAAATGACATAGGCTTGGCTTGGTTGGTTAGAATAAGGCTGATGCGGCATATAATCTCTTGCAAATATCATATGATCAACTTTGTGCCTTAAATGATTATGAATAATAAAAATGCAGCAACAAGTGTCATGTTTTCAGGTTTTGAAATAGTTGAGTAAGGGAGATCATGACTTGCTTAAACTGAAAAATACATTTGATCTCTAGCATGGCTTACACTACTTTATGTATCTCATTGATGTGATAGTGTAAGTAACCTGATAGTATGACTTGGATGAGCTTTTTTTTGTATGTATATGTTATAATATGCTCATAACATTTAAAAATTTCTCTTTTGAACCTTGCTGAATACATTGTCAAAGGGGGAGAATTATGTATAAGGAGAGATTTTTTTACACTTTGCATATGTTATACACTTTCTTCCTTCTCTGATTTTAAAAAATGGGGAGAAATTAATAAAGGGGGAGAAATGAGTTTCAAAGCTTTTCAAAACTTTTCATAAGCCAATGTTCAGATTTTAATTGTTGTTGCCAATGCATTCAGCAAGGGGGAGATTGTGAGACCTATGTGTGCTGAATACATTGGCAATTAGGATAAAAGTTAGCATTAACATTCAAAGTTTTGAATATTGCCAAAACATTCTTCTGTGGCAAGGTCCGACAAGTTCTTTGTTAGGTCCGCCAAGTGTTGGCAAGGTCCGACGCAATGTCCGTAGAGCTCCTGCAAGGTCTGATGAGCTTTTTGTGAGGTCCGGAGCTTGTTTTTAGGGAGCTCCCGTGAAGTTCAACTCGTAGAACTGCAGCGTCTTGTTTTTGCTATTAACTCGCAATTTTTCAAACTTGCTTTATGGGAATGTTTTCTTAGTATTAATTTGCTAAGTTTTTGGTGTGTTTTGGTGGTTATGGATGTTATCATTTGATATGGTTTGCAACATGCTTATGTGACGTGCTCATGTAAGGTGTTGTGGTTTTCGAACTAACGTGAGTCAAGTCGAGGACTTGTGCTCGGATGAATTGGTTGTTTATTCATGTGCCATTGTTGCTTGAGTTCAAGACATGGCTGGTGACGGGATCCTTGGACTAGTCTCGTGGAGGAGATGAGGTTCTAACAACCAAGTTCGGGAGGAGCTGTGGTTGAGTTGATCGGGAGGTCGCGCAGCATGTTTGGATCAAGGGCAGTGCATATAAATGTTGAGTGTACGTTGTTGGAAGGTGTTTGCACGTGTGCAAGGAGTGCATGGACGTGGCAACATTGTTCCAAGGCATGATGAAGAGAAGTGACGTAAAGAATTGGTTGGAAAGGTCCAACCGGCTGGATTGCATACTCAGGCTGAGGCTGAGTCGGATATGGCTCAAATATGGAAGATTTGAGTTGGTTATGTTCAGATTTCATGCTAGGCACGAAGTTGAGTTGTTTTAGGAATGTTTAGTACGTTCCTAAGGTGTTTGGAAGTCTCACGATTGCTTCTATCTGCGAATAGGAGAGTCCTGAGCAGTTATGGTAAGTTAGGATACGAGTCCAATTAGGAGTAAGAGTCCTAGATTGGAATGTTTAGCCTGAGGGCTGGCTATAAAAGAAAGGGAGGCCAGAGCTCTCGTGGTTAGAGAACTTTGGGCTGTTCCTCTTGTGTTTCTATTGAATAAAGTTCATAGTTTCGAGGAGTTTTTGTGCCTTGTTCGTCCGACTTGTTTTTCGTCAAGTCTTTCTCGCCGAGTTTGTGGACTGACCGACGTTGCTTCGGTGTTTCGTTCATAACTCGAGTTTTACAGATCCGATTGACGTGATTCTTTTTGGGTTATCTTCAGAACTCAATTATCTATCATATGTGAAATTTTCACGAGCTTCGGATCTGTAGTTTTCGAGATACACGAGTTTCTTTGGAGTGTTGCAGATCTGTTTTATATCTGGTAGAACAGATTGATCTTCGTTTAATGTTTTGATCGTATCTCAAGTTTTACTTCGTGTTTTCAAGTGATTCTTGTTGCATTAGATCCGTGACTTGATTCTCTACCTCTCTACTTGATTTGTCACGGTTGAACACGTTTGAAAACACTTGCACACACGGTTTCTTTAACCGATTGATTTTTTGCTGAGGGGTTTTTGTTGTTTCCGCTGCGAAAAGTTTTAATCTACCATTCACCCCCCTCTGGTAGCTTCTCACGTGCTCTTCGATCCTACAACAATAAAGTCCATGCTGATGTCCTCCCAGTTCCATGCCGGAATGCTTAATTGTTGCAGCATTCCCGCTTTCTTTATATGGTCAGTTTTGACTCGCCGATATGTATCACACTTGGATACATACTTGCCAATTTCTCACTTCATCCAAGTCCACCAAAATTTTGTTTTAAGGTCTTGATACATCTTATTGCTTCCTGGATGTATTGAGTACTTGGACATATGGTATTCATCCAGGATTCTCTTCCTTAGCTTCATGTTCTGGGGTACCACGATACGGTTGTTAAACCATAACACACCTTGATCATCTTCCCAGTAGCATTTCATTTTATCTTCCTCAATTCTTGCTCGGATATTCCGCATTCCCTTATCTCACTTTTGAGCTTGTATAATCTCCTCTCTAATGGTAGGCACTAGAACCAAGATTATACAATGCCCCATATGGAATCACCCTCAAGCTTGGTTTTTCATCCTCATCCGGAACAAGTGACACATTATTCACGTGGGACTTACGACTGAGTGCATCAGCCACCACGTTAGCTTTGCCAGGATGGTAATGGAACTCGAGCTCATAATCTTTGATTAATTCCAACCATCTCTGCTTCCTCATATTGATATCCTTCTGAGTGAATATAAATTTGAGGCTCTTATGGTCGGTGTAGAGGTGCACCGAATTCCCGAGTAAGTAGTGCCTCCACATTTTCAACGCAAGCACCACTGCAGCGAGTTCTAGGTCATGAGTGGGGTAGTGCTGCTCGTGATTGCGGAGTTGACGAGACCCATATGCGATCATGCGTCTATCTTGCATTAAGACGCAGCCAAGTCCAATGCCTGAGGCATCACAATAAACATTGAATGACTTTGTTGTATCAGGTTGGGCTAGAACCAGTGCCATTGTGAGATGTTTCTTTAGAGTTTGAAATACCTCTTCACAGGCCTCTGTCCACACATACTTGCTGCTTTTCCTCAATAATTCTGTCATTGGTTTAGCCACCTTCGAGAAGGTGGGAATAAATCTCTGGTAGTAACCCGCTAGTCCTAGAAAACTGCGGATTTGAAGAACAGATGTCGGAGACTCCCACTTCAAGACTTGCTCAATTTTGGTTGGATCTACGGCCACACCCTCCGCTGAAATAATGTGGCCTAAGAATGGTACCTTGCTGATCCAAAAATCACATTTGCTGAATTTGGCATACAGCTTATGTTCTCGCAATCGTTGGAGCACAATATGGAGATGTTTGGTGTGCTCTTCCTCCGATTTGTATTATACGAGAATGTCGTCGATGAAAACCACGACGAACTGATCCAACTCTGGCATGAATACAGAATTCATGAGATACATGAAATGTACGGGTGCATTTGTTAGCCCGAAAGACATGACTAGATACTCATAGAGCCCGTATCTAGTTGAGAAAGCCGTCTTCGGTATATCCTCTGCTCTGATTTTTATCTGATGATAACCGGACCTCAAATCCATCTTGGAGAATACTTTGGCACCCACTAACTGATCAAATAATATATCGATCCTTGGCAGTGGATATTTCTTTTTGATCGTCACTGCATTCAGCGGCCGATAATCCACACATAACCGAAGTGATTCATCCTTTTTCTTCACAAAGAGGGCTGAACAGCCCCATGGTGATGAGCTTGGCCTGATGAACCCTTTGTCCATTAAGTCCTTTAGCTGTTCCTTCAGTTCAGCTAATTCCTTCAGAGACATTTTGTACGGCCTACGAGATATCGGTGTTGTCCCCGGTGCTAATTCAATCTTGAATACCACGTCTCTTTCAGGCGGCATCCCTAGAAGATCGTCGGGAAACACATCTGGGTACTCACGGACCACTGGAATATCCTCCAGTTTCATGGTCACACTGTGGTACACCATTAGATTTTCAGAATCCACGTCTTCAAGTATGAGGGTTTGAAGACCGTAGAACGAAGAGTGAGACAGCCCCGACACCGCCCGTTCAGTCACGGGGACGTGGCACTCGCCCGGAAATCACATTGGGTGGTGCCGTGTTGTGCGGCACCCAGCAGCACACATATAAGGAACAAAGTATTAGATAAAACAATAGCGGAAGCTTACATGTTTTTCTTTGTAAATAGTTTACATCAAGTAACTACAGCGGAAGTCTATAAACAACTCACATCAAATAACTAAAGAGCATTCGAGATGAAGTCCAGCCTGCAGACTCCTCTCGCTAGCAACACGAAGACAACAGCAGCGGCTGCGTTCTCCATGTGTTATATGACTCGGAAGTCTCCGAGTCTCACCGGACAACTTTCTCCTTAGCATCGATGTTAACCTGCAAAACCACTCATATAGCAAGTGTGAGCACATAGGCTCAGCAAGACTGATCCATCTCTCCTAAGCAAGAAACTCTACATGCTTGCAATTGGGTTAGCTAGAGTTGCATAAAGGACTCGCCTAAAGTTGATCCTTAACTTTCAGATTTTTAAGCCTCATTGTGCAGACCTTGAGCCGAACAGCATCGCAACTCCACATCAAACAAGAAACGCTTTGTTGCGATGCTCCTTGCAGAAGTTGAAAGTAAAGTTTAATGATCCTATCTCTAATTCAATCATAGTTGCAATACAAGTTACATTACAGCCTTATCAAGTTCAAAATAAAAACAGTTCAGTTGTTACTACATCAAGACGCAGTGGGCAAGTATGCTCATATGACCGCGAGCGACGGTGATTCGAATCAGTACACGCCCGGACTACACGACACGTACACCCATACTCCGAGTTGCCGGCAGCAACCTCGACTGACGTTGTACGCGGCCACCTTTCCCAAGATCTTTCACATTGGACGCAGTCTAACTGCCCCGAGTCCGCAAGCTCCCTCAAGGTACATACCGGCAGTGGTATGTTCTTAAGCGAGTTACCTACTGCTACCCTGACGCCGAAAGCCTAAGGCAGTTAGAAAAGTTCCACTATGGATCTCCCAAGGTACATCGGTTTCCTGGGTCCCATATAGCCAGTATGTGCCCGGTACACAACTCAAACTTGTCCAACAGGGCCAAGCTCGGACGGGCCTTCACTGACACAGGCAGGGCTATGCACGCACGGTCCGCAGCCTGCTGCATCTAAACCTCCCTGCCCGGTCTCCATTTCTTATGTGTGAACTTTCCTCATCATTTCAAATTTTTAACCTGTTCCGAGTAAACCAGCCCTAAACTCGCGAGTAGCTTCCATCTACTCGACTTCTACCGGACCTTTCCTACTAACAATTAGCGTAGCCAAATCCACTCAAGCAGGTGCTATCCTTCCCTTCCTCTCTTAGGTATTTTTGGTCATGCAACTGGGGTTTTCAATATCAACTAGACTTAATGCAAACAAACAATTCAAGCTATGATCTCTAAAAATGGAAATGCTTTATAAAACTGTTCAAATGCAAACCGGGGCTTGCCTGTTTTGCAAGTGACTAAGAATACAATCAGTTAGTGACGATCACTTAGAGCTTGATCACTTGTTTTCCTCCCTCCTTGATCTTCACTCCAATCCCTTCACACGTGCTCACGTAGAGGCTACACGATATGATCATGCATATGTATTTAATTGAAAAGCTTTTGCTAATAAGATCTAATGACAGTTTAAAAACTGGAACTCTGTTTAAGAATTTAAAATGACACTGGTGCTAGTGGTTTGGGTTGGGTTTAAACACTATGATCAAATGTTGAGTGCTATTCCCACTTAAGTGTTGATCACCTTAAGAGGTTACAAAGGATAGCGGTGATCCAAAGCCCCAATGGAGCTGAAAATTTTCATGTGAGCTCCTTGTCACATGAAAGTCATCTGAACCAAAAATTAGCACTTTTCAATGGGTGGTTTATTCAGAACAATTCTCTAAGTAATCAAGCAAAGAGGGATTAATTCTAAGGTAACACCCATGTTCATGTCAAACTTAGTGAACTAAAATTTCAATTATAGTTCATAGAGCTTGTATGAATTTTCCAAGGATTTTTGGAGCTGAGAATTGCCCAGAACTGAATTTCCAAGTTTTGGAAATTCTCTGAAAATGTTTCTGTATTCATTTGAATACAGCAACTTACAATCTGAATTATGCTGATGAAATCAACTCCAAATGAGCTGAAACTTTTACAGGATCCTAATAACACCCTTAAGAATATTCTGCCAAAGGTTGAGGATTTTTGGATATCCGAAACCCCCCCTAAAATTCTTTTGCTGAAAAGATTTAAAGAATTTTCCAGAATTAAATAAAAACTTTCATACAAATTGGGTTGCATAATTGGATAGAGTTTGTCAATCTCAATCTAACCCAATTTGAATCACTAAATTTGGAGGTTCCTAGCAAAAGTTATGCTCTTCTAAAGTTTGTGGAAAATCTAGGATTTGAATAAATCGTGGAAAAGTTTAAAACTGACTGTGGGTCCCGGGAGCACACGTGTCATGCACTGGAACATGCCACACGGGGCTACAGAGCTGTTTCCCGCATTGCCACAATTAATCCAAGCCCACAGAAGATCCAGCCCCCTCTCACTCGCCAATGACACGGGGGCCCGGTTTCACCTTCTTCTACCTCTCGCCCCCGCGCGCCCGCGTCGGCGGGGCTCGCCGGAGCACCTCGGTTTCTGACTTCCAGGCATTCTCTCGAGCTGCCACTCACCGTCAGTGCCTAAATCAACACGAGGAACACACTGGTGCGGTCGTCCCAAGCCGGCAGAGCCTCCAACCTAGCGCCCGACGGTGCGGCGGCTCGGAAGGAGTTCGGCGGCGTTACTGTAAGGGCCTAAGTTTTTGGCACATATTCAAAGTGTTCATCAACACAAATGCCCTTCATTTGAAGAAACTTGACGAACACATTTGAAGGGCATGTAACCACCATCAACATGCTCATTAGAGAATGAAATCACAAAATGCAAAAGTGGCATTTCCCACATGCATCATATGGGGGCTGGGCATATGAAAAAGTCCTACACCTTACTAGGAATGTCCATGCCAAATTTCACCAAAGTCCAAAACCTTTTTGAGGTCTTTTTGGGTATAACTAAAAAGAGGGTGGTTTGAACTCAAATTCAAATTCAAACTATTTCCATCCCATGAATTCAAAAGTGGGAGGCATATTCTTACTCAGCACAATTTTGTGAGCTCACACACCTATTTTCACTCCATTTGGAATTAATCTTGACATGAGCTAAGTTTAGCAAATTCAAACTTTATTTGAATTTCAAACTGCATATGTGCTGAAATTTAGTCAAACAAAAACCAATTTGAATTCTATCCAATTCAAATGGCCCAGGGGTAGATAATTCGAAAGACCAGGGTTAATTGGGTCTCTACTGTTTAGAGCAGTGGGGAAAATTTAATTTCAGAGGTTAAACCCCAGGTGGGACCCACTTGTCAGTCTCAGCAGCAAAAACAACCGACTGAAGCCCGAGCTTGGTTACTCGCGCGCGAGCTAGCAGCCGCCACGGCGAAGGATCGATCGGGACAGCAGCTGCTTGCCGCCCTGAGCCGCTGAACCGCGTCGCTGCCTTCTTATCCCCGAGCCCGAGCCGGCGAGAGTGGCATTCAGCTGCTTCTCTGCTCCCTCGCGCAAGAAACACAGATCTCTCCGCCGCTCTCTCGGTTGATCGGAGAAGCCCACGATCACAGCCTCTCCACTACCTCCGAGCTGCAAAACGGTACTAGAGGCTTCCCTTCTCCTTCCCCATCGTAGGGAATTAGCTGAACTCGGTTGATTCTCGCCCCTACCAAAGGTTCTTTCCGGTGACCTAAGTCCACCGCACCTCGGGCTCCTGTGGACAGCCCAAACAGGAGGGTTTTATGCCCAAGCTAAGGCATCCCCGGACGCGTTAGAGACTGGTGCTGCTCACCTACGAACCATAGCTCGAGTGTTTGATCACCGGCGACGAATTTCAGTTTTCCTTTTCACTCGGCGCAGACTGACCTTCGGGTGCGAATCCGCCAAATTCACACTCTATAATTGTTTAGGGAGTCTCAAACCGTTCCTACAAGAACTACACTTAGTGGCGCACAAGTTAGCTTCACAACGCCTAGCATGAGAACCCTCTGTACGTGGCATATTTCCGAGCTGCCAACGGCGGCTGATTCGGGAAGCGTCGGGCGCATGGTGGGAGCTTACCTAGAGCCTATTCCGAGCTGCTTCGAGCCCTTGCCGAGCTTCCCTAGGGTTCCCTGATGCTCTCTGGCCTTTTGCTCGATCAGTTGGGGTGCTAGGAAGTCCGGCCGACACGGCCAAAGTTCTTCTGAAGCCGTCACTCGTCGCCGGCTGTGTTCCGGTGATTGTCGTGACGAGCTGAGCCCAGCATCGTGTTCCTCGGATGGATTTAGGCAGAGGCGGCCAAGATCATGGAGTTTGGTGCACGACAGAGGCCACCAGCGAGCTCTCCGGCGAGGGGTCGCCGTGGCCGAGCGCGGGAGGCCGGAGGTAGAAGAAGCCCCCGGTCCCACGCGTCAGCGGCAGATAGTTTAAAACCGGGATTCGCTGTGGCACAGGATCGGGTGCGGCTGCGCGCGAAGGATTCCTTAGCCCCGTGTGTCGACCGCTGAGAAGTTGACACGTAGCCCCGGTCCCACGCGCAGCGGTTTAAACTTTTTCCCAATTTTCAGATTTAGTGCAAATTTCAAACCCACATAACTTTTGCTAGGAAACTCCAAATCGAGTGAACCAAATTTTGTTGGATTCAGTAAATCAAGTTTCACTTCATGAAAATCCTTAGTTCTCCAGAATTAATTCTTCAAAGTTTAAACTGTTTAGAATTTTAACTGGAGAACCCTTTGGAGGAAATTTCTGAAATTTTGCTTGGATGTTCACCAAAATATCCCTGAACTCATTTGATCCACCTAATGGTGCGATTAATAAAACTGTTCCAGAGAAAATAGAAAATGTCCATAAACATTTTCAGAATTTCTCTGAAATTGTTTAGCTCATATCTGTAGCTAGGAAACTTCAAAATAAGTGAGACCAACTCCATTAGAACTCTCTAAAAATCTAGTTTTCAGAAAGTCATGGCTTTCTCCATGAAAATCCCTAGAACACCCTAAGAGCTCCAATTAAGGTCAAGTACATAATTATTTGTGGAGAACTCAAATGAGCTTTACTGCAAATAAAACTTGGCCAAGCCTCTGTTTATGTTGTGTCCAAACCACAGTAAAAATTTCAGAGTCATTGGGTCTGTCTAATAAGACTTATAGTCTTCACAAGTTTAAATTCAATTCAAATGCATTTAAATTGATACATATACATGTTATCTCATGTAGTCGCTAAGGTTGAGGAGGAACCTGAAGTCTTAGACTTCCTCACTCCAGAAGAGCAGCTAGCCTACGACCAAGAGTAGCAAGGCAAGCTCCGGTTTGCATTAACCCGTTTTACAAATTTTTACTGTTTTGAGAACTTACTTTGAACACCCACTTATTTCTTGCATTATAGCCTTGTTTGAAACCCAATTTCATAGCCAAGAAAACCATTGGAAAAGCCCAAAAAAGGGACTTACAAAAAAAAAGTTTCCATCACCTCACAACACCACAGTTTTTGTTGTGGATATCTTGTGAATACTTGTGAAGAGCAAGTAACCACCATCAAAAGGGTGATTAAAGGGGAAAGCCCTAACTTTCACAAAGGATTTTTACACATGAACATGAGAGGTTGAGCTCACCCCTAGAACTTAAATAGTCTTGGGAAGGTTCAGGCCAAATTTCATGCAAACCCAATACCTTTTGAAGCACTTTTGGAGGCATTTGAAAAGGAGGCCAATTTGAATGAAAATTCAAATTGCAGCAACTTCCATCACTTTAATTCAAAATTTGGCTTCATATTCAAACTCAGCAGATTTTTCTGAGTTAGTCAACCAATTTTCATCCCCATTGGACTTCATCTTGTCGGGAGCCAAATTTGCAATAATTCAAACTGAATTTGAATTTCAAATTCAAATGGCCAGCAAATTTAGCCAAACCAATTTCAAACTTAGGAAACCAAATTCAAACTGTGACTTGGTGCTTAAGTCTCTCATTCAATGGAGAGTAGCTGGGTATTTACAGAAGAATTTGGAAAAAGATTAGAGGGGAGAGGGACCCACAGGTCAGTGTGAGAGCTGTTTCACAACCCAGCAGTGCTCTGTTTCACGCCGAGGTGATCGCACGCAGCGCGCCACCGAGCTGGTTCCCGGACGCCACCTCCCGAGCAGCCAGGCCACGGCGTGCATCGACGAAGCGGTCGCCCAGGGATATTTTCCCACCTCCGTAACTGACTCACCGCGCTGCCCTGACCATTTCCGAGCCCTTCGACGCAGAAACACCGCCGCCCGCACAAAAACTCTCGGCTCTCCGGCGTCCGCTCGTCTCCGTGGTTGGCACGCGTATCTGAGCTCACCCCGAGCTTCGCCGAGGCCTCCTCGACATGATCAATGCGATAACCCGGCGCTCCACCCACGGTAACCCGACCACGAGCTCTCTGTTTCCATTCCGCACCGGGTAAAGCCGTCGCGACCAAAAACTCATAGCCTGTCCGCTAGGTTTGATCCCACGTCGAGTTGAGCAGGCCAGAAGGTTCGCCTGGGAGTGTACTTTCTGTCCGACAACCCCAGCCACATGCCATGGAGTGTGCTGGCCGCAATTCCAGTTCTTGCCGAGAGCATGCGATATAGCCGTGTTCGGTTAAATCGGAAAATTCGAGCTAACCAGTCGAGCAAACGCTCCCCAGCTGCGACAACCAGCTAGAAACGGCCGTGCGAAACCCTACGGTCAAGAACCACGGGAAACCAGCGAGAAACCACCGAGTTCCATGGGTTTTTTGTTCATCGCCGGATTTAGACCTAGGTCGCACGGTGAAGTCCAGTTTGCCACAACTTTGAGCAAGATCAGAGGCTGGGTCGTTTCTCCGTAGGTTGTGGCAGTGCTGTAGGAGCCAACAGAGGGTACTGTGAGGCATGACAGCGCCATACCGACCTCGCCGAACTCATCCCGTAGACTGTCGCCGTCGCGCAACTGATTCCGGTGATCACCGGCCAGCGACAAGGGCAGCAACGGGTTCCCCGAGGAATTTCAGGCGGGGCCGGCCAGTTTGGTCGAGCTCCGGTCACGGGAACAGCCTCCCGGCGAGTACTCCGGCGAGGTGGGCGGCGGGGAGCCGCGGGAGCGCGGGGTAGATGAAGCACCGCGGGCCACACGTGTCGGTCTCTGCTGAAACCGCCCCGGATCTGCTGTGGCACCAGGATTCCGTGTGACTGCACGGGTGACTCTGCGGACCCCGTGTGGGTTAGCTGAGATGCTGACACGTAGCCCGGGGACCCCACCCGACAGTTTAAACTTTATTTGAATTTTCAGATTTGGTTCAAACTTCAAATGCATAGAACATTTTCTAGGAAGCTCCAAATTCAGTGAACCAAATTTTGCTGAACTCAGAATTTTGAGTACTTTCCAGCAATGCAAATTTCAGCTCATGAAACTTAATAGTTTCCAGAATTAAATCCCTAATGTTTAAACTAATAGGAATTTTATCTGGAGGATTACTTTATGAAAAATTCTGGAATTTGGCTGTGAGGTTCACTGGAAAACCATTGAGTCATAGTAAAATTTTCAGACTCATCCAAGTTCATTTAGTCCCCCTAATGGTGTCATTAAGTGAACTGCCCTGAGAAAATAGAAAAATGTACAGAAACATTTTTCAGATTTTCTTCAATCTTGTTTAGGGCATAAATTCCCCTAGAATTCCTCAAATGACATGAAACCAATTCCATTAGATCCATCTCAAATTCTAGTTTCCAGAAAGTAATGGTTGGAGCCATGAAAACCCCTGGAATTCTTTAGAGGCTCTAATGTTGACCAAATAGGCTTTTATTTGTACAAGGCTCGAATGAACTTTGTTTCAAATGAAACTTGGTCCAGACTCTGGTTAAGACCTTACCAAGCCACCATAAAAATTTCAGAGCCAAAGGGGACGGCTAGCTAGAATTATAGTAATTACTCATTCAAATCTAAACATTGCATTTGAATTGACATGTAGTATCCCGTTAACGTGTAGTCGCTGAAGGCGAGGAGACTCCGGAAGTGCTCGACTTCCTTCTTCTGGATGAAGCCCTAACAACTGACCAGCAGCAACAAGACAAGCCCTGGTTTGCATTAACCCTTTTTATAAAGTTTTGCTTTGTTTACATACTTAGTGTGAGGTGTATATATGTGCATTAGGTGTAGGATGGTTGAGAGCCCAAATGCATAACCAGATTTTCCTATAAGAGTGACGGTAGTGTCTAAGGCCTCACATAGACAGGCTAGGCTTAATGACTCCTAGAACTTCGGTACAAGTCGAGTAGTTGGAATCTACTAGCGAGTTTAGGCTTGCGACACACGGGATTGGTTCGAGAGATGTGAGATCACTTTAGTAATGAAAATGAGACTAGGCAGGGGCTAGGGCGCAGCAAGAGGAAGTCTTGTGTGCGCAGCCCTGTCCGTGTCGATTGAGGACCGGTCCGTGTGCGGCCCTGCTGAACAAGTATTGTACGTACCGAAGGCATATCGGATATATGGGCCCCGATAAACCGATGTAACCTGTACCTCCGGGCGTCGAGGCATAACACACCGATTTATAGGAGTAGGCCGAGGGCAGCAAGGTGGAAACCTGCTAACGGGCATAGAGAGATGCTCCATGTAGGGAACCTCTTTCTCGTTTCGGTGCGACCGGTTCGACGTTTTGGCTGTTGGGTGAAAGGTTGTCCCGTACGACATCGAGTGAGCGTGCTGTGCAGCTCCACGGATGGGCGTACGTGACGTGCTCTTTGTGGTATCCCTGCAGGTGTATATCAATTCGATTCGCCGTCCCTCACGGTGACGAGTACCGTTTGTTCACTGCATCGTAACGTAGATAAATCATGGAATGTTATGGTTCAATTCTGCTGATATGTATAATTGTATTGCTACATGTGTGCCACCAAATATTGCTTACTAAATTTCTTATTCATGAACTGTTAACTTGTGGCTAAAAGATGAACTAAGGATGAACTTGTAGGCGTGTCCATTTGCTGAAATTACTATCCCATGTTCGTGTAAACTGCATGTAGAGTTTCATGCCTAGGTGAGTCTGTTAAGTCTTGTTGAGCCATCGTGCTCATGGTTACTGCTTAAGTGTTTTTCAGGTGAGGAGCCACCCACGGACTCGGGTTACGAGTCCACCGGCGAGGGTTACCCTCCGTTGGGGACCACGGCTGAGTGGGAGCCGTACACGCTGCGCTAAGCTGAGGAGTGCAGCTAGTGTGGGTTGCCCTAGGGTTGGGCAACCAACTTTTGCTCGAGAGGCGGCCGTGAGTTGTACAAATTTAACTTCCTCTGTGTAATATAAACACTAGTTTGTAACTGAGTAGTGTACTACTTTGTACATTTCAGTTGGCTTTCTATGTAATACACTGTTTCCTCATGATGTGTGCTGTCGGGTGTCGCATCGTGCGGCACCACCCTCTGCGATCCTGGATGAGTGGATTCTGGTCCGCCACAATCATGGGTTGGGATTAGGATTGAAAACTCTGTTTAGCTGCTGCAATGCTAAGATAGTGTAGGATTCGGTACAAGTCGAGTAGTTGGAACTACTCGCGAGGATAGGCTAGAGGCACTCGACTCGGGTAAAGATAGCAGATAAAACACATGGCAAGAAAAATGAGACCGAGCGGAGAGTAAGGGCAGCAGGACTTCGGGGCTTGGGTGCTATAGCTCTGCTGGGTGTTGAGCCATAGCTGGTCGTTCAGAGGGTAGGTTGAGAGCTCAAGGTGTAAATGAGCTGGCGGCATTGTGGATGCGCGCGCAGAGACCTCTTGCTCTTGACGATTGGACCGGTTCAACATTTGACTGATGGATGAAAGGTGGTTGTGTACGACGTCCGTGATGGTTTCTGTAGGCAACATCGAGTACGGGCGTACGTGACGGGTTATTCGGGTAAACCTGCAGGTGTAAATCGATTATAATCGCTGTCCCTCGCGGTCAGTGAGTACTACTTGTTCACTGTACCATGACGTAGAAAGAACAGACTAGATACATGTTAAAAGTTTGCTGATTTGAATGATATACTTTGCTTGTTAATGTCTTGTTGTAGGTTAGAGCTAATTAAAGTTCTTTTCAACTTTGGGCAAAGTACATGAGGGAAATGCGTTTCTTGTTTGATTGCGGCTCTCTCATGTGCCTTGGCGTAAGGTTCTCCACAACCTGCTGCTAAAACTTGAAAGTAAGGTTCCACTAATTAGGCGAGTCCTTTGCAACTTATTTTACCTCATGTACCCTATCAACCTTCATGTAGAAGTTTCATGTATAGGAGAGACGGGTCAGTCTTGCTGAGCCATCGTGCTCACTGCTTTTGTTTGAAGCTTTTGCAGGGTTTTATGAGGAAGGGACTCCCGAGGAGGAGACGGAACCCTAGGAGGGGAACCCCGTCGAGTGGGAGTAGTGCACGCCGCCGTGTTAGTGTGTGTGCGTGCTAGCGGGGACACGTTCACGGGCTGAACGTGAACTCGATGCGTAGTCTACGCCCGTGAGTGTAGACTGAACATATTTTGTTGTAAAAAGGTTCATACACTGGTTTATGTAATAAAACTTTGCTTCCGTTTTGTACCTTTGATGTGTGTTATCCAGTGCTGTGCAACGCAGCACCCCGCAGTGACACGACCCCATTGGTCCTGTCGAGCCAGGATCACGCTGAGGGGTGCTGCGTTGCACAGCACCGCATAACACACGTCAAAGGTACAAAGCGGAAGCGGAAGTTTATTACATAAACAGTTTTATGAACCTGTTTACATCAAAATACGTTTAGTCCACACTCGCGGGCGTAGACTAAGCATCAAGTGCACGTTCAGCCCTCGAACGTGTCCTTGCTAGCACACACGCACACTAACTCTGCGGCGTGCACGACTCCCACTCGACGGGGTTCCCCTCCTGGGGTTCCGTCTCCTCTTCGGGAGTCCCTTCCTCATAGAACCCTGCAAAAGCTTCAAACACAAGCAGTGAGCACGAAGGCTCAGCAAGTCTGACCCGTCTCACCTAAACATGGAACTTCTACATGAGGGTAATGGGTTGCATGAGGCAAAAATCATTTGCAAGTTTTATGAACCTGTTTACATCAAAATACGTTTAGTCCACACTCGCGGGCGTAGACTAAGCATCAAGTGCACGTTCAGCCCTCGAACGTGTCCTTGCTAGCACACACGCACACTAACTCTGCGGCGTGCATGACTCCCACTCGACGGGGTTCCCCTCCTGGGGTTCCGTCTCCTCTTCGGGAGTCCCTTCCTCATAGAACCCTGCAAAAGCTTCAAACACAAGCAGTGAGCACGAAGGCTCAGCAAGTCTGACCCGTCTCACCTAAACATGGAACTTCTACATGAGGGTAATGGGTTGCATGAGGCAAAAATCATTTGCAAGGACTCGCCTAATTAGTAGAACCTTACTTTCAAGTTTTAGCAGCAGGTTGTGGAGAACCTTACGCTAAGGCACATGAGAGAGCCGCAATCAAACAAGAAACGCCTTTCTCTCATGTACTTTGCCCAAAGTTGAAAAGAACTTTAATTAGCTCTAAGCTACAGCATATCATTAACAATCAATGTCCAGCTTTCAATCAGCAACATTTTAACATGTAACTAGCCTGTTCTTTCTACGTCACGGTACAGTGAACAAGTGGTACTCACTGACCGCGAGGGACGGCGATTATAATCGATTTACACCTGCAGGGTTACCCGAACAACCCGTCACGTACACCCGTACTCGATGTTGCCTACAACAACCATCACGGACGCCGTACGCAACTACCTTTCACCCGTCAGCCAAATATTGAACCGGTCCCATCGTCCCGAGCAAGAGGTCTCTGCATGCGCATCTCTGTGCCGCCAGCCGATTTACACCTCGAGCTCTCAACCTACCCTCTGAACGACGGGCAATGCCTCAATACCCAGCTACCCGAGTTACATCAGTTTCCCGGTTCCCATATAGCCGGTAGGTCTTCAGTACTGTTCTAGCTTGTTCAACAGGCCCACACACGGCTCGGTCCTCAATCGACACAAGCGGAGCTACAGCACACAGGCCCCAAAGTCCTGCTGCCCTTACTCTCCGCTCGGTCTCATTTTCTTGCCATGTGTATCATGTGCTATCTCTACCCAAGCAATGTGCCTCTAGCCTATTCTCGCGAGTAGTTCCAACTACTCGACTTGTACCGAATCCTACTCTATCCTAGCAATGCAGTGGCTAACGGGGTTTGCAATCCTAAACCCAACCCATGGTTTTCTTGGCTGTGCAGTTGGGTTTCCAATCAAGACTCTAATGCAAAGAACAATATTCAAAGATGTGCTCAAAACAATAAATGTTTGTAAAAAGGTTAATGCAAACCGGGGCTTGCCTTGCTGCTCTTGGTCGTAGGCTAGCTGTTCCTCCGGAGTAACGAAGTCTAGGACTTCGGGTTCCTCCTCGACCTTAGCGACTACATGATAAGAGCAATGTATGTATTAATTTAAATGCATTTGTATTATCTTTGAAGTTGTGAAGTCTATACCCTTTGCTAGGTAGACCTAACGACTGTGAAACTTTTACTGTGGCTTGGTTACAACCTAAACAGAGACTTGGTCAAGTTTTAGTTGCAGCAAAGCTCATTTGAGCCCTCCACAAATAATTATGTCCTTGACCTTAATTGGAACTCTTAGGGTGTTCTAGAAATTTTCATGAGACAAACTATGACTTTCTGAAAACTAGATTTTCAGAGGGTTCTAATGGAGTTGGTCTCACTTAATTTGGAAGTCTCTAACTAAAGATATGAGCTAAACAATTTCAGAGGAAATTCTGAAAATGTTTCTGAACATTTTCTATTTTCTCTGGAACAGTTTCACTAATTACACCATTAGGTGGATTAAATGAGCTCAAATGGATCTGAAATTTTTATGGTAGTTCAAGGATATTTTGGTGAACATCTCAGCAAAATTTCAGGATTTTCTTCCAAAGGATTCTCCAGTTAAAATTCCTAACATTTTAAACTTTAAGGAATTAATTCTGGAGAAATAAGGAATTTCATGAAGTGAAACTTGATTTTCTGGAAAGTACTCAGAGAGCTGAATCCAGCAAAATTTGGTTCACTCAATTTGGAGCTTTCTAGCCAAAGTTATAAGGATTTGAAGTTTGAACTGAAACTGAAATTCGGGGAAAAAGTTTAAACTCTGGCTTGTGGGCCCCGCACACAGTGCGTCGTCTCCCTCCTCGCGCAACTGCACGGCGGCGGCGTTCTCTGGCGACCTTCGCCGGAACTGAGTTCCCGGCCACCCCCCGGCCCGAAACTTGCCGCCTGCCCCTTTACTGACCCCCTGGACTCGATGGTGGGGTCGCTGGCCGCCGGCGATGACCGGAAACCCGTGCGCACCGATGACAGCACCTGCTAGGGTTCCGGTGAGGTCGGTCCCGCTCTCCCGTGCACCAAATCGACCGGAAATCGGTCGGAGAGCATCAGTAGAGCATGGGAAACCCGAACCAGGGCTGGGTGGAAGCTAGAAATGCCGGCAACTAGGCTCTCGACGGTGAGCCGAGGTGTTCAGCCATGGCGGCGGGGAAAACAGCCATATCATGGCCGATTCTCGATGGTTTTCTCTAATTCCAGTTCGAGCGTGGGCGCTATCGTGCGTAGAAGCTACTCGGTAACGAGCTCGTCCAACCCTCGTGCATAGAGCACGAATTTCACCCGAAGGTGAGCTCGGTCCTTATGAACTGATCAAGAGTAAATTTGGAAATTCTCGGCCGAGGGTTGATCAATCGCCAAACGGCTTTCGGCTACTCCATCTACATACAATCACGTACCTTTCTTGTGTAGAGAAGAGGACGTGACAACGGCTGTGCCGTGCTGTCCACGGGAGCCCGATCGGCGGCGATGTTCGGCTCGCCGGAGAAATGGCTCGTACAGCTCGAGGAAGCTTGCTCACTGGCCAACACGGAGTCTGGGAGGTTGCTCATGATCTCTTGGTGCCGTTTTGCTATGGAAGAGGCTGTGCTCGCGAGTGATCGGGCTTGATCACGCGTGAGCTCGAGCGGCGGCGATGGCAGTGGAAGAACAGGTCGTGCACGTCGGCAGCTCGGGGAATGGCGACTGAAGCACGCCGGGGAGGGAATAAATAGCCCGGCGGCTGGTCTCCGGCTTGGGGCGCGCAGCAGGAGCTGGCGCCGGCTGCCCCCCCTCGGTGGCGCGCGCACACTGCACCCGGGAACCGACTGAACTGTGTTTCAGTCGGTTTGTGTTGAGGTAGAGGCTGACATGTGGGTCCCACCCCCCATTTTAACCTCTGAAATTTACTCCTAATCACTGTTGTAAACAGTGAACCCCATACTACCCTTGGCAATTCAAATTATTCACCCAAGAGCCATTTGAATTGATCAAAGTTCAAATGAGGTTTGGTTTGAATGAATTTCGGCACAAGTTCAGTTTGAAATTCAAATAAAGTTTGAATTTCTCCCACTTAGCTCATGTTAAGATCAACTCCAAATGGAGTGAAAATTGGTGTGTGGGCTCACAAAAATGTGCTGAGTAAGAATATGCCTTCCATTTTTAAATTCATGGAATAAAAACAGTTTGAATTTGAATATGGTTTCAAACTGCCCTCTT
Organism: Neostapfia colusana; assembly: GCA_030760725.1. Classification (NCBI taxonomy): domain Eukaryota; kingdom Viridiplantae; phylum Streptophyta; class Magnoliopsida; order Poales; family Poaceae; genus Neostapfia; species Neostapfia colusana. The sequence continues at coordinate 55,709,420 of JASWHV010000014.1, read as the reverse complement.
CCTATCTATACCCAAAATGACCTCAAAAAGGTTTTGAATTTGGGTGAAACTTGGCATGGACATCCTTAGCAAAGTGTAGGAGTCTTCATATGTCCAGCCCATCTATATCACATGTGGGAAATACCACTTTTGCAATGTGTGAGTTTGTTCTCTAATGAGCATGTTGATAATTGTTACTTGCTCTTCATTGGTGTTCACCATTCTTGCTCAAATGAGGTGTGTGGTGTGGTGATGAACACTGCAAATGGGTGTCAAAAACTGAGGCCCTCACATTCCTCCCCCCTTAAGAGAATCTCGTCCCGAGATTATAAGGTGAAAATGAGAGAGAAGACGGTGGAAAATTACCGGATATGCGACGTGAAAAAGTCGGGGTAGTTAGTGCGAAGGAATTCTTCGCTCTCCCATGTCGCCTCGTCCATGGAGTGATTACTACATAGAACCTTGTAGAACCACAACGTACGGTTGCGTGTGGTTCGGGCCTTTTCATCAATAATCTGCACCGGCTCCTCCCGATAGGTGAGATCCGGTTGCAGTTCCTCAAGGTCTTCCAGCTGAACGGTAGTTGATAGCTTGAGACACTTCCTCAGCTGGGAAATGTGAAAGACGTCGTGCACACCGGAAAGTGCTTCTCGTAATTTCAGCCGGTATGCCACCGATCCACATCTTTCGGTAATCTGGAATGGACCGATGAAGCGGGGTGCTAACTTTCCCCTCACCCCAAATCTGTTTACGCCCTTCATTGGAGACACCCGTAGATATACGTGATCTCCAACTTCGAATTGTAATGGGCGCCTTCTCCGGTCCGCATACTGTTTCTGACGGGATTGAGCGGCTTTTAGGTTCGCTTGAATTAGTCGAACCTTTCTTCCGCGTTGTTGACAAGGTCAATCCCGAAGGTAACCCTTTCGCCAGACTCACACCAGTTCAATGGTGTGCGGCATTTTCTTCCGTATAGCGCCTCATAGGGCACCATCTTGATGCTGGCTTGGTACCCATTGTTGTACGAGAACTCGGCTAACGGCAAGTGATCATCCCAATTCTTGCCGTGGTCGATAGCGCAAGCTCGTAGCATGTCTTCTAGAATCTGATTTACCAGCTCGGTTTGTCCATCCGTCTGCAGGTGGTAGGCTGAACTACGGATCAGCTTCGTCCCCAAGGCAGCGTGTAGCTGCTCCCAAAAACGGGACACAAATAAAGTGCCCCGGTCCGATATGATGGTACGGGGTACGCCGTATAAGCATAGTATCCGTGAGATGTACAGTTCAGCGTACTTCTTGGCGTTGTAGTTGGTGTTGACCAGGATGAAATGGGCAACTTTGGTGAGCCGATCGACGATCACCCACACCGAATCATGTTTCTGTAAGGTGGTGGGTAAACCGACGACGAAATCCATGCTCACGTCCTCCCACTTCCATGCAGGAATGCCCAGTGGTTGCAGCAGTCCCGGTTTCCGCATGTGGTCTGCCTTCACCCTTCGACATGTATCACACTCGGACACGTATCTTGCAGTCTCTCGCTTCATCCGTGTCCACCAAAACCTTCTTCTGAGTTCTTGATACATTTTGTTGCTGCTGGGGTGAATAGAAAATTTTGATAAGTGAGCCTCATCAAATATTTTCTTCCGTAACTCCGGGTTTCAGGGTACGACGATCCGGTCCTTGAACCATAGGACGCCGTCTCCGTCCTTCCGGAAACATTTCAACTCCCCACTGTCTACACGTCTCCGCAAATGTGACATGCCCTTGTCATTCTTCTGGGCTGCCGCTATCTCTTCACGGATGGTGGGGATCAAAGTTAGGTTGTAGAGAGCTCCGTGTGGAATCACATGTAGTGGTGGTTCGCTCTCTTCCAACGGTGTGATGGTCAGATTATTGACGTGTGACTTGCGGCTCAGCGCATCTGCCACAACGTTTGCCTTGCCCGGATGATAATGGATCTCTATCTCGTAATCCTTTATCAGTTCTAACCATCTTCGTTGCCTCATGTTCAGCTCCTTCTGAGTGAATATGTACTTGAGGCTTTTGTGGTCGGTATATAAATGTACGAGGTTACCGAGTAGGTAGTGCCTCCACATTTTTAGTGCAAGTACCACGGCAGCGAGCTCCAAGTCGTGGGTTGGATAATTTTGCTCATGGTTCCTAAGCTGTCGTGATCCATACGCGACCACTCTTCGGTCTTGCATCAGCACACATCCGAGCCCAATGCCGGATGCATCGCAGTACACATCGAACGGTTTTGTTGTGTCTGGCTGCGCCAAAACCGGTGCTGATGTCAGGTGCTTGACTAAAGCCTTGAATGCTGCTTCACATGCTGGACTCCAAACATATTTGGTAGCCTTCTTCAGCAGCTCTGTCATTGGCTTGGCAATCTTTGAGAAGCTCGGAATGAACCTCCGATAATATCCCGTGAGTCCGAGGAAACTCCGTACCTCATGAACAGTTCTCGGGGATTTCCAATTCAGCACTTGCGTGATCTTGCTCGGGTCCACAGCGATACCCTCCGCTGAGATGATATGCCCGAGGAAAGGCACTTGCGATATCCAAAACTCGCATTTGCTGAATTTTGCGTATAACTTGTGATCCCGCAGCCGTTGCAAGACTATACGCAGATGTTTCTTGTGATCTTCCTCCGACTTGGAGTATACCAGAATGTCGTCGATGAAGACCACGACAAACTTGTCCAGCTCCGGCATGAACACCGAGTTCATTAAGTACATGAAGTGAGCTGGAGCATTGGTGAGGTCAAAGGACATGACCAGGTACTCATAAAGTCCGTACCTTGTCGAGAAAGCTGTCTTTGGAATGTCCTCCGCCCTTATCTTAATCTGATGGTACCCGGATCTTAAATCCATCTTGGAAAAGATCTTTGCTTAGACCAACTGATCAAACAACATGTCGATCCGTGGCAACGGGTACTTGTTCTTGATGGTTACGGCATTTAATGGACGGTAGTCCACGCAAAGCCACAACGTTTCATCCTTCTTTTTGACAAATAATGCCGAACAGCCCCATGGCGAGGAGCTCGGCCTAATAAAACCCTTCTCCAGAAGGTCCGTGAGCTGAGTTTTCAGTTCAGCCAACTCCTTGGGCGCCATCTTGTATGGCCTTCGGGATATTGGCATGGTTCCCGGTGCGAGTTCAATCTTGAACTCCACCTCTCTATCGGGTGGCATCCCCGGCAAATCGTCCGGGAATACATCAGGGAACTCTCGGACCACTGGAATGTCTTCCAATCTGATGGTTGTGGCTTGGTAGACACTTGGAAGTTTTATTTCTGGACTGTCCAGAAATAAAGAGTGAGAACCGTGCACCTCTGAGTTTAAGTGCACGACTCGAAGGACGGTGTCTAAAACAGCGCCGTGGCGGGTTAACCACGACATCCCTAGGATGACATCGACCTTCTGTCCCTCTAAGATAATGAGAGACGTGGGGTACACTCTACCCGCTAAGCATAATGGTGCTTTGGAGACCATTACGCTTGCTGACATCTTCCCACCCGGTGAGCAAATTAAATATGGACTATCGGTGGGTAGTATTGGCAAACTGTGTTTAGCAATGAAAGCTTGGCTAATAAAATTATGCGTGGCGCCTGAATCAAACAGTACTATAGCGGGATGCTGGTGGAGTTGGAACATACCCTCCGGCACGTCCTCAATGGCAAGCTGGTGGACAGTGCCGGGCCTAGGGTTTGCCTGCCGCGCATTAGTAGGGTTCCGGGGTTGATTCCTCCCCGGACACTGTGGTGCCACTCCGCCGCCTTGCCTCTCCGGGCAACTGCTCGCGAAGTGTCCTGGACGACCACACTTGTAACACGTGGCCGCTACTGGTGGAGTACTTGGTGGACGCAAGCCCGGCATGCGTTGCGGAGGTGCAAACGCACGCGGCATCGCCTGCTGCTGCTGTTGTTGTTGCGGTGGTACTGGCAGTGCCGGCCGGAATGCCGGTGAAGAGTACGGCCGACTGCGGAACGGCATCGACCGCTGTGGTGGCTGCCAGCGTGGGCCTGATGGTGGGCGATTCACCATCCGAAACTTCTGAGAAGGACCGCCTCCTTCTCCGCTGCTCTGCGGCGCACTTCGCTTTCGCTCTGCCGCCGCCAACTCCTTGCCGGAGTCCTCCTGAACAATCGCAGCATCAATGATGTCGTTGAGGCTGCCGCGATTGAACATCGCCAACTTGTCCTTCAGGAGCGGGTTAAGCCCCTGGTAAAAGTGGTCCCGCCGCTTCTCGTCCGTATCTGCGTGATACGACGCGTAGAGCGCGAGATCGTTGAACGCCCTGGAATATACCAGCGCGTTCCGGCTCCCTTGTTGCAGGTGTAGGAACTCCTGCGTCTTCCTCTTCATCAAACCGGGCGGTATATGATAGGCCCTGAAGGCCGTCCGGAACTCCGCCCAGGTCATCACTCGGTCGGTGGGCTGTGAAGCACAGAAGTTGGCCCACCACGCGCTCGCGGATCCTTGGAGCTGCTGGACCGCGAACTGAGTCTTGCGCTGCTCGCTGATCTGGAGCAGCCCGAACTTCATCTCTATGGCGCGGAGCCAGTTGTCCGCGTCAAGTGGTTCATCCGCCCTTGAGAATACAGGGGGATGAGTCGCCAGGAAGTCGGAGTAGGAGCTCTGTTGGCGCTCCTCACGATCTTGACGTCTCTCTGGGCGAGACGTATTGGCGATGAGAGTCTGCAGCAACTCTGTGTGCTGCTGATGCGAGCCCGCCATTGCCGCGACAATGTCGGCCAATGTAACCGTTGGTAGTGGCGGTGGCGGTGTTTGCTGTTGCTGTTGCTGCTGCTGTCCCGAGGAGTCCTCGGGAGGTGGTTGGGAGGTCTCTCCCCCTTGGCTAGTACCTCCAACATCAGGGTTGGCACGAGTACGCGCCATTCTGAAATTCAACACAGCAGCAATTAGCACATGTCTCACTCAAAATTCCATAAACAGCAGTAGGTATTGAAGCGACGCATGATTAACTTGCACAACATTCACATATATTGATAAAGCATAAACTTTATACAAGATACATTATTCTCGGATCTCCGAGAAGTCGTGCTCATGTCGTCACTACCTATACATACGCTACTGTCTACACGACATGTCACCGATTACAAAAGTTGGGTTACGCTACCCTAGCTGCCCTACTTGGCAACCGTAACCCCCTACTCGGAGTAGAACTCGACCTCCTGTGGGTCGTCCTCCTCCGGTACCTCAGCTGGTGGCTCGGGGTCTACCACCTCTTCTCCCATTCCGGGTTCTCCCATGGCTGGAAGACCCAAGACTACTGGTACGCCCAATACCGGGGGCACGAGGTCCTGCAAGGCATGCACCTCGTCCATAGCTTGGTTGTAGTCCTCTTCCCAGCCTTGGCCTTCCTCGATAGCGTCGTCCCGCTCTTGAGCAAGGTCCTCATTCTGCTGGGTTAGGGTCTGCACCAGCTCTTGCAACGCCGCGATGTCAACACGGCTCTTCTTCTTTGCCTTCTTCAGACGACGCAACTGATTGTGTTGTTCATTCAGTCGCTTGATCGTCGGAAGGAGCACATTGCGGAGTGCGCTGTGAGTACCCTCGAAATGATCTCCACGGCTTGTGCTCTCCTTGAGCTTGGTGGCGAGATGCTCTGTATGAACAGCTTGGCTGTCCATCACAGCGTTTCCCGCCGTCATTTGGAGGCTGAGGTTTGCCTCCGCGGGGTTGTACCTTGGGCAAGTCGGGTCTGTTGCCTCCAGGTACCTTTCTTCCCACACATGCTGAGCTCGTCCCTCCACCGGAACGAGTGCGTATGGAGTTCCCTCCATAGCCTGCACGTGTAGTTGGCAGAAACGTGACATAGCGTCACGGGCTGCCACTTGCCACATCCCTTCCGGTTGTCTTCCTCTCACCGTGACGGTGAATGGCACCCAACCGGGTGGCATAGGTCCTGCGGGAACCTCGACATGGATCGTCCACGTCTTGTTCCCCTCTTCGCCTTCTTCCTTGATGAAGTATTGCGGCATCTGGTTATACCCGAAATATTGGAGCATTTGCCACAATGCTTCCGGGTAGCCGCTACGGTCAGAGCAGTGGGAAACTACCCACCCGTTCTCCAACCGTTTATCTGCTGCCATCTGTAAAAATATATTTGAGAAATGTCAAATATTTATTTAAACAGTAAACCATTGAGTTATAACATAAGATATGTCATTGAACCCATAACACTTGGAAACATAGTTCAAATTTTTAAACAAATTTGACTGCTGATCTGCTGTTACCATGACAGCCCTGACCAGTTTCCATATCAATCTGATTTAGGCCAGGTTAAAAGCAAAACCAGTCCTGGAGCTCAACATCAAAGTTAAAGTTAACTTCAATAGCTTTCCAGAAAGTATTTGGTTGGCCTACGATCTGTCCTGGTTCAAAAGTTATGAGATGTCAAAGTTAACAGAATTTCTGGAAACAATTGGACAGCACCTCCCTGCCTTAGGTACTGATTTGATCCAAGAATCCCAGTTAATTCTGTTCCTAATCTGACAAAACTTTCTGTTACAAAGTTGTAACCCATCTCATAAGATTTCCAGAACTACCTCATTTCCTATTTTTTGGATTTTTAAGCAGGAAGTTATGCTTAATTTTACAGAGAGTCTACAGAGAGTCTTTACTCTGTCCTGTTTTCTGGACAGTTTCAACTCTACTGCATTTTTCGAGTGGTTAAGGGATGAAACACCTCTGGACCTCAACAGAAAAGTTGTAAAGCTCTTCCAAAGATTTCTAGAAATGTATCATACGACCCCATCCTCGAAAGAACTCAACCTCTAGCCTCTGATTAACTTCAGCCTTGATTCAGCTGAAAACAGAGTGCTCTGTCCTTAACATCCTATAAGTTGAAAGCTTGTTAACTTTGAATATCCTGTTCAAGAGAAGGAGTTACATCAAGTTTTACTACTTTGGATCAAAACCTTCAAGTTTTTAAATGAAGTTGTTCATTTAGTTGGATGTGACGTCGATGCGTCACCAGATTATGTCGGTACTACGTCCTCACAAAGGAAAAACCTATACCGGACTTAGCCGGCTTCGTTATTTCAGTGGCACTAAACGTCACTCGCACACGGATGCTACACGTCTACCGTTTCGTGGTAAGGCTACCTGCAGAAACTCAAACAATCATCAGACTCGGCTGCACACCGAGCCCGGAATCCATACAGTTTGTACACCCGGCCGTCATCACTCGCCCGGATGTTCTCAAGCCAAACACGCCTTGAGTTGCGTGTTCACGTTTCAGACCACGTGACGGGGTCTCCCATGTTGCACCACGCACGCCAGGGACAGACGTTGCTCGGATACCCCAAACGACATTAAGAGTCGTGGAGGATATCAAAGCGGGTCGGGTTACCTGCCACCCGTGGGGCTCCACCATTCAGCTTGTGCGCACTGGTGGACAGCGCTTACGTGCACCCCCCAAGACATGAACGTTCCGAGATGCACGATTTTCCGACATAACAAATAGGTTAATAAGCCACTTTCTATATGCTAATAACATCCTTATATGGGCTACTAACTCGTTCCTCACTGGATTTTTGAAAAAGAAGACCTTTGTACTGTGTTAAACCTCAAGCGAGCTCTGATACCACGCTGACACGACCCCATTGGTCCTGTCGAGCCAGGATCACGCTGAGGGGTGCTGCGTTGCACAGCACTGCATAACACACGTCAAAGGTACAAAGCGGAAGCGGAAGTTTATTACATAAACAGTTTTATGAACCTGTTTACACCAAAATACGTTTAGTCCACACTCGCGGGCGTAGACTAAGCATCAAGTGCACGTTCAGCCCTCGAACGTGTCCTTGCTAGCACACACGCACACTAACTCTGCGGCGTGCACGACTCCCACTCGACGGGGTTCCCCTCCTGGGGTTCCGTCTCCTCTTCGGGAGTCCCTTCCTCATAGAACCCTGCAAAAGCTTCAAACACAAGCAGTGAGCACGAAGGCTCAGCAAGTCTGACCCGTCTCACCTAAACATGGAACTTCTACATGAGGGTAATGGGTTGCATGAGGCAAAAATCATTTGCAAGGACTCGCCTAATTAGTAGAACCTTACTTTCAAGTTTTAGCAGCAGGTTGTGGAGAACCTTACGCTAAGGCACATGAGAGAGCCGCAATCAAACAAGAAACGCCTTTCTCTCATGTACTATGCCCAAAGTTGAAAAGAACTTTAATTAGCTCTAAGCTACAGCATATCATTAACAATCAATGTCCAGCTTTCAATCAGCAACACTTTAACATGTAACTAGCCTGTTCTTTCTACGTCACGGTACAGTGAACAAGTGGTACTCACTGACCGCGAGGGACGGCGATTATAATCGATTTACACCTGCAGGGTTACCCGAACAACCCGTCACGTACGCCCGTACTCGATGTTGCCTACAACAACCATCACGGACGCCGTACGCAACTACCTTTCACCCGTCAGCCAAATATTGAACCGGTCCCATCGTCCCGAGCAAGAGGTCTCTGCACGCGCATCTCTGTGCCGCCAGCCGATTTACACCTCGAGCTCTCAACCTACCCTCTGAACGACGGGCAATGCCTCAATACCCAGCTACCCGAGTTACATCAGTTTCCCGGTTCCCATATAGCCGGTAGGTCTTCGGTACTGTTCTAGCTTGTTCAACAGGCCCGCACACGGCTCGGTCCTCAATCGACACAAGTGGAGCTACAGCACACAGGCCCCAAAGTCCTGCTGCCCTTACTCTCCGCTCGGTCTCATTTTCTTGCCATGTGTATCATGTGCTATCTCTACCCGAGCAATGTGCCTCTAGCCTATTCTCGCGAGTAGTTCCAACTACTCGACTTGTACCGAATCCTACTCTATCCTAGCAATGCAGTGGCTAACGGGGTTTGCAATCCTAAACCCAACCCATGGTTTTCTTGGCTGTGCAGTTGGGTTTCCAATCAAGACTCTAATGCAAAGAACAATATTCAAAGATGTGCTCAAAACAATAAATGTTTGTAAAAAGGTTAATGCAAACCGGGGCTTGCCTTGCTGCTCTTGGTCGTAGGCTAGCTGTTCCTCCAGAGTAACGAAGTCTAGGACTTCGGGTTCCTCCTCGACCTTAGCGACTACATGATAAGAGCAATGTATGTATTAATTTAAATGCATTTGTATTATCTTTGAAGTTGTGAAGTCTATACCCTTTGCTAGGTAGACCTAACGACTGTGAAACTTTTACTGTGGCTTGGTTACAACCTAAACAGAGACTTGGTCAAGTTTTAGTTGCAGCAAAGCTCATTTGAGCCCTCCACAAATAATTATGTCCTTGACCTTAATTGGAACTCTTAGGGTGTTCTAGGAATTTTCATGAGACAAACTATGACTTTCTGAAAACTAGATTTTCAGAGGGTTCTAATGGAGTTGGTCTCACTTAATTTGGAAGTCTCTAACTAAAGATATGAGCTAAACAATTTCAGAGGAAATTCTGAAAATGTTTCTGAACATTTTCTATTTTCTCTGGAACAGTTTCACTAATTACACCATTAGGTGGATTAAATTAGCTCAAATGGATCTGAAATTTTTATGGTAGTTCAAGGATATTTTGGTGAACATCTAAGCAAAATTTCAGGATTTTCCTCCAAAGGATTCTCCAGTTAAAATTCCTAACAGTTTAAATTTTAAGGAATTAATTCTGGAGAAATAAGGAATTTCATGAAGTGAAACTTGATTTTCTGGAAAGTACTCAGAGAGCTGAATCCAGCAAAATTTGTTTCACTCAATTTGGAGCTTTCTAGCCAAAGTTATAAGGATTTGAAGTTTGTACTGAAACTGAAATTCGGGGAAAAAGTTTAAACTCTGGCTTGTGGGCCCCGCACACAGTGCGTCGTCTCCCTCCTCGCGCCAACTGCGCGGCGGCGGCGTTCTCCGGCGACCTTCGCCGGAACTGAGTTCCCGGCCACCCCCCGGCCCGAAACTTGCCGCCTGCCCCTTTACTGACCCCCTGGACTCGATGGTGGGGTCGCTGGCCGCCGGCGATGACCGGAAACCCGTGCGCACCGATGACAGCACCTGCTAGGGTTCCGGTGAGGTCGGTCCCGCTCTCCCGTGCACCAAATCGACCGGAAATCGGTTGGAGAGCATCAGTAGAGCATGGGAAACCCGAACCAGGGCTGGGTGGAAGCTAGAAATGCTGGCAACTAGGCTCTCGACGGTGAGCCGAGGTGTTCAGCCATGGCGGCGGGGAAAACAGCCATATCATGGCCGATTCTCGATGGTTTTCTCTAATTCCAGTTCGAGCGTGGGCGCTATCGTGCGTAGAAGCTACTTGGTAACGAGCTCGTCCAACCCTCGTGCATAGAGCACGAATTTCACCCGAAGGTGAGCTCGGTCCTTATGAACTGATCAAGAGTAAATTTGGAAATTCTCGGCCGAGGGTTGATCAATCGCCAAACGGCTTTCGGCTACTCCATCTACATACAATCACGGACCTTTCTTGTGTAGAGAAGAGGACGTGACAACGGCTGTGCCGTGCTGTCCACGGGAGCCCGATCGGCGGCGATGTTCGGCTCGCCGGAGAAATGGCTCGTACAGCTCGAGGAAGCTTGCTCACTGGCCAACACGGAGTCTGGGAGGTTGCTCACGATCTCTTGGTGCCGTTTTGCTATGGAAGAGGCTGTGCTCGCGAGTGATCGGGCTTGATCACGCGTGAGCTCGAGCGGCGGCGATGGCAGTGGAAGAACAGGTCGTGCACGTCGGCAGCTCGGGGAATGGCGACTGAAGCACGCCGGGGAGGGAATAAATAGCCCGGCGGCTGGTCTCCGGCTTGGGGCGCGCAGCAGGAGCTGGCGCCGGCTGCCCCCCCTCGGTGGCGCGCGCACACTGCACCCGGGAACCGACTGAACTGTGTTTCAGTCGGTTTGTGTTGAGGTAGAGGCTGACATGTGGGTCCCACCCCCATTTTAACCTCTGAAATTTACTCCTAATCACTGTTGTAAACAGTGAACCCCATACTACCCTTGGCAATTCAAATTATTCACCCAAGAGCCATTTGAATTGATCAAAGTTCAAATGAGGTTTGGTTTGAATGAATTTCAGCACAAGTTCAGTTTGAAATTCAAATAAAGTTTGAATTTCTCCCACTTAGCTCATGTCAAGATCAACTCCAAATGGAGTGAAAATTGGTGTGTGGGCTCACAAAAATGTGCTGAGTAAGAATATGCCTTCCATTTTTAAATTCATGGAATAAAAACAGTTTGAATTTGAATATGGTTTCAAACTGCCCTCTTCCTATCTATACCCAAAATGACCTCAAAAAGGTTTTGAATTTGGGTGAAACTTGGCATGGACATCCTTAGCAAAGTGTAGGAGTCTTCATATGTCCAGCCCATCTATATCACATGTGGGAAATACCACTTTTGCAATGTGTGAGTTTGTTCTCTAATGAGCATGTTGATAATTGTTACTTGCTCTTCATTGGTGTTCACCATTCTTGCTCAAATGAGGTGTGTGGTGTGGTGATGAACACTGCAAATGGGTGTCAAAAACTGAGGCCCTCACACGCAGCGTGATCCTGGCTCGACAAGACCGTGGGGTCGTGTCAGCGTGGTATCAGATCTCGCTTGAGGTTTAACGCACTACAAAGGTCATCTTTTTCAAAAATCTAGTGACGAACGAGTTAGTAGCCCATATAAGGATGTTATTAGTGTATATAAAGTGGCATGCTAACCTATTTGCATATGTCAGAAAATCGTGCATCTCGGGATGCTTTATATCTTGGGTACGTAAGCGCTGTCCACCAGTGCGCACAAGCTGAAGGGTGGAGCCCCACGGGTGGCAGGTAACCCGACCCGCTTTAACATCCTCTATGACTCTTCATGTCGTCTGGGGTATTCGAGCAACGTCTGTCCCTGGCGTGCTTTGGGCAATTTGGGAGACCCCGTCACGTGGTCGGTAACGTGAACACAAAGCTCAAGGCGTGTTTGGCTTGAGAACATCCGGGCGAGTGATGATGACCGGGTGTACGAACTGTATGGATACCGGGCTCGGCGCGCATCCGAGTCTGATGATTGTTTGAGTTATCTGCATGTAGTATAACCACGAAACGGTATACGTGTAGCATTCGTGTGCAAGTGACACTTAGTGCCACTGAACTAACAAAGCCGGCTAAGTCCGGTATAGGTTTTTCTTTGTGAGGACGTAGTACCGACATGATCTGGTGACGCATCGATGTCACACCCTACTAAATGAGCAACTGCATTGTAAAATTTGAAAGTTTTAATCCATAGCACTAAAACTTAATGTAACTTCTTCCCTTAATCAGGATACTCAAAGTTAACAAGTTTGCAACTTATAGGGTACTAAGGACAGAGTCCCCTGTTTTCAGCTGAATTAAGGCTGAAGTTAATCAGAGGTAAGAGGTTCCGTTCTTTCAAGGTTGGGGTCATACGATACATTTCTGGAAAGATTTGGAAGAACTTTACAACTTTTCTGTTGATATCCAGAGATTTTTCATCCCTTAACCAATCGAAAAATGCAGTAGAGTTGAAACTATCAAGAAAACAGGGCAGAGCAAACACTCTCTGTAACTCTCTGTAAATTGAGCATAACTTCCTGCATAAAAATCCAAAAATAGAAAATGAGGTAGTTCTGAAAAGTTTATGATACGGGTTACAACTTTGTAACAGAAAGTTTTGTTAGATTGGGAGTAGAATTAACTGGAATTCTTGGATCAAATCAGTACCTCAAGCAGGGAGGTGCTGTCCAATTTTCTCCAGAAATTCTGTTAACTTTGACATCTCATAACTTTTGAACAACCACAGATATTAGGCCAAGCAAATACTTTCTGGAAAGCTATTGAAGTTATCTTTAACTTTGATGTTGAGCTCCAGAATTGTTTTTGACTTTAGCATGGTCTAAATCAGGTTGAAATGGAAACTGGTCAGGGCTGTCATATTGGACAGCAGATCAACAGTCAAATTGGTTTAAGTTTGAACTATGTTTCCAAGTTTTATGAGTTCAATGACATGTTTTATGTTATAACTCAATGGTTTACTGTTTAAATAAATATTTGATATTTCTCAAATATGTTTATACAGATGATAGTGAATAGATAGTTGGAGAACGGGTGGGTGGTGTCCCACTATTCTCACCACAGCAGCTATCCGGAAGCATTGAGGCAAATAATTCAATATTTCGGGTACAGAAAGATGCTGCAGTACTTCACCAAGGAATAAGGCGAGGAGAGGAACAAGACGTGGATGATCCATGTCGAAGTTCCTGCAGGACCTACGCCACCCGGTTGGGCGCCGTTCATCGTTACGGTGAGAGGTTGACAACCGGAGGGAATGTGGCAAGTGGCAGCCCGCGACACCATGTCACGTTTTTGCCAGCTACATGTGAGAGCTATGGAGGGCACTCCATACACGCTCGTTCCTGTGGAGGGACGAGCTAATCATGTGTGGGAAGGGAAGTACATGGAGGCAACAGATCCGGGTTGCCCAAGGTACAACCCCGCGGAGGCGAACCTCAGCCTCCAGATAAGGGCAGGAAAGGCCGTGATGGACAGCCAAGCTGCTCATACGGAATGTCTCACCATGAAGCTCAAGGAGAGCAACAACCATGGAGATCATTTCGAGCGTGCTCACAGCGCACTCCGCAATGTTCTCCTTCCGACGATTAAGCGACTGAACGAACAATATAATCAGTTGCATCGTCTGAAGAAGGCGAAGAAGAAAAGCCGTGTCGACATCGCGGCTTTGCAACAACAGGTGCAGGCTCTGACCCAGCAGAAAGAGGTCCTTACTCAAGAGTGGGACGATGATATTGAGGAGGGGAGGCTGGGAAGAGGACTACAACCAAGCCATGGACGAGGTGCACGAGTTGCAGGACCCCGTACCTCCGGTAATGGGCATACCGGTGGTAGGTGCCGCACCCATGGTCTTGGGTCTTCCGGCAATGGGGGAACCCGAAATGGAAGAGGAGGTTGTGGACCCAGAGACACCAGCAGAGGTACCGGAGGAGGACCACCCACAGGAGGTCGAATTTTACTCCGAGTAGGAGGTTACCCTGCCAAGTAGGGCAGCAAGGGTGATGTAACCAAAACTTTTGTAATCGGTGACATGTCGTGTAGACAGTAGCATATGTATAGGTAGTGATGACATGAGCACGACTTCTCGGAGACCCGAGACTAATGTATCTTGCATAAAGTTTATGCTTTATCAAGATATGTGAATGTTGTGCAAATTATTCATGCGTCACTTCAATACCTACTGTTTCATATGGAATTTTAAGTATGAAATGTGCTGATCGCTGCTGTTCTGAATTTAAGAATGACTCGTACGCGTGCCAACCCGGACGTTGGGGGTTCCAGTCAGGGGGGAGAAACCTCCCAACAACCTCCCGAGGACTCTCCAGGACACCAACAGCAGCAGCAGCAACAGCAACAACCGCCACCGCCAACGGTAACTTTGGCTGACATTGTAGCAGCGATGGCCGGATCTCATCAGCAGCATGCGGAGTTGCTGCAAACTCTCATTGCAAATACGTCTCGACCAGGGAGACGTCAAGATCGTGAGGAGCGCCAACAGAGCTCCTACTCCGATGTTCTAGCTACTCATCCCCCGGTTTTCTCAAGGGCAGATGAACCCCTCGATGCGGACAACTGGCTCCGCATGATGGAGATGAAGTTCGGGCTGCTCCAAGTAAGTGAGCAGCGCAAGACTCAGTTCACAGTCCAACAGCTCCAGGGATCCGCAAGCGCGTCGTGGGTGAATTACTGTGCTTCGCAGCCCACCAAGCGAGTTATGACCTGGACGAAATTCCGGACGGCCTTCAAGGCCTATCATATACCACCGGGTCTCATGAAGAGGAAGACGCAGGAGTTCTTACGCCTGCAGCAAGGGAGCCGGAGCGCACTGGAATACTCCAGGGCGTTCAATGATCTTGCGCTTTACGCTTCATATCACGCCGATACCGACGAGAAGTGGCGGGATCATTTCTACCAGGGGCTTAACCTGCTCCTGAAGGACAAACTGATGATGTTCAATCGCGGCAGCCTCAACGATATAATTGATGCTGCGATTGTTCAAGAGGACTCCGGCAAGGAGTTAGAGGCGGCGGAAAGGAAGCGAAGTGCGCCGCAAAGCAGCGGAGAAGGAGGTGGTCCTTCTCAGAAATACTAGATGGTGAATCGCCCACCATCGGGTCCACGCTGGCAGCCACAACAGAGGCCGATGCCATTCCGCAGTCGGCCATATTCTCCACCGGCATTCAGGCCAGCACTGCCAGCACCACCTCTGCAGCAACAACAACAACAGCGGGCGATGCCGCGTGCGTGTGCACCTCAGCAGCGCATGCCGGGCTTTCGTCCCCCGAGCACTGGCCAAGCAGCAGCCACATGCTACAAATGTGGTCGTCCAGGACACTTCTCCAGCAGTTGTCCGGAGGTGCAAGGCGGCGGAGTTGCACCGCAACTTCCGGGGAGGAATCAACCCCAGAACCCCACTAATACACGGTGGGCAAACCCTAGGCCCGGAACCATCCACCAACTTGCCATAGAGGACGTGCCGGGGGGAGAGCCGATCCTTGCGGGTATGTTCCAACTCCACCAGCATCCCGCTATAGTGTTATGTGATTCAGGCACCACGCATAGCTTCATTAGCCAAGCTTTTATTGCTAAATACAGCTTGCAAATACTACCCACCGATATTCCATACTTGATTTGTTCACCGGGTGGGGAGATCTCAGCAAGCATGATGGTTCCAAAAGTGCCATTATGCTTAGAGGGTAGATTATACCCTACGTCTATCATAGTTCTGGAGGGACAAAAGGTCGATGTCATCTTAGGGATGTCGTGGTTAACCCGTCATGGCGCTGTTTTAGACACCGTCCTCCGAATCGTGCACTTGAACTCAAAAGTGCACGAATCACACTCCTTATTTCTGGACAGTCCAGAAATCAAACTTCCAAGTATATATCAATCCACCACCATCAGATTGGAAGACATTCCAGTAGTCTGTGAGTTCCCTGACGTGTTCCCGGATGATTTACCGGGGATGCCGCCCGACAGAGAGGTGGAGTTCAAGATTGAACTTGAACCGGGAACCGAAGGCCGTACAAGATGGCGTCCAAGGAATTGGCTGAACTGAAGACTCAGCTAACAGACTTGCTGGAGAAGGGTTTTATTAGGCCAAGCTCCTCGCCATGGGGCTGTTCGGCATTATTCGTGAAGAAGAAAGACGAGACGTTGCGGCTTTGCGTGGACTATCGTCCACTAAACTCCGTACCCATCAAGAACATGTACCCGTTGCCACGGATCGACATGTTGTTTGATCAGCTGGTCGAAGCAAAGATCTTTTCCAAGATGGACTTAAGATCCGGGTACCACCAGATTAAAATACGGGCTGAGGATATTCCGAAGACAGCTTTCTCGACGAGGTACGGACTTTATGAGTACCTGGTCATGTCCTTCGGCCTCACCAATGCTCCAGCTCACTCCATGTATTTGATGAACTCGGTATTCATGCCGGAGCTGGACAAGTTTGTCGTGGTCTTCGTCGATGATATATTGGTATATTCCATGTCGGAGGAAGAACACAAGAAGAATCTGCGTATAGTCCTGCAACGGCTGCGGGATCACAAGCTATACGCGAAATTCAGCAATTGCGAGTTCTGGATATCGCAAGTGCCTTGTCTCGGGCATATCATCTCAGCGGAGGGTATCGCTGTAGACCCGAGTAAGATTACACAGTGCTGAATTGGAAGTCCATGAGGACTGTTCATGAGGTACGGAGTTTTCTCGGACTCACGGGATATTATCGGAGGTTCATTCTGAACTTCTCGAAGATTGCCAAGCCTATGACGGAGCTGCTGAAGAAGGCTACCAAATATATTTGGAGTCCAGCATGTGAAGCAGCGTTCAAGGCATTAGTGAAGCACCTGACATCAGCACCGGTTTTGGCGCAGCCAGACACAACAAAACTGTTCGATGTGTACTGCGATGCATCCGGCATTGGGCTCGGATGTGTGCTGATGCAAGACCGAAGAGTGGTCGCGTATGGATCACGGCAGCTCAGAAAGCATGAGCAGAATTATCCAACTCATGACTTGGAACTCGCTGCCGTGGTACTTGCACTTAAATGTGGAGGCACTACCTACTCGGTAACCTCGTACATTTATATACCGACCACAAAATCCTCAAGTACATATTCACTCAGAAGGAGCTGAACATGAGGCAGCGAAGATGGTTAGAGTTGATAAAGGATTACGAAATAGAGATCCATTATCACCCTGGCAAGGCAAACGTAGTGGCGGATGCGCTGAGCCGCAAGTCACACGTCAACAATCTGACCATCACATCGTTGGAAGAGAGTGAGCCACCATTGCATGTGAATCCACATGGAGCTCTCTATAACTTAGCTTTGATCCCCACCATCCATGAAGAGATAGCGGCAGCCCAAAAACATGACAAAGGCATATTGCATTTGCGGAGACGCATAGACAGTGGGGAGCTGAAATGTTTCCGGAAAGATGGAGACGACGTCTTTGGTTCAAGGACCGGATCGTCGTACCCCGTAACCCGGAGTTACGGAAGAAAATCTTTGATAAGTCTCACTTGTCAAAGTTTTCTATTCACCCTGGCAGCAACAAAATGTATCAAGAACTCAGAAGCAAGTTTTGGTGGACACGGATGAAGCGGGAGATCACAAAGTACGTGTCTGAGTGTGATACATGTCGAAGGGTGAAGGCAGATCATATGCTGAAACCAGGACTGCTACAACCACTGGGCATTCCTGCCTGGAAGTGGGAGGATGTGAGCATGGATTTCATCGTTGGTTTACCCACCACTTTTCAGAAACATGATTCTGTGTGGGTGATCGTCGACCGGCTCACCAAAGTTGCCCATTTCATCCCGGTCAACACAAACTACAACGCCAAGAAGTACGCTGAATTGTACATCTCACAGATCCTCTGCTTGTACGGCGTACCCCGCACCATTATATTGGATCGGGGAACTTTATTCGTGTCCCATTTTTGGGAGCAGCTACATACTGCGTTGGGGACGAAGCTGATCTGTAGTTCAGCATACCACCCGCAGACGGATGGGCAAACCGAGCGGGTAAATCAAACTTTGGAAGATATGCTATGAGCTTGCGCTATCAACCACGGCAAGAATTTATTCGTGTCCCATTTTTGGGAACAGCTACATACTGCGTTGGGGACGAAGCTGATCCGTAGTTCAGCGTACCACCCGCAGACGGATGGGCAAACCGAGCGGGTAAATCAAACTTTGGAAGATATGCTATGAGCTTGCGCTATCAACCACGGCAAGAATTGGGATGATCACTTGCCGTTGGATGAGTTCTCGTGCAACAATGGGTACCAAGCCAGCATCAAGATGGCGCCTTACGAGGCGCTATACGGAAGAAAATGCCGCACACCACTGAATTGGTGTGAGACTGGCGAAAGGGTTACCTTCGGAATTGACCTTGTCAATAACGCGGAGGAAAAGGTTCGGCTGATTCCAGCGAACCTAAAAGCCGCCCAATCCTGACAAAAACAGTATGCGGATCGGAGAAGACGCCCATTACAATTTGAAGTCAGGGATCACGTAAATCTATGTGTATCTCCAATGAGGGGTGTGAACAGGTTTGGGGTGAGAGGAAAGTTGGCACCCCGATTCATCGGTCCATTTCAGATTACAGAAAGATGTGGATCAGTATCATACCGGCTGAAATTACTAGAAGCACTTTCCGGTGTGCATGACGTCTTTCACATTTCCCAGCTGAGGAAGTGTCTGAAGCTATCAACTACCATTCAGCTGGAGGATATAGAAGAACTGAAACCGGATCTCCCGTATCGGGAGGAACTGGTTCAGATTATTGATGAAAAGGCCCGAACCACACGCAACCGTACGTTGTGGTTCTACAAGGTTCTATGGAGTAATCACTCCGTGGACGAAGCGACATGGGAGAGCGACGGATTTCTTCGCGTTAACTACCCCGACTTTTTCACGTCGCATATACGGTAATTTTTCCACCGTCCTCCCTCTCATTTTTCACCTTATAATCTCGGGATGAGATTCTTTTAAGGGGGGAGGAATGTAAGGGGCTAAGGTTTTGGCACATATTCAAAGTGTTCATCACCACACACACCCTTCATTTGAAGAAACTTGATGAACACATTTAAAGAGCAAGTAACCACCATCAACATGCTCATTGGAGAATGAACTCACAAAATGCAAAAGTGGCATTTTACACATACATCATATGGGGGCTGGGCATATGAAAAAGTCCTACACCTTACAAGGAATGTCCATGTTAAATTTCACCCAAGTCCAAAACCTTTTTGAGGTCTTTTTCGGTATAACTAAAAAGAGGGTGATTTGAACTCAAATTCAAATTCAAACTGTTTCCATCCCATGAATTCAAAAGTGGGAGGCATATTCTTACTCAGCACAATTTTGTGAGCTCACACACCAATTTTCACTCCATTTGGAATTAATCTTGACATGAGCTTAGTTTAGCAAATTGAAACTTTATTTGAATTTCAAAATGCATATGTGCTGAAATTTAGGCAAACAAAAACCAATTTGAATTCTATCCAATTCAAATGGCCCAGGGGTAGATAATTCAAATGACCAGGGTTAATTGGGTCTCTACTGTTTAGAGCAGTGGGGAAATTTTAATTTCAGAGATTAAACCCTGGGTGGGACCCACTTGTCAGTCTCAGCAGCAAAAACAACCGACTGAAGCCCGAGCTTGGTTACTCGCGCGCGAGCCAGCAGCCGCCACTGCGAAGGATCAATCGGAACAGCAGCTGTTTGCCGCCCCGAACCGCTGAACCGCGTCGCTGTCTTCTTATCCCCGAGCCCGAGCCGGCGAGAGAGGCATTCGGCTGCTTCTATGCTCCCTCGCGCAAGAAACACAGCTCTCGCCGCCGCTCTCTCGGTTGATCGGAGAAGCCCACGATCACAGCCTCTCCACTCCCTCCGAGCTGCAAAACGGTACTAGAGGCTTCCCTTCTCCTTCCCCGTCATAGGGAATTAGCTGAACTCGGTTGATCTCGCCCCTACAAAAGGTTCTTTCCGGTGACCTAAGTTCGCCGCACCTCGGGCTCCCGTGGACAGCCCAAACGGGAGGGTGTTATGCCCAAGCTAAGGAGTCCCCGGACGCGTTAGAGACTGGTGCTGCTCACCTACGAACCATAGCTCGAGTGTTTGATCACCAGCGACGAATTTCAGTTTTCCTTTTCACTCGGCGCAGACCGACCTTCGGGTGTGAATCCGCCAAATTCACACTCTATAATTGTTTAGGGAGTCTCAGACCTGTAATAGCCCTAACTTTTGTAAAGTTTGATGTCAACTTATGAAAAATAGTTAAGGCGATAAAAGACTATAGTTGTGTCACATGAAATGATGAACACAAAGATGGACATGTGATAGAGTTAAAAATTTTCTCTAGCCCATGCTCAACACGTGTTAACCTAGGGAAAAGAATTTCACTCCCGAAACTCTAACTCATGTGCACCTTTTCTATGAGGAGAGTGGAGGAAATTTAAACACCATTTTGAATCTTTTGAAAGGATTTCTATTCAGATTGTCCAAGGGCCTATATGATAGATCATAGATGCATCTCTCATGTATTCAAGAGCCTAAGTTTCAAATATGGAGAATTTTAGGTTTCATATACTATTTACTCCGAGTATTAAATGAGGGCACATTCAAATTCAAACTTGAATTTGAATTTTGAACCAAACAAACTCAATTTTGAAATCTGATTGCAGATTCGTGTTCCTCGTAATTCTTTTGACCTATCCACCAAGTTTGATCATATTTGGAGCTCATTTGCTATTTTAAATCAAATTGTGGATAAGAAGCAAAATTGTGGCTCTGGACCCCACCGGTCAGTCTCACAAAAATGCAACCGACTCCAGCGACGCAGCAGCTCGGTGCCAGCCACCTCCCACGCCACCTCCTGCTGGCTCATCATTTTGCTCGTTCTGATCACCACAGCAAGTGCCACAACCCTCTTTTTCCTCTCCCAGCTCGAGCCCATCCTCAGTGGTCTGCTCCCGTGCGTTTGCTCCCGAGAAGAAAAACAGCAGCTGCTGCTCTATTCCTCTGATCGCCCAAGCATCCCAGATCCATTTGCCCGAGCTTCCAACAGCAAAAAGGTTCGCCCATTAGTGCTCTAGCTGGCTAGCACCCTTCCTCCACCGTCATGAGCTCACCGGCGCCTAGAAATGACTTGATTGCTGCTGCTCCCGAGTTCAAACTCAAGGAACCGAAACTGATCACCGTGGACAGCCCAAGCCAGCAGTGATCACGGCCAAGCAAGCCACCCCATTGGTGCACCTACAAGGCTAGTTGCTCACCTCCGAAGCTCAGCCCTATCCATTGATCACAGAGGGAGGATTTCAAGTTTTTCTCCCGGGCAGCAGAAACTGACCTTGAGGTAAGGAATTGCAAAATTCGTCCTCAAATCGTGTTTGTTGGGTTTCAAACTTCATACACAGGATGTTAACTGTCTAGCACACCTCCTCTATCGATTTTGGGCCAATAAATTGAGTGTAGAGTGAGGAATCCGAGTTCTTTTCGAGGGTATAGCGCTGGACCATATCTTGTGCACGGTGCCGATAGGTTTGGAGCACTTCCCGGCTTGTTTAGACCACATGTCGGTCTTCTACATGATTCCCTGGTGCTATAGAGCCCAAGAACAGACCTTTTGGTGGAGAATTCACCGTGCACGACCTCGCCGGAGCCCTAGGGTTTGCTGTTGCCGGTGCGCCCTATTTTCCGGCGAGTTTCAGCCGCTGCCGACCTCACCAACGTGTTCAGCGTGGGGAAAATGGGGGGCGGCCAGCAGGGGGTCCGGAGGTGGCTGAGAAGTGCTTTTCCGGTGACCTCGCCGGAGGGGTCCGCCACTACTCTGTTTGGCGCGAGGCTGGAGGTTAGGGATGACTAGTGGGACCCACTGTCGGCATTTAAACATTTTCCATATTTTCCCACTTTAGTTCAAACTTTGGAGAGCCATAACTTTGTGTAGGAGTATCCAAAAATTGTGAAACAAATTTTGTTGGATTCCTCTCAATGAGTAAAATCCAGGGGTGCAGCCCAATGTTTATGAAAATCTCTGTATTTTGCTCATTAATTTATTTAAAAACATCTTGTATGAATTTTTGCAAACGTTCTGTTTATTGGAAAATTCCTAACTTTGGACAGGATATTCTTACAAAATTCCTCGAACTCCAGTAAAAATTTCAGAGGCATTGGACCCCATTTGCGTGGTCAAATGATGTGTTCATTCCTTATGTCTCTGAAAAATGGGATAAATGGACAGGGACAATTTCAGCTTTTCCCCATTCGTTGTAAAATCCATATCTCCATGTAGGAAACTCCAAAAACGATATAACCAATTCCTATGGACTCAGGACATTTTGTAATTCACAAAAAGTCTACTTTGCAGCATAGGAAAGCTTAATACCTAGGGGGTAAAGGCAGATTAGTGAAAATCACATAAGGAATTATTGTGATCACCTTGAGCCATTTCATGAGCTCAATTTTTGCAAACTGCCTAAATAACTTCCATAGAGGCTGTGGTTAAATTCTCAGCTTCATTGCACCTCTGGAAATTGAGCTACCATCTTTTAGGTTTAAGTGTTCATATAATGGACTTAATTACATGGTGATTACTAGTATCTCTTTTCACCCTAGCTTTCATCTTCTCTAAGGTTTAGATCCAACAACAGAAAACTTACTGTTGTTTATCTCTCTTATGTGTGAGTTAACTTGTACAACAGCTTTGAATAATTTTCTAAGTTGTTTTTGAATACATGTGCATAAATCATCTTAATAGCACGTGACGTCGACGTTCAACGAGGACTCGACTCTGCAGCGAGGATCTCCATCAAGTGACGAGTTTGGCATATTCTCCGGAGGAAGACTAACTCCTAGCTTCTAACAAAACCGTTCAGCAAGGCAAGCCCTGGTTTGCATATCGTTACCGTTTTAAATTTTGCTTTACTTCACATCATGTTTATTAGACTTGATATTGTGGATTATGTCTAGATGATTGAAACCTACTTGCATGGCTATTACATCCCTGATTAGAAGGTTTAGTGTAGGCTTTGCCTCGTTGTAGATGCTAGGCTAATGTTGTAGCTACCTCGGTAGAAGTCGAGTAGTAAAAAGCTACTCGCGAGAAAGGTCGAGTAATGGAGTTACTCGCGAGAGGTTGATGATACGAGCACCCTCATGAAAATGAGATAGGGACGGGGATGTTCCTGTAGGATGGAGCGCTCAAGGTTGGCCTCGACCTGCGAGGGGTGTGACAATGCTTGAGACCACATTTGGCCTGGACCGGGATGGTAAGGCAAATGTGGAGGTTGGTTGTAGCCCCGTCCGTGTCGGTTAAGGACTGTATGTATGCGGCCCTGCTGGACAAGATTGAGCTGTACCGGATATATAGTGGGGTGTGGGACCCATAAAACCGATGTAACTAGATGTACCATGATATGGAAACTCATCCTTCGCGTGGGAATGGCATTGAGAAGGCGGGAGGTGTAAATCCTTTAGCGGGCAACTTCGATGTGTCCGCATAGAGGACCATCCTGCTCGGTGCAATACATTTTTCTATGTCAGGGTGTTGTGTGAAAGGTTGCTGCATACAACGTAAGAAAGAGCTCTTGAGAGAGTCTTTCGAGGCGGGTGTATGTGTCGTGTATTCCGGGTTGTTATTGATTCGAATCACCGTCGCTCGCAAAAGAGGATTGAGCATACTTGCCTACTGCGCCGTGACGTAGTAAGAAGAGGAACTAAGTCTCCTAACTTGCTGTTTGTTGTTTAATCACTGTATTGGAACCTTGACTAAAGTAGATATAGAGCCAACTAAATTTCATTTCCACCTTAGGCTAACAACATCGGGATAAGCGTTTCTTGTTTGATTGTGGACTTCCAATGTTGTGAGGCGTGAGGACCACTAAAATGAAGGCTATAAGAATCTGAATATAAGGATCAAGTTTAGTCAAGCTGCATTTTGCAAATTCCTATTCCTACTGTCTTACTACCCCTGCATGTAGAGTTACATGTTTAGGATTGACGGTTAAGTCTTGTTAAGCCTTAGTGCTCACGGTTGCTTCTGAGTTGTTTTGCAGGTAGCAGGATGCCTGCCATGAAGAGGGTTGTTCGGTGAGACGACGAACCTCATGGTTCGTTATACTAGTTGGAAACCTAGCCGCTGCCTTTCTTTGGTGAAGCTAGTAGGAAGCGTTCACGGGCTGAACGACTTGTCTTCGGCTTAGTTAGGGTCGAGAGTGAGTAGATTGTCCAGTTTTTACATTCCGCTGCATGTGTACTTATGTTGTAAAAGAACTTATCTTGAGTAACAAAAAAAATGGTTCCGTTATGTTCTTGAGCCTCTTTTCGTGCATGCTGTTGGGTGCCGCATCGCACGGCACCACCCACTGCGATTCCCGGGCTTGGCTCCTCACAGCATGGTATCAGAGCCGCATTGGGAATAGCACGCATGAAAAGAGCATATTTTTGAAAACTTAGAAGTATACGAGTGAGGAATGTATCGTATGCCCACATAAGGAGTATTATTAGCATAGTTACTTAAGGTGGCAAGCTGACAGTGTGTTATCATTCAGTATTTCAATTTTGTAACGATGCACCTACGTGGAGGTAAGAATGGTAAGGAACGCCACCGAAAGCGGATCAATTTCGGTTAGCTCACCCATAATAGGAAAGTAGTGTGTGATGTCCCGTTCAGCAATGGATGGGAAGTGAATATGTTTTCTAAGACTCTTCATATCTTAGAGACATATGAATGGCACTAGCCTCCAGTGCGCAAACCCAGGGGCAAGAGGAGGAGACCCTATCCTGTGGTTTGTAACACGAAGTGTGTTCTTTAGGACTCTTCATGTCCTATGAGGCATACGAAAGCGCTGTTCCACCGGTGTGCTTTATTGCAAAGGTGTGGAGCCCCCGTCGGGGGGTGAATAACCCGATCATGTACCTTGAGACGTGGCTTGACTCAAGGACGGCCCGTATGGCAATGATACGGGGCGTATGTTTTTACTGTGATATGGACCTGCCTGAAATGACAAACCAATGTGTGCATCATTATTGAGTAGTTTTCTGCAGGTACATTAACCACGTTAGTACATGTCGTGTAGAAAACGTTTGTGAGTGATCGTTTTAGTGCCACCATTTGAAACGTATATGCCGGTATAAAGCCGGTTAGGATTTTAATTTGGTGAGGAAACGTAGTACCGTGATATGATTTAAACTGCATGAAAAAGAAGGTTTGAAAAGAAAAAGAGTAAATTTGGAGTCTAGGATTCTATTATGGGTTAATGAACTCCTATATTGAACTAAGAGTCAATTGGGAGTATAGATTTATTCGCAAAGACTTAGGAGAAACCTCCCCTGTTTTCGGCAG
Organism: Neostapfia colusana; assembly: GCA_030760725.1. NCBI lineage: Eukaryota > Viridiplantae > Streptophyta > Magnoliopsida > Poales > Poaceae > Neostapfia > Neostapfia colusana. Next base: position 55,684,023 of record JASWHV010000014.1, on the reverse strand, counting down.
AATTTTTGCTGAATTTAAACAGGACATAAATTTTGTTTGGTCGAACCAATGGAGGTGTGTGATACATATATGGAAAGGTTTTGAAGTCTTCTACACCTTTTCTGTAGAAGTCCGGACCAGAACCACCATCCAAAGGGATGAAATTCTCAAATGAGGTTGAACTGCCCAAAAACAGGGCAGACACAAAATGCTCTCTGGAATGTTTTGTATTTCGACCATAACTTTCTATAGAAAAAAATCTAAAGGTCAAGTAAGACACCGTTGGAAAGTTTAGGAATTGTTATACGACTTTGTAGTTCAAAGTTTCTCAGGATTTGGAGTTTAATTGTCTGAAATCTTGTGGACAAAACAGCCACTTTCGAAGGAGGTGCTGTCAAAATTGTTCCAGATTTCTGTTAACTTTGAAATATCACAACTTTTGATCCAGAACTGATATGGAGGCAAATAAATACTCGTTGGAAATATATTTAAGTTAAATATAACTTTGATATTCAACTTAAGATATGAAATTGCCATTTTCATATTCAAATTCTGGGATTAAGACCTATTGGCTAATCTGAACGGAGTAGTGCTTGTTGCCTATGTAACTTAGGACTGGTTGTGGACAGGAATGTTTTAGACTTCTCTAAGTTCCATAGCATGTTCTTGAGTTATTTTCCAGTTTATCCTACTGTTGGAATTAAGGGTTTGGACAAACTTGCTCAAGTTTGGTAGATTTCAGAATTGTCGAAACCCTAGTTAGCTTGTGTAATGCTGCAATATTGATGTGATGCTTTTACGGTTAGGTTTTCAATTCAAGTTGAGTTTAAACTTTGAAATTTAACCATAAATTGCTCACTCTTGCAGCATGGATCATGCTCATTCCAGGAGTGAGGTTGGTGAGTCGAGTCACGGCGAAAGTAATTCGCCACAACAAGAAGTGCCGACATCATCAACCGGATTGGCGGGAATCTTGGCAAAGATGGCTGAGTCTCTGGATCTGTTGGTGCGACAAAGCATACGACAGGTGACACTAAAGCAAAATCCCCCACCAAGCACTTATCTGGATTTCTTAGCAAGACAACCACCGGTTTTCTCGGAAGCAAAAGAACCGTTGGAGTCGGCTCATTGGCTCCAATTTATTGAAGCCAAGTTCGATATGCTTGAATGCGATGAGTACCAGAAGACTTTATTTCCCGCTCAACAACTCCACGGAGCCGCTGGAGCTTGGTGGGCAGAGTACATCGCTACTCTTCCTGAAGGTCATCGCGTGACATGGGATGAATTCCGGGATGTTTTCCAGGCACGTCACATTTAGTTCGGAAATTCTACGAACAAAGTATCAAGATTTTCTGGAGCTAAAGCAAGGGGAAAGGAGTGCGTACAAGTAATTCAAAGAGTTTGAAGACTTGATGCAATACGCCACTCATATGGTAGACTCGGAAGCATTGAAGTGTGAATATTTCTTCCGAGGTTTGAATGTCGAACTTCAGGAACAAGTGACCTTGTTCAGTAACGGTATTTACAATGAGTTGGTAAATGCCGCTATCATTAAAGAAGACATGCATCTCCGTTGTGAAGCGGATTTGAAAACAAGTATACCGCCAAACAGTGATATCGAGGTTCGTCCGAACTATCGAGTGTGGTATTACTCGCCAGTTAGGCAACAAATTCAGCCAGTGGTGCAACTCTCACAACCACGGATGGAATTGATCACTTACGAGCCTCCACCTCAACAGCAGATGTCAGCAATTATTCGTGAAACCCTACCGCAACCAGCTACGCACGAATTATCTCCACCTCGTGTTAGTAGAGAGCTGAGGATTTCTACAACACGAAACCGTCGTGGTGCTGAGCGGAGTCACACTCGTGTGTTGTCTCGTCAATGCTCAGATCAGCATCATGAACATTCAAAGAAGAATCTTTCAAAAGCTGGAAGGGTTAATTATACTGCTATTAAGGACATTGCTAAAGGCGGAATAGTTTTGGCGGGCATGTTCACTTTACATGAACAGCCCACTTTCGTGTTGTTTGATTCCGGAGCCACCCACAATTTTATTAGCAGAGACTACGTGCTGAAGAATAATCTTCCATTTAGCACAGTTAAGCATCCGTTTCATATCAGCTCACCCGGAGGCAAGATATCAACAGATGAGATGGTCTCACGGGCACCGTTATGTTTGGGTGGAAACATCTATCCTGCATGCCATATCATACTAAAAGGCCAAAGGATTGATATTATATTGGGATGTCATGGTTGACACATTATGGAGCTATCTTTGACATTAGCTCTCGGACTGTACAACTGAATTCCCCAATACATGGTTGCAACATATTGAATCTTGTGGATCCATCACAACGTGTTGCAGAAGTGCATCAGATTGAAGCTCCTAAACTTGAGGATATTCCAGTGGTATGTGAATATCCAGATGTGTTTCTCGAAGATTTGCCGGGCATGCCGCCCGAACGTGATGTTGAGTTCAAGATTGAACTCGCACCGGGAACAACACCTATTTCTCGGCGACCATACAAAATGGCACCAAAGGAGCTAGCGGATTTGGAGGAGCAGCTGAATGACCTCATGGACAAAGGTTTTATACGCCCAAGTTCATTACCTTGGGGCTGTTCCACACTCTTCGTGAAGAAGGACGAGACTTTGAGGCTATGCGCATATTATCGTCCACTGAATGCTGTCACTACCAAGAATAAGTATCCACTACCGTGCATCGATATTTTATTTGATCAACTAGTGGGTGCTAAGGTATTCTCCAAGATGGATCTTTGGTCTGGGTATCACCAGAAAAAAATCCGGGCAGAAGACGTACCTAAGACGGCGTTCTCGGCAAGATATAGTCTTTATGAATATCTTGTCATGTCCTTTGGGTTGACCAATGCTCCGGCTCACTTTATGTATCTCATGAACTCTGTGTTCATGCCGGAGTTAGATAAGTTCGTCGTGGTTTTCATCGACGACATCTTGGTCTATTCAAAGTCAGAAGAAGAACACGCTGAACATTTGCGTATTGTACTCCAACGCTTGAGGGATCACAAGCTTTATGCAAAGTTCAGTAAATGTGAGTTTTGGATCAGCAAAGTGCCATTTCTTGGGCATATTATTTCAGCGGAAGGTATCGCTGTGGACCCAAGTAAAATCGAGCAAGTGCTGAATTGGAAATATCCAACATCTGTTCAGGAAGTGAGGAGTTTCCTAGGTTTAGCGGGTTATTACCGGAGATTAATTCCAAACTTCTGCAAAGTCGCTAAACCTATGACGGAGCAGTTGAAGAAAAGCACCAAGTATGATTGGAGTAATTCATGTGAACAAGCTTTTCAAACTTTAGTGAAGCATCTCACTACAGCTCCAGTTTTGGCCCAGCCGGACACAACGAAGCCGTTTGATGTTTATTGTGATGCATCCGGCATCGGTTTGGGTTGTGTGTTGATGCAAAAAGGACGTGTGGTCACGTATGGATCCCGACAACTCAGGGGTCATGAGCAGAATTACCCGACGCAGGACCTTGAGCTAGCTGCAGTGGTCTTAGCATTGAAAATGTGGAGGCATTGTCTACTAGGCAATCTAGTACATCTCTACACTGACCACAAAAGCTTGAAGTACATCTTCACACAGAAGGAACTGAATATGAGGCAGCGAAGATGGCTCGAATTGATCAAGGATTACGAACTTGAAATTCATTACCACCCGGGTAAAGCGAATGTGGTTGCCGATGCACTTAGTCGAAAAGCCCACATTCACCATTTAGCCATGGCTGCACATGAAGAAGGAGAACCAAGCCTGCTCTTAGTTCCCTAGGATCGCTGTTCAACTTCGCTCTTATTCCTACAATCCGAGATGAGATTGTAGAGGCTCAGAAGAGAGACAAGGGTATGTCCCACATTCGGAGAAGAGTGGACAGCGGTGAATTGAAGATGTTCCGCAAGGATGAAGAGGGTACTCTATGGTTTAACAACTGCATAGTGGTACCTCGAAACATGAAATTGCGGAGGAAGATATTTGATGAAGCACATTTATCCAAATACTCCATTCATCCGGGAAGCAATAAGATGTACCAGAACTTGAAATCTACGTTCTGGTGGACACAGATGAAAAGAGAGATTGCAAAGTACGTATCCGAGTGTGATACGTGTCGGCGGGTTAAAGCCGACCATATGAGGAAAGCCGGACCACTTCAACTGCTGAAGGTTCCACCATGGAAGTGGGAAGACATAAGTATGGACTTCATCGTCGGTTTATTCATGACCAGCAACAAGCATGATGTTATTTGGGTAATCGTCGATCGTTTGACCAAGACAGAACATTTTATTCCAGTCCATACTAAATATGTGGCAAAGAAGTATGCGGAGCTGTTCATCTCGAGGATCGTGTGTTTACACGGGGTTCCCCGCACCATAGTTTCTGATCGAGGTGCGTTATTCGTATCCAGATTTTGGGAGCAACTGCATGGTTCCTTGGGAACCAAGTTAATTCGGAGTTCAGCGTATCATCCGCAAACTGATGGTCAACCGGAGAGGATAAATCAGATTCTGGAGGATATGCTACGGGCATGTGTCATCAATCATGGGAATAATTTTGGGATGACCATCTACCGTTAGCAGAATTCTCATATAATAATGGTTATCAATCCAGCATCAAGATGGCCCCGTATGAAGCTCTTTATGGTCGGAAGTGCCGCACACAACTGAATTGGTGTGAGTCTGGCGAGAGAGTGGTCTACGGTATTGATTTAGTGAATGAAGCCGTGGAACGAGTGCGAGTGATTCAAGCCAATTTAAAGGCTGCTCAATCTCGGCAGAAAAGCTATGCAGACAAAAGACGTCGACCTCTTCACTTCGACATCAGGGGCCACGTTTATCTTCGTGTCTCTCTGATGAAAGGGGTTCACCATTTCGGAGTGAAAGGTAAGCTCGCTCCGCAATCCATTGGACCGTTTGCTGTCACTGAAATATGCGGACCCGTGGCCTATCGTCTGGAGCTACCGGCATCACTTTCGGGTATTCACAATGTTTTCCACGTCTCTCAGCTGCGAAAATGTCTTAAGTACCCAACCGCAGTTCATATGGAGAACATTGAGGATCTTCAACTGGATCTCACTTATTCTGAGTATCCAATACAGATTATCGACGAGAAGACTTGCGCCACAAGAAATCGGACATTGCGATTTTACAAAGTCTTGTGGAGCAACCACACCGCTGATGAAGCCACGTGGGAAAGCGAGGAATTTCTCCGTCTAAATTTTCCAGACTTGTTTGCACCATATGTCCAGTAGTCATTCTCCCTTCTTCTTTCTTTTGTAATCTCGGGATAAGATTCTTTTAAGGGGGGAGGAATGTAACAGCCCTAACTTTTGTAAAGTTTGATGTCAACTTATGAACTAAAGTTAAGGCGATAAAAGACTATAGTTGTGTCACATGAAATGATGAACACAAATATGGACATGTGAGGGAGTTAAAAATTTTCTCTAGCCCATGCTCAACACGTGTTGACCTAGGGAAAAGAATTTCACTCCCGAAACTCTAACTCATGTGCACCTTTTCTATGAGGAGGGTGGAAGAAATTTAAACACCATTTTGAATCTTTTGAAAGGATTTCTATTCAGATTGTCCAAAGGCCTATATGTGAGATCATAGATGCATCTCTCATGTATTCAAGAGCCTAAGTTTCAAATTTGGAGAATTTTAGGTTTCATATACTATTTATTCCGAGGATTAAATGAGGGCACATTAAATTCAAACTTGAATTTGAATTTTGAACCAAACAAACTCAATTTTGAAATCTGATTGCAGATTTGTGTTCCTCGTAATTCTTTTGACCTATCCTCCAAGTTTGATCATATTTGGAGCTCATTTGCTATTTTAAATCAAATTGTGGATAAGAAGCAAAATTGTGGCTGTGGACCCCACCGGTCAGTCTCACAAAAATGCAACCGACTCCAGCGATGCAGCAGCTCGGTGCCGGCCACCTCCAACACCACCTCCTGCTGGCTCGTAATTTTGCTCGTTCTGATCACCACAGCAAGTGCCACAACCATCTTTTGCCTCTCCCAGCTCGAGCCCATCCTCAGTGGTCTGCTCCCGTGCGTTTGCTCCCGAGAAGAAAAACAGCAGCTGCTGCTCTGTTCCTCTGATCACCCAAGCAACGCAGCTCCATTTGCCCGAGCTTCCAACAGCAAAAAGGTTCGCCCATGAGTGCTCTAGCCGGCTAGCACCCTTCCTCCGCCGTCCTGAGCTCACCAGCGCCTAGAAATGGCTTGATTGCTGCTGCTCCTGAGTTCAAACTCGAGGAATCAAAACTGATCACCGTGGACAGCCCAAACCAGGAGTGATCACGCCCAAGCAAGCCACCACATTGGTGGACCTACAAGCCTAGTTGCTCACCTCCGAAGATCAGCCCTATCCATTGATCACAGAGGGAGAATTTCAAGTTTTTCTCCCGGGCAGAAGAAACTGACCTTGAGGTAAGGAATTACAAAATTCGTCCTCAAATCGTGTTTGTTGGGTTTCAAACTTCACACACAGGATCTTAACTGCCTATCACACCTCCTCTATCGATTTTGGGCCAAGAAATTGAGTGTAGAGCGAGGAATCCGAGTTCTTTTCGAGGGTATAGCGCTGGACCATATCGGGCGCACGGTGCCGATAGGTTTGGAGCACTTCCCCGGCTTGTTTAGACCTGATGTCGGTCTTATACATGATTCCCTGGTGCTTTGGAGCCCAAGAACCGACCATTTGGTGGAGAATTCACCGTGCACGACCTCGCCGGAGCCCTAGGGTTTGCTGTTGCCGGTGCGCGCTGTTTTCCGGCGAGTTTCAGCCGCCGGCGACCTCACCAACTTGTTCAGCGTGGGGGAAATGGGGGGGGGGGGCAGCAGGGGGTCTGGAGGTGTCTGGGAAGTGCTTTTCCGGCAACCTCGCCGGAGGGGGCCGCCACTGCTGTGTTTGGCGCGAGGCTGCCACTGTCGGTATTTAAACATTTTCCAGATTTTCCCACTTTAGTTCAAATTTTGGAGAGCCATAACTTTGTGTAGGAGTATCCAAAAATTGTGAAACAAATTTTGTTGGATTCCTCTCAAAGAGTACTATCCAGGGGTGCAGCTCAATGTTTATTAAAATCTCTGGATTTGGCTCATTAATTCATTTAAAGAAAAGCTTGTATGAATTGTTGCAGGAGTTCTGTTTATTGGAAAATTCCCACATTTGGACAGCATATTTTTACAAAATTCCTCGAACTCCAGTAAAAATTACAGAGGCATTGGACCCGATTTGCTTGGTCAAATGATGTGTTCATTCCTTATGTCTCTGAAAAATGGGAAAAATGAACAGGGACAATTTCAGCTTTTCCCCATTCTTTGTAAAATCCATATCTCCATGTACTATACTCCAAAAATGATAAAACCAATTCCTATGGACTCAGGACATTTTGTACTTAAGAAAAAGTCTACTTTGCAGCATAGGAAAGCTTAATACCTAGGGGGTAAAGGCGGATTAGTGAAAATCACATATGGAATTATTGTGATCACCTTGAGCCATTTCATGAGCTCAATTTTTGCACACTGCCTAAATACCTTCCATAGAGGCTGTGGTTAAATTCTCAACTTCATTGAACCTATGGAACTTGAGCTACCATCTTTTAGATTTAAGTGTTCATATAATGGACTTAATCACATGGTGATTACTAGTATCTCTTTTCACCCTAGCTTTCATCTTCTCTAAGGTTTAGATCCAACAACAGAAACCTTGCTGTTGTTTATCTCTCTTATGTGTGAGTTAACTTGTACAACAGTTTTGAATCATTTTCTAAATTTCTTTTGAATACATGTGCATAAATCATCTTAATAGCACGTGACGTCGACGTTCGTCGAGGACTCGACTCTGCAGCGAGGATCTCCATCTCGTGACGAGTTTGGTGGATTCTCTGGAGGAAGACTAACTCCTAGCTTCTAACAAAACCGTTGAGCAAGGCAAGCCCCAGTTTGCATATCGTTACCATTTTAAATTTTGCTTTACTTCACATCATGTTTAGTAGACTTGATATTATGCATTATGTCTGGATGATTGAAACCCACTTGCACGGCTATTACATCCCTGATTAGAAGGTTTAGTGTAGGCTTTGCCTCGTTGTAGATGATAGGCTAATGTTGTAGCTAGCTCGGTAGAAGTCGAGTAGTAAAAAGCTACTCGCGAGAAAGGTCGAGTAATGGAGTTACTCGTGAGAGGTTGATGATAAGAGCACCCTCATGAAAATGAGATGGGGACGGGGATGTTCCTGTAGGATGGAGTGCTCAAGGTTGGCCTCGACCTGCGAGGGGTGTGACAATGCTTGAGACCACATTTGGCCTGGACCGGGATGGTAAGGCAAATGTGGAGGTTGGTTGTAGCCCCATCCGTATCGGTTAAGGACCGTATGTATGCGGCCCTGCTGGACAAGATTGAGCTGTACTGGATATATAGTGGGGTATGGGACCCATGAAACCGATATAACTCGATGGACCGTGATTAGAAACTTGTCCTTCGCGTGGAAATGGCGTTGAGAAGGCGGGAGGTGTAAATCCTTTAGCGGGCAACTTCGACGTGTCCGCGTAGAGGACCATCCTGCTCGGCACGAAACATTTTTCTATGTCGGGGTGTCGTGTGAAAGGTTGCTGCATACAATGTAAGAAAGAGCTCTTGAGAGAGTCTTTCAAGGCGGGTGTATGTGTCGTGTATTCCGGGTTGTTATTGATTCGAATCACCGTCGCTCGCGGAAGAGGATTGAGCATACTTGCCCACTGCGCCGTGACGTAGTAAGAAGAGGAACTAAGTCTCTTAACTTGCTGTTTGTGGATTAATCACTGTACTGGAACCTTGACTGAAGTAGATACAGAGCCAACTAAATTTCATTTCCACCGTAGGCTAACAACATCGGGATAAGCGTTTCTTGTTTAATTGTGGACTTCCGATGTTGTGAGGCGTGAGGACCACTAAAATGAAGGCTAAAAGAATCTGAATATAAGGATCAAGTTTAGTCAAGCTGCATTTTGCAAATTCCTATTCCTACTGTCTTACTGCCCCTGCATGTAGAGTTACATGTTTAGGATTGACGGTTAAGTCTTGTTGGGCCTTAGTGCTCACGGTTGCTCCTGAGTTGTTTTGCAGGTAGCAGGATGCCTGCCATTAAGTGGGTTGTTCGGTGAGACGACGAACCTCACGGTTCGTTATACTCATTGGAAACCAAGCCTCTGCCTTTCTTTGGTGAAGCTAGTAGGAAGCGTTCACGGGCTGAACGACTTCTCTTCGGCGTAGTTAGAGTCGAGAGTGAGTAGATTGTCCAGTTTTTACATTCCACTGCATGTGTACTTATGTTGTAAAAGAACTTATCTTGAGTAACAAAAAATGGTTCCGTTATGTTCTTGAGCCTCTTTTCGTGCAGGCTGTTGGGTGCCGCATCGCACGGCACCACCCACTGCGATTCCCGGGACGGGCTCCTCACAAAACCGTTCCTACAAGAACTATACTTAGTGGCGCACAAGTTAGCTTCACAACACCTAGCATGAGAACCCATGTATGTGGCGTATTTCCGAGCTTGCCAAAGGCGGCTGATTCGGGAAGCGTTGGGCGCACGGTGGGAGCTTACCTAGAGCCTATTCTGAGCTGCTTCTAGCCCTTGCCGAGCTTCCCTAGGGTTCCCTGATGCTCTCCGGCCTTTTGCTCGATCGGTTGGGGTGCTAGGAAGTCCGGCCGACACGGCCGAAGTTCTTCCGAAGCCGCCGCTCGTCGCCGGCTGTGTTCCGGTGATTGTCGTGACGAGCTGAGCCCAGTATCGTGTTCCCCGGATAGATTTAGGCAGAGGCGGCCAAGATCATGGAGTTTGGCGCACGACAGATGCCACCAGCGAGCTCTCTGGCGAGGGGTCGCCGCGGCTGAGCGCCGGAGGCCGGAGGTAGACGATGCCCCCGGTCCCACGCGTCAGCGGCAGATAGTTTAAAACTGGGATTCGCTGTGGCACCAGATCGGGTGTGGCTGCACGCGAAGGATTCCGTAGCCCCGTGTGTCGACCGCTGAGAAGTTGACACGTAGCCCCTGTCCCACGCGCAGCGGTTTAAACTTTTTCCCGATTTTCAGATTTAGTGCAAACTTCAAACCCACATAACTTTGGCTAGGAAACTCCAAATCGAGTGAACGAAATTTTGTTGGATTCATATCTCTGAGCACTTTCCAGAAAATTAAGTTTCACTTTATGAAAATCCTTAGTTCTCCAGAATTAATTCTTCAAAATTTAAACTGTTTAGAATTTTAACTGGAGAACCCTTGGAGGAAATTTCTGAAATTTTGCTGGGATGTTCACCAAAATATCTCTGAGCTACCATAAGAATTTCAGATCCATTTGAGCTCATTTGATCCACCTAATGGTGTGATTAATAAAACTGTTACAGAGAAAATAGAAAATGTCTAGAAACATTTTCAGAATTTCTCTGAAATTGTTTAGCTCATATCTGTAGCTAGGAAACTTCAAATTAAGTGAGACCAACTCCATTAGAACCCTATAAAAATCTAGTTTTTATAAAGTCATGGCTTGCTCCATAAAAATCCCAAGAACACGCTAAGAGCTGCAATTAAGGTCAAGTACATAATTATTTGTGGAGAACTCAAATGAGCTTTACTGCAAATAAAACTTTGCCAAGTCTCTGTTTAGGTTGTAACCAAACCACAGTAAAAATTTCAGAGTCATTGGGTCTGTCTAATAAGACTTATAGTCTTCACAAGTTTAAATTCAATTCAAATGCATTTAAATTGATACATATACATGTTATCTCATGTAGTCGCTAAGGTTGAGGAGGAACCCGAAGTCTTAGACTTCGTCACTCCGGAAGAGCAGCTAGCCTACGACCAAGAGCAGCAAGGCAAGCTCCGGTTTGCATTATCCTGTTTTACAAATTTTTACTGTTTTGAGAACTTACTTTGAGCACCCACTTATTTCTTGCATTAGAGTCTTGTTTGAAACCCAATTGCATAGCCAATAAAACCATGGGTTAGGATTAGGATTGAAAACCCCGTTTAGCTGCTGCAATGCTAAGATAGTGTAGGATTCGGTACAAGTTGAGTAGTTGGAACTACTCGCGAGGATAGGCTAGAGGCACTCGACTCGGGTAAAGATAGCAAATGAAACACATGGAAAGAAAAATGAGACCGAGCGGAGAGTAAGGGCAGCAGGACTTTGGGGCCTGGGTGCTATAGCTCTGCTTGTGTTGATTGAGGACCGAGCCATGTGCGGGCCTGTTGAACAAGCTAGAACAGTACCGAAGACCTACCAGCTATATGGGAACCGGGAAACCGATGTATCTCGGGTAGCTGGGTGTTGAGGCACAGCTGGTCGTTCAGAGGGTAGGTTGAGAGCTCGAGGTGTAAATCAGCTGGCGGCACTGTGGATGCGCGCGCAGCGACCTCTTGCTCGGGACGATTGGACCGGTTCAACATTTGTCTGACCGGTGAAAGGTGGTTGCGTACGACGTCCGTAATGGTTGCTGTAGGCAACATCGAGTACGGGCGTACGTGACGGGTTATTCGGGTAACCCTGTAGGTGTAAATCGATTATAATCGCCGACCCTTGTGGTCAGTGAGTACCACTTGTTCACTGTACCGTGACGTAGAAAGAACAGGCTAGATACATGTTAAAAGTTTTCTGATTTGAAAGATATACTTTGCTTGTTAATGTCTTGTTGTAGTTTAGAGCTGATTAAAGTTCTTTTCAACATTGGGCAAAGTACATGAGGGAAATGCGTTTCTTGTTTGATTGCGGCTCTCTCATGTGCCTTAGCGTAAGGTTCTCCACAACCTGCTGCTAAAACTTGAAAGTAAGGTTATACTAATTAGGCGAGTCCTTTGCAACTTATTTTACCTCATGTACCCTATGAACCTTCATGTAGAAGTTTCATGCATAGGAGAGACGGGTCAGTCTTGCTGAGCCATCGTGCTCACTGCTTGTGTTTGAAGCTTTTGCAGGGTTTTATGAGGAAGGGATTCCGGAGGAGGAGACGGAACCCCAAGAGGGGAACCCCGTCGAGTGGGAGTCGTGCACGCTGCCGTGTTAGTGTGTGTGCGTGCTAGCGGGGACACGTTCACGCGCTGAACGTGAACTCGATGCATAGCCTATGCCCATGAGTGTAGACTGAACATATTTTGTTGTAAAAAGGTTCATACACTAGTTTATGTAATAAAACTTTGCTTCCGCTTTGTACCTTTGATGTGTGTTATCCGGTGCTGTGCAACGCAGATTCCCTCAGCGTGATCCTGGCTCGACAAGGCCGTTGGGCCCGCGTCAGTTACCCTGACACCCTAAGCCCTCCAAGCTTCGGTTTCCAAGCTCTAAAGCACCGGTGGATACTCGGGAAGATCGACATAGGAGTGAAATGGCTCGAAAATGGGTCTCAACTAGTATCGTGCGCCTGCATCTCCCCGCTATACCCGCCATCGTTAAGATCGGAAATACGCAGTGCACCATGGATTTCATGCTAGGTTTCAAAAGGGGAATTGTTGCTAAGAAAGACTAGGTCATGTGAGCGCAAATTGCAGTGCTCTAAACAATTATAGCACGAGAATTCGACTGATTCTTACCTGCGGGTTAGTTTACACCGGCCGGAAGAACTTTGCAAAATTCGTCGCCGGCGATCCATCTTTTGGCTCAAGCCTCGGAGGTAATTTGTGTGGATGTCGTGCGCGTCCAACGGTCCTCTTGCTTTGTCGTGACAGCCTCTCTGTAGGGCTGCCCACGAGAGCACCTTCTCTCGGTGCTATGGCGGCCGCCGCGGAAACCGGGGTATCTCTGTGCAGAGAGCACGTACTCACTCGGTGATGGCTCGAGGATGTTGTTGAAGGGTCTGTGGTGTTGTTTGTCTGCTCTGCTTGGGCTTGTGTATGGGCTACGGTGGTGACCGAGTGATCGGAAGGCAGCGGCAGCGCTCTGTTCGGTCCTTGTGCGAGGAGAAGGGAGCAGCGCCGGGTCTTCGGTGATAAGGGCGAAAGGGAGCACGGGAGAGGAGATAAGAACAGGGAGGAGCAGCTCGCCAGAGCACGTACGGCAGAGGTACGTCAGTTCTGTCCGTGGCTCGTTGTCGCACGGTTAGGAGTCGGTCTGCCCGGTTGCTTCGCGTGGGAGATGAAAAACAGAGACCAAACACTGCACAGTTGAAGATATTTTGCACATTTTAAATCCTCAATGAAATGTTGGTCCCAGCCCCTTCTTATCCCTCTGCAAAATATCTCCCAAAATTTAAAAATGGTGAAATCAAATTGTGGGAGTTCAAATATGAGGTGCATTTGGATAATCGGGTAAGTTTCATCCAAATTCAAATAGGTATTTGAATTCTTTGTTATTTAAAGTCCATTTTGGAAAATGAGTTGCAAACCATTTCAAAAATTCATGAAACTTTGCATACCCCCTAATTAGGACCTAAGGAATTCAAATATGCAATCTGATTTTTATTTTGGCTGCTGCAAATGAGATTTTTAGCACATCAGTTTTGAAATTCATAGTGTTGCTCTCATTTGAATTTTGAGTTGAACAAATTTGTTCCAAATCTGACTTTAGCTTTCTCTCCCATATGGGAACTTCCCATCTTGGTTTTAGACCCCTCTTGGATTCCAAGTTTTCAAACAAACATCTGAACTTATGTGAAGAAAGCCCTCATGTGGGTTATCACATGTGGAAAAGTTTTAATAAGTCCCAAATTTCATTCATATGAAACCAACTTTTGCAAACAAGAGTTTCTTTGTATTCACATTTTTTGGGACCTTTACATTCCTCCCCCCTTAAAAGGAATCTCATCCCAAGATTACAAAAGAAGAACGAGACGGGAGGTAATTACAATATTAATGACAAAAGTTCCGGATAGTTCTTGTGGATGCAACCTTCTGTTTCCCACGTCGCCTCTTCCGGGGTATGATTACTCCACAGGACTTTGTAAAATCTCAAAGTCCGGTTTCGGGTGATCCGGGTCTTTTCGTCGATAATCTGAACTGGTTGCTCGACATAGGTGAGATCCAGCTTCAACTCGTCGATGTCTTCGGTGCGGACAGCAGCGGTAAACTTGAGACACTTACGCAGCTGAGACACGTGAAATATGTCGTGAATACCGGCAAGGCTTGCCGGTAGTTCCAGCCGGTAGGCTACAGTCCTGCACTTCTCCGTTATGGCAAACGGACCGATGAATCAGGGAGCAAGTTTCCCCTTGACACCGAACCGATGAATCCCTTTCATCGGAGACACACGAAGATACACGTGCTCTACGACGTCAAAATATAGCGGTCATCGCCTCTGATCCGCGTAGCTTTTCTGACGAGATTGGGCAGCTTTGAGGTTTTCTTGTATTATCCGAACTCTCTCTTCGGCTTCATTGAAAAGATCAACCCCGAACGCTCGTTCACTGGACTCACACCAATTCAATGGTGTATGGCACTTCCAGTCGTATAGAGCTTCATATGGTGCCATTTTGATGCTCGTCAGATATCCGTTGTTGTACGAGAACTCCGCCAACGGTAAGTGATCATCCCAGCTCTTACCATGGTGGATGGCACATGCTCTTAGCATATCTTCCAGTATTTGATTGACCCTCTCAGTTTGCCCATCGGTTTGAGGGTGATACATGGAGCTTATAATCAGTTTGGTTCCCAAGGATGCGTGTAGCTGCTCCCGGAAACGGGCTACGGACAGCAATCCTCTATCGGACACAATGGTGCGGGGAACTCCATGTAAGCACAAGATCCATGCTATGTACAGCTCCGCATACTGCTTTGCGTTATACCATGTATGCACCGGGATGAAGTGTGCTGATTTAGTTAACCGTGTGGCGGACCGGAATCCGCTCATCCAGGATTGCAGATGGTGGTGCCGCATGATGCGACACCCGACAGCACACATCATAAGGATACGTTGTATTACATAGGAAAACCAACTGAAACTGTACAAACTGGTACAATACTCAGTTACAAACTAAGGTATACATTACACAGCGGAAGTTTTAATTTGTACAACTCACGCCCGCCTATCTAGCAAAAGTCGGTTGCCCAGCCCTAGGGCAACCCACACTTGCTGCACTCCTCAGCTCAGCGCAGCGTGTACGGCTCCCACTCAGCCGTGGTCCCCGACGGAGGGTAACCCTCACCGGTGGACTCGTTACCCGAGTCCGTGGGTGGCTCCTCACCTGAAAAACACTTAAGCAGCAACCGTGAGCACGATGGCTCAACAAGACTTAACCGGCTCACCTAGGCATGAAACTCTACATGTAGAGTACAATAACATTGGATGGACATGCCTATAGTTTATCCTTAGTTCATCTTTTAGCCACAAGTTAACAGTTTATGAATCTGAAATTTAGTAAGCAATATTTGGTGGCACACATGTAACAATACAATTATATCATACAGCAGAATTGAATCATAACATTCCATAAATTATCTACGTTATGATGCAGTGAACAAGTGGTACTCGTCACCACGAGGGATGGTGAATCGACTCGATATACACCTGCAGGGAAACCCAAAGAGCACGTCACGTACGCCCACCCGTGGAGCTGCACAGCACGCTCGCTCGATGCCGTACGGGACAACCTTTCACCCAACAGCCCAAACGTCGAACCGGTCGCTCCAAAATGAGCAGAAGGTTCCCTACACGGAGCATCTCTCTATGCCCGTTAGCAGATTTCCACCTTGCTGCCCTCAGCCTACACCTATAAATCGGTGCGTTATGCCTCGACGCCCTGAGGTACAGGTTACATCGGTTTGTCGGGGCCCATATATCCGATATGCCTTCGGATCGTTCAATACTTGTTCAGCAGGGCCGCACACGGATCGGTCCTCAATCGACACGGACAGGGCCATGCACACAAGACTTCCTCTTGCTGCGCCCTAGCCCCTGCCTAGTCTCATTTTCATTACTAAAGTGATCTCACATCACTCGAACCAATCCCGTGTGCCCCAAGCCTAAACTCGTGAGTAGATTCCAACTACTCGACTTGTACGGAAGTCCTATGAATCATTAAGCAGAGCCTGTCTACTCGAGGTCTTAGACACTACCCTCACTCTTATAGGAAAATTCTGGTTATGCAAGTGGGGTTCCATCCATCCTACACCTAATGCACATTCATACCTCACACTAGACATGTAAACAAAGAAAAAGTTTATAAAAAGGTTAATGCAAACTGGGGCTTGCCTTGTTGCTGCTGGTCAGTGGTTAGGTCTTCGTCCGGAAGAAGGAAGTCGAGCACTTCCGGAGTCTCCTCGCCTTCAGCGACTACACGTTAACCATATGCTACATGTCATTTTAAATGCAATATGTAAACTTGAATAAGTAATTACTATAACTCTAGCTAACCCTCCCCTTTGGTTCTGAAACTTTTATGGTGGCCTGGTAGGGTCCTAACCAGAGTCTTGACCAAGTTTCATTTGAAACAATGTTCATTTGAGCTTTGTATAAATAACAGCCTATTAGGTCAATATTAGAGTCTCTAAGTAATTCCAGGGTTTTTCATTGCTCCAACCATTACTTTATGGAAACTAGAACTTAAGTTGGTTCTAATGGAATTGGTTTCATGTCATTTGAAGAATCCTAGAGAAAGTTGTGCCATAAACGAGATTTGAGAAAATCTGAAAAATGTTTCTGTACATTTTTCTATTTTCTCAGGGCAGTTCATTTAATCACCCCATTAGGGGGACTAAATGAACTTGGATGAGTCTGAAAATTTTACTGTGACTCAAGGATTTTCCAATGAACGTCTCAGCCAAATTTCAGAATTTTTCATAAAGTAATTCTCCAGATAAAATTCCTAACAGTTTGAACTTTAGGGATTTAATTCCTGAAAACTATTAACTTTCATGAGCTGAAATTTGTATTGCTGGAAAGTACTCAAAATTCTGAGTTTAACAAAATTTGGTTCACTAAATTTGGAATTTCCTAGCCAAAGTTATGAATTTCTAAAGTTTGGGCTGATCCCTGAATTATTTTCCTACAGAAAATCCTTTCTCGCGCTCAATCCGAGGCTGACAGCGGGGCCCACCTGGTTTAATTTAAACTAACCGCGCTTGCGCACGCTTAACTCAGCGGCTGACACGAGGGGTCCGCGCCTTCGTCTACCTCCCGACGCCACCGCCCGAGCCACCGGAGCTCCGGCGAGGTCGGCGTTCCCGGCGACGTGGCTCGCCGGCGACGGTAAGACTTGCCGCCCGCACCTAATTTTGGACGCTGAACACGCTGGACACCATGCCGCCACCTGCTAAACGCCGTAGCTCGCCGGCGATGAGCTCTATGCCTCTGTGCTACCTCGGCAACGCATTCCCGCTCTCCTGACCACCTCCTTCGCGCGCTAATCGCGTCACCACGCTCAGGGAGACCTCAAGAAGCTTGGCATGACCTCGGTTGGGCCCTAAACGGCCGGCAACCTAGACCTCACCGGCGACCCTCCCTTCCGCTGGACTGTTACCGGTGAAACTAGGGTTTGGAACGGTTGCTCCTACGGTTTTCTGCTCGGAGAGATACGCACGAGTGTCTAGAACGTGTGTGAGCTACAGCTCGACCGGCGGTTGCTCCGGTGCAACGAATTTCACCGGCGACAGATTGCTAACCCAACGGGGCACCGTGGGGGAAAACTCGGGATTCTCTCTCTACCCCGCATGAAACGGTGAACGGTTTCCTCCCACAGGTTCCTCACATGTGGGCCACCTTTTCTTCTCTGGTGGTGCCACGTGATACCGCCGGGATCGGCCGGTCGCCAGTGATCAGAGAACGGCGGTAACAGCTCGTGAGCGGAACCAGTTCTTCTCATGCAGGGGGAGCTGGGTTTACTCGGAAACGAAGGAAATGGACGGGGGAGCCCGTGTGCTGGACTTTGTAGCCGCGTTTTTCACCATGAGGTGGCGGTAAACGCTCGCGCTGTCGGCTCCTCGAGCGCCCGACGGTCGCCGTGGCCTCGGTTGAGTCGGTTCAGTGAAACCGGGACACTGACCAGTGGGCCCTCCTCCCCCAATTATTTTCCCCGTTTTTCGCCTCTGTTTTTGTAGAAAATATCCCCAGATACTCACAATTGAATGTGAGACTTAGCCCCAAAGTATTGGTCTGAATTTGAGTTCTCAAATTTGAAATTTGTTTGGCTAAATTTTCTTCACATTTGAACTGAAATTCAAATTCAGATTTGAATTCTTGCAAATTTAGCTCCCGACAGATGAAGTCCAATGGGGATGAAAATTGGTAGACTAACTCAGAAATACGTGCTGAGTTTGAATATGAAGCTAACTTTTGAATTTAAGTGATGAAAGTTGCTGCAATTTGAATTTACATTCAAATTGGCCTCTTTTTCAAATGCCTCCAAAAGTGCCTCAAAAAGTGTGGGATTTGCATGAAATTTGGCCTGAACCTTCCCAAGACTTTTTAAGTGCTAGGGGTGAGCTCAACCTCTCATGTTCATGTGTATAAATATTACTTCGTGAAAGTTAGGGCTTTCCCCCTAAACACCCTTTTGATGGAGGTTACTTGCTCTTCACAAATCTTCACAACATATCCCCAACCAAAAACTGTGGGGTTGTGAGGTGATGAAAAGTTTTTGTAAGTCCCTTTTCTTGGGCTTTTATATCCCTCCCCCCTTAAAAGAATCTCGTCCCAAGATTACAAAAGAAGAGACAGCGATGTAAGAGGAACTCACCCGTGTTGATGCGCCATGAACTCCGGGTTAATTTGAGCGAAGGAATTCTTCGCTCTCCCACGTCCCTTCATCGGCGGTGTGGTTGCTCCAGAGGATCTTGTAGAACCACAATGTTCGGCTACGCGTGGTCCGGGCTTTCTCATCAATAATTGCCACCGGATATTCTTCATATGTCAAATCCGGTTGCAGCTCGCCGATGTATTCGGTAGGAACAGAGGCTGTATGCTTCAGACATTTTCGCAGTTGTGAAACATGGAAAACATCGTGAACACCAGCAACAAATGCCGGTAGCTCCAGCCTATACGCCGCTGGTCCACACTTCTCGGTGATAGCATAGGGTCCAATAAAACGGGGAGCGAGTTTCCCATTCACACCGAACCGGTGCACGCATTTCGTCGGAGACACACGGAGATACACATGTTCCCCGACATCAAAGTGCAGGGGTCTACGCCTCTTATCAGCGTAGCTTTTATGCCGGGATTGAGTGGCCTTCAAGTTGGCTTGAATCATCCGAACGCGCTCTTCGGCGTCGTTCACCACATCAACCCCGAATGTGACCCTTTCACCGGACTCGCACCAGTTTAATGGGGTGCGGCATTTGCTCCCGTAGAGAGCTTCATAGGGTGCCATCTTGATACTCGCTTGATAGCCGTTATTTTATGAGAATTCCGCCAACGGTAGGTGATTATCCCAGTTCCTACCGTGGTGGATGGTACATGCTCTCAACATGTCCTCAAGTACTTGGTTCACCCTCTCTGTTTGCCCGTCTGTCTGAGGGTGATAGGCGGAGATTCTAATCAGCTTAGTGCCCAGAGCAGCGTGCAACTGCTCCCAAAAGCAAGATACAAATAATGCACCTCGGTCGTAGATTATGGTCTTGGGTACTCCATATAAACATAGAATCTTCGCTATGTACAGCTCCGCATATTTGCCGGCATTGTAACGTGTATGCACTGGGATGAAGTGATCCGTCTTGGTTAACCGATCAACGATTACCCAAATGGAATCATGCTTGTTGGAAGTCAAGGGTAATACCACAATGAAATCCATGCTCACATCTTCCCAATTCCATGCCGGGATTTTCAGGGGTTGCAGCAGCCCTGATTTCCTTATATGATCAGCTTTCACTCGTCTACACGTATCATACTCGGATACATACTTCACCACTTCCCGCTTCATCCGTGTCCACCAAAATTTCTTTTTCAAATCTTGGCACATTTTGTTGCTGCCCAGATGAATGGAGTATTTAGACAAGTGAGCTTCACCGAGGATCTTTCTCCTCAGCTCCATAACCCGGGGTACGACTATGCGGTCATTGAACCATAGCGTTCCCTCCTCATCTTTCCGGAAACATTTGATATCCCCCTTGTCTATCCGTCTCCGGAGATGTGCCATGCCCTTATCAACTTTCTGAGCTGCAATGATGTCCTCCCTAATAGTAGGGATGAGGGCAAGGTTGTAGAGAGATCCATAAGGAACCAAGTATAAACTCGACTCTTCCTCCTCCACCGGTGTAATGGTGAGGTTATGGACATGTGATTTCTTACTCAGCGCGTCGGCAACCACATTCGCCTTGCCGGGGTGGTAATGAATCTCAATCTCATAGTCTTTGATTAGTTCTAACCACCTCCTTTGCCTCATATTCAGCTCCTTCTGGGTGAAAATGTACTTCAAGCTCTTGTGGTCGGTGTAGAGATGCACCAAATTCCCCAGGATATAGTGCCTCCACATTTTCAGGGCCAACACCACAGCATCAATCTCAAGATCATGAGTCGGATAGTGCTGCTCATGGTTCCGAAGTTGGCGTGAGCCATATGCGACCACACGTCCTTCCTGCTGTGAGACCTATGTGTGCTGAATACATTGGCAATTAGGATAAAAGTTAGCATTAACATTCAAAGTTTTGAATATTGCCAAAATATTTTTCTGTGGCAAGGTCCGACAAGTTCTTTGTTAGGTCCGCCAAGTGTTGGCAAGGTCCGACGCAAGGTCCGGAGAGCTCCTGCAAGGTCCGAAGAGCTTCTGTGAGGTCCGGAGCTTGTTTTTAGGGAGCTCCCGTGAAGTTCAACTCGTAGAACTGCAGCGTCTTGTTTTTGCTTTTAACTCGCAATGTTTCAAACTTGCTTTATGGGAATGTTTGCTTAGTATTAATTTGCTAAGTTTTTCGTGTGTTTTGGTGGTTATGGCTGTTATCATTTGATATGGTTTGCAACATGCTTATGTGACGTGCTCATGTAAGGTGTTGTGGTTTTCGAACTAACGTGAGTCAAGTCGAGGACTTGTGCTCGGAAGAATTGGTTGTTTATTCATGTGCAGGTGTTGCTTGAGTTCAATACATGGCTGGTGACGGGATCCTTGGACTATTCTCAGGGAGGAGATGAGGTTCCAACAACCAAGTTCGGGAGGAGCTGTGGTTGAGTTGATCGGGAGGTCGCGCAGCATGTTTGGATCAAGGGCAGTGCATATGAAGGTTGCGTGTACGTCGTTGGAAGGTGTTTGCACGTGTGCAAGGAGTGCATGGACGTGGCAACATTGTTCCAAGGCGTGATGAAGAGAAGTGGACGTAAAGAATTGGTCGGAAAGGTCCAACCGGCTGGATTGCGTACTCAGGCTGAGGCTGAGTCGGATATGGCTCAAATATGGAAGATTTGAGTTGGTTATGATAGGATTTCGTGCTAGGCACGAAGTTGAGTTGTTTTAGGAATGTTTAGGACGTTCCTATGGTGTTTGGAAGTCTCACGATTGCTTCTATCTGTGAATAGGAGAGTCCTGAGCAGTTACGGTAAGTTAGGATACGAGTCCAATTAGGAGTAGGAGTCCTAGATTGGATTGATTAGCCTGAGGGCTGGCTATAAAAGCAAGGGAGGCCAGAGCTCTCGTGGGTAGAGAACTTTGGGCTGTTCTCTTGTGTTTCTATTGAATAAAGTTCATAGTTTTGAGGAGCTTTTGTGCCTTGTTCGTCCGACTTGTTTTTCGTCAAGTCTTTCTTGCCGAGTTTCTGGACAGACCGACGTTTCTTAGGTGTTTCGTTCATAACTCGAGTTTTACAGATGCGATTGACGTGATTCTTTTTGAGTTGTCTTCACAACTCAATTATCTATCATCTGTGAAGTTTTCACGAGCTTCGGATCTGTAGTTTTTGTGATACACGAGTTTCTTTGCAGCGTTGCAGATCTGTTTTATATCGGGTAGAACAGATTTATCTTCGTTTAATGTTTTGATCGTATCTCAAGTTTTACTTCGTGTTTTCAAGTGATTCTTGTTGCATTAGATCCGTGACTTGATTCTCTACCTCTCTACTTGATTTTTCATGGTTGAACACGTTTGAAAACACTTGCACACACAGTTTCTTTAACCGATTGATTTTTTGCTGAGGGGTTTTTGTTGTTTCCGCTGCGAAAAGTTTTACTCTACGATTCACCCCCCTCTGGTAGCTTTTCACGTGCTCTTTGATCCTACAATTGGTGTCAGAGCCAAGGTGCTCTAATATTTGTGATTTGCACGTGTTTTGACTAACCATCATAGAGAAGTACTCCGCAAAACCTTGTGTGTTCAATGGCATCGATTTTCAGGTTTGGAAGGCGCGGATGGAGGCCTACATACAGGCGCAAGGCTTCGCCATATGGGAAAAGGTCTACCGGAACTTCGATGTACCACCCAACAATCAAGTTACGGCTGCGAACATGAGAGATGTTGACAACAACAACAAGGCTCGCAACTTGATCATCCAAGGATTGACTCAAAGCGACTTCGACCGTGTTGCACACCTCCGATCTGCATATGATGTTTGGAAAGCTCTTTGTGACTACCATGAAGGATCCAATACGATCAAGGGTAAGGCAAGATATGTTCAAGAAAGAATACATGCATTTTTAGATGCAACCCGGTGAGTCAATTGACGAGCTTTTTGCTCGCTTTAATAAAATTCTCAGCAACTTACGTAGTGTCAATGTTAACTTTTCAGATGCTGAAAATGCTAGACAATTGTTAGGAGCATTAGATATGTCAATTTGGGAGATGAAAGTTACATCTATTCATGAATCTACTGTCATGAGTTCTCTTACTTTAGACGTGCTTTATTCTAAATTGAAAACTCATGAAATTGACATCATATCACGTAAAAACCCCAACAAGTCTATTGCATTTGTTTCGCAATGTGACATATCTAGTTCTAGTCAATCATCATCTAGTGGTGCACTCTCTTTGCTGTCCTCTCTAACCCTTGAACAGATTGAAGAGTTTCCAGAGGAGGAGCTTGTACTCATCTCTACTCGGTTCTCAAAAGCATTGCAAAATGTGAGAACTAGAAGGAGAGGAAGCTCCGGACCTCAACGATGTTTTGAATGTGGTAAGACAGGACATTTTCGTACCGAGCGCCCAAACCTTTCAGGTCCGACTTCACGTGAAGAAAAGCAAACAAGGCCGAAGAAATCGTTTGCAAAGAATAAGAAGAAGAAAGATTTATCAATGCGCAACATAGTGCATAGTATGATCTCTGCACTTCAAGATTTCGGCTCAAGTGATGTGGACACCTGTAGTGATGAAGAGGAAGAAGCTATGGCAAATATGTGCTGCATGGCGAGCAAGTCAAGTTCAAGCTCCGAGGAGGCAGAACACAACAGCGACGATGAAGAGGTATGTCCCACTTGTGAAGAAATGTGTGATGCTATTTCTCGTGCCACTGTTATATTAAAGAAAAAGGATAAAAAAACTTAGGAACAATGCTGTTAAAATTGAATCACTAGAATCTGAAATTAATCGTTTAAAAACTTTGATTCCTAGTGATGATTCTTGTTCCTCATGTGATTTGATTTATGAACAATTATCCTCTTTAAGAAGTGCACACGCATCTACACTTGATAAACTTGAACTTGAAATTGAAAAGAACAAAGAGCTTGCTGCACTTAATGATAAAAATTTGAAAGATGCTTGTTGTTCTACAATTGATTTGCATTGTTCTTCATGTGATGATCTAAATAAGAAACTAAATGATGCTATGAATGAGATTTCTATTTTGAACAATGCTTTACGTGTGCATGAAGTTAAATATTGTTCAAATTGCAAACTAAAAGGAAAAACTTCATGTGAAAACTGCTTTGATCTGTCCAATAAACTTGATGACATGCATAGGACACTAGATCGGTTTTCTAATGCAAATAAGAACCTAAACTTGCTGCTGAATTCTTCCAAGTCTTGTAATGATAAAACTGGTTTAGGTTTTAATTCTCATGCTCATGCTAAGGCACACCCACCTAAAGTTGTAAAGTCATTAGGAAGCGGTTTGATTCAAACAGCTCCTAGACAAAAGAGGTGATTTTCAAATCTGCAGGAGTACTGTCCTATTCGGGTTCTAATAAACGTGTTGCTTGCTCATCTAGACATGATAATAAGGTTATTTTTCATTGTACCTACTGTGGTAGAGATGGTCATGTCATGGATTTTTGTTATAGACTAGCTAAACACGATAAGAAACAACGAATACTTGCTAGATCACATAACAACCAAGCAAAATCTGCTAGACCGAATGTTCGGAGCTTGCAACCTGCTGTAATGAGTCAAAAACTTGCTCCCGGACCTACTGTTTTTTGTGCTACATATAACACATCTTCTAAGTCAGTAGTTGGGAACAAAAATTTTCGATGTTTGGCTCATAAACCTGCTGTACCTTCTCAGCTTTCGCGTGTTATTCCTGTTGGACGTCGTGTGACTCAGTACTGGATTCCTAAAAGTCTTTTAACTAACCCCAGTATTGAGTCATCGACGTATTGTGCTGCTGTGTAGGTTTCACGTTTGAGGAAGGAGAACATTTGGATTGTGGATTCAGGTTGCTCACGCCACATGACCGGTAACAAAGAATGGTTCTCCTCTCTCTCTTTTGTGTCACGTGTAGAAAATGTTACTTTCGCCGATAACTCTTCTACTCCCATAATTGCTAAAGGTTCGGTTAGAGTAAACAATCTCTACACTTTGAAAGATGTGGCACTTGTTAAAAATTTGAAATACAACTTGCTTTCGGTTTCACAATCGCTAGATGAAAATCTAGAGGTTAGCTTTGCTAAAAATTGCTGCAAGGTTGTAGATTCAAAAGGTGAGCTTTTGTTTAACATGTCTAGGTTTGGAAGAGTTTTTAAAGTTGATTTTGATTTGTCAACTTCTAAGCATCGGTGTCTAGTTGCTAATGATACAAAGGATCTATATTTTTGGCATCGTAGACTTGGTCACATAGGCTTTGATCATCTCACTTGTGTTAGTGCTCTCGATCGCATACGTGGGCTGCCGAAGCTTAAAAAGGACAATGATATTGTGTGCTCTTCTTGTAGACATGCTAAGTTTGTTGCAGGTTCACATGCTCCTCTCACAATGACCATGACAGCTGAACCGGGACAACTTTTACATCTTGACACAGTAGGTCCGGCACGTGTTCAATCCTTCGGAGGTAAATGGTATGTGCTTGTGATTGTTGATGATTATTCCAGATATTCTTGGGTTTATTTTATGGCATCTAAGAATGAAGCTTTTAGTCATTTTAGAACTTTATTTCTTAGATTATCTATTGATCACCCAGGATCATTAAAAGCAATTAGAAGTGATAACGGAACTGAATTTAAAAACCAATCCTTTGATCACTTTTGTGCTGAAAATGGAATAGATCATCAATACTCTTCACCCTATGTACCACAACAATATGGTGTCGTAGAAAGAAAGAACAGGACCTTAGTTGAGATGGCTAGGACTATGCTTGATGAATATCAAACTCCTAGGAAATTTTGGGCTGATGCAATTGCAACCGCTTGTTATGTCTCAAATCGTGTTTTCTTGCATGCTAAGCTTGGAAAAACCCCATATGAGCTCCGGTTTGGACATAGGCCTAGTGTTACACACTTTAAGGTTTTTGGTTACAAATGCTTTGTTAAGAAACATGGTAATCTTGATAAATTTGAAGCTAGATCTGTTGATGGCATGTTTCTTGGTTATCCATCTCATACTAGAGGCTACCGTGTGCTTTTACTTGACACTAACAAAATTGTGGAGACTTGCGAGGTGTCTTTTGATGAAGCTAGCCCAAGTACTAGCTCCGATATTGCATGTCCGGATCCATATCCGCACGGGAAGAGTATTTTTATTGAAGAAGATGAAGAAGTGGTGCTGCTGCCCGAAAACTCGGAAGTAAATAATGATCAAGCTGCTGATTTTGCACCACAACCAGCACCAACAGTCACTACTGCTGGTTCGGACCTTCCTCAATCAACAAGCTCTCCTAATCAAAGGTCCGAACATGAAGAAGAAGGTGCTTGTGAAGTGTTTACTTCCCTCCGAGTACTCAAAAGTCATCCTCCACAACAAATCATTGGAAGCTTGCATGAACGAGTCACTCGGTCCAAGTTTTGCGATCCAAACTCTCATGCCCATTCTGCTTTTGTTGCTTCTTTTGAACCCAAGGATATATCACACGCACTCACTAATGAATCTTGGATTAATGCCATGCAAGAAGAGTTAGAAAATTTTGAAAGAAATAATGTTTGGAAACTTGTACCTCCACCTCAAGGTCACACATTAATTGGAACTAAATGGGTATTTAAAAATAAGCAAAGTGAGGATGGGGTTGTGGTTAGGAATAAAGCTAGGTTGGTTGCTCAAGGTTTCACTCAAATTGAAGGTGTAGATTTTGATGAAACATTTGCTCCTGTTGCTAGATTAGAAGCTATAAGAATTTTTTTAGCATTTGCTGCATCTAAAGGTTTCAAGTTATATCAAATGGATGTTAAAAGTGCTTTTCTTAATGGCTACATAGAGGAGGAGGTTTATGTTAAGCAGCCACCGGGTTTTGAAAATCCAAATTTTCCTAATCATGTTTACAAACTGTCCAAAGCCTTGTACGGTCTAAAACAAGCCCCTAGAGCATGGTATGATAGGTTAAAAACATTCTTACTTGAAAAGGGGTTTACATGGGCAATGTTGATAAAACTCTTTTTGTACTTAAGCATGGCAATGACTCATTATTCGTTCAAGTGTATGTGGATGATATTATCTTTAGTTGTGCTTCTCATGATCTCGTGTCCAAGTTTCCAGCTATGATGAGTTCAGAATTTGAGATGAGTATGATGGGAGAACTCACATACTTTTTGGGGCTGCAAATCAAGCAAACAAAAGAAGGAACTTTTGTGCATCAAACTAAGTATACAAAGGACCTTCTTAAGCGCTTCAACATGGACAAATGCAAGCCTCTTCGGACACCAATGGGAACAGCAACAACACTTGAACTTGACGAAGATGGTGACCCGGTCGATAAAAAAGAATACAGAAGTATGATTGGATCACTTTTGTATCTCACGGCGTCAAGAACGGACATACAATTCAGCGTATGTCTTTGTGCACGTTTTCAAGCTTCTCCACGTGCTTCACATCGCCAAGCCATCAAAAGGATTCTCAGGTACCTAAATGGAACTCAAGAATTTGGCATTTTCTTCCTTCTTCCTCAACCGTTTCTTTGAAAGCTTTTTCGGATGCTGATTTTGGGGGTTGTAGGATTGATAGGAAAAGTACTTCGGGTGCTTGTCATTTTCTTGGTAATTCACTTGTTGCTTGGTCCTCTAGAAAACAAAGTTCAGTTGTACAATCCACGGCCGAATCTGAATATGTAGCTGCGGCTAGCGCTTGTTCACAAATTCTTTGGATTGTTCAAACACTTAAGGACTATGGGGTTGATTTAGATAGTGTTCCACTGTTTTGTGATAACACTAGTGCAATTTGTATTGCTAAAAACCCCGTGAAACACTCTAGAACTAAGCACATTGACATTAGGTATCACTTTCTTCGTGATAATGTTGAAAAAGGAAACATTGTGCTTCACCATGTCGATACCGAACAACAATTGGCTGATATTTTTACAAAACCTTTGGATTTCACTCGTTTTTGTTTCATTCGTAGTGAAATAGGGGTTATGCATCCTCATGGCTTAAATTGAGGGGGAGTTTTTGAAACTTTGAAAGTCTATGTGTGAATCTGAAACTAAAATAATATGAGCATAGTATTCCATACATATATGACTTTGTGATTCCTTTTACAGGCTGAAAGTTCTTACTACATTACTCATGTTATACATTTTGTAGTTTTTGCCATGACTAGTAATTGGAATAATTACTTACACTAAATCTGGTCATGATCGAACTTTCTTGCTGTTTTGAACTAGTTGCGTGCTCACAAGTGCTTTTAATCATTAAAAAATTAATCAAGTGATCAGCTCACATGTTGAGTTTTCAAATAAAAAATTGAGAAAAGATCAAGAGAATATGCATGCATCGTACTTCTTCTTTTGAGATTGCTTATCATTGCACTAAGATATGAACTTGGAAGGAATTGTGTATGACTAAAACCATGTCCTTAAGCTTCTGATTGTCAAATGACATAGGCTTGGCTTGGTTGGTTAGAATAAGTCTGATGCGGCATATAATCTCTTGCAAATATCATATGATCAACTTCGTGCCTTAAATGATTATGAATAATAAAAATGCAGCAACAAGTGTCATGTTTTCAGGTTTTGAAATAGTTGAGTAAGGGAGATCGTGACTTGCTTAAACTGAAAAATACATTTGATCTCTAGCATGGCTTACACTACTTTATGTATCTCATTGATGTGATAGTGTAAGTAACCTGATAGTATGACTTGGATGAGCTTTGTTTTGTATGTATATGTTATAATATGCTCATAACATTTAAAACTTTCTCTTTTGAACCTTACTAAATACATTGTCAAAGGGGGAGAAATATGTATAAGGAGAGATTTTTTTACACTTTGCATATGTTATACACTTTCCTCCTTCTCTGATTTTAAAAAATGGGGAGAAATTAATAAAGGGGGAGAAATGAGTTTTCAAAGCTTTTCAAAACTTTTCATAAGCCAATGTTCGGATTTTAATTGGTGTTGCCAATGCATTCATCAAGGGGGAGATTGTGAGACCTATGTGTGCTGAATACATTGGCAATTAGGATAAAAGTTAGCATTAACATTCAAAGTTTTGAATATTGCCAAAACATTCTTCTGTGGCAAGGTCCGACAAGTTCTTTGTTAGGTCCGCCAAGTGTTGGCAAGGTCCGACGCAAGGTCCGGAGAGCTCCTGCAAGGTCCGAAGAGCTTCTGTGAGGTCCGGAGCTTGTTTTTAGGGAGCTCCCGTGAAGTTCAACTCATAGAACTGCAGCGTCTTGTTTTTGCTTTTAACTCGCAATGTTTCAAACTTGCTTTATGGGAAGGTTTGCTTAGTATTAATTTGCTAAGTTTTTGGTGTGTTTTGGTGGTTATGGCTGTTATCATTTGATATGGTTTGCAACATGCTTATGTGACGTGCTCATGTAAGGTGTTGTGGTTTCGAACTAACGTGAGTCAAGTCGAGGACTTGTTCTCATAAGAATTGGTTGTTTATTCATGTGCAGGTGTTGCTTGAGTTCAAGACATGGCTGGTGACGGAATCCTTGGACTAGTCTCAGGGAGGAGATGAGGTTCCAACAACCAAGTTCGGGAGGAGCTGTGGTTGAGTTGATCGGGAGGTCGCGCAGCATGTTTGGATCAAGGGCAGTGCATATGAAGGTTGCGTGTACGTCGTTGGAAGGTGTTTGCACGTGTGCAAGGAGTGCATGGACGTGGCAACATTGTTCCAAGGCGTGATGAAGAGAAGTGGACGTAAAGAATTGGTCAGAAAGGTCCAACCGGCTGGATTGCGTACTCAGGCTGAGGCTGAGTCGGATATGGCTCAAATATGGAAGATTTGAGTTGGTTATGATAGGATTTCGTGCTAGGCACGAAGTTGAGTTGTTTTAGGAATGTTTAGGACATTCCTAAGGTGTTTGGAAGTCTCACGATTGCTTCTATCTGCGAATAGGAGAGTCCTGAGCAGTTATGGTAAGTTAGGATCGAGTCCAATTAGGAGTAGGAGTCCTAGATTGGATTGTTTAGGCTGAGGGCTGGCTATAAAAGCAAGGGAGGCCAGAGCTCTCGTGGGTAGAGAACTTTGGGCTGTTCCTCTTGTGTTTCTATTGAATAAAGTTCATAGTTTCGAGGAGCTTTTGTGCCTTGTTCGTCCGATTTGTTTTTCGTCAAGTCTTTCTCGCCGAGTTTCTGGACAGACGGACGTTGCTTCTGTGTTTCGTTCATAACTCGAGTTTTACAGATCCGATTGACGTGATTCTTTTCGGGTTGTATTCACAACTCAATTATCTATCATCTGTGAAATTTTCACGAGCTTCGGATCTGTAGTTTTTGAGATACACGAGTTTCGTTGCAGCATTGCAGATCTGTTTTATATCGGGTAGAACAGATTGATCTTCGTTTAATGTTTTGATCGTATCTCAAGTTTTACTTCGTGTTTTCAAGTGATTCTTGTTGCATTAGATCTGTGACTTGATTATCTACCTCTCTACTTGATTTGTCACGGTTGAACACGTTTGAAAACACTTGCATACACGGATTCTTTAACCGATTGATTTTTTGCTGTGGGGTTTTTGTTGTTTCCGCTGCGAAAAGTTTTAATCTACCATTCACCCCCCTCTGGTAGCTTTTCACGTGCTCTTTGATCCTACACCTACATCAACACGCAGCCGAGCCCAATACCAGACGCGTCACAATACACGTCGAAGGGCTTGATTGCATCCGGTTGAGCTAAGACCGGGGCTGTTGTGAGATGCTTCACCGATGCTTGGAACGCTCCTTCACACGCCGTGTCCCAAACATATTTTGCCCCTTTTTCAGCAACTCCGTCATCGGCTTAGCAAGCTTGTAGAAACTCGGAATAAATCTCCGATAGTATCCCGCTAAGCCGGGAAGCTTCTGACTTCATGGACTGAAGTGGGAGCTTTCCATTTCAGCACTTTCTCTATTTTGCTTGGGTCAACCGCAATGCCTTCCGCTGATATGATATGCCCCAAGAATGGCACTTGGCTGATCCAAAAATCACATTTGCTGAACTTGGCATAGAGTTTGTGTTCTCGCAATCGTTGAAGAACGATCCTCAAGTGTTCGGCGTGTTCTGCTTCTGTCTTGGAGTAAACCAAGATATCATCAACGAATACCACCACGAACTTGTCAAACTCTGGCATGAACACCGAGTTCATGAGATACATGAAATGGGTTGGAGCATTAGTGAGACCAAAAGACATGAAGAGATATTCATATAAGATGTATCTCGTCGGGAAGGCCGTCTTCGGGATATCCTCCGCTCGGATCTTTATCTGATGATACCCAGAGCGAAGGTCCATCTTGGAGAACACACTTGCACCCACAAGTTGATCAAACAAAATGTCAATACAGGGCAGTGGGTACTTATTTTTGATGGTGACGGCGTTGAGCGGCCGGTAGTCCACACACAGCCTCAAGGTTTCATCCTTCTTCTTCACGAACAGCGCCGAGCATCCCCAAGGTGAGGAACTCAGCCTAATGAAACCTTTGCTCAACAGATCATTGAGCTGAACTGAATCGGAGCCATTTTGTATAGCCTCCGGGAGATAGGAGTAGTCCCGGGTGCAAGCTCGATCTTGAACTCGATATCCCGCTCAGGTGGCATGACCGGAAGATCATCCAGAAACACGTCGGGGTATTCTCGGACTACGGGGATGACCTCTAATTTGAGAGCTTCAGTATTATGGATTCCTGAAACTTCCCGGACTGGATTATCTAATATGAGGGACTGCGGACGGTGTAGTGGGGAGTTGAGGTGAACCGTCCGTGATGAAGTTTCCAGGACAACGACATGGTAGCTTAGCCATGGCATCCCTAAGATTGCATCAATCTTCTGCCCCTCAAGAATAATCATAGTGGTGGGGTATATCTTTCCACCTAAGCACAATGGTGCTTTCGGAATCATCATAGTTGCTGGAATCCTTCCTCCCGGTGAGCAGATCATATAAGAACACTTAGTTG
The DNA here is from genome assembly GCA_030760725.1 of Neostapfia colusana. Taxonomy (NCBI): domain Eukaryota; kingdom Viridiplantae; phylum Streptophyta; class Magnoliopsida; order Poales; family Poaceae; genus Neostapfia; species Neostapfia colusana. The sequence goes on along the minus strand of JASWHV010000014.1, from coordinate 55,652,457 downwards.
GAAAGGCTTCCAGTTGATGCTTAACCCCCATATGATGCACTTATGAAGTTTTGGGTTGTACCAGAATCAAATAATATGATGATTGCTTGATTGTTGAGAGTGAACGTACCCGCCAGCACGTTGTCTCCTTCTGGGGCGTCCTCATTGTCGAGGTGGCGAATGCCCCCAGTCCGCTGACCAACCTTCTTGACTGGAGGTCGGCCTCGAGCACCGCCCTGGAACTGGGCTTGCCCGCTGCTCTGCTGCCCCTGGGGACAGTCCTTTGCGAAATGGCCCGCCTGGCCACACGTGAAACAAGTGTAGCGGGGTGGTCCTCCGCTGATCGGCGGACGGAAACCCGGGGCACGTTGTGGCGGTGAAAATGCCCGGGGTGCCATCTGCTGCTGCTGCTGTTGTTGCGGTCGCGGTGGTGGCATCGGTGGTCGGAACGGGGGTGCCTGGAAAGAATGACCCCCGAACTGTTGAGGTCGCGCCGGTGGATGCCACTGCTGTCCGGATGGTGTCCGTTACACCATGCGGTACTTCTGGGGAGCGCCACCCGCACTGCTGGGTGGAGTGCTGCGCTTCCGCTGCTCAGCTGCCAACTCATGCTGAGCATCCTCTTGCATTATCGCGGCATTGACGAGGTCGTTGAAGGTGCCGCGATTCCATTGAACGAGATGCGTCTTCATCTCGGGGTGTAACCCCCGATAGAAGTGCTCCTGTTTCTTCTCCTCGGTGGAGACGTAGTCCGGCGCATATTGCGCCAGATGGTTGAAGGTACGGGAGTAGTCATGGGCACTCCTCCTGCCCTGCTTCAGCTCCAAGAATTCTTGGAACTTCCTCTTCATTATCCCGGGAGGTATATGATAGGCGCGCAACGCCTCCCAGAATTCTTCCCACTCCACGGCATGGCCAGCCGGACGGGAGGCGACATAGTTCGCCCACCATGCACCAGCGGCACCGTGAAGCTGCTGCACCGTGAACAGAGTCTTTTGCCACTCCGTACATTGGAGCAGCCCGAATTTGGACTCGATTGTCCGCAGCCAGTTGTCGGCCTCCAGTGGTTCTGCGGCTTCTGTGAACACCAGAGGGTGCGTACTCATGAAATCTGAGTACGTCACATCACGGGGCTCACGAGGCCCCCTCTCTTGACGCCCCCCCCCCCCGCCTGGGACGTATTCTGCATAATCCTGAGGAGCAGGTCGGTCTGCTCCTCACGACCACCCACCAGTGCCACTATCACATCCGCTAGGGTAAGCGGAGGAGGCGGTGGTGGTTGCTGCTGCGGGGTGTTGTCGTTGGCAGGTGGCTGGGATTCATCGCCTCCCTGCTGGCTAGAGCCACCAGTCTTGTGCGTGGTCCGAGTGCGAACCATCTGCAACCATACGACATTAAACATCAGTCCCGCAACGTATTACATGCAATTTAATAAAATAGGCGTAAAACATAATGACATTAAAACATGCGATACATCTCGTATACGGATAATGTAATAACTTTGCACAAGCTACACCATTACCAGACCAAATATAAGCTATTTAAATCCAACTTGATGAACCTCCTTTTTGGAAGCTCACCACAACTAGGTTTGGTCACTACGAGACGTTACTATCGCTTGGTCATCACGTATACCACCCTTTTTATCTTCAACGACACAAACATGGTCTCTAGCGAAAGAAACTTGAGTAAAGCATATACTCAATCTTTCACTAGTTGAAGATACCCACTCATGAGTATGTTCTACCCCATTGAAAGCACTTAAACCCCCTAGGGGACAACAATCTCTCAAATGAGTTCACTGTCATTCCTCTGCCAGAATGACCAGCTTCTACATATCCAAGATTTTGATCTGGTTCTGGGCATTTTCATGACTCAAGTTGAATATCAAAGTTAAAGTTAACTTCAGTATCTTTCCAACGATTATTTATTTGTTCTCATATCAGCTCTGGTTAAAAAGTTGTGGTAATTCGAAGTCAACAGAATTTCTGGAAGAATTTCAACAGCACCTCCTTTGGGAAGTTGCTGTTTTCAACTCTGATTTCCACTGAATTCTGTGCTAAAATTTCAGAAACCTTGAATTACAAAGATGTAACATATCTTCTACCCTTTCTAAAAATGTATCATATGACAATTTTAGATTTTTCTACTGGGCGTTATGCTTGAAAAACCGAACAGTCCAAAGAGTGTTTAACTCTGTCCTGGTTCTGGACAGTTTACATTCCTATGGAATTTAGACCATCTTAAGATGTGTTTCAGCTCTGGAAGTCTACAAAAAAGTGGTAGAGTGCTTAAACACCTTTCCAGAACTATCTCTCACACCTCCATTGGCTAAATAATCTGTGAGTTATGCTCTGTTAAAGTTCAGCAAACTTGCTGCCCAAAACAGAGCACTCTGTTTTTCAATCCCTGTTTACTACAGTGATCAATTATCAAATTTTTCTATCAAACCAGGGTCTTTAATGTTGCAACTTAGTGATTTTAGTTTTTTGTTATCATTATTTTTCATGCACATGCCTACAATATGTCAGTACTACGTTCCTCAAAAAGAAAATCCTAACCGGATTATACCGGCATATACGTCACAATTGTGGCACTAAACGGCTCTCGCACGCGTATACTACACGGCATACATACGTGGTTAGTACCTGCAGAAGAACACTCAATAGTGGTGCACTCAAAGGTTGTTTCATTTCAGGAAGTTCCATATTTGAAATTAAACACAAACGCCCGTATCATTGCCATACACCCGTCCTTGAGTTAGGTCACGTCTCAAGGTACGTGATCGTGTTTCAACACCACACGACGGGGAACCCGAGTATGTCATGAACGGGTCGTCACGGTTGGGAATGTTATCAACCCAACGGATACCACCTACTGCCCTGCAGGGCACGCCGATGGAAAGCGCTACGTATGTCCTCCTGGGCTAATTCCAGACGAACACACTCTCGCGTTACTGACCACGCGATGGGGTCTCCACTTACTTGCCTAATGCACGCTAGGGATCAGCGTTTCATATGAACTCAGGAACATGAAGAGTCCAAGAGTTTCATATTAACGTCTCACACCAAGCTGTGAGACCTATCCCTGAACCATGTTCCTCGTCAGGGGAGCTAACCGAAATTGAACCGCTTTCGGTGGCGTTCCTTACCATTCTTATCAGAGCGTAGGTGCGTCTTTACATAATTAAAATTCAGAATAATAACACATATGTTAGTCATGCCACTTTAAGTAACTATGCTAATATAGTCCTTACTTGGGCAAACTACCGAATCCTTACCGTAACCCTATGTTTTCCCGTAATACAGTCCTTAAGTACTGTGCTATCCCCAATGCGGCTCTAATACCTGGCTGTGGCGGACCGGAATCCGCTCATCCAGGATCGCAGAGGGTGGTGCCGCACGATGCGACACCCAACAGCACACATCATAAGGATACATTGTATTACATAGGAAAACCAACTGAAACTGTATAAACTGGTACAATACTTAGTTACAAACTAAGCTATACATTACACAGCGGAAGTTTTAATTTGTAAAACTCACGCACGCCTATCTAGCAAAAGTCGGTTGCCCAGCCCTAGGGCAACCCACACTAGCTGCACTCCTCAGTTCATCGCGGCGTGTACAGCTCCCACTCAGCCGTGGTCCCCGACGGACGGTAACCCTCGCCGGTGGACTCGTAACCCGAGTCCGTGGGAGGCTCCTCACCTGAAAAACACTTAAGCAGCAACCGTGAGCACGATGGCTCAACAAGAATTAACCGACTCACCTAGTCATGAAACTCTACATGTAGAGTACAATAACATGGGATGGTAAGATTTCAGCAAATGGACACGCCTATAGTTTATCCTTAGTTCATCTTTTAGCCACAATTTAACAGTTCCTGAATCTGAAATTTAGTAAGCAATATTTGGTGGCACAATGTAACAATACAATTATATCATACACCAGAATTGAATCATAACATTCCATAAATTATCTACGTTACGACGCAGTGAACAAGTGGTACTCGTCACCGCGAGGGACGGCGAATCGACTCGATATACACCTGCAGGGAAACCCAAAGAGCACGTCATGTACGTGTAAGGGCCTCAGTTTTGACACATGCTTGAAGTGTTCATCACCACACACACACACACCTCATTTGAAGAAAGTTGATGAACACATTTGAAAAGCAAGTAACCACCATCAACATGCTCATTAAAGAGTAAACTCACATATTGCAGAAGTGGTATTTCCCACATGTAATATATAGGGGCTGGGCATATGAAAACTCCTACATAGTGCTAGGAATCTCCATGCCAAGTTTCACCGAAATTCAAAACCTTTTTGAGGTCATTTTGGGTATGGCTACAAAGAGGGCAGTTTGAAACTACATTCAAATTCAAACTGTTTTTATCCCATGAATTCAAAAGTGGGAGACATATTCTTACTCAGCACATTTTTGTGAGCTCATACACCAATTTTCACTCCATTTGGAGTTGAGCTTGACATGAGTTAAATGTAGGAAATTCAAACCTTAGTTGAATTTCAAACTACATGTGTGCTGAAATTTAGTGAAACCCAAACCAAATTGAATTCTACCCCATTCAAATGGCTCAGGGGCAGATAATTCAAATACTTGAGGTTAGTTTGGTCTCCACTGTTTAGAGCAGTAGAGCAAAGTTAATTTCAGAGGTTAAAACACCGGGTGGGACCCACATGTCAGCCACTGATTCAAATCAAACCGACTGAAAACCCAGCTCGGGTTCTTGCGCCGGACTGAGCAGCCGCCACGGAGAGGAGTCGATCGGGACAGCACCTGCTTGCCGCCCCGACCTACTGAACCGCCTCGCGGTCCTCTTATCTCCGCAGCCGCCCTGATCGGAGAGAGCACCGCACACTCTGCTGCTTCCTCGCACCAGAAACGCGCCATCGCTTCCAATCACTCGGAGATGATCAGGGAAGCGTGATAACTGCCTCTCCGTCCCATCCAGAGCTACGGCAAGGTACTAGGAACCCTCCTCGTTCTTCCCCGTTGCTAGAACTCAGCTGAAACCTGTCGATCTCAGCTATACCGAGAGTTCAATTCGGTGACCTAAAACCGCCACACTTCGGGCTCCGTGGACAGCCCAACCGGGAGGTGATCAGGCCCAAGCCAAGGCATCCTTGGACGTGCTGGTGACCGGTGCTGCTCACCCCCGAGCCACAGCCCGAGTGTTTGCTCACCGGCGGCGAGTTTCCAGTTTTTCCCTTTCTGGGTACAGACCGACCTTCGGGTGCGGTTCTGTCGAATTCATACTAGAGAAAGGAATAGAGGACCTCAATCAGCTCCCACACAAACTAGACACAGTAGCGCACAAGTTGCCTTCATAACCTTTGGCCTGAGAACCTCTGTACCCGGCGTATTTCGAAGTTTACCGACGGCGGAGCATGCGGAAGGCATCGGGCGCACAGTGAGGGACTACTTCGAACCTCTCCCGAGCTGCCTTGAACCCATGCCGAGGTTCCTGAGGTACCACTGATGCTTTCTGGCCGTTTGCTCGATCAGTTTGGGTGCTAGGGAAGCCGGCCGACACGGCCGAAGTCTTTCCGAAGCCTCCGCTCGTCGCCGACCATAGGCCGACCATTTTCATGGCGAGCTGAGCCCAGAATCCTGTTCCCCGAGTGAAAGTAGGCAGGGGCGGTCGGAATCGTGAAGTTTGGAGCTCCACAGAGGCTGCCGGCGAGCTCTCCGGCGAGGTATCGCGGCGGCAGAACACGGGCGGTGAGAGGTAGACGAAGGGGGGTGGACCCCAGCTGTCAGCGGCAGATATTTTAAATCGGGATCGGGCTGCGGCTGGGATCTGATGTGCTGGCGGGCAAAAACCCTGTAGGCCTCAGTGTGCTGACGCCTCCGCGCCCAACACGTGTCCCCGTGGGCCCCCGGCAGACTTAAACTTTTCCCCGATTTTCAGATTTCATTTAAACTTCAAATCCTCATAACTTTGGCTAGAAAGATCCAAATTGAGTGAACCAAATTTTGTTGGATTCAGCTCTCCGGGCACTTTCCAGAAAATCAAGTTTCACTTCATGAAAAGCCTTAATTCTCCAGAATTAATTCCTCAAAATTTAATTTGTTTGGAATTTTATTTGGAGAATCCTTCAGAGGAAAATTTTGAAATTTTTCTGGGATGTTCACCAAAATATCTCTGAACTACCATAATAATTTCAGGCCCATTTGAGATCATTTGATCCACCTAATTGTGTGATCAGTGAAACTGTTCCATAGAAAATAGAAAATGTTCAGAAACATTTTCAGGATTTTCTCTGAAATTGTGTGGCTCATATCTTTAGCTAGGAACCTTCAAATTAAGTGAGACCAATTCCATTAGAACCCTCTGAAAATCTAGCTTTCATAAAGTCATGACTTGTTCCATGAAAATCCCTAGAACACCTTATGGGTTCCAATTGACGTCAAGGGCATAATTAATTGTGGAGGGCTCAAATGAGCTTTGCTGCAACTAAAACTTGACCAAATCTCTGTTTAGGTTGTAGCCAAACCACAGTAAAAATTCCAGAGTCATTGAGTCTGTCTAGTGGGACTTATAAACTTCACAAGTTTAAACTCAATGCAAATGCATTACAATTAATACTTGTATTCTTATATCATGTAGTTGCTAAGGTCGAGGAGGAACCCGAAGTCCTAGACTTCGTTACTCCGGAGGAGCAGCTAGCCTACGACCAAGAGCAGCAAGGCAAGCTCCGGTTTGCATTAACCTTTTTACAAGTTTTTATTGTTTTGAGCACATACTTGAATACTTTATTCCTTGCATTAGACTCTTGTTTGGAAACCCAACAGCATAGCCAATAAAACCAAGGGTTGGGTTTAGGATTGCAAACACCGTTAGCTACTGCGATGCTAAGATAGTGTAGGATTCGGTAAAAGTCGAGTAGTTGGAACTACTCGCGAGCATAGGCTAGAGGCACTCGACTCGGGTAGAGATAGCACATGATACACATGGCAAGAAAAATGAGACCGAGCGGAGAGTAAGGGCAGCAGGACTTTGGGGCCTGTGTGCTATAGCTCCGCTTGTGTCGATTGAGGACCGAGCCGTGTGTGGGCCTGTTGAACAAGCTAGAACAGTACCGAAGATCTACCGGCTATATGGGAACCGGGAAACTGATGTAACTCGGGTAGCTGGGTATTGAGGCATTGCCCGTCGTTCAGAGGGTAGGTTGAGAGCTTGAGGTGTAAGTCGGCTGGCGGCACTGAGATGCGAGTGGAGAGACCTCTTGCTCGGGACGATGGGACTGGTTCAATATTTGGCTAACGGGCGAAAGGTGGTTGCGTACGGCGTCCGTGATGGTTTTTGTACGCAACATCGAGTACGGGCGTACGTCACGGGTTATTCGGGTAACCCTGAAGGTGTAAATCGATTATAATCGCCGTCCCTCGTGGTCAGTGAGTACCACTTGTTCACTGTACCATGATGTAGAAAGAACAGGCTAGTTACATGTTAAAATGTTTCTGATTGAAAGATGGACTTGATTGTTAATGATTTGCCGTAGTTTAGAGCTAATTAAAGTTCCTTTCAACTTTGATCAAAGTACATGAGAGAAATGTGTTTCTTGTTTGATTGCGGCCCTCTCATATGCCTTAGCGTAAGGTTCTCCACAACCTGCTGCTAAAATTTGAAAGTAAGGTCCCAATAATTAGGCGAGTCCTTTGTAAATGGTTTTACCTCATGTACCCATCACCCCTCATGTAGAAATTCCATGTTTAGGTGAGACGGGTCAGACTTGCTGAGCCTTCGTGCTCACTGCTTGTGTTTGAAGCTTTTGCAGGGCTCTATGAGGAAGGGACTCCCGAAGAGGAGACGGAACCCCAGGAGGGGAACCCCGTCGAGTGGGAGTCGTGCATGCCGCCATGTTAATGTGCGTGTGTGCTAGCAAGGACATGTTCATGAGCTGAACGTGAGCTTGATGCGTAGTCTACGCCCGTGAGTGTAGACTGGACTTATTTTGATGTACAAATATTCATAAACTACTTTATGCAATAAAAGTTTTGCTTTCGCTTTGTACCTTTGATGTGTGTTATCCGGTGCTGTGCAACGCAGCACCCCTCATCGTGATCCTGGCTCGACAAGACCGTAGGGGTCGTGTCAGCGTGGTATCAGAGCTCGCTTGAGGTTTAACACACTATAAAGGTCATTTTTTTAAAAAATCCAGTGAGGAACGAGTTAGTAGCCCGTATAAGGATGTTATTAGTGTATAGAAAGTGGCATACTAACCTATTTGTCTATGTCGGAAAATCGTGCATCTCGGGACGTTTATGTCTTGGGGGGTGCACGTAAGCGCTGTCCACCAGTGCGCAAAAGCTGAAGGGTGGAGCCCCACGGGTGGCAGGTAACCCGATCCGCTTTAATATCCTCTACGACTCTTCATGTCGTTTGGGGTATTCGAGCAACGTCTGTCCCTGGCGTGCGTGGTGCAATTTGGGAGACCCCGTCACGTGGTCTGAAACGTGAACACGTAACTCAAGGCGTGTTTGGCTTGAGAACATCTGGGCGAGTGATGACGGCCAGGTGTACGGACTGTATGGATACCGGGCTCGGTGTGCAGCGGAGTCTGACGATTGTTTGAGTTTCTGCAGGTAGTTTAACCACAAAACGGTAGACGTGTAGCATCCGTGTGCGAGTGACGTTTAGTGCCACTGAAATAACGAAGCCGGCTAAGTCCGGTATAGGTTTTTCTTTGTGAGGACGTAGTACCGACATGAGCTGGTGACGCATCGCCGTCACACCCCACGAAATGAACAACTTCATTGTAAAACTTGAAGGTTTTGATCCAAAGCACTAAAACTTGATGTAACTCTTTCCCTTAATCAGGATATTCAAAGTTAACAAGTTTTCAACTTATAGGTTGCTAAGGACAGAGCACTCTGTTTTCAGCTGAATTAAGGCTGAAGTTAATCATAGGTTAGAGGTTGAGTTCATTCGAGGTTGGGGCCATATGATACAGTTCTGGAAATAATTGGAAGAGCTTCACAACTTTTCTGTTGAGGTCCAGAGGTGTTTCAACCCTTAACCAATCGAAAAATGCAGTAGAGTTGAAACTGTCCAAAAAACAGGGCAGAGCAAAGACTCTTTGTAACTCTCTGTAAATTGAGTATAACTTCCTGCATAAAAATCCAAAAATAGAAAATGAGGTAGTTATGGAAATCTTATGAGATGGGTTACAACTTTGCAACAGAAAGTTTTGTCAGATTGGGAGCATAATTAACTGGAATTTATGGATAAAACAGTACCTAAAGCAGGGAGGTGCTGTCCAATTTTCTCCAGAAATTCTGTTAACTTTGACATCTCATAACTTTTGAACAAGGAGAGATACTAGGCCAAGCAAACACTTTCTGGAAAGCTATTGAAGTTAGCTTTAACTTTGATGTTAAGCTCTAGAACTGGTTTTGACTTTAGTATGACCTAAATCAGGTTGAAATGGAAACTGGTCAGGGCTGTCATACAGACAGCAGATCAGCAGTCAAATTTGTTTAAATTTGAACTATATTTCCAAGTTTTATGAGTTCAATGACATGTTTGGTGTTACAACTCAATGTTTTACTGTTTAAATAAATATTTGACATTTCTCAAATATATTTTTACAGATGACAGCAGACAAACAGTTGGAGAACGGGTGGGTGGTGTCCCACTGTTCTCACCGCAGCGGCTATCCGGAAGCATTGTGGCAAATGCTTCAATATTTCGGGGACGACCAAATGCTGCAGTACTTCGCCAAGGAAGAAGGCGAGGAGGGGAGAACAATACATGGACAATCCATGTTGAAGTCCCTGCAGGACCTATGCCACCCGGTTAGGTGCCGTTCACCGTCACGGTGAGAGGTAGACAACCGGAAGGGATGTGGCAAATGGCAGACCGTGACACCACGTCACGTTTCTGCCAGCTACACGTGAGAGCGATGGAGGGCACTCCATACGCGCTCGTTCCGGTGGAGGGACAGGCTCATCATGTGTGGGAAGGGAGGTACCGGGAGGCAACAGACCGAGTTGCCCAAGGTACAGCTCCGCGGAGGCAAACCTTAGCCTCCAGATGAGGGCGGGAAACACCGTGATGGACAGCCAAGCTGTTCATACGGAGTATCTCGCCGCAAAGCTCAAGGAGAGCACAAGCCGTGGAGACCATTTCGAGAGTGCTCACAGCACACTCCACAATGTGCTCCTTCCGATGATCAAGAGACTGAATGAACAGCATAATCAGTTCCATCATCTGAAGAAGGCGAAGAAGAAAAGCCGTGTCGACATCGCGGCGTTACAAGAGCTGGTGCAGACTTTAACCCAACAGAATGAGGACCTTACTCAAGAGCGAGACGACGCTATTGAGGAAGGGCAATGCTGGGAAGAAGACTACAACCAGGCCATGGACGAGGTGCATGCATTGCAGGACCTCGTACCTCCGGTATTGGGCATGCCGGTGGTCTTGGGCCTTCCAGCAATGGGAGAACCCGAGATGGGAGAAGAGGTGGTAGATCCAGAGCCACCAGCAGAGGTACCGGAGGAGGACGACCCGCAGGAGGTCGAGTTCTACTCCGAGTAGGAGGTTACAGTTGCCAAGTAGGGCAGCTAGAGTAGTGTAACCCAACTTTTGTAATGGGTGACATGTCGTGTAGGCAGTAGGGTATGTATAGGTACTGACGACATGAGCACGACTTCTCGGAGACCCGACAATATTGTATCTTGTATAAAGTTTATGCTTTATCAATATATGTGAATGTTGTGCAAATTATTCATGTGCCACTTCAATACCTACTGTTGCCTATGGAATTTAAGTATGACATGTGCTAATCGCTGCTGTTTTAAATTTCAGAATGACTCGTACTCATGCCAACCCTGATGTTGGGGGTACTAGCCAAGGGGGAGAGACCTCCCAACAGCCTCCCGAGGACTCTTCGGGACAGCAGCAGCAACAGCAAACACCGCCACCGCCACTGCCAACGGTTACATTGGCTGACATCGTCGCGGCAATGGCGGGTTCGCATCAGCAGCATACGGAGTTGCTGCAAACTCTCATCGCCAATACGTCTCGCCCAGAGAGACATCAAGACCGTGAGGAGCGTCAACAGAGCTCCTACTATGACTTCTAAGCGACTCACCCCCGGTATTCTCAAGGGCGGATGAATCTCTCGACGCGGACAATTGGCTCCGCGCGATAGAGATGAAGTTCGGGCTGCTCCAGATAAGCGAGCAGCACAAGATACAGTTCGCGGTCCAGCAGCTCCAAGGATCCGTGAGCACGTGGTGGGCAAACTTTTGTGCTTCACAGCCCACCGACCGAGTTATGATCTGGAGGAGTTACGGACAGCCTTTAGGGCCTATCACATACCGCCAGGTCTGATGAAGAGGAAGACGCACGAATTCCTACACCTGCAGCAAGGGAGCCGGAACGCGCTGGAATACTCCAGGGCGTTCAACGATCTCGCGCTCTACGCGTCGTATCACGCCGATACTGACGAGAAGCGATGGGACCACTTTTACCAGGGGCTTAACACGCTCCTGAAGGACAAGTTGGCGACGTTCAATCGCGGCAGCCTCAACGACATCATTGATGCTGCGATTGTTCAGGAAGACCCCGGCAAGGAGTTAGCGGCGGCGGAGAGGAAGCGAAGCGCGCCGCAAAGCAGCGGAGAAGGAGGCGGTCCCTCCCAGAAATTTCGGATGGTGAATCGCCCACCATCAGGTCCACTCTGGCAGCCACCCCAGAGGTTGATGCCGTTCCACAGTCGGCTGTACTCTTCACCGGCATTCAGGCCGGTACTGCCAGTACCACCTCCACAACAACAACAGCAGCAGCGGGCGATGCCGCGTGCTTATGCACCTCAGCAGCGCATGCCAGCCTTTCGTCCCCCAAGCACCGCACAAGCAGCGGCCACATGTTACAAGTGTGGTCGTCCAGGACACTTTGCCAGCAGTTGTCCAGAGAGGCAAGGCGGCGGAGTTGCACCGCAGTTTCCGGGGAGGAATCAACCCGGGAACCCTACTAATGCACGGCGGGCAAACCCAAGGCCCGGCACTGTCCACCAGCTTGCCATAGAGGACGTGCCGGAGGGTGAGCCAATTCTTGCGGGTATGTTCCAACTCCACCAGCATCCCACCATAGTATTATTTGATTCAGGCGCCACGCATAATTTTATTAGCCAAGCTTTCATTGCTAAACACAGCTTGCAAATACTACCCACTGATAGTCCATATTTAATTTGTTCACCGGGTAGGAAGATTTCAGCAAGCGTAATGGTTTCCAAAGCACCATTATGCTTAGCGGGTAGAGTGTACCCCACGTCTCTCATCATCTTAGAGGGACAAAAGGTCGATGTCATCCTAGGAATGTCGTGGTTAACCCGCCACGACGCTGTTTAGACACCATCCTTCGAGTCGTGCACTTAAACTCAGAAGTGCACGGATCTCACTCCTTATTTCTGGACAGTCCAAAAATAAAACTTCCAAGTATCTATCAGTCGACAACCATCAGATTGGAAGACATTCCAGTGGTCCGAGTGTTCCTTGACGTGTTCCCGGATGATTTACCAGGGATGCCGCACGATAGAGAGGTGGAGTTCAAGATTGAACTTGCACCGGGGACCATGCCAATATCACGAAGGCCGTACAAGATGGCGCCCAAGGAGTTGGCTGAACTGAAGACTCAGCTCACGGACCTCCTGGAGAAGGGTTTTATTAGGCCGAGCTCCTCGCCATGGGGCTCTTCGGCATTATTCGTGAAGAAGAAGGATGAGACGTTGCGGCTTTGTGTGGACTATCGTCCATTAAATGCCATAACTATCAAGAACAAGTACCCGTTGCCACGGATCGACATGTTGTTTGATCAGTTGGTCGAAGCAAAGATCTTTTCCAAGATGGACTTAAGATACGGGTACCATCAGAATAAGATAAGGGCCGAGGATATTCCGAAGACGGCTTTCTCGACGAGGTACGGACTTTATGAGTACCTGGTCATGTCCTTTGGCCTCACCAATGCTCCAGCTCACTTCATGTACTTGATGAACTTGGTATTCATGCCGGAGCTGGACAAGTTTGTCGTGGTCTTCATCGACGACATCCTGGTATATTCCAAGTCGGAGGAAGATCACAAGAAGCATCTGCGTATAGTCTTGCAACGGCAGCGGGATCACAAGCTATACGCGAAATTCAGCAAGTGCGAATTCTGGATATCGCAAGTGCCTTTTCTCGGGCATATCATCTCAGCGGAGGGTATCGCTGTAGACCCGAGTAAGATCACTCAAGTGCTGAATTGGAAGTCCCCGAGAACTGTTCATGAGGTACGGAGTTTCCTCAGACTCGCGGGATATTATCGGAGGTTCATTCCGAACTTCTCGAAGATTGCCAAGCCTATGACGGAGCTGCTGAAGAAGGCTACCAAATATGTTTGGAGTCCAGCGTGTGAAGCAGCATTCAAGACTTTAGTCAAGCACCTAACATCAGCACCGGTTTTGGCGCAGCCAGACACAACAAAACCGTTCGATGTGTACTGCGATGGATCCGGCATTGGGCTCGGATGTGTGTGTGGCGGACCGGAATCCGCTCATCCAGGATCGCAGGGGGTGGTGCCGCGCGTTGCGACACCCGACAGCACACGTCATAAGAACACATTAGATTACATGGGAAAAACAAACTGAATGTACAAAGTAGTACACTTCTCAGTTACAAACTAGGGTCTTTATTACACAGCGGAAGTTTCTTTTATACAACTCACGCCCGCCTATCTAGCCAAAAGTGGTTGCCCAGCCCTAGGGCAACCCACACTAGCTGCACTCCTCAGCTCAGCGCGGCGTGTACGGCTCCCACTCAGCCGTGGTCCCCAACGGAGGGTAACCGACTGTGAGCACGAAGGCTCAGCAAGGCTTAACCGACTCACCTAAGCATGAAACTCTACATGAGGTGTACCATGACATAGGATAGCAATGTTCCAGCAAACGGACACGCCTACAAGTTCACCCTTAGTTCATCTTTTAGCAACAAGTTAACGGTTCATGAAACTGAAATTTAGTGAGCAATATTTGGTGGCACACATGTAGCAATACAGTTATATCATAACAGCAATATGGAATCATAATATTTCATTCATTAGTCTACGTTACGACGCAGTGAACAAGTGGTACTCGTCACCGCGAGGGACGGCGAATCGACTCGATATACACCTGCAGGGAAACCCAAAGAGCACGTCACGTACGCCCATCCGTGGAGCTGCACAGCACGCTCACTCGATGTCGTACGGGACAACCTTTCACCCAACAGCCCAAACGTCGAACCGGTCGCACCGAAACGAGCAGGAGGTTCCCCACACGGAGCATCTCTCTATGCCCGTTGGCAGATTTCCACCTTGCTGCCCTCAGCCTACACCTATAAATTAGTGCGTTATGCCTCGACGCCCGGAGGTTTAGGCTACATCGGTTTATCGGGGCCCATATATCCGATATGCCTTCGGTACGTTCAATACTTGTTCAGCAGGGACGCACACGGATCGGTCCTCAATTGACACGGGCAGGGCTGCACACACAAGACTTCCTCTTGCTGCGCCCTAGCCCCTGCCTAGTCTCATTTTCATTACTAAAGTTATCTCACATCACTCAACCGAACCCGTGTGTCCCAAGCCTATCTCACGAGTAGAGTCCAACTACTCGACTTGTACCGAAGTCCTATGAAACATTAAGTATAGCCTGTCTACTCGAGGTCTTAGACACTACCCTCACTCTTTTAGGAACCTTTGGTTATGCAAGTGGGGTTCCATTCATCCTACACCTAATGCACAATCATACTTCACATGACTCATGTAAACAAAGTAAAACTTATAAAAGGGTTAATGCAAACCGGGGCTTGCCTTGTTGCTGCTGGTCAGTAGTTAGTTGTTCCTCCGGAAGAAGGAAGTCCAGCACTTCCGGAGTCTCTTCTTCAATGGCTACACGTTGAATACAATACTACATGTAAATTTAAATGCAATGTGTAAACTTGAATACCTATTTACTAATAACTCTAGCTAGCCCTCCCCTTTGGTTCTGAAATTTTTATTGTGGCTTGGTAGGGTCCTAACCAGATTCTTGACCAAGTTTCATTTGAAACAAAGTTCATTTGAACCTTGTACAAATAAAAGCCCATTTGGTCAATATTTGAGCCTCTGAATAATTTCAGGAGTTTTCATGGCTCCAACCATTACTTTCGGGAAACTAGACTTTAAGATGGTTCTAATGGAGTTGGTTTCATGTCATTTGAAGAATTCTACAGAAAGTTATGCCCTAATTAAGATTTGAGAAAATCTGAAAAATGTTTCTGTACATTTTTCTATTTTCTCAGGGCAGTTCTCTTAATCACCCCATTAGGGTAACTAAATGAACTTGGATGAGTCTAAAAATTTACTGGGATTCAGGGATTTTGCAATGAACATTTCAGCCAAATTTCAGAATTTTTCATAAAGTAGTTCTCCAGATAAAATTCCCAACAGTTTAAACTTTAGGGATTCAATTCTGGAAAACTATTCACTTTCATGAGCTGAATTTGGTATTGCTGGAAAGTACTCAGAATTCTGA
This sequence comes from Neostapfia colusana, assembly GCA_030760725.1. Taxonomy (NCBI): domain Eukaryota; kingdom Viridiplantae; phylum Streptophyta; class Magnoliopsida; order Poales; family Poaceae; genus Neostapfia; species Neostapfia colusana. Next base: position 55,636,912 of record JASWHV010000014.1, on the reverse strand, counting down.
GTTCAGAAAACTTTTGTTCATCGAATTCGTAGTTTCCTAGCCAAAGTTCTATGCATTTGAAGTTTGAACTAAAACTGGAAATTCCAAAAATGTTTAAATCCTGTGGGTGGGACCCACTCCTCGAGCCGGCCCACTCAGAATGCGGCCACACCGCAGCCCACGGGGTTTTACCCGCGCTGCCGCACCGAATCCCGGCAGCAAACCGATCCCCGCGCGAGATCAGAGGCTGACCGGTGGACCCGGCCCCCCCTTCGTCTACCTCGCGCTCTCCCGCAGCTCCCGCGGCGGCGCCTCGCCGGAGCGCTCGCCGCTGGGCGTTTCACCGCCCGACCATCGACGAAACTTACCGCCTGTGCCTAACTCGACTCGGAGAACACGCTGGTGCCCTCACCGGAGCTCGGCATTGGCCGGAACTATGCCCGCGATGATGACAGAGCTTCCCTCTACTCCGGTGACGTCGTCCGGGCTACTCCTGGCCTTATTTCTCAAGCGGTTTGCTCCTACAGCTCCGCCGTGGCATGCTGCGCACGGATATGAGCTTGGTTGGCCATGGAAATGGCCGGAACTAGGACCTGACCGTCGACCTAGGCCCGATATCGGCTGTTGCTCAAAAAACTTGGATATCAGCGCAAAGACTCGACGGTTTTCGATGGTTTTGGATCCTAGGTGGCCGTGGGGACGTGTAGAACCTATGCTCAGCTGGGTTTACGCCATGCAGGACCGATCGCCACGAATTTCAGCATTTCTACGCACTCGTTTTTGTCGAGCACCGAGGACTAGACGGGGAAATACTCCCCCTACAAAGCATGGAAGAGGGTAGGGTCTTCACCGTGAGCTCGAGCAGTCCCCGGCGCATGTCTTTGCTGTTGAACTCCGGTCGCGAGGTCGCCTGGATCAACGGCGCGACGAGGAGCCGAGGGGAGCGGCGGGTGCCGTTTTTCGTTTCGGGTGGGAACGAGCAGAGCGGAGGAGATGAGGCCGGCTCACGTGGGCTGGGAACTTAAACCCCGTCGGGCACGCGTGCGCTCGGTCGCCGAGCAGGAGGTGGCGAGGTGAGGCGGTCGGACGCCGGTGCTGTCCGCAGCTGGCGCGAGGTGTTCGACCGACGTCGGGAGAAAAACAGCCACGCTCGGTTTGGGAAGCAAGTTTTCCCCCACTGACTTGTGGGCCCACTCTCCCCCTAATCCTTTCTTCTCAATTTCTTCATGTTTAAACTGAAATTCAAATTCAGTTTTGAATTATTGCAAATTTGGCTCCCGACAAGATGAACTCCAATGGGATGAAATTTGGTGGGCTTACTCAGAAAAATGTGCTGAGTTTGAATATGAAGCTAACTTTTGAATTTGAGTGATGAAAGTTGCTGCAATTTGAATTTACATTCAAATTGGCCTCTTTTCCAAATACCTCCAAAAGGGCCTCAAAAGGTGTTGAATTTACATGAAACATGGACTGAACCTCCCCAAGACTTTTCAAATTCTAGGGGTGAGCTCAACCTCTCATGTTCATGTGTAGAAACCCTACTTTGTGAAAGTGAAGGCTTTCCCCTCTAATCACTCTTTTGATGGAGGTTACTTGCTCACCACAATATTTCCTAAGATATCCACAATAAAACTGTGGTGTTGTGAGGTGAAGAAAAATTTTTGCAAGTCCCTTTTCTTGGGCTTTTACATCCCTCCCCCCTTAAAAGAATCTCATCCCGAGATTACAAAAGAAGAGATAGCGATGTAGTAGGGACTTACCCGTGTTGAGAAGCCATGAACTCCGGGTAATTTGAGCGAAGGAATTCCCCGCTCTCCCACGTCGCTTCTTCCGCGGTGTGGTTACTCCAGAGGATCTTGTAGAACCACAACGTTCTGTTACGCGTGGTACGGTCTTTCTCATCATGGATTTCCACCAGATACTCATCATATGTTAAATCCGGTTTCAGCTCGCCGATGTCTTCGGTAGGAACAGCAGCTGTATGCTTCAAACATTTTCGCAGTTGCGAAACATGGAAAACATCATGGACACCAGCCAGGGATGCCGGTAGCTCCAATCTATACGCTGCTGGTCCACACTTCTCGGTGATAGCGTAGGGTCCAATAAAACGGGGAGCGAGCTTCCCCTTCACACCGAACCGGTGCACGCCCTTCATCAGAGACACGCGGAGGTACACGTGTTCCCCAACGTCGAAGTGCAACGGTCTACGCCTCTTATCAGCGTAGCTCTTCTGTCGGGATTGAGTGGCCTTCAAATTGGCTTGAGTTGTCCGAATGTGCTCTTCGGCGTCGTTCACCACATCAACCCCGAATGTGACCCTTTCACCAGACTCGCACCAATTTAATGGGGTGCGGCATTTGCGACCGTAGAGAGCTTCGTAGGGTGCCATTTTGATACTCGCCTGATAGCCGTTGTTGTACGAGAATTCTGCCAATGGTAGGTGATCATCCCAGTTCCTACCATGGTGGATGGCACATGCTCTCAACATGTCTTCCAGAACTTGATTCACCCTCTCTGTCTGGCCATCTGTCTGAGGGTGATAGGCGGAGCTCCTGATCAACTTAGTACCCAATGCAGCGTGCAGCTGCTCCCAAAAGCGAGATACAAATAATGCACCCCGATCTGAGACGATGGTCTTGGGTACCCCGTATAGGCATAGAATCTTTGCTATGTATAGCTCCGCATATTTGCCGGCATTGTAACGTGTATTCACCGGGATGAAGTGAGCCGTCTTGGTTAACCGATCAACGATTACCCATATGGAATCATGCTTGTTGGATGTTAGGGTAATCCCACAATGAAATCCATGCTCACATCTTCCCATTTCCATGCCGGGATCTTCAGGGGTTGTAGCAGCCCTGATTTCTTCATGTGATCAGCTTTCACTCGTCGGCACGTATCGCACTCGGATATGTACTTAGCTACCTCCCGCTTCATCTGCGTCCACCAAAATTTCTTTTTCAAATCTTGGTACATTTTGTTGCTGCCCGGATGAATGGAGTACTTGGACAAGTGAGCTTCATCGAGGACCTTCTTTCTCAACTCCATATCCCGGGGTACGACTATGCGGTCATTGAACCACAGCGTCCCCTCATCATCCTTCCGGAAACATTTGATCTCTCCATTATCTATCCGTCTCCGGAGATGTTCCATGCCTTTATCATCTTTCTGAGCTGCAACGATGTCCTCCCTAATGGTAGGGATAAGGGCAAGGTTGTACAGCGATCCATAAGGAACCAAGTATAAACTTGGCTCTTCCTCCTCCACCGGTGTAATGGTGAGGTGATGGACATGTGATTTCCGACTCAGTGCGTCGGCAACCACATTCGCCTTGCCGGGGTGGTAGTGAATCTCAATTTCATAGTCCTTGATTAATTCTAACCACCTCCTTTGCCTCATATTCAGCTCCTTCTGGGTGAAAATGTATTTCAAGCTCTTGTGGTCGGTGTAGAGATGCACCAAGTTCCCCAGGAGATAGTGCCTCCACATTTTTAATGCCAACACCACGGCAGCAAGCTCAAGATCATGAGTCGGATAATGCTGCTCATGGTTCTGAAGTTGGCGTGAGCCATATGCGACCACACGCCCTTCCTGCATCAACATGCAGCCGAGCCCAATACCGGACGCGTCACAGTACACGTCGAAGGGCTTTGTTGTATCGGCTGAGCTAAGACCGGGGCTGTTGTGAGATGCTTCACCAATGCTTGGAACGCTCCTTCACACGCTGTGTTCCAAACATACTTCGTCCCCTTCTTCAGCAATTCTGTTATCGGCTTAGCGAGCTTGGAGAAGCTTGGAATGAATCTCCTATAGTATCCCGCTAACCCGAGGAAGCTTCTGACTTCATGAACTGAAGTGGGAGCTTTCCATTTCAGCACTTGCTCTATTTTGCTTGGGTCAACCGCAATGCCTTCTGCTGAGATGATATGTCCCAAGAATGGCACTTGGCTGATCCAAAACTCGCATTTACTGAACTTGGCGTAGAGCTTATGGTCTCGCAATCGTTGAAGAACGATCCGCAAGTGTTCGACATGTTCGGCTTCTGTCTTGGAGTAAACCAAGATATCGTCGATGAACACTACCACGAACTTGTCCAGCTCCGGCATGAACACCGAGTTCATGAGATACATGAAATGGGCTGGAGCGCTTGTGAGACCAAAGGACATGACGAGATATTCATATAGTCCATATCTCGTCGAGAAGGACGTCTTCGGGATATCCTCCACCCGGATCTTGATCTGGTGATATCCAGAGCGAAGGTCCATCTTGGAGAACACACTTGCCCCGACAAGTTGATCAAACAAAATGTCAATACGGGGCAGTGGGTACTTATTCTTGATGGTGACGGCGTTGAGCGGCCGGTAATCCACACACAGCCTCAGGGTTTCATCCTTCTTCTTTACGAACAGCGCCGAGCATCCCCAAGGCGAGGAACTCGGCCTAATGAAACCCTTGCTCAATAGATCATTGAGCTGTTCTTTCAGTTCAGCCAGCTCATTTGGAACCATCTTGTATGGTATCCGTGATATGGGCGTAGTGCCGGGTGCAAGTTCGATCTTGAACTCGACATCCCACTCAGGTGGCATGCCCGGAAGATCATCCGGGAATACGTCAGGATACTCCCGGACTACGGGGATGTCTTCTAACTTGAGAGCTTCAGTATTATTGATCACTGAAACTTCCCGGACTGGATTATCTAATAAGAGGGACTGCGGACGGTGTAATGGGGAGTTGAGGTGAACCATCCGTGATAGTGTTTCCAGGACAGCACCATGGTAGCTTAGCCATGACATTCCCAAGATTGCATCAATCTTCTGTCCCCCTAGGATAATCATAGTGGTGGGATATATCTCCCCACCTAAGCACAGTGGTGCTTTCGGAACCATCATCGTTGCTGAAATCTTTCCTCCCGGTGAGCAGGTCATATACGAACACTCGGTTGGAAAGGTTTCCAGCTGATGCTTAACCACATATGATGCGCTTATAAAGTTGTGGGTTGCACCAGAATCAAAAAGTATGATGATGGCTTGATTGTTGAGAGTGAACGTACCCGCCAGCACGTTGTCTCCCTCTGGGGCGTCCTCATTGTCGAGGTTGCGGACGCCCCCAGTCCGCTGACCAACCTTCTTCACCGGAGGTCGGCCTCGAGCACCGCCCTGGAACTGGGCTTGCCCGCTGCTCTGCTGCCCCTGGGGACAGTCTTTCGCGAAGTGGCCCACCTGGCCACACGTGAAGCAGGTAAAATGGGGCGGTCCCCCGCTGATTGGTGGACGGAAAGCCGGGGCGCATTGTGGCGGTGGATACGCCCGGGGTACCGTCTGCTGCTGCTGTATTGGTGGCGGCATCGGCGGACGGAACGAAGGTGCCTGAAAGGGACGTCCCCCGAACTGTTGAGGCCGCGCCGGTGGTCGCCACTGCTGCCCGGATGGTGTCCGATACACCATACGGTACTTCTGGGGAGCGCCACTCCCACCGCTGGGTGGAGCGCTGCGCTTCCGCTGCTCAGCTGCCAACTCCCGCTGAGCATCCTCTTACATAATCGCGGCATTGACTAGATCGTTGAAAGTGCCGCGATTCCACTGAACGAGGTGCGTCTTCATTTCGGGGTGTAACCCCCGATAGAAATGCTCCCTCTTCTTCTCCTCCGTGGAGATATAGTCTGACGCGTATTGCGCCAGATGGTTGAAGGCACGGGAGTAGTCATGGGCACTCCTCCCGCCCTGCTTCAGCTCCAAGAATTCTTGGAACTTCCTCTTCATGATTTCGGGAGGAATGTGATAGGCGCGGAACGCCTCCCGGAACTCTTGCCATTCTCGACATGGCCAGCCGGACGTGAGGCGACATAATTCGCCCACCACGCACCAGCGGCAGCGTGGAGTTGCTGCGCTGCGAACAGAGTCTTCTGCCGCTCCGTACATTGGAGCAGCCCGAACTTGGACTCGATGGTCCGCAGCCAGTTGTCCGCCTCCAGTGGTTCTTCGGCTTCGGTGAACACTGGAGGGTGCGTACTCATGAAATCCGAGTACGACACTTCACGGGGCTCACGAGGCCCTCGCTCTTGACGTCCCCCCGCCTGGGACGTATTCTGCACGATCGTGCGGAGCAGATCGGTCTTCTCCTCACGACCACCCACCAGTGCCGCTATCACATCCGCTAGAGTAAGCGGAGGCGGCGGTGGTGGCTGCTGCTGCGGGGTGCTGTCGTAGGCCGGTGGCTGGGAGTCGTCACCTCCCTGTTGGCTAGAGACACCAACCTCGTGCGTGGTCCTAGTACAAACCATCTGCAACCACACGACAATAATCATCAGTCCCGCAACATTTTGCATGCAGTCCAAAGAAAATAGGCGTAAAACATAATGACAATAATTCATGCGATACATCTCGTATGTAAATAATGTAATAACTTTGCACAAGCTACACCATTACCAGACCAAACACAATCTAGTTTAATCCAACTTGATGAACCTCCTCTTTGGAAGCTCACCATAACTAGGTTTGGTCACTACGAGATATCACTATCGCTTTGTCATCACGTATACCACCCTTAGAGTCCAACACCCTCTCCAATGAGTTCAAACTGTCATTCTTCTGTCAGAATGACCAGTTTCTACCTATTCCCTGTTTTGATCTGGTTCTGGGCATTTTCATAACTCAAGCTGAATACCAAAGTTAAAGTTAACTTCAGTATCTTTCCAACGAGTACTCATTTGCCACCAGATAAGCTCTGGTTAAAAAGTTATGCCAATTCAAAGTCAGCAGAATTTCTGGAAGAATTTTAACAGCACCTCCCTTGGAAGTCGCTCTTTTCAATTCGAGTTTCCACTGACCTCTGTGCTGAAACTTCAGAAACTTTGAATTGCAAAGATGTCACACATCTTCTCCCCTTTCTAAGGATATATCATATGAAATTTTTTTAATTTTTCTACTGGGATTTATTTTTGAAAAACAGAACAGTCCAGAGAATGTTTTACTCTGTCCTGGTTCTGGACAGTTTACATTCCTCTGGGATTTAAGCCATCTTGAAGTAAGTATCAGCTCTGGAAGTCTACAACAAAGTTGTAGAGTACTTAAATACCTTTCCATAACTATATAGCACACCTCTCTGGGCTAAAATACCTGTGAGTTATGCCCTGTTGAAGATCAGCAAACTTGCTGTCCAAAACAGAGCACTCTGTTTTTCAGTCTTTTTGGAACTACCCTCATCACTATCCCATTCTTATACCCAACCAGGGTCCTAAATGTTGAACCTATAGATTTTAATTCCTTGTTATCATTATTTTCATGCATAAGCCTACAATATCTAGGTACTACGTTCCTCACAAAAGAAAATCCTAACCGGATTATACCGGCATATACGTCTCAAGTGTGGCACTAAACGATCTCTCGCACACGTTTTCTACACGGATACATACGTGGTTAGTACCTGCAGAAGACCACACAATAATGGTGCACTCAATGGTTATTCATTTCAGGCAGTTCCATATTTGAAAGTAAATACAAACGCCCGTATCATTGTCATACGGCCGTCCTTGAGTTAGGTCACGTCTCAAGGTACGTGATCGTGTTTCAACACCACACGACGGGGAACCCGAGTAGGTCATGAACGGGTCGTCACGGTTGGGAATGTTATCAACCCAACAGATACCACCTACTGCCCTGCAGGGCACGCCAATGGCAAGCGCTTCGTATGTCCTCCTGGGCTACTTCCAGAAGAACACACTCTCGCGTTACTGACCACGCGATGGGGTCACCACTTACTTGCCTAATGCACGCTAGGGATCAGCGTTGCATATGAACTCAGGAACATGAAGAGTCCAAGAGTTTCATATTGACGTCTCACACCAAGCTGTGAGACCTATCCCTGAACCACGTTCCTCGTCAGGGGGAGCTAACCGAAATTGAACCGCTTTCGGTGGCGTTCCTTACCATACTTACCAGAGCGTAGGTGCGTTGTTACATAATTGAAATTCAGAATTATAACATATAGGTTAGTCTTTGCCACTTTAAGTAACTATGCTAATATGGTCCTTACTTGAGCAACTACCGAATCCTCACCGTAAGACTAAGTTTTCCCATAATGCAGTCCTTAAGTACTGTGCTATCCCCACTGCAGCTCTGATACCATGCTGTGGCGGACCGGAATCCGCTCATCCAGGATCGCAGAGGGTGGTGCCGCGCGTTGCGACACCCGACAGCACACGTCATAAGAACACATTAGATTACATGGGAAAAACAAACTGAATGTACAAAGTAGTACACTTCCCAGTTACAAACTAGGGTCTTTATTACACAGCGGAAGTTTCTTTTATACAACTCACGCCCGCCTATCTAGCCAAAAGTGGTTGCCCAGCCCTAGGGCAACCCACACTAGCTGCACTCCTCAGCTCAGCGCGGCGTGTATGGCTCCCACTCAGCCGTGGTCCCCGACGGAGGGTAACCCTCGCCAGTGGACTCGTACTCCAAGTCCGTGGGTGGCTCCTCACCTGAAAAACACTTAAGCAGCAACTGTGAGCACGAAGGCTCAGCAAGGCTTAACCGACTCACCTAAGCATGAAACTCTACATGAGGTGTACCATGACATAGGATAGCAATGTTGCAGCAAATGGACACACCTACAAGTTCATCCTTAGTTCATCCTTTAGCAACAAGTTAACGGTTCATGAAACTGAAATTTAGTGAGCAATATTTGGTGGCACACATGTAGCAATACAGTTATATCATAACAGCAATATGGAATCATAATATTTCATTCATTAGTCTATGTTATGACGCCGTGAACAAGCGGTACTCGTCACTGTGAGGGACGGCGAATCGACTCGTTATACACCTGCAGGGAAACCCAAAGAGCACGTCACGTACGCCCATCCGTGGAGCTGCACAGCACGCTCACTCGATGTCGTACGGGACAACCTTTCACCCAACAGCCCAAACGTCGAACCGGTCGCACCGAAACGAGCAGGAGGTTCCCCACACGGAGCATCTCTCTATGCCCGTTGGCAGATTTCCACCTTGCTGCCCTCAGCCTACACCTATAAATCGGTGCGTTATGCCTCGACGCCCGGAGGTTTAGGCTACATCGGTTTATCGGGGCCCATATATCCGATATGCCTTCGGTACGTTCAATACTTGTTCAGCTGGGACGCACACGGATCGGTCCTCAATCGACACAGGCAGGGCTGCGCACACAAGACTTCCTCTTGCTGCGCCCTAGCCCCTGCCTAGTCTCATTTTCATTACTAAAGTTATCTCACATCACTCAACCGAACCCGTGTGTCCCAAGCCTATCTCACGAGTAGATTCCAACTACTCGACTTGTACCGAAGTCCTATGAAACATTAAGCATAGCCTGTCTACTCGAGGTCTTAGACACTACCCTCACTCTTTTAGGAACCTTTGGTGATGCAAGTGGATTTCCATTCATCCTACACCTAATGCACAATCATACTTCACATGACTCATGTAAACAAAGTAAAACTTATAAAAGGATTAATGCAAACCGGGGCTTGCCTTGTTGCTGCTGGTCAGTAGTTAGTTCTTCGTCCGGAAGAAGGAAGTCCAGCACTTCCGGAGTCTCTTCTTCAATGGCTACACGTTGAATACAATACTACATGTAAATTTAAATGCAATGTGTAAACTTGAATACCTATTTACTAATAACTCTAGCTAGCCCTCCCCTTTGGTTCTGAAATTTTTATTGTGGCTTGGTAGGGTCCTAACCAGAGTCTTGACCAAGTTTCATTTGAAACAAAGTTCATTTGAACCTTGTACAAATAAAAGCCCATTCGGTCAATATTTGAGCCTCTGAATAATTTCAGGGGTTTTCATGGCTCCAACCATTACTTTCGGGAAACTAGACTTTAAGATGGTTCTAATGGAGTTGGTTTCATGTCATTTGAAGAATTCTACAGAAAGTTATGCCCTAATTAAGATTTGAGAAAATCTGAAAAATGTTTCTGTACATTTTTCTATTTTCTTAGGGCAGTTCTCTTAATCACCCCATTAGGGTAACTAAATGAACTTGGATGAGTCTAAAAATTTTACTGGGATTCAGTGATTTTCCATTGAACCTTTCAGCCAAATTTCAGAATTTTTCATAAAGTAGTTCTCCAGATAAAATTCCCAACAGTTTAAACTTTAGGGATTTAATTCTGGAAAACTATTCACTTTCATGAGCTGAATTTGGTATTGCTGGAAAGTACTCAGAATTCTGAGTTCAGAAAAATTTTGTTCATCGAATTCGTAGTTTCCTAGCCAAAGTTCTATGCATTTGAAGTTTGAACTAAAACTGGAAATTCCAAAAATGTTTAAATCCTGCAGGTGGGACCCACTACTCGAGCCGGCCCACTCAGAATGCGGCCACACCGCGGCCCACGGGGGTTTTACCCGCGCTGCAGCACCGAATCCCGGCCGCAAACCGATCCCCGCGTGAGATCAGAGGCTGACCGGTGGACCCGGCCCCCCTTCGTCTACCTCGCGCTCTCCCGCAGCTCCCGCGGCGGCGCTTCGCCGGAGCGCTCGCCGCCGGGCGTTTCACCGCCCGACCATCGACAAAACTTACCGCCTGTGCCTAACTCGACTCGGAGAACACGCTGGTGCCCTCACCGGAGCTCGGCAATGGCCGGAACTATGCCCGCGACGGTGACAGAGCTTCCCTCTACTCCGGCGACGTCGTCCGGGCTACTCCTGGCCTTATTTCTCAAGCGGTTTGCTATTACAGCTCCGCCGTGGCATGCTGCGCACGGATATGAGCTTGGTTGGCCATGGAAATGGCCGGAACTAGGACCTCACCGTCGACCTAGGCCCGATATCGGCTGTTGCTCGAAAAACCTGGATATCAGCGCAAAGACTCGACGGTTTTCGATGGTTTTGGATCCTAGGTGGCCGTGGGGACGTGTAGAACCTATGCTCAGCTGGGTTTACGCCGTGCAGGACCGATCGCCGCGAATTTCAGCATTTCTGCTCACTCATTTTTGTCAAGCACCGAGGACTAGACGGGGAAATACTCCCCCTACAAAGCATGGAAGAGGGTAGGGTCTTCACCGTGAGCTCGAGCAGTCCCCGGCGCGTGTCTTTGCTGTTGAACTCCGGTCGCGAGGTCGCCTGGATCAACGGCGCGACGAGGAGCCGAGGGGAGCGGCGGGTGCCGTTTTTCATTTCGGGTGGGAACGAGCAGAGAGGAGGAGATGAGGCCGGCTCACGTGGGCTGGGAACTTAAACCACATCGGGCATGCGTGCGCTCGGTCGCCGAGCAGGAGGTGGCGAGGTGAGGCGGTCGGACGCCGGTGCTGTCCGCAGCTGGCGCGAGGTGTTCGACCGACGTCGGGAGAAAAACAGCCACGCTCGGTTTGGGAAGCAAGTTTTCCCCCACTGACTTGTGGGCCCACTCTCCCCCTAATCCTCTCTTCTCAATTTCTTTTGTAAATATCCCAACAACTACACATTGAATGAGAAACTTAGCCCCCAAGTCTTGGTTTGAATTTGAGTTCTCAAATTCAAACTTTGTTTGGTTAAATTTGCTTCATGTTTAAACTGAAATTCAAATTCAGTTTTGAATTATTGCAAATTTGGCTCCCGACAAGATGAACTCCAATGGGGATGAAATTTGGTGGGCTTACTCAGAAAAATGTGCTGAGTTTGAATATGAAGCTAACTTTTGAATTTGAGTGATGAAAGTTGCTGCAATTTGAATTTACATTCAAATTGGCCTCTTTTCCAAATACCTCCAAAAGTGCCTCAAAAAGTGTTGAATTTACATGAAACTTGGACTGAACCTCCCCAAGACTTTTCGAATTCTAGGGGTGAGCTCAACCTCTCATGTTCATGTGTAGAAACCCTACTTTGTGAAAGTGAAGGCTTTCCCCTCTAATCACTCTTTTGATGGAGGTTACTTGCTCATCACAATATTTCCTAAGATGTCCACAATAAAAACTGTGGTGTTGTGAGGTGAAGAAAAATTTTTGCAAGTCCCTTTTCTTGGGCTTTTACAGTGTGCTGATGCAAGACCGAAGAGTGGTCTCGTATGGGTCACGGCAGCTTAGAAACCATGAGCAGAATTATCCAACTCACGACTTAGAGCTCGCTGCCGTGGTACATGCACTGAAAATGTGGAGGCACTACCTACTCGGTAATCTCGTGCATTTATATACCGACCACAAGAGCCTCAAGTACATATTCACTCAGATGGTTAGAATTGATAAAGGATTACGAAATAGAAATCCATTATCACCCAGGCAAGGCAAACATAGTGACAGATGCGCTGAGCCGCAAGTCACACGTCAACAATCTGACCATCACACCGTTGGAAGAGAGCGAACCACCACTGCATGTGATTCCACATGGAGCTCTCTACAACCTAGCTTTGATCCCCACCATCCGTGAAGAGATAGTGGCAGCTCAGAAACATGACAAGGGTATGTCGCATTTGCGGAGACGTGTAGACAGTGGGGAGTTGAAATGTTTCCGGAAGGATAGAGACGGTGTCCTATGGTTTAAGGACCGGATCGTCGTACCCCGTAACCCGGAATTACGGAAGAAAATCTTTGATGAGGCTCACTTGTCAAAATTTTCTATTCACCCCGGCAGCAACAAAATGTATCAAGAACTCAGAAGCAAGTTTTGGTGGACACGGATGAAGCGGGAGATCGCAAAGTACATGTCCAAGTGTGATACATGTCGAAGGGTGAAGGCGAATCATATGCGGAAACCGGGACTGCTACAACCACTGGGCATTCCTACCTGGAAGTGGGAGGACGTGAGCATGGACTTCATCATCAGTTTACCCACCACCTTTCAAAAACATGATTCCGTGTGGGTGATCGTTGACCGGCTCACCATAGTTTCCCACTTCATCCCGGTCAACACCAACTACAACGCCAAAAAGTATGCTGAACTGTACATCTCATGGATCCTATGCTTGTACGGCGTACCCCGTACCATCATATCGGACCGGGGCACTTTATTTGTGTCCTGTTTTTGGGAGCAGCTACACGCTACCTTGGGGACGAAGCTGATCCGTAGTTCAGCATACCACCCGCAAACGGATGGGCAAACCGAGCGGGTAAACCAAATCTTAGAAGACATGCTACGAGCTTGCGCTATCAACCACGGCAAGAATTGGGATGATCACTTGCCGTTAGCCGAGTTCTCGTACAACAATGGGTATCAAGCCAGCATCCAGATGGCGCCGTATGAGGCGCTATACAGAAGGAAATGCCGCACACCATTGAACTGGTGTGAGTCTGGTGAAAGGGTTACCTTCGGGATTGACCTTGTCAACAACGCGGAAGAGAAGGTTCGACTGATTCAAGCGAAACTAAAAGCCGCCCAATCCCGGCAGAAACAGTATGCGGACCGGAGAAGACGCCCATTACAATTGGATGTAGGGGATCACGTATATCTACGTGTGTCTCCATTGAAAGGCGTAAACAGATTCGGGGTGAGAGGAAAGTTGGCACCCCGATTCATCGGTCCATTCCTGATTACCGAAAGATGTGGATCAGTAGCATACCGGCTGAGATTACCAGAAGCACTTTGCGGTGTGCACGACGTCTTTAACATTTCCCAGCTGAGGAAGTGTCTCAAGCTATCTACTACTGTTCAGCTGGAGGACATTGAAGAACTGCAACCGGATCTCACCTATCGGGAGGAACCGGTTCAGATTATTGATGAGAAGGCCCGAACCACACGCAACAGTACGTTGTGGTTCTACAAGGTTCTATGGAGTAATCACTCCGTGGACGAAGCGACATGGGAGAGCGAAGGATTTCTTCGCGCTAACTACACCGAATTTTTCACGTCGCATCTCCGGTAATTTTCCACCGTCCTCTCTCTCATTTTCACCTTATAATCTCGGGACGAGATTCTTTAAAGGGGGGAGGAATGTAAGGGCCTCAGTTTTGACACATGCTTGAAGTGTTCATCACCACACACACACACGCCTCATTTGAAGAAAGTTGATGAACACATTTGAAGAGCAAGTAACCACCATCAACATGCTCATTAGAGAGTAAACTCACATATTGCAGAAGTGGTATTTCCCACATGTAATATATAGGGGCTGGGCATATGAAAATTCCTACCTAGTTCCAGGAATGTCCATGCCAAGTTTCACCCAAATTCAAAACCTTTTTGAGGTCATTTTGGGTATGGCTAGAAAGAGGGCAGTTTGAAACTACATTCAAATTCAAACATTTTGTATCCCATGAATTCAAAAGTGGGAGACATATTCTTACTCAGCACATTTTTGTGAGCTCACACACCAATTTTCACTCCATTTGGAGTTGAGCTTGACATGAGTTAAAAGTAGCAAATTCAAACCTTAGTTGAATTTCAAAGTACATGTGTGCTGAAATTTAGTCAAACCCAAACCAAATTGAATTCTACCCCATTCAAATGGCTCAGGGGCAGATAATTCAAATACTTGAGGTTAGTTTGGTCTCCACTGTTTAGAGCAGTAGAGCAAAGTTAATTTCAGAGGTTAAAACCCCGGGTGGGACCCACCTGTCAGCCACTGATTCAAATCAAACCGACTGAAAACCCAGCTCGGGTTCTTGCGCCGGACTGAGCAGCCGCCACAGTGAGGAGTCGATCGGGACAGCACCTGCTTGCCGCCCTGACCTACTGAACCGCCTCGTGGTCCTCTTATCTCTGCAGCCGCCCTGATCGGAGAGAGCACCGCACACTCTGCTGCTTCCTCGCACCAGAAACGCGCCATCGCTGCCGATCACTCGGAGCTGATCAGGGAAGCGTGATCACCGCCTCTCCGTCCCCTCCAGAGCTACGGCAAGGTACTAGGAACCCTCCTCGTTCTTCCCCGTTGCTAGAACTCAGCTGAAACCTGTCGATCTCGGCTATACCGAGAGTTCAATTCGGTGACCTAAAACCGCCGCACTTCGGGCTCCCGTGGACAGCCCAACCGGGAGGTGATCATGCCCGAGCCACGGCACCCTTGCACGCACTGGTGACCGGTGCTGCTCACCCCCGAGCCACAGCCCGAGTGTTTGCTCACCGGCAGGGAATTTCCAGTTTTTCCCTTTCTGGGTACAGACCGACCTTCGGGTGCGGTTCTGTCGAATTCTTACTCGAGAAAGGATTAGAGGACCTCAATCCGCTCCCACACAAACTAGACACAGTAGCGCACAAGTTGCCTTCACAACCTTTGGCCTGAGAACCTCTGTACCCGGCGTATTTCGAAGTTTACCGACGGCGGAGCATGAGGAAGGCATCGGGCGCACGGTGAGGGACTACTTCGAACCTCTCCCGAGCTGCCTTGAACCCATGCCGAGGTTCCTGAGGTACCACTGATGCTTTCTGGCCATTTGCTCGGTCAGTTTGGGTGCTAGGGAAGCCAGCCGACACGGCCGAAGTCTTTCCGAAGCCGCCGCTCGTCGCCGACCATGGGCTGGCCGTTTTCATGGCGAGCTGAGCCCAGAATCCTGTTCCCCGAGTGAAAGTAGGCACGGGCAGTCGGAATCGTGAAGTTTGGAGCTCCACAGAGGCTGCCGGCGAGCTCTCCGGCGAGGTATCGCGGCGGCGGAACGCGGGCGGCGAGAGGTAGACGAAGGGGGTGGACCCCAGCTGTCAGCGGTAGATATTTTAAATTGGGATCGGGCTGCGGCTGGGATCTGATGTGCTGGCACGCAAAAACCGTGTAGGCCTCAGTGTGCTGACGCCTCCGTGCCCAACACGTGTCCCCGTGGGCCCCAGGCAGATTTAAACTTTTCCCCGATTTTCAGATTTCATTCAAACTTCAAATCCTCATAACATTGGCTAGAAAGCTCCAAATCGAGTGAACCAAATTTTGTTGGATTCAGCTCTCCGCGCACTTTCCAGCAAATCAAGTTTCACTTCATGAAAAGCCTTAATTCTCCAGAATTAATTCCTCAAAGTTTAATCTGTTTGAATTTTAATTGGAGAATCCTTTGGAGGAAAATTCTGAAATTTTGCTGGGTTGTTCACCAAAATATCCTGAACTACCATAAAAATTTCAGGTCCATTTGAGCTAATTTGATCCACCTAATGGTGTGATTAGTGAAACTGTTCCAGAGAAAATAGAAAATGTTCAGAAACATTTTCAGAATTTTCTCTGAAATTGTGTGGCTCATATCTTTAGCTAGGAACCTTCAAATTAAGTGAGACCAATTCCATTAGAACCCTCTGAAGACCTAGTTTTCAGAAAGTCATGACTTGTTCCATGAAAATCCCTAGAACACCTTATGAGTTCCAATTGAAGTCAAGGGCATAATTAATTGTGGAGCGCTCAAATGAGCTTTGATGCAACTAAAACTTGACCAAGTCTCTGTTTAGGTTGTAACCAAGCCACAGTAAAAATTCCAGAGTCATTGAGTCTGTCTAGTGGGACTTATAAACTTCACAAGTTTAAACTCAATGCAAATGCATTACAATTAATACATGTACTCTTGTATCATGTAGTCGCTTAGGTCGAGGAGGAACCCGAAGTCCTAGACTTCGTTACGCCGGAGGAGCAGCTAGCCTACGACCAAGAGCAGCAACGTAAGCTCCGGTTTGCATTAACCTTTTACAAGTTTTTATTGTTTTGAGCACATACTTGAATACTTTATTCCTTGCATTAGAGTCTTGTTTGGAAACCCAACTGCATAGCCAAGAAAACCATGGGATGGGTTTAGGATTGCAAACCCCGTTAGCTACTGCGATGCTAAGATAGTGTAGGATTTGGTACAAGTCGAGTAGTTGGAACTACTCGCGAGCATAGGCTAGAGGCACTCGACTCGGGTAGAGATAGCACATGATACACATGGCAAGAAAAATGAGTCCGAGCGGAGAGTAAGGGCAGCAGGACTTTGGGGCCTGTGTGCTATAGATCCGCTTGTGTCGATTGAGGACCGAGCCCTGTGCGGGCCTATTGAACAAGCTAGAACAGTACCGAAGACCTACCGGCTATATGGGAACCGGGAAACTGATGTAACTCGGGTAGCTGGGTATTGAGCCATTGCCCGTCGTTCAGAGGGTAGGCTGAGAACTTGAGGTGTCAATCGGCTGGCGGCACTGAGATGCGCGTGCAGAGACCTCTTGCTCGGGACGATGGGACCGGTTCAATATTTGGCTAACGGGTGAAAAGTGGTTGCGTACGGCGTCCGTGATGGTTTTTGTAGGCAACATCGAGTACGGGCGTACATGACGGGTTATTCGGGTAACCCTGCAGGTGTAAATCGATTATAATCGCCGTCCCTCGCGGTCAGTGAGTACCACTTGTTCACTGTACCATGACATAGAAAGAACAGACTAGTTACATGGTAAAATGTTGCTGATTGAAACATGGACTTGATTGTTAATGATTTGCCATAGTTTAGAGCTAATTAAAGTTCCTTTCAACTTTGGGCAAAGTACATGAGAGAAATGTGTTTCTTGTTTGATTTTAGCCCTCTCATGTGCCTTAGCGTAAGGTTCTCCACAACCTGCTGCTAAAATTTGAAAGTAAGGTCCCAATAATTAGGCGAGTCCTTTGCAAATGGTTTTACCTCATGTACCCATCACCCCTCGTGTAGAAATTCCATGTTTAGGTGAGACGGGTCAGACTTGCTGAGCCTTCGTGCTCACTGCTTGTGTTTGAAGCTTTTGCAGGGTTCTATGAGGAAGGGACTCCCGAAGAGGAGACGGAACCCCAGGAGGGGAACCCCGTCGAGTGGCAGTCGTGCACGCCGCCATGTTAGTGTGCGTGTGTGCTAGCAAGGACACGTTCACGGGCTGAACGTGAACTTGATGCGTAGTCTACGCCCATGAGTGTAGACTGGACTTATTTTGATGTACAAATGTTCATAAACTACTTTATGTAATAAAAGTTTTGCTTCCGCTTTGTACCTTTGATGTGTGTTATCCGGTGCTGTGCAAGGCAGCACCCCTCAGCGTGATCCTGGTTCGACAAGACCGTAGGGGTTGTGTCAGTACACCCACCCGTGGAGCTGCACAGCACGCTCACTCGATGCCGTATGGGGCAACCTTCACCCAACAGCCCAAACGTCGAACCGGTCGCACCGAAACGAGCAGAAGGTTACCTACACGGAGCATCTCTCTATGCCCGTTAGCAGATTTCCACCTTGCTGCCCTCAGCCTACACCTATAAATCGGTGCGTTATGCCTCGACGCCCGGAGGTACAGGTTAATCAATTTATCGGGGCCCATATATCCGATATGCCTTCGGTACGTTCAATACTTGTTCAGCAGGGCTGCACACGGATCGGTCCTCAATCGACACGGACAGGCCCGCGCACACAAGACTTCCTCTTGCTGCGCCCTAGCCCCTGCCTAGTCTCATTTCATTACTAAAGGGATCTCGCATCACTCGAACCAATCCCGTGTGTCCCAAGCCTAAACTCGCGAGTAGACTCCAACTACTCGACTTGTACCGAAGTCCTATGAATGATTAAGCAGAGCCTGTCTACTCGAGGTCTTAGACACTACCCTCCCTCTTATAGGCAACTTCTGGTTATGCAAGTGGGGTTCCATCCATCCTACACCTAATGCACATTCATACCTGACACTAGACATGTAAACAAAGCAAAACTTTATAAAAAGGTTAATGCAAACCGGGGCTTGCCTTGTTGCTGCTGGTCAGTGGTTAGGTCTTCGTCCGGAAGAAGGATGTCGAGCACTTCCGGAGTCTCCTTGCATTCAGCGACTACACGTTAACCATATGCTATATGTCATTTTAAATGCAATGTGTAAACTTGAATAAGTAATTAATATAACTCTAGCTAACCCCCCCCCTTTGGTTCTGAAACTTTTATGGTGGCTTGTTAGGGTCCTAACCAGAGTCTTGACCAAGTGTCATTTGAAACAAAGTTCATTTGAGCTTTGTATAAATAAAAGCCTATTTGGTCAATATTAGAGTCTCTAAGTAAATCCAGGGTTTTTCATGGCTCCAACCATTACTTTCTGGAAACTAGAACTTAAGATGGTTCTAATGGAATTGGTTTCATGTCATTTGAAGAATCCTAGAGAAAGTTGTGCCCTAAACAAGATTTGAGAAAATCTGAAAAATGTTTCTGTACATTTTTCTATTTTCTCAGGGCATTTCAATTAATCACCCCATTAGGGGGACTAAATGAAATTGGATGAGTCTGAAAATTTTACTGTGACTCAAGGATTTTCCAAAGAACCTCTCAGCCAAATTTCAGAATTTTCCATAAAGTAATTCTCCATATAAAATTCCCAACAGTTTGAAATTTAGGGATTTAATTATGGAAAAAAATATTAACTTTCATGAGCTGAAATTTGTATTGCTGGAAAGTACTCAAAATTCTGAGTTCAACAAAATTTGGTTCACTAAATTTGGAGTTTCCTAGCAAAAGTTATGAAGTTCTAAAGTTTGGGCTGATCCCTGAATTATTTTCCTACAGAAAATCCTTTCCCGCGCTCAATCCGAGGCTGACAGTGGGGCCCACCCGGTTTAATTTAAACTAACCCCGCTCGTGCGCGCTTAACTCAGCGGCTGACACATGCGGTCCGCGCCTTCGTCTACCTCCCGACGCCACCGCCCGAGCCGCCGGAGCTCCGGCGAGGTCTGCATTCCCGGCGACCTGGCTCGCCGGCGACGGTGAGACTTGCCGCCCCCACCTAATTTTGGACGCTGAACACGCTGTTCACCATGCCGCCGCCGGCTAACCGCCGTAGCTCGCCAGCGACGAGCTCTATGCCTCTGTGCTACCTCGGCAACGCGTTCCCGCTCTCCTGACCACCTCCTTCGCGCGCTAATCGCGTCACCACACTCAGGGAGACCTCGGGAAGCTCGTCATGACCTCGGTTGGGCCCTAAACGGACGGCAACCTAGACCTCACCGGCAACCCTCCCTTTTGCTGGACTGTTACCGGTGAAACTAGGGTTTGGAACGGTTGCTCCTGCGGTTTTCTGCTCAGAGAGACGCGCACGAGTGTCTAGAACGTGTGTGAGCTACAGCACGACCGGCGGTTGCTCCGGTGCAACGAATTTCACCGGCGACCGATTGCTAACCCTACGGGGCACCGTGGGGAAAACTCGGGATTCCCTCTCTACCCCGCATGAAACGGTGAACCGTTTCCTCCCACAGCTTCCTCACTCGCGGGCGCACCTTTTCTTCTCTGGTGGTGTCGCGTGATACCGCCGGGATCGGCCGGTCGCCAGTGATCAGAGAACGGCGGTAACAGCACGTGAGCGGAACCAGTTCTTCTCGCTCGGGGGGGAGCTGGGTTTACTCAGAAACGAAGGAAATGGATGGGGGAGCCCATGTGCTGGACTTTGTAGCCGCGTTTTTCACCGTGAGCTGGCGGTAAACGCTCGCGCTGTCGGCTCCCCGAGCGCCCGACGGTCGCCGTGGCCTCAGTTGAGTCGGTTCAGTGAAACCGGGACACTGACCAGTGGGCCCTCCTCCCCCAATTATTTTCCCAGTTTTTCACCTCTGTTTTTGTGGAAAATATCCCCAGCTACTCACAATTGAATGTGAGACTTAGCCCCCAAGTATTGGTATGAATTTGAGTTCTCAAATTTGAAATTTGTTTGGCTAAATTCGCTTCACATTTGAACTGAAATTCAAATTCAGTTTTGAATTCTTGGAAATTTAGCTCCCGACAAGATGAAGTCCAATGGGGATGAAAACTGGTGGACTAACTCAGTATAATGTGCTGAGTTTGAATATGAAGCCAACTTTTGAATTTAAGTGATGAAAGTTGCTGCAATTTGAATTTACATTCAAATTGGCCTCTTTTTCAAATGCCTCCAAAAATGCCTCAAAAAGTGTGAGATTTGCATGAAATTTGGCCTGAACCTTCCCAAGACTTTTTAAGTGCTAGGGGTGAGCTCAACCTCTCAGGTTCATGTGTATAAATCCTACTTCGTGAAAGTTAGGGCTTTCCCCCTAATCACCCTTTTGATGGAGGTTACTTGCTCTTCACAAATCTTCACAACATATCCCCAACCAAAAACTGTGGTGTTGTGAGGTGATGAAAAGTTTTTGTAAGTCCCTTTTCTTTGGCTTTTACAAACCGGTCCACGATTACCCAAATCGACCATGGTTGTGGGAGGTCATCGGCAACCCGACCATGAAGTTCATACTCAAGTCTTCCCACTTCCATGCCGGTACTTGCAATGGCTGCAACAGGCCCGACTTCTTCACATGGTCGGCCTTGACTCTTCGACACGTATCACAATCTGAAACATACTTTGCGACTTCACGTTTCATACGTGTCCACCAAAACTTATTTCAGAGATCTTGGTACATTTTATTGCTGCCCGGATGAATGGAAAATTTAGACAAATGAGCTTCATCCAAATTTTTTTTCCGTAGTCCCATATCCCGGGGTACTACAATCTGGTCGTTGAACCACAAAGTACCTTCATCGTCCTTCCGGAAGCACTTCATTTCTTTGTTGTCTAATATCCGCCGTATGTGAGACATACCCTTGTCTTTTCGTTGAGCTTCCATGATCTCCTCTCGGATAGTAGGAATGAGAGCGAGATTATAGAGAGCTCCATACGGGAGGACACGGAGGCTTGGTTCTTCATCCTCCATTTCAGCAATAGTTAGATGATGGATATGCGCCTTACGACTGAGGGCATCGGCGACCACATTCGCCTCTCCGGGATGATAATAAATCTCAAGATCATAATCTTTAATGAGCTCTAGCCATCTTCGTTGCCTCATGTTCAATTCTTTCTGAGTGAAGATGTACATCAAGCTCTTGTGGTCGGTGTAGAGGTGTACAAGATTTCCGAGCAAGTAATGCCTCCACATCTTCAAATCAAGGACCACGGAAGCTAACTCAAGATCATGAGTTGGATAATGCTGCTCCTGATTTCTGAGTTGTCGAGATCCATAAGCGACCACTCGTCCTTCTTGCATCAGCACGCAGCCAAGACCAATGACAGATGCATCGCAATAAACGTCGAATGGCTTCGTTGTATCTGGCTGAGCAAGAACTGGGGCTATTGTGAGATGCTTCACTAAAGTCTTGAAAGCTTGTTCACATGCAGCACCCCACATAAATCTGGTATTCTTTTATAATAATTCCGTCATCGGTTTAGCGATCTTGGAGAAACCTGGAATGAACCTCCGGTAATAACCCGCTAAACCGAGGAAGCTACGGATTTCATGCACTGACTTTGGTGACTTCCATTTCTGTACTTGGATAATATTACTCGGATCTACAGCGATGCCCTCCGCTGAAATAATGTGTCCGAGAAACGGTACTTGATTAATACAGAATTCACACTTGCTGAATTTTGCATAGAACTGATGATCTCGTAATCTTTGTAGCACAATATGCATATGTTCAGCATGTTCTTCCTCTGACTTGGAGTACACCAAGATATCGTCGATAAAGACCACGACGAATTTATCCAACTCCGGCATGAACACTGAATTCATTAGGTACATAAAGTGTGCCGGGGCGTTGGTCAAACCAAAAGACATAACGAGATACTCATACAGCCCGTATCTCGTTGAGAATGCCGTCTTCGGAATATCTTCAGCGCGGATTTTAATCTGAGGATATCCGGACTGAAGGTCCATCTTCGAAAATACCTTCGCACCCACTAATTGATCGAAGAGCATATCAATGCGAAGTAGTGGATACTTGTTCTTGATGGTAACGGCATTAAGAGGACGATAATCAACACAAAGCCGTAGTGTTTCGTCCTTCTTCTTGACAAACAATGCTGAACAACCCCAAGTTGACGAACTCGGTCGTATAAATCCCTTGCTCATTAGGTCATTCAGCTGTGTCTTTAACTCTGCCAGTTCATTGGGTGCTATTTTATACGGCCTTCGTGATATCGGTGTTGCTCCCGGTATAAGTTCAATCTTGAACTCAACGTCTCGCTCGGGCGGCATGCCCGGTAAATCATCGGGAAATACATCCGTAGACTCACATACCACCGGAATGTCCTCTATCTTCACAGCTTCCGTGTGGTTCACTATTGCAATCTGTTGCCGTCTGGCGCCCAGAATTAATATATGAAGACCGTGCTGTGGGGAGTTGAGTTCAACGGTCCTAGAGCTGATGTTAAGAACCGCCTTGTGGTAATTCAACCATGACATCCCCTAAATGATGTCGATCTTTAGACCCTCAAGAATAATGAGAGTCGTAGGGTATATTCTACCCCCCAAACAAATAGGTACTCTGGAGACAACCTCGTTTGCGGTACTGCTGCCCCCGGGGGAAGATATGAGGTATTGCCTCTTTGTATAAACTGTTTGGAGCTGATGTTGAGCCACAAAAGATTGGCTAATGAAGTTATGTGTGGTACCGGAATCAAAGAGAATCAAAACGGGTAGCTGATTAAGAGAAAACATCCCTGCTAAAGCGGCTTCTCCTTCTGGAACATCATTAATCATGGTATAGTGAATGTTGCCCCTTATCTTCTCTCCTTTCTGCAGATTGAGGTACGGGTCGTATTGTTGTAAATATGATAACCCGCAGCCTTGAGTTCCCTCCGGATAATGCCTAGCATAATGGCCCATACGCCGACAAGTGAAACATGGATATTTCTCCGGTTCTTCATTGCCTTGCGGTTGGATGCTAGGTATGCATGGCGGCAGCGATGGAGCACAAACCACCGTCTGATGCTGCAGCTGTGGAGGTGGTGCAAGTTGTAGAACTTGACCAGCAATCAATCTCTGAGGAGTTGATCGTACAGGTGGCCTCCATCTTTCACCGGGTGGCGTTTGATGCACCAAATGGTACTTCTGAGTCACATAACTTGTGCTGGCCTGCTCGATCTCCCTCATCTTTCTCTTCTCAGCTCGCCACTCAAGTGTCGCCTTCTCTTGGATGAGAGCCGCACGACTATATCGGTGTAACTGCCATTATTGTGCACGGCCAACTTCTCTTGTAATATGGCACTCAGGCCATGGAAGAATATGTCACACCGTGCCTCTTCTTTCGCCACATATTCGGGAGCATATTGGGCCAAAAGGTTAAACCTTCTGACATACTCGAGGACACTCATGTCCCCTTGCTTCAAGCCCAAAAATTCCTCCCGCTTCGCCTTGACAATACCTATTGGTATGTGACGAGTACGAAAGGCTTCACAAAACTCACTCCATGTCACTTGATGGTCCTCCGGAATGGTGGCAAGATGTTCACCCACCAGTTTCCGGCGGTTCCATGGAGTTGTTGAGCGGCAAACTTGGTCTTCTGGTATTCATCACACTCGAATACTCAGAATTCGGACTCCATGACACGAAGCCATTGATCTGCTTCCACAGGTTCGGTGGCTTCAGTAAAGATCGGCGGTTGAGTCGCCAAGAAATCCAGATAAGCGTTCCGAGGTGGAATGACTTGTTGCGTGCTCTAGAGTACACCCTGATGTACCAAGGCTTGGAGTAAGCGTGTGTGTTCTTTCGTTGCTTCTTGGAGTAGCCTAGTGTTCTCTTGGTTAGACTCGACGACTCGAGTGATAAGATACATCCATCCCGTGGATGGTGGTTCCTATGGTGGAATGGAAACATCACCACCTCAGCGAGAACTCCCGGCCCTACTCCTAGAGCGAGTACGAACCATACTGCAAAAATGTAGTTGAGATGAGTTAAACAAGAAATCCGTAGTATGTGAGACTAATAAAAACATTAATATGTCAAAACTTTATGGAAGCAGTAACAAAATCCATGTTTACACAACTCCTTAGTAGGCATAGCTATCCAGCCTATCTGTACAGAACAGACCTTTATGCACTATCTCCAGATTTTGGTCTAGTTAAAAGCATCTTCATCACTCAAATTGAATACCAAAGTTAAAGATAACTTCAGTATCTTTCCAACGAGTACTCATATGCCTCCAGATAATCTCTGTATTAAAAGTTATGATTTTCCAAAGTTGACAGAATTCCTGGATAAAATTTGCCAGCATCTCCTTTGTATGTCGCTATTTTTATCACAGTTGTATATGCAAATACAATAAGAATCTGAACAAACTTTGAACTACAACAATGTTGAACATTTCATAACCTTTCCAACGGTGTATTATAGTCTCCTTAAGGATTTTTTCTACAGAAGGTTATGGCTTAAAAACAGAAAGGTCCAGAGAGGTTTTGCTGCTGTCCTGGTTCTGGACAGTTTACCTTCCTCTGAACTTTCTACCCATTTAGTGTGTGATTTTGCTCTGTAGGTATACAAAGAAGTTATAGATCACTTGAAAATATTTCCAGAACTGTATCATACACCTTAATTGGTTAACGCTACTCAGAGTTATGCCCTGTTAAAGTCCAGCAAGAATTCCTGACGAAAACAGAGCACTCTGTTTTTGAAATCTTTGAAGCCTAGCCTTCCTCTCATATGAATCTTAGCTCAAAATAAGAGTTCAGTAACTAATATTTGTTTAAAAATTCCATTTTTAGTTGAAAGTTAGTTCATGAATCATTTCTTCAGAGGGAAGAGGTTATTAGGTTTCGTACGGCGTCGATGCACCATAAGAAGCATGTCGGTACTACGTAGCCTCACCAAAAGAAAGTCCTAACCGGATTATACCGGCATAAACGTATCTTAGGTGGCACTAAAATGCTCACTCGCAAACGTGTACTACACGGGATACATACGTAGTTAGTACCTGCAGAAAAACACCCAATAATGATGCACTCAAAGGTTATATTCATTTCAGGCAGGTCCATATTTGAAAATAAATACAAACGCCCGTATCATTGCCATACGGCCGTCCTTGAGTTAAGCCATGTCTCAAGTTACGTGATCTTGTTTTAACACCACACGACGGAGAACCCGAGTAGAGTGCGAACGGATCGTCGCGGTTGCGAATTTCATCAACCCAACAGATACCACCTACTGCCCTGCAGGGCACGCCGATGGCAAGTGCTGCGTATGTCCTTCTAGGCTATTTCCAGAAGAACACGCTATCGCATTACTGACCACACGATGGGGTCTCCACTTTCTTTCCTAATGCACGCTAGGGATCAGCGTTTCATATGAACTCAGGAACATGAAGAGTTCAAGAATTTCATATTAACGTCTCACACCAAGCTGTGAGACCTATGCCTGACCCACATTCCTCGTCAGGGGAGCTAACCGAAATTGATCCGCTTTCGGTGGCGTTCCTTACCATGCTTACCTGAGCGTAGGTGCTTCGTTCCATAATCAAAATTCAGAATTACAACAAGTATGTTAGTCATGCCACTTTAAGTAACTATACTACTACGGTCCTTATGTTGGCCTAATACCGTTTCCTCACCGTATCCTAAGTTTTTGTCGTAATACAATCCTTATTCCGTGCGCTATTACCAATGCGGCTCTGATACCATGCTGAGACGGCCCCGACGCCGCCCGTTCAGCCACAGGGACGTGGCACTCGCCCGGGAATCGCATTGGGTGGTGCCATGTTGTGCGGCACCCAACAGCACACATATAAGGAACAAAGTATTACATAAAACAATAGCGGAAGCTTACAAGTTTTTCTTTGTAAATAGTTTACTTCAAGTAACTACAGCGAAATTCTATAAACAACTCACGTCAAATAACTAAAGAGAATCGAGATGAAGTCCAGCCCGCGGACTCCTCTCGCTAGCAACACGAAGACAACAGCAGCTGCTGGGTTCTCCATGTGTTATATGACTCGGAAGTCTCTGAGTCTCACCAGACAACCATCTTCTTAGCATCGATGTTAACCTGCAAGACCACTCATATAGCAAGCGTGAGCACATAGGCTCAGCAAGACTGATCCGTCTCTCCTAAGCAAGAAACTCTACATGCACAACGGTTGCAATTGGGTTAGCTAGAGTTGCATAAAGGACTCGCCTAAAGTTGATCCTTAACTTTCAGATTTTTAAGCCTCATTGTGCAGACCTTGAGCCGAACAGCGTCACAACTCCACAACCAAACAAGAAACGCTTTGTTGCGATGCTCCTTGCACAAGGTGAAAGTAAAGTTTAATGAGCCTATCTCTAATTCAATCATGGTTGCAATACAAGTTACATTACAGCCTTATCAAGTTCAAAAGAAAAACAGTTCAGTTGTTACTACGTCAAGACGCAGTGGTTAAGTATGCTCATATGACTGCGAGCGACGGTGATTCGAATCAGTACACGCCTGGACTACATGACACGTACACCCGTACTCCGAATTGCCGGCAGCAACCTCGACTGACGTTGTACGCAGCCACCTTTCCCAAGATCTTCCACATTCGACGCAGTCTAACTGCCCCGAGTCCGCAAGCTCCCTCAAGGTACATACCTGCAGTGATATGTTCTTAAGCGAGTTACCTCCTTCTACCCTGACGTTGAAAGCCTAAGGCAGTTAGAAAAGTTCCACTATGGATCTCCCAAGGTACATCGGTTTCCTGGGTCCCATATAGCCAGTATGTGCCCGGTACACAACTCAAACTTGTCCAACAGGGCCAAGCAGGGACAGGCCTTAACCGACACAGGCAGAGCTATGCACGCATGGTCCGCAGCCTGCTGCATCTTGTAAAGGTCCCAAAATATGCATACAAAGAAACTCTTGTGTGTACAAAGTTGGTTTCACATGTATGAAAAATGGGACTTGTTAAAACTTTTTCCACACGTGATAATACACATGAGAGCTTTCTTCACACAAGTTCAAACATTTGTTTGAAGACTTGGAACCCAAGTGGGATCTAAAACCAAGTTGGGAAGTTTTCCCATAAGTGTGAGGAAGCCAAAGTCAGATTTTACACGACCCCATTGGTCCTGTCGAGCCAGGATCACGCTGAGGGGTGCTGCGTTGCACAGCACCGTATAACACACGTCAAAGGTACAAAGCGGAAGCGGAAATTTTATTACATAAAAAAGTTTATGAACATGTTTACATCAAAATAAGTTCAGTCTACACTCGCGGGCGTAGACTAAGCATCTAGTGCACGTTCAGCCCTCGAACGTGTCCTTGCTAGCACACACGCACACTAACTCTGCGGCGTGCACGACTCCCACTCGACGGGGTTCCCCTCCTGGGGTTCCGTCTCCTCTTCAGGAGTCCCTTCCTCATAGAACCCTGCAAAAGCTTCAAACACAAGCAGTGAGCACGAAGGCTCAGCAAGTCTGACCCGTCTCACCTAAACATGGAACTTCTACATGAGGGTAATGGGTTACATGAGGTAAAAATCAGTTGCAAGGACTTGCCTAATTAGTAGAACCTTACTTTCAAGTTTTAGCAGCAGGTTGTGGAGAACCTTACGCTAAGGCACATGAGAGAGCCGCAGTCAAACAAGAAACGCATTTCTCTCATGTACTTTGCCCAAAGTTGAAAAGAACTTTAGTTAGCTCTAAGCTACAGCATATCATTAACAATCAATGTCCAGCTTTCAATCAGCAACATTTTAACATGTAACTAGCCTGTTCTTTCTACGTCACGGTACAGTGAACAAGTGGTACTCACTGACCGCGAGGGACGGCGATTATAATCGATTTACACCTGCAGGGTTACCCGAACAACCCGTCACGTACGCCCGTACTCGATGTTGCCTACAACAACCATCACGGACGCCGTATGCGACTACCTTTCACCTGTTAGCCAAATATTGAACCGGTCCCATCGTCCCGAGCAAGAGGTCTCTGCACGCGCATCTCCGTGCCGCCAGCCGATTTACACCTCAAGCTCTCAACCTACCCTCTGAACGACGGGCAATGCCTCAATAACCAGCTACCCGAGTTACATCAGTTTCCCGGTTCCCATATAGCCGGTAGGTCTTCGGTACTGTTCTAGCTTGTTCAACAGGCCCGCACACGGCTCGGTCCTCAATCGACACAAGCGGAGCTACAGAACACAGGCCCCAAAGTCCTGCTGCCCTTACTCTCCGCTCGGTCTCATTTTCTTGCCATGTGTATCATGTGCTATCTCTACCCGAGCAATGTGCCTGTAGCCTATTCTCGCGAGTAGTTCCAACTACTCGACTTGTACCGAATCCTACTCTATCCTAGCAATGCAGTAGCTAACGGGGTTTGCAATCCTAAACCCATCCCATGGTTTTCTTGGCTATGCAGTTGGGTTTCCACACAAGACTCTAATGCAAAGGATAATAATACTCAAGTAAGTGCTCAAAACAATAAAATTTTGTAAAAATGGTTAATGCAAACCGGGGCTTGCCTTGCTGCTCTTGGTCGTAGGCTAGCTGTTCCTCCGGAGTAACGAAGTCTAGGACTTCGGGTTCCTCCTCGACCTTAGCGACTACATGATAGAAACAATGCATGTATTAATTTAATGCATTTGTATTAAGTTTGAAGTTGTGAAGTCTATAACCTTTGCTGGACAGACCTAATGACTGTGAAACTTTTATTGTGGCTTGGTTACAACCTAAACAGAGACTTGGTCAAGTTTTAGTTGCATCAAAGCTCATTTGAGCCCTCCACAATTAATTATGTACTTGACCTTAATTGAAGGCTTTTAGGGTGTTCTAAGGATTTCCATGAAACAAACTATGCCTTTCTGAAAACTAGCTTTTCAGAGGGTTCTAATGGAATTGGTCTCACTTAATTTGGAAGGTTCCTAGCTAAAGATATGAGCTAAACAATTTCAGAGAAAATTCAGAAAATGTTTCTGAACATTTTCTATTTTCTCTGGAACAGTTTCACTAATCACACCGTTAGGTGGATCTAATGAGCTCAAATGGATCTGAAATTTTTATGGTAGTTCAGGGATATTTTGGTGAACATCCCAGCAAAATTTCAGGATTTTCCTCCAAAGGATTCTCCAGTTAAAATTCCTAACAGTTTAAATTTTGAGGATTTAATTCTGGAGAACTAAGGAATTTCATGAAGTGAAACTTGATTTGCTGGAAAGTACTCAGAGAGCTGAATCCAGCAAAATTTGGTTCACTCAATTTGGAGCTTTCTAGCCAAAGTTATGAGAATTTGAAGTTTGGAAGGATTCTGAAAATCGGGAAAAAGTTTAAACTCTCGGGGCCCGCGGGGACACGTGTCGAGCGCGGAGGTGTCCGGCACACCGGGGATACCACACGTGTCGAGCGCGGAGGTGTCCGGCACACCGGAGCTCACAGGGTATTGCGCACCAGCACAGCCGATCCCCGGCCACACCCGATCCCGATTTAAATTCTTCAGCCGCTGACACGTGGGCCAGCCGGCTTCGTCTTCCTCCCGCCGTTCTCTCGCGCCCGCGCCGCCGACCTCGCCGGAGCAGACTCGGGGCTCGCCGGCTCGCCGCTGCCGGACCTCCCATGGTCTGAAACTCGCCGCCAGGAGGTTGTCGACGTCGAGGAACACGTGGGTGGTGTCAGGTCGGGCTGAGGGTGACCGGAAATAGCCCGGCGACGTGCCGCGGCCTCGGTTGAGGTTCGGCACCGTCGACCGTGGTTTCTAAACCCGCCAACACCTCGAACAAACGGCCTTATTGCATCAGCATACCTCTAGGAAGCTCGACAAGGTGTCAAAAGGGTTCAGGGATGGCGGCAAGTCGGTCGGCACCGTGTGACCGATCGTGCCCGCCATGACCGCCCTTGATCCAGCTCGAAATTCGTCACTCCTAGACAGTTTCAGGCTACAGATGCAGAAAAGAACTAGATCGCCGGCTAGTCCAGCGTCTATGTCCAAGACTGGATGACCTCCGAAAGATCATAGAGCGAGAATTTAAAGAAACCGTACCGGAAGCTCGGTTTACGGTCGCCGGAGCAAAAACTGAGAATTCACCGGCGAGAGTTCACGGCGTGGCTTGAGCTTCAGGTGGAAGCAGTGTGGAGTCCGTGCGCTCCTGTTGCCGCCCTTGCTCGGCCGTGGAAGTGGTTGCAGCGTGCTGCCCGCGTGAGACCGATCGCCGTCCTTCAGCTAAACTGCGGCGGTCGTCGTTGGTCACGGGAACAGGGCCGAAACCCGGTGGTCCAGGCGTTGGGAGGGTGGTGCGCGACCTCCGGTGGCTGTCTAGCAGCTTAGGAACGAAGGAGGAGATTGTTTTGCTGGTTTTCCCGATTGAGCAGAGAGCTGCGACGAGAAACAATGCCACTGCTCGGTTCTGCCCACGAGAAGATAAAGCCGGCCGACTCCTGCTCGGCTGAGGCGGTGCCGGTCGCATGGGGGCGCGAGCAAGCCGCCCCGGGCGCCAGCGCGCGGAGGGGGAAGCAGCTGGTGGCGCCGGTAGCTGCTCGGTGGCACAGCCGACAGCTGCTCAGTGGAATTTCCCACCGAGACTCTGACTTTGGTTGCAAGTTTCTCCTTCTTCCCTCTATGACATGTGGGTCCCACCCGGGATTTTAACCTCTGAAATTTACTCCTAATCACTGTAGTAAACAGTGAACCCCATAATACCCCTGGTGGTTCAGATTATTCACCCTTGAGCCATTCGAATTGCATAGGATTCGAATTGGGTTTGGTTTGAGTGAATTTCAGCACAAGTGCAGTTTTGAATTCAAATGAAGTTTGAATTTGCCCCACTTAGTTCACGTCAAGATCAACTCCAAATGGAGTGAAACTTGGTGTGTGGGCTCACAAAAATGTGCTGAGTAAGAATATGCCTCCCACTTTTAAATTTATGGGATAAAAACAGTTTGAATTTGAATATGGTTTCAAACTGCCCTCTTTCTAGCTATACCCAAAATGACCTCAAAAAGGTTTGGAATTTGGGTGAAACTTGGCCTGGACATCCTTAGCAAAGTGTAGGAGTTTTCATATGTCCAGCCCCCATTATACCTCATGTGGGAAATACCACTTTGGCAATGTGTGAGTTTGTTCTCTAATGAGCATGTTGATAATTGTTACTTGCTCTTCATTTGTGTTCATCATCCTTCCTCAAATGAGGTGTGTGGTGTGGTGATGAACACTGAAAATGTGTGTCAAAAACTGAGGCCCTTACATTCCTCCCCCCTTAAAAGAATCTCGTCCTGAGATTATAAGGTGATAATGAGAGAGAGGACGGTGGAAAATTACCGGATATGCGACGTGAAAAAGTCGGGGTAGCTAGTGCGAAGGAATTCTTCGCTCTCCCATGTCGCTTCGTCCATGGAGTGATTACTCCATAGAACCTTGTAGAACCACAACGTACGGTTGCGTGTGGTTCGGGCCTTTTCATCAATAATCTGCACCGGTTCCTCCCGATAGGTGAGATCCGGTTGCAGTTCTTCAATGTCTTCCAGCTGAATGGTAGTTGATAGCTTGAGACACTTCCTCAGCTGTGAAATGTGAAAGATGTCGTGCACAACGGAAAGTTCTTCTGGTAATGTCAGCGGGTATGCCACTGACCCACATCTTTCGGTAATTTGGAATGGACCGATGAATCGGGGTGCCAACTTTCCTCTCACCCCAAATCTGTTTACGCCCTTCATTGGAGACACCCGTAGATATACGTGCTCTCCAACTTCGAATTGTAATGGGCGCCTTCTCCAGTCCGCATACTGTATCGTCGGGATTGAGCGGCTTTTAGGTTCGCTTGAATCAGTCGAACCTTTTCTTCCGCGTTGTTGACAAGATCAATCCGGAAGGTAACCCTTTCGCCAGACTCACACTAGTTCAATGGTGTGCGGAATTTTCTTTCATATAGCGCCTCGTAGGGCGCCATCTTGATGCTGGCTTGGTACCCATTGTTGTACGAGAACTCGGCTAACGGCAAGTGATCATCCCAATTCTTGCCGTGGTTGATAGCGCAAGCTCGTAGCATGTCTTCTAAGATTTGATTTACCCGCTCCGTTTGCCCATCCGTCTGCGGGTGGTATGCTGAACTACGGATTAGCTTTGTCCCCAAGGCAGCGTGTAGCTGTTCCCAAAAACGGGACACAAATAAAGTGCCCCGATCCGATATGATAGTACAGGGTACGCCGTATAAGCATAGGATCCGTGAGATGTACAGTTCAGCGTACTTCTTGGCGTTGTAGTTGGTGTTGACCAGGATGAAATGGGCAACTTTGGTGAGCCGATCAACGATCACCCACACAGAATCATGTTTCTGCAAGGTGGTGGGTAAACCGACGATGAAATCCATGCTCACGTCCTCCCACTTCCAGGCAGGAACGCCCAGTGGATGTAGCAGTCCCGGTTTCCGCATGTGGTCTGCCTTCACCCTTCGACATGTATCACACTCGGACACGTATTTTGCAGTCTCTCGCTTCATCCGTGTCCACCAAAACTTGCTTCTGAGTTCTTGATACATCTTGTTGCTGCCGGGGTGAATAGAGAGCTTTGATAAGTGAGCCTCATCAAAGATCTTCTTCCATAGTTCCGGGTTACGGGGTACGACGATCCGGTCCTTGAACCATAGGACGCCGTCTCCGTCTTTCCGGAAACATTTCAGCTCCCCACTATCTACACGTCTCTGCAAATGTGACATGCCCTTGTCATTCTTCTGGGCTGCCTCTATCTCTTCACGGATGGTGGGGATCAAAGCTAGGTTGTAGAGAGCTCCGTATGGAATCACATGTAGTGGTGGTTCGCTCTCTTCCAACGGTGTGATGGTCAGATTGTTGACGTGTGACTTGTGGCTCAGCGTATCTGCCACTACGTTTGCCTTGCCCGGATGATAATGGATCTCTATCTCGTAATCCTTTATCAGTTCTAACCATCTTCGTTGCCTCATGTTCAGCTCCTTCTGAGTGAATATGTACTTGAGGCTTTTGTGGTCGGTATATAAATGTACGAGGTTACCGAGTAGGTAGTGCCTCCACATTTTTAGTGCAAGTACCACGGCAGCGAGCTCAAAGTCGTGAGTTGGATAATTCTGCTCATGGTTCCTAAGCTGCCGTGATCCATACGCGACCACTCTTCGGTCTTGCATCAGCACACATCCGAGCCCAATGCCGGATGCATCGCAGTACACATCGAACGGTTTTGTTGTGTCTGGCTGCGCCAAAACCGGTGTTGATGTCAGGTGCTTGACTAAAGCCTTGAATGCTGATTCACATGCTGGACTCCAAACATATTTGGTAGCCTTCTTCAGCAGCTCTGTCATTGGCTTGGCAATCTTCGAGAAGTTCGGAATGAACCTCCGATAATATCCCGCGAGTCCGAGGAAACTCCGTACCTCGTGAACAGTTCTTGGGGATTTCCAATTCAGCACTTGAGTGATCTTGCTCGGGTCCACAGCGATACCCTCCGCTGAGATGATATGCCCGAGGAAAGGCACTTGCGATATCCAAAACTCGCATTTGCTGAATTTTGCGTATAACTTATGGTCCCGCAGCCGTTGCAAGACTATATGCAGATGTTTCTTGTGATCTTCCTCCGACTTGGAATATACCAGGATGTCGTCGATGAAGACCACGACAAACTTGTCCAGCTCCGGCATGAATACCGAGTTCATCAAGTACATGAAGTGAGATGGAGCATTGGTGAGGCCGAAGGACATGACCAGGTACTCATAAAGTCCGTACCTTGTCGAGAAAGCTGTCTTTGGAATGTCCTCCGCCCTTATCTTAATCTGATGGTACCCGGATCTTAAGTCCATCTTGGAAAAGATCTTTGCTTCGACCAACTGATCAAACAACATGTCGATCCGTGGCAACGGGTACTTGTTCTTGATGGTTATGGCATTTAATGGACGGTAGTCCACGCAAAGCCGCAATGTCTCATCCTTCTTCTTGACAAATAATGCCGAACAGCCCCATGGCGAGGAGCTTGGCCTAATAAAACCCTTCTCCAGAAGGTCCGTGAGCTGAGTCTTCAGTTCAGCCAACTCCTTGGGCGCCATCTTGTACGGCCTTCGGGATATTGGCATGGTTCTCGGTGCAAGTTCAATCTTGAACTCCACCTCTCTATCGGGTGGCATCCCTGGCAAATCATCCAGGAATACGTCAGGGAATTCTTGGACCACTGGAATATCTTCCAATCTGATGGTTGTGGCTTGATAGACACTTGGGAGTTTTATTTCCGGACTGTCCAGAAATAATGAGTGAGAACCATGCACCTCTGAGTTTAAGTGCATGACTCGAAGGACGGTGTCTAAAACAGCGCCATGGCGGGTTAACCACGACATCCCTAGGATGACATCGACCTTCTGTCCCTCTAAGATAATGAGAGACGTGGGGTACACTCTACCCGCTAAGCATAATGGTGCTTTGGAGACCATTACGCTTGTTGAAATCTTCCCACCCGGTGAACAAATTAAAAATGGACTATCGGTGGGTAGTATTGGCAAACT
Source organism: Neostapfia colusana (assembly GCA_030760725.1). Lineage (NCBI taxonomy): Eukaryota > Viridiplantae > Streptophyta > Magnoliopsida > Poales > Poaceae > Neostapfia > Neostapfia colusana. The sequence continues at coordinate 55,601,896 of JASWHV010000014.1, read as the reverse complement.
GTGTTTAGCAATGAAAGCTTGGCTAATAAAATTATGTGTGGCGCCTGAATCAAACAGTACTATAGCGGGATGCTGGTGGAGTTGGAACATACACGCAAGGATTGGCTCGCCATCCGGCACGTCCTCAATGGCAAGTTGGTGGACAGTGCCGGGCCTAGGGTTTGCCTGCCGCGCATTAGTAGGGTTCCGGGGTTGATTCCTCCCCGGAAACTGTGGTGCCACTCCGCCGCCTTGCCTCTCCGGGCAACTGCTCGCGAAGTGTCCTGGACGACCACACTTGTAACATGTGGCCGCTGCTGGTGTAGTGCTCGGTGGACGAAAGCCCGGCATGCGTTGCTGAGGTGCAAACGCACGCGGCATCGCCCGCTGCTGCTGTTGTTGTTGCGGTGGTACTGGCAGTGCCGGCCTGAATGCCGGTGAAGAGTACGGCCGACTGCGGAACGGCATCGACCGCTGTGGTGGTTGCCAGCGTGGACCTGATGGTGGGCGATTCACCATCCGAAACTTCTGAGAAGGACCGCCTCCTTCCCCACTGCTCTGCGGCGCGCTTCGCTTTCTCTCCGTTGCCGGAGTCCTCCTGAACAATCGCAGCATCAATGATGTCGTTGAGGCTGCCGCGATTGAACATCGCCAATTTGTCCTTCTGGAGCGGGTTAAGCCCCTGGTAAAAGTGGTCCCGCTGCTTCTCGTCAGTATCTGGGTGATATGACGCGTAAAGCGCGAGATCGTTGAACGCTCTGGAGTATTCCAGCGCGTTCCGGCTCCCTTGCTGCAAGTGCAGGAACTCCTGCGCCTTCCTCTTCATTAAACCTGGCGGTATATGATAGGCCCTGAAGGCCGTCCGGAACTGCGCCCAGGTCATCACTTGGTCGGTGGGCTGTGAAGCACAGAAGCTGGCCCACCACGCGCTCGCGGATCCTTGGAGCTGCTGGACCGCGAACTGAGTCTTGCGCTGCTCGCTGATTTGGAGCAGCCCGAACTTCATCTCTTTGGCGCGGAGCCAGTTGTCCTCGTCAAGTGGTTCATCCGCCCTTGAGAATACAGGGGGATGAGTCACCAGGAAGTCGGAGTAGGAGCTCTGTTGACGCTCCTCACGGTTTTGACGTCTCTCTGGGCGAGACGTATTCGCAATTAAAGTTTGCAGCAGCTCCGTGTGCTGCTGATGTGAGCCCGCCATTGCCGCGACGATGTCGGCCAATGTAACCGTTGGCAGTGGCGGTGGCGGTGTTTGCTGTTGCTGTTGCTGCTGCTGTTGTCCCGAGGAGTCCTCAGGAGGTGGTTGGGAGGTCTCTCCCCCTTGACTGGTACCCCCAACGTCAGGGTTGGCACGAGTACGCGTCATTCTGAAATTCAAAACAGCAGCGATTAGCACATGTCTTACTGAAAATTCCATAAGCAACAGTAGGTATTGAAGTGACACATGATTAATTTGCACAACATTCACATATATTGATAAAGCATAAACTTTATACAAGATACATTATTCTCGGATCTCCGAGAAGTCGTGCTCATGTCGTCATTACCTATACATACGCTACTGTCTACACGACATGTCACTGATTACAAAAGTTGGGTTACGCTACCCTGGCTTCCCTACATGGCAACTGTAACCCTCTACTCGGAGTAGAACTCGACCTCCTGTGGGTCGTCCTCCTCCGGTACCTCTGCTGGTGGCTCTGGATCTACCACCTCTTCTCCCATTCCGGGTTCCCCCATTGCTGGAAGACCCAAGACCACCGGTACGCCTAACACCGGGGGCACGGGGTCCTGCAAAGCATGCACCTCGTCCATAGCTTGGTTATAGTCCTCTTCCCAGCCTTGTCCTTCCTCAATAGCGTCGTCCCGCTCTTGAGCAAGGTCCTCATTCTGCTGTGTTAGGGTCTGCACCAGTTCTTGCAACGCCGCGATGTCAACACGGCTCTTCTTCTTTGCCTTCTTCAGACGACGCAACTGATTGTGCTGTTCATTCAGTCCTTTGATCGTCGGAAGGAGCACATTGCGGAGTGCGCTGTGAGCACTCTCGAAATGATCTCCACGGCTTGTGCTCTCCTTGAGCTTTGTGGCGAGATGCTCCGTATGAACAGCTTGGCTGTCCATCACGGCGTTTCCCGCCCTCATCTGGAGGCTGAGATTTGCCTCCGCGGGGTTGTACCTTGGGCAACTAGGGTCCGTTGCCTCCAGGTACCTCTTATCCCACACATGCTGAGCTCGTCCCTCCACCGGAACGAGTGCGTATGGAGTGCCATCCATAGCCTGCACGTGTAGTTGGCAGAAACGTGACATAGTGTCACGGGCTGCCACTTGCCATATTCCTTCCGGTTGTCTTCTTCCCACCGTGACGGTGAACGGCACCCAACCGGGTGGCGTAGGTCCTGCAGGAACCTCGACATGGATCATCCATGTCTTGTTCCCCTATTCGCCTTCTTCCTTGGCGAAGTATTGCAGCATCTGGTCGTACCCGAAATATTGGAGCATTTGCCACAATGCTTCCGGGTAGCCGCTACGGTCAGAACAGTGGGAAACCACCCACCCGTTCTCCAACTGTTTATCTGCTGTCGTCTGTAAAAATTTATTTGAGAAATGTCAAATATTTATTTAAACAGTAAACCATTGAGTTATAACATAAGACATGTCATTGAACCCACAAAACTTGGAAACATAGTTCAAATTTTAAACAAATTTGACTGCTGATCTGCTGTTCCCATGACAGCCCTGACCAGTTTCCATTTCAACCTGATTTAGGCCATGATAAAGGCAAAAACAATTCTGGAGCTCAACATCAAAGTTAAAGCTAACTTCAATAGCATTCCAGAAAGTGTTTTCTTGGCCTAAGATCTATCCTGGTTCAAAAGTTATGAGATGTCAAAGTTAACAGAATTCCTGGAGAAAATTGGACAGCACCTCCCTGCTTTAGGTACTGATTTGATCCAAGAATCCCAGTTAATTCTGTTCCTAATATGACAAAACTTTCTGTTACAAAGTTGTAAAACATCTCATAAGATTTCCAGAACTACCTCATTTTCTATTTTTGGATTTTTAAGCAGGAAGTTATGCTTAATTTACAGAGACTTTACAGAGAGTCATTGCTCTGTCCTGTTTTCTGGACAGTTTCAACTCTACTGCATTTTTCGAGTGGTTAAGGGATGAAACACCTCTGGAACTCAACAGAAAAGTTTTAACGATCTTCCAAAGCTTTCCAGAAATGTATCATATGACCCCAACCTCGAAAGAACTCAACCTCTAACCTCTGATTAACTTCAGCCTTGATTCAGCTGAAAACAGAGTGCTCTGTCCTTAACAACCTATGAGTTGAAAACTTGTTAACTTTGAATATCCTGTTCAAGGGAAGGAGTTACATCAAGTTTTTACTACTTTGGATCAAAACTTTCAAGTTTTAAATGAATTTGTTCATTTAGTTGGGTGTGACGTCAATGCGTCACCAGATTATGTCGGTACTACGTTCTCACCAAGACAAACCTATACCGGACTTAGCCGGCTTCGTTAGTTTAGTGGCACTACTCGTCACTCGCACACGGATACTACACGTCTAGCATTTAGTGGTCAGGCTACCTGTAGAAACTCAAACAATAATCAGACTCGGCTGCACACCGAGCCCGGAATCCATACAGTTAGTACACCCGGCCGTCATCACTCGCCCGGATGTTCTCAAGCCAACCACGCCTTGAGTTACGTGTTCACGTTTCAGACCACGTGACGGGGTCTCCCATGTTGCACCACGCACGCCAGGGACAGAAGTTGCTCGAATACCCCAAACGACATGAAGAGTCGTAGAGGATACTAAAGCGGGTCAGGTTACCTGCCACCCGTGGGGCTCCACCCTTCAGCTTGTGCGCACTGGTGGACAGCGCTTACATGTACCCCCCCAAGACATAAACGTCCCGAGATACACGATTTTCCGACATAACAAATAGGTTAATATGCCATTTTCTATATGCTAATAACATCCTTATACGGGCTACTAACTCGTCCCTCACTGGATTTTTGAAAAAGAAGACCTTTGTACTGTGTTAAACCTCAAGCGAGCTCTGATACCAGCGCTGACACGACCCCATTGGTCCTGTCGAGCCAGGATCACGCTGAGGGGTGCTGCGTTGCACAGCACCGTATAACACACGTCAAAGGTACAAAGCGGAAGCGGAAATTTTACTACATAAACAAGTTTATGAACATGTTTACATCAAAATAAGTTCAGTCTACACTCGCGGGCGTAGACTAAGCATCAAGTGCACGTTCAGCCCTCGAACGTGTCCTTGCTAGCACACACGCACACTAACTCTGCGGCGTGCACGACTCCCACTCGACGGGGTTCCCCTCCTGGGGTTCCGTCTCCTCTTCGGGAGTCCCGTCCTCATAGAACCCTGCAAAAGCTTCAAACACAAGCAGTGAGCACGAAGGCTCAGCAAGTCTGACCTGTCTCACCTAAACATGGAACTTCTACATGAGGGTAATGGGTTACATGAGGTAAAAATCAGTTGCAAGGACTCGCCTAATTAGTAGAACCTTACTTTCAAGTTTTAGCAGCAGGTTGTGGAGAACCTTACGCTAAGGCACATGAGAGAGCCGCAATCAAACAAGAAACGCATTTCTCTCATGTACTTTGCCCAAAGTTGAAAAGAACTTTAGTTAGCTCTAAGCTACAGCATATCATTAACAATCAATGTCCAGCTTTCAATCAGCAACATTTTAACATGTGACTAGCCTGTTCTTTCTATGTCACGGTACAGTGAACAAGTGGTACTCACTGACCGCGAGGGATGGCGATTATAATCGATTTATACCTGCAGGGTTACCCGAACAACCCGTCACGTACGCCCGTACTCGATGTTGCCTACAACAACCATCACGGACGCCGTACGCGACTATTTTTCACCCGTTAGCCAAATATTGAACCGGTCCCATCGTCCCGAGCAAGAGTTCTCTGCACGTGCGTCTCCGTGCCGCCAGCCGATTTACACCTCAAGCTCTCAACCTACCCTCTGAACGACGGGCAATGCCTCAATAACCAGCTACCCGAGTTACATCAGTTTCCCGGTTCCCATATAGCCGGTAGGTCTTCGGTACTGTTCTAGCTTGTTCAACAGGCCCGCACACGGCTCGGTCCTCAATCGACACAAGCGGAGCTACAGCACACAGGCCCCAAAGTCCTGCTGCCCTTACTCTCCGCTCGGTCTCATTTTCTTGCAATGTGTATCATGTGCTATCTCTACCCGAGCAATGTGCCTCTAGTGCAAAGGATAATAATACTCAAATAAGTGCTCAAAACAATAAAAATTTGTAAAAACGGTTAATGCAAACCGGGGCTTGCCTTGCTGCTCTTGGTCATAGGCTAGCTGTTCCTCCGGTGTAACAAAGTCTAGGACTTCGGGTTCCTCCTCGACCTTAGCGACTACATGATAGAAACAATGCATGTATTAATTTAATGCATTTGTATTAAGTTTGAAGTTGTGAAGTCTATAACCTTTGATGGACAGACCTAATGACTGTGAAACTTTTAATGTTGCTTGGTTACAACCTAAACAGAGACTTGGTCAAGTTTTAGTTGCAGCAAAGCTCATTTGAGCCCTCCACAATTAATTATGTATTTGACCTTAATTGAAGGCTTTTAGGGTGTTCTAAGGATTTCCATGAAACAAACTATGCCTTTCTGAAAACTAGCTTTTCAGAGGGTTCTAATGGAATTGGTCTCACTTAATTTGGAAGGTTCCTAGCTAAAGATATGAGCTAAACAATTTCAGAGAAAATTCAGAAAATGTTTCTGAACATTTTCTATTTTCTCTGGAACAGTTTCACTAATCACACCTTTAGGTAGATCTAATGAGCTCAAATGGATCCGAAATTTTTATGGTAGTTCAGGGATATTTTGGTGAACATCCCAGCAAAATTTCAGGATTTTCCTCCAAAGGATTCTCCAGTTAAAATTCCTAACAGTTTAAATTTTGAGGATTTAATTCTGGAGAATTAAGGAATTTAATGAAGTGAAACATTATTTGCTGGAAAGTACTCAGAGAGCTGAATCCAGCAAAATTTGGTTCACTAAATTTGGAGCTTTCTAGCCAATGTTATGAGGATTTGAAGTTTGGAATGATTCTGAAAATCGGGGAAAAGTTTAAACTCTCGGGGCCCGCGGGGACACGTGTCGAGCGCGGAGGTGTTCGGCACACCGGGGATACCACACGTGTCGAGCACGGAGGTGTCCGGCACACCGGAGCTCACAGGGTATTGCACGCCAGCACAGCCGATCCCCGGCCACACCCGATCCCGATTTAAATTCTTCAGCTTCTGACACGTGGGCCAGCCGGCTTCGCCTTCCTCCCGCCGTTCTCTCGCGCCCGCACCGCCGACCTCGCCGGAGCAGACTCGGGGCTCGCCGGCTCGCCGCTGCCGGACCTCCCATGGTCTGAAACTCGCCGCCAGGGGGTTGTCGACGTCGAGGAACACGTCGGTGGTGTCAGGTCGGGCTGAGGGTGACCGGAAATAGCCCGGCGACGTGCCGCGGCCTTGGTTGAGGTTCGGCACCATCGACCGTGGTTTCTAAACCCGCCAACACCTCGAACAAATGGCCTTATTGCATCAGCGTACCTCTAGGAAGCTCGACAAGGTGTCAAAAGGGTTCAGGGATGGCGGCAAGTCGGTCGGCACCGTGTGACCGATCGTGCCCGCCATGACTGCCCTCGATCGAGCTCGAAATTCGTCACTCCTAGACAGTTTCACGCTACGGATGCAGAAAAGAACTTGATCGCCGGCTAGTCCAGCGTCTATGTGCAAGACTGGATGACCTCCGAAAGATCATAGAGCGAGAATTTAAAGAAACCGTACCGGAAGCTCGGTTTACGGTCGCTGGAGCAAAAACTGAGAATTCTCCGGCGAGAGTTCACGGCGTGGCTTGATCTTCAGGTGGAAGCAGTGTGGAGTCCGTGCGCTCCTGTTGCTGCCCTTGCTCGGCCGTGAAAGTGGTTGCAGCGTGCTGCCCGCGTTAGACCGATCGCCGTCCTTCAGCTAAACTGCGGCGGTCGTCGTTGGTCACGGGAACAGGGCCAAAACCCGGTGGTCCAGGCGTTGGGAGGGTGGTGCGCGACCTCCGGTGGCTGTCTAGCAGCTTAGGAACGAAGGAGGAGATTTTTTTGCTGGTTTTCCCGATTGAGCAGAGAGCTGCGATGAGAAACAATGCCACTGCTCGGTTCTGCCCACGAGAAGATAAAGCCGGCCGACTCCTGCTCGGCTGAGGCGGTGCCGGTCGCATGGGGGCGCGAGCAAGCCGCCCTGGGCGCCAGCGCGCGGAGGGGGAAGCAGCTGGTGGCGCCGGTAGCTGCTCGGTGGCACAGCCGACAGCTGCTCGGTGGAATTTCCAACCGAGACTCTGACTTTGGTTGCAAGTTTCTCCTTCTTCCATCTATGACATATGGGTCCCACCCGGGGTTTTAACCTCTGAAATTTACTCCTAATCACTGTAGTAAACAGTGAACCCCATAATACCCCTGGTGGTTCAGATTATTCACCCTTGATCCATTCGAATTGCATAGGATTCGAATTGGGTTTGGTTTGAGTGAATTTCAGCACAAGTGCAGTTTTGAATTCAAATGAAGTTTGAATTTGCCCCACTTAGTTCACATCAAGATCAACTCCAAATGGAGTGAAACTTGGTGTGTGGGCTCACAAAAATGTGCTGAGTAAGAATATGCCTCCCACTTTTAAATTTATGGGATAAAAACAGTTTGAATTTGAATATGGTTTCAAACTGCCCTCTTTCTAGCTATACCCAAAATGACCTCAAAAAGGTTTGGAATTTGGGTGAAACTTGGCCTGGACATCCTTAGCAAAGTGTAGGAGTTTTCATATGTCCAGCCCCCCTTATACCTCATGTGGGAAATACCACTTTGGCAATGTGTGAGTTTGTTCTCTAATGAGCATGTTGATAATTGTTACTTGCTCTTCATTCGTGTTCATCATCCTTCCTCAAATGAGGTGTGTGGTGTGGTGATGAACACTGCAAATGTGTGTCAAAAACTGAGGCCCTTACAAGATTTTGAGAACCAATTGTGCCATTCAAAAATGCAAATGAGAGTAACACAAGGGTTTTCAAACTGTTGTAATAAAAACCTCATTTGCAGCAGCCAAATCAATGATCAGAGTTCACATTTGGATTCCTTGAGTCCACATTAGGGGGTAGGCAAAATTTCATCAATTTTTGAAAAGATTTGCTATCCATTTCTCCCAAAAGGATTTAAATGTGCAAAGAAATCAAATACACATTTGAATTTGGATGAAATTTGCCCAACTCTCCAAATGCAATTCAATTTGCAACTTCAAACATTTGAATGGATTATTTGCTAAACTGGAGAGATATTTGTGGGAAAATTGAAGAAGGATAAGGGGGAAACAGTGGGGCCCACATGTCATTGGGGAAGTGAGTGTGCAAAAGATCTTCAGTTTAGGCAGTATACAGTCCCTGTTTTTCCTCCTCCCCGCGAAGTCACCGCGCCACCGAGACAACCTCGGGTTTTCTCACCGTGCGACACAGGGGCAGGCCGAAGCCACCTCCCCCTCGCGACCTTCACGCTGGCAGCTAGTTTTCCCCCCTCCTTATCACCTCGGCCGAGTCCCCTTGCCACAACCACGAGGAGCCGCTCTGTTCTTCTTCCACCCCCGCGCCCTAAACAGAGCCGCTGCCGCCACACTCCTTCGATCGGCAGCCGGCTCGGGTGATCACGAACCAAGGCCAGTGAGTAGCAAAATGGCACCAGGGCCTCACCCTCGTCCTCCACGACGTGCCACCGACCGAGCTCGGCCCTCCTACCCCGGGGACACCGCGTCCGCGCGGCGGCCGAACAAGGACCGATTAGGAGGCGTCCGTGGACAGCTCCACCTGGTGAATGTCACGACCAAGTACCGGCGCTCCTGGACGCGCCAAGGCACCGTGCTGCTCTCCTCCCAAGCTCAGCCCATGCCATGCACCGCCGGGAGTGAATTTGAAAAGTTGCTCCGGCGTACTCCATCTGACCTTCCGGCACGGTAATCCCGAATCCCTTCCAAATTCTCAATCTTTGTTCGTCAAAGTTTGCACGAAGGGCCCAAAGTGATAGGCGATCCTTTGCCCTTCACGGTTCTAGCCTAAAACTGCACATAGACCGAGTATTTCATGGGTTTCTACCGGCGACCGAACCAGGGGACCGCGGTCGCACGGTGAAAGCATGTTTGCCATCGTTCTCGAACGTTTTTAAGGCTAGGTCGAGCTCCCCCATCATTCACTGGTGCTGTAGCACCGTTTTTCCGAGCTTTTAGCTCACTAGGATGGCCGACCGACGTCGCCGATGATGCGCCGAGCTACCGCATCGCCGCTAGCTACCGTAGAGGCTTCACCGGCTCGGGGAAACCTCACCATCGTGCCCAGCATGGCAGTTTAGGCCTTGGCGGTGAGCCGGAGCTCGGGCAAAGGCCGGAAGACCGGTTTCCGGTGATCTCCGGCGAGGGCGGCGGCGCGGGAACAGCCCGAGGTTGAAGAAAGAGTACCGGGTCCCAGCAGTCAGTGAGGGAAAAGGTTTAAAGCCGATCCTCTGTGGCTATTTGATCTGGTGTGACTGTGTGGCTGGGACTGTGTGGCCCTGTGTGGTTTTGTCTCAGAGGGTGACACGTGGCCTGGGCCCAGCAGCAGGCATTTGAACTTTTATCTGTTTTCAGAATTTAGTTGAAAGTTTAAATAGCCACAACTTGGTGTAGGGATGTCCAAAAATTGTCAAACAAATTTTGCTGGATTCCTCTCAAAGAGTACTATCCAGGGGTACAACCCAATAATTATGAAAACCCCTGGTTTTGGCTCATTAATTCATAGAAAAAAACCTTGTGGGAATTTTTCCAGGAGTTCTATGTATTGGAAAATCCCAAAATTTGGGCAGGGGATTCCTCCAAAAATATCTGAACTCCAGTAAAAGTTTCAGAAGCATTGGACCTCATTTGCTTGGCCAAATGTGGTGTTAATTCCTTATGTCTCTGAAAATGGGAAAATAAACAGAGGTCAATTTCAGAATTTTTCCCAAACTTTAGAACCTCATAACTCTTGCTAGGAAGCCCTAAATTTAATGATTCAAATTGGGTTGGATTCCTATTGAATAGCTCTGTCCAAATCTACAACCCAATTTGTATGAAACTCATTATTTAATTCTGGAAAATTCTTTAAAGCTTTTCAGCAAAAGAATTTTAGAGGGAGTTTGGCTAATCCAAAAATCCTCAAATGTTGCCAGAATAGTCTTTAGGGTGTTAGTGAACCCCTGTAAAAGTTTCAGATCAATTGGAGTTTATTTGTTCAGGGCAATTCATATTTGAAGATGCTGTGTTCAATTGAATACAGAAACATTTTCAGAGAATTTCCAAAACTTGGAAATTCAGTTCTGGGAAGATCTTAGCTCTAAAAATGCTAGGAAAATTCATGCAAACTCTATGAGCTATAATTAAAATTGTAGTTCACTACTTTTTGCATGAACATGGGTGGGATCTCAGAATTAATTCTTCCTTGCTTAATTGCTTAGAAAATAATGCTGAACAAACCACTCAATGAAAAGTGCTAATTTTTGGTCCAGAGGACTTTCTCGTGACAAGGAACTCACATGAAAATTCTCAGCCCCATTGGAGCCCTGGATCACCCCTGTTCTTTTTAACCTCCTTAGGTGATCAATATAGAAGAGGGGGAAAACCACTTAGCATTTAATCATGTGTTTAGATCCAAACCTAAACCACTAGCACTAGTGTCATTTTAAATTCTTAAACAGAGTTCCAGTTTTTGAAAACTTGTTATTAGGACTTGTAGCAAAGTCTTTACAATTAAACGATATGCATATTCATCACGTGTAGTATCTACGTGGAGGAGTTGAAGTCATCGGAGTAGAAATCAAGGAAGGAGGAAAGAGGTTGATCAAGCACCAAGTGGTATTCACTAACTGCATATATATATAAGTCACCTGCAAAACAAAGGCAAGCCCCGGTTTGCATCAAAACTTACAAGTTTTCATTTGTATTCACTTTATACGTCTAGCATTTTATTTATTGCATTAAGTCTAGGTGGTATGACACTCCAAATGCATGAACCAGAAAACCCTGGAGTTTAATGTAGGATATGTTATGTTTCAATTAATTATATCTGCTGATCTCAACAAAAAGTGGATTAAAAGAGGCATAACTCGAGTAGGCAGATTCCTACTCGTGAAACGGGGTTAAGGGGGATCAATCGGAAGAGTTCGAAATTGATCCTCATAGTTGGGAATGGAGACCGGGAAGTGGATGGAAGGTCAAGGACGTGGTCCTGTGAGCCTAGTCTATGTCTGAGTCGATTAAGGCCAGTTCTCGTGTGCAGCCCCGCTGGACAAGTTTGAGATGTGTACCGGATGCATACTGGCAATATGGGACCCAGGAAACCGATGTAACATGTTAACCTGGGTGTCGAGGCATACCTCACCGTCTGATGCCGATGCTGAAAGGATAGAGAAGTCGGCTCTACGAGGGTTTGCCGTAGAGAGACTTAATCCCAGTCGGTGGGACCGGTTCGACATTTGGGTGTCGTGTGAAAGGTGGCCACGTACGGCGTCAGTGACGGTTGCTGTGTGCAACGTCGAGTACGGGCGTACGTGTCGTGTCAGCCGGGTGTTTTTGATTGCAATCACCGTCGCTCGCGGTAGTGAGCGTACTTGTACACTGAGTCGTGACGTAGTAATAAACCGGGGAAATATTTAATATGCTTCATGGGTAATCCTCATAATGGAGATGAGGAACGATCAACACTTCACTAAATTTAATTTCCACCTTGGGCTAGAAGCGTCGAGGGAAAGCGTTTCTTGTTTGATTGTGGAGTCTCGACGTTGATGGCGCAAGGTCAGTATGAGTCTTGGGTAGCTCACTAAAGTTACTTTCCCCTCGGGCAAGTGACATCGAGATGAAGCGTTTCTTGTTTGATTGTGGAGTCTCGATGTAAATTGCGCGAGGGCTATAAAAGTTGCTTAAAACTTGAAGTAAGGACTCCCCTTTAGCTCAAGTTGGTCGTTTGTGCAAATTTCTATAATCAGCCCTCTATTTCTATCATGTAGAGTTTCATGGCTAGGGTGACGGGTCAGTCTTGCTGAGCTTCGTGCTCACAGATACTGCATAAGTTGTTTTGCAGGTAATAACTGTAGGCTGATACGTACGGGTGCCCGATGAGACTCGGAACTCCCCGAGTGGTGAACTCATGGCAACCCCTGCCGCTGCTATTATGACAGTGTTGCTAGCGAGAAGGGTCCGCGGGCTGGACACCTTCTCTGTTGCTTAGCATAGGTATGAGACGTGAGTTGTAATAGTCTTCCGCTGTAGTTTATTTTGAGAAGTATTTGTAAAATCAACACTTTGTAAGCTTCCGCTTGTTTTATGTAATATGATGCTTTATTATGTGTGTTGTTGGGTGCCGCATCGCACGGCACCGCCCAATGCGATTCCCAGGCGAGGTGTCCCGTCCCCGTCAGTGATCGGGACGGCGGGGCCCTCACAGCGTGGTATCAGAGCCGCATTGGTAATAGCACACGGAATAAGGATTGTATTACGACAAAAACTTAGGATACGGTGAGGAAACGATATTAGGCCCACATAAGGACTATAGTAGTATAGTTACTTAAAGTGGCAGAACTAACTTATGTGTTATAATTCTGAATTTTGATTCTGTAACGACGCACCTACGTTCTGGTAAGAATGGTAAGGAACGCCACCGAGAGCGGTTCAATTTCGGTTAGCTCCCCTGACGAGGAAAGTGGTTCAGGGCTAGATCTCACAGCTTGGTGTGAGATGTTAATATGAAACTCTTGAACTCTTCATGTTCCTGAGTTCATATGAAACGCTGATCCCTAGCGTGCATTAGGCAAGTAAGTGGAGACCCCATCGCGTGGTCAGTAACGCGAGAGTGTGTTCGTCTGGGAGTAGCCCAGGAGGACATACGCAGCGCTTGCCATCGGCGTGCCCTGCAGGGCAGTAGGTGGTATCCGTTGGGTTGATAACATTCCCAACCGTGACGACCCGTTCATGACATACTCGGGTTCCCCGTCGTGTGGTGTTGAAACATGATCACGTACCTTGAGACGTGACTTAACTCAAGGACGGCCGTATGACAATGATACGGGCGTTTGTATTTACTTTCAATTATAGAACTGCCTGAAATGAGAAAAACTTTGAGTGCACCACTATTGAGTGTTCTTCTGCAGGTACTAACCACGTATGTATCCCGTGTAGTACACGTGTGCGAGAGACCGTCTTAGTGCCACTGATCATACGTATGCCGGTATAAGCCGGTTTAGGATTTTCTTTTGGAGAGGCAACGTAGTACCGACATTGTTCTTACGGTGCATCGACACCGTACTACATTTAATAACTCCTTCCCTACGAAGAAATAATTCATGAACTAACTTTCAATTAAAAATGGAAGTTTGAAATAAGTATTAGTTACTGAACTCTTATTTTGAGCTAAGATTCAAATGAGAGAAGGTTTAGGTTTCAAAGATTTCAAAAACAGAGTGCTCTGTTTCTGGCAGGAATTCTTGCTGGACTTTAATAGAGCATAACTCTTAGTAGTATCTGTAACCAATTAAGGTGTATGATACAGTTCTGGAAAGCTTATCAAGTGCTCTACAGCTCTCCTGTAGACCTCCAGAGCAAAAGCACACGTTAATTGGGTGAAAAGTCCAGATGAAGGCAAACTGTTCAGAACCAGGACAGTACCAAAAAACCTCTCTGGACCTTTCGATTTTTAAGCCATAACATCCTGTAGAAAAATCCCTAAGGAGTCTGTGATACACCATTGGAAAGGTTATGATATATGAAACATTGTTGTAGTTCAAAGGTTGTCCAGATTCTTGTTGTATTTTCATATACAACTGTGATAAAGTCAGCCACATACAAAGGAGATGCTGGCAAATTTTATCCAGAAAGTCTGTCAACTTTGCGAAATCATAACTTTTGATCCAGAAACGATCTAGAGGAATAGGAGTACTCGTTGGAAAGATATTAAAGTTAACTTTAACTTTGGTATTCAACATGTGTTATCAAAATGCTTCTAAATGGATCAAAATCTAGGTTAGAACAGAACAGTCAGTTCTTCACAGCAAAGAGAACGGTTGAAGGAGCAACTAAGTGAACTCATGAGTGAATGAGTTATAAGACCAACCTCATGACCTTGGAGTTGCTCTGCGCTGTGTAATAGCAAGAAGGATGAAACACTATGGCTTAGTGTTAATTTCGTCCGCTCAGGGCCGGCTCTGGCCCTAGGCGGGAGGGGCAACCGCCTAGGGCCCAGGCCGAAGGGGGGCCCGTGAGAGTTTATGCTATACAGAGTGCTCTAATTGGGATCAAGGAAATTAAAAAAATGATAGTCAGACTTATTAGGTTTAGTATGATTTAATTAAGTTCTAATTAGAATCTAATTTAGGAGAGAGAATAAACCAATTAACCTTAATTCTACACCTAAGTCTCTTCCCCTACCACATGTTCTCCTACTATGGATCGTGCTTCAGATGCAGAGAAAGAGAAGTGTTGGCTCACCGTCGCCTTACTCACTAAGGTAAGACGATCCATGTTGTCTTTGATCTTCTTGCTAGTTACATTAAAAGAAATAGACTGCCCCTATTATTTTCATCATATTTCTTTTTTGTTAACCTCTCATGACTGTTGCTGGGTAGCAAGAAGAAGAGGGACACAATAATTAGCCATAAAAATACCAGGCAGTGTAGAGTAGAGAGGAAAAATGATGACTATTAGTGGAAAAAGATCATCGCTGCTCAGATATTAGGGTTAGGTTTTGATATAAGACCTAAAACTCTTGTTTCTCACTCTCTTTAGGTTGTTTCGATCCGATAATTCGGTTCTAATCACTACAAAGAGACCATGTTTGTCACGTCCATTTATATGTCGGTGTTGTAGAAAATTGATTTTCGGTTTGAATATCAAAGTTGTATGAATTTTCTTTAGATTCTCATAGCATATTCCCACAATCTTCTCTATTGTATAAAATAGTTACAAAATTTCAAAACCTATTTTTCTGCAGTAGATAGATCAACTTTAAAGGGTTGTTGGGGTTATTTTTACGATTGACTTTAGTATCATTTTATTCTGTATTTGATTGACACTCCCTCCGTTTCGAATTATTTGACACTGACTAATTCAATTTTGAACTAACCAGCGTCAAATAATTCGAAACGGAGGGGGTAATATGTTTATAAATTTACCTTTATTACTACTAAATAGGATGCTAGTGCCTTCAACCATAATTAGGCTTGATCGCTTTGATCATTTTCATCGATTAGTTACGTATATATCTATAGTCTTAGGGGCCTTATATCAACTTCGCCCTAGGGCCCTCGAAAATATAGAGCCGGCCCTGCGTCCGCTTAACATTGTGACAATCAAGGACAAGTACCCGTTACCACAGATCGACATATTGTTTGATCAGTTGGTCAAAGCAAGGATCTTTTCCAAGATGGACTTAAGATCAGGGTACCATCAGATTGAGATAAGGGCTGAGGCTATTCTGAAGACAGTTTTTCGACGATGTACGAAGTTTATGAGTACCTGTCACATTCCTTGGCCTTACCAACACTCCAGCTCAGTTCATGTACTTAAGGAACTCGGTATTCATGCCGAGCTGGATATGTTTGTCGTGGTCTTCAGCGACGACCTACTGGTTCATTCCAAGTCGAAGGAGGCACACGAGAAGCACCTGCGTATAGACTTGCAACGGCTGCGGGATCACAAGCTATACGTGAAATTCAGCAAGTGCAAAATCCTAGATATCACGAGTACTTTGTCTCGGGCATATCATCTCAGCGAAGAGTATCACTATAGACCCGAGTAATATCGCGCCAGTGCTGCATTGGAAGTCCCCGCGGTCTATTAACGAGGTACGGGAAAATTCCTCGGACTCGCGGGATATTATCAGAGGTTCATTTCGAACTCCTCGAAGATTGCCAAGCCTATGACATAGCTGCTGAAGGAGGCTGCCAACGAGGTTTGGAGTCCAACTTGTAAGGCAGCGTTCAAGGCATTAATAAAACACTTAACATCAGCACCGGTTTTGGCGCAGCCAAACACAACAAGACCGTTCGTTGTGTACTGCGATGCATCTGGCATTGAGCTAGGATGTGTGCTGATGCAAAACTGAAGTGTGGTCGTGTATGGATCACGGCAAACTTAGGAATCATGAGCAATACTACCCGACTCATGACTTAGGACTCACTGGCGTGGTGCTCGCACTCAAAATGTAGAGGTACTACCTACTCGGTAACCTCGTGCATTTATATACTGACCCCACGCCTCAAGTACATATTCACTCAGAAGGAGTTGTAACATGAGGCAGCAAAGATGGTTGGAGATGATAAAAGATTACGAAATAGAGATCCAATATCACCCCGGCAAGGTTAACGTGGGCGAATGCAGGAGTCGCAAGTCATACGTTTGTAATCCAACCATCACCCCGTTGGAAGAGAGCGAGCCATCATTACGTATGGTTCACCCTAGAGATCTCTACAATTTAGCTTTCATCCCCACCATCCGCGAAGAAAAGGTGGCAGCCCAGAAACGTGATAAGGACATGTCACATTTGCGGAGATGTAGAGACAGTGGGGGAAATGGAAGTATCTCCGGAAAGGCGGAGACGGCATCCTGCAGTTAATGACACAATCGTCGTACCCCGTAACTTAGAGTCGAGGGAGAAAGATTGTTGACGAGGCTCACTTGTCATAGTTTCTATCCATCTCGATTCGTTGGTCCATTCCAGGTTATGGAAAGATGTGTACCCGTTGCATACC
Source organism: Neostapfia colusana (assembly GCA_030760725.1). Lineage (NCBI taxonomy): Eukaryota > Viridiplantae > Streptophyta > Magnoliopsida > Poales > Poaceae > Neostapfia > Neostapfia colusana. Next base: position 55,585,073 of record JASWHV010000014.1, on the reverse strand, counting down.
GGCTGGAAGTATCACCGGTGTGTACGACATCTTCCACATTTATCAGCTGAGGAAGTGCCTCAAGTGTTCAATCACCATTCAGCTGGGGAATATCGAAGGACTGAAGCCCGATCTCACACATCAGGAGGGACTAGCTCAGATCATCGACATAATGGGCGGAACCACACGCGACCATACGTTGTGGTTCTATAAAGTTTTAGGGAGTGCTTACTCCCAGGTTGAAGCGATATGGGAGAGCGAAGGATTTCTTCGTGTCAATCATCCCAACTCTTGACGTCGCATGTTAGTTAATTTTCCACCGTCCTTCCTCTCATTTTTACCCTGTAATCTTGGGACGAGATTCTTTTAAGGGGGGAGGATTGTAAAGGTCCCAAAATATGCATACAAAGAAACTCTTGTGTGTACAAAGTTGGTTTCACATGTATGAAAAATGGGACTTGTTAAAACTTTTTCCACATGTGATAATACACATGAGAGCTTTCTTCACACAAGTTCAAACATTTGTTTGAAGACATGGAACCCAAGTGGGATCTAAAACCAAGTTGGGAAGTTTTCCCATAAGTGTGAGGAAGCCAAAGTCAGATTTTGAGAACCAATTGTGCCATTCAAAAATGCAAATGAGAGTAACACAAGGGTTTTCAAACTGTTGTTTTAAAAACCTCATTTGCAGCAGCCAAATCAATGATCAGAGTTCAAATTTGGATTCCTTGAGTCCACATTAGGGGGTAGGCAAAATTTCATCAATTTTTGAAAAGATTTGCTATCCATTTCTCCCAAAAGGATTTAAATGTGCAAAGAATTCAAATACACATTTGAATTTGGATGAAATTTGCCCAACTCTCCAAATGCAATTCAATTTGCAACTTCAAACATTTTAATGGATTATTTGCTAAACTGAAGAGATATTTGTGGAAAATTGAAGAAGGATAAGGGGGAAACAGTGGGGCCCACATGTCATTGGGGAAGTGAGTGTGCAAAAGATCTTCAGTTTAGGCAGTATACAGTCCCTGTTTTTCCTCCTCCCCGCGAAGTCACCGCGCCACCGAGACAACCTCGGGTTTTCTCACCGTGCGACACAGGGGCAGGCCAAAGCCACCTCCCCCTTGCGACCTTCGCGCTGGCAGCGGGTTTTCCCCCCTCCTTATCACCTCGGCCAAGTTCCCTTGCCACAACCACGAGGAGCCGCTCTGTTCTTCTTCCACCCCCGCGCCCTAAACAGAGCCGCTGCCGCCACACTCCTTCGATCGGCAGCCGGCTCGGGTGATCACGAACCAAGGCCAGTGAGTAGAAAAACGGCACCAGGGCCTCACCCTCGTCCTCCACAACGTGCCACCGACCGAGCTCGGCCCTCCTACCCCGGGGACACCGCGTCCGCGCGGCGGCCGAACAAGGACCGGTTAGGAGGCGTCCGTGGACAGCTCCACCTGGTGAAAGTCACGACCAAGTACCGGCGCTCCTGGTCGCGCCAAGGCACCGTGCTGCTCTCCTCCCAAGCTCAGCCCATGCCATGCACCGCCGGGAGTGAATTTTGAAAAGTTGCTCCGGCGTACTCCATCTGACCTTCCGGCACGGTAATCCCGAATTCCTTCCCAATTCTCAATATTTGTTCATGAAAGTTTGAACGAAGGGCCCAAAGTGATAGGCGATCCTTTGCCCTTCACGGTTCTAGCCTAAAACTGCACATAGACCGAGTATTTCATGGGTTTCTACCGGCGACCGAACCAGGGGACCGTGGTCGCACGGTGAAAGCATGTTTGCCATCGTTCTCGAACGTTTTTGAGGCTAGGTCGAGCTCCCCCATCATTCACTGGTGCTGTAGCACCGTTTTGCCAAGCTTTTAGCGCACTAGGATGGCCGGCCGACGTCGCCGATGATGCGCCGAGCTACCGCATCGCCGCTAGCTACCGTAGAGGCTTCACCGGCTCGGGGAAACCTCACCATCGTGCCCAGCGTGGCAGTTTAGACCTTGGCGGCGAGCCGGAGCTCGGGCAAAGGCCGGAAGACCGGTTTCCGGCGATCTCCGGCGAGGGCGGCGGCGCGGGCGCGGGAACAGCCCGAGGTTGAAGAAAGAGTACCGGGTCCCAGCAGTCAGTGAGGGAAAAGGTTTAAAGCCGATCCTCTGTGGCTATTTGATCCGGTGTGACTGCGTGGCTGGGACTGTGTGGCCCTGTGTGGTTTTGTCTCAGAGGGTGACACGTGGCCTGGGCCCAGCAGCAGGCATTTGAACTTTTATCTGTTTTCAGAATTTAGTTGAAAGTTTAAATAGCCACAACTTGGTGTAGGGATGTCCAAAAATTGTCAAACAAATTTTGCTGGATTCCTCTCAAAGAGTACTATCCAGGGGTACAACCCAATAATTATGAAAACCCCTGATTTTGGCTCATTAATTCATAGAAAAAAACCTTGTGGGAATTTTTCCAGGAGTTCTATGTATTGGAAAATCCCCAAATTTGGGCAGGGGATTCCTCCAAAAATATCTGAACTCCAGTAAAATTTTCAGAAGCATTAGACCTCATTTGCTTTGCCAAATGTGGTGTTAATTCCTTATGTCTCTGAAAATGGGAAAATAAACAGAGGTCAATTTCAGAATTTTTCCCAAACTTTAGAACCTCATAACTCTTGCTAGGAAGCCCTAAATTTAGTGATTCAAATTGGGTTGGATTCCTATTGAATAGCTCTGTCCAAATCTATAACCCAATTTGTATGAAACTCATTATTTAATTATGGAAAATTCTTTAAATCTTTTCAGCAAAAGAATTTTAGAGGGAGTTTGGCTAATCCAAAAATCCTCAAATTTTGCCAGAATAGTCTTTAGGGTGTTAGTGAACCCATGTAAAAGTTTCAGATCAATTGGAGTTGATTTGTTCATGGCAATTCATATTTGAAGATGCTGTGTTCAATTGAATACAGAAACATTTTCAGAGAATTTCCAAAACTTGGAAATTCAGTTCTGGGCAGATCTTAGCTCCAAAAATGCTAGGAAAATTCATGCATACTCTATGAGATATAATTGAAATTGTAGTTCACTAATTTTTGCATGAACATGGGTGGGATCTCAGAATTAATTCTTCCTTGCTTAATTGCTTAGAAAATTATGCTGAACAAACCACTCAATCAAAAGTGCTAATTTTTGGTCCAGAGGACTTTCTTGTGACAAGGAACTCACATGAAAATTCTCAGCCCCATTGGAGCCCTGGATCACCCCTGTTCTTTTTAACCTCCTTAGGTGATCAATATAGAAGAGGGGGAAAACCACTTAGCATTTAATCATGTGTTTAGATCCAAACCTAAACCACTAGCACCAGTGTCATTTTAAATTCTTAAACAGAGTTCCAGTTTTTGAAAACTTGTTATTAGGACTTGTAGCAAAGTCTTTACAATTAAACGATATGCATATTCATCACGTGTAGTATCTACGTGGAGGAGTTGAAGTCATCGGAGTAGAAATCAAGGAAGGAGGAAAGAGGTTGATCAAGCACCAAGTGGTCTTCACTAACTGCATATATATATAAGTCACCTGCAAAACAAAGGCAAGCCCCGGTTTGCATCAAAACTTACAAGTTTTCATTTGTATTCACTTTATATGTCTAGCATTTTATTTATTGCATTAAGTCTAGGTGGTATGACACTCCAAATGCATGAACCAGAAAACCCTGGAGTTTAATGTAGGATATGTTATGTTATCAATTAATTATATCTGCTGATCTCAACAAAAAGTGGATTAAAAGAGGCATAGCTCGAGTAGGCAGATTCCTACTCGTGAAACGGGGTTAAGGGGGATCAATCGGAAGAGTTGGAAATTGATCCTCATAGTTGGGAATGGAGACCGGGCAGTGGATGGAAGGTCAAGGACGTGGTCCTGTGAGCCTAGTCTATGTCTTAGTCGATTAAGGCCCGTTCTCATGTGCGGCCCCGCTGGACAAGTTTGAGATGTGTACCGGATGCATACTGGCAATATGGGACCCAGGAAATCGATGTAACATGTTAACCTGGGTGTCGAGGCATACCTCACCGTCTGATGATGATGCTGAAAGGATAGAGAAGTCGGCTCTACGAGGGTTTGCCGTGGAGAGACTTAATCCCAGTCGGTGGGACCGGTTCGACATTTGGGTGTCGTGTGAAAGGTGGCCACGTACGGTGTCAGTGACGGTTGCTGTGTGCAACGTCGAGTACGGGCGTACGTATCGTGTCAGCCGGGTGTTTTTGATTGCAATCACCGTCGCTCGCGGTAGTGAGCATACTTGTACACTGAGTCGTGACGTAGTAATAAACCGGGGAAATATTTAATATGCTTCGTGGGTAATCCTCATAATGGAGATGAGGAACGATCAACACTTCACTAAATTTAATTTCCACCTTGGGCTAGAAGCGTCGAGGCAAAGCGTTTCTTGTTTGATTGTGGAGTCTCGACGTTGATGGCGCAAGGTCAGTATGAGTCTAGGGTAGCTCACTAAAGTTACTTTCCCCTCGGGCAAGTGACATCGAGATGAAGCGTTTCTTGTTTGATTGTGGAGTCTCGATGTAAATTGCGCGAGGGCTATAAAAGTTGCTTAAAACTTGAAGTAAGGACTCCCCTTTAGCTCAAGTTGGACGTTTGTGCAAATTTCTATAATCAGCCCTCTATTTCTATCATGTAGAGTTTCATGGCTAGGGTGACGGGTCAGTCTTGCTTAGCTTCGTGCTCACAGATACTGCAGAAGTTGTTTTGCAGGTAATAACTGTAGGCTGATATGTACGGGTGCCCGATGAGACTCGGAACTCCCCGAGTGGTGAACTCATGGCAACCCCTGCCGCTGCTATTATGACAGTGTTGCTAGCGAGAAGGGTCCGCGGGCTGGACACCTTCTCTGTTGCTTAGCATAGGTATGAGACGTGAGTTGTAATAGTCTTCCGATGTAGTTTATTTTGAGAAGTATTTGTAAAATCAACACTTTGTAAGCTTCCTCTTGTTTTATGTAATATGATGCTTTATTATGTGTGCTGTTGGGTGCCGCATCGCACGGCACCGCCCAATGCGATTCCCGGGCGAGGTGTCCCGTCCCCGTGAGTGATCGGGACGGGGGGCCCTCACACATCTAAACCTCCCTGCCCGGTCTCCATTTCTTATGTGTGAACTTTCCTCATCATTTCAAATTTTTAGCCCGTTCCGAGTAAACCAGCACTAAACTCGCGAGTAGCTTCCATCTACTCGACTTCTACCGGAACTTTCCTACTAACAATCAGCGTAGCCAAATCCACTCGAGGAGGTGCTATCCTACCCTTTCTGGTATTTCTGGTCATGCAACTGGGGTTTTCAATATCAACTAGACTTAATGCAAACAAACAATTCAAGGTATGATCTCAAAAATGGAAATGCTTTATAACTGTTCAAATGCAAACCGGGGCTTGCCTGTTTTGCAGGTGACTAACAATACAATCAGTTAGTGACGATTACTTGGAGCTTGATCACTTGTTTTCCTCCCTCCTTGATCTTCACTCCAATCCCTTCACACGTGCTCACGTAGAGGCTACACGATATGATCATGCATATGTATTTAATTGAAAAGCTTTTTGCTAATAATATCTAATGACAGTTTAAAAACTGGAACTCTGTTTAAGAATTTAAAATGACACTGGTGCTAGTGGTTTGGGTTGGGTTTAAACACTATGATCAAATGTTGAGTGCTATTCCCACTTAAGTGTTGATCACCTTAAGAGGTTACACAGGATAGCGGTGATCCAGAGCCCCAATGGAGCTGAAAATTTTCATGTGAGTTCCTTGTCAAAAGAAAGTCATCTGGACAAAAAATTAGCACTTTTCAATGGGTGGCTTATTAAGAACAATTCTTTAAGTAATCAAGCAAAGAGGGATTATTTCGGAGGTAACATTCTAAACAGTTTAAATTTTGAAGAATTAATTCTGGAGAAATAAGGATTTTCATAGAGTTAAACTTGATCTGTTGGAAAGTCTCAGAGAGCTGAATCCCACAAAATTTGGTTCACTCGTTTGGAGTTTCCTAGCCAAAGTTATGTGGGTTTGAAGTTTGAACTAAATCTGAAAATCGGGGAAATGTTTAAATTGCTGCGCGAGGGACCGGGGCTACGTGTCAACTTCTCAGCGGTCAACACACGGGGCTACGGAATCTTTCACGCACAGCCGCACCCAATCCGGTGCCAGAGCTAATTCCGGTTTTTAAAATATCAGCCGCTGACACGTGGGACCGGGGGCTTCGTCTACCTCGGGCCTCACGCGCTCGGCCGCCGCGAACCCTAGCCGGAGAGCTCGCCGGTGGCCTCTGCCGTATGCGAAACTCCATGATATTGGACACCTCTACCTAATTCCACATGGGAAACATGATGCTGGGCTCAGCTCGTCGTGACAGTCACCGGAACACGGCTGGCGACGAGCGGTGGCTTCGGAAGAACTTTGGCCATGTCGGCCGGACGTTTTAGCACCCCAAACGATCGAGCAAATGGCCAGAGAGCATCAGAGGACCCTAGGGAAGCTAGGCTTGGGCTCGAAGCAGCTCGGAATAGGCTCTAGGTAAGCTCTCACCGTGCGCCCGACGCTTCCCGAATAAACCGCCGTTGGCAAGCTTGGATATACGCCATGTACAGGGGTTCTCATGATAGGTGTTGTGAAGCCAACTTGTGCGCCACTAAGTCTAGTTCGTATAGGAATGGTTTGAGACTCTCCAAACAATTATAGAGTGAGGATTTGGCGGATCCCCACCCGAAGGTCGGTCTGCGCCGAGTGAAAGGGGACACTGAAATTCGTCGCCGGTGATCAAACACTCGGGCTGTGGTTCGGGGTTAAGCAGCACCAGTCTCTAACGCGTCCGAGGACGCCTTATCTTGAGTGTGACACTCTCCCATTTGGGCTGTACACGGGAGCCCAAGGTGCGGCAGACTTAGGTAACCGGAAAAGACCTTCGGTATGAGCAAGATCATTCGATTTTGGCTGATTCCTACGATGAGTAAGGAAGAGGGGAATCTCTAGTACCGTTTTTCAGCTTGGAAGGAGTGAAGAGGCGATGATCACTGATTCTCTGATCAACTCCGAGCAAGCGGCGGCGAGGCGATGCTTTTCTTGCGCGAGAGCGAAGAAACAATCGATAACGCCTCGGTTTGGCTCAGCTGTGGGGATAAGAGGTAGGGTGAGGCGGTTCAGTGGTCGGGAGCGGGAACCAGCTCCTATCCCGACTGCTCCTCGCCGTGGCGGCAGCCCGAGCCGGCGCAAGAAACCGGACTGAGTCCCACAGTCGGTTTCTTTGGCTATTGAGGCTGACATGTGGGCCCCACCTGAGGTTTAACCTGTGAAATAAAATTTTCCCCACTGCTCTAAACAGTAGAGACCCAAATAACCTCTCATTTTTTAATTATCAACCACAAGCCCATTTTAAGTTGATAGAATTCAAATTGTGAAGTGTTTGAATTAATTTTCAGCACATATGCAGTTTGAAATTCAAATTGAGTTTGAATTTGCTAAACTTAGCTCATGTCAAGATCAACTCTAAATAGAGGGAAAATTGGTGGGTGAGCTCACAAAAATGTGCTGAGTAAGAATATGCCTCCCACTTTTGAATTCATGGGATGGAAGTAGTTTGAATTTGAATTTGAGTTCAAACTACCCTCTTTCTTGTTATTCCCAAAAAGACATCAAAAGGTTTTGGATTTGGGTGAATTTTGGCATGAGCATTCCTAGCAAGGTGTTGGAGTTTTTCATATGCCCAGCCCCTATATGATGCATGTGGGAAGTACCACTTTTGCATTTTGTGAGTTTATTCTCTAATGAGCATGTTGATGGTGTTTACTTGCTCTTCAAATGTATTTATCAAGTTTCTTGAAATGAAGTGTTGTGTGGTGATGAACACTTTGAATATGTGCCAAAAACTTATGCCCTTACAGAGCCCTTCCCGAGCCTTGGTGCGACCATGTCGAGCTTCTCTAGCATCCTCTGATGATTTAGGGCCGTTTAAACGGGCATTTGGCGGGCTAGCACGTCGGGGCGACGTCGTCGAACCTTCACCGAGCCGCTGCATCAGTGCGAGCTAGGTTAGAGCCTTCGCCGGCCAGGGGAAGTGCTCCCAACGTGTTCAGCATGATGTGTTAAGCACTGGCGGTGAGCAGTAGTTTGGGAGAAGGCTGGGAAGCTGAGATCCGGTGAGCTCCGGCGAGCTCGGCAACGCGGGCGCGCGGGAGCCGAAGGTTGAAGACGATGGCGCCTGGGCCCGCTGTCAGTGAGAGGGGGAGTAGAGCCGGTATACTCTGTGGCATTGGATCAGTTTGTGTCCATGCAGGAAATATCCTGTGGCCCGTGTGTTTTGCGCACGAGAGGGACACGTGGCCCCTGGACCCACAGTCAGAATTTCAATGTTTCCCGGTTTAATTCAAATTGCAGATTTCTTTTAAAACTTTGGAAGAGCATAACTTTTGCTAGGAAACTACAAATTTAGTGATTCAAATTGGGCTAGACTCAGGTTGAGAAACTCTATCCAAATATGTAACCCAATTTATATGAAAGTCAATAAATAATTCTGGAAAATTCTTTAAATATTTTCAGAAAAAAAGTTTAGAGGGAGTTTGGTTCATCCAAACATCCTCCAATTTGGCCAGAAAATTCTTTAGGATGTTATTGGACTCCTGTATACATTTCAGCTCATTTGGAGTTGATTTGGTTTGGAGAATTCAGAGTTCAAGTTGCTGTGTTCAAATGAATACAGAAACATTTTCAGAGAATTCCCAAAACTTGGAAATTCAGTTCTGGGCGATTCTTAGCTCCACAAATCCTAGGAAAGTTCATGCAGGCTCTATGAACTATAATTGAAATTGTAGTTCACTACATTTTACATGAATATGTAAGGGCCTAAGTTTTTGCACACACTCAAAGTGTTCATCACACCACACACACCTCATTTGAGGAAAAGTTATGAACACCTTTGAAGAGCAAGTAAACACCATCAACATGGTCATTAGAAAATAAACTCACAAAATGCAAAAGTGGCATTTTCCACATGCATCATATAAGGGTTGAGCATACGAAAAACTCCTATACCTTGCTAGGAATGCTCATGCCAAATTTCACCCAAATCCAAAACCTTTTTGAGGTATTTTTGGGTATAACTAGAAAGAGGCTAGTTTGAACTCAATTTCAAATTCAAACTACTTTCATCCCATGAATTCAAAAGTGGGAGGCATATTCTTACTCAGCACATTTTTGTGAGCTCACACCAATTTTCACTTCATTTGGAGTTGATATTGACAGGAGTTAATTTTAGCAAATTTCAAACTCTATTTGAATTTCAAACTGCATATGTGCTGAAATTATATTCAAACACTTCACAATTTGAATTCTATCAAATTCAAATGGACAATTGGTAGATAATTCAAATGTCTAAGGGTATTAGGGGGATTACTGTTTAGAGCAGTAGAGGGAAGTTAATTTCAGAGGTTAAAAGGAAGGTGGGACCCACATATCAGCGTCACTAGCAATTTTAACCGACTGAAGAGCTCAGCTCTGTTTCTTGGGCTCGATCCGGCAGCCACCACGGCAAGCAGCGATAAGGATAGCAGCTGGTTGCCGCCCCCTGGCCACTGAACCGCCTCGCTGCCCCTCTTGTCCCCGCAGCTGAGCCGACCCGAGGCAGTACCGATCAGTCTTCGCCTCTCGCGCAAGAAAAATGCTGCCTCGCTGCCGCTCTCTCGGAATTGATCGGAAAGCCAACGATCACAGCCTCTCCACTCCCTCCATGCTGCAAAAAAGTACTAGAGACTCTCCTCTTCCTTCCCCGTCGTAGGAACTAGCCGAGATTGGTGGATCTTGCCCCACACCGAAAGCTTTTCCGGCGACCAGAAGTTTTCCGCACCATGGGATCCTGTGGACAGCCCAAACGGGAAGGTGTCACGCCCAAGCTAAGGCTTCCCCGGACGTGTTGGGGTCTGGTGTTGCTCACCCCCGTACCACAGCCAGAGTGTTTGATCACCGGCGACGAATTTCAGTTTTCCCTTTCATTCGGTGCAGAACGACCTTCGGGTGAGGATCTGCCAAATTCTCGTTCCATAGTTCTTTAGAGATCCTCAAACTGCACCTACTGAGCTAGGCTTGGTAGCAATCAACTTTCCTTCGCGGTGCTAGCAAGAAAAACTTGGTAGACCGACCATTTCTAGCTTTTCTACCGGCGCTAATGGAGGGAACCGTTGGGCGCACGGTGAGAGCTCACCTAGGACCTCTCCCGAGCTGCCTCGAGCCCATGCCGAGCTTCCCTAGGGTGCACTGATGCTCCACGACCGATAGCTCGATCTTTTGGGGTGCTAGAATGTCCGGTCGACACGGTCGAAGTTCTTCCGAAGCCGCCACTCGTCGCCGGCCATGTTCCAGTGATTGTCACGTCGAGCTGAGCCCGGCACCGTGTCCCCCGTGTAGGATTAGGCAGAGGCTGCAAAGATCATGGAGTATGGCACACGACAAAAGCCCTCCGGCGAGCACTCCGGCGAGGGGGGGCGGCGCACGAGCGCGAGAGGCCGGAGGTAGACGAAGCTCCCGGTCCCATGTGTCAGCGGCCGATAATTTAAACCGGGGATTAGCTGTGGCACCGGATCGGGTGTGGCTGCACGTGAAGTACTCCGTAGCCCCGTGTGTCGGCCACTGAGGACTTGACACGTAGCCCCGGTCCCACGCGCAGCGATTTAAACATTTCCCTGATTTTCAGATTTAGTTCAAACTTGAAACCCACATAACTTTGGCTAGGAAACTCAAAATCGAGTGAACCAAATTTTGTTAAATTCACCTCTCTTTGTACTTTCCAACAAGTCAAGTTGCACACTATGAAAATCCTTATTTCTCCAGAATTAATTCTTCAAAATTTAAACGGTTTAGAATTTTAACTGAAGAACCGTTTGGAGGAAAATTCTAAAAATTTGTTAGGATGTTCACCAAAATATCCCTGAGCTAACATAAAAATTTCAGATTCATTTGAGCTCATTTGATCCACCTAATGGTGTGATTAATAAAACTGTTCCAGAAAAAATGAAAAATGTCCAGAAACATTTTTCAGAAATTCTCTGAACTTGTTTAGCTCATATCTTTAGCTAGGAATCTTCAAATTAAGTGAAACTAATTCCATTAGAACCCTCTGAAAATCTAGTTTTCAGAAAGTCATTGCTTGTTACATGAAAATCCCTAGAACAGCCTAGGATCTCCAATTAATTCCAAGTTCATAATTATTTGTGGAGGGCTCAAATTAGCTTTGCTGAAAATGAAACTTGGCCAAGTATCTTCTTAGGTTATATACAAACCACAGTAAAAATTTCAGAGTCATTAGGTCTGTCTAGCAAAACTTATAGTTTTCACAAGTTTAACTTCAATTCATATGCATTTAAATTGACACATATTTGTATTTATCATATGTAGTCGCTAAGGTTGAGGAGGTACCCGAAGTCTTAGACTTCGTCACTCCAGATGAGCAGCTAGCCTATGACCAAGAGCAGCAAGGCAAGCTCCGATTTGCATTAACCATTTTTTACAAATTTTACTGTTTTGAGAACTTACCTAGAGCACCCACTTAATTTTTGCATTAGAGTCTTGTTTGAAAACCCAAATGCATAGCCAAGAAAACCCTAGGTTGGGATTAGGTTTTTAAACCTTGTTAGCTACTGCAATGCTAAGATAGTGTAGTATTCGGTACAAGTCGAGTAGTCGGAACTACTCGTGAGGATAGGCTAGAGGCACATTGCTCAGGTAAAGATAGCAAATGAAACACATGGCAAGAAAAATGAGACCGAGCGGAGAGTAAGGGCAGCAAGACTTGGGGCATGGGTGCCATAGCTCCGCTTGTGTCGATTGAAGACCGAGCCGTGTGCGGGCCTGTTGAACAAGCTAGAACAGTACCGAAGACCTACCGGCTATATGGGAACCGGGAAACCAATGTAACTCGGGTAGCTGGGTGTTGAGGCATTGCCTGTCGTTCAGAGGGTAGGTTGAGAGCTCGAGGTGTAAATCGGCTGGCGGCACTGTGGATGCGCGCGCAAAGACCTCTTGCTCGGGACGATAGGACCGGTTCAACATTTGGCTAATGGATGAAAGGTAGTTGCGTACGACGTCCGTGATGGTTGTTGTAGGCAACATCGAGTACGGGCGTACGTGACGGGTTATTCGGGTAACCCTGCAGGTGTAAATCGATTATAATTGCCGTCCCTCACGGTCAGTGAGTACCACTTGTTTACTGTACCATGACGTAGAAAGAACAGGCTAGATACATGTTAAAAGTTTGCTGATTTGAAATCTATACATTGCTTGTTGATGACTTGTTGTAGTTTAGAGCTAATTAAATTTCTTTTCAACTTTGGGCAAAGTACATGGGAGAAATGCGTTTCTTGTTTGATTGCGGCTCTCTCATGTGCCTTAGCGTAAGGTTTTCCACTATCTGCTGCTAAAACTTGAAAGTAAGGTTCAAATAATTAGGCGAGTCCTTTGCAAATTATTTACCTCATGTACCCTAAACCCTTCATGTAGAAGTTTCATGTATAGGAGAGACGGGTCAGACTTGCTGAGCCATCGTGCTCACTGCTTGTGTTTGAAGCTTTTGCAGGGGTTTATGAGGAAGAGACTCCCGAGGAAGAGACGGAACCCCAAGAGGGAAACCACTTCGAGTGGGAGTCGTGCACGCCACCTTGTTAGTGTATGTGCGTGCTAGCGGGGACACGTTCACGGGCTGAACGTGAACTCGATGAGTAGTCTACGCCCGTGAGTGTAGACTGAACTATTTTGTTGTAAAAATATTCATAAACTGGTTTATGTAATAAAACTTTGCTTTCGCTGTGTATCTTTGATGTGCATTATCCGGTGCTGTGCAACGCAGCACCCCACAGCGTGACCCTGGCTCGACAAGGCCATGGGGTCGCGTCAGAATATTGAGGGGAACCCATCCCGGGATCCACACTCCAGGATACACATTGGGTGGTGACGTGCGATGCGGCACCCAACAGCATACACGAAAAGAACCATAAACGTACAAAGTCTTTTATTTATCAACATAGTGTCTTTTACAAAATAATGTACCACGAGGGTACATGCAGCGGAATATACATACACACTTACTCTCGGTCCTAACTAAGCAAAAGAGAAGACGTCCAGCCCGCGGACGCTTCTTACTAACTTCCACAAAGATGAGTGCAGCGGCAGGGTTTCCGGTGAGTCTCCGATGGCTCACCGAACAACCATCTTCATAGCAAATTTTATAACCTGCAAAACACTAATAATGCAACCGTGAGCACAATGGCTCAGCAAGACTTAACCGACACTCCTAAACATGAAACTCTACATGCAGGGATTAATAATATAGGAACAAGATGTTTCAATAACGACACAGCTACATGTTGATGCTTACTTTCAGTTTAATAGCAGCAGATTATTATGCCATAGGAAGCCCTCATATCGGAAGTCCACAATCAAACAAGAAACGCTTTCCTACGATGTGGTGATGCCTAAAGTGGAATATAAACTTAGTGAGCTCTACAACTATAGCATACATGGTTGGCAACACAATGAATTTTAGAATTTCACATCAGCAATGATTCGTCTCACTTCATCTGGAAATAAGTACTACGTAACAACTCAGTGATCAAGTGGTACTCATATAACCGTGAGGGATGGTGATTCAAATCAGGACACCCGGAACACACGACACATACACACGCCTCAAAAGACTCACACAGGAACTCTTTCTTACGTTGTATGCAGCAACCTTTCACCTGTCACTTCAATGCAGAACCAGTTTTGCCGACCCATCAGAAGGGCCACTACCTGGAACACGTTGAAGTTGCTCCGCTAGCGGGTTTACACCTCTGACACCAACCCCCAAAGGACTGCCGTATAAGTTTCGGCACGAGAATACCCGAGTTACATCGGTTTCCTTGACCCCATAATTCCAGTATGCATCCGGTACTGTTCAAACTTGCTCAGCAGGGCGGCATACGCATCGGTCCTTAACCGACACAAACAGAGCTATAGCAACACAGGCCCAACGTCCTTCTGCTCCTACTCTCTGCCCGGTCTCATGTTCCATTCCAGTTATTCCATTCTCTAGAATCATACCCCGCGAAACCAACATCCTAAACTCGCGAGTACCTTCCAACTACCCGACTTGTACCGGGTCCTATACAACTTAAGCCTAGCAGAAAACTACACGAAGGTAACCTGTTCTACCCTGCACTCCAAGGGTTTGTGGGTCATGCATTTGGAGTATCAATCACCTTGACCTAATGCACAATACAGACTAGACCAATAAAAGTGATACAAAGTAAAATATAAGTAAAATCTGTTAAATGCAAACCGGGGCTTGCCTTATGTTGATCCAGGTTTATTACTACTTTGAATTCAGTATCTTGGCGACGAGTTAAGCCTCACTTGCTGTTCTGAGTCGAATGCCTCGTCGAGCTCCTTCGTTGTTTTTCCTACTGATATGAATATGCACAGTTTTATGTTGCAATTAAAGACATTATAAAACAAAAGTGTTTTATGACTTAAGAAGGGTTCTGACTAACTAAGACTCAAGAATTGGGTTCGGCTATGTGCTGGAACAGAGAAAGAATCATTTTGGGCATTGGAGGTTTTTGGAACTAAAGTGCAAAGAACTATTTAATGGACATAAGGAGAGATTTGTAAAGAATTTAGCAGAAATTTGAGAAGATGATCTCAAATTGTTCTTAAATTTTTACAGTGATACATATATCCTACAGAGGTATGGCTTGCAAAATTTAGACAAAGTTGATGTAAGATGTAGCACAAAGAATTTTCTTAGCTATTTGATTCTCTGAATTCCTATGGAAATTCTACATTCTTGTCATTCTCCAAATTTTGTTTTTTTCAGAAACTTGGGAGTCTCATGAATCCATAGGACTTGGTTTCACCATTTTTTGAGCTTCCTACACAGAGATATAGAATTTAGAAGTTGGAGCTAAAAGCTGAAGAATCTTTTTATTATTTTTCCTAATTTTCAGAGAAATACAAGATTGAATCAGCATTTGGACAAGCAAATGAAGTACAATGCCTCCGAAAATTTTACTGGAGTTCAAGGATTTTTGAAAGAATATCCTGCCCAAATTTGGGAATATTCCAATAAATAGAACTCCTGTAAAAATTCCTAAAACATTTTTTAAATGAATTAATGAGCCAAATCCAGGGATTTTCATTAAAATTGGGATGCCCCCCTGTATAGTACTCTTTAAGAAGAATCCAACAAAATTTATTTGACAATTTTTGGACATTCCTACACAAAGTTTTGGCTCTCTAAAGTTTAAACCGAATTAGGGAAACTTTGGAAATGTTTAAACCCGACAATGGGTCCCACTCACCAGTTTTCATCCTCAACCTCACGCCAGACAGGGCCAGTGGCGACTCCCTCCTGCGAGGGTCGCCAGAAGGCCCTTCCCGGACGTCTCCCGGCCCCATACTGGCCGCCCCCCCCCCCCCCCCATTTTCCACCACGCTGGACATGTTGGTGAGGTCGCCAGCAGCCAGACCGCACCGGAAAACAGTGCGCACCGATGACAGCAAGAACTAGGTTCCGGCGAGGTTGTGGTGGTTCGTTTCTTCACCAAATGATCGGGTTCTTGGCTCTGGAGCACCAGAGGATTGTGTAGAAGGTCGACATGGGGTTTAAACGAGCCGGGGAGCTCTCCCAACCCATCGGCACCTTGCGCCTGATGTGGTCCGGGGATAATCCTTTGAAAAGAACTTGGATCCCTTGCTCTACACTCAATTTCTCGGTCTAAAATCGATGGAGGAGGTGTGCTAGTTAGTTAAGAACTTGTGTGCGGAGTTTGGAACACAACCAACATGAGGTTAGGATGAATTTTGCAATTCCTTACCTCGGGGTCATTTTGTGCCGCCCAGGAATAAATCTTCAAATTCTCCCTCTGTGATCAATGGCTAGGGCTGAGTTTTGGGGGTGAGCAGCTCCGGTTGTGGGTGCACAATGGGGTGGATCGCTTGAGCGTGAGCTTCTTCCGTTTGAGCTGTCCACGGCTACACAACCCGGTTCTTCGGTGTTTACTCGGGAGCAGCGGCACTTTGCCGGTTTTAGGTGCATGAGAGCTAGGGACAGTGGAGGAAAAGGGGCTAGCCGGATAGAGCACAAGTTGGCGCTGCTCTTTGCTGTGGAGAGCTCAAGCAACCGAGCTACGGTGGTGGCTGTGTGATCGGAAGAAGAACAGAGCGTGGCGGCTGTTTTCTTCAGTGTGAGCAAGGCTGTGGAGGGGGAACGAGGGAGGTTCACGTGGGAAGCAACGTGCTGAACACTTCACACGGCATTCTCAGCAACCGAGCAGGAGGTGGACCGGTGCGGAAGTCGGTTTGGCGCCGGTGAGCAGGAGGTGGCGCGCTCCCGTGAACAGAGTCGGTTCATTCCCTCTACCGTATGACATGTGGGGTCCACTGCCCCTCTCCTTGTTATCCTCCAATTCCATTTAAATTGGCAAATTGTGGCGGAACGGGATTCGCTCATCCAGGATCGCAGAGGGTGGTGCCGCATGATGCGACACCTGACAGCACACGTCATAAGAACACAATATATTACATGGGAAAACAACTGAACTGTACAAACAGGTACAAACTTCAGTTATAAACTATTGTTTATGTTACACAGTGGAAGTCTAAATTACACAACTCACGCCCGCCTATCTAGCAAAAGTTGGTTGCCCAGCCCTAGGGCAACCCACACTAGCTGCACGTTTCAGCTCAGCACGGCATGTACGGCTCCCACTCAGCCGTAGTCCCCGACGGAGGGTAGCCCTCGCCGGTGGACTCGTAACCCGAGTCTGTGGGTGGCTCCTCACCTGAAAAACACTTAAGCAGCAACCGTGAGCACGATGGCTCAACAAGACTTAACCGACTCACCTAAGGATGGAACTCTACATGAGGGGTACAATGAACATAGGATAGTAACAGTGCATCAATGGACACGCCTACAAGTTCATTCTTAGTTCATCTTTTAGCCACAAGTTACAGTTCGGGAATCTGAAATTTAGTAAGCAATATTTGGTGGCACACACGTAGCAATACAATTATATCATGACAGCAATATTGAAGCATAACATTTCATACATTAACTATGTTACGACGCAGTGAACAAGCGGTACTCGTCACCGCGAGGGACGGCGAATCGACTCGATATACACCTGCAGGGAAACCCAAAGAGCACGTCACGTACGCCCACCCGTGGAGCTGCACAGCACACTCACTCGATGTCGTACGGGACAACCTTTCACCCAACAGCCCAAACGTCGAACCGGTCGCACCGAAACGAGCAGGAGGTTCCCCACACAGAGCATCTCTCTATGCCCATTGGCAGATTTCCACCTTGCTGCCCTCAGCCTACACCTATAAATCGGTGTGTTATGCCTCGACGCCCGGAGGTTTGGGCTACATCGGTTTATCTGGGCCCATATATCCGATATGCCTTCGGTATGTTCAATACTTGTTCAGCAGGGCCGCACAAGGATCGGTCCTCAATCGACACGGACAGGGCTGCACACACAAGACTTCCTCTTGCTGCGCCCTAGCCCCTGCCTAGTCTCATTTTCATTACTAAAGTGATCTCACATCACTCGAACCAAACCTGTGTGTCCCAAACCTAACTCGCGAGTAGATTCCAACTACTCGACTTGTACCGAAGTCCTATGAGTCATTAAGCATAGCCTGTCTACTCGAGGTCTTAGACACTACCCTCACTCTTATGGAAAATTTCTGGTCATGCAAGCGGGGTTTTCATCCATCCTACACCTAACGCACATATACACTTCACACTACATATGTAAACAAGGTAAAACTTTATAAAATGCTTAATGCAAACCGGGGCTTGCCTTGTTGCTGCTGGTCAGTAGTTAGTTCTTCTTTCAGAAGGAGGAAGTCTAGCACTTCCGGAGTCTCTTCACCTTCAGCGACTACACGTTAATGAAATACTACATGTCAATTTAAATGCAATGTGTAAACTTGAATACTTGATTACTAATAACTCTAGCTAGCCCTCCCCTTTGGTTCTGAAATTTTTATGGTGGCTTGGTAGGGTCCTAACTAGAATCTTGACCAAGTTTCATTTGAAATAAAGTTCATTTGAACCTTGTACAAATAAAAGCCCATTTGGTCAATATTTGAGCCTCTAAGCAATTCCAGGGGTTTTCATGGCTCCAACCATTACTTTCTGGAAACTAGAATTTTAAGGTGGTTCTAATGGAATTGGTTTCATGTCATTTGAAGAATTCTACTGAATGTTATGCCCTAATTAAGATTTGAGAAAATCTGAAAAATGTTTCTGTACATTTTTCTATTTTCTCAGGGCAGTTCTCTTAATCACCCAATTAGAGGGACTAAATGAACTTGGATGAGTCTGAAAATTTTACTGTGACTCCAGGATTTTCCAATGACCCGCTCAGCCAAATTTCAGCATTTTTCATAAAGTAATTCTCCAGATAAAATTCCCAACAGTTTAAACTTTACGGATTAATTCTGGAAAACTATTAGGTTTCATGAGCTGAAATTGGAATTTCTGGAAAGTACTCAGAATTCTGAGTTCAGAAAAATTTGGTTCATTGAATTTGGAGTTTCCTAGCAAAAGTTCTATTCATTTGAAGTTTGAACTAAAACTGGAAATTCCCAAAATGTTTAAATTCTGCAGGTGGGGCCCACTGCTCAAGCCGCCCACTCAGAATGCGGCCACACTGCGGCCCACGGGGTTTTACCCGCGCTGCCGCACCGAATCCCGGCCGCAACCGGATCCCCGCGCGAGACCAGGGCTGACCGGTGGACCCGACCCCCCCTTTGTCTACCTCACGCCCTCCCGCAGCTCCCGTGGCGGCGCTTCGCCGGAGCGCTCGCCGCCGGCCGTTCCACCGCCCGACCTTCGACGAAACTTGCCGCATGTGCCTAACTCGACTCGGAGAACACGCAGGTGCCCTCACCGAAGCTCGGCAATGGCCGGAACCATGCCCGCGACGGTGACAGTGGCTCTCTCTACTCCGGCGATGTCGCCAGAGCTACTCAGGGCTTTATTCTTCAAACGGTTTGCTCCTACAGCTCCGCCGTGGCATGTTGAGCATGAATATGAGCTCGGTTGGCCATGGAAATGGCCGGAACTAGGACCTCACCGTCGACCTAGGCCCGATATCGGCTGTGCTCAGAAAACTTCGAAGAACCATAACCCTAGCCCATGGTTCTTGCTGGTTTTTGACCCTAGGTGGTCATGGCAGGGTGTAGAACGTGTGTGTAGCTCGGTATGCCCGGTGATGAGCCAATACCCGTGAATTTTAGGATTTGGTGGTGGCTCGGTCTTAAGACTACCGAAACTTCCCCGGTGAAATCCTCCCCCGACAGTACACGAAATGAAGAACGGTTTGGACCAGAAGGATCAGCACCTCAAGGCGGTTCTTTCTTGTGTTGCTCGTCGGGCACGAGAGCGCCTGTGTTGCTAAGACGCCGGCAATCAATGGAGGTTAGCGCTCTGTTCTTGCGCGGAACCGAGGAAGGAGCTTGGGTGGTGGTTGTTCTCGTTCGGAAAACGGGAGAAGGGGCGGCGTAGCGTGTGCGCTGGCCTTTGAGCCACGACTTTTGCACCGTGAGGTGGCCGTTTGACCGCTGCTGGCGGTCGGAGCGCGGTCGCGCTGGCACGCTCGACTTCGGCCGAGGAAAAATCACCCAAGGAGACTTCTCTGTTAAGACTGCTGACATGTGGGCCTCCCCCTTTTATTCTTTTTCCAATTTTTCTCAATTCTGTTTGTGCCAAAATATCCTCAGCTACTCACAATTGAATGTGAGACTTAGCCCCCAAGTTTTGGTTTGAATTTGAGTTCTCAAATTTGAACTTTGTTTGGCTAAGTTTGCTTCATGTTTGAACTGGAATTCAAATTCAGTTTTGAATTCTTGCAAACTTAGCTCTTGATAAAATGAACTCCAATGATGATGAAAATTGGTGGGCTAACTCAGAAAAATGTGCTGAGTTTGAATATGAAGCTAACTTTTGAATTTGAGGGATGAAAGTTGCTGCAATTTGAATTTACATTCAAATTGGCCTCTTTTTCAAATACCTCCAAAAGTGCCTCAATAAGTGTTGGATTTGCATGAAACTTGGCTTGAACCTTCCCAAGACTTTTTAAGTCCTAGGGGTGAGCTCAACCTCTCATGTTCATGTGTAGAAATCCTACTTGGTGAAAGTGAAGGCTTTCCCCTCTAATCACTCTTTTGATGGAGGTTACTTGCTCTTCACAATTTTTCCTAAGATATCCACAATAAAAACTGTGGTGTTGTGAGGTGATGAAAAGTTTTTGCAAGTCCCTTTTCTTGGGCTTTTACATCCCCCCCCCTTAAAATAATCTCGTCCCGAGATTATAAAAGAAGAGACATCGATGTAATAGGGACTTACCCGTGCTGAGATGCCATGAACTCCGGGTAATTTGAGCGAAGGAATTCCTCGCTCTCCCACGTCGCTTCTTCGGCGGTGTGGTTGCTCCAGAGTATCTTGTAGAACCACAATGTCCTGCTACGCGTGGTTCGGGCTTTCTCATCAATAATTGCCACTGGATATTCATCATATGTCAAATCCGGTTGCAGCTCGCCGATGTCTTCGGTAGGAACAGCAGCGGTATGCTTCAGACCTTTTTCTGAGTTGCGAGACATGGAAAACGTCATGGACACCAGCAAGGGATGCCGGTAGCTCCAGTCTATAAGCCGCTGGTCCACACTTCTCGGTGATAGCATAGGGTCCAATGAAACGGGGAGCGAGCTTCCCCTTCACACCGAACCGGTGCACGCCTTTTATCGGAGACACGCGGAGGTACACATGTTCCCCAACGTCAAAGTACAACAGTCTATGCCTTTTATCAGCGTAGCTCTTTTGCCGGGATTGAGCGGCCTTCAAGTAAGCTTGAATCGTCCGAACGCGCTCTTCGGCGTAGTTCACCACATGAACCCCGAATGTGACCCTTTCACCGGACTCGCACCTGTTTAATGTGGTGCGGCATTTGCGACCGTAGAGAGCTTCGTAGGGTGCCATCTTGATACTCGTATGATAGACGTTGTTGTACGAGAATTCCGCCAACGGCACGTGATTATCCCAGTTCCTACCGTGGTGGATGGCACATGCTCTCAACATGTCTTCTTATACTTGGTTCACCCTCTCTATTTGCCCATCGGTCTGAGGGTGGTAGGCGGAGCTCCTAATCAGCTTAGTACCCAAAGCAGCGTGTAGCTGCTCCCAAAAGCGAGATACAAATAATGCACCTCGATCTGAGACAATGGTCTTGGGTACCCCATATAAGCATAGAATCTTCGCTATGTACAACTCCGCATATTTGCCGGCATTGTAACGTGTATTCACCGGGATGAAGTGAGCCGTCTTGGTTAACCGGTCAACGATTACCCAAATGGAATCATGTTTGTTGGAAGTCAGGGGTAATCCCACAATGAAATCCATGCTCACATCTTCCCATTTCCATGCCGGGATCTTCAGGGGTTGCAGCAGCCCTGATTTCTTCATATGATCAGCTCTCACTCGTCTACACGTATCGCACTCGGATACGTACTTCGCTACCTCCTGCTTCATCCGTGTCGACCAAAATTTCTTTTTCAAATCTTGGTACATTTTGTTGTTGCCCGGATGAATAGAGTATTTAGACAAGTGAGCTTCATCGAGGATCTTCTTCCTCAGTTCCATATCCCGGGGTACGACTATGCGGTCATTGAACCATAGCATCCCCTGATCATCCTTCCGGAAACATTTGATCTCCCCGTTGTCTATCCGTCTCCGGAGATGTGTCATGCCCTTATCAACTTTCTGAGCTGCAATGATGTCCTCCCTAATGGTAGGGATGAGGGCAAGGTTGTACAGCGATCCATAAGGAACCAAGTATAAACTCGGCTCTTCCTCCTCCACCGGTGTAATGGTGAGGTTATGGACATGTGATTTCTGACTCAGCGCGTCGGCAACCACGTTCGCCTTGCCGGGATGGTAATGAATCTCAATTTCATAATCCTTAATCAGTTCTAACAACCTCCTTTGCCTCATGTTCAGCTCCTTCTGGATGAAAATGTATTTCAAGCTCTTGTGGTCGGTGTTAAGGTGCACCAAATTCCCCAGGAGATAGTGCCTCCACATTTTCAGCGCCAAAACCACTGCAGCAAGCTCAAGATCATGAGTGGGATAATGCTGCTCATGGTTCCGAAGTTGGCGTGAGCCATATGCGACCACACGTCCTTCCTGCATCAACACGCAGCCGAGCCCAATACCGGACGCGTCACAATACACGTCGAAGGGCTTTGTTGTATCCGGCTGAGCTAAGACCGGGGCTGTTGTGAGATGCTTCACCAATGCTTGGAAGGCTCCTTCACACGCCGTGTTCCAAGCATATTTCGTTCCCTTCTTCAGCAATTCTGTCATTGGCTTAGCGAGCTTGGAGAAACTGGGAATAAATATGCGATAGTATCCCGCTAACCCGAGGAAGCTTCTGACTTCATTAACTGAAGTGGGTGCTTTCCATTTCAGCACTTGCTCTATTTTGCTTGGGTCAACCGCAATGCCTTCTGCTGAGATGATATGTCCCAAGAATGGCACTTGGCTGATCCAAAACTTGCATTTGCTGAACTTGGCGTATAGCTTGTGGTCTCGCAATCGTTGAAGAACGATCCTCAAGTGTTCGGCATGTTCGGCTTCTATCTTGGAGTAAACCAAGATATCATCGATGAACACTACCACGAACTTGTACAGCTCCGGCATGAACACCGAGTTCATGAGATACATGAAATGGGCTGGAGCGTTTGTGAGACCAAAGGACATGACGAGGTATTCATATAATTCATATCTCGTCGAGAAGGCCGTCTTCGGGATATCCTCCGCCCGGATCTTGATCTGATGATATCCAGAGCGAAGGTCCATCTTTGAGAACACACTTGCACCCACAAGTTGATCAAACAATATGTCGATGCAGGGCAGTGGGTACTTATTCTTGATGGTAACGGCGTTGAGCGGCCGGTAGTCCACACACAGCCTCAAGGTTTCATCCTTCTTCTTCACGAACAGCTCTGAGCATCCCCAAGGCGAGGAACTCGGCCTAATGAAACCTTTGCTCAACAGATCATTGAGCTGTTCTTTCAGTTCAGCCAGCTCATTCGGAGCCATTTTATATGGTCTCCGTGATATGGGCGTAGTCCCGGGTCCAAGCTCGATCTTGAACTCGACATCCCGCTCAGGTGGCATGCCCGGAAGATCATCCGGGAACACGTCGGGGTACTCCCGGACTACGGGGATGTCCTCCAACTTGAGAGCTTCAGTATTATTGATTGCGGAAACCTCCCGGACTGGATTATCTAATAAGAGGGACTGCAGACGGTGTAATGGGGAGTTGAGGTGAACCGTCCGTGTTAAAGTTTCCAGGACAGCGCCATGGTAGCTTAGCCATGACATTCCTAAGATTGCATCAATCTTCTGCCCCTCAAGAATAATCAAAGTGGTGGGATATATCTTCCCACCTAAGCACAGTGGTGCTTTCGGAACCATCATAGTTGCTGAAATCTTTCCTCCCGGTGAGCAGATCATATAAGAACACTCGGTTGGAAAGGATTCCAGCTGATGCTTAACTAAAAAGGATGCACTTATAAAATTGTGGGTTGCACCAGAATCAAACAATATGATGATGGCTTGGTCGTTGAGAGTAAACGTACCCGCCAGCACGTTGTCTCCCTCTGGGGCGTCCTCATTGTCGAGGTGGCGAACACCCCCAGTCTGCTGACCAACCTTCTTGACCGGAGGTTGGCCTCGAGCACCGCCATGAAACTGGGCTTGCCCCCTGCTCTGCTGCCCCTGGGGACAGTCCTTCGCGATGTGGCCCGCCTGGCCACAGGTGAAGCAAGTGAAACGGGGCGGTCCCCCGCTGATCGGTGGACGGAAACCCGGGGCGCGTTGTGGCGGTGGAAACGCCTGGGGTTCCGTCTGCTGTTGCTGTCTCGGTGGTGGCACCGGCGGTCGGAACGGAGGTGACTGAAAGGATCATCGCCCGAACCGTTGAGATCGCGCCGGTGGGTGCCACTGCTGCCCGGATGGTGTCCGATACACCATGCGGTACTTCTGGGGAGCGCCAGTCCCACCGCTAGGTGGAGCGCTGTGCTTCCGCTGCTCAGCTGCCAACTCCCGCTGAGCGTCCTCTTGAATGATCGCGGCATTGACTAATTCGTTGAAGGTGACGCGATTCCACTGAACGAGATGTGTCTTCATCTCGGGGTGTAATCCCCGATAGAAATGTTCCCGCTTCTTCTCTTCAGTGGAGATGTAGTCTGACGCATATTGCGCCAGGTGGTTGAAGGCACGGGAGTAGTCATGGGCACTCCTCTCGCCCTGCTTCAGCTCCAAGAATTCTTGGAACTTCCTCTTCATTATCCCGGGAGGAATGTGATAGGCGCGGAACGCCTTCCGGAACTGGGAAGAGTTGCTGCGCTGTGAACAAAGTCTTTTGCCGCTCCGTGCATTGGAGCAGCCCGAACTTGGACTCGATGGTCCGCAGCCAGTTGTCGGCCTCCAGTGGTTCTTCAGCTTCTGTGAACACTGGAGGGTGCGTACTCATGAAGTCCGAGTACGACACCTCACGGGGCTCACGGGGCTCCCTCTCTTGACGTCCCCCTGTCTGGGACGTATTCTGCACGATCATGCGGAGCAGGTCGGTCCGCTCCTCACGACCTCCCACCAGTGCTGCTATCACATCCGCTAGAGTAAGCGGAGGCGGCGGTGGTGGCTGCTGCTGCGGGGTGCTGTCGTAGGCCGGTGGCTGGAAGTCATCGCCTCCCTGTTGGCTAGAGCCACCAACCTCGTGCTTGGTCCTAGTGCGAACCATCTGCAACCATACGACAATAAACATCAGTCCCGCAAAATATTGCATGCAGTCCAATAAAAATAGGCGTAAAAACATAATGACAATAAAACATGTGATAAATCTCGTATGTAGATAATGTAATAACTTTGCACAAGCTACACCATTACCAGACGAAACACAAGCTAGTTTAATCCAACTTTATGAACCTCCTCTTTGGAAGCTCACCACAACTAGGTTTGGTCCCTACGAGACGTTACTATCGCGTTGTCATCACGTAAACCACCCTTTTATCTTCAATACGACACAAACACGGTCTCTAGTAAAAGAAACTTGAGTGAGACCTATACTTAAATCTTTCACTGGTTGAAGATAACCTCTCATGAGTATGTTCTAACCCGTTTGAAGTATTCAAACCTGTGACGGCCCGGCCCGGGAATCACAGTAGGTGGTGCCGTGCGATGCGGCACCCAACAGCATGCACGAAAAGACGATAAGAACATAACAGAACCATTTTGTTACTCAAGATAATTTCTTTTACAACATAATGTACCCACGCAGCGGAAATTAAAATTTGCTGGACAAACTACTCACTCTCGACCCTAACTACGCCAAAGAGAAGTCGTTCAGCCCGTGAACGCTTCCTACTAGCTTCACCAAAGAAAGGCAGCGGCTAGGTTACCGATGAGTTGAACAAACCGTGAGGTTCATCGTCTCACCGAACAACCCTCTTCATAGAAGGCATCCTGCTACCTGCAAAAACAACTCAGAAGCAACCGTGAGCACTAAGGCTCAACAAGACTTACCCGTCAATCCTAAACATGCAACTCTACATGCAGGGGTAGTAAGACAGTAGGCATAGGAATTTGCAAAATGCAGCTTGTCTAAACTTGATCCTTATATTCAGATTCTTTTAGCCTTCATTTTAGTGGTCCTCACGCCTCACAACATCGGAAGTCCACAATCAAACAAGAAACGCTTATCCCGATGTTGCTAGCCTAAGGCGGAAATGAAATTTAGTTGGCTCTATATCTACTTCAGTCAAGGTTTCAATACATTCGTTAATCCACAAACAACAAGTTAAGAGACTTAGTTCATCTTCTTACTAAGTCACGGCGCAGTGGGCAAGTATGCTCAATCCTCTTCCGCGAGCGACGGTGATTCGAATCAATAACAACCCGGAATACACGACACATACACCCGCCTCGAAAGACTCTCTCAAGAGCTCTTTCTTATGTTGTATGCAGCAACCTTTCACACGACACCCCGACATAGAAAAACGCTTCGCGCCGAGCAGGATGGTCCTCTACGCGGACACGTCGAAGTTGCCCGCTAAAGGATTTACACCTCCCGCCTTCTCAACGCCATTGCCACATGAAGGATGAGTTTCTATATCATGGTCCATCGTGTTACATCGGTTTCATGGGTCCCATACCCCACTATATATCCGGTACAGCTCAATCTTGTCCAGCAGGGCCGCATACATACGGTCCTTAACCGACACGGACGGCGCTACAACCAACCTCCACATTTGACTTACCATCCCGGTCCAGGCCAAATGTGGTCTCAAGCATTGTCACACCCATCGCAGGTGGAGACCAACCTTGAGCGCTCCATCCTACAGGAACATCCCCGTCCCCATCTCATATTCATGAGGGTGCTCTTATCATTTATCTCTCGCGAGTAACTCCATTACTCGAACTTTCTCGCGAGTAGCTTTTTACTACTCGACTTCTACCGAGCTAGCTACAACATTAGCCTAGCATCTACAACGAGGCAAAGCCTACACTAAACCTTCTAATGAGGGACGTAATAGGCATGTAAGTGGGTTTCAATCATCCTAGACATATTGCACTCAAGTCTAATAAACATGATGTGAAGTAAAGCAAAATTTAAAACGGTAACGATATGCAAACCGGGGCTTGCCTTGCTCAACGGTTTTGTTAGAAGCTAGAAGTTAGTCTTCCTCCGGAGAATCTGCCAAACTCGTCACGAGATGGAGATCCTCGCTGTAGAGTCGAATCCTCGTCGAACGTCGACGTCACGTGAGCTATTATATTGCAATGCACATATATTTCAAAAGCAATTTAGAAACTGTTTCAAAACTGTTGTTCAAGTTAACTCACACCTAAAAGGAACAAACAACAGAAAGGTTTTTGTTGTTGGATCTACAACCTTAGAGATGATGAAAGCTAGGGTGAAAAGAAATACTAGTAATCACCATGTGATTAAGTCCATTATATGAACACTTAACCCTAAAATATGGTAGCTCCAGTTCCAGAGATCCAATGAAGCTGAGAATTTAACCACAGCTTCTATTGAAGCTAGATATGCAGTGGGCAAAAATTGAGCTCATGAAATGGATCAAGGTGATCACAATAATTCCTTATGTGATTTTAACTAATCTGCCTTTATCCCCTAGATATGAAGATTTCCTATGCTGCAAAGTAGACTTTTTGTGAAATACAAAATGTCCTGAGTCCATAGGAATTGGTTTTACCATTTTTGGAGTTTCCTACATGGAGATATGGATTTTAAAAAGAATGGGGAAAAGCTGAAATTGTCTCTGTTCATTTTCCCATTTTTCAGAGACATAAGGAATGAACACATCATTTGACCAAGCAAATGAGGTCCAATGCCTCTGAAATTTTTACTGAAATTCAAGGAATGTTGGAACAATGTCGTGTCCAAATTTGGGAATTTTCCAATAAACAGAACTCCTGTAAAAATTCAGAAATTTTTTTAAATGAATTAATAAGCCAAATTCAGGGATTTTCATAAACATTGGTCTGCACCACTGGATAGTACTCTTTGAGAGGAATCCAACAAAATTTGTTTCACAATTTTTGGACACTCCTACACAAAGTTATGTCTCTCCAAAGTTTGAACTAGAGTGGGAAAATCTGGAAATTGTTTAAATGCTGACAGTGGATCCCACCTGTCATCCCTAACCTCCAGACTCGCGCCAAACAGACCAGTGGCGGCCCCCTCCGGTGAGGTCGCCGGAAAACCAGTTCCCAGCCGCCGCCAGATCCCCTGCTGGCCGCCCCCCCCCCCATATTTCCTCACGCTGAACACGTTGGTGAAGTCCCCAGCGGCTGAAACTCGCCGGAAATCAGGGCGCACCGGTCACAGCAAACCCTAGAGCTCCGGCGAGGTCTTGCACGGTGAATTCTCCACCACATGGTCGGTTCTTGGGCTATACAGCACCAGGGGATCATGTAGAAGACCGGCATGAGGTCTAAACCAGCTGGAGATGGCTCTAAACCTATCGGCACCGTGCACCCGATAGGGTCCAGCGGCATACCCTCTAAAAGAGCTCGGACTGCTCACTCTACACTCAATTTCTTGGTCTAAAATCGATGGAGGAGGTGTGCTAGGCAGTTAACAACCTGTGTGTGAAGTTTGAGACCCAACAAACCCGAATTGAGGACGAATTTTACAATTCCTTACCTCAAGGTCCGTTTCTGCCGCCCGGGAGAAAAACTTGAAATTCTCCCTCTGTGATCAATGGCCAGGGCTGAGCTTTGGAGGTGAGAAACTAGACTTGTTAGTGCACAGATGGGGTGGCTTGCTTGGGCGTGATCCCTTCTGGTTTGGGCTGTCCACGGCGTCCAGTTCCGGTCCTTCAGTTTCAACTCGCGAGCAGCAGAAGCTTTGCTGTTTCTAGGCGCCAGCAAGCTCGGGACGGCGAAGGAAAGTTGATAGCCGGCTAGAGCACTCAGGGAAGAAGGTTTTCTCTGTGGGGAGCTCGAGCAAAGGGTGTTCGGTTCAGCCTAGGCGATCAAAGAAACAGAGAGCGGCTGCTGTTCTGTTCTGCTCGGGAGAAATTTTCACGGGAGCGAGGCAGAGCAGGAGGAGTAGAAATAGCTTTGGTGCACTTCGCTCTGTGGAGGATCAGACCGGCAAGGAAGCAGGAGCTGGCCTCTGTGTACGTCAGTTGACGCCGGTGAGCAGGATGTGGCGCACGTACAACAGCCGATGGAGTCGGTTGCAATTTTTGTGAGACTGACTGGTGGGGTCCACAGCCACAATTCTCCCTCTTATCCCCCAATTCGATTTAAAATAGCAAATGAGCTCCAAATTTGTCCAAACTTGGAGGATAGGTCAAAAGAATTATGAGGAACTCAAATCTGGAATCAGATTTTGAAATTGAGTTTGTTTGCTTCAAAATTCAAATTCAAGTTTGAATTTGAACGTGCCCTCATTTAATCCTCGGAATAAATAGTATATGAAACCTAAAATTCTCCAAATTTGAAACTTAGGCTCTTGAATAGATGAGAAATGCATCTATGCTCTCACATATAGGCCTTTGTATGATCTGAATAGGAATCCTTTCAAAAGAATTCAAATTGCATTAAAATTTCCTCCACTCTACTCATAGAGAAGGTGCACATGAGTTAGAGTTTTAGGAGTGTAATTATTTCCCCTAGGTTAACATGTGTTGAGCATGGGCTAGAGAAAATTTTTAACTCCCTCACATGTCCATTTATGTGTTCATCATTTCATGTGACACAATTATAGTCTTTTATCGCCTTAACTTTGTTTCATATGTTGAAATAAAACTTTACAAAAGTTAGGGCTGTTACATTCCTCCCCTTAAAAGAATCTCGTCCCAAGATTACAAAAAGAAAGAAGAAGGGAGAATGACTACTGGACATATGGTACAAACAAGTCGGGAAAATTTAAACGAGAAAATCCTCGCTTTCCCACGTGGCTTCATCAGCGGTGTGGTTGCTCCACAAGACTTTGTAAAATCGCAATGTCCGATTTCTTGTGGCGCGAGTCTTCTCGTCAATAATCTGTATCGGATACTCCGAATAAGTGAGATCTGGTTGAAGATCCTCAATGTTCTCCATATGAACTGCGGTTGGGTACTTAAGACATTTCCGCAGCTGAGAGACGTGGAAAACATTGTGAATACCCGAAAGTGACGTCGGTAACTCCAGACGATAGGCCACGGGCCCGCATATCTCAGTGACAGCAAACGGCCCGATGAATCGCGGAGCGAGCTTCCCTTTCACTCCAAAACGATGAACCCCTTTCATCGGAGAGACACAAAGATAAACGTGGTCCCCGATGTCGAAGTGAAGAGGTCGACGTCTTTTGTCTGCATAACTCTTCTGCCGAGATTGAGCAGCCTTTAAATTGGCTTGGATCACTCGCACTCGTTCCTCGGCTTCATTCGCAAGATCAATCCCGTAGACCACTCTCTCGCCGGACTCACACCAATTCAAGGGTGTGCGGCACTTCCGGCCGTAAAGAGCTTCATACGGGGCCATTTTGATGCTGGATTGATAACCGTTATTATATGAGAATTCTGCTAACGGTAGATGGTCATCCAAATTCTTCCCATGATTGATGACACCTGCCCGTAGCATATCCTCCAGAATCTGATTTACTCTCTCTGTTTGACCATCAGTTTGCGGATGATACGCTGAACTCCGAATTAACTTGGTTCCCAAGGAAGCATGCAGTTGCTCCCAAAATCTGGATACGAACAACGCACCCCGATCAGATACGATGGTGCGGGGAACCCCGTGTAAACACACGATTCTTGAGATGAACAGCTCCGCGTACTTCTTTGCCACATATTTTGTATGGACTGGAATAAAATGTGCTGTCTTGGTCAAACGATCGACGATTACCCAAATAGAATCATGCTTGTTGCTGGTCATGGGTAAACCGACGATGAAGTCCATACTTATGTCTTCCCACTTCCATGCTGGAACCTTCAGCGGTTGAAGTGGTCCGGCTTTCCTCATATGGTCGGCTTTAACCCGCCAACACGTATCACACTCAGATACGTACTTCACAATCTCTCTTTTCATCCGTGTCCACCAGAACTTAGATTTCAAGTCCTGGTACATCTTATTGCTTCCCGGATGAGTGGAGTACTTGGATAAATGTGCTTCATCCAATATCTTCCTCCGCAATTTCATGTTTCGGGTACCACTATGCGGTTGTTAAACCATATAGTACCCTCTTCATCTTTGCGGAACATCTTCAATTCACCGCTGTCCACTCTCCTCCGGATGTGAGACATACCTCTGTCTCTCTTCTGAGCCTCTACAATCTCATCTCGGATTGTAGGAATAAAAGCGAGGTTGAACAGCGATCCGTAGGGAACTAAGCGCAGGCTTGGTTCTCCTTCTTCATGTGCAGCCATGGCTAAATGGTGAACGTGGGCTTTCCGACTAAGTGCGTCGGCAACCACATTCGCTTTGCCTGGATGGTAATGAATTTCAAGTTCATAGTCCTTGATCAATTCGAGCCATCTTCGCTGCCTCATATTCAGTTCCTTCTGTGTGAAGATGTACTTCAAGCTTTTGTGGTCAGTGTAGAGATGTACTAGATTGCCTAGTAGATAATGTCTCCACATTTTCAATGCTAAGACCACTGCAGCTAGTTCAAGGTCGTGCGTCGGGTAATTCTGCTCATGACCCCTGAGTTGTCGGGATCCATACGCGACCACACGTCCTTCTTGCATCAAAACACAACCCAAACCGATGCCGGATGCATCACAATAAACATCAAACGGCTTCGTAGTGTCCGGCTGGGCCAACACTGGAGCTGTAGTGAGATACTTCACTAAAGTTTGAAAAGCTTGTTCGCATGAATTTCTCCAATCATACTTGTGCTTTTCTTCAACAGCTCCGTCATAGGTTTAGCGACTTTGGAGAAGTTTGGAATGAATCTCCGGTAATAGCCCGCTAAACCTAGGAAACTCCTCACTTCATGAACAGATGTTGGAGATTTCCAATTCAGCACTTGCTCGATTTTACTTGGGTCCACAGCAATGCCTTCCGCTGAAATAATATGCCCAAGAAACGGCACTTTGCTGAACCAAACTCACATTTACTGAACTTTGCATATAGCTTGTGATCCCTCAAGCGTTGGACTACAATACGCAAATGTTCAGCGTGTTCTTCATCTGACTTTGAATAGACCAAGATGTCGTCGATGAAAACCACGACGAACTTATCTAACTCCGGCATGAACACAGAGTTCATGAGATACATAAAGTGAGCCGGAGCATTGGTCAACCCAAAGGACATGACAAGATATTCATAAAGACCATATCTTGTTGAGAACGCCGTCTTAGGTACATCTTCTACCCGGATCTTTATCTGGTGATACCCGGACCGAAGATCCATCTTGGAAAATACCTTAGCACCCACTAGTTGATCGAACAAAATGTCAATGCGCGGTAGTGGATACTTATTCTTGATAGTGACAGCATTCAGTGGACGATAATCTACGCATAGTCTCAAAGTCTCGTCCTTCTTCTTCACGAAGAGTGCGGAACAGCCCCAAGGTGATGAACTTGGGCGTATAAAACCTTTGTCCATGAGGTCATTAAGCTGCTCCTTCAATTCTGCTAGCTCCTTCGGTGCCATTTTATATGGTCGCCGAGAAATAGGTGTTGTTCCCGGTGCTAGTTCAATCTTGAACTCTACATCACGTTCGGGCGGCATGCCCGACAAGTCTTCGGGAAACACATCTGGATATTCACATACCACTGGAATATCCTCAAGCTTAGGAGCTTCAATCTGATGCACTGCTGCAACACGTTGTGATGGATTTACAAGATTCAATATGTTGCAACCATGTATTGGGGAATTCAGTTGGACAGTCCGCGAGCTGATGTCAAAGATAGCTCCATAATGTGTCAACCATGACATCCCCAAGATAATATCAATCCTTTGGCCTTTGAGTATGATAAGGCTCGCAGGATAGATATTTCCACCCAAACATAACGGTGCCTGAGAGACCATCTCATCTGTTGATATCTTGCCTCCGGGTGAGCTGATATGAAATGGATGCTTAACTGTGCTAAATGGAAGATTATTCTTCAGCACATAGTCTCTGCTAATAAAATTGTGGGTGGCCTCGGAATCAAATAACACGAAAATGGGCTGCTCATGTAAAGTGAACATGCCCGCCAAAACTGGTTCGCCTTTAGCAATATCCTCAATAGCAGTGTAATTAACCCTGCCAGCTTTTGAACGATTCTTCTGTGAAGGTTCACGGTGCTGATCTGAGCATTGCTGAGACAACACACGAGTGTGACTCTGCTC
Organism: Neostapfia colusana; assembly: GCA_030760725.1. NCBI lineage: Eukaryota > Viridiplantae > Streptophyta > Magnoliopsida > Poales > Poaceae > Neostapfia > Neostapfia colusana. The sequence continues at coordinate 55,552,170 of JASWHV010000014.1, read as the reverse complement.
AGCACCACGACGGTTTCGTGTTGTAGAAATCCTCAGCTCTCTACTAACACGAGGTGGAGATAATTCGTGCGTAGCTGGTTGCGGTAGGGTTGCACGAATAATTTCTGTCCGCTGTTGTTGAGGTGGAGGCTCATATGTGATCAACTCCAGCCGTGGTTGTGAGAGTTGCACCACTGGCTGAATTTGTTGCCTAACTGGCGAGTAATATCGCACTCGATAGTTCGGACGAACCTCGATATCGCTGTCTGGCGGTATACTTCTTTTCAGCTCCGCTTCACAACGAAGATGCATGTCTTCCTTAATGATAGCGGCATTTACCAACTCATTGTAAATACCGTTATTGAACAAGGTCACTTGTTCCTTAAGTTTGACATTCAAACCTTGGATGAAATACTCGCACTTCAACGCTTCCGAGTCAACCATATGAGTTGCGTATTGCATCAAGTCTTTAAACTCTTTGAAGTACTCGTACGCACTCCTTTCGCCTTGCTTTAACTCCAGAAAGTCTTGATACTTTGTTCGTAGAATTCCCGAAAAAACGTGACGTGACCGGAAAACATCCCGGAATTCATCCCACGTCACGCGATGACCTTTAGGAAGAGTAGCGATGTACTCCGCCCACCAAGCTCCAGCAGCTCCGTGGAGTTGTTGAGCGGCAAATAGAGTCTTCTGATATTCATCGCACTCAAGCGTATCGAACTTGGCTTCAATACATTGGAGCCAATGAGCCGACTCCAACGGTTCTTTCGCTTCCGAGAAAACCGGTGGTTGTCTTGCTAAGAAATCCAGATAAGTACTTGGCGGGGGATTTTGCTGTAGTGTCTCCTGTCGTATGCTTTGTCGCACCAACAGATCCAGAGACTCAGCCATCTTTGCCATGATTCCCGCCAATCCGGTTGATGATGTCGGCACTTCTTGTCATGGTGAATTACTTTCGCCGTGACTCAAGTCACCAACCTCACTCCTGGAATGAGCACGATCCATGCTGCAAGAGTGAGCAATTTACGGTTAAAATTCAAAGTTTAAACTCAACTTGAATTGAAAACATAACCGTAAAAGCATCACATCAATAATGCAGAACACATAATCTAACCAGGGTTTCGACAATTCTGAAATCTATCAAACGTGAGCAAGTTTGTCCAAACTCTTAATTCCAACAGTAGGACAAACTGAAAATTAACTCAAGAACATGTTATGGAGCTTAGAGAAGTCTGAAACATCCCTGTCCACTACAAGTCTTAAGTTACATAGGCAATAAGCACTACTCTGTTCCGAATGACCAATTGGTCTTAACCCCAGAATTTGAATATGAAAATGGCAACTTCATGTCTCAAGTTGAATATTAAAGTTATAGTTAACTTCAAAATATATTTCCAACGAGTATTCATTTGCCTTCATATAAGTTCTGGATCAAAAGTTGTGATATTTCAAAGTTAACAGAAATCTGGAACAATTTTGACAGCACCTCCTTTGAAAGTGGCTGTTTTGTCCGCAAGATTTCATAAAATTAAACTCCAATTCTGGAGAAACTTTGAACTACGAAGTCATAGCATATATCACAAGCTTTCCAACGGTGTATTACTTGACCCTTAGAAGATTTTCTACAAAAGGTTATGGTCGAAATACAAAAATTTCCAGAGAGCAAATTGGTGTCTGCCCTGTTTTTGGACAGTTCACACTCATCTGAGAATTTGATCCATTTGGAGGGTGATTCTAATCTGGAGTTCTACTGAAGAGTTGTAGAACACTTGAATAGCTTTCCACAAATGTATCCCTCACCTCCATTGGTTCAACCAAACAAAAGTTATGTCCTGTTCAACTTCAGCAAAATTTCTTTGCTGAAAACAGGGGAGGTTATTCCTAAGTCTTTGTGAATAAATCTATACTCCCAATTGACTCTTAGTTCAATATAGGAGTTCATTAACCCTTAATGAAATCCTAGACTCCAAATTTCCTCTTTTTCTTTTCAAACCTTCATTTTCTTGCAGTTCAAAACACATCATGGTACTACGTTGCCTCACCAAATTAAAATCCTATCCGGCTTTATACCGGCTTATACGTCTCAAGTGGTGGCACTAAAAACGATCACTCACAAACGTTTTCTACACGACATGTTCTAACGTGGTTAAGGTACCTGCAGAAAATCACTCAATAATGAAGCACACATTGGTTTATCATTTCAGGCAGGTCCATATCATAGTAAAAACATACGCCCCGTATCATTGCCATACGGGCCGTCCTTATGTCAAGTCATGTCTCAAGGTACATGATCAGGTTATTCACCACCCGACGGGGGCTCCACACCTTTGCAATAAAGCACACCGGTGGAACAGCGCTTTCGTATGCCTCATAGGACATGAAGAGTCCTAGAGAACACACTTCGTGTTACAAACCACATGATGGGGTCTCCTCCTCTTGCCCCTGGGTTTGCGCACTGGAGGCTAGTGCATTTCATATGTCTCTAAGACATGAAGAGTCTTAGAAAACATATTCACTTCCCGTCCATTGCTGAACGGAACATCCCACACTACTTTCCTCGTATGGGTGAGCTAACCGAAATTGATCCGCTTTCGGTGGCGTTCCTTACCATTCTTACCTCCACGTAGGTGCGTCGTTACTGAATTTAAATACTGAAGAGTAACACACTGTTAGCTTGCCACCTTAAGTAACTATGATAATAATACTCCTTATGTGGGCATACTATACGTTCCTCACTCGTATACCTCTAAGTTTTCGAAAATAGACTCTTTTCATGCGTGCTATTCCCAATGCGGCTCTGATACCACGTCTGTGACGGCCCGGCCCGGGAATCGCAGTGGGTGGTGCTGTGCGATGCGGCACCCAACAACATGCACCAAAAGACGATAAGAACATAACAGAACCATTTTGTTACTCAAGATAATTTCTTTTACAACATAATGTACCCACGCAGCGGAAATTAAAATTTGCTGGATAAACTACTCACTCTCGACCCTAACTACGCCAAAGAGAAGTCGTTCAGCCCGTGAACGCTTCCTACTAGCTTCACCAAAGAAAGGCAGCGGCTAGGTTACCGATGAGTTGAACAAACCGTGAGGTTCATCATCTCACCGAACAACCCTCTTCATAGCAGGCATCCTGCTACCTGCAAAAACAACTCAGAAGCAACCGTGAGCACTAAGGCTCAACAAGACTTACCCGTCAATCCTAAACATGCAACTCTACATGCAGGGGTAGTAAGACAGTAGGCATAGGAATTTGCAAAATGCAGCTTGTCAAAACTTGATCCTTATATTCAGATTCTTTTAGCCTTCATTTTAGTGGTCCTCACGCCTCACAACATCGGAAGTCCATAATCAAACAAGAAACGCTTATCCCGATGTTGCTAGCCTAAGGCGGAAATGAAATTTAGTTGGCTCTATATCTACTTCAGTCAAGGTTTCAATACATTCGTTAATCCACAAACAACAAGTTAAGAGACTTAGTTCATCTTCTTACTAAGTCACGGCGCAGTAGGCAAGTATGCTCAATCCTCTTCCGCGAGCGACGTTGATTCGAATCAATAACAACCCGGAATACACGACACATACACCCGCCTCAAAAGACTCTCTCAAGAGCTCTTTCTTACGTTGTATGCAGCAACCTTTCACACGACACCCCGACATAGAAAAACGCTTCACGCCGAGCAGGATGGTCCTCTACACGGACACGTCGAAGTTGCCCGCTAAAGGATTTACACCTCCCGCCTTCTCAACGCCATTCCCACGTGAAGGATGAGTTTCTATATCATGGTCCATCGTGTTACATCGGTTTCATGGGTCCCATACCCCACTATATATCCGGTACAGCTCAATCTTGTCCAGCAGGGCCGCATACATACGGTCCTTAACCGACACGGACGGGGCTACAACCAACCTCCACATTTGACTTACCATCCCGGTCCAGGCCAAATGTGGTCTCAAGCATTGTCACACCCATCGCAGGTGGAGACCAACCTTGAGCGCTCCATCCTACAGGAACATCCCCGTCCCCATCTCATATTCATGAGGGTGCTCTTATCATTTATCTCTCGCGAGTAACTCCATTACTCGAACTTTCTCGCGAGTAGCTTTTTACTACTCGACTTCTACCGAGCTAGCTACAACATTAGCCTAGCATCTACAACGAGGCAAGGCCTACACTAAACCTTCTAATGAGGGATGTAATAGGCATGCAAGTGGGTTTCAATCATCCTAGACATAATGCACTCAAGTCTAATAAACATGATGTGAAGTAAAGCAAAATTTAAAACGGTAACGATATGCAAACCGGGGCTTGCCTTGCTCAACGGTTTTGTTAGAAGCTAGAAGTTAGTCTTCCTCCGGAGAATCTGCCAACTCGTCACGAGATGGAGATCCTCGCTGTAGAGTCGAATCCTCGTCGAATGTCGACGTCACGTGAGCTATTATATTGCAATGCACATATATTTCAAAAGCAATTTAGAAACTGTTTCAAAACTGTTGTTCAAGTTAACTCACACCTAGAAAGAACAAACAATAGAAAGGTTTCTGTTGTTGGATCTACAACCTTAGAGATGATGAAAGCTAGGGTGAAAAGAAATACTAGTAATCACCATGTGATTAAGTCCATTATATGAACACTTAAACCTAAAATACGGTAGCTCCAGTTCCAGAGGTCCAATGAAGCTGAGAATTTAATCACAGCTTCTATGGAAGCTAGATAGGCAGTGGGCAAAAATTTAGCTCATGAAATGGCTCAAGGTGATCACAATAATTCCTTATGTGATTTTTACTAATCTGCCTTTATCCCCTAGATATGAAGGTTTCCTATGCTGCAAAGTAGACTTTTTGTGAAATACAAAATGTCCTGAGTCCATAGGAATTGGTTTTACCATTTTTGGAGTTTCCTACATGGAGATATGGATTTTACAAAGAATGGGGAAAAGTTGAAATTGTCTCTGTTCATTTTCCCATTTTTCAGAGACATAAGGAATGAACACATCATTTTACCAAGCAAATGAGGTCCAATGCCTCTGAGATATTTACTGAAGTTTAAGGAATTTTGGAACAATGTCCTGTCCAAATTTGGTAATTTTCCAATAAACAGAACTCCTTTAAAAATTCAGACAAGATTTTTTTTAAATGAATTAATGAGCCAAATTCAGGGATTTTCCTAAACATTGGTCTGCACCCCTGGATAGTACTCTTTGAGAGGAATCCAACAAAATTTGTTTCACAATTTTTGGACACTCCTACACAAAGTTATGGCTCTCCAAAGTTTGAACTAGAGTGGAAATCTGGAAATTGTTCAAATGCTGACAACCTGTCATCCCTAACCTCCACACTCGCGCCAATCACACCAGTGGCGGCCCCCTCCGGTGAGGTCGCCGGAAAACCAGTTCCCAGCCGACTCCAGACCCCCTGCTGGCCGCCCCCCCCCCCATATTTCCTCACGCTGAACACGTTGGTGAGGTCCCCGGCGGTTGAAACTCGCCGGAAAACAGGGCGCACCGGTCACAGCAAACCCTAGAGCTCCGGCGAGGTCTTGCACGGTGAATTCTCCACCAAATGGTCGGTTCTTGGGCTCTACAGCACCAGAGGATCATGTAGAAGACAGGCATGAGGTCTAAACCAACTGGAGATGGCTCTAAACCTATCGGCACCGTGCACCTGATAGGGTCCAGCGGCATACCCTCTAAAAGAGCTCGGACTGCTCACTCTACACTCAATTTCTTGGTCTAAAATCGATGGAGGAGGTGTGCTAGGCAGTTAACAACCTGTGTGTGAAGTTTGAGACCCAACAAACCCGAATTGAGGACGAATTTTACAATTCCTTACCTCAAGGTCCGTTTCTGCCGCCCGGGAGAAAAACTTAAAATTCTCCCTCTGTGATCAATGGCCAGGGCTGAGCTTTGGAGGTGAGAAACTAGACTTGTTGGTGCACAGATGGGTGGCTTGCTTGGGCGTTATCCCTTCTGGTTTGGGCTGTCCACGGCGTCCAGTTCCAGTCCTTCAGTTTCAACTCGCGAGCAGCAGAAGCTTTGCGGTTTCTAGGCGCCAGCGAGCTCGGGACGGCGAAGGAAAGTTGACAGCCGGCTAGAGCACTCAGGGAAGAAGGTTTTCTCTGTGGGGAGCTCGAGCAAAGGGTGTTCGGTTCAGCCTAGGCGATCAAAGAAACAGAGAACGGCTGCTGTTCTGTTCTGCTCGGGAGAAATTTTCACGGGAACGAGGCAGAGCAGGAGGAGTAGAAATAGCTTTGGTGCACTTCGCTCTGTGGAGGATCAGACCGGCAAGGAAGCAGGAGCTGGCCTCTGTGTACGTCAGTTGACGCCGGTGAGCAGGATGTGGCGCACGTACAACAGCCGATGGAGTCGGTTGTAATTTTTGTGAGACTGACTTGTGGGGTCCACAGCCACAATTCTCCCTCTTATCCCCCAATTCGATTTAAAATAGCAAATGAGCTCCAAATTTGTCCAAACTTGGAGGATAGGTCAAAAGAATTATGAGGAACTCAAATCTGAAATCAGATTTTGAAATTGAGTTTGTTTGCTTCAAAATTCAAATTCAAGTTTGAATTTGAACGTGCCCTCATTTAATCCTCGGAATAAATAGTATATGAAACCTAAAATTCTCCAAATTTGAAACTTAGGCTCTTGAATACATGAGAAATGCATCTATGCTCTCACATATAGGCCTTTGTACAATCTGAATAGGAATCCTTTCAAAAGAATTCAAATTGCATTTAAATTTCCTCCACTCTACTCATAGAGAAGGTGCACATGAGTTAGAGTTTTAGGAGTGTAATTATTTCCCCTAGGTTAACATGTGTTGAGCATGGGCTAGAGAAAATTTTTAACTCCCTCACATGTCCATTTATGTGTTCATCATTTCATGTGACACAATTATAGTCTTTTATCGCCTTAACTTTGTTTCATATGTTGAAATAAAACTTTACAAAAGTTAGGGCTGTTACAAAACCCTCTCTAGGGTACAACAATCTCTCAAATGAGTTCAACTGTCATTCCTCTGTCAGAATGACCAGTTTCTACATATCCGAGATTTTGATCTTGTTCTGTGCGTTTTCATGACTCCATTTGAATACCAAAGTTAAAGTTAACTTCAGTATCTTTCCAACGAGTACTTATTTGCCCTCAGATCAGCTCTGGTTAAAAAGTTATGGTAATTCAAAAGCAACAGAATTTCTGGAAGAATTTTAACAGCACCTCCTTTGGAAAGTTGCTGTTTTCAACTCTGATTTCCACTGAATTCTCTGCTGAAATTTCAGAAACTTTGAATTGCAAAGATGTAACACATCTTCTACCATTTCTAAGGATGTATCATATGAAAATTTTAGATTTTTCTACTGGATGTTATGTTTGAAAAACAGAACAGTCCAGAGAGTGTTTAACTCTGTCCTGATTCTGGACAGTTTACATTTCTCTGGGATTTAAGCCATCTTAAGGTGTGTTTCAGCTCTAGAAGTCTACAACAAAATTTTAGAGTACTTAAATACCTTTCCAGAACTATATACCACACCCCCCCTGGGCTAAAATACCTGTGAGTTGTGCTCTGTTGAAGTTCAGCAAACTTGCTGCCCAAACAGTGCACTCTGTTTTTCAATCTTTTGGAACTACAATCATCACTATCCATTTTTTCTACCCAACCAGGGTCCTAGATGTTGAACCTAATGATTAATTCCTTGTTATCATTATTTTTCATGCATATGCCTATGATACCTCGGTACTACGTTCCTCACAAAAGAAAATCCAAACCAGATTATACCGGCATATACGTCTCAAGTGTGGCACTAAACGGTCTCTCGCACACGTTTGCTACACGGATACATACATGGTTAGTACCTGCATAAGACCACACAATGTTGATGCACTCAAGGGTTGTTCATTTCAGGCAGGACCATATTTAAAAGTAAATACAAATGTCCGTATCATTGCCATACGGCCGTCCTTGAGTTAGGTCACGTCTCAAGGTACGTGATCGTGTTTCAACACCACACGACGGGGAACTCGAGTATGTCATGAACGGGTCGTCACGGTTGGGAATGTCATCAACCCAACAGATACCACCTACTGCCCTGCAGGGCACGTCGATGGCAAGCGCTGCGTATGTCCTCCCGGGCTATTTCCCGATGAACACACTCTCGCGTTACTGACCACGCGATGGGGTCTCCACTCACTTGCCTAATGCACGCTAGGGATCAGCGTTTCATATGAACTCAGGAACATGAAGAGTCCAAGAGTTTCATATTGACGTCTCACACCAAGCTGTGAGACCTAGCCCTGAACCATGTTCCTCGTCAGGGGAGCTAACCGAAATTGAACCGCTTTCGGTGGCGTCGTTACATAATTAAAATTCAGAATTATAACACATAGATTAGTCTTTGCCACTTTAAATAACTATGCTAATATAGTCCTTACTTGGGCAACTACCGAAACCTCACCGTAAACCTAAGTTTTCCCGTAATACAATCCTTAAGTACTGAGCTATCCCAATGCACCTCTGATACCAGGCTGTGGCGGACCGGGATCCACTCATCCAGGATCGCAGAGGGTGGTGCCGCACGATGCGACACCCGACAGCACACGTCATAAGAACACAATATATTACATGGGAAAACAACTGAACTGTACAAACAGGTACAAACTTCAGTTACAAACTATTGTTTATATTACACAGCGGAAGTCTAAATTACACAACTCACGCCCGCCTATCTAGCAAAAGTTGGTTGTCCAGCCCTAGGACAACCCACACTAGCTGCACGTTTCAGCTCAGCGCGGCGTGTACGGCTCCCACTCAGCCGTAGTCCCCGACGGAGGGTAGCCCTTGCCGGTGGACTCGTAACCCGCGTCCGTGGGTGGCTCCTCACCTGATAAACACTTAAGCAGCAACCGTGAGCACGATGGCTCAACAAGACTTAACCGACTCACCTAAGCATGGAACTCTACATGAGGGGTACAATGAACATAGAAGAGGAACAGTGCATCAATGGACACGCCTACAAGTTCATTCTTAGTTCATCTTTTAGCCACAAGTTACAGTTCGGGAATCTGAAATTTAGTAAGCAATATTTGGTGGCACACACGTAGCAATACAATTATATCATGATAGCAATATTGAAGCATAACATTTCATACATTAACTATGTTACGACGCAGTGAACAAGCGGTACTCGTCACCGTGGGGGACGGCGAATCGACTCGATATACACCTGCAGGGAAACCCAAAGAGCACGTGACGTACGCCCACCCGTGGAGCTGCACAGCACGCTCACTCGATGTCGTATGGGACAACCTTTCACCCAACAGCCCAAACGTCGAACCGGTCGCACCGAAACGAGCAGGAGGTTCCCCACAGGGAGCATCTTTCTATGCCCGTTGGCAGATTTCCACCTTGCTGCCCTCAGCCTACACCTATAAATCGGTGCGTTATGCCTCGACGCTCGGAGGTTTAGGCTACATCGGATGAGTCTGAAAATTTTACTGTGACTCCAAGATTTTCCAATGACCATCTTAGCCAAATTTCAGCTTTTTTCATAAAGTAATTCTCCAGATAAAATTCCCAACAGTTTAAATTTAGGGAATTAATTCTGGAAAAGTATTAGGTTTCATGAGCTTAAATTGGTGTTGATGGAAAGTACTCAGAATTCTGAGTTCAGCAAAATTTGGTTCATTGAATTTGGAGTTTCCTAACAAAAGTTCTATTCATTTGAAGTTTGAACTAAAACTGGAAATTCCCAAAATGTTTAAATTCTGCAGGTGGGGCCCACTCCTCAAGCCGGCCCACTCAGAATGCGGCCACACCGCGGCCCACAGGGTTTTACCCGCGCTGCAGCACCGAATCCTGGCCGCAACCGGATCCCCGCGCGAGACCAGGTGCTGACCGGTGGACCCGGCCCCCCCCTTCGTCTACCTCGTGCCTTCCCGCAGCTCCCGCGGCGGCGCTTCGCCGGAGCGCTCGCCGCCGGCTGTTCCACCGCCCGACCTTCGACGAAACTTGCCGCCTGTGCCTAACTCGACTCGGAGAACACGCTGGTGCCCTCACCGAAGTTCGGCGATGGCCAGAACCATGCCCGCGACGCTGACAATGGCTCTCTCTACTCCGACGATGTCGCCCGAGCTACTCAGGGCTTTATTCTTCAAACGGTTTGCTCCTACAGCTCCGCCGTGGCATGTTGAGCATGAATATGAGCTCGGTTGGCCATGGAAATGGCCGGAACTAGGACCTCACCGTTGACCTAGGCCCGATATCGGCTGTGCTCAGAAAACTTCGAAGAACCGTAACCCTAGCCCATGGTTCTTGCTGGTTTTTGATCCTAGGTAGTCTTGGCAGAGTGTAGATCGTGTGTGTAGCTCGGTATGCCCGGTGATGAGCCAATACCCATGAATTTTAGGATTTGGTGGTAGCTCGGTCTTAAGACTACCGAAACTTCCCCGGCGAAATCCTCCCCCGACAGTGCACGAAATGAAGAACGGTTTGGACCAGAAGGATCAGCACCTCAAGGTGGTTCTTTCTTGTGTTGCTCGTCCGGCACGAGAGCGCCTTTGTTGCTTAGATGTCGGCGATATGGAGGTCGGCGCTGTGTTCTTGCGCGGAACCGAGGAAGGAGCTCGGGTGGTGGTCGTTCTCGTTCAGAAAACGGGAGAAGGGGCGGCGTAGCGTGTGCGCTGGTCTTTGAGACGCGACTTTTGCACCGTGAGGTGGCCGTTCGACTGCTGCTGGCGGTCGGAGTGCGGTTGCGCTGGCGCGCTCGACTTCGGCCGAGGAAAAATCACCTGAGGAGACTTCTCTGTTAAGACTGCTGACATGTGGGCCTCCCCCTTTTATTCTTTTTCCATTTTTTCTCAATTCTGTTTGTGCCAAAATATCCTCAGCTACTCACAATTGAATGTGAGACTTAGCCCCCAAGTTTTGGTTTGAATTTGAGTTCTCAAATTTGAACTTTGTTTGGCTAAGTTTGTTTCATGTTTGAACTGGAATTCAAATTCAGTTTTGAATTCTTGCAAATTTAGCTCTTGACAAAATGAACTCCAATGATGATGAAAATTGGTGGGCTAACTCAGAAAAATGTGTTGAGTTTGAATATGAAGCTAACTTTTGAATTTGAGGGATGAAAGTTGCTGCAATTTGAATTTACATTCAAATTGGCCTCTTTTTCAAATACCTCCAAAAGTGCCTCAAAAAGTGTTGGATTTGCATGAAACTTGGCTTGAACCTTCCCAAGACTTTTCAAGTCCTAGGGGTGAGCTCAACCTCTCATGTTCATGTGTAGAAATCCTACTTGGTGAAAGTAAAGGCTTTCCTCTCTAATCAATCTTATGACGGAGGTTACTTGCTCTTCACAATTTTTCCTATAATATCCACAATAAAAACTGTGGTGTTGTGAGGTGATGAAAAGTTTTTGCAAGTCCCTTTTCTTGGGCTTTTACACAAATGAGCTCCGAATTTGATCAAACGCGGAGGATAGGCCAAATGAAATGTGAGCAACACAACGATGCACTCAAATTTGAATTTTGGTGAAGTCGGAATTTGAAACTTAGATTTAAATTCAAATTTGAATTTCCTCCCGTTTAAAACCCAACAAATAGGATATCCTTTTCAAATACTCCAAAAATTTGCCGGGCTACCCGTGGATGTGTGGAGAACCAAATGGTAGCTTTAGATTTACATGTTCTGGAATTTTTGCAAGTTCAAGTTTAGACTTGGAGCTCACACCTTTAAATTCAAAAGTTTAAATTCCCTCACATTTTCTCTGTTCGAATTGCAGCTCGACTTGCTAAAATTTTGGGATTTCACATCCCTCCCCCCTTAAAAATAATCTCGTCCCGAGATTCATAGAGAAGAGATACAGCGGTAGAGAAGGAGTTACAGGATATAAGAGGACAGCTAGTCCGGATTGTTTGAACGGAGGTATTCTTCACTCTCTCATGTTGCTTCCTCCACGGTATGATTGCTCCATAATACCTTATAAAATAGGAGCGTCCCATTCCTTCTTGACCGAGACATTTCATTGATAATCCGGATTGGATGCTCGGTATAGGAGAGATCCGGTTGCAATGTCTCAAGATCTTCATTGCGGACAGCAGTGGTATTCTTGAGATATTTCTGAAGCTGAGAGACGTGAAATATATCATGCACCCCAGCGAGATTCGTCGGTATCTCAAACCGGTAGGCTACGGGTCCACATTTCTCCGTGATAGCAAATGGACCGATAAACTGGGGAGCAAGCTTTCCTTTCACACCGAATCGGTGAACCCCCTTCATTGGAGATACGCGGAGATATACGCACTCCGACGTTGAAGATCAACAATCGATGTTGCTGGTCTGCATAACTCTTCTATCGAGATTGAGCAGTCTTTAAATTTGCTCGTATGACCCGAACTCGTTCTTCGGCATCATTGATAAGTTTAATCCTGAATGTTACCCTCTCACCGGATTTGCACCGATTCAACGGTGTGCGACATCTCCGGCCGTAGAGAGCCTCATATGGTGCCATCTTGATACTCGTCTGATAGCTGTTGTTGTACGAGAATTCTGCCAACGGTATATAAGCATCCCAATTATTACCGTGGTGGATGGCACACACTCTCAACATATCTTACAAGACTTGATTCACCCTCTCGGTTTGTCCATCAGTTTGAGGGTGATATGCGGAGCTTCTAAGCAATTTGGTTCCCAAAGATGCGTGCAGCTATTACCAGAAACGAGAAACGAATAGTGCACCACGATCTGAAACTATGGTTCTTGGAACTCCATGCTGGCATAAGATCCGTTCAATGTATAACTCCGCATATTTCTTGGCGTTGAATCCCACATTCATCGGTATGAAGTGTGCTGACTTGGTTAATCGGTCAACGATTACCCAAACCGAATCATGCTTCCGGGATGTGAGCGGTAACCCGACAATGAAATCCATACTCACATCTTCCCACTTCCATGCCGGAATATGGAGGGGCTGCAGAAAACCAGGTTTCTTCATGTGATCTGCTTTCACCCTTCGACATGTATCGCACTCGGATACGTATTTATCTATTTCCCGCTTCATCCTGTCCACCAAAACTTGTTTCTAAAATCTTGGTACATCTTGTTGCTGCACGGATGAATGGAAAATTTTGATAAATGAGCTTCGTCTAATATTTTCTTACGAAGCTTCATGTCCCTTGGTACGACTATACGGTTCTTGAACCATATCGTACCATTCTCATCTTTCCGAAAGCACTTAGCTTCTCCTTTGTCTATTCTCTTCTGGATATGGGCCATGCCCTTATCTTTCTTTTGCACCTCTACAATTTCATCACGAATTGTAGGAATGAGGGAAAGGTTAACCAATGACCCATAGGGAACCAAGCGCAGGCTCGGTTCTTCTTCTTCCATTGCAGCCATGGTTAGATTATGCACATGTGATTTCCGACTAAGTGCATCAGCAACCACATTCACTTTTCTAGGATGGTAATGAATCTCTAGTTAATAATCCTTGATTAACTCTAACCATCTTCGCTGCCTCATATTTAACTCCTTTTGTGTGAACATATATTTCAAACTCTTGTGGTCGGTGTAGAGGTGGACTAAGTTTCCAAGCAAATAGTGCCTCCACATTTTTAGAGCAAGAACCACAGCAGCTAACTCGAGATCATGTGTCGGATAATTCTGCTCATGATTCCGAAGCTGCCTGGTTCCATACGCGACCACTCGCCCTTCTTGCATAAGTACGCAGCCAAGGCCGATGCCGGATGCATCGCAATAAACATCAAAAGCCTTAGTTGTATCGGGCTGCACCAACACTGGGGCTGTTGTGAGGTGCTTTACCAATGCTTTGAACGCCTCCTCACATGATTCACTCCACACATATTTGTTGCCTCTCTTCAGTAGTTCCGTCATCGGTTTAGAGACCTTGGAGAAATTCGGAATGAATCTCCAGTAGTACTCCGCTAAACCGAGAAAACTACGGACTTCGTGGACTGGCTTCGGTGAACTCCAATTCAGCACTTGAACAATTTTTCTCGGATCAACCGTGATGCCCTCCGAAGAAATAATGTGCCCAAGAAATGGCACTTGGTTGATCCAGAACTCGCACTTGCTGAATTTTGCATAAAGTTTGTGATCCCGTATGCATTGGAGCACAATATGCAGATGTTCGGCGTGTTCTTCCTCCGACTTAGAATATACCAAGATATCATCGTTGAAGACCACGACGAACTTTTCCAGCTCCGGCATGAAGACTGAATTCATCAAGTACATAAATTGAGCCGAAGCATTAGTGAGTCCAAATGACATGACGCGATACTCATATAACCCATATCTCGTCGTGAATACCATCTTGGGTACATCTTTTGCCCGGATTTTTATCTGGTGATATCCGGACCGAAGGTCCATCTTCGAGAAAACCTTAGCACCCACTAGTTGATCGAAAAGCATATCGATACGTGGTAGTGAATACTTGTTCTTGATAGTTACGGCATTGAGCGGATGATAGTCCACACAGAGCCTCAAAGTCTCATCCTTTTTCTTGATGAACAGCACGGAGCATCCCCATGGTGATGAACTGGGTCGAATGAAGCCTTTGTTTAACAAATCATTCAGCTGCCCCTTCAGCTCCGCGAGTTCCTTCGGTGCCATTTTATATGGCCTCCGAGAGATGGGTGTGGTTCCCGGTGCTAGTTCATTTTTGAACTCCACTTCACTTTTGGGAGGCATGCCCGGTAGATCCTCGGGAAACACGTCTGGATATTCCCGGACCACTGGAATGTCCTCCAGTTTCTTAGCTTCAACGGTGTGTACAGCAGTGACTTCTGGTGCAACATTTCTCAGAATCAACGTGTGTTGCCTGTGCTTCTTTGAATTCAGCTGCACCGTTCATGAACTAATATCAAAGATAGCTTGGTTATGTCTCAATCAAGCCATTCCCAAGATGATGTCAATCCGCAAGCCTTCCAGGATGATAAGAGTAGTAGGATATATCCGCCGATCCAAACATATAGGCACTCGAGCAACAATCCTGCCTGTTGTCCTATTACCGCCCAGTGAATTAATTTGATATGATGCGGCCAAGGTAGTTGAGGATTTTTGGTGCTTAACCACATAATCTTTGCTGATAAAATCATGTGTGGCACCCGAGTCAAACAACACGAACGTGGGCTGATCAAGTAGGCTGAACATACCCGCAAACACGGGTTCTCCCACGGGAACATCTTCAACTGCCATATAGTTTACAGTTCCCACTTTCAGTGCTGTTCTCCTTGGCTGATAATGGAATTTCTTTGCAGCTTGAGATTACATGTGACTGCTGCTTTGCTGGGTCACATGACCCTCCTGAGGAATATGCTCTACATCGCTACAAGTATCATACGATGCGAGCTCAAGATCTTCATAATATTTAGGTGATTGATATTCTTGTGCACTTTGCTGAGGTGGGGGTGCACAAATACTCATTTGCTGCTGTTGCAGCAGTGGCTGAACCTCCATGGGTGAATATGGACAGTATTGGATCTGAGGTGGTCCGTCAAAGGACTGAATTTCCACCCCGGATGGTAAGCAATATATCACCAGTTGTTCTTGATGATAATCACCCGTACTAGCCAGTGATAATTTTCTCTTCCTCTTACTTTCCTTATGCTCGAGTTCAGCTATTTCTTGAATCATAGCGGCATTGACTAACTCGCTTTAATTCCCTTTATTGCATTGTGCCACGTTTGCCCAAAGCTTCACATCGAGGCCTTGGAAGAAGTAATGACACTTTATCATCTCTTTATCCACATAAGAGGATGCATATTGTACTAAACGGTTAAATTCCGTAAAGAACTCCATAACACTCATGTGTCCTTGTTTGAGTTCATAGAACTCTTCAATTCTGGTTTTGACAATGCCCTCACAGATATGACGTGCACGGAAAGCATCACGAAACTCCGTCCACGTCACATGATGGTCTTCAGAAATATTAGCAAGATATTCCAACCACCAAGCCCCAGCGGATCCATGAAGTTGCTGAGCGGCAAATAAAGCCTTCTCATATTCATCACACTGGAGCATTCATGTAACACCCCAAAATCTGCTAAAGAGGGGAATTTAAAAATTTTTGGACGTATTGCATGTGGTGCAGAAATTCAAATTTAAACTGGAATTCAAATTCAAATCAAAACAGAAAAGAAAAAGAAAAAGAAAAAGAAAACCCCAGCCGGCCAGTGGGCCGAAATCCGCCAGCCGGCCCACTATCTCCCCGCGCCAGCCCAAACCCGCGCCCCTCTCTTCCTCTCACTGACACGCGGGGCCCGCGTGTCATCCCTTACCTCCCGCGCGCCCAACCGACCCGGACTTTTCTCTCGCACCCGAATCCAAACCACCTCCGGAAACCCGCGCCGCCAGCCCGATCTTCGGCCCCGGACGCTGCTATTTCACCAAACCGATTCTCCGCCGCCTCTCCACGTGAAATTCCAGCAAAGAAACTCGCTGAATTCCCTAGCGCGCTCCACTTTTCTCTCCGGTCAGAACCGAACCTTCGATCACCGTTTTCTTTCGATCCTTGCTCGGGTTTTCTGATCTAACGCGCCGATCATGTTCCACCGCCTCCGGGGAGTCACGCAGGTGAAGAAAACCCGGTGTTTTGCACTCTAGACGCAGCTCCGGCGAGCACCGCCGCGATTTCAACTCGGACCTCGCCGCCGACCACCTTCCAGGGCCTCCGAGCTCAAGAAAAACCCCGAGGTGAGATCCCCGACCTCCCCTCTACCATTCTATGCCAAGAAATCCAGGTTTCAGGAAGTATGGAAGAAAACCCGAAGATCTCCGGCGAGATCGCCGCCTCCCGCCGCCGCGCGCCGCCGGGCAGGGCCGCCTGCGCACGGCCAGGGCGACGTGGCCCCTTGAGGGCCGTCTATTCTAAATCGCACGGTAGAAATAAAACCCCCGCGTACCGGTTCAGCGATCTAATCTGAGCCGTCTGTTTTAAATCGGACGGTCCACATCAGCCCCACATTATAAATGCCGGGATTCTTACGTGCTACCCCCTGGGGATCTCGGAAAACATGAGCTAGCCCCGGAAACTTCTGATCTAGCCCCTGGAACTTTAGAAATTCATGTAAATTCATTTAAAAATCAGTTTTAGCCTCTGGACTTAATAAAAATTGGGAAAACCCCTCTGTTATGTGTAGTTAGACCCCTGGAAATTTATGAAATAGCAAATTAGACCCTGCAGTAGGGTGGATTTACCTTTTTGACCCTATATGATATTACATTCAGAAAATTGAATATGTGACTAGGATTTAAATTTAAAAGGTAAGGCAAACACATGTGCAAATTCAAAGTTAAACTCTCCTAGCACTTAAAAACTTTAGAATGAGTTAAAAATAGATTTTAGGCTGAAATGAAATCTGCCTAAGTGTTGTTCATATTTATTAGTTCTTGAAACACATTTTTAGGCTAGGAAATAATTCTGAAAATTGATAAAATAAATTTAAATTAGTTCACATAAGAGGAGAAGTTCAAAAATATATTATTTAATATTTTAGATCAGAATCTATTCTGTTTATATGATATGTCCTACTATTTAATATTAAAACTCACTTTTAAGCATAGAAAATAAATCTGAAAATTATAGGAAAATAGGTGTGCATAATTAGAAAATGATAAATGAAGTCTCCAAATCCAAAAGCTTCAATTTAGGATTTTGTAGAAGATCTGAAAACCTATTTGGAGTAGGGAATTGCCTCTCATGCAAACTTTGTGGCTAAGAAGTGTATTAATTAAATATAAAGAATTTGTTCAAATTGGAAATTCATATATATTGTGCAAACAGAAATCTGAATACAAAAGTTAGAAATCATATACCTATGTTTAAAAGTGCATGTAGGCCAAAAATCAACAAATGTAGAGTAACCACAACACTTAGAAATGTGAATGACTTTCATAGGTATGTATGTGTGGTTTGCATGAAGTGAAAGTGTGAACTATGTCTTATGGATTGTGTTTTCTTTTGCTATGTGTATTGGCATGAGTAGAACGTGCGCCAGGGCATGTTCTCCCCTTCCAAGACCAAGACTTTCCATTCTCAGAGCAGCAGGAAGAAGGCAAGTGTCCTTGACCACTTTGATCCTATACTAGGATGTGTAGATAGAATTATTGGCATTGTCAATTGAAATATGAAACCCATGCTAGGAAGTTTCCCTAGAATTGCATTACCTTGTTTCCTTGTAGCATGGGTTGGGATTTATTTTATCATGTCATTTATTTATATGCTTAGCCATGCTTAGAATGGGATAATTGGGATATGAGATCATCAATTTATTTACCTTACTCTTGAATGAGATATTATGAGTTGTGTAGAGGTAGGTATCGAGGCAAGTTGGATTATTTGGTTGGTGCTGGGTGCATGAGACTCGGGTTTGTGTTTAGTACTTGCCTGGATCCTAAGGACCGGTTCATGGAGCATGTAACCTGGCTTTACCGTGCCAACCACATGCTGAGATGGGGAAGCTTGGCCAATTAATTAGGTGTATCCCCGGCGTAGTATGGGTGTGTTGGATGGTGTGGGGAATAGGTGTCAGCTGGACTACCATATGAACTGTAAGGCTCAAGAGGGGGCCACTGCAGTGGGGTTGGAGCCTCTTGTATGCTGTTAGGGATGAAACCTCAGTGGGCCCACGCTCATCAGGAATCACTTTGTAAAGGCTTCGTAGTGATCTCCTGGCTACACACCTGGGAAGTGTGAATGTGGTTCGCGGCCACTGGCATAATGGAGGTTCTTTTAGTCCACCCGGCAACGGGGGATGAAATCACTACATGTGGGTACAGTGGTGCAAACTCTGCAGAGTCAAAACTGTCATGACAGCCGTGCTCACGGTCAAGAGCGGATTGGACTTATTCATGATTTGAGGATGATGAATTGGGAAGTTGTGGATGTTAAGCGGGAAGCTTAACATTGGAGATGAGACTATGTTTACTTGATAATGATGATGGGTTGAGGGATTGGGATCCATTTCACCTGTGTAGTAATGTAGGTGCTTAATAAGCTAGGGTGATAGGTAATAATTGCGTAGTGCTTTAACCATGAGTTCAACCTCTCCTTGCTCTAGCCATGCATGACATAACTTTCCCACACTTGCTGAGTACCCACGGTACTCAAACTTGCTTTTCTGTTGGTTTATATTGCTGCTCAGGTTAAGAGAATGATGTGGTGTTTAATGACCAAGACTTTGGTCCCGAGGAAGGATTCTAGGTTCACGGAGTCCCCCGGGCAACGCCTGTGATGGAGCCCACAAGATTTATATTCCGCTGCTGTTTTATTTACATGTCATGAACTTATTATCGTCCATCGAGACGTATGCTATGTAAGACTTATTTATATTCAACACCTGACTTGTAACAAATGATGCTTCACTATTTGTCATCACATGTATGAGAGAATGATCCTGGCATACATGTGGTATTCACTCATTTGTTCTTCGGAGAAACCGGGTGTGACAATTCCCAGTTTAAATTCAATCACCCGAAGCCAATGATCTGCCTCCAAGGCTTCTTTAGCTTTAGAGAATACCGGTGGTTGTCTTGCTAGAAAATCCAAATAAGTGTCCAGTGTGGGGTTTTGCTGTGAGGTCTCTTGTCGGATGACTTGCTGCACCAACATCTCAAGAGACTCAGCCATTCTTCCCAACACTTCCACCAGTCCGGTTGGTGATGGCGGTGATCGTCCCTGCGACGAATCATTTCCGTCCCGACTGGAACCACCAACTTCATACCCGGAATGAGTATGATCCATACTGCAAGAACGAGCAATTTATGGTTAATATCCAGGAGCGTACTCAGCTTTAACTCGAAATTATTAACCGCAAAAGCATCACATCAACTGTGCAGCATATATGAAGGAAACAAGGTTTTTGACAATTCTGAAATATAACCAATGTTGCTCAAGTTTGTCAAACACTTAAACCAACAACAAGGAATGATGGAAGATAACTAATGACTATGTCATGGAACTTAGAGAAGTATAGAAAAACCTTCATGTCCACAACAAGTCTCAAGTTACATGGCAATGAGCAATGCTCTGTTCAGAATAACCATTTGTCCTTACTCCCAGAATTTAATTATAAAAATGGCAGTTTCATGTTTAAAATTGAATATCAAAGTTATAGATAAACTTCAACATATTTCCAACGAGTATTTATTTGCCTTCATATCAATTCTGGATCAGGAATTATGATATTTCAAAGTTGACAAAAACCTGGAACAATTTTGACAGCACCTCCTCTGAAAGTGTCTGTTTTATCCGCAAGATTCCATAAAGTTCTACCCCAAATCTGTAGAAACTTTGAACTACAAAGTCATAGAACATATCACAAACATTCCAACGATGTCTTACATGACCCTTAGAGATTTTTCTACAAGATGTTTTGGTTAAAATACAGAAAATTCCAGAGAGCATTTTGGGCAGCCCTGTTTCTGGACAGTTAACACTCATCTGAGATTTTCATCCATTTGGAGGGGAATTCTGTTCTGGAGTTCTACAGGAAACATGTAGAAGACTTCAAAAAATTTCTAGAAATGTGTCCCTCACCTCCATTGGTTCAACCAATCAAAAGTTATGCCCTGTTCAATTTCAGCAAAAATTCTGCCAAAAACAGGGGAGTTTGTTTCTAAATGTTTGAGATGAAAACTATACTCCCAATTGACTCTTAGTTCAATATAGGGGTTCATTAACCCCTAAAGGAATTCTAGACTCAAAATTTACTCTGTTCTTTGAAAATTCATTTTTCATGCAGTTAACAACATAATACAGTACTACGTTTTCTCACCAAATCAAAATCCTAACCGGCGTTACACCGGCGTATACGTCTCAAGGGGTGACACTAAGACGATCACTCTCACACGTTTTCTAAATGAGATGCTCTAACGTGGTTAAGGTACCTACAGAAAAACAATCAATAGTGATGCACACAATGGTTTTCCATTTTAGGCAGGTCCATATCATAGTAAAAACATACGCCCCTTATCATTGCCATACGGGCCGTCCTTGAGTCAAGCCACGTCTCAAGATACATGTTCGGGTTATTCACCACCCGACGGGGGCTCTACACCTTTGCAATAACGCACACCAGTGGAACAGCGCTATCGTAAGTCTCATAGGACATGAAGAGTCCTAGAGAACCTACTTCGTGTTACAAACCACACGATGGGGTCTCCTCCTCTTGCCCTTGGTTTGCGCACAGGAGGCTAGTGCATTTCATATGTCTCTAAGGTACGAAGAGTCTTAGAAAACATATTCACTTCCCGTCCATTGCTGAAAGGGACATCCCACACTACTTTCTTCATATGGGGGAGCTAACCGAAATTGATCCGCTTTCGGTTGCGTTCTTTACAATTCTTACCTCCACGTAGGTGCGTCGTTACAGAATTGAAATACTAAATATTAACGCACTGTTAGCTTGCCACCTTAAGTAACTATGCTACTAATAGTCCTTATGTGGGCATACTATACGTTCCTCACTCGTATACTTCTAAGTTTTCGAAAATAAGCTCTTTTCATGCATGCTATTCCCAATGCGGCTCTGATACCACGCCTGTGGGGAACCCCTTCAAGGATCCACACTCCAGGGTACACATTGGGTGGTGTCGTGCGATGCAGCACCCAACAGCATACATGAAAAGAACCATAAACGTACAAAGTCTTTTATTTATCAACATAGTGTCTTTTACATTGGTTTCCTGGACCCCATAATTCCAGTATGCATCCGGTACTGTTCAAACTAGATTAGCAGGGTGGCATACGCATCAGTCCTTAATCGATACAAACAGAGATACGGCAACACAGGCCCAACGTCCTGCTGCTCCTACTCTCTGCCTGGTCTCATTTTCCATTCCAGTTATTCCATTCTCTACAATGGTACCCTGCTGAACCAACATCCTAAACTCGCGAGTAGCTTCTAACTAACTGACTTGTACCGGATCCTATACAACTTAAGCCTAGCAGAAAACTACATGAAGGTAACCTGTTCTACCCTGTATTCCAAGGGTTTGTGGGTCATGCATTTGGAGTATCAATCACCTTGACCTAATGCACAATACAGACTAGACCCATAAAAGTGATACAAAGTAAAATATAAGTAAAAGCTGTTAAATTCAAACCAGGGCTTGCCTTATGTTGCTGCAGGTTTATTACAATTTTTAAGTCAGTATCTTGGCGATGAGTTAATCCTCACTTGCTGTTCTGAGTCGAATGCCTCGTCGAGCTCCTTCGTTGTTTTTCCTACCGATATGAATATACTTATTTTTATGTTGCAAGTAAAGACATTATAAAACAAAAGTGTTTTATGACTTAAGAAGGGTTCTGACTAACTAAGATTCAAGAATTGGGTTTTGCTATGTGCTGGAACAGAGAAAGAATTATTTTGGGCATTGGAGGTTTTTGGAAGTAAAGTGCAAAGAACTATTTATTGGACATAAGGAGAGATTTGGAAAGAATTTAGCAGAAACTGGAGAAGATGATCTCAAATTGCTCTGATTTTGCAGTGATCCATAGATCCTACAGAGGTATGGCTTGCAAAATTTCAGACAAAGTTGATCTAAGATGTGGCATAAAGAATTTTCGTAGCTATTTGGCTTCTCTGAATTCCTATGGCAATTCTAAGGTCTTGTCATGCTCCAAATTTAGTTTTTCAGAAACTTGGGAGTCTCATGAATCCATAGGACTTGGTTTCACCATTTATGGAGCTTCCTACACAGAGATATGGAATTTAGAAGTTGGAGCTAAAAGCTGAAAAATCTTTCTGTTATTTTTCCTAATTTTCAGAGACATACAAGAGTGAATCAACATTTGGCCCAGCAAATGAAGTCCAATGCCTATGAAAATTTTACTAGAGTTCCAGGATTTTTGGAAGAATATCCTGCCCAAATTTGGGAATTTTCCAATAAACAGAACTCCTGTAAAAATTCTTACAATATTTTATTTAAATGAATTAATGAGCTAAATCCAGGGATTTTCATGTAAATTAGGATGTCCCCTGGATAGTACTCTTTGAGAGGAATCCAACAAAATTCATTTGACAATTTTTTGACATTCCTACACAAAGTTTTGGCACTCCAAATTTTAAACCGAATTAGGGAAAATCTGGAAATGTTTAAACCCGACAGTGGGTCCCACTCGCCAGTTTTCATCTTCAACCTCGCGCCAGACAGGGCCAGTGGTGGCTCCCTCCGGCGAGGGTCGGGCCCTTCCTGGCCGTCTCCCGGCCCCATACTCCCCCCCCCCCCCCATTTTCCACCACGCTGGACATGTTGGTGAGGTCGCCAGCGGCCAGAGCTCACTGGAAAACAGTGCGCACCGATGACTGCAAGAACTAGGTTCCGGCGAGGTTGCGGTGGCTCGTTTCTTCACCAAATGATCAGGTTCTTAGCTCTGGAGCACCAGGGGATTGTGTAGAAGGTCGACATGGTGTTTAAACGAGCCGGGAAGCTCTCCCAACCCATTGGCACCGTGCGCCTGACGTGGTCCGGCGATACTCCTTTGAAAAGAACTTGGATTCCTTGCCCTACACTCAATTTCTCGGTCTAAAATCGATGGAGGAGGTGTGCTAGGTAGTTAAGAACTTTTGTGCGTAGTTTGGAACACAACAAACACGAATTGAGGACGAATTTTGCAATTCCTTACCTCGTGGTCAGTTTGTGCCGCCTGGGAGAAAATCTTGAAATTCTCCCTCTGTAATCAATGGCTAGGGCTGAGTTTTGGGGGTGAGCAGCTCCGGTTGTCGGTGCACCGATGGGGTGGATCGCTTGAGCATGAGCTTCTTCGGTTTGAGCTGTCCACGGCGACACAACTCGGTTCTTTGGTGTTTACTCGGGAGAAGCGGCACTTTGCCGGTTTTAGGTGCAAGAGAGCTAGGGAAAGTGGAGGAAAAGGGGCTAGCCGGATAGAGCACACATTGGCGCTGCTCTTTGCTGTAGAGAGCTCGAGCAACCGACCTACGGTGGTGGCTGTGTGATTGGAAGAAGAACAGAGGGCAGTGGCTGTTTGCTTCGGTGTGAGCGAGGCTGTGGAGGCGGAACGAGGGAGGTTCACGTGGGAAGCAACGTGATGAACACTTCACACGGCATTCTCAGCCACCGAGCAGGAGGTGGATGTAAGGGCCTCAGTTTTTGACACTCATTTGCAGTGTTCATCACCACACCACACACCTCATTTGAGCAAGAATGATGAACACAAATGAAGAGCAAGTAACAACTATCAACATGCTCATTAGAGAACAAACTTACACATTGCAAAAGTGGTATTTCCCACATGTAATATAGATGGGCTGGACATAGGAAAACTCCTACACTTTGCTAAGGATGTCCATGCCAAGTTTCACCTAAATTCAAAACCTTTTTGAGGTCATTTTGGGTATAGTTAGGAAGAGGGCAGTTTGAAACTATATTCAAATTCAAACTATTTTCACCCACTGAATTTAAAAGTGGAAGGCATATTCTCACTCAGCACATTTTTGTGAGCTCACACACCAATTTTCACTCCATTTGGAGTTGATCTTGACATGAGCTAAGGGGGAGAAATTCAAACTTTATT
Source organism: Neostapfia colusana (assembly GCA_030760725.1). Lineage (NCBI taxonomy): Eukaryota > Viridiplantae > Streptophyta > Magnoliopsida > Poales > Poaceae > Neostapfia > Neostapfia colusana. The sequence continues at coordinate 55,527,636 of JASWHV010000014.1, read as the reverse complement.
TGAATTTCAAACTGAACTTGTGCTGAAATTCATTCAAACCAAACCTCATTTGAACTTTGATCAATTCAAATGGCTCTTGGGTGAATAATTTGAATTGCCAAGGGTAGAATAGGGTTCACTGTTTACCACAGCTGTTAGGAATAAATTTCAGAGGTTAAAAGAGGAGTGGGACCCACATGTCAGCCTCTGCCTCAAAGCAAACCGACTGAACCACAGTTCAGTCGGTTCCCGGCAGCTGTGCGCGCGCGCCACCGAAGGGGGGCAGCCGGCGCCAGCTCCTGCTGCGCGCCCCAAGCCGGAGGCCAGCCACCGGGGCTATTTATCCCCTCCCCGGCGTGCTTCAGTCACCATTTCCCCGAGCTACCGACGTGCACGACTGCTTTTCCCACTGCCATCATCGACGCTCGAGTTCCTGCTTGATCAAGCCGATCGCAGCTCCCTCCTTCCATTCCAAGGTCCCAGCAAGGTACTAGCGACCATCCTCCATCCTCCCCATTGCTAAAAATCGATTGAAACCGAGTGATATCGGCTGTGCCGAAAGATCGAACTCGGAACTGGAAACCGCCGCACCTCGGGCTCTCGTGGACAGCCCAACCTGGGCGTTGTCACGCCCGAGCCAAGGCACCCTTGGACGCGCGGGTGACCGGTGCTACTCATCCCTGAGCCACAGCTCGAGTGGTTGCTCACCGGCGGCGAATTTCCACTTTTCCCCTTTCTGTGTGCAGAACGACCTTCGGGTACGATTCTGTTTAATTCGTGCTCTAGAAAGGATTAGAGGGCCTCAGGCCACTCCCACACGAGCTAGACACGGTGACTCACAAGTTGCCTTCACAACTCTGGGCCGGAGAACCTCTGTGCCCGGCGTAATTCAAGGTCTACTAATGGCGGAACGAACGGGGGGTATCGGGCGCACGGTGAGGACCTATTTCGGGCCTTCCCCGAGCTGCCTCGAGTTCATGTCGACCTTCTCTGAGGTCCACTGATGCTCCCCGACCGATTTCCCAAGTAGCTGAGGTACTAGGAGAGTCAGCCGACATGGCCGAAGTTGTTCCGATATGGCGGCTCGTCGCCGACCATGCTCCGGCCGTTGTCATGAGCAGCTGACCCTCGGATCATGTTCCCCAAGTAAAAATAGGCAGGGGCGGCCAGAATCAAGAAGTTTGGAGCTGTACAGCAGCCAGCGGCGAGCCCTCCGGCGAGGTCCCTCGGCGGCGGGGCGCGGGTGTCGCGAGGTTGAAGAAGGGGGTGGACCCCAGCTGTCAGCGGCCGATATTTTGAATCGGGATCCGGCTGCGGTCGGGATCGGGTGTGCTGGCGCGCAAAATCCTTGTGGGCCGCGGTGTGCTGTCGCTTCGGCGTGCGACGCGTGTCCCCTGGGCCCACGCGTGAGTTTAAACTTTTCCCCGATTTTCAGATTTCCTTCAAACTTCAAATCCTTATAACTTTGGCTAGAAAACTCCAAATCGAGTGAACCAAATTTTGCTGGATTCAGCTCTCCGAGTACTTTCCAGAAAATTAAGTTTCACTTCATGAAATTCCTTAATTCTCCAGAATTAATTCCTTAAAGTTTAAACTGTTAGGAATTTTAACTGGAGAATCCTGTGGAGGAAAATCCTGAAATTTTGCTGGGAGGTTCACCAAAATATCCTTGAGCTACCATAAAAAATTTCAGATCCATTTGAGCTCACTTAGTCCACCTAATGGTGTGATTAGTAAAACTGTTCCAGAGAAAATAGAAAATGTTCAGAAACATTTTCAGAATTTTCTCTGAAATTGTTTAGCTCATATCTTTAGTTAGAGACTTCCAAATTAAGTGAGACCAACTCCATTAGAACCCTCTGAAAATCTAGTTTCCAGAAAGTCATAGTTTGTCTCATGAAAATCCCTAGAACACTCTAAGAGTTCCAATTAAGGTCAAGGACATAATTAATTGTGGAGGGCTCAAATGAGCTTTGCTGCAACTAAAACTTGACCAAGTCTTTGTTTAGGTTGTAACCAAGCCACAATAAAAGTTTCACAGTCATTAGGTCTATCTAGTAAAGGTTGTAGACTTCACAACTTCAAAGTTAATACAAATGCATTTAGATTAATACATACATTGTTCTTATCATGTAGTCGCTAAGGTCGAGGAGGAACCCGAAGTCCTAGACTTCGTTACTCCGGAGGAACAGCTAGCCTACGACCAAGAGCAGCAAGGCAAGCCCCGGTTTGCATTAACCTTTTTACAAATGTTTATTGTTTTGAGCACATCTTTGAATATTGTTCTTTGCATTAGAGTCTTGATTGGAAACCCAACTGCACAGCCAAGAAAACCATGGGTTGGGTTTAGGATTGAAAACCTCGTTAGCCACTGCATTGCTAGGATAGAGTAGGATTCGGTACAAGTCGAGTAGTTGGAACTACTCGCGAGAATAGGCTAGAGGCACATTGCTCGGGTAGAGATAGCACATGAACCACATGGCAAGAAAATGAGACCGAGCGGAGAGTAAGGGCAGCAGGACTTTGGGGCCTGTGTGCTGTAGCTCCGCTTGGGTCGATTGAGGACCGAGCCGTGTGCGGGCCTGTTGAACAAGCAAGAACAGTACCGAAGACCTACCGGCTATATGGGAACCGGGAAACTGATGTAACTCGGGTAGCTGGGTATTGAGGCATTGCCCGTCGTTCAGAGGGTAGGTTGAGAGCTCGAGGTGTAAATCAGCTGGCGGCACAGAGATGCGCGTGCAGGGACCTCTTGCTCGGGACGATGGGACCGGTTCAATATTTGGCTAACGGGTGAAAGGTAGTCGCGTACGGCGTCCGTGATGGTTGTTGTAGGCAACGTCGAGTACGGGCGTACGTGACGGGTTGTTCGGGTAATCCCTGCAGGTGTAAATCGATTATAATCGCCGTCCCTCGCGGTCAGTGAGTACCACTTGTTCACTGTACCGTGACGTAGAAAGAACAGGCTAGTTACATGTTAAAATGTTGCTGATTTAAAGCTGGACATTGATTGTTAATGATATGCTGTAGCTTAGTGCTAACTAAAGTTCTTTTCAACTTTGGGCAAAGTACATGAGAGAAATGCGTTTCTTGTTTGATTGCGGCTCTCTCATGTGCCTTAGCGTAAAGTTCTCCACAACCTGCTGCTAAAACTTGAAAGTAAGGTTCTACTAATTAGGCGAGTCCTTGCAACTGATTTTTACCTCATGCAACCCATTACCCTCATGTAGAAGTTCCATGTTTAGGTGAGACGGGTCAGACTTGCTGAGCCTTCGTGCTCACTGCTTGTGTTTGAAGCTTTTGCAGGGTTCTATGAGGAAGGGACTCCCGAAGAGGAGACGGAACCCCAGGAGGGGAACCCCGTCGAGTGGGAGTCGTGCACGCCGCAGAGTTAGTGTGCGTGTGTGCTAGCAAGGACACGTTCGAGGGCTGAACGTGCACTTGATGCTTAGTCTACGTCCGCGAGTGTGGACTAAACTTATTTTGATGTAAACATGTTAATAACTTGTTTATGTAATAAAGCTTCCGCTTCCGCTTTGTACCTTTGACGTGTGTTATACGGTGCTGTGCAACGCAGCACCCCTCAGCGTGATCCTGGCTCGACAGGACCAGTGGGGTCGTGTCAGCGTTGGTATCAGAGCTCGCTTGAGGTTTAACACAGTACAAAGGTCTTCTTTTTCAAAAATCCAGTGAGGAACGAGTTAGTAGCCCGTATAAGGATGTTATTAGTATATAGAAAGTGGCATATTAACCTATTTGTTATGTCGGAAAATCGTGCATCTCGGGACGTTCATGTCTTGGGGGGTGCACGTAAGCGCTGTCCACCAGTGCGCACAAGCTGAAGGGTGGAGCCCCACGGGTGGCAGGTAACCCGACCCGCTTTAGTATCCTCTACGACTCTTCATGTCGTTTGGGGTATTCGAGCAACGTCTATCCCTGGCGTGCGTGGTGCAACATGGGAGACCCCGTCACGTGGTCTGCAACGTGAACACGTAACTCAAGGCGTGTTTGGCTTGAGAACATCCGGGCGAGTGATGACGGCCGGGTGTACCAACTGTATGGATTCCGGGCTCGGTGTGCAGCCGAGTCTGATGATTGTTTGAGTTTCTGCAGGTAGCCTTACCACGAAACGGTAGACGTGTAGCATCCGTGTGCGAGTGACGAGTAGTGCCACTGAACTAACGAAGCCGGCTAAATCCGGTATAGGTTTTTCTTTTGTGAGGACGTAGTACCGACATAATCTGGTGACGCGTCGACGTCACACCAAACTAAATGAACAACTTCATTTAAAAACTTGAAGGTTTTAATTCAAAGTAGTAAAACTTGATGTAACTCCTTCTCTTGAATAGGATATTCAAAGTTAACAAGTTTTCAACTTATAGGATGTTAAGGACAGAGCACTCTGTTTTCAGCTAAATCAAGGCTGAAGTTAATCAGAGGTTAGAGGTTGAGTTCTTTCGAGGTTGGGGTCGTATGATACATTTCTGGGAAGCTTTGGAAGAGCTTTACAACTTTTCTGTTGAGGTCCAGAGGTGTTTCATCCCTTAGCCACTCGAAAAATGCAGCAGAGTTGAAACTGTCCAGAAAACAGGACAGAGCAAAGACTCTCTGTAGACTCTCTGTAAATTAAGCATAACTTCCTGCTTAAAAATCCAAAAATAGAAACTAAGGTAGTTCTGGAAACCTTATGAGATGGGTTACAACTTTGTAACAGAAAGTTTTGTCAGGTTGGGAATAGAATTAACTGGGATTCTTGGATCAAAGCAGTACCTAAAGCAGGGAGGTGCTGTCCAATTTTCTCCAGAAATTCTGTTAACTTTGACATCTCATAACTTTTGAACCAGGACAGATCTTAGGCCAAGCAGGTACTGGCTGGAAAGCTACTGAAGTTAGCTTCAACTTTGATGTTGAACTCCAGGACTGGTTTTGCTTTTAACCTGGCCTAAATCAGATTGATATGGAAACTGGTCAGGGCTGTCATGGGAACAGCAGATCAGCAGTCAAATTTGTTTAAAAATTTGAACTATGTTTCCAAGTGTTATGGGTTCAATGACATATCTTATGTTATAACTCAATGGTTTACTGTTTAAATAAATATTTGACATTTCTCAAATATATTTTTACAGATGGCAGCAGATAAACGGTTGGAGAACGGGTGGGTAGTTTCCCACTGCTCTGACCGTAGCGGCTACCCGGAAGCATTGTGGCAAATGCTCCAATATTTCGGGTACAACCAGATGCCGCAATATTTCGCCAAGGAAGAAGGCAAAGAGGGGAACAAGACGTGGACGATCCATGTCGAGGTTTCCGCAGGACCTACGCCACCCGGTTGGGTGCCATTCACCGTCACGGTGAGAGGAAGACAACCGGAAGGGATGTGGCAAGTGGCAGCCCGTGACACTATGTCACGTTTCTGCCAACTACACGTGCAGGCTATGGAGGGCACTCCATACGCACTCGTTCCGGTGGAGGGACGAGCTCAGCATGTGTGGGAAGAGAGGTACCTGGAGGCAACGGACCCGAATTGCCCAAGGTACAACCCCGCGGAGGCAAACCTCAGCCTCCAAATGAGGGCGGGAAACGCTGTGATGGACAGGCAAGCTGTTCATACGGAGCATCTCGCCACCAAGCTCAAGGAGAGTACAAGCCGTGGAGATCATTTCGAGAGTGCTCACAGTGCACTCCGCAATGTGCTCCTTCCGACGATCAAGCGACTGAATGAACAACACAATCAGTTGCGTCGTCTGAAGAAGGCAAAGAAGAAGAGCCGTGTTGACATCGCGGCGTTGCAAGAGCTGGTGCAGACCCTAACCCAGCAGAATGAGGACCTTGCTCAAGAGCGAGACGACGCTATTGAGGAAGGACAAGGCTGGGAAGAGGACTACAACCAGGCTATGGACGAGGTGCATGCATTGCAGGACCTCGTGCCCCCGGTATTGGGCGTACCGGTAGTCTTGGGCCTTCCAGCCATGGGAGAACCCGGAATGGGAGAAGAGGTGGTAGATCCAGAGCCACCAGCTGAGGTACCGGAGGAGGACGACCCACAGGAGGTCGAGTTCTACTCCGAGTAGGGGGGGTTACGGTTGCCAAGTAGGGCAGCTAGGGTAGTGTAAGGGCCTCAGTTTTTGACACCCATTTGTAGTGTTCATCCCCACACCACACACCTCATTTGAGGAAGAATGATGAACACAAATGAAGAGCAAGTAACAATTATCAACATGCTCATTAGAGAACAAACTTACACATTGCAAAAGTGGTATTTCCCACATGTGATATAGATGGGCTGGACATATGAAAACTCCTACACTTTGCTAAGGATGTCCATGCCAAGTTTCACCCAAATTCAAAACCTTTTTGAGGTCATTTTGGGTATAGATAGGAGGAGGGCAGTTTGAAACCATATTCAAATTCAAACTGTTTTCACCCACTGAATTTAAAAGTGGAAGGCATATTCTCACTCAGCACATTTTTGTGAGCTCACACACCAATTTTCACTCCATTTGGAGTTGATCTTGACATGAGCTAAGGGGGAGAAATTCAAACTTTATTTGAATTTCAAACTGAACTTGTGCTGAAATTCATTCAAACCAAACCTCATTTGAACTTTGATCAATTCAAATGGCTCTTGGGTGAATAATTTGAATTGCCAAGGGTAGAATAGGGATCACTGTTTACCACAGCTGTTAGGAATAAATTTCAGAGGTTAAAAGAGGAGTGGGACCCACATGTCAGCCTCTGCCTCAAAGCAAACCGACTGAACCACAGTTCAGTCGGTTCCCGGCAGCTGTGCGCGCGCGCCACCGAAGGGGGGCAGCCGGCGCCAGCTCCTGCTGCGCGCCCCAAGCCGGAGGCCAGCCACCGGGGCTATTTATCCCCTCCCCGGCGTGCTTCAGTCACCATTTCCCCGAGCTACCGACGTGCACGACTGCTTTTCCCACTGCCATCACCGACGCTCGAGTTCCTGCTTGATCAAGCCGATCGCAGCTCCCTCCTTCCACTCCAGGGTCCCAGCAAGGTACTAGCGACCATCCTCCATCCTTCCCATTGATAGAAATCGATTGAAACCGAGTGATATCGGCTGTGCCGAAAGATCAAACTCGGGACTGGAAACCGCCGCACCTCGGGCTCTCGTGGACAGCCCAACCTGGGCGTTGTCACGCCCAACCCAAGGCATCCTTGGACGCGCAGGTGACCAGTGCTGCTCATCCCCGAGCCACAGCTCGAGTGGTTGCTCACCGGCGGCGAATTTCCACTTTTCCCCTTTCTGTGTGCAGAACGACCTTCGGGTACGATTCTGTTTAATTCGTGCTCTAGAAAGGATTAGAGGGCCTCAGGCCACTCCCACACGAGCTAGACACGGTAACGCACAAGTTGCCTTCACAACTCTGGGCCGGAGAACCTCTGTGCCCGGCATAAATTAAGGTCTACTAATGGCGGAACGAACGGGGGGTATCGGGCGCACGGTGAGGACCTATTTCGGGCCTTCCCCGAGCTGCCTCGAGCTCATGTCGACCTTCTCTGAGGTCCACTGATGCTCCCCGACCGATTTCCCGAGTAGCTGAGGTACCAGGGGAGTCAGCCGACATGGCCGAAATCATTCCGATATGGCGGCTCGTCGCCGACCATGCTCCGGCCGTTATCATGAGCAGCTGACCCTCGGATCCTGTTCCCCAAGTAAAAGTAGGCAGGGGCGGCCAGAATAAAGAAGTTTGGAGCTGTACAGCAGCCGGCGGCGAGCTCTCCGGCGAGGTCCCTCAGCGGCGGAGCGCGGGTGTCGCGAGGTTGAAGAAGGGGGTGGACCCCAGCTGTCAGCGGCCGATATTTTGAATCGGGATCCGGCTGCGGCCGGAATCGGGTGAGCTGGCGCGCAAAATCCTTGTGGGCCGCGGTGTGCCATCGCCTAGGCGTGCGACGCGTGTCCCCTGGGCCCACGCGCGAGTTTAAACTTTTCCCCGATTTTCAGATTTCCTTCAAACTTCAAATCCTTATAACTTTGGCTAGAAAGCTCCAAATTGAGTGAACCAAATTTTGCTGGATTCAGCTCTCTGAGTACTCTCCAGAAAATCAAGTTTCACTCCATGAAATTCCTTAATTCTCCACAATTAATTCCTTAAAGTTTAAACTGTTAGGAATTTTAACTGGAGAATCCCTTGGAGGAAAATCCTGAAATTTTGCTGAGATGTTCACCAAAATATCCTTGAACTACCATAAAAATTTCAGATCCATTTGAGCTCATTTAGTCCACCTAATGGTGTGATTAGCAAAACTGTTCCAGAGAAAATAGGAAGTGTTCAATTGTTTAGCTCATATCTTTAGTTAGAGACTTCCAAATTAAGTGAGACCAACTCCATTAGAACCCTCTGAAAATCTAGTTTTCAGAAAGTCATAGTTTGTCTCATGAAAATTCCTAGAACACCCTAAGAGTTCCAATTAAGGTCAAGGACATAATTATTTGTGAAGGGCTCAAATGAGCTTTGCTGCAACTAAAACTTGACCAAGTCTTTGTTTAGGTTGTAACCAAGCCACAATAAAAGTTTCACAGTCATTAGGTCTATCTAGTAAAGGTTGTAGACTTCACAACTTCAAAGTTAATACAAATGCATTTAGATTAATACATACATTGTTCTTATCATGTAGTCGCTAAGGTCGAGGAGGAACCCGAAGTCCTAGACTTCGTTACTCCGGAGGAACAGCTAGCCTACGACCAAGAGCAGCAAGGCAAGCCCCGGTTTGCATTAACCTTTTTACAAATGTTTATTGTTTTGAGCACATCTTTGAATATTGTTCTTTGCATTAGAGTCTTGATTGGAAACCCAACTGCACAGCCAAGAAAACCATGGGTTGGGTTTAGGATTGAAAACCTCGTTAGCCACTGCATTGCTAGGATAGAGTAGGATTCGGTACAAGTCGAGTAGTTGGAACTACTCGCGAGAATAGGCTAGAGGCACATTGCTCGGGTAGAGATAGCACATGAACCACATGGCAAGAAAATGAGACCGAGCGGAGAGTAAGGGCAGCAGGACTTTGGGGCCTGTGTGCTGTAGCTCCGCTTGTGTCGATTGAGGACCGAGCCGTGTGCGGGCCTGTTGAACAAGCTAGAACAGTACCGAAGACCTACCGGCTATATGGGAACCGGGAAACTGATGTAACTCGGGTAGCTGGGTATTGAGGCATTGCCCGTCGTTCAGAGGGTAGGTTGAGAGCTCGAGGTGTAAATCAGCTGGCGGCACAGAGATGCGCGTGCAGGGACCTCTTGCTCGGGACGATGGGACCGGTTCAATATTTGGCTAACGGGTGAAAGGTAGTCGCGTACGGCGTCCGTGATGGTTGTTGTAGGCAACGTCGAGTACGGGCGTACGTGACGGGTTGTTCGGGTAATCCCTGCAGGTGTAAATCGATTATAACCGCCGTCCCTCGCGGTCAGTGAGTACCACTTGTTCACTGTACCGTGACGTAGAAAAGAACAGGCTAGTTACATGTTAAAATGTTGCTGATTGAAAGCTGGACATTGATTGTTAATGATATGCTGTAGCTTAGTGCTAACTAAAGTTCTTTTCAACTTTGGGCAAAGTACATGAGAGAAATGCGTTTCTTGTTTGATTGCGGCTCTCTCATGTGCCTTAGCGTAAAGTTCTCCACAACCTGCTGCTAAAACTTGAAAGTAAGGTTCTACTAATTAGGCGAGTCCTTGCAACTGATTTTTACCTCATGCAACCCATTACCCTCATGTAGAAGTTCCATGTTTAGGTGAGACGGGTCAGACTTGCTGAGCCTTCGTGCTCACTGCTTGTGTTTGAAGCTTTTGCAGGGTTCTATGAGGAAGGGACTCCCGAAGAGGAGACGGAACCCCAGGAGGGGAACCCCGTCGAGTGGGAGTCGTGCACGCCGCAGAGTTAGTGTGCGTGTGTGCTAGCAAGGGCACGTTCGAGGGCTGAACGTGCACTTGATGCTTAGTCTACGCCCGCGAGTGTGGACTAAACTTATTTTGATGTAAACATGTTAATAAACTTGTTTATGCAATAAAGCTTCCGCTTCCGCTTTGTACCTTTGACGTGTGTTATACGGTGCTGTGCAACGCAGCACCCCTCAGCGTGATCCTGGCTCGACAGGACCAGTGGGGTCGTGCCAGCGTTGGTATCAGAGCTCGCTTGAGGTTTAACACAGTACAAAGGTCTTCTTTTTCAAAAATCCAGTGAGGAACGAGTTAGTAGCCCGTATAAGGATGTTATTAGTATATAGAAAGTGGCATATTAACCTATTTGTTATGTCGGAAAATCGTGCATCTCGGGACGTTCATGTCTTGGGGGGTGCACGTAAGCGCTGTCCACCAGTGCGCACAAGCTGAAGGGTGGAGCCCCACGGGTGGCAGGTAACCCGACCCGCTTTAGTATCCTCTACGACTCTTCATGTCGTTTGGGGGTATTCGAGCAACGTCTATCCCTGGCGTGCGTGGTGCAACATGGGAGACCCCGTCACGTGGTCTGCAACGTGAACACGTAACTCAAGGCGTGTTTGGCTTGAGAACATCCGGGCGAGTGATGACGGCCGGGTGTACCAACTGTATGGATTCCGGGCTCGGTGTGCAGCCGAGTCTGATGATTGTTTGAGTTTCTGCAGGTAGCCTTACCACGAAACGGTAGACGTGTAGCATCCGTGTGCGAGTGACGAGTAGTGCCACTGAACTAACGAAGCCGGCTAAATCCGGTATAGGTTTTTCTTTTGTGAGGACGTAGTACCGACATAATCTGGTGACGCGTCGACGTCACACCAAACTAAATGAACAACTTCATTTAAAAACTTGAAGGTTTTAATTCAAAGTAGTAAAACTTGATGTAACTCCTTCTCTTGAATAGGATATTCAAAGTTAACAAGTTTTCAACTTATAGGATGTTAAGGACAGAGCACTCTGTTTTCAGCTAAATCAAGGCTGAAGTTAATCAGAGGTTAGAGGTTGAGTTCTTTCGAGGTTGGGGTCGTATGATACATTTCTGGGAAGCTTTGGAAGAGCTTTACAACTTTTCTGTTGAGGTCCAGAGGTGTTTCATCCCTTAGCCACTCGAAAAATGCAGCAGAGTTGAAACTGTCCAGAAAACAGGACAGAGCAAAGACTCTCTGTAGACTCTCTGTAAATTAAGCATAACTTCCTGCTTAAAAATCCAAAAATAGAAACTAAGGTAGTTCTGGAAACCTTATGAGATGGGTTACAACTTTGTAACAGAAAGTTTTGTCAGGTTGGGCATAGAATTAACTGGGATTCTTGGATCAAAGCAGTACCTAAAGCAGGGAGGTGCTGTCCAATTTTCTCCAGAAATTCTGTTAACTTTGACATCTCATAACTTTTGAACCAGGACAGATCTTAGGCCAAGCAGGTACTGGCTGGAAATCTACTGAAGTTAGCTTCAACTTTGATGTTGAACTCCAGGACTGGTTTTGCTTTTAACCTGGCCTAAATCAGATTGATATGGAAACTGGTCAGGGCTGTCATGGGAACAGCAGATCAGCAGTCAAATTTGTTTAAAAATTTGAACTATGTTTCCAAGTGTTATGGGTTCAATGACATATCTTATGTTATAACTCAATGGTTTACTGTTTAAATAAATATTTGACATTTCTCAAATATATTTTTACAGATGGCAGCAGATAAATGGTTGGAGAACGGATGGGTAGTTTCCCACTGCTCTGACCGTAGCGGCTACCCGGAAGCATTGTGGCAAATGCTCCAATATTTCGGGTACAACCAGATGCCGCAATATTTCGCCAAGGAAGAAGGCAAAGAGGGGAACAAGACGTGGACGATCCATGTCGAGGTTTCCGCAGGACCTACGCCACCCGGTTGGGTGCCATTCACCGTCACGGTAAGAGGAAGACAACCGGAAGGGATGTGGCAAGTGGCAGCCCGTGACACTATGTCACGTTTCTGCCAACTACACGTGCAGGCTATGGAGGGCACTCCATACGCACTCGTTCCGGTGGAGGGACGAGCTCAGCATGTGTGGGAAGAGAGGTACCTGGAGGCAACGGACCCGAATTGCCCAAGGTACAACCCCGCGGAGGCAAACCTCAGCCTCCAAATGAGGGCGGGAAACGCTGTGATGGACAGGCAAGCTGTTCATACGGAGCATCTCGCCGCCAAGCTCACGGAGAGCACAAGCCGTGGAGATCATTTTGAGAGTGCTCACAGTGCACTCCGCAATGTGCTCCTTCCGACGATCAAGCGACTGAATGAACAACACAATCAGTTGCGTCGTCTGAAGAAGGCAAAGAAGAAGAGCCGTGTTGACATCGCGGCGTTGCAAGAGCTGGTGCAGACCCTAACCCAGCAGAATGAGGACCTTGCTCAAGAGCGAGACGACGCTATTGAGGAAGGACAAGGCTGGGAAGAGGACTACAACCAGGCTATGGATGAGGTGCATGCATTGCAGGACCTCGTGCCCCCGGTATTGGGCGTACCGGTAGTCTTGGGTCTTCCAGCCATGGGAGAACCCGGAATGGGAGAAGAGGTGGTAGATCCAGAGCCACCAGCTGAGGTACCGGAGGAGGACGACCCACAGGAGGTCGAGTTCTACTCCGAGTAGGGGGTTACGGTTGCCAAGTAGGGCAGCTAGGGTAGCGTAACCCAACTTTTGTAATCGGTGACATGTCGTGTAGACAGTAGCGTATGTATAGGTAGTGACGAGATGAGCACGACTTCTCGGAGATCCGAGGATAATGTATCTTGTATAAAGTTTATGCTTTATCAATATATGTGAATGTTGTGCAAGTTAATCATGCGTCGCTTCAATACTTAATGCTGTTATGGAATTTTGAGTAAGACATGTGCTAATTGCTGCCGTGTTGAATTTCAGAATGACGCGTACTCGTGCCAACCCTGATGTTGGAGGTACTAGCCAAGGGGGAGAGACCTCCCAACCGCCTCCCGAGGACTCCTCGGGACAGCAGCAGCAACAGCAAACACCGCCACCGCCACTGCCAACGGTTACATTGGCCGACATTGTCGCGGCAATGGCGGGTTCACATCAGCAGCACACAGAGCTGCTGCAAACGTTAATTGCGAATACGTCTCGCCCAGAGAGACGTCAAGATCGTGAGGAGCGCCAACAGAGCTCCTACTCCGACTTCCTGGCGACTCATCCCCCTGTATTCTCAAGGGCGGATGAACCACTTGACGCGGACAACTGGCTCCGCGCCATAGAGATGAAGTTCGGGCTGCTCCAAATCAGCGAGCAGCGCAAGACTCAGTTCGCGGTCCAGCAGCTCCAAGGATCCGCGAGCGCGTGGTGGGCCAACTTCTGTGCTTCACAGCCCACCGACCGAGCGATGACCTGGGCGGAGTTCCGGACGGCCTTCAGGGCCTATCATATACCGCCCGGTTTGATGAAGAGAAAGACGCAGGAGTTCCTACACCTGCAACAAGGGAGCCGAAACGCGCTGGAATATTCCAGGGCGTTCAACGATCTCGCGCTCTACGCGTCGTATCACGCAGATACGGACGAGAAGCGGCGGGACCACTTTTACCAGGGGCTTAACCCGCTCCTGAAGGACAAGCTGGCGATGTTCAATCGCGGCAGCCTCAACGACATAATTGATGCTGCGATTGTTCAGGAGGACTCCGGCAAGGAGTTGGTGGCGGCAGAGCGAAAGCGAAGCGCGCCGCAGAGCAGCGGAGAAGGAGGCGGTCCTTCTCAGAAGTTTCGGATGGTGAATCGCCCACCATCAGGTCCGCGCTGGCAACCACCACAGCGGTCGATGCCGTTCCGCGGTCGGCCGTATTCTTCACCGGCATTCCGGCCGGCACTGCCAGCACCACCGCAACAACAGCAGCAGCAGCGGGCGATGCCGCGTGCGTTTGCGCCTCCGCAACGCATGCCGGGCTTTCGTCCACCAAGTACTCCACCAGCAGCGGCCACATGTTACAAGTGTGGTCGTCCAGGACACTTCGCGAGCAGTTGCCCGGAAAGGCAAGGCGGCGGAGTGGCACCACAGTTTCCGGGGAGGAATCAACCCCGGAACCCTACTAATGCGCGGCGGGCAAACCCTAGGCCCGGCACTGTCCACCAGCTTGCCATTGAGGACGTGCCGGAGGGCGAGCCCATCCTTGCGGGTATGTTCCAACTCCACCAGCATCCCGCTATAGTACTATTTGATTCAGGCGCCACGCATAATTTTATTAGCCAAGCTTTCATTGCTAAACACAGCTTGCCAATACTACCCACCGATAGTCCATATTTAATTTGTTCACCGGGTGGAAAGATTTCAGCAAGCGTAATGGTCTCCAAAGCACCATTATGCTTAGCGGGTAGAGTGTACCCCACGTCTCTCATTATCTTAGAGGGGCAGAAGGTCGATGTCATCCTAGGGATGTCGTGGTTAACCCGCCACGGCGCTGTTTTAGACACCGTCCTTCGAGTCGTGCACTTGAACTCAGAGGTGCACGGTTCTCACTCATTATTTCTGGACAGTCCAGAAATAAAACTTCCAAGTGTCTATCAAGCTACAACCATCAGATTGGAAGACATTCCAGTGGTTCGAGAGTTCCCGGATGTGTTCCCGGACGATTTGCCGGGGATGCCACCCGATAGAGAGGTGGAGTTCAAGATTGAACTTGCACCGGGAACCATGCCAATATCCCGAAGGCCGTACAAGATGGCGCCCAAAGAGTTGGCTGAACTGAAGACTCAGCTCACGGACCTTCTGGAGAAGGGTTTTATTAGGCCGAGCTCCTCGCCATGGGGCTGTTCGGCATTATTTGTCAAGAAGAAGGATGAAACGTTGCGGCTTTGCGTGGACTACCGCCCATTAAATGCCGTAACCATCAAGAACAAGTACCCATTGCCACGGATCGACATGTTGTTTGATCAGTTGGTCGAAGCAAAGATCTTTTCCAAGATGGATTTAAGATCCGGGTACCATCAGATTAAGATAAGGGCGGAGGACATTCCAAAGACAGCTTTCTCGACAAGGTATGGACTTTATGAGTACCTGGTCATGTCCTTTGGCCTCACCAATGCTCCAGCTCACTTCATGTACTTAATGAACTCGGTGTTCATGCCGGAGCTGGACAAGTTTGTCGTGGTCTTCATCGACGACATCCTAGTATACTCCAAGTCGGAGGAAGATCACAAGAAACATCTGCGTATAGTCTTGCAACGGCTGCGGGATCACAAGTTATACGCAAAGTTCAGCAAATGCGAGTTTTGGATATCGCAAGTGCCTTTCCTCGGGCATATCATCTCAGCGGAGGGTATCGCTGTGGACCCGAGCAAGATCACGCAAGTGCTGAATTGGAAATCCCCGAGAACTGTTCACGAGGTACGGAGTTTCCTCGGACTCGCGGGATATTATCGGAGGTTCATTCCGAACTTCTCGAAGATTGCCAAGCCAATGACAGAGCTGCTGAAGAAGGCTACCAAATATGTTTGGAGTCCAGCATGTGAAGCAGCATTCAAGGCTTTAGTCAAACACCTGACATCAGCACCGGTTTTGGCGCAGCCAGACACAACAAAACCATTCGATGTGTACTGCGATGCATCCGGCATTGGGCTCGGATGTGTGCTGATGCAAGACCGAAGAGTGGTCGCGTATGGATCACGGCAGCTTAGGAACCATGAGCAAAATTATCCAACTCACGACTTGGAGCTCGCTGCCGTGGTGCTTGCACTGAAGATGTGGAGGCACTACCTACTCGGTAACCTCGTACATTTATATACCGACCACAAAAGCCTCAAGTACATATTCACTCAGAAGGAGCTGAATATGAGGCAACGAAGATGGTTAGAACTGATAAAGGATTACGAAATAGAGATCCATTATCATCCGGGCAAGGCAAACGTTGTGGCAGATGCGCTGAGCCGCAAGTCACACGTCAATAATCTGACCATCACACCGTTGGAAGAGAGCGAACCACCACTACATGTGATTCCACACGGAGCTCTCTACAACCTAGCTTTGATCCCCACCATCCGTGAAGAGATAGCGGCAGCCCAGAAGAATGACAAGGGCATGTCACATTTGCGGAGACGTATAGACAGTGGGGAGTTGAAATGTTTCCGGAAGGACGGAGACGGCGTCCTATGGTTCAAAGACCGGATCGTCGTACCCCGAAACCCGGAGTTACGGAAGAAAATCTTTGATGAGGCTCACTTATCAAAATTTTCTATTCACCCCGGCAGCAACAAAATGTATCAAGAACTCAGAAGCAAGTTTTGGTGGACACGGATGAAGCGGGAGACTGCAAAATACGTGTCCGAGTGTGATACATGTCGAAGGGT
Source organism: Neostapfia colusana (assembly GCA_030760725.1). Classification (NCBI taxonomy): domain Eukaryota; kingdom Viridiplantae; phylum Streptophyta; class Magnoliopsida; order Poales; family Poaceae; genus Neostapfia; species Neostapfia colusana. Next base: position 55,511,389 of record JASWHV010000014.1, on the reverse strand, counting down.
GAAGGCGGATCATATGCGGAAGCCGGGACTGCTGCAACCACTGGGCATTCCTGCCTGGAAGTGGGAGGACGTGAGCATGGATTTTGTCGTCGGTTTACCCACCACCTTACAGAAACATGATTCTGTGTGGGTGATCGTCGATCGGCTCACCAAAGTTGCCCATTTCATCCCGGTCAACACCAACTACAACGCCAAGAAGTACGCTGAACTGTACATCTCACGGATCCTATGCTTGTACGGCGTACCCCGTACTATCATTTCGGATCGGGGCACTTTATTTGTGTCCCGTTTTTGGGAGCAGCTACACGCTGCCTTGGGGACGAAGTTGATCCGTAGTTCAGCCTACCACCCGCAGACGGATGGGCAAACCGAGCGGGTAAATCAAATCCTAGAAGACATGCTACGAGCTTGCGCTATCAACCACGGCAAGAATTGGGATGATCACTTGCCGTTGGCCGAGTTTTCGTACAACAATGGGTACCAAGCCAGCATCAAGATGGCGCCCTACGAGGCGCTATACGGCAGGAAATGCCGCACACCACTGAACTGGTGTGAGTCTGGCGAGAGGGTTACCTTCGGGATTGACCTTGTCAACAACGCGGAAGAAAAGGTTCGACTGATTCAAGCGAACCTAAAAGCCGCTCAATTCCGACAGAAGCAGTATGCGGACCGGAGAAGGCGCCCGTTACAATTCGAAGCTGGAGACCACGTATATCTACGAGTGTCTCCAATGAAGGGCGTAAACAGATTTGGGGTGAGAGGAAAGTTGGCACCCCGATTCATCGGTCCATTCCAGATTACCGAAAGATGTGGATCGGTAGCATACCGGCTAAAGTTACCAGAAGCACTTTCCGGTGTGCACGACGTCTTTCACATTTCCCAGCTGAGGAAGTGTCTCAAGCTATCAACTACCGTTCAGCTGGAAGACATTGAAGAACTGCAACCGGATCTCACCTATCGGGAGGAACCGGTGCAGATTATTGATGAAAAGGCACGAACCACACGCAACCGTACGTTGTGGTTCTACAAGGTTTTATGGAGTAATCACTCCATGGACGAAGCGACATGGGAGAGCGAAGAATTCCTTCGCACTAACTACCCCGACTTTTTCACGTCGCATATCCGGTAATTTTCCACCGTCCTCTCTCTCATTTTCACCTTATAATCTCGGGACGAGATTCTTTTAAGGGGGGAGGAATGTAAGGGCCTCAGTTTTTGACACCCATTTGTAGTGTTCATCCCCACACCACACACCTCATTTGAGGAAGAATGATGAACACAAATGAAGAGCAAGTAACAATTATCAACATGCTCATTAGAGAACAAACTTACACATTGCAAAAGTGGTATTTCCCACATGTGATATAGATGGGCTGGACATATGAAAACTCCTACACTTTGCTAAGGTTGTCCATGCCAAGTTTCACCCAAATTCAAAACCTTTTTGAGGTCATTTTGGGTATAGATAGGAGGAGGGCAGTTTGAAACCATATTCAAATTCAAACTGTTTTCACCCACTGAATTTAAAAGTGGAAGGCATATTCTCACTCAGCACATTTATGTGAGCTCACACACCAATTTTCACTCCATTTGGAGTTGATCTTGACATGAGCTAAGGGGGAGAAATTCAAACTTTATTTGAATTTCAAACTGAACTTGTGCTGAAATTCATTCAAACCAAACCTCATTTGAACTTTGATCAATTCAAATGGCTCTTGGGTGAATAATTTGAATTGCCAAGGGTAGAATAGGGATCACTGTTTACCACAGCTGTTAGGAATAAATTTCAGAGGTTAAAAGAGGAGTGGGACCCACATGTCAGCCTCTGCCTCAAAGCAAACCGACTGAACCACAGTTCAGTCGGTTCCCGGCAGCTGTGCGCGCGCGCCACCGAAGGGGGGCAGCCGGCGCCAGCTCCTGCTGCGCGCCCCAAGCCGGAGGCCAGCCACCGGGGCTATTTATCCCCTCCCCGGCGTGCTTCAGTCACCATTTCCCTGAGCTACCGACGTGCACGACTGCTTTTCCCACTGCCATCACCGACGCTCGAGTTCCTGCTTGATCAAGCCGATCGCAGCTCCCTCCTTCCACTCCAGGGTCCCAGCAAGGTACTAGCGACCATCCTCCATCCTTCCCATTGATAGAAATCGATTGAAACCGAGTGATATCGGCTGTGCCGAAAGATCAAACTCGGGACTGGAAACCGCCGCACCTCGGGCTCTCGTGGACAGCCCAACCTGGGCGTTGTCACGCCCAACCCAAGGCACCCTTGGACGCGCAGGTGACCAGTGCTGCTCATCCCCGAGCCACAGCTCGAGTGGTTGCTCACCGGCGGCGAATTTCCACTTTTCCCCTTTCTGTGTGCAGAACGACCTTCGGGTACGATTCTGTTTAATTCGTGCTCTAGAAAGGATTAGAGGGCCTCAGGCCACTCCCACACGAGCTAGACACGGTAACGCACAAGTTGCCTTCACAACTCTGGGCCGGAGAACCTCTGTGCCCGGCATAAATTAAGGTCTACTAATGGCGGAACGAACGGGGGGTATCGGGCGCACGGTGAGGACCTATTTCGGGCCTTCCCCGAGCTGCCTCGAGCTCATGTCGACCTTCTCTGAGGTCCACTGATGCTCCCCGACCGATTTCCCGAGTAGCTTAGGTACCAGGGGAGTCAGCCGACATGGCCGAAATCATTCCGATATGGCGGCTCGTCGCCGACCATGCTCCGGCCGTTATCATGAGCAGCTGACCCTCGGATCCTGTTCCCCAAGTAAAAGTAGGCAGGGGCGGCCAGAATCAAGAAGTTTGGAGCTGTACAGCAGCCGGCGGCGAGCTCTCCGGCGAGGTCCCTCGGCGGCGGAGCGCGGGTGTCGCGAGGTTGAAGAAGGGGGTGGACCCCAGCTGTCAGCGGCCGATATTTTGAATCGGGATCCGGCTGCGGCCGGGATCGGGTGAGCTGGCGCGCAAAATCCTTGTGGGCCGCGGTGTGCCATCGCCTAGGCGTGCGACGCGTGTCCCCTGGGCCCACGCGCGAGTTTAAACTTTTCCCCGATTTTCAGATTTCCTTCAAACTTCAAATCCTTATAACTTTGGCTAGAAAGCTCCAAATTGAGTGAACCAAATTTTGCTGGATTCAGCTCTCTGAGTACTCTCCAGAAAATCAAGTTTCACTTCATGAAATTCCTTAATTCTCCAGAATTAATTCCTTAACGTTTAAACTGTTAGGAATTTTAACTGGAGAATCCCTTGGAGGAAAATCCTGAAATTTTGCTGAGATGTTCACCAAAATATCCTTGAACTACCATAAAAATTTCAGATCCATTTGAGCTCATTTAGTCCACCTAATGGTGTGATTAGCAAAACTGTTCCAGAGAAAATAGGAAGTGTTCAATTGTTTAGCTCATATCCAACCCTCTGAAAATCTAGTTTTCAGAAAGTCATAGTTTATCTCATGAAAATTCCTAGAACACCCTAAGAGTTCCAATTAAGGTCAAGGACATAATTATTTGTGAAGGGCTCAAATGAGCTTTGCTGCAACTAAAACTTGACCAAGTCTTTGTTTAGGTTGTAACCAAGCCACAATAAAAGTTTCACAGTCATTAGGTCTATCTAGTAAAGGTTGTAGACTTCACAACTTCAAAGTTAATACAAATGCATTTAGATTAATACATACATTGTTCTTATCATGTAGTCGCTAAGGTCGAGGAGGAACCCGAAGTCCTAGACTTCGTTACTCCGGAGGAACAGCTAGCCTACGACCAAGAGCAGCAAGGCAAGCCCCGGTTTGCATTAACCTTTTTACAAATGTTTATTGTTTTGAGCACATCTTTGAATATTGTTCTTTGCATTAGAGTCTTGATTGGAAACCCAACTGCACAGCCAAGAAAACCATGGGTTGGGTTTAGGATTGAAAACCTCGTTAGCCACTGCATTGCTAGGATAGAGTAGGATTCGGTACAAGTCGAGTAGTTGGAACTACTCGCGAGAATAGGCTAGAGGCACATTGCTCGGGTAGAGATAGCACATGAACCACATGGCAAGAAAATGAGACCGAGCGGAGAGTAAGGGCAGCAGGACTTTGGGGCCTGTGTGCTGTAGCTCCGCTTGTGTCGATTGAGGACCGAGCCGTGTGCGGGCCTGTTGAACAAGCTAGAACAGTACCGAAGACCTACCGGCTATATGGGAACCGGGAAACTGATGTAACTCGGGTAGCTGGGTATTGAGGCATTGCCCGTCGTTCAGAGGGTAGGTTGAGAGCTCGAGGTGTAAATCAGCTGGCGGCACAGAGATGCGCGTGCAGGGACCTCTTGCTCGGGACGATGGGACCGGTTCAATATTTGGCTAACGGGTGAAAGGTAGTCGCGTACGGCGTCCGTGATGGTTGTTGTAGGCAACTTCGAGTACGGGCGTACGTGACGGGTTGTTCGGGTAATCCCTGCAGGTGTAAATCGATTATAATCGCCGTCCCTCGCGGTCAGTGAGTACCACTTGTTCACTGTACCGTGACGTAGAAAAGAACAGGCTAGTTACATGTTAAAATGTTGCTGATTGAAAGCTGGACATTGATTGTTAATGATATGCTGTAGCTTAGTGCTAACTAAAGTTCTTTTCAACTTTGGGCAAAGTACATGAGAGAAATGCGTTTCTTGTTTGATTGCGGCTCTCTCATGTGCCTTAGCGTAAAGTTCTCCACAACCTGCTGCTAAAACTTGAAAGTAAGGTTCTACTAATTAGGCGAGTCCTTGCAACTGATTTTTACCTCATGCAACCCATTACCCTCATGTAGAAGTTCCATGTTTAGGTGAGACGGGTCAGACATGCTGAGCCTTCGTGCTCACTGCTTGTGTTTGAAGCTTTTGCAGGGTTCTATGAGGAAGGGACTCCCGAAGAGGAGACGGAACCCCAGGAGGGGAACCCCGTCGAGTGGGAGTCGTGCACGCCGCAGAGTTAGTGTGCGTGTGTGCTAGCAAGGGCACGTTCGAGGGCTGAACGTGCACTTGATGCTTAGTCTACGCCCGCGAGTGTGGACTAAACTTATTTTGATGTAAACATGTTAATAAACTTGTTTATGCAATAAAGCTTCCGCTTCCGCTTTGTACCTTTGACGTGTGTTATACGGTGCTGTGCAACGCAGCACCCCTCAGCGTGATCCTGGCTCGACAGGACCAATGGGGTCGTGTCAGGTAGCGTAACCCAACTTTTGTAATAGGTGACATGTCGTGTAGACAGTAGCGTATGTATAGGTAGTGACGACATGAGCACGACTTCTCGGAGATCCGAGAATAATGTATCTTGTATAAAGTTTATGCTTTATCAATATATGTGAATGTTGTGCAAGTTAATCATGCGTCGCTTCAATACCTACTGCTGTATATGGAATTTTGAGTGAGACATGTGCTAATTACTGCTGTGTTGAATTTCAGAATGACGCGCACTCGTGCCAACCCTGATGTTGGAGGTACTAGCCAAGGGGGGGGAGACCTCCCAACCGCCTCCCGAGGACTCCTCGGGACAGCAACAGCAACAGCAAACACCGCCACCGCCACTGCCAACGGTTACCTTGGCCGACATTGTCGCGGCAATGGCGGGTTCACATCAGCAGCATACAGAGCTGCTGCAAACGTTAATTGCGAATACGTCTCGCCCAGAGAGACGTCAAGATCGCGAGGAGCGCCAACAGAGCTCCTACTCCGACTTCCTGGCGACTCATCCCCCTGTATTCTCAAGGGCGGATGAACCACTTGACGCGGACAACTGGCTCCGCGCCATAGAGATGAAGTTCGGGCTGCTCCAAATCAGCGAGCAGCGCAAGACTCAGTTCGCGGTCCAGCAGCTCCAAGGATCCGCGAGCGCGTGGTGGGCCAACTTCTGTGCTTCACAGACCACCGACCGAGTGATGACCTGGGCGGAGTTCCGGACGGCCTTCAGGGCCTATCATATACCGCCCGGTTTGATGAAGAGGAAGACGCAGGAATTCCTACACCTGCAACAAGGGAGCCGGAACGCGCTGGAGTACTCCAGAGCGTTCAACGATCTCGCGCTCTACGCGTCGTATCACGCAGATACGGACGAGAAGCGGCGGGACCATTTTTACCAGGGGCTTAACCCGCTCCTGAAGGACAAGCTGGCGATGTTCAATCGCGGCAGCCTCAACGACATCATTGATGCTGCGATTGTTCAGGAGGACTCCGGCAAGGAGTTGGCGGCGGCAGAGCGAAAGCGAAGCGCGCCGCAGAGCAGCGGAGAAGGAGGTGGTCCTTCTCAGAGGTTTCGGATGGTGAATCGCCCACCATCAGGTCCGCGCTGGCAACCACCACAGCGGTCGATGCCGTTCCGCGGTCGGCCGTATTCTTCACCGGCATTCCGGCCGGCACTGCCAGCACCACCGCAACAACAGCAGCAGCAGCGGGCGATGCCGCGTGCGTTTGCACCTCCGCAACGCATGCCGGGCTTTCGTCCACCAAGTACTCCACCAGCAGCGGCCACATGTTACAAGTGTGGTCGTCCAGGACACTTCGCGAGCAGTTGCCCGGAAAGGCAAGGCGGCGGAGTGGCACCACAGTTTCCGGGGAGGAATCAACCCCGGAACCCTACTAATGCACGGCGGGCAAACCCTAGGCCCGGCACTGTCCACCAGCTTGCCATTGAGGACGTGCCGGAGGGCGAGCCCATCCTTGCGGGTATGTTCCAACTCCACCAGCATCCCGCTATAGTACTATTTGATTCAGGCGCCACGCATAATTTTATTAGCCAAGCTTTCATTGCTAAACACAGCTTGCCAATACTACCCACCGATAGTCCATATTTAATTTGTTCACCGGGTGGGAAGATTTCAGCGAGCGTAATGGTCTCCAAAGCACCATTATGCTTAGCGGGTAGAGTGTACCCCACGTCTCTCATTATCTTAGAGGGGCAGAAGGTCGATGTCATCCTAGGGATGTCGTGGTTAACCCGCCACGGCGCTGTTTTAGACACCGTCCTTCGAGTCGTGCACTTGAACTCAGAGGTGCACGGTTCTCACTCATTATTTCTGGACAGTCCAGAAATAAAACTTCCAAGTGTCTATCAAGCTACAACCATCAGATTGGAAGACATTCCAGTGGTTCGAGAGTTCCCGGATGTGTTCCCGGACGATTTGCCGGGGATGCCACCCGATAGAGAGGTGGAGTTCAAGATTGAACTTGCACCGGGAACCATGCCAATATCCCGAAGGCCGTACAAGATGGCGCCCAAAGAGTTGGCTGAACTGAAGACTCAGCTCACGGACCTTCTGGAGAAGGGTTTTATTAGGCCGAGCTCCTCGCCATGAGGCTGTTCGGCATTATTTGTCAAGAAGAAGGATGAAACGTTGCGGCTTTGCGTGGACTACCGCCCATTAAATGCCGTAACCATCAAGAACAAGTACCCATTGCCACGGATCGACATGTTGTTTGATCAGTTGGTCGAAGCAAAGATCTTTTCCAAGATGGATTTAAGATCCGGGTACCATCAGATTAAGATAAGGGCGGAGGACATTCCAAAGACAGCTTTCTCGACAAGGTATGGACTTTATGAGTACCTGGTCATGTCCTTTGGCCTCACCAATGCTCCAGCTCACTTCATGTACTTAATGAACTCGGTGTTCATGCCGGAGCTGGACAAGTTTGTCGTGGTCTTCATCGATGACATCCTAGTATACTCCAAGTCGGAGGAAGATCACAAGAAACATCTGCGTATAGTCTTGCAACGGCTGCGGGATCACAAGTTATACGCAAAGTTCAGCAAATGCGAGTTTTGGATATCGCAAGTGCCTTTCCTCGGGCATATCATCTCAGCGGAGGGTATCGCTGTGGACCCGAGCAAGATCACGCAAGTGCTGAATTGGAAATCCCCGAGAACTGTTCACGAGGTACGGAGTTTCCTCGGACTCGCGGGATATTATCGGAGGTTCATTCCGAACTTCTCGAAGATTGCCAAGCCAATGACAGAGCTGCTGAAGAAGGCTACCAAATATGTTTGGAGTCCAGCATGTGAAGCAGCATTCAAGGCTTTAGTCAAACACCTGACATCAGCACCGGTTTTGGCGCAGCCAGACACAACAAAACCATTCGATGTGTACTGCGATGCATCCGGCATTGGGCTCGGATGTGTGCTGATGCAAGACCGAAGAGTGGTCGCGTATGGATCACGGCAGCTTAGGAACCATGAGCAAAATTATCCAACTCACGACTTGGAGCTCGCTGCCGTGGTGCTTGCACTGAAGATGTGGAGGCACTACCTACTCGGTAACCTCGTACATTTATATACCGACCACAAAAGCCTCAAGTACATATTCACTCAGAAGGAGCTGAATATGAGGCAACGAAGATGGTTAGAACTGATAAAGGATTACGAAATAGAGATCCATTATCATCCGGGCAAGGCAAACGTTGTGGCAGATGCGCTGAGCCGCAAGTCACACGTCAATAATCTGACCATCACACCGTTGGAAGAGAGCGAACCACCACTACATGTGATTCCACACGGAGCTCTCTACAACCTAGCTTTGATCCCCACCATCCGTCAAGAGATAGCGGCAGCCCAGAAGAATGACAAGGGCATGTCACATTTGCGGAGACGTATAGACAGTGGGGAGTTGAAATGTTTCCGGAAGGACGGAGACGGCGTCCTATGGTTCAAAGACCGGATCGTCGTACCCCGAAACCCGGAGTTACGGAAGAAAATCTTTGATGAGGCTCACTTATCAAAATTTTCTATTCACCCCGGCAGCAACAAAATGTATCAAGAACTCAGAAGCAAGTTTTGGTGGACACGGATGAAGCGGGAGACTGCAAAATACGTGTCCGAGTGTGATACATGTCGAAGGGTGAAGGCGGATCATATGCGGAAGCCGGGACTGCTGCAACCACTGGGCATTCCTGCCTGGAAGTGGGAGGACGTGAGCATGGATTTTGTCGTCGGTTTACCCACCACCTTACAGAAACATGATTCTGTGTGGGTGATCGTCGATCGGCTCACCAAAGTTGCCCATTTCATCCCGGTCAACACCAACTACAACGCCAAGAAGTACGCTGAACTGTACATCTCACGGATCCTATGCTTGTACGGCGTACCCCGTACTATCATTTCGGATCGGGGCACTTTATTTGTGTCCCGTTTTTGGGAGCAGCTACACGCTGCCTTGGGGACGAAGTTGATCCGTAGTTCAGCCTACCACCCGCAGACGGATGGGCAAACCGAGCGGGTAAATCAAATCCTAGAAGACATGCTACGAGCTTGCGCTATCAACCACGGCAAGAATTGGGATGATCACTTGCCGTTGGCCGAGTTTTCGTACAACAATGGGTACCAAGCCAGCATCAAGATGGCGCCCTACGAGGCGCTATACGGCAGGAAATGCCGCACACCACTGAACTGGTGTGAGTCTGGCGAGAGGGTTACCTTCGGGATTGACCTTGTCAACAACGCGGAAGAAAAGGTTCGACTGATTCAAGCGAACTTAAAAGCCGCTCAATCCCGACAGAAGCAGTATGCGGACCGGAGAAGGCGCCCGTTACAATTCGAAGCTGGAGACCACGTATATCTACGAGTGTCTCCAATGAAGGGCGTAAACAGATTTGGGGTGAGAGGAAAGTTGGCACCCCGATTCATCGGTCCATTCCAGATTACCGAAAGATGTGGATCGGTGGCATACCGGCTGAAATTACCAGAAGCACTTTCCGGTGTGCACGACGTCTTTCACGTTTCCCAGCTGAGGAAGTGTCTCAAGCTATCAACTACCGTTCAGCTGGAAGACATTGAAGAACTGCAACCGGATCTCACCTATCGGGAGGAACCGGTGCAGATTATTGATGAAAAGGCCCGAACCACACGCAACCGTACGTTGTGGTTCTACAAGGTTCTATGGAGTAATCACTCCATGGACGAAGCGACATGGGAGAGCGAAGAATTCCTTCGCACTAACTACCCCGACTTTTTCACGTCGCATATTCGGTAATTTTCCACCGTCCTCTCTCTCATTTTCACCTTATAATCTCGGGACGAGATTCTTTTAAGGGGGGAGGAATGTAAGGGCCTCAGTTTTTGACACTCATTTGCAGTGTTCATCACCACACCACACACCTCATTTGAGCAAGAATGATGAACACAAATGAAGAGCAAGTAACAACTATCAACATGCTCATTAGAGAACAAACTTACACATTGCAAAAGTGGTATTTCCCACATGTAATATAGATGGGCTGGACATAGGAAAACTCCTACACTTTGCTAAGGATGTCCATGCCAAGTTTCACCCAAATTCAAAACCTTTTTGAGGTCATTTTGGGTATAGTTAGGAAGAGGGCAGTTTGAAACTATATTCAAATTCAAACTATTTTCACCCACTGAATTTAAAAGTGGAAGGCATATTCTCACTCAGCACATTTTTGTGAGCTCACACACCAATTTTCACTCCATTTGGAGTTGATCTTGACATGAGCTAAGGGGGAGAAATTCAAACTTTATTTGAATTTCAAACTGAACTTGTGCTGAAATTCATTCAAACCAAACCTCATTTGAACTTTGATCAATTCAAATGGCTCTTGGGTGAATAATTTGAATTTCCAAGGGTAGAATAGGGTTCACTGTTTACCACAGCTGTTAGGAATAAATTTCAGAGGTTAAAAGAGGAGTGGGACCCACATGTCAGCCTCTGCCTCAAAGCAAACCGACTGAACCACAGTTCAGTCGGTTCCCGGCAGCTGTGCGCGCGCGCCACCGAAGGGGGGCAGCCGGCGCCAGCTCCTGCTGCGCGCCCCAAGCCGGAGGCCAGCCACCGGGGCTATTTATCCCCTCCCCGGCGTGCTTCAGTCACCATTTCCCCGAGCTACCGACGTGCACGACTGCTTTTCCCACTGCCATCACCGACGCTCGAGTTCCTGCTTGATCAAGCCGATCGCAGCTCCCTCCTTCCATTCCAAGGTCCCAGCAAGGTACTAGCGACCATCCTCCATCCTCCCCATTGCTAAAAATCGATTGAAACCGAGTGATATCGGCTGTGCCGAAAGATCGAACTCGGAACTGGAAACCGCCGCACCTCGGGCTCTCGTGGACAGCCCAACCTGGGCGTTGTCACGCCCGAGCCAAGGCACCCTTGGACGCGCGGGTGACCGGTGCTACTCATCCCCGAGCCACAGCTCGAGTGGTTGCTCACCGGCGGCGAATTTCCACTTTTCCCCTTTCTGTGTGCAGAACGACCTTCGGGTACGATTCTGTTTAATTCGTGCTCTAGAAAGGATTAGAGGGCCTCAGGCCACTCCCACACGAGCTAGACACGGTGACGCACAAGTTGCCTTCACAACTCTGGGCCGGAGAACCTCTGTGCCCGGCGTAATTCAAGGTCTACTAATGGCGGAACGAACGGGGGGTATCGGGCGCACGGTGAGGACCTATTTCGGGCCTTCCCCGAGCTGCCTCGAGTTCATGTCGACCTTCTCTGAGGTCCACTGATGCTCCCCGACCGATTTCCCAAGTAGCTGAGGTACTAGGAGAGTCAGCCGACATGGCCGAAGTTGTTCCGATATGGCGGCTCGTCGCCGACCATGCTCCGGCCGTTGTCATGAGCAGCTGACCCTCGGATCATGTTCCCCAAGTAAAAATAGGCAGGGGCGGCCAGAATCAAGAAGTTTGGAGCTGTACAGCAGCCAGCGGCGAGCCCTCCGGAGAGGTCCCTCGGCGGCGGGGCGCGGGTGTCGCGAGGTTGAAGAAGGGGGTGGACCCCAGCTGTCAGCGGCCGATATTTTGAATCGGGATCCGGCTGCGGTCGGGATCGGGTGTGCTGGCGCGCAAAATCCTTGTGGGCCGCGGTGTGCTGTCGCTTCGGCGTGCGACGCGTGTCCCCTGGGCCCACGCGTGAGTTTAAACTTTTCCCCGATTTTCAGATTTCCTTCAAACTTCAAATCCTTATAACTTTGGCTAGAAAACTCCAAATCGAGTGAACCAAATTTTGCTGGATTCAGCTCTCCGAGTACTTTCCAGAAAATTAAGTTTCACTTCATGAAATTCCTTAATTCTCCAGAATTAATTCCTTAAAGTTTAAACTGTTAGGAATTTTAACTGGAGAATCCTGTGGAGGAAAATCCTGAAATTTTGCTGGGAGGTTCACCAAAATATCCTTGAGCTACCATAAAAAATTTCAGATCCATTTGAGCTCACTTAGTCCACCTAATGGTGTGATTAGTAAAACTGTTCCAGAGAAAATAGAAAATGTTCAGAAACATTTTCAGAATTTTCTCTGAAATTGTTTAGCTCATATCTTTAGTTAGAGACTTCCAAATTAAGTGAGACCAACTCCATTAGAACCCTCTGAAAATCTAGTTTCCAGAAAGTCATAGTTTGTCTCATGAAAATCCCTAGAACACTCTAAGAGTTCCAATTAAGGTCAAGGACATAATTAATTGTGGAGGGCTCAAATGAGCTTTGCTGCAACTAAAACTTGACCAAGTCTTTGTTTAGGTTGTAACCAAGCCACAATAAAAGTTTCACAGTCATTAGGTCTATCTAGTAAAGGTTGTAGACTTCACAACTTCAAAGTTAATACAAATGCATTTAGATTAATACATACATTGTTCTTATCATGTAGTCGCTAAGGTCGAGGAGGAACCCGAAGTCCTAGACTTCGTTACTCCGGAGGAACAGCTAGCCTACGACCAAGAGCAGCAAGGCAAGCCCCGGTTTGCATTAACCTTTTTACAAATGTTTATTGTTTTGAGCACATCTTTGAATATTGTTCTTTGCATTAGAGTCTTGATTGGAAACCCAACTGCACAGCCAAGAAAACCATGGGTTGGGTTTAGGATTGAAAACCTCGTTAGCCACTGCATTGCTAGGATAGAGTAGGATTCGGTACAAGTCGAGTAGTTGGAACAACTCGCGAGAATAGGCTAGAGGCACATTGCTCGGGTAGAGATAGCACATGAACCACATGGCAAGAAAATGAGACCGAGCGGAGAGTAAGGGCAGCAGGACTTTGGGGCCTGTGTGCTGTAGCTCTGCTTGTGTCGATTGAGGACCGAGCCGTGTGCGGGCCTGTTGAACAAGCTAGAACAGTACCGAAGACCTACCGGCTATATGGGAACCGGGAAACTGATGTAACTCGGGTAGCTGGGTATTGAGGCATTGCCCGTCGTTCAGAGGGTAGGTTGAGAGCTCGAGGTGTAAATCAGCTGGCGGCACAGAGATGCGCGTGCAGGGACCTCTTGCTCGGGACGATGGGACCGGTTCAATATTTGGCTAACGGGTGAAAGGTAGTCGCGTACGGCGTCCGTGATGGTTGTTGTAGGCAACGTCGAGTACGGGCGTACGTGACGGGTTGTTCGGGTAATCCCTGCAGGTGTAAATCGATTATAATCGCCGTCCCTCACGGTCAGTGAGTACCACTTGTTCACTGTACCGTGACGTAGAAAAAACAGGCTAGTTACATGTTAAAATGTTGCTGATTGAAAGCTGGACATTGATTGTTAATGATATGCTGTAGCTTAGTGCTAACTAAAGTTCTTTTCAACTTTGGGCAAAGTACATGAGAGAAATGCGTTTCTTGTTTGATTGCGGCTCTCTCATGTGCCTTAGCGTAAAGTTCTCCACAACCTGCTGCTAAAACTTGAAAGTAAGGTTCTACTAATTAGGCGAGTCCTTGCAACTGATTTTTACCTCATGCAACCCATTACCCTCATGTAGAAGTTCCATGTTTAGGTGAGACGGGTCAGACTTGCTGAGCCTTCGTGCTCACTGCTTGTGTTTGAAGCTTTTGCAGGGTTCTATGAGGAAGGGACTCCCGAAGAGGAGACGGAACCCCAGGAGGGGAACCCCGTCGAGTGGGAGTCGTGCACGCCGCAGAGTTAGTGTGCGTGTGTGCTAGCAAGGACACGTTCGAGGGCTGAACGTGCACTTGATGCTTAGTCTACGTCCGCGAGTGTGGACTAAACTTATTTTGATGTAAACATGTTAATAACTTGTTTATGTAATAAAGCTTCCGCTTCCGCTTTGTACCTTTGACGTGTGTTATACGGTGCTGTGCAACGCAGCACCCCTCAGCGTGATCCTGGCTCGACAGGACCAGTGGGGTCGTGTCAGTGGAGCGGTGCGGGAGTCGGTTTGGCGACGGTGAGCAGGAGGTGGCACGCTTCCGTGAACAGAGTAGGTTCATTCCCTCTACTGTATGACATGTGGGGTCCACTGCCCCTCTCCCTCTTATCCTCCAATTCCATTTAAATTTGCAAATGAGCTCCAAATTTGATCAAACTCGGAGGATAGTCCAAAAGGAATGTGAGCAACACAATGGTGCACTGAAATTTGAATTTTGGTGAAGTCGGAATTTGAAACTGAGATTTAAATTCAAATTCAAATTTCCTCCCGTTTAAATTCCAACAAATAGGAAATCTTTTTCAAATACTCCGAAAATTTGCCGGGCTACCCGTGGATGTGCAGAGAATCAAATGGTAGCTTTAGATTTCCGTGTTCGGGAATTTTTGCAAGTTCAAGTTTAGACTTGGAGCTCACACCTTTAAATTCAAAAGTTTAAATTCCCTCATATTTTCTCTGTGTGAATTGCAGCTCCACTTGCTAAAATTTTGGGATTTCACAAATATGTGGGTTACTTCAGAATTAATTCTTTTTTTGCTTAATTGCTTAGAGAATTGTTCTGAATAAACCACTCAGTGAAAAGTGCTAATCTTTGGTCCAGATGACTTTCTTGTGACAAGGAACTCACATGAAAATTTTCAGCACCATTGGAGCTCTGGAAAACCACTGTTCTGTTTAACCTCTTTAGGTTATCAAAACACAAGTGGGGAAAACACTTAGCACTTGATCATGTTGATTAACCCAAACCCAAACCTTAGCACCTGTGTCATTTTAAATTCTTAAACGGAGTTCCAGTTTTTAAACTTGTCATTAGAAATTATTAGCAAAATCTTTACAATTAAATACTTGTGCATATTCATAACGTGTATCATCGACGTGAAGATATTGAAGAAGTTGACGTGGAGATCAAAGAGGGAAGAAAGCGAGTGATCAAGGATCAGCCTCAAGTTACCTTCACCAACTGAATGTTTATTAGTCACCTACAAAACAGGCAAGCCCAGGTTTTCATACAAGCATTTTTATAAAGTCTTTTCATTTCTAGAGATCATAGCTTTGAATAGTTGATTGCATTAGGTCTATATGATATTGAATACCCATGTGCATGATCAGAATTACCTAAGAGAGAAAGGGTAGACTAGAACCTCCTCGAGTGGATTTGGCTACGCTAAATGTTAATAGGAAAGGTCTGGTAGAAGTCGTGTAGTGGGAATCTACTCACGAGTTTAGGGCTTGATTTATTCGGAGCGGGTCAATAATAGAAACATTGAGGAAAGTTCACAAGGAAGAAATTGAGACCGGGCAGGGAGGTTTAGATGCAACAGGCTGCGGACCGTGCACGCATAGCCCTGCCTGTGTCGGTTAAGACCCTCCTTACTTGGCCCTATTGGACAAGTTTGAGTTGTGTACCAGGCGCATACTGGCTATATGGGACCCAGGAAACTGATGTACCTCATGAGATCCACATTGGAACTTTTCTAACCGTCTTAGGCTTTTGGCGTCAGGATAGTAGGAGGTAACTCGCTGAAGAACATATCACTGCGGGTATGTACCTTGAGGGAGCTTGCTATTCGGGGCAGTTAGACTGCGTCCTGTGTGGAAGAACTTGGGAAAGGTGGCCGCGTACAACATCAGTCGAGGTTGCTGCTGGCAACTTGGAGTATGGGTGTACGTGTCGTGTAGCCCGGGCGTGTACTGATTCGGATCACCGCCGCTCACGGTCATATGAGCATACTTGCCCACTGCGTCTTGACGTAGTAAGAACTGAACTGGTTTCCTTTTGGGTATTGATAAGGCTTATGATTTAACTTGTAATGGAACCATGCTTGCTGTAGAGATAGTGCTAATTAAAGTTTACTTCACTTTGTGCAAGAAGCATCACAACAAAGCTTTTCTTGTTTGATTGTGGAGTTGCGATGCTGTTCGGCTCAAGGTATTTACAATGAGGCTTAAAATCTGAAAGTTAAGGATCAACTGTAGGCGAGTCCTTTACGCAAAGTGAGCTAACCCATTTCAATCCGTCGTGCATGTAGAGTTTCTTGTTTAAGGGAGACGGATCAGTCTTGCTGAGCCTATGTGCTCAAGCTTGCTACATGAGTGGTTTTGCAGGTTAACATCGACGCTTATGAGAAGGTTGTCTGGTGAGACTCGGAGACTTCCGAGTCGTTTAACACATGGAGAACCCAGCCGCTGCAATGTCTTCGTGTTACTAGCGAGAGGAGTCCGCGGGCTGGACCTCTTCTCAAGTGCTCATTAGTTATTCGACGTGAGCTGATTATAGTGTTCCGCTGTAGCTATTTGATGTAAATTATTTACAAAGAACACTTGTAAGCTTCCGCTTTTGATTTATGTAATACATGTTTCCTTATATGTGTGCTGTTGGGTGCCGCATAACACGGCACCACCCAATGTGATTCCCAGGCGAGCGGCACGGCCCCGTGAATGAACGGGTGGCCAGGTCCCTGTCAAACCAACTCCTATAAAATGGTTGGGTAAGACTCGGCACCCAGGTTAACCAATTACATCGGTTTCCTGCTTATGTCAGTATGCCGTCTGGTACTGTTCAAAACTTGTCCAGCAGGTCCGCACACGACTCGGTCCTCAATCGACACCAACAGGGCTACACACGTGAGACCTCCGCTCACTGCATCATATCGCCCCTGCTAGGTCTCAGTTTTACATTCTTAATCCATTCTCTACTCTTTTCAATCCCGTGTGATAAATCACAATCTTAACTCGCGAGTAGATTCCAACTACTCGACTTCTACCGAGATACTAAGAACATTACCATGGCATTCTCTACTCGTCAAGTTGTAAACTACCCAACCCTCCATAGGATTTAAAAGTCATGCAAGTGGGATTTCAATCACCTTAACCCTAATGCAAGCATTTCAACCTAGACATAAGTGATACAAATGAAAACTTTGTAAAAGGTAATTAAATGCAAACCGGGGCTTGCCTAGTTGCGAGTCAAAGGAGAAGTTAGCTTCTGGTGGGAGGACGTCCAACGGCTCCGGCGTGTCCTCAACTTCGGTCACTATATGAAATGTAGCAAAATATATGTATAAGTGCTAGTGTTACATAAGAGATGAACTACTATTACTAGCTACTGCTGTTTAGGTTCCTTAATTTGCCTTGGGATTTTTACAGTGGATACTAGACTCTCTAAGGATGATGTTAGCAAAATTTGGAGAAATTTCATTGAACCTTGTGGTCTCCTAAATTCCCACAAGTACAAAGCTTCTCTGGATTTTGATCCCAACTCTGAAGTTTTGACATGGCTAACAGTGAAAATATAATTAGAGAAGGTCTCTATGGTTCTAACAAAATTTGTTTCACAAATTTTGGACATTCCTACTAAAAGTTATGGTCATTTGAAGTTGGAACCTTTTTTCTGAAATTAATTCTATGATTTTTTAGCTAATTTATTTAACCCGGAGATAACCTACTGATTAAGCCATCTTAATCAGCTCCAAAAATCCTAAGGTTTTTACTGGAGATCAGGAACTAGGAAAAGGATTTGCTGCCCAAAATTGGGAATTTTTCATAGAGTTTCCTTACTGGAATTAATATCTAAAGGATTTAATAAAAAGAATTCCACAAAAAATACTGGGCATTTCCATAGCAATCCCTTTGTTCCTCTGTGAAGTACTCCTTATGAGGATTCCAAAAAAATTTGTCTCACACTTTTTGGAGTTTTCTACACAAAGTTATGGTTTTGCAAAGTTGCAGCCATTATTGGATTTAATTTCCCACAGAGAAATTCAAAATCGGGGCCCACGGGTCAGTTGTGTCTTCAACCTCCCACTAGAGAGCGTGCATGCACACAGGCACAGATCGTGGCGTGCCCTTCTCCTCCGTTTTTCCACAAAATTGGCCACGGTTTCGTGCTACACGTTCCTCACAACACGACCTAGCAGCCGGGCAAGGTCTCCTCCCCGCCTGGAAATGGCCGGAGGTGGGTCGGCATCGGCGGGGCGGCTCAGAAGCGTGGCGCCGGCGAGGAGTGGCGCATCCCGAGATTCTCCCGGCGAGCTAAGGTGCAGTACACCATCCCTAGAGGTCGTAGAACATGGAACGGAGCTCAACTCTCGCAGCAAATGGTGGCAAACTAGTTGTCACCGTGGACCCCGGCGTTTTTAGCCAACGGCGGCAAATTTTCGTTGCCCAGGGCGGAGGAAGGCTGGTTAGCTTCGGGATTCGGCGTGGGAGGGTGCTAGGGTTGCTGTATGATGTAGCTTGAACCAGAAAAAGGACGATCAAGCACTTTGGACGAATTTTCAGATTCTTGTTTAGGCGATTTTTCAAGTACACCAGTACAAAAATTCAAAATTCGGTGAGCCGGTGGTGGGAACAAAAAAGAGGACTACGGGAGCATGATTTATACATCATGGCGCACCTTTGAGTCATGTTGGTCGTGCCGGAGAGGGTCGGAGTGGGTGGGACACCGTGTAACCGAGAAGGGGTGAAGTGCTCTGTTTTTTCGGAGAAGATCGGCTCGGTCAAGGCGAAGGAAGGCAGGGGATGAGCTGAAGAGCGGTGAAAATCGTCGAGGAGTCACTGGCGCAGCTCCAAGGCAGTTAAACCGGTGCCAGAACCTTTCAGGACTGATCGGCGCTGAGGCAGCCGAGGGTGGGCTCCGAGGGACGTTTGAGTGTGCGAGCAACTTTCTGTTCGTGGCTTGACCGAGCAGTATACGAAGCAATTGTGTTTGCACCCGTGAGACCTAGCAGGCAGCTGAAGGAAAGATCAACCGCCTCGGTGAGCAAGCACAGAGGAATTTTGGTGGAGCTGCATGCTGCTCGGTGTCAAGCGCGCACAGAACAGAAATCGGATTGTTTTCTGTTTTCAATGACATGCGGGTCCAACCGGTAGTCTCCCCCCTAAACAACAGTGGATCCCCAACTTCAAATTCAAAATTCGCAGCCATTCCCACAAACTGAATTTAATAACCGGGAGTTAACCTTCCGTTACGTTCAAAACTTTAAATTCAGAGCTTTCGGTTCAGTTCTGGTGTGGGGGAAATAATGCCAGGGGTTGCTGTTTTTGTGAGCAAAAGATCACGCCGGATGCTACTCAATCCTACGAGCTGGTCGCCAGCGCGACGGAAGCAGCGAGGAGGTGGCCTCCGCTTGCAGCTCGGTTGGTGAGTGAGAGGATCACGCCGTGAGGTGTTGAAGCCACAAGCAGGTCACCAGCTCGATGCAAGAGGCTGGAGGTGGCTGCCCTGGGTGGCGCTCTGAGGAGGCTCGGGTGGTGTTCGACAGCCAACAGAGGAAAGTCTTCGGGAGCAAGTTAAAGTGGATCAATGACATGTGGGGTCTACCCCCTTAATTTCTCTTCTTATCCTCCCAATGTTTCCAAAAGATCTTCATTCATGTAAATCCCCTCAATCTGATATTTTGGGAGTTTAAACATGGGCGGAAATTTGAATAAACCAAATCCAGTGTGAAGTTTACTTTCAAATTTGAATTCAGCTCACATTTGGAAATGATCATGTTTAACTCCTTTTTAGCCCACCCTAAATCAGGATGTGGTCACCATGAATCTCCTCGAATTCAAAGTTATGAGGATACATGTGTATTCAAATTTTTTGGCAGCAACATGAGGGGAACATTTGAGTTCAAATCTGAATTTAAACTCTCTCTTACACATGAGAACTTTACACATGGTGTTTAATTCACCCTTGGCTTAAAACATTTCAAATGAATGTGAGAGCTCGTTTGGTTGGACACCCATGTGCATCATCACGTGTATAAAGTTTTTGTAAGTCCCGTTTTCATGCATTCCACATGTTATCTGTATCCAACCCTCTGTTTATTGCCTTTACATTTTTGGGACTTTTACAACCATCCTATCAGCTGTTATTTTCCCACCCGGGGAGAAAATCAAGTATGAACTATTTGTGGGAATGATAGACAATTGATATTTAATAACATAAGATTGACTTATGAAATTATGGGTGGCACCGGAGTCAAAAAGTATGACTACGGGACAATCTAAATAAGAAAACGTACCCGCCAGGACGGGTTCACCTTCCAGCACGTCTTCGATCACTACAGGATTCCTGTAAACATACGACGGCTAAAACCGTCGTATATAAAGCAGAAGCCGTCGTATATAGTTTATATACGACGGCAGTTGTTTATATATGACGGTTTGTGGCCGTCATATATAATTTGTCGTATATATAGTTATATACGACGGGGCCGTCGTATATAACAGTATATATACGACGGCCGCTTATATACAACGGCCCGTTTCGTGGACTTGGCCCAGTGGACCAGGGCCTTTATATACGACGGCTGGGCCCTGGCTGTCGTATATAAGCCCTTATATACAACAGCCGCTGGGCCCTGGCTGTCGTATATAAGGTCTTATATACGACAGCCTGGCCCCGCCGTCGTATATAATTTAGGCTTATATACGACGGCCCTGTATAGCAGCCGTTGTATATAAATTATACAGGCCGTCGTATATAAGCTTTTCCATTTTTTTTAAAAAATAGAAAACGGCTAACCTGGCTCGATGGCCAGCTACACATACAAAGACAATAAAAAACAGTTTGATATATAAATTCACAACAAAGTGCAATAGTACACATCGACAATCACAAAGTCTGACACAAATGAAAACAAAATCACAAATCTATTGATTACTAGCCCCTCCACTACCTCCGGGAGCGAAGAAGTCATCCTGCCGCGGCGAACCTGGCGCCCTTAGCTGTGGCGATGGAGTCTGAGCCTCCGTCCCTGATCCCTGCGAAACAAAGTGACATGTACAAGTTTACAATTTTTTTTCTAGTTTCATTAGGATTCTTAGCGGTTGGGGCTTCCACTTAATGTAACTTTCTTTTTATACCTGTACTCCAGGAAACTGCTCCTGTGGTGGCGACGGCTCCAGCACGAACGGAGGTGGCTTCCACAACGGTATCTGGATTTGCTGCCCTTGCTGTCGAGCTAGCGCCTGCCATTTCAAACATTACAATTTACAAAACTAATTGAAATGCAATGTAATTAAACTATAATTGTATGTTTCTTACTTCCATTGCCGCTTGCATCTGTGCCATATAGGACGTATGGTACGCCATGGCAGCCCTGTTGTTCTCTCGCTCTCTCGCCAAGGCCTCCTCCTGCCGAGCCAAGCTCTCCCGAAGCGCCATGACTTCGAGATCTCTCTCGGTGACACGGCGGCTGGAGGAGCCTGCAGCCGAAGACTGCGAGGAGCTGCCTCTCGCAGGTCGTGCCTCCCTAGAGTTGACGACTCCAGAGAATATGGCAAGACTAGAAAAACGAATCAATTCAAGGTAAAATTAAATAATGTTGAATTGAAAACAATGAAAGTAAATGAATTCACCTTCCGTGTGCTTTTCCACCTCCGCTTGCATACGCGGCTTGAGGGTCGATGTTCGCGGAGTTTTCCCAGTCGAACCCTTCGCCGTGTATCCTCACAGCCTCTTGCCCATACCTAATCTGAAAAAACAATGAAATTGTGTAAGTTCAACAACATATATAGTGTCAAATAATTTCAGAGGTCATGAAACTTACCAGGCGCTCCGCTGCGTACTGACTACACTGCTCCGGCTGAGAAGGGTCAGCGTGACCTCTCCTATAGACCGCAGTAGCACTCGGTCGCACGCCAGTCTCCTTTTCCTGTGAACATATGTTAGTACGAACAATCTACATTATGAATATAATAAAAACTACCAAGAAACTTACCATCCGTTTAGCCATTCGCACAAAACCTTGGACGCCCATACCGTGCTTCCCTGAGCTCCCTCTGCCATCTCGAGCCTTCTTGGACTTAGCGATGAACTCATCGCTAGCCCAATACCTGCAAAGGGCTCGGTAATCTTCAGTTCGTCCCTGTAACCAAGGGACACTAACCTGCACACATGCGTAGTTCATTAGGTGTTACTTAGCAATATTAATATGAATAATTTAAAGATTACGCAACCTACCTCTGCGTATTGCTCCTCCGTCAAGTACGTGTCGGAGGCGTCTCTAAACGACCCAACCTCGTGGTCGTGGAGCTTTAAGTAGTCGTTAACTACTTGACTCCGAGCGTTTGAAAGCATTTGCATAACAAGCTTCCGAGCGTTTACTTCGAACACGGAGCGGGCGTGATCCATCTGCTCAGCCGGGTCCTCAAGGCGGTACCTGAGCTGTAGGAAGTCAACACAGTTCGACATATATGCACGTTAATATTTGAAGGAACATAAAGAATTGAAACTTCAAATATTTATGAAAGTTACTTACCCAAAAATCTGCCCACACGACTCCCTGTAGGTTGTCGTTCTCCCGGTGAGGAACGCGCGCGTAGTCATCCCACGACGTAGCTGCACGTCCATCAATCGCACCGGGGTAGTGCAGACGCACTAAGTTCCCGATGCAACCGTTCACCGTCCTGTGGTGTTTCTGCCCGTCGTACGAGAGGTCCTCCCAAGAACTAAAAAGTTGTTTGTTAAGTCATTAAGTAAGATCATAGTCTTTGAGAACAAATAGAAATGAATACTTTAGTAATGTGTTACCTGTCTCCAACCGGACGAATAATTACCGGCTCTCTAGGAATAGGTGGAGGACCAACAAAGTTACTCCTCCTCGTGCGTCTCCTCCGCTGCGGCACCACGTCTGGTGACCCAGAAGGCTGGTCACCGGACGTGTCCTCAGGCTGGGTGCCCTCGGGCTCGCTGGGCAGACTACCCTGGGGGTGGCTGCCGGAGGGCTGGCTACCAGAGGGCTCGCTGCCCGAGGGCACGCTGCGCTGCGTACCCGTCTCCTGAGGTGCCGCTCTGGCCTTGGACTCATAGTCCGAATCAGACTACAATGGTAAAGTAAGTAAGCTAAATTGAAAAAGTGATTTTAATAATTTTGTGCATTGTAGAAAAATTTACCTCTGTACGCTGCAAACTGACAACCCTGTCCCGCAACTCTGGACACGCACTTAACAGCTGAGTGCGTCTGCTCCCGCTGTAAGTGGAACCGTAGAAGTAGTCGTCCCTCTCCTGCGAGGGGAGGAAACCCCTCACACTCGGCGCCTTCTTCCCCTTTGAACCCTTGCTTGACGACATCCTAATCAGTTTAAAAAGTAATTACTCCTAATCAGTTTCAAAAGTAATGTAAGCAATAATTAATGTCACTTTCATTTAAAAGAACATTACTCGTAATCAGTTTCAAAATTCATCAACATCATGATCATCAACATCGCGATCTGTCGCCTTGAGCTGTTTACGTTTCCGCTTTCGCATTGTAGATGTCTCTACATCTGCAACGTCTCCTACTAAGTTATCGAGTCCTACACCAGACTCGACGATAAAAGAGTCTGGCAACTCTTCGTCTTGGTAAACTTCTTCAATGTCTCCACTATCATGATAACCATCATCTCCAGGAGTATACAAGCGCTCACGAGGATTCACTTTATATACCACCCACCAAGTGCTAAGCTTCTTACATGGATAAGGTAGATAATACACTTGTTCCACTTGATGTGCAAGAACGTATGTATCTAAACCTCGTAAGCGTTCGTTGTGATTCACTTCCACCATGCCAAATTGATTTTCTCGAGTTCCATGATTGTTATCAAACCAATCACAATCAAAGAATACCACTCGAAGTTCTTTATTGCCAGTGAAAGTAAATTCCAGAATTTTGTTAATGATTCCATAGTAATTGGTTTCTTTCCCTTGTGAGTCGATTGCTCTCGTCACAACTCCGCAATTTGATGTTGTTGCGAGAGGACGAAGAGTTTCGAATTGAGTTGTACGGAATCGGAAGCCATTTACGTCATATCGACCATAGCTTCTAATTTTCACTAATCCATAAGATAGTTGTCGTAAATCTTGATGGATGTCTGTGTTCACTAATACATAAGCTCGAAACCAGGATAAGAAATTTGGCCCTCCATTAATTCCAGCCCGTCGCATCGTTTCTACTTGCTTTCTCGTTGGTTGATGCTTATGTTTCCAGTTTTGGTTGTGGAACTCACTGTACATACAAAACACATGCCATCGACATTAGCATACATGTATTGGTAAATACAATAATCATCATAAATGTAAGAGAAACACTTACTCGAAATATTTCTCCATGCCATCGATATTAGCATACATGTAGAGTAAAGCAGCAGTCCTTTCTCCTTCAGTAAAATCGTATGATGTGCTGCGCTAAGCCGCGGGGGGGGGGGGGGGATGGGGGATCGGAGGCCAAACGCCGCGGGGGGGGAGTGGGGTAGGGCGAGGCGGCCTAGGTTGTTCACATCGTGCTTTTATAGACGTATACGTTACCACTAAATGGGTTTTATCGGGCCCTAAGCCCATTTATGTACATATAGTACTTTCAAACACTCAAACAATCGAAACAATAATCAATTAAACTATTAACTCATATGCATTAATCATCTAAGCAATTAACAACTCATCTAAACAAACATAATTACCGTAGTTAACAAACTTATCAATTTTAAGCAATTAAAAAACACCTAGCTAGCAATTCAAATAAATATGGGCAATAATTAAACCTAAACATATCAATTCATCTAAAGCTAAGAAATTATCCACCTGTCGGGCGGGGTGGCGGCCGGGGCGCCGGCTGTCGGGGGCGGCCGGGGCGGCGGCTGGCGGCGGCGGGCGGGCGGCGGGTGGCGGCCGGGGCGCCGGCTGGCGGGCGGGGGGCGGCGGCCGGGGCTGCGGCAGCTGGGGCGGCCGGGTGGCGGACGGGGGGCGGCCGGGCGGCGCCTGGCGGGCGGCGGCCGGGTGGCAGGCCGGGGCGCTGGCTAAGCCGCAGGGGGGGAGGGCGATGGGGGATCGGAGGCCGAACGCCGCGGGGGGGGGGGGGGGAGGAGGGGGGTGGTAGGGCGAGGCGGCCTAGGTTGTTCACATCGTCCTTTTGTAGACGTATACGTTACCACTAAATGGGTCGTATTGGGCCCTAAGCCCATTTATGTACATATAGTACTTTTAAACACTCAAACAACCGAAACAATAATCAATTAAACTATTAACTCATATGCATTAATCATCTAAGCAATTAACAAATCATGTAGACAAACATAATTACCGTAGTTAACAAATTTATCAATTCTAAGCAATTAAAAAAACACCTAGCTAGCAATTCAAATAAACATGGGCAATAATTAAACCTAAGCATATCAATTCATCTAAAGCTAAGAAATTATCCACCTTTCGGGCGGGTGGCGGCCGGGGCGCCAGCTGTCGTGGGCGGCCGGGGCGGCGGCGGGTGGCGACCGGGGCGCCGGCTGGCGGGCGGGGGGCGGCCGGGGCTTCGGCCGCTGGGGCGCCGGCTGGCGGGGGTGGCCGGGGCAGCGGCCGGGGGGCGGCCGGGGGGGTGTCCGGGCGGCGCCTGGCGGGCGGCGTCCGGGTGGCAGGGCGGGGCGGCGGCCGGGGGGGGGGGGCGGTTGGGGTGGCGGCGGGCGGGCGGCGGCCGGGCGCGGGCGGGCGGCGACCGGCGGCGGCGGGCGGCGACCGGCGGCGGCGGGCGGGCGGCGGCGGGAGGCTCGGGCTCGGGTCGGCGTGGGCGTGAATGCCCGCGCCGACCCGAGCCCCCGCGGGTATATAAGCCTTATTTACGACGGCCACAACATGGGCCGTCGTAAATAAGGCTTATTTACGACAGCCTCGGTGTGGCTGTCGTATATAACTGCTATATACGACGGCCTAGGGTTGGCTGTCGTATATAACTGCTATATACGACAGCCTAGGGTTGGCTGTCGTATATAAGAACTATATACGACAGCCATATACTTATATACGACAGCTTCGGCTGACCGTCGTATGTAAGTTTATATACGACAGCTAGCCGTCGTATGTTATACTGGCTGTCGTATGTTGCCCTGTTTCCTGTAGTGGATGGCTAAGTGGTGGACGTTGCCGGGTTTTTGTGCTGGTTTCTTGGGCTGGTTGCGGGGCTAATTTGCACCATGATACGGTGCTGCACCCCTGCCCTGTTGCTGCTCGGGGCAGTCCTTGGCAATATGCCCGACACGGCCACATGTGAAGCACGTGTATGGTGTCGGGGTCCCTCCGAATTGAGGACAGAATCCCGGTGCACGCTGTTGAAATGGAGTCGCACGTGGAACAATCCTTTGCTGTTGCTGTGGTGGATACGACGTTCGAAAGCTTGGTGCATTTAAATTGACGACGGCGAAACTAAGGCGGTCACGCCGGTAGCTGCCATCTCTGACCGGATGGTGAGCGATACACCACGCGGTACTTCTGTGGTGCCCCACCACTGTTCCTCGCCAGCGCGCTGGTTTCCTCTTATCACAACCGCGCTCGTGATGGGCATCTTCTTGTACAATCACGGCATTGACAAGGTCGTTGAATGTGCCGCGGTTGCTTTGGGCGAGATGGACCTTCATTTTTTTAATTCAGGCCCCGTAAGAACGTGTTTCACTTCTGCTCTTCCGGTCCCATATATTCTGGTGCATATTGCGCCAGCCAGTTGAATGCTCTGGAGTACTCATGAGCACTCCTCTCGCCTTGTTTCAGCTCCAGAAACTCCTGGAGTTTCCTCTGCATAACACCGGGAGGTATATGATAGGTGCGGAACGCCTCCCGGAACTCCACCCAAGTGACGGCATGGCCAGCCGGTAATGAGGCGATGTAGTTCGACCACCATGTACCGGCTTCCCCTTGAAGCTGTTGCGCTGCATAGAGCGCCTTCTGGTGTTCGGTGAACCGAAGTAAACCGAACTTTGCCTCAAGAGTATGGATGAAGCTGTCCGCCTCCAAAGGCTCTTCGGCCTCCGTAAAGACCGGTGGATGGGTCGCCTTGAAGTCCGAATATGAACTATGTTGGGGCTGGCGTTGCCCATTGTCTTGGCATCCTCCTGGACAGGACGCATTCTGCTGCACCAGCATCCACAGCAACTCGGTTTGCTCGTCGCGCGAGCCGAGTACTGCGGCGAGAACCTCCACAAGATTTCTTGGAAGTTCTGGTGGTGGAGGAGGTGGTTGCTGCTGCGTTGTGGTTTGCTCTGGGGGTGGAGACTCATCACACACGAACCTGACTAAGACCTCCCTCCTCTTGCGTAGACCGTGTACGCACCATTCTGCATTCACACCATTCAAACGATCAGCACATGTTTGTTTACTTCATCCAGTCTATACAATAGTAGTGTGAGAATGGAACAATAATACGCATAACATTTACACATATGGATAAAGTATAAACTTTATACAACGTATACATCCATGGACCATGTCACACGATCGAGTTCCAAAGTAATGAACTATATGGATTAAAATTTCATTTCGACCATCGTGGGTCGCCACGGGATGTTAAGTGCGTTAGTATGCATAAATCCTTGCTATTGTACAAGACCCAAACATGTCCCCTCTCGAAGTGATATGTTGAATGCATAATATTTTAGACTCCCACTCACTGTTTTACAACAGCCACTGGATATCGAAATGTGAAACCAAGTGTTTTGAATCGAAAACTTCACACATGGTTTTCCCTGTCCAGCTTCTGGTCCAGCAGGCCAGTTTGAAGAATTTAACTGTTTTGACCACTTTGGAGGCAAAATCTGGACTAATGTCAACAACAAAGTTGTAGTACACTCAAAAAGGAATCCATATTATATTTATTTGCCCCCGTAGCCTTTCTAGTTTATGAGTTATGATTTCTACAAGTTGACAGATTTTTCTCAGGAATTTTGACAGCACCTCCTTTACAAGTGGCTGTTTTGTTCACAAGATTCCAACTATTTCTACCCCCAATCAAGGAAAACACTGAACTATAAAGTTGTAGCCCATATCCTACCCTTTTCAGCGGTATCTTACTTGACTCTTGGAAATTTTTCTACAATAAGTTATGGTCGAAATGCAGAAAATTCAGGGGAGCATTTTTGGTCTGCCCCGTTTCTGGACAGTGCATACTCATCTGAGATTTTCATCCATTTGGAGGGAGATTTTTGTTCTGGAGTTCTACAGAAAAGTTGTAAAATACTTCAAAACCTTTCCAGGATAGTATCAACACCTTCAATGGTTCAACCAATCATAAGTTATATCCTGTTTAAGTTCAGCAAAAATTCTGCTGAAAACAGGGGAGGTTGCTCCTATATCTTTGGAAATGAATCTACACTCCCAATTGACTCTCAGTTTAATATGGGAGTTTACTAACCCCTAAATTGGAGTTTACTAACTCCAATTTGACTCTTTTCATTGAAAATATCATTTTAATGAAACTAATAACTCATCTCGGTACTACGTTTCCTCACCAAAGAAAAATCCTAAGCCGGTATTCTGGCATTTACGTGTCAAATGGTGGAACTAAAGACATCACTAACAAATGATTTCTAAACGTCATGCTCTAACATGATTAATGTACCTGCAGAATACTACACAATAATGGTGCACACAAGGTTTTTAACATTTCAGGCAGGTCCATATCATAGTAAAAACATACGGTCCGTATCATTGTCATACGGATTGTCCTTGAGTCAAGCCACGTCTCAAAGTACATGGTCGTGTTTTCACACCACACGACGGGGAACTCTTGTAGAGCGCGAAAGGGTCGTCACAGTTGGGAATTTTATCAACCCAACGGATACCACCTACTGACTCACGACCGTTGAGGCACGCCGATGGCGAGCGCTGTGTATGGCCCTTTGAACATTGAACATTCAAGAGTTGCATACTATCGTGTTTCTTACCACACGATGGGGTATTCTCGCTTTTGCCTAAAGCACGCTGGAGATCAGCATTTTCATATGCCCTCAGAACCACGAAAAGGTTCAGAAACTCATATTCACTACTGTGCCAAGCAACGGTAAACCATTCCATACTATTACTCGTATGGCAAGCTTACCGCAATTGATCCGCCTGCGATGGCATACCTTAACTCTTACCTGACGTCGGAGCGTCGTTACAGAATGTATAACACATAAGTTAGCTTTTCCACCTTAATATCTACTACTATCATAAACCTTATGTGGGCATAGTGACTAATCCTCACTCGACTACTTCTAAGTTTTCAAAATAGGATCTTTTTGAGCGTGCTATTCCCAATGCGGCTCTGATACCACGACTGTGGGGGACCACTTCGTGGTTCTCCCACTCTGGGATCGCAAAGGGTGGTGCCGTGCGATGCCGCATCCCACAGCACACGAGAAAAGATTAA
Organism: Neostapfia colusana; assembly: GCA_030760725.1. Classification (NCBI taxonomy): domain Eukaryota; kingdom Viridiplantae; phylum Streptophyta; class Magnoliopsida; order Poales; family Poaceae; genus Neostapfia; species Neostapfia colusana. Next base: position 55,482,158 of record JASWHV010000014.1, on the reverse strand, counting down.
GAACAACATACAAAGTTTTATTTTACATAGAAACAACGGAAGTCTTTTACAAACTTAATTATACAATGGAAGTATTATTCTTAACTACACTCTCACACTAACTAAGCAAAAGTGCAGCCGTCCAGCCCGGGGACGCTACACACTAGCAACACTCACACGACGATCATGGCGGCGTGTAGGGCTCCAGCTCGGCCGTGTACCCTGACGGGGGGCATCGCCTCGTCCTTGGACCCTTCCTCATAACTCTCACCTGCAACAGCTCAAATATTGCAATCATGAGCACGATGACTAGCAAGGCTTAACTGACACTCCTAATCATGAAACTCTACATGCAGGGTTTAGTAATAAAGGAAATGACATTTGCGATAAAGGCACGCCTACATGTTAATCCTTACTTTCAGTTTTATAGCAGCAGATTAATATGCCTTAGGCAGCACTCACATCGGAAGTACACAATCAAACAAGAAATGCTTTCCTCCGATGTGGTTATGCCCAAAGTGGAAAATCAACTTAATGAGCTCTACATCTACAGCATACAAGGTATCAAGATAATGTTAGCTCAATGCATCATATTCTGCTGGCTTCTTTCAGTTATTACTATGTCACAGCGCAGTGAACAAGCGGTACTCAAATAACCATGAGGGACGGTGATTGCAATCAATAGACACCCGGATAACACGTCACATACACACACTTTCAGAAGTGTGGTGCTTCACACCTTCCTACTCTGTTGTATGCAGCAACCTTTCAAAGGAAATCCAAATGTCGAACCGGTCCATCCGTAATGGGCAGGAGGTCCCCGCTTGGAGCGTGTCTGTGCCCACCGGCAGATTTACATCTTGCTACCCTCAACCCACTCCTATAAAATGGTTGGGTAAGCCTCGGCATCCAGGTTAACCAATTGCATCGGTTTCCTGGTTCCCATATGCTAGTATGCATCCGGTACTGTTCAAACTTGTACAGCAGGACCGCACACGGCTCGGTTATCAACCAACACCAACAGGGCTACGCACGTGAGACCTCCGCTCACTGCATCCTATCCCCCCTGGTGGGTCTCAGTTTCACATTCTTAAGCCATTCTCCATCTCTTTTCATCCCATGTAATAACGTCTTGTCTCACAAGTAGATTCCAACTACTCGACTTCTATCGAGATCATAAGAAAATTAGCATGGCATTCTCTACTCGTCGAGTTGTAAACTACCCAACCCTCCATAGGATTTAAAAGTCATGCAAGTGGGGTTTCAATCACCTTAACTTCAATACAAGAATTTCACCCTAGACATAAGTGATACAAATGAAAACTTTGTTAAAGGTAATTAAATGCAAACTGGGGCTTGCCTGGTTGCGAGTCAAAAGGAAAGTTAGCGTCGGGTGGGAGGACTTCCAACGGCTCCGGGGTGTCCTCAACTTCGGTCAAATATGATATGCAACAAAATAGATGTAAAAGTGCTAATGATTTATAAGAAGTAAACTTCTACTCATAGCAACTGTTATTTAGGTTCCAGTGGATACTAGACTCTCTGAGGATGATTGGAGCAAAATTTGAGAAATTCTCATGGCAGCTTGTGGTCTCCAAAATTCCCACAAATACAAGGCTTCTCTGAATTTTGATCCCACATCTGAAGTTTTCACATGGCTAACAGTGGAATATCTAATTAGAGAAGGTCTCTAGGGTTCTAACAAAAATTTTTCACAATTTTTGGAGTTACCTACAGGGAGAAATGAATTTTTGAATTTGGTGAACATTTCTGAAAAAGTTTCTCTTTGGTTTGAAATTTTCAAATGAAAGCTGAGCTTGGGAAGACAACTTAGCCTAGCAATTGACTCCAATGAATCTCAATTTTTTACAGGAGATAACTAATATTATGAAGAATCTTCTGGCCAAATTTAATGAAATTCCATAACAGGGATCTTCCAGAATGAATTCCCAAATATTTAAATTCAATCAATTTTGGAGAAAATCCCAGCGATCTTCAGATCAAATTCTCTGCATTTCTGCAAAGTAGTGACTGAGAGGAATCCAACAAAATTTGTTTCACAAATGTTGGACATTCCTACTGAAAGTAACGGGGTTTCAAAGTTTGACCTAAATCTGAAATTCGGGAAAAGTTTAAACTCTGGTTCTGGGCCCCACTATTTAAATCGGCCCACTGAGCACGCGGCCACACCGCAGTCCATGGGGTCTCCCAGCGCAGCCGCACCTGATCCCGTGCCACAAGCCGATCCCCGCATGGAGACAGAGGCTGACCGGTGGGACCCCGGCCTCCTTCGTCTACCTCGTGCTGCCCGCGCTTCCCCCGCGGCAACCCTCGCCGGAGAGCTCGCGGGAGCAGGTTCCGGAGTGCCGCCTGTGAGTTTTACACCATGCTGATCATGATGGTGGAGTCAGGGAAGGGTGACAATGACCGGAACATGGCTCGCACCGGCGGCCATGTCGAGCTCCACATCGGCGACTTCGTTCTCACTCGGCAATGGGTCATTTGGGCTAGGGTTCGCTCCAAAAGCACCAGTGAGGCATGGACGACCTCGACCTATAGCCCGTTCTCCATGAAAACCACTGTAGATGGGACCTCACCGGCGACGCGAGCCCGCAAAACGACGGCAGCGACAAAAACTCGGTGTCCGGTACCTCTACTTGATCATTTGAGCTGCTAGGTCTTCGGAAGGGTTCGCAAGCGTGTGTAGAAGCTGTCCTAAGTTCATCTACCGTGGAGCTACTCGGAGCATGATGAATTTCTCCTTTCCTTCACCTCGGTTCTAACAAACCACTGGCGACAAACTCCAAATTCCGGCCGTCCTAGGCTACGACCTAGCTCCAAACTTGGAGGACAGCAAGAGGGTTTGACAACGAACCTAGGATGCTGATTGGTTGAGTGGAAGAGGTCCTGTAATGCTGGGGCGACGGTGAACGAAGGAGGTTCCCAACGTCGGAACGCAGAGAAAGCTTTTGCTGCGCCCGAGCTCGTGCAAGCCGAAGGTCGGGTGTTTTCACGTTGGGGACATTGAGGACAAGCCCTGGGTTCGTTCTATTGCTCAGCCGGGTTGTGTGCAACTGAGAGCGCCGGTTTCCGATTGATGGATGAGGCGGCGCGAGCTCTGTCCGGTCAGTGGAAACGTTTCTGTTCACTAGGTGCAGTAACTCGGGAAAACGATGAAGACACGAGGTGGAGTGTCGAGGTTGCTCGGTTGAGGCTGAGTACGTGGAGAAAACAACTGAGGTGGAGGGCACGTCTTTGGCCGGCAGATCGTGCTGCCGCTCGGTGGCACGCCGAGGTGAAACAGAGTCGGCTGAGACAAATTTGTGTGGCTGACTGCTGGGTCCCACCCTCTCATTTCTTATTCATTTTTTCACTAATATTTTCCCCAGCTACTCACAATTAAAAGCTATACTTCCACACCAAGTCCTGATTTGAATTTTTTAAATTCAAATGGACTGAATTCTAGTGTGGAATTAGAAATGTATTTGGCTCTTTGAATTTGATTTTGAATCTTCCCTCTTGCATTGCTCCAAAAGAATTGTAAACCAAACTCAAATAATCTGAATTTTGGCATGGATGCTAATTCAAATGTGAGGAACACGTTTGTGAAACCAACTTTCCACTTTGGAGGATCTTGAATTTGAAACTGAAATTCAAATTCAAGTTTGAGGGCTTCCTCTCTTAATCCCAAACAACTAGTAGAACCCCTCCAAATGAGCTGAAATTTGAGAGGCCTAATATTTTGATCATGGAGACCCAAGTCATGAATTTAGTGTGGCTGCTCTCTAGGATCATAGACTAGATCCCACAGACCAACACTAGTCTTTTCTCCGCACTTTGTCCTCACTCGTGCGTACCTAGGAATGCTTCCCAGTCGGTCACCCATCCTCAAATTTCTCCAGTCCAAGCACGCTTAACCCCGGAGTTCTTTTCAGGTGAGCTTCGGAAAAAGAAGGTATACCTGATGGTATGAGTACTCTATCGATCCTATTAAGACGGGAGCCAGGATGTCACAGTCCACCCCCCCTTAGAAGACCGACGTCCTCGTCAGTCAACGCCAAGAAAGGAATGTCCCCTATTAGCCACGTCTGTACGTTCAATACTAGCATACACATACTGTACGTCCTGTTAGCAGCATAAGTACCATATCGTGTCCCACATAGAGGACCCACGCATCATGCGTACGTACTCACGTCCCTGACCCGTATGCTACCGTATCCTTCTCACTGACCCGTATGCACCTGTGAACCTGTGAGGGTCGGCTCTGATATCATTTATGGCAGCTCTCTAGGATCATAGACTAGCCCCACAGACCAAAACTAGTCTTTTCTGCGCACTTTGTCCTCACTCGTGCGCACCCAGAAAGGCTTCCGGGTCGGTCACCCATCCTCAAATTTCTCCGAGCCAAGCACGCTTAACTCTGGAGTTCTTTTCACATGGGATTCCGGAAAAGAAGGTATACCTTGATGGTATGGGTACTCTATCAATCCTATTAAGCCTGGAGCCAGGATGTCACACATTTAGATCTCCATGTTTGGATGTTTTTAGGAAGTTTGAATCATCACTTTGAACTCACACAGTTATATTTCAAAGTTTTAATTCCCCTGAATTTTTTCCTAAGTGTGAATGTGCTGAATTCCATGCTAGCACTTTTGGGGATTTCACATGCGCCATCATCTCCTGAAGCTCATGGTGAAAACCGCTCATCGATCCGATATTTCTACCGCGAGAATTCCCGGTTCTTTTCCACGCGTTCATTGGTCCGAAATAGTGTTCGGTCAAATTCTGAATGATCATCACATCCTAGGCTGAGTGGGGTTTAGAAATAGCTTCTACATGGCCTTGCGCACCTCCTCGATCAAACCGCATCGAAAATCATCCACCGGAACCCTAGAAACACCGGTGACCAGCTCGGTGGAAGGGGGGTCACCGGTGAGGTTGGTGTTCCCTAGCTTTCGTGTCAAAACCACATCCATGCCGAGCTTCCTCGGATAACACTGGTTGTGTTGACGCTTTTGTCGCACGATTTGGGTGGCCGGATAGTCGAGAACGGGTCGCCAGCGTTGTTCGGCGGAACTGCTCTCATCGTCGGCGAGATACAACCGTTTACCGTCGGTGCCACCTTTTCCAACGTTTTCAGGGACCGAAAATACGTAGGGGTGGCGAGCCTTACCATCGCCGGCGAGCTAGGTCGCCGGAAACGTCGAGCTCCTCGGAGCTCCGGCGGCTTGGGCGCGGCATCGGACCGAGGTAGGTGAAGGGGCAGATCCTGTGACGGACCGAAATCCGCTCACCCAGGATCTTAGAGGATGATGCCGCACGATGCGACACTTGACAGCACACATCATAAGGCAAACATGTATTACATAGAAAAACAACTGAATATGTACAAAGTAGTACAAAACTTCAGTTTACAACTAAGTATAGAGGTTACAACAGCAGAAGCTAAATTTATACAACTCATGCCCACCTAACTAGCAAAAGTCGGTTGTCCAGCCCTATGGACAACCCACACTAGCTCCACTCCGCAGCTCAGCGCGGCGTGTACGGCTCCCACTCAGTCGTGGTCCCCGACAGAGGGTAACCCTCGCCGGTGGACTCGTACCCCGAGTCCGTGGGGTAGACCTCACCTGAAAAACACTCATAGCAGCAACCGTGAGCACGATGGCTTAGCAAGGCTTAACCGACTCACCTACACATATAACTCTATATGCAGGTCATACAAACATAGGATGGCACATTGCAGCAAAGGACACGCCTACAAGTTCATCCTTAATTCATCTTTTAGTCACAAGTAAACAGTTCATGAAATCTGAAATTTAGTGAGCAATATTTTGTGGCACACATGTAGCAATACGAGTTAATCATAACAGCAATATTGAATCATATCATTCCATATATTAACCTACGCCATGACTCAGTGATCAAGTGGTACTCATCACCGTGAGGGACAGCGAATCGATTCGATATACACCTGCAGGGATACCCGAAGAGCACGTCATGTACGCCCACCCGTGGAGCTGCACAGCACGCTCACTCAATGTCGTACGGACAACATTTCACCAAACAGCCCAAGCGTCGAACCGGTCGCACCCAAACGGACAGGAGGTTCCCTACACGGAGCATCTCTCTATGCACGTTAGCGGATTTCCATATTTCTGCCATCAACCTACACCTATAAATCGGTGCGTTATGCCTCGACGCCCGGAGGTATAGGTTACATCGGTTTATCGGGCACCATATATCTGATATGCCTTGATCAGCGTGGGCAGCACACGGATCAGTCCTCAATCGACATGGACCGGGCTGCGCCCACAAGACTTCCTCTTGCTGCGCCCTAGCCACTGCCTACTCTCATTTTCTTACTAAAGTGACCGCACATCACTCGAACCAATCCCATGTGTCCCAAAGCCTATACGCGCGAGTAGATTCCAACTACTCGACTTGTACCGAAGTGCTATGAGCATTAAGCACAGCCTGACTACTCGAGGACTTAGACACTACCCTCACTCTTGTGGGAATAATCTGGCTATGCACTTGGGTTTCATCCATCCTACACCTAATGCACAAACATACCTCATGCTAAGTATACATAAAGAAAACTTTATAAAATTTGTTAATGCAAACCGGGGCTTGCCTTGTTGCTGCTGTTCAGCAGTATATAATTCAGTTAGAGTCTTCTCTTCCTTGAAGCTTCATCAACTGATTCACTTCCATGAATTCACTCCGTCGACTCCGTCGTCGACCACCTTTGTTGTAAGCACTATCGACATGTATATGTATAGTTTTCATAATGCAAACTAGATAATTTGAAACTTAAATTTATTAAGAACAGAGGATGGTGTGAGAGTGCTAAGAAGTGATGTTTTTCCTCTGTTGTGCAAGGAAACTTAGAGGTTAACTTTATCTGCCCTAGGAACTTAAGTCTTAATGGTCTATGTTACATAATAGAAATATGAGGTGGCTAAGAAGCTTTGGATGAAACTGAAGATTAGGAACTCCATTGACTCTAAAACTTTTACAGCAAGTGATACACTCCAATGACTTAGCTTGCCAAATTGCAGCTATAGTGAATAGAAATTGTGCCCCTCATAATTCCATCAAGATTTCCTATGTAATTCTCCTATACATAAGAATGGAAACCTAATACAGAGAGTTCTAAGGCTCCACTTGAGCTGAAACTTTACATGTGAGTTCCTGGTCACAAGAAAGTACTTTGGTACAAAATTCAGGCCTTTTACTTGAGTAGTTCCTCCAGAATAATTCTATAAGCAGTTATGATACAAGGAATTAATTCAGGAGTAATGTGCATTTTCATGCCCAATCAAATGAACTACCCTTTCAAGTATGGCTCATAAAGCATGTCTGAATTTTCCTATGATTTTTGAAGCTAAGGATTTTCCAGAACTGATTTTTACAAAGGAAAACCATTTTCTGAAACAGTTTCTGGACAATTTTGAGCACAGCGATTGTACTCTGGAAAATCCTAATCAAATCAACCCCAAATGATCTGAAGTTTTGCTAGAAGTTCAATAACATCCTAAGGAATGTTCTGGCAAAATTTGGAATTTTTGGCTTACCCAAACTCCTTCCATAATTCTTTTACAGAAAATCATAAAAGAATTATCCAAAATTTAATATATTGACTTTCATGCAAATTGGGGTTCATATTTGGATATATCTTTGCAAAATGAATACAACCCAATTTGAATCACTCAATTAGGAGTTTCCTACACCATGTTATGAATGTCCTAAGTTGGAGCTAAAACTGGAATTGTTTTTCTATGGAAAATAGACTTGGGCCCATGTTTGAAATCTCAGCCAATGAAACTCGCGCGCAGCCACACGTTATCCCGAGCCACATCCGATTTCGGGTTTAAAATTTACTCACTGACCGGTGGGCCCTCCCCCACACTTCTTCTTCCTCTCGCTTTCTTCCCGCTCGTGCCCTCCCCCTCGCCGAACTGAGGCGGTGCCTCGCCGGAGGGGCGTTCCTGGCTGCCATCTGGCCGGAGGATCGCCGCCTGTGGGTTTGCAGCTACGGGAAATCAGTTGGTGGGGTCGGCTTGGGCGCTAGATAACCGGAAATGTGCCGGCGAAGTGCGGCGGTCTCGGGAGAAGTCCGCCGCCGTCGGCCGGTGCTCCTAGCATGCCAAAAGATTGGTTGATTGGCTCTAGAGCATCCTTGGGTGCTAGGGAATCTCGGCAAGGACGCAAACCATCCCGGAAATGGCGGCCACCCTGCTTTCACCGTGCGCCCGTATGGTGTTTTGACGTTCGAGCTCGGGAAGACATGAAAGACCTTGCACACCGTCGGTTTCTAGCTAGGTTTGTGAAGGGAAATCGACCGCTAGCCAGTCTAGTTCACGTGTGCATGATTTTGTGGCCTAAGGACAAGAATTGAGGGTGAATTCGACGGATTCTTACCCGGAGGTCCGAGCGTATGCGCCGGGAGAAAATTGTCGAATTGGAGCTCTACGATCCACGACTTGAGTTGAAGTTTGGCGAGGAGTAGAGGGGAGCTCCGACACTCCTCTGGGTGTCTTAGCTTGGGCATGAAAGCTCCTCGGTTGCGCTGTCCACGGTGAGCCGGTGCCGGTTGTTTTCTCAGTCGCCGCCAAGAATCGCCGAGCTAGGGATAGGAGGGCCAAAACTCGAATGTTTTTGCACTGAGGAGGTACAGAACGAGCAACCGGTGTGGTTTTCCACTCGGAGGGGCGCTGTACACGATGATTTTGCCGAGTTCTCGATCGAGATCGAGTGGCGGCGGTCTGTGCTAAGTTCTGCACGAGGGAGCCGTGAAGTCTCGGTGTGGCGGTTTGTGAACGGAAATAGCACCCCGTGAGCGGATGAGGGCGGAAGTTGGTCGCCAGCACGTCATAGCAGCAGGAGGTGGCGGCAACTCCCCGCCCCCCCCCTCAGTGGCGCTTGCTGCATCCTCGGTCTGTTCGAGTCTGAACAGAGGCTAGTCGGTTGCTTTCAGTGGACATAGAGAAAAATTTCTTAGGGTGCAAGTCACACTTTTTGCCCAATGACATGTGGGCCCCACCTTTAGACTCTACTTCTTATCCCCCTTGGTTGCTCCAAATCTGGTGGGTAGTCCAAATCCCTTGGTAAAGTGTACTTCGCGTGCGGACGAGTTTTTGTTGAGGGACACGTGATAATGGACGGCAGCTAGGGTGAGACGGTTGGTGCGGTGACGAGCTCCCAGCTTGAGCCGATAAGGGCAAGGAAAACAAGTCGGAGTTCACTCGGGAGGTAGCGATATCACTGCCCTCGGTGGCGCACGCTGCTTGACTCGGTATCTGAGAACCGACTTATTTGCTTCCGTGGAAAGCAGGGAATGGAGACTTAGGGGCAAGTCTAGTTGGCTCTATGACATGTAGGCCCCACTGTCCCCCTTATCCCCTCAAATTTTCTCAAAATTGGCAAATTACCAAATATATTTGTAGGGACTACAATCTGAACTCAATTTGGATACTAGAGCAAGTTTCATCCACATTTAAATTTGCAATTGAATTCCTATGCCATTTAGAGTCCCTTTGAAAAATGGGTAGCAAAACAATCTCCAAACTTCATGAGACTTTGCCTCCCCACTAATTTGGACCCAAGGAATTTAAATATGAAACTTGATTTCTGGTTTGGCTGCTGCAAATGAGGTTTTGAGCACAACCGTTTGCATTCCTATTGGTTGCCCTAATTTGAAATTTGAGTTGAACAAATTTTTGAGTTCGAACTCTGAATTTCATTCCCCCTGGTACATGAGAGATTACACATGGATTTTAACATAACTTTGTTCCCCAAACACTCAATTGCTCCCAGGCTAGAGTGGTGGGACACTCATGTGTGTCATCACATGTGGAAAAATTTAAACAAGTCCCAATTTTTATGAACCCGAAACACAATGATGCTCAAACATCCGTTTCCTTGCGTTCACGTTTTTGGGACTTTTACATTCCTCCCTCCTTAAAAAGAATCTCATCCTGAGATTCCAATAGGAGAATGAGACGGGAGAGGTAATTCCACGCTGTACGACGATAAAAGTTCCGGATGGTTCATGCGGAGGTAATCTTTGCTTTCCACGTTGTTTCTTCCGTGGTATGATTACTCCACAGCACCGTGTAAAAGCTTAATGTCCGATTCCAGGTGTTCCGGATCCTTTCATCAATAGTCTCAACCGTTCAATCGGTGTAGGCATGATCTGGCCTCAACTCGTCGATTTCTTCTTAACTAATAGTGCAGAGCAACCTCATAGTGATGAGATTGGTTGTATAAACTTTTGCTAATGTGTTCACTTAGGTGCTCCCTTAACTCCGCTAGTTCATTGGATGCCATCTTGTACGGCCTCCGTGAAATCGGTGTCGTTTCCGGTGCCAGTTCAATCTTGAACTCGACGTCCCGTTAGCTGGCAGGCCCGGTAACTCATCGGAAACACATCAGTTATTCACGTACCACCGCATACTCCATGCAGTCCATAAAATAGGAGTAAAAACATAATGACAATAAACATGCGATACATCTCGTATATAGATAATGTAATAACTTTGCACAAGCTACACCATTACCCGACCAAATGCAAACTAGTTAAATCCAACTTGATGGACTTCCTCTTTGGAAGTTCATCCCAACTATATTTGGTCACTACGAGACGTTAATATCGCTTTGTCATCACGTATACTGCCCTTTTTCTTCAATACGACACAAACATGGTCTCTAGCAAAAAAAACTTGAGTAGGAAATATACTGAAATCTTTCACTAGTTGAAAATAACAACTCATGAGTATGTTTTACCCCATTGGAAGTAATGAAACCCCCTAGGGTACAACAATCTGTCAAATGAGTTCAACTGTCCATCCCTCTGCCCAGAATGACCAGTTTCTACATATCCCAGATTTTGATCTGGTTCTGGGCATTTTCATTACTCAAGCTGACTAGCAAAGTTAAAGTTAACTTCAGTATCTTTCCAACAAGTATTTATTTTCCCTCAGATCAGCTCTGGTTAAAAAGTCATGATAATTCAAAGTCAACAGAATTTATGGAAGAATTTCAACAGCACCTCCTTTGGAAGTTGCTGTTTTCAACTCTAAATTCCACTAAGTTCCGTGCTGCAATTGCAGAAACTCTGAATTACAAAGATTTAAAACATCTCCTACCCTTTCCAAAAATGTATCATATGATAATTTTAGATTTTTCTACAGGAAGTTATACTTAAAAAAAGAACAGTGCAGAGAGTTTTTGAACCTGCCCATGTTCTGGACAGTTTACAATCATCTGGAATTTCAACCAGTTTAAGGTGTGATTCTGCTCTGGAAGTCTACAACAAAGTTGTTTAGAGTACTTAAACACCTTTCTAGAACTATATCCCACACCCCTATTGGCTAAGTAATCTGTTAGCTATGCTCTCTTAAAATTCAGCAAATTTGCTGCCAAAACAGAGCACTCTGTTTTTCAATCCCTTTGAGCTAAACTAACCAACTGTTAAATTTTTCTACCCAACCAGGGTCATAAATATTGAGACTTGGTTATTTTAGTTCCTTGTTACCATTATCTTTAATGCAAATGCCTATTACATGACGGTACCACGTTCCTCACAAAAAGGAAAATCCTACCCGTATTATACCGGCATATATGTCGCAATTGTGGCACTAAACGGTCTCCTGCACACGTATACTACACAGGATACATACGTGGTTAGTACCTGCAGAAGAACACTCAATAATGATGCACTCAAAGGCTATTATTATTTCAGGAAGGTCCATATTTAAAAGTAAATACATACAGCCATATCATTTCCATATGGCCGTCCTTGAGTTAAGCAATGTCTCAAGGTACGTGATCGTGTTTTGACACCACACGACGGGGAACCCGAGTAGAACGCGAACGGTCGTCACGGTTGGGAATTTTATCAACCCAACAGATACCACCTACTGCCCTGCAGGGCACGCCGATGCCAAGCGCTGCGTATGTCCTCCTAGGCTATTTCCAGAAGAACACACTATCAGTTACTGACCTCATGATGGGGTCTCCACTTGCTTGCCTAATGCACGCTAGGGACCAGCGTTTCATATGAACTCAGGAACATGAAGAGTCCAAGAGTTTCATATTGACATCTCACACCAAGCTGTGAGACCTATCCCTGAACCACATTTATCGTCAGGGGAGCTAACCGAAATTGAACCGCTTTCAGTGGCGTTCCTTACCATTTTTACCTGAGCGTAGGTGTGTCGTTACATAATCAAAATTCAGAATCATAACACATATGTTAGTCATGCCACTTTAAGTAACTATACTATTATAGTCCTCATTTAGGCATACTAGCGATTCCTCACCGTAATCCTAAGTTTTCCCGTAATACAATCCTTAATTAGTGTGATATCCCCTAAGCAGCTCTGATACCAGCCTGTGATGGACCGAAATCCGCTCGCCCAGAATCTCAGAGGATGGTACCGCACCATGTGACACCTGACAGCACACATCATAAGGCAAACATGTATTACATAGAAAAACAACTGAATATGTACAAAGTAGTACAAACCTTCAGTTTACAACTAAGTATAGAGGTTACAACAGCAGAAGCTAAATTTATACAACTCATGCCGACCTAACTAGGAAAAGTCGGTTGTCCAGCCCTATGGACAACCCACACTAGCTCCACTCCGCAGCTCAGCGCGGCGTGTACGGATCAGCCGTGGTCCCCGACGAAGGGTAACCCTCGCCGGTGGACTCATACCTCGAGTCCATGGGGTTGTCCTCACCTGAAAAACACTCATAGCAGCAACCGTGAGCATGATGGCTCAGGAAGGCTTCACCGACTCACCTACACATGAAACTCTATATGCAGGTCATACAAACATAGGATGGCACATTGCAGCAAAGGACACGCCTACAAGTTCATCCTTAATTCATCTTTTAGCCACAAGTTAACAGTTCAGGAAATCTGAAATTTAGTTACTAATATTTGGTGGCACACATGTAGCAATACGAGTTAATCATAACAGCAATATTGAATCATATCATTTCATATATTAACCTACGTGAGACTTTGCCTCCCCACTCATTTGGACCCAAGGAATTCAAATATGAAACATGATTTCTGGTTTGGCTGCTGGAAATGAGGTTTTGAGCACAACCGTTTGCATTCCTATTGGTTGCCCTAATTTGAAATATGAGTTGAACAAATTTTTGAGTTCAAACTCTGAATTTCATTCCCCCCTTGTACATGAGAGCTTACATATGGGTTTTAACTTAACTTTGTTCCTGCAAACACTCAATTGCTACCAGGCTAGAGTGGTGGGACACTCGTGTGTGTCATCACATGTGGAAAAATTTAAACAAGTCCCAATTTTTATGAACCCGAAACACAATGATGCTCAAACATCCGTTTCCTTGCGTTCACGTTTTTTGGACTTTTACAGGGCCCAGGTGTCAGCCTCTGTGCAGCGCACGCACGTGGGGGGTTTGTTTAAATTAAATGCGCGGCACCCGGTTGTCAGTGGGGGATTAGCGCGGGAACTGATTTCCAGTAGAAAAATAAATCCAAAATTGATCAAATCTTTACAAATTCATAACTTCTTAAATAATCGTCCAAATTTAGTCAAATAAATTTTGATGGATTCATCTCTTTGAGTACTATCCAACAGTACCTGTTTCATTCTTTTAAAGTTCATAAATTTCCTAAATTAAATTGTTAAATTTAAACTATTATAATTAATTGCTGGAGATCTGCTTTGTAGAAAATTCCCAAATTTTGTCAGTAACTTTATTTTAATATCCTTGACTCACATGCAATATTTCAGGTCAATCCAAGTTCATTAAGTCCACCTTAATTGTGGGATTAAGTGAACTGCTCTTGAAAAATTGGTAAATATACAGAAACATTTTCAGATTTTTCTCCAATCTTCACAAGTCCATAAGTCTATCTAGAATGCTTAGAAAAGCATGAAACCATTCCATTAGACTCAGTATAAACTCTAGTTTCTAGAAGGTCTAAATTTGCTTCATGAAAATCCACAGAAATAGTTAGAGACTCTAAAAATGACCTTTCATACATTTCATTATACACAGCTCAATTGATCTTTGATTCAAATGAAACTTGCTCAATCCACTTTCCTGTCTTAACCAATGGCCGGTAAAAAATTCAAAGTCAATACTGTTGTCTAGCTTATGTTATAGTCTTCACATCATCAATCAAGTCATTTGCTTGTAAATTGACATGCATTCGTGATTTTATTACGTGTAGTCACCGAAGTCGAAGAAGCCCCGGAGATCCTTGAGAGCATCCCTCCAGAAACTAACTTGTTTGACAACTCGCAGCAAGGCAAACTACGTTTTGCATTAGCAACACTTTTACAAAGTTTTAGTTTCACATTGGATATAGGTTGCGTATGATTTGTGCATTAGGTCTTTGTATGCAAACTCCAAATGCATAGCCTATGATTCCCAGGGGGCTTGAGTTCAGTTTAGAGCTCTCGAGTAGCCACTGCCATGCTCTAAATTGTATAGGTTTCGGTACAAGTCGAGTAGCCAGAACTACTCGCAATGGTTAGGGCTTAAGGGGGACACCACTCAGGTTTATAGAGAAAACATTGGAATATGGTATAAACTTGAGACCAAGCAGAGAGTAGGAGCCACAGGACTTTAGGGGCCTGTGAGCTGTAGCTCTGCTTATGTCGGTTGAGGACCAAGTCGTTTGTGGTCCTGTTGAACAAGTTTGAATTGTACCAAAGACATACCGGGATTATGGGAACTGTAAACCGATGTAACTCGGGTAGCTGGGTGTTGAGGCATTGCTTGCCGTCTAGAGGAGTTGGTTGAGGGCAGCAAGATGTAAATCCACTAGCGGGCATATGGTTGCTCCGCGTAGGGACCTCCTGCCCGAGATGGTAGGACCGGTTCAACACTTGGCTAACGTGTGAAAGGTTGTCCCGTACGAAGCCCGTGATGTGTGCCGTGGCAGCATTGAGTGCGAGCGTACGTGATGTGTTTTTTGGGTGAACCCTGCAGGAGTAAATTGATTTAAATCGCCATCCCTCGCGGTCATGGAGTACCGCTTGTTCACTGTATCGTGGCGTAGATAAAGAGTACTGTGTTTTCATGGAATAAACTGCTGTTTGATTAATTACTTGTGATGTTAAGTTGTAAAGGTCCCAAAAATGTGAAGGAAAAAAACAAAGTTTGAATGCCATTTGGTTATGAGTTCATGAAAATTTGGACTTATACAAACTTTCCACATGTGATGATGCACATGAGTGTCCAACCACAGAAGCTCAAATATTTATTTGAATGTTTGGAAACAAAGTTAATTTAAACCCATGTGTTAAGTTCACATGTGCAAGGGGAAGTTTAAATTCAGCTTTTGAACTCAATTTGATCAACTCAAATTTCAAATGAGGGTAGTACAATAGAAATACAAATTGTGTCGTGTTAAAAATCCCATTTGCAGCAGCTAAATTGAAAAAAATCAGATTTCATATTTGAATTCCTCAGGTCCAAATTAGTGGGGATGCAAAGTTTCATGAATTTTAGAGGTACTTTGCTAGCCATTTCAAAGAGGACTTTAAATTGCATGGGAATTAAAATTCAAATTTGAACTTGGATGAAACATAATCAATTATCCAAATAAATTGCAGGTTTGAGCTCCAGACATCTGAATTATGTCACTGGCCAAATTGGAGATCTTTTAGAAGGATAAGGGGGACAGTGGGGCCCATTGGTCAGCTACACCCTAAATATCAGTACACAGTTGATTCCTCTGTTTTCTCACTCGAAGCAACCGAAGCTCCTCAGCTCCACACCGAGCAGCAAGCCGAGATCCACCGCGCTGGCAACCTGCTCGGCGATATTTTCACCTAAATCCATGTTCATTTTTGCCACAAAACCGAAGCCTCGGCACACTGCCTTCTCCCTCGCGCAAGAACCGAACCACGCCACTGCCGCTACCTTCGGTTGATTGGGAGCTGGCCCTTTTGCATGCGAACTGAGCTCTCGGAGTAGCAAAATGGCACTGTGGGTTCTCCCTCTACCTCCTCGACACACAACCGAGCGAGCTCGGCCTCCCCAACACCGAGCACCTCGTCCCGGCACGGCAACCGGACAACAACCAAAGTTGGGGCTCACATAGACAGCCCTAACAGAAGCTTGTCATGCCAAAGCAAGAGCACTTCTAGACGCTCTAGGACTGCGAGCTGCTATTCCCTGGACCTCAGCCTGAACCGTTGCTCGTCGCCGGCGAATTTCAAGTTTTTCTTCCGGTCGGTGCAAACCGAGTCTCGGTAAGAATTCACAAAATTCTTGCTCCATAATCGGTTCTAGTTCTTCATACATCGCATGTAGGTGCTAGACATGCTAACAATCTTCCACGCATGAAAACCTATCTTAAGATGGGGAGTAGAAGCACCAATTTAGGTTTTTCTGACGGCTAACCGTGGTTACACCGTCGGGCGCACGGTCAGAGCTCACTTAGAGCTTCTCCTGAGCAATTTTGTGTCCATGTCGGACTTCTACATGTCCCACCGGTGCTCTAGAGCTCGGAAACCGAGTGTTTGAGGGACTAGAAGCGGGCGACGTCGCCGGATTGGGTTTCTTGCCGCCACACGTCATGAGCTAGGTTAGGGGTGTCGCCGGCATGGGGTGACCTCCCCAATGGGTTCCTCGCTTCGGTGTAGGGCCTAGCGGCGAGTTAGGGCGCAGGAGATGGCCGGGAAGTCGAGCTCTGACGAGCTCCGGCAAGATGCGGGTGCGGGCGCGAGGGAACGGCAGGAGGTTGAAGATGACTGCCGGGCCCACGCATCAGTCTCAGATTAAATCGAGCTGGGATCTTCTGTTGCACTGGATCGGTTTGTGGCTCTGCGCAAATAACTGTAGCCCGGTGTGCCTTCGTCTCTGGTGGTGCCACGTCACCCTGGGCCAGGTGTCAGGGTTTAAACATTTCTGTAGTTTATTTGAGTTTTCAGATTTGGTTCAAACTTTAGAAAAGCATAACTTTTGTTAGGAAATTCCAGATTGGGTGATTCAAATTGGGTTATATTCAGCTTGGAAATCTCTATCCAAATTCGCAACCCAATTTTTGTTAAACTCAATAACTATTTATGGATAATTCTTTGAATCTTTTCAGTAAATGAATTATTGAGGGAGTTTGGTTCATTCAAAATTTCCCAAATTTTGCCAGAATGTTCCATAGGATTTTATTGAACTCCTGTACAATTTTCAGATCATTTGGGATGTAGGAAAATTTAGAGTACAAATCACTGTGCTAAAAAAGTCCAGAAACATTTTTCAGCGAGGGCTTCCACTTTGTAAAATCAGTTCTGGGCAATTCTTAGCTCCAAAAATCCTAGGAAAATTCATGCATACTCTCTAAACTATGCTTGAAATTCTAGTTCACTAAATTTTGCATGAACATGTAAGTTACTTCAGAATTAATTCCTTTTAGCTTAAATGCTTAGTGAATTGTTCTGGAAAAACTACTCAATGAAAAGTTCTAATTTTTGGTCCAGAATACTTTCTTGTGACAAGGAACTCACCTGAAAAATTTTCAGCTAAAGTTGAGCTCTGGATCAGTACTTTTCAGCACTTGGACGCTGAGTCTTGACGTAGTAAGAAGTGAAATGAAATACTATGAATTGATAAGGCTTGTGTTTTAAATTGTATTGCAACCATGTATGACTTAGAGATAGTGCAAATTAAGTTTATTTCACCTTGTGCAAGAAGCATTGTAACAAAGCGTTTCTTATTTGATTGTGGAGTTGTGATGCTGATCGGTTCAAGGTCTTAAAATGAGGCTATAAATATGAAAGTTAAGAATCAACTGTAGGCGAGTCCTTTATGCAAAATTCAGCTACCATGATCAATCCTTCGGGCATGTAGAGTTTCTTGTTTACAGGAGACGGCCAGTCCTGCTGAGCCTATGTGCTCATGCTTGCTATATGAATGGCTTTGCAGGTTAACATTGATGCTTATGAAGAGGTTGTCCAGAGAGACTCGGAACCATTCGAGTTGTTTAACTCATGGAAACCATGCCGCTGCCGTATGTTTTCGTGTTGCTAGAGAGAAGAGTCCGCGGGCTGGACTTCTTCTCGTATGCTTCGTTTCGATATGAGACCTGAGATGAATTTATTCTTCCACTGTAGTTTATTTGATGTAAATTATTTACAACTGAACTTGTAAACTTCTGCATTTGTTTTATGTAATGAGTTCCTTATATGTGTGCTGTTGGGTGCTGCATCGCACAACACCACCCAATGCGATTCCCAAGATAGCATGCGACCCTCAGAAGAGGGTGGTCGCGGAAGCATGGTAACAAGGACACATTGGGAATAGAACAAGGAATAAGGATCCTATTGCAACAAAAACTTAGGATACGGTGAGAAAATGGTACTAGGCCCACATAAGGACTACTTTATTAGCATAATATGAAGGTGGCAATCTAACTTATATGACTATGTCAGAAAATCATGCATCTCGGTACTTTCTATGTCTTGGGGTGCATGTATGTGCTGTCCACCAGTGCGCACAAGATAAAGGGTGGAGCCCCACGGGTGGCAGGTAACCCGACCCGCTCATATGTTCTCTACGACTCTTCATGTTGTTTGGAGTATGTGAGCAACGCCAGTGCCCGGTGTTCTACGGGAAAGTAGGCGGAGACCCCCGTGACGTGGTTGGTAACATGAACACGTAGCTCCAGGTGTGTTTGGCTTGAGAACGTCCGTGTGACAGACGACAGACGGGCGTATGAAACTGTTTATGGAGCCGGGTTCAGTGTGCAGCTGAACCTGATGATTGTGTGTTTTATGCAGGTACTCTAACCACGAAAACCATATTACGAGTAGCACACGTTTGTGAGTGCCCGTTCTTAGTGCCACCTACGGATATGGATATGCCGGTGTAATCCAGTTAGCATATTCTTTTGGTGAGGTAACGTAATACTGACATGTCTCTTACGGTGCATCGACACCGTACTAGACTTGATAAATTCTTTCCTATTTAGAAAGGACTCATGAACTAACTTGCAACTAAAAATGGAAGTATTGAAACAAATATTAGTTACTGAGCTCTTATTTTGAACTAAGATTCAAATAAGAGAATTGCTAAGCTTCAAAAGTCCAAAAACAGAGTGCTTTGTTTTGGCAGAAATTTTTGCTGGACTTTGACAGAGCATAACTCTGAGTCGGAATACCCATTGGTGGTGTATGATACAGTTCTGGAAAGTTTTTTTAAGTGCTATACAACTTCTCTGTAGACTTCCAGAGAAAAATCACACGTCAAATTGGTGGAAAGTCCAGTTGAATGCAAACTGTACAGAACCAGGACGGAAGCAAAGCCTCTCTGGATATTTCTGTATTTCATCTATAACTCTCTGTAGAAAAATCCTTAAGGATCCTATGATACACCGTTGGAAAGGTTATGAGATATACCACAATTTTGTAGTTCAAAGTTTGTTCAGAATTTGAATGTATTTTCAGATATAACTGTGATGAAAACAGCCACATTCAGAGAAGATGCTGGCAAATTTTATCCAGGAACTCTGTCAACTTTGGATGATCATAACTTTTGATATAGGAATGATCTGGAGGCATATAAATACTCGTTGGAAAAATATTGAAGTTAACTTTAACTTGGGTATTCAACTTGATTTATGAAAATGCTCTTAACCGGATTAAAATCAGGATTTAGTGC
This sequence comes from Neostapfia colusana, assembly GCA_030760725.1. Classification (NCBI taxonomy): domain Eukaryota; kingdom Viridiplantae; phylum Streptophyta; class Magnoliopsida; order Poales; family Poaceae; genus Neostapfia; species Neostapfia colusana. The sequence continues at coordinate 55,462,505 of JASWHV010000014.1, read as the reverse complement.
AGACTGGTCTGTTCTGTCTAGAAACTGATTAATTATGCCTACTTTAAGGATTTGAGTAAACATGAATTTTGTTACTGCTTCCATACAGTTTTAACATGTTCATGTTTTACTTATCTTCACATACCGCTGAGTTCATTTTTGACTCAACTCAAAATGCATTTTTACAGTATGGTGTGTACTCGTTCTTTGAGTAAAGTCGGAAGTTCATGCCGAGACATTGATGATTCAATTTCAGCTTTTGAACTCAATTTGTTCAACTCAAATTTCAAATGAGGGTAGCACAATGGAAATACAAACTGTTGTGTTACAAATCCCATTTGCAGCAGCTAAATTAAAAATCAGATTTCATATTTGAATTCCTCAGGTCCAAATTAGAGGGGATGTAAAGTTTGATGAATTTTGGAGGTACTTTGATAGCCATTTCAAAGAGGACTTTAAATTGCATGGGAATTCAAATTCAAACTTAAATTTGGATGAAACATAATCAATTATCCAAATAAATTGTAGGTTTGAGCTCCACACATTTGAAATTATGTCACTTGCCAAATTGGAGATATTTTAGAGGGATAAGGGGGACAGTGGGGTCCATTGGTCACCTTCACCCTAAATATCAGTACACAGTCGGTTCCTCTGTTTTCTCACTCGAAGCAACCGAAACTCCTCAGCTCGACACCGAGCGGCAAGCCTAGAGCCGCCTCCCAGCTGCTTCCCTCGCGCTGGCAACCTGCTCGGCGATCTTTTCACCTCAATCCGTGTTCATGTTGTCCACAAAATCGAAGCCTCGGCACACTGCCTTCTCCCTCGCGTAAGAACCGAACCACGCCACCGCCGCCACCTTCGGTTGATCGGGAGCCAGCCCTTTTGCATGCAAACTGAGATCTTGGAGTAGCATGGCACCGTGGGTTCTCCCACTACCTCCTCGACACACAACCAAGCGAGCTCGGCCTCCCCAACACCGAGCACCTTGTCCTCGAGCGGCAACCGGACAACAACCGAAGTCGGGGCTCACGTGGACAGCCCTAAAAGAAGCTTGTCCGCCCGAGAAAGAGCACTTCTAGATGTGCTAGGACCACAAAGTGCACTTCCCCGAACCTCAGCCCACACCATTGCTCGTCACCGGCGAATTTCAAGTTTTTCTTCCGGCCAATGCAAACCGAGTCTCCAGTAAGAATTCACAAAATTCTTTCTTCATATTCGGTTCTAGTTCTTCAAACTTCACACATAGGTGCTAGACATGCTAGATCTTCCACGGATGAAAACCTAGCTTAAGATGGGGAGTAGAGGCACCAATTTATGTTTTTCCAACGGCTAACCGTGGTTACACCGTCGGTACGAGTTTCGAATTAGAAACTTGAGGAAAATTTACAAAGGAAAAGTTGAGACCGGGCAGGAAGATAGAGATGCAGCAGGAAGAGGTCCGTGCATGCATAGCTCTGGTCTGATTGGTTAATGCCCGTCCATACTTGGGCCTGTTGGACAAGTTTGAGTTGTGTACCGGGTGCATACTGGCTATATGGGATCCAGGAAACCGATGTACCTCATGAGATCCATATTGGAACTTTTCTGATCGGCTTAGGCTTTCGGCGTCAGTACAGCAGGAGGTAACTCGCTCATGAACATGTCACTGCAAATATGTACCTTGAGGGACCTTGCTGTTCGGGGCGATGGGACCGCGTCTGGTGTGGATGAACTTGGGAAAGGTGGCTGCGTGCAATATCAGTCTAGTGTACCAACGGCAACTCGGAGATGGGTGTACGTGTCGTGCAGTCCGGGCGTATCTTGGTTCGAATCACCGTCGCTCGCGGTTATATGAGCATACTTGGACACTAAGTCTTGATGTAGTAAGAAGTGAAGTGAATTACTATGAATTGATAAGGCTTGTGTTTTAAATTGTATTGTAACCATGTATGACTTAGAGATAGTGCAAATTAAGTTTATTTCACCTTGTGCAAGAAGCATCGTAACAAAGCGTTTCTTGTTTGATTGCGGAGTTGTGATGCTGACAGGTTCAAGGTCTTAAAACGAGGCTATAAATATGAAAGTTAAGGATCAACTGTAGGCGAGTCCTTTATGCAAAATTCAGCTACCATGTTCAATCCTTCGTGCATGTAGAGTTTCTTGTTTAGAGGAGATGGCGAGTCTTGCTGAGCCTATGTGCTCACGCTTGCTATATGAATGGTTTTGCAGGTTAACATTGACTCTTATGAAGAGGTTGTCCGGAGAGACTCGGAACCATTCGAGTCGTTTAACTCATGGAAACCGTGCTGCTGCCGTATGTCTTCATGTCGCTAGAGAGAAGAGTCCGCGGGCTGGACGTCTTCTCGTATGCTTAGTTTAGATATGAGACGTGAGATGAATTTAGTCTTCTGTTGTAGTTTATTTGATGTAAATTATTTACAACTGAACTTGTAAGCTTCCACATTTGGTTTATGTAATATGAGCTTCTTATATGTGTGCTATTGGGTGCCGCATCGCACGGCACCACCCAATGTGATTCCCAGGATGGCGTGCGACCCTCGGAAGGGGGTGGCCGCGAAAGCGTGGTATCATAGCCGCATTGGGAATAGCGCACGGAATAAGGATTGTATTATGATAAAAACTTAGTATACGGTGAGAAAACGGTACTAGGCCTACATAAGGACTATTATATTAGTTATTTAATTTAGTTAAGTGATTGATTAGTTATTTAATTGATTGATTAGTTGTTTAATGTAGTTAATTCAGTAATTGATTGATTTTTGTTATTTAATTTTTGCTCTACTCCCCGGCCTCGCCGCGCCGGCCCCCGCCGTCGCCCCTAGTGTTTCAAGGTGACGCCTAGGCGGCCAACCCCTCACGCCGCCCCCACTGACGCCTCACGCCACCGATTCCTAGCGCCGCCACCGCCTATGCTCTGGAGAGGAGACAACGGGGAGGAAAATGAATGTATTAGGGTTGAGGGTATTTTTATATAACCCACATAAAACATGTGGACCATTGGATTAAATCCGACGGTCATGGGCACTTGAGCTACTCAGCCCGAGCCCAAGCCTGCCTTTCATCCCTTCCCTCGAGCTGTCCTCCGGCGCCGCCTCCATCGCCGCCTGTCGTCCGCCACCGCCGCCCCCGGCCCCCGTCGTGGCTGCTGCCCCCGGCCACCGCCTCGCCCCCGCCCTCGCCCGGCGTGAAAACTGTTTTGTTAATTATTTACTAATAATTATGTTTTGTTTATTATTTACTTGCGTGAAAACTGTTTGAAAATTGAGTGATAATTATCCGCTTCATGACGTTTAGCTATATACACCATCGTGAGGGCATGTAATACGATAATTAATAGTAGCACATCTATCGAGCTGGGCTTTGAGGCGAACGGTGCCGGTGTGGACGCAAAGTGCTCGTTGGAACACAACGGTGTACATGATACATACACAGAGCTTCGAGCACCCAAGGACAAAGAGAGACGCTTGACGAGAGTTGTCGGTCCGGGCTCGGCGCCCACCTGACCTCCCTCCAACGCTCGACCGCTCATCCGCTGCGACCCATCGTAGAAGGGTACAAGGACCACACAACGACCCGTGTCCAGTGCCCAAGCCCCTGAAAGGCCGGCGGGTTTTTGCCTCGTCCTTCTCCCGTTGTTCTTGAGATCCCGTACATGCCAAAGGATTAGGTCGCATGGGCGCAGACCCACGAGTTGATGGTCACCCCTATTCTCCCCCCCACTCTCTCTCTCTCTCTTTCGTTCTTTTCTCTCTCTCTGTCATAAATGACGAAAAAATTAATGAGTAATGTAAACCTTTAGGATATACAGTTTCGAACCGGCCCGTCTCACATGCATTATGCATGTGAGCCGGGTAGGTTCGGAATTGTCCCTTTTTGGACAGCCTGAGAGTGACCGAGGGGGCATGCCTATGACGAGACGCGGGTCTGAATCCGGATGATATTTCGACAGCGTAACCCTGATGTTCTCTGCTGCACCATTATTAGGCGTGAAGTCGGAGAACAGCGGGGTTATGCTGCCGAAATTTCGTCTAGATTTGGACCTGGCGTCTCGTCCGAAGCATGTTCCTCTCGGTCACTCTTAGGTTGGTATAGGATCTATCCGTTTGAATAGAAGTATGGTCGTGACATATAGTAAAGTATAAATTAACGATATTTTCTCTATCTTTAATCTGTAGCCTCAAACATCGGTGAAGATAGTAGTTGGATGTATAATGGTTGGAACAAGAAAGGTGGTCACTCAGATGAATGGTTTGCAAAGACAGATGCTTTTGTAGATCAAGCGTTTTCGTTGTCGACGATTGATAAGGTGCGATGCCCATGTATGAAATGTCGAAACACAAAGTGACTTGATAAAATGACTCTTTCGATACACTTGTGTTGAAACGGTTACACGTCACATTATGAGGTGCGGAGCTTTCACGGCGAGACGGCTTCTCAAGCCGTACAAGAAGTGCAAGAGGATGATGACAACACGGGGGTCGATCGGAATGATGAGATTCTACAAGCCAACAAGGGAGGTAGAAGCGTTCTTCAAGCTTCTTAAAGCTTCAGAAGAGCCGCTTCATAAACACACAGAAGTGACTCTCCTTTCGTTCATCACTAGACTTATGGCAATTCAGTCTAAGTACTTCTTTTCCAACAACTGTTACAAATACCTAATCAAATTGATTGTCGATATCCTTCCACAACCCCACAAAGTGCTTAAAGATATGTATCAGTCAAAGAAATTGTTGTCTGGTCTCGGTATGAAATATGAGAAGATTGATGTGTGTCCAGAAAATTGTATGCTTTTTGGTAAGAGCATGCAAAAGATAACAAGTGCTTAAATGTGGTAAATCGAGGTTTGTCGAAGTTGTTAACGATGATGGTGATAATGTTATGACAGAAGTAGCACATAAGCAACTTCGTTACTTACCACTGACACCTCGATTGAAGTGGTTGTTTGTTTCAAACAGAATAGCCAGACACATGAGATGGCACAAAGAAGGTGTACGTCAGAACAATGGAGTCATGACGCACCCGTCCGATGGTGAGGCATGGAAGGCGTTGGAACACTTTGATCCAGACTTTGCTAGTGATGCGAGAAATGTTTGCATAGGATTGGCGACAGATGGCTTCTGGCTGTTCAGTACAGACGCCACGCCATACTCGTGTTGACCCGTTTTGTTATTCCATACAAGCTGCCACCATCTCTTTGTATGAAGTATGAATTCATGTTTCTTTGCCTCATCGTACCTAGATCGTACATCCTGGGCCACACCTAAACGTGTTGAAACCGTTGATTGAAGAACTGAAAATTTTGTGGACACGAGTCGGAACGTACGACTGTTATAAGAAGCAGAAATTCAACCTGCGGGCTGCTTACTTAAGGTCCCTGGATGGAGCACTCATGGTCGTTTGACGTGCCCAAGATGTGTTTCAGACACAGATTGCTTTTAACTTTCTCATGGAGGCAAAATATGCTACTTCGATTGTCATAGACGTTGGTTGCCTCGAAATCATGTGTTTCAACAACAGAAGAATGTCTTTAGAAAGTACACAGTTGTAACAAAAGGACCACCAAAACGTCAAAACGGGTCAGAAATTTCTGATATGTTGGACAAACTGGTGGCACATGAAAATCGTCCTGGATATTTTGTAGGTTACGGAGAGGAACACAATTGGACTCATATATGTCGAATTTGTGAGCTCTCGTATGTGAAGTCCTTGATTTTAATGCACAACATTGATATTATGCATCAGGAGCGTAACATGGGCGACTGTATAATAAGCACATGCATGGATATAACGGGCGAAATGAAAGACAATATAATGGCTCGAAAGGATCTGGTAGAGCTTTGTAACCGTTTAACTCTTAAGCTCTCCGAAAGCGGTGGTAAGCCACGTGCTTCTTTCTGTCTTTGATCTAAAGAAAAGAAAGAAGTCATGAAATTTTTGAAAAGTTTGAAATTCCCAGATGGTTACGCAGCTAGTCTGTGAAGACGCGAAAGCTCACTTCGTTAAAAGGTCATGATTATCACATAATCATAGACAGACTCCTACCTGTTATGTTTCGCGGCTATTTTGATGGTGCGGTGTGGAAGGTGTTAGCCGAGCTTAGCTACATCTATAGACAGCTCTGTGCTAAAGAAATCACGGTAGAGATGATGAATAAGTTGGAGAAGGAGATAACAGTACTAGTATGTAAGATGGAAAAAATTTTCCTCCAGGTTTCTTCGATCCAATGCAACATCTCCTTATCCATCTTCCATTTGAGGCTAAAGTGGGCGGTCCAGTGCAATATAGATGGATGTATCACATTGAAAGAACACTTAGATATATGAAGCCAATGGTTGGCAACCGAGCAAGGATGGAAGGGTGCATCGCCGAAGCATTTACCCTTAAAGAAGTGGCATACTTTACAATTGTTACTTTGTAGAGGAACACAATGTAAATACTTCGGCGATGCGATAAAATATGGATGAACATCCACCTTGCAGCGATTTCTCTATTTTTGCAACGAAGGGCACTACTGTTGGTGGTAGCTGGAGCTACAATTGTACCGCAGATGAAAGAACGACCGCTTTCCTCTACATGTATGCTAATATAGATGGGATGGACAAATATTAACAAAATCCTTGAACTTAATTTTGCTGGAAATAAGGAACTTCAAGTCGTCTTCTTTGATTGTGATTGGTTTGATAATAATCATGGAACACGACAAAACGAATTTGGCATGGTGGAAGTCAAACACAATGAACGACTACGAGGCTACGATATATCTGTTCTTGCACACCAAGTGGAGCAAGTGTATTATTTACCTTATCCATGTCAAAAGCTTAATGCTTGGTGGGTGGTACATAAGGTGAATCCTCGTGAGCGGTTATATACTCCAAGAGATGATGGCTACCATGATATCAATGATGTTGACGATGTTTATCAAGAACAAGAGTTGCCAAGCTCGTTTTCCATCAAGCCTGGTATTGAACTCGATCACTTGAAAGGAGACGTTGACGACGTAGAGACTTCTGATATGCGCAAATGAAAACGGAAACAAATTATGAATCAAGATCGATGGTCTGGTTTAAGGAGTAGGGTTCGTAATGTCGATGAATTCTGAAACTGACTCCAAGTAACTATTTTCACTAAATTATCATAACTTTGTATATTTTCTTAGCATATTTATCAATTACTCCTTACAACAGGATGCTGTCAGAGAAGGGAAAATAGAAGGGGCCTAAGGGCTTCCTCAGGGAGGCACGAGACACCCTTTTTAGGGGCAGTTCATCAGGTGAGAGCAGACACTCTCAACTGTTGAGACACGTCCCAGACCTAGCGAGCATACCAGTGGCCTTACATCGCACGGAGGTACATTTCCATTGGGAATTATGTTATCTTTTATATCACATAGAAATTAACTATTCTTATCTATTCTTCAATTTTGCAGTCTGAATCAGAGTCATCTGAGTCAGAGTCAGAGGCTAGGGCGCCACCACAGCCTTTGGGGTCGCCTATCGATGTCGCGGAGGTGCCTAGCGTGGAGCCTTCGGGCTCTAGTGGTGAGCAGCCTTCTGGGTCACCAGACGTGGTCCCAGAGTAGAGGCGGCAGACAAGGAGGACACACTTTGTGTCCCCTTCTCTAGTTCCTATAGAGCGGGTCACAATTTGCCCGGTCAGAGATACGTAAGCAAACTATCACATAATATCCAACTTTTAGGTCCTTTTGTTTGTGGGTACATTAATAAGCTCACTAAATCCTTGCAACTCCTGGTACAACTGCTCGTTCACGGGTCAGGGGCTCAATAGATAGGTGTCCAGCTGCATCGGTTCTTTAGTGCATCTGCACTTTCCCGGTATGATCGAGGGGGTCCTTGCGACGTCGTGGGACGACTATGCTCGTGTCTCTCACGAGGCGCACAGCAACCTTCAGGGGACTGTGTGGGCAGATTTTATGATAAGTCTGCTTAATAAATTTTTGTAAATTTGTATTATTCAACTTGATTAAATTGTTAGTGCATATCTCTTCAATATTTGTTTTCTTATAGCTGAGGTACTATTTATAGGATACGAGCTAGAGCATGTTGGACCATGCTAGAGCCATGTTTGTAGATGCATCTAGGTATCCCCGTGGGTTTTGGATTATTGGTGACGAGAATTAAGAGACTAATGAGCTGAGATGATCATAAGCACAGGATATCTCCATGGTGGACACCTAAACTCTCAAAAAGGAAAAGGATGAAGAACGGCGTCGAAGACTCAAAAAGTAGAAATTAGGGTTTCATTTGAGTCTTTAGTAGGCTAGCCGTGTAAGAGTGAGAGTGTGTGTGTCAAGTGCATTGAGATCATAGAAGAGAGCTCAAAGCGTTAGAAGTGTCGAATTCTTAGTGGAGAGTGCTAGTGAGGTAAACTTGGGTAGGCCAGACATGTCCGGGCCAGAGGCCAGACTAGTCTGGAAGTCCTACTGCTTAGTCCATTTCGGGGCGGACTAAGAGTTCCTGACTGAGTTCGGACTTGTCCGTTAGGGGACGGACTAGTACGTTTATCTCTTGATGAGAGTGTTTTGGGACTAAGTCCTGGTAGACCGGACTTGTCCGCCTCAGTGGCTGGACTAGTCCGGGCTAGCCAGACTAGTCCATTTTCACCTGGACAAAGAGTCCATGTGTGAGTTTGGGCTAGTCCGTTCTGAGGCGGACTAGTCCGTATGGTTGTGAGATGAGAGCTCCCACGCCTAAGTCTTGGTGGTCCGGACTTGTCCGCCTTAGTGGCCGGACTAGTCCGGGTCCTCCAGACTTGTCCGTTCTCACCCGGACAAAAAGTTTCTGTGTGAGATCGGACTAGTCCGGTGTGTGGCAGACTAGTCCGTACATTTGTGAACGCTTGAAATTTGACCGTTGGGGAGTAGGTGGCTTTGTGACGTTAGTGATCCCCATGGACCGGACTAGTCCGGGGCCTGACCGGACTAGTCCGGACTTTTGGTAGGTGGCAACGGTTGGCTGTCGGGACTTCTATAAAAGGACATGCCTCGACTTCATTTAGACATCCCTGGAACCCTAGCGCCGCCACAGCCATCCTAGAGCCCTCCCTAAGCCTTCTCTTTTGCCTACTCACTCTCTAGAACAAATTCTTGAGTGGATTTGGATGTGTGAGGAGAGGAGAAGGAAGAACTTCGCGTTTTGGCTCTTGGAGTGATCTCGTGCACTTGGTGTGAGTCTTCGTGACCTGTGGCTTGTGAGATCTGTGAAGTTTTGTGGACGTGTTCAAGTGGGAGCCTCGGATTGTGAGCAGCCCCAAAATCTTGTAAGTTCACTATTGAGATAGTGAAAGAACCGGGTTGGACTTAGTGACAACTTGGTGAGGGAAGTTGTTAAACCCGGTCCTTTGTGGACTCCTCAACGGGGACGTAGATTCCTAAGTGGAATCGAATCTCGGAAAAAATCTCAGTTTCTGTCTTGCATTTACATTTCCTTGAACATCAAATTTTTTTAGGGTTTGTTTTGATTATTCTCTATTATAGTATTCATCATTACAATCTTGTAATCCATTTCAATATTCTATCACACCTGTCATATTAGATTGCTAGTTATTTTATCCACATTTTGTTAAACTAAAATCTGAAGAAAAACCCATAAAAATCAAGTTGTTAGCTTTTCCAGCAGTCCGCCCCTGAGACAGACTAGTCTGGCCTTTTAGGCTTTTACAGCAGGCTGACCGGACTAGTCCGGCCCGTGTGTTCTAATCTCATTTAAATTAAGTAATTTTAGATATTTTAGCCTATTCACCCCCCTCTAGGAAACTTTCAATTGGTATCAGAGCAGGTCTCTCCATCAAGAGTCTAACCACTCGGAGAGAAGATGGTCGGAGTGGAGGGACACGGGATTCTGCCGACGTCGCAAGGCGACAACTCACATGAAAAGAAGAAGAACACGGATGTGCTGCAAGACCATTCAAGTGACGATGAAGAAGTTCCCCAGCTCAAGGCATGACTTCGCGAGAAGCTAGGTCACTAAAGTAAAGAAGAGAAGAAGAAGACGAAGGATCAAGAAAGGAGTTGTCAACCGGACTACTCCTAATATCCTTTCAATTATGAGCGATTAACTTCTAACAATCATTACTTGTCTCTTCCTCTTGGCAAACCTCCTCCATTCGATGGAAATGATTACTCCATGTGGAAGCATAATATGAAGATGCATCTAATCTCCTTAAACCCTAGCTTGTGGCAAATTGTTCTAACAGGTGTCCATCTTCCAAGGAATGAAGAAGAAGTCACCCCGGAGCAAGCCATCCTACTTCATTGCAATGCTCAAGCAGTTGGGGTCATCACCTCATCCTTGACTCAGAAGAGTTTAACCGAGTCGATGGATTGGAGGTGGCCAAAGACATATGGGACACACTCAAGACGGCGCATGAAGGCAACCGAGTCATTAGGGAGGCCAAGATCGAGATGATCGAAGGAGAGCTTGGGAGGTTCACTATCATGGATGGTGAATCCCCTCAAGACATGTACAACCATATTAAAGTCCTCGTCAACAAGATCCGATCTTATGGATGCACCCGGTGGACGGATCATGAGGTGGTGAAGAGGATGATTCAGGCATTCATGCCTCGAAACATTGCTCTTTTCTCCTTGATCCGTGAGAGTCCGGGATATGCTCAAATAACCCCGGAGGAAGTGCTTGGAAGAATCATCAACAATGAGATGATGGAGAAGGAAGTCATGTTCTATAGCGACCTCCAAAGGCTCGCCTCCTCCAAGAAGAAAGATGTTGCTTTCAAAGCAACATCCTCATCACAAGACTTCAAAGCAAGTGATGATGAGAGTCTCGACAACGATGAAGAAGAGGCGCTCTTCATCAACAAATTCAAGAGGATGATGAGAAGGAGGAAGGGGAGCAACCACTATGAGAACAAGAACAAGGAAAGGTCCAAGCCCAAGACAAAAAGAGCATGCTACAACTGTGGTGAATATGGACACTCCATTGTGGATTGTCCATATGAAGAGAGCAAGAAGAAGAGAGATGGCAAGTCCACAGAGAAGAAGTTCTTCAAGAAGAAGAAGCCATCGGGACATGCTCACCTTGGGAAGGAATGGGACTCAAACGAAGACTCATCCTACGAGGATGAAGAGAAATTGGCAACACTTGCCATTGGAAGGAGCAAGCTCTTCCCCATCCTTGGAGACTTCAAGTCTACTTGTCTCATGGCAAAGGAGGGAAGAAGAAAGGTTAAATGTAAACCATCCTCCTCTACTTCTTCACTTGATAACTTTGATAGTAGTAGCAAAAACGAATCCATGCTCAAGGATCTAAGTAAGAGCACCTTGAAAAGATGAGTTTGTTATCAAAAGAAATCTTTGACAAGGAGGAACTCTTCAACCATCAAGAAGACATGCTCATCCTTGAAAAGGATCGATGCCATGAGCGTGAAGAGCTCCTTGAGGTTGAAAGGGAAAGAACCAAGGCACTTGAGCGTGAACTCGCTTTGAGCAAGGAAACTTACTCAAATCTTGAGGACACAACTATTGTGCTCAAGGATGAAATTGTTGACTTGACAAAAGTTAACAAGATCCTTGAAACACAAGTTGAGTCTCTCAATATCAATGCACCTTCTTCCTCTATGATTCCACCCTCCTCAAAGAATCTTCCGAAGCAACTCAAACTTGCAAGTGCTCAAACTTAATCCTAAAACTTAAGGATGAACTCATATTGGCACAACACAAGCAATCGCCGAAAGGTGGGATCGTTGACAAGGAGAAATCGGCATATGCACGAAGTGCATATACCAATGCAAGACCTCCACATGTCAAAGATGGTCTTGGCTATTCTCGCGAGTGGAAGCAACATGCTAAAACTTCCAAGAATAGGAAAGACTTGATTGTTTTTATCAAGGAGGGTTCATCCAATAAAGAAAATGGAAAGAACATTGCAAACTCATCTAACAAGCCTAAAAATGAACCTCATCCTTTATTCCATGACTTTAATGCTTCATATGTTTTATTGAGGAACAAATTTGGAAAGACCTATGCTAGGTATGTTGGGCCACTCTGTAAGAGTCCAAAATCTTGCATGTGGGTGCCCAAGTGCCTCTTGACTAACATGAAAGGACCCAACTCCGTTTGGGTACCTAAAGGTAAGGTATAACTCTATTTTGTAGGCATACTCCTCCGGTGGATCCAAATGGATGCTCGATAGTGGATGCACAAACCATATGACTGGAGAGAGAAGGAGGTTTGTGGAGTATGAGGAAAATGAAGATCCAAGTGAAGGAATATACTTTGGGACAATAGCCAAGGGAAAATCCTTGGCACCGGCCATGTAGTGCTTGTCAAGCTGGAAAGCAAGTTGGAGCTCAACATCCATCTAAAAATGTCATGACGACCACAAGACCTTTGGAGCTACTTCATATGGACCTTTTCGGTCCAATTGCCTACATAAGAATCGGCAGTAAAAAATATGGTCTTGTTGTTGTTGATGATTATTCTCGCTTCACTTGGGTGTTCTTTTTTGCACGTCAAAGGCGAAACTCAAGGTGTGCTCAATAAATTCTTGAGGAGAGCTCAAAACGAATTCTCCTTAAAAATCAAGAACATAAGGAGCAATAATGGTACCGAGTTCAAAAACACTCAAGTGGAAGAATACTTGGATGAAGAAGCCATCAAGCATGAGTTTTCAGCCCCCTACTCCCCTCAACAAAATGGGGTGGCTGAAAGGAAGAATAGGACTCTTATTGAGATGGCAAGAACCATTTTGGGCAGAAGCGGTTAACACCGCTTGCCATGCCATAAACCGGTTGTACCTTCATAGACTTTTGAAGAAGACATCTTACGAACTTCTAACCGGTAACAAACCCAATATTTCTTATTTTCATGTCTTTGGGAGCAAGTGTTATATTCTCAACAAGAAGCCTAGGACTTCAAAGTTTGCTTCAAAGTCCGATGAAGGTCTCTTGCTTGGCTATGACTCAAACACCTACGCCCATCGTGTTTTCAACAAATCTTTCAGAATTGTTGAAATAGTGAGAGACATAGTGTTTGATGAGACTAATGGCTCCCAAGTGGAGCAAGTTGATCAAAGTGTGCTAGATAGAGAAGAGGCTCCACAAGAAGCACTTGAAAGGATGGCACTTGGAGACATTTTACCTCAAGAACATCCTCAAGACTCAAATATCATCCAACAAACAAAGATATGTCTCCTTCCCATAATCAATCTCAAGATGAGCAAGGCCAACCTCAACAAGATCAAAACGATCAAAGTCATGAAGGAGGATTGGATCAAGGGGGAGACGAAGAAAATAACAACAATGAAGATGAAGATCAAAGAGTCCAACCACCTCATCCAAGAGTGCACCAAAGTGTTCAACGGGATCATCCCGTCGACAACATACTAGGAGACATCTCCAAAGGGGTAACCACTCGCTCTCGAATGGCTAACTTTTGTGAACATTACTCTTTTGTTTCCTCTTTGGAGCCCCGCAAGGTAGAAGAAGCACTACAAGATCCGGATTGGGTGGTAGCCATGCAAGAGGAACTCAACAATTTTGAAAGAAATTAAGTATGGGAACTCGTGAAGCGACCTAATGGAAATGTTGTGGGAACCAAGTGGGTATTCCGCAACAAGCAAGACGAGTATGGGGTTGTAACAAGAAACAAGGCAAGACTTGTTGCAAAGGGATATGCACAAGTAGAAGGTTTGGATTACGATGAAACTTTTGCTCCCGTAGCTAGGCTTGAATCAATTCGTATCTTGCTTGCCTTTGCTACTCACCATGATTTCAAGCTATACCAAATGGATGTGAAAAGCGCTTTCCTCAATGGTCCAATAAAGGAGGAAGTGTACGTGGAGCAACCACCCGAATTTGAGGACGATAAGTATCCTAACCATGTCTTTAAACTTCGTAAAGCCTTCTATGGCCTCAAACAAGCTCCTAGAGCTTGGTATGAGTGTCTTAGAGACTTTCTCACTAAAAATGGTTTAGGATAGGGAAGGCTGACTATACACTCTTCACTAAGAATTTTAATGATGATTTATTTGTGTGCCAAATATATGTCGATGACATTATATTTGGTTCTACTAACAAAGCATTTTGTGATGAGTTTTCAAAGATAATGACCAGAAGTTTCAAGATGTCAATGCTGGGGGAATTGAAGTTCTTCCTAGGATTCCAAGTCAAACAACTCAAGGAAGGAACGTTTATAAGTCAAACCAAGTATACTCAAGACATACTCAAGATGTTCGACATGGACAAAGCCAAACCCATCAAGACTCCAATGGGAACCAACGGACACCTTGACCTCAATGAGGATGGTCCAAGTGTGGACCAAAAGGCATTTCGTTCCATGATAGGTTCCTTGCTTTACCTTTGTGCATCTAGACCCGACATAATGCTTAGTGTGTGTATGTGTGCACGGTTCCAAGCTGCTCCTAAGGAGTGTCACTTGACAGCCGTTAAGAGGATTCTTAGATATTTGGTTCACACTCCTAACCTAGGACTTTGGTATCCCAAGGGATCCAACTTCAATCTCATCGGATATTCCGATGCCGATTATGCCGGTTGTATGGTAGATAGGAAGAGCACGTTCGGGACTTTCCAATTCCTTGGTAGGTCCTTGGTTTCGTGGTCTTCAAAGAAATAAAACTCCATTGCCTTATACACAGCCGAAGTAGAGTACGTCGCAGCCGGGAGTTGTTGTGCACAACTCCTCTAGTTGCGACAAACTCTTAGGGACTACGGTTACACTTTAAGCCATATTCCACTCCTATGTGACAATGAGGGTGCCATCAAGATTGCTCACAATCCCGTGGAGCATTATAGAACAAAACACATTGATATCTGTCACCATTTCCTGCGATATCACTCTATCAAGGGAGATATTATTATCTCTCATATTAGGAGTGAGAAGCAATTGGCAGATATCTTCACCAAACTCCTTGATGAGAAACGTTTTTGTGACCTAAGGAGTGAACTAAATATCCTAGATTTTTGAAACGTTGCTTGAGTCGTGCACATCTGTTTGTTACTTGTATATAAACTTCAAAAATCACATGCTTTCAAAATTCTACCCTAAATATCTCTTACTCTATGAAAGTTATGTTTGAAAGGACTTTTTGTCAAATATGGTCATTGTTTGTTTGATGTATGCTTACTGACCATGTTTGTCAAGGATATTTGCAAAAACTTGTCCAAAGAGGATCATATTCTTGAGCTAAAATTCAAATTATATGAATTTCAGCATATAGCCGGACTAGTCCGCCCACGGGCTGGACAAGTCTGGGCTGTCTAGGTCGGACTTCTAAGTGGACAAGTCCAAACCGGACTAGTCCGCCTTGGTGGCCGGACAAGTCGGGTACCGGAGAAGTCCGGCTCTTGTCCGTAGACAAGACTTGTCAGTGCACCAGGCCAGATTAGTCCGGCCCCTAGGGACTTAACCTCCTAGGGGCGGCCAGACCCCCCTCTCTCCTCACTTTCAACTCTCTCTCTCACTCTCTAAGCGGGAACCGCCCCCCATCGGCAATTTTTGCTTTTCTCCACCAAAAATCTCGTCCAATTTACGGATTGGAGCCCTAAGGAGTGTGGAAACTCTTCCCCGTGCTTCGTTGCTCAAGTTTCACCTTCGATTTCATCACATTTGAAGATTTGAAGAGCTATTATTGACCTAACCAAAAACCTTTCCTTTTCTTCATTCTTAGGTCTTTTTCTAGAAACCTCTTCACAAATGTTGTTCCTAATGTCATTACGATCGTATCCTAGGAGTATTGCGACTTGATTCAAAGTTTTTGCAAAAATTGTTAGGATTAGGATTCTTCCTGTGCAACCCAGACTAGTCCGGTTTCTGGGCGGACAAGTCCATTCTCAGGCGGACCAGTCCGGCCCCTTAACGAACAAGTCCGGTTTACACAGGACAAACCACAACTTTACCCATTTTTAGTGAATTATTTTTCAATATTCCACTTCCTTGACCTCTTATCTCTTGTTTCTCAGGAAATATGTCGGACTCTGACCAAATCTCCCCTCTTGCAAGTCCCACGGTCGAGGAGGCTCGACAAGCCCTCCATCGGCGCATTGCCGAAGAGAGGGCGGCAAAGGAGGCCCAAGCGGCTAAGGATGCCGTCAGTCGAGAGGCAAGAACAAAGAAGAGACATGATCTCGACGAGGAGGCACAGATTGCCAAAGACGTTGAAGAATCCTTGGCGGATCAACGGAAGAAGAAAAGGGCCGAACGTGAAGCCCATAGCTCCCAGGCTGCTAGTGCCGTAGAACCTAAGAGAAGAGGTTGGTCACTTTGGGAGAGAAAGAGCGGGCAAAAGAGAAGGAGAAAGAACCCGAGAGTAGGGTTCTTCGTGACCCAAAGAAAGGCAAGGATCCACTTCCTGAGGAGTCCAAAAACAAAAAGGCAACTGCCAAGGCACCGAAAAAGAGGGCAGGAGGCATAGTGATCAGTGAGAAGGGGCAACCTAAGCCCATCGGTCCCCTGAAGATGGCTGCCCCTGCTAGAGATACAAACCGGCAGCCCAGCAATCCAGCATATGTATTCAAAGGAAAGGGTGCTGAGAAGGCGAGAAGGTTGAGAATGGATAAAGTCTATGATTATGAGAAGCACACAGATGACCCTAGCTTTTGGTGTGATTTCCGTTGCCATTACTACCGCCTAGTGTACTTGAAGATGAAGACTCCAAGCGCCCAAGCTCAATGGGTGGATTGCGACTACATGGCCAAAAGGAAGCATAAAGCTTTTGGTGCTGTGATTGAAGCCGCAGAGCGCCATGGAATCAACAAAATCATGAGTTTCAAGTATGATTGGAACATTGAAGTGATTGTGCAGTTTTACACCACCGTATACTTCTCCACCAACGGTGACCGCAAAATCACTTGGAGGACTCATGGAGAGCAATACTCAGCCACATATGAGGAGTTTGCTCGGATAGTTGGCCTTGAGGAGCACCTGGACCATGTAATCATTATTTCCAACCTCAAGGCAGTGGATAGGGATCAGCTAGACTACATGTATCCTAGTCATGTTCCCTATGAGGCCAGGCTTGCTAGGAACATCAAGCCATTCTATAGCATCCTCAACCGGATTTTGAGGAGAACTATTGCCCCTAAGGATGAACATGCAGGGGTGATTCAAGGAAACTTAAGGCATCTCCTCCTGTTGATAGATGGTGAAGAGAAGTTCAACCTCGTTGAGCACATCTATGACGACATCTTCAACATCTCTCACACTCCCAACCGCTCATGTGGGTATGCACCATATATAATGTGCTTAATTGAGAAGGTGTCGGGGCTTATCTTTGTCAAGGATGTGACTCATCGACCTCTCCATCCCCAGCTGCCCCTGATTGTGCCAGAACCTTCCAGAAGGAAAAATGCTCAACCTCCTTCCAGCTCAACGGCTCCACCTAAATCAGTGACCCCCTTCATCACCTCCTTCTCTGCAGTCGATGAGCGGATTCTTCAAGTGCTTCAACGCACTCTTCACCTCCTGTCGGCGTGAGGAGGTCCGGACTCGACGCATGGAGAGGCGTCAGGAGAAGTACCACAAGGATGTGTGCAACAAGCTTGAGGCGTCTATGTCTCCTCACGAGGAGAGTGATGGGGAGCTCACTCCATATCCAGAGTTCACCGCTGATGAGCTCGCCCAGTTCAGGGAAGGTTGAAGCTCTTCCAAGGCCATGCCTCCATCCACCGCCGCCGATGACGAGGAAGACGATACGGAGGCCACGGAGAGCGATGAAGATGGCGGTGAATAAGAAGACGATGAAGATGACAAGTAGACTTAGGCGTATCTTCTTCCCCTTTTTCCTTTTTGGTGCCTTGATGCCAAAGGGGGATAGATGGAAGAGTATGTCTCTTTTATCATCTTCTAGTCTTGTAATAAATCCTTGGACATGACTATCTCTATGTTTTATGTTTTATGTATTGTGTCCCTCATGTGTAAGACTATGTGTAGATCTTATGCTTATGTTTGATGGATCTTGTGCTTATATTTGATCATTGTTGCCCTTTGCTATACTTTATTGTCTTATCACATTTTTTAGCACAACACATAGGCGCCCCACCATAACATGTGAGTTTATGTCAACTCTCCACTTTTATTGTTGCATACATCAAGGGGGAGTTATGCATACAAACACATGTTATGAAAATCAAATTTTTACCTCTTATGTTGAAACTTAATGTGTTGTCATCAATCACCAAAAAGGGGGAGATTGTAAGTGCATCTAGGTATCCCCATGGGTTTTGGATGATTGATGATGATAATTAAGAGACTAATGAGCTGAGATGATCATAAGCACAGGATATTTCCAAGGTGGACACCTAAACTCTCAAAAAGGAAAAGGATGAAGAATGGCGTCGAAGACTCGAATGTAAAAGCCCAAGAAAAGGGACTTGCAAAAACTTTTCTTCACCTCACAACACCACAATTTTCATTGTGGATATCTTAGGAAATATTGTGAAGAGCAAGTAACCTTCATCAAAAGAGTGATTAGAGGGGAAAGTCTTCCTTTTCACAAAGTGGGATTTGGACACAGGAACATGAGAGGTTGAGCTCACCCCTAGAACTTAAAAAGTCTTGGGAAGGTTCAGTCCAAGTTTCATAGAAATCCAACACTTTTTGAGGCACTTTTTGGGTTATTTGAAAAAGAGGCCAATTTGAATGTAAATTCAAATTGCAGCAACTTTCATCATCGAAACTCAAAAGTTAGCTTCATATTCAAACTCAGCACATTTTTCTGAGTAAGCCCACTAATTTTCATGTCCATTGGAGTTCATCTTGTCAAGAGCTAAATTTGCAAGAATTCAAAACTGAATTTGAATTTCAGTTTAAACATGCAGCAAATTTAGTCAAACACAGTTCAAATTTGAGAAGTCAAATTTAAACCAAGACTTGGTGACTAAGTCTCACATTAAATTGTGAGTAGATGGTGGGATAATTAGCAAAAACAGAAAAGAATTATTAGAGAAAAAGGAATGAAGGGGAGGCCCACAGGTCAGTGGCACACGAGGGGCAGTCGGTTGCTGCAGCCGACCTCGACTTCGCGCGCAAGCAAGGGAACGGCGGCGAGCCACCGAGGCAGCAATCGGCCACCTCACGGTGCCAAAACCGCGGCTCAAAGGCCAGCGCACAGCCCACGCCGCCTTCCTCCTGCTTTCCAAACGAGAACCCCCCCCCTACCGAGCTTCTTTCTCGATTCCGCGCCAGCACAGAAACACCGCCCTCTCTGATCGCCGGCGTCCGGCCAGCACAGGCGCACTCGTGCCCGACGAGCAACACAAGAAAGGACCGCCTTAAGGTGCTGATTCTTCTAGTCCCTACCGCTCTCCATTTCATGGGCTGTCGAGGGAGTATTTCGCCGGGAAAGCTTCGGGGGTCTTGAGACTGAGCTCCCACAAAATCCCAAAATTCGTGGGGGTTAGCTCATCACCGGGCAAACCGAGTCACGCACACGCTCTATACACTGCCACGACCACCTAGGATCGAAAACCAGTAAGAACCGTGGGCTAGGTTTACGGTTCTTTGAAGTTTTCTGAAGCACCGCCGATATCCGGCCTAGGTCGCCGATGAGGTCGTAGTTACCGACGTTTTCACAGGGATCGGTGTCCATGTCCGTGACCAGCAGTTGTCAGCGGAGCTCCCCGAGCAAACCACATCGAAAAAGGTGCATGGGATGCCGAGTTGGACGTCGCCGGTGAGCTCCCGGCCGCTGTTGCTGTCGGGAGCACTGTTCCGGTGGTTGTCAAGTTTTGGGGAGGGCACCACCGTGTTCCTCAGGCCGAGATAGGCACTGGCGGCGAGATTCAGAAAGCTCCGAGGACCGGAACCCATCTCCGGCGAGAGCTCCGGCGAGCTTGGCGGCGGGGTCGCGCGGGTGGCCAGAGTAAGACGAAGGGGTAGGCCCCACGCGTCAGCGGCTGGAGATAAATGGGTGGGATTCTCTGTGGTCCGGGATCCAGTGCGGCCGCACGGGAAGGAGTCTGTGGCCCCGTGTGGCGCGGCTCCAGCGGTCGACACGTGGGCGGTGGACCCACCCGCAGGATTTAAACATTTTTGGAATTTCCAGTTTTAGTGCAATCTTCAAATGCATAGAACTTTGGCTAGGAAACTCCAAATTCGATGAACCAAATTTTGCTGAACTCAGAATTCTGAGTACTTTCCAGCAATACCAAATTCAGCTCATGAAAGTGAATAGTTTTCCAGAATTAAATCCCTAAATTTAAACTGTTGGGAATTTTATCTGGAGAACTACTTTATGAAAAATTCTGAAATTTGGCTGAGAGACTCATTAGACAATCCCTGAATCCCAGTAAAATTTTCAGACTCATCCAAGTAAATTTAGTTACCCTGATGGGGTGATTAAGAGAACTGCCCTGAGAAAATAGAAAAATGTACAGAAACATTTTTCAGATTTTCTCAAATCTTAATTATGGCATAATTTTCTGTAGAATTCTTCAAATGACATGAAACCAACTCCATTAGAACCATATTAAAGTCTAGTTTCCAGAAAGTAATGGTTGGAGCCATGAAAACCCCTGGAATCATCCAGAGGCTCAAATATTGACCGAATGGGTTTCTATTTGTACAAGGTTCAAATGAACTTTGTTTCAAATAAAACTTGGTCACAACTCTGGGTAGGACCCTACCAGTCCACCATAAAAATTTCAGAACCAAAGGGAAGGGCTAGCTAGAGTTATTAGAAATGATGTATTCCAGTTCACACATTGCATTCAAATTAACATGTAGTATTGTATTAAACGTGTAGCCATTGAAGAAGAGACTCCGGAAGTGCTGGACTTCCTCCTTCCGGAAGAGGAACTAACCCCTGACCAGCAGCAACAAGGCAAGCCCCGGTTTGCATTAACCTTTTTATAAGTTTTTGCTTTGTTTACATGTGTCATATGAAGTATGTATGTGCATTACGTATAGGATGAATGAAACCCCACTTGCATAACCAAAGGTTCCTAAAAGAGTGAGGGTAGTGTCTAAGACCTCGAGTAGATAGGCTATGCTTAATGTTTCATAGGACTTCGGTACAAGTCGAGTAGTTGGAATCTACTCGCGAGTTTAGGCTGGGGAACACACGGGTTTGGTTGAGTGATGTGAGATCACTTTAGTAATGAAAATGAGACTAGGCAGGGGCTAGGGCGCAGCAAGAGGAAGTCTTGTGTGCGCAGCCCTGTCTGTGTCGATTGAGGACCGATCCGTGTGCGGCCCTGCTGAACAAGTATTGAACGTACCGAAGGCATATCGGATATATGGGCCCCGATAAACCGATGTAGACTAAACCTCCGGGCGTCGAGGCATAGCACACCGATTTATAGGTGTAGATTCAGGGCAGCAAGGTGGAAATCTGCCAACGGGCATAGAGAGATGCTCCGTGTGGGGAACCTCCTGCTCGTTTCGGTGCGACCGGTTCGACGTTTGGGCTGTTGGGTGAAAGGTTGTCCCGTACGACATCGAGTGAGCGTGCTGTGCAGCTCCACGGATGGGCGTACGTGACGTGCTCTTTGGGTTTCCCTGCAGGTGTATATCGAGTCGATTCACCGTCCGTCGCGGTGACGAGTACCGCTTGTTCACTGCGTCGTAATGTAGACTAATGAATGAAATGTTATGATTCAATATTGCTGCTATGATATAATTGTATTGCTACATGTGTGCCACCAAATATTGCTTACTAAATTTCAGCTTCATGAACTGTTAACTTGTTGCTAAAAGATGAATTAAGGATGAACTTGTAGGCGTGTCCATTTGCTGCAACATTGCTATCCTGTGTCATGGTACACCTCATGTAGAGTTTCATGCTTAGGTGAGTCGGTTAAGCCTTGCTGTGCCTTCGTGCTCACGGTTGCTGCTTAAGTGTTTTTCAGGTGAGGAGCCACCCACGGACTCGGAGTACGAGTCCACCGGCGAGGGTTACCCTCCGTCGGGGACTACGGCTGAGTGGGAGCCGTACACGCCGCGCTGAGCTGAGGAGTGCAGCTAGTGTGGGTTGCCCTAGGGCTGGGCAACCGACTTTTGCTATATAGGCGGGCGTAAGTTGTATAAAAGAAACTTCCGCTGTGTAATAAAAGACCCTAGTTTGTAACTGAGAAGTGTACTATTTTGTACATTCAGTTTGTTTTTCTCAATGTAATATAATGTGTTCTTCTGACGTGTGCTGTCGGGTGTCGCATCGCGCGGCACCACCCTCTGCGATCCTGGATGAGCGGATTCCGGTCCGCCACAGCCTGGTATCAGAGCTGCATTGGGGATAGCACAGTACTTAAGGACCGTATTATGGGAAAACTTAGGGTTACGGTGAGGAATCGGTAGTTGGCCCAAGTAAGGACTATAGTAGCATAGTTATTTAAAGTGGCAAGGACTAACTTATGTGTTTTAATTCTGAATTTCAATTATGTAACGACGCACCTACGCTCTGGTAAGTATGGTAAGGAACGCCACCGAAAGCGGTTCAATTTCGGTTAGCTCTCCCTGACGAGGAACGTGGTTCAGTGATAAGTCTGACAGCTTGGTGTGAGACGTCAATATGAAACTCTTGGACTCTTCATGTTCCTGAGTTCATATGAAACGCTGATCCCTAGCATGCATTAGGCAAGTAAGTGGAGACCCCATCGTGTGGTCAGTAACGCGAGAGTGTGTTCGTCTGGAAGTAGCCCAGGAGGACATACGCAGCGCTTTCCATCGGCGTGCCCTGCAGGGCAGTAGGTGGTATCTGTTGGGTTGATAACATTCCCAACCGTGACGACCCGTTCATGACATACTCGGGTTCCATGTCGTGTGGTGTTCAAACACGATCACGTACCTTGAGACGTGACCTAACTCAAGGACGGCCGTATGGAAATGATACGGGCGTTTGTATTTAATTTCAAATATATGGTACTGCCTGAAATGAATAACCAGTGAGTGCACCATTATTGTGTGGTCTTTTGCAGGTACTAACCATGTATGTATCCGTGTAGAAAACGTGTGCGAGAGACCGTTTAGTGCCACATTTGAGACGTATATGCCGGTATAATCCGGATAGGTTTTTCTTTTGTGAGGAACGTAGTACCGAGATATTGTAGGCATATGCATGGAAATATTGATAATGAGGAACTAAAATCATTAGGTTCAACAATTAAGACCCTGGTTGGGTATAAGAAGGGGATAGTGGAGTAGGATAGCCAACAGGGCTGAAAAACAGAGTGCTCTGTTTTGGACAGCAAGTTTGCTGATCTTCAACAGGGCATAACTCACAGGTCTTTTAGCCCAGGGAGGTGTGCTATATAGTTCTGGAAAGGTATTCAAGTACTCTACAACTTTGTTGTAGACTTTCAGAGCTGAAACTCGTCTTAGGATGGCTGAAATCCCAGAGGAATGTAAACTGTCCAGAACCAGGGCAGAGTAAAACATCCTCTGAACTGATCTGTTTTTCAAATATAACTCCCAGGTGAAAAATCAAAATTAGTATATAATACATCCTTAGAAAGAGTAGAAGATGTGTGATATCTTTGCAATTCAAAGTTTCTGAAGTTTCAGCACAGATTTCAGTGGAAACTCGAATGGAAAACAGCAACTTCCAAGGGAGGTGCTGTTAAAAAAAATTCTTCCAGAATTCTGCTGAATTTGAATTAGCATAACTTTTTAACCAAGGATGATCTGGGGGCAATTGAATACTCGTTGGAAAGATACTGAAGTTAACTTTAACTTTGGTATTCAACTTGAGTCATGAAAATGCCCAGAACCAGATCAAAACTTGGAATAGGTAGAAACTGGTCATTCTGACAGAAGAATGACAGTTGAACTTATTGGAGAGGGTGTTGTACCCTAAGGGTGGTATACATGATGACAACGCGATAGTAATGTCTCGTGGTGGCCAAACCTATTTATGGTGAGCTTCCAAAGTGGAGGTTCATCAAGTTGGATTAAACTAGCTTGTGTTTGGTCTGGTAATGGTGTAGCTTGTGCAAAGTTATTACATTATCTACTTACGAGATATATCGCGTGTTTTTGTTGTCATAATGTTTTTACGCCCATTTTAATTGGACTGCATGCAAATGTTGCAGGACTGATGTTATTGTCGTAGGGTTGCAGATGGTTCGGACTAGGACCACGCACGAGGTAGGTGGCTCTAGCCAAGGGGGAGGCGATGACTCCCAGCCACCGGCCTACGACAGCACCCCGCAGCAGCAGCCACCACCGCCGCCTCCGCTTACTCTAGCAGATGTGATAGCGGCACTGGTGAGAGGTCGTGAGGAGCAGACCGACCTGCTCCGCACGATTGTGCAGAATACGTCCCAGGCGGGGGGGACGTCAAGAGCGAGGGCCTCGTGAGCCCCGCGAAGTGTCGTACTCGGATTTCATGAGTACGCACCCTCCAGTGTTCACCGAAGCTGAAGAACCACTGGAGGCTGACAACTGGCTGCGGACCATCGAGTCCAAGTTTGGGCTGCTCCAGTGTACGGAGCGGCAGAAGACCCTGTTCGCAGCACAGCAGCTCCACGGTGCCGCTGGTGCGTGGTGGGCGAATTATGTCGCCTCATGTCCGGTTGGCCATGCCGTGGAATGGCAAGAGTTCCGGTAGGCGTTCCGCGCCTATCACATTCCTCCCGGAATAATGAAGAGGAAGTTCCAAGAATTTTTGGAACTGAAGTAGGGCGGGAGGAGTGCCCACGACTACTCCCGTGCCTTCAACCATCTGGCGCAGTATGCGTCAGACTACATCTCCACGGAGGAGAAGAAGAGGGAGCACTTCTATCGGGGGTTACACCCCGAAATGAAGACCCATCTCGTACAGTGGAACCGCGGCACATTCAAAGACTTAGTCAATGCCGCGATCATGCAAGAGGATGCTCAGCGGGAGTTGGCAGCTGAGCAGCGGAAGCGCAGCGCTCCACCCAGCGGTGGGAGTGGCGCTCCCCAGAAGTACCGTATGGTGTATCGGACACCATCCGGGCAGCAGTGGCAACCACCGGCGCGACCACAACGGTTCGGGGGACGTCCCTTTCAGGCACCTCCGTTCCGTCCGCCGATGCCACCACCAAGACAGCAACAGCAACAGCAGCAGCAGACGGTACCCCGGGCGTTTCCACCGCCACAACGCGCCCCGGGATTCCGTCCACCGATCAGCGGGGGATCGCCCCGTTTCACCTGCTTCACGTGTGGCCAGGCGGGCCACTTCGCGAAGGACTGTCCCCAGGGGCAGCAGAGCAGCGGGCAAGCCCAGCTCCAGGGCGGTGCTCGAGGCCGACCTCCGGTGAAGAAGGTTGGTCAGCGGACTGGAGGCGTCCGCAACCTCAACAATGAGGACGCCCCAGAGGGAGACAACGTGCTGGCGGGTACGTTTACTCTCAACAATCAAGCCATCGTCATATTATTTGATTCTGGTGCAACCCACAGCTTTATAAGTGCATCCTATGTGGCTAAACATCAATTGCAAGTCTTCCCAACCGACTGCACTTATATGATCTGCTCACCGGGAGGGAAGATTTCAGCTAATATGATGATTCCAAAGGCACCTCTGTGCTTAGGTGGGAAACTATATCCCACCACCTTGATAATCCTTATGGGACAAAAGATTGATGCAATCTTAGTGATGTCATGGCTACAATACCATGGCACTGTCCTAGAGACTCGGACACGGACGGTTCACATAAATTCTCCATTCCACCGTCCGCATTCCATGGTTTTAGACACGCCAGTCCGGGAAGTTTTAGCGATTAATAACGCTGAAGCTCTCAAGTTAGAGGACATCCCCGTAGTCCGGGAGTATTCTGATGTGTTCCCGGATGATCTTCCGGGCATGCCACCTGAGCGGGATGTCGAGTTCAAGATTGAACTTGCACATGGGACTACGCCCAAATCACGGAGACCATACAAAATGGCTCCCAATGAGCTGGCTCAACTGAAAGAACAGCTCAATGATCTGTTGAGCAAGGGTTTCATTAGGCCGAGTTCCTCGCCTTGGGGATGCTCGGCGCTGTTTGTAAAGAAGAAGGATGAAACCCTGAGGCTGTGTGTGGACTACCGGCCGCTCAACGCCGTCACCATCAAGAATAAGTACCCACTGCCCCGTAGTGACATCTTGTTTGATCAACTTGTGGGGGCAAGTGTATTCTCAAAGATGGATCTTTGCTCTGGATATCACCAGATCAAGATCCGGGCGGAGGATATCCCGAAGACGGCGTTCTCGACGAGATATGGCTTATATGAATACCTCGTCATGTCCTTTGGTCTGACAAATGCTCCGGCCCATTTCATGTATCTCATGAACTCGGTGTTCATGCCGGAGCTGGACAGGTTCGTGGTAGTGTTCATCGACGATATCTTGGTTTACTCCAAGACAGAAGCCGAACATGCCGAACACTTGTGGATCATTCTTCAACGATTGCGAGACCACAAGCTTTACGCCAAGTTCAGCAAATGCGAATTTTGGATCAGCCAAGTGCCATTCTTGGGACATATCATCTCAGCTGAAGGCATTGCGGTTGACCCAAGTAAAATAGAGCAAGTGTTGAAATGGAAAGCTCCCACTTCAGTTCATGAAGTCAGAAGCTTCCTCGGGTTAGCGGGATACTACCGGAGATTCGTTCCAAGCTTCTCCAA
The DNA here is from genome assembly GCA_030760725.1 of Neostapfia colusana. Taxonomy (NCBI): domain Eukaryota; kingdom Viridiplantae; phylum Streptophyta; class Magnoliopsida; order Poales; family Poaceae; genus Neostapfia; species Neostapfia colusana. Next base: position 55,435,969 of record JASWHV010000014.1, on the reverse strand, counting down.
GCTCGCTAAACCGATGACAGAGTTGCTGAAGAAAGGGAAGAAATATGTTTGGAACACGGCGTGTGAAGGAGCGTTCCGAACATTGGTGAAGCATCTCACAACAGCCCCGGTATTAGCTCAGCCGGATACAACAAAGCCCTTCGACGTGTATTGTGACGCGTCCGGTACTGGGCTCGGCTGCGTGTTGATGCAGGAAGGACGTGTGGTCGCTTATGGCTCACGCCAACTTCGGAACCATGAGCAGCATTATCCCACTCATGACCTTGAGCTTGCTGCAGTGGTTTTGGCACTGAAAATGTGGAGGCACTATCTCCTGGGGAATTTGTTGCATCTATACACCGACCACAAGAGCTTGAAATACATTTTCACCCAGAAGGAGCTGAACATGAGGCAACGGAGGTGGTTAGAATTAATCAAGGACTATGAAATTGAGATTCACTACCACCCCGGCAAGGTGAATGTGGTTGCCGACGCGCTGAGTCAGAAATCACATGTCCATCACCTCACCATTACACCGGTGGAGGAGGAAGAGCCAAGTTTATACTTGGTTCCGTATGGATCGCTGTACAACCTTGCCTTCATCCCTACTATTAGGGAGGACATCATTGCAGCTCAGAAGACGGATAAAGGCATGGAACATCTCCGGAGACGGATAGACAACGGGGAGATCAAATGTTTCTGGAAAGATGAGGAGGGGACGCTATGGTTTAATGACCGCATAGTCGTACCCCGAGATATGGAGTTGAGGAAGAAGATCCTCGATGAAGCTCACTTCTCCAAATACTCCATTCATCCGGGCAGAAACAAAATGTACCAAGATTTGAAAAAGAACTTTTGGTGGACACGGATGAAGCGGGAGGTAGCTAAGTACGTATCCGAGTGCGATACATGTAGACGAGTGAAAGCTGATCACATGAAGAAATCAGGGCTGTTGCAACCCCTGAAGATACCGGCATGGAAATGGGAAGATGTGAGCATGGATTTCATTGTGGGATTACCCCTAACAGCCAACAAGCATGATTCCATATGGGTAATCGTTGATCGGTTAACCAAGACGGCTCACTTCATTCCGGGGAATACACGTTACAATGCCGGCAAATATGCGGAGCTATACATAGCGAAGATTCTATGCCTATACGGGGTACCCAAGACCATTGTCTCAGATCGAGGTGCATTATTTGTATCTCGCTTTTGGGAGCAGCTACACGCTGCATTGGGTACTAAGTTGATTAGGAGCTCCGCTTATCACCCTCAGACCGATGGGCAAACAGAGAGGGTAAACCAAGTATTAGAAGACATGTTGAGAGCATGTGCCATCCACCATGGTAGGAACTGGGATGATCACCTACCATTGGCGGAATTCTCGTACAACAACGGTTATCAGGCGAGTATCAAGATGGCACCTTACGAAGCTCTCTACGGTCGTAAATGCCGCACCCCATTAAATTGGTGTGAGTCCGGTGAAAGGGTCACATTCGGGGTTGATGTGGTGAACGACGCCGAAGAGCGCGTTCGGACAATTCAAGCCAATTTAAAAGCCGCTCAATCCCGGTAGAAGAGCTACGCTGATAAGAGGCGTAGACCGTTGCACTTTGACGTTGGTGAACACGTGTACCTCCGCGTGTCCCCGATGAAGGGCGTGCACCAGTTCGGTGTGAAGGGGAAGCTCGCTCCCCGTTTCATTGGACCCTACGCTATCACCGAGAAGTGTGGACCAGCGGCGTATCGATTGGAACTACCAGCATCTCTGGCTGGTGTCCACGATGTTTTCCATGTTTCGCAACTGCGAAAATGCTTGAAGCATACAGCTGCTGTTCCTACCAAAGACATCGGCGAGCTGAAACCGGATTTAACATATGAGGAGTATCCGGTGGGAATTCTTGATGAGAAAGCCCGAACCACGCGTAGCAGAATGTTGTGGTTCTACAAAATACTCTGGAGCAACCACACCGCCGAAGAAGCGACGTGGGAGAGCGAGGAGTTCCTTCGCTCAAAGTACCCGGAGTTCATGGCTTCTCAACACGGGTAAGTCCCTATTACATCGCTATCTCTTCTTTTGTGATCTCGGGACAAGATTCTTTTAAGGGGGGAGGGATGTAAAAGCCCAAGAAAATGGACTTGCAAAAACTTTTCTTCACCTCACAACACCACAGTTTTCATTGTGGATATCTTATGGAAATATTGTGAAGAGCAAGTAACCTTCATCAAAAGAGTGATTAGAGGGGAAAGTCTTCCTTTTCACAAAGTGGGATTTGGACATACGAACATGAGAGGTTGAGCTCACCTCTAGAACTTAAAAAGTCTTGGGAAGGTTCAGTCCAAGTTTCATAGAAATCCAACACTTTTTGAGGCACTTTTTGGGTTATTTGAAAAAGAGGCCAATTTGAATGTAAATTCAAATTGCAGCAACTTTCATCACCCAAATTCAAAAGTTAGATTCATATTCAAACTCAGCACATTTTTCTGAGTAAGCCCACCAATTTTCATGTCCATTGGAGTTCATCTTGTCAAGAGCTAAAATTGCAAGAATTCAAAACTGAATTTGAATTTCAGTTTAAACATACAGCAAATTTATTCAAACACAGTTCAAATTTGAGAAGTCAAATTTAAACCAAGACTTGGTCACTAAGTCTCACATTAAATTGTGAGTAGCTGGTGGGATAATTAGCAAAAACAGAAAAGAATTATTAGAGAAAAAGGAATGAAGGGGAGGCCCACAGGTCAGTGGCACACGAGGGGCAGTCGGTTGCTGCAGCCGACCTCGACTTCGCGCGCAAGCAAGGGAACGGCGGCAATCCACAGAGGCAGCAATCGGCCACCTCACGGTGCCAAAACCGCGGCTCAAAGGCCAGCGCACAGCCCACGCCGCCTTCCTCCTGCATTCCAAACGAGAACCCCCCCCCTACCGAGCTTCTTTCTCGATTCCGCGCGAGCACAGAAACACCGCCCTCTCTGATCGCCGGCGTCCGGCCAGCACAGGCGCGCTCGTGCCCGACGAGCAACACAAGAAAGGACCGCCTTAAGGTGCTGATTCTTCTAGTCCCTACCGCTCTTCATTTCATGGGCTGTCGAGGGATTATTTCACCGGGAAAGCTTCGGGGGTCTTGAGACCGAGCTCCCACAAAATCCCAAAATTCGTGGGGGTTAGCTCATCACCGGGCAAACCGAGTCACGCACACGCTCTATACACTGCCATATACACTACCACGACCACCTAGGATCGAAAACCAGTAAGAACCGTGGGCTAGGTTTACGGTTCTTTGAAGTTTTCTAAAGCACCGCTGATATACGGCCTAGGTCGCCGATGAGGTCGTAGTTACCGCCGTTTTCACGGGGATCGGTGTCCATGTCCGTGACCAGCAGGTGTCAGCGGAGCTCCCCGAGCAAACCACATCGAAAAAGGTGCATGGGATGCCGAGTTGGACGTCGCCGGTGAGCTCCCGGCCGCTGTTGCCGTCGGGAGCACTGTTCCGGTGGTTGTCAAGTTCTGGGGAGGGCACCACCGTGTTCCTCAGGCCGAGATAGGCACTGGCGGTGAGATTCAGCAAGCTCCGAGGACCGGAACCCCTCTCCGGCGAGAGCTCCGGCGAGCTTGGCGGCGGGGTCGCGCGGGTGGCCGGAGGAAGACGAAGGGGTAGGCCCCACACGTCAGCAGCTGGAGATAAATGGGTTGGATTCTCTGTGGTACAGGATCCAGTGCGGCCGTGCGGGAAGGAGTCTGTGGCCCCGTGTGGCACGGCTCCAGTGGTCGACACGTGGGCGGTGGACCCACCCGCAGGATTTAAACATTTTTAGAATTTCCAGTTTTAGTGCAAACTTCAAATGCATAGAACATTGGCTAGGAAACTCCAAATTCGATGAACCAAATTTTCCTGAACTCACAATTCTGAGTACTTTCCAGCAATACCAAATTCAGCTCATGAAAGTGAATAGTTTTCCAGAATTAAATCCCTAAAATTTAAACTGTTGGGAATTTTATCTGGAGAACTACTTTATGAAAAATTCTGAAATTTGGCTGAGAGACTCATTAGACAATCCCTGAATCCCAGTAAAATTTTCAGACTCATCCAAGTTATTTAGTTACCCTGATGGGGTGATTAAGAGAACTGCCCTGAGAAAATAGAAAAATGTACAGAAACATTTTTCAGATTTTCTCAGATCTTAATTAGGGCATAATTTTCTGTAGAATTCTTCAAATGACATAAAACCAACTCCATTATAACCATCTTAAAGTCTAGTTTCCAGAAAGTAATGGTTGGAGCCATGAAAACCCCTGGAATCATCCAGAGGCTCAAATATTGACCAAATGGGTTTCTATTTGTACAAGGTTCAAATGAACTTTGTTTCAAATAAAACTTGGTCACAACTATGGGTAGGACCCTACCAGTCCACCATAAAAATTTCAGAACCAAAGGGAAGGGCTAGCTAGAGTTATTAGCAATGATGTATTCTAGTTCACACATTGCATTCAAATTAACATGTAGTATTGTATTAAACGTGTAGCCATTGAAGAAGAGACTCTGGAAGTGCTGGACTTCCTCCTTCCGGAAGAGGAACTAACCCCTGACCAGCAGCAACAAGGGAAGCCCCGGTTTGCATTAACCTTTTTATAAGTTTTTGCTTTGTTTACATGTGTCATATGAAGTATGTATGTGCATTAGGTATAGGATGAATGAAACCCCACTTGCATAACCAAGGGTTCCTAAAAGAGTGAGGGTAGTGTCTAAGACCTCGAGTAGATAGGCTATGCTTAATGTTTCATAGGACTTCGGTACAAGTCGAGTAGTTGGAATCTACTCGCGAGTTTAGGCTGGGGAACACACGGGTTTGGTTGAGTGATGTGAGATCACTTTAGTAATGAAAATGAGACTAGGCAGGGGCTAGGGCGCAGCAGAAGTCTTGTGTGCGCAGCCCTGTCCGTGTCGATTGAGGACCGATCCGTGTGCGGCCCTGCTGAACAAGTATTGAACGTACCGAAGGCATATCGGATATATGGGCCCTGATAAACCAATGTAGCCTAAACCTCCGGGCGTCGAGGCATAGCACACCGATTTATAGGTGTAGGTTGAGGGCAGCAAGGTGGAAATCTGCCAACGGGCATAGAGAGATGCTCCGTGTGGGGAACCTCCTGCTCGTTTCGGTGCAACCGGTTCGACGTTTGGGCTGTTGGGTGAAAGGTTGTCCCGTACGACATCGAGTGAGTGTGCTGTGCAGCTCCACGGATGGGCGTACGTGACGTGCTCTTTGGGTTTCCCTGCAGGTGTATATCGAGTCGATTCGCCGTCCCTCACGGTGACGAGTACCGCTTGTTCACTGCGTCGTAACGTAGACTAATGAATGAAATGTTATGATTCAATATTGCTGCTATGATATAATTGCATTGCTACATGTGTGCCACCAAATATTGCTTACTAAATTTCAGCTTCACGAACTGTTAACTTGTTCCTAAAAGATGAATTAAGGATGAACTTGTAGGCGTGTCCATTTGCTGCAACATTGCTATCCTGTGTCATGGTACACCTCATGTAGAGTTTCATGCTTAGGTGAGTCGGTTAAGCCTTGCTGAGCCTTCGTGCTCACGGTTGCTGCTTAAGTGTTTTTCAGGTGAGGAGCCACCCACGGACTCGGAGTACGAGTCCACCGGCGAGGGTTACCCTCCGTCGAGGACTACGGCTGAGTTGGAGCCGTACACGCCGCGCTGAGCTGAGGAGTGCAGCTAGTGTGGGTTGCCCTAGGGCTGGGCAACCGACTTTTGCTAGATAGGCGGGCGTGAGTTGTATAAAAGAAACTTACGCTGTGTAATAAAAGACCCTAGTTTGTAACTGAGAAGTGTACTATTTTGTACATACAGTTTGTTTTTCCCAATGTAATATAATGTGTTCTTCTGACATGTGCTGTCGGGTGTCGCATCGCGCGGCACCACCCTCTGCGATCCTGGATGAGCGGATTCTGGTCCGCCACATCGAAAAGTAGAAATTAGGGTTTCATTTGAGTCTTTAGTAGGCTAGCCGTGTATGAGCGAGAGTGTGTGTGTCAAGTGCATTGAGATCATAGAAGAGAGCTCAAAGCGTTAGAAGTGTCGAATTATTAGTGGAGAGTGCTAGTGAGGTAAACTTGGGTAGGTCGGACTTGTCCGGGCCAGAGGTCGGACTAGTTCGAAAGTCCTACGGCTTAGTCCGTTTTGGGCGTACTAAGAGTTCCTGACTGAGTTCGGACTAGTCCATTTATCTCTTGGTGAGAGTGTTTCGGGACTAAGTCCTGGTAGGCTGGACTTGTCCACCTTAGTGAGCAGACTAGTCTGGGCTAGCCAGACTAGTCCATTTTCACCCGGACAAAGAGTCCCTGTGTGAGTTCGGGCTAGTCCGTTCTGAGGCCAACTAGTCTGTATGGTTGTGTGATGAGAGCTCCCACGGCTAAGTCTTGGTGGACTGGACTTATCCGCCTTAGTGGCCGGACTAGTCCGGGTCCTCCAGACTTGTCAGTTCTCATCCGGCCAAAAAGTTCCTATGTGAGATCGGACTAGTCCGGTGTGAGGCGGACTAGTCAGGACATCTGTGAATGTTTGAAATTTGAACGTTGGGGAGTAGGTGGCTTTGTGATGTCAGTGATCCCCATGGACCGGACTAGTCCGGGTCCTGATCGGACTAGTCCGGACTTTTGGTAGGTGGCAACGGTTGGCTGTCGGGACTTCTATAAAAGGAGATGCCCCGACTTCATTTAGACATCCCTGGAACCCTAGCGCCACCACAACCATCCTAGAGACCCCCGTAAGCCTTCTCTCTTGCCTACTCACCCTCTAGAACAAATTCTTGAGTGGATTTGGTTGTGTGGGGAGAGGAGAAGAACTTCGCATTTTGGCTCTTGGAGTGATCTCGTGCACTTGGTATGAGTATTTGTGATCTGTGGCTTGTGAGATCCGTGAAGTTTTGTGGACGTGGTCAAGTGGGAGCCTTGGATTATGAGTAGCCCCAAAATCTTGTAAGTTCACCCTTGATATAGTGAAACAACCGGGTTGGCCTTAGTGGCGACATGGTGAGGGAAGGGTTGTTAAACTGGTCCTTTGTGGACTCCTCAACAGGGACGTAGATTCCTGAGTGGAATCGAACCTCAGGAAATATCTCAGTGTCTCTCTTGCATTTACATTTCCTTGAACGTCAAAATTATTTAGGGTTTGTTTTGATTATTTCGCTATTATAGTATTCATCATTACAATCTTGCAATCCATTTCAATATTCTATCACACCTGTCATATTAGATTGCTAGTTATTTTATCCGCATTTCGTTGAACTAAAATCTGAAGAAAAACCCTTAAAAATCAAGTTGTTAAGCTTTTCCAGCAGTCTGACCAGACTAGTCTACCCTTGAGCCAGACTAGTCCGGCCTTTTAGGCTTTTCCAATAGGCTCACCGGACTAGTCCGCCCCTGAGCCAGACTAGTCTGGCCCCTGTGTTCTAATCTCGTTTAAATTAATTCATTTCAGGTATTTTAGCCTTTGCACCCCCCTCTAGGCAACTTTCAATGTTCACTAGGAACGCGTGGAAGCTTGTAATGCATGCGTTATCGTATGCTCGTATTCAAGCCGTGAATGAGTACCTCAAGCGGCACCAGGAGTACCAGTCGGGGCCGTTTAGGAGGGCCTCAAACACGTACTTGATGGAGGAGCAGTACGCGGAGGTACGTTGTTTGTGTTCAATTATTTCAATACTTAGTTATATAAATGGTTTGTCAATGATATAATAAATACGTGCAGGTTAGTATTTCCTGGCTAGAGGGTCGGCCCGAAGCATACCGAGCTCTCCGCTAGATGTGGACTAGCGATGCTTTCATCGCTAAGTCTAAGAAGGCTCGTGGATGCAGAGGTTCTGACTCAAAGCACTCCTATGGCCCCGATGGCCATGTGTGTTTGGCTAAACGCATGGTAAGAATAATAACTCTTATTTGTATGTCTTCATAATATAGCATACTAACACATATCTACAGGAGCGCGAGATCGGTCAGGTACCGACTGCCACTCAAATCTAGAAGTGGGGTCATAAGGACCCATCCCAGCCTGGGGAGTGCAGTCAGGTCACGGCCAATCGATTAGTAAGTTATCAAAACTCATCAATTCAATTTTTACTAATATTATTGTTGTTACTAATACGCAATTTTACTGCTTTTAGGAAAAGTACGGACGAGAGGCCATGAGGATACACGGGGAAGAGTACGATTGGGAAAACCCGCCAATCGATCCTCAAGCCATTTACACTAGCGGAGGCGGGAAGGCACATGGATGGATAGTTGGTCATTTTCTTTGTTCCATTAGAATCTTGCTTCTTCTAATTATTATTCTTCTATTATTTTGTAGGTTTTCCATTTTCGATGGAGTTTTCCACTCGAGGGTACCGCGAACTTCGATCGTCACTCCAACGATCGGGGGTTCCTCCATTGGGCAGACAAGTCATCGTCTCTCCCAGAGAGAGATAGAAGAGCTCCATAGGGAGAGAGACGAGATCCAGAGACAGAGAGAGAGAGGAATTACAGAGGGAGAGGGATCTAGCCTGAGCCGCACAGGAGCAGCAGGCCGCCTACATGGCAAACTACATGGCTCAGATGCAAGCGGCGGTGGAGGTAAGTAATTCAATATAAACTAATTTATATTCATATCATTACATTACTATATTTGTTTTAATATTTTGCAATTACAGGTCTTAGCTCGATAGAGTGGGAAAAGATCCCGATCCCTACGTACGTGGGAGCCGTCAGAGTTGGCCCCGCCACAAGTGCTCCCAACACATGGACTTTCAGATATCTAGGTAATGTGTTTTTTACTTGATATTTTCTAATCTAAGAAAAACTTAGTGTAGTTGAAGGGAGAGAGTGAGAGTGATGGTGGGAGAGGGGGAGTGAGAGTAAGAGATAGTGGTAGAGAGGGGGAGGGGGAGGGAAAGAGAGTGAGAGTGAAAAGGGAAAGGAGGGAGAGAGAGACAGAGTGGTAGAGAGGGGGGGTGAGAGATAGAGGGAGTTGTACAGAGAGGGGAGAAGGCAAGGGGGAAAGTGAGAGTGCTGGGGAGGGAGAGAGAGGGAGTGAGAGTAAGAGATAGTGGTAGAGAGGGGGGGAGACGAAGAGAGAGTGAGAGTGAAAAGAAAAGAGGGAGGGAGATAGAGACGGAGTGGTAGAGAGAGGGGGTGAGAGAGACAGAGAGGGAGTAGTAGAGAGGAGGGGAGGGAGACGGCGAGGGAAAAAGTGAGAGTGCGGGGGAGGGAGAGAGTGAGAGTAATGGGGAGAGTGAGAGAGATTGAGAGTAAGGGGGAGAGTCGTAAAAGCTCAAACTCACTTTATCTATTTATTTGCATTGCAGAGATCGGCAATGGAGGCTTAAACTCCACCGCCACAGCTACCGGCACCGGGAGATGGTTGCGGAGACAAATTCTTCGGCTCCGAGAGAGTGGAGGAGCGAGTGGATCCGCGAGTGGAAGGGGTAGTGTTTAGTGAGTGGATCTCCTTGTTGTTTAATATTTTGGATGTGTATATAAATTATTATGTGAGCTGACCATCGTGTCAGGGTATCTGTATTCTATTTTTAAAAAAATTAAAAACCTTATTTACGACGGTGAGCTATACATGTCCATCATAAGTTAACCTAATTAACTTACGACGTCCTGAGGCAGGCCATCGTAAGTTGACCTACATAACTTACGACGGCCTGCTCAGGCCGTCGTAAGTTAGGTGTCCAGCCCACCATGTGGCACGACCATGGACGACGGTCCATTGTTTACGACGGCTAGGAAGGACTGTCGTAAATTAGTTATTTACGACGGTGACCGTCATAAATAGAATTATTTACGAGCAATTACTAGAAATGGACTGAAACCGTTGTAAATAACTGGAAACCGTCATAAATAACTTATTTATGACTGTTTTCTCTAATTTATGACGGTTTTTGGCCTTTGTAAATTGATCGGTTTCTTGTAGTGTAGTGTCTGTTCTCAAATTCTTTGGATTGTTCAGACACTTAAGGATTATGGGATTGATTTATATAGTCCCACTATTTTGTGATAACACTAGTGCTATTTGCATTGCTAAAAATCTTGTGGAACACTCTAGAACTAAGCACATTGATATTAGTTAGCACTTTCTTCGTTATAATGTTAAAAAGGGAATATTGTGCTTCACCATGTTGATACCGAACATCAGTTGGCTGATACTTTCACGAAACCTTTTGATTTCACTCATTTTTCTTACATTCAGGGTGAACTAGTGTAAAATCCCCAAAAGTGGTAGCAAGAAAATTCTGCTCATGTGCACTTATGAAAAATGAGGAGAATTAAAACTTTGAATTATAATGGGGTAAGTTCAAAGTGAGGGTTTAGACTTCCCAAAAATTCCAAACATGGGGATCTAAATGCACAGCTTGGATCTTCATAGTCCAAATATTCACCCTTCCAAATTTCAGCTCATTTGGAGGAGTTTCAATATTTGTTTGGGATTAAAAGGAAAAGCCCTCTAATCTGAATTTCAAATACAGTTTCAAATTCCAATTCCCTCAATTTGAAAAATGGGTTTCACAAATGTGTTTTCCACATTTGAATGAGCATCCATGCCAAAAATTGGAAACTTTTGAGCTGGTTTGCTATGTTTTTGGGGCAATACAAAATGGAGAATTCAAACTCCATTTCAAATTCAAATGGTCAAATACAATTTAAACTTTCACACCAGAATTCAAATCATTTGAATTCAGAAAGTTTAAACCATGACTTGGTGTGAAAGTTTAGCCTTAAATGTTGAGTTGCTGGGGTAAAAAAAAACTGTGGAAAGTAATTGAGAAATTAGAGGTGGTGGGACCCAGTGATCAGCCACACAAATTACAAACCGACTGTGTTCATCTCGGGCGCCACTGAGCTGTGCTCTGCCTGCCACCGAGCAGCTTGCGAAACTTGCTCCCGAAGGCTGTTTTTCCTACGTGGGTGATCAGTAGAGAGCAGGAACAACCCCACTTCGCTTCTCCATGTTAAACTGAAGTCTTCCTTCAGCCTTTGCCGAGCACTCACCGAAGAAAACGTTGGACGCCGCTGTGATCGACGTTCAGCACCTTCCAGCCGCCCCTAGCACCGGTTGAGCCACCCAGGAGCTGCGCCGCGCCTCCTCAACGTGCTCCACCGCTGCTCAGCTCATCCCCGAGCTCCCCTCGCTGTGCCCGAGCTATTCTTCACCGGGAGAAGACAGAGCACGCCGACCCTCACTGCTCCTCGAGTTCCAGCCGCTCCAACACCTCTCCTGCACTTCCAGCACCTCCCTAAGGTGCGCCAAGGTGTGTAGATCATGCTACCGCAGTCCCCTTGCCCTTCCCCGTCGCCGGCTCGCCGGAACATGGATTTTGGCGCCGGTACACGTGAAGAACCGACCCACATCAAAACTGGAAATTCGTCCAACGTGGTTCATCATCGGTTCTACAATTCAAGCGACAGAAACTAGTGACCCTAGCGCCCTCTCACGCCAAATCACGGGTTAAACCAGCCATCCCACACCCCGGGCGACGAGAAATCGCAGGCGGCGTAAAAAACGGATCGGTCCTCCGGTGAATCCCATGTTCCAGCCATTTGCTGCAAGGTTTAGCCTGCGTTCCATGTTCCCCAACCATTGGTGATGCTTTAGGGCAAGGTAGCTCGCATGGAGAAGCTTTGGATACGCCAGAGCGTGTTGATGCTGAGCTCCCGAGCCGCCCCACCGGTGCCGACCTGTTTTCGGCCGTTTTCATGCGTGGAAACCTTGCCCGGCAGCTGCGCCATGTTCCAAGGAGCATGTAGGGCGAAACCAGAGCTAATTTGGTGGAGAAATGAGGGAGAACGAGCCGTGCCACGATCTGTGCTGGTGTGCACGCGCGTCTCTGGCGGGAGGTTGAAGAAGGACCTGACGAGTGGGCCCCCCTGTTAAGTCTCTGTGTAGGTTTCAAACAGAGAGCTATTCAAGTTTGAAAAATTCATAACTTTGTGTAGACAACTCCAAAAAGGGTGAGACCAATTTTGTTTGAATCCTTAGGAGGAGTACTTCACAGAGGAACAAATTTCTTTCTATGAAAATGTCCAGAAATTTTTGTAGAATTGTTTTTAGTAAATATTTTAGGGATTTATTACAGGAGCAATTCTTTATGAAATATTCCTAAATTTGGACAGAAAATCCTTTTCATAGTAAATGATCTCCAGTAAAAATTTGAGCTTAATTGGAGTTCATTTGCTAGGTCAAATTGTCTTTCAAAGTTCAGCATTTATTTGAAAATTCAAATTTAAACAGAAACTTTTCAGAACTCCTGTCCAACTTCAAAAACTCATATATCTCTGTTGGTAGCTCCAAAAATGGTGAAACAAAATTTGTTAGAACCATGGAGACTTACCCTAATCAGATCTTCCACTATTGGCTATGTCAAAGCTCCTGAATTGGGCTCAAAATTCAGAGAAGCATTGTACTTGTAGGAATTTTAAAGTTACATTGTGCAATGACATGTCTCCAAATTTGGCTCAAATCATCCTTAGAGGGTCTAGATCTACTGTAAAAATCCCAAAGCCAATTAAGGATCCTAAATAGCAATAGCTACGAATAGTAGTTCAATTCTTATAAATACTTAATACTTATACATCTATTTTGCTACATTTCATTTAGTGACCGAAGTTGAGGACGCACCAGAGCCTTTGGACGTCCTGCCACCTGAAGTTGACTTTCCATCTAACTCGCAACTAGGCAAGCCCCGGTTTGCACTTAAGTACCTTTTATAAAGCTTTTTATTTCTATCACTTATGTCTAGGGTGAATGTTTGCATTAGAGTTAAGGTGATTGAAACCCCACTTGCATAACCTTTTAAATCCTATGAAGGGTTGGGTAGCTTACAGAGCCTACGAGTAGACAAGGCCCTACTAATATGCTTAGGACCTCGGTAGAAGTCGAGTAGTTGGAATCTACTCGCGAGGTAAGATTTATCACACGGTTTGGTCAGAATAAAAAATGGCTTAAGAGGTGAAAATGAGACCCAGCAGGGGGGATAGGAAGCAGTGAGCGGAGGTCTCACGTGCGTAGCCCTGTTGGTGTCGATTGAGGACCGAGTCGTGTGTGGGCCTGCTGAACAATTATCAAACAGTACCGGATGGCATACTGACATAAGCAGAAAACCGATGTAAATGGTTAACCTGGGTGCCGAGACTTACCCAACCGTAAACAGGAGTGGGTTGAGGGTAGCAAGGTGCAAATATGCCGGTGGGCACAGTCATGCTCCACGCGGGGACCTCCTACCCGTTACGGATGGACCGGTTCGGCATTTGGATTGCCTTTGAAAGGTGGTTGTATACAACAGACTAGGAAGGGGTGTGGAATCACGCTTCTGAAAGTGGGTGTATGCAACGTGTTGTCCGGGTGTCTCCTGATTGCAATCACTGTCCCTCGCGGTTATTTGAGTACCGCTTGTTCACTATTTTGTGACGTAGTAAGAAGTGAAGTAAGCCAGTTGAATGATAATATGTTCTGATGATATATTAATGTTTTGGAAACCATAACTGCTGTAGATGTAGAGCTAATTAAGTTTACTTTCCGCTTTGGGCATCACCACATCGGAGGGAAGCGTTTCTTGTCTGATTGTGGACTTCTGATGTGAGGGCTGCCTAAGGTACATGAATTTGCTGCTATAAAACTGAAAGTAAGGATCAACTTATAGGCGTGTCTTTGTAGCAAAGTCTATTCTCATATTTTACACATCCCTGCATGTAGAGTTCCATGCCTAGGCTAGACGGTTAAGCCTTGCTGAGCCATCATGCTCACGGTTGCAATATTTGAGCTGTATGCAGGTGAGAGCTATGAGGGGGGTTCCGAGGATGAGGCGATGCCCCCCGTCAGGGTACACGGCCGAGATGGAGCCCTGCACGCCGCCGTGATTTCTCCGGTTCCATGCTGCTAGCGTGTAGCGTCCCCGGGCTGGACGGCTGCATTTCTACATAGTTAGGATGAGATGCCATCTATGTATAATACTCCCGCTGTTAATTAGGTTTTGTAAAAGACTTCCGCTGTTTTATATTAAATAAAAGTTTGTATGTTGTTCTCTAATCTTTTCGTGTGTGCTGTTGGGTGCCGCATCGCACGGCACCACCCTATGCGATCTTGGAGTGGGTGAACCACGGGGTGGTCCCCACAACTAGGGGCTATGCATCCTCATGCCTTAGATTAAGGGGGGTTTGACACTCATGAAGTCTATGTGTGAACCTGAAATTTAAAATAATATTAGCATAAGTGTTTCATACATATATGGCTTTGTGATTCCTTTTATGTGTTGAAAGTCCATACTACATTACTCATGTTATACATTTTGTAGTTTTTGCCATGACTAGTAATTGGAATAATTACTTACACTAAATATGGTTATGATCAAACTTTCATAGTGTTTTGAACTTGTTTCATGCTCACAAGTGCTTTTAATCGTGAAAAATTAATCAATCAACAGCCCACATGTTGAGCTTCTATGATCAAATGAAAAAATAAGAAAGATCAAGAGGATATGCCACCATCACACTTCTTCTTTTGAGGTTGCTTATCATTGCACTTAGATATGAACATGGAAGGAGTTGTGTATGAGTAAAATCATATACTTAAGCTTCTAATTGTCAAATGGCATATGATTGGCTTGGTTGGTTAGAATAAGGCAGATGCTGCATATAATATCTTGCAAAGTTCATATGATTTAAATATGTGTTTTTAAAGGTAATAAACACAGCAACATGTTGCATGCTTTCAAGTTTTAAAATAGTTGAGTTAGTGAGATCATGGCTTGCTTAAATTGAAATACATTTGATGTCTAGCATGGCTTACACTACTTTATGTATTTCATTGATGTGATAGTGTAAGTTACTTGATAGTATGTCTTGGTTGAGCTCTGTTCAATATGTATATGTCAAATTATGCTCATATCAGATTTAAATGTTCTTCTTTTTGTATCTTGATGAATACATTGTCAAAAGGGGAGAAATTTTGGTCACAAATTGGACATTCACATGGGCTTTACACGTTTTACTCGGGTGGAGTAACATTCGTAGGGAAGAATTTGTTAAGAGGGAGAGTTTCTTTACAAGGGGGAGAAAATTTTCTTTTTGTCAAAACTTTCATGAATTGTGAATGAGCCAATGTTTGGTTCTTGTTGGTGTTGCCAATGCATCCATCAAAGGGGAGATTGTAAGACCTATGTGCTGAATACATTGGCAAAGGAGTCTTAGAGTGAGGTTCATGTAAAATTTGAGCATTCACGTGGTGTTTGACATGTGGTGTGACATGGGATGTGTTAACCTTGTCCTTGACGAGTGGGAGAGTATGTTTGGTGCTCATTAACTGAGTTTTGTGTGAGGCTGTCATGCAAAGTTTTGTCATGTGGACTAACAGAGTCAAGTCATGGACTTGTGCTCGCAAGGAATTCGTTGTTTGCTCATGTGCAGGTGTTGCATGAGGTCAAGACATGGCTGGTGATGGTGATCCTTGAACTAAACTCAGGGAGAAGTTGAGGTTCAAAAACCAAATTCAGGAGGAATTGTGATTGAGGTGATCAAAGGTGTCATGCAGCATGTTTGGATCAGGAATGGAGCATCTGAAGGTGTTTGGAACGTGTCAAGTGGTGTTGCAAACATGTGTGGAAGTCATGGGCACAAGTGCAGGGATGGCACGAGGTTGTGACATGATTCCAATGTGTTTGGAGGAAGAAAAGTGAAGGTTGAACATGTTTGGAAGATGTGCACATGTGCAAGGAGTGCATGAACACGGCAACATGGTTCGAAGGCGTGGTGAAGGTGTTTGAGCGTGTGTAGAGGTTGTCACAAGTTTATGGTGTGATTCCAGCACTTCGGACGTGAGAAGGTTAGTTTTAGGTAGGTTCGGACGTGAATCCGAGTTTTAGTCACAATCAGGCTTTTGCATCCTGATCTGAAACCTTCAATTTTCAATGTTCGGACGCTGTTTTTCTTCATACGTATTCTGTTTCTCGCGTCCGTTTATTTTCAGCCGACCTCTGATCACGTTTTGAGCCATAACTTTAGTTCTGTCCATCTAATTGATGTGATTTATTTTGTTTGGCTTCGCAACTTGATCATATTTATGTGCTGCATTTGAGCATTCACCATGTGCTGACTTACGTGCATCTCATCATGAACTTGCTGCAATTCATCCCGAGTTTGTTGCAGCTCATTCTCCCTCAAGATGATCTGATGTATTGCCGGAGCAACATCGCATGCAGCAAGTTCTTCTCATACTTGAATCGATCACCACGTACATTCACATTATTCAGCTCTCTCATTAGCTACTCATTGGTCCTAGATTTACCATCAATCACCATTTGGTTGCGGCGGCATAAAAACTGGAACCTCAAGTTCAAACTTGGGCTGATCAACTCATTTAGTTTGCTATACCGCCTTTCCCAAACACGGTTGGATAGACCCTGTGACAGGAACAAGTGTGAATGGTGTAGTCTCAATTTTCCTTGCGTGCAGCTGGCAAAAATGACTGATGGCTCCGCGGGACGCCATTTCCCACAAGTCATCCATATGATGCCCCTTCATGGTGACAGTAAACGGAATCCAAACCGGTGGGGCAGGATCAGCGGAAACGTGTAGGGACCCCGTCCCGACTGTCCAGGAATCACAATGGGTGGTGTCGTGCGATGCGACACCCAACAACACACATCCAAAAAACACACATACACAACAATATATGTCTGTCATACATATTATTGTCTCATTTTACAAATAATGTACAAGTGTACATTGCAGCGGAAGATAAGAATACTGCGACGGACCGAGATCCATACATTCCAGGATCACAGAGGGTGGTGCCGCACGATGCGACACCTGACAGCACACACAATAAGGAAACATAGTATTACATTGAAAACATGCTGAATTTGTACAAAAGTAGTACAATTTTCAGTTATAACTCCTGTACAGAGTCTACTACAGCGGAAGGTATTTATACAACTCACACCAACACCTAACTAGCAAAAGTTGGTTGTCCGGCTCTACAGATGTAAAACCCCAAGAAAAAGGGACTTGCAAAAACTTTTTATCACCTCACAACACCACAGTTTTGTTGTGGATAGATTGTGAAAAAGTGTGAAGAGCAAGTAACCTCCATCAAAAGAGTGGTTAGAGGGGAAAGCCTACACTTTCACAAAGTGGGAATTTTACACATGACACATGAGAGGGTGATTCAAAACTGTTGCATTCAAAGTCATGGTTGCAGCATCTAAAATAAGGATCAAAGTGCATAATTGGATTCCTCAGGTCCAAATTAGTAGGGAGGCAGAGTTTCAATAATTTTTGAAAAGGTTTGCTACCCATTTTTCCAAAAAGGATCCAAATGTGCAAAGAATTCAAATATACATTTGAATTTGGGGGAAATGTGCCCAACCATACAAATGTAGGTCAGTTTGAAACTCCAAACATTTGAATTCATCCCTGGCTAAGTTTTGGAGATCTTTTGATGGTTGGGGGAGCACTGACAAGTGGGTCCCACATGTCATTGAGGAGGTTAAAATTGCACAAAAGTCAATAGCCTTAGGGGCTAAGTGTTGCACTCGGAACAGAGCCGAGGCTCCACCGTGACACACTGAGAAACGCCGGGCGCCACCTCCTGCTCTCCCCTCGCGTGCTGGCGAGCTCCTCGTGGGGGCGCAGTAACTCCCAGCCATGCCCCAGCTCGCCACAACCACGAGCCGACCCCCAGCCACCGCCCTCTCGCACGAAAGAACGCCGAGGAGCCGCCGCTGTGATCCATTCACTTGGGAGCAATCGTATCTCGCGTACCAACATCGGCAACTCAGCAAACCAGCATCCCCAGACCTCCCACACACTCCCCGCACCACTTCCGGTCGAGCTGAGCCACCACAAACCGAGCAAACGACGTTCTTCGCGGCAGCCGGGAAGAACCGAGCCAAGGGGCTCCCGTGGGCAGCTCGGCAGAGGGTTTGTCACGACCAAGAAGGAGGGGTCATGGACGTGCCTAGGCTCCACGCTGCTCGAACCCAAAGCCTAGAACCAGTGACCGATCATCGCCGGCGAATTTCGCAAATCAATTCCAGCCGGTGCAGAAATACCTTCAGGTATGAAACCCACAAATTCCAAACTGCACTCACATGAGCTAGACTTTACGGCGCCCAAGTTGGCTTCGCAACCCTAGCCTAATTTTGGGCGGTAGCCGGCGTATTTCCCGGTTTTCCAACCGCGGTTATGGCGGGAAGGGTCGGGCACACGGTGACGGCTAGGTTAGAGCTCTTCCCGAGCCCTGACATGGCCTTGTCGACCTTCCCTGAGATTCCCCGGTGCTGTAGAACCCTTCCACCGAGGTTTTGGCGGGCTGAGTTGGCCGGGTGGCACAACCGAAGTGAGTCTGAGCTGCTGCACTGTCGCCGGCTAGGTTAGGGCCACCGCCGGCCGAAGCAGTCGGTGCCATCGTGTTCAGCGCACGAAACTAGGCCCTGGCAGCGAGAGAGAGCTCGAGAGTCGGCCGGGCGGCATGTATCAGCGTGTCTCCGGCGAGCCCGGCGGCGCGCGGGCGCGGGAACGCGAGGAGGAAGACGACCCGCGGGCCCCACGTGTCAGCGACGGGAAGTTTAAAACCCAGATCTACTGCCGCCCCGGGATCAAGTGTGACTGCACGGGAAGGGGTATGTAGCCCCGTGTGGCTCAGCTCCACCGGTGACACGTGTGGGCCGGGCCCACGGTCAGAGTTTAAATTTTTCCCCGGTTTATTCAGGATTTCAGATTTAGTTCAAACTTTAGAACCCCATAACTTTCGCTACGAAGCTCCAAATTTAGTGATTCAAATTGGGTTGGATTCATCTTGCATAGATCTATTCAAATATGCCAACCAATTGGTATGAACCTTATTATTTAATTCTGGAAAATTCTTTAAAGCTTCTCAGCAAAAGAATTTTAGAGGAAGTTTGGTTCATCCAAAAATCCCCAAATTTTGCCAGAATGTTATCTAGGATGTTAGTGAACCCCTGTAAAAGTTTCAGACCATTTGGAGTTGATTTGATCAGAGCAATTCAAATTTGAAGGTGCTGTGTTCATTTGAATACAGAAACATTTTCAGAGAATTTCCAAAACTTGGAAATTCAGTTCTGGGCAAATCTTAGCTCCAAAAATGCTAGGAAAATTAATGTAAACTCTATGAGCTATAATTGAAATTGTAGTTCACTAAGTTGGGCATGAACCGGGGTGTTACCTCAGAATTAATTCTTCTTTGCTTATTTGCTAAGAGAATTATTCTGAGCAAACCACTCTATGAAAAGTGCTAATGTTTGGTTCAGATGGTTTTCTTGTGACAAGGAACTCACACAAAAAATCTCAGCTCCATTGGAGCTTTGGATCACCCCTGTCCTGTTTAACCACTTGAGGGATTAATATGGAAAAGGGGGAAAACCACTTAGCACTTAACCATGTACTTAGGTCCAAACCTAAACCACTAAACCCCAGTTCCATTTTAAATTCTTGAACAGAGTTCCAGTTGTTAGAAACTGGTTATTAGAACTAATAGCAGCAGTATTACAATAAACTTGTATGCATATTCATTAACATGTAGTATTTCAATAACGTGTAGTTGCTGAAGGCGAGGAAGCTCCGGAGGTTCTCGACTTCCTGCTTCCAGAGGAAGAACTGACTCCTAACCAGAAGCAATAAGGCAAGCCCCGGTTTGCATTAACTCTTTTATCAAGTTTTGCTTTGTTCACATAGTTAGGGTGATAATGAATGTGCATTAAGTGTAGGGTGAATGGAACCCCACTTGCATGGCCAGAATGTTTCTATAAGAGTGAGGGTAGTGTCTAAGATCTCTAGTAGACAGGCTATGCTTAATAATTCATAGGACTTCGGTACAAGTCGAGTAGTTGGAATCTACTCACGAGATAGGCTTGGGACACACGGGTTCGGTTGGGTGATGTGAGATCACTTTAGTAATGAAAATGAGACTAGGCAGGGGCTAGGGCGCAGCAAGAGGAAGTCTTGTGTGTGCAGCCCTGCCCGTCTCGATTAGGACCGATCCGTGTGCGGCCTTGCTGAATAAGTATTGAACGTACCGAAGGCATATTGGATATATGGGCCCCGATAAACCGATGTAGCCTAAACCTCCGGGCATCGAGGCATAGCACACCGATTTATAGGTGTAGGTTGAGGGCAGCAAGGTGGAAATCTGCCAACGGGCATAGAGAGATGCTCCGTGTGGGGAACCTCCTGCTCGTTTCGGTGCGACCGGTTCGACGTTTGGGCTGTTGGGTGAAAGGTTGTCCCGTACGACATTGAGTGAGCGTGCTGTGCAGCTCCACGGGTGGGCGTACGTGACGTGCTCTTTGGGTTTCCCTGCAGGTGTATATCGAGTCGATTCGCCGTCCCTCGCGGTGAGGAGTACCGCTTGTTCACTGCGTCGTAACGTAGATAATTTATGAAATGTTATGATTCAATCTTGCTGTTATGATATAATTGTATTGCTACATGGGTGCCACCAAATATTGCTTACTAAATTTCAGATTTCCGAACTGTTAATTTGTTGCTAAAAGATGAACTAAGGATGAACTTGTAGGCGTGTCCCTTTTCTGCAGTATTACTAACCTATGTCATTGTACACCTCATGTAGAGTTTCATGATTAGGTGAGTCGGTTAAGCCTTGTTGAGCCATCATGCTGACGGTTGCTGCTTAAGTGTTTTTTAGGTGAGGAGCCACCCACGGACTCGGAGTACGAGTCCACCGGTGAGGGTTACCCTACGTCGGGGACCACGGCTGAGTGGGAGCCGTACACGCCGCGCTGAGCTGAAATGTGCAGCTAGTGTGGGTTGCCCTAGGGCTGGCAACCAACTTTTGCTAGATAGGCGGGCGTGAGTTGTACAGAGTAGACTTCCGCTGTGTAAAATAAGTACTAGTTTGTAACTGAAGATGTACCTTTTTGTACAATTCAGTTTGTGTTTCCCATGTAATATATTGTGTTCTTATGACGTGTGCTGTCAGGTGTCGCATCGTGCGGTACCACCCTCTGCGATCCTGGATGAGCGGATCCTGGTCCGCCACAACAGACAACCCACACTAGCTCCACTCAGCCTCAACAAGGCGTGTACGGCTCCCACACAGCCGTAGTCCCCGACGGAGGGTAGCCCTTGCCGGTGGACTCGTACTCTGACTCCGTGGGGTACTCTTCACCTGCAAAACACTCATAGCAGCAACCGTGAGCACAATGGCTCAGCATGTCTTAACCGACTCTCCTACACATGAAAAGCTACATGCAAGTCATACTCGAATATAGGATGAAAGTTTGCAGCAAACAGACACGCCTACAAGTTCATCCTTAGTTCATCTTTTAGTCACAAGTTAAGGGTTCACAAATCTGAAATTTAGTGAGCAATATTTGGTTGCACACATGTGACAATACAAGTTATTCATATCAGCAGTATTGAATCACAACATTCCATATGTTAACCTACGTCACGACTCAGTGAACAAGCGGTACTCATAACCATGAGGGACGGTGAATCAACTCATTATGCACCTGCAGGGATACCTGAATAGCACGTCACATACGCCCATCCGGGGAGCTGACAGCACGCTCACTCGATGTCGTACGGAACAACCTTTCACCAAACAGCCCAAACGTCGAACCGGTCACACCGAAACGGACAGGAAGTTCCCTACACGGAGCATCTCTCTATGCCCGTTAGCGGATTTCCACATTGCTGCCCTCAACCTACACCTATAAATTGGTGTGTTATGCCTCGACGCCCAGATGTATAGGTTACATCAGTTTATAGGACCCCATATATCCGATATGCCTTCGGTACATTCAGACTTGTTCAGCGGGGCCACACACACGGATCGGTCCTCAATCGACACGGGCAGGGCTACGCACACAAGACGTACCCTTGTTGCGTCCTAGCCCCTGCCTAGTCTCATTTTCTTACTTAAGTGATCTCATATCTCGAATGAATCCCATATGTGACGGACCCTACACTCGCGAGTAGATTCTAACTACTCGACTTGTACCGAAGTCTATAAACATTAAGCAAAGCATGATCTACTCGAGGACCTAGACACTACCCTCACTCCCTTTGGAATAATCTGGTTATGCATGTGGAGTTTCAATCATCCTACACCTAATGCACATACATACTTCAAACCAAGTGAATATAAAGCTAAATCTTGATAAAACTTGTTAAATGCAAACCGGGGCTTGCCTTGTTGCTGCTGGTCAGGGGTTAGTGTCTCCTCCGGAGTTATGAAGTCCAAAATCTCTGGGGTCTCCTCGCGTTCAGCTACTACACGTAATCAATCTAACGATATGTCAATTTAAATGCAAAGGTGTTGAATTTAGCATATAAAAGACTAACTCTAGCTAGGCATTCCATTTGACTCTGAAATTTTTACGTCGCTTGGTAAGAACCTAACCAGAGCCTTGAAAAAATTTCATTTGAAACAAAGCTCATTGGAGCTCTGCACAAATAAAAGTCTAAATGGTCATTACTAGAGCTTCTACGGGTTTCCAGGGATTTTCATGGATCAAACCATTACTTTCTGGAAACTAGAGTTTGGGATAGTTCTAATGGAGTTGGTTTCATGTAATTTAAAGAATCCTAGAGAAAGTTATGCCCCAATCACGATTTGAGAAAATTCTGAAAAATGTTTCTGTTCCTTTTTTTCTATTTTCTCAGGGCAGTTCACTTAATCACACCATTAGGGGGACTAAATGTGGATCTGAAATTTTTCCTGTGACTCAAGGATTTTTAAATGAACATCCTAGCCAAAATTCAGAATTTTCCATAAAGGAAATCTCCAGATAAAATCCTCAACAGTTTAAATTTTAAGGAATTAAGTCTGGAAAAATAATAAGTTTCATGAACTGAAACTTATTTTTCTGGAAATACTCAGAGAGCTGAATCCAACAAAATGTGTTTCACTAAATTTGGACCATCCTAGCAAAAGTTATGGGGTTTCAAAGTTTGACCTAACTCCGAAATATGGGATAAGTTTAAACTCTGTTTGTGGCCCCCACTATTTAAATCGTCCCACTGAGCTCGCGGCCACACAGCAACCCACGGGGTTTCACCCGCTCTGCTGCGCCGGATCACAGCCGCAAGCCGATCCCCACGTGGAGACAGAGGCTGAACGGTGGAACTCGGCCCCCTTCGTCTTCCTCGCGCTGCACGCGCATCCCCCCGACAACCCTCGCCGGAGAGCTCGCCGGAGCAGGTTCCCGCGGTCCAAGCTTCGCCAAACTTGCCGCCTGTGAGTTTTTCACCATGCTGAACATGATGGTGGGGTCGGTAAAGGGTGACAATGACCGGAACAGTGCTCGCACCGCAGGCCATGTCGTGCTCCACTTCGGCGACCTCGTTCTCACTCGGAAATGGGTCATCTGGGTTAGGGGTTTGCTCCAAAATCACCAGTGAGGCATGGACAACCTCGGCCTATAGCCTGTTCTTCATGAAAACCACCGGAGGTGGGACCTCACCGGCGACCCGAGCCTGCAAAACGACGGCGGCAACAAAAACTCTGTGTCTGGTACCTCTACTTGATCATTTGAGCTGCTAGCTCTTCAGAAGGGTTCGCAAGCGTGTGTAGAAGCTACCATAAGTTCATATACCGTGGAGCTACTCAGAGCACGATGAATTTCTGCTTTCCTTCACCTCGGTTCAAAGAAACCACCAGCGACCAACTCCGAGTTTCGGCCGACCTAGGCTACGACCTAGCTCCAAACTTGGAGGACAGCAAGAGGGTTTGACAACAAACCTAGTACGCCGATTAATTGAGTGGAAAAGGTCCTGTAACGCCGGGGCGACAGTGAACCGAGGAGGTTCCCAACGTTGGACCGCCGAGAAAGCCTTTGCTGTGCCCAAGCTCGTGCAAGCCGAAGGTCGAGTGCTTTCACATTGGGGACGTCGAGGACAAGACCAGAGTTTCGTTCTGCTGCTCAGCAGGGATGTGTGAAACTGAGACCGCCGGTTCCGGATCAATGGATGAGGCAGCGCGAGCTCTGTCCGGTCAGTTGAAACGTTTCCGTTCACTCGGTGCAGGAGAGGTGAGGTGGAGTGTCGAGGGTGCTCAGATGAGGCTGAGTACATGGAGAAAACAGCTGAGGTGGAGGGCACGTCGTCGGCCAGCACTTCGTGCTGCCGCTCGGTGGCACGCCGAGGTGAAAAACATAGCCGACTGAACTCTCTCCTGTGGCTGACTGCTGGGTCCCACCCCCTCAATTGTTTTTCATTTTTCTCCAATGATATTTTTTCCCCAGCTACTCACAATTAAAAGCTATACTTCCACACCAAGTCATGGTTTGAATTTTTTAAATTCAAATGGACTTAATTCTGGTGTGGAATTTGAAATGTATTTGGCTCTTTGAATTTGAATTTTAATATGCATCTCCCTCCTTCCAATGCTCCAAAAGCATAGCAAACCAAACTCAAATAATCTGAATTTTGGCATGGATGCTAATTCAAATGTGGGGAACACATTTGTGAGTCTAGTTTGCCACCTTGGAGGATTTCGAACTTGAAACTGAAATTTGAATTCAAGTTGGAGGCTTTCTCTTTTATTTCCAAACAAATAGCAAACCCCCTCCAAATGAACTGAAATTTGGGAGGTCTAATATTTGAATTATTGAGAACTACATTTTCTGTTTAGCTCCTCATGTTGGAAAATTTTGAGAGATTTGAATCAGCACTTTGAACTCACACCGGTATAATTCAAAGTTTTAATTCCCCTCATTTTTCCTAATGGTGAATGTGCTGAATTCCTTGCTAGCACTTTTGGGGATTTTACATCCCGCCCCCCTTAAAAAGAATCTCGTCTCAATATTACAAAAGAAGAGACAAAGATGCAAGAGGAATTACCCGTGATGAGACGCCATGAAATCCAGGTAGTTTGAGCGAAGGAAATCCTCGCTCTCCCACGTCGCTTCCTCAGCGGTGTGGTTGCTCCACAATATCCTGTAGAACCACAGCGTTCGGTTACGCCTGGTCCGAGCCTTCTCATCAATAATTCCCACCGGATATTCAGCGTAGGTTAAATCCGGTTGCAACTCACCAATGTCTTCAGTGGGAACAGCAGCCGTATACTTTAGACATTTACGGAGTTTTGAAACATGGAACACGTCATGAACACCAGCAAGACATGCCGGGAGTTCCAATCTACACGTGTATGCATAAGATTCTTGCAATGTGCAACTCTGCATTCCTGCTGGCATGGCAATGTGTATGCACAGAAATGAAGTGAGCCAACTTGGTTAACCTGTCAACGATTACCCAACTGGAATCATGCTTGTTTATAGTCATGGGTAAACCCAGAATGAAATCCATGCTCACATCTTCCCACTTCCATGCTGGAATTTTCAGGGGTTTCAACAGCCCTGATTTTCTCATGTGATCCGCCTTCACTCATCTACACATATCACACTCGGATACGTATTTTGCAACTTCCCGCTTCATCTGTGTCCACCAAAATTTACTCTTCAAATCTTGGTACATTTTGTTGTTGCCTGGATTAATGGAGAACTTGGAAAAGTGAGCTTCATCAAGGATCTTCTTTCTCAGCTGCATATTCAGGGGTACGACTATGCGACCATTGAACCATAGCGTCCCCTCATCATCCTTCTGGAAACATTTGATATCACCACTGCCTATCTGTTCCTGGAGATGTGGCATTCCTTTGTCAATCTTCTGAGCTGCAATAATCTCATCCCTAATAATAGGGATGAGAGCAAGGTTGTAGAGTGATCCATAGGGAAGCAAGTATAAACTTGGTTCTTTCTCTTCCATCAGTGTAATGGTAAGGTTATGGACATGTGATTTCTGACTCAGCGCGTCGGCAACCACATTTGCCTTGCCGGGGTGGTAATGAATCTCAATCTCATAGTCTTTGATTAATTATCACCTCCTTTGTCTAATATTCAGCTCCTTTTGGGTGAAGATATACATTAAGCTCTTATGGTTGGTGTAGAAATGCACCAAATTTCCAAGAAGATAGTGCATCCACATTTTTAGCGCCAATACCACAGCAGCGAGCTCAAGATCATGAGTCGGATAGTGCTGCTCATAGTTTTGAAGTTGGCATGAGCCATATGCAACCACCCGTCCTTCTTGCATCAACACGAAGCCAAGCCCGATACCGGATGCATCGCAGTATATGTCAAAAGGCTTGGTCGTATTCGGTTGAGCTAAGACCGGAGCTGTTGTGAGATACTTCACCAGTGCTTGGAACGCTCGTTCACAAGCTGAGTTCCAAACATATTTCGTCCCCTTCTTCAATAATTCAGTCAGCGGCTTAGCAAGCTTGGAGAAGCTCGGGATGAACCTCCAGTAATATCCCGCTAAACCGAGTAAGCTTCTGCTTCATGGACAGAAGTGGGGACTTTCCATTTCAGCACATGTTCCATTTTCTTGGGTCGACCGCAATGCCTTCCGCTGAGATGATATGTCCCAAAAATGGCACTTGGTTGATCCAAAACTCGCATTTTCTGCACTTGGCGTAGAGTTTATTGTGAGGGCCTAAGTTTTTGCACACATCCAAAGTGTTCATCACACAACACACACCTCATTTGAGGAAAGCTTATGAATACATTTGAAGAGCAAGTAACCACAATCAATATGGTCATTAGAGGATGAACTCACAAAATGTAAAAGTGGTATGTCCCACATGCATCATATAGGGGTTGAGCATATGAAAAACTCCTACACCTTGCTAGGAATGCTCATGCCGAATTTCACCCAAATCTAAAACCTTTTTGAGGTATTTTTGGGTATAATTAGAAAGAGGCTAGTTTGAACTCAAATTTAAATTCAAATTCCTTTCATCCAATGAATTCAAAAGTGGAATCCATATTCACACTCAGCACATTTTTGTGAGCTCACACACCAATTTTCGCTCCATTTGGAGTTAATCTTTACATGAGCTATTTTGGCTAAATTCAAATCAAATTTGAATTTTAACTAAACCATTGCTGCAAATCTGATCATGTCAAATCCCACTTTGAATTATTCATATTCAATTGGCCGTTTTGAAGTTTGATCGACTTACCAAGGGTACTAGTGTCTATACTGTTTAGAGCAGTGGGGAAAATTAACTTTTAGAGGTTAAACAAGTGGTGGGACCCTCATGTCATTCTAACCAGAGATCAAACCGACTGAGGACTGCCGAGGCTCGGGTTCTCGGGCCGCCGCTGGGGTCACCACCGAGCCGGACGCCGTTGCCAACTCCTGCTCGGCCTGCGCCATGCTCAGCCAACGTCTACCCCTCTTATCCCCGAGACAGAGCCGGCAATAGGCGTATTCGTTTGCTTCTCTGCTCCCTCGTGCAAGAAATGCCGCCCTCATCGCCGCTCTCTCTGGTTTGATCAGAGAACCGGCAACCACCGCTCCCCCACTCCATCAGAGCAGCAAAACGGTACTAGAG
Source organism: Neostapfia colusana (assembly GCA_030760725.1). Taxonomy (NCBI): domain Eukaryota; kingdom Viridiplantae; phylum Streptophyta; class Magnoliopsida; order Poales; family Poaceae; genus Neostapfia; species Neostapfia colusana. The sequence goes on along the minus strand of JASWHV010000014.1, from coordinate 55,408,551 downwards.
CCTCTACTCCTACTTTCCCATCATAGGAACCAGCCGAGTTCGGTTGCTCTCGCCCCATACCAAAAGTTTTTCCTGTGACCTAGCTCTCCGGCACCTCGGGCTCCCGTGGAAAGCCTAAACGGGAAAGTGTCACGCCCGAGCTAAGGCATCCCGGGACGTGTTAGGGCCTCGTGTTGCTCACCCCTGAACCATAGCTCGAGTGGTCGATCACCGGCGATGAATTTTATTTTTCCCTTCCATTCGGTGCATACCGACCTTCGGGTGCGGATTTGCCAAATCCTCGTTCCTTAGTCGTTTAGAGATCCTCAAACTGCACCTACACGAGCTAGACTTGGTAGCGAACAACTTTCCTTCTCAGTCTTAGCAAGAAAACCTTGGTAGACCGCCCATTTCTAGTTTTGCTACCGGCGCTAATGGCGGAAGCCGTCGGGCGCACGGTGAGAGCTCACCTTGGACCTTTTCTGAGCTTCCTTAAGTTCATGAAAATCTTCCCTAGGGTGCACTGATGCTTTACGACTGTTAGCTCGATCTTTTAAGGTGCTAGGAAGCCCGGCCGACACGGCCGAAGTTCTTCCGAAGCCGCTGCTCGTGGCCGGCCATGTTCTGGTGGTTGTCATGTCGAGCTAAGTCCAGCACCGTGTTCCCCGTGTGGGATTAGGCAGAGGCAGCAAAGATCTCGGAGTTTGGCGCACGGCAAAGCCCCTCTGGCGAGCACTCCGGCTAGGGGGGCGGCGGCCGAGCGCGGGAGGTCGGGAAGTTGAAGAAGCCCCAGGTCCCATGTGTCAGCGGCAAGATATTTAAACCAGGGATCAGCTGTGGCACCGGATCGCCTGTGGCTGCGCATGAAATACTCCATAGACCCGTGTGTCAGCCGCTGAGGAGTCGACACGTAGCCCCAGTCCCACGCGCAGCGATTTAAACTTTTCCCCGATTTTCAGATTTAGTTCAAACTTCAAACTTACATAACTTTGCCTAGGAAACTCCAAATCGAGTGAACCAAATTTTGTTGGATTAAGCTATCTGAGTACTTTCCAAAAAATTAAGTTTCACTTTATGAAAATCCTTATTTCCCCGGAATTAATTCTTCAAATTTCAAATTTATTAGAATTTTAACTGGAGAACCCTTTGGAGGAAAATTCTGAAATTTGGACAGTACGTTCATCATAATATACCTGATCTATCATCAAAATTTCAGATTCATTAGAGCTCATTTGATCCACCTAATGGTGTCATTAATAAAACTGTTCAAGAGAAAATAGAAAATGTCCAGAAACATTTTCAAAATTTCCCTGAAATGTTTAGCTCATATCTTTGGATAGGAGTCTTCAAATTAAGTGAAACCAACTCCATTAGAACCCTCTAAAAATCTAGTTTTCATAAATTCATGGCTTTCTCCATGAAAGTCCTTAGAACACCCCAAGAGCCCCAATTAAAGCTAAGTACACAATTATTTGTGGAGAGCTCAAATGAGCTTGACTGCAAATGAAACTTGGCCAAGTCTCTGTTTAGGTTGTATCCAAACCACAGTAAAAATTTTAGAGTCATTGAGCCTTTCTAGTAATACTTATAGTATTCACAATTTCAACTTCAAATTCAAATGCATTCAAATTGAGACATATATGTATTTATCTCATGTGGTCGCTAAGGTTGAGGGGAGCCTGAAGTCTTAGACTTCATCACTCCAGAGGAACAGCTAGCCTATGACCAACAGCAGCAAGGCAACCTCCGGTTTGCATTAGCCTTTTTACAAATTTTAATGTTTTGAGAACTTACTTTGAGCACCCTCTTCAATTTTGCATTAAAGTAGTGTTTCAAAACCCAAATGCATAGCCAAGAAAAGCCTGGGTTGGGCTTAGGTTTGTAGACCTCGATTAGCTACTGTAATGCTAAGTTAGTGTAGGATTTGGTACAAGTCGAGTAGTTGGAACTGCTCGCAAAAATAGGCTAGAGGCACACTACTCGGTTAAAGGTAGCAAATGAAACACATGGCAACAAAAATGAGACTGAGCAGAGAGTAAGGGCAGCAGGACGTTGGGGCATGGGTGCCATAGCTCCGCTTGTGTCGATTGAGGACCGAGCCATGTGCGGGCCTGTAGAACAAGCTAGAACAGTATCGAAGACCTACCAGATATATGGGAACCGGAAAACCGATGTAATTTGGGTAGCTGGGTGTTGAGGCATAGCTGGTCGTTCAGAGGATAGAGAGGGTAGGTTGAGAGCTTGAGGTGTAAATAGGCTGGCGGCACTGCGGATGCGTGCGCAGAGACCTCTTGATCGGGACGATTGAACCGATTCAACATTTGGCTGACGGGTGAAAAGTGGTTGCGTACGACATCCGTGATGGTTGCTGTAACAACATTGAGCACGGGCATACGTGACGGGTTATTCGGGTAACCCTGCAGGTGTAAATCGATTATAATCACCGTCCCTCGCGGTCAGTGAGTAATACTTGTTCACTGTACCGTGACATAGAAAGAACAGGCTAGATACATGTTAAAAGTTTGCTGATTTGAAGGATGTACCTTGATTGTTAAAGAAGTGCTATAGTTTAGAGCATATTAAAGTTATTTTTAACCTTGAGCAAAGTACATGAGAAAATGTGTTTCTTATTTGATTGCGGCTCTCTCATGTGCCTTAGCGTGAGGTTATCCACAACTTGCTGCTAAAACTTGAAAGTAAGGTTCAACTATTTAGGCGGGTCCTTTGCAACATATTTTTCTATCTACCCAGTATCCAGCATGTAGAAGTTTCATGTATAGGAAAGACGGGTCAGACTTGCTGAACCATCCTGCTCACTGCTTGTGTTTGAAGCTTTTGCAGGGTGTTATGAGGAAGAGACTCCCGAGGACGAGACGGAACCCCAAGAGGGAAACCCCGTCGGGTGGGAGTCGTGCACGCCGCCGTGTTAGTGTGCGTGTGTGCTAGCGGGAACACGTTCACGGGATGAACGTGAACTCGGTGCGTAGTCTACGCCCATGAGTGTAGACTGAATATATTTTGTTGTAAAAATGTTCATAAACTCATTTATGTGATAAAACTTTACTTCCACTTTGTATCTTTTATGTGCGTTATCCGGTGCTGTGCAACGCAGCACCCCTCAGCGTGATCCTGGCTCGACGAGGCCGTGGGGCTGCATCAGCATGGTATCAGAGCTCGCTTGAGATTTAACGCACTAAAAAGGTCATCATTTTCAAAAACTCGGTGAGGAACGAGTTAGCAGCCCATATAAGGATGTTATTAGTGTATAGAAAAGTGGCAAATCTAACCTATGTGTTTATGTCGGAAACTCATGCATCTCGGGACGTCATATGTCTTGGGGGGGGTGCATGTAAGCGCTGTACACCAGTGCGCACAAGCTGAAGGGTGGAGCCTCACGGGTGGCAGGTAACCCAGCCCGCTTTAATATCCTCTACGACTTTTCATGTCGTTTGGGGTATTCGAGCAACACCCTTCCCTAGCGTGCTACGGGCAAGTTTGGGAGACCCCGTGACGTGGTTAGTAACATGAACACGTAGCTCAAGGCGTGTTTGGCTTGAGAACACCCGTGCGAGTGATGACGGATGGGTGTATGAACTGTATTGGGACTGGGCTCGGTGTGCAGCCGAGTCTGATGATTGGTCAGTTATTTGCAGGTAGTCTAACCATGAATCGGTATACGAGTAGCATCCGTGTGCAAGAGACGTTTAGTGCCACTGAACTAACGAAGCCGGCTAAGTCCGGTATAGGTTTTGCTTTGTGAGGAACGTAGTACCGACATGTGCTGGTGACGCTTCGACGTCGCACCCCACTAAATGATCAACACCATTGTATTGAAGGTTTGATCCAGAGCACTAAAACTGTGATGTAACGTCTTCCTTTAATCAGGATGTTCAAAGTTAACAAGTTTTCAACTTATAGGTTATTAAGGACAGAGTCCCCTGTTTCCAGCTGAAATAAGGCTGAAGTTAAACAGAGGTTAGAGATTGAGTTCTTTCGAGGTTTAGGTCATATGATACATTTCTGGAAATATTTGGGAGAGCTTTACAACTTTTCTGTTATATCCAGAGGTATTTAATCCCTTAACCAGTCGAAAAATGCAGTAGAGTTGAAACTGTCCAGAAAACAGGGCAGAGCAAACACTCTGTGTAACTCTCTGTAAATTGAGCATAACTTCCTGCACAAAAATCTAAAAATAGAAAATGAGGTAGTTATGAAATGTTTATTAGATGGGCTACAACTTTGTAACGGGAAGTTTTGTCAAATTTGGTGAAGAATTAACTGGAATTCTTGGATCAAAACAGTACCTCAAGCAGGGAGGTGCTGTCCAATTTCCTCCAGAAATTCTGTCAACTTTGACATCTCATAACTTCTGAACCAGGACAGACCTTAGGCCAAGCAAATACTTTCTGAAAAGCTATTGCAGTTAGATTTAACTTTGATGTTGAGCTCCAGAATATGTTTTGCCTTGAGTATGGTCTAAATTAGGTTGAATTGGAAACTGGTCAGAGCTGTCAGTTTGGGCAGCAAACCAGCAATCAAATTTGTTCTAAGTTTTGATTGTGGTTCTAAGTTTTATGAGTTCAATGACATGTTTTAATGTTATAACTCAATGAATTACTGTTGAATTGAATATTTGGCATTTTTCAAATATGTTTCTACAGATGACAGCGGATAGACAATTGGAGAACGGGTGGGTGGTGTCCCACTGTTCTCACCGCAGCGGTTATCCAGAAGTGTTGAAGCAAATGCTTCAATATTTCAGGTACGTGGAGACGCCGAGGTACCTCACCAAGGAATAAGGCAAGGAGGGGAACAAGACATGGACCATCCATGTCGAAGTTCCTGCAGGACCTACGGCACCCAGTTGGGCACCGTTCACCATCACGGTGAGAGGTAGACAGCTGGAGGAAATGTGGCAAGTGGCAGCCCGCGACACCATGTCGCGTTTCTGCTTACTACACGTGAAATCTATGGAGGGCACTCCATACGTGCTGGTCCCAGTGGAGGGGCGAGCTAATCACGTGTGGAGGAAAAGGTACTTGGAGGCAATAGATCCGGGTTGCCCAAGGTACAACCCCGTGGAGGCAAACCTCAGCCTCCAGTTGAGTGCAGGGAAGGCCGTGATGGACAGCCAAGCTGTCCATACGGATTGTCTTGCCATGAAGCTCAAGGAGAGCACTAGCTGTGGAGACCATTTCGAGAGTGCTCACAGCGCACTCCGTAATGTTCTCCTTCTGACGATAAAGCGAGTGAACGAACAACACAATCAGTTGCATCGTCTGAAGAAGGCAAAGAAGAAAAGCCGCGTCGACATCACGGCTTTGCAACAACAAGTGCAGGCCCGGACCCAGGAGGGGCAAGGCTGGGAAGAGGACTATAACCAGGCCATGGAGGCCATGGACGAGGTGCATGAATTGCAAGACCTCGTACCTTCGGTAATGGGCCTACCGATGGTAGGTGCCGTACCCGTGGTTTTGGGAATCCTGGCAATGGGGGAACCGGAACCCGAAGATGAGGTCATGGACCCGGAGCCACCAGTAGAGGTAGTGGAGGAGGACGACCCCCAGAAGGTCGAGTTCTACTCCGAGTAGGGAGTTACCATTGCCAAGTAGGGCAGCGAGGGTGAGGTACAAAAACTTTTGTAATCGGTGACATGTCATGTAGACAGTAGTATATGTATAGGTAGTGACGACATGAGCACGACGTATCGGAGACCCGAGAATAATGTATCTTGTATAAAGTTTATGCTTTATCAATATAAGTAAATGTTGTGCATGTTTATTCATGTGTCACTTCAATACCTACTGTTTTATATGGAATTTTAAGAATGACATGTGCTGATCGCTGCTGTTTTGAATTTCAGAATGACTCGCACTCGTGCCAACCCAGATGTTGGGGGTTCTAGTCAGGGGGGAGAGGCCTCCCAACAGCCTCCTGAGGATTCCTTCGGACAGCAACAACAGCAACAGCAACAACCGCCACCGCCAACGGTTACATTGGCCGACATCGTTGCGGCTATAGCGGGTTCTCATCAGCAGCACACGGAGTTGCTGGAGACTCTTATTGCGAATATGTCTCGACCAGAGGCGTCAAGATCACGAAGAGCGCTGTGAGGGGCCACCCGGCACCCGTATCACGGGGCTATGCCTCTCGCCAGGGAATCGCATTGGGTGGTGCCGTGCGATACGGCACCCAACAGCACACATAATAAAGCATCATATTACATAAATCAAGCGGAAGCTTACAAAGTGTTAATTTTACAAATATTTCTCAAAATAATCTACAACGGAAGACTAATACAACTCACGTATGATATATATGCTAAGCAACAGAGAAGACGTCCAGCCCGCAGACCCTTCTCACTAGCAACACGATAGTAGTAGCAGCGGCAGGGGTTCCCATGACTTTACCACTCAGAGAGTTCCGAGTCTCATCGGACAACCGTACTCAGCAGCGTAGTGTTATTACCTGCAAAACAACTCGTATAGTATCCGTGAGCATAACGCTCAGCAAGACATAACCGTCGGCCCTAAGCATGAAACTCTACATGATGGTAAAAACATAACATAGGATAGTACATTGCATATGAACTCGCCTAAATATGGATCCTTACTTTCAGGTATTATTAGCATCAAATTAAGTATAACCTTGGGCACCTCACATAGGGAGTCCCCAATCAAACAAGAAACGCTTTCTCCCGATGTAGCTTGCTCATGGTGGAAATGAATCCAATTTGCACTAACCTATTCACAAGAGATAACATTACATTACTAGTATCAACTTCAAACCAATGGTGATTAATCTTTATCTCAGCGCAAGTTACCTCTACGTCACGACTCAGTAACCAAGTGATACTCATAACCGTGAGGGACGGCGAATTGACTCGATATACACCTGCAGGGATACCCGAATAGCACGTCACGTACACCCACACTCGGAGCTGCACAGCACGCTTCACTGATGTCGTACGGGTCACCCTTTCACCCAACAGCCCAAACATCGAACCGGTCGCCCCAAAACGGACAGGAGGTTCCCTACACGGAGCATCTATCTATGCCCGTTAGCACAATTCCACCTTGCTGCCCTCAACCTACACCTATAAATCAGTGTGCTATGCCTCGACGCCCGGAGGTTTATGTTACATCGGTTTATCGGGTCCCATATATCCGATATGCCTTCGGTACGTTCAAACTTGATCCGCGTGGGCCGCACACAGATCGGTCCTCAACCGACATGGACAGGTATAAGCACCCAGGCCCCCATGTCCTGTTGCCCCTACACCCTGCCCGGTCTCATTTCAACTTACTAACAACTTTTTGAACCAATCCCCTGTGCTCCCAAATTCCAATACTCGCGAGTAGCGTCCAGCCACTCGACTTCTATTGAGTCCTACTTAAGCATGGCAGTTTCTACATGGTGGAAAGACATCTACCCAGATACTCCATAGATTTTCTGGTCATGCAAGAGTAGTCTCAAACATCTAGACGTAATGCACAATTCATCCTAACCGACATATTGTATACAAAGTAGAAACTTAGTGGTAGTTAAATGCAAACCGGGGCTTGCCTGTTTTGTGACACGACCCCATTGGTCCTGTCGAGCCAGGATCACGCTGAGGGGTGCTGCGTTGCACAGCACCGTATAACACACGGCAAAGGTGCAAAGCGGAAGCGGAAGTTTTATTACATAAACAAGTTTATGAACATGTTTACATCAAAATAAGTTCAGTCTACACTCGCGGGCGTAGACTAAGCATCAAGTGCACGTTCAGCCCTCGAACGTGTCCTTGCTAGCACACACGCACACTAACTCTGCGGCGTGCACGACTCCCACTCGACGGGGTTCCCCTCCTGGGGTTCCGTCTCCTCTTCGGGAGTCCCTTCCTCATAGAACCCTGCAAAAGCTTCAAACACAAGCAGTGAGCACGAAGGCTCAACAAGTCTGACCCGTCTCACCTAAACATGGAACATCTACATGAGGGTAATGGGTTGCATGAGGTAAAAATCATTTGCAAGGACTCGCCTAATTAGTAGAACCTTACTTTCAAGTTTTAGCAGCAGGTTGTGGAGAACCTTACGCTAAGGCACATGAGAGAGCCGCAATCAAACAAGAAACGCATTTCTCTCATGTACTTTGCCCAAAGTTGAAAAGAACTTTAATTAGCTCTAAGCTACAGCATATCATTAACAATCAATGTCCAGCTTTCAATCAGCAACATTTTAACATGTAACTAGCCTGTTCTTTCTACGTCACGGTACAGTGAACAAGTGGCACTCACTGACCGCGAGGGACGGCGATTATAATCGATTTACACCTGCAGGGTTACCCGAACAACCCGTCACGTACGCCCGTACTCGATGTTGCCTACAACAACCATCACGGACGCCGTACGCGACTACCTTTCACCCGTTAGCCAAATATTGAACCGGTCCCATCGTCCCGAGCAAGAGGTCTCTGCACGCGCATCTCCGTGCCGCCAGCCGATTTACACCTCGAGCTCTCAACCTACCCTCTGAACGACGGGCAATGCCTCAATGCCCAGCTACCCGAGTTACATCAGTTTCCCGGTTCCCATATAGCCGGTAGGTCTTCGGTACTGTTCTAGCTTGTTCAACAGGCCCGCACACGGCTCGGTCCTCAATCGACACAAGCGGAGCTACAGCACACAGGCCCCAAAGTCCTGCTGCCCTTACTCTCCGCTCGGTCTCAATTTCTTGCCATGTGTATCATGTGCTATCTCTACCCGAGCAATGTGCCTCTAGCCTATTCTCGGGAGTAGTTCCAACTACTCGACTTGTACCGAATCCTGCTCTATCCTAGCAATGCAGTTGTTAACGAGGATTTCAATCCTAAACCCCACCCATGGTTTTCTTGGCTATGCAGTTGGATTTCCAAACAAGACTCTAATGCAAAGAATAAAGGAAACAAAGATGTGCTCAAAACAATAAAAATTTGTAAGAAGGTTAATGCAAACCGGGGCTTGCATTGCTGCTCTTGGTCGTAGGCTAGCTGTTCCTCCGGAGTAACGAAGTCTAGGACTTTGGGTTCCTCCTCTACCTTAGCGACTACATGATATAAACAATACATGTATTAATTTAATGCATTTGTATTAAGTTTGAAGTTGTGAAGTCTATAACCTTTTCTAGATAGACCTAATGACTGTGAAACTTTTACTGTGGCTTGGTTACAACCTAAACAGAGACTTGGTCAAGTTTTAGTTGCAGCAAAGCTCATTTGAGCCCTCCACAAATAATTATGTCCTTGACCTTAATTGGAACTCTTAGGGTGTTCTAGGAATTTTCATGAGACAAACTATGACTTTCTGAAAACTAGATTTTCAGAGGGTTCTAATGGAGTTGGTCTCACTTAATTTGGAAGTCTCAAACTAAAGATATGAGCTAAACAATTTCAGAGAAAATTCTGAAAATGTTTCTGAACATTTTCTATTTTCTCTGGAACAGTTTCACTAATCACACCATTAGGTGGATTAAATGAGCTCAAATGGATCTGCAATTTTTATGGTAGTTCAAGGATATTTTGGTGAACATCTCAGCAAAACTTTAGGATTTTCCTCCAAAGGATTCTCCAGTTAAAATTCCTAACAGTTTAAATTTCAAGGAATTAATTCTGGAGAAATAAGGAATTTCATGAAGTGAAACTTGATTTTCTGGAAAGTACTCAGAGAGCTGAATCCAGTAAAATTTGGTTCACTCAATTTGGAGCTTTCTAGCCAAAGTTATAAGGATTTGAAGTTTGAACTGAAACTGAAATTCGGGAAAAAGTTTAAACTCTGGCTTGTGGGCCCCGCACACAGTGCGTCGTCTCCCTCCTCGCGCCAACTGCGCGGCGGCGGCGATATCTGGCGACCCTCACCGGAACTGAGTTCCCGGCCACCCCCGGCCCGAAACTTGCCGCCTGCCCCTTTACTGACCCCCTGGACTCGATGGTGGGGTCGCCGGCCGCCGGCGATGACCGGAAACCCGTGCGCACCGATGACAGCACCTGCTAGGGTTCCGGTGAGGTCGGTCCCGCTCTCCCGTGCACCAAATCGACCGGAAATCGGTCGGAGAGCATCAGTAGAGCATGGGAAACACGAACCTGGGCTGGGTGGAAGCTAGAAATACCGGCAACTAGGCTCTCGACGGTGAGCCGAGGTGTTCAGCCATGGCGGCGGGGAAAACAGCCATATCATGGCCGATTCTCGATGGTTTTCTCTAATTCCAGTTCGAGCGTGGGCGCTATCGTGCGTAGAAGCTACTAGGTAACGAGCGCGTCCAACCCTCGTGCATAGAGCACGAATTTCACCCGAAGGTGAGCTCGGTCCTTATGAACTGATCAAGAGTAAATTTGGAAATTCTCGGCCGAGGGTTGATCAATTGCCAAACGGCTTTCGGCTACTCCATCTACATACAATCACGCACCTTTCTTGTGTAGAGAAGAGGACGTGACAACGGCTGTGCCGTGCTGTCCACGGGAGCCCGATCGGCGGCGATGTTCGGCTCGCCGGAGAAATGGCTCGTACAGCTCGAGGATGCTTGCTCACTGGACAACCCGGGGTCTAGGAGGTTGCTCACGACCTCTTTGTGCCGTTTTGCTGTGGAGGAGGCTGTGCTCGCGAGTGATCGGCTTGATCAAGCGTGAGCTCGAGCGACGGCGGTTGCAGTGGAAGAACAGGCCGAGTATGTCGGCAGCTCGGGGAATGGGCGATAGGAGCACGCCGGAGAGGGGATAAGTAGCCCGGCGACTGGTCTCCGGCTTGGGGCGCGCAGCAGGAGCTGGCGCCGGCTGCCCCCCTCGGTGGCGCGCGCACACTGCACCCGGGAACCGACTGAGCTGTGTTTCAGTCGGTTTGTGTTGAAGTAGAGGCTGACATGTGGGTCCCACCCCCCATTTTAACCTCTGAAATTTACTCCTAATCACTGTTGTAAACAGTGAACCCCATACTACCCTTGGCAATTCAAATTATTCACCCATGAGCCATTTGAATTGATCAAAGTTCAAATAAGGTTTGGTTTGAATGAATTTTAGCACAAGTTCAGTTTGAAATTCAAATAAAGTTTGAATTTCTCCCCCTTAGCTCATGTCAAGATCAACTCCAAATGGAGTGAAAATTGGTGTGTGAGCTCACAAAAATGTGCTGAGTAAGAATATGCCCCCCACTTTTAAATTCATTGGATAAAAACAGTTTGAATTTGAATATGGTTTCAAACTGCCCTCTTCCTAACTATACCCAAACTGACCTCAAAAAGGTTTTGAATTTGGGTGAAACTTGGCATGGACATCCTTAGTAAAGTGTAGGAGTTTTCATATGTCCAGCCCATCTATATCACATGTGGGAAATACCACTTTTGCAATATGTAAGTTTGTTCTCTAATGAGCATGTTGATAATTGTTACTTGCTCTTCATTTGTGTTCATCATTCTTCCTCAAATGAGGTGTGTGGTGTGGTGATGAACACTGCAAATGGGTGTCAACTTCAGCCGGTATGCCACCGATCCACATCTTTCGGTAATCTGGAATGGACCGATGAAGCAGGGTGCTAACTTTCCCCTCACCCCAAATCTATTTACACCCTTCATTGGAGACACCCGTAGATATACGTGGTCCCCAACTTCGAATTGTAATGGGCGCCTTCTCCGGTCCGCATACTGTTTCTGACAGGATTGAGCGGCTTTTAGTTTCGCTTGAATTAGTCGAACCTTTTCTTCCGCGTTGTTGACAAGGTCAATCCCGAAGGTAACCCTTTCGCCAGACTCACACCAGTTCAATGGTGTGCGGCATTTTCTTCCGTATAGCGCCTCGTAGGGCGCCATCTTGATGCTGGCTTGGTACCCATTGTTGTACGAGAACTCGGCTAACGGCAAGTGATCATCCCAATTCTTGCCGTGGTCGATAGCACAAGCTCGTAGCATGTCTTCTAGGATTTGATTTACCCGCTCGGTTTGTCCATCCGTCTGCGGGTGGTAGGCTGAACTACGGATCAGCTTCGTCCCCAAGGCAGCGTGTAGCTGCTCCCAAAAACGGGACACAAATAAAGTGCCCCGATCCGATATGATAGTACGGGGTACGCCGTATAAGCATAGGATCCGTGAGATGTACAGTTCAGCGTACTTCTTGGCGTTGTAGTTGGTGTTGACCGGGATGAAATGGGCAACTTTGGTGAGCCGATCGACGATCACCCACACCGAATCATGTTTCTGTAAGGTGGTGGTTAAACCGACGACGAAATCCATGCTCACGTCCTCCCACTTCCAGGCAGGAATGCCCAGTGGTTGCAGCAGTCCCGGTTTCCGCATATGATCTGCCTTCACCCTTCGACATGTATCACACTCGGACACGTATTTTGCAGTCTCTCGCTTCATCCGTGTCCACCAAAACTTGCTTCTGAGTTCTTGATACATTTTGTTGCTGCCGGGGTGAATAGAAAACTTTGATAAGTGAGCCTCATCAAAGATTTTCTTCCGTAACTCCGGGTTTCGGGGTACGACGATCCGGTCCTTGAACCATAGGACGCCGTCTCCGTCCTTCCGGAAACATTTCAACTCCCCACTGTCTATACGTCTCCGCAAATGTGACATGCCCTTGTCATTCTTCTGGGCTGCCGCTATCTCTTCACGGATGGTGGGGATCAAAGCTAGGTTGTAGAGAGCTCCGTGTGGAATCACATGTAGTGGTGGTTCGCTCTCTTCCAATGGTGTGATGGTCAGATTATTGACGTGTGACTTGCGGCTCAGCGCATCTGCCACAACGTTTGCCTTGCCCGGATGATAATGGATCTCTATCTCGTAATCCTTTATCAGTTCTAACCATCTTCGTTGCCTCATGTTCAGCTCTTTCTGAGTGAATATGTACTTGAGGCTTTTGTGGTCGGTATATAAATGTACGAGGTTACCGAGTAGGTAGTGCCTCCACATCTTCAGTGCAAGTACCACGGCAGCGAGCTCCAAGTCGTGAGTTGGATAATTCTGCTCATGGTTCCTTAGCTGCCGTGATCCATACGCGACCACTCTTCGGTCTTGCATCAGCACACACCCGAGCCCAATGCCGGATGCGTCGCAGTACACATCGAACGGTTTTGTTGTGTCTGGCTGTGCCAAAACCGGTGCTGATGTCAGGTGCTTGACTAAAGCCTTGAATGCTGCTTCACATGCTGGACTCCAAACATATTTGGTAGCCTTCTTCAGCAGCTCTGTCATTTGCTTGGCAATCTTCGAGAAGTTCGGAATGAACCTCCGATAATATCCCGCGAGTCCGAGGAAACTCCGTACCTCATGAACAGTTCTCGGGGATTTCCAATTCAGCACTTGCGTGATTTTGCTCGGGTCCACAGCGATACCCTCTGCTGAGATGATATGCCCGAGGAAAGGCACTTGCGATATCCAAAACTCGCATTTGCTGAATTTTGCGTATAACTTGTGATCCCGCAGCCGTTGCAAGACTATACGCAGATGTTTCTTGTGATCTTCCTCCGACTTGGAATATACCAGGATGTCGTCGATGAAGACCACGACAAACTTGTCCAGCTCCGGCATGAACACCGAGTTCATTAAATACATGAAGTGAGCTGGAGCATTGGTGAGGCCAAAGGACATGACTAGGTACTCATAAAGTCCGTACCTTATCGAGAGAGCTGTCTTTGGAATGTCCTCCGCCCTTATCTTAATCTGATGGTACCCGGATCTTAAATCCATCTTGGAAAAGATCTTTGCTTCGACCAACTGATCAAACAACATGTCGATCCGTGGCAACGGGTACTTGTTCTTGATGGTTACGGCATTTAATGGACGGTAGTCCACGCAAAGCCGCAACGTTTCATCCTTCTTTTTGACAAATAATGCCGAACAGCCCCAATGGCGAGGAGCTCGGCCTAATAAAACCCTTCTCCAGAAGGTCCGTGAGCTGAGTCTTCAGTTCAGCCAACTCCTTGGGCGCCATCTTGTACGGCCTTCGGGATATTGGCATGGTTCCCGGTGCAAGTTCAATCTTGAACTCCACCTCTCTATCGGGTGGCATCCCCGGCAAATCGTCCGGGAATACATCAGGGAAATATCGGACCACTGGAATGTCTTCCAATCTGATGGTTGTGGCTTGATAGACACTTGGAAGTTTTATTTCTGGACTGTCCAGAAATAATGAGTGAGAACCGTGCACTTCTGAGTTTAAGTGCACGACTCGAAGGACGGTGTCTAAAACAGCGCCGTGGCAGGTTAACCACAACATCCCTAGGATGACATCGACCTTCTGTCCCTCCAAGACAATGAGAGACGTGGGGTACACTCTACCCGCTAAGCATAATGGTGCTTTGGAGACCATTACGCTTGCTGAAATCTTCCCACCCGGTGAGCAAATTAAATATGGACTATCGGTGGGTAGTATTGGCAAACTGTGTTTAGCAATGAAAGCTTGGCTAATAAAATTATGCGTGGTGCCTGAATCAAACAGTACTATAGCGGGATGCTGGTGGAGTTGGAACATACCCGCAAGGATTGGCTCACCCTCCGGCACGTCCTCAATGGCAAGCTGGTGGACAGTGCCGGGCCTAGAGTTTGCCCGCCACGCATTAGTAGGGTTCCGGGGTTGATTCCTCCCCGGAAACTGTGGTGCCACTCCGCCGCCTTGCCTCTCCGGTCAACTGCTCGCGAAGTGTCCTGGACGACCACACTTGTAACATGTGGCCGCTGCTGGTGGAGTACTCGGTGGACGAAAGCCCGGCATGCGTTGCGGAGGTGCAAATGCACGCGGCGTCGCCGGCTGCTGCTGTTGTTGTTGCGGTGGTACTGGCAGTGCCGGCCGGAATGCCGGTGAAGAGTACGGCCGACTGCGGAACGGCATCGACCGCTGTGGTGGCTGCCAGCGTGGGCCTGATGGTGGGCGATTCACCATCCGAAACTTCTGAGAAGGACCGCCTCCTTCTCCACTGCTCTGCGGCGCGCTTCGCTTTCGCTCTGCCGCCGCCAACTCCTTGCCGGAGTCCTCCTGAACAATCGCAGCATCAATGATGTCGTTGAGGCTGCCGCGATTGAACATCGCCAATTTGTCCTTCAGGAGCGTGTTAAGCCCCTGGTAAAAATGGTCCCGCCGCTTCTCGTCCGTATCTGCGTGATACGATGCGTAGAGCACGAGATCGTTGAACGCCCTGGAATATTCCAGCGCGTTCCGGCTCCCTTGTTGCAGGTGTAAGAACTCCTGCGTCTTCCTCTTCATCAGACCCGGCGGTACATGATAGGCACTGAAGGCCGTCCGGAACTCCGCCCAGGTCATCACTCGGTCAGTGGGTTGTGAAGCACAGAAGTTGGCCCACCACGCACTCGCGGATCCTTGGAGCTGCTGGACCGCGAACTGAGTCTTGCGCTGCTCGCTGATTTGGAGCAGCCCGAACTTCATCTCTATGGCGCGGAGCCAGTTGTCCGCGTCAAGTGGTTCATCCGCCCTTGAGAATACAGGGGGATGAGTCACCAGGAAGTCGGAGTAGGAGCTCTGTTGGCGCTCCTCACGATCTTGACGTCTCTCTGGGCGAGACGTATTGGTGATGAGAGTCTGCAGCAACTCTGTGTGCTGCTGATGCGAGCCCGCCATTGCCGCGACAATGTCGGCCAATGTAACCGTTGGCAGTGGCGGTGGCAGTGTTTGCTGTTGCTGTTGCTGCTGCTGTCCCGAGGAGTCCTCAGGAGGTGGTTGGGAGGTCTCTCCCCCTTGGCTAGTACCTCCAACATCAGGGTTGGCACGAGTACGCGTCATTCTGAAATTCAACACAGCAGCAATTAGCACATGTCTTACTCAAAATTCCATAAACAGCAGTAGGTATTGAAGCGACGCGTGATTAACTTGCACAACATTCACATATATTGATAAAGCATAAACTTTATACAAGATACATTATTCTCGGATCTCCGAGAAGTCGTGCTCATGTCGTCACTACCTATACATACGCTACTGTCTACACGACATGTCACCGATTACAAAAGTTGGGTTACGCTACCCTAGCTGCCCTACTTGGCAACCGTAACCCCCTACTCGGAGTAGAACTCGACCTCCTGTGGGTCGTCCTCCTCCGGTACCTCTGCTGGTGGCTCGGGGTCTACCACCTCTTCTCCCATTCCAGGTTCTCCCATGGCTGGAAGACCCAAGACTACCGGTACGCCCAATACCGGGGGCACGAGGTCCTGCAAAGCATGCACCTCGTCCATAGCTTGGTTGTAGTCCTCCTCCCAGCCTTGGCCTTCCTAGATAGCGTCGTCCCGCTCTTGAGCAAGGTCCTCATTCTGCTGGGTTAGGGTCTGCGCCAGCTCTTGCAACGCCGCGATGTCAACACGGCTCTTCTTCTTTGCCTTCTTCAGACGACGCAACTGATTGTGTTGTTCATTCAGTCGCTTGATCGTCGGAAGGAGCACATTGCGGAGTGCGCTGTGAGCACCCTCGAAATGATCTCCACGGCTCGTGCTCTCCTTGAGCTTGGTGGCGAGATGCTCCGTGTGAACAGTTTGGCTGTCCATCACAGCGTTTCCCGCCCTCATTTGGAGGCCGAGGTTTGCCTCCGCGGGGTTGTACCTTGGGCAACTCGGGTCTGTTGCCTCGAGGTACCTCTCTTCCCACACATGCTGAGCTCGTCCCTCCACCGGAACGAGTGCGTATGGGGTACCCTCCATAGCCTGCACGTGTAGTTGGCAGAAACGTGACATAGTGTCGCGGGCTGCCACTTGCCACATCCCTTCCGGTTGTCTTCCTCTCACCGTGACGGTGAATGGCACCTAACCGGGTGGCGTAGGTCCTGCGGAAACCTCGACATGGATCGTCCACGTCTTGTTCCCCTCTTCGCCTTCTTCCTTGGCGAAGTATTGCGGCATCTGGTTGTACCCGAAATATTGGAGCATTTGCCACAATGCTTCCGGGTAGCCGCTACGGTCAGAGCAGTGGGAAACTACCCACCCGTTCTCCAACCGTTTATCTGCTGCCATCTGTAAAAATATTTTTGAGAAATGTCAAATATTTATTTAAACAGTAAACCATTGAGTTATAACATAAGATATGTCATTGAACCCATAACACTTGGAAACATACTTCAAATTTTTAAACAAATTTGACTGCTGATCTGCTGTTCCCATGACAGCCGTGACCAGTTTCCATATCAACCTGATTTAGGCCATGTTAAAGGCAAAACCAATTCTGGAGCTCAACATCAAAGTTAAAGTTAACTTCAATAGCTTTCCAGCCAGTATTTGCTTGGCCTAAGATCTGTCCTGGTTCAAAGGTTATGAGATGTCAAAGTTAACAGAATTTCTGGAAACAATTGGATAGCACCTCCCTGCCTTAGGTACTGATTTGATCCAAGAATCCCAGTTAATGCTGTTCCTAATCTGACAAAACTTTCTGTTACAAAGTCGTAACCCATCTCATAAGATTTCCAGAAGTACCTCATTTCCTATTTTTGGATTTTTAAGCAGGAAGTTATGCTTAATTTACAGAGAGTTTACAGAGAGTCCTTGCTCTGTCCTGTTTTCTGGACAGTTTTAACTCTACTGCATTTTTCGAGTGGTTAAGGGATGAAACACCTCTGGACCTCAACAGAAGAGTTGTAAAGCTCTTCCAACGCTTTCCAGAAATGTATCATACGACCCCAACCTCGAAAGAACTCAACCTCTAACCTCTGATTAGCTTCAGCCTTGATTCAGCTGAAAACAGAGTGCTCTATCCTTAGCATCCTATAAGTTGAAAGCTTGTTAACTTTGAATATCCTGTTCAAGGGAAGGAGTTACATCAAGTTTTACTACTTTGGATTAAAACCTTCCAGTTTTTACAATGAAGTTGTTTATTTAGTTGGGTGTGACGTCGATGCGTCACCATATTTTGTCGGTACTACGTCCTCACAAAGAAAAACCTATACCGGACTTAGCCGGCTTCGTTATTTCAGTGGCACTAAACGTCACTCGCACACGGATGCTACACGTCTACCGTTTCGTGGTCAGGCTACCTGCAGAAACTCAAACAATCATCAGACTCGGCTGCACACCGAGCCCGGAATCCATACAGTTGGTACACCCGGCCGTCATCACTCGCCCGGATGTTCTCAAGCCAAACACGCCTTGAGTTACGTGTTCACGTTTCAGACCACGTGACGGGGTCTCCCATGTTGCACCATGCACGCCAGGGACAGACGTTGCTCGAATACCCCAAACGACATGAAGAGTCGTAGAGGATACTAAAGCGGGTCGGGTTACCTGCCACCCGTGGGGCTCCACCCTTCAGCTTGTGCGCACTGGTGGACAGCGCTTACGTGCACCCCCCAAGACATGAACGTCCCGAGATGCACGATTTTCCGACATAACAAATAGGTTAATAAGCCACTTTCTATATACTAATAACATCCTTATACGGGCTACTAACTCGTTCCTCACTGGATTTTTTTGAAAAAGAAGACCTTTGTACTGTGTTAAATCTCAAGCGAGCTCTGATACCACGCTGACACGACCCCATTGGTCCTGTCGAGCCAGGATCACGCTGAGGGGTGCTGCGTTGCACAGCACCGTATAACACACGTCAAAGGTGCAAAGCGGAAGCGGAAGTTTTATTACATAAACAAGTTTATGAACATGTTTACATCAAAATAAGTTCAGTCTACACTCGCGGGCGTAGACTAAGCATCAAGTGCACGTTCAGCCCTCGAACGTGTCCTTGCTAGCACACACGCACACTAACTCTGCGGCGTGCACGACTCCCACTCGACGGGGTTCCCCTCCTGGGGTTCCGTCTCCTCTTCGGGAGTCCCTTCCTCATAGAACCCTGCAAAAGCTTCAAACACAAGCAGTGAGCACGAAGGCTCAGCAAGTCTGACCCGTCTCACCTAAACATGGAACTTCTACATGAGGGTAATGGGTTGCATGAGGTAAAAATCATTTGCAAGGACTCGCCTAATTAGTAGAACCTTACTTTCAAGTTTTAGCAGCAGGTTGTGGAGAACCTTACACTAAGGCACATGAGAGAGCCGCAATCAAACAAGAAACGCATTTCTCTCATGTACTTTGCCCAAAGTTGAAAAGAACTTTAATTAGCTCTAAGCTACAGCATATCATTAACAATCAATGTCCAGCTTTCAATCAGCAACATTTTAACATGTAACTAGCCTGTTCTTTCTACGTCACGGTACAGTGAACAAGTGGTACTCACTGACCGCGAGGGACGGCGATTATAATCGATTTACACCTGCAGGGTTACCCGAACAACCCGTCACGTACGCCCGTACTCGATGTTGCCTACAACAACCATCACGGACGCCGTACGCGACTACCTTTCACCCGTTAGCCAAATATTGAACCGGTCCCATCGTCCCGAGCAAGAGGTCTCTGCACGCGCATCTCCGTGCCGCCAGCCGATTTACA
The DNA here is from genome assembly GCA_030760725.1 of Neostapfia colusana. Classification (NCBI taxonomy): domain Eukaryota; kingdom Viridiplantae; phylum Streptophyta; class Magnoliopsida; order Poales; family Poaceae; genus Neostapfia; species Neostapfia colusana. The sequence goes on along the minus strand of JASWHV010000014.1, from coordinate 55,389,199 downwards.
CCTCGAGCTCTCAACCTACCCTCTGAACGACGGGCAATGCCTCAATGCCCAGCTACCCGAGTTACATCAGTTTCCCGGTTCCCATATAGCCGGTAGGTCTTCGGTACTGTTCTAGCTTGTTCAACAGGCCAGCACACGGCTCGGTCCTCAATTGACACAAGCGGAGCTACAGCACACAGGCCCCAAAGTCCTGCTGCCCTTACTCTCCGCTCGGTCTCATTTTCTTGCCATGTGTATCATGTGCTATCTCTACCCGAGCAATGTGCCTCTAGCCTATTCTCGCGAGTAGTTCCAACTACTCGACTTGTACCGAATCCTACTCTATCCTAGCAATGCAGTGGCTAACGAGGTTTTCAATCCTAAACCCCACCCATGGTTTTCTTGGCTATGCAGTTGGATTTCCAAACAAGACTCTAATGCAAAGAATAAAGGAAACAAAGATGTGCTCAAAACAATAAAAATTTGTAAGAAGGTTAATGCAAACCGGGGCTTGCCTTGCTGCTCTTGGTCGTAGGCTAGCTGTTCCTCCGGAGTAACGAAGTCTAGGACTTCGGGTTCCTCCTCGACCTTAGCGACTACATGATATAAACAATACATGTATTAATTTAATGCATTTGTATTAAGTTTGAAGTTGTGAAGTCTATAACCTTTGCTAGATAGACCTAATGACTGTGAAACTTTTACTGTGGCTTGGTTACAACCTAAACAGAGACTTGGTCAAGTTTTAGTTGCAGCAAAGCTCATTTGAGCCCTCCACAAATAATTATGTCCTTGACCTTAATTGGAACTCTTAGGGTGTTCTAGGAATTTTCATGAGACAAACTATGACTTTCTGAAAACTAGATTTTCAGAGGGTTCTAATGGAGTTGGTCTCACATAATTTGGAAGTCTCTAACTAAAGATATGAGCTAAACAATTTCAGAGAAAATTCTGAAAATGTTTCTGAACATTTTCTATTTTCTCTGGAACAGTTTCACTAATCACACCATTAGGTGGATTAAATGAGCTCAAATGGATCTGAAATTTGTATGGTAGTTCAAGGATATTTTGGTGAACATCTCAGCAAAATTTTAGGATTTTCCGCCAAAGGATTCTCCAGTTAAAATTTCTAACAGTTTAAATTTCAAGGAATTAATTCTGGAGAAATAAGGAATTTCATGAAGTGAAACTTGATTTTCTGGAACGTACTCAGAGAGCTGAATCCAGTAAAATTTGGTTCACTCAATTTGGAGCTTTCTAGCCAAAGTTATAAGGATTTGAAGTTTGAACTGAAACTGAAATTCGGGAAAAAGTTTAAACTCTGGCTTGTGGGCCCCGCACACAGTGCGTCGTCTCCCTCCTCGCGCCAACTGCGCGGCGGCGGCGATATCCGGAAACCCTCGCCGGAACTGAGTTCCCGGCCACCCCCCGGCCCGAAACTTGCCGCCTGCCCCTTTACTGACCCCCTGGACTCGATGGTGGGGTCGCCGGCCGCCGGCGATGACCGGAAACCCGTGCGCACCGATGACAGCACCTGCTAGGGTTCCGGTGAGGTCGGTCCCGCTCTCCCGTGCACCAAATCAACCGGAAATCGGTCGGAGAGCATCAGTAGAGCATGGGAAACACGAACCAGGGCTGGGTGGAAGCTAGAAATACCGGCAACTAGGCTCTCGACGGTGAGCCGAGGTGTTCAGCCATGGCGGCGGGGAAAACAGCCATATCATGGCCGATTCTCGATGGTTTTCTCTAATTCCAGTTCGAGCATGGGTGCTATCGTGCGTAGAAGCTACTAGGTAACGAGCTCGTCCAACCCTCGTGCATAGAGCACGAATTTCACCCGAAGGTGAGCTCGGTCCTTATGAACTGATCAAGAGTAAATTTGGAAATTCTCGGCCGAGGGTTGATCAATCGCCAAACGGCTTTCGGCTACTCCATCTACATACAATCACGCACCTTTCTTGTATAGAGAAGAGGACGTGACAACGGCTGTGTCGTGCTGTCCACGGGAGCCCGATCGGCGGCGATGTTCGGCTCGCCAGAGAAATGGCTCGTACAGCTCGAGGATGCTTGCTCACTGGACAACCCGGGGTCTAGGAGGTTGCTCACGACCTCTTGGTGCCGTTTTTCTGTGGAGGAGGCTGTGCTCGCGAGTGATCGGCTTGATCAAGCGTGAGCTCGAGCGGCGGCGGTTGCAGTGGAAGAACAGGCCGAGTATGTCGGCAGCTCGGGGAATGGGCGATCGGAGCACGCCGGGGAGGGGATAAGTAGCCCGGCGACTGGTCTCCGTCTTGGTGCGCGCAGCAGGAGCTGGCGCCGGCTGCCCCCCTCGGTGGCGCGCGCACACTGCACCCGGGAACCGACTGAGCTGTGTTTCAGTCGGTTTGTGTTGAAGTAGAGGCTGACATGTGGGTCCCACCCCCCATTTTAACCTCTGAAATTTACTCCTAATCACTGTTGTAAACAGTGAACCCCATACTACCCTTGGCAATTCAAATTATTCACCCATGAGCCATTTGAATTGATCAAAGTTCAAATGAGGTTTGGTTTGAATGAATTTTAGCACAAGTTCAGTTTGAAATTTAAATAAAGTTTGAATTTCTCCCCCTTAGCTCATGTCAAGATCAACTCCAAATGGAGTGAAAATTGGTGTGTGAGCTCACAAAAATGTGCTGAGTAAGAATATGCCCCCCACTTTTAAATTCATTGGATAAAAACAGTTTGAATTTGAATATGGTTTCAAACTGCCCTCTTCCTAACTATACCCAAACTGACCTCAAAAAGGTTTTGAATTTGGGTGAAACTTGGCATGGACATCCTTAGTAAAGTGTAGGAGTTTTCATATGTCCAGCCCATCTATATCACATGTGGGAAATACCACTTTTGCAATATGTAAGTTTGTTCTCTAATGAGCATGTTGATAATTGTTACTTGCTCTTCATTTGTGTTCATCATTCTTCCTCAAATGAGGTGTGTGGTGTGGTGATGAACACTGCAAATGGGTGTCAAAAACTGAGGCCCTTACATTTTGCAGGGTCTAATAGTATATAATTCAGTTAGAGTCTTGTCTCCCTTGAGGCTTGATCAACTGATCCACTTCAATGGAAGCACTCCGTCGATCTTCTCCATTGATTGCCTCCGTCGTAAGTCCTACTGATATGTATATGCACATATTCTTATAATGCAATTTAAAGAAGTAAAGACTCAATTCTTTAGTAACAGGGAACTGTGTGGGAGTACTAAGAATGAAGTTCTTGTCCCTGTGTTGCAGAGGAACTAGAGGAAAAATCAACTGTCCATAACGAGTTCCATTAACATGTTCTATGGTTCCTAATGGACATGTGACACAAGTTGAAATGGGTTGAAAGGAACTAAAGGTCCTGATCTCCAATGACTTCAAAATTTTTACATGAAGTCATACACTACACAGAGACTTAGTTTGTAAAATTGCAACTAATGTGGGTGGAAATTGTGTCTCCCATAATTCTCTATGTGTTGCTCACATACATAAGCATGGAGAACAAGAACAGGGAGATCTAAAGCTCAATTTCAGCTGAAACTTTACATGTGAATTCCTGGTCACATGAAAGTACTCTGGTACAAAATTCAGACTTTTTACATGAGTAGTTCTTCCAGAATAATTCTAGAAGCAGTTATGCTACAAAGAATTAATTCTGGAGTACGGTGCATTTTCATGTCCAATCAAATGAACTACCCTTTCAAGTATGGCTAATAGAGCATATCTGAATTTTACTATGATTTTTGAAACTAAGGATTTTCCAGAACTTATTTTACAAGGTAAAACTATTTTCTGGAAAAGTTTACGGACAATTTTGAGCACAGCATATTGTACTCTGGAAATTCCTACTCGAATCAACTCCAAATGAGCTGAAACTTTGCTGAAAGTTCAATAATATAGTACAGAATATTATGGCAAAATATGAGGAGTTTTGGACGAACCAAACTCCCTCAATAATTCTTTTACAGAAAATATTCAAAGAATTGTACAGAATTTAATATTGACTTTCGTACAAATTGGGGTTCCTATTTGGATAGATCTTTGCAAAATGAATCCAACCCAATTTGAATCACCCAATTTGGAGTCTCCTACACAAAGTTATGAATTTTCAAAGTTGAATCTGAAACTGGAATTGTTTTGCTATTGAAAAAGAACCTGGGCCCACGTTTTAAATCTCAGCCACTGGGATTCCAGCTACACCGGGCCACATCCTTTTGGCGTGCAGCCACAATGGATCCAAGAGCCACAGCTGACCGAGATTTAAACTACCAGTCACTGACACGCGGGACCCACCCGGTCTTCTTCTTCCTCGGGCTGTTTCCCGCTCCCGTGCTGCTCCCTCGCCGGACTCCAACAGGAGCTCACTGGACCGGCGTTTCCCATCGTCTCCCGGCTGGAGACTCGCCGCCCTGAGGTTTTCAGGGTCGGGGAGCACGTTGGCGGGGTTGGCGTGGGCGCTAGACAACCGGAAACGTGCCGTCGACGTGTGGCGGCATTCGGTGAAGCTCGGCGCCATTGGCCGATGGTCCTAGCGCGCCAAAAGCTTGGGTTATTGGCTCTAGAGCATCCTTGGATGCTAGGGAAGCTCGGAAAGGATGCAAACACGCCCGGAAGTGGTGGCTACCCTGCTTTCACCGTGCGCCCGAATGGTGTTGCGACGTCCGAGCTCGGGAACGCATGAAATAGCTCACTCACGGTCGATTTCTAGCTAGGGTTTTGAAGGGAACTTGACCGCTAGTCAGTCTAGTGCACGTGTGCATGATTTGGTGGCCTTTAAAAAAAGAATTGCGATTGAATTTGAAGGAATTCTCACCCTGGTTCACTTTGCATGCGCCGAGAGTAAATCGCCAAATTCTCGCTCGGGAGATCATTACTTGAGTTGAGGTTTGGCGAGGAGTAGTAAGGAGCTCCGACGCTCCTCTGGGTGTCCTAGCTCGGGCGTGAAAGCCCCTCGGTTGCGCTGTCCACGTGAGTCCATCCGTGGTTAGCTTTCGGGTCACCGCACGTACACGCCGTTCTTGGTCGGGGCAGCCGGCAACCTCTCGGGTTTGTGTAGAGGAGGTAAAGGGAGCAGCCCTGGTGGCATTTTTCAGCTCGGGGAGCTCTGTGGGCATGATTTTTTGGCGGTTCTCGGTCGACTGCCCGAGGTGGCAACGTTCTCCATTCTTCTGCCGTGCGAGGAAGAATCGACTGCGATGTCTCCGTTTGGTGGGCAAACCGATCACTTCATACGCTGCTGAGAGCACGAGCTGGTCGCCAGCACATCGCACGAAGCTGGAGGTGGCTTCCACGGGGAGTCTCTGGTGCAGCTCGGTGGCGCCCTGCTGTGCCTGCTCGGTGGGATTCGAATGGAACAGAGATTGGAACCTTAAGGTAAGTCTACTCGGCTCTATGACATGTGGGCCCGACCTTGAGACCCTACTTCTTATCCCTCTTGGGTTGCTCCCAAATTTGGCAGGTGGTCCGAATCACTTAGTAAAGTTTGCCTCGCGTGCGGACGAGGTTTCGTCGAGGGACACGTGATAATGACGAGCGGCTAGGGTGAGGCGGTTTGTGAGGTGACGAGCTCCCGGCGTGAGCTGATAAGGGCAAGGAAAACAAGACAGAGTTCGCTCGTGAGGTGGCGGTGACACTTCCCTCGGTGGCGCACGCTGGTTGACTCGGTGTCCGAGCACCGACTTATTTGCTTCCGTGCAAAACAAGGAATGGAGACTTAGGGGGCAAGTCTAGTTGGCTCTATGACCAGTGGGCCCCACTGTCCCTCTTATTCCCTCAAATTTTCCCCAAGTTGGCAAATTACTGAATTCAGTTGTGGGGGCTACAATCTGAACTCAATTTGGATACTAGAGCAAGTTTCATCCCCATTTGAATTTGTAGTTGAATTCCTATGCCATTTAAAGTCCATTTGAGAAATGGGTAGCAAAACAATCTCAAAACTTCATCAGACCTTGCCTCCCCACCAATTTGGACCCAATGAATTCAAATATGAAATTTGATTTCTGGTTGGCTGCTGCAAATGAGGTTTTGAGCACAACCGTTTGCATTCCTATTTGTTGCCCTAATTTGAAATTTGAGTTGAACAATTTGGGTTTAAACTCTGAATTTCATTTCCCCCCTTGCACATGAGAGCTTACACATGGGTTTTAAATTAACTTTGTCCCCCAAAAGCTCAATTGCTCCTAGGCTAGAGTGGTGGGACACTCATGTGTGTCATCACATGTGGAAAAATTTAAACAAGTCCCAATTCTTATGAACCCAAAACACAACGATGTTCAAACATCCTGTTCTTTGCATTCACATTTTTGGGACGATTACATTCCTCCCCCCTTAAAAAGAATCTCGTCCTGAGATTCCAAAAGAAGAACGGGACAGGAGAGGTAATGCCAAGTGGTACGACAATAAAAGTTCCAGATAGTTCATGTGGAGGTAATCTTTGCTCTCCACGTTGTTTCTTCCGTGGTATGATTACTCCACAGCACCTTGTAAAATCTTAATGTCCGGTTCCAGGTGTTCCAGATCCTTTAATCGATAGCCTAAACCGGTCAATTGGTGTATAATTCTTCGATGCGGACAGCAACGGAAAAGTTGAGGCCTTTCCGTAGCTGTGACACATGAAACATGTCGTGAACACCAGCAAGGTTTGTCGGTAGTTCCAGCCGGTAGGCTACGGTTCTGCAATTCTTTGTGATAGCAAACCCGATCTCAAGCTCGGGGAGCAAAATTTCCCATTTTCATCGAACCAGTGAATTCCTTTTATCAGAGACACACGAAGATAAACGTGTTCTCCGACGTCAAAATGCATCGGTCTATGCCTTTGATCCTCGTAGCTTTTCTGTCAAGATTATTCAGCCTTCAAGTTCGCCTCTATTGTTCGAACTCGATCATCTGCTTTGTTGACTAATCAACCCTGAACAGTACCCTTCTGCCGTACTCACACCAATTCAGCGGTGTGAGACGTTTCCGGCAGTATAGAGCTTCATATTATGAGGTATAACTATACGGTCTTTAAACCATATAGTACCCACATTGTCCTTTATAGTGACGGCATTGAGCGAACGATAATCAACACTTAATCTTAGTGTCTCTGTGAGACCTATGTGTGCTGAATACATTGGCTTTGATGATAAAAGTTTTGAATACTACCAAAACACCCTTTTAACAAGGTCCGACTCTAGGTCTGAGCTCCTGCAAGGTCCGACGATAGGTCCGACTTGTTTTGGGTAGCTCCGGCAAGGTCCGACGTAAGGTCCGACTTGCTTTGTCTAGGTCTGACTTATGTTGGCTAGGTCTGACTTGTTTTTGCTAGCTCTGGTGCTAGGTCCGACTAGCTTTGGTAAGTTCCGTGCTAGGTCCGACTAAGCTTTAGTAAGCTCCGGCGCTGGGTCCGACTAGCTTTGGTAAGATCCAGTTCAAGGTCCGGTTAGCTTTGGTAAGGTTCGGAGCTTGATTGCAATGGTTCTGCTTTTAACTTGCAATGTTTCGAACTTGCTTTACTCTTATGGAAAGTTTGCTTAGTATTATTTTACTAAGTTTTTGGTGTGTTTTGGTGGTTGTGGCTGATATCATTTTGCTATGGATTACAAATTGTTTATGTGAGGTGCTCACGTAAGATGTTGTAGTTTCGGAACTAACGAGAGTCAAGTCGAGGACTTGTGCTCGAAAGTATTGGTTGTTTATTCATGTGCAGGTGTTTCTTAAGTTCAAGACATGGTTGGTGACGGGATCTATTGAACTAGTCTTAGGGAGAAGACGAGGTTCAACAACCAAGTTCGGGAGGAATTGTGGTTGAGTTGATCGGGAGGTCGCGCAGCATGTTTGGATCAAGAACAATGCATATGAAGATATCATGGACGTTGTTGGAAGGTGTTTGCACGTGTGCAAGGAGTGCATGGACGTGGCAACATGGTTCCAAGGCGTGGTGAATAGATATGGAAGTGGAGATATGGTTGGAAAGGTTCAACCGGCTGGATTTTGCGCTCAGGCTGCGGCTGAGGTGGTTATGGTTTGTTTATGGAAAGTTTCGAGTTGGTTATAACAGGATTTCGTGTTAGGCATGAAGTAGAGTTGTTTTAGGAATGTTTGGAACATTCCTAAGGTGTTTGGAAGTCTTAAAATTGCTTCTATCTGCGTATAGAAGAGTCTTGAGCAGTATTGGAAAGTTACAGTTTGAATCCAAGTAGGAGTAGGAGTCCTAGTTTGAATTGGATTCCCCATAGAGCTGGTTATATAAGCAAGGGAGGCTAAGGCTCATGGAGAGCACGACTTTGGGGCTGTTCCTCTTGTGTTTTGATAAATAAAATTCGTATTTTAAAGGAACTTTTATGCCTTGTTCGTCCGACTTGTTTCAGACAAGTTTTTCTCGTCGAGTTTCTGTTCAGCACTACCTTGCTTCGGTGGTTTTATAATAACTCGAGTTTTAAAGATCCAACTGATGTGATTCTTTTTGGGTTGTCTTCAAAACTTGATTATCTATCATCTGCGAAAATTTCACGGTCATTGAATTTGTGGTTTCTGATCTACACGAGTTTCTTTGCAGTATTCCAGAACTGTTTTTCTCGTGTAGGACAGATTGACCTTTGTTCGATCTTTCGATCGTAACTTGAGTTTCTCTCAACGGATTTTTATGATTCTTGTTGTGACGTCTTCGTGACTTGATTATATACAATCTATACTAGTTTTTTCACAGTTGAACACGTTTAGATTAGTCGCACAAATGGTTTTTTTAACAGATCGGTTTTCTGCTGAGGGGTGTTTTGCTTCTGCTGAAAAGTTTTTATCTACCATTCACCCCCTCTCTGGTAGCTTTACACGTGTACTTCGATCCTACAATTGGTATCAGAGTCAGGTTGCTCCAATATTTGTGATTTGCATGTGTTTTGACTAATCATCATAGAGAAATACTCCGCCAAACCTTGTGTGTTTAGTGGTATTGATTTTCAGGTTTGGAAGGCATGCATGGAAGATTTCATCCAGGTGCAAGGCTTTGCAATATGGGAAAAAGTGTACAAGCCTTACGATGTGCCTTCAAACGATCAATTCATGGCTACAAACATGAGAGATGTCAACAACAACAACAAGGCTTGGAACTTGATCATACAAGGACTAACTCAGAGCGACTTCGACCGTGTTGCACACCTCCGATCGGTGTACGATGTGTGGAGAGCACTTTGTGACTACCATGAAGGATCCAACACGATCAAGGAGGTAAGACAGGATATGTTCAAGAAAGAATACATGCGCTTTGAGATGCAACCCGGTGAGTCCATTGATGACCTCTTTGCCCGCTTTAATAAAATTCTCAGCAACTTGCGTAGCGTCAATGTTAATTTTTCAGATGCTGAAAATGCTAGGCAATTACTAAGTGCATTAGACATGTCAATTTGGGAGATGAAAGTAACATCCATACGTGAATCCACTGTGATGAGTACTCTTACATTAGATGTGCTTTATTCTAAGCTAAAAACTCGTGAAATTGACATTATATCACGTAAGAACCCAGATAAGACTATTGCATTTGTCTCACAACGTGATATGCCTAGCTCCGGCCAATCATCTAGCAATACACTTGCTTTGCTGTCTCACTAACCCTGGAATAGATTGAGGAGTTTCCAGAGGAGGAGCTAGTACTTCTTTCTACTAGGTTCTCAAAAGCATTGCAAAATGTGAGAACTAGAAGGAGAGGAAGCTCCGGACCTCAACGATGCTTTGTATGTGGTAAGACAGGACACTTTCGTACAGATTGCCCTAACCTTTCTGGTCCTTCTAACCGTGATGAAAAGCAGAATAAAGTCAAGTCCCCTTTTGGCAACACCAACAAGAAAAAGAAGGGTTTTACAGGACGCAAAAACAGTTTCATCGCCGCACTTCAAGAACTTGGCTCGAGTGATGTAGGCATTGGAAGTGATGAAGATGATCTGGTAAACTTGTGCTTCATGGCGGGTAAATCAAAATCAAATATGGAGGATGCAGAACACAATAGTGACAACGAAGAGGTATGTCCTACTTGCGAAGAAATGTGTGATGCTATTTCTCGTGCCACTATTATTGTTAAGAAAAAGGACAAAAAGCTTAGGGACAATTCTTTTAAAATTGAGTCACTAGAATCTAAAATTAATTGCTTAAAATCCTTGATTCCTAGTGATGATTCTTGTTCCTCATGTGATTTAATATATGAACAATTGTCCTCTCTAAGAAGTGCACACACCTTCACACTTAATAAACTTGAACTTGAAATCGAAAAGAACAAAAAGCTTTCTGCACTTAATGATAAAAACTTGAAAGATACTTGTTGTTCTACAATTGATTTGCATTGTTCTACTTGCGATGATATTGATAAGAAACTACAAGATGCTATGAAATAAATTTCTATATTGAACAATGCTTTACGTTCTCATGAAGTTAAATATTGTTCCAATTGCAAATTAAAAGGAAAAACTTGATGTGAAAATTGTCTTGATCTATCAAATAAACTTTTTAACATGCATAGGACATTAGATCAGTTTTGTAATGGGAATAAGAAACTAAACTTGCTGCTGAATTCTTCCAAGTCTTGCAATGATAAAACTGATTTAGGTTTTGATTCACATGCTCATGCTAAGGAACATCCACCTAAAAGTGTAAAATCATTAGGAAGTGGTTTGATTCAAACAGTTCCTAAACAAAAAGAAGTGGTTTTTAAATCTGCAGGAGTGTTGTCACATTTGGGTTCAAATAAGCATACTGCATGCTCATCTAGACATGAACACAAAGTTAAATTTCATTGTACCTATTGTGGTAGAGATGGTCATGTCATAGATTTTTGTTATAGACTAGCTAAACAACATAAAAAGGAAAGAATGCAAGCTAGATCTTATAACTCTCATTCAAAATTTGCTGCACATACTAAACCGAATGTCAGGAACATGCAACCTGCTGTTATGAGTCAGAAATATTCAAAGTTTACCTCCGGAGCTTCAGTTTTTGCCTCCGGAGCTTCAGTTTTTGCCTCCGGACCTTCTGTTTTTGCCTGCGGAGCTACTGATTTTCGTGCTACACAAGTAACACCTCATAGGTCAGTAGTTAAGAACAAAAAATCTCAAACATTGACTCATAAATCTGCTGTTTTATCTCAGCTTTCGCATGTTATTCCTGCTGGACGTCGTGTGACTCAGTATTGGATTCTTAAATGCCTTTTAACTAACCCCAGTATTGAGTCATGACGTATTGTGCTTCTATGTAGGTTACACGCTTGAGGAAGGAGAACATTTGGATTGTGGATTCAGGTTGCTCACGCCACATGACCGGTAACAAAGAATGGTTCTCCTATCTCTCTTTTGTGTCACGTGTAGAGAATGTTACTTTTGCCGATAATTCTTCAACTCCTATAATTGCTAAGGGTTCGGCTAGAGTAAATGATCACTACACTTTGAAGGATGTGGCACTTGTCAAAATTTGAAATACAACTTGCTTTCTGTTTCACAATTGCTAGATGAAAATCTGGAAATTATTTTCAATAAAAACTGCTGCAAAGTAGTAGGTTCAAATAGTGAGCTTATTTTTAACATGTCTCGGTTTGGAAGAGTTTTTAAAGCTGATTTTGATATGTCTTCCTCTAAGCATAGATTTCTAGTTGCAAATGATTCCAAAGATTTATATTTTTGGCATCGTAGACTTGGTCACGTAGGCTTTGATCATCTCACGCATGTTAGTGCTCTTGATCGCATACGTGGGCTGACTAAGCTTAAAGGTGACAAAGAAATTGTGTGCTCTTCTTGTAGACATGCTAAGATGGTTGCAGGTTCACATGCTCCTCTCACAATGACCATGACAACTGAACCGGGTCAACTTTTACACCTTGACACCGTAGGACCTTCACGTGTTCAATCCTTCGGAGGTAAATGGTATGTTCTTGTGATTGTTGATGACTATTCTAGATACTCTTGTGTTTACTTTATGGCATCTAAGAATGAAGCTTTTAGTCACTTTAGAACTTTATTTCTTAGATTATCAATTGATCACCCAGGATCTTTAAGAGCAATTAGAAGTGATAATGGAACCGAATTTAAAAATCAATCGTTTGATCACTTTTGTGCTGAAAATGCAATAAATCATCAATTTTCTTCGCCATATGTACCTCAACAAAATGGTGTTGTAGAGAGAAAGAACAGAACCTTAGTTGAGATGGCTAGGACTATGCTTGATGAATATCAAACTCCTAGGAAATTTTGGGCTGGTGCAATTGCAACCGCTTGTTATGTCTCAAATCGTGTTTTCTTGCATGCTAAGCTAGGTAAAACACCATATGAGCTCAGGTTTAGACATAGGCCTAGTGTCACACACTTTAGGGTCTTTGGTTGCAAATGATTTGTTAAGAAACATGGTAATCTTGATAAATTTGAAGCTAGATCTGTTGATGGCATGTTTCTTGGTTATCCATCTCATACTAGAGGCTACCGTGTGCTTTTACTTGATACTAACAAAATTGTGGAGACTTGTGAGGTTTCTTTTGATGAAGCTATCCCAGGTACTAGTTCAAATATTGCAGGTCCGGATCCATATCCGCAGGGGAGAGTATTTTCATTGAAGAAGAGGAAGAAGTGGTGCTGCTGCCCGAAAATTCAGCAGCTAATGACATTGTTCCAGCTCCTGATCTTGATTCACAGCCAGCACCGACGACCATCATTGTTGGTCCAGATCCTGCTCACGTCACAAGCTCATCTATTTGTGATGAACATGAAGAAGAAGAAGCTTGTGAAGTGTCCACTCCCCTCCGGATTCTCAAAAGTCATCCTCCACAACAAATTATTGGATGCTTGCATGAACGAGTTACAAGATCCAGGTTTTGTTGCTTCTTTTGAACCCAAAGATATATCACATGCACTCACTAATGAATCTTGGATTATTTCCATGCAAGAAGAGTTAGAAAATTTTGAAAGAAATAATCTTTGGAAACTTGTACCTCCACCTCAAGGTCACACTTTAATTGGAACTAAATGGGTGTTTAAAATAAACAAAGTGTAAGGGCCTCAGTTTTTGACACATGTTTAAAGTGTTCATCACCACACCACACACCTCATTTGAAGCAAGTTGATGAACACAAATGAAGAGCAAGTAACCACCATCAACATGCTCATTAGAGAACAAACTCACATATTGCAAAAGTGGTATTTCGCACATGTGATATAGAGGGGCTGGGCATATGAAAACTCCTACACATTGCTAGGGATGTCCATGCCAAGTTTCACCCAAATTCAAAACCTTTTTGAGGTCATTTTGGGTATAGCTAGAAAGAGGGCAGTTTGAAACCATATTCAAATTCAAACTGTTTTTATCCCATGAATTCAAAAGTGGGAGGCATATTCTTATTCAGCACAATTTTGTGAGCTCACAATCCAATTTTCACTCCATTTGGAGTTGATCTTGACATGAGCTAAGTGGGACAAATTCAAACTTTATTTGAATTCCAAACTGAACTTGTGCTGAAATTCATTCAAACCAAACCCAATTTGAATTCTAATCAATTCAAATGGCTCATGGGTGAATAATTTGAATCACCATGGGTATTTTGGGGCTCACTGTTTACAACAGTGATTAGGAGTAAATTTCAGAGGTTAAAACCCCAGGTGGGACCCACATGTCATAGAGCGAAGAGGGGAGACTTGCACCCAAAGTCACAGTCTCGCTGGGAACTTCCACCGAGCAGCTGCCAGTTCAACGCCCGGGAGCAGCTGCGCTCGCCACCGAGGAGGAGCAGCACCACCAGCTGCTTCCCGCGCCCACACACGAGCCCAAGGGCGGTTCCAGGGCCCTCTTAAGGCACTCCACCGAGGCAGGCACCGCTCGCTTCACACTCTCCCGTGAACACCGAGCCCCAGCCTGCCGCATCCCTGCTCGATCGGGAAAACCACAAAAACATATCACCTCCTCCTTCCCCGAGCTACTAGACAGCACCCTGAGGTTGCACTCCACCTCCCCAATGACAAAAACCCCGAGCTCCGACCTCCCTTGCCTGAGAACGATCGCCACAGCGGCGACCTAGCCTGAGCCGAAGGTCAGGCGCTCGTGGACAGCATTCCACAGGCGTTTTCACGGGCCAGCAACAAAGGCAACAGGAGCACGAGACCACCGTGTTGCTCTCCTCCAAGTTTGGGAGCAAACCGTGAAGAATCCACTGCGAATTTCCAGTTTTTGTTCCGGCGACCTTAAACCGAGCTTCCGGTACGGATTCTTCAAATTCTCGCTCTGTGATCTTTCTTTAGTTATCAAATCTTGCACATAGGCGCTGGACTAGCCGGCGATCAAGTTCCTTTCTGCATCCGTGGTAGGAAACCAACTAGGAGTGACGAATTTCGAGCTCTATCAAGGGCGCTCATGGCGGGCACGCTCGGTCACACGGTGCCGACCGACTTGCCGCCATCTTTGAACCCTTTTTACTCCTTGTCGAGCTTCCTAGAGGTATACTGATGCTGTAGAACTGATTGTTCGAGGCTATTGCTGGTTAGAACCCACGGCCGACGGCGCCGAACCTCAACCGAGGCCGCCGCACGTCGCCGGGCTATTTCCTGTCACCGCCAGCTCGAGCTGACCCCACAGACGTGTTCCTCGACGTCGACAACCCCCTGGCAGGGAGTTTCAGACCATGCGATGGCCGGCAGCGACAGTCTGGCGAGCTCCGAGTCTGCTCCGGCGAGGGGAGGCGGCGCGGGCGCGAGAGCGCGTCGGGAGGAAGACGAAGCCGGCTAGCCCCACGCGTCAGCGGCTTAAAAATTTAAATCGGGATCGGGTGTGGCCGGGATCGGTTGTGCTGGCGCGCAGGAACCCTGCAGACCACGGTGTGTCGTCGCCTCGGCGTGCGACGCGTGTCCCCGAGCCCACCCGCAAGTTTAAACTTTTCCCCGATTTTCAGATTTCATTCAAACTTCAGATCCTCAAAACTTGGGATAGAAAGCTCCAAATCAAGTGAACCAAATTTTGTTGGATTCAGCTCTCTGAGTACTTTCCAGCCAATCAAGTTTCACTTCATGAAGATCCTTATTTCTCCGGAATTAATTCCTCAAAATGTAAACTGTTTGGAATTTTAACTGGAGAATCCTTTGGAGGAAAATCCAGAAATTTTGCTGGGATGTTCACCAAAATATCGCTGAACTACCATAAAAATTTCAGATCCATTTGAGCTCATTTGATCCACCTAATGGTGTGATTAGTGGAACTGTTCCAAAGAAAATAGAAAATGTTCAGAAACATTTTCAGAATTTTCTCTGAAATTGTTTAGCTCATATCTTTAGCTAGGAACCTTCAAATTAAGTGAGACCAACTCCATTAGAACCCTCTGAAAATCTAGTTTTCAGAAAGTCATAGTTTGTTTCATGAAAATCCTTAGAACACCCTAAAAGCCTTCAATTAAGGTCAAGTACATAATTAATTGTGGAGGGCTCAAATGAGCTTTGCTGCAACTAAAACTTAACCAAGTCTCTGTTTAGGTTGTAACCAAGCCACATTAAAAGTGTCAAAGTCATAGAGTCTGTCTAGTGGGACTTATAAGCTTCACAAGTTCAAACTTAATACAAATGAATTTAAATTGATACATGTACTTCTTCTATCATGTAGTCGCTAAGGTCGAGGAGGAACCCAAAGTCCTAGACTTCATTACTCCGGAGGAGCAGCTAGCCTACGACCAAGAGCAGCAAGGCAAGCTCCGGTTTACATCAACCGTTTTACAAATTTTTATTGTTTTGAGCACTTACTTGAATATTATGATTCATTGCATTAGAGTCTTGTTTGGAAACCCAATTGCATAGCCAAGAAAACCCTGTGTTGGGTTTAGGATTGCAAACCCCGTTAGCTACTGCAAAGCTAAGTTAGAGTAGGATTCGGTACAAGTCGAGTAGTTGGAACTACTCGCGAGCATAGGCTAAAGGCACTCGACTCGGGTAGAAATAGCACATGAAACACATGGAAAGAAAATGAGACCAAGCGGAGAGTAAGGGCAGCAGGACTTTGGGGCCTGTGTGCTGTAGCTCCGCTTGTGTCGATTGAGGACCGAGCCGTGTGCGGGCCTGTTGAACAATCTAGAACAGTACCGAAGACCTACCGGCTATATGGGAACCGGGAAACCGATGTAACTCGGGTAGCTGGGTGTTGAGGCATAGCTGGTCGTTCAGAGGGCAGGTTGAGAGCTCGAGGTGTAAATCGGCTGGCGGCACTGAGATGCGCGTGCATAGACCTCTTGCTCGGGACGATTGGACCGGTTCAACATTTGGCTAACGGGTGAAAGGTAGTTGCGTACGGCGTCCGTGATGGTTGCTGTAGGCAACATCAGTACGGGCGTACGTGACGGGTTGTTCGGGTAACCCTGCAGGTGTAAATCGATTATAATTGCCATCCCTCACGGTCAGTGAGTACCACTTGTTCACTGTACCGTGACATAGAAAGAGCAGGCTAGTTACATGTTAAAATGTTGGTGGTTGAAAGATGGACTTCACTTGTTAATGGTTTGTTGTAGTTTAGAGCTAACTAAAGTTCCTTTCAACTTTGGGCAAAGTACATGAGAGAAATGTGTTTCTTGTTTGATTGCGGCTCTCTCATGTGCCTTAGCGTAAGGTTCTCCACAACCTGCTGCTAAAATTTGAAAGTAAGGTCCCACAAATTCGGCGAGTCCTTGCAAATGATTTTTACCTCATGTAACCTATCAACCCCTCATGTAGAAGTTCCATGTTTAGGAGAGACGGGTCAGTCTTGCTGAGCCTTCGTGCTCACTGCTTGTGTTTGAAGCTTTTGCAGGGTTCTATGAGGAAGGGACTCCTTAAGAGGAGACGGAACCCCACGAGGGGAACCCCGTCGAGTGGGAGTCATGCACGCCGTAGAGTTAGTGTGTGTGTGTGCTAGCAAGGACACGTTCAAGGGCTGGACGTGGACTTGATGCGTAGTCTACGCCCGTGAGTGTAGACTGGACTTATTTTGATGTACAAATGTTCATAAACCACTTCATGTAATAAAAGTTTTGCTTCCGCTTTGTACCTTTGATGTGTGTTATACGGTGCTGTGCAACGCAGCACCCCTGAGCGTGATCCTGGCTCGACAAGACCGTGGGGTCGTGTCAGCGTTGGTATCAGGGCTCGCTTGAGGTTTAACGCACTACAAAGGTCATCTTTTTCAAAAATCCAGTGAGGAACGAGTTAGTAGCACGTATAAAGATGTTATTAGCATATAGAAAGTGGCATACTAACCTATTTGTCTATGTCGGAAAATCATGTATCTCGGGAAGTGTATGTCTTGGGGGGTGCACGTAAGCGCTGTTCACCAGTGCGCACAATCTGAAGGGTGGAGCCCCACGGGTGGCAGGTAACCCGACCCGCTTTGATATCCTCTACGACTCTTCATGTCGTTTGGGGTATTCGAGCAACGTATGTACCTGGCGTGCGTGGTGCAACTTGGGAGACCCCATCACGTGGTCTGAAACGTGAACATGTAACTCAAGGCGTGTTTGGCTTGAGAACATCCGGGCGAGTGATGATGGCCGGGTGTACGAACTGTATGGATACCGGGCTCGGTGTGCAGCCGAGTCTGACGATTGTTTGAGTTTCTGCAGGTAGTCTAACCACGAAACGGTAGACATGTAGCATCCGTGTGCGAGTGACGTTTAGTGCCACTGAATTAACGAAGCCGGCTAAGTCCGGTATAGGTTTTTCTTTGTGAGGACGTAGTACCGACATGATCTGGTGACGCATCGACGTCACACCCCACTAAATGAACAAATTCATTGTAAAACTTGAAAGTTTTAATCTGGAGCATTAAAACTTTGCTGTAACTCCTTCCCTTAATCAGGATATTCAAAGTTAACAAGTTTTCAACTTATAGGTTGTTAAGGACAGAGCACTCTGTTTTCAGCTGAATTAAGGCTGAAGTTAATCAGAGGTTAGAGGTTGAGTTCTTTCGAGGTTGGGGTCATATGATACATTTCTGGAAAGCTTTGGAAGATCTTTACAACTTTTCTGTTGAGGTTCATAGGTGCTTCATCCCTTAACCCATCGAAAAATGCAGTAGAGTTGAAACTGTCCAGAAAACAGGACAGAGTAAAGACTCTCTGTAAACTCTCTGTAAATTGAGTATAACTTTCTGCATAAAAATCAAAAAATAGAAAATGAGGTAGTTCTGGAAATATTATGAGATGGGTTACATCTTTGTAACATAAAGTTTTGTCAGATTAGGAACAGAATTAACTGGAATTCTTGGATCAAATCAGTACCTAAAGCAGGGAGATGCTGTCCAATTTTCTCCAGGAATTATGTTAACCTCTCATAACTTTTGAACCAGGACAGATATTAGGCCAAGCAAATACTTTCTGGAAAGCTATTGAAGTTAGATTTAACTTTGATGTTTAGCTCCAGAATTGGTTTTGCCTTGAACATGGCCTAAATCAGGTTGAAATGGAAACTGGTCAGGGCTGTCATGCCGACAGCAGATCAGCAGTCAAATTTGTTTAAAATTTGAACTGTGTTTCCAAGTTTTATGGGTTCAATGACATGTTTTATGTTATAACTCAATGGTTTACTGTTTAAATAAATATTTGACATTTATCAAATATATTTTCACAGATGACAGCAGATAAGCAGTTGGAGAATGGGTGGGTGGTGTCCCACTGTTCTCACCGCAGCGGCTATCCGGGAACATTGAGGCAGATGCTTCAATATTTCGGATACAACCAGATGCCGCAGTACTTCGCCAAGGAAGAAGGCGAGGAGGGGAACAAGGCGTGGACAATCCATGTCGATGTCCCTGCAGGACCTACGCCACCCGGTTGGGTGCCGTTCACCGTCACGGTGAGAGGTAGACAGCCGGAAGGGATGTGGCAAGTGGCAGCCCGTGACACCATGTCACGTTTCTGCCAACTACACGTGAGAGCGATGGAGGGCACTCCATACGCGCTCGTTCCGGTGGAGGGACGGGCTCATCATGTGTGGGAAGGAAGGTACCGGGAGGCAGCCGATCCGGGTTGCCCAAGGTACAACCCCGCGGAGGCAAACCTTAGCCTCCAGATGAGGGCAGGAAATGCCATGATGAACAGCCAAGCTGTTCATACGGAGCATCTCGCCACAAAGCCTAAAGAGAGCACAAACCATGGAGACTATTTCTAGAGTGCTCACAGCGCACTCCGCAATGTGCTCCTTCCGACGATCAAGCGACTGAATGAACAACATAATCAGTTGCATCGTATGAAGAAGGCGAAGAGGAAAAGCCGTGTCGACATCGCGGCATTGCAAGAGCTGGTACAGACTTTAACTCAGCAGAATGAGGACCTTGATCAAGAGCGGGACGACGCTATTGAAGAAGGGCAAGGCTGGGAAGAAGACTACAACCAAGCCATGGACAAGGTGCATGCTTTGCCGGACCTCGTACCTCCGGTATTGGGCATACCGGTAGTCTTGGGCCTTCCAGCAATGGGAGAACCCGAGATGGGAGAAGAAGTGGTAGATCCAGAGACACCAGCAGAGGTACCGGAGGAGGACGACCCGCAGGAGGTCGAGTTCTACTCCGAGTAGAAGGTTACAGTTGCCATGTAGGGCAGCTAGGGTAGTGTAACCCAACTTTTGTAATCGGTGACATGTCGTGTAGGCAGTAGCGTATGTATAGGTAGTGACGACATGAGCATGACTTCTCGGGGACCCGAGAATAATGTATCTTGTATAAAGTTTATGCTTTATCAATATATGTGAATGTTGTGCAAATTATTCATGTGTCACTTCAATACCTACTGTTGCATATGGAATTTTCAGTAAGACGTGTGCTAATCGCTGCTGTTTCGAATTTCAGAATGACGCGTACTCGTGCCAACCCGGACGTTGGGGGTACTAGCCAAGGGGGAGAGACCTCCCAACAGCCTCCCGAGGATTTCTCGGGATAGCAGCAGCAACAGCAGCAACAGCAACAGCAAACACCGCCACTGCCAACGGTTACATTGGCCGACATTGTCGCGGCAATGGCGGGTTCACGTCAGCAGCACATGGAGTTGCTGCAGACTCTCATCGCTAATACGTCTCGCCCAGAGAGATGTCAAGATCGTGAGGAGCGTCAACAGAGCTCCTACTCTGACTTCCTGGCGACTCATCCCCCGGTATTCTCAAGGGCGGATGAACCTCTTGACGCGGACAACTGGCTCTGCGCAATAGAGATGAAGTTCGGGCTGCTCCAGATAAGTGAGCAGCGCAAGACTCAGTTCGCGGTCCAGCAGCTCCAAGGATCCGCGAGCGCGTGGTGGGCCAACTTCTGTGCTTCACAGCCCACCGACCGAGTAATGACCTGGACGGAGTTCCGTACGGCCTTCAGGGCCTATCACATACCGCCAGGTTTGATGAAGAGGAAGACGCAGGAGTTTCTACACCTGCAGCAAGGGAGCCGGAACGCGCTGGAATACTCCAGGGCGTTCAACGATCAAGCGCTCTACGCGTCGTATCACGCCGATGCCGACAAGAAGCGGCGGGACCACTTTTACCAGGGGCTTAATCCGCTCCTGAAGGATAAGCTGGCGATGTTCAATCGCGGCAGCCTCAACGACATCATTGATGCTGCGATTGTCCAGGAGGACTCCAGCAAGGAGTTAGCGGCGGCGGAGAGGAAGCGAAGCGCGCCGCAAAGCAGCGGAGAAGGAGGCAGTCCATCTCAAAAGTTTCAGATGGTGAATCGCCCACCATCAGGTCCACGCTGGCAGCCACCACAGAGGTCGATGCCGTTCCGCAGTCAGCCGTACTCTTCACCGGCATTCAGGCCGGCACTGCCAGCACCACTTCCACAACAACAACAGCAGCAGCGGGCGATGCCGCGTGCGTATGCACCTCAGCAATGCATGCCGGGCTTTCGTCCCCCGAGCACTACACCAGCAGCGGCCACATGTTACAAGTGTGGTCGTCCAGGACACTTCGCCAGCAGTTGTCCAGATAGGCAAGGCGGCAGAGTTGCACCACCGTTTCCGGGGAGGAATCAACCCTGGAACCCCACCAATGCGCGGCGGGCAAACTCTAGGCTCGGCACCGTCCACCAGCTTGCCATAGAGGACGTGCCGGAGGGCGAGCCAATCCTTGCGGGTATGTTACAACTCAACCAGCATCCCGCCATAGTACTATTTGATTCAGGTGCCACGCATAGCTTCATTAGCCAAGCTTTCATTGATAAATATAGCTTGCAAATACTACCCACCGATAGTCCTTATGTGATATGTTCACCGGGTGGGAAAATTTTAGCAAGCATGATGGTCCCAAAAGCGCCATTGTGCTTAGAGGGTAGAGTATACCCTACGTCTCTCATAATTTTAGAGGGACAAAAGGTCGATGTCATCCTAGGGATGTCGTGGTTAACCTGCCACGGCGCTGTTTTAGACACCGTCCTCCGAGTGGTGCACTTAAACTCAGAAGTGCACGAATCTCATTCCTTATTTCTGGACAGTCCAGAAATAAAACTTCCAAGTGTCTATCAATCCACAACCATCAGATTGGAAGATATTCCAGTGGTCCAAGAGTTCCCTAACGTGTTCCCGGATGATTTACTGGGGATGCCGCCCAATAGAGAGGTGGAGTTCAAGATTGAACTTGCACCGGGAAACATGCCAATATCCCGAAGGCCGTACAAGATGGCGCCCAAGGAGTTGGCTGAATTGAAGACTCAGCTCACGGACCTTCTGGAGAAGGGTTTTATTAGGCCGAGCTCCTCGCCATGGGGCTGTTCGGCATTATTTGTGAAGAAGAAGGATGAGATGTTGCGGCTTTGCGTGGACTATCGTCCATTAAATGCCGTAACCATCAAGAACAAGTACCCGTTGCCACGGATCGACATGTTGTTTGATCAGTTGGTCGAAGCAAAGATCTTTTCCAAGATGGACTTAAGATCCGGGTACCATCAGATTAAGATAAGGGCTGAGGACATTCCGAAGACGGCTTTCTCGACGAGGTACGGACTTTATGAGTACCTGGTCATGTCCTTCAGCCTCACCAATGCTCCAGCTCACTTCATGCACTTAATGAACTTGGTATTCATGCCGGAGCTGGACAAGTTTGTCGTGGTCTTCATCGACGACATCCTGGTATATTCCAAGTCGGAGGAAGATCACAAGAAGCATCTGTGTATAGTCTTGCAACGGCTGCGGGATCACAAGCTATACGCGGAATTCAGCAAATGCGAGTTCTGGATATCGCAAGTGCCTTTTCTCGGGCATATCATCTCAGCGGAGGGTATCGCTGTAGACCCGAGCAATATCACTCAACTGCTGAATTGGAAATCCCCGAGAACTGTTCATGAGGTACGGAGTTTCCTCGGACTCGCGGGATATTATCGGAGGTTCATTCCGAACTTCTCAAAGATTGCCAAGCCTATGACGGAGCTGCTGAAGAAGGCTACCAAATATGTTTGGAGTCCAGCATTTGAAGCAGCATTCAAGGCTTTAGTCAGGCACCTGACATTAGCACCGGTTTTGGCGCAGCCAGACACAACAAAACCGTTCGATGTGTGTGATGCATCCGGCATTGGGCTCGGATGTGTGCTGATGCAAGACCGAAGAGTGGTCGCGTATGGATCACGGCAGCTTAGAAACCATGAGCAGAATTATCCAACCCATGACTTGGAGCTCGCTGCCGTGGTACTTGCACTGAAAATGTGGAGGCACTACCTACTCGGTAACCTCGTACATTTATATACCGACCACAAAAGCCTCAAGTACATATTCACTCAGAAGGAGTTGAACATGAGGCAGCGAAGATGGTTAGAATTGATAAAGGATTACGAAATAGAGATCCATTATCATCTGGGCAAGGAAAACGTAGTGGCAGATGCGCTGAGCCGCAAGTCACACGTCAACAATCTGACCATCACACCTTTGGGATAGAGCGAACCACCACTACATGTGATTCTCCACATGGAGCTCTCTACAACCTAGCTTTGATCCCCACCATCCGTGAAGAGATAGCGGCAGCTCAGAAACATGACAAGGGCATGTCGCATTTGCGGAGGCGTGTAGACAGTGGGGAGTTGAAATGTTTCCGGAAGGACTGAGACGGTGTCCTATGGTTCAAGGACCGGATCGTCGTACCCCGTAACCCGGAGCTACGGAAGAAAATTTTTGATGAGTCCCACTTATTAAAATTTTCTATTCACCCTGGCAGCAACAAAATGTATCAAGAACTCAGAAGCAAGTTTTGGTGGACGCGGATGAAGCGGGAGATCACAAAGTACGTGTCCTACTGCGATACATGTCGAAGGGTGAAGGCAGATCATATGCCGAAACCGGGACTGCTACAACTACTGGACATTCCTCCCTGGAAGTGGGAGGATGTGAGCATGGACTTCATCGTCGGTTTACCCACCACCTTGCAGAAACATGATTCTGTGTGGGTGATCATCGACCGGCTCACCAAAGTTGCCCATTTCATCCCGGTCAACACCAACTACAACGCCAAGAAGTACGCTGAATTGTACATCTCACGGATCCTATGCTTGTACGGTGTATCCCGTACCATCATATCGGATCGGGGCACTTTATTTGTGTCCCGTTTTTGGGAGCAGCTGCACGCTGCCTTGGGGAAGAAGCTGATCCGTAGTTCAGCATATTACCACTCGTAAACGGACGGGCATACCGAGCAGGTAAATCAGATCCTAGAAGACATGCTACGAGCTTGCGCTATCAACCACGGCAAGAATTGGGATGATCACTTGCCGTTAGCCGAGTTCTCGTACAACAATGGGTACCAAGCCAGCATTAAGATGGCGCCCTACGAGGCGCTATACGGAAGAAAATGCCGCACACCATTGAATTGGTGTGAGTCTGGCGAAAGGGTCACCTTCGGGATTTACCTTGTCAACAACGTGGAAGAAAAGGTTCGACTGATTCAAGCGAACCTTAAAGCCGCCCAATCCCGACAGAAACAAGTGGACCGGAGAAGACGCCCATTGCAGTTTGAAGTCGGGGATCACGTATATCTGCGTGTGTCTCCAATGAAGGGCGTAAACAGATTTGGGGTGAGAGGAAAGTTGGCACCCCGATTCATCGGTCCATTCCAGATTACCGAAAGATGTGGATCAGTAGCATACCGGCTGAGATTACCAGAAGCACTTTCCGGTGTGCACGACGTCTTTCACATTTCCCAGCTGAGGAAGTGTCTTAAGCTATCTACTACCGTTCAGCTGGAGGACATCGAAGAACTGCAACCGGATCTCACCTATCGGGAGGGACCGGTTAAGATTATTGACGAAAAGGCCTGAACCACACGCAACCGCACGTTGTGGTTCTACAAGGTTCTATGGAGTAATCACTCCGTGGATGAAGCGACATGGGAGAGCGAAGGATTTCTTCGCGCTAACTACCCCGACTTTTTCACGTCGCATATCCGGTAATTTTCCACCGTCCTCTCTCTCATTTTCACCTTATAATCTCGAGACGAGATTCTTTTAAGGGGGGAGGAATGTAAGGGCCTCAGTTTTTGACACATGTTTAAAGTGTTCATCACCACCCCACACACCTCATTTGAAGCAAGTTGATGAACACAAATGAAGAGCAAGTAACCACCATCAACATGCTCATTAGAGAACAAACTCACATATTGCAAAAGTGGTATTTCCCACATGTGATATAGAGAGGCTGGGCATATGAAAACTCCTACACATTGCTAGGGATGTCCATGCCAAGTTTCACCCGAATTCAAAACTTTTTGAGGTCATTTTGGGTATAGCTAGAAAGAGGGCAGTTTGAAACCATATTCAAATTCAAACTGTTTTTATCCCATGAATTCAAAAGTGGGAGGCATATTCTTATTCAGCACAATTTTGTGAGCTCACACTCCAATTTTCACACCATTTGGAGTTGATCTTGACATGAGCTAAGTGGGACAAATTCAAACTTTATTTGAATTCCAAACTGAACTTGTACTGAAATTCATTCAAACCAAACCCAATTTGAATTCTAATCAATTCAAATGGCTCATGGGTGAATAATTTGAATCACCATGGGTATTTTGGGGCTCACTGTTTACAACAGTGATTAGGAGTAAATTTCAGAGGTTAAAACCCCGGGTGGGACCCACATGTCATAGAGAGAACAGGGGAGACTTGCACCCAAAGTCACAGTCTCGGTGGGAACTTCCACCGAGCAGCTGCCGGTTCAACGCCCGGGAGCAGCTGCGCTCGCCACCGAGGAGGAGCAGTGCCACCAGCTGCTTCCCGCGCCCACACACGAGCCCAAGGGCGGTTCCAGGGCCCTCTTAAGGCGCTCCACCGAGGCAGGCACCGCTCGCTTCCCCTTCTCCCGTGAACACCGAGCCCCAGCCTGCCGCCTCCCTGCTCGATCGGGAAAAACGCGAAAACATCTCGCCTCCTCCTTCCCCGAGCTGCTAGACAGCACCCTGAGGTCGCACTCCACCTCCCCAACGACAAAAACCCCGAGCTCCGACCTCCCTTGCCCGAGAATGATTGCCACAGCGGCGACCTAGCCTCAGCCGAAGGTGAGGCGCTCGTGGACAGCGTTCCACAGGCGTTTTCACGGGCCAGCAAGAGAGGCAACAGGAGCGCGAGACCACCGTGTTTCTCTCCTCCAAGTTTGGGAGCAAACCGTGAAGAATCCACTGCGAAATTCCAGTTTTTGCTCCGGCGACCATAAACTGATCTTCCGGTACGGATTCTTCAAATTCTCGCTCTGTGATCTTTCTTTAGTTATCAAATCTTGCACATAGGCGCTGGACTAGCCGGCGATCAAGTTCCTTTCTGCATCCGTGGTATGAAACCAACTAGGAGTGACGAATTTCGAGCTCGATCAAGGGCGCTCATGGCGGGCACGCTCGGTCACACGGTGCCGACCGACTTGCCACCATCTTTGAACCCTTTTTACTCCTTGTCGAGCTTCCTATAGGTATAATGATGCTGTAGAACCGATTGTTCGAGGCTATGGCTGGTTAGAACCCACGGCCGACGGCGCCAAACCTCAACCGAGGCCACCGCACGTCGCCGGGCTATTTCCGGTCACCGCCAGCTCGAGCTGACCCCACAGACGTGTTCCTCGACGTCGACAACCCCCTGACGGCGAGTTTCAGACCGTGCGATGGCCGGCAGCGACAGTCCGGCGAGCTCCGAGTCTGCTCCGGCGAGGGGAGGCGGCGCGGGCGTGAGAGCGCGTCGGGAGGAAGACGAAGCCGGCTGGCCCACGCGTCAGCGGCTTAAAAATTTAAATCAGGATCGGGTGTGGCCGGGATCGGTTGTGCTGGTGCGCAGGAACCCCGCAGACCACGGTGTGTCGTCGCCTCGGCGTGCGACGCGTGTTCCCGGGGCCCACCCGCAAGTTTAAACTTTTCCCCGATTTTCAGATTTCATTCAAATTTCAAATCCTCATAACTTGGGCTAGAAAGCTCCAAATCGAGTGAACCAAATTTTGTTGGATTCAGATCTCTGAGTACTTTCCAGCAAATCAAGTTTCACTTCATGAAGATCCTTATTTCTCCAGAATTAATTCCTCAAACTTTAAACTGTTTGGAATTTTAACTGGAGAATCCTTTGGAGGAAAATCCTGAAATTTTGCTGGGATGTTCACAAAATATCCCTGAACTACCACAAAAATTTGAGATCCATTTGAGCTCATTTGATCCACCTAATGGTGTGATTAGTGGAACTGTTCCAAAGAAAATAGAAAATGTTCAGAAACATTTTCGGAATTTTCTCTGAAATTGTTTAGCTCATATCTTTAGCTAGGAACCTTCAAATTAAGTGAGACCAACTCCGTTAGAACCCTCTGAAAATCTAGTTTTCAGAAAGTCATAGTTTGTTTCATGAAAATCCTTAGAACACCCTAAAAGCCTTCAATTAAGGTCAAGTACATAATTAATTGTGGAGGGCTCAAATGAGCTTTGCTGCAACTAAAACTTAACCAAGTCTCTGTTTAGGTTGTAACCAAGCCACAGTAAAAGTTTCAAAGTCATAGAGTCTGTCTAGTGGGACTTATAAGCTTCACAAGTTCAAACTTAATACAAATGCATTTAAATTGATACATGTACTTCTTCTATCATGTAGTCGCTAAGGTCGAGGAGGAACCCGAAGTCCTAGACTTCGTTACTCCGGAGGAGCAGCTAGCCTATGACCAAGAGCAGCAAGGCAAGCTCCGGTTTACATCAACCGTTTTACAAATTTTTATTGTTTTGAGCACTTACTTGAATATTATGATTCCTTGCATTAGAGTCTTGTTTGGAAACCCAATTGCATAGCCAAGAAAACCCTGGGTTGGGTTTAGGATTGCAAACCCCGTTAGCTACTGCAAAGCTAAGTTAGAGTAGGATTCGGTACAAGTCGAGTAGTTGGAACTACTCGCGAGCATAGGCTAGAGGCACTCGACTCGGGTAGAAATAGCACATGAAACACATGGAAACAAAGTGAGACCAAGCGGAGAGTAAGGGCAGCAGGACTTTGGGGCCTGTGTGCTGTAGCTCCGCTTGTGTCGATTGAGGACCGAGCCGTGTGCGGGCCTGTTGAACAAGCTAGAACAGTACCGAAGACCTACCGGCTATATGGGAACCGGGAAACCGATGTAACTCGGGTAGCTGGGTGTTGAGGCATAGCTGGTCGTTCAGAGGGTAGGTTGAGAGCTCGAGGTGTAAATCAGCTGGTGGCACTGAGATGCGCGTGCAGAGACCTCTTGCTCGGGACAATTGGACCGGTTCAACATTTGGCTAACGGGTGAAAGGTAGTTGCGTACGGCGTCCGTGATGGTTGCTGTAGGCAACATCGAGTACGGGCATACTTGCCGGGTTGTTTGGGTAACCCTGCAGGTGTAAATCGATTATAATCGCCATCCCTCACGGTCAGTGAGTACCACTTGTTCACTGTACCGTGAAGTAGAAAGAACAGGCTAGTTACATGTTAAAATGTTGCTAATTGAAAGATGGACTTTGCTTGTGAATGGTTTGTTGTAGTTTAGAGCTAACTAAAGTTCCTTTCAACTTTGGGCAAAGTACATGAGAGAAATGCGTAAGGTTCTCCACAACCTGCTGCTAAAATTTGAAAGTAGGGTCCCACTAATTCGGTGAGTCCATGCAAATGATTTTACCTCATGTAACCTATCAACCCCTCATGTAGAAGTTCCATGTTTAGGAGAGACGGGTCAGTCTTGCTGAGCCTTCTTGCTCACTGCTTGTGTTTGAAGCTTTTGCAGGGTTCTATGAGGAAGGGACTCCCGAAGAGGAGACGGAACCCCAGGAGGGGAACCCCGTCGAGTGGGAGTCATGCACGCCGCAGAGGTAGTGTGCGTGTGTGCTAGCAAGGACACGTTCAAGGGCTGGACGTGGACTTGATGCGTATTATACGCCCGTGAGTGTAGACTGGACTTATTTTGATGTACAAATGTTCATAAACCACTTCATGTAATAAAAGTTTTGCTTCCGCTTTGTACCTTTAATGTGTGTTATATGGTGTTGTGCAACGCAGCACCCCTCAGCGTGATCCTGGCTCGACAAGACCGTGGGGTCGTGTCACAAAGTGAGGATGGGGTTGTGGTTAGGAATAAGGCTAGGTTGGTTGCTCAAGGTTTAACACAAGTTGAAGGTCTAGATTTTGATGAAACTTTTGCTCCTGTTTGTAGATTAGAAGCCATAAGAATTTTGTTAGCTTTTGCTGCATCTAAAGGTTTTAAGCTATATCAAATGGATGTTAAAAGTGCTTTTCTTAATAGCTACATAGATGAGGAGGTTTATGTCAAACAACCACCTTGTTTTGAAAATCCAAATTTTCCTAATCATGTTTACAAACTGTCCAAAGCCTTGTACGGTCTCAAACAAGCCCCTAGAGCATGGTATGATAGGTTAAAAACATTCTTACATGAAAAGGGGTTTACCATGGGCAAGGTTGATAAAACTATTTTTGTGCTTAAGCATGGCAATGACTCATTATTCGTTCAAGTGTATGTGGATGATATTATCTTTGGTTGTGCTTCTCATGATCTTGTGTCCAAGTTTTAAGCTATGATGAGCTCAGAATTTGAGATGAGTATGATGGGAGAACTCATGTACTTTTTGGGGCTGCAAATCAAGCAAACTAAGGAGGGTACCTTTGTGCATCAAACAAAGTATACAAAAGATCTCCTAAGGCGCTTCAACATGGACTAAAGCAAGCCTCTTCAGACACCAATGGGAACAGCAACAACACTTGAACCTGATGAAGATTGTGATCCCGTTGATCAAAAAGAATATAGAAGCATGATCGGATCACTTTTGTATCTCACAGCATCAAGACCGGACATGCAATTCAGCGTATGTCTTTGTGCACGGGTTCGAGCCTCCCCACGTGCTTCACGTCGTCAAGCCGTCAAAAGGATTCTCAGGTACTTACATGGAACTCAAGAATTTGGCATTTTTCTTCCTTCTTCCTCAACCGTTACTTTGAAAGCTTTTTCCGATGCTGATTTTGGGGGTTGTAGGATTGATAGGAAAAGTACTTTTGGTGCTTGTCATTTTCTTGGTAATTCACTTGTTGCCTGGTCCTCTAGAAAATAAAGTTCAGTTGCACAACCCACAGCCGAATCTGAATATGTAGCTGCTGCTAGTGCTTGCTCACAAATTCTTTGGATTGTTCAAACACTTAAGGACTATGGGGTTGATCTAGATAGTGTTCCACTGTTTTGTGATAACACTAGTGCCATTTGCATTGCTAAAAACCCCGTGCAACATTCGAGAACTAAGCACATTGACATTAGGTATCACTTTCTCCGTAATAATGTCGAAAAAGGGAACATTGTGCTTCACCATGTAGATACCGAACAACAATTGGCTGACATTTTTACAAAACCTTTGGATTTCACTCGTTTTTGTTACATTCGTAGTGAAATAGGGGTTATGCATCCTCATGGCTTAAATTGAGGGAGAATTTTGAAACTTGGAAGTCTATGTGTGAATCTGAAATTAAAATAATATGAGCATAGTATCTCATGCATATATGACTTTGTGATTCCTTTTTCATGCTGAATGTTCTTACTACATTACTCGTGTTATACATTTTGTAGTTTTTACCATGTCTAGTAATTGGAATAATTACTTACACTAAATCTGGTCATAGTCGAACTTTCTTGCTGTTTTGAACTTGTTGCATGCTCACAAGTGTTTTTAATCATAAAGAATTAATCAAGTAATCAACTCACATGTTGAGTTTTTATGTTCAAATAAAAAATGAGAAAAGATCAAGAGAATATGCATGCATCGCACTTCTTCTTTTGAGATGGCTTATCATTGCACTTAGATATAAACTTGAAAGGAGTTGTGTATGACTAAAACCATGTCCTTAAGCTTCTGACTGTCAAATGACATAGGCTTGGCTTGGTTGGTTAGAATAAGGCTGATGCTGCATATAATATCTTGCAAATGTCATAAGATCAAAATTTGTGCTTTAAATGATAAATAAAATGCAGCAACAAGTGTCATGTTTTTAGGTCTTGAAATAGTTAAGTTTGTGAGATCATGACTTGCTTAAATTGAAAATTACACTTGATCTCTAGCATGGCTTACACTACTTTATGTATCTCATTGATGTGATAGTGTAAGTTACTTGATAGTATGATTTGGATGAGCTTTGTTTTACATGTATATGTTATAATGTGCTCATAACAAATTAAAATTTCTCTTTTGTACCTTGCTGAATACATTGTCAAAGGGGGAGAAATTGATCACACATTGCACATATTCACAAGTGTTTTGGCACGATTCTTCTCAGGGGGAGAATTTTTGATATTTTTGTTTTTCTTCTCATTTTATTTCTGATTTACAAAGGGGGAGAAATTGTTTTCAAAACTTTTCATGTGAATAAGCCAATGTTCGGATTTTAAGTGGTGTTGCCAATGCATTCATCAAGGGGGAGATTGTGAGACCTATGTGTGCTGAATACATTGGCTTTGACGATAAAAGTTTTGAATACTACCAAAACACCTTTTTAACAAGGTCCACCTCTAGGTCCGAGCTCCTGCAAGGTCCGACGATAGGTCCGACTTGTTTTGGGTAGCTCCGGCAAGGTACGACGTAAGGTCCGACTTGCTTTGTCTAGGTCTGACTTATTTTGGCTAGGTCCGACTTTTTTTTGCTAGCTCTGGTGCTAGGTCCGACTAGCTTTGGTAAGTTCTATGCTAGGTTCGACTAAGCTTTAGTAAGCTCCGGCGCTGGGTCCGACTAGCTTTGGTAAGCTCCGGTTCAAGGTCCGGTTAGCTTTGGTAAGGTTCGGAGCTTGATTGCAATGGTTCTGCTTTTAACTTGCAATGTTTCAAACTTGCTTTACTCTTATGGAAAGTTTACTTAGTATTATTTTACTAAGTTTTTGGTGTGTTTTGGTGGTTATGGCTGATATCATTTTGCTATGGTTTACAACATGCTTATGTGAGGTGCTCACGTAAGATGTTGTAGTTTCGGAACTAACGAGAGTCAAGTCGAGGACTTGTGCTCGGAAGTATTGGTTGTTTATTCATGTGCAGGTGTTTCTTGAGTTCAAGACATGGCTGGTGACGGGATCCATTAAACTAGTCTTAGGGAGAAGATGAGGTTCAACAACCAAGTTCGGGAGGAATTGTGGTTGAGTTGATCGATAGGTCGCACAGCATGTTTGGATCAAGAACAATGCATATGAAGGTATCGTGGACGTTGTTGGAAGGTGTTTGCACATGTGCAAGGAGTGCATGGACGTGGCAACATGGTTCCAAGGCGTGGTGAAGAGATATGGAAGTGGAGATATGGTTAAAAAGGTTCAACCGTCTGGATTTTGCGCTCAGGCTGCGGCTGAGGCGGTTATGGTTTGTTTATGGAAAGTTTCGAGTTGGTTATAACAGGATTTCATGTTAGGCATGAAGTAGAGTTGTTTTAGTAATTTTTAGTATGTTCCTAAGGTGTTTGGAAGTCTTAAGATTGCTTCTATCTGCGTATAGAAGAGTCTTGAGCAGTATTGGAAAGTTACAGTTTGAATCCAAGTAGGAGTAGGAGTCCTAGTTTGAATTGGATTGGCCATAGAGCTGGTTATATAAGCAAGGGAGGCCAAGGCTCGTGGAGAGCACGACTTTGGGGCTGTTCCTCTTGTGTTTTGATAAATAAAATTCGTATTCTAAAGGAACTTTTGTACCTTGTTCGTCCGACTTGTTCCAGACAAGTTTTTCTCGTCGAGTTTCTGTTCAGCACTACCTTCCTTCGGTGGTTTTATCATAACTCGAGTTTTACAGATCCAATTGATATGATTCTTTTTGGGTTGTCTTCACAACTTGATTATCTATCATCTGTGAAAATTTCACGGTCATTTAATTTGTGGTTTCTGATCTACGCGAGTTTCTTTGCAGTATACCAGAACTGTTTTTCTCGCGTAGGACAGATTGACCTTTGTTCGATCTTTCGATCGTAACTTGTGTTTCTCTCAACGGATTTTCATGATTCTTGTTGTGACGTCTTAGTGACTTGATTCTCTACAATGTATACTAGTTTTGTCACAGTTGAACATATTTAGATTAGTCGCACACCTGGTTTATTAACAGATCGGTTTTCTGCTGAGGGGTGTTTTGTTGCTTCCGCTGAAAAGTTTTTATCTACCATTCACCCCCCTCTGGTAGCTTTACACGTGTACTTTGATCCTACCGTCTCATCGTTCTTCTTAACGAACAGCACAGAGAAACCCCAAAGTTATGAGCTTGGTCGTGTAAACCTTCGCTCAAACATTCACTTAGTTGCTCCTTCAACTCCGCTAGTTCATTGTGCCCTATTATACGGATTTTATGAAATTAGTGTTGTTTCCGGCACCAGTTCAATCTTGAACTTGACATCCCATTTGCTGGCATGCCCGGTAACTCATCGGAAACACATCGTATATTCACATACCACCGGAATATCCTCGGGTTTAGTTACCTCCGTGTGGTAAGCCTAACTAGCCCTCTTTTTGCTGTACGGAACAGACCCGTCTGTCCTAACCCAGGTTTTTGATCCGTTTAATAGCATTTTCATAACTCAAGCAAAGTTAAAGTTAACTTCAGTATCTTTCCAACGAGTACTCATATGCCTCTAGATCATTTTGGATCAAAAGTTATGATTGCTCAAAGTTGACAGAATTCCTGGACAAAATTTGCCAGCATCTCCTTTGTATGTGGCTATTTTTATCACAGTTGTACATGCAAATACAATAATAATATGAACAAACTTTGAACTACAACAATGTTGAATATCTCATAACCTTTCCAACGGTGTATCATAGGATCCTTAGGGATTTTTCTATAGAAGGTTATGGCTTAAAAACAGAAAGGTCCAGAGAGAGTTTTTCTGCTGTCCTGGTTCTGGACAGTTTACCTTCATCTGAACTTTCTATCAATTTATAGTGTGATTCTGCTCTGGAAGTATACAGAGAAGTTGTAGAGCACTTAAACCTATTTCCAGAACTGTATCATACACCCTAATTGGTTAAAGCCACTCAAAATTATGCTCTGACAAAGTTCCAGCAAAAATTCCTGCCGAAAACAGAGCACTCTTTTCTTAGATCCAATGGAGCCTAGCAAATCTCTCCTTCTAAACATAGTTCAAATGAAGAGCTTAGTAACTAATATGTGTTTTACAACTTCCATTTTTAGTTTGAAAGTTAGTCATGAATCATTTCTCGGAGGAAAGAAATTATCAAGTGTAGTACGGTGGCGATGCACTGTATGAGATATGACGGTACTACGTTCCTCACCAAATAAAATCCTAACCGGGTTATACCGGCCTATATGTCTCAATTGTGGCACTAAGATGATCACTCACAAACGTGTTCTACTCGGACTACGACGGTTTCGTGGTTTGTACCTGCAGAAGAACACTCAATAATGATGCACTTAAAGGTTGTTTTCATTTCAGGCAGGTTCATATTTGAATGTAAACACATACGCCCGTATCATTGTCATACGGCCGTCCTTGAATTAAGCCACATCTCAAGGTACGTGATCGTGTTTTTACACCACACGACGGGGAACCCGAGTAGAGCGCGAACGGGTCGTCACGGTTGGGAATTTTATCAACCCAACAGATACCACCTACTGCCCTGCAGGGCACGCTGATGGCAAGCGCTGCGTATGTTCTCCTGGGCTATTTCTAGAAGAACACACTATCGCGTTACTGACCACACGATAGGGTCTCCACTTGCTTGCCTAATGCACGCTAGGGATCAGCGTTTCATATGAACTCAAGAACATGAAGAGTTCAAGAGTTTCATATTAATGTCGCACACCAAGCTGTGAGACCTATCCCTGAACCACATTCCTCGTCAGGGGAGCTAACCGAAATTGAACCGCTTTCGGTGGCATTCCTTACCATGCTTACCTGAGCGTAGGTGCATCGTTACATAATCAAAATTCAGAATTATAACAAGTATGTTAGTCATGCCACTTCAAGTAACTATACTACTATAGTCCTTATATGGGCCTAATACTGTTTCCTCACCGTATCCTAAGTTTTTGTCATAATACGATCGTTATTCCGTGCACTATTACCAATATGGCTCTGATACCACTCTGTGAGGGGCCACCTGGAAACCGTATCACGGGGCCGTGCCTCTCGCCCTATGGAATCGCATTGGGTGGTGCCGTGCGATGCGGCACCCAACAGCACACATAATAAACCATCATATTACATAAATCAAGCCGAAGCTTACAAAGTGTTAATTTTACAAATACTTCTCAAAATAATCTACAGCGGAAGACTAATACAACTCACGTCTCATATCTATGCTAAGCAACAGAGAAGATGTCCAGCCCGCAGACCCGTCTCACTAGCAACATGATAGTAGTAGCTGCGGCAGGGGTTCCCATGACTTTACCACTCGGAGAGTTCCGAGTCTAATCAGACAACCGTACTCAGCAGCGTAGTGTTATTACCTGCAAAACAACTCGTACAGTATCCGTGAGCATAACACTTAGCAAAACTTAACCGTCGGCCCTAAGCATGAAACTCTACATCATGGTAAAAACAAAACATAGGATAGTACATTGCATATGAACTCGCCTAAATATGGATCCTTACTTTCAGATATTATTAGCATCAAATTAAGTATAACCTTGGGCACCTCACATCGGGAGTCCACAATCAAACAAGAAACGCTTTCTCCCGATGTAACTTGCTCATGGTGGAAATTAATCGAATTTGCACTAATCTATTCACGAGAGATAACATTACATTACTAGTATCAACTTCAAACCAATGGTGATTAATCCTTATCTCAGTGCAAGTTACCTCTATGTCACGACTCAGTGACCAAGTGGTACTCATAACCGCGAGGGACGGTGAATCGACTCGATATACACCTGCAGGGATACCCGAATAGCACGTCACATACGCCCACACTCGGAGCTGCACAGCACGCTCCACTGATGTCGTACGGGACAACCTTTCACCCAACAGACCAAACGTCGAACCGGTCGCACCGAAACAGACAGGAGGTTCCCTACACGGAGCATCTCTCTATGCCCGTTAGCAGAATTCCACCTTGCTGCCCTCAACCTACACCTATAAATCGGTGTGCTATGCCTCGACGCCTGGAGGTTTAGGTCACACCGGTTTATTGGGTCCCATATATCCGATATGCCTTTGGTACATTCAAACTTGATCAGCGTGGGCCGCACACGGATCGGTCCTCAACCGACATGGACAGGTCTAAGCACCCAGGCCCCCATGTCCTGTTGCCCCTACACCCTGCCCGGTCTCATTTCAACTTACTAACAACTTTTGAATGAATCCTCTGTGCTCCCAATTTCCAATACTTGCGAGTAGCGTCCAGCCACTCGACTTCTACCGAGTCCTACTTAAGCATGTCATTTCTACACGGTGGAAAGACATCTACCCAAATACTCCATAGGTTTTCTGGTCATGCAATAGGAGTCTCAAACATCTAGATGTAATGCACAATTCATCCTAACCGACGTATTGTATACAAAGTAGAAACTTAGTGGTAGTTAAATGCAAACCGGGGCTTGCCTGTTTTGCAGGGTCTAATAGTATATAATTCAGTTAGAGTCTTGTCTCCCTTGCGGCTTGATCAACTGATCCACTTCAATGGAAGCACTCCGTCGAACTTCTCCATTGATTGCCTCCGTCGTAAGTCCTATTGATATGTATATGCACATATTCTTATAATGCAATTTAAATAAGTTAAGACTCGATTCGTTAATAACAGGGAAATGTGTGGGAGTACTAAGAATGAAGTTCTTGTCCCTGTGTTGCAGAGGAATTAGAGGAAAAATCAACTGTCTATAAGGAGTTCCATTAACATGTTCTATGGTTCCTAATGGACATGTGACATGAGTTGAAATGGGTTAAAAGGAACTAAAGGTCCTGATCTCCAATGACTTCGAAATTTTTACATGAAGTCATACACTACACAGAGACTTATTTTGCAAAATTGCAACTAATGTGGGTGGAAATTGTGTCTCCCATAATTCCCACCATAAGTCTCTATGTGTTGCTCACATACATAAGCATGGAGAACAAGAACAGGGAGATCTAAAGCTCAATTTGAGCTGAAACTTTACATTTGAGTAACTAGTCACATGAAAGTACTCTGGTACAAAATTCAGACTTTTTACTAGAGTAGTTCTTCCAGAATAATTCTAGAAGCAGTTATGCTACAAGGAATTAATTCTGGAGTACGGTGCGTTTTCATGTCCAATCAAATGAACTACCCTTTGAAGTATGTCTAATAGAGCATGTCTGAATTTTCCTATGATTTTTGAAGCTAAGGATTTTCTAGAACTGATTTTACAAGGAAAAACTATTTTCTGGAAAAGTTTCTGGACAATTTTGAGCACAGCAGATTGTACTCTGGAAATTCCTACTCAAATCAACTCCAAATGAGCTGAAACTTTGCTGAAAGTTCAATAATATACTAAAGAATATTCTGGCAAAATTTGAGGATTTTTGGATGAACCGAAATCCCCCAATAATTCTTTTACAGAAAATCTTCAAAGAATTTTCCAGAATTTAATATTGACTTTCATACAAATTGGGGTTCATATTTGGATAGATATATGCAAAATGAATCCAACCCAATTTTAATCACCCAATTTGGAGTCTCCTACACAAAGTTGAATTTTCAAAGTTGAAGCTGAAACTGGAATTGTTTTGCTATTGAAAAAGAACTTGGGCCCATGTTTGAAATCTCAGCCACTGGGATTCCAGCCACATGGGGCCACACCCTTTTGGCGCGCAGCCACAATGGATCCCAGAGCCACAGCTGATCAAAGATTTAAACTACCGGTCACTGACATGCGGGACCCACCCGGTCTTCTTCTTCCTCGGGCTGTTTCCCGCTCCCGCGCTGCGCCCTCGCCGGACTCCAACCGGAGCTCGCCGGACCGGCGTTTCCGGCCGCCTCCCGGCCGGAGACTCGCCGCCTGGGGGTTTTCAGGGTCGGGGAGCACGTTGGCGGGGTTGGCGCGGGCGCTACAAAACCAGAAACGTGCCAGCGACGTGCGGCGGCATTCGGTGAATCTCGGCGCCGATGGCCGGTGGTCCTAGCGCGCCAAAAGCTTGGGTTATTGACTATAGAGCATCCTTGTATGCTAAGAAAGCTCGGCAAGGATGCAAACACGCCCGGAAATGGTGGCTACCCTGCTTTCACCCTGCGCCCGAATGGTGTTGCGACGTCCGAGCTTGGGAACACATGAAATAGCTCACTCACGGTCGATTTCTAGCTAGGGTTTTGAAGGGAACTTGACCGCTAGTCAGTCTAGTGCACGTGTGCAAGATTTGGTGGCCTAAAAACAAAAATTGCGATCAAATTTGAAGGAATTCTCACCCTGGGTCACTTTGCATGCGCCGGGAGTAAATCACCTAATTCTCGCTCGGGAGATCATGACGTGAGTTGAGGTTTGGCGAGGGGTAGCAGGGATCTCCGACGCTCCTCTGGGTGTCCTAGCTCAGGCGTGCAAGCCCCTCGGATGCGCTGTCCACGTGAGTCCGTTCGTGGTTATCTTTCGGGTCACCGAATGTACACGCCGTTCTTGGTCGGGGCAGCCGGCAACCTCTCGGGTTTGTGTCGAGGAGGTAAAAGGGAGCAGCCCTGGTGCCGTTTTTCAGCTCAGGGAGCTCTGTGGGCACAAATTTTGGGCAGTTCTCGGTTAACTGCCCGAGGCGGCAACGTTCTCTGTTCTTTTGCCGTGCGAGGAAGAACCGACTGCGATGTCTCTGTTTGGTGGGTAAACTGATCACTTCATACGCTGCTGAGAGCATGAGCTGGTCGCCAGCACATCGCACGAAGCTGGAGGTAGCTTCCACGGGGAGTCTCTGGTGCAGCTCGGTGGTGCCCTGCTGTGCCTCCTCGGTGGGATTCAAATGGAACAGAGACTGGAACCTTAAGGTGTAAGTCTACTCGGCTCTATGACATGTGGGCCCCACCTTGAGACCCTACTTCTTATCCCTCTTGGTTGCTCCCAAATTATTCCCAAATATGGCAGGTGGTCCGAATCACTTAGTAAAGTTTGCCTCGCATGCGGACGAGGTTTCGTCGAGGGACACATGATAATGACGAGCGGCTAGGGTGAGGCGGTTTGTGAGGTGACGAGCTCCCGGAGTGAGCCAATAAGGGCAAGGAACACAAGCCGGAGTTTGCTCGTGAGGTGGCGGTGACACTTCCCTCGGTGGCGCACGCTGGTTGACTCGGTGTCCGAGCACCGACTTATTTTCTTCCGTGGAAAACAAGGAATGGAGACTTAGGGGGCAAGTCTAGTTGGCTCTATGACCAGTGGGCCTCACTGTCCCCCTTATTCCCTCAAATTTTCTCCAAGATGGCAAATTACCGAATTCAGTTGTGGGGGCTACAATCTGAACTCAATTTGGATACTAGAGCAAGTTTCATCCCCATTTGAAATTGTAGTTGAATTCCTATGCCATTTAAAGTCCACTTGAGAAATGGGTAGCAAAACAATCTCCAAACTTCATGATTTTTTTCATAGTTGACAGAATTCCTGGATAAAATTTGCCAGCATCCCCTTTGTATGTGGCTTGTTTTATCACAGTTGTATATGCAAATACAATAGGAATCTGAACAAACTTTGAACTACAACAATGTTGCTTATCTCATAACCTTTCCAACGGTGTATCATATGATCCTTAAGGATTTTTCTACAGAATGTTATAAGTGTTTTACAGAAACATCCAGGGAGATTTGCATCTGTCCTGTTTTCTGAACAGTTTGCATTCAACTGGACATTCAACCAATTTGGCGTGTGATGTTGCTCTGGAGTTCTACAAAGAAGTTGTAGAGCAATTAAAAACCTTTCCATAACTGTATCATACACCTCCATTGGGTCAATCTTCTCAGAGTTATGCTCTATCAAAGTCCAGCAAAAATTTCTGCCAGAACAGAGCACTCTGTTTTCGAGAAACATAGAAACCTATGAATTCTTCCCTTTGAAACTTAGTTCAAATGAAGACATCAGTAACTAATAGGTGTTTTCCAACTTCCATTTTTAGTTTAAAGTTAGTCATGAATAATTTCTTCATAGTAAAGAAGTTACAAAGTGTAGTACGGTGGCGATGCACCGTAAGACATATGACGGTACGGCGTTGCCTCACAAAAGAAAATCCTATACCGGACTTAGCCGGCTTCGTTAATTCAGTGGCACTAAACATCACTCGCACACGGATACTACACGTCTACCGTTTCGTGGTTAGACTACCTGCAGAAAACTCAAACAATCGTCAGACTCGGCTGCACACCGAGTCCGGTATCCGTACAGTTCGTACACCCGACCATCATCACTCGCTCGGATGTTCTCAAGCCAAACACGCCTTGAGTTACGTGTTCACGTTTCAGACCACGTGACGGGGTCTCCAAAATTGCACCACGCACGCCAGGGACAGACGTTGCTCGAATACCCCAAACGACATAAAGAGTCGTAGAGGATACCAAAGTCGGTCGGGTTACCTGCCACCCGTGGGGTTCCACCCTTCAGCTTGTGTGCACTGGTGGACAGCGCTTACGTGCACCTCCCAAGACATAAAGTGTCCCGAGATGCACGATTTTCTGACATAGACAAATAGTTTAGTATGCCACTTTCTATACATTAATAACATCCTTATACGGGCTACTAACTCGTTCCTCACTGGATTTTTGAAAAAGATGACCTTTTTAGTGCGTTAAAGCTCAAGCGAGCTCTGATACCAGCTATGACACGACCCCACGGTCTTGTCGAGCCAGGATCACGCTGAGGGGTGCTGCGTTGCACAGCACCGGATAACACACATCAAAGGTACAAAGCGGAAGCAAAGTTTTATTACATAAAAAGGTTTATGAACATTTTTACAACAAAATATGTTCAGTCTACACTCACAGGCGTAGACTACGCATCAAGTTCACGTTCAGCCCGTGAACGTGTCCTTGCTAGCACACACACACACTAACAAGGCGGCGTGCACGACTCCCACTCGACGGGGTTCCCCTCCTGGGGTTCCGTCTCCTCCTCAGGAGTCCCTTCCTCATAGAACCCTGCAAAAGCTTTGAACACAAGCAGTGAGCACGAAGGCTCAGCAAGACTGACCCGTCTCTCCTAAACATGGAACTTCTACATGAGGGTTGACAGGTTACATGAGGTAGAAATCATTTGCAAGGACTCGCCTAATTAGTGGAACCTTACTTTCAAGTTTTAGCAGCAGGTTGTGAGAACCTTACGCTAAGGCACATGAGAGAGCCGCAATCAAACAAGAAACGCATTTCTCTCATGTACTTTGCCCAAAGTTGAAAAGAACTTTAGTTAGCTCAAAACTACAACAAATCATTAGCAATCAAAGTCCATCTTTCAATCAGCAACATTTTAACATGTAACTAGCCAGTTCTTTCTACGTCATGGTACAGTGAACAAGTGGTACTCACTGACCGCGAGGGACGGCGATTATAATCGATTTAATCCTGCAGGGTTACCCGAACAACCCGTTATGTACTCCCATACTCGATGTTGCCTACAGCAACCATCACTGACGCCGTACGCAACCACCTTTCACCCGTTAGCCAAATGTTGAACCGGTCCAATCGTCCCGAGCAAGAGGTCTCTGCACGCGCATCTCAGTGCCGCCAGCCGATTTACACCTCGAGCTCTCATCCTACCCTCTGAACGACCAGCTATGTCTCAACACCCAGCTACCCAAGTTACATCGGTTTCCCGGTTCCCATGTAGCCGGTAGGTCTTCGGTACTGATCTAGCTTGTTCAACAGGCCCGCACACGGCTCGGTCCTCAATCGACACAAGCGGAGCTATACACACAGGCCCCAAAGTCCTGCTGCCCTTACTCTCCGCTCAGTCTCATCTTTCTTGCCATGTGTTTCATGTGCTATTTCTACCCGAGTCGAGTGCCTCTAGCCTATGCTCGCGAGTAGTTCCAACTACTCGACTTGTACCGAATCCTACACTATCTTTGCATTGCAGTAGCTAACGGAGTTTTCAATCCTAATCTCAACCCATGGTTTTCCTTGACTATGCAATTGGGTTTCCAAACAAGACTCTAATGCAAGGAATCATAATACTCAAGTAAGTGCTCAAAACAATAAAAATTTGTAAAAAGGTTAATGCAAACCGGGGCTTGCCTGCTTTGTAAGGTAGTAGTATATAATAGAAGTTAGTGATCTTCAATCCCTTGATCTTTCTGAACTTGCTCAACTGATCCACACGTCAAGGGATGGCTCCGTCGAAGTCCTTCGTCGTAAACCCTATCGACATGTATATGCATAGTATTTTATAATGTAATTCAAGGCTTAGAGATTAAAACTTCTTAAGAACAGAGGTTGTGTAGAAATCCTAGGATGAAGTAGTTGCCTCTGTTGTGCAAAGAACTCAAAGAGACTAAATCTACCTTAGATGTTTCATTACATCTCTAGCTAAGTTTCTAATGCCATATAAGATGAGCTCTAATGATCTGGACATAACTAAATATCCGGAGCTCCAATGACTTCAAAATTTTTACTGGAAGTCATATATTACACAGGGACTTAGCTTGCTAAATTGCAGCTAAAGTAAAAGGACATTGTGTCTCCCACAATCTCCACACTAACCCCCATGTTGTTCTTCACATCCAATAGAAAGGAAGACAAGGACAGGGAGACTCAAGGCTCCATTTGAGCTGAAAATTTGCATGTGAATTCCTGGTCACATGAAAGTGCTCTGGACCAAAAATAAACACCTTTCATTGAGTGTTTTATTCAGAAAAATTCCTTAAGCAATTAAGCACAAAGAAAATAATTCTGAATTAGCTCACATGTTCATGCCCAACTTAGTGAACTACAATTCCAATTATAGTTCATAGAGTCTGCATGAATTTTCCTAGGTTTTTTTGGAACTAAGAATTGCCCAGAATTGAATTTCCAAAACTGAAAATATTTCTGTATCCATTTGGATATAGCAACTTAAAATCTGAACTTTTCCATATCAAATCAACTCCAAATGAGCTGAAACTGTTACAGGTGTCTAGTAACAACCTAAATAATATTCTGGCAAAATTTGAGGATTTTTGGATGAACCAAACTCCCTCTAAAATTCTTTTGGTGAAAAGCTTTAAAGAATTTTCCAGAATTGAATAAGGACTTTCATACAAATTGGGTTGCATATTTGGATAGAGTTTGTCAACCTTAATCTAACCCAATTTGAATCACTAAGTTTGGAGGTTTCTACCCAAATACATGAGCTCCACAAGAATTGGGGAACATCTGGAAATGAGCTTTGTTCTATTTTCCATTTTTCAGAGACATAAGGAATTAACACCACATTTGACCAAGCAAATGAGGTCCAATGCCTCTGAAATGATTACTGGAGGTCAAGTGTTTTTGGAAGAATCTCCTGCCCAAATTTGGGAATTTTCCAACACATAGAACTCCTGG
The DNA here is from genome assembly GCA_030760725.1 of Neostapfia colusana. Lineage (NCBI taxonomy): Eukaryota > Viridiplantae > Streptophyta > Magnoliopsida > Poales > Poaceae > Neostapfia > Neostapfia colusana. The sequence continues at coordinate 55,346,382 of JASWHV010000014.1, read as the reverse complement.
AATAAATCCCACAAGATTTTCTTATGTGAATTAATGAGCCAAATCCAGGGATTTTCTTAAATATTGGTCTGCATCCCTGGATAGTACTCTTTGAGAGGAATCCAACAAAATTTGTTTCACAATTATTGGACGTTCCTACACAAAGTTATGGCTCTTCTAAGATTGAACTGGAAACTGAAAATCCCAAAAATGTTTAAACGCTGACGGTGGGTGCCATCCGTCAGCCTTCTCCTTCAACCTCGCGCCAGAGGCCCGAGCGGTGGCGTCCTCCGGCGAGGTTCGCCGGAATCCAGTTTCCAGTCGCCTTCCGACCTCAAGTCCGCCACCCCGCCCCCATAACTTTCGGTGCTGAACTCAGTTAGAGGGTCGCCGGCGGCCGAGGTTCGCCGGAAACTAGCCCGCACCGATCACAGAGAAGATTAGAACTCCGGCGAGGTCGGGTTTCCATCGTTTCTTCACCAAATGACCATATCTCGGGCTCTAGAGCATCAGGGGGACTGGTAGAAGCTGGACATGGACTCTAACACCGGTGAAACGGCCGGCAACCTAGGGTTCCACGGAGACCCGAGGCGTTCTTCCATGGCGGCCCGAAAAGCTGCAATAACTTGGTCGTTTCTGGATCGTTTAGCCCGATTCTTGGTCGAGAGGGAGCGCTAGGATGTGAGGAAGATGTTTTCAAGATTGCTAGGGCAGTAGTTACCCGAACAACTCGAATTCCGGGGTAGACCGAGTTCTACCCGGATACACCATGTTTCGGGAGAACTGGAAATTCTCCTCACTCGGCTGATGGATCGTTGTACGGTTTGCAGCTACACGAGCTAGGGAAGATGACACACCTTTCTTGTGTAGAGGGGGGATGGTGAAATGGTCTGTAGCTCGGTGTCCATGGTGAGCCGATCGGGAAACCGCCGTGAGTTCCGGTTCTTGGCGACAAACCTCAAGTCAGGCCGGGTAGCAGCGCACAGCTCCGAGGTGCGACGGGGAACAGCTTGTGCGAGTCCTTGCGCGCCTCTTCCATGTTGGGAACCCGAGCGGCTGAGGCGCGAGGGTGGCCGGGGATCGGGAGTACCGAGAGCGGCCGGGACTGTCGTGTGATCGTGGGGCGAGTTACTGAGGCGAGAACGAAGAGGAGTAAGCGAACTTCTTCGGTGCTCCCTCGGTGGAGTTGATCAGGTCGGGCACGGGCGGCATGCAGGAGCTGGCGCTGGGGAAAGGCGGCAACGCCGGGCGCCGGCGCGCTGTCGGGCGCGTGCTCGTCCGAGGGAAAAACAGAGGCGGTGCCCTGTGTTGAGAGGCTGACAGATGGGGTCCACATCTCCCAAATTTTTCCCTCACTGTGCTTTAAGATTCCCACCTAAACATTGTCCAAATCTCACCAAATTTGGAGGAGAGGCCAAACATAATGTGAGAAATTTGAATATGAAATCTGATTTCAAAATTGAGCACATTTGGCTCAGTTTCCAAATTCAAATTTGAATTTGAATGTGCTCACAAATATTCCTCCAAATAAATGGTAGATGAGCTCCAAAATTCTCCAAACTTGGAACTTAAACTCTTGGACACTTGAGGAATGCATTGGTGAATTCACTCGAATGCATTTAGACAATCTGATCATGAATCCTTTTAAATGATTCAAATTTGTGTTTAAATCTCCCTCACCTTCTATTCACATAGGGTGTAGACATGAATGAGATTGGTGGAGTGCATTTCTTTCCTCATGTCAACTTGTGTTAAGCATGGGCTAAAGGAGATTTTCAACTCCCTTATATGACCATTTTTGGGTTTATTATTTCATGTGATACATGATCAAGAAATTCCCATGCCTTAACTTTGTTTTACAAGTTGAAATGAAACTTTCCCAAATTATATCCACAGTTTGCAAATAAGGAAATGCTATTATGTGGAGTCAAAAACTGAACTGCCTTTGAATAACGGGGCACAATTCATCCAAATTCAAATAGGTATTTGAATTCATTGTACATTTAGGTCCATTTGGAAGAATGGGTAGAAAATATCTTCAAAAGTTCATGAGACTGTGCCTACTCCCCTACTTTGGACCTGAGGAATTCCAATATGAACTCTGATCTTTGATTTGGCTGCTGCAAATGAGATTTTTGATACAACAGTTTGAAAACCATTGTGTTAATCTCGTTTGAATTTTGAGTGGGACCAACTTGCTCCAAAATCTGAATTTAGCTCTCACACATATGGATACTTCCCTACTTGGTTTCAAATTCCTTTTTGTTCCATGTTTTCAAATAACCATTGAACTTGTGTGGAGGGAGCTTTCATGTGTATTATCACATGTGAAAAAGTTTAAACAAGTCCCATTTTTCCTACATATGAACTAACTTTGTGCAAGCATAAGTTTCTTTGTGTTCATATTTTTGGGACCTTTACAGGTACCAAATATGTTTGGAGTCCAGCATGTGAAGCAGCGTTCAAGGCATTAGTGAAGCACCTAACATTAGCACCGGTTTTGGCGCAGCCAGACACAACAAAATCGTTCGATGTGTACTGCGATGCATCCGGCATTGGGCTCGGATGTGTGCTGATGCAAGACCGAAGGGTGGTCGCGTATGGATCACGTCAGCTCAGAAACCATGAGTAGAATTATCCAACTCATGACCTAGAGCTCGCTTCCGTGATACTCACACTCAATATGTGGAGGCACTACCTACTCGGTAACCTCGTGCATTTGTATACCGACCACAAAATCCTCAAGTACATATTCACTCAGAAGGAGCTGAACATGAGGCACCGAAGATGGTTGGAGTTGATAAAGGATTACGAAATAGAGATCCATTATCAACCCAGCAAAGCAAACGTAGTGGCAGATGCGCTGAGTCGCAAGTCACACATCAACAATCTGACCAACCCCCCTTGGAAGAGAGCAAGCCACCATTGCATGTGATTTCACATGGAGCTCTCTATAACTTAGCTTTGATCCCCACCATCCGTGAAGAGATAGCGGCAGCTCAGAAACATGACAAGTGCATGTCACATTTGCGGAGGTGTGTAGACAGTGGGGAACTGAAATGTTTCCAAAAGATGGAGACGGCGTCCTATGGTTCAAGGACCGGATCGTCGTACCCCGTAACCCGGAGTTACGGAAGAAAATCTTTGATGAGGCTCACTTGTCAAAGTTTTCTATTCAACCCGGCAGCAACAAAATGTATCAAGAACTCAGAAACAAGTTTTGGTGGACACGGATGAAGCGGGAGATCGCAAAGTACGTGTCCGAGTGTGATACATGTCGAAGGGTGAAGGCAGACCACATGAGAAAACCGGGACTGCTACAACCACTGGGCGTTCCTGCCGGGAAGTGGGAAGATGTGAGGATGGACTTCATCGTCGGTTTACCCACCACATTTCAGAAGCATGATTCAGTGTGGGTAATCATCGACCAGCTCACCAAAGTTGCCCATTTTATCCCGGTCAACACCAACTACAACGCTAAGAAGTATGCTGAATTGTACATCTCACGGATCCTATGTTTGTACGGCGTACCCTGCACCATCATATCGCATCAGGGCACTTTATTTGTGTCTCGTTTTATGGAGCAGCTACATGCTGCATTGGAAATGAAGCTGATCCGTAGTTCAGCCTACCACCCGCAGACGGATGGGCAAACCGAGCGGGTAAATCAAATTTTAGAAGATATGTTACGAGCTTGTGCTATCAACCACGGTAAGATGTGGGATGATCACTTACCATTGGCCGAGTTCTCGTACAACAATGGGTACCAAGCCAGCATCAAGATGACGCCTTACGAGGCGCTATGACACGACCCCACGGTCTTTTCGAGCCAGGATCATGCTGAGGGGTGCTGCGTTGCACAGCACCGGATAACACACATCGAAGGTACAAAGCGGAAGCAAAGTTTTATTATATAAACAGGTTTATGAACATTTTTACAACAAAATATGTTCAGTCTACACTCACGGGCGTAGACTACGCATCAAGTTCACATTCAGCCCGTGAACGTGTCCTTGCTAGCACGCACACACACTAACACGGCGGCGTGCACGACTCCCACTTGACAGGGTTCCCCTCCTGGGGTTCTGTCTCCTCCTCGGGAGTCCCTTCCTCATAGAACCCTGCAAAAGCTTCAAACACAAGCAGTGAGCACAAAGGCTTAGCAAGACTGACCCGTCTCTCCTAAGCATGAAACTTCTACATGGAGGGTGATAGGTTACATGAGGCAAAATAAGTTGCAAGGACTCGCCTAATTAGTGGGACCTTACTTTCAAGTTTTAGCAGTAGGTTGTGGATAACCTTACGCTAAGGCACATGAGAGAGCCGCAATAAAACAAGAAACACATTTCTCTCATGTACTTTGCCCAAAGTTTAAAAGAACTTTAGTTAGCTCTAAACTACAACGAATCATTAACAATCGAAGTTCATCTTTCAATCAGCAACATTTTAACATGTATCTAGCCTATTCTTTCTACGTCACGGTACAGTGAACACGTGGTACTCACTGACCGCGAGGGACGGCAATTATAATCAATTTATACCTGCAGGGTTACCCGAATAACCCGTCACGTACGCCCATACTCGAAGTTGCCAACAGCAACCATCACGGACGTCGTACGCAACCACCTTTCACCCGTTTGCCAAATATTGAACCGGTCCTATCGTCCCGAGCAAGAGGTCTCTGCATGCGCATCTCAGTGTCGCCAGCCGATTTACACCTCAAGCTCTCAACCTACCCTCTAAACGACAGGCAATGCCTCAATACCTAGCTACCCGAGTTACATCGGTTTCCCGGTTCCCATATAGCTGGTAGGTCTTCGGTACTGTTCTAGCTTGTTCAACAGGCCCGCACACGGCTCGGTCCTCAATCAACACAAGCGGAGCTATAGCACACAGGCCCCAAAGTCCTGCTGCCCTTACCCTCCGCTCGGTCTCATTTTTCTCGCCATGTGTTTCATATGCTATCTCTACCCGAGCGATGTGCCTCTAGCCTATTCTCGCGAGTAGTTCCATCTACTCGACTTGTACCGAATCCTACTCTATCTTTAGCATTGCAGTGGCTAACGAGGTTTTCAATCTTAATTCCAACCCATGGTTTTCTTGGCTATACATTTGGGTTTCAAACAAGACTCTAATGCAAGAATTAAGTGTTACTCAAAGGAAGTTCTCAAAACAATAAAAATTGGTAAAGAGGTTAATGCAAACCGGAGCTTGCCTTGCTGCTCTTGGTCGTAGGCTAGCTGCTCCTTCGGAGTAACGAAGTCTAAGACTTTGGGTTCCTTCTCGACCTTAGCGACTACATGAGGTAAAAGTATATGTATCAATTTAAATGCATTTGATTGGAATTAAACTTGTGAAGGTTGTAAGTCCCACTAGACAGACCAAGTGACTCTGAAATTCTTACTGTGGTTTGGTGCAACCTAAGCAGAGACTTGGCCAAGTTTTAGTTGCAGCAAAGCTCCATTGAGCTCTCCACAAGTAATTATGCGCTTGACCTTAATTGGAGCTCTTAGGGTGTTCTAGGAACTTTCATGGAGCAAGCCATGACTTTAAGAAAACCAGATTTTTAGCGGGTTCTTATGGAGTTGGTCTAACTTCATTTGAAGGTTTCTAGCTAGAGATATGAGCTAAACAATTTCAGAGAAATTCTGAAATTGTTTCTGAACATTTTCCATTTTCTCTGGAACAGTTTTATTAATCACACCATTAGGTGGATCAAATGAGCTCAAATGGATCTGAAATTTTTATGGTAGCTCAGGGACATTTTGGTGAACATCCCAGAAAACTTTCAGAATTTTCCTCCAAAGGATTCTCCAGTTAAAAGTCTAAACAGTTTAAAATTTGAAGAATTAATTCTGGATAAATAAGGATTTTCATGAAGTGAAACTTGATTTGCTGGAAAGTACTCAGAGAGCTGAATCCTACAAAATTTGGTTCACTCGATTTGGAGTTTCCTAGCCAAAGTTATAAGGATTTGACGTTTGAATGAAATCTGAAAATCGAGGAAATGTTTAAATCTGCCGGTGGGACCACGGTTACACGTGTTGGGCGCTGAGGCGATGGCGCACCGGGGTCCACAGAATTTTTGCACGCCAGCACACCGGATCGGAGCTGCAGAATGATCCCAATTTAAAATCCGAGCCGCTGACGCGTGGGCCACCTGGCTTCTTCTACCTCCCGACGCTCCCTCGCGCGCGCACCGCCTCCCCTCGCCGGAGCAGAACCGCAGCTCGCCGGATTGCTGCTGCCGGCCACCGCATGGTCTGAGACGCGCTTCCAGGGGGTTATCGACATCGAGGAACACATCTGTGGGGTCAGTTCAAGCTGGTGGTGATCGGAAATACCCCGGCGACGTGCGGCGGCCTCGGTTGAGGTTCGGCGCCGTCGGCCGTGGGTTCTAACCCGCCAAGACCTCGAACAAACGGCTCTACAGCATCAGTACACCTATAGGAAGCTCGACAAAGCCTCAAAGGTGTTCAAAACTGGTGGCAAGTTGGTCGGCACCGTGCGACCCATCGTGCCCGCCATGAACGCTTTTGATTGAGCTCAAAATCCGTCACTCCTAGCTGGTTTCATGCAACGGATGCTAAAAGGAAAATGATCGCCAGCTAGTCCAGCATCTATGTGCAATATTTGACAAACTAAGAAGGATCAGAGAGCAGAAATTCGAAGAAACCATACCGGAAGCTCGGGTTGAGGCCGCTGGAGCAAAATCTGGAAATTCTCGGTGGATGCTTCACGGTTTGCTTCAAGAATCGGAGGAGAGCAGCACCAACCTAGCGCGCTCCCGTGGCCTGGATTGCTTGTGACACCCTCATTTTTGGTTTCTGCATGTATTCATGTTTCATGTAGAGAAAACATTTTAAAAGAAGTGGGAACAGAGAATGAATCAAAAAGATAGCCAAAAAGAGCAAAATCCCGTTCACCAGGAGCGCCGAAGACAACTCCCACGGCCCGCTGGTCACATGGCGCCTTCGGAGATCATCTCCACAAATGGGGAGAGGTCCACCGCTAAACTGGCTACGTGGCAGGCTCGAGGCTCATTCCTGCAGGGGGGGGGGGGAGAGGTCCGACCCCGTGGGACACGTGTTGCCCCCGGAGCTAGCTTCTGCAAAGAAGCAAGGCCAGCCGCAGGACACGTATCACTATTGGAGCTAGTCACCACGGAAATCAGAGAACCAGTCGCGCGGGATACGTGTCGATCTGGGAGCTCACCTCCAAGAGGTCCGGTTCTATTGGACACATGTCGCCGCCGGAGCTTATCTCCAGGAGGTCCGTCACTGTTGGACACGTGTTAACCTCGGAGCTCGTCTCTGAAAAGAACGGGAGTCCAACGCTACTTGACGCGTGGCATTCACAGAGCTCGCCTCCGAAGAGAGGGAGGTCCAAAATGGATACGTGGCACACCCGGAGCCACCTCCGGAGAGAGGGAAGGTCCGGCACTGACACGTGGCGTGCGCGGAGCCACCTCCGAATAGAGAGGAGGTCCTGACCGCTAGGATACGTGGCGCACGTGGAGCTCACCTCTGAAGGAGAGGGAGGTCTCGCTCGCATAACACGCGGCACAACCGGAGCTCGTCTCTGCGGAAAGGGGGAAACCAGGCCCCGGTGGACACGTGGAGCTTCCGGAGCTCATCACTGCGAAGGTAACGAGTTCTGGAGCGGTTTTGGATTCTGTACGCGTGGAAATACCGGTACGGAGAGGAAACCGACATGAATTCCACAATGTTACCGCACCAAATCAACTAAAGATGAGTTGTTAAGATTCAACGACGATCTGAATAGGACTCTTATTCGAGATACAATCAGATTAGAACTCTTCTTCTCCCGATTATAAATAGAACCCAGAACCTTTGGCCGAAACCATGAACGTCTTGAGCCGACGACTTGGAGCCCTAGCCCCAACTCGCCGAGTAAGCCCATCGCCAGAGTTCAGTCGAGGAAGATCGCCAGAAGAGAGCTCCAACGATCTGTCTGATCAGAGAAGGACCCCGAGACCAAGAAGAACGTAAGGTAGGTCTCCAATATCACCTTGCGACATCATCGTGTTTTCTTTGCATCTGTTCTTCGATTCCTTTCGAGCAGAAGCTTTCTCGTGGACAGGTCACTTGTTGATCAGGTTGATCTAAAGATAAGATCATCACCACGTACACATTTGATCCAAACACCTCTGTTCATCATAAAACCATGCAAACCATGCAAGAACACGTACAAACCAATCTAATAAAACTGATTATAGGATAACATGCATATGCATCATCGCATCTAGTAAAAGTTTATGCATGATATTGATTGTTGTGAACCTTGTATGCGCATGATCATGTATAGAAGGACAAGCTCAGGGAGCTGTATACGATGAGCTGCAACAACAAGGTTTCGAGATCCAAGAGCAACCGGAACAGCCAGGACAAGGCAAGTGCCCCTTGACCATATTGATCCTATGTTTTGGTAAAAACTGTTTCATTTTGCGAAAAGGTGTGTGTGCTGAGTCAAACATGATGGGAAACCCTTTTATAGGAGTTTACTAGTTTTGTTAAACCACCCTTGTCGCCAGGGAAGTTTATGAGTCGGGTATGGTTTTTACTTTTAGGCTTCGTTGAGTCCATGGGATTGGGAAGCGAGACAGATGTGTCTAGCTAACTGCACTCGTAATGATAATGGGAAACTGATGTTGTTAATGAACATGGATCGGAGGGACATGTAGGCAAGACTGGGTTTGTGAATGAGGTAGCATGAGATGGTGATTTACTTGCCGTAAATCTAAGGACTGGTTCATGCGAGCACATGCCAGGATAACAGTGCCACCACAAGGCCAAGTATGGGTGCGGCTTAGCTGACTAATTAGGTAAGTTGATAGATTGATATAGACCGTGGAAGGCGCGGGGAATGGGAGTCGAGTGAGGACTGCCCTGGGAACTGCATGGCACAAGAGGGGGCCCGTAGGTGGGAGAATTGGAGATTCTAGCCTGCCGGTGAAACCTTAGTGAGTCCATACATCTAGTAACCCCTTTGTAAAGGCTATTTTGTGATCTCTTGGCCATACACCGACGGTTGTGTACTGGTATAATGGAGGTTCTGTAGTCGCCGACGGGTGACGAAATCACAAACTTGTGGGTAAAGAGGTGCAAACTCTGCAGAGTCTAAAACTATCATGATAGCCGAGCTTACGGTCACGAGCGCCTGGTCAACTTCCATGATTAGTTGGATGGTTATTTTGGGATGGCTTTGGATGGTTTTGGTTATGGTTTTGTTTTGGTTTTGTTTTCGGGATTGTTGAGTCCGGGTGATGAGATGGGTTGCATGACTGTTGAGTCATGGCAACGAGGTTGGACGGTGTAAGACGAAATTGTTTATGAGATGAAATGGTAGCGAATACGAGATGAAATTCGTGAGATGGTAGCGAATACGAGAAGGTATTCGTGAGCAAGAATGAGGTTGATTAATGTCTGGTTGGGACATGGAAGGTAATGAACATAATGGAGGTATGATTGGTATTTTAATACATATTGGGATTACATTTGCTTAAAGATAAGTTGCTGTTTTATCATGGTTTTGATAAATAACTTTGCTTTCTGCAATGAGCATTTTTATACCTATCTTGTTGTGAGGCACATATCATATTTTTCCGCACTTGCTGAGTACACCATTGTACTCAAACTTGCATCATTACTTCATCATCAGAAACAGGAGAAGATTACTATGAACATCAGGTGGAGCATTAAGGCGTGTAATCTGTCCTCAACCTTGCCTGTGGGAATGGAGTAGAGATGGAGCCACTGCTGCCTAGAATTGCTTCCGCATTAGTTAGATTGCTTCCACATTAGTTAGAAGACTTCTGCTGCTAGATTAAGACTTCCGCTGTGAGCATGAGTCCAAGACTCATGAGACATTGTAATAAACTCTGTTATTTATGGTCATGTATATTCTGAAATTCAGTTGTGGATTGTGTGTATATGTGTGATGAACATCCTGGGCACACACATGCATCAGTTCTCGGTTCCGTGGTTTTCCACAGAATTGAGGGCGTCACAGACTGGTATCAGAGCCACGGGTTGACGGTAGGTTACACGCTTAGATAGATCACAGATTGGTATCAGACACAGATTGGTAGCTAAGCCACGCTGACCATAGGATGCAATCCTAGGATGCATAGATTGGCCTTGAAACTGCCTTGACATAGGATAAAAGCCTAGGAGAGGCCATAGTTGGATCACAAAATTGGCAACACCCTAAGCCATACAGGACCCCCATTAAACAAGCCTTGAATAGGAGTTGTGTGAGCCCTTGTGATGATGGTTTGTGATTATGTGCTTAGTGTGAGTTGTGGGATGTCTCAAAGCGTTGTCCATATCCACACATGAGCAGAAAAAGGTGTGAGATGCCTCAGCACTTGTTCACATCCTCATATGGGCTAATATATATAGTCCAATCCACCTTGATGCATATAGTTGAGGGGATCTACCAAACCTTCTAACCTTCTATTCTATTTCATTCTCTCTCACAGATGGTGAGAGGAAACGCCGGCCGAAGGAACATCCGTGACAACCAAGAGGATGGCCACGATGAAGTTCCTGTCAACCCCGGAGTTGGTGAGAACAACCTGGAACGGTTGATGGCCATGCAGAATCAACTTATGCAAAACATGATCCAAACTTTGGGTCAGTTGCAGGCCAACAACAACAACCCCATTCCGGCACCACCGCCGGGCCATAACAGACTGGGTGAGTTCATGAGGACTCGACCACCCACCTTTGCTCAAGCTAATGACCCCATGGAGGCCGACGACTGGTTGAAATCCATGGAGAAGAAGCTTGCCATAGTACAGTGCAATGACCGAGAGAAGGTTTTTTTTGCGTCGCACCAACTCATGGGAGCTGCCGCTGACTGGTGGGATGCCCTATGCAACTCTCATGTCGACCCGGAGGCGATCACTTGGACTGAGATCAAGGAGATCAAGGAAAGGATCCGACGAGGAATAGAGAAGGATTTCAAAGAAGATGAGAAGGGTACGCTTTGGCTAGGAAAAAGGATTTGCGTGCCTAACGTGAAGCACATCCGCGACATGATATTAAAAGAGGCACATGATTCACCCTATTCCATACATCTCGGAAGTACCAAAATGTACAAGGAATTGAAGACTTGTTATTGGTGGGATGGTATGAAAAGGGACATAGCCGAATACGTTGCCCTATGCAACACATGCCAACGGGTGAAGGCCGAACATCAAAGACCCGTTGGATTGTTGCAACCTTTGAAGGTACCTGAGTGGAAGTGGGAGGACATCAGTATGGATTTAATCGTCGGATTGCCACGTACTCAGTTGGGTTATGAATCCATCTGGGTTATCGTGGACCGATTGACAAAAACCGCCCATTTTCTCCCTATAAGGGCCAAGTTCAACGTTGCACAATTAGCCGAGTTGTACATGGAGCAGATCGTGTGCCGTCATGGAGTCCCGAGAAGGATAGTCTCAGATCGAGGTTCTTAATTTACCTCTAGATTCTGGAGGAAGCTGCAGAAAGCTATGGGTACACGACTGGATTTTAGCTCCGCCTATCACCCACAAACCGATGGACAAACCGAAAGGACAAACCAAATTTTGGAGGATATGTTGAGAGCTTGCGCCTTGAAACGTGGGCGTAGTTGGGATAGGAGTTTACCGTACGCCGAATTCTCCTATAACAACAGCTATCAAGCTAGCTTGAAGATGTCGCCTTTCGAAGCATTGTATGGTAGGCGGTGTAGAACGCCGCTGTTCAGGAACGAGGCCGGAGAGAACCATGTGTTTGGACCCGAAGTGCTACAAGAAGCTGAAAGGCAAGTCCAAACGATACGGGAGAACTTAAAGGCTGCTCAGTCACGACAGAAAGGCTATGTAGACAATAGGCGAAGGAAGTTGATCTTCGAAGTAGGAGACTTCGTATACCTTAAGATATCACCTATCCGTTGCCAACGATGTTTCAACGTCAAAGGCAAGCTAGCACCTCACTACATCGGACCATTTAAGATTTTGGACAAGCGAGGAGAAGTAGCCTATCACCTAGAGCTACCAACATATCTCTCCAACGTACATGACGTGTTTCATGTATCCCAGCTCAAGAAGTACTTGAGAGTACTAGAGGAGCAAGTATCGATGGAAGAGCCTGAACTTCAAGAGGATCTGACCTATGCAGAGCACCCTGTCCGAATTTTGGACGTAAAGGAAAGGGTCACAAGGAACAAAGTGATCCGATGGTGCAAGGTACAATGGAGCCATCACACCGAAGCTGAAGCCACATGGGAGCGTGAAGAAGACATCAAGGCAGAATTTCCTCATCTATTCTCTACTAACGAATCTTGAGGGCGAGATTGAATTTAAGGGGGTAGATTTGTGACACCCTCATTTTTTGTTTCTGCATGTATTCATGTTTCTTGTAGAGAAAACATTTTAAAAGAAGTGGGAACAGAGAAAGAATCAAAAAGATAGCCAAAAAGAGCAAAATCCAGTTCACCAGGAGCGCCGAAGACAACTCTCGCGGCCCGCTTGCCACATGGCGCCTTCGGAGATCATCTTCGCAAATGGGGAGGGGTCCACCGCAAACTGGCTACGTGGCAGACTCGGGGCTCATTCCTGCAAGGGGGGGGGGAGAGGTCCGACCCCGTGGGACACGTGTTGCCCCCGGAGCAAGCTTCTGCGAAGAAGCAAGGCTAGCCGCAGGACACGTATCACTTTTGGAGCTAGTCACCACGGAAATCAGAGGACCAGTCGTGCGGAATACGTGTCGATCTCGGAGCTCACCTCCGAGAGGTCTGGTTCTATTGGACACATGTCGCCGCCGGAGCTTATCTCCGGGAGGTCCGTCACTGTTAGACACGTGTTAACCTCGGAGCTCGTCTCTGAAAAGAAAGGGAGTCCGGTGCTACTTGACGCGTGGCATTCACAGAGCTCACCTCCGAGGAGAGGGAGGTCCGAAATGGATACATGGCACACCTGGAGCTACCTCCGGAGAGAGGGAAGGTGCGGCACTGACACGTGGCATGGGAGGAGCCACCTCCGAATAGAGAGGAGGTCCCGACCGCCAGGATACGTGGCGCATGCGGAGCTCACCTCCGAAGGAGAGAGATGTCTCGCTCGCTTAACACGCGGCACAACCGGAGCTCGTCTCTGCGGAAAGAGGGAAATCAGGCCCCGGTGGACACGTGGAGCTTCCGGAGCTCATCACCGCGGAGGTAATGAGTTCTGGAGCGGTTTTGGATTCTGTACGCATGGAAATACCGTTACGGAGAGGAAACCGACATGAATTCCACAATGTTACCGCACCAAATCAACTAAATATAAGTTGTTAAGATTCAACGATGATCTGAATAGGACTCTTATTTGAGATACAATCAGATTAGGACTCTTCTTCTCCTGATTATAAATAGAACCCAGAACCTTTGGCCGAAACCACGAACTTCTTGAGCCGACGTCTTAGAGCCCTAGCCCCAACTCGTCGAGTAAGCCCATCGCCGGAGTTCAGTCGAGGAAGATCGCCAGAAGAGAGCCCCAACGATCTGTCTGATCAGAGAAGGACCCCGAGACCAAGAAGAACGTAAGGTAGGTCTCCAATATCACCTTGCGACATCATCGTGTTTTCTTTGCATCTGTTCTTCGATTCCTTTCGAGCAGAAGCTTTCTCGTGGACTGGTCACTTGTTGATCGGGTTGATCTAAAGATAGGATCATCACCACGTCTACATTTGATCCGAACGCCTCTGTTCATCGTAAAACCATGCAAACCATGCAAGAACACGTACAAACCAATCTAATAAAATTGATTATAGGATAACATGCATATGCATCATCGCATCTAGTTATAGTTTATGCATGATATTGATTGTTGTGAATCTTGTATGTCGTGATCATGTATAGAAGGACAAGCTCAGGGAGCTGTCTACGACGAGCTGCAACAACAAGGTTTCGAGATCCAAGAGCAACCGGAACAGCCAGAACAAGGCAAGTGCCCCTTGACCATATTGATCCTATGTTTTGGGAAAAACTGTTTTGTTTTGCGAAAAGGTGTGTGTGCTGAGTCAAACATGATGGGAAACCCTTTTATAGGAGTTTACTAGTTTTGTTAAACCACCCTTGTCGCCAGGGAAGTTTATGAGTCGGGTATGGTTTTTACTTTTAAGCTTCGCTGAGTCCATGGGATTGGGAAGCGAGATAGATGTGTCTAGCTAACTGCACTCGTAATGATAATGGGAAACTGATGTTATTAATGAACATGGATCGGAGGGAGATCTAGGAAAGACTAGCTTTGTGAATGAGGTAGCATGAGATGGTGATTTACTTGCCGTAGATCTAAGGACCGGTTCATGCGAGCACATATCAGGATAACAGTGCCACCACAAGGCCAAGTATGGGTGCGGCTTAGCTGACTAATTAGGTAAGTTGCTAGATTGATATGGACCGTGGAAGGCGCGGGTGATGGGAGTCGAGTGTGGACTGCTCTGGGAACTGCATGGCACAAGAGGGGGATCGTGGGTGGGAGAATTAGAGATTCTAGCCTGCCGGTGAAACCTTAGTGAGTCCATACATCTAGTAACCCCTTTGTAAAGGCCATTTTGTGATCTCTTGGCTATACACCTGTGGCGGACCGGAATCCGCTCATCCAGGATCGCAGAGGGTGGTGCTGCGCGATGCGACACCCGACAGCACACGTCATAAGAACACATTATATTACATGGGAAAAACAAACTGAATGTACAAAATAGTACACTTCTCAGTTACAAACTAGGGTCTTTATTACACAGCGGAAGTTTCTTTTATACAACTCACGCCCGCCTATCTAGCAAAAGTGGTTGCCCAGCCCTAGAGCAACCCACACTAGCTGCACTCCTCAGCTCAGCGCGGCGTGTACGGCTCCCACTCAGCCGTGGTCCCCGACGGAGGGTAACCCTCGCCGGTGGACTCGTACTCCGAGTCCGTGGGTGGCTCCTCACCTAAAAAACACTTAAGCAGCAACCATGAGCACGAAGGCTCAGCAAGGCTTAACCGACTCACCTAAGCATGAAACTCTACATGAGGTGTACCATGACATAGGATAGCAATGTTGCAGCAAATGGACACGCCTACAAGTTCATCCTTAGTTCATCTTTTAGCAACAAGTTAACGGTTCATGAAGCTGAAATTTAGTGGGCAATATTTGGTGGCACACATGTAGCAATACAATTATTTCATATCAGCAATATGGAATCATAACATTTCATTCATTAGTCTATGTTACGACGCAGTGAACAAGCGGTACTCGTCACCGTGAGGGACGGTGAATCGACTCGATATACACCTGCAGGGAAACCCAAAGAGCACGTCACGTACGCCCATCCGTGGAGCTGCACAGCACGCTCACTCAATGTCATACGGGACAACCTTTCACCCAACAGCCCAAACGTCGAACCGGTCGCACCAAAACGAGCAGGAGGTTCCCCACACGGAGCATCTCTCTATGCCCGTTGGCAGATTTCCACCTTGCTGCCCTCAACCTACAACTATAAATCGGTGTGCTATGCCTC
The DNA here is from genome assembly GCA_030760725.1 of Neostapfia colusana. Classification (NCBI taxonomy): domain Eukaryota; kingdom Viridiplantae; phylum Streptophyta; class Magnoliopsida; order Poales; family Poaceae; genus Neostapfia; species Neostapfia colusana. The sequence continues at coordinate 55,330,870 of JASWHV010000014.1, read as the reverse complement.
GACGCCCGGAGGTTTAGGCTACATCGGTTTATCGGGGCCCATATATCCGATATGCCTTCGGTACGTTCAATACTTGTTCAGCAGGGCCGCACACGGATCGGTCCTCAATCGACACGGGCAGGGATGCACACACAAGACTCCCTCTTGCTGCGCCCTAGCCCCTGCCTAGTCTCATTTTCATTACTAAAGTGATCTCGCGTCACTCAACCGAACCCGTGTGTCCCAATGCCTATCTCGCGAGTAGATTCCAACTACTCGACTTGTACCGAAGTCCTATGACTCATTAAGCCTAGCCTGTCTACTAGAGGTCCTTGACACTACCCTCACTCTTTTAGGAACCTTTGGTTATGCAAGTGGGGTTTCATTCATCCTATACCTAATGCACATACATACTTCATATGACACATGTAAACAGAATAAGACTTATAAAAGGTTAATGCAAACCGGGGCTTGCCTTGTTGCTGCTGGTCAGTAGTTAGCTCTTCTTCCGGAAGGAGGAAGTCCAGCACTTCCGGAGTCTCTTCTTCAGTGACTACACGTTTATTGAAAAACTACATGTAAATTTAAATGAAATGTGTGAACTTCAATACATAATTGCTAATAACTCTCGCTAGCCCTTCCCTTTGGTTCTGAAATTTTTATTGTGGCTTGGTAGGGTCCTAACCAGAGTCTTGACCAAGTTTCATTTGAAACAAAGTTCATTTGAACCTTGTACAAATAAAAGCCCATTTGGTCAATATTTGAGCCTCTGAATAATTCCAGGGGTTTTCATGGCTCCAACCATTACTTTCTGGAAATTAGACTTTAAGATGGTTCTAATGGAGTTGGTTTCATGGAATTTGAAGAACTCTACAGAAAGTTATGCCCTAATTAAGATTTGAGAAAATCTGAAAAATGTTTCTGTACATTTTTCTATTTTCTCAGGGCAGTTCTTTTAATCACCCAATTAGGGTAACTAAATGAACTTGGATGAGTCTGAAAATTTTACTGGGATTCAGGGATTTTCCAATGAACCTTTCAGCAAAATTTCAGAATTTTTCATAAAGTAGTTCTCCAGATAGAATTCCCAATAATTTAAACTTTAGGGATTTAATTCTGGAAAACTATTCACTTTCATGAGCTGAATTTGGTATTGCTGGAAAGTACTCAGAATTATGAGTTCAGCAAAATTTGGTTCATCGAATTTGGAGTTTCCTAGCCAAAGTTCTATGCATTTGAAGTTTGAACTAAAACTGGAAATTCCAAAAATATTTAAATCCTGCGGGTGGGACCCACTCCTCGGGCCGGCCCACTCAGAAAGCGGGCACACCGCGGCCCACGGGGTTTTACCCGCGCTGCCGCACCGAATCCCGGCCGCAAACCCGATCCCCGCGCGAGATCAGAGGCTGACCGGTGGACCCGCCCCCCCCCCTTCGTCTACCTCGCGCTCTCCCGCAGTTCCCGCGGCGGTGCTTCGCCGGAGCGCTCGCCGCCGGGCGTTTCCCTGCCCGACCTTCGACAAAACTTGCCGCCTGTGCCTAACTCGACTCGGAGAACACGCTGGTGCCCTCACCGGAGCTCGGCAATGGCCGGAACTATGCCCGCGACGGTGACAGAGCTTCCCTCTACTCCGGTGACGTCGTCCGGGCTACTACTGGCCTTATTTCTCAAGCGGTTTGCTCCTACAGCTCTGCCGTGGCATGCTGCGCACGGATATGAGCTTGGTTGGCCATGGAAATGGCCGGAACTAGGACCTCACCGTCGACCTAGGCCTGATATCGGCTGTTGCTCGAAAAACTTGGATATCAGCGCAAAGACTCGACGGTTTTCGATGGTTTTGGATCCTAGGTGGCCGTGGGGACGTGTAGAACCTATGCTCAGCTGGGTTTACGCCGTGCAGGACCGATCGCCGCGAATTTCAGCATTTCTGCTCACTCGTTTTTGTCGAGCACCGAAGACTAGACGGGGAAATACTCCCCCTACAAAGCATGGAAGAGGGTAGGGTCTTCACCGTGAGTTCGAGCAGTCCCCGGCGCGTATCTTTGCTGTTGAGCTCCGGTCGCGAGGTCGCCTTGATCAACGCGGGACGAGGAGCTGAGGGGAGCGGCGGGTGTCGTTTCTCGTTTCGGGTGGGAACGAGCAGAGCGGAGGAGATGAGGCCGGCTCACGTGGGCTGGGAACTTAAACCGCGTCGGGCACGCGTGCGCTCGGTCGCCGAGCGGGAATGGCGAGGTGAGGCGGTCGGACTCCGGTGCTGTCCGCAGCTGGCGCGAGGTGTTCGACCGACGTCGGACAAAAAACAGCCACGCTCGGTTTGGGAAGCAAGTTTCCCCCACTGACTTGTGGGCCCACTCTCCCCCTAATCCTCTCATCTCAATTTCTTTTGTAAATATCCCAGCAACTACACATTGAATGAGAGACTTAGCCCCCAAGTCTTGGTTTGAATTTGAGTTCTCAAATTCAAACTTTGTTTGGTTAAATTTGCTTCATGTTTAAACTGAAATTCAAATTCAGTTTTGAATTATTGCAAATTTGGCTCCCGACAAGATGAACTCCAATGGGGATGAAATTTGGTGGGCTTACTCAGAAATATGTGCTGAGTTTGAATATGAAGCTAACTTTTGAATTTGAGTGATGAAAGTTGCTGCAATTTGAATTTACATTCAAATTGGCCTCTTTTCCAAATACCTTCAAAAGTGCCTCAAAAAGTGTTGAATTTACATGAAACTTGGACTGAACCTCCCCAAGACTTTTCAAATTCTAGGGGTGAGCTCAACCTATCATGTTCATGTGTAGAAACCCTACTTTGTGAAAGTGAAGGCTTTCCCCTCTAATCACTCTTTTGATGGAGGTTACTTGCTCATCACAATATTTCCTAAGATGTCCACAATAAAAACTGTGGTGTTGTGAGGTGAAGAAAAGTTTTTGCAAGTCCCTTTTCTTGGGCTTTTACATCCCTCCCCCCTTAAAAGAATCTCGTCCCGAGATTACAAAAGAAGAGATAGCGATGTAGTAGGGACTTACCCGTGTTGAGAAGCCATGAACTCCGGGTAATTTGAGCGAAGGAATTCCTCGCTCTCCCACGTCGCTTCTTCCGCGGTGTGGTTACTCCAGAGGATCTTGTAGAACCACAACGTTCTGTTACGCGTGGTTCGGGCTTTCTCATCAAGGATTTCCACCGGATACTCATCATATGTTAAATCCGGTTTCAGCTCGCCGATGTCTTCGGTAGGAACAACAGCCGTATGCTTCAAACATTTTCACATTTGCGAAACATGGAAAACATCATGGACACCAGCAAGGGATGCCGGTAATTCCAATCGATACGCTGCTGGTCCACACTTCTCGGCGATGGCGTAGGGTCCAATAAAACGGGGAGCGAGCTTCCCCTTCACACCGAACCGGTGCACGCCCTTCATCGGAGACACGCGGAGGTACACGTGTTCCCCAACGTCGAAGTGCATCGGTCTACGCCTCTTGTCAGCGTAGCTCTTCTGTCGGGATTGAGCGGCCTTCCAGTTAGCTTGAATCACCCGAACGCGCTCTTCGGCATCGTTCACCACATCAACCCCGAATGTGACCCTTTCACCGGACTCGCACCAATTTAATGGGGTGCAGCATTTGCGACCGTAGAGAGCTTCGTAGGGTGCCATCTTGATACTCGCCTGATAGCCATTGTTGTACGAGAATTCCGCCAATGGTAGGTGATCATCCCAGTTCCTACCATGGTGGATGGCACATGCTCTCAACATGTCTTATAATACTTGGTTCACCCTCTCTGTTTGCCCATCTGTTTGAGGGTGATAGGCGGAACTCCTGTTCAACTTAGTACCCAATGCAGCGTGTAGCTGCTCCCAAAAGCGAGATACAAATAATGCACCTCAATCTGAGACGATGGTCTTGGGTACCCCGTATAGGCATAGAATCTTCGCTATGTACAGCTCCGCATATTTGCCGGCATTGTAACGTGTATTCACCGGGATGAAGTGAGCCGTCTTGGTTAACCGATCAATGATTACCCATATGGAATCATGCTTGTTGGATGTTAGGGGTAATCCCACAATGAAATCCATGCTCACATCTTCCCATTTCCATGCCGGGATCTTCAGGGGTTGCAACAGCCCTGACTTCTTCATGTGATCAGCTTTCACTCGTCTACACGTATCGCACTCGGATACGTACTTAGCTACCTCCCGCTTCATCCGTGTCCACCAAAATTTCTTTTTCAAATCTTGGTACATCTTGTTGCTGCCCGGATGAATGGAGTATTTAGACAAGTGAGCTTCATCGAGGATCTTTTTCCTCAACTCCATATCTCGGGGTACGACTATGCGGTCATTAAACCATAGCGTCCCCTCATCATCCTTCCGGAAACATTTAATTTCTCCATTGTCTATCCGTCTCCGGAGATGTGCCATTCCTTTGTCCGTCTTCTGAGCTGCAATGATATCTTCCCTAATAGTAGGGATGAGGGCAAGGTTGTACAGCGATCCATAAGGAACCAAGTAAAAACTTGGCTCTTCCTCCTCCACCCGTGTAATGGTGAGGTGATGATGTGATTTCCGACTTAGCGCATCGGCAACCACATTTGCCTTGCCAGGGTGGTAGTGAATCTCAATTTCATAGTCCTTGATTAATTCCAACCACCTCCTTTGCCTCATATTCAGCTCCTTCTGGGTGAAAATGTATTTCAAGCTCTTTTGGTCGGTGTAGAGATGCACCAGGTTCCCCAGGAGATAGTGCCTCCACATTTTTAGCGCCAACACCACGGCAGCAAGCTCAAGATCATGAGTGGGATAATGCTGCTCATGGTTCCGAAGTTGGCGTGAGCCATATGCGACCACACGTCCTTCCTGCATCAACACGCAGCCAAGCCCAATACCGGACGCGTCACAATACACGTCGAAGGGCTTTGTTGTATCCGGCTGAGCTAAGACCGGGGCTGTGGTGAGATGCATCACCAATGCTCGGAACGCTCCTTCACACACCGTGTTCCAAACATATTTTGTCCCTTTCTTCAGCAACTCTGTCATTGGTTTAGCGAGCTTGGAGAAGCTTGGAATGAATCTCCGGTAGTATCCCGCTAACCCGAGGAAACTTCTGACTTCATGAACTGAAGTGGGAGCTTTCCATTTCAGCACTTGACCTATTTTGCTTGGGTCAACCGCAATGCCTTCTGCTGAGATGATATGTCCCAAGAAGGGCACTTGGCTGATCCAAAATTCGCATTTGCTGAACTTGGCGTAGAGCTTGTTGTCTCGCAATCGTTGAAGAACGATCCGCAACTTTTCGGCATGTTCGGCTTCTGTCTTGGAGTAAACCAAGATATCGTCGATGAACACTACCACGAACTTGTCCAGCTCCGGCATGAACACTGAGTTCATGAGATACATTAAATGGGCTGGAGTGTTTGTGAGACCAAAGGACATGACAAGATATTCATATAATCCATATCTCGTCGAGAAGGCCGTCTTCGGAATATCCTCTGCCCGGATCTTTATCTGGTGATATCCCGAGCGAAGGTCCATCTTTGAGAACACACTTGCACCCACAAGTTGATCAAACAAAATGTCAATACGGGGCAGTGGGTACTTATTCTTGATGGTGACGGCGTTGAGCGGCCGGTAATCCACACACAGCCTCAAGGTTTCATCTTTCTTCTTCACGAACAGCGCCGAGCATCCCCAAGGCGAGGAACTCGGCCTAATGAAACCCTTGCTCAACAGATCATTGAGCTGTTCTTTCAGTTCCGCCAGCTCATTTGGAGCCATCTTGTATGGTCTCCGTGATATGGGCGTAGTCCCGGGTGCGAGCTCGATCTTGAACTCGACGTCCCGCTCAGGTCGCATGCCCGAAAGATCATCCAGGAACACGTCAGGATACTCCCGGACTACGGGGATGTCTTCTAACTTGAGAGCTTCGGAATTATTAACTGCTAAAACTTCCCGGACTGGAGTGTCTAATACCATGGAATGCGGACAGTGGAATGGGGAGTTTAAATGAACCGTCCATGTCCGAGTCTCCAGGACAGCGCCATGGTATTTTAGCCATGACATCCCTAAGATTGCATCAATCTTTTGTCCCATTAGGATTATCAAGGTGGTGGGATATAGTTTCCCACCTAAGCACAGAGGTGCTTTTGGAATCATCATATTAGCTGAAATCTTCCCTCCCGGTGAGCAGATCATATAAGTGCAGTTGGTTGGGAAGACTTGCATTTGATGCTTAGCCACATAGGATGCACTTATAAAGCTGTGGGTTGCACCAGAATCAAACAATATTACGATGGCTTGATTGTTGAGAGTAAACGTACCCGCCAGCACGTTGTCTCCCTCTGGGGCGTCCTCATTGTCGAGGTTGCGGACACCCCCAGTCCGCTGACCAACCTTCTTCACCGGAGGTCGGCCTTGAGCACCGCCCTGGAACTGGGCTTGCCCGCTGCTCTGATGCCCCTGGGGACAGTCCTTCGCGAAGTGGCCCGCCTGGCCACACGTGAAGCAGGTAAAACGGGGCGGTCCCCCGCTGATCGGTGGACGGAATCCCGGGGCGCGTTGTGGCGGTGGAAACGCCCGGGGTACTGTCTGCTGCTGCTGTTTCTGCTGCTGTCTTGGTGGTAGCATCGGTGGACGGAACGGAGGTGACTGAAAAGGACGTCCCCCGAACCGTTGAGGTCGCGCTGGTGGATGCCACTGCTGCCCGGATGGTGTCCGATACACCATACGGTACTTCTGGGGAGCGCCACTCCCACCGCTGGGTGGGGCGCTGCGCTTCCGCTGCTCAGCTGCCAACTCCCGCTGAGCATCCTCTTGCATGATCGCGGCATTGACTAAGTCGTTGAATGTGCCGCGATTCCACTGAACGAGATGGGTCTTCATTTCGGGGTGTAACCCCCGATAGAAGTGCTCCCGCTTTTTCTCCTCGGTGGAGATGTAGTCTGACGCATATTGCGCCAGATGGTTGAAGGCACAGGAGTAGTCATGGGCACTCCTCCCGCCCTGCTTCAGCTCCAAGAATTCTTGGAACTTCCTCTTCATGATTCCGGGAGGAATATGATAGGCGCGAAACGCCTCCCGGAACTCTTGCCATTCCACGGCATGGCCAGCCGGACGTGAGGCAACATAGTTCGCCCACCATGCACCAGCGGCACCGTGGAGTTGCTGCGCTGTGAACAGAGTCTTCTGCCACTCCGTACATTGGAGCAGCCCGAACTTGGACTCGATGGTCCGCAGCCAGTTGTCCACCTCCAGTGGTTCTTCGGCTTCGGTGAACACTGGAGGGTGCGTACTCATGAAATCCGAGTACGACACTTTACGGGGCTCACGAGGCCCTCGCTCTTGACGTCCCCCCGTCTGGGACGTATTCTGCACGATCGTGTGGAGCAGGTCGGTCTGCTCCTCACGACCTCCCACCAGTGCCGCTATCACATCCGCTAGAGTAAGCGGAGGCGGCGGTGGTGGCTGCTGCTGCGGGGTGCTGTCATAGGCCGGTGGCTGGGAGTCATCACCTCCCTGTTGGCTAGAGCCACCAACCTCGTGCGTGGTCCTAGTGTGAACCATCTGCAACCATACGACAATAATCATCAGTCCCGCAACATATTGCATGCAGTCAAATACAATAGGCATAAACCATAATGACAATAAAACATGCGATACATCTCGTATGTAGATAATGTAATAACTTTGCACAAGCTACACCATTACCAGACCAAATACAAGCTAGTTACATCCAACTTGATGAACCTCCACTTTGGAAGCTCACCATAACTAGGTTTGGTCACTACGAGATATTACTATCGCTTTGTCATCACGTATACCACCCTTAGGGTCCAACACCCTCTCCAATGAGTTCAACTGTCATTCTTCTGTCAGAATGACCAGTATCTACCTATTCCAAGTTTTGATCTGGTTCTGGACATTTTCATGACTCAAGTTGAACACCAAAGTTAAATTTAACTTCAGTATCTTTCCAACGAGTATTCATTTGCCCCCAGATCAGCTTTGGTTAAAAAGTTATGCTAATTCAAAGTCAGCAGAATTTCTGGAAGAATTTTAACAGCACCTCCTTTGGAAGTTACTGTTTTCCATTCTAGTTTCCACTGAAATCTGTGCCGAAACTTCAGAAACATTGAATTGCAAAGATATCACACATCTTCTACTCTTTCTAAGGATGTATCATATGCAATTTTAGATTTTTCTACTGGGAGTTATGTTTGAAAAACAGAACAGTTCAGACAATGTTTTACTCTGTCCTGGTTCTGGACAGTTTACATTCCTCTGGGATTTCAGCCATCTTAAGTTGTGTTTCAGCTCTGGAAGTCTACAACAAAGTTGTAGGGTACTCAAATACCTTTCCAGAACTATATGCCCCACCTCCCTGGGCTAAAAGACCTGTGAGTTATGCTCTGTTGAAGATCAGCAACTTGCTGCCCAAAACAGAGCACTCTGTTTTTCAGTCTTTTGGAACTACACTCAACACCCTCCAATTTTTCTACCCAACCAGGGTCCTAAATGTTGAACCTAGTGATTTTAATTCCTTGTTATCATTTTTCTCATGCATACGCCTACAATATCTCGGTACTACGTTCCTCACAAAAGAAAATCCTAACCGGATTATACCGGCATATACGTCTCAAGTGTGGCACTAAGCGGTCTCTCGCACACGTTTACTACACGAATACATGCGTGGTTAGTACCTGCAGAAGACCACACAATAGTGATGCACTCAAAGGTTGTTCATTTCAGGCAGTTCCATATTTAAAAGTAAATACAAACGCCCGTATCATTGCCATACGGCCGTCCTTGAGTTAGGTCACGTCTCAAGGTACGTGATCGTGTTTCAACACCACACGACGGGGAACCCGAGTATGTCATGAACGGGTCGTCACGGTTGGGAATGTTATCAACCCAACAGATACCACCTACTGCCCTGCAGGGCACGCCGATGGAAAGCGCTGCGTATGTCCTCCTGGGCTGTTTCCAGACGAACACACTCTCGCATTACTGACCACGCGATGGGGTCTCCACTTACTTGCCTAATGCACACTAGGGATCAGCGTTGCATATGAACTCATGGACACGAAGAGTCCAAGAGGTTCATATTGACGTCTCACACCAAGCTGTGAGATCCATCCCTGAACCACGTTCCTCGTCAGGGGGAGCTAACCGAAATTGAACCGCTTTCGGTGGCGTTCCTTACCAAACTTACAAGAGCGTAGGTGTGTCGTTACATAATTGAAATTCAGAATTATAACACATAAGTTAGTCTTTGCCACTTTAAGTAACTATTCTAATATAGTCCTTACTTGGGCAACTACCGAACCTCACTGTAAACCTAAGTTTTCCTGTAATAAGGTTCTTAAGTACTGTGCTATCCCCAATGCAGCTCTGATACCAGGCTGTGGCGGACCGGAATCCGCTCATCCAGGATCGCAGAGGGTGGTGCCGCGCGATGCGACACCCGACAGCACACGTCATAAGAACACATTATATTACATGGGAAAAACAAACTGAATGTACAAAATAGTACACTTCTCAGTTACAAACTAGGGTCTTTATTACACAGCGGAAGTTTCTTTTATACAACTCACGCCCGCCTATCTAGCAAAAGTGGTTGCCCAGCCCTAGGGCAACCCACACTAGCTGCACTCCTCAGCTCAGCGCGGCGTGTACGGCTCCCACTCAGCCGTGGTCCCCGACGGAGGGTAACCCTCGCCGGTGGACTCGTACTCCGAGTCCGTGGGTGGCTCCTCACCTGAAAAACACTTAAGCAGCAACCGTGAGCACGAAGGCTCAGCAAGGCTTAACCGACTCACCTAAGCATGAAACTCTACATGAGGTGTACCATGACATAGGATAGCAATGTTGCAGCAAATGGACACGCCTACAAGTTCATCCTTAGTTCATCTTTTAGCAACAAGTTAACGGTTCATGAAGCTGAAATTTAGTGGGCAATATTTGGTGGCACACATGTAGCAATACAATTATTTCATATCAGCAATATGGAATCATAACATTTCATTCATTAGTCTACGTTACGACGCAGTGAACAAGCGGTACTCGTCACCGCGAGGGACGGCGAATCGACTCGATATACACCTGCAGGGAAACCCAAAGAGCACGTCGCGTACGCCCATCCGTGGAGCTGCACAGCACGCTCACTCAATGTCGTACGGGACAACCTTTCACCCAACAGCCCAAACGGCGAACCGGTCGCACCGAAACGAGCAGGAGGTTCCCCACACGGAGCATCTCTCTATGCCCGTTGGCGATTTCCACCTTGCTGCCCTCAACCTACACCTATAAATCGGTGTGCTATGCCTCGACGCCCGGAGGTTTAGGCTACATCGGTTTATCGGGGCCCATATATCCGATATGCCTTCGGTACGTTCAATACTTGTTCAGCAGGGCCGCACATGGATCGGTCCTCAATCGACACGGGCAGGGATGCACACACAAGACTCCCTCTTGCTGCGCCCTAGCCCCTGCCTAGTCTCATTTTCATTACTAAAGTGATCTCGCGTCACTCAACCGAACCCGTGTGTCCCAATGCCTATCTCGTGAGTAGATTCCAACTACTCGACTTGTACCGAAGTCCTATGACTCATTAAGCCTAGCCTGTCTACTCGAGGTCCTTGACACTACCCTCACTCTTTTAGGAACCTTTGGTTATGCAAGTGGGGTTTCATTCATCCTATACCTAATGCACATACATACTTCATATGACACATGTAAACAAAATAAGACTTATAAAAGGTTAATGCAAACCGGGGCTTGCCTTGTTGCTGCTGGTCAGTAGTTAGCTCTTCTTCCGGAAGGAGGAAGTCCAGCACTTCCGGAGTCTCTTCTTCAGTGACTACACGTTTATTGAAAAACTACATGTAAATTTAAATGAAATGTGTGAACTTGAATACATAATTGCTAATAACTCTCGCTAGCCCTTCCCTTTGGTTCTGAAATTTTTATTGTGGCTTGGTAGGGTCCTAACCAGAGTCTTGACCAAGTTTCATTTGAAACAAAGTTCATTTGAACCTTGTACAAATAAAAGCCCATTTGGTCAATATTTGAGCCTCTGAATAATTCCAGGGGTTTTCATGGCTCCAACCATTACTTTCTGGAAACTAGACTTTAAGATGGTTCTAATGGAGATGGTTTCATGGTATTTGAAGAATTCTACAGAAAGTTATGCCCTAATTAAGATTTGAGAAAATCTGAAAAATGTTTCTGTACATTTTTCTATTTTCTCAGGGCAGTTCTTTTAATCACCCAATTAGGGTAACTAAATGAACTTGGATGAGTCCGAAAATTTTACTGAGATTCAGGGATTTTTCAAAGAACCTTTCAGGCAAATTTCAGAATTTTTCATGAAGTAGTTCTAAAGATAAAATTCCCAATAATTTAAAATTTAGGGATTTAATTCTAGAAAACTATTCACTTTCATGAGATGAATTTGGTATTGCTGGAAAGTACTCAGAATTCTGAGTTCAGCAAAATTTGGTTCATCGAATTTGGAGTTTCCTAGCCAAAGTTCTATGTATTTGAAGTTTGAACTAAAACTGGAAATTCCAAAAATGTTTAAATCCTGCGGGTGGGACCCACTCCTTGAGCCGGCCCACTCAGAAAGCGGCCACACCGCAGCCCACGGGGTTTTACCCACGCTGCCGCACCGAATCCCGGCCGCAAACCCGATCCCCACGCGAGATCAGAGGCTGACCGGTGGACCCGGCCCCCCCTTCGTCTACCTCGCGCTCTCCCGCAGTTCCCGCGGCGGCGCTTCGCCGGAGCGCTCGCCGCCGGGATTTTCCCTGCCCGACCTTCGACAAAACTTGCCGCCTGTGCCTAACTCGACTCGGAGAACATGCTGGTGCCCTCACCGGAGCTCGGCAATGGCCGGAACTATGCCCGCGACGGTGACAGAGCTTCCTTATACTCCGGTGACGTCGTACGGACTACTCCTGGCCTTATTTCTCAAGCAGTTTGCTCCTACAGCTCCGCCGTGGCATGCTGCGCACGGATATGAGCTTGGTTGGCCATGGAAATGGCCGGAACTAGGACCTCACCGTCAACCTAGGCCTGATATCGGCTGTTGCTCGAAAAACTTGGATATCAGCGCAAAGACTCGACGGTTTTCGATGGTTTTGGATCCTAGGTGGCCGTGGGGACGTGTAGAACCTATGCTCAGCTGGGTTTACGCCGTGCAGGACCGATCGCCGTGAATTTCAGCATTTCTGCTCACTCGTTTTTGTCGAGCACCGAGGACTAGACGGGGAAATACTCCCCCTACAAAGCATGGAAGAGGGTAGGGTCTTCACCGTGAGTTCGAGCAGTCCCCGGCGCGTATCTTTGCTGTTGAGCTCCGGTCGCGAGGTCGCCTGGATCAACGGCGCGACGAGGAGCTGAGGGGAGCGGCGGGTGCCGTTTTTCGTTTCGGGTGGGAACGAGCAGAGCGGAGGAGATGAGGCCGGCTCACGTGGGCTGGGAACTTAAACCGCGTCGGGCACGCGTGCGCTCGGTCGCCGAGCAGGAGGTGGCGAGGTGAGGCGGTCGGACGCCGGTGCTGTCCACAGCTGGCGCGAGGTGTTCGACCAACGTCGGGAGAAAAACAGCCACGCTCGGTTTGGGAAGCAAGTTTCCCCCACTGACTTGTGGGCCCACTCTCCCCCTAATCCTCTCTTCTCAATTTCTTTTGTAAATATCCCAGCAACTACACATTGAATGAGAGACTTAGCCCCCAAGTCTTGGTTTGAATTTGAGTTCTAAAATTCAAACTTTGTTTGGTTAAATTTGCTTCATGTTTAAACTGAAATTCAAATTCAGTTTTGAATTATTGCAAATTTGGCTCCCGACAAGATGAACTCCAATGGGGATGAAATTTGGTGGGCTTACTCAGAAAAATGTGCTGAGTTTGAATATGAAGCTAACTTTTGAATTTGAGTGATGAAAGTTGCTGCAATTTGAATTTACATTCAAATTGGCCTCTTTTCCAAATACCTCCAAAAGTGCCTCAAAAAGTGTTGAATTTACATGAAACTTGGACTGAACCTCCCCAAGACTTTTCAAATTCTAGGGGTGAGCTCAACCTCTCATGTTCATGTGTAGAAACCCTACTTTGTGAAAGTGAAGGCTTTCCCCTCTAATCACTCTTTTGATGGAGGTTACTTGCTCATCACTATATTTCCTAAGATGTCCACAATAAAAACTGTGGTGTTGTGAGGTGAAGAAAAGTTTTTGCAAGTCCCTTTTATTGGGCTTTTACAACACCAACGGTTGTGTACTGGTATAATGGAGGTTCTGCAGTCGCCGACGGGTGACGAAATCACAAACTTGTGGGTAAAGAGGTGCAAACTCTGCAGAGTCTAAAACTATCATGATAGCCGAGCTTACGGTCACGAGCGCATGGCCAACTTCCATGAGATGGGTTGCATGACTGTTGAGTCATGGCAACGAGGTTGGACGGTGTAAGACGAAATTGTTTATGAGATGAAATGGTAGAGAATATGAGATGGTATTCGTGAGATGGTAGAGAATACGAGAAGGTATTCGTGAGCAAAAATGAGGTTGATTAATGTCTGGTTGGGACATGGAAGGTAATGAACACAATGGAGGTATGATTGATATTTTAATACATATTGGGATTACATTTGCTTAAAGATAAGTTGCTGTTTTATCATGGTTTTGATAAATAACTTTGCTTTCTGCAATGAGCCTTTTTATACCTACCTTGTTGTGAGGCACATATCATATTTTTCCGCACTTGCTGAGTACACCATTGTACTCAAACTTGCATCATTACTTCATCATTAGAAACAGGAGAAGATTACTATGAAGATCAGGTGGAGCATTAAGGCGTGTAATCTGTCCTCAACCTTGCCTGTGGGAATGGAGTAGAGATGGAGCCACTGCTGCCTAGAATTGCTTCCGCATTAGTTAGATTGCTTCCGCATTAGTTGACACGACCCCACGGTCTTGTCGAGCCAGGATCACGCTGAGGGGTGCTGCGTTGCACAGCACCCGATAACACACGTCAAAGGTACAAAGCGGAAGCGAAATTTTATTACATAAACAAGTTTATGAACATGTTTACAACAAAATAAGTCCAGTCTACACTCACGGGCGTAGACTACGCGTCAAGTCCATGTTCAGCCCTTGAACGTGTACTTGCTAGCACACACACACACTAACTCTGCGGCGTGCACGACTCCCACTCGAAGGGGTTCCCCTCCTGGGGTTCCGTCTCTTCCTCGGGAGTCCCTTCCTCATATAACCCTGCAAAAGCTTCAAACACAAGCAGTGAGCACGAAGGCTCAGCAAGTCTGACCCGTCTCACCTAAACATGACACTTCTACATGAGGGGTGATGGGTTACATGAGGTAAAAATCATTTGCAAAGGACTCGCCTAATTAGTGGAACCTTGCTTTCAAGTTTTAGCAGCAGTTTGTGGAGAACCTTACGCTAAGGCACATGAGAGAGCCGCAATCAAACAACAAACGCATTTCTCTCATGTACTTTGCCCAAAGTTGAAATGAACTTTAGTTAGCGCTAAACTACAGCAAGTCATTAGCAATCAAGTTCATCTTTCAATCAGCAACATTTTTAACATGTAACTAGCCTATTCTTTCTACATCACGGTACAGTGAACAAGTGGTACTCACTGACCGCGAGAGACGGCGATTATAATCGATTTACACCTGCAGGGTTACCCGAACAACCTGTCACGTACGCCCGTACTCGATGTTGCCTACAACAATCATCACGGACGCCGTACGCAACTACCTTTCACCCGTCAGCCAAATATTGAACCGGTCCCATCGTCTCGAGCACGAGGTCTATGCCCGCGCATCTCAGTGCCGCCAGCCGATTTACACCTCAAGCTCTCAACCTACCCTCTGAACGACGGGCAATGCCTCAATACCCAGCTACCCGAGTTACATCGGTTTCCCGGTTCCCATATAGCCGGTAGGTCTTCGGTACTGTTCTAGCTTGTTCAACAGGCCCGCACACAGCTCGGTCCTCAATCGACACAAGTGGAGCTACAGCACACAGGCCCCAAAGTCCTGCAGCCCTTACCCTCCGCTTGGTCTCATTTTCTTGCCATGTGTTTCATGTGCTATCACTACCCGAGTCGAGTGCCTCTAGCCTATGCTCGCGAGTAGTTCCAACTACTCGACTTGTACCGAATCCTACACTATCTTATCCTTGCAGTAGCTAACGGGGTTTGCAATCCTAAACCCAACCCATGGTGTTCTTGGCTATGCAATTGGGTTTCCAAACAAGACTCTAATGCAAAGAATAAAGTAAACAAGTATGTGCTCAAAACAATAAAAATTTGTAAAAAGGTTAATGCAAACCGGAGCTTGCCTTGCTGCTCTTGGTCGTAGGCTAGTTGTTCCTCCGGAGTAACAAAGTCTAGAACTTCGGGTTCCTCCTCGACCTTAGCGACTACATGTTAGAAGAAACATATGTATCAATTTAAATGTGTTCGTATTAAGTTTTAAACTTGTGAAGCTTATAAGTCCCACTAGATAAACTCTATGACTGTGAAACTTTTACTGTGGCTTGGTTACAACCTAAATAGAGACTTGGTCAAGTTTTATTTGCAGCAAAGCTCATTTGAGCCCTCCACAATTAATTATGTCCTTAACCTTAATTGGAACTCTTAGGGTGCTCTAAGGATTTTCATGAAACAAACTATTACTTTCTGAAAACTATATTTTCAGAGGGTTCTAATGGAGTTGGTCTCACTTAATTTGAAGGTTCCTAGCTAAAGATATGAGCTAAACAATTTCAGAGAAAATTCTGAAAATGTTTCTGAACATTTTCTATTTTCTCTGGAACAGTTTCACTAATCACACCATTAGGTGGATTAAATGAGCTCCAATGGGTCTGAAATTTTTATTGTAGTTCAGGGATATTTTGGTGAACCTCGCAGAAAAATTCCAGGATTTTTCTCCAAAGGATTCTCTAGTTAAAATTCCAAATAGTTCAAATTTTGAGGAATTAATTATGGAAAAATAAGGAATTTCATGAAGTGAAACTTGATTTGCTAGAAAGTGCTCAGAGAGCTGAATCCAACAAAATTTGGTTCACTCGATTTGAAACTTTCTAGCCAAAGTTATAAGGATTTGAAGTTTGAACTGAAACTGAAATTCGGGGAAAAGTTTAAATTCCTGCTCGTGGGCCCCGCACACAGTGCGTCGTCTCCCTTCTCGCGCCAACTGCGCGGCGGCGGCGATCTCCGGCGACCTTCGCCGGAACCGAGTTCCCGGCCACCCCCCGGCCCGAAACTCGCCGCCTGCCCCTTTACTGATCCCCTGGACTCGATGGTGGGGTCGCCGGCCGCCGGCGATGACCGGAAACCCGTGCGCACCGGTGACAGCACCTGCTAGGGTTCCGGTGAGGTCGGTCCCGCTCTCCCGTGCACCAAATCGACCGGGAATCGGTCGGAGAGCATCAGTAGAGCATGGGAAACACGAACCAGGGCTGGGTGGAAGCTAGAAATACCGGCAACTAGGCTCTCGACGGTGAGCCGAGGTGTTCAGCCATGGCGGCGGGGAAATCGGCCATATCATGGCCGATTCTTGATGGTTTCCTCTGATTCCAGTTCGAGCATGGGCGCTATCGTGCGTAGAAGCTACTAGGGAACGAGCTCGTCCAATCCTCGAGTATAGAGCACGAATTTCACCCGAAGGTGAGCTCGGTCCTTATGAACTGATCAAGAGTAAATTTGGAAATTCTCGGCCGAGGGTTGTTCAATCGCCAAACGGCTTTCGGCTACTCCATCTACATGCAGTCACACACCTTTCTTGTGCAGAGAAGAGGACGTGACAACGGCTGTGTTGTGCTGTCCACGAGAGCACGATCGGGGGCGATGCTTGGTTCGCCGGAGAAATGGTTCGGTACAGCTCGAGGATGCTTGCTCACTGGCAAACACGGCGTCTAGGAGGTTGCTCACAATCTCCTGGTGCCATTTTGCTGTGGAGGAGGCTGTGCTTGCGAGTGATCGGGCTTGATCAAGCGTGAGCTCGAGCGGCGGCGGTTGCAGTGGAAGAACAGGTCGAGCACGTCGGCAGCTCGGGGAATGTGCGATCGAAGCACGCCGGGGAGGGGATAAGTAGCCTGGTGACTGGTCTCCGGCTTGGGGCGCGCAGCAGGAGCTGGCGCCGGCTGCCCCCCCCCCCCCCAGTGGCGCGCGCACACTGCACCCGGGAACCGATTGAGCTGTGTTTCACTCGGTTTGTGTTGAAGTGGTGGCTGACATGTGGGTCTCACTTCCAGTTTTAACCTCTGAAATTTACTCCTAATCACTGTTGTAAACAGTGAGCCCCATAGTACCCCTGGTAATTCAAATTATACACCCATGAGCCATTTGAATTGATCAAAGTTCAAATGAGGTTTGGTTTGAATGAATTTCAGCACAAGTTCAGTTTGAAATTCAAATAAAGTTTGAATTTCCCCCACTTAGCTCATGTCAAGATCAACTCCAAATGGAGTGAAAATTGGTGTGTGGGCTCACAAAAATGTGCTGAGTAAGAATATGCCTCCCACTTTTGAATTCATGGGATAAAAACAGTTTGAATTTGAATATGGTTTCAAACTGCCCTCTTTCTAACTATACCCAAAATGACCTCAAAAAGGTTTTGAATTTGGGTGAAACTTGGCATGGACATCCTTAGCAAAGTGTAGGAGTTTTCATATGTCCAGCCCACCTATATCACATGTGGTAAATACCACTTTTGCAATGTGTGAGTTTGTTCTCTAATGAGTATGTTGATGGTGGTTACTTGCTCTTCATTTGTGTTCATCATCTCTCCTCAAATGAGGTGTGTGTGTATGGTGATGAACACTTCAATTATGTGTCAAAAACTGAGGCCCTTACATTCCTCCCCCCTTAAAAGAATCTCGTCCCGAGATTATAAGGTGAAGATGAGAGAGAGGACGGTGGAAAATTACCGGATATGCGACGTGAAAAAGTCGGGGTAGTTAGCACGAAGAAATTCTTCGCTCTCCCATGTCGCTTCATCCATGGAGTGATTACTCCATAGAACCTTGTAGAACCACAACGTACGGTTGCGTGTGGTTCGGGCCTTTTCATCGATAACCTGCACCGGTTCCTCCCGATAAGTGAGATCCGGTTGCAGCTCTTCAATATCCTCCAGCTGAACGGTAGTTAATAGCTTAAGACACTTCCTCAGCTGGGCAATGTGAAAGACGTCGTGCACACCGGAAAGTGCTTCTAGTAATTTCAGCCGGTATGCCACTGATCCACATCTTTCAGTAATCTGGAATGGACCGATGAATCGGGGTGCCAACTTTCCTCTCACCCCAAATCTGTTTACGCCCTTCATTGGAGACACCCGTAGGTATACGTGATATCCAACTTCGAATTGTAACGGGCGCCTTCTCCGGTCCGCATACTGTTTTTGACGGGATTGGGCGGCTTTTAGGTTCGCTTGAATCAGTCGAACCTTCTCTTCCGCGTTGTTGACAAGGTCAATCCCGAAGGTAACCCTTTCGCCAGACTCACACCAATTCAATGGTGTGCGGAATTTCCTCCCGTATAGCGCCTCATAGGGCGCCATCTTAATGCTGGCTTGGTACCCATTGTTGTACGAGAACTCGGCTAACAGCAAGTGATCATCCCAAATCTTGCCGTGGTTGATAGCGCAAGCCCGTAGCATGTCTTCTAAGATCTGGTTTACCCGCTCGGCTTGCCCATCCGTCTGCGGGTGGTAGGCTGAACTACGGATCAGCTTCGTCCCCAAGGCAGCGTGCAGCTGCTCCCAAAAACGGGACACAAATAAAGTGCCCCGATCCGATATGATAGTACGGGGTACGCCGTGCAAGCATAGGATCCGTGAGATGTACAGTTCAGCGTACTTCTTGGCGTGGTAGTTGGTGTTGACCGGGATGAAATGGGCAACTTTGGTGAGCCGATCGATGATCACCCACACAGAATCATGTTTCTGCAAGGTGGTGGGTAAACCGACGATGAAATCCATGCTCACGTCCTCCCACTTCCAGGCAGGAACGCCCAGTGGTTGTAGCAGTCCCGGTTTCCGCATGTGGTCTGCCTTCACCCTTCGACATGTATCACACTCGGACACGTATTTTGCAGTCTCTCGCTTCATCCGTGTCCACCAAAACTTGCTTCTGAGTTCTTGATACATATTGTTGCTGCCGGGGTGAATAGAAAACTTTGATAAGTGAGCCTCATCAAAGATTTTCTTCCGTAATTCCGGGTTACGGGGTACGACGATCCGGTCCTTGAACCATAGGATGCCGTCTCCGTCCTTCCGGAAACATTTCAGCTCCCCACTGTCTACACGTCTCCGCAAATTTGACATGCCCTTGTCATTCTTCTGGGCTGCCACTATCTCTTCACGGATGGTGGGGATCAAAGCTAGGTTGTAGAGAGCTCCGTGTGGAATCACATGTAGTGGTGGTTCGCTCTCTTCCAACGGTGTGATGGTCAGATTGTTGATGTATGACTTGCGGCTCAGCGCATCTGCCACTACGTTTGCCTTGCCCGGATGATAATGGATCTCTATTTCATAATCCTTTATCAGTTCTAACCATCTTCGTTGCCTCATGTTCAGCTCCTTCTGAGTGAATATGTACTTGAGGCTTTTGTGTCGGTATATAAATGTACGAGGTTACCGAGTAGGTAGTGCCTCCACATTTTCAGTGCAAGTACCACGGCAGCGAGCTCCAAATCGTGGGTTGGATAATTCTGGTCATGGTTTCTAAGCTGCCGTGATCCATACGCGACCACTCTTCAGTCTTGCATCAGCACACATCCGAGCCCAATGTCGGATGCATCGCAGTACACATCGAACGGTTTTGTTGTGTCTGGCTGCGCCAAAACCGGTGCTGATGTCAGGTGCTTAACTAAAGCCTTGAATGCTGCTTCACATGTTTTACTCCAAACATATTTGGTAGCCTTCTTCAGCAGCTCTGTCATTGGCTTGGCAATCTTCGAGAAGTTCGGAATGAACCTCCGATAATATCCCGCGAGTCCGAGGAAACTCCGTACCTCGTGAACAGTTCTCGGGGATTTCCAATTCAGCACTTGAGTGATCTTGCTCGGGTCTACAGTGATACCCTCCGCTGAGATGATATGCCCGAGGAAAGGCACTTGCGATATCCAGAACTCGCATTTGCTGAATTTCGCGTATAACTTGTGATCCCGCAGCCATTGCAAGACTATACGCAGATGTTTCTTGTGATCTTCCTCTGACTTGGAATATACCAGGATGTCGTCGATGAAGACCACGACAAACTTGTCCAGCTCCGGCATGAATACCGAGTTCATCAAGTACATGAAGTGAGCTGGAGCATTGGTAAGGCCGAAGGACATGACCAGGTACTCATAAAGTCTGTACCTTGTCGAGAAAGCTGTCTTTGGAATGTCCTCCGCCCTTATCTTAATCTGATGGTACCCGGATCTTAAGTCCGTCTTGGAAAAGATCTTTGCTTCGACCAACTGATCAAACAACATGTCGATCCGTGGCAACGGGTACTTGTTCTTGATGGTTACGGCATTTAATGGACGATAGTCCACGCAAAGCCGTAACGTCTCATCCTTCTTCTTCACAAACAATGCCGAACATCCCCATGGTGACGAGCTTGGCCTAATAAAACCCTTCTCCGTGAGCTGAGTCTTCAATTCAGCCAACTCCTTGGGCGCCATCTTGTACGGCCTTCGGGATATCGGCATGGTTCCCGGTGCAAGTTCAATCTTGAACTCCACCTCTCTATCGGGTGGCATCCCCGGCAAATCATCCGGGAATACGTCAGGGAACTCTCGTACCACTGGAATATCTTCCAATCTGATGGTTGTGGCTTGATAGACACTTGGAAGTTTTATTTCTGGACTGTCCAGAAATAATGAGTGAGAACCGTGCACCTCTGAGTTTAAGTGCACGACTCGAAGGACGGTGTCTAAAACAGCGCCATGGCGGGTTAACCACGACATCCCTAGGATGACATCGACCTTCTGTCCCTCTAAGATAATGAGAGACGTGGGGTACACTCTACCCGCTAAGCATAATGATGCTTTGGAGACCATTACGCTTGCTGAAATCTTCCCACCCGGTGAACAAATTAAATATGGACTATCGGTGGGTAGTATTGGCAAGCTGTGTTTAGCAATGAAAGCTTGGCTAATAAAACTATGCGTGGCGCCTGAATCAAACAGTACTATAGCGGGATGCTGGTGGAGTTGGAACATACCCGCAAGGATTGGCTCGCCCTCCGGCACGTCCTCAATGGCAAGCTGGTGGACGGTAACGGGCCTAGGGTTTGCCCGCCGCGCATTAGTAGGGTTCCGGGGTTGATTCCTCCCCGGAAACTGCAGTGCCACTCCGCCGCCTTGCCTCTCCGGACAACTGCTCGCGAAGTGTCCTGGACGACCACACTTGTAACATGTGGCCGCTGCTGGTGGAGTGCTCGGTGGATGAAAGCCCGGCATGCGTTGCTGAGGTGCAAACGCATGCGGCATCGCCCGCTGCTGCTGTTGTTGTTGCGGTGGTACTGGCAGTGCCGGCCTGAATGCCGGTGAAGAGTACGGCCGACTGCAGAACGGCATCGACCGCTGTGGTGGTTGCCAGTGTGGACCCGATGGTGGGCGATTCACCATCCGAAACTTCTGAGAAGGACCGCCTCCTTCTCCGCTGCTTTGCGGCGCACTTCGCTTTCGCTCCGCCGCCGCTAACTCCTTGCCGGAGTCCTCCTGAACAATCACAGCATCAATGATGTCGTTGAGGCTGCAGCGATTGAACATCGCCAACTTGTCCTTCAGGAGCGGATTAAGACCCTGGTAGAAGTGGTCCCGCCGCTTCTCGTCAGTATCTGCGTGATATGACGCGTAAAGCGCGAGATCGTTGAACGCCCTGGAATATTCCAGCGCGTTCCGGCTCCCTTGCTGCAGGTGCAGGAACTCCTGCGTCTTCCTCTTCATTAAACCTGGCGGTATATGATAGGCCCTGAAGGCCGTCCGAAACTCCGTCCAGGTCATCACTCGGTCGGTGGGCTGTGAAGCACAGAAGTTGGCCCACCACGTGCTCGCGGATCCTTGGAGCTGCTGGACCGCAAACTGAGTCTTGCGCTGCTCGCTTATCTGGAGCAGCCCGAACTTCATCTCTATGGCGCGGAGCCAGTTGTCCGCGTCAAGTGGTTCATCCGCCCTTGAGAATACCGGGGGATGAGTAGCCAGGAAGTCGGAGTAGGAGCTCTGTTGGTGCTCCTCACGATCTTGACGTCTCTCTGGGCGAGACGTATTGGCGATAAGCGTTTGCAGCAACTCCCTGTGCTGCTGATGTGAACCCGCCATTGCCGCGACGATGTCAGTCAATGTAACCGTTGGCAGTGGCGGTGGCGGTGTTTGCTGTTGCTGTTGCTGCTGCTGCTGCTGTCCCGAGGAGTCCTCGGGAGGTGGTTGGGAGGTCTCTCCCCCTTGGCTAGTACCCCCAACATCAGGGTTGGCACGAGTACGCGTCATTCTGAAATTCAAAACAGCAGCAATTAGCACATGTCTTACTTAAAATTCCATAAGCAACAGTAGGTATTGAAGTGACACATGATTGATTTGCACAACATTCACATATATTGATAAAGCATAAACTTTATACAAGATACATTATTCTCGGGTCTCCGAGAAGTCGTGCTCATGTCGTCACTACCTATACATACGCTACTGTCTACACGACATGTCACCGATTACAAAAGTTGGGTTACGCTACCCTAGCTGCCCTACATGGCAACCATAACCCCCTATTTGGAGTAGAACTCGACCTCCTGTGGGTCGTCCTCCTCCGGTACCTCTGCTGGTGGCTCTGGATCTACCACCTCTTCTCCCATCCCGGGTTCTCCCATTGCTGGAAGGCCCAAGACCACCGGTATGCCCAATACCGGAGGTACGAGGTCCTGCAAAGCATGCACCTCGTCCATAGCCTGGTTATAACCTTCTTCCCAGCCTTGCCCTTCCTCAATAGCGTCGTCCCGCTCTTGAGTAAGTTCCTCGTTCTGCTGGGTCAGATTTTGTACCAGTTCTTGTAACGCCGCGATGTTGACACGGCTTTTTCTCTTCGCCTTCTTCAGACGATGCAACTGATTATGCTGTTCATTCAGTCGCTTGATCGTCGGAAGGAGCACATTGCGGAGTGCGCTGTGAGCACTCTCGAAATGGTCTCCACGGCTCGTGCTCTCCTTGAGCTTCGTGGCGAGATGCTCCGTATGAACAGCTTGGCTGTCCATCACGGCGTTTCCCGCCCTCATCTTGAGGCTGAGATTTGCCTCCGCGGGGTTGTACCTTGGGCAACTCGGGTCCGTTGCCCCCAGGTACCTCTCTTCCCACACATGCTGAGCCCGTCCCTCCACCGGAACGAGCGCGTATGGAGTGCCCCCCATAGCCTGCACGTGTAGTTGGCAGAAACGTGACATGGTGTCACGGGCTGCCACTTGCCACATCCCTTCCGGTTGTCTTCCTCTCACCGTGACGGTGAACGGCACCCAACCGGGTGGTGTAGGTCCTGCAGGGACTTCGACATGGATTGTCCACGTCTTGTTTCCCTCTTCGCCTTCTTCCTTGGCGAAGTACTGCGGCATCTGGTTGTACCCGAAATATTGAAGCATCCGCCTCAATGCTTCCGGATAGCCGCTACGGTGAGAACAGTGGGACACCACCCACCCGTTCTCCAATTACTTATCTGCTGTCATCTGTAAAAATATATTTGAGAAATATCAAATATTTATTTAAACAGTAAACCATTGAGTTATAACATAAGACATGTCATTGAACCCATAAAACTTGGAAACATAGTTCAAATTTTAAACAAATTTGACTGCTGATCTGCTGTTCCCATGACAGCCCTGACCAGTTTCCATTTCAACCTGATTTAGGCCATGTTGAAGAAAAACCAATTCTGGAGCTCAACATCAAAGTTAAATCTAACTTCAATAACTTTCCAGAAAGTATTTGCTTGGCCTAAGATCTGTCCTGGTTCAAAGGTTATGAGATGTCAAAGTTACCAGGATTTCTGAAGAAAATTCGACAGCACCTCCCTGCTTTAGGTACTGATTTGATCCAAGAATCCCAGTTAATTCTGTTCCTAATCTGACAAAACTTTCTGTTACAAAGTTGTAACCTATCTCATAATATTTCCAGAACTACCTCATTTTCTATTTTTGGATTTTTATGCAGGAAGTTATGCTTAATTTACAGAGAGTCTACAGAGAGTCTTTACTCTGTCCTGTTTTCTGGACAGTTTCAACTCTACTGCATTTTTCGAGTGGTTAAGGGATGAAACACCTATGGACCTAAACAGAAAAGTTGTAAAGCTCTTCGAAAGCTTTCCAGAAATGTATCATACGACCCCAATCTCGAAAGAACTCAACCTCTAACCTCTGGTTAACTTCAGTCTTAATTTAGCTGAAAACAGAGTGCTCTGTCCTTAACAACCTATAAGTTGAAAACTTGTTAACTTTGAATATCCTGTTCAAGGGAAAGAGTTACATCAATTTTTACTGCTTTGGATCAAAACCTTCAAGTTTTTAAATGAAGTAGTTCATTTAATGGGGTGTGACGTCGATGCGTCATCAGATTATGTCGGTACTACGTCCTCACAAAGAAAAACCTATACCGGACTTAGCCGGCTTCATTATTTCAGTGGCACTAAACGTCACTCGCACACGGATACTACACGTCTACCGTTTCATGGTCAGGCTACCTGCAGAAACTCAAACAATCGTCAGACTCGGCTGCATACCGAGCCCGTAATCCATACAGTTCGTACACCCGGCCGTCATCACTCGCCCGGATGTTCTCAAGCCAACCACGCCTTGAGTTACGTGTTCATGTTTCAGACCACGTGACGGGGTCTCCCAAGTTGCACCACGCACGCCAGGGACAGACGTTGCTCGAATACCCCAAAGGACATGAAGAGTCGTAGAGGATATCAAAGCGGGTCGGGTTACCTGCCACCCGTGGGGCTCCACCCTTCAGCTTGTGCGCACTGGTGGACAGCGCTCACGTGTACCCCCCAAGACATAAACGTCCCGAGATACACGATTTTCCGACATAACAAATAGGTTAATATGCCACTTTCTATATGCTAATAACATCCTTATATGGGCTACTAACTCGTTCCTCACTGGATTTTTGAAAAAGATGACCTTTGTACTGTGTTAAACCTCAAGCGAGCTCTGGTACCACGCTGACACGACCCCACGGTCTTGTCGAGCCAGGATCACGCTGAGGGGTGCTGCGTTGCACAGCACCAGATAACACACGTCAAAGGTACAAAGCGGGAGCGAAATTTATTACATAAACAAGTTTATGAACATGTTTACAACAAAATAAGTCCAGTCTACACTCACGGACGTAGAGTACACGTCAAGTCCACGTTCAGCCCTTGAACGTGTACTTGCTAGCACACACACACACTAACTCTGCGGCGTGCACGACTCCCACTTGACGGGGTTCCCCTCCTGGGGTTCCGTCTCTTCCTCGGGAATCCCTTCCTCATATAACCCTGCAAAAGCTTCAAACACAAGCAGTGAGCACGAAGGCTCAGCAAGTCTGACCCGTCTCACCTAAACATGCAACTTCTACATGAGGGGTGATGGGTTACATGAGGTAAAAATCATTTGCAAAGGACTCGCCTAATTAGTGGAACCTTGCTTTCAAGTTTTAGCAGCAGTTTGTGGAGAACCTTACGCTAAGGCACATCAGAGAGCCGCAATCAAACAAGAAACGCATTTCTCTCATGTACTTTGCCCAAAGTTGAAATGAACTTTAGTTAGCGCTAAACTACAGCAAGTCATTAGCAATCAAGTCCATCTTTCAATCAGCAACATTTTTAACATGTAACTAGCCTATTCTTTCTACGTCACGGTACAGTGAACAAGTGGTACTCACTGACCGTGAGGGACGGCGATTATAATCGATTTACACCTGCAGGGTTACCCGAACAACCTGTCACGTACGCCCGTAATCGATGTTGCCTACAACAACCATCACGGACGCCGTACGCAACTACCTTTCACCCGTCAGCCAAATATTGAACCGGTCCCATCGTCTCGAGCAAGAGGTCTCTGCACGCGCATCTCAGTGCCGCCAGCCGATTTACACCTCAAGCTCTCAACCTACCCTCTGAACGACGGGCAATGCCTCAATACCCAGCTACCCGAGTTACATCGGTTTCCCGGTTCCCATATAGCCGGTAGGTCTTCGGTACTGTTCTAGCTTGTTCAACAGGCCCGCACACGGCTCAGTTCTCAATCGACACAAGCGGAGCTACAGCACACAGGCCCCAAAGTCCTGCTGCCCTTACCCTCCGCTTGGTCTCATTTTCTTGCCATGTGTTTCATGTGCTATCACTACCCGAGTCGAGTGCCTCTAGCCTATGCTCGCAAGTAGTTCCAACTACTCGACTTGTACCGAATCCTATACTATCTTAGCCTTGCAGTAGCTAACGTGGTTTGCAATCCTAAACCCAACCCATGGTGTTCTTGGCTATGCAATTGGGTTTCCAAACAAGACTCTAATGCAAAGAATAAAGTAAATAAGTATGTGCTCAAAACAATAAAAATTTGTAAAAAGGTTAATGCAAACCGGAGCTTGCCTTGCTGCTCTTGGTCGTAGGCTAGCTGTTCCTCCAGAGTAACGAAGTCTAGGACTTCGGGTTCCTCCTCGACCTTAGCGACTACATGTTAGAAGAAACATATGTATCAATTTAAATGTGTTCGTATTAAGTTTTAAACTTGTGAAGCTTATAAGTCCCACTAGACAGACTCTATGACTGTGAAACTTTTACTGTGGGTTGGTTACAACCTAAATAGAGACTTGGTCAAGTTTTAGTTGCAGCAAAGCTCATTTGAGCTCTCCACAATTAATTATGTCCTTGACCTTAATTGGAACTCTTAGGATGCTCTAAGGATTTTCATGAAACAAATTATGACTTTCTGAAAACTAGATTTTCAGAGGGTTCTAGTGGAGTTGGTCTCACTTAATTTGAAGTTTCCTAGCTAAATATATGAGCTAAACAATTTCAGAGAAAATTCTGAAAATGTTTCTGAACATTATCTATTTTCTCTGGAACAGTTTCACTAATCACACCATTAGGTGGATTAAATGAGCTCCAATGGGTTTGAAATTTTTATGGTAGTTCAGGGATATTTTGGTGAACCTCTCAGCAAAATTCCAGGATTTTTCTCCAAAGGATTCTCCAGTTAAAATCCCAAACAGTTTAAATTTGAGGAATTAATTCTGGACAAATAAGGAATTTCATGAAGTGAAACTTGATTTGCTAGAAAGTGCTCAGAGAGCTGAATCCAACAAAATTTGGTTCACTCGATTTGGAGCTTTCTAGCCAAAGTTATAAGGATTTGAAGTTTGAACTGAAACTGAAATTCGGGGAAAAGTTTAAATTCCTGCTCATGGGCCCCGCACACAGTGCGTCGTCTCCCTCCTCGCGCCAACTGCGCGGCGGCGGCGATCTCCGGCGACCTTCGCCGGAAACGAGTTCCCGGCCACCCCCCGGCCCGAAACTCGCCGCCTGCCCCTTTACTGATCCCCTGGACTCGATGGTGGGGTCACCGGCCGCCGGCGATGACCGGAAACCCGTGTGCACCGGTGACAGCACCTGCTGGGGTTCCGGATAGGTCGGTCCCGCTCTCCCGTGCACCAAATCGACCAGGAATCGGTCGGAGAGCATCAGTAGAGCATGGGAAACACGAACCAGGGCTGGGTGGAAGCTAGAAATACCGGCAACTAGGCTCTCGACGGTGAGCCGAGGTGTTCAGCCATGGCGGCGGGGAAATCGGCCATATCATGGCCGATTCTCGATGGTTTCCTCTGATTCCAGTTCGAGCATGGGCGCTATCGTGCGTAGAAGCTACTAGGGAACGAGCTCGTCCAATCCTCGGGTATAGAGCACGAATTTCACCCGAAGGTGAGCTCGGTCCTTATGAACTGATCAAGAGTAAATTTGGAAATTCTCGGCCGAGGGTTGATCAATCGCCAAACGGCTTTCGGCTACTCCATCTACATGCAATCACGCACCTTTCTTGTGCAGAGAAGAGGACGTGACAACGGCTGTGTTGTGCTGTCCACGAGAGCCCGATCGGCGGCGATGCTTGGTTCGCCGGAGAAATGGTTCGGTACAGCTCGAGGACGCTTGCTCACTGGCCAACACGGCGTCTAGGAGGTTGCTCACGATCTCCCGGTGCCGTTTTGCTGTGGAGGAGGCTGTGCTCGCGAGTGATCGGGCTTGATCAAGCGTGAGCTCGAGCGGCGGCGGTTGCAGTGGAAGAACAGGTCGAGCACGTCGGCAGCTCAGGGAATGGGCGATCGAAGCACGCCGGGGAGGGGATAAGTAGCCCGGCGACTGGTCTCCGGCTTGGGGCGCGCAGCAGGAGCTGGCGCCGGCTGCCCCCCCGGTGGCGCGCGCACACTGCACCCGGGAACCGATTGAGCTGTGTTTCAGTCGGTTTGTGTTGAAGTGGTGGCTGACATGTGGGTCCCACTTCCAGTTTTAACCTGGTAATTCAAATTATACACCCATGAGCCATTTGAATTGATCAAAGTTCAAATGAGGTTTGGTTTGAATGAATTTCAGCACAAGTTCAGTTTGAAATTCAAATAAAGTTTGAATTTCCCCCACTTAGCTCATGTCAAGATCAACTCCAAATGGAGTGAAAATTGGTGTGTGGGCTCACAAAAATGTGCTGAGTAAGAATATGCCTCCCACTTTTGAATTCATGG
Source organism: Neostapfia colusana (assembly GCA_030760725.1). NCBI lineage: Eukaryota > Viridiplantae > Streptophyta > Magnoliopsida > Poales > Poaceae > Neostapfia > Neostapfia colusana. The sequence continues at coordinate 55,302,133 of JASWHV010000014.1, read as the reverse complement.
GATAAAAACAGTTTGAATTTGAATATGGTTTCAAACTGCCCTCTTTCTAACTATACCCAAAATGACCTCAAAAAGGTTTTAAATTTGGGTGAAACTTGGCATGGACATCCTTAGCAAAGTGTAGGAGTTTTCATATGTCCAGCCCACCTATATCACATGTGGGAAATACCACTTTTGCAATGTGTGAGTTTGTTCTCTAATGAGTATGTTGATGGTGGTTACTTGCTCTTCATTTGTGTTCATCATCTCTCCTCAAATGAGGTGTGTGTGTATGGTGATGAACACTTCAATTATGTGTCAAAAACTGAGGCCCTTACATTAGTTAGAAGACTTCTGCTGTTAGATTAAGACTTCCGCTGTGAGCATGAGTCCAAGACTCATGAGACATTGTAATAAACTCTGTTATTCGTGGTCATATATATTCTGAAATTCAGTTGTGGATGGTGTGTATATGTGTGATGAACATCCTGGGCACACATATGCATCAGTTCTCGGTTCCGTGGTTTTCCACAGAATTGAGGGCGTCACATTGCTTGACCATGAGAACCCCTGTGGAGGGCTGTCCACGATCACCCGATCGTCGGCCGAAGCTTGATCGCCGCTGTGACGGTCGTTTTCGGGCAAAGAAGGCCGGAACTCGCTTGTTTCCGGGTCGGAAAGGTGGGTGCGGAGCTCAGGGCAGGGTGTAGCAGCTCGGGGAGGAGAGGTTGTGAGTGTTTCACCGTTCTCCCGATCAGTCCGAGCGGCGGAGGGAAGAACTTCGGCTCAGTGTTCTTGCGAGGGGGAAAAACAGCGAGGGGACCTCGGCAGAGGCGTGGAGCGCCTTAAGAAGGGCTCAGCACCGACCTGGCTCGCACGTGGGCGAGCAGCTGGTGGCGCGGCGGCTCCCCCTCAGTGGCGCCCTCTGATGAAATCTGAAGACCCGAGTGAGGGAGTTTCAGTCGGTTGAATCTCTTCAGTGGCTGACATGTGGGTCCCTCTTCCCTTTTAACCTCTGAACTTAACTCTCTATTACTGTTGTAAACAGTAATCCCCACAATGTCCATGGTGATTTAAATTATCTACCCCTGAGCCATTTGAATTGGTTAGAATTCAAATTGGGTTTGGTTTGACTAAATTTTCAACACATATTCAGTTTGTAATTCAAATAAAGTTTGAATTTGCTAAACTTAGCTCATGTCAAGATCAACTCCAAATGGAGTGAAAATTGGTGTGTGAGCTCACAAAAATGTGCTGAGTAAGAATATGCCTCCCATTTTTGAATTCATGGGATGAAAACAGTTTGAATTTGAATTTGAGTTCAAACCACCCTCTTTCTAGCTATACCCAAAAGGACCTCAAAAAGGTTTTGAATTTGGGTGAAACTTGGCATGGACATTACTAGTAAGGTGTAGGAGTTTTTCATATGTCCAGCCCCTATATTATGCATGTGGGAAATGCCACTTTTTCATTGTGTGAGTTTGTTCTCTAATGATCATGTTGATGGTGGTTACTTGCTCTTCAAATGTGTTCATCAAATTTCTTCAAATGAACTGTGTGTGTGGTGTGATGAGCACCTTGAGTATGTGCCCAAAAACTTAGGCCCTTACACACTATACGGGAGAAAATGCTGCACACCACTGAATTGGTGTGAGTCTGGCGAGAGGGTCACCTTCGGGGTTGATCTTGTCAACAATGCGGAGGAAAAGGTTCGGCTGATTCAAGTGAACCTAAAAGCCGCCCAATCCCGACAGAAACAGTATGCGGACCGGAGAAGATGCCTGTTACAATTCAAAGTCGGGGATCACGTATATCTACGTGTGTCTCCAATGAAGGGCGTGAACAGATTTGGGGTGAGAGGAAAGTTGGCACCCCGATTCATCGGTCCATTCCAGATTGTGGAAAGATGTGGGTCAGTTGCATACCGGCTAGAATTACCGGCGACACTCACCGGTGTGCACGACGTCTTTCACATTTCTCAGCTGAGGAAGTGTCTCAAGCTATCAACTACCATTCAGCTGGGGGATATTGAAGAACTGAAACCGAATCTCACTTATCGGGAGGAACCTGTTCACATAATTGATGAAAAGGCCTGAACCACACGCAACCGTACGTTGTGGTTCTACAAAGTTCTATGGAGCAATCACTCCATAGATGAAGCGACATGGAAGAGCGAAGGATTTCTTCGCGCTAACTACACCGACTTTTTCACGTCGCACATACGGTAATTTTCCACCGTCCTCTCTCTAATTTTCACCTTATAATCTCGGGATGAGATTCTTTTAAGGTGGGAGGAAAGTAAGGACCTAAGTTTTTGCACACATCCAAAGTGTTCATCACACCACACACACCTCATTTGAGGAAAGCTTATGAACACATTTAAAGAGCAAGTAACCACAATCAATATGGTCATTAGAGGATAAACTCACAAAATGCAAAAGTGGTATGTCCGACATGCATCATATAGGGGCTGAGCATATGAAAAACTCCTACACCTTGCTAGGAATGCTCATGCCAAATTTCACCCAAATTCAAAACCTTTTTGAGGTATTTTTGGGTATAATTAGAAAGAGGCTAGTTTGAACTCAACTTCAAATTCAAACTCCTTTCATCCCATGAATTCAAAAGTGGGATCCATATTCACACTCAGCACATTTTTGTGAGCTCACACACCAATTTTCACTCCATTTGGAGTTAATCTTGACATGAGCTATTTTGGCTAAATTCAAATCAAATTTGAATTTCAACTAAACCTTTGCTGCAAATTTGATCAAGTCAAATCCCACTTTGAATTATCAAATTCAATTGGCCATTTTGAAGTTTGATCAACTTACCAAGGGTACTAGTGTCTCTACTGTTTAGAGCAGTGGGGGAAATTAACTTTCAGAGGTTAAACAAGTGGTGGGGCCCTCATGTCAGTCTAACCAGAGATCAAACTGACTGAGGACTGCCAAGGCTCGGGTTCTCGGGCCGCCGCTGGGGTCACCACCGAGCCAGACGCTGTTGCCAGCTCCTGCTCGGCCTGCACAATGATCAGCCGACGTCTCCCCCTCTTATCCCCGAGACCGAGCCGGCAATCAGCGTATTCGTTTGCTTCTCTGCTCCCTCGTGCAAGAAACGCTGCGCTCATCGCTGCTCTCTCGGGTTCGATCAGAGAACCGGCAACCACCGCTCCCCCCACTCCCTCCGAACTGCAAAACGGTACTAGAGCCTCTCCTCCTACTTTCCATGTCATAGGAACCAGCCGAGTTTGGTTGCTCTCGCCCCATTCTGAAAGTTTTTCTGGTGACCTAAGCTCTTCCGCACCTCGGGCTCCCGTGGACAGCCTAAACGGGAAAGTGTCACGCCCGAGCTAAGGCATCCCGGGACGTGTTAGGGCCTCGTGTTTCTCACCCCTGAACCATAGCCCGAGTGGTCGATCACCGGCGACGAATTTCGTTTTTCCCTTCCATTCGGTGCAGACCGACCTTCGGATGCGGATTAGCTAAATTCTCGTTCCTTAGTCATTTAGAGATCCTCAAACTGCACCTACACGAGCTAGACTTGGTAGCTAACAACTTTCCTTCACAGTCTTGGCAAGAAAACCTTGGTAGACGGCCCATTTCTAGTTTTGCTACCGGCGCTAATGGCGGAAGCCATCGGGCACATGGTGAGAGCTCACCTAGGACCTTTTTCTGAGCTTCCTTGAGTTCATGACAATCTTCCCTATGGTGCACTGATGCTTTACGACCGTTAGCTCAATCTTTTAAGGTTCTAGGAAGCTGGGCCGACACGATCGAAGTTCTTCCGAAGCCGCCGCTCGTCGTCGGCCATGTTCCGGTGGTCGTCATGTCAAGCTAAGTCCAGCACCGTGTTCCCCGTATGGGATTAGGCAGAGGAGGCAAAGATCTCGGAGTTTGGCGCACAGCAAAGCCCCTCCGGCGAGCACTCCGACGAGGGGGGCGGCGGCCGAGCGCGGGAGGTCGGGAGGTTGAAGAAGCCCCCGGTCCCACGTGCTAGCGACCAGATATTTAAACCGGGGATCAGCTGGGGCACCATGTCGCCTGTGGATGCGTGAGAAATACTCTGTAGCCCCGTGTGTCACCGCTGAGGAGTCGACACGTAGCCCCGGTCCCACGCGCAGTGATTTAAATTTTCCCCGATTTTCAGATTTAGTTCAAATTTATAACCCACATAACTTTGGCTTGGAAACTCCAAATTGAGTGAACCAAATTTTGTTGTATTCATTTCTCTGAGTAATTTCAAACAAATCAAGTTTCACTTTATGAAAATCCATATTTCTCCGTAATTAACTCTTCAAAGTTCAAACTGTTTAGAATTTTAACTGGAGAAACCTTTGGAGGAAAATTCTGAAATTTGGCCTGGATGTTCATCATAATATCCCTGAGCTATTACAAGAATTTCAGATCCATTAGATCTAATTTGATCCACTTAATGGTGTGATTAATAAAACTGTTCCAGAGAAAATAGAAAATGTCCAGAAACATTTTCAGAATTTCGCTGAATATGTTTAGCTCATATCGTTGGCTAGGAGTCTTCAACTTAAGTGAAACCAACTCCATTAGAACCCTCTGAATATCTAGTTTTCAGAAAGTCATGGCTTGCTCCATGAAAATTACTAGAACACCCTAAGAGCCCCAATTAAAGCCACGTAAACATTTATTTGTGGAGAGCTCAAACGAGCTTGACTGCAAATAGAACTTGGCCAAGTCTCTGTTTAGGTTGTATGCAAATCACAGTAAAAATTTCAGGTTCATTGGGCCTGTATAGTAAGACTTATAATCTTCACAATTTCAACATCAAATTCAAATGCATTCAAATTGATATGTATATGTATTTATCTCATGTAGTAGCTAAGGTTGAGAGGAGCCCGAAGTGTTACACTTCATCACTCCAGAGGAACAGCTAGCCTACGACCAACAGCAGCAAGGCAAGCTCCGGTTTGCATTAGCCTTTTTTGTAAATTTTACTGTTTTGAGAACTTATTTTGAGCACCCACTTTAATTTTGCATTAGAGTCTTGTTTGAAAACCCAAATGCATAGCCAAGAAAACCCTGGGTTGGGCTTAGGTTTGTAAACCTCGATTAGCTACTGCAATGCTAAGTTAGTGTAGGATTCGGTACAAGTCAAGTAGTTGGAACTGCTCACGAGAATAGGCTAGAGGCACACTACTCGGGTAAAGGTAGCAAATGAAACACATGGCAAGAAAAATGAGACCGAGCAGAGAGTAAGGGCAGCAGGATGTTGGGGTCTGGGTGTCATAGCTCCGCTTGTGTCAATTGAGGACTGAGCCGTGTGCGGGCCTGTTGAACAAGCTAGAACAGTACCAAAAACCTATCGGATATATGGGAACCGGGAAACCGATGTAACTCGGGTAGCTGGGTGTTGAGGCACAGCTGGTCGTTCAGAGGGTAGGTTGAGAGCTTGAGGTGTAAATTGGCTGGCGGCACTGCAGATGCACGCGCAGAGACCTCTTGCTCGGGACGATTGGACCGGTTCAACATTTGGCTGACGGGTGAAAGGTGGTTGCGTACGATGTCCGTGATGGTTGCTGTAGGCAACATCGAGTACGGGCGTACGTGACAGGTTATTCGGGTAACCCTGCACGTGTAAATCGATTATAATCGTTGTCCCTTGCCGTCAGTGAGTACCACTTGTTCACTGTACCATGACATAGAAAGAACAGGCTAGATACATGTTAAAAGTTTGCTGATTTGAAGGATGGACATTGATTGTTAATGAAGTGCTATAGTTTAGAGCTGATTAAAGTTCTTTTTAACCTCGGGCAAAGTATGTAAGAGAAATGTGTTTCTTGTTTGATTGCGGCTCTCTCATGTGCCTTAGCGTGAGGTTCTCCACAACTTGCTGCTAAAACTTGAAAGTAAGGTTCAACTATTTAGGCGAGTCCTTTGCAACTTATTTTTCCATCTACCCAGTACCCAGCATGTAGAAGTTTCATGTATAGGAAAGACGGGTCAGACTTGCTGAGCCCTCATGCTCACTGATTGTGTTTGAAGCTTTTGCAGGGTGTTATGAGGAAGAGACTCCTGAGGAGGAGACGTAACCCCAAGAGGGAAACCCCGTCGAGTGGAAGTCGTGCATGCCGCCATGGTTAGTGTGTGTGTGTGTGTGTGTGTGTGTGTGTGTGTGTGTGTGTGTGTGTGTGTGTGTGTGTGTGTGTGTGTGTGTGTGTGTGTGTGTGTGTGTGTGTGTGTGTGTGTGTGTGTGTGTGTGTGTGTGTGTGTGTGTGTGTGTGTGTGTGTGTGTGTGTGTGTGTGTGTGTGTGTGTGTGTGTGTGTGTGTGTGTGTGTGTGTGTGTGTGTGTGTGTGTGTGTGTGTGTGTGTGTGTGTGTGTGTGTGTGTGTGTGTGTGTGTGTGTGTGTGTGTGTGTGTGTGTGTGTGTGTGTGTGTGTGTGTGTGTGTGTGTGTGTGTGTGTGTGTGTGTGTGTGTGTGTGTGTGTGTGTGTGTGTGTGTGTGTGTGTGTGTGTGTGTGTGTGTGTGCGTGCTAGCAGGAACACGTTCACGAGCTGAACGTGAACTCGGTGCGTAGTCTACACCCTTGAGTGTAGACTGAACATATTTTGTTGTAAAAAATGTTCATAAACTCGTTTATGTAATAAAACTTTGCTTCCGCTATGAATCTTTTATGTGTGTTATCCGGTGCTGTGCAACGCAGCACCCCTCAGCATGATCCTGGCTCGACGAGGCCCTGGGGCCATGTCATTTATGGTCCCGCAATCGTTGAAGGACGATTCTCAAGTGTTCGGTGTGTTTTTCTTCCAACTTGGAGTAAACCAAGATATCATCAATGAACACCACCACCAACTTGTCCAACTCCGGCATGAACACCGAGTTCATAAGGTACATGAAATGTGTCGAGGCGTCGGTGAGACCAAAATACATGACGAGATATTCATATAGTCCGCATCTCGTCGAGAATGCCGTCTTCGAAATTCCACCCGGATCTTTATTTGATGATACTCGGAGCAAAGATCCATCTTTGAAAACACACTTGCACCCACAAGTTGTATCAAACAGGATAGCAATGCGGGGAAGTGGATATTTGTTCCTAATGGTGACAGCGTTGAGCGGTCGGTAATCCACACACAGCCTCAAGGTTTCATCTTTCTTATTTATGAACAGCGCCGAGCATCCCCATGGAGAGGAACTCGGTCTAATGAAACCCTTGCTCAACAAGTCATTGAGCTGTTCCTTCAACTGAGCCAGCTCATTTGGAGCCATCTTATACGGTCTCTGCAATATTAGTGTAGTCCCGGGCGCAAGTTCAGTCTTGAACTCCACATCCTGTTCAGGTGGCATGCCCGGGAGATCATCCGGGAACACATCCAGGTATTCTCGGACTATGGGGATGTCGTCTAACTTGGGAGCTTCATTATTATAGGCGGCTGAAACTTCCGGGACAGGGTTGTCTAATAAGAGTGAATGCGGATGGTGGAGTGGAGAGTTGAGGTGAACCATCCATGATAAAGTTTCCAGGACAGCGCCATGGTAACTTAGCCATTACATTCCTAAGATTGCATCAATCTTCTGCCTCTCAAGAATAATCATAGTAGTGGGATATATTCTCCCACCTAAACACAGTGGTGCTTTTGGAATCATCACATTTGCTGAAATCTTCCCCCCCCGGAGAGCAGATCATATATGAGCACTTGGTTGGAAAGACTTGCAGTTGATGCTTAACCGCATATGATGCACTTATAAAGTTGTGGGTTGCACCCGAATCAAATAGAATGATGATTGCATGATCGTTGAGAGTGGATGTACCCGCCAGCTCGTTCTCTCCTTCCGGGGCGTCCTCATTGTTGAGGTAACGAACGCCCCCAGGTCGCTGACCTCCCTTCTTAGCCAGTGGTCAGCCATGAGCACCGCCCTGATATTGGGCTTGCCCGCTGCTTTTCTGCCCCTGTGGACAGTCCTTCGAGAAATGACCTGCCTGGCCACACGTATAGCATGTGTAGCGAGGTGGTCCTCCGCTAACCGGCGGATGGAATCCCGGAGTGCATTGTGGCGGTGGAAACGCCCGGGGTACCATCTGCTGCTGTTTCTGCTGTTGTGGTCGTGGTGGTGGCATCGGCGGTTGGAACGGGGGTGGCTGATAAGGACGACCCCGAAACTGTTGAGGTCGTGCCGGTGGATGCCACTGCTGACCGGATGGTGTCCGATACACCATTCGGTATTTCTGAGGAGCTCCACCCCCGCTGTTCGGTGGAGCGCTGCGCTTCCTCTTCTCAGCCGCAAATTTCTGCTGAGCATCCTCTTGAAGAATCGCGGCATTGACGAGGTCGTTGAAGGTGCCGTGATTACATTCCGCGAGGTGAGTCTTCATCTCGGGATTTAAACCCCAATAAAACTGCTTGTGCTTCCTCTCCTTGGTGGAGATGTAGTCCGACGTGTACTGCACCAGATGGTTGAACACGCGGGAGTAGTCATGGGCACTCCTCCCGCCTTGCTTCAGTTCCAAGAATTCTTGGAACTTCCTCTTCATCATACCGGGAGGTATGTGATAGGCGCGGAACGCCTCCCGGAATTCTTGCCATTCAACGGTGTGGCCAGCATATAGTGAGGCGAGATAATTCGCCCACCACGCACCGGTGGCACCGTGAAGCTGCTGCGCCGCGAAGAGAGTCTTCTGCTGCTCCGTGCATTGGAGCAGCCCAAACTTGGACTCGATCGTCCGCAGCCACTTGTCGGCCTCTAGTGGTTCCACCGCTTCGGTGAGCACCAGATGATGCGTACTCATGAAATCCGAGTACGTAGTGACGTGGGACTCACGAGGCCCCCCTTTCTTGACGCGTCCCCGCCTGGGGCGTATTCTACACAATCGTGCGGAGCAGGTCGGTCTGCTCCTCACGAGATCCCACCAGCGCCGAAATCACATCCGCTAGTGTAAGCGGAGGCGGCGGTGGTGGTTGTTGCTGCCGGGTGTTGTCGTAGGCAGGTGGCTGGGAGTTATCACCCCCTTGCTGACTCGAGCCCCCGACCTCGTGCGTGATCCGGATACGAATCATCTGCGACCATAACGACAATAACATTAGCCCCATAGCATACTCCATGCAGTCTATAAAATAGTGGTAAACATAATGACAGTAAACATGCGAGACGTCTCGTACATAGATAATGTAACAACTTCGCACAAGCTACACCATTACCAGACCAAATACAAATTAGTGAAATCCAAATTGACGGACTTCCTCTTTGGAAGTTCATCTCAACTAGATTTGGTCACTATGAGACGTTAATATCATTTTGTCATCACGTATACTACTCTTTATCTTCAATACGATACAAACATGGTCTCTAGCAAAAATAACTTGAGTAGGTAATATACTCAAATCTTTAACTAATTGAAGATAACAACTCATGAGTATGTCCTACCCCATTGGTTATAATAAAACCCCAATAGGTACAACAGTCCTTCAAATGAGTTTAACTGTTCATTCATCTGCCCAGAATGACCAGTTTCTACTTATACCAGATTTTGACCTGGTACTTGGCATTTTATTAACTCAAGTTGAATACAAACGTTAAAGTTAACTTCAGTATCTTTCTAACAAGTATTTATTGGCCCCCAGATCAGCTCTGGTTAAAAAGCTATAATAATTCAAAGTCAACAGAATTTCTGGAAGAATCTCAACAGCACCTCCTTTGAAAGTTGCGTTTTCCAACTCAACATTCCACTGAATTCCGTGCTGCAACTGCAAAAACTTTGAATTACAAAGATGTAACACATCTCCTAAAATTTCCAAAAATGTATCATATGATTATTTTCGATTTTTCTACAGAGAGTTATGCTTGAAAAACAGAACAGTCCAGAGAGAGTTTTGACTCTGTCCTGGTTCTGGACAGTTTACAATCCTCTGGAATCTCAACCAGTTTGATGTGTGATTCTGTTCTGGAAGTCTACAACAAAGTCGTAGAGAACTTAAACCTATTTCCATAACTATATCCCACACCTCCACTGGCTATGTAACCTGTGAGTTATGCTCTGTTAAAGTTCAGCAAACTTGCTGCCAAAACGGAGCACTCTGTTTTTCCAGTCCCTTGGGCTGAACTACTAAGTTTCTGGAATTTCTCTTGAAAACCAGAATCCTAAAGAGTAAACTTGGTTATATTAGTTCCTTTTCAAAATTGTTTTTAATGCAATCATGATTATTACATGTCGGTACTATGTTCCTCACCAAATGGAAAATCCTAACCGGATTATACCGGCATATACGACTCAAGTGTGGCACTAAAATGGTCTCTCGAAAACGTGTACTACACGGGATATGTACGTGGTTTGCACATACAGAAAAACATTCAATAATGATTCACTCAAAGATTTTTAACATTTCAGGCAGGTCCATATTTGAAAGTAAATACATACGCCCGTTTCATTGCCATACGGCCGTCCTTGAGTGAAGCCACGTCTCAAGATACATGGTCGCATTTTCACACCACACGACGGGGAACCCGAGTAGAGCGCAAACGGTTCATCACGGTTGGGAATTTTATCAACCCAACGGATACCACCTAATGCACATTCATATTCTAATTCATAACATGAGACAAAGCGAAACTTTATAAAACATTGTTAAATGCAAACCGAGGCTTGCCTTATTGCTGCTAGGAACTAAAGTCGATATCCGGAGTGATAATGTCGATGGGCTCCGGAGTATTCTGGAGCTCCGTGACTAATTGATATGCAAAAAAATGCAATGACAATGTTAATTACTGTATGAATACACTTTATGTATTTAACTGAAATTTTGTAATAAATGAACTCCAATGAGCTTTTTACAGTAACTAACATATATAACTGATGACCTACTAGCCAAGTTTCATGAATCCTTAAGCAAGTATATGTTTATATTAAATCCATAAGTCTTTAATCTTCCCTGAAATCCTAGAAAAAATTTGGGGCTTTGACACACAGCAAAGTAGGTTTTTCATACAGTGCTGGTATTGACGAGTCCAACGAAATTGGTTTCACATTTTTCTAAGCTTTCTACAGGCAGGTATGAATTTTACAAGTTTCATGGATTTTCTGAAAGAGTTTCTGTAATTTTTGGATTTTTCATGGACATAGGAAAAAGTTACATTATTTACCCCACTTAGACAGGTCCAATGAAACTTTAAATTGGACTGAATAACAATGATATTAAAAAGAATGTTCTGGCCAAAACTGGGATTTATCCATACAGTAGATCACTTGGAATTAATTTCCAAAGATCTAAATTAATGAAATTATGGAGAAAATTGCAGTGACTTTCATACCAATTAAATGGTGTTGATAAATAGTACTGGTCACAAGGATTCTAACAAAATTAGTTTGAGTATTTTTGTACAATCCTACTAAAAGATATGAATTTCCAAAGTTTAGCCTCAAACTGAAATTATTTTTCTATTGCAAATGTTTAAAACTGACATTGGGCCCTGGGTTTAAATGTGCCAACCAGAACGAAGCAACACGGTGGCCCACTGGATTAACCGCGTAGCCGCACGATATCCCGCAGCCACAGCCGATTTTGGGCCCTCGGTTCAGTCGTTGACACATGGGCCCCACCATCTTCGTCTACCTCCCGCCACCTGACGGCGAGCTCGCCGCCGATGCTTTCCCAGCCTCTCGGATAATCCAAACTTGCTGCCAGGGCCTAACTCAGTATTCTGAACACGCCGGTGCCTTCAGCCCAACCCGGTGATGGCCGAAAGAGTGCTCTCAATGGCGACAGCGACTAGAAGCTCGCCGACGGCATTCTAGCTCGGGAATCCCTTATTTCTATCGAGTTTTGGTCCTACGGCGTCGCCAGATCATTTGGAGCATGAAAATGAACTAAGGGATCAATGAAAACAGCTGCAACATAGAGTTCACCGGCGACCCAAGAGGTTTTCACCAGCGGCAGTAAAAACTCGGTGAACTTCGCGGTTCCTTGGTCTTTTCTTGTTCTTTTTCTTCCTACAGCTCCGCGAAGATGTCTAGAATAAGATCCTTAATGCAAGCGATCATCCATAGATCATCTGCAACGAATTCTTCCTCAAAAGTACTTCGGTCCTTAAGAACAAACCAAGAATAAAACAAGCAATACTCGAGGCACGATGAAGCAAACAATGAACGGCTTCCGCCGTAAGCAAGAGTGAACCACGATGCACCTTTTTTCCTCTGTAATCGATGCGAGAAGATGTGCAGATCGTCAGGGAAACAGTGACCTAGACTCGGCGGCGGTGGAGTGCTCGTGCGGCCGAACGTGGAGAGAATAAAGCAAAATGGTTTTTCGTTAGCTCAATAGAGAGAATGATCGAGCGGTGAGGTGGTGATATACCCGAATTCAAGGCAGCTCTCCAGCAGTTGGTTCCTCGGTGGAATTCAGCGCAGGCGCCGATCAGCTCACGCACAAGCACAAGGAAGGGAAACAGAACATTCACTGGTGACATGTGGGTCCCACCTCCAAACTAAACCACTTTGAAAATTCAGTTTAAAATAGTAAACCAATTACTAAAATGGTAAAAATTGGCAACTAGGCTAAACTGAATATGAGGAATCCAATGATGCAATCCAATATGGATTTGGACAAAGTTGACTCTAGGATCCAGAATTTGAATTTGAATTTGAATTCTACGTTATGTATTATTTAATTTTAATAGTAAATTAGCTCCAAATCTTGTGAAATTTAGTAGCCTGCCTACTTAAGATATGGGAAACTCCAATGTGAGATCCGATTGTGATTTTTACAATGCTATGTTCAAATATTAGATTTAAACTGATCCCATACCTTCTTAATTAAAATTTTTATTTCCCCCTTTTTTGGGTTGCCGTAAACATGTAATTTGTGAGATTTCACAGACGGTCCCATTTTTGCTTAGCTTAGGCTTAAGGCCGTGAGCTACGAACAAGCCGTTGTAGATAAATTTTAATGTAATATATTTTGGTACACTAGACTATGTAAATTAAAGTCTATGTTATGTAATATGGTTTCCTTTTTGTGTGTGCTGTTAGGTGTAGCATCAAATGACACCATCCAATGTGAATTCTGGGATGTCGGGACCCCGGTTCTCACAGCCATGGTGTCAGGACCCTGTCCTCACAGGTAGTTATCAAACACATACGCACAAGCTTGTTTTTGCAGTAGATCGGTTTCTTGTTGACGCGCTAATTCTTCTGCCAAATTTTTTGTTTCATCTACCATTCATCCCCGGCCCGCTCTAGTAGCTGATATCATATCTTTTGATCCTACAAGTGGTATGAGAGCTAAGTTATCATTAATCTAACAATCTTTGGCAGTTTTTAGATTAGATTCAATGGAAAGATATTCTGCAAAATCGTGTGTTTAATGACATTGATTTTCAGGTTTGGAAGGCTTGGATGGAGCCTTACATTCAGGTGCAAGCCATGTCCGTCTTGGGAAAAAGATATCAAATTTTTTTCCGAATAAAATTGTGGTTTGCGCCGAGGTTTTGTGTTCTACCTTCCGTGTCGTTTTCTTCAAGTTTTGCCCGTTGGTTTTGATCAATTTGGTGGTGCTTTAATATTTTAACCATAACTTCCATTCTACACATCCGATTGACATGAGAGATTTCAAGGTAGAGATTTCAAGATCATTAGAGTCATTTTTCACACATCATATGAGAGTTTTTGAAGCATTACAGATTGGATCTTTGCTCGGGTAGATCAGACTGACCCTTTCTCACATTTACGGTATAAACTTGAGTTCTACTAAACATATTCATGTGTCTTTATTATATTGGCTTTGTAACTTGCTGATCTACAATACCTGGTGTTCTGGTCATGTTGGTAGTCACTACACACGCACAGATTTATTTTTTGCAGTATATCAGTTTTTTGTTGAGAGGTTAAGTCTTCCGCTGAATTTTTTGTTTCATCTACCATTTACCCCCTCTCTGGTAGCTGATCTCGCATCCGCTGATCCTACAACTAGAACTATGCATGTCACATTATGATATGAAAGCAAGTGACTTATTTGGGTTCCTACATGTTATGATGCTAAGCTTATTAATTTCAGCTTGGAATACAGCAGATCAAGTGTATGAGTTCTCATGATAGTAGATTCACATATAGAAGTGACTTTTATCTCCCAAATTGACATGTCGAAAGAACTTAGCAACTGTTTATACTTTTAGCATATAAATATATGATATTAACACTATGCAAGTTGCTAAGAATCTTGTTAAATCGTTTCAATAAAATCATCAAATGACTTATTACGTTGCATATAAAAGGCATGTATTCTTTTTTGTACATATCTTGATGTACCTCTTTTATTGTCGTTGGACATTCATGTTAGTCGTATAAGTTCTTCCAAACCTTGTATGCAGATTTGAGATGAGCAGCATGTTCAAAGTCATCTTAAGTCAGCCCTTGAATGATCATGTGTCTTGCTTTGTTGCTGACTTCGATTCCCTTCATGTTTTCAGCTGTCAATTGATCGTTTGAGGGCACATTTTATGGCTTGAAACCTTCTCCCATGTTGTCAAGGGCAGAGATCCCGAGGGACGGAGGACCTCGGCTACGTAATTCATAGCCGCTATCCGTGATGGCTGGCCGGGTTATACCCCCTGGTCGCCGTTCTTCGCTGGAGGGTTATGCCCCCTGCCGCCGGCTGGGAAGAAGAGGAGAGGGAATAGATGGTAATATCTTTCTTATTTTGCAAGTGTTTGATTACATCCATATCTATAGCCTCCAGCTCAACCAAAAGGAGTAACAAACTCCACTAATTATTGATTACCAAAAATAGCTAAAGTATCTTCTACTTTCCCTCCTGGCCACGATCTCCCACCGTGGTCTGCGTGCTTGCCGCGCGCGCAGCAGCGCGTTCGTTGGCTCGGCGCACGTCACGGGCCCTATGGCGCCTGGTGTAAACTTGTTTGAACATGACATCTCCCTCCCCGTCAAGGGCCAGCTCGTGCTCGAGCTGGAATTGGGGAAACTTGGCGCGGAAAGGCGCGACGTCTTCCCAGGTCGCTGAAGCTGCCGACGTGCCTTTCCACTGGATGAGCACCTGATGTACGCCGCGAGCCAGTCGGTACCGCACCGCGCGTTCAGGTTCTGGGCTAATGGCGCCATGATGCATGAGCGGCAATGGTGGAGGCGCTGTTGGCGGCGACCCCTGGAACTTATTGAGTAGTCCCACATGGAACACATTGTGGATGCGGGCGCGGGGTGGAAGCTCCAGCCGGACGGCGACCTCGTTGATGAGTTCGACGACACGGTACGGCCTGACGAAGCGTGGCTTCAGTTTGCCGCCCACAGCCTGAGGAAGAGATGACGCCGCGCGCTGCCGTAGTCGAAGCCGCGCCCAATCACCGACCTGATAGGTGACCGCGAGGTGCGTACGGTCGTAGTGGCGCTTCTGGTACTCCTGTGCCTGCTCCAGGCGGTGACGGATGTCGGCCAGGAACTCCGCGCGCTCCTCCATGCTCTTGGTGACGGCCGGTACCCTAGTGTCGCCGGGTTCACAGGACCGGATGGAGGGAGGATCACGCCCATAGACCACGCGGAAGGGGGTGTCCCGCAGGGACGTCTGGTACGCCGTGTTGAAGAGGAACTCCGCCCAGGGAAGCCACCTGAGCCACTCGCGCGGCCTGTCTCCTGTCAAGCACCGCAGGTACATGAGGATGACGCGGTTGGCCGACTCGGACTGCCCGTCGGACTGGGGATGAAACGCTGTGGTCATCTGCAGCTTGGTCCCCATCAGCCGCATCAACTCCTGCCAGAACGTCGACGTGAACACCGTGTCCCGGTCGGAGACCATGGACTGTGGAATCCCATGGAGGCGGACAATGTCGTTGAAGAAGGCCTGAGCGACAGATTCAGTGGAGTACGGGTGTGCCAGTGGGATGAAATGGCAGTACTTGCTGAACCGATCCACCACAGTAAGGATCACTGACTTGCCGCGGACCCGTGGTAGCACCTCCACAAAGTCTAGCGCGACATCAGTCCACACGCCCTGGGGCGTCAGCAGCAGAAGAAGGAGACCCGCCAGGTGCAGGTTCTCGGACTTGTAGCGTTGGCAGACTTCACACGTACGCACGCGTTCCTGCATAACTTGTTTCATGTTATGAAAATGGAAGTCATGGCGCAGCCTGTGGAGCGTCCGCTGTACGCCTTCGTGTCCGTCCTCATGGATGGCCCCTACGATCTCTTGGAGCAGCGGGGAGTCGGCTGGAATGTACAGCCGCCCGGAAAATTGAACCAGGCCGTCCACCAGCGCCCAGGGAGCTAGTCAGGTGCCCGCCGTGATCTCACCTCGGAGTGCGACAAGGGCTGGGTGGTCCAGCTGGGCCTGCCGGAGCTTGTCGATGAAGTCGAAGTGCGGAGCAGAGAGGGCAAGGAGCTCTCCCTCCACGGTGTCGCGCCGGGACAGCGCGTCAGCGACGGCGTTCGTCGCGCCCGGCTTGTAGTCAACGGAGAAGTCGAAGCCCAGCAACTTGCCAACCCAGTGGTGCTGTGGAATGGTGTCCAAGCGCTGGTCCAGCAGATACTTCAAGCTTTAGTGATCCGTCTTGACGGTGAAGCGGCGCCCCCAAAGGTATGGCCGCCAGTGGCGCACCGCCTGGACCAAGCCAATGAGCTCACGCTCGTAGGCTGCCAGGGCGTGATGTCGAGGCGCCACCGGCCGACTGAAGAAGGCGATCGAATGCCCCTCCTGGATGAGGACAGCACCAAACCCATGGGACGACGCGTCGCACTCGACGACAAAAGGCTTGTTGAAATCCGGCATAGCGAGCACCGGCGCTGAGGTGACCGCCTCCTTGAGGGCGAGGAAAGCCGAGGCCACCTCAGGACCCCACGCGAAGCCCTCCTTCTTGAGCAGCGCGGTGAGTGGCGCAGCGATGGAGCTGTAGTTGTGGATGAACTTGCGGTAGTAACCCGCGAGCCCGAGGAAGCCACGCACCGCCCGCGCCGAGCGGGGTTCCGGCCAGTCGTGAATGGCCTGCACCTTTGCGGAGTCCATGGCCACCCCTGCCTCCGAGATCGTGTGGCCGAGGTAAGCGACTGAGGAGACCCCGAACATGCACTTGGAGCGCTTGATGAAGAGGGTGTGTCGATGAAGCTCGCTAAGGACAGCTCGAAGGTGACGCAGGTGGTCGGCCCATGACTTGCTATAGATCAAGATGTCGTCAAAGAAAACAGGTACAAACCGGCAAAGGAACGGGCGCAAGACGTCGTTCATGAGCGCCTGAAATGTGGCCGGGGCGTTGCAGAGTCCGAACGGCATCACCAGGAATTCATAGAGGCCGTCGTGTGTACGGAACACCGTCTTGTGAACATCCTCCGGCCTCATGCGCACTTGGTGGTACCCCGAGCGCAAGTCCAGTTTGGTGAAGTACTTGGCGCCATGGAGCTCATCCAAGAGCTCGTCGACGACGGGGATCGGGAACGCGTCCTTGACCGTCACCGTGTTGAGGGCACGGTAGTCGACGCAGAAACGCCATGAGGCATCCGGCTTCTTGACGAGAAGGACCGGCGAGGAAAATGCGGAGTCGCTGTGCAGGACGATGCCGATCGCGAGCATGTTCTCGCACTGCTTCTCCAGCTCCGTCTTGTGGGCGGCTGGATATCTGTAGGGCCTCATTGCCACCGGCGCGGTGTCCGGCTTCAGGATGATGCGGTCCGTCCGACCACGCGCAGGCGGCAGGCCCGTCGGCTCGGCGAACACGTCGGCGAAGGATGCAAGCAGCTCGTCGAGGAGGGGTTCCGTCACCGAGGCAGAGTGGATGCGCGGCGGTGTCGGTGACGCGACGCTGCGCCAGCAGACCTGCTGGTCCTCCATCATGAACTCCATGGTCCCAGCGGCCACGTTCCAGATAATATTTCCCAATGTAGCCAGCCATTGTGTGCCGAGCACCAGGTCATAGCCGTCCAGCGGCATGATGTACAAGTCAACCATGAACCGCCGGTTGTTGATGACGACGGGCGCCTGTCGCAGAACGCCTGGGCAGGTGATCCGTTCGCCATTGGCCACGGTCGCTGTTAGTCGAGGCCGAGGCGTGACGGGCAGGCCGGCCCGCTTTGCTGCCGCCTCGCCGATGAAGCAGTGGGCGGAGCCCGTGTCGATGAGGGCGATCAACGTGGCCGCGCCCACCTGTACCTCAAGTTGGAGAGTACCTCACACTGGAACACCGGCGACGGCGTGGAGGGAATAGATGGGTGCCTCCTCCACGGGCTCGTCCTCGGCCAGTTCGACGCCGGCGATGTAGAAGATGCGGCGGCAGACTCTGTTGTGGCCGCGTGAGTATGGCTCGTTGCAATTATAGCAGAGGCCGAGGCGGCACCGTTCCGCCTGCTCCTCCGTCGAGAGGCGCTTGCTCCCGCCGCGTTGTGGTGGTGGCGCCGGCAGTGCCAGGGGCGGCGCCTGGGTGCGGGCAGCGTCTGAACCGCAGGCGCCGGTTGAGCGGTTGTAGGGAGGACCGCCAGGACGCCTTGACGCGGCGCGAGCGGTGGTCCGAGCGCGCGCGGCGCAGCCCTGCCGTGGGTGGAGTTGAGACGGTCCAGCTCGACTAGTTCCAACGCCCGTGCCAGGCTCATGGCCGCCGCAAGGGACTCCGGCCCGTGGATGCGCACCTGGTGGCTGAGCGGTGGCAGCAACCCGCCGGTGTAGAGTTGCACCCGTTGGCCTTCCTGGAGCTGGCCAGCGCGAGGAAGCAGCGCCTGGAAGCGGTTGGAGTATTCCTCGACCGTCCCCGTGCGGCGGCACTCGGTGAGCTCAAACAGGGGGGTGGATCGCAGCGCCGGACTGAAACGCGGGTTCAGAAGTTCCTTGAAACGCCCCCATGGCGGCATGCCCTCGTCCTCCTGGAGCTGGACGAACCAGAGTTGAGCCACATCTTCCAGGTTGTATGACGCCATCCACACTTTCTCCTCCGGCATGGTGCGTTGCTGGCGGAAATACGATTCGCACCGATTGATGAAAATCAGTGGGTCGGACTTGCCGTCGTAGCACAGAAAGTCGATCTTCTGGAACCGCGGGGGGCGATCCGTGTGGTGTTGGCCGTCATGGTTGGTGCTGGAGTCGTTCGACGAGCCGACCTTTTCCTTCATGCCCGCCATGTCGGTCTGCATCCTTGACATCTCGGTGGTTAGGGACTTGAGCATCTTCATCACATCGGCCATGGTGGGTTGATCGTCATCGCCCATGACTGACAGTGCGGGCGTTGCCGTGGCCGTCGAGGGGGGGGGATGGAGGCGGCGGCTGGGATGGTGGTGGGGCTGCGGTGGAAGTCTGGATGGAGGTGGTGGAAGAGGATCGACGAGACTGAGATACCACGTTGTCAAGGGCAGCGATCCCGAGGGACGTAGGACCTCGGCTACGTAATTCGTAGCCGCTATCCGTGATGGCTGGCCGGGTTATACCACCTGGTCGCCGTTCTTCGCCGGAGGGTTATGCCCCCTGCTGCCGGCTGGGAAGAAGAGGAGAGGGAATAGATGGTAATATCTTTTTTATTTTGCAAGTGTTTGATTACATCCATATCTATAGCCTCCGGCTCAACCAAAAGGAGTAACAAACTCCACTAATTATTGATTACCAAAAATAGCTAAAGTATCTTCTACTTTCCCTCCTGGCCACGATCTCCCACCGTGGCCTGCGTGCTTGCCGCACGCGCAGCAGCGCGTTCGTTGGCTCGGCGCACGTCACGGGCCCTATGGCGCCTGGTGTAAACTTGTTTGAACATGACACATGTTGATAATCCCTAAGCTTTAATGTGGGCCTCTATTCTTATCTTCTAAACCTGAAAATCTCCACCAGAAAACACACACGGTTTCAAAGAATAACGATCCATTGAAAGTAAACTAAAATTTTGGAAATATTGTTATATTAGTGGCAACTTGGATATGGTACAAATTTTAGGATCAAAGTAAAGGATATCAGCTTTCAAAGAGGGGTGAATGATAGATGATACAAAATTTTCAGCGTAAGACAAACCCTGAACCAAAAACTAATCTGTAAGAAAAACTCATGTGTGCGGGTAGGTTCTTAAACAAAAAAGTGATAAAAACCCCATAGATAGTATATACACGAGTCAGGAAGCCAACACAACAAGAATCACTTCAATCAGGTGATTAAAACATAAGTTAAGATCAGAAACATGATCAAAAGTAAATGTTATCTACCCAAGAGAAGAACCAATCTAATAAGTTACAAAACTCGTGTTTTACGTGTGAACTGTGACTCCAATGATCTTCAAATCTTTATATACGATAGATTATCGAGTTGTGAAGCCAACACAAAAATAATCAAGAAAATTAGATGCGTAGAACAAAAGTTATGGCCAAAATATTAAAGAAATGTCAATGTAAACGAAACCGACATGCAAGAAAAACAAGTTGGATGATCACGATGCACTTGCCACAAACAACTACTTTACTCAATAACATATGAAAGCCAGCTGCAAGAGATGCCTCCCACGCAGCCCAGATCCTCCATATTTATACACAGCCCTCAAGCAACCCTAAATAACTAGAAAACCTCCTAAACCGACTTAAAAACTCCTAAACCGACTTGAAAAAATATACTCACGGAAAGATCAAAATTCCAACCTTCTTAAAAATATTTTGATTCTCCCGAAACACTTTTGGATGCAGCAACAAGAGTTATGGACAGAATCAACTCACAATTAGCCGTTTGTGACAAAAAATAACCTGATTTCCTTCCAAATCTTAGTCGGGTATGCATCTGAACTACAGATTCGCCCGAACTTGCCTTGAACATCCTTTTTTGATGTCCTAAACTTTACCTCCATACCTTGGAACCATGATACACGTCCATGCCACCCTTGCACACGTGCACACCACCTTCCAACGTGTTCAATACGCCTTATATTCACTGTTTTGAGCTAAGCACGCTGCGTGATACCTTTGATAGCCTAAACACAATTTCTCCTGAATTTTATTTGTAAACATAAACTCCTACTAGAGTTTAGTTCAAGTTTCACCATAAACGGCCATGTTGACCTCAAGCAACACCAATGCATGAGCAAACAACAAAATCTTTACGAGCACAAGTCCACGAATTGATTCTCGTCAGTCCAAACTCACAACACGTGTGAGCACCTCACACAAACATGTTGTACACCTCAACCAGACATTAACCACCAAAACACACTAAGAATAATTTTATGAGTACCACATCTATTCCATACGTTGGATGTTCACTCACACAAGCCACCACGTCAAAATCATATGCCATGTATGCCCTGAAATTTACATGAAACATCACTTTAACACTCCTCTGCCAATGTATCTAGCAGATAGGTCTCACACAGATCACGAGTTTGATACTTGGAGCTCATATAGACGTATTTCTTCCAATATTGCTCTGTAGGATAGCATATTTTCTATATATAGCCAATGGAAACACTTTAAGGCATATCGCCAACATGCTATGTAATCTTGAAAGTTAGTAGTGTATCTTCACATAAAGGGGTTTTAAAATAGAATACTCTCCTCCATGAACCGCTAGCTTGTATTTTACGGGTTCTAATTCAATGGATCTTCAACCACATATATTGAGTCACCACTATGATTTCAAACTCATAGGTCTCATACCCATCTCTCTCAACGCACTTTCTATAATATTAAATGATAGTCCCTTCATAAAGGAGTATGTCAGGTTTTTATCTATTTGTATATACAAATAGTTATTATCCTAGAGTTATTATTTTTCTGGCAAACTTGAAAAGTATCTTCACGTGTCTTGATGACTTTGAATTATCCTTAGAATTGTTCACTTTGAAAATCACTATTTGATTGTTATAATTGATAAAAATTGCCAATAATGGTTTTAAAACCTCAGGCAAGTCCGTCAAAAGCTCAAGCAACTATTTTACCTTTGTAGTTGCTATATCTAAAGCATTAAGTTCTATTTATAGTTAACCTCATCAATATGGTCCGTTTACATGACCTCCATGACACTACACCACCTCCAAGGGTAAGCAAATACCCACTTGTGGTATATAGTTAATTAACATCTATTGACGATCGTTAAGTTCCATTTCCGACTGTCAATCTATCTCAATTATGTGAAGGAGTAAATATTTATTACACGCATTACCTTTAGATTTAATATATTTCCGATTGTACTAGAGAAATTGCGCATGCAGGTATTTTACTACATAAATGAGGAGAATCAAAGGGAGTAATCCTTAAAACTACACTTCTAGCCAATCACATGCTAACACGTGGTAATTCATGGATCCAAGGCCCACTTTTAGGAGTATCCAAGGGAATCTAATGGCAAATAACTTGGGAAGTATCAAAGAGCCTACCTACCAATCTACAGGAGAAAGCACATGGCAAACGGAGCACGTGGGGGTGCGGCATAACCAAGTGTTTGGCCGACCTGTTCTTCTCCACAAACTCGGTCTCCTTCCATGTGTTGACTACCTGTGGTGCCCTAAAGTCGGTGATGACTACTTCACGGGCAAATTATAACGGGAACCAACTCTGAAACTAGTATAAACAAAACCCCTCACTCCTCATTAGAACACACACCTTTTGAGCATCACTCTCTTGTATACACACTTCTACTAGTCCTTAGTGGAGTTTAGGCTGTATAGAGGAGCCTCTCTAGTTTCCAAAGTCTATTTTGGGAAAGGTATGGCTCATGTATCTTCTCTTTTATTTGTGACTTTATTCCATTTAATAATATTGCTCTCTTATTATCCATATGCTTGGATGAAGTGTTTCTTGTTTGGTTGTGGATTCCATACATTTGGTAGGACTAGTTGTTATTATGATAATGTAGTAATGTTATTATTATGTTATCATAAACACCATAGTCATCCACTATACTCTAATTGTGTAAGGTATGAATATGTTAGTATGAATAACTTAGTGCTTAGATCTATTATTGGTTCAACGATGGTTAGCTTAGTAATTTCCTTAGAATGATATATGTACCATGGCTTCTAATGTATCTACTTAGTGTGCAAACGTGGTGTTTGGATACTTAAATAGCGTTAGATGTCTTGTAAACCCACAAGTTGTAGAGGTAGGCAGCGGATGGTGGCACTCGTGTTCGTTTTTTGTAACCCTCCATGTTCGGCTATGCCATAGGCTCTTAGCGGGAGTCACCTGGCAGACCAGGTGTAAGCCCGTGCCTAATATGATTGGAACACTAAACACTATGACTCGTCACTAGCATGGTCACATGTACCTATTAGGCTATGCATATGTATATTAGAAGCACAATAGGAACAACTCTCCCTTAGTATATAGACAAAAGTATCATAATTAGAGTAGGTACCTAAGTGTGTGTCACACTGCCCAATTATCATCATTTACCCTCCTACTTGAATAACTAATTAGAGTAGTCCTTTACTACCCGTACATGTACTTATGCCATACTTCATTGTCTTTCTTTGGGATAAATACGATACACTTGATAATACTCATGGTTGAAATGCTACAACGTGTGAGGGCCCGGACCTGATCACGGGGTCGTGCCGCTCACCTGGGAATCGCATTGGATGGTGTCGTGCGATGCGGCACCCAACAGCACACATAATAAAGCATCATATTACATAAATCAAGCGGAATCTTACAAAGTGTGAATTTTACAAATACTTCTCAAAAATAATCTACAGTGGAAGACTGATACAACTCACGACTCATATCTAGGCTAAGCAACAGAGAAGATGACCCGCCCGCGGACCTTTCTCGCTAGCAACACGATCACAATAGCAGCGGTGGGTTTTCCATGAGATCACCACTCGAGTCTCATCGGACAACCGTACTTATCAGCGTAGTGTTATTACCTGCAAAACAACTCATGCAGTATCCGTGAGCATAAAGCTCAGCAAGACTTAACCGTCAACCCTATTCATGACACTCTACATGCTAAAAAATAGAGGGCTGAATATAGAAGTTTGCACAAAATATGAACTTGAGCTAAAGGGGAGATCTTACTTCAAGTTTTAAGCAACTTTTATAGCCCTCGCACAATTTACATTGAGACTCCACAATCAAACAAGAAACGCTTCATCTCGATGTCACTTGCCCGAGGTGAAAGTAACTTTAGTGAGCTATCTTAGACCCATACAAACCTTGCACCATCAACGCCGAGACTCCACAATCAAACAAGAAATGTTTTGCCTCGATGCTACTAGCCCAAGGTGGAAATTAAATTTAGTGAAGGTGTTGATCATCCCTCATCTCCAATATGAGGATTACTCACAAAGCATATTAACTTTTTCTCAGTTTATTACTACGTCACGACTCAGTGTACAAGT
Organism: Neostapfia colusana; assembly: GCA_030760725.1. Taxonomy (NCBI): domain Eukaryota; kingdom Viridiplantae; phylum Streptophyta; class Magnoliopsida; order Poales; family Poaceae; genus Neostapfia; species Neostapfia colusana. The sequence goes on along the minus strand of JASWHV010000014.1, from coordinate 55,277,907 downwards.
ATGCTCACTACCGCGAGCGACGGTGATTCGAATCAAAAACACCTGGCTGACACGACACATACGCTCGTACGAGACCGGTGATCAACCAATCCCCTCAACGTCGTATGTGGCAACCTTTCACAGGACACCCAAATATCGAACCAGTCCCACCAACTTGGATTAAGTCGCACTACGACAAACCCTCATAGAGCCGACTTCTCTATCCTTTCAGCATCTGCATAAGACGGTGGGGATTGGCTTGATACCCAGGTTAACATGTTACATCGGTTTCCTGGGTCCCATATAACCAGTATGCATCGGGTACACAACTCAAACTTGTCCAGCGGGGCCGCACACGAGAACGAGCCTTAATCGACTAAGACATAGACTAGGTTCATAGTACCACGTCCTTGAGCCTTCCATCCACTACCCGGTCTCCATTCCCAACTATGAGGATCAATTCCCAACTCTTCCGATTGATCCCCCTTAATCCCGGTTCACGAGTAGGAAACGGCCTACTCGAGTTATGCCTCTTTTAATTCACTTTTGTTAACTTGAGATTAGCAGTTATAATCAAGTGATAACCTACTCTACATTAAACTCCAGGGTTTTCTGGTCATGCATGTGGAGTGTCATACCAACCTAGCCATAAAAAACTAATATTCTAGACAATATAAAGTGTATACAAATAAAAACTTGTAAATTCTTGATGCAAACTGGGGCTTGCCTTTGTTTTGCAGGGGGCTAATATATAAGGTTCAGTTAGTGAAGACCACTTGAGGCTTGATCACTCGCTTTCCTCCTCCTTTGATCTCCACTCCGATTGTTCCAAAATCTCCACGTAGATGCTACACGTGATGAATATGCATATGTAATTAATTGTAAAGATTTTGCTAACAAGTTCTAATTACAACTTTAAAAACTGGAAATCTGTTTAAGAATTTAAAATGACACTGGTGCTAGGGTTTGGGTTTGGGTTAATCAACATGATTAAGTGCTAAGTGTTCTCCCCACTCATGTTTTGAGCACCTAAGGAGGGTAAACAGAACAAGGGTGATCCAGAGCTCCAATGGAGCTGAAAATTTTCTTGTGGATTCCTTGTCACAAGAAAGTAATCTGGACCAAGATTCAGAATTTTTCAATGAGTAGATCATTCAGAACAATTTCCTAACCATTTAGGCAAAAAGGAATTAATTCTGAATGCATTTGCACTTTCATGCAGATTCAAGTGAACCACAATTTCAAACATATATCAGGGAGCATGCATGAATTTTCCAACGATTTTTGGAGATGAGAATTACCCAGAACTGAATTTCCAAGTTTTGGAAATTCTCTGAAATTGTTTCTGTATCCAATTGAACACGGCAACTTAAAATCTGAATTCCTATAATCAAATGAACTAGAAATCAGCTGAAATTCTTACAGGTGTTCACTAACATCCTAAAGATTATTCTGGGAAAATTTGAGGATTTTTGGGTAAACCAAACTCCCTCTAAAATTCTTTTTCTGAAAAGCTTTAAAGAATTTTTTAGAATTAAATAATGACTTTCATACAAATTGGGTTGCATATTGGGATAGAGTTTTTCAACCTGAATCTAACCCAATTTGAATCACTAAATTTTGAGCTTCCTAGCAAACATTATGAGGTTCTAAAGTTTGAATTGAATTTGGGTTTCAAATAAACCGGGAAATGTTTAAATACTGCGAGTGGGTCCAGGGGGCCGCGTGTCACTCTCTGGAACAAGCCACACGGGGCCACAGAATTATTCTCATGCAACCACAGCCCGATCCGAGGCCACAGAAGATCTCCCACCCGATTTTCTTCTCACTGACAGCGAGCCCGGGGTACCCTTCTTCAACCTCCGGACTCCCGCGCCCGCGCCCGCCGGGCTCGCCGGAGCTTCTCGGAACCCGCTACTCCGGCCACCTCCCGAGCTCTCCCTCGCCGCTAGGGCCTAAAACGTGCGCTGAACACGTTAGGGAGATTTCCCCCGGCCGGCGATGGCTCCAACACCGCCCGCGACGGTGCGGCGGCTCGGTGCAAGTTCGGCGACGCCGCCCGGCCCTTCTAGCCCACCAAAACTTCAGTGGAACGGCTATACAGCACCGGTGGATGCTAGGGGAGGTAGACATGGCCGTACAAAAGCTCGGAAATGGCTCTAACCATGGTTGCACCGTGCACCCGACGACTTCCTCTACGGTCGCTGTTGGAAAACCTTCAAATACGCCGGCTACAACCGTTTTCAAGCTAGGGTTGCAAAGCAAACTTGTGCGCCATCAAGTCTAGCTCCTGTGAGTGCAATTTCGTGGGCTATAAGCAAATAGAGATCAAGAATTTAATGATTTCCTACCCGAGGGTGGTTTTGCACCGGCCGGAAGAAAACTGTGAAATACTCCGGCGACGATCAACCACTTGACTCGAGCTTCAGATGTGAGCAGTGTGGAGGTGGTGCGCGTCCAAAGGCGGTCTTGCTCGGCCGTGAAAGGCTCTTTACAGGGCTGTCCACGTGCGACCTCCGTTCGGTTGCGGTTCGTCCGCCGCGGAAAGATTTGCTTCTCGGTGTGAGGAGGCCTAGCACACTCGGGGGCGTGTTGAGGGAGTAGAAGGTGATGGCCCAGTGCCGTTTTGCTAGTTTGCTGAGGCTTGCACGCGAGAGAACCCAGCTCCCAAGAGATCGATGGAGTAGCGGCGGCTTCTCTGTTCTTTAGGGCGTGAGAGCAAGAGAGCAGAGGCGATTCTCGGTGTTGTGGCAAAGCTGACCACGACTGGGAGTAAAACCAGCGCACGAGTAGCTCGCCAGCGCGAGGGAACCGATCGGGAGGTGTCCTCGGTGTGTGTCTCGGTGGCGTCTGTGGAGTCCTCGGTTCTGCTCGAGTGGGAAAATTTAGGACTGAAGACTGAAGATCTTTTTGCAGTTTTAACCTCCCCAATGACATGTGGGTCCCACAAGGCAGTCCCTCCTTATCCCTCGAAAGATGTCCAAAATTTGGTAACTGACCAATTCAAATGTTTGGAGTTGAAAACTGAGCTGCATTTGGATAGTTGGGCAAATTTCATCCAAATTCAAATGTGTATTTGAATTCTTTGCACATTTAAGTCCTTTTTGGAAAATGGATAGCAAATCCTTTCAAAAATTAATGAAACTTTGTATACCCACTAATTTGGACCTAAGGAATTCAAATATGCAACCTGATTTTTGTGTTAGCTGCTGCAAACAAGAGTTTGAATACAACAGTTTGAATTACCCTTGTGTTTCCCTCATTTGAAATTTGAGTTGAACATTTAGTTCACAATCTGATTTTTAAACCTTCCATTGCACCTGAGACTTCAAATCTGTGGGTTTAATCCACCTAGGGTCCAAGCATGTGAGTAACCCTAAGTTTTTTTAGAAAGAACTCTCATGTGTTATCACATGTGGAAAAAAGTTTAAACCAGTCCCCTTTTTCATACACAAGACACCAATGTTTGTGCAAACTCAAGTTTCTTTGTATTCATATTTTTGGGACCTTTACACAACGGTATTTTCCGTGCGCTTGCGGATCCTTTCTGTAGTTATGATGAATACGAACATACTCTAGGGTGCATTAGTAGAATGTTCCTTGGCCCTTCTGGCTCCATTGCTATGGATGTTCTATTAATATATCTTACCGTGTGCCAACAACATCCTAGATCCAGTTTAAGTCATTATATCCTTCAGACATGGTCAGATGACCTGAGTAGTGAATCGCATAACACATTGTACCCCTCAAGTGACGCATAACTATTTCAAATGCAATGCCAATGATCAATATCCGGGTTTGACATAAATCTGCTCAATTTGCTCACAACAAACGATATATTAGGACGGCTTGTGCTTGCTAAGTACATGAGTGATCCGAATATCTGAGGATATTTAAATTGATCTCTTCGCTACATCTTATTCTTTCTAAGTGACACTGAGATATAAGATGTTGGAGAAATCTTATTGTTTATAAAGCTGAATTGACTCAAGATTTTCTCAATATAGTGGGTTTATATTAATTTAATTTCACTCATCCTTATTCGGGTAACTATTTATAATAACACTACCTTTTTACAGATGTTTCCTGTCAAAGCTGTTTGATAGGAAAGACTTAACGTTAGTTATTATATTAATGCTCGTATCAAAATGAGTATCATCCACATAAAAGCATAATATAAAACTGTCGCTCCTACCTTGGCGATAATACACACACCTATCGGTTTTATCAATAACAAAGCCCGTAGAAATTAATTATCTATCGAACTTATGATGTCATTGCTCATATGCTTACTTCGGACCATACAAAGATTTTATCATTTTGCACATGTTTTTCTCTTCATCCTTTACTACAAAGACATCAGTTTGTTTCGTATAGATTTCTTTCTCCAACTCTCCATTAAGCAAAGTTGCGTTCACGTCCATTTGAGGGAAGATGAAACCATAATAGGCAGTCACAGACCAGTTTTTACTCTCCATGTTATACTAAAATTTTAGCATCCATTATTGTCATATATGGGCCTTTCATATTTACTAGTAATATTAGTTGGGCCTAGCCCCTTTAGGCCATGTTTCCAACAGTTGATGAGATTAAACTATTTTTTTAAAGTATGTTACAAAGTGTATATATGTACTGCGTGTTGGACTCCTCACCGCCCTGCGTGGATTAGGAGTGCTGAGTACTAGAAAAAGTTATGTCTAGATTACATACAATCAAAATTAGACTAAATTTTAGGCAATATTAATTAACGGCTAGTTCTTATGATTAATAGGAACCACTAGAACGCAAACAGCTTTTTGATGCAATTGTGTAAAAATCTCTTCTATACCACGGTCTTCATCATACGGTCATTGTATTTTTATACTTAAACCCTCTCACCTCCACACTTTATTTTTTTAGTTTATATTACCATGTGTGAGGGTTTAAGTGTAAAAATATAGTGACCGAATGATGTGATCATTTGGTCTAGAAGAGATTTTTACATGATTACACTAGGGAGTTGTTTGTATTCTAGTCGTTCCCTATTAATACTTACTCCTCATAATTACCAGTTAATCTTTATAATTAACAAAACTAACAATTTTTTCTATGATCTATACATTGACAAAGTCCATATGATTGATTATTTTACAACTAACACAATCTTTACAATTAATAGAATTAACAACTAACATAATTAACAATTAAGTCTCCCTTGGCCTGATGTATTATGGCGCCTGAAAAAAGGTATATCGTAGAAAAAAGTGCCAAACGTTGTTTATTTGGTAGTTAAAGTCCCAACCATATAGCCTTGACCCTTGACAGGCTTTGTTTGCTTCCCCAATAGACTGATCACCAGGCTTCATGGGTTCGACCATAAATAAATCTTAGTGCAAGTAAAAGAATCATATATAATTGAAAAGAATAAGTGAAGCCATAGCAAAGTACTAAATTGAATCATCTGTATATAAAAAACTCCTTGATAGCAAAACAATGCTAGCCAAGACACACAGATGGCCGGCCCATAGGGAGAGACCAACAAACCCAACACCGGACATGCCGCCAACACCTTACAGATGAACCACCGCACACGACACGGCAGACACCTGAACCACTCCGACGAGTGACAACTGACCCCTCTAGCCGCTTGACCGGCCCAACGCACACGCACGCAGGCACGCCTCCTGTAGACATACATACTCCTGCCAAGTTAAAAGTCAACGTGACGGACCAACCGAACCATCGCAAGCGCACTCATATTCACTTCTTCCCTCCTTTTCCATCCCCCCAACGCACCACCACCTCATCGTTCGCTCGGTCCAAACCCAACAGCATGCTTCGGAGAAGAGCGCTCGTCGTCTTCCTCGTCCTTGTGGTCGCAGTGACAGCCGCCATGGATGACGAGGAAGCTTTGCCTGTGGAACCGATGGACATGTACTTCTCGCCAGCGGAGCTCGCGCGTATTGCCGGGTACGGCGAGGAGCCAGTGTCGTCGGTGTCCGTATCCGGGCAGGTCTCCTGCGAGCTCTGCCTCCGCCCCGGCGCCGACCTTCTCGCCTTCGAGCTGCCAGGTAAAAGACCGGCCCCCTGCTCTCTCGAATTCATCGCTTTTCTTGTCCTCTGGAACCCCCAGCTAGGAGTTGATGTCGTACGATCAGTTCCCTTGCTTTAGCTTCTTTGCTAGGATCGTAAGTTACTCTGTTCCATGATCATATAGTTCTCCTCTGTAGTCGTCTATTCTTTTAGCTATTGCGCTAATTTTACTTGCAATCTCAACACCTTACTTAAGGTACGGTTGATAGGTGGTGCAACTGCAGCACCAGGCTTGCTAACGTACCATTGGGCTTAGAAAATTCTGGTATAGCACCACCCAATTTGGCTATAGGAAACAGGCATGCCAGACTATTTTTCCCAGATCGATCGACCCCGTAGCTTTCCGGCCAGCAGGTTGTCCAAACTATAAGATACAACGCGGAAACGACCCGTTACGTCTTTTTACAAAAGAAATGATCGTGCTAAATGCCTAGTCGGCAACGAAGCCTCTACAGAAAGAAAACTTCCCCAAATTCCTTAGAGATTAACAGTCGTTTTCGTGGAGGATGTTGCCCGGTAGACATCAACAGATTGGAGAAACGGTAAGGGAACCAAAGCGAAGAAGCCAAGCAAGCTAAGACTGTTACCTCGATCGTCTAGTTTTAGTTACCTCGATCAATTGGAGTATTATTCCAGTTTGCACTACAGGAACGCATTATTTTTGTCGGCTAAACGTAATTTCGTGGGCCCTCACAAAAATAAAACTAATTTCGTGAGCCATAATCTAGCACACTAAAATGTGACACTAATTTCGTGGGCTAGAGGAACAGCACACGAAAAAAGGTTGAAATTTCGTGGGTTATGTCAAGCCACACGAAATTATATGCTAATTTCGTGGGTTTTTGGTGGCACACGAAAACAAGGGGACATCAATTTCGTGAGCTTTCAAGAGGCACACGAAAATAAAACCTTAAATTCGTGGGTTTCTGACAGGTACACGAAAATACGCGCTAGATTCTAGGCTCCCGACAAAAGTACGCAGTAAATTCATCGGCTTCCGAGCGGCTCACAAAAATATAGGACCTTAAATTCGTGGGTTTCTGACAGGCACACGAAAATACGCCAAAGGGTGGCCCATGAAAATAAAGTCCTATTATTTTCGTGTGCCTAAAGATGGCCCATGAAAATAACTTACATTTATTTTTGTGGGCTTCATTTTGACTCACAAAAATAAATATTTTCGTAGGCCGTATCTGGCCGACGAACGTAAACTTATTTTCGTGAGCCGCCGATGAAATTAAATTTATTTTCAACAAGTTATTTTCGTGAGTTTTATGCTTATTTTCGTGGGCCCGTAGCCCACGAAAATATGTTAGTGTTGGTGGTGGTGGGCTGGTGGATCGGTTCATCTCACCTAGTTGTTCACAAGAGACGGAGTCACGAGCAAGAGTACCGGTGGCTCGTGATGGCGTCTGGTGCAGGGGTGCTGTTGGTGAAGGTTTGGGTTTACCGGCTTGTTGTGTGCACGGATGTATGGTTTCATTGCATTGGTACAACAGGCCGGCCGTTGGCAGGATCTTAGTAGCTAGTGGGGTCGAGAGGAAGTGACGACTGATGAACGCGACGGAGTCGTACTATGATTGAAGTCCTGCGCTTCCATACATCGATGCGTCAAGTTTGTGGTCCAATCGCGTTAGATAGACGCCCACCGAGAGGATAGTCGTCCAGCTTTTTCCATCCACGGTCCGTAATGAACCAGTACAGCACTTATCCGACTCTTCTCAATCTCTTGTCGAGCCACGACATTTCGGTGCCGCCTATGTGGCCTTTCATCGCGATAGAACGAACGTAGGCAGGGGCGGGGCTGTTCAGGGAGAGAAACACATAATACGTTGACGGATCGGCGATTACAAATGCCGTGGAATTTTGTGATTGGTGTTTACTATTATTAGAAACTTGTTAAAGAAATAATAATCATGTACAATTGTTATCATGGACCCTTATCAACACAGAGGATGAGTTAGGTATATGGTTTGCGGAAAAAAAATCTCTGCAACGTTGTTGTCAATTATGCACTGTACAATACGTTCAGATTTCTGTTATAAATTAACTGATTAATATTTTCTATTTCCCCCCAAATTGTTTAAAATTCGTGCAAAGTATACGTGACAGAAATCTGAGAGACGTTACCCAGTGCAGAGTTTACAACACTCTTGCAGAGAATTTTTTTCCTTAGTTTGCAGTCGCAGGCTTCTCAACAATATTCCTGCTAGTCAACGTACGTATCCGAGCTGATTTTTCCTTCTCACGGACACGGTTAGCTCGCCTAATCCACTGCTTTGCAGCCGGCCTATCTAGCCAGCAGCCACCGTCCGATTTGATGCCTACTTGTTTGGCCCAAAGGCACTCACTTTTCCCGATGCAATCAGAACGGGTCAGAAGTGATCTTAAAAGCCGCTTTAGATGTTGAGACGTGATCGCTAGCACCTCCATATGTTTATCACTTCCCGGCTGCGTCATAGGACTGGTCAGCTTGAAATGAAATGGCAAAGAAATGGCCTTGTTTCCCATCTGCGTACGGTCATACCAAATTTTAGTTTCACATTTTTTAGGTGTCAGGACATCTGTAGAAGTTTGCTAATGGTTTCTCCATTTGTAAAAGATTCCTCGTGTAACCCCTACACAACTTGCACGAACTTTTTCTCATTTGTCTAACAAAAATCAAATCCTATGCAAATTTCTAATACACAATGTATGAAAAGTGACAATTCACAAAATACTGCGAACATGATTCAATGTGGGCCCTGGCAATTTTTTAGTGTTACAGTACTATTCTCGGTGAAAAATTTGACCCTTAGAAAAGCAAAAAGGTGGAATCTGTTTGCGTAAGAAAGTTACAAAGGTCGAACTGTACTTAGTAGGCAACAATTTTTTCTCCCGCACTCGTGTACGGGGTAAGCTAACCAACCGGGCGTTTGCTACAACGCTACGCGCGGTCGAGCGTATGCACGATGGTGGGCGCCCGAGGGTAGGAAGAGAGGAGGTGGGGCGGTGGCCAGAGGCGGCGCACGGAGGGGCACGCGAGGCTGGCGCACGGAGGGCGAGGCTACGCCAACGTGCAGGCGAGGTGGCACGCGGAGGGGGTGGCAAAGCCGGCGTGTAGTTGACGCTGTCAGAGACGCGGCTGGAGGCGAGGCCGACGAGGCTCCGACGGGGAAGCGGTTGGAGCGGATGGTGGCGCAAGGGAAAGGGGAGAGTAGGTGGGGGCAGCCGGGGCAGAGTGGAAGGAGCAAGCTTCGGGAGAAGGTTCAAGACTAAAAGGAAGTCGGAGAGAGAAATGAAGGAAAGAAGTAAATGAAAGAAAAGGAAATAGAGAGGGAAAAGGGAAAGAAAATAGAAGAAAAGGAAAAATAATAAAAATAGAAGGAAAAATTGAGAGGAAAAAAGGAAAAAGAATTGAAGGAAATGAATAGAGAGAGAAATGGAAAGAAAATAAAAAGAAAAGAAGACACAAAAGAAGAAAAGAAAAAAGAAAGGATGAAAAAACAATAAATAATGAGTGGTAGTTGATATAGAGTACATTTAGTGAGTACGAAAAGTGTGGGAGCACGTGCTGTAAATCAGAGAATATTTTTGAATGTGTTGCAAACAATTGAGTTTAGAGTAGATTTTTATAGTACATGAGTGTGGAAGTCCTATAGACAAACTGACTAGTAAAGCCACAATAAAAAGAAGCGCTTACAATTGGAGCACCACTAGAGTGCAAACAACTCTCTGGTGCAATCGTGCAACTTATTTTTGTGTAATTGCACCAGATAGTTGTTTATATTCTAGTCGTTCCCCTCACCATGGTGCTAGATGTTGGTGTTATGTTCTGAATACCCCAAACGGAAATCAAGAGTCGAATATAGAAGGAATATAGAAGATAGTACTCACTCTGTCCCAAATTAGACATTACTTTTAGGTTTGGTCAGATCTATCTTTGGTCAACAATTTCAATAAATCTGGTTAAAATTGACAATATGAAACTTGTATTTTCTATTCATCATTAGAAATATTTCATAACCTATATTTTTTATGTTGTTAAAGTTGATCAAATTTACAGAAATCATTGATCAATAATAGACTTGACTGAAACCATAAATAAATTCTTTCGAGAATAGAGGAAGTACTTGATATGTACAGGGGTCCCGATCTTCCGAGAGGTTCTGATAACTCTCGATTTGGTGGAGACTTGAAAGAAATCGATCCGGCTTCCGAACAACACGTTCTGAACCCCGCAATCGTAGCACCACGTCTCCTCAGGTTATCAACCGATATTGCGCGGTTGACCTCGCCAAGAAGGCTAATCCTTGCCTGCGAATCGAAGAACACAAGCAAGAACAAGAAAGAATGCAACCAAATTGTTGAAAGATATGAAACACTCAAGTTGGGGTCTCACAAACCGATGAACGGCAAAATTGTTCTTGACAGAATGATCTAAGCAAAATCCAGTTGTTTGTGACGGCGGCTAGGGGGTATAAAGGAGGTGGAGGACGACCAGGGGGTGCTGGGGTCGTGACCTAACCCTAAGACACGTACATAATGGACTTGGACTCGATACAAGGCCCAATGGCCCAACTAGGTGATGCAACACCATGACAGACTCTAAACTTTATATTGTTTTGAAGTTTTCCGTCGACTCCGAGGGAATTTTGACGTGGGGTCAGTTCCATTGGAAAGTTTACCTCTCAGCTTTCCGTGCATATGTAGAACGTCAAAAACGGAGTCTGTATGCCTCCTATGCATCCATTTTAAGGTGGACTGCTCCTGGGCCCGAGTTGGACTCGAGTTTGAGTTGGGCTCGGTCTCTAACTTCTTGTTGGCGTATTTTATGGTCCTCCACGCCTCCAAACCCCTCTCCATGTATCTCCATGTCCTCTCCATGGTTCCTAATCATAATTAATCCATTAGGTAGCAACATACTTTCAAAATTCACATATAAAGAATTGTTCAGGAACGAGCTCACCTCTAAATTCAATTGTCGTGCTCGAGCTCTAGTAATTGGACCTTGCATGTCTACCATGTGAGTGTTGTGTATATCTACAGGAGTGATGTCTACATCATCATCCCCCTCTTGCATTGGAGTCGTCCTCGACTCAAGCTCATCTTCTTCTCCAAAATATGACCTCAAATCTGAAATGTTAAAGGTGGGACTAACCCCAAACTCGGGAGGCAACTCAAGTTTATATGCATTATCATTAATCTTCTCAAGTATTTTAAAAGGACCATCAGCTCTAGACATCAATTTAGACTTTCTCAGTTCTTGAAATCTATCCCTTCTCAAGTGTAACCAAACTAAATCACCCGGTTCAAATCTAACTTCCTAACTACCTTTACTACCAGCAATTCTATATTTTTCATTCATCTTTTCAATATTATGTTTAATGGTCTCATGAATTTTCAAAATAAAATCAGCACGTTCCTTTGCATCATTATGAATTCTCTCACTAGTAGGTAAAGACAAGATATCAATAGGAGCACGAGGATTGAATCCATACACTACCCGAAAAGGACTTACCTTGGTGGTAGAATGTGTTGCCCGATTATATGCAAACTCCACATGTGGCAAACATTCTTCCCACATCTTTAAATTTTTCCTCAAAACAGCTCTCAACATGGTGCCCAAAGTGCGGTTCACTACTTCTGTTTGTCCATCAGTTTGTGGGTGACATGTTGTAGAGAACAACAGTTTTATACCCAACTTGTTCCATAGGGTGCGCCAAAAGTGACTCAAAAATTTTGCATCACGATCTGAAACAATAGTAGAAGGCATACCATGCAAGCGAACAAACTCTTTGAAAAAAAGGTCGGCAATATGTACAGCATGATCACTTTTCTGACACGGTATAAAATGTGCCATCTTAGAAAAACGATCCACCACAACAAAAATGTTGTCCCTCCCCCTCTTAGTCCTAGGCAATCCCAAAACAAAGTCCACAAATATATCCGCCCAAGGAATGGAAGGAGTGGGAAGAGGCATGTATAAACCATGTGTATTTAAACGGGACTTAGCTTTTCTGACATGTGGTGCAGCGAGCCACAAACCGCTCTACATCTCTCCTCATCTTTGGCCAAAAGAAATGTGTGACCAGAACATCCTCCGTCTTCTTTGCGCCAAAATGACCCATCAAACCTCCACCATGTGCCTCCTGTAATAACAAAAGACGAATGGAACCAACTGGAATGCATAGGCGGTTAGCTCTAAACAAGAATCCATCATCCAGTACAAATTTATTCTAGGTATGACCTTTTCTACAATGCAGCAACACATCTTTAAAATCAGCATCAAGAGCATATTGTTCTTTAATTGATTCAAGTCCAAAAATTCGACAATCAAGTTGGGACAGCATATTATATTATCTAGACAATGCATCAGCAATCAAATTATCCTTCCCTTTCTTATGTTTAATGACATAAGGAAAAGACTCAATAAATTCAATCCATTTTGCATGTCTACGATTCAGATTATTTTTAAGAACGAATATGCTTTAGCGATTCATGATTAGAATGAATAACAAATTCTTTAGGCCATAAATAATGACGCCATATCTCTAAGCATCGTACGAGAGCATAAAATTCTTTATCATATGTGGAGTAATTCAGGACAGGACCATTAAGTTTTTCACTAAAGTATGCAACCGGTTTACCACCTTGCAGTAAGACACCACCAATGCCAACTCCACTAGCATCACATTCAAGTTCAAAAGTCTTACTAAAATCAGGAAGTTGCAGCAATGGTGCGTGTGTAAGCTTGTCCTTCAAGGTGTCAAAGGACTCCTCTTGTGCTTTCCCCCAATGGAACACCACACCTTTCTTAGTCAACTCATGCAATGGGGCAGCAATAGTGCTAAAATTCTTGACGAAACATCGGTAGAAACCTGCAAGACCAAGAAAACTCCTTACCTGTGTGATGGCTTGAGGTATTGGCTAGTTCTTGATCGCTTGAATTTTCATCTCATCCACCTCAATTTCCTGTGGAGTCACAACATAGCCAAGAAAGGAAACTCGATTCGTACAAAAGATGCACTTCTCAAGGTTACCAAATAAACGTGCATCTCAAAGCATTAAAAACAGCACATAAATGATCCATATGTTCATCCAATGACTTGCTATAAATCAATATATCATCAAAGTAAATCACCACAAATTTTCCAATAAAAGCTCTCAAAACCTCATTCATCAAACGCATGAATGTACTTGGTGCATTAGTTAAACCAAAATGCATTACTAACCACTCATACAACCCAAATTTGGTTTTGAAAGCTGTTTTCCATTCATCTCCCAATTTTATTCTTATTTGGTGGTAACCACTACGCAAGTCGATCTTAGTGAAAATTATAGAACCACACAACTCATCAAGCATGTCGTCTAGCCTAGGAATAGGATGACGATACCTTATAGTAGTATTGTTAATGGCTCTACAATCAACACACATACGCCAAGTACCATCTTTCTTAGGAACCAAAAGTACAGGAACAACACAAGGACTAAGACTTTCACATACATACCCACGGTCCAAAAGGTCTTGGACTTGCTGCTGAATTTCCTTAGTCTCCTCGGGGTTGGTCCTATATACAACACGGTTTGGCAAAATTGCACCTGGAATCAAATCAATTTGATGTTCAATCCCTCTCAAAGGTGGAAGTCCCGGGGGTATCTCAGCTGGAAAAATATCCTCGTACTCTTGCAACAAGTTAGTAACTGCTGGAGGCAAAGACCTAGCAATATCATCAATGGATAACAAAACTTGTTTGCACACCAATGCACAGCAAATATCATGATCAGAAATTTCAGCAAGGTCTGATTTTGTAGCAATCATTACACGACCCTTCAATTTAATTCCCTCAGTGTTAGAACTAGGTGTAGATCTCTCATTATTTGGTGGTAACACAAAATTAATGACTTGTTGATTTTCTTATTTAGAACTACTAGAAATTCCAGCTCTCTCCCTATCAGCTTGTACAATTTCAGCAAGAGTCAAAGGTAGCAAAGTAATTTTTTTCCTTTATGCATAAAAGTATATTTATTACTTCTACCATGGTGCAAAGCATCCTTATCATGTTCCCAAGGTCGACCCAATAAAAGTGAACACACTTGCATGGGTACCACATCACAATCAACGGAATCAACATATGTACCAATGGAAAACGGAATTCTGCAAGTTTGTGTTACCTTAGCTCTTCCGGAATCATTCAACCATTGAATATAGTACAGATGTGGGCGTGGTCGTGTATTCAAGCTAACCTTCTTGACCAATTCAGAACTCACCAAGTTGTTGCAGCTTCCTTTATCAATGATGACATGTGCTCGCCGATTCTTGATGACAAAGAAAATCTGAAACAAATTGTGGCTTTGTAATCTATCAAGTTGTTGTACCTGTGTGTTCAGCACCCGCTGCACAATGATGTTCATGTAGGCTGATGTGTCTTCACTCTCAAAAACATGTCCCTCATCATTGTCCGTGGCAGATTCATCATCATTGTTATCTTCGACATCGGAGGTGCTGATGTATCCTCCTTCTTCTGTAACCACGTATGCCTGCTGACTAGGATAATCTTTTTGCACATGGCCAAGACCATGGCAGCGGTGACACTGAATGCCGGAAGTGCGTCCTGTTGAAGCAACGAATGAAGCACTTTTGGCGGGTACTTGCATGGAATTTTTACCCGAATCCGCAGGTCGTGCAGGTGGTGGTTTCCGTGCTGCTGAAACATTGTTGCTGCCAGAAGGAAGCTTCGCTGCTGGTTTTGGTGAGAGGGCATCAGAACGGAATGACTTGGACGCCCCCGAAGATGTTGTCGTGCGTGGAGTGTAGGAGGCACCGCTGCTGCTCTTGTTCTTTTGTTGACGACTCTGTAACTCCTTTTCTGCAAGCATAGCAAGCTGGAACAACTGGTTGACAGTATTAAATTCCTTAGAATTAACAATATCATGTATCTAACGTCTCAACCCCCCATAGAAACGACAAATTTTATCTTCAGTGTCCTCTACTACCCCACATCGTATCATACCCTTTGAAGCTCCGCATAATAATCTTGGACAAAATTATTTCCCTGCTCTAAGCGCTGCAATTTCTTTCGTAATTCACGTTGGTAGGATGGAGGAACAAAACAATTACACATAGCTTCTTTTAAAGGTTCCCATGTATCAGGTTGTAAGCGTGTGGTACCTAGTTCATTCCACCATATTATAGCAAAATCCTTAAACTTACTAGTGGCTTGTCGAACTCTATGTTGTTCAGCGACAAGGTGGGAATTAAATTTCCGCTCAACCATCATTTCCCAATCAAGATATGCCTAAGCATCATAAGAACTAGAAAATGAAGGTATGGAAAATTTAACTTTAGCAAAAGGGTCATCAAGAGGGCGGTTATTGTTACCACGCATGTTGTTTCCTACCATACCATGAGTGTTTTGACGAAGGCGTTGACGTAGATGTACATTCTGCGCAGCAAGTGTATCCACCTCTCCATTGACATCACACAACACGTCTTCTTCTTCTTCAAAGTTGTTGTGGTGGGTAGCATCATGGCTGAATGGTAGGTGGGTCTCCATATCATCAATCCTTCCAACTAGCGAGCTTAAGCGTTTGTCCAACCTCTCAAGGGTGTGCGGTATTCTCTGTTCAGCAAGATAATCTTTTACCCCTTGTGCGATTGCTTCCTTGACAGACTTCATCATTTGTTCTATGTAACCCTTCATCTCACTTTTCAAAACACACTCCGTAGGATTAACATGATCTGACATTGTTAGCAAAAATAATATGGAAAACAACAAGATTATCCCTATTAGCTACTACGCAATAATGGTGGAACTCACAAAGCAATGGGTCGAGTCTTACCAAGCTCTTACAAGTTTCTTACCACAACAAGGCAAAGGATAGCTGGACGACGTGATTCAGCGATTGCAAGGGTCAAAAACTTGTGATGTTCGAAAGGATGAATGTGAAGTTTGGATGACCAAATATATGTGAGTAGCACACAATTCAATAACAGATAGTAATGCTGAATAGATGTCCAAACACTTGTCCTAGTTGCTGGCCTACTCGTGTCTTATCCCGGATTTTATGAACAAGACAGTAAAAAGTATGAATGATAAGGACAATAATTGAGCAGGAACAATTGCACCACAAGGCAAAATAACACACCCAAGTTTTGATATTTGTGCTCCTCTTCACAAATTTTCTTTTCTATATTTTTTCTTTGATTTTTTTATATCTACCGTGAAATCAGGAGCACTAATATATACGCCGCACAAATTTTCAGCTCACTTGTCAAAATAAGATGTGGACAACAGAAATTTAATACGTTTTTTATGATTATTGTTGAGCCTTTAGATGCCAAATAATCAATCTTCCAAAGTGAATCTAGGCAATGTAATTTAACCCAATGCCAAGATTATGGCTGTTTTAAGATAGCACCACAAGATTATGTTTTTGGTGGAGCTGAATTGGAAATGGTGGTGAGAACAAAAAATTGGATATGATGGTGACAACGTGTGGGATGGTGTGCGTATATCAAGGAGGATAAACTCACGTAATATGTGATGAAAACTGAATAACAAGGATAACCCTAGCACAATGAATAGTTATGGTGATCGATTTGATAACGATTGTGGCAGCTAGGGTTTCGATGGAATGCAGCGGATGGAATAACAAAGTAGGAACAAAACACGATTAAACCAGCAACAAAACA
The DNA here is from genome assembly GCA_030760725.1 of Neostapfia colusana. Classification (NCBI taxonomy): domain Eukaryota; kingdom Viridiplantae; phylum Streptophyta; class Magnoliopsida; order Poales; family Poaceae; genus Neostapfia; species Neostapfia colusana. Next base: position 55,261,181 of record JASWHV010000014.1, on the reverse strand, counting down.
CGAACTAGGACATAAATTCAACATTACAGACTCCAAAACAGAATTGTGCAAAAGGCTAAACCTGGTCTGGGATGGGGAAACCTATGACTATAATTTTTTTGGCTTTTTCGTGGACGATAGGACGAGTTCAAGATAAACAAAACTAGGGGAAGGCGAACTGACGGTGCACCTAAAGCTCTGATTACCACTTGATGTGTACAGGGGTCCCGATCTTCTGAAAGGTTCTAATAACTCTCGATTTGGTGGAGACTTGACACAAATCAATCCGGCTTCCGAACAACACGTTCTGAACCCTGCAATTGCAGCACCACGTCTCCTCAGGTTATCAACCGATATTGCGCGGTTGACCTCGCCAAGAAGGTTAATCCTTGCCTGTGAATCGAAGAACACAAGCAAGAACAAGAAAGAATGCAACCAAATTGCTGAAAGATATGAAGCACTCAAGTTGGGGTCTCACAAACCGATGAACGGCGAAACTGTTCTTGACAAATAATCTAAGCAAAACTCAGCTGTTTGTGACGGCGGCTAGGGGGTATAAAGGAGGTGGAGGACGACCAGGGGGTGCTGGGGTCGTGACCTAACCCTAAGACACGTACATAATGGACTTGGACTCGATACAAGGCTCAATGGCCCAACTAGGTGATGCAACACCCTAACAGACTCTAAACTTTATATTGTTTCGAAGTTTCGCGTCGACTCCGAGGGAATTTTGACATGGGGCTACTTCCATTGGAAAGTTTATCCTCTCAGCTTTCCGTGCATATGTAGAACGTCAAAAACGGAGTCCGTATGCCTCCTGTGCATCCATTTTAAGGTGGACTGCTCCTGGGCCCGAGTTGGACTCGAGTTTGAGTTCGGCTCGGTCTCCAACTTCTTGTTGGCGTATTTTCTGGTCCTCCACGCCTCTAAACTCCTCTCCATGTATCTCCATGTCCTCTCCATGCTTCCTAATCATAATTAATCCATTAGGTAGCAACATACTCTCAAAATTCACATATAAAGAATTGTTCAGGAACGAGCTCACCTCTAAATTCAATTGTCGTGCTCGAGCTCTAGTAATTGGACCTTGCATGTATACCATGTGATTGTTGTGTATATCTGCAGGAGTGATGTCCACATCAGTACTCTTTTATAACAATCATATCATGGTGATTTCCATTGGCTGATGATGAACTTTGTATTTCTCTGAACCAGGTGCAAAGGTGGTAGTAATATGCGAATCTGCAGGTCACAACCAAGTTCCAAATTTTGCATTTACAATGAGTAATGAGTATGGCAACTTCACAATAGACCTCCCATCCCAGCTGCACGCGACACCAAACATAGAGAAGGCATGCACTGTCAAGGTGCTCCAGCTCCCCACAAACTCATCCTGCCGATTTCTACACCATCGTAGATCCTTATATGGCCTCAGGCTATTGTCTCAGGAGGATGGCATCCGTACCTACACAACCGGGGTGATACGACTGCACCAGAGAGATACACCATCAGACAAGTGTGTGAATGTAGAAAACATAAGTGACCGGAGATGAGCGGTGCTAGTTCAAAAAATGAGTTCACGTTTGAAGTTTGAGGAAAATATGAGATGAGTCGGCCTTCGGTACAGCAGGAATCAACCATGTAAATAAATGTCATGTATTGATTTTAGCAGTGTAAATGTGCGATAATCAGATAGAGATCTTACGCAAGAATACTTGAGTAGCATTTTTTCGTTTCAGCACTAAGCAAATTACTATTAATAGACACCTTCCTAAATATGATCGAGGTTCATAGTCCTACCCTACTATCCAATAAAAAATGCGTTATTTCTTAGCGCCTGTGTTCTCACCGATGGCTCGGCGGCCAAGCATGAATGCGATGTTCAGTCGCCTTGCTTGGATTGTCCCAGACATAAAGCTATAAAAGGCAATAAAAATTAACAAAGATGTATATTACAGATTCATTTCATAAGTAATTGAATAATTAGACCATTACTATATGCTCAGCAGTTATGTTATTACTTAGTCATACATCATGAAGCATGTATTGATTTATAAATAATATTGAGTGCTTTTCACATTACATCGACAAATTGGAAAGTTTATCATTTACTGTGATAAAAATATAAGTTGCTAATAGGTACTATATTTGTATTTTTGAACGGTAGTTGGAGGGGTTGGGGGGTTGACAATTTGAGGTTCAGCAAATATTTACTTCCGTTAAATACAGACTGCATGGTTTTTACAAAAACTGATTACAGTTATAGGAACACCTTCAGTTCAATATATAAAACCATGCCTCTAACAATTTGTGATAAAACAGGCTTGTGTGTGATATTTAAAAGTTGGAAGATACATTGAAATGGAATAGGAGCAATGTTTTTACGTTGTCCATATCGCTAAGCAACACTCAATCATGTTAGACGACTCAATTTAGCCACTTACAAATCTAGTCTGACTAGTCAGGCGATCAGAACGACTAGAAATCTAGTCGAACGACTAGGTGCCGGGCATGATTTGGACGAGTAGATGAAAAAAGATTTCGGCCTCTTGTTGGCCGACTATTAGTGTTCAGTCTTTTCTCCTTTCCTTTACTCCAATAGTGTGGACTAAACTGTTGTTGAACTGAAACTCTTATTATTAGCATAAATCTAACTAAATTGTTGTTTGCTTGTTTCTTTAATTGTTTTGTTATCATAAATCTAAACTCCTTTAAATAAATTGTTGTTGGACTGAAACTCTTGTTGTTAGCATAAATCTGAACTGATTGCTTGTCTCTTCAACTCTTGCTGTTAGCATACATAAATATGTACTCTTGCTGTTAGCATAAATTTTAAAAATAGTTTTAAGATTAGTTGTTTGTTGAACTGTTTCTAATCTGAAGTTCTGATTCTGAACAATGAAGTCTCTGTTTTTGATAATTTGCTTTTGAATTTTGTTTGCTAATTACTATGCTAAATCTATGTGTGTTATTATTGCACGTATATATATATATATATATATATATATATATATATATATAGCAATCAAGAATGGGCAGGACAACTAAAAGTTCGACTAGAGTTGATTAGTTGCCCTAGTCGACGACTGGTCGTGCTAATCGCCTAAATCGGTTGTGGAGCAACTAGGGTCGACTGGACGATTTGAAAACATTGATAGGATCCAAAAAAGCAAGCACATTAATCCTATGGAAACTGAGTCATAGTCCCATCAGTCCGGGGTAAATCGTAAGCTGAAAATGAGAGAACTTTTCTTATGGGACAGATCAAGTGATTGTGGACTCTCTTTGCATGCATGGCACCTGCGTTCAGGACATTTATTTCCACAATAGAATATGAACCGGTAATTGGCCTTTTGTTCATTAGATACAAAATGCATTGTACCATTGCATTGCTAACATTCAAATATTCTGTTGGATGCCACCACCGCCATAATACTGCTTTGTTGTCTGCCGAGAAAACTCGGCAAATGTCATCCCTTCTTTGAGCCTTGAGGAGAGAGGAGGAATCTTTTTCAGAATTTCTTGCAGAGATAGATCTTTGTGACATGATCCTTCTGACCCTTTACTAATTGACATCTCCCTGTCATCACTCGATCCATCTTCAGGAAGGAAAGAGTAACCAGAGTAAGTAAAAGTTTTGTCCCATGAGGGCTGCAGGAAGACTACAAATGTCTCACGGCTAATGTCTGTCAAACTTGAAGGTCTACTCACAGCATGAAGTGTAGATCTTAGTTTCCCTCCAGATAAGAGGTCTGCTGCCTCTCCAACCTGAACGATGAAGCTCTCAGGAGAGCATCGAACAGAGAATATCTCCCTTTTGTTGCATAACTGCAAGTGTATGTGCCCATCAGGAAGATGGAATTCTTGGCCGACCCAACATTCTTCTCCCACTGATGCATGCAAGAACATCGGTGCTGTTAAAATAGTAAAGATTCCATAGTCATAGTGCCAGTCCTGCCAAAGGTTTAGCAGCGAAATCACATCAGCATGATCCTTGGTAGCAGTATCCTTAGAACTATTCTGTATCTTTGTTATTACTGCAGTATGATCCTCTGTCTTGATGCAAGCTTGGCCTGGTGATCCAGATCTATTTTGAGACCATGAAGGACAAGGCTTTGCTGACACTTTATTTACTGGGCCTTTTCTATTTGTGCTGCTCTCCTTGATAATAATGTTATCAAATTCAGAATGGTAGTGAATGAGCCTTGCCTTCGCAGTCCCAAAATCAGCAATGCTCTGCTCTAATTGACCACCCCTGATAACAATGTCGCAAGCTCGCGCAATCAAAATCCCAAGCTCCATCATGTACAAACCCAACTCCTCAACAAGTTTACCAAGAATCTCCATATCGTCATCAACCTTATATTGTTCGGATCCATCAAAGGCACGAGCCATCTCCGGATAAAAAGACTCACCATTAATACATTGGGTCCTGTTCAATGACTCTAGCAGGTGAATTTTGCCTGAATGCCTCAGGAGCTTCGCGAATGAAGAGACAGACCGATCCAGCTTCTTCAGAGGCACGTCGCTACCCAAGCCATGTTCCTGAAATTACCAAAGGGAATAGATCAACTGATACCTGTACTGAATTTTCTAAAGCAAGAAAGAAAAACACCGGTGGGATGAAGAGGGGAAGGGACACTATCAGGTCCAGATACTGATCCTTACAGGCGGGTACCTTGAGGAGTTGGGTGCGGGTAGGATGGTCCATGAGGGCGAGGCGCCGAGCCAAAGGAAGAAGCCGGCGGCGGAGGGCACCAGCGCGCGGTACGTCTGCGATGGCCAGCAGCCCACACCCGCCTCGGCCAAGCTCCGTGATCACGGTGGCGAGTACGCGGCGAAGGCGGTTGTCATCCGGTACCTCCGTCGACAAGAGGAGGATTAGGTCGGAGAAGGATACCTCGGCGATGTCCAGCGGCGTCGCCGCCGCCGTCTTCGACATGGGCGGGAGCTAGGGATGTCAGGAGAGGAAAGACGAACGGTGGCAGAAGGCGCTGTGCCTTTGTGGAGTGCTTTGTGTTCGGGCCACCTGTCTTATTGGGCTAATGGGCTGTGTAGACTAAAGTGGTGTGCTTTCGGCCTGTTAACTAACAGAAGCTGAAAAGAAACAGCACAACATTTCTGAGAAATTCATGAAATTTGGCTTCTGGACACATAAGGAAATTGTTGCATCCAACGCAAGAAGCTCCTTAGGTCATTAGCTCCAAAAAATTAAGATCGTCTTCGTGGCACAACACTTTCTTGTGCGTTGGGGCAAACAGGACACCCAACTCTGTTTTATCATTAGATAACAGCAAAACGTACCAGCCCGAGGCTGTTTATGTCATTTAACTTAATATTGGTTTATCATCTAAATGAAATGTCAACTCAATCTAACCATTGTACATTCGAATTTAAAAAGGACAAACAATTCTAAATCATGTTTTAATGCACTCCAACCATCCTAGCTCCATACCAAATACCACAGGATAAGGACATATTTTTGTATAACCGGGGTCAAAGCGTTTCACCTAAAAAAATCATACTCATTGTATTTGAAGAACATAAACCAGTCAAGACCATTCAAGTGGACTTTTTTTATAGAATCAATTTCAAAAAGCTACTAAGAAGAAAGCAATACAACTGCGTATATGCAACCTTAACAATGAAGAATACATTTATCATCTATTCTTTCAGTACCCTTCGGCATAAGATGTTGGAACCTGATAGACATCAAATGGGATCGCATTATCTAATTTTTCAACATACTTCAACAAGCAAGTAGGTCAGACTAACACCCAATATTCATGGAGGTGCTCTCCATTGTGTCTTGGAGATTTAGGAGTAGAGAAACGAAAAGATCTTGAGAACAATAGCATCGTTCTTCCAATCATAAAAGACTTCTTTTGTAGTAACCCTTAGCCCTCAATCTCGTGCGTTCAAGCCGGTGGACAGTGAAAGAATACTAGCTTGCCTAGACACCTTGTCATCCTCTGTTTATTAGTTTGGCTCTGGTACGTGGTGCCTCCTTAGTGTCGGCCCTTTCCTGTACAACTCCTTGTTGTCAAGTGTTTCCACCCGCTATTTATTTCTTTTTATATATTAATGTAATATCATAGTCAGAGTTTCTCCTACTGTTTTCCGCTCAGAAAACCATCCTACCTCCATAATCTTATGCGCCACCCCTTGTTCTCCACTGCGCTGCATGGAGGATGTGTAAAGGTAGAGTGGAGCATGCGTAGAAGTTTCAGAAAGACCGGGCCAGATTAGCTACTGCTGCTTTTATAGTGCATCACGCAGGAGCAGCGGAATGGACCATGAATAATAACATTGTTCATCAATCTGGGGGTCTCTCGATCTAAAAGTCAATAAACTTCTTGCTGAGATATAGAGCAACCTTGATGCAACCGGAAACAGGCTGATTCTGAAAATGACAAAGGGAAGCGGCCTATCTGGGAGGCGGGAGGTAAAAATGGAGATAGAGTCCTGCAACCAAAAATGAAATGAGATACTGACTGTGGAAGGCTCCCGATGCTGTCTGGGTCAAAGTAACGTGGATGGCTCTTTTGTGGAACACAAAGCAGACAAGTAGGTATTGCCATGCCAGCACATTATCATAATGGTAAAGTAAGTAATCTTTTCATTATGGCGGGTGCTGTTCAGATGTGCAGGCGTGTTAGAAACGGAAGTCCGTGCATGTGTTGAAGGGCTACAACTCACTTCTCAATGGACCCATTGCGCAGGTACAGTTGAGTCCGATTGCTCCAGTGCGGTATCTGCCCTAAATTCTACTAAGGATGTTAGATGATAATGACAATTTATTGTATAATTCTAAAAAAGACTCGTGAAAAATAACAGCGATATAGACCTGCACAGTACTTGGGCGAGAAAATCGCACGTACCGATCTGTTGCCGGAGGAACTGCTGAACCTGTTGTCGCAGCGTGACAAGTCGTTGTAGACGTTAGTGGCGACGTTGGGCAGCCGCGCCTGATCTCTGCGGTAGGTGACCCCTGGTGAAGGTCGTGAGCAGTCGTGCGGAGGAGTACTTTCTAAAAATCTTATTCGTCCTATCCCGATGCAGGATCACATGGGCGAGAGTTTCTGAAGACCCGCTCTCCCGATCGTCGGTGCATGCGGCGTTCGGGATGGAGTAGACTACGACGGCGGCGCAAGGAACAAAACATGGAATAGAAGGGATCGTAGGATACCCTCCCGTGTCGCGCACGTCCGCTATTTATAGAGTCTCCGAGAGGCAGTTCGGTTCTGATCCGGATAGACTCGGTAGTTGTGGACGCGTCCATCTCCAATTTGGACTTGGCCCAACTTGAAAGCCTAAAATTCGGAAGCCCAATTCAATTTTCTACAGCAAAATAAAAACTAGGCTCGACTCGAGACTTGAATTCACATGAACACGCCCAAGCGCGCACATATGTGCGAGGCGAGGCGTGGCGTGGGGAGGCGAGCAAGGAGGAGGAGGAGCGCGCGTGAGCCACTCCTCTTCTCACTCACTCAAGGAGTGAAATAACAAACTCGAGTTCCAACCTTTAAACTTTTCATGTGGGATTAAATATTAACACCACTCTCTCTTGCACTAATGGACCTTTGGGATTTATTTGGAAGTATTTCAAAATTTCTTTAATGGGCCTAGCCCAAATTGTACAAATTCCAATAATCCCGCACCAGATCTCAAATTCATTAGGAGAGACATTATTCTCGTTCCTTATTTTATATACTAGTGTTTCAGCAGAGATTGTTAAGTTGAACTTCTACCTAGATCCTTAAGTTACATTAGTTCACAACTTGGATAATGGACTATGCCTTGAATTGCATGTTTTGTGTGAATCTGTTTTCACTCAAAGACTATTACTAGTACTTGACTACCAGTAGTCTATCCCGCAGGTGGAGTATATGCGTCATACTCATTGGTCTCTTCATGAGCTTTCTAGAGATCAACCAAATATCACAGACTGTGACGTTAGACAATCGGAGCTCATATAGGTGTGTTTCTTTCAAGATTGTCCTGTAGGGCAACATCCTTGCAACACATAGCCAACAGAAACACATTAAAGCATATCGCCAACTTGCCTTACAGTTTGAGAGTATAATTGTGCATCTTCACATAGAGAGGGTCTTAGTGAAATACTCTCCTCAGTGAACCACTAGCTTGTTTTTCCCATGTCCTAATTCAAGGGATCTCCGATCACATAGGTTGAGTTTCCACTATGGTGTCATATTCATGGGTCCCAAACCCATCTCTCTCAATGCACTTTCTATCACATTACGTGATAGTCCCTTCATTAAGGGATCTGCCAGGTTTTTATCTGTTTGTATGTACAAAATAGTTATAACTCCAGACTTTCTCATTTCCTAAAAGATTCTAACCATTTTTTGACATGTCTTGATGATTTTGCATTATCCTTAGAACTGGTCACTTTAGCAACACAATATGATTACCACAATTCATAAGGATTGTCGACAATGGTTTCTCAACCACAGACAAATCCATCAAGAGCTCTCGCGGCCATTCTACCTCCGCAGTTGTTGTCTCTAAAGCAGTGAGTTCTGCTTCCATGGTTGATCGGGTCAATATGGTCTGTTTGCAAGATCTCCATGATATAGCGCCACGAGCTAGAGTGAACACATATCCACTCATGGCATAGAGCTCATCAACATCAGAGATCCAGTTCGAATCACTATAACCCTCAGGCACGACCAGATGCCAAGTATAGTAAATTCTATAACTCATTGTACCTCTCAAGTAGCGCATAACCCTTTCAAGTGCATGCTAATGATCTGTACCCGGGTTTGACACGAACCTGCTCAGTTTGCTCACAGCAAAAGATATATCAGGACGGGGTTGCGCATGCTAAGTACTTGAGTGAACCAACCATCTGAGAATATTTAAGTTGATCTCTCTGTTCTCACTTATTCTTTCTATCACACTAGGATCATAAGGTGTTAGAGAAATCTTGCTATCCATAAAGCCAAAACGGCTCAAGATTTTCTCCACATAGTGGGATTGTGTCAAAGTAATTCCACTCTCATTCTTATTGAGCTTAATGTTCAAAACAACATTAGTTTATCCCATATCTTTCATATCAATGCACTTTGATAGAAAAGACTTGACCTCAGAAATTATATTAATGCTCGTGCAAAAAATGAATATATCATACACATAGAAACATAATATAACGCTATCACCCCCACCATGGCGATAGTAAATACACCGATCACATTAATGACAATGCCCGCAAATATTAAAGTACTATTAAACTTTTCATGCCATTTCTTAGGTGCTTTGTTTCAAGCCATACAAAGATTTCAATGATTCGCACACCTTTCTTTCTTCACTTTTACAACGAACCCTTCAGGTTATTCCATATAGATCTCCTCTTCCAACTTTTCATTAAGAAAGCTGTCTTCACATCCATTTGATGGATGATAAGACCATAAGAGGTAGCCAAAGAGAGTAGTACATGGATTATCGTCATTCTGGCGACAAGTGAATAGGTGTCAAAATAGTCTTTATCTTCCTTTTGAGTATAACCCTTTGCAACTAGCCTCGCATTATACTTTTCAATAGTACCATCCGGTCTGAGCTTTATCTTGAACACCCACTTACAGCCTTCTGGTTTGCACCTATACGGCCGTTCACTTAACTCCCAGGTTCCATTAGAAAGAATCGAGTCCATTTCACTATAAACTAGTTTTTCCAGTCATCTGCATCAGGTGATGCATATTCCTCTATAATGGACTGTGAAATCCCCCAAAATTCTAGCAAGTTGAATCAGCCAAATCACACTTAGGAAAATGGGGGAACTAAAACTTTTGAGTACAAAGGTGAGAGATGAAAGTTCTAAATTATTTTTGCAAAAACTTCTAAACATGGAGAGCTAAATCCACAATTAGGTTCCCCATAAATCAAATAGTAGCCCTGCCAAATTTCATTTCATTTGGAGATGGTTTACCATTTGTTTGGAATTAAGTAATTAAGCGATTCAAATTTAAATTCAAACTCCAGTTTCAAATTCCAACTTCATCAAAATACAAATTGGAGTGCACCATTGTATTCCCTATATTCCTTTTTGCCACTCTGCCAAATTTTACTATTTTTGGGGTGCTCTTGCTATTTTAATTCGAATTGTGAGGATAAGAGGGAGAGGTGGACCCCATTAGTCAGCTACACTTTGAAGCAACCGACTCTGTTTTTCTTTCATCGGCCGAGCACACGCAAGCTCCTGGGTGCAACCCGCCCCGATGATTCCACCGCGCCAACTCCTGCTGAGGCGATCAGGATGCCGAGAGCAATGATCACAGCACCCATGCCCATGTGAAGGCTCTATTCAATAGCCATTCGCCCCCCTCCCCCCCTCCCCCCCTCCCCCCCTCCCTCCCCTTCCCCCCTCCCTCCCCTTCCCCCCCCCCCCCCCCCCCCCCCCCCCCCCGCTCAGCTTTGATTATTTTGCCGCCGCTCAGACGCCCGTGCTGTTCATCGTCGCCCCGACGCCATGGACCATCTCTCGGGAAACTCTCTACAGCAAAAAGAAGCGCCCTAGTCTGCTCTACACTCTGGTGAAAACTGCATTCCAATTCATTCAATATTGAGGGTGAATTTCCCTGTTTACCGAGAGCTAGTTCATAGGACCGGCATGATCATTTCTTCGAAATTCTTTCTACTCAATCCATACCGGCTAATCCCTATTGAACCATGCGTCCTAGACCTCCCTACGAGCCTCCTTGATCAACAAGAGTGGAAAACCATCGAGTACACAGGATGTTCTTCGAGTTTTTCCAATTTCCAGCGGTTTTTGACCTAGGTGAACGGTGAGGTCCTATTTCCAGCCCGTTTTGAGGCCATCTTGATACATATTCGTGCTCAGAACGGTACCACGAAGCTGTATGATGTGTACATCCCAGCATCACATACACGTACACGAGCTTATGAAGGATTTGCTATGCACACTCGTGTTCAAAAACTCAAACAAGAGGTGAATTCTTTCCTCTCTAGAATATATTCTAATATTGATAAGAATGATATGCTATCTAAGTCGTGTAATTATGTGTTACTAAGGTTTACCATGAAAGAACATCATTCGCTGCCACAAAAAAACCAAGACAGTTCGCACTTTCCGAACTTCCGTTGGCGCGATAGTTCGCCCTGTCCGAACTGAGAACGGGTACACTACAAGAACCTCAACTTCACGTGTAATACTGTACCAATATGTCATGTTCCAGGGCCCATAATACACATGATGTGAAATCTTATCAAGTCTACTTTCCAAAGCAACAAACGGTGCATCGTTTGGACTTTCCAAGCAGAAGTTACGGCGAAATTACTAAAGACTGTGCATAAGGTGAGAAGACGCGTGAGGATCAAAGACTACTTCGTGAATTGCTCAATAGCTGGTTTCCCACCTCAAAATGTGGTGACTTCAGTTCGCACCTAGCTAGGAGGGTTGTTCCCAGTACAAATATCACCCTTGTGCTCCTAGAAAAATAACCATTGATCATTTTATAAACAATATAATTCTGAGTGCCTTGCACACCTTTGTTCTTCCTGGTTCTTCATAGACTTGTGAAGTGATCCCTCAGGGTCAGGTCCTCTAATCCGTGCTCTAGGCTTCTGGGCCTTTTGTGTGGATTAGTTTCCGGTTTGTGGTTCTGCAGTCATTCGGAGATCGAGTTGAAATCCTCAAGGTTTCGGTGCCTCTCTCCCCGTCGCTTGGTCGCAACCAACCTTGGCTAGTATAAAGCTACTCATCTCAGATTGTGGTTCTGTGGTCGTTCAGAAATCGAGTCGAAGTTCTCAAAGACTTTGGTGCCCCTCACCCCGTCACTTGGTCGCATCCAACCTTGGCAGGTATAAAGCTAGTTATCCCGTTATTTTCAGCTAGTTACCATTGTTTGTTCTGCTGTCCGATCTTTCCATTTTGCCCTTCGTCGTACCTACTGTCGTGAAGATCGGGCCACCCCCCAGGTTTCACCCTATCACTGTAGGACAAAACCTTGCTCAAAATAAGTCCCTGTAGAGGCCAGGCGAGCTCGTCGGAGTTCGTCCGCCACCGCCGCGCGTTGCACGGTGGTTTCCGGCCATCTAGGGCCCTAGCTGATCCTACCGTTGAGTTCCCTGTGGTCTAAAACCTAGAGGCGGCGATTTTGGGCTCCGGAGAAGGGTGGGAACGCTGTTCCAGCGAGCCTCGCCGGAGTGCGTGACACGACCCCATTTGGTCCTGTCGAGCCAGGATCACGCTGAGGGGTGCTGCGTTGCACAGCACCGTATAACACACGTCAAAGGTACAAAGCGGAAGCGGAAGTTTATTACATAAACAGTTTTATGAACATGTTTACATCAAAATAAGTTTAGTCCACACTCGCGGGCGTAGACTACACATCAAGTCACGTTCAGCCCTCGAACGTGTCCTTGCTAGCACCCACGCACACTAACTCTGCGGCGTGCACGACTCCCACTCGACGGGGTTCCCCTCCTGGGGTTCCGTCTCCTCTTCGGGAGTCCCTTCCTCATAGAACCCTGCAAAAAGCTTCAAACACAAGCAGTGAGACGAAGGCTCAGCAAGTCTGACCCGTCTCACCTAAACATGGAACTTCTACATGAGGGTAATGGGTTACATGAGGTAAAAATCATTTGCAAGGACTCGCCTAATTAGTAGAACCTTACTTTCAAGTTTTAGCAGCAGGTTGTGGAGAACCTTACGCTAAGGCACATGAGAGAGCCGCAATCAAACAAGAAACGCATTTCTCTCATGTACTTTGCCCAAAGTTGAAAAGAACTTTAGTTAGCTCTAAGCTACAGCATATCATTAACAATCAATGTCCGTCTTTCAATCAGCAACATTTTAACATGTGACTAGCCTGTTCTTTCTACGTCACGGTACAGTGAACAAGTGGTACTCATTGACCGCGAGGGACGGCGATTATAATCGATTTACACCTGCAGGGTTACCCGAACAACCCATCACATACGCCCGTACTCTATGTTGCCTACAACAACCATCACGGACGCCGTACGCAACTACCTTTCACTCGTCAGCCAAATATTGAACCGGTCCCATCGTCCCGAGCAAGAGGTCCCTGCACGCGCATCTCTGTGCCGCCAGCCGATTTACACCTCGAGCTCTCAACCTACCCTCTGAACGACGGGCAATGCCTCAATACCCAGCTACCCGAGTTACATCAGTTTCCCGGTTCCCATATAGCCGGTAGGTCTTCGGTACTGTTCTAGCTTGTTCAACAGGCCCGCACACGGCTCGGTCCTCAATCGACACAAGCGGAGCTACAACACACAGGCCCCAAAGTCCTGCTGCCCTTACTCTCCGCTCGGTCTCATTTTCTTGCCATGTGTATCATGTGCTATCTCTACTCGAGCAATGTGCCTCTAGCCTATTCTCGCGAGTAGTTCCAACTACTCGACTTGTACCGAATCCTACTCTATCCTAGCAATGCAGTAGCTAACGGGGTTTGCAATCCTAAACCCAACCCATGGTTCTCTTGGCTATGCAGTGGGGCTTCCAATCAAGACTCTAATGCACAGAATAAAGGAAACAAGTATGTGCTAAAAACAATAAAAATTTGTAAAAAGGTTAATGCGAACCGGAGCTTGCCTTGCTGCTCTTGGTCGTAGGCTAGCTGTTCCTCCGGAGTAACGAAGTCTAGGACTTCGGGTTCCTCCTCGACCTTAGCCACTACATGATATAAGAAACATATGTATCAATTTAAATGCATTTGTATTAAATTTGAAGTTGTGAAGTCTATAACCCTTGCTAGACAGACCTAATGACTGTGAAACTTTTACTATGGCTTGGTTAAGACCTAAACAGAGACTTGGTCAAGTTTTAGTTGCAGCAAAGCTCATTTGAGCCTTCCACAATTAATTATGTCCTTGACCTTAATTGGAACTCTTAGGGTGTTCTAGGAATTTTCATGAAACAAACTATGACTTTCTGAAAACTAGATTTTCAGAGGGTTCTAATGGATTTGGTCTCACTTAATTTGGAAGTCCCTAACTAAAGATATGAGCTAAACAATTTCAGAGGAAATTCTGAAAATGTTTCTGAACATTTTCTATTTTCTCTGGAACAGTTTCACTAATCACAACATTAAGTGGATCAGATGAGCTCAAATGGATCTGAAATTTTTATGGTAGTTCAGGGATATTTTGTTGAACATCCCAGCAAAATTTCAGGATTTTCCTCCACAGGATTCTCCAGTTAAAATTCCTAACATTTTAAATTTTGAGGAATTAATTCTGGAAAATTAAGGGTTTTCATGAAGTGAAACTTGATTTTCTGGAAAGTACTCAGAGAGCTGAATCCAGCAAAATTTGGTTCACTCAATTTGGAGCTTTCTAGCCAAAGTTATGAGGATTTGAAGTTTGAAGGAAATCTGAAAATCGAGGAAAAGTTTAAACTCGCGCGTGGGCCCCGGGGACACGCGTCGCACGCCTAGGCGATGGCACATCGCGGCCCACAAGGATTTTGCGCGCCAGCACACCCGATCCCGGCTGCAGCCGGATCCCGATTCAAAATATCTCCCGCTGACAGCTGGGGTCCACCCCCTTCTTCAACCTCGCGACACCCGCGCCCCGCTGCCGAGGGATCTCGCCGGAGAGCTCGCCGCCGGCTGCTGTACAGCTCCAAACTTCTCGATTCTGGCCGCCCCTGCCTACTTTTACTCGGTGAACAGGATCCGAGGGTCAGCTGCTCATGACAACGGCCGGAGCATGGTCGGCGACGAGCCGCCACCTCAGAACGACTTCGGCCATGTCGGCTGACTACCCTAGCACCTCAGCTACTTGGGAAACCGGTCGGGGAGCATCAGTGGACCTTAGAGAAGGTTGACATGAGCTCGAGGAAGCTCGGGGAAGGCCCGAAATAGGTCCTCACCGTGCGCCCGATGCCGCCCGTTCGTTCCGCCATTTGTAGACCTCAAATTACGCCGGGCACAGAGGTTCTCCGGCCCAGAGTTGTGAAGGCAACTTGTGCGTTACCGTGTCTAGCTCGTGTGAGAGCGGCCTGAGGCCCTCTAATCCTTTCTAGAGCACGAATTAAACAGAATCGTACCCGAAGGTCGTTCTGCACACAGAAAGGGGAAAAGTGGAAATTCGCCGCCGGTGAGCAACCACTCGAGCTGTGGCTCGGGGATGAGCAGCACCGGTCACCTGCGCGTCCAAGGGTGCCTTGGCTCGGGCGTGACAACGCCCTGGTTGGGCTGTCCACGAGAGCCCGAGGTGCGGCGGTTCCAAGTCCCGAATTTGATCTTTCGGCACAGCCGATATCAATCGGTTCCAACCGAATTCTAGCAACGGGGAGGATGGAGGAAGGTCTCTAGTACCTTGCTGGGGCTCTGGAGTGGAAGGAGGGAGCTGCGATCGGCGTTCTCCGATCAAGTCCGAGCTGCGGAAGTTTTCGGCCGGCACTGAGTTCTTGCGGGGAAGAACGGTGGTGCCTCGGCCGAGGAGGGGGCAGGCGCCTTAAGAAGGCTCTGCACCGCCTTGCGCCCGCGCGTGGGCAAGCAGCTGCTGGCGCGGCGGCTGCCCTCGGTGGCGATCACCGCTGCGGCTCGGCGACCCGAGTGAAAAAGTCTCAGTCGGTTTGATCTGAGCAGTGGCTGACATGTGGGTCCCACCTCCAGTTTTAACCTCTGAAATTTACTCCTAATCACTGTTGTAAACAGTGAACCCCATACTACCCTTGGCAATTCAAATTATTCACCCATGAGCCATTTGAATTGATCAAAGTTCAAATGGGGTTTGGTTTGAATGGATTTCAGCACAAGTTCAGTTTGAAATTCAAATAAAGTTTGAATTTCTCCCACTTAGCTCATGTCAAGATCAACTCCAAATGGAGTGAAAATTGGTGTGTGAGCTCACAAAAATGTGCTGAGTAAGAATATGCCTTCCACTTTTAAATTCATGGGATAAAAACAGTTTGAATTTGAATAAGGTTTCAAACTGCCCTCTTCCTAACTATACCCAAACTGACCTCAAAAAGGTTTTGAATTTGGGTGAAACTTGGCATGGACATCCTTAGTAAAGTGTAGGAGTTTTCATATGTCCAGCCCATCTATATCACATGTGGGAAATACCACTTTTGCAATGTGTAAGTTTGTTCTCTAATGAGCATGTTGATTATTGTTACTTGCTCTTCATTTGTGTTCATCATTCTTCCTCAAATGAGGTGTGTGGTGTGGTGATGAACACTGCAAATGTGTGTCAAAAACTGAGGCCCTTACATTCCTCCCCCCTTAAAAGAATCTCGTCCCGAGATTATAAGGTGAAAATGAGAGAGAGGATGGTGGAAAATTACCGGATATGCGACGTGAAAAAGTCGGGGTAGTTATTGCGAAGGAATTCTTCGCTCTCCCATGTCGCTTCGTCCATGGAGTGATTATTCCATAGAACCTTGTAGAACCACAACGTACGGTTGCGTGTGGTTCGGGCCTTTTCATCAATAATCTGCACCGGTTCCTCCCGATAGGTGAGATCCGGTTGCAGTTCTTCAATGTCTTCCAGCTGAACGGTAGTTGATAGCTTGAGACACTTCCTCAGCTGGGAAATGTGGAAGACGTCGTGCACACCGGAAAGTGCTTCTGGTAATTTCAGCCGGTATGCCACCGATCCACATCTTTCGGTAATCTGGAATGGACCGATGAAGCGGGGTGCTAACTTTCCTCTCACCCCAAATCTGTTTACGCCCTTCATTGGAGACACCCGTAGATATACGTGATCCCCAACTTCGAATTGTAATGGGCGCCTTCTCCGGTCCGCATACTGTTTCTGACGGGATTGAGCGGCTTTTAGGTTCGCTTGAATTAGTCGAACCTTTTCTTCCGCGTTGTTGACAAGGTCAATCCCGAAGGTAACCCTTTCGCCAGACTCACACCAGTTCAATGGTGTGCGGCATTTTCTCCCGTATAGCGCCTCGTAGGGCGCCATCTTGATGCTGTCTTGGTACCCATTGTTGTACGAGAACTCGGCTAACGGCAAGTGATCATCCCACTTCTTGCCGTGGTCGATAGCGCAAGCTCGTAGCATGTCTTCTAGAATCTGATTTACCCGCTCGGTTTGTCCATCCGTCTGCGGGTGGTAGGCTGAACTACGGATCAGCTTAGTCCCCAAGGCAGCGTGTAGCTGCTCCCAAAAACGGGACACAAATAACGTGCCCCGGTCCGATATGATGGTACGGGGTACGCCGTACAAGCATAGGATCCGTGAGATGTACAGTTCAGCGTACTTCTTGGCGTTGTAGTTGGTGTTGACCGGGATGAAATGGGCAACTTTGGTGAGCCGATCGATGATCACCCACACGGAATCATGTTTCTGTAAGGTGGTGGGTAAACCGACGACGAAATCCATGCCCACGTCCTCCCACTTCCAGGCAGGAATGCCCAGTGGTTGGAGCAGTCCCGGTTTCCAAATATGATCTGCCTTCACCCTTTGACATGTATCACACTCGGACACGTATTTTGCAACCTCGCGCTTCATCCGTGTCCACCAAAACTTTCTTCTGAGTTCTTGATACATCTTGTTACTGCCGGGGTGAATAGAGAACTTTGATAAGTGAGCCTCATCAAAGATCTTCTTCCGTAGTTCCGGGTTTCGGGGTACGACAATCCGGTCCTTGAACCATAGGACGCTGTCTCCGTCCTTCCGGAAACATTTCAACTCCCCACTGTCTACACGTCTCCGCAAATGTGATATGCCCTTGTCATTCTTCTGGGCTGCCGCTATCTCTTCACGGATGGTGGGGATCAAAGCTAGGTTGTAGAGAGCTCCGTGTGGAATCACATGGAGTGGTGGTTCGCTCTCTTCCAACGGTGTGATGGTCAGATTATTGACGTGCGACTTGCGGCTCAGCGCATCTGCCACAACGTTTGCCTTGCCCGGATGATAATGGATCTCTATCTCGTAATCCTTTATCAGTTCTAACCATCTTCGTTGCCTCATGTTCAGCTCCTTCTGAGTGAATATGTACTTGAGGCTTTTGTGGTCGGTATATAAATGTACGAGGTTACCGAGTAGGTAGTGCCTCCACATTTTTAGTGCAAGTACCACGGCAGCGAGCTCCAAGTCGTGAGTTGGATAATTTTGCTCATGGTTTCTAAGCTGCCGTGACCCATACGCGACCACTCTTCGGTCTTGCATCAGCACACACCCAAGCCCAATGCTGGATGCATCGCAGTACACATTGAACGGTTTTGTTGTGTCTGGCTGCGCCAAAACCGGTGCTGATGTCAGGTGCTTGACTAAAGCCTTGAATGCTGCTTCACATGCTGGACTCCAAACATATTTGGTAGCCTTCTTCAGCCGCTCTGTCATTGGCTTGGCAATCTTCGAGAAGTTCGGGATGAACCTCCAATAATATCCTGCGAGTCCGAGGAAACTCCGTACCTCGTGAACAGTTCACGGGGATTTCCAATTCAGCACTTGAGTGATCTTGCTCGGGTCCACAGCGATACCTTCCGCTGAGATGATATGCCCGAGGAAAGGCACTTGCGATATCCAAAACTCGCATTTGCTGAATTTTGCGTATAACTTGTGATCCCGCAGCCGTTGCAAGACTATACGCAGATGTTTCTTGTGATCTTCCTCCGACTTGGAATATACCAGGATGTCGTCGATGAAGACCACGACAAACTTGTCCAGTTCCGGCATGAATACCGAGTTCATTAAGTACATGAAGTGAGCTGGAGCATTGGTGAGGCCGAAGGACATGACCAGGTACTCATAAAGTCCGTACCTCATCGAGAAAGCCGTCTTCGGAATGTCCTCAGCCCTTATCTTAATCTGATGGTACCCAGATCTTAAATCCATCTTGGAAAAGATCTTTGCTTCGACCAACTGATCAAACAACATGTCGATCCGTGGCAACGGGTACTTGTTCTTGATCGTTACGGCATTTAATGGACGGTAGTCCACGCAAAGCCACAACGTCTCATCCTTCTTCTTGACAAATAATGCCGAACAGCCCCATGGGGAGGAGCTCAGCCTAATAAAACCCTTCTCCAGAAGGTCCGTGAGCTGAGTCTTCAGTTCAGCCAACTCCTTGGGCGCCATCTTGTACGGCCTTCGGGATATTGGCATGGTTCCCGGTGCAAGTTCAATTTTGAACTCTACCTCTCTATCGGGTGGCATCCCCGGCAAATCGTCCGGGAATACATCAGGAAACTCTCGGACCACTGGGATGTCTTCCAATCTGATGGTTGTGGCTTGATAGACACTTGGAAGTTTTGTTTCTGGACTGTCCAGAAATAATGAGTGAGAACCGTGCACTTCTGAGTTTAAGTGCACGACTCGAAGGACGGTGTCTAAAACAGCGCCGTGGCGGGTTAACCACGACATCCCTAGGATGACATCGACCTTCTGTCCCTCTAAGATAATGAGAGACGTGGGGTACACTCTACCCGCTAAGCATAACGGTGCTTTGGAGACCATTACGCTTGCTGAAATCTTCCCACCCGGTGAACAAATTAAATATGGACTATCGGTGGGTAGTATTGGCAAACTGTGTTTAGCAATGAAAGCTTGGCTAATAAAATTATGCGTGGCGCCTGAATCAAACAGTACTATAGCGGGATGCTGGTGGAGTTGGAACATACCCGCAAGGATTGGCTCGCCCTCCGGCACGTCCTCAATGGCAAGTTGGTGGACAGTGCCGGGCCTAGGGTTTGCCCGCCGCGCATTAGTAGGGTTCCGGGGTTGATTCCTCCCCGGAAACTGTGGTGCCACTCCGCCGCCTTGCCTCTCCGGGCAACTGCTCGCGAAGTGTCCTGGATGACCACACTTGTAACATGTGGCCGCTGCTGGTGGAGTACTCGGTGGACGAAAGCCCGGCATGCGTTGCGGAGGTGCAAACGCACGCGGCATCGCCCGCTGCTGTTGTTGTTGTTGCGGTGGTATTGGCAGTGCCGGCCGGAATGCCGGTGAAGAGTACGGCCGACTGCGGAACGGCATCGACCGCTGTGGTGGCTGCCAGCGTGGACCTGATGGTGGGCGATTCACCATCCGAAACTTCGGAGAAGGACCGCCTCCTTCTCCGCTGCTCTGCGGCGCGCTTCGCTTTCGCTCTGCCGCCGCCAACTCCTTGCCGGAGTCCTCCTGAACAATCGCAGCATCAATGATGTCGTTGAGGCTGCCACGATTGAACATCGCCAACTTGTCCTTCAGAAGCGGGTTAAGCCCCTGGTAAAAATGGTCTCGCCGCTTCTCGTCTGTATCCGCGTGATACGACGCGTAGAGCGCGAGATCGTTGAACGCTCTGGAGTATTCCAGCGCGTTCCGGCTCCCTTGTTGCAGGTGTAGGAACTCCTGCGTCTTCCTCTTCATCAGACCTGGCGGTATATGATAGGCCCTGAAGGCCGTCCGGAACTCCGCCCAGGTCATCACTCGGTCGGTGGGCTGTGAAGCACAGAAGTTGGCCCACCACGCGCTCGCGGATCCTTGGAGCTGCTGGACCGCGAACTGAGTCTTGCGCTGCTCGTTGATCTGGAGCAGCCCGAACTTCATTTCTATGGCGCGGAGCCAGTTGTCCGCATCAAGTGGTTCATCCGCCCTTGAGAATACCGGGGGATGAGTTGCCAGGAAGTCGGAGTAGGAGCTCTGTTGGCGCTCCTCACGATCCTGACGTCTCTCTGGGCGAGACGTATTCACAATTAAAGTTTGCAGCAGCTCTGTGTGCTGCTGATGCGAGCCCGCCATTGCCGCGACAATGTCAGCCAATGTAACCGTCGGCAGTGGCGGTGGCGGTGTTTGCTGTTGCTGTTGCTGCTGTTGCTGTTGTTGTACCGAGGAGTCCTCGGGAGGTGGTTGGGAGGTCTCTCCCCCTTGACTGGTACCCCCAACGTCAGGGTTGGCACGAGTACGCGTCATTCTGAAATTCAAAACAGCAGCGATTAGCACATGTCTTACTTAAAATTCCACAAGCAACAGTAGGTATTGAAGTGACACATGATTAATTTGCACAACGTTCACATATATTGATAAAGCATAAACTTTATACAAGATACATTATTCTCGGATCTCCGAGAAGTCCTGCTCATGTCGTCACTACCTATACATACGCTACTGTCTACACGACATGTCACCGATTACAAAAGTTGGGTTACGCTACCCTAGCTGCCCTACTTGACAACCGTAACCCCCTACTCGGAGTAGAACTCGACCTCCTGTGGGTCGTCCTCCTCCGGTACCTCTGCTGGTGGCTCGGGGTCTACCACCTCTTCTCCCATTCCGGGTTCTCCCATGGCTGGAAGACCCAAGACTACCGGTACGCCTAACACCGGGGGCACGAGGTCCTGCAAAGCATGCACCTCGTCCATAGCTTGGTTGTAGTCCTCTTCCCAGCCTTGTCCTTCCTCAATAGCGTCGTCCCGCTCTTGAGCAAGGTCCTCATTCTGCTGGGTTAGGGTCTGCACCAGCTCTTGCAACGCCGCGATGTCAACACGGCTCTTCTTCTTTGCCTTCTTCAGACGACGCAACTGATTGTGTTGTTCATTCAGTCGCTTGATCGTCGGAAGGAGCACATTGCGGAGTGCGTTGTGAGCACTCTCGAAATGATCTCCACGGCTTGTGCTCTCCTTGAGCTTGGTGGCGAGATGCTCCGTATGAACAGCTTGGCTGTCCATCACAGCGTTTCCCGCCCTCATTTGGAGGCTGAGATTTGCCTCCGCGGGGTTGTACCTTGGGCAACTTGGTCTGTTGCCTCCAGGTACCTCTCTTCCCACACATGCTGAGCTCGTCCCTCCACCGGAACGAGTGCGTATGGAGTGCCCTCCATAGCCTGCACGTGTAGTTGGCAGAAACGTGACATAGTGTCACGGGCTGCCGCTTGCCACATCCCTTCCGGTTGTCTTCCTCTCACCGAGACGGTGAATGGCACCCAACCGGGTGGCGTAAGTCCTGCAGGAACACATGGATCGTCCACGTCTTGTTCCCCTCTTCGCCTTCTTCCTTGGCGAAGTATTGCGGCATCTGGTTGTACCCGAAATATTGGAGCATTTGCCACAATGCTTCCGGGTAGCCGCTACGGTCAGAACAGTGGGAAGCCACCCACCCGCTCTCCAACTGTTTATCTGCTGCCATCTGTAAAAATATATTTGAGAAATGTCAAATATTTATTTAAACAGTAAACCCCTGAGTTATAACATAAAACATGTCATTGAACCCATAAAACTTGGAAACATAGTTCAAATTTTAAACAAATTTGACTGCTGATCTGCTGTTCCCATGACAGCCCTGACCAGTTTCCATATCAACCTGATTTAGGCCATGTTAAAGGCAAAACCAATTCTGGAGCTCAACATCAAAGTTAAAGTTAACTTCAATAGCTTTCCAGAAAGTATTTGGTTGGCCTAAGATCTGTTCTGGTTCAAAAGTTATGAGATGTCAAAGTTAACAGAATTTCTGGAATCAATTGGACAGCACATCCCTGCTTTAGGTACTGAATTGATCCAAGAATCCCAGTTAATTCTGTTCCAAATCTGACAAAACTTTCTGTTACAAAGTCGTAACCCATCTCATAAGATTTCCAGAAGTACCTCATTTCCTATTTTTGGATTTTTAAGCAGGAAGTTATGCTTAATTTACAGAGAGTTTACAGAGAGTCTTTGCTCTGTCCTGTTTCCTGGACAGTTTCAACTCTACTGCATTTTTCGAGAGGTTAAGGGATGAAACACCTCTGGACCTCAACAGAAGAGTTGTAAAGCTCTTCCAACGCTTTCCAGAAATGTATCATACGACCCCAACCTCGAAAGAACTCAACCTCTAACCTCTGATTAACTTCAGCCTTGATTCAGCTGAAAACAGAGTGCTCTGTCCTTAACATCCTATAAGTTGAAAACTTGTTAACTTTGAATATCCTGTTCAAGGGAAGGAGTTACATCAAGTTTTACTACTTTGGATCAAAACCTTCAAGTTTTTAAATGAAGTTGTTCATTTAGTTGGGTGTGACGTCGATGCGTCACCAGATTATGTCGGTACTACGTCCTCACAAAGGAAACCTATACCGGACTTAGCTGGCTTCGTTACTTCAGTGGCACTAAACGTCACTCGCACACGGATGCTACACGTCTACCATTTCGTGGTCAGGCTACCTGCAGAAACTCAATCAATCGTCAGACTCGGCTGCACACCGAGCCCGGAGTCCATGTAGTTCGTACACCCGGCCGTCATCACTCGCCCGGATGTTCTCAAGCCAAACACGCCTTGAGTTACGTGTTCACGTGTCAGACCACGTGATGGGGTCTCCCATGTTGCACCACGCACGCCAGGGACAGACGTTGCTCGAATACCCCAAACGACATGAAGAGTCGTAGAGGATACTAAAGCGGGTTGGGTTACCTGCCACCCGTGGGGCTCCACCCTTCAGCTTGTGTGCACTGGTGGACAGCGCTTACGTGCACCCCCCAAGACATGAACGTCCCGAGATGCACGATTTTCCGACATAACAAATAGGTTAATATGCCACTTTCTATATGCTAATAACATCCTTATACGGGCTACTAACTCGTTCCTCACTGGATTTTTGAAAAAGAAGGCCTTTGTACTGTGTTAAACCTCAAGCGAGCTCTGATACCACGCTGACACGACCCCATTTGGTCCTGTTGAGCCAGGATCACGCTGAGGGGTGCTGCGTTGCACAGCACCGTATAACACACGTCAAAGGTACAAAGCGGAAGCGGAAGTTTATTACATAAACAGTTTTATGAACATGTTTACATCAAAATAAGTTTAGTCCACACTCGCGGGCGTAGACTACGCATCAAGTCACGTTCAGCCCTCGAACGTGTCCTTGCTAGCACCCACGCACACTAACTCTGCGGCGTGCACGACTCCCACTCGACGGGGTTCCCCTCCTGGGGTTCCGTCTCCTCTTCGGGAGTCCCTTCCTCATAGAACCCTGCAAAAAGCTTCAAACACAAGCAGTGAGCACGAAGGCTCAGCAAGTCTGACCCGTCTCACCTAAACATGGAACTTCTACATGAGGGTAATGGGTTACATGAGGTAAAAATCATTTGCAAGGACTCGCCTAATTAGTAGAACCTTACTTTCAAGTTTTAGCAGCAGGTTGTAGAGAACCTTACGCTAAGGCACATGATAGAGCCGCAATCAAACAAGAAACGTATTTCTCTCATGTACTTTGTCCAAAGTTGAAAAGAACTTTAGTTAGCTCTAAGCTACAGCATATCATTAACAATCAATGTCCGTCTTTCAATCAGCAACATTTTAACATGTGACTAGCCTGTTCTTTCTATGTCACGGTACAGTGAACAAGTGGTACTCACTGACCGCGAGGGACGGCGATTATAATCGATTTACACCTGCAGGTTTACCCGAACAACCCATCACGTACGCCCGTACTCGATGTTGCCTACAACAACCATCACGGACGCCGTACGCAACTACCTTTCACTCGTCAGCCAAATATTGAACCGGTCCCATCGTCCCGAGCAAGAGGTCCCTGCACGCGCATCTCTGTGCCGCCAGCCGATTTACACCTCGAGCTCTCAACCTACCCTCTGAACGACGGGCAATGCCTCAATACCCAGCTACCCGAGTTACATCAGTTTCCCGGTTCCCATGTAGCCGGTAGGTCTTCGGTACTGTTCTAGCTTGTTCAACAGGCCCGCACACGGCTCGGTCCTCAATCGACACAAGCGAAGCTACAGCACACAGGCCCCAAAGTCCTGCTGCCCTTACTCTCCGCTCGGTCTCATTTTCTTGCCATGTGTATCATGTGCTATCTCTACCCGAGCAATGTGCCTCTAGCCTATTCTCGCGAGTAGTTCCAACTACTCGACTTGTACCGAATCCTACTCTATCCTAGCAATGCAGTAGCTAACGGGGTTTGCAATCCTAAACCCAACCCATGGTTCTCTTGGCTATGCAGTGGGGCTTCCAATCAAGACTCTAATGCACAGAATAAAGGAAACAAGTATGTGCTCAAAACAATAAAAATTTGTAAAAAGGTTAATGCAAACCGGAGCTTGCCTTGCTGCTCTTGGTCGTAGGCTAGCTGTTCCTCCGGAGTAACGAAGTCTAGGACTTCGGGTTCCTCCTCGACCTTAGCGACTACATGATATAAGAAACATATGTATCAATTTAAATGCATTTGTATTAACTTTGAAGTTGTGAAGTCTATAACCCTTGCTAGACAGACCTAATGACTGTGAAACTTTTACTATGGCTTGGTTACGACCTAAACAGAGACTTGGTCAAGTTTTAGTTGCAGCAAAGCTCATTTGAGCCCTCCACAATTAATTATGTCCTTGACCTTAATTGGAACTCTTAGGGTGTTCTAGGAATTTTCATGAAACAAACTATGACTTTCTGAAAACTAGATTTTCAGAGGGTTTTAATGGATTTGGTCTCACTTAATTTGGAAGTCCCTAACTAAAGATATGAGCTAAACAATTTCAGAGGAAATTCTGAAAATGTTTCTGAACATTTTCTATTTTCTATGGAACAGTTTCACTAATCACACCATTAGGTGGATCAGATGAGCTCAAATGGATCTGAAATTTTTATGGTAGTTCAGGGATATTTTGGTGAACATCCCAGCAAAATTTCAGGATTTTCCTCCACAGGATTCTCCAGTTAAAATTCCTAACAGTTTAAACTTTGAGGAATTAATTCTGGAAAATTAAGGGTTTTCATGAAGTGAAACTTGATTTTCTGGAAAGTACTCAGAGAGCTGAATCCATCAAAATTTGGTTCACTCAATTTGGAGCTTTCTAGCCAAAGTTATGAGGATTTGAAGTTTGAAAGAAATCTGAAAATCGGGGAAAAGTTTAAACTCGCGCGTGGGCCCAGGGGACACGCGTCGCACGCCTAGGCGATGGCACATCGCGGCCCACAAGGATTTTGCGCGCCAGCACACCCGATCCCGGCCGCAGCCGGATCTCGATTCAAAATATCTCCCGCTGACAGCTGGGGTCCACCCCTTTCTTCAACCTCGCGACACCCGCGCCCCGCCGCCGAGGGATCTCGCCGGAGAGCTCGCCGCCGGCTGCTGTACAGCTCCAAACTTCTCGATTCTGGCCGCCCCTGCCTACTTTTACTCGGGGAACAGGATCCGAGGGTCAGCTGCTCATGACAACGGCCGGAGCATGGTCGGCGACGAGCCGCCACCTCAGAACGACTTCGGTCATGTCGGCTGACTACCCTAGCACCTCAGCTACTTGGGAAACCGGTCAGGGAGCATCAGTGGACCTTAGAGAAGGTCGACATGAGCTTGAGGCAGCTCGGGGAAGGCCCGAAATAGGTCCTCACCGTGCGCCCGATGCCGCCCGTTCGTTCCGCCATTAGTAGACCTCAAATTATGCCGGGCACAGAGGTTCTCCGGCCCAGAGTTGTGAAGGAAACTTGTGCGTTACCATATCTAGCTCGTGTGAGAGCGGCCTGAGGCCCTCTAATCCTTTCTAGAGCACGAATTAAACAGAATCGTACCCGAAGGTCGTTCTGCACACAGAAAGGGGAAAAGTGGAAATTCGCCGCCGGTGAGCAACCACTCGAGCTGTGGCTCGGGGATGAGCAGCACCGGTCACCTGTGCGTCCAAGGGTGCCTTGGCTCGGGTGTGACAACGCCCTGGTTGGGCTGTCCACGAGAGCCCGAGGTGCGGCGGTTCCAAGTCCCGAATTTGATCTTTCGGCACAGCCGATATCAATCGGTTCCAACTGAATTCTAGCAACGGGGAGGATGGAGGAAGGTCTCTAGTACCTTGCTGGGGCTCTGGAGTGGAAGGAGGGAGCTGCGATCGGCGTTCTCCGATCAAGTCCGAGCTGCAGAAGTTTTCGGCCGGCGCTGAGTTCTTGCGGGGAAGAACGGTGGTGCCTCGGCCGAGGAGGGGGCAGGCGCCTTAAGAAGGCTCTGCACCGCCTTGCGCCCGCGCGTGGGCAAGCAGCTGCTGGCGCGGCGGCTGCCCTCGGTGGCGATCACCGCTGCGGCTCGGCGACCCAAGTGAAAAAGTCTCAGTCGGTTTGATCTGAGCAGTGGCTGACATGTGGGTCCCACCTCCAGTTTTAACCTCTGAAATTTACTCCTAATCACTGTTGTAAACAGTGAACCCCATACTACCCTTGGCAATTCAAATTATTCACCCATGAGCCATTTGAATTGATCAAAGTTCAAATGGGGTTTGGTTTGAATGGATTTCAGCACAAGTTCAGTTTGAAATTCAAATAAAGTTTGAATTTCTCCCACTTAGCTCATGTCAAGATCAACTCCAAATGGAGTGAAAATTGGTGTGTGAGCTCACAAAAATGTGCTGAGTAAGAATATGCCTTCCACTTTTAAATTCATGGGATAAAAACAGTTTGAATTTGAATAAGGTTTCAAACTGCCCTCTTCCTAACTATACCCAAACTGACCTCAAAAAGGTTTTGAATTTGGGTGAAACTTGGCATGGACATCCTTAGTAAAGTGTAGAAGTTTTCATATGTCCAGCCCATCTATATCACATGTGGGAAATGCCACTTTTGCAATGTGTAAGTTTGTTCTCTAATGAGCATGTTGATTATTGTTACTTGCTCTTCATTTGTGTTCATCATTCTTCCTCAAATGAGGTGTGTGGTGTGGTGATGAACACTGCAAATGTGTGTCAAAAACTGAGGCCCTTACAGTGCGCCGCCGCGCGAGCGCCGCTGGCCCTAGGTAGTAGAAGCCGCGGTGGGGTCCACTGTTCAGCAATTTAAACTTTTCCATTTCTTTTCTTGTTTTCAATCAAACTTCAAACACTCATAACTTTGTGTAGGAACGTCCAAAAATCCTCAAATAAATTTCGTTAGAATCCTCTTGATGAGTAATATCCAGTGGTGCATCATAATTTTTATGGAACTCTCTGGATTTGTCTCATTAATACCTTTAAGAAAAAGCTTAGGAGTTTAATTCCAGGAGTTCTGTTAATTAGAAAATTCCTAATTTTGGTCAGAACCTTCATCTAAATATCCTTGAACTCCAGTAATAATTTCAGAGTCATTTGACTTATTTACTGGATCAAATTGTATTCCAATTCTCTATGCCATTGAAAAATAGCAAAAACAACAAAAAACTTTTCAGCCTTTTACCAAATCTTGTAAGATACATATCTCCATGTAGGAAGCTCCAAAAATGGTGAAACCAATTACTATAGACTTTGATAAATGTGTACTTAACAAAAAGTACATTTTTATGCATGACAAAATCCCAGGACTTTTCTGTTAATTCAGAGAAGAGAAAAGCCTTAAGGTTGTTGTGCACACATGCTTCCTCCATTGAATATAAAATTTTGCTAGTATTTCACATACCCTATGTGGAGTTCACTGTAAAAATTTCATCTTCAATAGACTTTCCATGCATCTATAATCTTCTGCTTAGTATATAGCTCGAATTTAGAAACCTATTTAAAATGTGTATTTAAGTCTAGGTTTAAATTGAATCCTCGGTTTTATGTGGACAACTGAGGCTTCTTTAGGTCAGTTCTAATATACCTAATCAACTTTTACATTAATCTTAGCTGCACGTTTGCAAAGTACTAAATCATAATTTATATTACGTGCCTAGTCATATCGATAGTGATCACGACGACGGACTTCGAGCTAGGGGGGTCAGCAGCTGGATTCTAATCTTCAAGGCTAACAATAACTAAACCATTGAGCAAAGCAAACCCTGGTTTGCATATAATAGCATTTACAAATTTTGCTTTACTTTCACTTAATATTGATTAGCAGTGATTTTGTACATTATGTATAGGATGTTTGATACTCCAATTGGATTAACCATGAATCCCTGAGTAGAATGGTTAGTATAGGATTTCCCCTCGTCGTAGTTGGCTAGGCTAATGTTGTAGATAGCTCGGTAGAAGTCGAGTAGTTGGAATCTACTCGCGAGAAAGGTCGAGTAGCGGAGTCTACTCACATGAGAATAGTTGATAAAGCACCCTCGAGTAAAGTGAGACGTGGATGGGGAGTTTCTGTGGGATGAAACACAAAAGATTGTCTCAACCCAATTGGTGAGACAGTGCTTGTGACTACATTGGGCTGGGCCGGTTATTTTAAGGTCAATGTGGAGGTTGTGAAGGTAGCCCCGTATGTGTCAGTTAAGGACCGCGCCGTATGCGGTCCTACTAGGCAAGTTTGATCTGTACCGAATACATAA
The DNA here is from genome assembly GCA_030760725.1 of Neostapfia colusana. Classification (NCBI taxonomy): domain Eukaryota; kingdom Viridiplantae; phylum Streptophyta; class Magnoliopsida; order Poales; family Poaceae; genus Neostapfia; species Neostapfia colusana. The sequence goes on along the minus strand of JASWHV010000014.1, from coordinate 55,232,074 downwards.
TGGTATATGGGACCCATTAAACCGATGTAACTCGATGGACCGTGGTATAGAAACTCATCCTTTGTCCGGGAACGGCATTGAGAAGGCAGGAGGTGTAAATCCTTTAGCGGGCTACTCCAACGTGTTCGTGTAGAGGACCATCCTGCTCGGCGTGAAGCGTGTTTCTCCATCGGGGTGTCGTGTGAAAGGTTGCCGCATACAACATAAGAAAGAGTTTCCGTGTGAGTCTTTCGAGGTGGGTGTATGTGTCATGTATTTCAGATTATCATTGATTCGAATCTCCATCGCTCGCGGTAATAGATTGAGCATACTTGTTCACTGCGCTGTGACGTAGTAAGTAAGAGGAATTGAGACATATAAATGTTGATCGTTGCTTAATCATTGTATTGCAACCTTGGATATATTAGAGATAGTGGAAACTAAATTTCTATTCCACCTTAGGCAAGCAACATCGGAATAAGCATTTCTTGTTTTATTGTGGACTTCCGGTGTTGTGCTGCATGAGGCCCATTAACTTGCTGCTATAATAATCTGAACATAAGGATCAACTTTTAGCCAAGCTAGGTTATGCAATCTCAGCTTCCTATATTATTACACTCCCGCATGTAGAGTTACATGTTTAGGACTGTCGGTTAAGCCTTGTTGAGCCATTGTGCCCATGGTTGCCTTCTTAGTTGTTTTTGCAGGTAGTATTATTCAGGTTAGGATGATGATTGTTCGGTGAGATATCAAACCTCACGGTTTGTATAACTCACCAGAAACCTTGCCGCTACCTTACACTCTTGTGAAGCTAGTGGGAAGCATCCATGGGCTGGACGGCTTATCTTCAGCATAGTTAGGATTGAAAGTGAGTATGTGTATAGTTTTATTCCGCTACGTGTACATGCTTTGTACATTATGTTCTAAAACATCTTATGTTGAGAAATAAAAGACTTCATATGCTTTATGGGTTTCTTTTAGTGTATGCTGTTGGGTGCCGCATCGCACGGCACCACCCAATGCGATTCCTGGAGTGTGGACCAGCCGGTCCCCACGGACGCGGTGTTAGAGCCGCATTGGGGATAGCACGCATGAAAAAGTCTATTTTCAAAAACTTAGACGTATACGAGTGAGAAACGGATAGTATGCCCCACATAAGGACTATTAATAGTTAGTTACTTAAGATGACAAGCTGACCTTTTGCTATTATTCGGTATTTTAATTGTGTAACGATGCACCTACGTGGAGGTAAGAACGGTAAGAAACGCCACCGAAAGTGGATCAATTTTGGTTAGCTTCCCCATACGAGGAAAGTAGTATGGGATGTTCCGTTCATAAATGTATGAGAAATGGATATGTTTTCTAAGACTCTTCATGTCTTAGAGACATATGAAATGCACTAGCCTCCAGTGCGCAAACCCAGGGGCAAGAGGAGGAGACCCCATCGTGTGGTTTGTAACACGAAATATGTTCTCTAGGACTCTTCATGTTCTATGAGACATATGAAAGCGCTGGTCCACCAGTGTGCTTAATTGCAATGATGTGGAGCCCTCTGTCGGATGGTGAATAATCCGATCATGTACCTTGAGACGTGGCCTGACTCAAGGATGAACCGTATGGCAATGATACGGGGCGTATGTTTTTAGTATGATTTGGACCTGCCTAGAATGATAAACTTTTGTGTGCCTCATTATTGAGTGGTTTTATGCAGGTGCATTGACCACGTTAGAGCATTGCGTTTAGAAAATGTTTGTGAGTGACCATTTTTAGTGTCACCACTTGAGACGTATATGCTGTTATAAAGCCAGTTAGGATTTTTCGAATTGGTAAGGAAACGTAATGGTGATATGAATTGTTAAAGGCATAAAATGAATTTCTTAAATAAAAGAGTAAATTTGGAGTTTAGGATTCAAAAAGTGGTTATTAAACTCCTATGTTGAACTAAGAGTCGATTGGGAGTATAGGTTCATTCTAAAAGATTTAGAAACCATCTCTCCTGTTTCCGGCAGAAATTTGGCTGGAATTGAACAGGACACAACTTTTGTTAGGTGGACCCAATGGAAAAGTGTGATACATTTCCGGAAAGGTTTTGAAGTCTTCTACAACTTTTCTATAAAACTCCAAAACAGAATCACCTTCCAAGTGGATGAAATTCTCATATTAGTGTGAACTTTCCAGAAACAGGGCAGACAAAATACCTCTCTGGAAATTTTCTGTATTTCGACCAGAACTGCTTGTAGAAATATTTCAAAGGGTCATGTAAGAAACCGTTGGAAAGTTTATGTTATGTGTATGACTTTGTAGTTCAAAGATTTCCCAGATTTGTGACAGAATAATTTGTAATCTTGTGGACAAAACAGGCACTTTCAAAGGAGGTGCTGTCAAAATTGTTCCAGATTTCTGTCAAATTTAAATTATCATAACGTTTGATCCAGAACTGGTATGAGGGCAAATAAATACTCATTGGAAGTATATCGAAGTTATCCGTAACTTTGGTATTCAACATGATACAAGAATTTGCTAATTTCATATTCAAATTCTTGGATTAATGCAAACTGGTCATTCTGAACAGAGCATTGCTCATTTTCGATTAACTCGGGACTTGTTGTGGACAGGAATGTTTTATACTTCTTTAAGTTCCATAACAGGCTCTTTAGTTATCTGTCATTTTGCTGGCTGTTGGCATTAAGAGTTTGACAAACTTGCTAAAGTTGTTTAGATATCTGACTTGTCAAAACCCTTGTTAGCTTGTGTAGTGCTGCAATGATTATGTGATGCTTTTACGATTAATGTTTTTGAATTCAAGTTGAGTTGTAACTTTGAATTTTAACCGTATATTGCTCACTCTTGAAGTATGGATCACACTCCTTTCGGGTGTGAGTTTGGTGATTCGAGTCACGGAGGAATTAATTCGCCACAACAACAATCACCACCATCATCAACCGGAATGGCGGAGGTATTGGGAAAGATGGCTGAGTCTCTTGATATGTTGGTGCAACAAGGCAACCCACAGGAGACACAACAGCGGAATCCAATCTCAAGCACTTATTTGGATTTTCTAGCAAGACAACCCCCGGTTTTCTCGGAAGCGAAAGAACAATTGGAATCGGCTGATTGGCTCCAATGTGTTGAAGCTAAGTTCGAGATGTTCGAGTGCAATGAGTATCAGAAGGCTTTATTTGCTGCTCAACAACTTCACAGAGCCGCTGAAGCTTGGTTGGTGGAATATCTCACCACTCTTCCTGAAGATCATCGTGTGACGTGCGATGAATTTTGAAATGTTTTCCGTGCACGTCACATTTTTTCAGGGACCCTTCGAACGAAGTTTTAAGACTTCCTGGAGTTAAAGCAAGGAGAAAGGGGTGCGCACGAGTATTTCAAGGAGTTTGAATACTTGATACAATACGCCACTCATTTTGTAGACTCAGAATCTATGAAGTGTGAGTATTTCTTCCGAGGCTTGAATGTCGAGATTAAGGAGCAAGTGGTATTGTTCAAAAACGGTAACTACAATGAGTTGGTAAATGCCGCTATTGTTAAAGAAGATATGCATCTCCATTGCAAAGCGGAGCTGAAGAGGAGTATACCACTGGGCAGTGATAGGGAGGTTACTCTGAACTATCGAGTACGGTATTACTTGCCAGCCGGTCAGGAAATCCAGTCTGTGGTGCAACCATCACAACCACAGCTGCAATTAATCACTTATGAGCCTCCACCTCAACATCAACAAATAGATGTTATTCGTGCAACCCTACCACAACCAGTTGTGCACGGATTATCTCCACCTTGTGTTACTAGAAAGCAAAGGATTCCTTTAGCACAAAACTGTCACGGAGCTGAGCAGAGCCACAACCATGTCATGTCTCACAAATGCTCAGATCAGCACCATGAACATTCAAAGAAAGTTCTTTCAAAAGCTGGCAGGGTTAACTATGCTGCTATTGAGGACATTTCAAAAGGCGAACCCGTTTTAGCGGGCATGTTCACTTTACATGAGCAACCAGCATTCATTCTCCTTGATTCTGGTGCCACTCATAACTTTATTAGCAAAACCTTCGTGCTGAACCACCAAATACCTTTACCACCATGAAGTGTCCGTTCCATATCAGTTCACTTGGAGGCAAGATATCAACCGATGAAATGGTCTCTCGGGCACCTCTTTGTTTGGTTCGAAACATTTATCCTGCGAGTCTTATCATACTAAAGGATCAAAGGATTGACGTCATCTTGGGAATGTCCTGGTTGACACATTATGGAGCTGTCTTTGACATCGGCTCTCAAACTGTTCAACTAAATTCCCCAATATACGGTTGCAACACATTGGATCTTGTTGTTCCATGTAACCAAGATGCAGCAGTGTACAATGAGGAAGCTGTCAAGCTTGAAGATATTCCTGTGGTTCAATAGTATCCATACGTGTTTATCGACGACTTACCGGGCATGCCGCCCGAACATGATGTGGATTTCAAAATTGAACTAGCACCAGGAACCACACCAATCTTTCGGCAGCCGTATAAAATGGCACTGAAGGAATTGGCAGAATTGAAGGAGGAACTCAATGACCTCATGGAAAAAGGTTTTATATACCCAAGTTCATCACCTTGGGGCTGTTCTGCACTACTTGTAAAGAAGAAGGACGGAATATTGAGACTATGTGTAGATTATCGTCCAATGAATGTTGTTACTATAAAGAATAAGTATCCACTACCGCACAGCGATATTCTGTTTGATTAACTAGTGGGTGCTAAGTTATTCTCAAAGATGGATCTTTGGTCCAGGTATCACCAGATAAAAATCCAGGCGGAAGATGTACCTGTCGGGGCCCGACCCGATCACGGGGCTGTGCCGCTCGCCCGGTAATCGCATTGGGTGGTACCATGATATGCGGCACCCAACAGCACACATATAGGGAAAATGTATCACAAAAATCAAAAGTGGAAGCTTACAAGTGTTCTTTGTAAAATATTTACATCCAATAGCTACAGCAGAAGACTAGTTCATCTCACGTTTATTATCTACTAAGCACTCGAGAAGATGTCCAGCCCGCGGACTCTTCTCGCTAGCAACACGAAGACATACGGCAGCGGCTGGTTCCCCATGTGTTTAAAGACTCGGAAGTCTCCGAGTCTCACGGGACAACCTCCTAATAGCATTGATATTAACATGCAAAACCACTCATATAGCAAGCGTGAGCACATAGGCTCAGCAAAACTGATCCGTCTCCTCTAAACAAGAAACTCTACATGCACGATGGATTGAAAAGGTAGCTGAATTTGTATAAAGGACCCGCCTACAGTTGATCCTTAACTTTCAAATTTTAAGCCTCATTTTAAAGACCTTGAGCCGAACAACATTGCAACTCCACAATCAAACAAGAAATGCTTTGTTGTGATGCTTCTTGCACAAAGTGAAGTAAAATTTAATTAGCACTATCTCTAATTCAAGCATGGTTACAATACAACTTAAAACATAAGCCTTATCAAATTCAAAGGAATTCACTTCAGTTCTTACTACGTCAAGACGCAGTGGGCAAGTATGCTCTTATGAACACAAGCGATGGTGATTCGAATCAGTACATGCCCGGACTACAAGACATGTACACCCATACTCTGAGTTGCCGGCAGCAACCTCGACTGATGTCATACGCAGAAAAGTTCCCATGTGGATCTCACGAGGTACATTGGTCTCCTGGGTCCCATATAGCCAGTATGCGCCCGGTACACAACTCAAACTTGTCCAACAGGGCCAAGTACCAACGGGCCTTAACCTACATTGGCAGGGCTATGCACGCACGGTCCACAGTCTGCTGCATCTAAATCTCCCTGCTCGGTCTCAATTTCTCACTTGTGAATTTTCCTCACTAATTCTATTCATAACCCGTTCCAATGAAATCAAGCCCTAAACTCGCGAGTAGATTCCAACTACTCGACTTCTATTGGTCCTCCCAAAGTAACATTTAGCGTAGCCTAATTCCACTCGACGTGGTGCTAATCTACCCTTTCTCTCTTGGGTAAATCTGGTCATGCACGGACTGATCAATTGCTCTCCTTGCTCCTTGATCCACCCTCACTTGGCTTCACAATTCACCATGTCGATGACTATACAATATGAAATGCATATGTATTTAATTGTAACGCTTTTGCTAACAAGGTCTAACGACTAGTTAAAAACTGGAACTCTGTTTAAGAATTTGAAATGCAACTGGTGATAGGGGTGAGTTTGGATTAAACAAAAGTGATCAAGGCTAAGTGCATCCCTCACTTGTGGTTTAATCACCTAAAGAGGATAAACAGAAAAGTGATGATCCAGAGCTCCAATGGAGCTGAAATTTTTCATGTGAGTTCCTTGTCACAAGAAAGTAATCTGGACTAACAATTTGCATTTTTCACTAAGTGGTTTATTCAGACAATTCCCTAAGCAATTAAGCAAACATGAAATAACTCTGAAGTAACTCACATGTTCATGCCAAACTTAGTAAACTACAATTTCAATTATAGTTCATAGAGCATGCCTGAATTTTCTTAGGATTTTTAGAGCCAAGGTTTGCCCAGAACTGAATCTTCAATTTTGGGGCTTTTCTGAAAAAGTTTCTGTATACATTTGAATTCAATATTTTGCAATCTGAATTATCCTAATTAAATCAACTCTAAATGAGCTGAAAATTTTACAGGAGTTAAATAACATCCCTAAGGATTATTCTGCTAAGGATTATTCTGGCAAAATTTGAGGATTTTTGGATGAACCAAACTCCCTTTAATTTTTTTACTGAAAGCTTCAGAGAATTTTTCAGAATTTATTATTGACTTTCAAACAAATTGGGTTGGACATTCGAATAGAGTTTTTCAATCTGAATCTAACCCAATTTGAATCACTAAATTTGAAGTTTCCTAGTAAAAGATATGCTCTTCCAAAGTTTGAAGGAAATCTGGAATTCTAATAAATTCGGGGAAAAGTTTAAAATCTGACGGTGGGTCTGGGGCTATGTGGCGCGTCCTAAGCCGAAGACACATGGAGTTACAGAATTAATACGCGCAGCCACAGAATGATCAAGGGCCAAGAGAATCCGGTTCAGTCCAACCGAGCGGCTGATGTGTGGGACCAGGCGGAGTTTCTTCCTCCTCCCACTCCCACGCGCGCCCCTGCCGCCCCCTCGCTGGAGCACGCTGGAGCTCACTCTCCCGGCCTCCCCCGAGCTCCTGCTCACCGCCAGCCCCTATTCCGACGTGGGGAGCACATTGGTGCCGTTCCCCCGAGCCGGCGAGGCCTCCAATCCCTCTCACGACGGCACAATGGCTTACACCGACTTCGGCGACGTTGCCCCGATGTTCTAGCTCTCCAAACACTTGGTTTTCACACTCTGCAGCACCAGTGTGACATGTAGATGCTTGACGTGAATGCAAGTTAGCTCAGGAGAGGCTCTAAGTGAGCTCTCACCATGCGTCCGACGGGGTAACCACGTTTTGTCATCGGAAAACTTCAAATTATAGCTTATACAGACGATATTAAGCTATGGCGTGGAGTGTGAAGGTGCGCTAGCAAGTCTAAATCATGTGTGTGCAGTTTGAGGAACCCTAAACGATTATGGACCGAAAATTTGGGAAATTCGTACCCGAACCTCGGTTTGAGCCGGCCGGAGGGAAAACTGGAAATCCTCCGGGGAGCTTCGACAGCTTGGGCTGAGATTTGGAGGAGAGCACCGTAGAGGTCATGCGCTTCTGTTGGCATCCTTGCTCGGGCGTGAAACACCTCGGTTAGGGCTCTCCACGTGAGCTGCAACCGCCGGTGTAGCTCGGTCGCTGCACAACGGAACTGTTCTCGTTGTTGGGGAGGCCTAGCACGCTCGGTTGTGCATCTACGAGGGAGAGGGAGATGCCATGCGCCATTTTGCAACTCAGTATCCCTTTGTTCTCGTGAGAACGGCCGGCTTCCGATTGGCCGAGGGTGGCAGCAGTGGTTGTGCTCTTGTGCGCGAGGGAGACAACAGCGGCAAAGCTTCGGTGTTGGGGCAAAAAGGAGCACGGCAGAGAGTGAAAAGGTCGTAGCTGAGGCGGTTTGGGATGAGATGGGGTCTTGATGAGGACATCTCTCCTTTGCATACAATGCAAGGACCGATCACTAGAGCACGTGCATGACAATTGGATCTCCAGGTACGTTCTAACCTTGTCAATTATTTTTCAGAACTTACGCTTGTTTCCATGCATGTTTTATTGATTAGGAACAATGGAGAGGACAGTAAGGGCTGGGAGGATTCCAAGGAGTCAAGGAGGAGGAGATAGGACGTGCACACCAAGGAGGAGCCCAAGTACAACTCGACTTCGACTCCACCTCGGGTTCCAGGAGCTGCCTTCACCAAAACTGACGTCCCGGACACATATGGAGTCGGATCTGGACGTTCTATATATGGTTGGAACCGTGGTTTCATAAAGCTTCCAATGGAACCAGCCCGACCTCAAAATTCCTTTTAAGTTGACGGGAATCAGTGAAACAAGTGGGCGTCCAGAATCTGTCCCGTGCTGCGCCACCGCCTTTTGGGCCGCTGGCCCATGTATCGTGTTGAAGCCCATTAGGGTTGCATCCAGGGGTCTTTCAAGCCCCTAAACTCCTTTTTATACAGCAGCCGTCACCACATTAGGGTCGGCTTTTGCTTAGTTACAATCTGTCATTGAACAGTGTCGCCGATCATCGGTTGTGAGACCCTAAATTCGTGATCAATTCAGTTTTGATTGCAACTTCTCTGTTCTTGCCTTTGTTCTTGATTGCGCTTGCAGGGATAAGCCTTCGTGGCGAGGTCATTCGTGTGACACGGGTGATAACCAACGGAGCAGTGGTGTAGTGATTGAGGGGTTTCGTTTGTTCGGAGCCTTAGATCATCAACGTCGAGATCTCCACCCAATCAAGTTTACCCTACCTCTCGGAAGATCGGGACTTATCCTCCTATCAATTGGTATCAGATTTCCAGGTTCACCATGAGGTATACTTGTGTGCCCTTCAGATTTATTTTGTTTTAGTCCTATCGTCCACAAAAAGCCACAAAAAAAATTTAGTTTCCCTGACCTACAAGCCCCGCTCAACCTTTTGCACAATTTAGTTTCGGAGTCCGTAGTTTTGAGTTCGTGTCCTAGTTTGAGTCTGGTTGCTGGTTTAGATTTGTTTTGGTTCAGTTTTGTTTCTTCCATCCGCTGCCATCTACAAAAAACCAATCTACAAAAAAATTCCATCCACCGATTCGTTTCTGTTGCAGTTTCCAACACCACCAAAACCTGATTCGGGGTATCCTCCTTAAAATGGGCATAACTTTTCGCTCGTAACTCTGATTGAGGCGCATTTTTTTTCCTAGAAAGGTCTCGAAAAAGTCCACATACGGCGTTTTCAAAAAAAATTACAAAAAAATTAAGAAGGCCCTCGTTTCGAACTCCGAAGTTCCAGCACCAGTTTTTCCAACCGTTCCTGAATTTGTGCCGGTCTCATCTTTCATCGGTTTGAGCTAATACTTGGTGCTGTTTCTATTCTTGTGCCCCTGGTTGAGAAAAAATATCAAAAAAATAAAGAGAATTTTTTTTTGATTTGTACTAGTGCTTCAAGACAAAAACAGGAGGCTAAGGGGTTTTCTAGTTGTGCTATTTCTGTGTGAGTGCTGGATACTTGCTGATATTATCCTTGTTGTTCATCATCATTCATCCTTGCCCTTGCTTGTTGCCACAACTGTTCTAATACACTCTTAGGCCAACAACTAGGTGAAATTCTTTGGACACTTATTCAGCATTGCTATCTGTTACTAACTTGTGTGCCACATACATATACTGCATTTGAGCCTTCCAAGCTCCACCTTCTCTCGAGCAGAACAGGTAACCTTTGCAATCACACCCACTCTCTGCTTGCTTCACACCGGTCACCGTTGGCCACCTGCAGTGCTGGTAAGAAACTTGTAAGAGCGGAGTAAGACGCATCTTACTGATCGATTTTCCACCCACTTCGGAGAGCGTAGTAATAGGGTTCTTCACGATCTTTTTGTCTTCATTTCTGTTTTGTACTAACAATGACAGGAAAGAAGCCTATGGATAAGACCTCTGGTTCTACACCTGCGGATGATGATGAGTGTGTGTCCCATATGGAACTAAAGGACATGATGCGGGCAATGACCGAAGTTTTCAACAATTACCAAACCACTACAACAGACACCTTTCAGAGACTCCATACAAGTGTTGCTGGTCTGACCACACGGTTGGATGAGATGGAGACTTGTCTTCCCCAACAAGCTACACCCTCTATCATCCTTGATGGTGATGCACATGCTCACTACGACACAGATGATGACTTCAATAACGATGAGGTTGATGCACATCAGCGCCGTCGCCCTCGACGAAATCGTCAAGGTATGGGAGGTAGACCTCGTCCTCATGCTCCTGAACAAGATAATGATCCTTATGCTAAGGTTAAGTTTTCTATTTCAACATTTTATGGATCTTATGATGCTGAGACTTACTTGGATTGGGAGATGATGGTAGAACAAAATTTTAGCTCTCATCTTGTTCCTGAGCGACATAGAGTTAGACAAGCCACTAGTGAGTTTGAAGATTTTGCTATAATTTGGTGGAATGAACTTGTCAATACACGTAATGCACCACAGACATGGGCTGCGTTAAAAGAAGAGATGCGCGCTAGGTTTGTTCCTCCTTCATATAGACGTGATCTTCTTAAAAAATTGCAACGCTTTGATCAGGGTGACATGACTGTCCAAGAGTACTACCAAGAGTTGCAGAAAGGTATGCTTCGTTGTGGGGTAGTTGAGGATCAGGAAGACCAAATTGTTAGGTTTTATGGGGGCTTGCGGCATGAGATCCAGGACATAGTTGACTACAAGGAATATCATTCTATTCAACGTTTATTTCAACTTGCTATGTTAGCAGAAAAAGAAGTGCAGGGTCGCCAACAGCAGCGGCGGAACAACACCTTCACGCCACGACAATTTCCGGTGCCATCCAAAGCAGCGCCCTCCTCGAGCGTACGTGCTTCTACACCACCTTCCATGGGTGTTGTACGCAGCAGCATCGCACCTTCTACACACGGGGACAAGATAACAGCAAGTCCCAGATGCCTCCAGGTGTTGCAGCAAAGGCGGCTGCACCCAACACTTCAACAAGTCGCAGCTCCGACATCAAGTGCCACCGCTGCCAGGGACTTGGCCATATGCAACGAGATTGCCCCAGCAAACGGGCTATCATTGCTACTGCTGATGGTGGGTATGTTAGTGCTTCTGATATTGAAGATGAAAATATTATTGCAACTAACATTTCAGGTTCGGATGATGGTGCTGAGGAGGTTCTTGGTACATCTGCGACAAACAACTATAGGGCTTTGATTGTGCAGCGAGCTTTGAGTTCCACGGTTCGAGAGGACGACAACCGCCAACGTCACAACCTTTTCAACATGTTTCTCGTCGTCAAGGACTGCCGTGTACATACCATCATTGATGGTGGTAGCTGCAACAATTTGGTGAATGTTGAGGTGGTCAAGAAGCTTGGCTTGACCACACGGGAGCATCCCCACCCTTATCACATTCAATGGTTTAACAACAATGGTAAGGTTAAGGTAACACAAACAGCAAGGATACATTTTTCCATTGGTTCTTATCATGATTTTGCTGATTTTGATGTGGTACCTATGGATGCTTGTTCTCTTTTGTTGGGATGTCCTTGGGAGTTTGATACTGATGCTATTAACCATGGTCGATCTAATAAGTATACTCTCATGCATAAGGGCAAGAAAATTGTGTTGCTTCCTATGAGTCCCACTGAAATTGTACAATTTGAGCAGGAGAAAAAGAATAATGCTAAGCAAAAGGGTGTTTTCAATTCTGAAATTGAGCAACCTATTAAGTTGAAAAATCCTATTTTGCTTGCAACTAAATCTGATCTTGATGATTTATATGCCTCTAATGGAACTTGTTATGCTTTAGTGTGCAAACATGCTTTATATTCCATTGAGGATACATCCATTGTCTTGCCACCTGCTGTTGCTAACCTTTTGTAGGAATATATGGATGTTTTTCCATTAGAGATACCCCTGGATTACCACCTGTGCGAAGCATTGAGCACAAGATTGATTTGGTTCCAGAGGCAAGCTTGCCAAACCGTGCTGCCTATAGGACCAAACCCAACGAGACTAAGGAAATTCAGCGACAAGTCCAAGATCTTCTGGACCGCGGGTACATTCGTGAGAGCCTTAGTCCTTGTTCTGTTCCTGTTCTTTTGGTTCCAAAAAAAGATGGCACTTGGCGCATGTGTGTTGATTGTAGAGCCATCAATAACATTACCATTCGTTATCGCTATCCTATTCCTAGATTGGATGACATGCTTGATGAGTTGAGTGGTGCTGTTATTTTCTCTAATATTGATTTGCGTAGTGGGTATCATCAGATTCGTATGGCTTTAGGTGATGAATGGAAAACTGCTTTTAAAATTAAATTCGGACTTTATGAATGGTTAGTCATGCCATTTGGTTTAACTAATGCGCCCAGCACTTTCATGAGGTTGATGAATGAGGTTTTACGTGCTTTCATTGGTAAATTTGTGGTGGTTTACTTTGATGATATCCTTATTTACAGCAAGTCATATGATGAGCATCTTGAACATTTGCGTGATGTTTTTAATGTCTTGCGCGATGCACGTTTATATGGTAACCTTGATAAGTGCACCTTTTGCACCGATCGTGTGTCTTTTCTTGGGTATGTTGTTACTTCGGAGGGCATTGAGGTGGACGAGGCAAAGATTGTTTCCATCACGAGCTGGCCACTTCTGACTATGGTCACACAAGTTTGGAGTTTTCTTGGTCTGCAGGTTTCTACCGGCGTTTCGTGCGGGATTTCAGCACCATTGCGGCACGTCTCCACGAGTTGACAAAGCATGGAGTGCCGTTTCGATGGGGACCAGCACAACAACAAGCTTTTGATGTTCTCAAGTCGAAGCTCACACAAGCACCATTGCTGCAACTTCCTGATTTTGAGAAGACCTTCGAGCTTGAATGTGACGCGAGCGGCATTGGCATTGGAGGAGTGCTAATTCAAGGAGGTAAACATGTTGCCTTCTTTAGTGAAAAATTGCATGGGCCTTCGCTGAATTATTCTACATATGACAAAGAACTTTATGCTTTAGTGCGTGTCTTGCAAACTTGGCAACATTACCTATGGTCTAAAGCATTTGTCATACATTCAGATCATGAGTCTTTGAAGTATCTTAAAGGACAAGCTAATCTGAACAAACGTCATGCTAAATGGATTGAGTTCATAGAATCATTTCCTTACATCATTAAACATAAGAAAGGGAAAGACAATGTGATTGCCGATGCTTTATCTAGACGTTATATCATACTATCCCAACTTTCTCATAAAATATTTGGTTTGGAAACCATAAAGAGGTTATATGCTACTGATTTGGACTTCAAAGATGCCTTTGAAAATTGTAGAGAGGGAAGAAAGTGGCAAAAATTCCTGCTGCATGAAGGCCTTCTCTACCGTGCTAACAAGCTGGGTGTTCCAGCTAGCTCCGTTCGTCTTTTGTTGTTGCAGGAAGCGCATGGAGGTGGTTTGATGGGACATTTTGGTGTTAAAAAGACAGAGGATGTGCTGGCCGCTCACTTCTTTTGGCCACGAATGAGGCGTGATGTGGAGCGCTACGTTTCACGTTGCACGACATGCAACAAAGCTAAGTCTCGACTTAACCCACATGGTCTTTATATGCCCCTTCCGGTTCCTAGTGCACCTTGGGAGGATATTTCTATTGACTTTGTTTTAGGATTGCCTAGAACAAAGAGGGGGAGGGATAGTGTATTTGTGGTTGTTGATCGTTTCTCTAAAATGGCTCATTTTATACCCTGCCACAAGACCGATAATGCTTCACATGTTGCTGATTTATTCTTTAATGAGGTTGTGCGTTTGCATGATGTTCCCAATACTATTGTTTCTGATAGGGATGCTAAGTTTTTGAGTCACTTTTGGAGAACTTTATGGTATAAATTGGGAACAAAGTTGCTGTTTTCTACTACTTGTCATCCACAAACTGATGGGCAAATGGAGGTAGTTAATCGTACCTTATCTACTATGTTGCGGGCTGTTCTGAAAGACAATTTGAGGTTGTGGGAGGAGTGTTTGCCACATATTGAGTTTTCTTATAACAGGTCTATTTACTCCACAACCAAGTTAAGTCCGTTTATGGTAGTCTATGGTTTCAATCCTCGTGCTCCAATTGGTTTGCTACCTTTACCACATACTGAAATTGTGAACTTAGATGCTACACAACGTTCTGAATTTATTCTTAAGTTGCATGAAACTACTAAGTTACAAATTGAAAAAATGAATGAAAAGTATCGCATTGCTGCTAGTAAAGGTAGGAAGGAGGTAAAATTAGAACCCGGTGATTTGGTGTGTGTTCATTTGAGAAAAGATAGGTTCCCGGATTTGAGAAAGTCCAAACTCATGCCACGTTCTGCTGGACATTATAAGGTTCTTGAGAAGATAAATGACAATGCATATAAACTTGAGTTGCCTCCCGAGTTTGGGGTTAGTCCCACATTTAACATTTCAGATTTGAAGCCATTCTTGGGTGAGGAAGATGAGCTTGAGTCAAGGATGACTCCAATTCAAGAGGAGGAGGATGATGAGGACATCTCTCCTTTGCATACAATGCAAGGACCGATCACTAGAGCACGTGCACGAAAATTGGATCCCCAGGTACGTTCTAACCTTGTCAATTGTTTTTCAGAACTTACGCTTGTTTCCATGCATGTTTTATTGATTAGGAACAATGGAGAGGACCAGCAAGGGCTGGGAGGAGTCCAAGGAGTCAAGGAGGAGGAGATAGGACGTGCACACCAAGGAGGAGCCCAAGTACAACTCGACTTCGACTCCACCTCGGGTTCCAGGAGCTGCCTTCACCAAAACTGACGTCCCTGACACATACGGAGTCGGATTTGGACGTTCTATATATGGTTGGAACCGTGATATCATAAAGCTTCCAATGGAACCAGCCCCACCTCAAAATTCCTTCTAAGTTGACAGGAATCAGCGAAAAAAGTGGGCATCCAGAATCTGTCCGGTGCTGCGCCACCGCCTTTGGGCTGCTGGCCCATGTATCATGTGGAAGCCCATTAGAGTTGCGTCCAGGGGTCTTGCATGCCCCTAAACTCCTTTTTATACAGCAGCCGTCACCACATTAGGGTCAGGTTTTGCTTAGTTACAATCTGTCATTGAACAGTGTCGCCGATCATCGGTTGTGAGACCCCAAATTCGTGATCAATTCAGTTCTGATTGCAACTTCTCTGTTCTTGCTTGTGTTCTTGATTGCACTTACAGGGATAAGCCTTCGTGGCGAGGTCATTCGTGTGACACGGGTGATAACCAACGGAGCAGTGGTGTAGTGATTGCGGTGTTTCGTTCTTTAGGAGCCTTGGATCATCAACGTCGAGATCTCCACCCAATCAAGTTTACCCTACCTCTCGGAAGATCGGGACTCATCCTCCTATCAGGTCTACTGAGATGTCGAGCACTCACGCTGGCGCCTCTGTTCGTGCTGTCGAGTGTTCAGCAGAAGCAAAACAGAGATGGATGACTGAAACTTGAGCTGCAAGTCTACTTCCCCAAAGACGTGTGGGTCCCACACGTCAGCTCCTTCTTATCCTCTAAAAGATCTCAATTTTAGGCAAATAACCAAATTCAATTGTCGGAAATTCAATCTGAACTGCATTTGGATAATCAGGCAAGTTTCATCCAAATTCAAATTTGAATTTAAATTCCTATGCAATTTAAAGTCCTGTTTTAAATAGCTAGCAAAGTATCTCAAAAATTCTTGAAACTTTGCATACCCACTAATTTGGACCTGAGGAATTCAAATATGAAATCTGCTTTTCCATTTAGTTGCAGCAAATGGGATTTTCAACACAACAGTTTGCATTTCTATTGTGTTGTCCTCATTTGAAATATGAGTTGAACATATTAAAGTTCACAATCTGATTTGCAACTTCCTCTTGCACATTATACTTCACATCTGTGGTTTTAAATCCACCTTGGTTCCAAGCATGTAAATAAACATGAGCTTGTGTAGAGAGAGCTCTCTCATGTGCATCATCACATGTGAAAAGTTTAGACAAGTCCTAATTATAATAAACCTGACACCAAATGGTGTTCAAACGTTAGTTCATTTGTATTCACAATTTTGGGACCTTTGCATTCCTCCACCCTTAAAAGAATCCCGTCCCGAGATTACAAAAGAAGAACGAGACGGGGGGGGGGGGGTAATTTACAAAGGATATGACAAAAGTTCCGGATAGTGCTTGTGGATGTAATCTTCACTTTCCCACGTCGCCTCTTCCGTAGTATGATTACTCCACAGGACTTTGTAAAATTTCAAAGTCCGGTTCCGGGTTATTCGGGTCTTCTCATCGATAATCTGCACTGGTTGCTCGGTGTAGGTGAGATCCGGTTTCAACTCGTCGATGTCTTCGGTGCAGACAACAGCGGTAAACTTGAGACACTTCCGCAGCTGGGACACGTGAAATATGTCATGAATACCAGCAAGGTTTGCCGGTAGTTCTAGCCGGTAGGCTACGGTTTCGCATTTCTCTATAATAACAAACGGACCGATGAATCGGGGAGCAACTTTCGCCTTGACACCGAACCAATGAATTCCTTTCATTGGAGATACACAAAGATACACGTGCTCTCCGACGTTGAAATGCAGCGGTCGACGCCTCTGATCCGCGTAACTCTTTTATCGAGATTGAGCAGCATTGAGATTCTCTTGTATTATCTGAACTCTCTCCTCGGCTTCGTTGACAAGATCAACCCCTAACGTTACTCGTTCACCGGACTCACACCAATTCAATGGTGTACGACACTTCCGGCCATAAAGAGCTTCATATGGTGCCATTTTGATGCACGTTTGCTAACCGTTGTTGTACGAGAACTCGGCCAATGGAAAGTGATCATCCCAGTTTTACCATGGTGGATGGCACACACTCTTAGCATATATTCAAGTATTTGATTCACCCTCTAAGTTTTCCCATCGGTTTGAGGGTGATACACGGAGCTTCGAATCAATTTGATTCCCAATGACACATGTAGCTGTTCTCTAAAAGGGGCTACGAACAGCGATCCTCTGTCGGACACAATGGTACAGGGAACTCCATGTAAGCTCAAGATTCGTGCTATGTACAACTCCGTGTGGCAGACCGGAATCCGTTCATCCAGGATCGCAGAGGGTGGTGCCGCACGATGCGACACCCGACAGCACACATCATAAGGATACATTGTATTACATTGAAAACCAACTCAAATGTACCAAGTAGTACAATACACAGTTACAAACTAGTGTTCGTATTACACAGCGGAAACTAAATTTGTACAACTCACGCCCGTCTACCTAGCAAAGTCGGTTGCCCAGCCCTAGGGCAACCCACACTAGCTGCACCTCTCCAGCTCAGCGCGGCGTGTATGGCTCACACTCAGCCGTGGTCCCCGACGTATGGTAACCCTCGCCGGTGGACTCGTAACCCGAGTTCGTGGGTGGCTCCTCACCTGAAAAACACTTAAGCAGCAACCATGAGCATGATGGCTCAACAAGACTTAACCGACTCGCCTAGGCATGAAACTCTACATGTAGTGTACAACGAACATGGGACTGTAGAATTGCAGCAAACAGACACGCCTACAAGTTTATCCTTAGCTCATCTTTTAGCCACAAGTTGACAGTTCATAAATCTGAAATTTAGTAATCAATATTTGGTGCCCCACATGTAGCAATACAATTATACATATCAGCAGTATTGCATCATCACATTCCATAATTTATCTACGTTACGATGCAGTGAACAAGCGGTACTCATCACCGCGAGGGATGGCGAATCGACTCGATATACACCTGCAGGGATACCCAAAGAGCACGTCACATACGCCCACCCATGGAGCTGCACAGCACGCTCACTCGATGTCGTACGGGACAAACTTTCACCCAACATCCCAAACGTCGAACCGGTCGCACCGAAACGTACAAGAGGTTCCCTACACGGAGCATCTCTCTATGCCCGTTAGCAGATTTCCACATTGCTGCCCTCAACCTACACCTATAAATCGGTGTGCTATGCCTCGACGCCTGGAGGTTTAGGTTATATCGGTTTATCGGGGCCCATATATCCGATACGCCTTCGGTACGTTCAAAACTTGTTCAGCAGGGCCGCACACAGATCGGTCCTCAATTGACACGGATAGGGCTGTGCACACAAGACTTCCTCTTGCTGCGCCCTAGCCACTGCCTAGTCTCATTTTCATTTCTAAAGTGATCTCACATCATTCGAACAAATCCCGTGTGTCCCAAGCCTAACTCGCGAGTAGATTCCAACTACTTGATTTGTACCGAAGTTCTATGAATCATTAAGCATGGCCTGTCTACTCGAGGACTCAGACACTACCCTCACTCTTATAGGGACATCTAGTCATGCATTTGGGGTTCCATCCATCCTACACCTAATGCACATATGTAGACCCCATACTACGTATGTAAATAGGGTTAATGCAAACCGGGGCTTGCCTTGTTGCTGCTGGTCAGTTGTTAGGGCTTCGTCCGGAAGAAGGAAGTCGAGCACTTCCGGAGTTTCCTCGGCTTCAGCGACTACACGTACACGATATACTATATGTCAATTTAAATGCAATGTTTAGAACTGAATAAGTAATTACCATAACTCTAGCTAGCCCTCCCCTTTGGTTCTGAAATTTTTATGGTGGCTTGGTAGGGTCCTTACCAGAGTCTTGACCAAGTTTCATTTGAAACAAAGTTCATTTAAGCCTTGTACAAATAATATCCTATTTGGTCAATATTAGAGCTTCTAAGGAATTCCAGGGGTTTTCATGGCTCCAACCATTACTTTCTGGAAACTAGAATTTGAGATGGTTCTAATGGAATTGGTTTCATTTCATTTTAAGAATTCTAGAGCAAGTTATGCCCTAAACAAGATTTGAGAAAATCTGAAAAATGTTTCTGTACATTTTTCTATTTTCTCAGGGCAGTTCACTTAATCACCCCATTAGTGGAAATAAATTTACTCGGATGGGTCTGAAAATATTTCTGTGGCTCAAGGATTTTCCAATGAACCTCCCAGCCAAATTTCAGAATTTTTCATAAAGTAGTTCTCCAGAAAGAATTCCTAACAGTTTAAAATTTAGGGAATTAATTCTGGAAAACTATTAAGTTTCATGAGCTGACATTTGTGTTGCTGGAAAGTACTCAGAAAGCTGAGTTCAGAAAAATTTGGTTCACTGAATTTGAAGCTTCCTAGCAAAAGTTCTATGCATTTGAAGTTTGAACTAAACTGGAAAAATCCCAAAATGTTTAAACTCTGCGGGCGGGGTCCACTCTTTAAACCGGCCCACTGAGAACGCGGCCACACAGCAGCCCACGGGGTTTTACCTGCTCTGCCGCATTGGATCCCGGCCGCAAAGTGGATCCCCGCGAGGAAACAGAGGCTGACCCGTGGACCCGGCCCCCCCTTCATCTACCTCGCGACCTCCCGCGACTCCCGCGGCGGTGCTTCGCCGGAGCTCTCGCCGCCGGCCATTTCGCTGCACGACCTCCGACAGATTTCGCCGCCTGTGCCTAACTTGGCTTGGAGAACACGCTGGTGCCCTCACTGAAGCTCGGCGATGGCAGGAACCATGCCTGCGACGGTGACAGCGGCTCTCCCTACTCCGGCGATGTCGCCCGAGGTACCCAGGTCCTTATTTTCGGCATGGTTTGCTCCTACAGCTCCGCTGTGGCATGCTGAGCATGAAAATGATCTCGGTTTGCCATGGAAACGGCCGGAGCTATGCGCTCACCATCGACCTAGGCCCGATATCGGCTGTGACCTAAAAAACTCGATAACCCGGGTCCATACTCGATGGTTCTTTGTACTTTTTGATCCTAGATGGCCGTGGCAAGGTGTAGATCATGTGTGTAGCTCGGTATACCCGGTAATGATCTAATACCCGTGAATTTTTGGATTTGGGATGGCTCGGTCCTAAGAACACCGAAACTTTCCCGGGGAAATTCTCCCCCGATAGTGCATGAATTGATGAACGGTTTGGACTAGCAGGACCCACACCTTAGGGCGGTTGTTTCTTGTGTTGATCGTCGGGCACGAGGAGGCCTGTGTCGCCTGGACGCCGGTGACCAGAGGGAGGCGAACTCGGAGCGAGTTGCTGCGGTGGTTTGCGGGCAGAACAGAGACTGCGCGAGGAGAGAAATGAAGCACGGCAGGAGCGCACGGTTTATCCCTTCGGCCTGTGATCTTTTCTCCCCCCTCACCGAGCAGGATCTGGCCTGGCTGAGGCGGTCGGGCGCCGACGCCGTGGCTGGCTGGCGCGCGCTCTCGGCCGAGAGAAAAATCACCCGAAGACTTCAGTGTGAAGGCTACTGACAGGTGGGTCCCTCCCCTCTAATCCTCTTCTACTTTTTCACCTCTGTTTTGCTGAAAATATCCCCAGCTACTCACAATTGAATGTGAGACTTAACCTCCATGTCCTTGTTTGAATTTGATTTCCAAAATTTGAAACTGTTTTGGCTAAATTTGCTGCATGTTTGAACTGAAATTCAAATTCAGTTTTTGAATAATGCAAATTTAGCTCCCGACAAGATGAAGTCCAATGGGGATGAAAATTGGTGGGCTAACTAATAAAAATATGCTGAGTTTGAATATGAAGCCAACGTTTTAATTTAAGTTATGAAAGTTGCTGCAATTTGAATTTATATTCAAATTGTCCTCTTTTTTAATTGCCTCCAAAAGTGCCTCAAAAAGTATTGGATTTGCATGAACTTTGGCCTGAGCCTTCCCAAGACTATTTAAGGTCTAGGGGTGAGCTCAACCTTGCATGTTCATGTGTAGAAATCCTACTTTTTGGAAGTTAGGGTTTCCCCCCTAATCACCCTTTTGATGGTGGCTACTTGCTCTTCACAAGTGTTCACAAGATATCCACAAAATGAGCTGTGGTGTTTTGAGGTGATGAAAAAATTTTTGCAAGTCACTTTCTTGGGCTTTTACATCCCTCCACCCTTAAAAGAATGTCGTCCCGAGATTACAAAAGAAGAGACAGCGATGTAATAGGGACTCACCCGTGCTAAGACGTCATGAACTCCGGGTAGTTTGAGTGAAGGAATTCCTCGCTCTCCCAGGTCGCTTCGTTGGCGGTGTGGTTGCTCCAGAGTATCTTGTAGAACCACAACGTTCGGCTACGTGTGGTCCGAGCCATCTCATCAATAATTTCCACGGGATATTCATCATACGTCAAATCCGGTTGCAGCTCGCCGATATCTTCAGTTGGAACAGCAGCCGTATGCTTCAGACATTTTCGCAGTTGTGAAACATGGAAAACGTCATGAACACCAGCAAGAGATGCCGGTAGCTCCAGTCTATACGCCGCTGGCCCACACTTCTCGGTGATAGCATAGGGTCCAATGAATCGGGGAGCGAGTTTCCCCTTCATGCCAAACCGGTGCACGCCTTTCATCGGAGATACACGGAGATACACGTGTTCCCCGACGTCAAAGTGCAACGGCCTATGCCTCTTATCAGCGTAGCTTTTCTGCCGGGATTGAGCAGCCTTCAAGTTGGCTTGAATCATCCGAACACGCTCTTCGGCGTCGTTCACCACATCAACCCCGAGTGTGACCCTTTCACCGGACTCAGTTCAATGGGGTGCGGCATTTGCGACCGTAGAGAGCCTCATGGGGTGCCATCTTGATACTCGCTTGATAGCCATTGTTGTACGAGAACTCCGCCAACGGTAGGTGATCATCCCAGTTCCTACCGTGGTGTATGGCACATGCTCTCAACATGTCTTCCAGTACTTAGCTCACCCTCTCTGTTTGCCCATCTGTCTGAGGGTGATAGGCGGAGCTCCTCATCAGCTTAGTACCCAAAGCAGCGTGCAACTGCTCCCAGAAACGAGACACAAATAATGCACCTCGATCTGAGACGATGGTCTTGGGTACCCCATATAAGCATAGGATTTTCGCTATGTACAGCTCCGCATATTTGCCGGCATTGTAACGTGTATGCACAGGGATGAAGTGAGCTGTCTTGGTTAACCGGTCAACGATTACCCAAATGGAATCATGCTTTTTGGAAATCAGGGGTAATCCCACAATGAAATCCATGCTCACATCTTCCCATTTCCATGCCAGGATTTTCGGGGGTTGCAGCAGCCCTGATTTCCTCATCTGATCAGCTTTCACTCGTCTACACGTATCGCACTCGGATACGTACTTAGCCACTTCCCGCTTCATCCGCGTCCACCAAAATTTCTTCTTCAAATCTTGGTACATTTTGTTGCTGCATGGATGAATGGAGTATTTAGACAAGTGAGCTTCATCAAGAATCTTCTTTCTCAGCTCTATATTCCGGGGTACGACTATGCAATCATTAAACCACAACATCCCCTCCTTATCCTTCTGGAAACATTTGATTTCCCCGTTGTCTATCCGTCTCCGGAGATGTGACATACCCTTATCAATCCTCTGAGATGCAATGATGTCCTCCCTAATGGTAGGGATGAGGGCAAGGTTGTAGAGCGATCCATAAGGAACCAAGTATAAACTCGGCTCTTCCTCCTCCACCGGTGTAATGGTGAGGTTATGGACATGTGATTTCCGACTCAGCGTGTCAGCAACCACATTCGCCTTGCCGGGGTGGTAATGAATCTCAATCTCGTAATCCTTGATTAGTTCTAACCACCTCCTTTGCCTCATATTCAGCTCCTTCTGGGTGAAGATATACTTCAAACTCTTGTGGTCGGTGTAGAGGTGCACCAAATTTCCCAGGAGATAGTGCCTCCACATTTTTAACGCCAAAACCACAGCAGCAAGCTCCAGATCATGAGTCGGGTAATGCTGCTCATGGTTCCGAAGTTGGCGTGAGCCATATGGGACCACACGTCCTTCCTGTATCAACACGCAGCCGAGCCCAATACCAGACGCATCACAATACACGTCGAAGGGCTTGGTTGTATCCGGTTGAGCTAAGACCAGGGCTGTTGTGAGATGCTTCACTAATGCTTGGAATGCTCCTTCACACGCCGTGTTCCAAACATATTTTGTTCCCTTCTTCATCAATTCTGTCATCGGCTTAGCAAGCTTGGAGAAGCTTGGAATGAATCTCCGATAGTATCCTGATAAGCCGGAAGCTTCTGACTTCATGGACAGAAGTGGGAGCTTTCCATTTCAGCACTTGCTCGATTTTGCTTGGGTCAACCGCAATGTCTTCCGCTGAGATGATATGTCCCAAAAATGGCACTTGGCTGATCCAAAACTCACATTTTCTGAACTTGGCGTAGAGTTTGTGGTCTCGCAATCGTTGAAGAATGATTCTTAAGTGTTCGATGTGTTCTGCTTCTATCTTGGAGTAAATCAAGATATCATCAATGAACACCACCACGAACTTGTCCAGCTCTGGCATGAACACTGAGTTCATGAGATACATGAAATGTGCTGGAGCATTGGTGAGACCAAAAGACATGACGAGATATTCATATAAGCCATATCTCGTCAAGAAAGCCGTCTTCAGGATATCCTCCGCCCGGATTTTTATTTGATAATACCCAGAGCGAAGGTCCATGTTGGAGAACACACTTGCACCCACAAGCTGATCAAATAGGATGTCAATGCGGGGCAGTGGGTATTTGTTCTTGATGGTGACGGCGTTGAGCGGCCGGTAGTCCACACACAGCCTCAAGGTTTCATCCTTTTTCTTTACGAACAGCACCGAGGATCCCTAAGGCGAGGAACTCGGCCTAATGAAACCTTTGCTCAACAGATCATTGAGCTGTTCTTTTAGTTCAGCCAGCTCGTTTGGAGCCATTTTGTATGGTCTCCGTGATATGGGCGTAGTCCCGGATGCAAGCTCAATCTTGAACTCGACATCCCGCTCAGGTGGCATGCCCGGAAGATCATCCGGAAACACATCGGGGTACTCCGGGACTACGGGGATGTCCTCTAACTTGAGAGGTTCAGCATTATTAATTTCTGAAATTTCCCGAACTGGATTGTCTAGCACCATGGAATGCGGACCGTGGAATGGAGAATTGAAATGAACCGTCCGTGTCCGAGTGTCCAGGACAGCGCCATGGTAGTGTAACCATGACATCCCTAAGATTGCATCAATCTTTTGCCCTGTAAGGATTATCAAGGTGGTGGGATATAGCTTCCCACCTAAGCACAGAGGTGCTTTTGGAATCATCATATTTGCTGAAATCTTCCCTCCCGGTGAGAAGATCATATACATGCAGTCGGTTGGGAAGACTTGCATTTGATTCTTAGCCACATAGGATGCACTTATAAAACTGTGGGTTGCACCAGAATCGAATAAAATGATGATTGCTTGGTCGTTGAGAGTGAACGTACCCGCCAGCACGTTGTCTCCCTCTGGGGCGTCCTTATTGTCGAGTTGCGAACGCCCCCAGTTCGCTGAACAACCTTCTTGACCGGAGGTCGGCCTCTAGCACCGCCCTGGAACTGGTCTTGCCCGCTGCTCTGCTGCCCCTGGGGACAGTCCTTCGAGAAATGTCCCGCCTGGCCACACGTAAAACAAGTGTAGCGAGGCGGTCCTCCGCTGATCGGCGGATGGAAACCCAGGCCGCGTTGTGATGGTGGAAACGCCTGGGGTACCATCTGCTGCTGCTGCTGTTGCGGTCGCGGTGGTGGCATCGGCGGTCGGAATGGGGATGGCTGAAAAGAACGACCCCCGAACTGCTGAGGTCGCGCCGGTGGATGCCACTGCTGACCGGATGGTGTCCGATACACCATGCGGTACTTCTGGGGAGCGCCACCCCCACTGCTGGGTGGAGTGCTGCGCTTCCGCTGCTCAGCCGCCAATTCTCGCTGAGCGTCTTCGTGCATGATCGCGGCATTAACGAGGTCGTTGAAGGTGCCGCGATTCCATTGGACGAGATGCGTCTTCATCTCGGGGTGTAACCTCCGATATAAGTGCTCCCACTTCTTCTCCTCGGTGGAGACGTAGTCCGACACATATTGCGCCAGATGGTTGAAGGCACGGGAGTAGTCATGGGCACTCCTCCCGCCCCGCTTCAGCTCCAAGAACTCTTGGAACTTCCACTTCATTATCCCGGGAGGGATATGGTAGGCGCGGAACGCCTCCCGGAATTCTTCCCACTCCACGGCATAGCCAGCCGGACGTGAGGCGACATAATTTGCCCACCATGCACCAGCGGCACCGTGAAGCTGCTGCGCCGCGAACAGAGTCTTTTGCCGCTCCGTACATTGGAGCAGCCTGAACGTGGACTCAATTGTCCGCAGCCAGTTGTCGGCCTCCAGGGGTTCTGCTGCTTCTGTGAACACCGGAGGATGCGTTTTCATGAAATCCGAGTACGTCACAGCATGGCGCTCACGAGGCCTCCTCTCTTGACGCCCCCCCCCCCCCCCCCCCCCCGCCTGGGACGTATTGTGCACGATCGTGCGGAGCAGGTCGGTCTGCTCCTCACGACCACCCACCAGTGCCGCAATCACATCCGCTAGCGTAAGCGGAGGCGGCGGTGGTGGTTGTTGTTACGGGGTGCTTTCGTAGGCAGGTGGCTGGGAGTCATCACCCCCCTGCTGGCTAGAGCCACCAATCTCATGCATGGTCCGAGTGCGAACCATCTGCAATCATACGACAATAAACATCAGTCCCGCAACATATTTCATCCAGTCCAATAAAATGGGCATAAACCTAATGACAGTAAAACGTGCGATACATCTCGTATGCAGATAATGTAATAACTTTGCACAAGCTACACCATTATCAGACCAAATACAAGCTAGTTAAATCCAATTTGACGGACTTCCTCTTTGTAAGTTCATCTCAACTAAGTTTGGTCACTACGAGACGTTGACATCGCTTTGTCATCACGTATACTACCCTTTTATCTTCAATACGACACAAACATGGTCTCTAGCAAAAGAAACTTGAGTAAGACATATACCCAAATCTTTCACTAGTTGAAGATAACCACTCATGAGCATGTTCTACCCCATTGGAAGTACTTAAACCCCCTAGGGTACAACAATCTCTCAAATGAGTTCAACTGTCATTCCTCTGTCAGAATGACCAGTTTCTACATATCCCAGATTTTGATCTTGTTCTGGCCCCTTTCCTGATTCAAGCTGAATACCAAAGTTAAAGTCAACTTCATTATCTTTCCAACGAGTATTTAGTTGCCCTCAGATCAGCTTTGGTTTAAAAGTTATGGTAATTCAAAGTCAACAGAATTTCTGGAAGAAGTTCAACAGCACCTCCTGTGGAGTTGCTGTTTTCAACTCACATCTTCACTGAATTCCGTGCTGAAATACAGAAACTTTGAATTACAAAGATGTAACGCATCTCCTACCCTTTCTAAAGATGTGTGATATGAACATTTTTGATTTTTCTACTGTAAGTTATGCTTGAAAAACAGAACAGTCCAGAGGATGTTTTTGACTCTGTCCTGGTTCTGGACAGTTCACCATCCTCTGAAATTTCGGCCATCTTAAGGTGTGATTCAGCTCTTGGAGCCTATAACAAAGTTGTAGAGAACTTAAACACCTTTCCGGAACTTATTCCCACACCTCCATTGGCCAAATAATCTGTGAGTTATGCTCTGTCAAAGTTTAGCAAACTTGCTGCCCAAAACAGAGCACTCTGTTTTTCAATCCCTTGGAGCTACACAGATCCACTATTGATTTTTTCTACCCAACCAGGGTCCTAAATGTTGAAACTTAGTGATTTTAATTCCTTGTTATCATTATTTTTCATGTACATGCCTATGATATGTCGGTACTACGTTCCTCACAAAAAGAAAGTCCTAACCGGATTATACCGGCATATACGTCTCAATCGTGGCACTAAACAGTCTCTCACACACGGTTACTACATGGGATACATACGTGGTTAGTACCTGCAGAAGACCACACAATAATGATGCACTCAAAGGTTATTTTCATTTCAGGAAGGACCATATTTGAAAGTAAACACAACCGCCCGTATCATTGCCATACGGCCGTCCTTGAGTTAAGCCACGTCTCAAGGTACATGATCGTGTTTTAACA
This sequence comes from Neostapfia colusana, assembly GCA_030760725.1. Lineage (NCBI taxonomy): Eukaryota > Viridiplantae > Streptophyta > Magnoliopsida > Poales > Poaceae > Neostapfia > Neostapfia colusana. The sequence continues at coordinate 55,205,000 of JASWHV010000014.1, read as the reverse complement.
CCACACGACGGGGAACCCGAGTAGAGCGCAAACGGGTCGTCACGGATGGGAATTTTATCACCCCAACAGATACCACCTACTGCCCTGCAGGGCACGCCGATGGCAAGCACTGCGTATGTCCCCCTGGGCTATTTCTAGACGAACACACTTTCGCGTTACTGACCACGCGATGGGGTCTCCACTTACTTGCCTAATGCATGCTAGGGATCAACGTTTCATATGAACTCAGGAACATGAAGAGTACAAGAGCTTCATATTGACGTCTCACACAAGGTTGTGAGACCTATCCCTGAACCACGTTCCTCGTCAGGCGAGCTAACCGAAATTGAACCTCTTTCGGTGGCATTCCTTACCATTTTTACCTGAGCGTAGGTGCGTCGTTACAGAATTAAAATTCAGAATTATAACACATATGTTAGTCTTGCAACTTTAAGTAACTATGCTAATATAGTCTTTACTTGGGCAAACTAGCGAATCCTCACCGTAATCCTAAGTTTTCCCGTAATACAGTTCTTAACTAATGTGCTATCCCCAATGCCGCTCTGATACCAGCCTGTGGCGGACTGGAATCCGCTCATCCAGGATCGCAGAGGGTGGTGCCGCACGATGCGACACCCGACAGCACACATCATAAGGATACATTGTATTACATTGAAAACCAACTGAAATGTACCAAGTAGTACAATACTCAGTTACAAACTAGTGTTCATATTACACAGCAGAAACTAAATTTGTACAACTCACGCCCGTCTACCTAGCAAAGTCGGTTGCCCAGCCCTAGGGCAACCCACACTAGCTGCACCTCTCCAGCTCAGCACGGCGTGTACGGCTCCCACTCAGCCGTGGTCCCCGACGGAGGGTAACCCTCGCCGGTGGACTCGTAACCTGAGTCCGTGGGTGGCTCCTCACCTGAAAAACACTTAAGCAGCAACCATGAGCATGATGGCTCAACAAGACTTAAGCGACTCGCCTTGGCATGAAACTCTACATGTAGTGTACAACGAACATGGGACTGTAGAATTGCAGCAAACGGACATGCCTACAAGTTTATCCTTAGTTCATATTTTAGCCACAAGTTAACAGTTCATAAATCTGAAATTTAGTAAGCAATATTTGGTGGCACACATGTAGCAATACAATTATACATATCAGCAGTATTGTATCATCACATTCCATAATTTATCTACGTTACGACGCAGTGAACAAGCGGTACTCATCACCGCGAGGGATGGTGAATCGACTCGATATACACCTGCAGGGATACCCAAAGAGCACGTCACGTACGCCCACCCGTGGAGCTGCACAGCACGCTCACTCGATGTCGTACGGGACAACCTTTCACCCAACAGCCCAAACGTCGAACCGGTCGCACCGAAATGGACAGGAGGTTCCCTACACGGAGCATCTCTCTATGTCCGTTAGCAGATTTCCACATTGCTGCCCTCAACCTACACCTATAAATCAGTGTGCTATGCCTCGACGCCCGGAGGTTTAGGTTACATCGGTTTATCGGGGCCCATATATCAGATATGCCTTCGGTACGTTCAATACTTGTTCAGCAGGGCCGCACACGGATCGGTCCTCAATCGACATGGACAGGGCTGCACACACAATACTTCCTCTTGCTGCCCCCTAGCCCCTGCCTAGTCTCATTTTCATTTCTAAAGTGATCTCACATCACTCGAACCAATCCCGTGTGTCCCAAGCCTATCTCGCGAGTAGATTCCAACTACTCGACTTGTACCGAAGTTCTATGAATAATTAAGCATGGCCTGTCTTCTCGAGGACTTAGACACTACCCTCACTCTTATAGGGACATCTAGTCATCCATTTGGGGTTCCATCCATCCTACACCTAATGCACATATGTATACCTCATACTACGTATGTAAATAAAGCAAAACTTGTAAAATGGGTTAATGCAAACCGGGGCTTGCCTTGTTGCTGCTGGTCAGTTGTTAGGGCTTCATCTGGAAGAAGGAAGTTGAGCACTTCCGGAGTTTCCTCGCCTTCAGCGACTACATGTACATGATATACTATATGTCAATTTAAATGTAATGTTTAGAACTGAATAAGTAATTACCATAAGTTTAGCTAGCCCTCTCCTTTGGTTCTGAAATTTTTATGGTGGCATGGTAGGGTTCTAACTGACACGACCCCACGGTCTTGTCGAGCCAGGATCACGCTGAGGGGTGCTGCGTTGCACAGCACCGTATAACACACGTCAAGGGTACAAAGCGGAAGCGAAATTTTATTACATAAACAACTTTATGAACATGTTTACATCAAAATAAGTCCAGTCTACACTCACGGGTGTAGACTACGCATCAAGTCCACGTTCAGCCCTTGAACGTGTCCTTGCTAGCATACACGCACACTAACTCTGCGGCGTGCACGACTCCCACTCGACGGGGTTCCCCTCCTGGGGTTCCGTCTCCTCTTCGGGAGTCCCTTCCTCATAGAACCCTGCAAAAGCTTCAAACACAAGCAGTGAGCACGAAGGCTCAGCAAGTCTGACCCGTCTCACCGAAACATGGAACTTCTAAATGAGGGCTGGTGGGTTACATGAGGTAAAAATCATTTGCAAGGACTCGCCTAATTAGTAGAACCTTACTTTCAAGTTTTAGCAGCAGGTTGTGGAGAATCTTACGCTGAGGTACATGAGAGAGCCGCAATCAAACAAGAAACGCATTTCTCTCATGTACTTTGCCCAAAGTTGAAATGAACTTTAGTTAGCTCTAAACTACAGCAAGTCATTAGCAATCAAGTCCATCTTTCAATCAGCAACATTTTAACATGTAACTAGCCTGTTCTTTCTACGTCACGGTACAGTGAACAAGTGGTACTCATTGACCGCGAGGGACGGCGATTATAATCGATTTACACCTGCAGGGTTACCCGAACAACCCGTCACGTACGCCCATACTCGATGTTGCCTACAACAACCATCACGGACGCCGTACGCAACTACCTTTCACCCGTTAGCCAAATGTTGAACCGGTCCAATCGTCCCGAGCAAGAGGTCTCTGCACGCGCATCTCAGTGCCGCCAGCCGATTTACACCTCGAGCTCTCAACCTACCCTCTGAACGACCAGCTATGCCTCAACACCCAGCTACCCGAGTTACATCGGTTTCCCGGTTCCCATATAGCCGGTAGGTCTTCGGTACTGTTCTAGCTTGTTTAAGAGGCCCGCACACGGCTCGGTCCTCAATCGACACAAGCGGAGCTATAGCACACAGGCCCCAAAGTTCTGCTGCCCTTACTCTCTGCTCGGTCTCATCTTTCTTGCCATGTGTATCATGTGCTATCTCTACCCGAGCGATGTGCCTCTAGCCTATTCTCGCGAGTAGTCCAACTACTCGACTTGTACCGAATCCTACACTATCTTAGCATTGCAGTAGCTAACGGGGTTTGTAATCCTAAACCCAACCCATGGTTTTCTTGGCTATGCATTTGGGTTTCCAAACAAGACTCTAATGAAAAGAATAATAGCATTCAAAGATGTGCTCAAAACAATAAACATTTGTAAAAAGGTTAATGCAAACCGGAGCTTGCCTTGCTCCTCTTGGTCGTAGGCTAGCTGTTCCTCCGGAGTAACGAAGTCTAGGACTTCGGGTTCCTCCTCGACCTTAGTGACTACATGATAGAAGAGGCACATGTATCAATTTAAATGCATTTGTATTGAGTTTGAAGTCTATAACTCTCACTAGACAGACCCAATGACTGTGAAAATTTTATTGTGGCTTGGTTACAACCTAAACAGAGATTTGGTCAAGTTTTAGTTGCAGCAAAGCTCAATTGAGCCCTCCACAATTAATTATGTCCTTGACCTTAATTGAAGGCTCTTAGGGTGTTCTAAGGATTTTCATGAAACAAACTATGACTTTCTGAAAACTAGATTTTCAGAGGTTCTAATGGAGTTGGTCTCACTTAATTTGAAGGTTCCTAGCTAAAGATATGAGCTAAACAATTTCAGAGAAAATTCTGAAAATGTTTCTGAACATTTTCTATTTTCTCTGGAACAGTTTCACTAATCACACAATTAGGTGGATCAAATGAGCTCAAATGGGTCTGAAATTTTGATGGTAGTTCAGGGATATTTTGGTGAACATCCCAGCAAAATTTCAGGATTTTCCTCCAAAGGATGCTCCAGTTAAAATTCCTAACAGTTTAAATTTTGGGGAATTAATTCTGGATAAATAAAGGTGTTCATGAAGTGAAACTTGATTTGCTGGAGTTCTCAGAGAGCTGAATCCAACAAAATTTGGTTCACTCGATTTGGAGCTTCCTAGCCAAAGTTATGAGGATTTGAAGTTTGAATGGAATCTGAAAATCGGGGGAAAAATTTAAATCTGCCGGGGCCCGCAGGGACACGTGTTGAGCGCCGAGGCGACAGCACACGGCGGCCCACAAGGTTTTTGCGTGCCAGCACACCCGATCCCGGCCGCAGCCCGATCCCGATTCAAAATATCTCCCGCTGACAGCTGGGGTCCACCCCCTTCGTCAACCTCTCGCCGCCCGCGCTCCGCCGCCGATGGACCTCGCCGAAGAGCTCACCGGCAGCTTCTGTGGAGCTTCAAACTTCACGATCTTGACTGCCCCTGCCTACTTTCACCCGGGGAACAGGATTCTGGGGTCGGCTCGTCATGACAACGGCCGGTGCATGGTCGGCGACGAGCCGCCGGCTCGGAAAAACTTCGGCCGTGTAGGCTGACTCCCCTAGCACCTCAACTACTCGGGCAACCGGTCGGGAAGCATCAGTGGACCTCAGGGAAGGTCGACATGAGCTTAAGGCAGCTCGGGGGAGGCCCAAAGTAGGTCCTCACCGTGCGCCCGATGCCTCCCGTTTGTTCCGCCGTCGGTAAACTTCGAATTACGCCGGGTACAGAGGTCCTCCGGCCAAAGGTTGTGAAGGCAACTTGTGCGTTACCGTGTCTAGTTTGTGTGAGAGCGGATTGAGGCCCTCTAATCCTTTCTAGAGTACGAATTCGACGGAACCGCACCCGAAGGTCGTTCTGCACACAGAAAAAGGAAAACTGGAAATTCGCCGCCGGTGAGCAAACACTCGGGCTGTGGCTCGGGGGTGAGCAGCACCGGTCACCAGCGCGTCCAAGGGTGCCTTGGCTCGGGCGTGACAACGGCCCGGTTGGGCTGTCCATGGGAGCCCGAAGTTCGGCGGCGTTAGGTCACCGGATTGAACTCTCGATATAGCCGAGATCGTCCGGTTTCAGCTGAATTCTAGCAGCGGGGAAGACGGAGGAAGGTTTCTAGTACCTTGCCGTGGATCTGGAGGGGACGGAGAGGCGGTGATCAAGATTCCCTGATCAGCTCCGAGTGATCGGCAGCGATGGCGCGGTTCTGATGCGAGGAAGCAGCAGAGTGTGTGGTGATCGCTCCGATCAGGGCAGTGGCGTAGATAAGGGGGCTGTGAGGCGGTTAAGCACGTCGGGGCGGCAAGCAGGTGGTGTCCCGGTCGCCTCTTCGCCGTGGCGGCTGCTCAGTCCGGCACAAGAACCCGAGCTGGGTTTTCAGTCGGTTTGAGTTGGAGTAGTGGCTGACATGTGGGTCCCACTTCCAATTTTAACCTCTGAAATTTACTCCTAATCACTGTTGTAAACAGTAAGCCCCAAAATACCCATGGTGATTAAAATTATTCACCCATGAGCCATTTGAATTGATCAGAATTCAAATTGAGTTTGGTTTGAATGAATTTCAGCACAAGTTCAGTTTTGAATTCAAATAAAGTTTGAATTTGTCCCACTTAGCTCATGTCAAGATCAACTCCAAATGGAGTGAAAATTGGTGTGTGAGCTCACAAAAATGTGCTGAATAAGAATATGTCTCCCACTTTTGAATTCATGGGATAAAAACAGTTTGAATTTGAATATGGTTTCAAACTGCCCTCTTTCTAACTATACCCAAAATGACCTCAAAAAGGTTTTGAATTTGGGTGAAACTTGGCATGGACATCCTTAGCAATGTGTAGGAGTTTTAATATGTCCAGCCCACCTATATCACATGTGGGAAATACCACTTTTGCAATATGTGAGTTTGTTCTCTAATGAGCACGTTGATGGTGGTTACTTGCTCTTCATTTGTGTTCATCATCTTTCCTCAAATGAGGTGTTTGTGTATGGTGATGAACACTTCAACTATGTGTCAAAAACTGAGGCCCTTACACTAACCAGGTTCTTGACCGAGTTTCATTTCAAACAAAGTTCATTTGAGCCTTGTACAAATAAAAGCCTATTTGGTCAATATTAGAGCTTCTAAGGAATTCCAGGGGTTTTCATGGCTCCAACCATTACTTTCTGGAAACTAGAATTTGAGATGGTTCTAATGGAATTGGTTTCATGTCATTTGAAGAATTCTAGACGAAGTTATGCCCTAAACAAGATTTGAGCAAATCTGAAGAATGTTTCTGTACATTTTTCTATTTTCTCAGGGCAGTTCACTTAATCACCCCATTAGGGGAACTAAATGAACTCGGATGGGTCAGAAAATATTTTTGTGGCTCAAGGATTTTCCAATGAACCTCCCAGCTAAATTTCAGAATTTTTCATAAAGTAGTTCTCCAGATAAAATTCCTAACAGTTTAAATTTTAGGGAATTAATTCTGGAAAACTATTAAGTTTCATGAGCTGAAATTTGTATTGCTGGAAAGTTCTCAAAAAGATGAGTTCAGAAATTTGGTTCACTGAATTTGAAGCTTCCTAGCAAAAGTTCTATGCATTTGAAGTTTGAACTAAACTGGAAAATCCCAAAATGTTTAAACTCTGCGGGTGGGGTCTACTCTTTAAACCGGCCCACTGAGAACGCGGCCACACCGCAGCCCATGGGGTTTTAAACACGCTGCCGCATCGGATCCCGCCCGCAAAGTGGATCCCCGCGAGGAAACTGAGGCTGACCGGTGGACCCCCCTTCGTCTACCTCGCGACCTCCCGCAGCTCCCGCGGCGGCGCTTCGCCGGAGCTCTCGCCGCCGGCCATTTCGCTGCATGACTTCCGACGGATTTCACCGCCTGTGCCTAACTTGGCTCAGAGAACATGCTAGTGCCCTCACCGAAGCTCGGCGATGGCCGGAACCATGCCTGCGACGGTGACAGCGGCTCTCCCTACTCCGGCGATGTCGCCCGAGCTACTCAGGGCCTTATTTTCAGCACAGTTTGCTCCTACAGCTCCGCTGTGGCATGCTGAGCACGAAAATAAGCTTGGTTTGCCATGGAAACGGCTGGAGCTATGCGCTCACCGTCGACCTAGGCCCGATATCGGCTGTGACCTGAAAAACTCGATAACCCGAGTCCATACTCGACGGTTCTTTGTACTTTTTGATCCTAGATGGCCGTGGCAAGGTGTAGATCATGTGTGTAGCTCGGTATACCCGGTAATGATCTAATACCCGTGAATTTTCGGATTTGGGATGGCTCGGTCCTAAGAACACCGAAACTTTCCCGGGGAAACTCTCCCCCGACAGTGCATGAAACGAAGAACGATTTGGACTAGCAGAACCCGTACCTTAGGGCGGTTGTTTCTTGTGTTGATCGTTGGGCACGAGGAGACCTGTGTCGCCCGGACGCCAGCGACCAGAGGGAGGCAAACTCAGAGCGAGTTGCGGCGGTGGTTTGCCGGCAGAACAGAGACTGCGCGAGGAGAGAAATGAAGCACGGCAGGAGCGCACGGTTTATCCCTTCGGCCTGTGATCTTTTCTCCCCCCTCACCGAGCAGGAGCTGGCCTTGCTGGGGCGGTCGGGCGCCGACGCCGTGGCTGTCTGGCGCGCGCTCTCGGCCGAGAGAAAAATCACCCGAAGACTTCAGTCTGAAGGCTACTGACAGGTGGGTCCCTCCCCTCTAATCCTCTTCTACTTTTTCACCTCTGTTTTTGCTGAAAATATCCCCAGCTACTCACAATTTAATGTGAGACTTAACCTCAGAGTCCTTGTTTGAATTTGATTTCCAAAATTTGAAACTGGTTTGGCTAAATTTACTGCATGTTTGAACTGAAATTCAAATTCAGTTTTTGAATAATGCAAATTTAGCTCCCGACAAGATGAAGTCCAATGGGGATGAAAATTAGTTGGCTAACTCAGAAAAATATGCTGAGTTTGAATATGAAGCCAAAATTTGAATTTAAGTTATGAAAGTTGCTGCAATTTGAATTTATATTCAAATTGTCCTCTTTTTCAATTGCCTCCAAAAGTGCCTCAAAAAGTATTAGATTTGCATGAACTTTGGCCTGAGCCTTCCCAAGACTATTTAAAGTCTAGCGGTGAGCTCAACCTTGCATGTTCATGTGTAGGAATCCTACTTTTTGGAAGTTAGGGTTTTCCCCTCTAATCACCCTTTTGATGGTGGTTACTTGCCCTTCACAAATGTTCACAAGATATCCAGAAAATGAGCTGTGGTGTTGTGAGGTGATGAACAAATTTTTGCAAGTCACTTTCTTGGGATTTTACACTGCGCATACTGCTTTGCGTTGTATCTGGTATGCACAGGGATGAAGTGTGCTGATTTGGTTAACCGGTCAACAATTACCCAAATCGAATCATGTTGGTGGGAGGTCATCGGCATCCCGACTATGAATTCCATACTTAAGTCCTCCCATTTCCATGCCGGTATTTGCAGTGATGCATCAGGCCCGACTTCTTTACATGGTCGGCCTTGACTCTTTGACACATATCACATTCTGAAACATACTTTGCAATTTCCCGTTTCATACGTGTCCACCAAAATCTCTTCCAGAGGTCTTGGTAAATTTTATTGCTGCCCAGATGAATGGAAAATTTGGACAAATGAGCTTCATCCAAAATCTTCTTCCGTAGTCCCATATCCTGGGGTACTACTATCCTGTCGTTGAACCACAATGTACCCTGTTCATCTTTCCAGAAGCACTTCATCTCTCTGTTGTCCATTCTTCGCCGTACATGAGACATACCCTTGTCTTTTCGTTGAGCCTCAATAATCTCCTCTCGGATTGTAGGAATGAGAGCGAGATTGTAGAGTGCTCCATACAGGATGACACAGAGACTTGGTTCTTCATCATCCATTCCAGCAATAGTCAAGTGATGGACAAGCGCCTTATGACTGAGCGCATCGGCGACCACATTTGACACGACCCCACGGTCTTGTCGAGCCAGGATCACACTGAGGGGTACTGCGTTGCACAGAACCGTATAACACACGTCAAAGGTACAAAGCGGAAGCGAAATTTTATTACATAAACGAGTTTATGAACATTTTTACATCAAAATAAGTCCAGTCTACACTCACGGGCGTAGACTACGCATCATGTTCACGTTCAGCCCTTGAACGTGTCCTTGATAGCACACACACGCACACTAACTCTGCGGCGTGCACGACTCCCACTCGACGGGGTTCCCCTCCTGGGGTTCCGTCTCCTCTTCGGGAGCCCCTTCCTCATAGAACCCTGCAAAAGCTTCAAACACAAGCAGTGAGCACGAAGGCTCAGCAAGTCTGACCCGTCTCACCTAAACATGGAACTTCTACATGAGGGGTTATGGGTTACATGAGGTAAAAATCATTTGCAAGGACTCGCCTAATTAGTAGAACCTTACTTTCAAGTTTTAGCAGCAGGTTGTGGAGAACCTTACGCTAAGGCACATGAGAGAGCCGCAATCAAACAAGAAACACATTTCTCTCATGTACTTTATGATAGAAGGATGAGTCCCGATCTTCCGAGAGGTAGGGTAAACTTGATTGGGTGGAGATCTCGGCATCACCATCAAGGATGATAGAGGGTGTACCTTGTTGGGGAAGACGAGTCTCCATCTCGTCCAACCGTGTGGTCAGACCAGCAACACTTGTATGGAGCCTCTGAAAGATGGCTGTTGTAGTGGTCTGGTAATTGTTGAAAGCTTCGGTCATTGCCTGCATCATGTCCTTTAGTTCCATATGGGACACACACTCATCATCATCCAGAGGTGTAGAACTAGAGGTCTTATCCATAGGCTTCTTTCCTGTCATTGTTAGTACAAAACAGAAACAAAGACAAAAAGATCGTGAAGAACCCTATTACTACGCTCTCCGAAGTGGGTGGAGAATCGATCAGTAAGATGCGTCTTACCCCGCTCTTACAAGTTTCTTACCAGCACTGCAGGTGGCCAACAGTGACCGGTGTGAAGCAAGCAGAGAGTGGTGCGATTGCAAAGGTTACCTGTTCTGCTCGAGAGAAGGTGGAGCTTGGAAGGCTTAAATGCAGTATATGTATGTGGCACACAAGTTAGTAACAGATAGCAATGCTGAATAAGTGTCCAAAGAATTTCACCTAGTTGCTGGCCTAAGAATGTATTAGAACAGTTGTGGCAACAAGCAAGGGCAAGGATGAATGATGATGAACAACAAGGATAATATCAGCAAGTATCCAGCACTCACAAAGAAATAGCACAACTAGAAAACCCCTTGGCCTCCTGTTTTTGTCTTGAAGCACTAGTAGAAATCAAAATATTTTTTCTCTTTATTTTTTGATATTTTTTCTCAACCAGGGGCACAAGAATAGAAACAGCACCTAGTATTAGCTCAAACCGATGAAAGATGGGATCGGCACAAATTCAGGAGCGATTGGAAAAACTGGTGCTGGAACTTCGGAGTTTGAAACGACGGTCTTCTTATTTTTTTGTAATTTTTTTGAAAACACCATATGTGGACTTTTTCGAGACCTTTCTGGGAAAAAATGTGCCTCAATCGGAGTTACGAGTGAAAAGTTATGCCCGTTTTAAGGAGGATACCCCGAATCATTTTGGTGGTGGTGGAAACTGAACAGAAACGAATCGGTGGATGAAATTTTTTTGTAGATTGGTTTTTTGTAGATGGCAGCGGATGGAAGAAACAAAACTGAACCAAAACAAATCTAAACCAGCAACCAGACTCAACCTAGGACATGAACTTGGAACTACGGACTCCGAAACTAAATTGTGCAAAAGGTTGAGCGGGGGTTGTAGGTCAGGGAAACTAAATTTTTTTGTGGCTTTTTGTGGACTATAGGACTGAAACAAAATAAATCTAAAGGGCACACAAGTATACCTCACGGTGAACCTGGAAATCTGATACCAATTGATAGAAGGATGAGTCCCGATCTTCCGAGAGGTAAGGTAAACTTGATTGGGTGGAGATCTCGACGTTGATGATCCAAGGCTCCGAACGAACGAAACCCCGCAATCACTACACCACTGCTCCGTTAGTTATCACCCGTGTCACACGAATGACCTCGCCACGAAGGCTTATCCCTGCAAGCGCAATCAAGAACACAAGCAAGAACAGATAAGTTGCAATCAAAACTGAATTGATCACGAATTTGGGGTCTCACAACCGATGATCGGCGAACTGTTCAATGACAGATCGTAACTAAGCAAAACCCAGCTGTTTGTGACGGCGGCTAGGGGGTATAAAGTAGGTGGAGGACGGCCAGAGGGGTGCTGGGGTCGTGACCTAACCCTAAGACACGTACATAATGGACTTGGACTCGATACAAGGCCCAATGGCCCAACTAGGTGATGCAACACCCTGACAGACTCTAAACTTTATATTGTTTCAAAGTTTCCTGTCAACTCCGAGTGAATTTTCACGTGGACCCAGTTCCATTGGAAAGTTTATCCTCTCAGCTTTCCGTGCATATGTAGAACGTCAAAAACGGAGTCCGTATGCCTCCTGTGCATACATTTTAAGGTGAACTGCTCCTGGGCCCGAGTTGGACTCGAGTTTGAGTTGGGCTCGGTCTCTAACTTCTTGTTGGTGTATTTTCTGGCCCTCCACGCCTCCAAACCCCTCTCCATGTATCTCCATGTCCTCTCCATAGTTCCTAATCATAATTAATCCATTAGGTAGCAACATACTCTCAAAATTCACATATAAAGAATTGTTGAGGAACGAGCTCACCTTTAAATTCGATTTTCGTGCTCGAGCTCTAGTAATTGGACCTTGCATGTCTACCATGTGAGTGTTGTGTATATCTGCAGGAGTGATGTCCACATCACTTTGCCCAAAGTTGAAATGAACTTTAGTTAGCTCTAAACTACAGCAAATCATTAGCAATCAGAGTCTATCTTTCAATCAACAACATTTTAACATGTAACTAGCCTGTTCTTTCTACGTCACGGTACAGTGAACAAGTGGTACTCACTGACCGCGAGGGCGGCGATTATAATCGATTTACACCTGCAGGGTTACCCGAATAACCCGTCGCGTACGCCCGTACTCGATGTTGCCTACAGCAACCATCACGGACGCCGTACGCAACCACTTTTCACCCGTCAGCCAAATATTGAACCGGTCCCATCGTCCCGAGCAAGAGGTCTCTGCACACGCATCTCCGTGCCGCCAGCCGATTTACACCTCGAGCTCTCAACCTACCCTCTGAACGACGGGCAATGCCTCAATACCCAGCTAACCGAGTTACATCAGTTTCCCGGTTCCCATATAGCCGGTAGGTCTTCGGTACTGTTTTAGCTTGTTCAACAGGCCGGCACACGGCTCGGTCCTCAATCGACACAAACAGAGCTACAGCACACAGGCCCCAAAGTCCTGTTGCCCTTATTCTCCGCTCGGTCTCATCTTTCTTGCCATGTGTATCATGTGCTATCTCTACCCGAGTCGAGTGCCTCTAGCCTATGCTCGCGAGTAGTTCCAACTACTCGACTTGTACCAAATCCTACACTATCTTAGCATTGCAGTAGCTAACGGGGTTTTCAATCCTAATCCCAACCCATGGTTTTCTTGGCTATGCAGTTGGGTTTCCAAACAAGACTCTAATGCAAGGAATAATAGTAGTCAAGTATGTGCTCAAAACAATAAAAATTTGTAAAAAGGTTAATGCGAACCGGAGCTTGCCTTTCTGCTCTTGGTCGTAGGCTAGCTGCTCCTCCGGAGTAACGAAGTCTAGGACTTCGGGTTCCTCCTCGACCTTAGCGACTACATGATGGAAGAAGTACATGTATCAATTTAAATGCATTTGTATTCAGTTTGAACTTGTGAAGCTTGTAGGTCACACTAGACAGACTCTATGACTGTGAAACTTTTACTGTGACTTGGTTACAACCTAAAAAGAGACTTGGTCAAGTTTTAGTTGCAGCAAAGCTCATTTGAGCCCTCCACAATTAATTATGTACTTGACCTTATTTGAAGGCTTTTAGGGTGTTCTAAGGATTTTCATGAAACAAACTATGACTTTCTGAAAACTAGATTTTCAGAGGGTTCTAATGGAGTTGGCCTCACTTAATTTGAAGGTTCCTAGCTAAAGATATGAGCTAAACAATTTCAGAGGAAATTCTGAAAATGTTTCTGAACATTGTCCATTTTCTCTGGAACAGTTTCACTAATCACACCATTAGGTGGATCATATGAGCTCAAATGGATCTGAAACTTTTATGGTAGTTCAGGGATATTTTGGTGAACATCCCAGCAAAATTTCAGGATTTTCCTCCAAAGGATTCTCCAGTTAAAATTCCAAACAGTTTAAATTTTGAGGAATTAATTTTGGATAAATAAGGATTTTCATGAAGTGAAACTTGCTTTGTTGGAAAGTACTCAGAGAGCTGAATCCAACAAAATTTGGTTCACTCGATTTGGAGTTTTCTAGCTCAAGTTATGAGGATTTGAAGTTTGAAGGAAATCTGAAAATCGGGGGAAAAGTTTAAACTTGCGGGTGGGCCCCGGGGACACGCGTCGCACGCCGAGGCGATGGCACACCGTGGTCTGCTTGGTTCCTGCGCGCCAGCACAGCCGATCCCGATTTCGAATTTTTAGCCGCTGACACGTGGGCCAGCCGCCTTTGTCTTCCTCCCGTCGCGCCCGCGCGCTTGCGCCGCCGCCCCTCGCCGGAGCAGACCCGGAGCTCGCCGGCTCGCCGCTGCCGGCCCTCCCATGGTCTGAAACTCGCCGCCAGGGGGTTGTCTACGTCGAGGAACACGTTGGTGGTGTCAGTTTGGGCTGGCGGTGACCGGAAATAGCCCGGCGACGTGCCGCGGCCTCAGTTGAGGTTCGGCGCCGTCGACCGTGGGTTCTAACCCGCCAACACCTCGAACAAACGGTCCTACAGCACCAGTGTACCTCTAGGAAGCTCGTCAAGGTGTCAAAATGGATCAAAGATGGAGGCAAGTCGGTCGGCACCGTGTAACCGATCGTGCCCGCCATGACCGCCCTTGATCGAGCTCAAAATTCGTCACTTCTAGACAGTTTCACGCCACGGATGCAGAAAGGAACTTGATCGCCGGCTAGTCCAGCGTCTATGTGCAAGATTTGATAGCTAGAGAAGGATCATAGAGCGAGAATTTGAAGAATCCGTACCGGAAGCTCAGTTTACGGTCGCCGGAGCAAAAACTGGAAATTCTCCGTGGATTCTTCACGTTTTGCTTCCAAACTTGGAGGAGAGCAGCACGGTGGTCGCGCGCTCCTGTTGCCTCTCTTGCTGGACCGTGAAAACGCCTGTGGAACGCTTTCCACGGGCGCCTGACTCTCGGCTGAGGCTAGGTCGCCGCGGTGGCGATCGTTTTCGGGCAAAGGAGGTCGGAGCTCGGGGTTTCTGGCATTGGGGAGGTAGAGGGCGCTCTCAGGTTGCTGTCTAGCAGCTCAGGAACGAAGGAGGAGATCGTTTTGCTGGTTTTCCCGATCGAGCAGTGAGCTGCGGGGAGAAGAACTGCCGCTGCTCGGGTTCACATGCGAGGAGATAAAGCCGACCAACTCCTGCTCGGCTGAGGCGGTGGCGGTCGCGTGGAGGTGCGAGCAAGCCGCCCTGGGCGCCAGCGCGTGGAGCGGGAAGCAGCTGGTGGCGCCGGTGGCTGCTCGGTGGCACAGACGACAGCTGCTCGGTGGAATTTCCCACCGAGGCTGTGACTTTGTGTGCAAGTTTTCCCTCCTTTTCTCTATGACATGTGGGTCCCACCCGGGGTTTTAACCTCTGAAATTTACTCCTAATCACTGTTGTAAACAGTGAGCCCCAAAATACCCCAAGTGATTCAAATTATTCACCCATGAGCCATTTGAATTGATTAGAATTCAAATTGAGTTTTGTTTTAATGAATTTCAGCACAAGTTCAGTTTTGAATTCAAATAAAGTTTGAATTTGTCCCACTTAGCTCATGTCAAGATCAACTCCAAATGGAGTGAAAATTGGTGTGTGAGCTCACAAAAATGTGCTGAATAAGAATATGCCTCCCACTTTTGAATTCATGGGATAAAAACAGTTTGAATTTGAATATGGTTTCAAACTGTCCTCTTTCTAGCTATACCCAAAATGACCTCAAAGAGGGTTTGAATTTGAGTGAAATTTGGCATGGACATCCTTAGCAATGTGTAGGAGTTTTCATATGTCCAGCCTCTCTATATCGCATGTGGGAAATACCACTTTTGCAATATGTGAGTTTGTTCTCTAATGAGCATGTTGATGGTGGTTACTTGCTCTTCATTTGTGTTCATCAACTTTCCTCAAATGAGGTGTGTGGTGTGGTGATGAACACTTTAAACAAGTGTCAAAAACTGAGGCCCTTACATTCCTCCCCCCTTAAAAGAATCTCGTCCCGAGATTATAAGGTGAAAATGAGGGAGAGGACGGTGGAAAATTACCGGATATGCGACGTGAAAAAGTCGGGGTAGTTGGCGCGAACAAATCCTTCGCTCTCCCATGTCGCTTCTTTCATGGAGTGATTACTCCATAGAACCTTGTAGAACCACAACGTACTGTGGCGTGTGGTTCGTGCCTTTTCATCAATAATCTGCACCGGTTCCTCTCGATAGGTGAGATCCGGTTGCAGTTCTTCAATGTCTTCCAGCTGAATGGTAGTTGATAGCTTGAGACACTTCCTCAGCTGGGAAATGTGAAAGACGTCGTGCACACCGGAAAGTGCTTCTGGTAATTTCAGCCGGTATGCTACCGATCCACATCTTTCGGTAATCTGAAATGGACCGATGAATCGGGGTGCCAACTTTCCTCTCACCCCAAATCTGTTTACGCTCTTCATTGGAGACACATGTAGATACACGTGATTCCTGACTTCAAACTACAATGGGCGTCTTCTCCGGTCCGCATACTGTTTCTGACGGGATTGGGCAGCTTTTAGGTTCGCTTGAATCAGTAGAACCTATTCTTCCGCGTCGCTGACAAGGTCAATCCCGAAGGTAACCCTTTCGCCAGACTCACACCAGTTCAATGGTGTGCGGCATTTCCTACCGTATAGCGCCTCGTAGGGCGCCATCTTTATACTGGCTTGGTACCCATTGTTGTACGAGAACTCGGCTAACGGCAAGTGATCATCCCAATTCTTGCCGTGGTTGATAGCGCAAGCTCGTAACATGTCTTCTAAGATCTGATTTACCCGCTCGGTTTGCCCATCCGTTTACGGGTGGTATGCTGAACTATGGATCAGCTTCGTCCCCAAGGCAGCGTGCAGCTGCTCCCAAAAATGGGACACAAATAAAGTGCCCTGATCCGATATGATGGTACAGGGTACGCCGTACAAGCATAGGATCCGTGAGATGTACAGTTCAGCGTACTTCTTGGCGTTGTAGTTTGTGTTGACCAGGATGAAATGGGCAACTTTGGTGAGCCGATCGACGATCACCCACACAGAATCATGCTTTTGAAGAGTGGTGGGTGAACCGACGATGAAGTCCATGCTCACATCCTCCCACTTCCAGGCAGGAATGCCCAGTGGTTGTAGCAGTCCCGGTTTCCGCATATGATCCGCCTTCACCCTACGACATGTATCACATTCGGACACGTACTTCGTGATCTCCCGCTTCATATGTGTCCACCAAAACTTGCTTCTGAGTTCTTGATACATTTTGTTGCTGCCGCGGTGAGCCTCATCAAAAATTTTCTTCCGTAACTCCGGGTTTCGGGGTACGACGATCCGGTCCTTGAACCATAGGACGCCGTCTCCGTCCTTCCGGAAACATTTCAGCTCCCCACTGTCTACACGTCTCCGCAAATGCGACATGCCCTTGTCATGTTTCTGAGCAGCCGCTATCTCTTCACGGATGGTGGGGATAAAAGCTAGGTTGTAGAGAGCTCCATGTGGAATCACATGCAGTGGTGGTTCGCTCTCTTCCAACAGTGTGATGGTCAGATTGTTGACGTGTGACTTGCGGCTCAGCGCATATGCCACTACGTTTGCCTTGCCCGGATGATAATGGATCTCTATTTCGTAATCCTTTATCAGTTCTAACCATCTTCTCTGCCTCATGTTCAGCTCCTTCTGAGTGAATATGTACCTGAGGCTTTTGTGGTCGGTATATAAATGTACGAGGTTACCGAGTAGGTAGTGCCTCCACATTTTCAGTGCAAGTACCACGGCAGCGAGCTCCAAGTCATGAGTTGGATAATTCTGCTCATGGTTTCTAAGCTGCCGTGATCCATACGTGACCACTCTTCGGTCTTGCATCAGCACACATCCGAGCCCAATGCCGGATGCATCACAGTACACATCGAACGGTTTTGTTGTGTCTGGCTGCGCCAAAACCGGTGCTGATGTTAGGTGCTTGACTAAAGCCTTGAATGCTGCTTCACATGCTGGACTTCAAACATATTTGGTAGCCTTCTTCAGCAGCTCTGTCATAGGCTTGGCAATCTTCGAGAAGTTCGGAATGAACCTCCGATAATGTCCCGCGAGTCCGAGGAAACTCCGTACCTCGTGAACAGTTCTCGGGGATTTCCAATTCAGCACTTGAGTGATCTTGCTCCGGTCTACAGCGATACCCTCCACTGAGATGATATGCCCGAGGAAAGGCACTTGCGATATCCAGAACTCGCATTTGCTGAATTTCGCGTATAACTTGTGATCCCGCAGCCGTTGCAAGACTATACGCAGATGCTTCTTGTGATCTTCTTCCGACTTGGAATATACCAGGATGTCGTCGATGAAGACCACGACAAACTTGTCCAGCTTCGGCATGAATACCGAGTTCATCAAGTACATGAAGTGAGCTGGAGCATTGGTGAGGCCGAAGGACATGACCAGGTACTCATAAAGTCTGTACCTTGTCAAGAAAGCTGTCTTCGGAATGTCCTCAGCCCGGATCTTAATCTGGTGGTACCCGAATTTTAAATCCATCTTGGAAAAGATCTTTGCTTCGACCAACTGATCAAACAACATGTCGATCCGTGGCAACGGGTACTTGTTCTTGATGGTTACGGCATTTAGTGGACGATAGTCCACGCAAAGCCGCAACATCTCGTCTTTCTTCTTCACGTATAATGCCGAACAGCCCCATGGCGAGGAGCTCGGCCTAATAAAACCCTTCTCCAGCAAGTCCGTTAGCTGAGTCTTCAGTTCAGCCAATTCCTTGGGCACCATCTTGTACGGCCTTCGGGATATTGGCATGGTTCCCGGTGCAAGTTCAATCTTGAACTCCACCTCTCTATCTGGTGGCATCCCTGGTAAATCATCTGGGAACACGTCAGGGAACTCTCGGACCACTGGAATGTCTTCCAGTCTGATGGTTGTGGATTGATAGACACTTGGAAGTTTTATTTCTGGACTGTCCAGCAATAAAGAATGAGGTTCATGCACTTTTGAGTTCAAGTGCACAATTCGGAGGACGGTGTCTAAAACAGCACCGTGGCGGGTTAACCACGACATCCCTAAGATGACATCGACCTTTTGTCCCTCTAAAATTATGAGAGACATAGGGTAAACTCTACCCGCTAAGCATAATGGCGCTTTTGGAGCCATCATGCTTGCTGAAATCTTCCCACCCGGTGAACAAATTAAATATGGACTATCGGTGGGTAGTATTGGCAAACGGTGTCTAGCAATGAAAGCTTGGCTAATAAAATTATGCGTGGCGCCTGAATCAAACAGTACTATAGCGGGATGCTGGTGGAGTTGGAACATACCCGCAAGGATTGGCTCGCCCTCCGGCACGTCCTCTATGGCAAGCTGGTGGACGGTGCCGGGCCTAGGGTTTGCCCGCCACGCATTAGTAGGGTTCCGGGGTTGATTCCTCCCCGGAAACTGCGGTGCCACTCCGCCGCCTTGCCTCTCCGGGCAACTGCTCGCGAAGTGTCCTGGACGACCACACTTGTAACATTTGGCCACTGCTGGTGTAGTTCTCGGGGGACGAAAGCCCGGCATGCGCTGCTGAGGTGCATACGCACGCGGCATCGCCCGCTTCTGCTGTTGTTGCGGAGGTGGTACTGGCAGTGCCGGCCTGAATGCCGGTGAAGAGTACGGCCGACTGCGGAACGGCATCGACCGCTGTGGTGGCTGCCAGCGTGGACCTGATGGTGGGCGATTCACCATCCGAAACTTCTGAGAAGGACCGTCTCCTTCTCCGCTGCTCTGCGACGCGCTTCGTTTCCGCTCCGCCGCCGCCAACTCCTTGCCGGAGTCCTCTTGAACAATCGCAGCATCAATGATGTCGTTGAGGCTGCCGCGACTGAACATCGCCAACTTGTCCTTCAGGAGCGGGTTAAGCCCTTGGTAAAAATGGTCCCGCCGCTTCTCGTCAGTATCTGCGTGATACGACGCGTAGAGCGCGAGATCGTTGAACGCCCTGGAGTATTCCAGCGCGTTCCGGCTTCCTTGCTGCAGGTGCAGGAACTCCTGCGTCTTCCTCTTCATCAAGCCTGGCGGTATGTGATAGGCCCTAAAGGCCGTCCGGAACTCCGTCCAGGTCAACACTCGGTCGGTGGGCTGTGAAGCACAGAAGTTGGCCCACCACGCGCTCGCGGATCCTTGGAGCTGCTGGACCGCGAACTGAGTCTTGCGCTGCTCGCTTATCTGGAGCAGCCCGAACTTCATCTCTATGGCGCGGAGCCAGTTGTCCGCATCAAGAGGTTCATCCGCCCTTGAGAATACCGGGGGATGAGTAGCCAGGAAGTCAGAGTAGGAGCTCTGTTGACGCTCCTCACGGTCTTGACGTCTCTCTGGGCGAGACGTATTGGCGATAAGCGTTTGCAGAAACTCCGTGTGCTGCTGATGTGAACCCGCCATTGCCGCGACGATGTCGGCCAATGTAACCGTTGGCAGTGGCGGTGTTTGCTGTTGCTGCTGCTGTTGTCCCGAGGAATCCTCGGGAGGCTGTTGGGAGGTCTCTCCCCCTTGGCTAGTACCCCCAACATCAGGGTTGGCACGAGTACGCGTCATTCTGAAATTCAAAACAGCAGCGATTAGCACATGTCTTACTTAAAATTCCATATGTAACAGTAGGTATTAAAGTGACACATGATTAATTTGCACAACATTCACATATATTGATAAAGCATAAACTTTATACAAGATACATTATTCTCGGTTCTCCGAGAAGTCGTGCTCATGTCGTCACTACTTATACATACGCTACTGTCTACCCGACATGTCACCGATTACAAAATTTGGGTTACACTACCCTAGCTGCCCTACTTGGCAACTGTAACCCCCTACTCGGAGTAGAAATCGACCACCTGTGGGTCTTCCTCCTCCGGTACATCTGCTGGTGGCTCTGGATCTACCATCTCTTCTCCCATCCCGGGTTCTCCCATTGCTGGAAGACCCAAGACCACCGGTATGCCTAACACCGGATGTACGAGGTCCTGCAATGCATGCACCTCGTCCATAGCCTGGTTGTAGTCCTCTTCCCAGCCTTGCCCTTCCTCAATAGCGTTGTCTCGCTCTTGAGTAATGTCCTCGTTCTTCTGGCTCAGATTCTGTACCAGTTCTTGCAACGCCGCGATGTCGACACGGCTCTTCTTCTTTGCCTTCTTCAGACGATGCAACTGATTGTGTTGTTCATTCAGTCGCTTGATCATCGGAAGGAGCACATTACGGAGTGCGCTGTGAGCACTCTCGAAATGGTCTCCACGGCTCGTGCTCTCCTTCAGCTTTGTGGCGAGATGCTCCTTATGAACAGCTTGGCTGTCCATCACGGCGTTTCCCGCCCTCATCTGGAGGCTGAGATTTGCCTTCACGGGGTTGTACCTTGGGCAACTCGGGTCTGTTGCCTCCAGGTACCTCTCTTCCCACACATGCTGAGCCCGTCCCTCCACAGGAACGAGAGCGTATGGAGTGCCCTCCATATCCTGCACATGTAGTTGGCAGAAACGTGACATGATGTCACGGGCTGCCACTTGCCACATTCCCTCGGGTTGTCTACCTCTCACCGTGACGGTGAACGGCACCCACCCGGGTGGCGTAGGTCCTGCAGGGACTTCGACATGGATTGTCCATGTCTTGTTCCCCTCTTCGCCTTATTCCTTGGCGAAGTACTGCGGCATCTGGTTATATCCGAAATATTGAAGCATCTGCCTCAATGCTTCCGGATAGCCTATGCGGTGAGAACAGTGGGACACCACCCACCCGTTCTCCAACTGCTTATCTACTGTCATCTGTAAAAATATATTTGAGAAATGTCAAATATTTATCTAAACAGTAAACCATTGAGTTGTAACATAAGACATGTCATTGAACCCATAAAACTTGGAAACATAGTTCAAATTTTTAAACAAATTTGACTGCTGATCTGCTGTTCCCATGACAGCCCTGACCAGTTTCCATTTCAGCCTGATTTAGGCCATGTTAAAGGCAAAACCAATTCTGGAGCTCAACATCAAAGTTAAAGCTAACTTCAATAGCTTTTCAGAAAGTATTTGCTTGGCCTAGGATATATCTTGGTTCAAAATTTATGAGATGTCAAATTTAACAGAATTTCTGGAGAAAATTGGACAGCACCTCCCTGCTTTAGGTACTGATTTGATCCAAGAATTCCAGTTAATTCTGTTCCTAATCTGACAAAACTTTATGTTACAAAGTTGTAACCCATCTCATAATATTTCCAGAACTACCTCATTTTCTATTTTTTGATTTTTATGCAGAAAGTTATACTCAATTTACAGAGAGTTTACAGAGAGTCTTTACTCTGTCCTGTTTTCTGGACAGTTTCAACTCTACTGCATTTTTCGATGGGTTAAGGGATGAAGAACCTATGAACCTAAACAGAAAAGTTGTAAAGCTCTTCCAAAGCTTTCCAGAAATGTATCATATGACCCCAACCTCGAAAGAACTCAACCTCTAACCTCTGATTAACTTCAGCCTTAATTCAGCTGAAAACAGAGTGCTCTGTCCTTAACAACCTATAAGTTGAAAACTTGTTAACTTTGAATATCCTGATTAAGGGAAGGAGTTACAGCAATGTTTTAATGCTCAAGATTAAAACTTTCAAGTTTTACAATGAAGTTGTTCATTTAGTGGGGTGTGACGTCGATGCGTCACCAAAGTATGGAGGTACTACGTCCTCACAAAGAAAAACCTATACCGGACTTAGCCGGCTTCATTAATTCAGTGGCACTAAAACGTCACTCGCACACGGATGCTACACGTCTACCGTTTCGTGGTCAGGCTACCTGCAGGAAACTCAACAAATCATCAGACTCGGCTGCACACCGAGCCCGGAATCCATACAGTTCGTACACCCGGCCGTCATCACTCGCCCGGATGTTCTCAAGCCAAACACGCCTTGAGATACGTGTTCACGTTTCAGACCACGTGACGGGGTCTCCCAAATTGCACCACGCACGCCAGGGACAGACGTTGCTCGAATACCCCAAACGACATGAAGAGTCGTAGAGGATATCAAAGCGGGTCGGGTTACCTGCCACCCGTGGGGCTCCACCCTTCAGCTTGTGTGCACTGGTGGACAGCGCTTACGTGCACCCCCCAAGACATGAACGTCCCGAGATGCACGATTTTCCGACATAATCAAATAAGTTAATATGCCACTTTCTATATACTAATAACATCCTTATATGGGCTACTAACTCGTTCCTCACTGGATTTTTGAAAAAGATGACCTTTGTAGTGCGTTAAACCTCAAGCGAGCTCTGATACCAGCGCTGACACAACCCCACCGTCTTGTCGAGCCAGGATCACGCTGAGGGGTACTGCGTTGCACAGCACCGTATAAAACACGTCAAAGGTACAAAGCGGAAGCGAAATTTTATTACATAAACGAGTTTATGAACATTTTTACATCAAAATAAGTCCAGTCTACACTCACGGGCGTAGACTATGCATCAAGTTCACGTTCAGCCCTTGAACGTGTCCTTGCTAGCACACACACGCACACTAACTCTGCGTTGTGCATGACTCCCACTCGACGGGGTTCCCCTCCTGGGGTTCCGTCTCCTCTTCGGGAGTCCCTTCCTCATAGAACCCTGCAAAAGCTTCAAACACAAGCAGTGAGCACGAAGACTCAGCAAGTCTGACCCGTCTCACCTAAACATGGAACTTCTACATGAGGGGTTATGGGTTACATGAGGTAAAAATATTTGCAAGGACTCGTCTAATTAGTAGAACCTTACTTTCAAGTTTTAGAAGCAGGTTGTGGAGAACCTTACGCTAAGGCACATGAGAGAGCCGCAATCAAACAAGAAACGCATTTCTCTCATGTACTTTGCCCAAAGTTGAAATGAACTTTAGTTAGCTCTAAACTACAGAAAATCATTAGCAATCAGAGTCCATCTTTCAATCAGCAACATTTTAACATGTAACTAGCCTGTTCTTTCTACGTCACGGTACAGTGAGCAAGTGGTACTCACTGACCGCGAGGGACGGCGATTATAATCGATTTACACCTGCAGGGTTACCTGAATAACCCGTCGCGTACGCCCGTACTCGATGTTGCCTACAGCGACCATCACGGACGCCGTACGCAACAACTTTTCACCCGTCAGCCAAATATTGAACCGGTCCCATCGTCCCGAGCAAGAGGTCTCTGCACGCACATCTCCGTGCCGCCAGCCGATTTACACCTCGAGCTCTCAACCTACCCTCTGAACGACGGGCAATGCCTCAATACCCAGCTACCCGAATTACATCAGTTTCCCGATTCCCATATAGCCGGTAGGTCTTCGGTACTGTTCTAGCTTGTTCAACAGGCCCGCACACGGCTCGCTCCTCAATCGACACAAACGGAGCTACAGCACACAGGCCCCAAAGTCCTGCTGCCCTTACTCTCCGCTCGGTCTCATCTTTCTTGCCATGTGTATCATGTGCTATCTCTACCCGAGTCGAGTACCTCTAGCCTATGCTCGCGAGTAGTTCCAACTACTTGACTTGTACCGAATCCTACACTATCTTAGCATTGCAGTAGCTAACGGGGTTTTCAATTCTAATCCCAACCCATGGTTTTCTTGGCTATGCATTTGAGTTTCCAAACAAGACTCTAATGCAAGGAATAATAGTAGTCAAGTATGTGCTCAAAACAATAAAAATTTGTAAAAAGGTTAATGCAAACCGGAGCTTGCCTTGCTGCTTGGTAGTAGGCTAGCTGCTCCTCCGGAGTAACGAAGTCTAGGACTTCAGGTTCCTCCTCGACCTTAGCGACTACATGATGGAAGAAGTACATGTATCAATTTAAATGCATTTGTATTCAGTTTGAGCTTGTGAAGCTTGTAGGTCCCACTAGACAGACTCTATGACTGTGAAACTTTTACTGTGGCTTGGTTACAACCTAAAAGAGACTTGGTCAAGTTTTAGTTGCAGCAAAGCTCATTTGAGCCCTCCACAATTAATTATGTACTTGACCTTATTTGAAGGCTTTTAGGGTGTTCTAAGGATTTTCATGAAACAAACTATGACTTTCTGAAAACTAGATTTTCAGAGGGTTCTAATGGAGTTGGTCTCACTTAATTTGATGGTTCCTAGCTAAATATATGAGCTAAACAATTTCAGAGGAAATTCTGAAAATGTTTCTGAACATTTTCCATTTTCTCTGGAACAGTTTCACTAATCACACCATTAGGTGGATCATATGAGCTCAAATGGATCTGAAATTTTTATGGTAGTTCAGGGATATTTTGGTGAACATCCCAGCAAAATTTCAGGATTTTCCTCCAAAGGATTCTCCAGTTAAAATTCCAAAGAGTTTAAATTTTGAGGAATTAATTTTGGAGAAAAAAGGATTTTCATGAAGTGAAACTTGCTTTGTTGGAAAGTACTCAGAGAGCTGAATCCAACAAAATTAGGTTCACTTGATTTGGAGTTTTCTAGCTCAAGTTATAAGGATTTGAAGTTTGAAGGAAATCTGAAAATCGGGGGAAAAGTTTAAACTTGCCGGTGGGCCCCGGGGACACGCGTCGCACGCCGAGGCGACGGCACACCGTGGTCTGCGGTGTTCCTGCGTGCCAGCACAGCCGATCCCGGCCACACCCAATCCCGATTTCGAATTTTTAGCCGCTGACGCGTGGGCCAGCCACCTTCGTCTTCCTCCCGTCACGCCCGCGCGCTCGCGCCGCCGCCCCTCGCCGGAGCAGACCCGGAGCTCGCCGGCTCGCCGCTGCCGGCCCTCCCATGATCTGAAACTCGCCGCCAGGGGGTTGTCGATGTCAAGGAACACGTCGGTGGTGTCAGTTTGGGCTGGCGGTGACCGGAAATAGCCCGGCGACGTGCCGCGGCCTCGGTTGAGGTTCAGCGCCGTCGACCGTGGGTTCTAACCCGCCAACACCTCGAACAAACGGTCCTACAGCACCAGTGTACCTCTAGGAAGCTCGACAAGGTGTCAAAAGGGTTCAAAGATGGCGGCAAGTCGGTCGGCACCGTGTAACCGATCGTGCCCGCCATGACCGCCCTTGATCGAGCTCGAAATTCGTCACTTCTAGACAGTTTCAGGCCACGGATGCAGAAAGGAACTTGATCGCTGGCTAGTCCAGCATCTATGTGCAAGATTTGATAGCTAGAGAAGGATCATAGAGCGAGAATTTGAAGAATCCGTACCGGAAGCTCGGTTTACGGTCGCTGGAGCAAAAACTGGAAATTCTCCGTGGATTCTTCACGGTTTGCTTCCAAACTTGGAGGAGAGCATCACGGTGGTCGCGCGCTCCTTTTGCCTCTCTTGCTGGACCGTGAAAACGCCTGTGGAACGCTGTCCACGGGCGCCTCAATCTTGGCTGAGGCTAGGTCACCGCGGTGGCGATCGTTTTCGGGCAAAGGAGGTCGGAGCTCGGGGTTTCTGGCGTTGGGGAGGTAGAGGGCGCTCTCAGGTTGCAGTCTAGCAGCTCAGGAACGAAGGGGGAGATCGTTTTGCTGGTTTTCCCGATTGAGCAGTGAGCTGCGGGGAGAAGAACTGCCGCTGCTCGGGTTCACATGCGAGGAGATAAAGCCGGCCGACTCCTGCTCGGCTGAGTAGGTGCCGGTCATGTGGAGGTGCGAGCAAGCCGCCCTGGGCGCCAGCCCGTGGAGCGGGAAGCAGCTGGTGGCGCCGGTGGCTGCTCGGTGGCACAGACGACAGCTGCTCGGTGGAATTTCCCACCGAGGCTGTGACTTTGTGTGCAAGTTTTCCCTCCTTCTCTCTATGACATGTGGGTCCCACCCGGGGTTTTAACCTCTGAAATTTACTCCTAATCACTGTTGTAAACAGTGAGCCCCAAAATACCCCAAGTGATTCAAATTATTCACCCATGAGCCATTTGAATTGATTAGAATTCAAATTGAGTTTGGTTTGAATGAATTTCAGCACAAGTTCAGTTTTGAATTCAAATAAAGTTTGAATTTGTCCCACTTAGCTCATGTCAAGATCAACTCCAAATGGAGTGAAAATTGGTGTGTGAGCTCACAAAAATGTGCTGAATAAGAATATGCCTCCCACTTTTGAATTCATGGGATAAAAACAGTTTGAATTTGAATATGGTTTCAAACTGTCCTCTTTCTAGCTATACCCAAAATGACCTCAAAGAGGGTTTGAATTTGAGTAAAATTTGGCATGGACATCCTTAGCAATGTGTAGGAGTTTTCATATGTCCAGCCCCTCTATATCGCATGTGGGAAATACCACTTTTGCAATATGTGAGTTTGTTCTCTAATGAGCATGTTGATGGTGGTTACTTGCTCTTCATTTGTGTTCATCAACTTTCCTCAAATGAGGTGTGTGGTGTGGTGATGAACACTTTAAACAAGTGTCAAAAACTGAGGCCCTTACAACATTCGCCTTTCCCGGATGATAATGAATCTCAAGTTCATAATCTTAAATGAGCTCTAACCATCTTCATTGTCTCATGTTCAATTCTTTCTGAGTGAAGATGTATTTCAAGCTCTTGTTGTCAGTGTAGAGGTGCACATGATTTCCGAGCAAGTAATGCCTCCACATCTTCAAAGCAAGGACCACGGCAGCTAATTCAAGATCATGAGTTGGATAATGCTGCTCGTGATTTCTGAGTTGACGAGATCCATGAGCGAGCACTCGTCCTTCTTGCATCAACACACAGCCAAGACCGATGCCAGATGCTCCCAATAAACATCGAATGGCTTCATCGTATCCGGCTAAGCAAGAACTTGCTCTGTTGTGAGATGCTTCACTAAAGTCTTGAAAGCTTGTTCACACGCAGCACCCCAAACAAACTTGGTACTTTTTTTCAACAATTCTGTCATCGGTTTAGCAATTTTGGAGAAGCTCGAAATGAACCTCCGGTAATAACCCGCTAAACCGAGGAAGCTTCAGATTTTATGAACAAACTTTGGTGACACCCATTTCTGCACTTGGATAATCTTACTCGGATCAACAGCGATGCCCTCCGCTGAAATAATGTGTCCGAGAAAAGGTACTTGATTAATCAAGAATTCACACTTGCTGAATTTTGCATAGAGCTTGTGATCTCACAATCTTTGCAGCACAATATGCAGATGCTCAGCATGTTCTTCCTCTGACTTGAAGTACACAAAGATGTCATCGATAAAGACAATGACAAATTTATCCAACTTTGCCATGAACACCGAATTCATCAGGTACATACAGTGAGCCGGGGCGTTGGTCAACGCAACAGACATAACGAGATATTCGTATAAACCATATCTCGTCGAGAATGCCTTCTTCGGAATATCTTCTGCCCGGATTTTAATCTGATGATAACCGGAACGAAGATCCATCTTCAAGAATACTTTAGCACCCACTAATTGATCAAAGAGCATATCAACACGAGGTAGTGGATACTTGTTCTTGATGGTAACGGCGTTAAGAGGACAATAATCAACACAAAGCCATAGTGTTTTGTCTTTCTTCTTGACAAACAACGCTGAACAACCTCAAGGTGATGAGCTCGGTCATATAAAACCCTTGCTCATTAGGTTATTCAGCTGTGTCTTCAATCCTGCCAGTTCATTGGGTGCCATCTTGTATGGCCTTCGTGAAATCGGTGCCGTTCCTGGCGCAAGTTCAATCTTGAACTCTACGTCCCACTCGAGCGGAATGCCCGGTAAATCTTCGGGACACACATCCGGATATTCACGTACCACCGGAATGTCCTCTATCTTCACAGTTTCTGTGTGGTTCAATGTTGCAATCTGTTGCCGAACGGCGCCCAGATATAATATATGAAGATCGTGCTGTGGGGAGTTGAGCTCAACGGTTCTAGAGTTGATGTTGAGAACCACATTGTGATTACTCAACCACAACATCCCCAAAATAATGTCGATCTTCAGACCCCCGAGAATAATGAGGGTTGTGGGGTATATTCTAACCCCTAAACAAAGAGTTGCTCGGGAGACAACATCGCTTGCTGTAATGCTGACCTCAGGCGAAGATATGAGGTATTGGCTCTTTGTAAAAGTGGATTGGAGCTGATGTTGAGCCACGAAAGATTGGCTAATGAGGTTATGTGTGGAACCGGAATCAAACAGAATTAAAACCGCTAGCTTATTAAGAGAAAACATCACTGCTAACGTGGCTTCTCCTTCCTGAACATCATCAATCAATGTGTAGTGAATACTGCCCCTTGTCTGCCCTGTTTTATGCAGATTTAGGTATGGGTCTGAATGTTGCAAATATGATGACCCGAGCCTTGAATTACCTCCGGACAATACCTAGCATAATGGCCCATATGCCGACAAGTGAAACACGGATATCTCTCTGGTTCTTCACTGACTTGCGGTTGGATGCTAGGTACACATGGCTGCAGCTATGGAGCACAAACCACCGTCTGATCCTGCTGCTGTGGAGGTGGTGCAAGTGGTGGTACTTGACCAGCAATCAACCTCTAAGGAGTTGATCGTACAGGTGGCCTCCATATTTCACCGGATGGCGTTCGATACACCAAACGGTATTTTTGGGGCACATAGCTTGTGCTGGCCTGCGCAATATCACTCATTTTTCTTTTCTCTGCTTGCCACTCGAGTGTCGGCTTTTCTTGTATGAGAGCCTCATTGACCATATCGGTGTAATTGCCTTTGTTGAACACGACCAATTTCTCCTGTAATATGGCACTCAGGCCATAGAAGAATAAATCACACCATCCCTCTTTTATCGCCACATATTCGGGAGCGTATTGAGCCAAATGGTTAAACCTTTGGACATACTCAACGACATTCATGTCCCCTTGCTTCAACTTCAAAATTTCCTCCCGCTTTGTCCTGATAATACCTATCTGTATGTGACGAGCATGAAAGGCTTCACAGAACTCACTCCATGTCACTTAATGGCCTTCCGGAATGGTGGCGAGATGTTTGACCCACCAATTTCCTGCGGCTCCATGAAGTTGTTGAGCGGCAAATAACGTCTTCTGAATTTCATCACACTCGAAGACTCCAAATTTAGACTCCATGACACGAAGCCACTGATATACTTCCACAGGTTCGGTAGCTTCCGTAAAGATTGGCGGTTGAGTTACCAAGAAATCCAGATAAGCGTTCCGAGGTGGAACGACTTGTTGCGTGTGTTGAAGTATCCCGTGCTGTACCAATGCTTGGAATAATCGTGTGTTCTCTTGAGTCGCTTCTTGGAGTAGCCTGGTGTTCTCTTAGTTAGACTCGACAACTTGAGTCATAAGATCCATCCATCCCGTGGATGGTAGTTCTGATGGTGGAATAGACTCGTCACCGCCTCGGCGAGAACTTCCGGCCTTACTCAAAGAACACGTACGAACCATAGTGCAAAAATACATTTCGATATGGGTTAAATATGAACTCAGCAGTATGTGAATCTAAAGAAAACACAAATATGTCAAACCTTTATGAAAGCAGTAACAACATTCATGTTTACAAAAATCCTTAAAGTAGGCATAACCAGTCCTCTTTTCTGTACAGAACAGACCTTTATACACTAAATCCAGATTTTGATCCAGTTAACAGCATTTTCATAACTCAAGTTGCATACCAAAGATAAATTTAACTTCAATATATTTCCAAAGAGTATTCATATGCCTCCATATCTTATCTGTATCAAAAGTTATGATCATCCAAATTTGACAGAATTCCTGGATAAAATTTGCCAGCATCTTCTTTGAATGTAGCTGGTTTTATCACTGTTGTATATGCAAATACAATATGAATCTGAACAAACTTTGCACTACAAAAATGTTGCATATCTCATAAACTTTAAACCGCTATATAATAGGCTCCTTTGGGATTTTTCTACAGAGAGTTATGGCTGAAATACAGAAATGTCCAGAGAGGTTTTGCTTCTGTCCTGGTTCTGGTCTGTTTGCACCCAACTGGACTTTCCACCATTTTAGCGTGTGATTTTGCTCTAGAGGTCTACAGAAACTTTGTATAGCATTTAAAAATATCTCCAGAAATTTATCATACACCTCCATGGGGTAAAGCTACTCAGAGTTATGCTCCGTCAAATTCCAGCAAGAATTCCTGCCAGAAACAGAGCACTATGTTTTTGAAACTTTTGAAGCCTAGTCGTCCCCCCATTTGAATCATAGCTCAAAATAAGATTTCAGTAACTAATATTTGTTTCAAATCTTCTATTTTTAGTTGAAAGTTAGTTCATGAATTATTTCTTCATATTGAAGAGGTTTGTCGGTACTACGTTGCCTCATAAAAGAAAAACCTAACCGGATTAAACGGGCATATCCGTATCATAGGTGGCACTAATACAGTCACTCGAAAATGTGTGCTACTCTTACTACGGTTTCTTGGTTAGTACCTGCATGACACACACAATCATCAGTTTCGGCTGCACACCGAACCCGGCTCCATAACAATTTCATACACCCGTCCGTCATCACTCGCACAGGTGTTCTCAAGCCAAACACACCTTGAGATACGTGTTCACGTTACTAACCACATGAAGGGGTCTCCCCTACTTGCCCGTAGCATGCCAGGGAAGGGCGTTGCTCGAATACCCCAAACGACACAAAGAGTCATAGAGGATACCAAAGCTGGCCGGGTTACCTGCCACCCGTGGGGCTCCACCCTTCAGTTTGTGCGCACTGGTGGACAACGCTTACATGCACCCCCCAAGACATGGAAAGTCCCGAGATGCATGATTTTCCGACATAAGCACATAAGTTAGGTTGCCACCTTCATATTAGGCTAATATAGTAGTCCTTATGTGGGCCTAATACCATTTCCTCACCGTATCATAAGTTTTTGTCGTAATACGATCCTTATTCCGTGTGCTATTTTCAATGTGTAAAAGTCCTGAAAATTGTATATGAAATAAACCTAAGCTTGAAGGCTATGTGTTTCCAATTCATGAAAATGGGACTTACAAAAACTTTTCTACACGCAAAGTTGTACATGGATGTTCATCAAAAAGGGCTCCCATGTTCATTTGAAAGTGTTGCACCAAGGTGTCTTTAAATACCATGGATGAGATACTCCTTTGCATGAAGGAGATTAAAAATCAGATTCTCAAATTCAAAGGTCACTTCAAATTATTGTCAAACATTTGAATTCACATGCGGCCTCCTACTTTTGGATTTGAGGAAAGTTAGGATGGCAATCTTCTAATTTTAGGTTGGGCTTAAAAGGAATTAGATATGAGCATTTTAAATTCAAACTGAATTCAAATTTGCAATGCAAATTCAAACTGAATTCTCCGAATTTAAATGCTAGCCCCCTTTTAAACTTCAGGACTTTTGAATTGATGAGATTAACATGAGGAGATCTTCTGAGAGGAGGAAAGGGCTGGACCCCACTGGTCAGTGAGACAAATTAACTTGCTACTGAAGTTTTAGAGTGCAGTCTGTTTTTTGCCACTCGAGTCTACCGAGGCTTCACCGGGCGACATCGAGGGCAGCGTTGAGGATACCTCCCCAGCCGGTTGAGCACCTCTGTGGCTTGGTCCAACGCCTTATAACTTCTCTGCGAGACCATTTCATCTACAAACCGGCACCCCGAGGCGCTGCTATCCTCTCTCGCACGGAACAGAGCAAAAACACGCCGCCACTTCGGTGATCGTCGGAAGCTGACTAAAAATGTGTGCACACCTCCCCTCTGAGCTGCAAAACGGCATTGGAGAAACTTCTTCTACCTCCTCAGTGCCGAAACTGAGCAAGCTGTTCTTTGCAGCAACCGAGCGGTGCCGACGACCGGGCGCACATGGACAGCCCAACCTCAGTGCTGCTCCTCCTCGAAACTCGGATCAAGCCGTGAACCCTAGCGCCCGAATTTGCCGTTCCTCTTCCGGTGCACCACCACAAACCGTCCGGTACGAAATCTTCAAATTCGTTCTCAGTTACCATTCTTAGTCCACCAAATCTTGCACACAGGGGCTGGACTTGCCGGTGATCATTTCATTTTTAGCAACCCTAGCTTGAAACTGCATGTAGGCGGCCTATTTTGATGTTTCTCGAGCGTCTCCATGGTGGCACACCGCGGGCGCATGGCGAAACTCCATTTGCCGCCATTTCCATGCCATTTGGTGCACGTGTCGATCTTCCCTAAGTTCCAATGGTGTTGTAGAACCTTTTGGCCGTGCATTTGGCGGGCTAGGGCGGTCGGCCAGCGGCGCCGGAGTGGTTCTGAGGCCGCCGCACGCCGCCGACCGGTTTCCGGCCACCGGCAGCTCGAGCTAGCCCCACAGACGGGTTCCACGACCTCCCAAACTCCCGGGCGGCGATCTTCCGGCCGAGAGGCGGCCGTAAACATGGGGCCGGCGAGCTAGCGGCACGTGCGCGCGAGAGGGAGGCGGGAGGAGGAAGGAGGCCAGTCCCATGTGTCAGCCACAGTGAATTTAAATTTCGGATCGGCTGTGGATCTTGGATCCAGTGTGGCTGCACGCTAAAACCATGTAGCCCCGGTGTGGCTCGAATCTCAGTGGCTGTGGTATTTAAATGTGGGCCCAAGTCGATTCCAATAGCAAAACAATTCCAGAATTAGCCACAACTTTGGAAAATCATATCTCTGTGTAGGAACCTCCAAATTGAGCGATTCAAATTGGTTTGAATTCATTTTGCAAATATCTATCCAAATATGAACCCCAATTTGTATGAAAGTCAATAATAAATTCTGGAAAATTCTTGGAATATTTTCTGAAAAAGAATTATTGAGGGAGTTTGGTTCATCCAAAAATCCTTAACTTTTCAGAATATTCTTTAGGATATTATTTACCTTCTAGCATATTTTCATCTCATTTGGAATTTAATTGAGTAGGAATTTGCTAAATACGAACTGCTGTGTTCATAGTTGTCCAGAAATTTTTCAGAAAAAAGGTTTCCAACTTGTAAAATCCATTCTAGGCAATTCATAGACCCAAAAATCATAAAAAAATTCAGGCATGCTCTATGATTCATACTTGAAACTGTAGTTCACTTGATTGAGCATGAAAATGCACATTACTTCAGAATTAATTCTTTTTAGTAGAAATGCTTAAGGAATTATTCTGGGGGGACTACTCAAGTAAAAGGTCTGAATTTTGGATCAAAATATTTCATGTGACCAGGAACTCACATGCAAATTTTCAGCTCAAGTTGAGCCTTGAATCTCCCTGTCCTTGTTCTCCATACTTATCTATGTGAGAAAAACATAGGGAATTATGGTTGGAATTATGGGGGGAACAATTTCCGTCTACATTAGCTGCAATTTTCCAAGCCAAGTCTCTGTGTAGTGTATGACTTCCGGTAAAAATTTCAAAGTCATTGGAGATCAGGATCTTTAGTTATGTCCAAATCATTGCAGCTCATCTTATATGTTCATTAGAAAACTTTGTTAGTGTATAACAAAACCCCTCAGGCAGATTTAGTTTTCTTAACTTCCTCGCACAAAAGAGGCAACAAAATCATTCTTGTCATTTCTGCACAGCCTCTGTTCTTAAGAAATTCAAGTCTTTAAATTCTCTAAATTTCATTATAACAACTTATGCATATTCATGTCGATAGTGCTCACGATGAAGGACTCCAACGGAGTCACCCCTTGACGCGTGGATCAGTTGAGCAAATTCAAAAGGATCAAGGGATTGAAGATCACTAACTGATATTATATACTACTACCCTGCAAAACAGGCAAGCTACGGTTTGCATTTAACAGCTGTTCAGTTTTTTACTTTGTATTCACTCTTTTGGTTAGGAAATGGAATGTGCATTAGGTCTAGTTGTTTTGATATTCCTCTTGCATGACCAGAAAAAAACTCCTGGAGTATTGGGTAGATGTCTTTTCATCGTGTAGAACTGTCATGCTGAAGTAGGGTTCGGTAGAAGTCGAGTGGTGAGATGCTACTCGCATGATCAGGAGAAAAAGGGGCATACGGGATTGGTTCAGAAAATTGTTAGCAAGTTGGAGTTGAGACCGGCAGGTTGTAGGAGCAACAGGACATAGGGGACTGGGTGTGTTAGACTTGTCCGTGTCGGTCAAGGACCGATCCGTATGCGGCTCTGTTGAGCAAGTTTGAGTTGTGTACCGGACTCATGCTGGCTATATGGGACCTAGTAAACCGATGTACCTCGGGAAGCTTGCGTTGGGACTTTTTCGGTCACCTCAGGCGAGAGGCCGGTGTGCAGTATGTGGATAACGCTCTCATGACATCTCATGTTGGTAGGTGCACCAGGCTACTGTACGGGACAATCAGATCGATTCAATTTAGGTGAAATGGGGGAAAGGCTGCCATGTACGACGTCATTGATGGTTGCAGTAGGCAACATCGAGTACCGGTGTACGTGTCGTGTAGTCCGGGTGTTTTTGATTCGAATCACTGTTGCTCGCGGTAGTGAGCATACCTGTTCTCACAGTCGTGACGTAGTAAGAACTTGCATTTGAGATAAGAACTAATCACTTTGGTTTGAAGTTGATACTAGGATTGTGCAGTTACCTTGTATGCATAGATCAGAGAAAACTCGATTCATTTCCACCATGAGCAAGTTACATCGGAGAAAAGGGTTTCTTGTTTGTTTGTGGACTCCCGATGTGAGGTGCCCAAGGTTACTATTAATTTGATGCTAATAAGACTTGAAAGTAAGGATTCACATTTAGGCGAGTTCATTATGCAATGTACTTGTAAAAGCCCAAGAAAGGGACTTGCAAAAATTGTTCATCACCTCACAACATCACAGCTCTTGTGATGGATATCTCATGAACACTTGTGAAGAGCAAGTAACCACCATCAAAAAGGTGATTAGAGGGGAAAGCCCTAACTTCCAAAAAGTAAAATTTCGACACATAAACAAGAAAGGTTGATCTCACCCCTATACTGTAAGGGCATCAGTTTTTGACACATGCTTGAAGTGTTCATCACCACACACACACACACACCTCATTTGAAGCAAGTTGATGAACACATTTGAAGAGCAAGTAACCACCATCAACATGCTCATTAGGGAACAAACTCACATATTGCAAGAGTGGTATTTCCCACATGTGATATAGGGGCTGGGCATATGAAAAACTCCTACACATTGCTAGGAATGCCCATGCCAATTTTCACCCTAATTCAAAACCTTTTGAGGTCATTTTGGGTGTAGCTAGAAAAAGGGCAGTTTGAAACTACATTCAAATTCAAACTGTTTTATCCCATGAATTCAAAAGTGGGAGGCATATTCTTACTCAGCACATTTTTGTGAGCTCACACACCAATTTTCACTCCATTTGGAGTTGATCTTGACATGAGCTAAGTGGGGCAAATTCAAACTTTATTTGAATTTCAAACTGAACATGTGCTGAAATTTATACAAACCAAAACCAATTTGAATTCTAACCAATTCAAATGGCTCAGGGGTGAATAATTTGAATCACCATGGGCATTTTGGGGCTTATTATTTACAACAGTGATGAGGAGTTAATCACAGAGGTTAAAAATGAAAATGGACCCATATGTCAGCCACAGGGATGATTCAACCGACTGAGACTTTTCTCACTCGGGTCCCCGAGCTGCAGCTGCGATCGCCACCGAGGGAGGCCGCCGCGCCAGCAGCTGCTTGGCCACGCGCGGGCACGAGTCGGTTCAGAGCCTTCTTAAGGCGTTCTCCCCCCTCCTCGGCCGAAGCCTCGCCAGTTTCTCCCCACAAGAACTCAGCACCGGGAAACTTTCTTACGCCGCTCAGAACAGATCGGAAAGCTCCGATCACAGCCTTCCCGTCTCCTTCAGAGCTACGGCAAGGTACTAGGAACCCTCCTCGTTCTTCCCCATTGCTAGAACTCAGCTAAAACCTGTCGATCTCGGCTATACCGAGCGTTTAGTTCGGTGACCTAAAACCGCTGCACTTTGGGCTCCCGTGTACAGCCCAACCGGAAGGTTGTCACGCCCGAGCCAAGGCACCCTTGGACGCGCTAGTGATCGGTGCTACTCACCCCCGAGCCACAGCCCGAGCGCTTGCTCACCGGCGGCGAATTTCCAGTTTTCCCCTTTCTGGGTACAGACCGACCTTCGGGTACGGTTCTGTCGAATTCATACTCTAGAAAGGATTAGAGCCTCAATTCGCTCCCACACAAACTAGACCCGGTAGCGCACAAGTTTCCTTCACAACCTTTGGCCTAAAAA
This sequence comes from Neostapfia colusana, assembly GCA_030760725.1. Classification (NCBI taxonomy): domain Eukaryota; kingdom Viridiplantae; phylum Streptophyta; class Magnoliopsida; order Poales; family Poaceae; genus Neostapfia; species Neostapfia colusana. The sequence goes on along the minus strand of JASWHV010000014.1, from coordinate 55,168,391 downwards.
CCCCTGTACCCGGCGTATTTCGATGATTGCCGACGGCGGAGCTTGCGGGAGGCATCGGGCGCATGGTGAGAGCCTACTTCGGGCCTCCCCCAAGCTACTTCAAGCTCATGTCGACCTTCCCTAAGGTCCACTGATGCTCCCCGACCGGTTGCTCGAGTGATTGGGGTGCTAAGGAGGTCGGCCAACACGGCCGAAGTCTTCCCGAGGCGGCGGCTCGTCGCCGACCATGCACCGGCCATTGTCATGACGAGCTGAGCCCAGAATCCTGTTCCCCGAGTGAAAGTAGGCAGGGGCGGCCAAACTCGTAAAGTTTGGAGCTCCACAGAAGCTACCGGCGAGCTCTCCGGCGAGGTACCCAGGCGGCAGAGCGCGGGCGGTGAGAGGTAGACGAAGGGGGTGGACCCCAGCTGTCAGCGGCAGATATTTTAAATCGGGATCGGGCTGCGGCTGGGATCTGATGTGGTGGCACGCAAAAACCCTGTGGGCCTCAGTGTGCGGACGCCTCCGCGCCCAACACGTGTCCCCGTGGGCCCCCGGCAGATTTAAACTTTTCTCCGAATTTCAGATTTCATTCAAACTCCAAAGACTCATAACTTTGGCTAGAAAGCTCCAAATCGAGTGAACCAAATTTTGTTGGATTCAGCTCTCTGAGCACTTTCCAGCAAATGAAGTTTAACTTCATGAGAATCTTTATTTCTCCAGAATTAATTCCTCAAAGTATAAACTGTTTGGAATTTTAACTGGCGAATCCTTTGAAGTAAAATTCTGAAATTTTGCTGGGACGTTCACCAAAATATCCATGAACTACCATAAAAATTTCAGATCCATTTGAGCTCATTTACTCCACCTAATGGTGTGATTAGTGAAACTGTTCCAGAGAAAATAGAAAATGTTCGGAAACATTTTCAGAATTTCCCCTGGAATTGTTTAGCTCATATATTTAGTTAGGAACCTTCAAATTAAGTGATACCAATTCCATTAGAACCCTCTGAAAATCTAGTTTTCAGAAAGTCATAGTTTGTTTCATGAAAATCCTTAGAACACCCTACAAGCCTTCAATTAAGGTCAAGTACATAATTAATTGTGGAGGGCTCAAATGAGCTTTGCTGCAACTAAAACTTGAACAAGTCTGTGTTTAGGTTGTAACCAAGCCACAGTAAAAGTTTCACAGTCAATGGGTTTGTCTATTAAGAGTTATAGACTTCACAAGTTTAAATTCAATCAAATGCATTTAAATTAATACATATGTACTTGTATATCATGTAGTCGCTAAGGTCGAGGAAGAACCCGAAGTCCTAGACTTCGTTACTCCGGAGGAGCAGCTAGCCTACGACCAAGAGCAGCAAGGCAAGCTCCGGTTTGCATTAACCGTTTTACAAATTTTATTGTTTTGAGCACTTACTTGAGTATTATAATTCCTTGCAATAGAGTCTTGTTTGAAAACCCAATTGCATAGACAAGAAAAACCATGGGTTGGGATTAGGATTGAAAAACCCCGTTAGCTACTGCAATGCTAAGATAGTGTAGGATTCGGTACAAGTCGAGTAGTTGGAACTAATCGCGAGCATAGGCTAGAGGCACTCGGCTCGGGTAGAGATAGCACATGATACACATGGCAAGAAAAATGAGACCGAGCGGAGAGTAAGGACAGCAGGACTTTGGGGCCTGTGTGCTGTAGCTCCGCTTGTGTCGATTGAGAACCGAGCCGTGTGCAGGCCTGTTGAACAAGCAAGAACAGTACCGAAGACCTACCGGCTATATGGGAACTGGGAAACTGATGTAACTCGGGTAGCTGGGTATTGAGGCATTGCCTGTCGTTCAGAGGATAGGTTGAGAGCTTGAGGTGTAAATCGGCTGGCGGCACTGAGATGCACGTGCAGAGACCTCTTGCTCGGGACGATGGGACTGGTTCAATATTTGGCTGACGGGTGAAAGGTAGTTGCGTACGGCGTCCGTGATGGTTGTTGTAGGCAACATCGAGTACGGGCGTACGTGACGGGTTGTTCGGGTAACCCTGCAGGTGTAAATCGATTATAATCGCCGTCCCTCGCGGTCAGTGAGTACCACTTGTTCACTGCACCGTGACGTAGAAAGAACAGGCTAGTTACATGTTAAAATGTTGCTGATTGAAAGATGGACTGGATTGTTAATGATTTACTGTAGTTTAGAGCTAATTAAAGTTCCTTTCAACTTTGGGCAAAGTACATGAGAGAAATGCGTTTCTTGTTTTATTGCGGCTCTCTCATGTGCCTTAGCGTAAGGTTCTCTACCACCTGCTGCTAAAACTTGAAAGTAAGGTTCCACTAATTAGGCGAGTCCTTTGCAACTTGTTTTCCATCTCATGTACCCATCACCGCTCATGTAGAAGTTCCATGTTTAGGAGAGACGGGTCAGTCTTGCTGAGACTTTGTGCTCACTGCTTGTGTTTGAAGCTTTTGCAGGGTTCTATGAGGAAGGGACTCCCAAGGAGGAGACGGAACCCCAGGAGGGGAACCCCGTCAAGTGGGAGTCATGCACGCCGCCGTGTTAGTGTGCGTGTGTGCTAGCAAGGACACGCTCACGGGCTGAACGTGAACTTGATGCGTAGTCTACGCCCGTGAGTGTAGACTGGACCTATTTTGATGTAAAAATATTCATAAACCACTTTATGTAATACAAGTTTTGCTTCCGCTTTGTACCTTTGATGTGTGTTATCCGGTGCTGTGCAACGCAGTACCCCTCAGCGTGATCCTGGCTTGACAAGACCGTGGGGTCGTGTCATAGACCTTATATATTCTTGGGAAGGCTCAGGCCAAATTTCATGCAAATCCAATACTTTTTGAGGCACTTTTGGAGACAATTCAAAAAGGGGCCAATTTGATTGCAAATTCAAATTGCAGCCACTTTCATCACTTGAATTCAAAAGTTGACTTCATATTCAAACTCAACACATTTTTCTGAGTTAGTACACCAATTTTCAGCTCCATTGGAGCTCATCTTGTCGGGAGCCAAATTTGCATTAATTAAAAACTGAATTTGAATTTCAAATTCAAATGGCCAGCAAATTTAGCCAAACCAGTTTCAAATCTAGGAAATCAAATTCAAACAATGACTTGGAGGCTAAGTATCTCATTCAATTATGATTAGCTGGGATCTTTTCAGTGAAAACAGAAATGAAAAATTGGAAAAGAAATTAGAGGGGGAAGGGCCCACTGGTCAGTGACTGTGCTCAGGGGTAACCGACTCTGTGCCGTCGGCCGGCCGCCAGGGGCTGTTGCCGCCTCGCTGCCTTGATCATGCGCGTGCCAGCGCATTTGGATCAGCTCGTGCCCCCCTCTCGATCACCATGTACACGACATGATCGGGTTTCGCTTGCCTCCCCCGCCTGCGCCGCTCTGCTCAGCTCCCGCGCGCGCGAAAAACAGCAGCGGCGACTGCAATTCCGAGCCTCGGCGCGCACCGGTGCCGATCATTGATCGCTCGTGGTCCCTGCAGAAAAAAGGAGCACCAAGGTGTGCTCTAGCTGTTCCCCGTGCTGCACCAGCGAGTTGCACTAGGTTGTGCGCGGTTTAAGCCGTCGAAGTCAAGAAACCGGAAGGAACCGGCGGAGCTGTGCTTCGGCTCACTGTCGACAGCCCAATCCGGCCATCTTCCCCGACCATGTGCTACACGAGAAAGGTGCGTGGGGATCCCTAGATGGTGTAGCCGCAAAACATTTGGCAAATAATCTATCGGGTAGCAAGAATTTTAGAAAGTCCCGAACCCTAGTGCAACAGACCGAGTTTGGGAAAAACCAAAAATTCGGCTTACACGTTGAATCTATGGTCAAGCTTGCTCGCAAGTATATTCTACACCTCCTAGCGTCCCTCCTCGAGGAAGAACTGAGCCCAACCGTCCAGAAATGGCCGAGTTATAGCAGTTTCCATAGCCGCTGGTGCAAACACGACTCGGGTCGCCGTCGAGAGTGGGCTTGCAGGTATTTTTAGCTTCCGAGGCTGCTCACGTCAGGTTCCTCGTGACCCACTGATGCTCCCCGAGCAAACCGTGACCTCTGTTATGCCTCAGAGAGCGAGAGTGACCTCGCCGGAGCCCTAACCTCCGTGGTTGACGTCGCACGGCCATTTCTGGTCATCGCCGGCGAGCTCCGACCCCTGAGGCAAGTTCCACGTGGCGAGATAGGGCTAGGAAGCCAGTTCTAGCGCTGGGGGCGGCCGGGAAGTCACTTCCGGCGAACCTCGCCGGAGTGCGCCGCCGCCGAACACGCGGGCGCGCGCGAGGAGGAAGAAGGCGGGTGGTGGGGCTCGCCCGCAGAGTTTAAACATTTTGGGATTTTCCAGTTTAGTTCAAACTTCTAATGCATATAACTTTTGCTAGGAAGCTCCAAATTTAGTGAACTAAAATTTTCTGAATTCAGATTTTTGAATATTTCCAGCAACACAAATTTTAGCTCATGAAACTTAATGGTTTTCCATAATTAATTCCCTAAATGTTAAACTGTTGGGAATTTTATCTGGAGAATTACTTTATGAAAAATTCTGAAATTTGGCTGAGAGGTTCATTGGAAAATCCTGGAGTCACAGTAATATTTTCAGACCCATCCAAGTTCATTTTGTCCCCCTAATGGTGTGATTAATTGAACTGCATAGAAAAAATAGAAAAATGTACAGAAACATTTTTCAGATTTTCTCAAATCTTGTTTAGGGCATAACTTCATCTAGAATTCTTCAAATTACATGAAACCAATTCCATTAGAACCATATCAAATTCTAGTTTCCATAAAGTAAGGGTTGGAGCCATGAAAACCCATGGAATTCCTTAGAGGCACTAATATTGACCAAATAGGATTTTATTTGTACAAGGCTCAAATGAACTTTGTTTCAAATGAAACTTGGTCAAGACTCTGGTTAGGACCCTACCAAGCCACCATAAAAATTTCAGAACCAAAAGGGAAGGCTAGCTAGAGTTATGGTAATTACTTATTCAATTCTAAACGTTGCATGTAAATTGACATTTAGTATATCATTTACGTGTAGTCACTGAAGGCGAGGAGACCCCGGAAGTACTCGACTTTCTTCTTCTGGACGAAGCCCTAACAACTGACCAGCAGCAACTAGGCAAGCCCCGGTTTGCATTAACCAATTTTACAAAGTTTTTCTTTATGTATACTTAGCATGTGGTATGAATGTGCATTAGGTGTAGGGTGGATGTAACTCAAGTGCATAACCAGAACTTTCCTATAATAGTGAGGGTAGTGTCTAAGGCCTCGAGTAGACAGGCTATGCTTAATGATTCATAGAACTTCGGTACAAGTCGAGTAGATGGAATCTACTCGCGAGTTAGGCTTGGGACACACGGGATTGGTTCGAGTGATGTGAGATCACTTTAGTAATGAGAATGAGACTAGGCAGGGGCTAGGGCGCAGCAAGAGGAAGTCTTGTGTGCGCAGCCCTGTCCGTGTCGATTGAGGACCGATCCATGTGCGGCCCATGCTGATCAAGTTTGAACGTACCGAAGGCATATCGGATATATGGGCCCCGATAAACCGATGTAACCTATACCTCCGGGCGTCGAGGCATAACGCACCGATTTATAGGTGTAGGCTGAGGGCAGCAAGGTGGAAATCTGCTAACAGGCATAGAGAGATGCTCTGTGTAGGGAACCTCCTGCTCGTTTCGGTGCGACCGGTTCGATGTTTGGGCTGTTGGGTGAAAGGTTGTCCCGTACGACATCGAGTTAGCGTGCTGTGCAGCTCCACGGGTGGGCGTACGTGACGTGCTCTTCGGGTATCCCTGCAGGCGTACATCGAGTTGATTCGCCATCCCTCACGGTGAAGAGTACAACTTGTTCACTGAGTCGTGACGTAAGTTAATATATGAAATGTGATGATTCAATATTTCTGTTATGATAAAAATTGTATTGCTACATGTGTGCCACCAAATATTGCTCACTAAGTTTCATATTCATGAACTGTTAACTTGTGGCTAAAAGATGAACTAAGGATGAACTTGTAGGTGTGTCCGTTTGCTTAAATTTACCATCCCATGTTCATGCAAACGGCATGTAGAGTTTCATGCCTAGATGAGTCGGTTAAGTCTTGTTTAGCCATCGTGCTCATGGTTGCTGCTTAAGTGTTTTTCAGGTGAGGAGTATCCCACGGACTCGGGTTACAAGTCCACCGGCGAGGGCTACCCTCTGTCGGCGACCACAGCTGAGTGGTAGCCGTACACGCCGCGCTGAGCTGAGGAGTGCAGCTAGTGTGGGTTGCCCCAGGGCTGGGCAACCAACTTTTGCTAGATAGGTGGCGTGAGTTGTATAAACTTAGCTTCCGCTTTTGTAATCCAAATACTAGTTTGTAACTGAAGTCTTGTACTAGTTTGTACATATTCAGTTGATTTTCTATGTAATATAATATCGTTCTTATGATGTGTGCTGTCGTGTGTCGCATCGTGCGGCACCACCCTCTGCAATCCTGGATGAGCGGATTCCGGTCCGCCTCAGTACTATCCCACTTTATGTCTTTAAATTCATGTAGAGTTTCATGACTAAGTTCGATGGTTAAGTCTTGCTGATCATTATGCACACGGATACTATACTAGTTGTTTTGCAGGTATTGACTCTATGCTTATGATAATGGTGCCGATGAGACTCGGAAAACTCCGAGTGGTTACTCATGAGCATCCTTGCCTCTGCGGTTTGTTTTTCGTGTTGCTAGTAAGAAACATTCACGGGCTGGACTGTTTCTTCGATGCTAAGCTAGAAATGAGTCGTGAGAGTTGTAGTCTTCCGCTGTATATTATTTTGGGATAAGTATTTGTAAAGTAACTCTTTGTACACTTCCGCAAATGATTTACGTAATATGTTTGTCCTTTACCCGTGTGCTGTTGGGTGCCGCATCGCACGGCACCACACAATGCGATTCCCGGGCGAGTGTGCACGGACCCGTGATCCGCGGACAGGCGTGCCCCGACACAATGCGGGTCTGATACCACGCTGTCGGGGCCCGACCCGATCACGGGGCCATGCTGCTCGCCCGGGAATCGCATTGGGTGGTGCCGTGATATGCGGCACCCAACAGCACACATATAAGGAAAATGTATCACAAAAATCAAAAGCGGAAGCTTAAAAGTGTTCTTTGTAAATAATTTACATCAAATAGATACAGCGGAAGACTAGTTCATCTCACGGTTATTATCTACTAAGCACTCGAGAAGATGTCCAGCCCGTGGACTCTTCTCGCTAGCAACACGAAGACATATGACAGCGGATGGTTCTCCATGTGTTAAACGACTCGGAAGTCTCCGAATCTCACCAGACAACCTCCTCATAGCATCAATGTTAACCTGCAAACCACTCATATAGCAAGCATGAGCACATAGGCTCAGCAAGACTTATCCGTCTCCTCTAAACAAGAAACTCTACATGCACGACGGATTGAATAAGGTAGCCGAATTTGCATAAAGGACTCTCCAACAGTTGATCCATAACTTTCAGATTCTAAGCGTCATTTTAAAGAACTTGAGCTGAGCAGCATCGCAACTCCACAATCAAACAAGAAATGCTTTGCTACAATGCTTCTTGCACAAGGTGAAGTAAAGTTTAATTGGCACTATTTCTAATTCAAGAAGGGTTGCAATACAATCTAAATCACAAGCCTTATCAAATTCAAAGTAATTCACTTCAATTCTTACTACGTCAAGACTCAATGTCCAAGTATGCTCATATAACCATGAGCAACGGTGATTCGAACCAGGACACGCCCAGACTGCACGACACGTACACCCATCTCTGAGTTGCCTGCAGCAAACTCGACCGATGTCATACGCAGCCACCTTTCCCAAGTTCACCCACATCGGACGCAGTCCCATCGACCCAAACAGCAAGCTCCCTCAAGGTACATACACGCAGTGATATGTTCTTGAGCGAGTTATCTCCTGCTGTACTGACGCCGAAAGCCTAAGCCGATCGGAAAAGTTTCCATGTGGATCTCATGAGGTACATCGGTTTCCTGGGTCCCATATAGCCAGTATGCGCCCGGTACACAACTAAACTTGTCCAACAGGGCCAAGTACGGACGGGCCTTAATGGACACAGGCAGGGCTATGCACGCACGGTCTGCAGCCTGCTGCATCTAAATCTCCCTGCCTGGTCTCAATTTATCACTTGTGAATTTTCCTCACTGATTCTATTCATAACCCGTTCCGATGAAACCAAGCCCTAAACTCGCGAGTAGATTCCAACTACCCGACTTCTACCAGTCCTTTCAAAGTAACATTTAGCGTAGCCTAATTACACTCGATGAGGTGCTAATCTCACTTTCTCTCTTGGGTAAATCTGGTCATGCAATTGGATCTTCAATATCATCTTGAAAGTGCATCTAGGAAATCCCTTGTGGGTTTTGGCTAATTGATAACAAGCATATGAGATCCTAACGAAATGATTGCAAGACAAACTAAGTGAACTAGCTAGGTGCACACAAAAAGATGAAAAATAGAGTGGTGCCCGAAAAGGAAGACTTTAGTGGAATTTAGAAGAGCAAAGTAGATATAAATGTATAGGGTGTGTGTGAGAGACACATCCCAAGAGCTCATGACTTTGCGTAAGGGTAAGGGGTTTAAAAATCAACTAAAATCCACTGAAAACCGGACTAGTCCGTTCATGGACTGGACTAGTCCATTTAACTTTCTGGAAAACGCAAACATAGTGCACCGGACTAGTCCGCCTTGTGAACCGGACTAGTCCGGTCAGCTCACTGGAATGCAACCGGACAAGTCCGGTTTTAGACCGGACTAGTCCGGTCATGTCTCTGTTGTCCTAGACCGGACTTGTCCGGTCATGTCTCTGTTGTCCTCTTTAGAGGACTGCGGACTAGTCCATCCAAGCGACAGGACTAGTCCGCTGAAGTTTCTGAAACCCCATTTCACATAGCACCGGACAAGTCCGGTTTGTGGACCGGACTAGTCCGGTTAACCCACTGGAAGTAGACCGGACAAGTCCGAACATATACTGGACTAGTCCGGTAGTAGGTTTAACAAAGGTAACTTCTTGGGAAAGCCTATAAAAAGAGGTCCTTCGTCTTTTCCCAGTAGAATACGACACATATGGTCAAAATCTCAAACCCTAGCGCCGCCACCTGTCCCAAGAGCCCAAAAACACGTCTCCCCATACATCTAAGGTGCAAAAAGGTGAAGATCAATCAAATACTTGGATTTGGGATTGGGAGATCGTCTTTTCTTCGTTGTGAGCTCTTGGGGTTTGATCTCTCTACACTCATATTCTGCATTGTAATCTTTTTTAGTGTATTTGATCAACTTCTCATTGTAATTCTTGTGGGAGCCCTCAATGTGTGAGGTTGCCCCATAAACACGGTGATTACACTTGATAGTGAAGTCAAGTCGGTCTGTGTGGTGACTTGAAGAGGGAAAGGGTTGGGAACCCGGCTCTGTGTGAGTTTCCTCAACGAGGACGTAGATCTCTTGGTGAGATCGAACCTCGGTAAAAATTTGTGTCTTTTGTCTCTCATTTGTTTTGCATTTTGACACATTAGATTACTAGTTTTCTGGTCATCGTTTGAGTTTCTTACAAGTTTGCATGTGCATCCATACAATAAATTTAATTTATAAAAACTGTTGTTCTTATTCCGCTGCTAAAAGATTAAATTTGTGAGACACACTTGATTAACTCAAATAATTCAGCACACCGGACTAGTCCGGTCAGTCAAGTTTCTGATAACTTCATTAAGTGTGCAGGAATTCTTTAAAGGCCTATTCACCCCCCCTCTAGGCCACATTCAATTGGTATCAGAGCCAAGTTCTCCACCAACGAGACTCACATCTCGGAGAGATCAAAGGCCTCTGAGAAGAACAACGATATCCCGAAGACAAACAACAACGATGAGGAGCAAGAAGCCAAAGCCTTCGATGTGCTGAAAGAAAGTCCACATGACGATGATGAAGTGAGACAGCTAAAGGCATTACTGAGAAAGAAATTAATGGCACAAAAGGGAAAAGAGGAAGAAAAGACTATGGGGAGTGGTCATCACGACTACTCCCGGTATCCTTACAACTACAACCGTCTCAATTCAAATAATCATTATCTCTCTATTCCCATGGGAAGGCCCCCTCAGTTTGACGGAAGTGACTACACCATGTGGAAGTACAACATGAAAATGCATCTAATATCCTTGAACCCCAGCCTTTGGCATATTGTCTGCACAGGAATAGATATCCCAGACATGGATGAAGAACTCACTCCGGAACAAGAACAAGAGATTCACAGGAATGCACAAGCCGTTGCAGTAATCACATCGTCACTGAGCAGAGAGGAATTCACCAAGATCGATGGACTAGAAAGTGCAAAAGAAATCTGGGATACACTCAAAACTGCTCATGAAGGAAATAGGTCTGTACGTGAAGCCAAAATTGAGATCCTAGAAGGAGAATTGGGGAGATTTGCTATTGAAGAAGGCGAATCACCTCAAGACATGTACAATCGGATGAAGGCACTCATCAACAAAATTCGTGCCTATGGAAGTAAGAAATGGACTGATCACGAGGTGGTCAAAAGGATGATAAGAGCCTTCATGCCAAGAAACGTCACACTTTGCTCAATGATTAGAGAAAGCCCCGGGTTTCACAAAATGACTCCCGATGAGTTATTGGGAAAGATCATAAATCATGAAATGATGGAGAAAGAGGCTCAATAAGTCAAAGACTTAGCCGAGCTCACCTCTTCTAAAAAGAAAGAAGTTGCTCTCAAAGCAACGTGCAGACCCAAACTCAAAGAAACTCGTGAAGACCAAGACGATGGAGATACAAGCGACGAGAGAATCGATCTTGATGACGAAGAAATGGTACTCTTCATCAAAAAGTTCAAACGCATGATGAAGAGAAGACACGGCAACAATTCACATGAAGGCAAAAGCAAGGATAAAGGAAAATCCAAGGCTCGACGCACTTGCTACAACTACGGAGAGTATGGTCACTTCATGGTGGACTGTACTTATGAAGAAAACAAAAAAGAAGAAGGAAACAAGATCTCAAGAAAAGAAAAATTTCAAAAAAAGAAGACAGGTCCATCAAGCTCACATTGGGAAGGAGTGGGACTCAAACGACGAGTCCTCCTCCGATGAAGAAGAAGAGATGGTCACTATCACAGTCAAGAAACCAACTATGAGAGCCACACTCTTTCCGAACATGGGAGGACGGGACATGAACAACCACACATGTCTTATGGCTAAGGAAGGCAAGAAAAAGGTTCGACTTACTCCTCCTGTGCTAAATTCCTCCATTGATGACTTCGATAGCTCTAGTGATAATGAAGAATTGTTTAGAGGGATAAGTAAAATTGCTTTAAAGAAAATGCAAATGTTGTCGAACGAAATCTTTGAAAAGGAGGAACTTGTGAACCGACAAGAAGATATGCTCATCCGTGAGAGGAAGAGATATCAAGAAGTTGAAAAGCTTCTTGAGCTTGAAAGAGAGAAGAATGAGTCACTTGAGTTAGAGCTAGCGTTGAGTAAGGAAACTTACTCAAAGTTAGAGGACTCGCACATTGCAATCAAGGAAGAACTTGCTAACTTGTCAAAAGTTAACAAAATCCTTGAGGTGCAAGTTGAGTCGCTCAAACAAAGTGACTCCTCTTCCTCCAAGAGCTCTTCCTCCAAAGACATGAGCTCGACAACAATAAGAACCTGCACTTTCTCTAGTAAGAAGAATGTAATTTCTAATGCTTCAACCTCTCATGACATGCATTCTTCTCAAAACGACATCTTTGATAAGGAGAAGATCAAATATACACGAAGTGCATATATGATCACTAGACCTCCCAATGTCAAAGATGGTCTTGGCTTTGACAGGAACAAACACATGTCTACTTCTAATCATGCTAAGAATAGAATCATTTTTGTTAAAGAAAAATCCCATGAATCTGAGCTACAAACACTGTTCCATACGTTTGATGCTTCTTATGTTCTCATGAAAAACAAGTATGGAAAAGTCATTGCTAAATATACAGGGCCACGCCACAAGAACTTAAAAACTTGTGTGTGGGTGCCCAAGACTCTTGTGACTAACCTGAGAGGACCCAAGCAAGCTTGGGTACCTAAAACCCAGAAATAATTCTATTTTGCAGGCTTACTCCTCCGGCGGATCTAAGTGGGTGCTAGATAGCGGATGCACAAATCATATGACCGGAGAGAGAGGTATGTTTGTGGAATACGAGTGCAACAAGGATCCAAGTGAAGGTATATACTTTGGAGACAACAGCCAAGGAAAGGTCCTTGGTAGTGGTAACATTGAAATATCCTTCAACACACCTTATCTAATGTTTTACATGTAGACTCTCTAGATTATAATCTTTTATCAATATCTCAACTATGCGACAAAGGTTACAACTGTTTATTCACTAATGAGGGTGTGACCGTCTTTAGAAGAAGCGATGGCTCGATTGCATTCAAGGGATTGTTGAAAGGAAAGCTTTATCTTGTTGACTTCAACAAAGATAAAGCCGAACTCAACACTTGCTTGGTTGCAAAGACCAACATGGGATGGCTGTGGCATAGACGGCTAGCCCATGTTGGAATGAGAAATCTGCAAAAACTCCTAAAAGGTGGTCACATCCGTGCTCTTAAGGATGTGGTTTTTTAAAAAGACAGGTCGTGCAGCGCTTGTCAAGCAGGAAAACAGGTTGGAGCACCACACCCCGCCAAGAATGTGATGACCACCGCTAGACCGCTGGAACTTCTCCACATGGATCTCTTTGGTCCAATTGCGTACATCAGCATCGGCGGTAACAAATATGGTTTAGTAATTGTTGATGATTTTTAAATATTTATCTGGGTATTTTTCTTGTATGATAAATCAGAAACTCAGGGAATCCTCAAGAAGTTCTTGAAAAGAGCTCAAAATGAATTCTCATCAACCGTAAAGAATATCAGAAGTGACAATGGGACAGAATTCAAGAACACCCAAGTTGAAGAATATCTCAATGAAGAAGGTATAAAGCATGAATTCTCGGCACCCTACTCTCCTCAACAGAACGGGGTGGCCGAAAGGAAGAATAGAACGTTTATCGAAATGGCGAGAATAATGTTGGATGAATACAAGACGTCAGACCGATTTTGGGCAGAAGCGGTGAACACCGCTTGTCATGCCACAAATCAGTTGTACCTTCATCGACTACTGAAGAAAACTCCATATGAGCTTCTCACGGGTAAAAAGCCTAATGTTTCTTATTTCAAAGTTTTTGGTTGCAAATGTTTTATTCTGAACAAGAAACCAAGGGCCTTGAAATTCGCTTCGAAGTCTGATGAAGGATTCTTGCTCGGATATGAATCGAATGCCTACGCCTATCGTGTCTTCAACAAGGTGTTCGGCCTTGTTGAAGTAGCGCGTGACCTAGTGTTCGATGAAACTAACGGCTCACAAGTGGAGCGAGTCGATAAGTCTATGCTAGATAAGGAGGAAGCCCCATGTGAAGCGCTGAAGAAAATGGCACTTGGTGATATCCTACCACGAGAGGAGACACAAGATGAATTTCAACAAGGAAGCAATGATCAAGGGGGAGCTCCTACACAAGATCAGGTTGAGGAAGATCAAGAAAATCAAGATGATCATGGAAGCAATGATCTAGGGGGAGACATGACACATGAAGACAATGAAGAACAAGCAACTATACAAATTCCACACCCAAGAGTACATCAGTGTGTGCAAAGAGACCATCCTGTCAACAATATCATTGGAGATATTGCTAAGGGAGTAACTACTAGATCTCAAATTGCAAATTTTTGTGAACACTATTCTTTTGTGTCTTTTCTGGAGCCATACAGGGTAGAAGAAGCCTTAAGGGATCCAGACTGGGTGATTGCGATGCAAGAGGAGCTGAACAACTTCAAAAAAAATGAAGTGTGGGAGCTGGTGGAAAGACCAAGGGCGAACATCGTTGGAACCAAATGGGTCTTTCGGAACAAGCAAGATGAACATGGAGTAGTGACAAGAAATAAAGCGAGGTTGGTGGCCAAAGGTTATTTTCAGGTGGAAGGTTTGGACTTCGATGAAACTTTCGCTCCTGTAGCTAGACTTGAGTCCATTCGCATTTTATTGGCATATGCTACTCACCATAATTTTAAGTTGTATCAAATGGACATCAAGAGTGCCTTCCTTAATGGTCCGATAAAGGAGGAAGTCTATGTGGAGCAGCCACTGGGGTTCGAAGATCAGGAGTACCCCAACCATGTCTATAAACTGCATAAGGCTCTCTATGGCCTCAAACAGGCTCCTCGAGCCTGGTATGAGTGCCTTAGAGACTTTCTGACTCAAAATGGATTCAAAATTGGTAAAGCTGACTATACACTCTTTACTAAACATTTTGATGATCATTTATTCGTATGTCAAATTTATGTTGATGACATTATCTTTGGATCCACTAACAAGTCCTTCTGTGAAGAATTTAGCAAAATAATGACAGACAGGTTTGAGATGTCAATGATGGGTGAATTGTAGTTCTTCTTGGGATTTCAAGTGAAGCAACTGAGAGAAGGTACATTTATAAGCCAAACTAAATATACACAAGACATTCTCAAGAAATTCAATATGGACAAAGCCAAGCCCATCAAGACACCCATGGCCATCAACAGACATCTCGACCTCAATGAAGACGGTCCAAATGTGGATCAAAAGGTATATCGGTCCATGATTGGCTCCTTACTTTATTTATGTGCATCTAGGCCAGATATTATGCTCAGTGTTTGCATGTGTGCAAGGTTTCAAGCCGCACCTAAAGAGTGTCACTTAATTGCTGTAAAAAGAATCCTAAGGTACCTTGCAAATACACCCAACTTGGGCCTTTGGTATCCCAACAGATCCAAGTTTAACTTGATAGGGTATTCCGACGCCGACTATGCAGGATGCAAAGTCGATAGAAAGAGCACGTCAGGGACTTGTCAATTTCTTGGTAGGTCCCTAGTTTCTTGGTCATCTAAAAAGCAAAACTCCATTGCTCTTTCCACAGCGGAAGCAGAGTATGTTGCAGCCGGTAGTTGCTGTGCGCAACTACTTTGGATGCGACAAACTCTTAGGGACTACGGCTACAATCTAAGTCATATCCCGCTTCTATGCGATAATGAAAGTGCTATAAAAATTGCACACAACCCTGTAGAGCACTCAAGAACTAAGCACATAGACATCCGTCATCACTTTCTTAGAGATCACTCATTAAAAGGTGACATTGCTATTTCACATGTTAGGACTGAAAAACAACTTGCGGATATTTTTACCAAACTATTAGATGAGAAAAGGTTTTGTGAACTAAGAAATGAGCTGAACATTCTTGACTCTCGAAATGTGGCTTGAAACATTGCATACCTGGTTGCAACTCAAAATGTTCCTCTGTATTGTTAAAAATGCTCCTCCTCTCCTTTTCTACTCAGAAAACTATTTTTATCTTGAGGATTATGACCATTGTTTGATTGCTGATTGCCTACTGGTCGTAATCACCAAGACTATTTGCAAAATTAGTGTCCTTGGATCACCTCTAAACTCTATTATCTGCATCAAGTTTGCTGGAACCGGACTTGTCCGGTTGTCAACCGGACTAGTCCGGACAGACCACAGTTAGGTTATTTCAGGGGAACCGGACTAGTCCGCTACCATGACCGGACTAGTCCGGTCAGTCGCATATAGAAGCACTTGGCCGGCCCAGATATCTTCCTCACCCCTCATTAGACTTGCTCTCCCTCTCCTCTTCCAAACCCTAGCCTCCAAAGTGATTTTCTGGTTGAACCCTCAAAATCGAGTTTTTCTCCGCGAAAAAGACCCCCCTTGACGAGTGGTCTCCCTCCTCCGGACTCATCCGGACTGATTTCCACTTCTTCGACGCGAATCTTCAAATCTTGGTAAATTTCCCCCTTTAAACCAAAATCTCAACTTTCTAGTTCTAGCTAGTTTTCTTTGATTTCAAAAGGATGTACATTGTCTCAATAGATGTATTCCTACCATGTTCCTACCCTTGTGCCCTTAGATAGGAGATTTGATTTAAATGAAACATTAGGGTTCTTATGCCAGGACGGACTAGTCCGGCGCATAGAGGCGGACAAGTCTGGTCCACCGCACAAGTCCGCACTCTGAAACCAGACAAGTCCGGCCTCTGACAGTTGAACCCCTATGTTCCCATTTGAAGTCGATAATGAGTCCATTTGCATCTAATCCTTGAACTCCTTATCAGGCATCTTGTCTTCAGGCTCAGATGACAGCTCCTTTCACAATGATGAAGACGTTCAACGCGAGAAAGTGAGGAGGACCAAGGAGAGAGTTATGAAGAAGAGACATGATGTCAATGTCCACTCTCCACCCTCCGACGACAATCAACCTAAGAAGAGGAAAGTCATTGGCAAAAGGCCTCTAAGGAAAGATGCTGCTGAGGGCTCGTCAGGGCCAAAAAGAATCCTCAATAAAGGGAAGGGACTTGCTAGTGGTCCACTTGGGCCCTTGAAGATGAAAAACCCTATTCACCGCAACAGGCAGCCTTCAAGTGAGGATTTCACTGGAAAAGGGAGTGAGCTAACTGATAATTTCAGGAAGATTCAAGTGTATGACCGACCTAGGCAATGCTCTGATCCAAGGTTCTGGAGCAACTTCCATGCAGACTACTACGAGCATGTGTACATGAAGATGAAGAACCCTGTAGTAGAGAGTCAGTGGCTAAATGTTGAATATCTGAAGTCGAAGAGGTATCTTGCCTTTCGTGAGATGGTGGAGGCGTTAGAGAGGCACAGTCTGACAGACCTGCTATCCTTTTAGTATGACTGGAACAATGAAGTAATTACCCAGTTTTACTCCACTCTATTTTGCTCGGGATGATGGAGACAGTCTTACTTGGATGACTCATGGTTCAAGGTATAGTGTCACGTATGATGAATTTGCTAGGATTCTTCACCTCCAACACACTTTGGATCATGAACTGGTCATTCATAATCTGAAACCCCTGGAGAAGGAGGAACTTGAATTTCTCTATGACACAAGGATGACATATGTTCCTCCCACCATCAAATATCTAAAGCCCTTCTTTGTGGTCCTAAACAGAGTCTTGAGAAAGACTATAGCTCCGAAGGATGGAGATGCGGGAACTACACAAGGGACTTTGAGGACTCTCATGAAGGTCATCAGTGGAAGGAGACCATTCAATGTCTTCGAGTATATTTACAACGACATTGTGAACATCTCAATTACCCCCAATAGGTCCTGTGGATACGCACCGTATATCATGTACATGATTGAGAAAGTGA
Organism: Neostapfia colusana; assembly: GCA_030760725.1. Classification (NCBI taxonomy): domain Eukaryota; kingdom Viridiplantae; phylum Streptophyta; class Magnoliopsida; order Poales; family Poaceae; genus Neostapfia; species Neostapfia colusana. The sequence goes on along the minus strand of JASWHV010000014.1, from coordinate 55,151,134 downwards.
CGGGACTCGAGTTTGTCAAGGATGTCAAGCATACGGGGTTGAAGCCGCAAAAACCCACCGAGTACACTCTCCCTCTGGCTCCAACTGCCCCGTCCTCTCCACCAGTGGAGAGGAGATCAAAGCAAGCTCATGATGCAGATGCCCAAGAATCATCCAACGGCATCCTCAAGATGCTCTCCTCCATCTTTGCCTGCTGCCGTAAGATCGAAGACAGGCAGCACAAATAAAAGCTTGCAAGGAAGAAACATCAACAGTACGTCAATGCCAATATCAAGTCTATCTGTGCAAAGCTTGAGATTGAGCCCGTTGGATCACTGCCCGCCTCCGAGGACTCAGAGGAAGATCCTGCTCCCGTGGATGCCGAAGTCAGTGGAGATGAAAATCAGACTGAGACTGATGGAGGAGGCAGTGATGAGTGATTCCCCTCAATTTTTCCCTTTTTGGTGCCTTGATGCCAAAGGGGGAGAGATTGAGATTAGGGAAGATTGAGATTAGATTTGGACTATTTCTATCTAGTATTAGTTATTAAGATCTTTTGTGGTCAAGGACATGTACCTATTTTAAAATCTTGTAATGCACTATATCTTTTCTTATGTGTGATGCACTATATGTTCACTATTGTCTGTCTTTATTCTATCACATTTTGTTTATCACACACTTGTTAGGCACCCCACCATAAGGTGTGTGCATATGTGAGAAGTTTTTTGTGAATCCTTTATTATTCTCATATGTGCACACCTTATGAAAATCAACCTTTTATTCTCAATTGTGATATCTCAAATGGTTGTCATCAATCACCAAAAAGGGGGAGATTGAAAGTGCATCTAGGAAATCCCTTGTGGGTTTTGGCTAATTGATGACAAGCATATGAGATCCTAACGAAATGATTGCAGGACAAACTAATTGAACTAGCTAGGTGCGCACAAAAAGATGAAAAATAGAGTGGTGCCCGAAAAGGAACACTTTAGTGGAATTTAGAAGAGCAAAGTAGATATAAATGTATAGGGTGTGTGTGAGAGACACATCCCAAGAGCTCATGACTTTGCGTAAGGGTAAGGGGTTTAAAAATCAACTAAAATCCACTGAAAACCGGACTAGTCCGTTCATGGACTGGACTAGTCCATTTAACTTTCTGGAAGATGCAAACATAGTGCACCGGACTAGTCCGCCTTGTGAACCAGACTAGTCCGGTCAGCTCACTGGAATGCAACCGGACAAGTCCGGTTTTAGACCGGACTAGTCTGGTAATGTCTCTGTTGTCCTCTTTAGAGGACTGCGGACTAGTCCATCCAAGCGACAGGACAGTCCGCTGAAGTTTCTGAAACCCCATTTCACATAGCACCGGACAAGTCCGGTTTGTGGACCGGACTAGTCCGGTTAACCCACTGGAAGTAGACCGGACAAGTCCGAACATATACCGGACTAGTACGGTAGTAGGTTTAACACGGTAACTTCTTGGGAAAGCCTATAAAAAGAGGTCCTTCGTCTTTTCCCAGTAGAATACGACACATATGGTCAAAAACTCAAACCCTAGCGCCGCCACCTGTCCCAAGAGCCCAAAAACACGTCTCCCCATACATCTAAGGTGCAAAAAGGTGAAGATCAATCAAATACTTGGATTTGGGATTGGGAGATCGTCATTTCTTCGTTGTGAGCTCTTGGGGTTTGATCTCTCTACACTCATATTCTGCATTGTAATCTTTTTGAGTGTATTTGATCAACTTCTCATTGTAATTGTTGTGGGAGCCCTCAACATGTGAGGTTGCCCCATAAACACGGTGATTACACTTGATAGTGAAGTCAAGTCGGTCTGTGTGGTAACTTGGAGAGGGAAAGGGTTGGGAACCCGGCTCTGTGTGAGCTTCCTCAACGAGGACGTAGATCTCTTGGTGAGATCGAACCTCGGTAAAAATTTGTGTCTTTTGTCTCTCATTTGTTTTGCATTTTGACACATTAGATCACTAGTTTGCTAGTCATCGTTTGAGTTTCTTACAAGTTTGCACGTGCATCCATACAATAAATTTAATTTATAAAAACTGTTGTTCTTATTCCGCTGCTAAAAGATTAAATTTGTGAGACACACTTGATTAACTCAAATAATTCAGCACACCGGACTAGTCCGCCCACACAACCGGACTAGTCCGGTCAGTCATGTTTCTGATAACTTCATTAAGTGTGCAGGAATTCTTTAAAGGCCTATTCACCCCCCCCTCTAGGACACATTCACATCTAGACCTAATGCAATCAATAATTCATAGCTATGATCTTTAGAAATGAAAAGACTATAAAATTTTTTGAATGCAAACCGGGGCTTGTGTGTTTTGCGGGTGACTATATTATACAATCAGTTAGTGCTGCTGATCACTTGCTGCCTGATCACGTGCTCTCCTTGCTCCTTGATCCACCCTCATGTGGCTTCACAATTCACCATGTCGATGACTATACGATATGAAATGCATATGTATTTAATTGTAACGCTTTTGCTAACAAGGTCTAACGACTAGTTAAAAACTGGAACTCTGTTTAAGAATTTGAAATGGAACTGGTGCTAGGGGGCGGGTTTGGGTTAAACAAAAGTGATCAAGGCTAAGTGCATCCCTCACTTGTGGTTTAATCACCTAAAGAGGATAAACAGAAAAGTGATGATCCAGAGCTCCATTGGAGCTGAATTTTTCATGTGAGTTCCTTGTCACAAGAAAGTAATCTGGACTAACAATTTGCATTTTTCACTAAGTGGTTTATTCAGAACAATTCCCTAATCAATTAAGTAAACATGAAATAACTCTGAAGTAACTCACATGTTTAAGCCAAACTTAGTGAATTACAATTTCAATTATAGTTCATAGAGCATGCCTGAATTTTCTTAGGATTTTTAGAGCCAAGGTTTGCCCAGAACTGAATTTTCAGGTTTGGGGCTTTTCTGAAAAAAATTCTGTATACATTTGAATTCAGTATTTTGCAATCTGAATTCTCCTAATCAAATCAACTCTAAATGAGCTGAAAATTTTACAGGATGTAAAAGCCCAAGAAAAGGCACTTGCAAAAATTTTCATCACCTCACAACACCACAGCTTTTGTTGTGGATAATTTGTGAAGGCTTGTGAAGACCAAGTAACCTCCATCAAAAGGGTGATTAGAGGGGAAAGCCCTAACTTTCACAAAGTAGGATTTCTACACATGAACATGGGAGGTTGAGCTCACCCCTAGAACTTAAAAAGTCTTGGGAAGGTTCAGGCAAAATTTCATGCAAATCCAACACTTTTTGAGGCACTTTTGGAGGCATTTGAAAAAGAGGCCAATTTGAATGTAAATTCAAATTGCAGCAACTTTCATCACTTAAATTCAAAAGTTGGCTTCACATTCAAACTCAGCACATTTTTCTGAGTTAGTCCACCAATTTTCATCCCCATTGGATTTCATCTTGTCGGGAGCTAAATTTGCAATAATTCAAAACTGAATTTTAATTTCAGTTCAAACATGAAGCAAAGTTAGCCAAACAAATTTCAAACTATGACTTGGTGCTTAAGTCTCAGAGTTAATTGGGAGTAGCTGGGGATATTTTCAGCAAAACAGAGGTGAAAAATTGGAAAAATAATTGGAGGAGAGGGCCCACTGGTCTGCAGGCTTAAGACCGAAGGCAGCTCGGGCGAGTCACTCGGCAGCCGGCGATCAGCGCGTGACACCTCCTGCTCCCGCGCCCGAGTGTAGGAGGCCACCACACGGTGAAAACCGCGAGTCACCGCGCCAGCACGACGCCCACTCGGTCGTTTTAACGGTCCCCCGGCTGAACCGACGTCCTCCCACCCACAGTTGCCTCTGCTCGCGAGCGTTTCCATCGCCGCCCTCTGGTCGCCGGCACCCGGACAACACAGGCTCCCTCGTGCCCGACGATCAACACAAGAAATAACCGCCCTAAGGTGCTGGTCCTTCTAGTTCAAACCGTTCGTCGTTTCATACACTGTCGTGGGAGAATTTCCCCTGGGATGTTTCTGTGTTCTTAAAACCGAGCCACCCCAAATCCTAAAATTCGCGGGTATTGGCTCATCACCGAGTTTACCGAGCTACAAGCATGATCTACACCCTGCCACGACCATCTAGGATCAAAAAGTACGAAGAACCGTGGAGTATAGACTCTGTTTATCGAGTTTTTTCCGGTCACAGCCGATATCAGGCCTAGGTCGACGGTGAGCACATAGCTCCGGCCGTTTCCATGGCCAACCGAGCTCAGTTTCATGCTCAGCATGCCACCGCGGAGATGTAGGAGCAAACCGTTCGGAAAACAAGGCCCTGAGTAGCTCGGACGACATCGCCAGAGTAGAGAGAGCCGCTGTCACCGTCGCGGGCGTGGTTCCGGCCATCGCCAAGCTTCGGTGAGGGCACCAGCATGTTCTCCGAGCCAAGTTAGGCCCAGGTGGTGAGAACCGTCGAAGGTAGTGCAGTGAAACGGCCGGCGCCGAGAACTCCGGCGAAGCTCCGCCGCGGGAATCGTGGGATGTCGCGAGGTAGACGAAGGGGAGCCGGGTCCACCGGTCAGCCTCTGGTCTCGCGTGGGGATCCATTTGCGGCCGGGATCCAGTGCGGCAGCGCGGGTAAAACCCCGTGGGCCGCGGTGTGGCCGCATTCTCAGTGGGCTGGTTTAAAGAGTGGGTCCCACCCGCAGAGTTTAAACATTTTGGGAGTTTCCAGTTTTAGTGCAAACTTCAAATGCACATAACTTTTGCTAGGAAGCTCCAAATTCAGTGAACCAAATTTTGCTGAACTATAATTTTGAGTACTTTCCAGCAATACAAATTTAAGCTGATTAAAGTTAATAGTTTTCCAGAATTAAATCCCTAAATTCAAACTGTTACGCATTTTATCTGGAGAATTACTTTATGAAAAATTCTGAAATTTGGCTGAGAGGTTCATTGTAAAATCCTGGAGTCACAGTAAAAATTTCAGACCCATCCGAGTTCATTTAGTCCCCCTAATGGTGTGATTAAGTGAGCTGCCCTGAGAAAATAGAAAAATGTACAGAAACATTTTTCAGATTTTCTCAAATCTTGTTTAGGGCATAACTTCCTCTAGAATTCTTCAAACGACATGAAACCAATTCCATTAGAACCATCTCAAATTCTAGTCTCCAGAAAGTAATGGTTGGAGCCATGAAGACCCCTGGAATTCCTTAGAAGCTCTAATATTGACCAAATAGGTCTTTATTTGTACAAGGCTCAAATGAACCTTGTACAAATGAAACTTGGTCAAGACTCTGGTTGGGACCCTACCAAGCCACCATAAAAATTTCAGAACCAAAGGAGAGGGCTAGCTAGAGCTATAGTAATTACTTATTCAAGTTTAAACATTACATTTGAATTGACATGTAATATCTTATTAACGTGTAGTCGCTAAAGGCGAGGAGATTCCGGAAGTGCTCGACTTCCTTCTTCCGGACGAAGCTTTAACCACTGACCAGCAGCAACAAGGCAAGCTCCGGTTTGCATTAACCTTTTTACAAATTTTTACTGTTTTGAGAACTTCCTTTGCGTACCATTTATCTCTTGCATTAGAGTCTTGTGTGAAACCCAAATGCATAGCCAAGAAAACCATGGGTTAGGATTAGGATTGAAAACCTCGTTAGCCAATGCAATGCTAAGATAGAGTAGGATTCGGTAAAAGTCGAGTAGTTGGAACTACTTGTGAGAATAGGCTAGAGGCACATCGCTCGGGTAAAGATAGCAAATGAAACACATGGCAAGAAAAATGAGACTGAGCGGAGAGTAAGTGCAGCAGGACTTTGGGGCCTGGGTGCTATAGCTCCGCTTGTGCCGATTGAGGACCGAGCCGTGTGCGGGCCTGTTGAACAAGCTAGAACAGTACCGAAGACCTACCGGATATATGGGAACCGGGAAACCGATGTAACTCGGGTAGCTGGGTATTGAGGCATTGCCTGTCGTTCAGAGGGTAGGTTGAGAGCTCGAGGTGTAAATCGTCTGGAAGCACTGAGATGCGTGTGCAGAGACCTCTTGCTCGGGACGATAGGACCGGTTCAATATTTGGCTGACGGGTGAAAGGTGGTTGCGTACGACGTCCGTGATGGTTGCTGTAGGAAACATCGAGTACGGGCGTACGTGACGGGTTATTCGGGTAACCCTGCAGGTGTAAATTAATTATAATCGCCGTCCCTCGTGGTCAGTGAGTACCACTTGTTCACTGTACCATGACGTAGAAAGAACATGCTAGATTCATGTTAAAAGTTTGCTGATTTGAAAGCTATATATTGCTTGTTAATGAACTGTTGTAGATTAGAGCTAATTAAAGTTCTTTTCAACTTTGGTCAAAGTACATGAGAGAAATGCGTTTCTTGTTTGATTGCGGCTCTCTCATGTGCCTTAGCGTGAAGTTCTCCACAACATGCTGCTAAAACTTGAAAGTAAGGTTCAAATAACTACACCACGCGCCGCTGCCGCCACCCACTCTTGTCTCCCCACTATGGGAATCACCCTGTGGTTCACCCGCTCCAGGATCGCAGAGGGTGGTGCCGTGCGATGCGCCCACCCAACAGCACACAATAAAAGATTAAGAAGAACATACAAACTTTTATTTTTCATAAAACACAGCAGAAGTATTTTACAAACTTATTTATACAGCGGAAGTATTATACAGCAGAAGTGCTGGGATCCAGCCCGGCCGTGTACCCCGACGGGGGCATCGCTGTGGGGTCCACCCCGTGGTTCACCCACCCCAGGAATTCATAGGGTGGTGCCGTGCGATGCGGCACCCAACAGCACACAAGAAAAGAATAAGAGCAACATACAAACTTTTATTTGATATAAAACAGAGGAAGTCTTTTTACAAAAACTTAATTATACAGCGGAAGTAGTATACATAGCTACTCTCTAATGCTAACTAAGCACAAGTGCAGCCGTCCAGCCCGGGGACGCTACACACTAGCAACATGTAACTGAAGATCACGGCGGCGTGCAGGGCTCCAGCTCGGCCTTGTGTAAAATCCCAAAAAGTGGTAGCAAGAAAGTTCAGCTCATGTACACTTATGAAAAATGAGGGGAATTAAAACTTCGAATTATAATGGTATAAGTTCAAAGTGAGGGTTTAGACTTCCCAAAACTTCCAAACATGGGGGTCTAAGTTCATAACTTGGATCTTCCTAGTCCAAATATTCAATCTTCCAAATTTCAGCTCATTTGGAGGAGTTTTCATATTTGTTTGGGATTAAAAGGAAAAGCCCTCTAATCTGAATTTCGAATTCAGTTTCAAATTCCAATCCCCTCAATTTCAAAATTTGGTTTCACAACTGAGTCCTCCACCTTTGAATGAGCAGCCATGCCAAAAATTGGAAACGTTAGAGCTGGTTTGCTATATTTTTGAGGCAATACAAAGTGGAGAATTCAAACTCTTTTTCAAATTCAAATGATCAAACCACATCCAAATTTCACACCTGAATTCAAACCCTTTGAATTCAGCAAATTCAAACTTAACTTGGGGTGAAAGTCTAGCCTTAAATTTTGAGTTGCTGGATGGAAAAGATCAGTGAAAGTTTGAATAAACAAAGGGGGAAGTGGGGCCCAGTGGTCAGTTTCACAGCAAAGCAACCACCTTTGCTTCATTCGGTCGAACAGCGGGAGCGCGCCAGCTCCCGGTTGAACCCATGCCCGAGGGAGAGCCCGCGCCACCTGCTACTGCCTCGGTGGCTCGGATGGATCACGGCAAGGGGTGTGCCGGAGCTGTTTCACTTCTTCCCCCTGCTATAACCCGCGACTCCGCCGTTTCTTTCGCCCAGAACACCGCCGCCATTCCTCCCAATCACGCCGCAGCTACTGAGCTCGGTTGCTCGAGCGCCCCACAGCGGAAAGCTGCGCCCACCAGCACCTCTCCTGTCCTATCCCGAGCGTGATTGCTCCAGAAATTGGCAAACTAGCTTTGATCCTCGGGTGAACGAGGAAGAACCGAGGGAGGTCACCGTGGACAGCTCACACCGAGCAAGATCACGGCAAAACAAGTCAGCCCCTCGGTGCGTCCTCGACCCCAGCTGCTCGATTCCAAAGCTCAGCCTTGGACGTTGATCACCGCAGAAGAATTCCGGGTTTTTCTCCCGGACGGTACAAACTGACCCCGAGGTAGGAAATTGCCAAATTCGTCGTTAAGTCATGTTTTCTCATTGATTAAAACTGTAAACGAAGCTTCCTAACTACTTGGCGCACTTCGTCCCTCGATTTTAGACCTATACATGGGGTCTAGAGGGAGAATTTCCACGTCTTGATCATGGCGCACCGCCGGACCGCCTCGGGCGCATGGTGCCGATAGGGTTCCGGTGATCCTTGATCTGTTTAGACCCCATGTCGAGCTTCTACTCCCTCCACTGGTGCTCTAGAGCCTGAGAACCGATCATTTAGTGGAAGTATGAGGGCTCCCGATTGCACCGGAGTGCAAAACATTGCTGTCGCCGGTGCGCGGTGGTTTCCGGTGAACTACGGCCGCCGGCGACCCACCCAAAGTGCTCAGCGCGGTTAAATATGGGGGAGCGGCGAGTTTGACGAAGTTTAGACCACGGGAACCCCGTCCCGGCGAGCCTCGCCGGCGTGCGCCGCCGTGGGAGGCGCGGGCAGCGCGAGGAAGACGAAGGAGGGCCGGGTCCCACCGGTCAGCCTCCGTATACGTGCGGGGATCGGTCTGTGGCGCCGGATCCGGTGTGGCTGCGCGGGAATAACCCCGTAGCCCCCGGCGTTGCCGAAATCTCACTGGTCTGATTTAAAACAGTGGGCCCAGTTCCAATTATTTGAAGTTTCTATTAGGGAAATAATTCCAGAAATTAGCTGATCTTTGCAAGCCCATAACTTTGTGTAGAAAACTCCAAAAAGAGTGAGACCAATTTTGTTGGAATCCTCATTAGGAGTACTTCACAGAGAAACCAATTTTAGGCTATGAAAATGCACAGGAATTTCTGTAGAATTGTTTTTAGTAAATAGTTTAGGGATTTATTACAGGAGCAATTCTTTATGAAATATTCCCAAATTTGGGCAGCAAATCCTCTTCATAGATACTGATCTCCAGTAAAAATTTGGGCTTCATTGGAGTTCATTTGCTAGGTCAAATTATCTTCCCAAGTTCAGCCTTTATTTGGAAGTTCAAATTCAAACAGAAACTGTTCAGCACTCCTGTCCAAACTTCAAAAATTCATATCTCTCTGATGGTACCTCCAAAAATGGTGAAACAAATTTTTTTAGAACCATGGAGACTTACCCTAATCAGATCTTCCATTTCTAGCTGTGTCAACGCTCCTGATTTGGGCTCAAAATTCAGATAAGTATTGTACTTGTAGGAATTTTAAAGACTACATTATGCAATGACATGTCTACAAATTTGGCTCAAATCATCCTTAGAGGTCTAGTATCCACTGTAAAATTCCCAAAGCCAATTAAGGATCCTAAATAGCAGTAGCTATGAATAGAAGTTCAATTTCTATAAACCTTTAATACTTACACATTTATTTTATTACATTTCATAATAGTGACCGAAGTTGAGGACACACCGGAGCCTTTGGACGTCCTGCCACCTGAAGTTGACTTCCCCTTTAACTCACAACCAGGCAAGCCCCGGTTTGCACTTAAGTACCTTTTATAAAGCTTTTTATTTGTATCACTTATGTCTAGGGTGAATGTTTGCATTAGAGTTAAGGTGATTGAACCCCCACTTGCATAACCTTTTAAATCTTATGAAGGGTTGGGTAGCTTACAGAGCCTACGAGTAGACAAGGCCCTGCTAATATGCTTAGGACCTCGGTAGAAGTCGAGTAGTTGGAATCTACTCGCGAGGTAAGGTTTATCACACGGTTTGGTCAGAATAGAAAATGGCTTAAGAGTGGAGAAAATGAGACCCAACAAGGGGGATAGGAAGCAGTGAGCGGAGGTCTCACGTGTGTGCAGGCCTGATGAACAAGTATCGAACAGTACTGGATGGCATACTGACATAAGCAGGAAACCGATGTAATTGGTTAACCTGGTTGTCGAGGCTTACCCAACCGTAAATAGGAGCGGGTTGAGGGTAGCAGGGTGTAAATCTGCTGGTGGGCACAGTCACGCTCCACGTGGGGACCTCCTGCCCGTTACGGATGGACCGGTTCGGCTTTTGGGTTGCCTTTGAAAGGTTGTTGCATACAACAGAGTAGGAAGGGGTGTGGAATCACGCTTCTGAAAGTGGGTGTATGCAACGTGTTGTCCGGGTGTCTCCTGATTGCAATCACCGTCCCTCGCGGTTATTTGAGTACTGCTTGTTCACTGTTTCGTGACGTAGTAAGAAGTAAAGTAAGCCAGTTGAATGATAATATGCTGTGATGATAGAGTAATGTTTTGGAAACAATGTTTGCTGTAGATGTAGAGCTAATTAAGTTTACTTTCCGCTCTGGGCATCACCACATCAGAGGAAAGCGTTTCTTGTTTGATTGTGGACTTCCGATGTGAGGGCTGCCTAAGGCACATGAATCTGCTGCTATAAAATTGAAAGTAAGGATCAACTTATAGACGTGTCTTTATTGCAAAGTCCTTTCCTACCTTACACAGCCCTGCATGTAGAGTTCCATGCCTAGGCTAGACGGTTAAGCCTTGCTGAGCCATCGTGCTCACGGTTGCAATATTTGAGCTGTATGCAGGTGAGAGCTATGAGGAGGGTTCCGAGGACGAGGCGATGCCCCCGTCAGGGTACACGGCCGAGATGGAGCCCTGCACGCCGCCGTGATGTCCGGTTTCATGCTGCTAGTGTGTAGCATCCCCAGGCTGGACGGCTGCACTTTTGCATAGCTAGGATGAGAGGCCGTATATGTGTATTACTTCCGCTGTATGACTAGGTTTTGTAAAAAGACTTCCGCTGTTTTATATTAAATAAAAGTCTGTATGTTGTTCTTTATTCTTTTCTTTTGTGCTGTTGGGTGCCGCATCGTACGGCACCACCCTATGTGATCAAGGAGTGGGTGAACCACGGGGTGGTCCCCATAGACGTGGTATCAGAGCCGCATTGGGAATAGCACGCTCGAAAAGAGCCTATTTTGAAAACGTAGAAGTAGTCGAGTGAGGATTAGTCATTAAGCCCACATAAGGTCTATGATAGTAGTAGATATTATGGTGGAAAAGCTAACATATTTGTTATACATTCTGTAACGACGCTCTGACGTCAGGTAAGAGGTAAGGTACGCCACCGCAGGCGGATCAATTGCGGTAACTCGCCATACGAGTAATAGTATGGAATGGTATACCGTGGCTTGGCACAGTAGTGAATATGAGTCTCCGAACCTCACTATGGTTTTGGAAACATATGAAAACGCTGTTCTCCAGCGTGCTTTAGGCAAAAGTGAGAATACCCGATCGTGTGGTAAGCAACACGATAGTATGCAACTCTTGAACGTTCAATGTTCAAAGGGCCATACGCAGCGCTCGCCATCGGTGTGCCTCAACAGTCATGAGGCAGTAGGTGGTATCCGTTGGGTTGATAAAATTCCCAACCGTGACGACCCGTTCGCGCTCTACCCGGGTTCCCCGTCGTGTGGTGTGCAAACACGACCATGTACCTTGAGACGTGGCTTGACTCAAGGACGGTCTGTATGGCAATGATACGGACCGTATGTTTTTATTATGATATGGAACTGCCTGAAATGCCAAAAACCTTGTGTGCACCATTATTGTGTGTTCTTCTGCAGGTACATTAACCACATTATGCATGACGTGTAGAAACCGTTTGTGAGTGACGTCTTTAGTTCCACCATTTGACACGAATAAGCCGGAATACCGGTTTAGGATTTTTATTTGGTGAGGAAATGTAGTACCGACTGCATAAAAGTTTATTTTTCAAAGAAAAGAGTCAAAATGAAGTTTAGGATTTCATTTAGGGGTTAGTAAACTCCTATATTGAACTAAGAGTCAATTGGGAGTATATATTCAATCTCAAAAACATAGGAACAATCTCCCCTGTTTTGGCAGAAACTTTTCTGAAATTGAACAGGGCATAACGTAGGATTGGTTGAACCAATGGAGGTGTGGGGTACCATACTGGAAAGGTTTTGAAGTCCTCTACAACTTTTCTGTAGAGCTCCAGAACATAATCTCCCTCCAAATGGATGAAAATCCCAGAAGAATAGGTACTGCCCAGAAACAGGGCAGACCAAATGCTCTCTGGAATTTCAACCAAAACACTTAGTTTCACCGTTCGACGTCTAGTAGCTGTTGTAAAACAGCGAGTAGAGTCGAAGGGTTTATGCATTTGACATATCCCTTTGAGTTAGTACATGTTTGGGTCCAATACAATAGCGAGGAATCACGCATGCTAACACACTTAACATCCCATGGTGACCCCGATGGTCGAAATGAACTTTTAACCCATAAAGTTCAATACTTTGGAACTCGATCGTGTGACACGGTCCAGGGATGTATATGTTGCATAAAGTTTATACTTTATCCATATGTGTGACTGTTATGCGTACTATTTATTCCATTCTCGCATCACTATTGTATACACTGGATGAAATAAACCAACATGTGCTGATCGTTTGAATGGTCTGAATGCAGAATGGTGCGGACACGTTCAACGCAAGAGGAGGGAGGTCCGAGTCAAGTTCGTGGTGATGAGTCTCCACCTCCGGAGCAAACCACGACGCAGCAGCAACCACCTCCTCCACCGCCAGAACTTCCAAGAAACCTGGCGGAGGTTCTCGCCGCAGTGCTCGGCTCGCGTGACGAGCAAACCGAGTTGCTGCGGATGCTAGTGCAGCAGAATGTGTCCCATCAGGGAGGACGCCAAGACAATGGGCAACGCCAGCCCCAACAAAGCTCGTATTCAGAATTCATGGTGACCCATCCACCGGTCTTCACGGAGGCCGAAGAACCTTTGGAGGCGGACAGCTTTATCCGCACTCTGGAGGCAAAGTTCGGGCTGCTACGATGCACCGAACATCAGAAGGTGCTGTACGCAGCGCAACAGCTTCAAGGAGAAGCCGGTACCTGGTGGGCAAACTACACCGCCTCCTTACCGGCTGGCCATGCCGTCACATGGACGGAGTTCCGGGAGGCGTTCCGCGCCTATCACATACCTCCCGGGGTTATGGAAATGAAGCTCCAGGAGTTCCTGGCGCTACGACAAGGCGAGAGGAATGCTCATGAGTACTCCAGATTATTCAACCGGCTGGCGCAGTATGCGCCAGGATTTGTGGGGATGGAAGACAACAAGCGCAATGCTTTCTTCTGGGGCCTGAATTCAATGATGAAGGTCCATCTTGCCCAAAGCAATCGCGGCACATTCAATGACCTAGTTAATGCCGCGATTCTACAAGAGAATGTTCAGCACGAGCGCGGTTCTGGCAAGAGGAAACGCAGCGCGCTGACGAGTAGCAGTGGTGGGACGCCACAGAAATACCGCGTGGTGTATCACTCCCCATCCGGTCAGAGATGGCAGCCACCGGTGCGACCGCCTCAGTTTCGCTGTCGGCAATATAATGCGCCGGGCTTTCGACCGACGTATCCACCACAGCAACAGCAACAGCAAAGGATGGTTCCGCGTGCGCCTTAGTTTCAACAGCGTGCACTGGGATTCCATCCTCAAGTCGGCGGGACCCTGACACCTTACACGTGCTACACGTGTGGCCGTGTCGGGCACATTTCAAGAGACTGCCCCAAGCCGCGACAGGGCAGGGGTGCAGCACCATATCAGGGTGCTAATCAACCCCGCAACCAGCCCAAGAAACCAGCACCAAAACCCGGCAACGTCCACCACTTAGCCATCGAAGACGTGCTGGAAGGCGAACCCGTCCTCGCGGGTACGTTCTCCTATTTAGATCATCCCGTAGTCATACTTTTTGACTCCGGTGCCACCCATAATTTCATAAGTCAGTCTTATGTTATTAAATATCATCTGCCTATCATTCCCACAAATAATTCATATTTGATATGTTCTCCGGGTGGGAAATAAACAGCTGATAGAATGGTCTATAGAGCACCATTACAGTTCGGTGAAAATCTATATCCGACTTCTCTAATCATGTTAGAGAGTCAAAAACTTGATGTCATTTTAGGAATGTCATGGCTACATCGCCATGGTGCTGTTCTTGACATCATTCCACGTGTGGTTCGTCTAAACTCTCCACTCCATGAACCACATGTTCTTATTCTTGACCATTCGGTTCAAAAAACCCCAGCCACATATAACACGGAAGCCACGAAACTTGAGGATATTCGTGTGGTCCGTGAATAACCGGATGTCTTTCCGGAGGATCTTCCGGGCATGCCACCCGAAAGGGATGTCGAGTTCAAGATCGAACTTGTACCTGGGACGACGCTGATATCACGGAGACCATACAAGATGGCTCCAAAAGAGCTGGCTGAACTGAAGGAGCAGCTCAACGATCTAATGAAGAAGGGTTTCATTCGACCGAGTTCCTCGCCATGGGGATGCTCAGCGCTGTTTGTGAAGAAAAAGGATGAAACCTTGAGGTTGTGTGTGGACTACCGACCTCTCAACGCCGTCACCATCAAGAATAAATATCCACTGCCCCGCATCAATATATTAATCGATCAACTTGTGGGTGCAAGTGTGTTTTCAAAGATGGATCTTCGCTCTGGATATCATCAAAACAAGATCCGGGCGGAAGATATTCCAAAGACGGCCTTCTCGATGAGATATGGGTTGTATGAATACCTCGTCATGTCCTTTGGTCTCACCAACGCCACGGCACACTTCATGTATCTTATGAACTCGGTGTTCATGCCAGAGTTGGACAAGTTTGTGGTGGTGTTCATAGATGACATCTTGGTCTACTCCAAATCAGATGAAGAACACGCCAAATATTTGCATATCGTACTCCAACGATTGCGAGACCATAAGCTTTATGCCAAGTTCAGCAAGTGCGAATTTTGGATCAGCCAAGTGCCATTCCTTGGTCACATTATTTCTGCAGAAGGCATTGCAGTTGATCCAAGCAAAATCGAACAAGTGCTGAAATGGAAATCCCCCTCATCAGTCCACGAAGTCAGGAGTTTCCTCAGATTAGCAGGATATTACCGGAGATTCATACCGAACTTCTCCAAGCTTGCTAAACCGATTACTGAACTGTTGAAGAAGGGGATCAAATATATTTGGAGCTCAGCTTGTGAAGAAGCTTTCCAGGCATTAGTGAAGCATCTTACAACAGCCCCGATGTTAGCTCAACCGGATACGACCAAGCCCTTCGACGTATATTGTGATGCGTCTGGCATCGGGCTTGGCGGTGTATTGATGCAAGGAGGCAGAGTGGTCGCCTATGGCTCACGTCAACTTTGAAACCACGAGCAGCACTATCCGACTCATGATCTTGAACTCGCTGCTGTGGTGTTGGCCTTGAAAATGTGGAGGCACTATTTGCTTGGGAACTTAGTGCACCTCTACACCGACCACAAGAGTTTGAAGTATATATTCACTCAAAAGGAGTTGAATATGCGGCAACGGAGATGGTTAGAAATGATCAAAGACTATGAAATCGAGATTCACTACCATCCCGGTAAGGCAAACGTGGTTGCCGATGCCTTGAGCCGCAAATCTCATGTCAACAAGCTGTCCATCGCCCCACATGAAGAGGAGGAGCCAAGTCTGTACTTGATTCCATATGGGGCGTTATATAATCTTGCTCTCGTCCCGACCATAAGAGAGGAGATTATGGAAGCACAGAAGAAGAACGTGGGGATGTCGCACATTCGGAGAAGGATGAAGAATGGCGAAATGAAATGCTTCCGGAGAGATGATATCGGTACACTATGGTTTAAAGACCGTATAATGGTACCCCGTGACATGAAGCTTCGGAGGAAAATCTTGGACGAAGCTCATTTATCCAAGTATTCTATTCATCTGGGCAGCAACAAGATGTACCAGGATCTGAAGACCAGATTTTGGTGGACACGGATGAAAAGAGAAATCGCAAAGTATGTATCCGAATGTGATACGTGTCGGCGGGTGAAAGCCGCCCATATGCGAAAAGACGGACAGCTGCAACCATTGAACATTCCGGCGTGGAAGTGGGAGGATATCAGCATGGACTTCATATTCGGATTACCTCTCACGTCTCACAAACATGACTCGATTTGGGTGATAGTCGATCGACTAACCAAGTCGGCTCATTTCATTCCCGTACATACCAGCTACGTGGCCAGGAAATATGCAGAGCTGTACATTGCAAGGATCTTGTGCTTGCACGGTGTTCCCCGCTCCATTATTTCAGATCACGTTGCACTGTTTGTTTCGCGGTTTTGGGAGCAGTTGCACGCATCCTTGGGGACCAAACTGATCCGAAGTTCCGCGTATCGCCCGCAGACGGATGGTCAAACCGAACGGGTGAACCAAGTGTTGGAAGACATGCTACGCGCTTGTGCCATCCACCACGGCAAGAATTGGGACGATCATTTGCCGTTGGCGGAATTTTCTTACAACAATGGCTATCAATCTAGCATCAGGATGGCGCTGTATGAAGCTCTCTACGACCGGAAATGTCGCTCACCTCTTAACTGGTGCGAGTCCGGCGAGCGAGTCATCTACGGCATTGAACTTGTGAATGAAGTTGAAGAACGAGTGCGAGTAATATAAGCCAATCTTAAGGCTGCTCAGTCTCGTCAGAAAAGCTATGCGGATAAAAGACGCCGTCCTCTCCACTTCGACATCGGGGACCATGTTTATGTCCGTGTGTCTCCGATGAAGGGAGTTCATCATTTTGGAGTGAAGGGCAAGCTTGCGCCACGATTCATTGGTCTGTTCACCGTCATTGAAAAATGCGGACCAGTGGCCTATCGCTTGGATTTACCGGCGTCGCTCGCAGGGATTCACAATGTCTTCCATATCTCTCAGCTGAGGAAATGCCTCAAACCCTCAGCTGAAATACGCACTGAAGATATAGAAGTTCTTCAACCGGACCTCACGTACATGGAGTATCCAATCCGGATTATCGATGAAAAGCCTCGTGCCACAAGAAACCGGACCTTATGGTTCTACAAGGTCTTGTGGAGTAACCATACCGCTGATGAAGCGACATGGGAAAGCGAGGACTATCTACGAACATACTATCCGGACTTGCTATCATCATATACCCGGTAAAGTTTTCCCCACTTTGCTTTTTCTTTGGAATCTCGGGACGATATTCTTTTTAAGGGGGGAGGGATGTAAAATCCCCAAAAGTGGTAGCAAGAAAATTCAGCTCATGTACACTTATGAAAATTGAGGGGAATCAAAACTTTGAATTATAATGGTAC
The DNA here is from genome assembly GCA_030760725.1 of Neostapfia colusana. Taxonomy (NCBI): domain Eukaryota; kingdom Viridiplantae; phylum Streptophyta; class Magnoliopsida; order Poales; family Poaceae; genus Neostapfia; species Neostapfia colusana. Next base: position 55,133,891 of record JASWHV010000014.1, on the reverse strand, counting down.
AAGTTCAAAGTGAGGGTTTAGACTTCCCAAAACTTCCAAACATGGGGGTCTAAGTTCATAACTTGGATCTTCCTAGTCCAAATATTCAACCTTCCAAATTTCAGCTCATTTGGAGGAGTTTTCATATTTGTTTGGGATTAAAAGGAAAAGCCTTCTAATCTGAATTTCAAATTAAGTTTCAAATTCCAATCCCCTCAATTTCAAAATTTGGTTTCACAACTGAGTCCTCCACCTTTGAATGAGCAGCCATGCCAAAAATTGGAAACGTTGGAGCTGGTTTGCTATATTTTTGGGGCAATACAAAGTGGAGAATTCAAACTCTTTTTCAAATTCAAATGATCAAACCACATCCAAATTTCACACCTGAATTCAAACCCTTTGAATTCAGCAAATTCAAACTTAACTTGGGGTGAAAGTCTAGCCTTAAATTTTGAGTTGCTGGATGGAAAAGATCAGAGAAAGTCTGAATAAACAAAGGGGGAAGTGGGGCCCAGTGGTCAGTCTCACAGCAAAGCATCCGCCTTTGCTTCATTCGGTCGAACAATGGGAGCGCGCCAGCTCCCGGTTGAACCCGTGCCCGAGGGAGAGCCCGCGCCACCTCATGCTGCCTCGGTGGCTCGGTTGGATCATGGCAAGGGGTGCGCCGGAGCTGTTTCACTTCTTCCCCTGCTATAACCCACGCCTCCGCCGTTTCTTTCGCCCAGAACACCGCCGCCATTCCTCCCGATCATGCCGCAGCTACTGAGCTCGGTTGCTCGAGCGCCCCACAGCGGAAAGCTGCGCCCACCAGTGCTCTAGCCATCCAGCACCTCTCCTGTCCTATCCCGAGCGTGATTGCTCCAGAAATTGGCAAAATAGCCTTGATCCTCGGGTGAACAGGGAAGAACCGAGGGAGGTCACCGTGGACAGCTCACACCGAGCAAGATCAGGGCAAAACAAGTCAGCCCCTCGGTGCGTCCTCGACCCCAGCTGCTCGAGCCCAAAGCTCAGCCCTGGACGTTGATCACCGCAGAAGAATTCCGGGTTTTTCTCCCGGACGGTACAAACTGACCCCGAGGTAGGAAATTGCCAAATTCGTCGTTAAGTCGTGTTCTTATTGATTAAAACTGTACACGAAGCTTCCTAACTACTTGGTGCACTTCCTCCCTCGATCTTAGACCTAGACATGGGGTGTAGAGGGAGAATTTCCACGTCTTGATCATGGCGCACCGCCGGACCGCCTCGGGCGCACGGTGCCGATAGGGTTCCGGTGATCCTTGATCAGTTTAGACCCCATATCGAGCTTCTACTCCCTCCACTGGTGCTCTAGAGCCCGAGAACCTATCATTTAGTGGAGGTATGAGGGATCCCGATTGCACCGGAGTGCAAAACATTGCTGTCGCCTGTGCGCGGTGGTTTCCGGTGAACTACGACCGCCGGTGACCCACCCAAAGTGCTCAGCGCGGTTAAATATGGGGGAGCGGCGAGTTTGACGAAGTTTAGACCACGGGAACCCCGTCCCGGCGAGCCTCGCCGGCGTGCGCCACCGTGGGAGGCGCGGGCAGCGCGAGGAAGACGAAGGAGGGCCGGGTCCCACCGGTCAGCCTTCGTATACGCGCGGGGATCGGTCTGTGGCGCCGGATCCGGTGCGGCTGCGCGGGAATAACCCCGTAGCCCCCGGTGTTGCCGAAATCTCACTGGTCCGATTTAAAACAGTGGGCCCAGTTCCAATTATTTGAAGTTTCTATTAGGGAAATAATTCCAGAAATTAGCTGATCTTTGCAAGCCCATAACTTTGTGTAGAAAACTCCAAAAAGAGTGAGACCAATTTTGTTGGAATCCTCATGAGGAGTACTTCACAGAGAAACCAATTTTAGGATATGAAAATGCCCATGAATTTCTGTAGAATTGTTTTTATAAATCCTTTAGGGATTTATTACAGGAGCAATTCTTTATGAAATATTCCCAAATTTGGGCAGCAAATCCGCTTCATGGATACTGATCTCCAGTAAAAATTTGGTCTTCATTGGAGTTCATTTGCTAGGTCAAATTACCTTCCCAAGTTCAGCCTTTATTTGGAAGTTCAAATTCAAACAGGAACTGTTCAGCACTCCTGTCCAAACTTCAAAAATTCATATCTCTCTGATGGTAGCTCCAAAAATGGTGAAACAAATTTTGTTAGAACCATGGAGACTTACCCTAATCAGATCTTCCATTTCTAGCTTTGTCAAAGCTCCTGATTTGGGCTCAAAATTCAGATAAGCATTGTACTTGTAGGAATTTTAAAGACTACATTATGCAATGACATGTCTCCAAATTTGGCTCAAATCATCCTTAGAGGGTCTAGTATCCACTGTAAAATTCCCAAAGCCATTTAAGGTTCCTAAATAGCAGTAGCTATGAATAGAAGTTCAATTTCTATAAACCTTTAATACTTACACATGTATTTTATTACATTTCATAATAGTGACCGAAGTTGAGGACGCACCGGAGCCTTTGGACGTCCTGCCACCTGAAGTTGACTTCCCCTTTAACTCGCAACCAGGCAAGCCCCGGTTTGCACTTAAGTACCTTTTATAAAGCTTTTTATTTGTATCACTTATGTCTAGGGTGAATGTTTGCATTAGAGTTAAGGTGATTGAACCCCCACTTGCATAACCTTTTAAATCCTATGAAGGGTTGGGTAGCTTACAGAGCCTACGAGTAGACAAGGCCCTGCTAATATGCTTAGGACCTCGGTAGAAGTCGAGTAGTTGGAATCTACTCGCGAGGTAAGGTTTATCACAAGGTTTGGTCAGAATAGAAAATGGCTTAAGAGTGGAGAAAATGAGACCCAGCAGGGGGGATAGGAAGCAGTGAGCAGAGGTCTCACGTGCGTAGCCCTGTTGGTGTCGATTGAGTACCGAGTCATGTGCGGGCCTGATGAACAAGTATCGAACAGTACCGGATGGCATACTGACATAAGCAGGAAACCGATGTAATTGGTTAACCTGGTTGCCAAGGCTTACCCAACCGTAAATTGGAGTGGGTTGAGGGTAGCAAGGTGTAAATCTGCTGGTGGGCTCAGTCACGCTCCACGCGGGGACCTCCTGCCCGTTACGGATGGACCGGTTTGGCTTTTGGGTTGCCTTTGAAAGGTTGTTGCATACAACAGAGTAGGAAGGGGTGTGAAATCACGCTTCTGAAAGTGGGTGTATGCAACGTGTTGTCCGGGTGTCTCCTGATTGCAATCACCATCCCTCGCGGTTATTTGAGTACCGCTTGTTCACTGTTTCGTGACGTAGTAAGAAGTAAAGTAAGCCAGTTGAATGATAATATGCTGTGATGATAGAGTAATGTTTTGGAAACCATGTTTGCTGTAGATGTAGAGCTAATTAAGTTTACTTTCCGCTTTGGGCATCACCACATCGGAGGAAAGCGTTTCTTGTTTGATTGTGGACTTCCGATGTGAGGGCTGCCTAAGGCACATGAATCTGCTGCTATAAAACTGAAAGTAAGGATCAACTTATAGGCGTGTCATTATTGCAAAGTCCTTTCCTACCTTACACAGCCCTGCATGTAGAATTTCATGCCTACGCTAGACGGTTAAGCCTTGCCGAGCCATCGTGCTCACGGTTGCAATATTTGAGCTGTATGCAGGTAAGAGCTATGAGGATGGTTCCGAGGACGAGGCGATGCCCCCGTCATGGTACACGGCCGAGATGGAGCCCTGCACGCCGCCGTGATCTCCGGTTTCATGCTGCTAGTGTGTAGCGTCCCCGGGCTGGACGGCTGCACTTTTGCATAGCTAGGATGAGAGGCCGTATATGTATATTACTTCCGCTGTATGAATAGATTTTGTAAAAAGACTTCCGCTGTTTTATATTAAATAAAAGTTTGTATGTTGTTCTTTATTTTTTTCTTGTGTGCTGCTGGGTGCTGCATCGTACGGCACCACCCTATGCGATCCTGGAGTGGGTGAACCACGGGGTGGTCCCCACACCTTGTACCCCGACGGGGGCACCACCTCATCCACGGACCCCTCCTCATAGCTCTCACCTGCACACAGCTCAAATATTGCAACCGTGAGCACGATGGCTCAGCAAGGCTTAACCGACACCCTAGTCATGGAACACTACATGCGGGGATGTGTAAGATAGGAAAAAGCACTTTGCAATAAAGACCCGCCTATAAGTTGATCCTTACTTTCAGATTATTAGCAACAGATTCATGTGCCTTAGGCAGCCCTCACATCGGAAGTCCACAATCAAACAAGAAACGCTTTCCTCCGATGTGGTGATGCCCAAAGCGGAAAATAAACTTAATTAGCTCTCCATCTACAGCAGACATGGTTTCCAAAACATTAATATTTCATCACAGCATATTATCATTCATCTGGCTTATTTCACTTCTTACTACATCACAGAACAGTGAACAAGCTGTACTCAAATAACCGTGAGGGTCGGTGATTGCAATCACGAGACACCCGGACAACACGTCACATACACCAACTTTCAGAAGCGTGATTCCACACCCTTCCTACTCTGTTGTATGCAACAACATTTAAAAGGAAACCCAAATGCCGAACCGGTCCATCCGTAACGGGCAGGAGATCCCCGCGTGGAGCGTGACTGTGCCCACCGGAAAATTTAGACCTTGCTACCCTCAACCCACTCCTATAAAACGGTTGGGTAAGCCTCAGCACCCAGGTTAACCAATTACATCGGTTTCCTGCTTATGTCAGTATGCCATCCGGTACTGTTCGATACTTGTTCATCAGACCCACAGACGACTCGGTCCTCAATCGACACCAACAGGGCTACGCACGTTAGACCTCCGCTCACTGCATCCTATCCCCCTGCTGGGTCTCATTTTCACCACTCTTAAGCCATTTTCTACTCTTGCCATACCATGTGATAAAACCTTACCTTGCGAGTAGATTCCAACTACTCGACTTCTACTGAGTGACGCGGCCCCATGGCCTCGTCGAGCCAGGATGACGCTGAGGGGTGCTGCGTTGCACAGCACCGATAACGCACATCAAAGATACAAATCGGAAGCAATGTTTTATTACATAAACAAGTTTATGAACATTTGTACAACAAAATAAGTCCAGTCTACACTCACAGGCGTAGACTACGCATCGAGTTCACTTCAGCCCATGAACGTGTCACCGCTAGCACGCACACACACTAACACGGCGGCGTGCACGACTCCCACTCGACGGGGTTCCCCTCCTGGGGTCCTTCTCCTCCTCGGGAGTCCCTTCCTCATAAACCCCTGCAAAAGCTTCAAACACAACCAGTGAGCACGATGACTCAGCAAGACAGACCCGTCTCTCCTATACATGAAACTTCTACATGAATGATTTCAGGGTACCTGAGGTAAAATAAGTTGCAAAGGACTCGTCTAATTATTGGAATCTTACTTTCAAGTTTTAGCAGCAGGTTGTGGAGAACCTTACGCTAAGGCACATGAGAGATCCACAATGAAACAAGAAACACATTTCTCTCATGTACTTTGCCAAAAGTTGAAAAGAACTTTAATTAGCTCTAAACTACAACAACACATTAACAAGCAAGGTATATCTTTCAAATCACCAAACTTTTAACATGTATCTAGCCTGTTCTTTCTACGTCATGGTACAGTGAACAAGTGGTACTCACTGACCGCGAGGAACAACGATTATAATTTATGCACACCTGCAGGGTTACCCGAATAACCCGTCACGTACGCCCGTACTCGATGTTGCCTACAGCAACCATCACGGACATCATACACAACCACCTTTCACCCGTCAGACAAATATTGAACCGGTCCCATCGTCCCGGGCAAGAGGTCTCTGCGCGCGCATCCACAGTGCCGCCAGCCGATTTACACCTCGAGCTCTCAACCTACCCTCTGAACGACAGGGAATGCCTCAATACCCAGCTACCCGAGTTACATCGGTTTCCCGGTTCCCATATAGCCGGTAGGTCTTCGGTACTATTCTAGCTTGTTCAACAGGCCCGCACATGGCTCGGTCCTCAATCGACACAAGCGGAGCTATAGCACCCAGGTCCCAAAGTCCTGCTGCCCTTACTCTCCGATCGGTCTCATTTTTCTTGCCATGTGTTTCATTTGCTATCTTTACCCGAGCAATGTGCCTCTAGCCTATCCTCACGAGTAGTTCCAACTACTCGGCTTGTACCGAATCATACACTATCTTAGCATTGCAGTAGCTAATGAGGTTTTCAAGCCTAATCCCAACCCAGGGTTTTCTTGGCTATGCATTTGGGTTTCAATCAAGACTCTAATGCAAGAATTAAGTGGGTGCCCAAAGTAAGTTCTCAAAACAGTAAAATTTGTAAAGGGGTTAATGCAAACCGGAGCTTGCCTTGCTGCTCTTGGTCATAGGCTAGCTGTTCTTCCGGAATGACAAAGTCTAATACTTCGGGTTCCTCCTCAACCTTAGTGACAACATATGAATAATACAAATATGTGTCAATTTAAATGTATTTGTATTGAAGTTAAACTTGTGAGAGTTATAAGTCCTGCTAGACAGACCCAATGATTCTGAAATTTTTACTGTGGTTTGGAAACAACCTAAACAGGGACTTGGCCAAGTTTCATTTGCAGCGATGCTCATTTGAGCTCTCCACAAATAATTATGTACTTGAACTTAATTTGAGCTCCTAGGGTGTTCTAAGGATTTTCATAGAGTAAGCTATGACTTTATGAAAACTAGATTTTCAGAGGGTTCTAATAGAGTTGGTCTCACTTAATTTGAAGGTTCCTAGCTAAAGATATGATCTAAACAATTTCAGAGAATTTTTGAAAAATGTTTCTGGACATTTTTCATTTTCTCTGGAACAGTTTTATTAATCACACCATTAGGTGGATCGAATGAGCTCAAATGGATCTGAAATTTTTATTGTGGCTCAGGGATATTTTGGTGAACATCATAGCAAATTTCCGAATTTTCCTCCAAAGGGTTCTCCAGTTAAAATTCTAAACAGTTTAAATTTTTGAAGAATTAATTCTGGAGAAATAAGGATTTTCATAGAGTGAAACTTGATTTGTTAAAATGTACTCAGAGAGCTGAATCCAAAAAAATTTGGTTCACTCGATTTGGAGTTTTCTAACCAATGTTATGTGGGTTTGAAGTTTGAACTAAAACTGAAAATCAAAGAAAAGTTTAAACTTCTGCCGGCGGGTCCCACACACAGTGCTTCGTCTTCCTCCTCGGGCCAAACACCCGGCGGAGGCGGTCTCCGGTGAGACTCGCCGGAACCGAGTTTCCGGCCACCCCATGGCCCGAAACTCGCCGCCTCCCCCTTTTCCGACCTCCTGAACTCAGCTGTGAGCTCGCCGGCCACCGGCGATGGCCGGAAACCTGCGCGCACCGGCGACAACAACCGCTAGGGTTTCGGCGAGGTCGGTTTTGCACCACAGTGCACCAACTCGATCGGGAATTACTCAGAGAGCATCAGTGGAGCACGAGGAACATGAAACAAGGCATTGGGGAAGCTAGAAACGCAGGCAACCGTACCATCGACGGTGAGCCGAGGTACTTTGCAGCGGCGGCGAGGAAAACGGCCATATCTCAGCTGATCCTCAATGGTTTTCCTTGCTTCTTTCTCGAGCGTATGTGCTAGTATGTGTAGAACCTACTGGCCAACCGGCTTGACCAACAACAGTGTGTGGAGTCCGAATTTCAATCGGAGGTGAGCTCGGCTCATATGCACTAGCTCTCGGTATATTTGGAAATTCTCGTCCTATGATTGATCATTTGCTACAAGTCTTGCAGCTACATGACCTAGAAAGTATAGCGCACCTTTCTGGTGTAGCAAGCGGGCGACAACGACGGCTGTGGCGCTCTGTCGACGGTGACCCAAGGTGAAGTTCCGCCGTACTCGTGAGAGCTCGGTGGAAATCCTCAATTTGCCGCCAAACCCCGCAGGAAAACCCCGGAGTACTGTGACATCCTGGTAGAGCACAAGATGGCGATGCTCTTTGGTGTAGACTGCTCGAGCAACCGAGGCTCGGCTAGCTTGAGCGATCGGAAATAGAGGTGGCGGCGTTTATCGAGCGAGCAGCACCGAGTGCGAGTGATCGCGTGAGAACAGAAGAGAACACGGCTTTGAGCTGCTCGGGACAGAATATCAACGCCGAAAGGCAGCTCCAGTGGTGCGTGGAGGAAAGCAGCTGATGGCGCCGACGTCCTGGCGCGGTGGCGACCGCGGCGAGAGCCCGAGACCCAAGTATTCGGTGCTTCAGTATGTTCTCTGATTTGTGAAGCTGACATGTGGGTCCCACCCCGGTTTTACCTCCAAACTTGAATTTTTCCTACTGCTCTAAACAGTAGAGACCCAAATAGCCTTGGTGATTTGATCAAATTCCCAAATGACTACTGGACTTGAATATTTGAAATCAAATTTGATTTGATCAAATTTTCAGCAAAGGTTTAATTAAAATTCAAATTTGATTTGAATTTAGCCAAAAAGGTCATGTCAAGATCAACTCCAAATGGATTGAAAATTTGTGTGTGAGCTCACAGAAATGTGATGAGTAAGAATATGCCTCCCACTTTTGAATTCATGGGATGAAAGTAGTTTGAATTTGAATTTGAGTTCAAACTACCCTCTTTCTAGCTATACCCAAAAAGACCTCAAAAAGGTTTTGGATTTGGGTGAAATTTGTCATGAGCATTCCTAGCAAGGTGTAGGAGTTTTTCATATGCCCAGCCCCTATATGATGCATGTGGAAAAAGCCACTTTTGCATTTTGTGAGTTTAATCTCTAATGACCATGTCGATGGTGTTTACTTGCTCTTCAAATGTGTTCACAAAGTTTCCTCAAATGAGGTGTGTATGTGGTGAAGAACACTTTGAATATGTGCCAAAAACTTAGGCCCTTACACCGAGATCCTAAGCATATTAGCACGGCATTCTCTACTCACGAGTCTGTAAACTACCCAACCCTTCATAGGATTTAAAGTCATGCAAGTGGGGTTTCAAACACCTTAACTCTAATGCACCCATTTCAACCTAGACATAAGTGATACAAATGAAAAACTTTTTAAAGGTACTTAAATGCAAACCAGGGCTTGCCTTGTTGTGAGTCAAACGGAAAGTTAGCTTCAGGTGGCAGGACGTCCAAGGGCTCCGGCGTATCCTCAACTTCGGTCACTAAATGAAATGTAGCAAAATATATGTATAAGTGTTAAGGACTTACAAGAATTGAACTTCTATTCATATCTACTACTATTTAGGACCCTTAATTGGTTTTGGGAGTTTTCCAGTGGATACTAGACTCTCTAAGGATGATATGAGCAAAAATTGGAGAAACTTGATTGCACCTTGTGGTCTCCAAAATTCCCACAAGCACAAGGCTTCTCTGAATTTTGAGCCCAAATCAGGAGTTTTAACATGGCTAACAGTGGAAGATCTAATTAGGGTATGTCTCCATGGTTCCAAGAAAATTTGTTTCACCATTTTTGAGCTACCAACAGAGAGATATGAATTTTTGAAGTTGGACAGTTGTTCTGAAAAGTTTCTGTTTAAATTTGAATTTTCAAATAAAGGCTGAACTTTGGAAGACAATTTAGTCTAGCAAATGAACTCCAATGGAGCTCAAATCTTTACTGGAGATCAGTAACTATGAAAAGGATTAGCTGCCCAAATTTGGGAATGTTTCATAAAGAATTGCTCCTGAAATAAACCTCTGAAAGATTAACTAAAAACAATTCTACAGAAATTCTACAGAAATTCTACCGAAAGAATTATTCCTCTGGGAAGTACTCCTCATGAGGATTCCAACAAAATTGGTGTCACCTTTTTTGGCGTTCTCTACACAAAGTTATGGATTTTTCAAACTTGAATAACTTTCTGTTTGAAATTTACACAGGGACTCAAAGTGGGCCCACGGGTCAGATGCTTCTTCAACCTCCCGCCAGAGAACGCGCGTGCACACTGGCACAGATCGTGGCGCCGCTCGTTCTCCCTGAATTCTTCACCGTTTTTTCTCCGGTTTCACCCTACACGACCGTGGGAACGTGGTGCAGCTGCCGGGCAAGGTTTCACCTCATGAAAACAGTCGAAAATAGGTCGGCACAGGCGCCGGTGCTCGGCGGCACGGCATCGACACATTCCGGCGTGTCCCAAGCTTTTCCCAATGAGATAAGTTGCCCTATGTAGGATCGAAGAGCACGTGAAAAGCTACCAGAGGGGGGTGAATGATAGATTTAAACTTTTCGCAGCGGAAACGACAAAAACCCCTCAGCAAAAAATCAATCGGTTAAAGAAACCATGTGTGCAAGTGTTTTCAAACGTGTTCAACCATGACAAATCAAGTATAGAGGTATAGAATCAAGTCACGGATCTAATGCATCAAGAATCACTTGAAAACACGAAGTAAAACTTGAGATACGATCAAAACATTAAACGAAGATCAATCTGTTCTACCCGATATAAAACAGATCTGCAACGCTGGAAAGAAACTCGTGTATCTCAAAAACTACAGATCCGAAGCTCGTGAAAATTTAACAGATGATAGATAATTGAGTTGTGAAGACAACCCAAAAATAATCACGTCAATCGGATCTGTAAAACTCGAGTTACGAACGAAACACCGAAGCAACGTCGGTCTGTCCAGAAACTCGGCGAGAAAGACTTGACGAAAAACAAGTCAGACGAACAAGGCATAAAAGCTCCTCGAAACTATGAACTTTATTCAATAGAAACACAAGAGGAACATCCCAAAGTCTTGCACCCACGAGACTTGGCCCCCCCTTGCTTATATAACCAGCCCTAAAGGCCAACTCAACTCAAACTAGGACACCTACTCCTACTTGGATTCAAACTGTAACTTTCCAATACTGCTCAAGACTCTTCTATACGCAGATAGAAGCAATCTTAAGACTTCCAAACACCTTAGGAACGTCCCAAACATTCCTAAAATAACTCAAATTCGTGACCCAAACGAAATCCTATCATAACCAACTCAAAACTTTCCATATTTGAGTCAAACACGACTCAGCTGCAGCCTGAGTCCATAACCTAGTCGGTTGAACCTTTCCGACCAATTCTTTACGTCTACATCTCTTCATCACGCCTTGGAAAAATGTTGCCACGTCCATGCACTCCTTGCACACGTGCAAACACCTTCCAACGACGTACACGCAACCTTCATATGCACTGCGCTTGATCCAAACATGCTGCGTGACCTCCCGATCAACTCAACCACAGCTCCTCCCGAACTTGGTTGTTGAAACCTCATCTCCTCCCTGAGACTAGTCCAAGGATCCCGTCACCAGCCATGTCTTGAACTCAAGAAACACCTGCACATGAATAAACAACCAATTCTTCCGAGCACAAGTCCTCGACTCGACTCACGTTAGTTCAAAAACCACAACACCTTACATGAGCACGTCACATAAGCATGTTGCAAACCATATCAAATGATAACAGCCATAACCACCAAAACACACCAAAAACTTAGCAAATTAATACTAAGCAAACCTTCCCATAAAGCAAGTTTGAAACATTGCGAGTTAAAAGAAAAAACAAGACGCTGCAGTTCTACGAGCTGAACATCACGGGAGCTCCCTAAAAACAAGCTCCGGACCTCACAGAAGCTCTTCGGACCTTGCAGGAGCTCTCCGGACCTTGCGTCGGACCCTGCCAACATTTGGCGGACCTAACAAAGAACTTGTCGGACCTTGCTACAGAAAAATGTTTTGGCAATATTCAAAACTTTGAATGTTAATGCTAACTTTTATCCTAATTGCCAATGTATTCAGCACACATAGGTCTCACAATCTCCCCCTTGATGAATGCATTGGCAACACCAATTAAAATCCGAACATTGGCTTATGAAAAGTTTTGAAAAGCTTTGAAAACTCATTTCTCCCCCTTTATTAATTTCTCCCCATTTTTTAAAATCAGAGAAGGAAGAAAGTGTATAACATATGCAAAGTGTAAAAAAAATCTCTCCTTATACATATTTCTCCCCCTTTGACAATGTATTCAGCAAGGTTCAAAAGAGAAATTTTTAAATGTTATGAGCATATTATAACATATACATACAAAACAAAGCTCATCCAAGTCATACTATCAGGTTACTTACACTATCACATCAATGAGATACATAAAGTAGTGTAAGCCATGCTAGAGATCAAATGTATTTTTCAGTTTAAGCAAGTCATGATCTCCCTTACTCAACTATTTCAAAACTGAAAACATGACACTTGTTGCTGCATTTTTATTATTCATAATCATTTAAGGCACAAAGTTGATCATATGATATTTGCAAGAGATTATATGCCGCATCAGCCTTATTCTAACCAACCAAGCCAAGCCTATGTCATTTGACAATCAGAAGCTTAAGTACATGGTTTTAGTCATACACAATTCCTTCCAAGTTCATATCTTAGTGCAATGATAAGCAATCTCAAAAGAAGTAGTGCGATGCATGCATATTCTCTTGATCTTTTGTCATTTTTTTATTTGAAAACTCAACATGTGAGCTGATCACTTGATTAATTTTTTATGATTAAAAGCACTTGTGAGCACGCAACAAGTTTCAAACAGCAAGAAAGTTCGATCATGACCAGATTTAGAGTAAGTAATTATTCCAATTACTAGTCATGGCAAAAACTACAAAATATATAACATGAGTAATGTAGTAAGAACTTTCAGCCTGTAAAAGGAATCACAAAGTCATATATGTATGAAATACTATGCTCATATTATTTTAGTTTCAGATTCACACATAGACTTTCAAAGTTTCAGAAACTCCCCCTCAATTTAAGACATGAGGATGCATAACCCCTATTTCACTACGAATGAAACAAAAACGAGTGTAATCCAAAGGTTTAGTAAAAATATCAGCCAATTGTTGTTCGGTATCGACATGGTGAAGCACAATGTTTCCTTTTTCAACATTATCACGAAGAAAGTGATACCTAATGTCAATGTGCTTAGTTCTAGAGTGTTTCACGGGGTTTTTAGCAATACAAATTGTACTAGTGTTATCACAAAACAGTGGAACACTATCTAAATCAACCCCATAGTCCTTAAGTGTTTGAACAATCCAAAGAATTTGTGAGCAAGCGCTAGCCGCAGCTACATATTCAGATTCGGCCGTGGATTGTGCAACTGAACTTTGTTTTCTAGAGCACCAAGCAACAAGTGAATTACCAAGAAAATGACAAGCACCCGAAGCACTTTTCCTATCAATCCTACAACTCCCAAAATCAGCATCCGAAAAAGCTTTCAAAGAAACGGTTGAGGAAGAAGGAAGAAAAATGCCAAATTCTTGAGTTCCATGTAGGTACCTGAGAATCCTTTTGATGGCTTGGCGATGTGAAGCACGTGGAGAAGCTTGAAAACGTGCGCAAAGACATACGCTGAATTGTATGTCCGGTCTTGACGCCGTGAGATACAAAAGTGATCCAATCATACTTCTGTATTCTTTTTTATCGACTGGGTCACCATCTTCGTCAAGTTCAAGTGTTGTTGCTGTTTCCATTGGTGTCCGAAGAGGCTTTCATTTGTCCATGTTGAAGCGCTTAAGATGGTCCTTTGTATACTTAGTTTGATGCACAAAAGTTCCTTCTTTTGTTTGCTTGATTTGCAGCCCGAAAAAGTATGTGAGTTCTCCCATCATACTCATCTCAAATTCTGAACTCATCATAGCTGAAAACTTGGACACGAGATCATGGGTAGCACAACCAAAGATAATATCATCCACATACACTTGAACGAATAATGAGTCATTGCCATGCTTAAGTACAAAAAGAGTTTTATCAACCTTGCCCATGGTAAACCCCTTTTCAAGTAAGAATGGTTTTAACCTATCATACCATGCTCTAGGGGCTTGTTTTAGACCGTACAAGGCTTTGGACAGTTTGTAAACATGATTAGGAAAATTCGGATTTTCAAAACCCGGTGGCTGCTTAACATAAACCTCCTCCTCTATGTAGCCATTAAGAAAAGCACTTTTAACATCCATTTGATATAACTTGAAACCTTTAGATGCAGCAAATGCTAATAAAATTCTTATAGCTTTTAATCTAGCAACAGGAGCAAATGTTTCATCAAAATCTAGACCTTCAATTTGAGTGAAACCTTGAGCAACCAACCTAGCTTTATTCCTAACCACAACCCCATCCTCACTTTGCTTATTTTTAAATACCCATTTAGTTCCAATTAATGTGTGACCTTGAGGTGGAGGTACAAGTTTCCAAACATTATTTCTTTCAAAATTTTCTAACTCTTCTTGCATGGCATTAATCCAAGATTCATTAGTGAGTGCGTGTGATATATCCTTGGGTTCAAAAGAAGCAACAAAAGCAGAATGAGCATGAGAGTTTGGATCGCAAAACCTGGACCGAGTGACTCGTTCATGCAAGCTTCCAATGATTTGTTGTGGAGGATGACTTTTGAGTACTCGGAGGGGAGTAGACACTTCACAAGCACCTTCTTCTTCATGTTCGGACCTTTGATTAGGAGAGCTTGTTGACTGAGGAAGGTCCGAACCAGCAGTAGTGACTGTTGGTGCTGGTTGTGGTGCAAAATCAGCAGCTTGATCGTTATTTACTTCCGAGTTTTCCGGCAGCAGCACCACTTCTTCATCTTCTTCAATAAAAATACTCTCCCCCTGCGGATATGGATCTGGACCTGCAATATCGGAGCTAGTACTTGGGCTAGCTTCATCAAAAGAAACCTCGCAAGTCTCCACAATTTTGTTAGTGTCAAGTAAAAGCACACGGTAGCCTCTAGTATGAGATGGATAACCAAGAAACATGCCATCAACAGATCTAGCTTCAAATTTATCAAGATTACCATGTTTCTTAACAAAGCATTTGCATCCAAAAACCCTAAAGTGTGTAACACTAGGCCTATGTCCAAACCGGAGCTCATACGGGGTTTTACCAAGCTTAGTACGCAAGAAAACACAATTTGAGACATAACAAGCGGTTGCAATTGCATCAGCCCAAAATTTCCTAGGAGTTTAATTTTCATCAAGCATAGTCCTAGCCATCTCAACTAAGGTCCTGTTCTTTCTTTCTATGACACTATTTTGTTGTGGTACATAGGGTGAAGAGTATTGATGATCTATTCCATTTTCAGCACAAAAGTGATCAAAGGATTGGTTTTTAAATTCAGTTCCGTTATCACTTCTAATTGCTTTTAATGATTCTGGGTGATCAATAGATAATCTAAGAAATAAAGTTCTAAAATGACTAAAAGCTTCATTCTTAGATGCCATAAAATAAACCCAAGAATATCTGGAATAATCATCAACAATCACAAGCACATACCATTTACCTCCGAAGGATTGAACACGTGCCGGACCTACTGTGTCAAGATGTAAAAGTTGTCCCGGTTCAGCTATCATGGTCATTGTGAGAGGAGCATGTGAACCTGCAAAAAACTTAGCATGTCTACAAGAAGAGCACACAATATCATTGTCCTTTTTAAGCTTCGGCAGCCCACGTATGCGATCGAGAGCACTAACACGAGTGAGATGATCGAAGCCTATGTGACCAAGTCTACGATGCCAAAAATATAGATCCCTTGTATCATTAGCAACTAGACACCGATGCTTAGAAGTTGACAAATCAAAATCAGCTTTAAAACCTCTTCCAAACCTAGACATGTTAAACAAAAGCTCACCTTTTGAATCTACAACCTTGCAGAAATTTTTAGCAAAGCTAACCTCTAGATTTTCATCTAGCAATTGTGAAACCGAAAGCAAGTTGTATTTCAAATTTTTAACAAGTGCCACATCTTTCAAAGTGTAGAGATTGTTTACTCTAACCGAACCTTTAGCAATTATGGGAGTAGAAGAGTTATCGGCAAAAGTAACATTTTCTACACGTGACACAAAAGAGAGAGAGGAGAACCATTCTTTGTTATCGGTCATGTGGCGTGAGAAACCTGAATCCACAATCCAAATGTTCTCCTTCCTCAAATGTGAAACCTACACAGCAGCACAATAGGTCGATGACTCAATACTGGGGTTAGTTAAAAGACTTTTAGGAATTCAGTACTGAGTCACACGACGTCCAGCAGGAATAACACGCGAAAGCTGAGAAGGTACAGCAGGTTTATGAGCCAAACATCGAAAATTTTTGTTCCCAACTACTAACTTAGAAGATGTGTTATATGTAGCACAAAAAACAGTAGGTCCGGGAGCAAGTTTTTGACTCATTACAGCAGGTTGCAAGCTCCGAACATTCGGTCTAGCAGATTATGCTTGGTTGTTATGTGATCTAGCAAGTATTCTTTGTTTCTTATCGTGTTTAGCTAGTCTATAACAAAAATCCATGACATGACCATCTCTACCACAGTAGGTACAATGAAAAATAACCTTATTATCATGTCTAGATGAGCAAGCAACACTTTTATTAGAACCCGAATGGGACAGTACTCCTGCAGATTTGAAAATCACCTCTTTTTGTCTAGGAGCTGTTTGAATCAAACCGCTTCCTAATGACTTTACAACTTTAGGTGGGTGTGCCTTAGCATGAGCATGAGAATTTAAACCTAAACCAGTTTTATCATTAAAAGACTTGGAAGAATTCAGCAGCAAGTTTAGGTTCTTATTTGCATTAGAAAACCGATCTAGTGTCCTATGCATGTCATCAAGTTTATTGGACAGATCAAAGCAGTTTTCACATGAAGTTTTTCCTTTTAGTTTGCAATTTGAACAATATTTAACTTCATGCACACGTAAAGCACTGTTCAAAATAGAAATCTCATTCATAGCATCATTTAGTTTCTTATTCAGATCATCACATGAAGAACAATGCAAATCAATTGTAGAACAACAAGAATCTTTCAAATTTTTATCATTAAGTGCAGCAAGCTCTTTGTTCTTTTCAATTTCAAGTTCAAGTTTATCAAGTGTAGATGCGTGTGCACTTCTTAAAGAGGATAATTGTTCATAAATCAAATCACATGAGGAACAAGAATCATCACTAGGAATCAAAGTTTTTAAACGATTAATTTCAGATTCTAGTGATTCAATTGTAACAGCATTGTTCCTAAGTTTTTTATCCTTTTTCTTTAATATAACAGTGGCACGAGAAATAGCATCACACATTTCTTCGCAAGTGGGACATACCTCTTCATCGTCGCTGTTGTGTTCTGCCTCCTCGGAGCTTGAACTTGACTTGCTCGCCATGCAGCACATATTTGCCATAGCTTCTTCATCTTCATCACTACTGGTGTCCACATCACTTGAGCCGAAATCTTGAAGTGCAGAGATCATACTATGCACTATGTTGCGCATTGATAAATCTTTCTTCTTCTTATTCTTTGCAAACGATTTCTTCGGCCTTGTTTGCTTTTCTTCACGTGAAGTCGGACCTGAAAGGTTAGTGCACTCCGTACGAAAATGTCCTGTCTTACCACATTCAAAACATCGTTGAGGTCCGGAGCTTTCTCTCCTTCTAGTTCTCACATTTTGCAATGCTTTTGAGAACCGAGTAGAGATGAGTGCAAGCTCCTCCTCTAGAAACTCTTTAATCTGTTCAAGGGTTAGATAGGACAGCAAAAAGAGTGCACCACTAGATGATGATTGACTAGAACTAGACATGTCACGTTGCGAAACAAATGCAATAGACTTGTTGGGGTTTTTACGTGAGATGATGTCAATTTCATGAGTTTTCAATTTAGAATAAAGCACGTCTAAAGTAAGAGAACTCATGATAGTATATTCACGGATAGATGTAACTTTCATCTCCCAAATTGACATATCTAATGCTCCTAACAATTGTCTAGCATTTTCAGCATCTGAAAAGTTAACATTGACACGACACAAGTTGCTGAGAATTTTATTAAAGCGAGCAAAAAGGTTGTCAATTGACTCACCGGGTTGCATCTCAAAACGCATGTATTCTTTCTTGAACATATCTTTCCTTACCTCCTTGATCGCATTGGATCCTTCATGGTAGTCACAAAGAGCTTTCCAAACATCATATGCAGATCGGAGGTGTGCAACACGGTCGAAGTCGCTTTGAGTCAATCCTTGGATGATCAAGTTGCGAGCCTTGTTGTTGTTGTCAACATCTCTCATGTTCGCAGCCGTAACTTGATCGTTGGGTGGTACATCGAAGTTCCGGTAGACCTTTTCCCATATGGCGAAGCCTTGCGCCTGTATGTAGGCCTCCATCCGCGCCTTCCAAACCTGAAAATCGATGCCATTGAACACACAATGTTTTGCGGAGTACTTCTCCATGATGGTTAGTCAAAACACGTACAAATCACAAAGATTAGAGCACCTTGGCTCTGATACCAATTGTAGGATTGAAGAGCACGTGAAAAGCTACCAGAGGGGGGTGAATGGTAGATTTAAACTTTTTGCAGCGGAAACAACAAAAACCCCTCAGCAAAAAATCAATCGGTTAAAGAAACCATGTGTGCAAGTGTTTTCAAACGTGTTCAACCGTGATAAATCAAGTAGAGAGGTATAGAATCAAGTCACGGATCTAATGCATCAAGAATCACTTGAAAACACGAAGTAAAACTTGAAATACGATCAAAACATTAAACGAGGATCAATCTGTTCTACCCGATATAAAACAGATCTGCAACGCTGCAAAGAAACTCGTGTATCTCAAAAACTACAGATCCGAAGATCGTGAAAATTTCACATATGATATATAATTGAGTTTTGAAGACAACCCAAAAAGAATCACGTCAATCGGATCTGTAAAACTCGAGTTATGAACGAAACACCGAAGCAACGTCGGTCTGTCCAGAAACTCGGCGAGAAAGACTTGACGAAAAACAAGTCGGACGAACAAGGCACAAAAGCTCATCGAAACTATGAACTTTATTCAATAGAAACACAAGAGGAACAGCCCAAAGTCTTGCACACACGAGACTTGGCCCCCCTTGCTTATATAACCAGCCCTAAGGCCAACTCAACTCAAACTAGGACTCCTACTCCTACTTGGATTCAAACTGTAACTTTCCAATACTGCTCAAGACTCTTCTATACGCAGATAGAAGCAATCTTAAGACTTCCAAACACTTTAGGAACGTCCCAAACATTCCTAAAATAACTCAAATTCGTGACCCAAACGAAATCCTATCATAACCAACTCAAAACTTTCCATATTTGAGTCAAACACGACTCAGCCGCAGCCTGAGTCCATAACCTAGTCGGTTAAACCTTTCCGACCAATTCTTTACGTCCACATCTCTTCATCACGCCTTGGAACAATGTTGCCACGTCCATGCACTCCTTGCACACGGGCAAACACCTTCCAACGACGTACACGCAACCTTCATATGCACTGCGCTTGATCCAAACATGCTGCGCGACCTCCCGATCAACTCAACCACAGCTCCTCCCGAACTTGGTTGTTGGAACCTCATCTCCTCCCTGAGACTAGTCCAAGGATCCCGTCACCAGCCATGTCTTGAACTCAAGCAACACCTGCACATGAATAAACAACCAATTCTTCCGAGCACAAGTCCTCGACTTGACTCACGTTAGTTCGAAAACCACAACACCTTACATGAGCACGTCACATAAGCATGTTGCAAACCATATCAAATGATAACAGCCATAACCACCAAAACACACCAAAAACTTAGCAAATTAATACTAAGCAAACCTTCCCATAAAGCAAGTTTGAAACATTGCGAGTTAAAAGAAAAAAACAAGATGCTGCAGTTCTACGAGTTGAACTTCACGGGAGCTCCCTAAAAACAAGCTCCGGACCTCACAGAAGCTCTTCGGACCTTGCAGGAGCTCTCCGGACCATGCGTCGGACCTTGCCAACACTTGGCGGACCTAACAAAGAACTTGTCAGACCTTGCCACAGAAGAATGTTTTGGCAATATTCAAAACTTTGAATGTTAATGCTAACATTTATCCTAATTGCCAATGTATTCAGCACACATAGGTCTCACACCCTAAAGCATCACTAGTGATCGGGGAACATGGAACACATGCAAAACCTTGCAGCAAACGGCGGGAAAAGGGGGTTCACCGGAGGACCAATCCATTTTTGCCACCGCCGGCGATTTATCGTCGCCCAGGGCGTGTGGTGGACGCTTTGCTGTGGTATTTGGCGTGGGAGAGCGCTAGTATGGTGTGATGCTATGGCTTGAACCAAAGGAAGAACGATGAACCATGTTGGAAGAATTTCCCGTTTGGTTTTGATCGGTTTTCACGTGTACCGGCGCCAAAACACAAATTTCGGCAACCGGCGACGGGGAAGAGCAAGGGGACTGTGGTAGCATGATCTACACACCTTGGCGCACCTTACAGAGGTGTTGGTCGTGCGGGAGAAGCGTTGGAGCGGCTGGAAGACGTGGAGCAGTGAGGTGCGACGTCGGCTCTGTTTGGCCGGTGAAGAACAACTCGGGCACTGCGAGGGGAGGCCACGGACGAGCTGAGGAGTGGTGGAGCACATCGAGGAGTCGCTGAATCAGCTTGTGGGTGGCCCAGCTAGGTGCTCGCGTCGCTGGATGCTGATCGGCGCTGAGGAACCGAGGGCAGTGGTGTAGCTCGGGTTGCAGCCGTGCGCTCGAGTAGAGGGGTTGTGGAGGCTGCGGTGTAACGTGGATAAGAGAGAACAGGCACTCGGCTGCCACTTTGATCACCACGCGCATGAACCGACGTCAAAAGCAAGCGAGAAAACAGCTCGGTGAAGCTTCGGGCGGGGGTTCAACCAACAGCTGGCACCCTGTGATCAACCGAGGGAAATAGAGAGAGGGAAAAATGAATTCGTGAGGCTGACTGCTGTGTCCCACCACATTATTTTCTTATCAAAATTTCCCACCAACTACTCATAATTGAATGCCTTACTTCACCCCAAAGCCAAGGTTTGAAATGTTGAATTCAAGTAGTTTGAATTCTGGTGTGAAGTTTGAATTGGGTATGGCCATTTAAATTTGAAATGAAATTTGAATTCTCCTTTTTGTATTGTTCCAAAAACATAGCAAACCAACTCCAAAGTTTCTGATTTTTGGCATGGATGCTAATTCAAATGTGGAGAACATATTTGTGGAACCAAATTTGCAAATGGAGGAAACTGGAATTTGAAACTGAATTTTAAATTCAGATTAGAGGGCTTCCTCTTTTAATTCCAAACAAATATTAAAACCCCTCCAAATGAGCTAAAATTTGGAAGGTTGAATGTTTGGAATATGAATATCCAAGTTATGCATTTAGATCTCCATGTTTGGAAGTTTTTGGGAAGTTTAAATCCTCACTTTGAACTTACACCGTTATAATTCAATGTTTTAATTGTCCTCCTTTTTCCTAAGTGTACATGAGCTGAATTTTCTTGCTACCACTTTTTGGGGATTTTACAATCGCCTCATCCTTGGACCCTTCCTCGTAACTCTCTCCTGCACACAGCTCAAATATTGCGACCGTGAGCACGATCGCTCAGCAAGGCTTAACCGACAACACTAATCATGAAACTCTAGATGCAGGGATGTGCAATATAGGAAAAGATATTGCAATAAAGACACGCTTACATGTTAATCCTTACTTTCAGTTTTATAGAAACAGTTTAATGTGCCTTAGGCAGCCCTCACATCGGACGTCCACAATCAAACAAGAATGCTTTCCTCTGATGTGGTGATGCCCAAAGTTGAAAATAGACTTAATGAGCTCTACATTTACAGCATACATGGTAACAAGACAATATTAATTCAATAAAGCACATTCATCTGGCTTATTTCACTTCTTACTACGTCATAGAACAATGAACAAGTGGTACTCAAATAACCGTGAGAGACGGTGATTGCAATCAGGAGACACCCGGACAACACGTCACATAACCCACTTTCAGAAGTGTGGTGCTTCACACCTTCCTACTCTGTTGTATGCAACAACCTTTCAAAGGAAACCCAAATGTCGAACCGGTCCATCCGTAACGGGCAGGAGGTCCCTGCGTGGAGCGTGACTGTGCCCACCGGCAGATTTACACATTGCTACCCTCAACCCACTCCTATAAGATGGTTGGGTAAGCCTCGGCGCCCAGTTTAACCAATTACATCAGTTTCCTGCTTATGTCAGTATGCCATCCGGTACTGTTCGAAACTTGTCCATCAGGACCGCACACGACTCGGTCCTCAATCGACACCAACAGGGCTACACACGTGAGACCTCCGCTCACTGCATCCTATCCCCCCTGCTAGGTCTCAGTTTCACATTCTCAAACCATTCTCTACTTATTTCCATCCCGTGTGATAAAATCTGACCTCGCAAGTAGATTCCAACTACTCGACTTCTACCAAGATTCTAAGAACATTAGCATGGAATTCTATAACGTCGAGTTTTTAAACTACCCAGCCCCTCATAGGATTTTAAGTCATGCAAGTGGAGTTTCAATCACCCCAACTCTAATGGAAGCAATTCAACCTAGACATAAGTGATACAAATGAAAACTTTGCAAAAGGTAACTAAATGCAAACTGGGGTTTGCCTGGTTGCGAGTCAAAAGGAAAGTTAGCTTCTAGTGGGAGGACGTCCAACGGCTCCGGCGTGTCCTCAACTTCGGTCACTATATGCAATGTAGCAAAATATATGTATAAGTGCTAGTGATTTATAAGAGATGAACTCCTATTACTAGCTACTGCTGTTTAGGTTCCTTAATTTGACTTGGGATTTTTCCAGCGGATACTAGATTCTATAAGGATGATCTGAGCAAAATTTGGAGAAATTCCATTGGACCTTGTGGTCTCCAAAATTCCTACAAGTCCAAGGATTCTCTGGATTTTGATCCCAAATGTGAAGTTTATACATGGCTAACAGTGGAACATCTAATTAGAGTAGGTCTCTATCGTTCTAACAAAATTTGTTTCACCATTTCTGGAGATACCTACAGGGAGATATGAATTTTTGAAGTTGGTGAATAATTCTGGAAAAGTTTCTGTTTGTGTTGCAATTTTCAAATGAAGGCTGAACTTGGGAAGACAATTTAGCCTAGCAAATGAACTCCAAGGAAGCTCCAATCATTACAGGAGATCACTAATATTATGAAAAGTCTTCTGGCCAAATTTAAGGACATTCCATAACAGGGATCTTCTGGAATTAATTCCCAAAATTTAACTTTGATGAATTTTGGAGAAAATTCCAGAGATCCTCAGACCAAATTCTTTGAATTTCTGCAAAGTACTGACTGAGAGGAATTCAAAAAAATTTTTCAAAAATTTTGGACATCCCTACAGAAAGTTATGGAGGTTTGAAGTTTGAACCATTTTTCTGGAAATCAATTTTATGATTTTTAGCTAATTTATTTAACCCTGAGATAACCTACTATTAATCCCTCTAAATCAGCTCCAAAAATCCTAAAACTTTTACTGGAGATCAGGAACTAGAAAAAGTATTTTCTGCCCAAATTTGGGAATTTTTCATAGAGAATCCTTCCGGGAATTAGTCCCTAGAACATTTAATAAAATTAGTTCCACAGAAAATACTGGGAAATTTCATGGTAAGAACTTTGTTCCTCTGTGAAGTACTATTTATGAGGATTCCAACAAAATTTGTTTCACCCTTTTTGGAGTTTTCTACACAAAGTTATGGGCTTGCAAAGGTTGGCCAATTTCTGGATTTAATTCTCTACAGAAAAGTCCTTCACCGGCTGACAGTGGGGGCCCGCAGTCAGACTCTTCTTCTACCTCTTGACAGTGAACTCGAGCGCACACAGAGCCGGATAATGGCGCGCGTTGTTCTCCCTCGTTTCTCAACTAAATCGGCTCCAAGTTTTGCACTACACGACGGTTGGAACATGGCGCAGCTGCCGGGCAAGGTCTCACCTCATGAAAACAGCCGGAAACAGGTCGGCACCGTTGGCGGCGCTCGGTGGTGCGGAATCGACACGTTCCAGTGTGTCCAAAGCCGATTTCAACCACGCAAGCTGCCATACAGCATCCCTAGAGCGCGTGGAACATGGAACGCATGCCAATCGTTGCAGCAAACGGAGGAAAAAGGGGGTTCACCAGAGGACCGACCCGTTTTTGCCGCCGGCGGTGAATTCTCGTCGCCCGGGGCGTGGGATGGACGGTTTTCTTCGGTCTTCGGTGTGGGAGGGTGCAAGGGTACAAGGTTGCTTTGGTTTGAACCGAAGGAAGAACAATCAACCCGTTTGGAAGAATTTCCCGATTTGCTCACGCTCGGTTCTTCACGTTCGCCGGCGCCAAAATGTAAATTCCGGCAAGCCGGCAGTGGGGACAAGCAAGGAGAGGTTGGGAGCATGATTCACACACCATGGTGCACCTTAGGGGGTGTTGGTCATGCGGGAGAGGCGCTGGACCGGCTGGAAGACGAGGAGCAGTGAAGCGACATCGGCTCTGTTTTGCCGGAGGAGAAAATGGTTGGCACGGATCGGAGAAGGCCGGACATGAGCTGAGGAGCGGTGGAACACGTCGAGGAGAGGATGGCACAGCTCCTAGAGGGATCAACCGGCGCTAGGGAGGACCAGCGGCTGATCAGCGACGATCACAGAGGTGGCATGCATGTTTCTCTCGGTGAGCGCTCGAGCAAAGAGGCTGAGGGAACTTTGGTTGGAGGCAGAGAAGAGAAATTAATTTGGGCAGCTGTGGTGGATAGCAATCACCACGCACGAAGTTGCTGCCTTCGGGAGCAAGTTGTGGAAAGCTGCTCGGTCGAAGGAAAGGCACAGCTTGGTGGCAGCTCGGGTGTGCAACTCGCACAGAAGCAAATTTGCCACTGTAATTCATGTGTCACTGCCATGTGGGCCCCACCGGACCTAATAGCTCTGATATTTTCCTCCAAATTAAATCCTTTGTTTCCTTCCAAAGTCATGGTTTGAAATCTTTGGATTCAAATGATTTGAATTCTAGTGTGGAATTTGAACTGATTTTGGTTATTTGAATTTGAATTGGAATTTGAATCTTCCCTTTTGCATTGTTCCAAAAACATAGCAAACCAACTAAAATAATTCCGAATTTTGGCATGGCTGCTAATTCAAATGTTGAGAACATTGTGGAACCAAATTTGCGAATTGAGAAAGTTGGGATTTGAAACTGAAATTTAAATTCAGATTCGAGGGCATCCTCTTTTAATCCCAAGCAAATAGTAGAAACCCTTCAAATGAGCTGAAATTTGAGAGGCCTAATATTTGGATTATGAAGACCCTAGTTATGAATTTGACCTCCATGTCCGGAAGTTTTTGGGAAGTTTGAATCATCACTTTGAACTCACACCGTTATAATTCAAAGTTTTAATTCCCCTCATTGTTTCTAAGTGTAAACGTGCTGAATTTCTTGCCACCACTTTTTGGAGATCCTACACCCGCGCGCCGCCGCCGCCGCCCACCCCGGCCTCCCCGTCGCCACAGCCACCCCGGCCGGCCGTCCCGCCCCCAAGTGTCCCGCCCCGGCCCG
Organism: Neostapfia colusana; assembly: GCA_030760725.1. Lineage (NCBI taxonomy): Eukaryota > Viridiplantae > Streptophyta > Magnoliopsida > Poales > Poaceae > Neostapfia > Neostapfia colusana. Next base: position 55,108,565 of record JASWHV010000014.1, on the reverse strand, counting down.
ACCGCCCTGCCGCAAACCCGGCCTCCCCGCGCGCCGCAGCCACCAGCCACACCGACCTCCCCACGCGCCGCCGCCCCGCGCGCGCTGCCGCTGCCCCGGCCGGCCTTCCCGCCCCCGAGCGCCCTGGCCCGGCCGGCCCCCTGCCGCCGGCCCCGACCGCCCAGCTGCAGACCCAGCCCCTTCCTGACCGGGCGCCGCCCCGCCCCGGGCCATTGAGGTTTTTTAATTAGTTTTAATTAATTAGCTTATTTCAGTTTAGTTTAGTTTACTTTAAATATATAGTTGTAATTAGATTATTATAATTAGTTTAGTTTGCAGTTATGTTTTAATTAGTTTAATTTAGTTTAATTACATTAAATTAGTTTAGTTTAGCTTATTCACGACGGCGCATCGGCACCGTCGTGAATAAGTGCCTAACTTACACCCGCGCGCGGCCGTCGCACTCACTCATTCGACTCTCGCGCCGCCGCCGCTCTCCGCTGCTCCCACGCAGTTGCCTGCTCGCGCCGCCGCCCGGTCCCGCCCGCCGCCGCTGGCTCCCTACCCGCCCCGCCCGTCGGCTCCCTGCCCTGCCCGCCCCGCTCGACGGCTCCCTGCCCGCCCCGCCCGCCGGCTCCTTGCCCGCCCTGCCCGCTAGCTTACTATTGTTTAAATTATTTAATTGTTTATTTTGTTTTGAATTGTTCAATTAGATTATAATTAGTTAATTGATTGATAATGAGTGTGTACTATTTATACGTATATTAACGGGTTTGGAGACGGTCCGACCCGGCACGGCCCAACACGGCACGGCCCAACCCAGCCCAACCCGGCACGGCCCAATGTGACTCGACATGGCACGGCCCAATCCAGCCCGATCCGGCACGACCCAACCTGGCAAGGCCCAATCCGGCTTGTCCCGGCATGGCACAGATGGTTTGTGAGGGCCATCGACAGGACCTCGTCGAGTGGTGCCGTGGTATGCGGCACCCAACAGCACACGGGTCGAAGAAACACATCACATTACATAAATCATTTGCGGAAGCGTACAAAAGTGTTTTACAAATACTTATCTCAAAATAAGCTACAGCAGAAGACTATAACTCTCACGACTCATTTCTAAACTAGCAACAAAGAAACAGTCCAGCCCGCAGACGTTTCTTACTAGCAACATGAAGACAAACCGCAGCGGCGAGGATGCTCTTTGAGTAAGCACTCGGAGGTTACCGAGTCTCATCGGCATCCCTTCATAAGCATGAAGTCAAACCTGCAAAACAACTCGGATAGCATCTGTGAGCACAACGCTCAGCAAGACTTAACCATCACCCTAAACATGAAACTCTATGTGAGGTTATGAACCTAAAGTAGGATGACATAATGCATAATAAAACTCGCCTAAAAGTGAATCCTTACTTTCAGGTATTATTTGCAGCAATTTTAAGTAACCTTGGGCACGCCACATCGGGAGTCCACAATCAAACAAGAAACGTTTTCCCCCGATGTAATTTGCTCACGACATAAAAGAATCGAGTTTGCACTAGCTAATCATCAAAGATGCAATACAAAGCTAGTATGAAACTTCAAACAAATGTGATTAGTTCCTTTCTCATGCAAGTTCTTACTACATCACGACTGTGAGAACAAGTATGCTCGGTCCATTCCGCGAGCGATGGTGATTCGAATCAATAACACCCGGACTACACGACAAGTACACCCATACTCGACGTTGCCTACAGCAACCATCACTGACGTCGTACGTGGCAGCCTTTCCCCCGTTTCACCCCCGTTGAATCGATCAAGTCGCCCCTTACAGTATCCACTCTCATGGTGCACCTGCCGACATGAGATGTCATGAGAATGTTCCCCACATACTGCACACCGGCCGTCTCGCCTGAGGCGACCCGAAAAGGCTCAACGACAACTTCCCGAGGTACATCGGTTTACTAGGTCCCATAAGACCAGCATGAGTCTGGTACACAACTCAAACTTGATCAACAGGGACGCATACGGATCGGTCCTTGACTGACACGGACAGGTCTATAGCACCGAGACCCCTATGTCCTGCTGCCCCTACAACCTTCCGGTCTCAATTTTAACATGCTAATTCATTTATGAACCAATCCCGTATGCCTCTGTTATTCCTGAACATGCGAGTAGCATCTCACCACTCAACTTCTACCGAATCTTACTTAAGCATGGCAGTTCTACACTGTGAAAGACACCTACCCAATACTCCATGGGTTCATTTGGTTATGCAAGAGGAATATCAAACACTAGACCTAATGCACAGTTCATATCTTAACCGAAAGTGAATACAAAATAAAACTTAACAGCTGTTAAATGTAAACCAGAGCTTGCCTGTTTTGCAGGGTAGTCGTATATAATCAGTTAGTGATCTTGGTTCATCAACTCTTGATTCTCCGGAGTATGACCCACTTCAATGAATCGCTCCTTTGAATCCCCTTCGTCGTGAATCCTAATGAAATGTATATGCAAAATTTTTACGGAAAGTAATGGAAAGAATTATAGAATGGATTTCTTAGGAACAGAGGTTGTGTGGAAAGGCCAAGAATGGCTTGGTTTGCCTCTCTTGTGCAAGGAAACAGAAATGAACTAAATTGATCTTAGTGTTGTAGCTATATACTAACTACTTTCCCTATTGAACATAATAGATGAGCTGAAAAGAATTGGATGCAACTGAAGAACAAGAACTCCAATGGTCTCAAAACTTTTACAGCAGGTTCTATACTACCTAGGGATTTAGCTTGCCAAATTGCAGCTAATGTGGAGTCAAATTATGTTCTCTATAATTCTCACAATGTCTCTCTTGTATTTCCACCTATACATAAGTATGGATAATAAGAACAGGGACTTCAAGGGCTCAACTTGAGCTGATAGTTTACATTTGAGTTCTTGATCACAGGAAAGTAATTTGGTCCAAAATTCAGCCCTTTTACTTGAGTAGTTCTCCTAGAACAATTATTTAAGCATTTCTACTCAAAAGAATTAATTCTGGAGTACTGTGCACTTTCATGCCCAATTTAGTGAACTACAATTTCAGGTATGTCTCAGAGTGTTTGCCTAAATTTTCCTAGATTTTCAAGTGGGAAACATTTTCTGAAAATGTTTCTGGACTCTTATGAACTCACATTTTGTATTTAGCAAATTGAACACTCAAATGATCTTCAAATGAGTTGAAAATTTGCTAGAAGGTAAACAATATGATAAAGAATATTCTGGCAAAATTTGAGGATTTTTGGATAACACAAACTCCCTCGATAATTCCTTTTCAGAAAACCTTCAAAGAATTTTACAGAATTATATATTGACTTTTCAATCAAATCTGAGTTCTTATTTGCATAGACTTTTGAAAAATGAATCCAACGCAATTGGAATCACTCAAATTGGAGGTTTCTACACAGAGATATGAATTTCCAAAGTTTGAGCAATCTATGGAATTGTTTTTCTACTGCAAATTCTACTGGGCCCACTATTTAAATGCCAGCCACTCAGAAGTCAGCCACACCGGGCCGCAGCATTTTGGGCGCAGCCACATCAGATCCCCGAGCCACAGCTGATCTCTAATTTAAAACTGAGCCGCTGACAGACGGGGCCCACGGCCTTCTTCTACCTCCGGCCATCTTCCGCACCCGCGCGTTCCCCCTAGTCGGAGTAAACCGGTGCTCGCCGGACCGCCGCTGCCGGCCACCGCTCGAGCTAAGACTCGCCGCCAGGGGGTTTGCGATGTCAAGGAACACGATGGTGAGGTGTTCTGGGGCTGCCGGTGACCGGAAGATGGCCGGCGACGTGTGGCGGCCTCAGTTGAACTTCGGCATCGTCGGCCGGGGTTCCTAGCCCGCCAAAAGCTCAACTACTTAGCTCTACAGCATCATGGCACGACTAGGAAGCTCGACAAAGTCTAAAATGGCTCTGGAACGGCCGCAAGTTGGTCGTCACCGTGCGACCGATCGTATCTGCCATGAACGCCCTTGATCGAGCTCAAAATCCGTCATTCCTAGCCGGTTTCATGCAACGGATGCTAAAGGGATTCTGATCGCCAGCTAGTCCAGCACCTATGTGCAAGATTTGATGACCTATGGAGGATCAGAGAGGGGGAATTTGAAGGTTTCGTACCGGATGCTCGGGTTGAACTCGTCGGAGCAAAAACATCAAATTGGCCGACGATGATCCACGGTTTTCTCCAAGAATTGGAGGAGAGCCACACCACAGTAGCACGCTCCCGTAGCCGTGATCGCTCCGCCGTGAAAACCCCTGTGGAGGGCTGTCCACGGGCGCCCAATCGTCGGTTGAAGCTAGGTCACCGCGGAGGGAACAGTTGTAGGGCAAGGGAGGCCGGAGTTCGCTCATTTCCATGTCAGGGAGGTGTGTACTGAGCTCGGGGTTCTGTATAGAAGCTCGGCAAGGAGAGGGTGCGAGTGTTCTGCCGATTTTCCCGATCACGCCGAGGAGCTGAGGGAAGAACTGGTTCTGCTCGTGCGCTCGCGAGGAGAGAAAGCCAACGAGTCTTTGCTCGAACTGAGGGGGGAGTGATCATGCCGAGGCACGAGGAGGTCTTTACTTGGTCTCCAGCGCGTGGAAATGGGAGCAGGAGGTGGCGCTGTTGCTTCTCCTCTCGGTGGCACACGAGCAGCTCAGTCGGTTGGAGAATAGAACAGAGACAGTGCAATTGTTTGCTTCATGAGCAAGTTTTGATCTTCAACTCAATGACATGTGGGTCCCCCACTTCTCTCCTCTCCAAAAGATCTCCTCATGTTGATCTCCCCAATTTCCACAATTCTGAGTTTGAAAGGTGGGCTAGAATTTGAATTCACCAAATTCAGTTTGAATTTGCATGACAAATTTGAATTTGGTTGGAGTTTGGAAAATGCTTCCATAATTCCTTTTTGGAGCCCACCCTCGACATGAAAAGTTTGTCATTAAACTTTTCCCTAATTTCCAACTCTAGAGTTGCATGGTTTATTCAAAGTTTTGGCCACCATTTGTGTGAACTTTGAATTTAAAATCTTATTTTTAAACTCTCATGCAAAGAGGTATTTAAATCCTTATTGGTTCAACACTTTCAAATAAAAATGTGAGCCTCATTTTGGATGATCATCCATGTATCGCTTTGCAAGAAGAAAAGTTTTAGCAAATCCCATTTTTCATGCCTTTGCCAAACATATGAATTCAAACCTCGGTTTTATTCATACACATTTTTGGGACTTTTACATTCCTCCCCCCTTAAAAGAATCTCGTCCCGAGATTACAAAAGAAGAACGAGACGGGTGAGGTAATTACAAACTGTACAAAGCTAAAAGTTCCAGATAGTTGGTGCAGAGATAACCTTTACTTTCCCACGTCGCCTCTTCCGTGGTATGATTACTCCACAGCACTTTGAAAAATCTGATCGTCTGGTTCCTGGTTACACGGGTCTTTTCATCCAAAATCTGAACCGGTCGCTCGGTGTAGGTCAGGTCCGGTTTCTACTCGTCAATTTCCTTGGTGCGGACAGCAGCGGTGAATTTGAGGCATTTCCGCAGCTGTGATACATGAAACACGTCATGTACACCCGCTAGACTTGCCAGTAGTTCCAGCCGGTAGGCTACGGGTCCGCACTTCTCCGTGATAGCAAAAGGGCCAATAAAGCGGGGAGCGAGTTCCCCTTTACACCGAACCGGTGAATTCCCTTCATCGGGGATAAGACAAGATAAACGTGCTCTCCGACGTCAAAATGCAATGCCTACGCCTTTGATCAGCGTAGCACTTCTGTCGGGATTGTGCAACCTTCAAGTTCTCTTGTATCAACCGAACTTGGTCTTCGGCTTTGATGACAAGATCAACCCCAAACAGAACTCTTTCGCCGGACTCACACCAATTCAACGGTGTACGACACTTCCGGTCGTAGAGAGCTTCATACGGTGCCATTTTAATACTCGCTTGATACCCGTTGTTGTATGAAAACTCCACCAACGGTAAGTGATCATCCCAATTCTTACCGTGGTGGATGGCACATGCTCTCAACATGTCCTTAAGCACTTGGTTCACCCTATCAGTTTGTCCATCAGTTTGAGGGTGATACGCGGAGCTCCTAATCAACATGGTGCCTAACGAGGCATGCAGCTGCTCCCAAAACCGAGCAACAAACAGCACAACCCGATCTGAAATGATAGTCTTCGGAACACCATGTGAGCATATAATCCTCGAGATATATAGTTCCGCATATTGCCTTGCTCGATAATGAGTGTTCACCGGTATGAAATGAGCTGATTTCGTCAACCGGTCGATGATCACCCATATCGAGTCATGCTTCTGGGATGTGAGTTGTAATCTTACGATGAAATCCATACTCACATCCTCCCATTTCCATTACGGTATCTTCAGAGGTTGTAGCGGTCCGGCTTTCCGCATATGATCAGCCTTGACCGTCTACACGTATCACACTCGGATACATATTTAGCGATTTCCCTTTTCATCCTCGTCCACCAAAATTTCTGTTTCAAATCTTGGTACATCTTGTTACTGCCGGGATGAATGGAAAACTTCGACAGGTGGGCTTCATCCAAGATCTTCTTCCAGAGTTTCATATTGCGCGGTACCAATATACGGTCGTTAAACCATATCGTACCGTTCTCATCCTTTCGGAAGCATTTCACCTCCCCGTCGTCTAGTCTTCTCCATATGTGAGACATACCTCTGTCTCTTCTTTGAGCCTCAACAATCTCTTCACAGATCGTTGGAATGAGCGCGAGATTATAAAGCGCGCCATAAGGAATGACACGGAGACTTGGTTCTTCATCTTCCAACTCAGCAATCGCCAAGTTGTGAACATGAGCTTTCCGACTAAGCGCGTTGATAACCACGTTTGCTTTTCCCGGATGGTAGTGGATCTCGATTTCATAATCTTTGATGAGCTCCAACCACCTCCGTTCTCTCATATTCAGCTCCTTCTGCGTGAAGATATACCTCAAGCTTTTATGGTCGGTGTAGAGGTGAACAAGATTACCAAGTAGATAATGCCTCCACATCTTTAACGCCAACACCACAGCAGCAAGCTCGAGATCATGAGTTGGATAATGCTGCTCATGGTTTCGCAGTTGATGAGACCCATAGGCGACTACACGCCCTTCTTGCATAAGAACACAGCTTAGACCGATGACGGATGCATCACAATATATATCAAATGGCTTCGTCGTGTCCGTCTGAGCAAGAATTGGAGCTGTTGTGAGATGTTTCACGAAAGTTTTGAATGCGGCTTCACATGCTGCATTCCACATGTATTTTGTGCCCTCCTTCAGCAGCTCCGTCATTGGTTTAGCAATTTTTGAGAAGCTCGGAATGAACCTCCGATAATACCCCGCTAAACCTAGGAAATTTCGGACCTCGTGGACTTATTTGGGAGATTCCCATTTCAGCACTTGTTCAATTTTGCTGGGGTCCACGGCAATGCCGTTTGCTGAAATAATATGGCCTAGAAAAGGCACTTGATCAATCCAGAATTCGCACTTGCTGAACTTGGCATATAACTTGTGCTCCCTCAGCCGTTGTAGAACGATATGCATATGTTCAGCGTGCTCTTCTTCAGATTTGGAGTAAACCAATATGTCATCAATGAATACCACGACGAACTTGTCTAACTCCGGCATGAACACAGAATTCATCAAGTACATGAAGTGTGCCGGAGCGTTGGTTAACCCAAATGACATGATGAGGTACTCATAGAGTCCGTATCTCGTCAAGAAAGCTGTCTTCGGCATGTCCTCCGGTCGGATCTTGATTTGGTGATAGCCCGACCGAAGATCCATGTTTGAAAATACCTTTACACCCACAAGTTGATCAAACAAGATGTCGATGCGGGGCAAAGGATACTTGTTCTTTATCGTGACAGCATTTAGAGGACGATAATCAACACATAGCCGCAGTGTCTCGTCCTTCTTTTTAACGAACAGCGCAGAGCAACCCCAAGGTGAAGAACTTGGTCGTATGAAACCCTTGCTCATGAGTTCATTCAGTTGCTAATTCAACTCTGCTAGCTCGTTATGTGCCATCTTGTAAGGCCTTCGTGCGATAGGTGTTGTACCCGGCGCATGTTCAATCTTGAACTCGACGTCCCGTTCGGGCGGCATGCCCGGTAAATCAACGGGAAACACGTCGGGATAAGTACCACTGGAATATCTTCAAGTTTAAGCGCTTCCGTGTGGTAGGCCTCTACCATATCTGGGTCTTCGCTGTCTAAAAACAGCGTGTCCTGTCTGTGAATCAGCGAGTCAATCTGGACAGTCCGGTTACCGATATTGAGAATGGCACCGTGGCGATTTAACCAAGACATCCCCAATATTATGTCTATCTTCTGCCTATCCAACATAATCAGCAATGTTGGGTAAATTTTTCCGCCCAAAAACAAAGCTGCTCGGGGAACAATCTGATTAGCAGAGATGTTTCCTCCCGGTGAACGGATAAGATAACTCATTGTGGGAGTATTGGTGGATAATTGTTGCTGATCCACGCATGATTTGCTGATAAAATTGTGGGTTGCTCCGGAATCAAAAAGTACAAGCACGGGCACATCTTTGAGAGTGAACATGCCCGCTAACACCGGTGCTCCCTCCGGGACATCCTCAATTGCAAGATGTTGCACACTCCCGGATTGCAATGCTGTGATGTTGACTTGAGCAGGTGGCGGCATACCACCTGATGATGATGGTTGTATACTGTTCAACAACTTCTCCCAGCATTCCTGCCTAAAATGCCCAGAACGGTGGCAATAAGAACACGGAGGTTTCCACGGTTCTTCATTGACTGGTAGTTGAGAAGTTGATGTACTTGGCTGCAGTAATGATGCAACAGGTGTCATTCATCGCTGCGGCAAAGGTGTTGCTTCAAGACATAATTCTTGAGCAGGAAATTTGTACGGAGTTGATCTTACTGGTGCTTGCCATAGTTCATCGGATGGTGTGTGATACACCACACGGTATTTATGAGGAACAACTGGTGTGTCTTGTTACACATCATCCCGGTCCCTCTTCTCTGCTTGACACTCAAGTGTCGCTTGTTCTTGCAGCAGGGCAGCACTGATCAACTCGGTGTAATTGCCTTGATTGAACAAAGCCAACTTATCTTTTAATATGGCACTCAGGCCATAGGAAAAGTAGTCACACCTTGCAGCTTCGCTCGTTGCATAAGAAGGAGCATATTGTGACAAAAGGATGAACCGTCTGACATAATCGAGGACACTCATGTCCCCCTGCTTCAAGTCCCTAAATTCTTGCTGTTGGGCCTTGATAAAACCCATAGGAATGTGACGAGCACGGAATGCTTCATGAAATTCCGTCCGTTCTACTTGATGGCCTTCTGGAACGGTTGCGAGATAAGCGAACCACGAATTTCTGGCGGCTCCATGGAGCTGTTGAGCTGCAAACAAAGTCTTCTGATATTCATCGCACTCAAACACTCCAAACTTGGACTCCATAACCCGAAGCCACTGATCAGCTTCCACTGGTTCGTTGGCTTCCGTGAAAATTGGCGGTTGAGTCGCCAAGAAGTCCAAGCAGGCGTTCCGAGGTGGAACATACTGTTGTGCACGTTGGAGTAAGCCCTGTTGTACCAATGCTTGGAGTATTATTGTGTTCTCCTGACTTGACTCGACCATTTGAGCCATGACATCCACCCATACCGTTGATGGTGGTGCCCGTGGTGGAGTCGAGTCATCACCATCACGGCGAGAACCTTCAGCCCTACTCGGAGATTGAGTACGCACCATACTGCAAAAGAAAAATTTTGAGGGGAGTCAAAACTTGAACTCAGCAGTATGTGAAAGTGTGTAAGAGATGAACATGCTAAAACTTTATGAGAGCATAACAAAGCTTTATGTTTACACATCTTTCTAAAGCCAACATGATCAGTCCCCTATTCTGTACAGAACATACCTTTCTGTACTTGACCCAGATTTTGATCCGGTTAGAAGCTTTTTCATAACTCAAGTTGAATACGAAAGTTGAATTTAACTTCAGCATCTTTCCAACGAGTACTCACATGCCCCTATATAGTTTCTGGATCAAAATTTATGATTGTTCAAAGTTGACAGAATTTCTGGATAAAATTTGGCAGCATCTCCTTTGTATGTGGCTGTTTTCATCATAGTTGTACATACAGTTGGAGTCCAATTCTGAACAAACTATGAACTATAAAGTTGTTTCAAATTTCATAACCTTTCCGACAGTGTATCATCTGACCCTTAGAATTTTTTCTACAGAATCTTATGGCTAATTTACAGAAACATCAAGAGAGGTTTGTAGCTGTCCTGTTCTCTGAACAGTTTGCCTTCATCTGGATATTCAACCAAGTTGGCGTCTGATTTTGCTCTGGATTTCTACGGAAAGATTGTAGAGCACTTAAAAACATTTCCAGAACTGTATCATACACCTCAATTGGGTCAATCTACTAGGAGTTATGCTCTGTAAAATTCTAGAAAATTTTTTGCCAGAACAGAGCACTCTGTTTTTGGATCAAAAGAAGCCTAGCAAGTCTCTTCTTTGAAGCTTAGTTCAAATGAAGAGCTCAGTAACTAATATGTGCTTTCCAACATCAATTTTTAGTTTGAAAGTTAGTCATGAATGATTTCTTCATAGGAAAGAAGACTATCCAGTGTAATACGGTGATGATGCACTGTAAGATATATGACGGTACTACGTTGCCTCACCAAAGAAAAACCAAACCGGATTACACCGGCATATACGTATCCTTAGGTGGCACTAAAATGGCCACTCGCAAATGTGTTCTACATGTACTAAGGTTTTCTTTGTTAGTACCTACATAAAACACACTCAATCATCAGGTTCGGTATGACCAAACCTGGTATCCATACAGTTTGTACACCCGGCCGTCATCACTCACCTAGGTGTTCTCAAGCCAAACACGCCTTGAGCTACGTGTTCACATTACTGACCACGTGACGGGGTCTCCCATACTTGCCCAAAGAACGGCATGGACGGGCGTTGCTCGAATACCCCAAACGACATGAAGTGTCGTAGAGGATACTAAACCGAGTCGGTTTACCTGCCACCCGTGGGGCTCCACACTTCAGCTTGTGCGCACTGGTGGACAGCGCTTACGTGCACACCCCAAGACATAGAGCGTCCCGAGATGCACGATTTTCTGACAAAACAAATAAGTTAGGTTGCACCTTCATAATATGCTAATAGTAGTCCTTATGTGGGCCTAGTACCGTTATCTCACCGTATCCTAAGTTTTTAACGTAATATGATGCTCAATCCATGTGCTATTCCCAACGCAGCTCTGATACCACTCTGTGAAGGCCGTCGACAGGACCTCGTCGGGTGGTGCCGTGTTATGCGGCACGCAACAGCACACGGGTCAAAGAAACACATCACATTACATAAATCATTTGCGGAAGCGTAAAAAAGTGTTTTACAAATACTTATCTCAAAATAAGCTACAGCGGAAGACTATAACTCTCACGACCCATTTCTAAACTAGCAACACAGAAACAGTCCAGCCCGGCGGACGTTTCTTACTAGAACATGAAGATAAACCGCAGCGGCGAGGATGCTCTTTGAGTAAGCACTCGGAGGTTCCCGAGTCTCATCGGCATCCCTTCATAAGCATGAGGTCAAACCTGCAAAACAACTCGGATAGCATCCGTGAGCACAACGCTCAGCAAGACTTAACCGTCACCCTAAACATGAAACTCTATGTGAGGTTATGAACCTAAAGTAGGAGGGCATAATGCATAATAAAACTCGCCTAAAAGTGAATCCTTACTTTTAGGTATTATTTGCAGCAATTTTAAGTAACCTTAGGCACGCCACATTGGTAGTCCACAATCAAACAAGAAATGCTTTCCCCCGATGTAATTTGCTCACGACATAAAAGAATCGAGTTTGCACTAGCTAATCATCAAAGATGCAATACAAAGCTAGTATGAAACTTCAAACCAATGTGATTAGTTCCTTTCTCATGCAAGTTCTTACTATATCACGACTGTGAGAACAAGTATGCTCGGTCCATTCTGCGAGCAACGGTGATTCAAATCAATAACACCCGGACTACACGACAAGTACGCCCGTACTCGACGTTGCCTACAGCAACCATCACTGACGTCGTACGGGGCAGCCTTTCCCCTGTTTCACCCCTGTTGAATCGATCAAGTCGCACCGTACAGTAGCCACTCTTATGGTGCACCTGCCGACATGAGATGTCATGAGAATGTTCCCTACATACTGCACACCGGCCGTCTCGCCTGAGGCGACCGGAAAGGCTCAACGATAGCTTCCCGAGGTACATCGGTTTACTAGGTCCCATAATACCAGCATGAGTCTGGTACACAACTCAAACTTGATCAACAGGGCCGCATACAGATCGGTCCTTGACTGACACGGACAGGTCTATAGCACCCAGGCCCCTATGTCCTGCTGCCCCTACAACCTTCCGGTCTCAACTTTAACTTACTAATTCATTTATGTACCAATCCCGTATGCCCCTGTTGTTCCTAAACATGCGAGTAGCATCTCACCACTCGACTTCTACCGAATCTTACTTAAGCATGGCAGTTGTACACAGTGAAAGACACCTACCCAATACTCCTTGGGTTCATTTGGTTATGCAAGAGGAGTATCAAACACTAGACCTAATGCACGGCTCATATCTTAACCGGAAGTGAATACAAAATAAAAACTTAACAGCTATTAATGCAAACCGGAGCTTGCCTGTTTTGCAGGGTAGTCGTATATAATAAGTTAGTGATCTTGGTTGATCAACTCTTGATTTTCCAGAGTATGATCCACTTCAATTAATCGCTCCTTTGAATCCCTTTTGTCGTGAATCCTAATGAAATGTATATGCAAAATTTTTATGGGATGTAATGGAAAGAATTATGGAATGGAGTTCTTAGGAACAGAGGTTGTGTGGAAAGGCCAAGAATGGCTTGGTTTTCCTCTGTTGTGCAAGGAAACAGAAATGAACTAAATTGATGTTAGTGTTGTAGCTATATACTAACTACTTTCCCTATTGAACATAATAGATGAGCTGAAAAGAATTGGATGCAACTGAAGAACAAGAACTCCAATGGCCTCAAAACTTTTACAGCAGGTTCTATACTACCTAGGGATTTAGCTTGCCGAATGGCAGCTAATGTGGAGTCAAATTATGTTCTCTATAATTTTCACAATGTCTCTCATGTATTTCCACCTATACATGAGTATGGAGAATAATAACAGGGAGTTCAAGGGCTCAACTTGAGCTTATAGTTTATATGTGAGTTCGTGATCACATAAAAGTAATTTGATTCAAAATTCAGCCCTTTTACTTGAGTAGTTCTCCCAGAACAATTCTTCAAGCATTTCTACTCAAAAGAATTAATTCTGGAGTACTATGCATTTTCATGCCCAATTTAGTGAACTAAAATTTCAAGTATGTCTCAGAGAGCTTGCCTAAATTTTCCTATGATTTTTGGAGCTATTGATTGCCCAGAATAGATTTTTCAAGTGGGAAACATTTTCTGAAAATGTTTCTGGACTCTTATGAACACAGCATTTTGTATTTAGCAAATTGCTACTCGAATGATCTTCAAATGAGCTGAAATTTGCTATAAGGTCAAAAATATGCTAAAGAATATTCTGGCAAAATTTGAGGATTTTTGGATAACACAAACTCCATAAATAATTCCTTTTCAGAAAACATTCAAAGAATTTTCCAGAATTATATATTGACTTTCATACAAATCTGAGTTCATATTTGGATAGACCTTTGAAAAATGAACCCAACCCAATTGGAATCACTCAAATTGGAGGTTTCTACACAGAGATATGAATTTCCAAAGTTTGAGCAATCTATGGAATTGTTTTTCTACTGCAAATTCTACTGGGCCCGCTATTTAAATGCCAGCCAACTCAGAAGTCAGCCACACCAGGCCGCAGCATTTTGGCGCGCAGCCACATCAGATCCCCGAGGCACAGCTGATCTCAGATTTAAAACTGAGCCGCTGACAGACGGGGCCCATGGCCTTCTTCTACCTCCGGCCGTCTTCCACGCCCCCGCATTCCCCCTCGCCGGACCGCCGCTGCCGGCCACTGCTCGAGCTAAGACTCGCCACCAGGGAATTTGCGATGTCGAGGAACACGATGGTGAGGTGTTCTGGGGCTGCCGGTGAAGATGGCCGGCGACGTGTGGCGGCCTCAGTTGAACTTCGGCATCGTCGGCCGGGGTTCCTAGCCCGCCAAAATCTCGACCACTTAGATCTACAGCATCAGGGCACGACTAGGAAGCTCGACAATGTCTCAAAATGGCTCTGGAACGGCCGCAATTTGGTCATCACCGTGCGATCGATCGTGTCCGCAATGAACGCCCTTGATCGAGCTCAAAATCTGTCGTTCTTAGCCGGTTTCATGCAACGGATGCTAAACGGATTCTGATCGCCGGCTAGTCCAGCACCTATGTGCAAGATTTGATGACCTATGGAGGATCAGAGAGGGGGAATTTGAAGGTTTCATACCGTATGCTCGGGTTGAACTCGACAGAGCAAAAACATCAAATTGGCCGGTGATGATCCACGGTTTGTTCCAAGAATTGGAAGAGAGCCGCACCACAGTAGAGCGCTCCCGTAGCCGTGATCGCTCAGCCGTGAAAACCTCTGTGGAGGGCTGTCCACGAGTGCCCGATCGTCGGTTGAAGCTAGGTCGCCACGGAGGGAACAGTTGTAGGGCAAGGGAGGCCGGAGCTCGCTCGTTTCCGGGTCGGGGAGGTGTGTACTGAGCTCGGGGTGCTGTCTAGCAGCTCGGGAAGGAGAGGGCGCGAGTGTTCTGCCAATTTTCCCGATCACACCGAGGAGCGGAGGGAAGAACCGGTTCTGCTCGTGTGCTCGCGAGGAGAGAAAGCCAACGAGTCTTTGCTCGGACTGAGGGGGAAGTGATCACGCCGAGGCACGAGGGGATCTTTACTCGGTCTCCAGCGCGTGGAAACGGGAGCAGGAGATGGCTCCGTTGCTTCTCCTCTCGGTGGCACATGAGCAGCTCAGTCGGTTGGAGAATAGAACAGAGACAGTGCAATTGTTTGCTTCATGTGCAAGTTTTGATCTTCAACTCAAAGACATGTGGGTCCCCCAATTCTCTCCTCTCCAAAATATCTCCTCATGTTGATCTCCCCAAATTCCACAATTCTGAGTTTGAAAGGTGTGCTAGAATTTGAATTCGCCAAATTCAGTTTGAATTTGCATGACAAATTTGAATTTGGTTGGAGTTTGGAAAATGCTTCCATAATTCCTTTTTGGAGCCCACCCTAAACATGAAAAGTTTGTCATTAAACTTTTCCCTAATTTCCAACTCTAGGGCTGCATGGTTTATTCAAAGTTTTGGCCACCATTTGTGTGAACTTTGCATTTAGAATATGATTTTTAAACTCTCATGCAAAGAGGTACTTAATTCCTTATTGGTTCAACACTTTCAAATAAAAATATGAGCCTCGTTTTGGATGATCATCCATGTATCACTTTGCAAGAACAAAAGTTTTAGCAAGTCCCATTTTTCATGCCTTTGCCACACATATGAATTCAAACCTCGGTTTTATTCATACACATTTTTGGGACTTTTACATGATTTTAGTCGCAACTTATGTTTCGAGACGAGCATGAAGGCGGATTGCGACAATGACTTGTAACTTTCAACGGTGACACGTCATCTCTTTGAACTTTCAACTCTGACCAACTTACCCCCTCTTTGTCGTTCTTTCCTATCTTGTAAATGACTGAAAATGAAAATGAATAACATAACCTATTGAAATTTATTACCCGTTTCGAATCTGTACGTCTCACATGCGATAGACATGTGAGGCGTGTAGGTTGGAATTGTCCCTTTTTGGACAGCCTGAGAGTGACCGAGGATGTGCTTTTGACAAGTTAGATACGGGGTCAGGATCTGGATGTGATTTCAACAGCATAAACCTAATGTTCTCTGCTGCACCATTTTTGGGCGTGCAGTTGGAGAAGAACGGGGTTATGCTGCTGAAATTTTGTCCAGATTTGGACACCGTGTCTCGTCATAAGCACGTTACCTCGGTCACTCTTAGGTTGGTTTAGGACCTATCTGCCTAGTTGTAGGGGCCGAGACAAGACATAAGAATGTACTAATAATGATTTGTCCGCTTTGAAGGTATAACCTCAGATGTGGCTGAAGACTGGACTTGGATGTATTGTGGTTGGAAAAAAGAATGGGCATCACTAAGAGGAGTGGATCACCAGGACAGATGCTTTTATACAACGAGTTTTTTCATTGTGCAACAGCAGCAAGGTGCGATGCCCATGTACCAAATGTCGGAATGCAAATTTTTTCAACAAGGTGATGTTGATGTTTCACTTGTGTCAAAACGGTTTCATGCAAAAGTATGAGGTATGGTACTTTCACGGTGAGACACGTTCTGAAGCTATAGAAGATGAAGTGGTGGATGATAGCATGGGAGTCGATAGGATGGATGAGATGCTTGAAGCCCTAGATCCTGAGTTGACGGAGATGCTCCTACAATGGAGGTTCAAACGTTCTTTAAGCTTCTCAAAGCTTCAGAAGAGCCGCTGCATGAACACACAAAAGTGACTCTTCTTAATTTCATGACCAGACTTATGGCAATTAAGTCTAAGTATTTCTTGTCCAACAACTGTTACAATGATCTCATCAAATTGATCAGCGATATCCTTCCTCAACCGCATAAAGTGCCGAAATATATGTACCAGTCCAAGAAATTGATTTCTGGTCTTGGTATGAAATATGAGAAGATTGATGTCTGCCCAGACAACTGTATGCTTTTTTTAGAAGATGACGCCAACGAGACGAAGTGCTTACAATGTGGCAAATCGAGGTTTGTCGAGGTTGATAATGACGAAGAAGAGCGTGTACAGACTGAAGTCGCACAAAAGCAGCCTCATTACTTTCCTATCACACCTCGGTTGAAGCGTTTGTTTCTCTCGAAAAGAACTGCTAGACATATGAGATGGCACAAAGAAGGTGTACGTGAAAACCTCAGAGTCATGGTGCACCCGTCTGACGGTGAGGCATGGAAGGCGTTGGACCGCTTCGATCCAGATTTCGCCAATGATGCAAGAAATGTTCGCATCGGGTTAGCGACAGATGGCTTCTCACCGTTCAGTACAAACGCCACACCATACTCATGTTGGCCCATGTTCGCTATTCCGTACAACTTACCGCCATCTCTCTGTATGAAGTATGAATTCATGTTTCTTTGACTCATCGTTCCTGGACCAGATCATCCATGTTCATGACTCAACGTGATGTTGAAGTTGTTGATTGAAGAGTTGAAATTGTTATGGACAGGAATCAAAGCGCACGATTGTCACAAAAAGCAGAAATTCAATCTTCGAACTGCATACTTGTGGTCTGTTCATGATTTTCCAGCATACGGCATGTTTTCCGGCTGGAGTACTCATGGTCGTTTGACATGTCCGATATGTGCTGCGGACACGGAATGTTTTCGTCTTAGTCATGGTGGCAAGATATGTTACTTCGATTGTCATCAATGTTGGCTACCTCTGAAACACATGTTGAGACATTAGAGGAATGCCTTCAGAAAGAACACCGTTGCCCCAAAAGCACCACCGCAAAGTTTGAACAGGTCAGAGATATTATCCATGTTGGACAAGCTAGTGCGAGATGAAAATCATCCTGGATATTTTGTTTGTTACGGAGAGGACCACAATTGGACTTATGTATGTGTATTATGGGAACTACCGTATGTGAAGTCCTTAATTATAATGCATAACATTGATGTCATGCACCCGGAGCGTAATATGAGCGAATGCATCATAAGCACATGCTTGGATGTGATGGGCAAAACAAAAGACAATATTAAGGCTCAAAAAGATTTGGCAGAGGTTTGTAACCGTCCATGTCTTGAGCTCTCTGAAACTGGTGGCAAACCACGCGCTACTTTTTGTCTTAGACCTAAACAAAGGAAAGAAGTCTTGTGGTAGTTGAAAAAGTTGAAATTCCCAGATGGTTATGCTGCTACCCTAAAACGAGCTGTGAATGTTAAGACGGGAAAGCTCACTGGGATAAAAAGTCATGATTATCACATAATCATGGAAAGAATTTTGCTGGTTATGTTTCGGGTCTACCTTGACGATGCAGTGTGGGAGGTGTTAGCCGATCTGAGGTATTTTTATAGACAGCTTTGTGTTAAAGAAATCACAAAGGAAATGATGGAGAAGTTGGAAAATGAGATACCAGTTTTGGTATGTAAGATGGAAAAAGTTTTCCCTCTAGGGTTCTTCAACCCAATGCAACACCTCCTACTCCATCTTCCATATGAAGATAAAGTGGGCGGCCCTGTTCAATATAGGTGGATGTACCACATTGAAATAGCACTTAGGTATCTTAATCCAATGGTTCGTAATAGAGCAAGGGTTGAAGGATGCATTGCCGAAGCATTTACATTGCAGGAGATAGGCTACTTCTCAAGTGTTTACTTTGCTGAAGAACACAATGGTAATGCTCCTACGTTGCAATACAATGTCGATGAAGCACCCCCTTGTAGCGACCTCTCCATTTTTCAAACGAGAGGCACTACCGTTGGTAGTAGCATGAGCTACGATGCCACAATAGAAGAAAAGACGGTTGCTTTGCTCTATATGTACGCTAATATAGATAGGATCGACAAATATTTTAAGTAAGTGTTTGTTCACCAGCTATACTAATTGGTACAAATTTTCCATACATATATTCTAATCATTATTTTTTATTATATGTGTAGTGAGTTTGATCGCCAAAATTGGAAATCTAAGCATCAACCTACGAGTAAGCAAGTAGAAACGAAGGAACATTATGGACTAAATGGTGGGACTAACTTTCAATCTTGGTTTAGAGATCATGTATCGTTTTATTGTCTTTATTCTCATATGACTTACGAGTATTGCTCGATATAGTCTTCTAACGTCTATATTTTGGACAGTGCAAAAAAGATGCCGGTGTCCATGAGGACTTGCGTCAGCTGTCCTACGGATCCATTAAAGTTAGAAGCTATGGTTGATACAACGTCAATGGTTTTCGATTCCGTTCAACTGAATTTGAAGCTCTTCGTCCTCTTGCGGCAACTTGTAATACCGGTGTTGTGACTACGGCTGTTGACGGCGAAGGACGGGAAACTAATTATTATGGGATCAATAAAAATATCCTTGAATTCAGTTTCGCCAGGAATAAGGAGCTTAAAGTAGTCTTCTTTGACTGCGAATGGTTTGACAACAATAACGGAACTCGACATAACCAATTTGGCAGGATAGAAGTCAAACACAATGAATGGCTACGAGGCCACGACACCATCGTCCTTGCATATCAAGTCCAACAGGTGTATTATTTGCATTATCCATGCAAAAATCTACATGCTTGGTGGGTTGAACACAAGGTGAATCCTCGTGAGCAGTTATATACACCAGATGATGCTGGGTACCAAGATAGTTTGTTGAACGTTGAGATTGATGATATTTACCAAGAACAAGAGTTGTCAGACTCTTTTATCATTGAACCTGGTCTAGGTCTCAATGAGTTAGTTGGAGATGCTCAAGATTTAGAGACTCGTGAAATGCGAAAACAAAAATGAAAAAACAATAACGACATAAGATCGGTGGTCCGGATTAAGGAGTAGATTTCATTGTCGTAATACTGATGAATTTTGAAATATATTTCGAGTAACATCTTATATATTTTCAAGTAACATCTTATATCTCTTCTTTCGTCTTATATATTTTCCTTTACATTCATTAACAATTTTTCTTTTCAATAGGATGTCGTCGATCAGTGGTAGAGGAAAGGGAAAGGCGAGGAGTCTAGCTAGAGGTTTTTTGCGTAGGGCAGCTGACGTCTTTCAGGGCAGTACGTCTAGCAGACTTTCTACTAGACGAGCTGCTTTGATGAGTCAGCTACCGGAGCTGAGAGGCGCAGCAGTCGTCTTACAGTGGTCAGATGAGGTAAATAACATTTTGTGGATCTTATAATGTCAATAATTACTTCATTCATCTACATTACGGTTCTATTAAATTATCAGGAGGACTCTAGGTCCAAGTACTTAGAGACGAGAGGCCCTGTGCAGCTAGCGCAGGCTGACCACCCTTCTGGGTCGGGAAGCCAGCCTATGGACCCGCTTGTGGACTCTTCTGGTGACCACTCCTCCGGGTCACCTGACGTTGAGCCACCTCAGAGGCGTCGGACTCGGAGGAGTCACTATGTGGCTCCTCCTCCGGCTCCTGCAAACCCAGATGACCAGATAGTTATTCGTCCGGTTGGCTATATGTAAGTAAATATCTAACTCTTAAATTTAGATTCTTTTAGTGTTCTAGATGTATTGATTTATTATTCTCTATCAGGTCTTGGTACGATGACTCGTTCACGGGTCAAGGACGCCACAAGCAGGTGAACAGTGTCCTCGGGTGGCTTATCCGTTTGCACTACCCTAGTGTAGTGAATGTCGTGGGATAATTATGCCACCGCCCAGCATGTTGCTCATGGCAACCACCAGGAGGCTGTGTGATCCGACTTCATGGTAAGCATGAATTATATATTTCTGTAATACAAATCTATAATATGGTTAAAACCAATGATGTATAAATATGTTTTTTAGGAACGGTACCTTTTGGAGGATGAGGCCGAGGTGGAGTACGCCCGAGGCGTGTTCAAGAAGAACGCTCGGAAGCTCGTTACGCTATCGAACGCAAGAGTTCAAGCTACTAGAGCGTACATGAAGCTGCATCCGGAAGAGGGCGAGCTGGGGGCATTCAGGAACGTGGCTCCTAGGTACTTGACGGCGGAGCAGTACGCGGAGGTAAATAGTAAAATATTTATTTTAAAATGTGGAAGAAGCACAATATGTAAGTAGTCTATAACCTAATAATAAATGTATGTAGGTCGGTGTAGCGTGGTTAGATGGCCGTCTGGAGGACTACCGTGCCCTGTGTGCTCTGTGGGCGAGTCAGGGGTTCCAGGAAGTTTCTAGGATCTGTCGACAGAGCAGAGGGACGGATGGGAAGCACATGTTTGGTGCGGACGGCTACATACGTCTTGCTAAATGCATGGTAAGTGTGATTACTACTGTTTTGAAATATGTTAAAATTATTATTGAACTAGCAAATGTATATAGGAGCGCGAGAGCGGTCAGGAGCAGACTTCGATTCATGTCTGGAAGAGGGGTCATAGGGGAAGTGACCCATCACATCCTGACCAGCTGTGTTCTTAGGCGGCGTCAGACGCACTGGTGAGTTGTTTTGTATTTGTATTGAGTTTTATTAAATAGTTTTGATGATATTATCTTTCCTTCATTGTAGGCAAGGTATGGGCAGGAGGCGGAGCGGCTTCACGGTGAAGGCTTCGATTGGCAGAGTGCACCAATCATCCCAAAAGCCGCGTATGCAACCGAAGGCGAGAAACCTCACGGACGGTAAGTTCTCTTTTTTATTTAATGTCAACGAATTTGAGATTCAAAAATTTAATAATCTTTCTTCTTTTGTAGGTTCGCCATCTTTGATGGAGTTGTCGACTCCAGGGAGGCACGATCTTCCACGAGTGGCTCTTCATCGCAGCAGGCGGGATCGAGACAGCCAAGCTCCCTGGAGCTCCAGAGTGTCCTGGACGAGCTCCGCATGACACAGGACGAGCTCCGGCTAGAAAGGTTGCCGCTACGGCTAGAGTGGGAGTGTCAAGCCACGACAAACAGGGCTCAGGACGAGTATCAAATCTCGTTCATGCAACAGATGCAAACGGCAATGTAGGTATGTACCGGTCATTTTAATTAATATTTCTAACATATCAATGATGGTTGGATGATAATGTTTTCTGTTCACAGGCTATGGCGGCAGGGAAGCCGGTCGTCTTTCCATAGTGGCAGCCCCCAGATTTGCCACAGGCCCCATTTACAGGAGCAGAGGTACAAATTTACTCAAACTTCCACATAGCCATATTTGATGAAATTTAGCCAAATTTATTAGAATATCACCAAACTTAGTCAGACATAGCCAAAACTAGTTTAACTTGATCACTGCTTGGTTATAATAAGCTCACTTAGGCAAATATGCATTTTTAAACTTATAACTTGTCTAACTACACTTATACATAACAGGGCTCCGCGACTGAGGCTCACACGCCATTGCCGCAACTACCGGGAGGACGAGTTACCTGGTTCCGGAGGTAGCGCACGTGGTAGTGTGTAGTGTGGTGTGTGTGCCTAGCTAGTGTTGATGTTTATAATATTTGGACTGCATAGTGTTGTTGTTGTTTATGACTGCCTGTGTGAGCTGGCCATCGAGCCAAGGCTGGCCTCCAAGCCAGGGCAGTATCTTCTAATTTTTTTTAAATTACCAAACTTATTTATGACGGTTTCCTGGTGTTGGCCGTCATAAATAAGCCATTAGTATTTACGATGGCCAAGACCAGCTGTCGCAAATAAGCCATTAGTATTTACGACGGCTGATGTTGGCCATCGTAAATAATGGGAACTATTTGCGACGGGATTGTTTAGCCATCGGGATAAACTTATTTATGATGGACGCCGTCGTTAACAACCTTATTTATGACTAATTATCGGCGACGTCCGAAAACCGTCGTGAATAAGGCTTCCCCATCGTGAATAACCTATTCACAATGGTTTTCCCTTTATTAATGATGGTTTCCAGCCTTCATTAATTGTTCATATTCCTGTAGTGACTCGGAGAATAGTGGTTATACCGGATCGTTCTCCGAAGTTTCTGATCCTATGAACTCGCACGAGCATCTAGAAGTAGGTTACTAAGTTCGGTGATGAATGGTGCGGTGTGTAGCATGAATTTTGTGAAGCTATCCGGCGGCCTCTTTTGTACACCGGTGCAAAAACGTTATTTGTGCGACCCTACCACAACCAGCTCACATAATATCTCCACCTCGTGTTAGTAGAGAGCTGAGGATTTCTTAGATCGTCGTGGAGCTGAGCAGAGCCACACTTGTGTGCCTTCTCACAAATGCTCAGATCAACATCATGAACTTTCAAAGAAGCATCTTTTAAAAGCTGGCAGGGTTAACTACACTGCTATTGAGGACATTGCAAAAAGCAACCAGTTTTGGCGGGCATGTTCACTTTACATGAACAGCCCACTTTTGTGTTGTTTGATTCCGGGGCCACCCACAATTTTATCAGCAGAGACTATGTGCTGAAGAATAATCTTCCATTTAGCACAGTCAAGCATCCATTTCATATCAGCACACCCGGAGGCAAGATATCTACAGATGAACTGGTCTCTCGGGCACCTTTGTGTTTGGGTGGTGTAACACACTCAAATTCATTACCATGCATTGCATACATTTTTCATGTAGAAAAGCATTGTAAAAGAACTAGAAATTGAGAAAGAACCTTAGAAATGGAGAAAGAACTATAGAAATGGATAAAGAACCTTAGAAATGGAGAAAAGAACCATAGAAATGGAGAAAGAACCATAGAAATGGAGGAAGGAACAACAGAAATGGAGAAAGAACCATAGAAATGGTGGAAGGAACCATAGAAATGGAGGAAAAACCACAGAAATGGAGAAGAGAGTATAGAAATGGAGAATGGGGCATAGAAATGGAGAAGGACAATGTAGAAATGGAGAATGGGATATAGAAAAGGAGAAGGGAATGTAGAAATGGATAATGGGACATAGAAATGGAGAGGGGAATGTAGAAATGGAGAATGGGACATAGAAATGGAGAGGGGAATGTAGAAATGGAGCAAGTGACATAGAAATGGTGAGGAATGGGAAAAAGATAGCTGAAATAAGACTTTCCCAAATTTCCACCAAAATTTCTAAATTCTCCAATTCCCCAAAAGGGGGATTTTCCCCTCATTTTGGGGATAAAATCCCCAAGGCTGCCGCACCACAAGAGATAAGTTTGTTAAGATCAAAAAAAAATTGAATAGGACTCTTATTTGAGCTCCAATTGGAGTAGGACTTTCCTTTCCCCCCTTATAAATATAACCCCCACCCCCTTGGCCGACCCCTCTCTCTTTTGGTCGCACACCCCCTGCTGCCAAGCCCCCTTCCTTGCTGCCAAGTCGCCAAGTTCCCCCCTTGCCGGAATTCGGCCGCCGTCGAGCCCCGCCGTGGCCGGAGAAGAAGCCCGACGGTCTGTCCTACCAAAATTTTCCATAGAAAAATTCCCCACTGCTGCCATTGCTAGGAGGAAGGCCCTGCCACCAAAAGGATGTTAAGTAAGTCCCCATTACCCATCTTACGACATCGCCGCTGTTTCTACGCATCCGTTTTCTTCGCCCCCTTCGAGCAGAAACTTTTATGTGTGGACAGACCGTGTTTTGATCTGTTTTTGATGGTGGAATTGATCTAGATATTGAGTCAAGACCATCACCACGTCCACACTTGATCTATACACTCTTGTTCATCATAAAACTCCATTAAAGCCCATTAAAACATGCAAGAACACGTACAAACTGGTTTAATAAAACAGCACTATAGGATTTGCATTCATCTACCCCATTTCATCTTGAGTAAAGTTTGTGCATGATGTTTGATTGCTGTAAACTTTGTATGTGCGTGGTCGTGAGTAGAAGGACAAGCTCAAGAATCCATCTACAAGGATCTACAGCACCATGACTTCAAGACGCTCGAACAGAAAGAACCACGGGAGCAAGGCAAGTGCCCCTTGAACATATTGATCCCATGTTTCGAAACTGTTTTGTTTGAGAAAACTCGTATGCTTGAGTCAAATTGATGGGACACCCTTTTATAGGAGTTCACTAGTTCTGTTAAACCATTCTTGTCACCGGGAAATTTGTTGAGTCGGGTATGGTCGTTTTTCCTTTTTGCTTCGCTTAATCTACGGGATACGGGAAGCTGAAATAAAACATGTCTAGCTACTGCACTCATATGAATAATGATGATGAGAAATTGATGATGTTAATGAGCATGGAATCTGGGAGATCTAGGCAAGCTTGGTTCGTGGATGTTGCTGAATCAGATGGTGGTTTACTTGCCGTAGATCTAAGGACCGGTTCATGCGACAATATGCCAGGAAAACAGTGCCACCACAAGGCCAAGTATGGGTGCGGATTAGCTGATTAATTAGATGTGTTGCTAGCTTGTTATGGACCGTGGATAGCTTGTTATAGCCCCTTTGTAAAGGCTATTTTTTGATCTCTTGGCCATACACCGACGGTTGTGTACTGGTATAATGGAGGTTCTGCAGTCCCCGACGGGTGACGAAATCACGAACTTGTGGGTAAAGTGGTGCCACCTCTGCAGAGTGTAAAACTATCATGATAGCCGTGCTTCCGGTCACAAGAACCTGGCCAACTTCCATGATTCGAAGGGAAAACTTGGGATGGTTATTCGGTATGGTTATGGTATGGTCATTGGGATTGGTTTTGGGACTGTTTTGAGTCATGATAATGAGTTTGGTTTTGGTTATATGAATATGAGATGCTTATGAATGTTTATGAGAATGAGATGAACTTGAGAAAGATTAATGGCTGAATGAGACTTGATAAGTGGTGAATTATGATGAGAAAATGTTGCTTAATTACTTTGTCATGTTGGGATAAATTTCACTTAGAAATAGTTGCTGTTTTTATCATGTTTGTGAAATAAAATTTGCTTGCTGTAATGAGCCTTTTTATTCCCTACCTTGTTGTAAGCTACATGTCATACTTTTCCTGCACTTGCTGAGTACGACATGTACTCACCTTTGCATTACCACATAAACATCAGCTACAGAAGATGTGTACTTCGAAGACCATGTGGAGTACTAGGCGTCAAACTACCGTCAACATGCCTGTGGAGTCGAAGATGGAGCCTGCTGTCTTTATTCACTTTCCGCTGTCGTTTAGAGTCTTGTGCTGCAAGAATAAGTTAGAGATTCATGAGTGAGACAATGAGTCGATGTAATAAAGTTAAACACTATTTATTCGTGGTTATATTCTGAATTCATTTTGTGGATTACATGTGTATGTGTGATGAACGTCCTGGGCACACATATGCATTAACTTGGTTCTGTTTTTGAAACCGGGTGTCACAGGTGGAAACATCTATCCTGCGACCCTTATCACACTCAAAGGCCAAAGTATTGATATTATCTTGGGGATGTCATGGTTGACACATTATGGAGCTATCTTTGACATCAGCTCTCGGACTGTCCAACTGAATTCCCAAATACATGGTTGCAACACATTAAATCTTGTGGATCCATCACAACGTGTTGCAGCAGTGCATCCGATTGAAGCTCCTAAACTTTAGTATATTCCAGTGGTATGTGAATATCCAGATGTGTTTCCGGATGATTTACCGGGCATGCCGCCTGAATGTGATGTAGAGTTCAAGATTGAACTAGCACCGGGAACAACACCTATTTCTCGGTGACCATAGAAAATGGAACCAAAGGAGCTAGCAGAATTGAAGGAGCAGCCGAATGACCTAATGGACAAAGGTTTTATACACCCAAGTTCAACACCTTGGGGCTATTCCACACTTTTCGTGAAGAAGAAGGACGAGACTTTGAGACTATGTGCAGATTATCGTCCATTGAATGCTGTCAGTATCAAAAATAAATATACACTACCTTGTTTGATCAACTAGTGGGTGCTAAGTGTAAAAGTCTCAAAAATGCATATTAATAAACCAAGGTGGGAAATTCATAGGTGTGGCAAAGTCATGAAACATGGGACCTGTTAAAACTTTTTCCACATGTGATAACACACATGAGAGCTCTCTTCACACAAGTTCAAACAATTGTTTGAAAACTTGGAACCCAATAGGGGTCTAAAACCAAGATGGGAAGTTCCCATAGGTGTGAGAAAGCTAAAGTCAGATTTGGATCAAATTTGTTCAACTCAAAATTCACATGAGAGCAACACAATGAATTTCAAAAACTGTGGTGCTAAAAATCTCATTTGCAGCAGCCAAACTGAGAAATCAGATTTCGTATTTGAATTCCTTAGGTCCAAATTAGTGGGTATGCAAAGTTTCACAATTTGTTGAATTGTTTTGCAACTCATTTTCCAAATGGACATTAAATTGCAAAGAATTCAAATACCCATTTGAATTTGGATAAAACTTGTCCAATTATTCAAATGCATCTCAGATTTGAACTCCCACAATTTGATTTCACCATTTGCAAATTTTGGGAGATATTTTAGAGGATAAGAGGGAGCTGTGGTGGGGCCCACATGTCATTGGATAAGGATCTAAACTTGCACACAAAGTAACCGAGGACTCGAGCTCTGCTTACAACCCCCACGAGCAGCTTCTCACCGTGGCGCCACCGAGAGGACTCAGCGCGCCACCTCCTGCTCTCCTTCCACGTGCTGGCACCCAGGGGGCTGTTTCACTCGGTGCCTCGACGTGATCTTTACCCTCAGTCCGAGCAAAGATTTTTTTCCTTCTCGTCCTCGCGAGTGCACGGGCAGAACCCCTTCTCACTGCCTCCTCGGCTGTGATCGGAAACCGGTGAAACCTCGCGCTCACCCACACTCCGAGCTGCAGCACAGCAGGGCGAGCTCATCCTCCACTCCCTTGGCACAAAACAGCCTGAGATACGGGTTCCTTTTTCCGTGAACAACATCGACCGCAGCGACCTAACGCAAGGCGGTGATCGGGTGCACGTGGGCAGCTCACCACAGCAGTTGTCACGGCCAAGCGTGGGCGGCAACAGAGGCGCACGGCCACCGTGCTGCTCTCACCCAAAGCTCTAGCCATAACGTGAGCTATTAACGGCGAATTTCGGGATTTGGCTCCGGCAGCTTCAACCCGAACGTCCGGTACATTCTGCCAATTCCCGCTCTCTGATCCTCCGTAGGTCGTTAAACTTTGCACGTAGGAGCTGGACTAGCCGGAGATCATATTCTATTTACCATCCGTGGCATGAAACTAACTGGAAACAACGGATTTTGAGCTCTACCGAGCGTGATCACGGCGGACCCAATCGGGCGCACGGTGACGACCGGCTTGCGGCTATTCCAGAGCCATTTGGAGGCCATACCGAGCTTGGTAATCAACCACTGGTGCTGTAGCACGGTTTTGTTGCTTGGTTGGAGGGCTAGAACCTACGGACGACGGCGCCGAACTCTGACCGAGGCCGCCGCACGTCGCCAGGGTGTTTCCGGTCACCGGTAGCTCGGACTGGTACTCCCATCGTGTTCCCCGGCCTCCATAACGCCCTAGCGGCGAGCCCCAGATCGGATGGCGGCCGGAAACGGTCGTCCGGTGAGCAGCCGGTTGCTCCGGCGAGGGGGAGCGCGCGGGCGCGTGAAAACAGTGGGAGGAAGAAGAAGACCGGGCGGGCCCCAGCCGTCAGTGTCTGAAAAGTCTAAAAATAAGATCTGTTGTGGCTAGGATCTGTTGTGGCTGCGAGGTACAACCCTGTGAACCCGGTGTGGCTCGGCTCTAATTGGCTGAGGTTTAAACACGTGGGACCAGCAGACTTTTCTGTAGAAAAATAATTCCAGAGTGGTTTCCAACTTTGGAAAATCATATCTCTTTGTAGAAACCTCCAAATTGAGTGATTCCAATTGGGTTGGATTCATTTTTCAGGGATCATCCAAATATGAAGTCAGATTTGTATGAAAGTCAATAGATAATTCTGGAAAATTCTTTGAATATTTTCTGCAAAATAATTATTGAGGGAGTTTGGTTTATCCAAAAATTCTCAAATTCTGCCAGAATATTCTTCAACATATTGTTGACCTTCCAGCAAATTTTCAGCTCATTTGAAGATCATTTGAATAGGAATTTTCTAAATACAATCTGCTTTATTCATCAGAGTCCAGAAACATTTTCAGAAAATGTTTCCCACTTGTAAAATCCATTCTGGGCAATCCATAGCTCAAAAAATCATAGGAAAATTTAGGAAAGCTCTCTGAGACATACTTGATATTGTAGTTCACTTAATTGGGCATGAAAATGCACATTACTTCAGAATTAATTCTTTTGAGTAGAAATTCTTAAAGAATTGTTCTGGAAGAACTACTCAAGTAAAAGGGCTGAGTTTTGGACCAAATTACTTTCATGTGACCAAGAACTCACATGTAAATTATCAGCTCAAGTTTAGCGAAATCCCTTTTCTTATTCTCCATACTTATGTATAGGTGGAAATACATAAGAGACTTTGTGAGAATTACGGAGAACACCATTTGATTCAACATTAGCTGCAATTTGGCAAGCTAAATCCCTAGGTAGTATAGAACCTGCTGTAAAAGTTTTGAGGCCCTTGGAGTTCTTGTTCTTCAGTGGCATCCAATTCTTTTCAGCTCATGTATTAGTTTCATTAGGGAAAATAGTTAGTGTATAACTACAACACTAAGATCAATATTGTTCATTCTTGTTTCTTTGCACAACATAGGCAAACTAAGCCATTCTTGGCATTTCGACACAACCTCTGTTCCTAAGAAGTCATGTCTTAACTTCTTTCCATTACATTCTATAAAACTTGTGCATTTGCAATTCAATAGGAATCACAACGAAGGGGATTCGAAGGAGTGATTCATTGAAGTGGATCAGACTCTGGAGAATCAACGGTTGATCAGAAGGGATCACTAACTACTTATATACGACTACCCTGCAAAACAGGCAAGCCCCGGTTTGCATTTAAGTACTTTTGCAAATTCTTTATTTGTATCACTTATGTCTAGGGTGAATGCTTGCATAGAGTTAGGGTGATTGAAACCCCACTTGCATAACCTTTTAAATCCTTTGGAGGGTTGGGTAGTTTACAGACTCGACTTGAGTAGAGAATGCCGTGCTAATATGCTTAGGATCTCGGTAGAAGTCGAGTAGTTGGAATCTACTTGCAAGGTAAGGCTTTATCACACGGTTTGGTCAGAATAGAAAATGGCTTAAGAGTGGTGAAAATGAGACCCAGCAGGGGGGATAGGAAGCAATGAGCGGAGGTCTCACGTGCGTATCCCTGTTGGTGTCGATTGAGGACCGAGTCGTGTGCGGGCCTGCTGAACAAGTATCGAACAGTACCGGATGGCATACTGACATAAGCAGGAAACCGATGTAAATGGTTACCCTGTGTGTCGAGGCTTACCCAACCATAAATAGGAGTGGGTTGAGGGTAGCAAGGTGTAAATCTGCCGGTGGGCACAGTCACACTCCAAGCGGGGACCTCCTGCCCGTTACGGATGGACCGGTTCGGCATTTGGGTTGCCTTTGAAAGGTTGTTGCATACAACAGAGTAGGAAGGGGTGTGGAATCACGCTTCTGAAAGTGGGTGTATGCAACGTGTTGTCCGGGTGTCTCCTGATTGCAATCACCGTCCCTCGTGGTTATGTGAGTACCGCTTGTTCACTGTTCCATGACGTAGTAAGAAGTGGAGTAAGCTAGTTGAATGATAATATGTTGTGATGATAGCTTAATATTTTGGAAACCATGTGTGCTGTAGATGTAGAGCTAATTAAGTTTACTTTCCGCTTAGGGCATCACCACTTCGGAGGAAAGCGTTTCTTGTTTGATTGTGGACTTCCGATGTGAGGGCTTCCTAAGGCACATGAATATGCTGCTATAAAACTGAAAGCAAGGATCAACTTATAGGCGTGTCTTTGACGCAAAGTCCTTTTTCCTATCTTACATATCCCTGCATGTAGAGTTCCATCACTTGGATTGTCGGTTAAGACGTGCTGAGCATTATGCTCACGGATGCTATCCGAGTTGTTTTGCAGGATTGACTTCATGCTTATGAGAAGGGATGTCGATGAGACTCGGAAACCTCCGAGTGATTACTCAAGAGCACCCTCGCCGCTGCGGTTTGTCTTTGTGTTGATAGTAAGAAACGTCCGCGGGCTGGACTGTTTCTTTGTTGCCAAGTTAGAAATGAGTCGTGAGAGTTATAGTCTTTCGCTGTATCTTATTTTGATATAAGTATTTATAAAAATATTTTTGTACGCTTCCATAAATGATTTATGTAATGTGATATGTTTCCTCGACCCGTGTGCTGTTGGGTGCCGCATATCACGGTACCACCCAACGAGGTCCTGGCGGGGCGTCCGTCGTTCGTCTCGGCGGGGGACCCCGACAGCGTTGTATCAGAGCTGCGTTGGGGATAGCGCACGGATTGTGCATCATATTACGCTAAAAACTTAGGATACGGTGAGATAACGGTATTAGGCCCACATAAGAACTAATATTAGCATATTATGAAGGTGGCAACCTAACCTATTTGTTATGCCGGAAAATCGGGCATCTAGGGACGTTCTATGTCTTGGGGGGTGCACGTATGCGCTGTCCACCAGTGCGCATCAGCTGAAGGGTGGAGCCCCATGGGTGGCAGGTAACCCGACCCGCTTTAGCTCTACGACTCTTCATGTCGTTTGGGGTATTCGAGCAGCACCTTTCCCTGGCGTGCTTTGGGCAAGTATGGGAGACCCCGTCACGTGGTCAGTAACGTGAACACGTAGATCAAGGTGTGTTTGGCTTGAGAACACCTGTGCGAGTGATGACGGATGGGTGTACAAACTGTATGGATACCGGGTTCGGTGTGCAGCCGAACCTGATGATTAAGTGTGTTTTATGTAGGTACTAACCACGAAAACTTTAGTGTGTGTAGAACACATTTGCGAGTTACCGCTTTAGTGCCACCTAAGAATACGTATATGCCGGTGTAAGCTGGTTAGGTTTTTCTTTTGTGAGGCAACGTAGTACCGTCATATGTCTTACGGTGCATCGCCACCGTACTACACTTGATAGTTTTCTTTCCTATGAAGAAATCACTCATGACTAACTTTCAAACTAAAAATGGATGTGGTAAAGCACATATTAGTTACTGAGCTCTTCATTTGGACTAAGCTTCAATGAAGAGACTTGCTAGGTTTCTTTTGATCTGAAAAACAGAGTGCTCTGTTCTGGCGGAAATTTTTTCTGGACTTTTACGGAGCATAACTCTGAGTATATTTACACAATGGGGGTGTATGATACAGTTCTGGAAAGGTTTTTAAGTGCTCTACAACTTTTCTGTAGAACTCCAGAGCAAAATCAGACACCAAATCGGTTTAATGTCCAGTTAAATGCAAACTGTCCAGAAAACAGAACAGCTGCAACCTTCTCTGGATGTTTCTGTAAATTGGCCATAACATTCTGTAGAAAATGTTCTAAGGGTCATATGATGCACCATTGAAAAGGTTATGAAATTTGCAACAATTTTGTATTTCATTGTTTGTTCAGAATTGTACTGCATTTTAGGTACAACTGTGATGAAAATAGCCACATACAAAGGAGATGTTGGCAAATTTTATCCAGAAATTCTGTCAACTTTGAGCAATCATAACTTTTTGTCCAAAAATGGTCTAGGGGCATATGAGTACTTGTTGAAAGATATTGAAGTTGACTTTAACTTTGGTATTCAACTTGAGTTATGAAAATGCTGGTAACTGGATCAAAATCTGGGTTATGTACAGATAGATCGGTTCTGTACAGAATAGGGGACTTATTATGTTGGCTTTAGGAAGATGTGTAAACATGAATTTTTGTTATGCTTTCATAAAGTCTAGCATGTTCATGTGTTACATACTTTCACATACTGCTGAGATCAAGTACCACAACTTACACCACCTCCACAGCATCAGCAGACGGTGGTTTGTGTTCTATCGCTGCAGCTATATGTACCTAGCTCCCAACCACAGGTCAGCGAAGCACTGAAGAGCCATCCGTGCTTCACTTGTGGTCGGATGGGCTATTATGCTAGGTATTGTCTGGAGGGAATTCAAGGATGAGGGGCATAATGTTTTCAATATTCAGACCCGTACGTATATCTGCAGAAAAGAGGGCAGACAAGGAGCAACATTCACTACGTAGTGATTGTGGATGTTCTGAAAGGAGAAGCCGCGTTAGCAGAGATGCTTTCTCTGAATTAGCTACCGGTATTAATTCTCTTCGATGCCGGTGCCACACCTAGCTTTATTAGTCAGTCTTTTGTGGCTCAACATCAGCTCCAAACTACTTTTACAAAGAGGCTACACCTCATGTCTTCGCCCGGGGCAGCATTACAATAAGTGATGTTATCTTCCGAGCACCTCTTTGTTTGGGGGTTAGACTATAACCCATGACCCTCACTTCTCTCGGGGGTCTGAAGATCGACCTTATTTTGGGGACGTCGTGGTTGAATTACCACAATGCGGTTCTCAACATCAGTTCTTGAACCGCTAAACTCAATTCCCCTCAGCACGATCTTCATACATCAGTTCTGGGCGCCAGTCGGCAACAGATTGCAATATTTGACCCACTCGGAAACAGTTAAGATAGAGGACACTCCGGTGGTACTTAAATATCAGGATGTGTTTCCCAATTGTTACCAGGCATGCTGCCTGAATGGGGCGTAGAGTTCCAGATGGAACTTGCGCTGGGAACACCACCGAGTTCACGAAGGCCGTATAACATGGCACCCTGAATGGGCAGATTGGAAGACACTGCTTAATAACCTTAGAAGCAAGGGTTTTATACGATGAAGTTCATTAAATTGGGGTTGTTCAGCATTGTTTGTAAAGGGCGAGGAACGAAACACTACGATTTTGTGTGGTGTTCGTCTGCTCAATGCTACGACAACCAAGAATAAGTACCCATTACCACGGGTCAACATTTTGTTTGATCAGTTGGTCAAAACGAAGATCTTGTTCTAAGATTGACTTAAGATCTGGGTACCATCAGATTAAGATAGGGGCTGAGGATATTACGAAGACAGCTTTCTGACGAGGTACCGGCTTTATAAATACCTTGTCATGTTCCCTGGCCTCCCCAATGCTCCAGCTCAGTTCATGTACTTGATGGACTCGGTATTCATGCCAGAGCTGGACATGTTTGTCGTGGTCTTCATCGACGACCTACTGGTTTAGTCCAAGTCAGAGGAAGCACACGAGAAGCACCTGCGTATAGTCTTGTGACGGCTACGGGATCACAAGCTATACGTGAAATTCAGCAAGTGCGAATTTTAGATATCACAAGTACTCTGTCTCGAGCATGTTATCTCAGCGAAGGGCATTGGTGTAGATCCGAGCAAGATCGCACAAGTGCTGCATTTGAAAGTCCCTGGGGTCTATTCACGAGGTACGGAAATTCCTCGGACTCGCGGGGCAAAGATGGTTGGATTTGATAAAGGATTACGAAATAGAGATCCATTATCACCTCGACAAAAGTAAACGTGGGGCGGATGCGCTGAATCGCATGTCACACATTCCTAGTCTGACCATCATACCGTTGGAAGAGAGCGAGCCACCATTACATGTGGTTCCCCCTAGAGCTCTCTACAATTTAGCTTTTATCCCCACCATCCGTGAAGAAAGGGTGGCAGCCCAGAAACTTGACAAGGGCATGTCACATTTGCGGAGACGTATAGACCGTGGGGAACTGAAATGTTTCCGGATGGACGGAGACGATGTTCTGTTGTTCAAGAACAGGATAGTCGTACCCCGTAACCCGGAGTACAGAAGCAAGTGTCGCACACCGCTGAATTGGTGTGAGTCCGATGAAAGAGTTCTGTTTGGGATTGATTTTGTCAACGAAGCCGAAGACCGAGTTCGGTTGATACAAGAAAATTTGAAGGCTGCAAAATCCCAACAGAAGAGCTACGCTGATCAATGGCGTAGGCCATTGTATTTTTACGTCGGAGAGCACATTTATCTTTGTGTTTCTCCGATGAAGGGAATGCACCGGTTTCGCTCCCCGTTTTATAGGTCCTTTTGCTATCACGGAGAAGTGCGGACCAGTAGTCTACCGACTGGAACTACCGGCCAGTCTTACGGGTGTCCATGACGTTTTTCATGTGTCACAGCTGCGCAAGTGCCTCAAATTTACCGCTGCTGAACACACCAAAGAAATCGACGAATTAAAAACCGGACCTTACCTACACCGAGCGACCGGTTCAGATTATAGGTGAAAAGACCCGGGTAACACGGAACCGGACGATCAGATTTTACAAGGTGTTGTGGAGTAATCATACCGCGGAAGAGGCGACGTGGGAAAGTGATGATTACCTCCACACTAATTATCCGGAACTTTCATCGTTGTACTGTTTGTAATTACCTCTCCCGTCTCGTTCTTCTTTTGAATCTTGGGACGAGATTCTTTTAAGGGGGGAGGAATGTAAAAGTCTCAAAAATGCATATGAATAAACCAAGGTGGGAAATTCATAGGTGTGGCAAATTCATGAAAAATGGGACCTGTTAAAACTTTTTTCCACATGTGATAACACACATGAGAGCTCTCTTCACACAAGTTCAAACAATTGTTTGAAAACTTGGAACCCAATAGGGGTCTAAACCCAAGATGGGAAGTTCCCATAGGTGTGAGAAAGCTAAAGTCAGATTTGGAACAAATTTGTTCAACTCAAAATTCACATGAGAGCAACACAATGAATTTCAAAAACTGTGGTGCTAAAAATCTCATTTGCAGCAGCCAAACTGAGAAATCAGATTTCATATTTGAATTCCTTAGGTCCAAATTAGTGGGTATGCAAAGTTTCATGATTTGTTGAATTGTTTTGCAACTCATTTTCCAAATGGACTTTAAATTACAAAGAATTCAAATACCCATTTGAATTTGGATAAAACTTGTCCAATTATCCAAATGCATCTCAGATTTGAACTCCCACAATTTGATTTCACCATTTGCAAATTTTGGGAGATATTTTAGAGGATAAGAGGGAGCTGTGGTGGGGCCCACATGTCATTGGGTAAGGATCTAAACTTGCATACAAAGTAACCGAGGACTCGGGCTCTGCTTTCAACCCCCACGAGCAGCTTCTCACCGTGGCGCCACCGAGAGGACTCAGCGCGCCACCTCCTGCTCTCCTTCCACGTGCTGGCACCCAGGGGTCTGTTTCACACGGTGCCTCGACGTGATCTTTACCCTCAGTCCGAGCAAAGATTTTTTTCCTTCTCGTCCTCGCGAGCGCACGGGCAGAACCCCTTCTCACTGCCTCCTCGGCTGTGATCGGAAACCGGTGAAACCTCGCGCTCACCCACACTCCGAGCTGCAGCACAGCAGGGCGAGCTCATCCACCACTCCCTTGGCACAAAACAGCCTGAGATACGGGTTCCTTTTTCCGTGAACAACATCGACCGCAGCGACCTAACGCAAGGCGGTGATCGGGTGCACGTGGGCAGCTCACCACAGCAGTTGTCACGGCCAAGCGTGGGCGGCAACAGAAGCGCACGGCCACCGTGCTGTTCTCACCCAAAGCTCAAGCCATAACGTGAGCTATTAACGGCGAATTTCGGGATTTGGCTCCGGCAGCTTCAACCCGAACGTCCGGTACAAATTCTGCCAATTCCCGCTCTCTGATCCTCCGTAGGTCGTTAAACTTTGCACGTAGGAGCTGGACTAGCCGGAGATCATATTCTATTTACCATCGTGGCATGAAACTAACTGGAAACAACGGATTTTGAGCTCTACCGAGCGTGATCACGGCGGACCCAATCGGGCGCACGGTGACGACCGGCTTGCGGCTATTCCAGAGCCATTTGGAGGCCATACCGAGCTTGGTAATCAACCACTGGTGCTATAGCACGGTTTTGTTGCTTGGTTGGAGGGCTAGAACCCACGGACGACGGCGCCAAACTCTGA
Organism: Neostapfia colusana; assembly: GCA_030760725.1. Taxonomy (NCBI): domain Eukaryota; kingdom Viridiplantae; phylum Streptophyta; class Magnoliopsida; order Poales; family Poaceae; genus Neostapfia; species Neostapfia colusana. The sequence goes on along the minus strand of JASWHV010000014.1, from coordinate 55,072,021 downwards.
CCGAGGCCGCCGCACGTTGCCAGGGTGTTTCCGGTCACCGGTAGCTCGGACTGGTACTCCCATCGTGTTCCCCAGCCTCCATAACGCCCTAGCGGCGAGCCCCAGATCGGATGGCGGCAAAACGGTCGTCCGGTGAGCAGCCGGTTGCTCCGGCGGGGGGGAGCGCGCGGGCGCGTGAAAACAGTGGGAGGAAGAAGAAGACCAGGCGGGCCCCAGCCGTCAGTGTCTGAAAAGTCTAAAAATGAGATCTGTTGTGGCTAGGATATGTTGTGGCTGCGCGGTACAACCCTGTGAACCCGGTGTGGCTCGGCTCTAATTGGCTGAGGTTTAAACACGTGGGACCAGCAGACTTTTCTGTAGAAAAATAATTCCAGAGTGGTTTCCAACTTTGGAAAATCATATCTCTTTGTAGAAACCTCCAAATTGAGTGATTCCAATTGGGTTGGATTCATTTTTCAGGGATCATCCAAATATGAAGTCAGATTTGTATGAAAGTCAATAGATAATTCTGGAAAATTCTTTGAATATTTTCTGAAAAATAATTATTGAGGGAGTTTGGTTTATCCAAAAATTCTCAAATTCTGCCAGAATATTCTTCAACATATTGTTGACCTTCCAGCAAATTTTCAGCTCATTTGAGGATCATTTGAATAGGAATTTTCTAAATACAATCTGCTGTATTCATCAGAGTCCAGAAACATTTTCAGAAAATGTTTCCCACTTGTAAAATCCATTCTGGGCAATCCATAGCTCAAAAAATCATAGGAAAATTTAGGAAAGCTCTCTGAGACATACTTGATATTGTAGTTAACTTAATTGGGCATGAAAATGCACATTACTTCAGAATTAATTCTTTTGAGTAGAAATTCTTAAAGAATTGTTCTGGAAGAACTACTCAAGTAAAAGGGCTGAGTTTTGGACCAAATTACTTTCATGTGACCAAGAACTCACATGTAAATTATCAGCTCAAGTTTAGCGAAATCCCTTTTCTTATTCTCCATACTTATGTATAGGTGGAAATACATAAGAGACTTTGTGAGAATTACGGAGAACACCATTTGATTCAACATTAGCTGCAATTTGGCAAGCTAAATCGCTAGGTAGTACAGAACCTGCTGTAAAAGTTTTGAGGCCCTTGGAGTTCTTGTTCTTCAGTGGCATCCAATTCTTTTCAGCTCATGTATTAGTTTCATTAGGGAAAATAGTTAGTGTATAACTACAACGCTAAGATCAATATTGTTCATTCTTGTTTCTTTGCACAACATAGGCAAACTAAGCCATTCTTGGCATTTCGACACAACCTCTGTTCCTAAGAAGTCATGTCTTAACTTCTTTCCATTACATTCTATAAAACTTGTGCATATGCAATTCAATAGGAATCACAACGAAGGGGATTCGAAGGAGTGATTCATTGAAGTGGATCAGACTCCGGAGAATCAACGGTTGATCAGAAGGGATCACTAACTACTTATATACGACTACCCTGCAAAACAGGCAAGCCCCGGTTTGCATCTAAGTACTTTTGCAAATTCTTTATTTGTATCACTTATGTCTAGGGTGAATGCTTGCATAGAGTTAGGGTGATTGAAACCCCACTTGCATAACCTTTTAAATCCTTTGGAGGGTTGGGTAGTTTACAGACTCGACTTGAGTAGAGAATGCCGTGCTAATATGCTTAGGATCTCGGTAGAAGTCGAGTAGTTGGAATCTACTTGCGAGGTAAGGCTTTATCACACGGTTTGGTCAGAATAGAAAATGGCTTAAGAGTGGTGAAAATGAGACCCAGCAGGGGGGATAGGAAGCAATGAGCGGAGGTCTCACGTGTGTATCCCTGTTGGTGTCAATTCAGGACCGAGTCGTGTGCGGGCCTGCTGAACAAGTATCGAACAGTACCGGATGGCATACTGACATAACCAGGAAACCGATGTAAATGGTTACCCTGTGTGTCGAGGCTTACCCAACCATAAATAGGAGTGGGTTGAGGGTAGCAAGGTGTAAATCTGCCGGTGGGCACAGTCACGCTCCAAGCGGGGACCTCCTACCCGTTACGGATGGACCGGTTCGGCATTTGGGTTGCCTTTGAAAGGTTGTTGCATACAACAGAGTAGGAAGGGGTGTGGAATCACGCTTCTGAAAGTGGGTGTATGCAACGTGTTGTCCGGGTGTCTCCTGATTGCAATCACCGTCCCTCGTGGTTATGTGAGTACCGCTTGTTCACTGTTCCATGACGTAGTAAGAAGTGGAGTAAGCCAGTTGAATGATAATATGTTGTGATGATAGCTTAATATTTTGGAAACCATGTGTGCTGTAGATGTAGAGCTAATTAAGTTTACTTTCCGCTTAGGGCATCACCACTTCGGAGGAAAGCGTTTCTTGTTTGATTGTGGACTTCCGATGTGAGGGCTTCCTAAGGCACATGAATATGCTGCTATAAAACTGAAAGCAAGGATCAACTTATAGGCGTGTCTTTGACGCAAAGTCCTTTTTCCTATCTTACATTTCCCTGCATGTAGAGTTCCATCACTTGGATTGTCGGTTAAGACGTGCTGAGCATTATGCTCACGGATGCTATCCGAGTTGTTTTGCAGGATTGACTTCATGCTTATGAGAAGGGATGTCGATGAGACTCGGAAACCTCCGAGTGATTACTCAAGAGCACCCTCGCCGCTGCGGTTTGTCTTTGTGTTGCTAGTAAGAAACGTCCGCGGGCTGGACTGTTTCTTTGTTGCCAAGTTAGAAATGAGTCGTGAGAGTTATAGTCTTTTGCTCTAGCTTATTTTGATATAAGTATTTGTAAAAATACTTTTGTACGCTTCCATAAATGATTTATGTAATGTGATATGTTTCCTCGACCCGTGTGCTGTTGGGTGCCGCATATCACGGTACCACCCAACGAGGTCCTGGCGGGGCGTCCGTCGTTCGTCTCGGCGGGGGACCCCGACAGCGTTGTATCAGAGCTGCGTTGGGGATAGCGCACAGATTGTGCATCATATTACGCTAAAAACTTAGGATACGGTGAGATAACGGTATTAGGCCCACATAAGAACTAATATTAGCATATTATGAAGGTGGCAACCTAACCTATTTGTTATGTCAGAAAATATGGCATCTAGGGACGTTCTATGTCTTGGGGGATGCACGTATGCGCTGTCCACCAGTGCGCACAAGCTGAAGGGTGGAGCCCCATGGGTGGCAGGTAACCCGACCCGCTTTAGCTCTACGACTCTTCATGTCGTTTGGGGTATTCGAGCAGCACCTTTCCCTGGCGTGCTTTGGGCAAGTATGGGAGACCCCGTCACGTGGTCAGTAACGTGAACACGTAGATCAAGGTGTGTTTGGCTTGAGAACACCTGTGCGAGTGATGACGGATGGGTGTACAAACTGTATGGATACCGGGTTCGGTGTGCAGCCGAACCTGATGATTAAGTGTGTTTTATGTAGGTACTAACCACGAAAACCTTAGTGTGTGTAGAACACATTTGCGAGTGACCGCTTTAGTGCCACCTAAGAATACGTATATGCCGGTGTAAGCTGGTTAGGTTTTTCTTTTGTGAGGCAACGTAGTACCGTCATATGTCTTACGGTGCATCGCCACCGTACTACACTTGATAGTTTTCTTTCCTATGAAGAAATCACTCATGACTAACTTTCAAACTAAAAATGGATGTGGTAAAACACATATTAGTTACTGAGCTCTTCATTTGGACTAAGCTTCAATGAAGAGACTTGCTAGGTTTCTTTTGATCTGAAAAACAGAGTGCTCTGTTCTGGCGGAAATTTTTGCTGGACTTTTACGGAGCATAACTCTGAGTATATTTACACAATGGGGGTGTATGATACAATTCTGGAAAGGTTTTTAAGTGCTCTACAACTTTTCTGTAGAACTCCAGAGCAAAATCAGACACCAAATCGGTTTAATGTCCAGTTAAATGCAAACTGTCCAGAAAACAGAACAGCTGCAACCTTCTCTGGATGTTTCTGTAAATTGGCCATAACATTCTGTAGAAAATGTTCTAAGGGTCATATGATGCACCATTGAAAAGGTTATGAAATTTGCAACAATTTTGTAGTTCATAGTTTGTTCAGAATTGTACTGCATTTTAGGTACAACTGTGATGAAAATAGCCACATACAAAGGAGATGTTGGCAAATTTTATCCAGAAATTCTGTCAACTTTGAGCAATCATAACTTTTTGTCCAAAAATGGTCTAGGGGCATATGAGTACTTGTTGAAAGATATTGAAGTTGACTTTAACTTTGGTATTCAACTTGAGTTATGAAAATGCTGGTAACTGGATCAAAATCTGGGTTATGTACAGATAGGTCGGTTCTGTACAGAATAGGGGACTTATTATGTTGGCTTTAGGAAGATGTGTAAACATGAAATTTTGTTATGCTTTCATAAAGTCTAGCATGTTCATGTGTTACATACTTTCACATACTGCTGAGATCAAGTACCACAACTGACACCACCTCCACAGCATCAGCAGACGGTGGTTTGTGTTCTATCGCTGCAGCTATATGTACCTAGCTCCCAACCACAGGTCAGCGAAGCACTGAAGAGCCATCCGTGCTTCACTTGTGGTCGGATGGGCTATTATGCTAGGTATTGTATGGAGGGAATTCAAGGATGAGGGGCATAATGTTTTCAATATTCAGACCCGTACGTATATCTGCAGAAAAGAGGGCAGACAAGGAGCAACATTCACTACGTAGTGATTGTGGATGTTCTGAAAGGAGAAGCCGCGTTAGCAGAGATGCTTTCTCTGAATTAGCTACCGGTATTAATTCTCTTCGATGCCGGTGCCACACCTAGCTTTATTAGTCAGTCTTTTGTGGCTCAACATCAGCTCCAAACTACTTTTACAAAGAGGCTACACCTCATGTCTTCGCCCGGGGCAGCATTACAATAAGTGATGTTATCTTCCGAGCACCTCTTTGTTTGGGGGTTAGACTATAACCCATGACCCTCACTTCTCTCGGGGGTCTGAAGATCAACCTTATTTTGGGGACGTCGTGGTTGAATTACCACAATGCGGTTCTCAACATCAGTTCTTGAACCGCTAAACTCAATTCCCCTCAGCACAATCTTCATACATTAGTTCTGGGCGCCAGTCGGCAACAGATTGCAATATTGACCCACTCGGAAACAGTTAAGATAGAGGACACTCCGGTGGTACTTAAATATCAGGATGTGTTTCCCAATTGTTACCAGGCATGCTGCCTGAACGGGGCGTAGAGTTCCAGATGGAACTTGCGCTGGGAACACCACCGACTTCACAAAGGCCGTATAACATGGCACCCAATGAATGGGCAGATTGGAAGACACTGCTTAATAACCTTAGGAGCAAGGGTTTTATACGATGAAGTTCGTTAACTTGGGGTTGTTCAGCATTGTATGTAAAGGGAGAGGAACGAAACACTATGATTTTATGTGGTGTTCGTCTGCTCAATGCTACGACAACCAAGAATAAGTACCCGTTACCACGGATCAACATTTTGTTTGATCAGTTGGTCAAAACGAAGATCTTGTTCCAAGATTGACTTAAGATCTGGGTACCATCAGATTAAGATAGGGGCTGAGGATATTTCGAAGACAGCTTTCTGACGAGGTACGGGCTTTATAAATACCTTGTCATGTTCCCTGGCCTCCCCAACGCTCCAGCTCAGTTCATGTACTTGATGGACTCGGTATTCATGCCAGAGCTGGACATGTTTGTCGTGGTCTTCATCGACGACCTACTGGTTTAGTCCAAGTCAGAGGAAGCACACGAGAAGCACCTGCGTATAGTCTTGTGACGGCTACGGGATCACAAGCTATACGTGAAATTCAGCAAGTGCGAATTTTAGATATCACAAGTACTCTGTCTCGGGCATGTTATCTCAGCGAAGGGCATTGCTGTAGATCCGAGCAAGATCGCACAAGTGCTGCATTTGAAAGTCCCTGGGGTCTATTCACGAGGTACGGAAATTCCTCGGACTCGCGGGGCAAAGATGGTTGGATTTGATAAAGGATTACGAAATAGAGATCCATTATCACCTCGACAAAAGTAAACGTGGGGCGGATGTGCTGAATCGCATGTCACACATTCCTAGTCTGACCATCATACCGTTGGAAGAGAGCGAGCCACCATCACATGTGGTTCCCCCTAGAGCTCTCTACAATTTAGCTTTTATCCCCACCATCCGTGAAGAAACGGTGGCAGCCCAGAAACTTGACAAGGGCATGTCACATTTGCGGAGACGTATAGACCGTGGGGAACTGAAATGTTAACGGATGGATGGAGACGATGTCCTGTTGTTCAAGAACAGGATAGTCGTACCCTGTAACCCGGAGTACAGAAGCAAGTGTCGCACACCGCTGAATTGGTGTGAGTCCGATGAAAGAGTTCTGTTTGGGATTGATTTTGTCAACGAAGCCGAAGACCGAGTTCGGTTGATACAAGAAAATTTGAAGGCTGCAAAATTCCGACAGAAGAGCTACGCTGATCAAAGGCGTAGGCCATTGTATTTTTACGTCGGAGAGCACATTTATCTTTGTGTTTCTCCGATGAAGGGAATGCACCGGTTTCGCTCCCCGTTTTATAGGTCCTTTTGCTATCACGGAGAAGTGCGGACCAGTAGTCTACCGACTGGAACTACCGGCCAGTCTTACGGGTGTCCATGACGTTTTTCATGTGTCGCAGCTGCGCAAGTGCCTCAAATTTACCGCTGCTGAACGCACCAAAGAAATCGACGAATTAAAAACCGGACCTTACCTACACCGAGCGACCGGTTCAGATTATAGGTGAAAAGACCCGGGTAACACGGAACCGGACGATCAGATTTTACAAGGTGTTGTGGAGTAATCATACCGCGGAAGAGGCGACGTGGGAAAGTGATGATTACCTCCGCACTAATTATCCGGAACTTTCATCGTTGTACTGTTTGTAATTACCTCTCCCGTCTCATTCTTCTTTTGAATCTTGGGACGAGATTCTTTTAAGAGGGGAGGAATGTAAAAGTCTCAAAAATGCATATGAATAAACCAAGGTGGGAAATTCATAGGTGTGGCAAAGTCATGAAAAATGGGACCTGTTAAAACTTTTTTCCACATGTGATAACACACATGAGAGCTCTCTTCACACAAGTTCAAACAATTGTTTGAAAACTTGGAACCCAATAGGGGTCTAAAACCAAGATGGGAAGTTCCCATAGGTGTGAGAAAGCTAAAGTCAGATTTGGAACAAATTTGTTCAACTCAAAATTCACATGAGAGCAACACAATGAATTTCAAAAACTGTGGTGCTAAAAATCTCATTTGCAGCAGCCAAACTGAGAAATCAGATTTCATATTTGAATTCCTTAGGTCCAAATTAGTGGGTATGCAAAGTTTCATGATTTGTTGAATTGTTTTGCAACTCATTTTCCAAATGGACTTTAAATTGCAAAGAATTCAAATACCCATTTGAATTTGGATAAAACTTGTCCAATTATCCAAATGCATCTCAGATTTGAACTCCCACAATTTGATTTCACCATTTGCAAATTTTGGGAGATATTTTAGAGGATAAGAGGGAGCTGTGGTGGGGCCCACATGTCATTGGGTAAGGATCTAAACTTGCACACAAAGTAACCGAGGACTCGGGCTCTGCTTTCAACCCCCACGAGCAGCTTCTCACCGTGGCGCCACCGAGAGGACTCAGCGTGCCACCTCCTGCTCTCCTTCCACGTGCTGGAACCCAGGGGGCTGTTTCACTCGGTGCCTCGACGTGATCTTTACCCTCAGTCCGAGCAAATATTTTTTTTCCTTCTCCTTCTCGCAAACGCACGGGCAGAACCCCTTCTCACTGCCGCCTCCTCGGCTGTGAACGGAAACCGGTGAAACCTTGCGCTCACCCCCACTCCGAGCTGCTGCACAGCAGGGCGAGCTCATCCTCCACTCCCTTGGCACAAAACAGCCTGAGATATGGGTTCCTTTTTCCGTGAACAACATCGACCGCGACGACCTAATGCAAGGCGGCGATCGGGTGCACGTGGGCAGCTCGCCACAGCAGTTGTCACGGCCAAGCGAGGGCGGCAACGGAAGCGCACGGCCACCGTGCTGCTCTCACCCAAACCTCAAGCCATGCTGTGAGCTATTAACGGCGAATTTCGTGATTTGGCTCCGGCAGCTTCAACTTGAACGTCCGGTACGAATTCTGCCAATTCCCACTCTCTGATCCTCCGTAGGTCATCAAACTTTGCACGTAGGAGCTGGACTAGCCAGCGATCATATTCTCTTTAGCATCCGTGGCATGAAACTAACTGGGAACAACGGATTTTGAGCTCTACCGAGCGTGATCACGGTGGACCCAATCGGGCGCACGGTGACGACTGGCTTGCGGCTGTTCCAGAGCCATTTGGAGGTCATACCGAGCTTGGTAATCAACCAAAGGTTCTGTAGCACGGTTTTGTTGCTTGGTTGGAGGGCTAGAACCCACTGTCGACGGCGCCGAACTCCGACCGAGGCCGCCACACGTCGCCAGGGTGTTTCCGGTCACCTGTAGTTCGAACTGGTACTCCATCGTGTTCCCCGGCCTCCATAACGCCCTAGCGGCGAGCCCCAGCTCGGATGGCGGCCGGAAACGGTCGTCCGGCGATCAGCCGGTTGCTCCGGCGAGGGGGAGCGTGCGGGCGCGGGAAAACAGTGGGAGGAAGAAGAAGACCGGGCGGGCCCCAGCCGTCAGTGTCTGAAAAGTCTAAAAATGAGACCTGTTGTGGCTAGGATCTCTTGTGGCTGCGCGGTACAACCCTGTGAACCCGGTGTGGCTCGGTTCTAATTGGCTGAGGTTTAAACATCGGACCAGTAGACTTTTCAGTAGAAAAACAATTCCAGAGTGGTTTCCAACTTTGGAAAATCATATCTCTCTGTAGAAACCTCCAAATTGAGTGATTCCATTTGGGTTGGATTCATTTTTCAGGGATCTATCCAAATATGAACTAAGATTTGTATGAAAGTCAATAGATAATTCTGGAAAATTCTTTGAAAGGTTTCTGAAAAAGAATTATTGAGTGAGTTTGGTTTATCCAAAAATCCTAAAATTTTGGCCGAATATTATTTAACATATATTTGACCTTCCAGCAAATTTTCAGCTCATTTGAAGATCATTTGAATAGGGATTTTCTAAATACAATCTGCTGTATTCATCAGAGTCCAGAAACATTTTCAGAAAATGTTTCCCACTTGTAAAATCCATTCTGGGCAATCCATAGCTCCAAAAATCATAGGAAAATTTAGGCAAGCTCTCTGAGACATACTTGATATTGTAGTTTACTTAATTGGGCATGAAAATGCACATTACTTCATAATTAATTCTTTTGATTAGAAATGCTTAAAGAGTTGTTCTGGAAGAACTACTCAAGTAAAAGGGCTGAGTTTTGGACCAAATTACTTTCTTGTGACCAGGAACTCACATGTAAATTATAAGCTCAAATTTAGATTTAGAACTCCCTGTTCTTATTCTCCGTACTTATGTATAGGTGAAAAATACATAAGAGACTTCGTGAGAATTATGGAGAACACCATTTGATTCCACATTAGCTGAAATTTTGCAAGCTAAATCCCTAGGTAGTATAGAACCTGGTGTAAAAGTTTTGAGGCCCTTGGAGTTCTTGTTCTTCAGTGGCATCCAATTCTTTTCATCTCATGTATTAGTTTCATTAGGGAAAATAGTTAGTGTATAACTACAACACTAAGATCAAAATTGTTCATTCTTGTTTCTTTGCATAAAAGAGGCAAACCAAGCCATTCTTGGCATTTCCACACAACCTCTGTTCCTAAGAAGTCAAGTCTTAACTTCTTTCCATTACATTCTATAAAACTTGTGCATATGCAATTCAATAGGAATCACAACGAAGGGGATTTGAAGGAGCGATTCATTGATGTGGATCAGACTCCGGAGAATCAAGGGTTGATCAGAAGAGATCAGTAACTGCTTATATACGACTACCCTGCAAAACAGGCAAGACCCGGTTTGCATTTAAGTACTTTTGCAAATTCTTTATTTGTATCACTTATGTCTAGGGTGAATGCTTGCATTAGAGTTAGGGTGATTGAAACCCCACTTGCATAACCTTTTAAATCCTATGGAGGGTTGGGTAGTTTACAGACTCGATGAGTAGACAATGCCATGCTAATATGCTTAGGATATCGGTAGAAGTCGAGTAGTTGGAATCTACTCGCGAGCTAAGGCTTTATCACACGGTTTGGTCAGAATAGAAAATGGCTTAAGAGTGGTGAAAATGAGACCCAGCAGGAAGGATAGAAGCAGTGAGCGGAGGTCTCACGTGCATAGCCCTGTTGGTGTCGATTGAGGACCGAGTCGTGTGCGGGCCTGCTGAACAAGTATCGAACAGTTCCGGATGGCATACTGACATAAGCAGGAAACCGAAGTAAATGGTTAACCAGGGTGTCGAGGCTTACCCAACCGTCAATAGGAGTGGGTCGAGGTTAGAAAGGTGTAAATCTGCCAGTGGGCACAGTCACGCTCCACGCGGGGACCTCCTGCCCGTTATGGATGGACCGGTTCGGCATTTGGGTTGCCTTTGAAAGGTTGTAGCATACAACAGAGTAGGAAGAGGTGTGGAATCACGCTTCTGAAAGTGGGTGTATGCAACGTGTTGTCCGGGTGTCTCCTGATTGCAATCACCGTACCTCACGGTTATTTGAGTACCGCTTGTTCACTGTTCTGTGACGTAGTAAGAAGTGAAGTAAGGCAGTTGAATGATAATATGCTGTGATGATAGCTTAATGTTTTGGATACCATGTCTGCTGTAGATGTAGAGCTAATTAAGTTTACTTTCCGCTTTGGGCATCACCAAATCGGAGGAAAGCGTTTCTTGTTTGATTGTGGACATCCTATGTGAGGGCTGCCTAAGGAATATGAATCTGCTGCTATAAAACTGAAGCAAGGATCAACTTATAGGCGTGTCTTTGACGCAAAGTCCTTTTTCCTATCTTACATATCCATGCATGTAGAGTTCCATGACTAGGATTGTAGGTTAAGACTTGCTGAGTGTCATGCTCACGGATGCTATCTGAGTTGTTTTGCAGGATTGACTTCATGCTTATGAGAAGGGATGTCGATGAGACTCGGAAACCTCTGAGTGATTACTCAAGAGCACCCTCGCCGCTGCGGTTTGTCTTCGTGCTGCTAGTAAGAAACGTCCGCGGGCTGGACTGTTTCTTTGTTGCCAAGTTAGAAATGGGTCGTGAGAGTTATAGTCTTCCACTGTATCTTATTTTTATATAAGTATTTGTAAAAAAAACTTTTGTACGCTTCCGTAAATGATTTATGAAATGTGATATGTTTCCTTGACCCGTGTGCTGTTGGGTGCCGCATATCACGGTACCACCCAACGAGGTCCTGGCGGGGCGTCCGTCGTTCGTCTCGGCGGGGGACCCTGACACTAAGGTATTCTCCAAGATGGATCTTCGGTCCGGGTATCATTAAATAAAAATCCGGGCAGAAGATGTACCAAGACGACGTTCTCGACAAGATATGGACTTTATGAATATCTTGTCATGTCATTTGGGTTAACCAATGCTCCGGCTCACTTTATGTATCTCATGAACTCAGTGTTCGTGCCGGGGTTACACATGTTCGTCGTGGTTTTCATTGATGACATCTTGGTCTATTCAAAGTCAAAAGAAGAACATGCTGAACATTTGCGTATTGTACTCCAACGTTTGAGATATCACAAACTCTATGCAAAATTCAGTAAATGTGAGTTTCGGGTCAGCAAAGTGCCGTTTCTTGGGCATATTATTTCAGCAGAAGGCATCTCTGTGGACCCAAGTAAAATTGAGCAAGTGCTGAATTGGAAATCTCCAACATCTGTTCACGAAGTGAGGAGTTTCCTAGATTTAGCGGGTTATTACCGGAGACTCATTCCAATCTTCTCCAAGGTCTCTATACCTATGACGGAGCTGTTGAAGAAAAGCACCAAATATGATTGGAGCAATTCATGTGAACAAGCTTTTCAATCTTTAGTGAAGTATTTCACTACAGCTCCAGTTTTGGCCCAGCTGGACATGATAAAGCCATTTGATGTTTATTGTGATGCATCCGGCATTGGTTTGTGTTGTGTGTTTGTGCAACAGGGACGCGTGGTCGCGTATGGATCCCGACAACTCAGGGGTCATGAGCAGATTACACGACGCACGACCTTGAACTAGCTGCAGTGGTCCTTGCATTGAAAATGTGGAGACATTATTTACTAGGCAATCTAGTAAATCTCTACACTGACCATAAAAGCTTGAAGTACATCTTCAAACAGAAAGAACTGAATATGCGACAGCGAAGATGGCTTGAATTGATCAAGGATTATGAACTTGAAATTCATTACCATCCAGGCAAGGCGAATATTGTTGCCGACGCACTTAGTCGGAAAGCCCACGTTCACCATCTTGCTATGGCTGCACATGAAGAAGGAGAACCAAGCCTGTGCTTAGTTCCTTACGGATCACTCTTCAATTTCGCTCTCATTCCTACAATCCGAGATGAGATTGTAGAGGCTCAGAAGAGAGACAGGGGCATGTCTCTCATCTGAAGAAGAGTGGACAGCGGTGAATTGAAGATGTTCCACAAGGATGACGAAGGGACTTGACACAGCCTCCCGGCCTTGTCAAGCCAGGATCACGCTGAGGGATGCTGCGTTGCACAGCACCGGATAACACACATAAAAGGTACAAAGTGGAAGCAAAGTTTTATTACATAAAATAGTTTATGAACATGCTTACAACGAGATATGTTCAGTCCACACTCAGTCACTCACGGGCATAGACTACGCACAGAGTTCACGTGTTCTCTCTAGCACACACGCACTAACACCGCGGCGTGCATGACTCCCACTCGACGGAGTTTCCCTCTTGGGGGTCCGTCTCCTCCTCATAACACGCTGCAAAAGTTTCGAACACAAGCAGTGAGCACGATGGTTCAACAAGTCTGACCCATCTTTCCTATACATGAAACTTGTACATGCTGGATTACAGTGTAAATGGGAAAGTAAGTTGCAAAGGGCTCGCCTAAGTAGTTGAACCTTACTTTCAATTTTTAGCAGCAAGTTGTGGAGAACCTCATGCTAAGGCACATAAGAGGGCCGCAGTCAAACAAGAAACACATTTCTCTCATGTACTTTGCCCAAGGTTGAAAAGAACTTTAATTAGCTCTAAACTATAGCACTTTATTAGCAATCAAGGTCCATCCTTCAAATCAGCAAACCTTTAACATGTATCTAACCTGTTCTTTCTACGTCACGGTACAGTGAACAAGTGGTACTCACTGACCGCGAGGGACGTTGATTATAATCGATTTACACCTGCAGGGTTATCCGAATAACTCATCACGTACGCCCGTACTCGATGTTGCCTATAGAAACCATCACGGACGTCATACGCTACCACCTTTCATCCGTCAGCCAAATGTTGAACCGGTCCTATAGTCCCGAGCAAGAGGGCTCTGCGCGCGCATCTGCAGTGCCGCCAGCCGATTTGCACCTCAAGCTCTCAATCTACCCTCTGGACGACAAGCAATGCCTCAACACCCAGCTACCCGAATTACATCGGTTTCCCGGTTCCCATATATCCGGTAGGTCTTCGGTACTGTTCTAGCTTGTTCAACAGGCCCGCACATGGCTCGGTCCTCAATCGACACGAGCAGAGCTATGGCACCCAGGCCCCAACGTCCTGCTGCCCTTACCCCCCGCTCAGTCTCATTTTTCTTGCCATGTGTTCCTTTTGCTATCTTTACCTGAGTAGGGTGCCTCTAGCCTATTATCGCGAGCAGTTCTAGCAACTCGACTTGTACCAAATCCTACACTATCTTAGCATTGCAGTGGCTAATCGAGGTTTAAAGGCCTAAGCCCAAACCAGGGTTTTCTTGGCTATGCATTTGGGTTTTCAAACAAGAATCTAATGCAAAATTGAAGTGGGTGCTTAAAGTAGGTTCTCAAAACAGTAAAATTTATAAAAAGGCTAATGCAAACCGGAGCTTGCCTTGCTGCTGTTGGTCATAGGCTAGCTGTTCCTCTAGAGTGATTAAGTCTAAGACTTCGGGCTCCTCCTCAACCTTAGCGACTACATGAGATAAATACACGTATGTATCAATTTTAATGCATTTGAATTTGAAGTTAAATTTGTTAAGACTATAAATATTGATAACAGTCCCAATGACTCTGAAATTTTTACTGTGGTTTGGATACAACCTAAACAGAGACTTGGCCAAGTTTCATTTGCAGCAAAGCTCATTTGAGCCCTCCACAAATAATTGTGTACTTGGCCTTAATTTGAGCTCTTAGGGTGTTCTAAGGATTTTCATGGAGCAAGCCATGACTTTATGAAAACTAGATTTTCAGAAGGTTCTAATGGAGTTGGTTTAACCTAATTTGAAGATTCCTAGCCAAAGATATGAGCTAAACAATTTCAGATAAATTCTGAAAATGTTTCTGGACATTTTCCATTTTCTCTGGAACAGTTTTATTAATCAGACCATTAGGTGGATTAAATGAGCTTAATTGGATCTGAAATTTTTATGGTGGCTCAGGGATATTATGATGAACATACTGGCAAATTTCAGAATTTTCCAACAAGGGATCCTCCAGTTAAAATTCTAAACAGTTTAAATTTGAAGAATTAAATCTGAAGAATTAAGGATTTTCATAAAGTGAAACTTTATTTGTTGGAAAGTACTCAGAGAGCTGAATCCAACAAAATTTGGTTCACTCGACTTAGAGTTTCCTGGCGAAAGTTATGTGGGTTTGAAGTGTGAGCTAAATCTGAAAATCGGGGAAAAGTTTAAATTGCTGCACGTGGGACCGGGGCTACTTGTCGACTCCTCAGCGGCTGACACACCTGGCTACGGAGTATTTCGCATGCAGCCACAGGCAATCCGGTGCCACAGCTGATCCCTGGTTTAAATATCTGGCCGCTGACACGTGGGACCGGGGACTTCTTCAACCTCCCGACATCCCGCGCTCGGCCGCCGCCCCCATCGCCGGAGTGCTCGCCGGAGCGGCTTTGCCGTGCGCCAAACTCCATATTTTCGCCGCCTCTGCCAAATCCCACACGGAGAATACGATGCTAGACTTAGCTCGGCATGACAACCATGGGAACATGGTCAGCCACTGTAACACACTCAAAATCATTACCATGCATTGCATACATTTTTCATGTAGAGAAGCATAGTAAAAGAAGTAGGAATGGAGAAAGAACCCTAGAAATGGAGAAAGAACTATAGAAATGGAGAATGAACCATAGAAATGGAGAAAGAACCATAGAAATGGAGAAAGAATCATAGAAATGGAGGAAGAACCATAGAAATGGAGAAGGGAATATAGAAATGGAGAATGGGACATAGAAATGGAGAGGTGAATATAGAAATGGAAGAAAGGACATAGAAATGGTGAAAAATGGAAAAACATAGCTGAAATGAGCCATTCCCAAATTTCTCCAAAATTTCCAAATTCCCCAATGTAAAATCCCTAAAAAGTGGTAGCAAGAAAAATTCAGCTCATGTACACTTATAAAAAATGAGGGGAATTTAAACTTTCAATTATAACGGTGTAGGTTCAAAGTGAGGATTTAAATTTCCCAAAAACTTCCAAATATGGAGATCTAAATTCATAACTTGGATCTTCATAGCCCAAATATTCACCCTTCCAAATTTCAGTTCATTTGGAGGAGTTTCAATATTTGTTTGGGATTAAAAGGAGAAGCCCTCTAATCTGAATTTGAAATTCAGTTTCAAATTTGAGTTTTCTAAAATTGCAAATTTGGTTCCACAAATGTGTTCCTTACATTTGAATTAACAGCCATGCAAACATCAGAAATTTTGGGCCTGGTTTGCTATATTTTTGGAGCAAGGCAAAGGGGAGGATTCAAATGCATTTCAAATTCAAATGATCAAACACAATTCAAATTCTACACCAGAATTCAAACCATTTGAATTCAGCATATTTAAACTATGACTTTGAGGTGAAGCAAAGCCTTTAAGTTTGAGTAGCTGTGGAGAAATATCAGTGGAAAAAGTTGACTGAGAATTGAGGTGATGGGGTCCACATGTCAGTCACCCAATTTCCTTCACCGCCTCTGTTTTTCCTTCGGTTGAACAGCTAGCGAACGCCAGCACCGGTTGTGACCCACTCCCGCTAATTTCCACCGCGCCACCTCCTGATCGGGAGATCAGCACGCCGAGAAGGATATTTCACCGCCCCGGTGCCCACGTGAGCGTTGCTTCACTCGCACATTCGACCCTCTGCTCAGCTCGAGTAGCCTCGACCGCCGCTCGGTTGCTCCGCGCCGCCCATCCGTCACCGACGCAATCCCGGCGTTGTCACGCCCGGTTGAGGTCATAGGAAGGTGCGCAAGGCTCTCTAGTTCCTCCCTGAAGACAGTCCATAACGTTCCCCCGAACCGATCCCGAGAACTGCACATAGTTCGTCGTTCCACGGTCAAACTTTGCTGTCACGACGCTGCCCCGTCGACCGGTCGCCTCAGACTCGTTCACGCTCAACCAACCGGTGTTCTAGGTGCGTTGTCGACCCTTTTTGTTGTTATCCCGGTTTGGAGCTAGGTCGTAGCCTAGGTCGGCCGGAATTTGAAGTTTGTCACCGGCGGTTTCTTGGAACCGAGGCGAAAGAAATGGGAAATTCCTCGGCCATATTGGGTTAGGGTTCACAAGAGTCTAGGCATAGGTTCTCCAAGCCATGACGACCCTTCTCGAGCAAACGGCAAGCAAAACCATGCAGATTCCGAAGGGTTCTCCATGTTTTCCCTCACGGCGGTGAAGAACCACTTCAGTCGCACGGTGAGCTTATGTTTCCGGCCGTTTTCCGAGGGATCAGGGTAGTGTTCTTGGTTCCCCATGTCACGGCGGTGCTGTAGGACCAAACCGAGGTCGGTTTCCGGGCTCGCCGGGTGAGTACCATGTCGCCGGAGTCGCCCGAGTTACTGCCACCGTCGGGGAGGTATTTCCGGCCATTTAGCGCCGCCACCGAGCTCACCAGAGTGTTCCTCGTCGGGTTTTGGGAACAGGCGGCGAGGATTGAGCCATCTAAGGCACGGGGCTGTAAAAGCCCAAGAAAAGGGACTTGCAAAAACTTTTCTTCACCTCACAACACCACAGTTTTTGTTGTGGATATCTTAGGAAATATTGTGAAGAGCAAGTAACCTCTATCAAAAGAGTGATTAGAGGGGAAAAACCTTCACTTTCACAAAGTAGGATTTTTACACATGAACAAGAGAGGTTGTGCTCACCCCTAGAACTTAAAAAGTCTTGGGAAGGTTCAGGTGAAATTTCATGTAAATCCAACACTTTTTGAGGCACTTTTGGAGGTATTTGAAAAAGAGGCCAATTTGAATGTAAATTCAAATTTCAGCAACCTCCATCACTCAAATTCAAAAGTTAGCTTCATATTCAAACTCAGCACATTTTTCTGAGTTAGCCGACCAATTTTCATCCCCATTGGAGTTCATCTTGTCGGGAGCCAAATTTGCAATAATTCAAAACTGAATTTGAAATTCAGTTTAAATATGAAGCAAATTGGACCAACCAAATTTGAAAAGGGAGAACTCAAATTCAAACCAAAACTTGGGGGCTAAGTCTCACATTCAATTGTGAGTAGCTGAGGATATTTTGGCACAAACAGAATTGGGAAAATTTTAAAAAGGAATTAGAGGGGAGGCCCACATGTCAGTAGTGTTAACAGAGAAGTCTCCCCGGGTGATTTTTTTTCTCCTCGGCTGAAGTCGCGCGCGCACCAGCACGATCGCACCGGCGCCCGACCGACTCAACCGGTGCCACCTCCTGCTCGGGGGACAGGCTAAGGGCGCAGAGGCGACGCCGGGATCGAGTAACCCCGCGACCACGTGCAGTCCTCGCACTCCCCTTCCTTCCTCGCACGATCGAAGCTGTCCGCCCGGCCGACCTTGCTGATCACCGGCGCCCGGCCAGCACCGGCGTTCTCGTGCCTGCCGAGCTACACAAGAAAGGTCCGCTCCGAGGTACTGATCACAACCGTACTGAACTCGCCCTCTCTCTCGCACGGTCCGCAGAGAATTTGGGGGATTAGCGCGTCGGAGTGTTTAGAACCGAACCATGCGAAATCTGGGAATTCGTAGCAAGTAAGCCACCACTCCTTAGACCGAGCTAAAGGTGCGATCTAGACTCTCCCACGCGTCTCTGAGATCAGAAACCATCGAGTTTCATCGAGTATGGGCGATGTTCTTCGAGCTTTTTGCATCGGCGCCGATTTCCAATCTAGGTCACCGGTGAGGTCGTAGTTGCAGCCGTTTTCACAGGGATCGGTGCCCATGTCCGTGATTAGCGGGTGTCAGCGGAGCTCCCCGAGAAATCTGCATCGAAAAAGGTGTAGGGGACGCCGAGTTGGACGTCGCCGGTGATCTCCCGGCCGCTGTTGCCGTCGGGAGCACTGTTCCGGCCGTTGTCAAGCTCTAGTGAAGACACCACCGTGTTCCCCAGGCCGAGATAGGCACAGGCGGCAAGTTTCGTCGGAGGTCGGGCAGCAGAACGCCCGGCGGCGAGTATTCCAGCGAGGTGGGCGGCGGGGAGCCACGGGAGCGCGAGGTTGAAGAAGCCTTGCGGGCCCCGCGTGTCAGTCTCTGCTGAGAGCACTCGGGATTTGCTGCGGCACCGGGATCCCGTGCGGCTGCACGGGTGATTCTGCGGGCTCCGGTGTGGGTTAGCTGGGAGGCTGACACGTAGCCCGGGGGACCCCACCCGACAGTTTAAACTTTATTCGAATTTCTAGTTTTTGCTCAAACTTCAAATGGATAGAACTTTTGCTAGGAAACTCCAAATTCTATGAACCAAATTTTGCTGAACTCAGACTTCTGAGTAGTTTTCAGAAAACCAAATTCAGCTCATGAAAGTGAATAGTTTTCCAGAATTGAATCCCTAAAGTTTAAACTGTTGGGAATTTTTATCTCGAGAACTACTTTATGAAAAATTTTGAAATTTGGCTGAAAGGTTCATTGGAAAATCACTGAATCCCAGTAAAATTTTCAAACTCATACAAGTTCATTTATTTACCCTAATTGGGTGATTAAGAGAACTGCCCTGGGAAAATAGAAAAATGTACAGAAACATTTTTCAGATTTTCGCAAATCTTAATTAGGGCATAACTGTCAGTAGAATTCTTCAAATAACATGAAACCAATTCCATTAGAACCATCTTAAACTCTAGTTTCCAGGAAGTAATGGTTGGAGCCATGAAAACCTCTGGAATTACTTAGAGGCTCAAATATTGACCAAATGGGCTTTTATTTGTACAAGGTTCAATGAACTTTGTTTCAAATGAAACTTGGTCAAGACTCTTGTTAGGACCCTACCAAGCCACCATAAAAATTTCAGAACCAAAGGGGAAGGCTAGCTAGAGTTATTAGTAATTAAGTATTTAAGTTCACAAATTGCATTTAAATTGACATGTAGTATTTCATTGACGTGTAGTCGCTGAAGGCGAAGAGACTCCGGAAGTGCTGGACTTCATTCTTCCGGACGAAGACCTAACCCCTGACCAGCAGCAACAAGGCAAGCCCCGGTTTGCATTAACTCTTTTATCAAGTTTTGCTTTGTTCACATATTTAGGGTGATGTATGAATGTGCATTAGGTGTAGGATGAATGGAACCCCACTTGCATGACCAGAACGTTTCCATAAGAGTGAGGGTAGTGTCTAAGATCTCAAGTAGATAGTCTATGCTTAATAATTCATAGGACTTTGGTACAAGTCGAGTAGTTGGAATCTACTCGCGAGATAGGCATGGGACACACGGGTTCGATTGAGTGATGGGAGATCACCTTAGTACTGAAAATGAGACTAGGCAGGGGCTAGGGCGCAGCGAGAGGAAGTCTTGTGTGCGCAGCCCGGCCTGTGTCGATTGAGGACCGATCCGTGTGCGGCCCTGCTGAACATGTATTGAATGTACCGAAGGCATATCGGATATATGGGCCCCGATAAACCGATGTAGCCTAAACCTCCGGGCGTCGAGGCATAGCACACCGATTTATAGGTGTAGGTTGAGGGCAGAAAGGTGGAAATTTGCCAACGGGCATAGAGAGATGCTCCGTGTGGGGAACCTCCTGCTCGTTTCGGTGCGACCGGTTCGACGTTTGGGCTGTTGGGTGAAAGGTTGTCCCGTACGACATCGAGTGAGCGTGCTGTGCATCTCCACGGGTGGACGTACGTGACGTGCTCTTTGGGTTTCCCTGCAGGTGTATATCGAGTTGATTCGCCGTCCCTCGCGGTGATGAGTACCGCTTGTTCACTGCGTCGTAACGTAGACTAATGTATGAAATGTTATGATTCAATCTTGCTGTTATGATATAATTGTATTGCTACATGTGTGCCACCAAATATTGCTTACTAAATTTCAGATTTCCTAACTGCTAACCTGTTGCTAAAAGATGAACTAAGGATGAACTTGTAGGCGTGTCCATTTGCCGCAATATTACTACCCTATGTCCTTGTACACCTCATGTAGAGTTTCATGCTTAGGTGAGTCGGTTAAGCCTTGTTGAGCCATCGTGCTCACGGTTGCTGCTTAAGTGTTTTTCAGGTGAGGAGCCACCCACGAACTCAGAGTACGAGTCCACCGGCGAGGGTTACCCTCCGTCGGGGACTACGGCTGAGTGGGAGCCGTACACGCCGCGCTGAGCTGAGACGTGCAGCTAGTGTGGGTTGCCCTAGGGCTGGGCAACCGACTTCTGCTAGATAGGCGGCGTGAGTTGTATAGTTTAGACTTCCTCTGTGTATTATAAACAATAGTTTGTAACTGAGTAGTGTACTACTTTGTACAGTTCAGTTGTTTTCCCATGTAATCTATTGTGTCCTTATGACTTGTGCTGTCGGGTGTCGCATCGTGCGGCACCACCCTCTGCGATCCGGGATGAGCGGATCCCGTTCCGCCACAGCCTGGTATCAGAGCTGCATTGGGGATACCACAGTACCTAAGGACTATATTATGGGAAAACTTAGGATTACGGTGAGGAATCGGTAGTTGCCCAAGTAAGGACTATATTAGCATAGTTACTTAATGTGGCAAAGACTAACTTATGTGTTATAATTCTGAATTTTAATTAGGTAACAACGCTCCTACGCTCTGGTAAGCATGGTAAGGAACGCCACCGAAAGCGGTTCAATTTCGGTTAGCTGCCCTGACGAGGAACGTGGTTCAGAGATAGGTCTCACAGATTGGTGTGAGACGTTAATATGAAACTCTTGGACTCTTCATGTTCCTGAGTTCATATGAAACGCTGATCCCTAGCGTGCATTAGGCAAGTAAGTGGAGACCCCATCGCGTGGTCAGTAACGCGAGAGTGTGTTCGTCTGGAAATAGCCCAGGAGGACATACACAACGCTTGCCATCAGCATGCCCTGCAGGGCAGTAGGTGGTATCTGTTTGGTTGATAACATTCCCAACCGAGACGACCCGTTCATGACATACTCGGGTTCCCCGTCGTGTGGTGTTGAAACACGATGACGTACCTTGAGACGTGACCTAACTCAAGGACGGCCGTATGGCAATGATACGGGCGTCTGTATTTACTTTTAAATATGATCCTGCCTGAAATGAAAACAACCATTGAGTGCACCATTATTGTGTGGTCTTCTGCAGGTACTAACCACGTATGTATCCGTGTAGTAAAACGTGTGCGAGGGACCGTTTAGTGCCACACTTGAGACGTATATGCCCGTATGATCCGGTTAGGATTTTCTTTGTGAGGAACGTAGTACCGAGATATCATAGGCATATGCATGAAAAATAATGATAACAAGGAATTAAAAATCATTAGGTTCAACATTTAGGACCCTGGTTGGGTAGACAAATTGGATAGTGATGAGTGTAGTTTCAAAAGGACTGAAAAACAGAGTGCTCTGTTTTGGGCAGCAAGTGTGCTGATCTTCAACAGGGCATAACTCACAGGTCTTTTAGCCCAAGGAGGTGTGGTATATAGTTCTGGAAAGGTATTTAAGTACTCTACAACTTTGTTGTAGACTTCCAGAGCTGAATCACACCTTAAGATGGCCTAAAACCCAGAGGGATGTAAACTGACCAGAACCAGGACAGAGTGAAACACTCTCTGGACTGCTCTGTTTTTCAAACATAACTTCCAGTAGAAAAATCTAAAATTTTCATATGATACATCCTTAGAGATGGTAGAAGATGTGTTACATCTTTGCAATTCAAAGTTTCTGAAATTTCAGCACATAATTTAGTGGAAATTAGAGTTGAAAACAGCAACTTCCCAAGGGAGGTGCTGTTAAAATTCTTCCAGAAATTCTGCTGACTTTGAATGACCATAACTTTTTAACCAAAGCCGATCTGAGGGCAAATAAGTACTCGTTGGAAATATACTGAAGTTAACTTTAACTTTGGTATTCAACTTGAGTCAGGAAAATGCACAGAACCAGATCAAAATCTTGGATATGTAGAAACTGGTCATTCTGACAGAGGAATGACAGTTGAACTCATTTGAGAGATTGTTGTACCCTAGAGGTGGTTGAGTACTTCCAATGGGGTAGAACATACTCATGAGAGGTTATCTTAAACTAGTGAAAGATTTGAGTATAGGTCTCAATAAAGTTTCTTTTACTAGAGACCATGTTTGTGTCGTATTGAAGATAAAGGGGTAGTATACGTGATGACAAAGCGGTAGTAACGTCTCGTGGTGACCAAACCTAGTTGTGGTGAGCTTCCAAAGACGAGGTTCATCAAGTTGGATTAAACTAGCTTGTATTTGGTCTGGTAATGGTGTAGCTTGTGCAAAGTTATTACATTATCTACATACGAGATGTATCGCATGTTTTTATTGTCATTATGTTGTTACGCCTATGTCATTTGACTGCATGGAAATATGTTGCGGGACTGATGTTTGTTGTCGTATGGTTGCAGATGGTTCACACTAGGACCACGCATGAGGTTGGTGGCTCTAGCCAACAGGGAGGCGATGACTCCCAGCCACCGGCCCACGACAGCACCCCGCAGCAGCAGCCACCACCGCCGCCTCCGCTTACTCTAGCGGATGTGATAGCGGCACTGGTGGGTGGTCATGAGGAGCAGACCAACCTGCTCCGCACGATCGTGCAGAATACGTCCCAGGCCGGGGGGGGGGGCGTCAAGACAGAGGGCCTCGTGTGCCCCGTGAGGTGTCGTACTCGGATTTCATGAGTACGCACCCTGCAGTGTTCACAGAAGCTGAAGAACCACTGGAGGACGACAACTGGCTGCGGACCATCGAGTCCAAGTTTGGGCTGCTCCAATGCATGGAGCGGCAAAAGACTTTGTTCGCAGCGCAGCAACTTCACGGTGCCGCTGGTGCGTGGTGGGCGAATTATGTCGCCTCACATCCGGCTGGCTATGCCGTGGAATGGGAAGAGTTCTGGGAGGCGTTCCACGCCTATCATATCCCTCCCGGGATCATGAAGAGGAAGTTCCAAGAATTTTTGGAACTGAAGCAGGGTGGGAGGAGTGCCCATGACTACTCCTGTGCCTTCAACCATCTGGCGCAATATGCGTCAGACTACATATCCACTGAAGATAAAAAGCGGGAGCACTTCTATCGGGGGTTACATCCCGAAATGAAGACGCATCTCGTGCAATGGAATCGCGGCACCTTCAACGACCTTGTCAATGCCGCGATCATGCAAGAGGACGCTCAGCGGGAGTTGGCAGCTGAGCAGAGGAAGCGCAGCGCTCCACCCAGCAGTGGGGTTGGCGCTCCTCAGAAGTGCCGGATGGTGTATCGGACGCCATCCGGGCAGCAGTGGCAACCACCGGCGTGACCTCAACGGTTCGGAGGACGTCCTTTTCAGTCACCTCCGTTCCGTCCGCCGATGCCACCACCAAGACAGCAGCAGCAGCAGCAGATGGCACCCCGGGCGTTTCCACCGCCACAACGCGCCCCGGGTTTCTGTCCACCGATCAGCGGGGGACCGCCCCGTTTCACCTGCTTCACGTGTGGCCAGGTGGGCCACATCGCGAAGGACTGTCCACAGGGGCAGCAGAGCAGCGGGCAAGCCCAGTTCCAGGGCGGTGCTCGAGGCCGACCTCCGGTCAAGAAGTTTCGTCAGCGGACTGGGGGCGTCCACAACCTTGACAATGAGGACGCCCCAGAGGGAGACAACGTGCTGGCGGGTACGTTTACTCTCAATAATCAAGCCATCATCATACTGTTTGATTCTTGTGCAACCCACAGCTTTATAAGTGCATCCTATGTGGCTAAGCATCAAATGCAAGTCTTCCCAACCGACTGCACTTATATAATTTGTTCACTGGGAGGGAAAATCTCAGCTAATATGATGATTCCAAAAGCACCTCTGTGCTTAGGTGTGAAACTATATCCCACCACCTTGATAATCCTTATGGGGCAAAAGATTGATGCAATCTTAGGGATGTCATGGCTACAATACCATGGCACTTTCCTGGAGATTCGTACCTGGACGGTTCATTTAAACTCTCCATTTCACCGTCCACATTCCATGGTGTTATACACGCCAATCCGGGAAATTTCAGAAATTAATAATGCTGAAGCTCTCAAGTTAGAGGACATCCCCGTAGTCCGGGAGTACCCCGACGTGTTCCCGGATGATCTTCCGGGCATGCCACCTGAGCGGGACGTCGAGTTCAAGATTGAACTTGCACCCGGGACTACTCCCATATCGCGGAGACCATATAAAATAGCTCCAAACGAGCTGGCTGAATTAAAAGAACAGCTCAATGATCTGCTGAGCAAGGGTTTCATTAGGCCAAGTTCCTCGCCTTGGGGATGCTCGGCGTTGTTTGTAAAGAAGAAGGATGAAATCTTAAGGCTGTGTGTGGACTACCGGCCGCTCAACACCGTCACCATCAAGAATAAGTACCCACTGCCCCGCATCGACATATTGTTTGACCAACTTGTGGGGGCAAGTGTGTTCTCCAAGATGGACCTTCGCTCTGGATATCATCAGATCAAGATCCGGGCGGAGGATATCCCGAAGACGGCCTTCTCGACAAGATATGGATTATATGAATACCTCGTCATGTCCTTTGGTCTCACAAACGCTCCGGCCCATTTCATGTACCTCATGAACTCGGTGTTCATGCCGGAGTTGGACAAGTTCGTGGTAGTGTTCATCGACGATATCTTGGTTTACTCCAAGACAGAAGCCGAACATGCCAAACACTTGAGGATCATTCTTCAACGATTGCGAGACCACAAGCTCTACGCTAAATTCAGCAAATGCGAGTTTTGGATCAGCCAAGTGCCATTCTTGGGACATATCATCTCCGCGGAAGGCATTGCGGTTGACCCAAGCAAAATAAAGCAAGTGCTGAAATGGAAAGCTCCCACTTCGGTTCATGAAGTCAGAAGCTTACTCGGGTTAGCGGGATACTATCGGAGATTTACTCCAAGTTTCTCCAAGCTCGCTAAGCCCATGACAGAATTGCTGAAGAAAGGGACGAAATATGTTTGGAACACAGCGTGTGAAGGAGCGTTCCAAGCATTGGTGAAGCATCTCACAACAGCCCCGGTCTTAGCTCAGCCGGATACAACAAAGCCCTTCGACGTGTATTGTGACACGTCTGGTGTTGGGCTCGGCTGCGTGTTGATGCAGGAAGGACGTGTGGTCGCATATGGCTCCCGCCAACTTCGGAACCATGAGCAGCATTATCCTACTCATGATCTTGTGCTTGCTGCCGTGGTGTTGGCGCTAAAAATGTGGAGGCACTATCTCCTGGGGAATCTGGTGCATCTCTACATCGATCACAAGAGCTTGAAATATATTTTCACCCTGAAGGATCTGAACATGAGGCAAAGGAGGTGGTTACAGCTGATCAAATATTATGAAATTGAGATTCATTACCACCCCGGCAAGGCGAATGTTGTTGCCAACGCGCTGAGTAGGAAATCACATGTCCATCACCTCACCATTACACTGGTGGAGGAGGAAGAGCCAAGTTTATACTTGGTTCCTTATGGGTCGCTGTACAACCTTGCCCTCATCCCTACTATTAGGGAGGACATCATTGCAGCTCAGAAGACGGATAAAGGCATGGCACATATCCGGAGACGGATAGACAATGGAGAGATCAAATGTTTCCGGAAAGATGATGAGGGGACGCTGTGGTTCAATGACCGCATAGTCGTACCCCGGGATATGGAGCTGAGGAAGAAAATCATTGATGAAGCTCACTTGTCCAAGTACTCCATTCATCCGGGCAGCAACAAAATGTACCAAGATTTGAAAAAGAAATTTTGGTGGACACGGATGAAGCGGGAGGTAGCGAAGTACGTATCCGAGTGCGATACGTGCTGACGAGTGAAAGCTGATCACATGAAGAAATCAGGGCTGTTGCAACCCCTGAAGATCCCGGCATGGAAATGGGAAGATGTGAGCATGGATTTTATTGTGGGATTGCCCCTAACTGCCAACAGACATGATTCCATTTGGGTAATCGTCGATCGGTTAACCAAGACGGCTCACTTCATCCCGGTGAATACACGCTACAATGCCGGTAAATATGCGGAGCTGTACATAGCAAAGATCCTATGCTTATATGGGGTACCCCTGACCATCGTCTCGGATTGAGGTTCATTATTTGTATCTCGCTTTTGGGAGCAGCTACACGCTGCATTGGGTACCAAGCTGATTAGGAGCTCCGCCTATCACCCTCAAACAGATGGGCAAACGGAGAGGGTGAACCAAGTAATAGAAGACATGTTGAGAGCATGTTCCATCCACCACGGTAGAAACTGGGATGATCACCTACCGTTGGAGGAATTCTCATACAACAACGGCTATCAGGCGTGTATCAAGATGGCACCCTACGATGCTCTCTACGGTCACAAATGCCGCACCCCATTAAACTGGTGCGAGTCCGGTGAAAGGGTCACATTCGGGGTTCATGTGGTAAACGACGCCGAAGAGTGCGTTCGGGCGATTCAAGCTAACATGAAGGCCGCTCAATCCCGGCAGAAGAGCTACGCTGATAAGAGACGTAGGCCGTTGCACTTTGACGTCGGTGAACACGTGTATCTCCGCGTGTCTCCGATGAAGGGCGTGCACCGGTTCGGTGTGAAGGGGAAGCTCGCCCCCTGTTTCATTGGACCCTATGCCATCACCGAGAAGTGCGGACCAGCGGCGTATCGATTGGATCTACCGGCATCCCTTGCTGGTGTCCATGACGTTTTCCATGTTTCGCAACTGCGAAAATGTTTAAAGCATACAGCTGCTGTTCCTACCGAAGACATCGGCGAGTTGAAACCGGATTTAACTTATGATGAATATCCGGTGGCAATTCTTGATGAGAAAGCCCGGACCACGTGTAGCATTACGTTGTGGTTCTACAGAATACTCTGGAGCAACCACACCGCCGAAGAAGCAACGTGGGAGAGTGAGGAATTCCTTCGCTCAAATTACCCAGAATTCATGGCCTCTCAGCACGGGTAAGTCCCTACTACATCGCTATCTCTTCTTTTATAATCTCGGGACGAGATTCTTTTAAGGGGGGAGGGATGTAAAAGCCCAATAAAAGGGACTTGCAAAAACTTTTCTTCACCTCACAACACCACAGTTTTTGTTGTGGATATCTTAGGAAATATTGTGAAGAGCAAGTAACCTCCATCAAAAGAGTGATTAGAGGGGAAAAACCTTCACTTCCACAAAGTAGGATTTTTACACATGAATAAGAGAGGTTGAGCTCACCTCTAGAACTTAAAAAGTCTTGGGAAGGTTCAGGCCAAATTTCATGTAAATCCAACACTTTTTGAGGCACTTTTGGAGGTATTTGAAAAAGAGGCCAATTTGAATGTAAGTTCAAATTGCAGCAACTTCCATCACTCAAATTCAAAAGTTAGCTTCAGATTCAAACTCAGGACATTTTTCTGAGTTAGCCCACCAATTTTCATCCCCATTGGAGTTCATCTTGTCGGGAGCCAAATTTGCAATCATTCAAAACTGAATTTGAAATTCAGTTTAAATATGAAGCAATCTGGACCAACCAAATTTGAAAATGGAGAACTCAAATTCAAACCAAAACTTAGGGGCTAAGTCTCACATTCAATTGTGAGTAGCTGATGATATTTTGGCACAAACAGAATTGAGAAAAATTTAAAAAGGAATTAGAGGGGAGGCCCACATGTCAGTAGTCTTAACAGAGAAGTCTCCCCGGATGATATTTTTTCTCCTCAGCCGAAGTCGCGCGCGCGCCAGCACGATCGCACCGGCGCCCGACCGACTCAACCAGTGCCACCTCCTGCTCGGGGGAGAAGCTAAGGGCGCAGAGGCGACGCCGTGATCGAGTAACCCCGCGACCACGTGAAGTCCTCGCACTCCCCTTCCTTCCTCGCACGATCGAAGCTGTCCGCCCGGCCGACCTCGCTGATCACCGGCGCCCGTCCAGCACCGGTGTTCTCGTGCCCGACGAGCTACACAAGAAAGGTCCGCTCCGAGGTACTGATCACAACCGTACTGACCTCGCCCTCTCTCTCGCACAGTCGGCAGAGAATTTGGGGGATTAGCGCGTCAGAGTGTTTAGAACCGAACCATGCGAGATCCGGGAATTCGTAGCAAGTAAGCCACCACTCCTTAGACCGAGCTAAAGGCGTGATCTAGACTCGCCCACGCGTCTCTGAGATCAGAAACCATCGAATTTCATCGAGTATGGGCGATGTTCTTCGAGCTTTTTGCATCGGCGCCGATTTCCGGTCTAGGTCACCGGTGAGGTTGTAGTTGCAGCCGTTTTCACGGAGATCGGTGCCCATGTCCGTGATTAGCGGGTGTCAGCGGAGCTCCCCGAGCAAACCGCATCGAAAAAGGTGTAGGGGACGCCGAGTTCGACGTCGCCGGTGAGCTCCCGGCCGCTGTTGCCGTCGGGAGCACTGTTCCGGCCGTTGTCAAGCTCTGGTGAGGGCACCACCGTGTTCCCCAGGCCGAGATAGGCATAGGTGGCGAGTTTCGTCGGAGGTCAGTGTGAGACCTATGTGTGCTGAATACATTGGCAATTAGGATAAAAGTTAGCATTATCATTCAAAGTTTTGAATATTGCCAAAACATTCTTCTGTGGCAAGGTCCGACAAGTTCTTTGTTAGGTCCGCCAAGTGTTGGCAAGGTCCGACGCAAGGTCCGGAGAGCTCCTGCAAGGTCCGGAGAGCTTCTGTGAGGTCCGGAGCTTGTTTTTAGGGAGCTCCCGTGAAGTTCAACTCGTAGAACTGCAGCGTCTTGTTTTTGCTTTTAACTCGCAATGTTTCAAACTTGCTTTATGGGAAAGTTTGCTTAGTATTAATTTGCTAAGTTTTTGGTGTGTTTTGGTGGTTATGGCTGTTATCATTTGATATGGTTTGCAACATGCTTATGTGACGTGCTCATGTAAGGTGTTGTGGTTTTCGAACTAACGTGAGTCAAGTCGAGGACTTGTGCTCGGAAAAATTGGTTGTTTATTCATGTGCAGGTATTGCTTGAGTTGAAGACATGGCTGGTGACGGGATCCTTGGACTAGTCTCAGGGAGGAGATGAGGTTCCAACAACCAAGTTCAGGAGGAGCTGTGGTTGAGTTGATCGGGAGGACGCACAGCATGTTTGGATCAAGGGCAGTGCATATGAAGGTTGCGTGTACGTCGTTGGAAGGTGTTTGCAAGTGTGCAAGGAGTGCATGGACGTGGCAACATTGTTCCAAGGCGTGATGAAGAGAAGTGGACGTAAAGAATTGGTCGGAAAGGTCCAACCGGCTGGATTGCGTACTCAGGCTGAGGCTTAGTCTGATATGGCTCAAATATGGAAGATTTGAGTTGGTTATGATAGGATTTCGTGCTAGGCACGAAGTTGAGTTGTTTTAGGAATGTTTAGGACGCTCCTAAGGTGTTTGGAAGTCTCACGATTGCTTCTATCTGCGAATAGGAGAGTCCTGAGCAGTTATGGTAAGTTAGGATACGAGTCCAATTAGGAGTAGGAGTCCTAGATTGGATTGTTTAGCCTGAGGGCTGGCTATAAAAGCAAGGGAGGCCAGAGCTCTCGTGGGTGGAGAACTTTGGGCTGTTCCTATTTTGTTTCTATTGAATAAAGTTCATAGTTTCGAGGAGCTTTTGTGCCTTGTTCGTCCGACTTGTTTTTCGTCAAGTCTTTCTCGCCGAGCTTCTGGACAGACCGACGTTGCTTCGGTTTTTCGTTCATAACTCGAGTTTTACAGATCCGATTGACGTGATTCTTTTTGGGTTGTCTTCACAACTCAATTATCTATCATCCGTGAAATTTTCACGAGCTTTGGATCTGTAGTTTTTGAGATACACGAGTTTATTTGCAGCGTTGCAGATCTGTTTTATATCGGGTAGAACAGATGGATCTTCGTTTAATGTTTTGATCGTATCTCAAGTTTTACTTCGTGTTTTCAAGTGATTCTTGTTGCATTAGATCCGTGACTTGATTCTCTACCTCTCTACTTGATTTTTCACGGTTGAACACGTTTGAAAACACTTGCACACACGGTTTCTTTAACCGATTGATTTTTTGCTGAGGGGTTTTTGATGTTTCCGCTGCGAAAAGTTTTAATCTACCATTCACCCCCCCTCTGGTAGCTTTTCACATGCTCTTCGATACTACAATTGGTATCAGAGCCAAGGTGCTCTAATCTTTCTGTTTTGCACATGTTTTGACTAACCATCATGGAGAAGTACTCTGCAAAACCTTGTGTGTTCAATTGCATCAATTTTCAGGTTTGGAAGGCGCGGATGGAGGCCTATATACAGGCGCAAGGCTTCGCCATATGGGAAAAGGTCTTCCGGAACTTCGATGTACCACCCAACGATCAAGTTACGGCTGCGAACATGAGAGATGTTGACAACAACAACAAGGCTCGCAACTTGATCATCCAAAGATTGACTCAAAGCGACTTCGACCGTGTTGCACACCTCCGATCTGCATATGATGTTTGGAAAGCTCTTTGTGACTACCATGAAGGATCCAATACGATCAAGGAGGTAAGGCAAGATATTTTCAAGAAAGAATACATGCGTTTTGAGATGCAACCCGGTGAGTCAATTGATGACCTTTTTGCTCGTTTTAATAAAATTCTCAGCAACTTGCGTAGTGTCAATGTTAACTTTTCAGATGCTGAAAATGCTAGACAATTGTTAGAAGCATTAGATATGTCAATTTGGGAGATGAAAGTTACATCTATTCGTGAATATTTTGTCTTGAATTCTCTTACTTTAGACGTGCTTTATTCTAAATTGAAAACTCATGAAATTGACATCATCTCACGTAAAAACCCCAACAAGTCTATTGCATTTGTTTCGCAACGTGACATGTCTAGTTCTAGTCAATCATCATCTAGTGGTGCACTCTCTTTGCTGTCCTCTCTAACCCTTGAACAGATTGAAGAGTTTCCAGAGGAGGAGCTTGCACTCATCTCTACTCGGTTCTCAAAAGCATTGCAAAATGTGAGAACTAGAAGGAGAGGAAGCTCCGGACCTCAACGATGTTTTGAATGTGGTAAGACAGGACATTTTCGTACGGAGTGCCCTAACCTTTCAGGTCCGACTTCACGTGAAGAAAAGCAAACAAGGCCGAAAAAATCATTTGCAAAGAATAAGAAGAAGAAAGATTCATCAATGCAAAACATAGTGCATAGTATGATCTCTGCACTTCAAGATTTCGGCTCAAGTGATGTGGACACCGGTAGTGATGAAGATGAAGAAGCTATGGCAAATATGTGCTGCATGGCGAGCAAGTCAAGTTCAAGCTCCGAGGAGGCAGAACACAAAAGCGACGATGAAGAGGTATGTCCCACTTGCGAAGAAATGTGTGATGCTATTTCTCGTGCCACTGTTATATTAAAGAAAAAGGATAAAAAACTTAGGAACAATGCTGTTAAAATTGAATCACTAGAATCTGAAATTAATCGTTTAAAAACTTTGATTCCTAGTGATGATTCTTGTTCCTCATGTGATTTGATTTATGAACAATTATCCTCTTTAAGAAGTGCACACGCATCTACACTTGATAAACTTGAACTTGAAATTGAAAAGAACAAAGAGCTTGCTGCACTTAATGATAAAAATTTGAAAGATGCTTGTTGTTCTACAATGGATTTGCATTGTTCTTCATGTGATGATCTGAATAAGAAACTAAATGATGCTATGAATGAGATTTCTATTTGAACAATGCTTTATGTGTGCATGAAGTTAAATATTGTTCAAATTGCAAACTAAAAGGAAATACTTCATGTGAAAACTGCTTTGATCTGTCCAATAAACTTGATGACATGCATAGGACACTAGATCACTTTTCTAATGCAAATAAGAACCTAAACTTGCTGCTGAATTCTACCACGTCTTGTAATGATAAAACTGGTTTAGGTTTTAATTCTCATGCTCATGCTAAGGCACACCCACCTAAAGTTGTAAAGTCATTAGGAAGCGGTTTGATTCAAACAGCTCCTAGACAAAAAGAGGTGATTTTCAAATCTGCAGGAGTACTGTCCCATTCGGGTTCTAATAAACGTGTTGCTTGCTCATCTAGACATGATAATAAGGTTATTTTTCATTGTACCTACTGTGGTAGAGATGGTCATGTCATGGATTTTTGTTATAGACTAGCTAAACACGATAAGAAACAAAGAATACTTGCTAGATCACATAACAACCAAGCAAAATCTGCTAGACCGAATGTTCGGAGCTTGCAACCTGCTTTAATGACTCAAAAACTTGCTCCCAGACCTACTGTTCTTGTGCTACATATAACACATCTTCTAAGTCAGTAGTTGGGAACAAAAATTTTCGATGTTTGGCTCATAAACCTGCTGTACCTTCTCAGCTTTCGCGTGTTATTCCTGCTGGACGTCGTGTGACTCAGTACTGGATTCCTAAAAGTCTTTTAACTAACCCCAGTATTGAGTCATCGACGTAATGTGCTGCTGTGTAGATTTCACGTTTGAGGAAGGAGAACATTTGGATTGTGGATTCAGGTTGCTCACGCCACATGACCGGTAACAAAGAATGGTTCTCCTCTCTCTCTTTTGTGTCACGTGTAGAAAATGTTACTTTCGCCGATAACTCTTCTACTCCCATAATTGCTAAAGTTTCGGTTAGAGTAAACAATCTCTACACTTTGAAAGATGTGGCACTTGTTAAAAATTTGAAATACAACTTGCTTTCGGTTTCACAATTGCTAGATAAAAATCTAGAGGTTAGCTTTGCTAAAAATTGCTGCAAGGTTGTAGATTCAAAAGGTGAGCTTTTGTTTAACATGTCTAGGTTTGGAAGAGTTTTTAAAGCTGATTTTGATTTGTCAACTTCTAAGCATCGGTGTCTAGTTGCTAATGATACAAAGGATGAATATTTTTGGCATCGTAGACTTGGTCACATAGGCTTTGATCATCTCCTCGTGTTAGTGCTCTCGATCGCATACATGGGCTGCCGAAGCTTTAAAAGGACAATGATATTGTGTGCTCTTCTTGTAGACATGCTAAGTTTGTTGCAGGTTCACATGCTCCTCTCACAATGACCATGACAGCTGAACCGGGACAACTTTTACATCTTGACACAGTAGGTCCGGCACTGTTCAATCCTTCGGAGGTAAATGGTATGTGCTTGTGATTGTTGATGATTATTCCAGATATTCTTGGGTTTATTTTATGGCATCTAAGAATGAATCTTTTAGTCATTTTAGAACTTTATTTCTTAGATTATCTATTGATCACCCAGGATCATTAAAAGCAATTACAAGTGATAACGGAACTGAATTTAAAAACCAATCCTTTGATCACTTTTGTGCTGAAAATGGAATAGATCATCAATACTCTTCACCCTATGTACCACAACAAAATGGTGTCGTAGAAACAAAGAACAGGACCTTAGTTGAGATGCCTAGGAATATGCTTGATGAATATCAAACTCCTAGGAAATTTTGGGCTGATGCAATTGCAACCGCTTGTTATGTCTCAAATCGTGTTTTCTTGCGTGCTAAGCTTGGAAAAACCCCATATGAGCTCTGGTTTGGACATAGGCCTAGTGTTACACACTTTAGGGTTTTTGGTTGCAAATGCTTTGTTAAGAAACATGGTAATCTTGATAAATTTGAAGCTAGATCTGTTGATGGCATGTTTCTTGGTTATCCATCTCATACTAGAGGCTACCGTGTGCTTTTACTTGACACTAACAAAATTGTGGAGACTTGCGAGGTTTCTTTTGATGAAGCTAGCCCAAGTACTAGCTCCGATATTGCAGGTCCGGATCCATATCCGCAGGGGGAGAGTATTTTTATTGAAGAAGATGAAGAAGTGGTGCTTCTGCCCAAAAACTCGGAAGTAAATAACGATCAAGCTGCTGATTTTGCACCACAACCAGCACCAACAGTCACTACTGTTGGTTCGGACCTTCCTCAATCAACAAGCTCTCCTAATCAAAGGTCCGAACATGAAGAAGAAGGTGCTTGTGAAGTGTCTACTCCCCTCTGAGTACTCAAAAGTCATCCTCCACAACAAATCATTGGAAGCTTGCATGAACGAGTCACTCGGTCCAGGTTTTGCGATCCAAACTCTCATGCTCATTCTGCTTTTGTTGCTTCTTTTGAATCCAAGGATATATCACACACACTCACTAATGAATCTTGGATTAATGCCATGCAAGAATAGTTAGAAAATTTTCAAAGAAATAATGTTTGGAAACTTGTACCTCCACCTCAAGGTCACACATTAATTGGAACTAAATGGGTATTTTAAAATAAGCAAAGTGAGGATGGGGTTGTGGTTAGGAATAAAGCTAGGTTGGTTGCTCAAGGTTTCACTCAAATTGAAGGTCCAGATTTTGATGAAACATTTGCTCCTGTTGCTAGATTAGAAGCTATAAGAATTTTATTAGCATTTGCTGCATCTAAAGGTTTCAAGTTATATCAAATGGATGTTAAAAGTGCTTTTCTTAATGGCTACATAGAGGAGGAGGTTTATGTTTAGCAGCCACCGGGTTTTGAAAATCCAAATTTTCCTAATCATGTTTACAAACTGTCCAAAGCCTTGTACTGTCTATAACAAGCCCCTAGAGCATGGTATGATAGGTTAAAAACATTCTTACTTGAAAAGGGGTTTACCATGCGCAAGGTTGATAAAACTCTTTTTGTACTTAAGCATGGCAATGACTCATTATTCGTTCAAGTGTATGTGGATGATATTATCTTTGGTTGTGCTTCTCATGATCTCGTGTCCAAGTTTTCAGCTATGATGTGTTCAGAATTTGAGATGAGTATGATGGGAGAACTCACATACTTTTTGGGGCTGCAAATCAAGCAAACAAAAGAAGGAACTTTTGTGCATCAAACTAAGTATACAAAGGACCTTCTTAAGCGCTTCAACATGGACAAATGCAAGCCTCTTCGGACACCAATGGGAACAGCAACAACACTTGAACTTGACGAAGATGGTGACCCGGTCGATAAAAAAGAACACAAAAGTATGATTGGATCACTTTTGTATCTCACGGCGTCAAGACCGGACATACAATTCAGCGTATGTCTTTGTGCACGTTTTCAAGCTTCTCCACGTGCTTCACATCGCCAAGCCATCAAAAGGATTCTCAGGTACCTACATGGAAATCAAGAATTTGGCATTTTTCTTCCTTCTTCCTCAACCGTTTCTTTGAAAGCTTGTTCGGATGCTGATTTTGGGAGTTGTAGGATTGATAGGAAAAGTACTTCGGGTGCTTGTCATTTTCTTGGTAATTCACTTGTTGCTTGGTCCTCTAGAAAACAAAGTTCAGTTGCACAATCCACTGCCGAATCTGAATATGTAGCTGTGGCTAGCGCTTGCTAACAAATTCTTTGGATTGTTCAAACACTTAAGGACTATGGGGTTGATTTAGATAGTGTTCCACTGTTTTGTGATAACACTAGTGCAATTTGTATTGCTAAAAACCCCGTGAAACACTCTAGAACTAAGCACATTGACATTAGGTATCACTTTCTTCGTGACAATGTTGAAGGAAACATTGTGCTTCACCATGTCGATACCGAACAACAATTGGCTGATATTTTTACAAAACCTTTGGATTTCACTCGTTTTTGTTTCATTCGTAGTGAAATAGGGGTTATGTATCCTCATGGCTTAAATTGAGGGGGAGTTTTTGAAACTTTGAAAGTCTATGTGTGAATCTGAAACTAAAATAATATGAGCATAGTATTTCATACATATATGACTTTGTGATTCCTTTTACAGGCTGAAAGTTCTTACTACATTACTCATGTTATACATTTTGTAGTTTTTGCCATGACTAATAATTGGAATAATTACTTACACTAAATCTGGTCATGATCGAACTTTCTTGCTGTTTTGAACGTGTTGCGTGCTCACAAGTGCTTTTAATCATAAAAAATTAATCAAGTGATCAGCTCACATGTTGAGTTTTCAAATAAAAAATTGAGAAAAGATCAAGAGAATATGCATGCATCGCACTTCTTCTTTTGAGATTGCTTATCATTGCACTAAGATATGAACTTGGAAGGAATTGTGTATGATTAAAACCATGTCCTTAAGCTTCTGATTGTCAAATGACATAGACTTGGCTTGGTTGGTTAGAATAAGTCTGATGCGGCATATAATCTCTTGCAAATATCATATGATCAACTTTGTGCCTTAAATGATTATGAATAATAAAAATGCAGCAAAAAGTGTCATGTTTTCAGGTTTTGAAATAGTTGAGTTAGGGAGATCATGACTTGCTTAAACTGAAAAATACA
The DNA here is from genome assembly GCA_030760725.1 of Neostapfia colusana. Lineage (NCBI taxonomy): Eukaryota > Viridiplantae > Streptophyta > Magnoliopsida > Poales > Poaceae > Neostapfia > Neostapfia colusana. Next base: position 55,035,282 of record JASWHV010000014.1, on the reverse strand, counting down.
TTTGATCTCTAGCATGGCTTACACTACTTTATGTATCTCATTGATGTGATAGTGTAAGTAACCTGATAGTATGACTTGGATGAGCTTTGTTTTGTATGTATATGTTATAATATGCTCATAACATTTAAAAATTTCTCTTTTGAACCTTGCTGAATACATTGTCAAAGGGGGAGAAATATGTATAAGGAGAGATTTGTTTTACACTTTGCATATGTTATACACTTTCTTCCTTCTATGATTTTAAAAAATGGGGAGAAATTAATAAAGGGGGAGAAATGAGTTTTCAGAGCTTTTCAAAACTTTTCATAAGCCAATGTTCGGATTTTAATTGGTGTTGCCAGTGCATTCATCAAGGGGGAGATTGTGAGACCTATGTGTGTTGAATACATTGGCAATTAGGATAAAAGTTAGCATTAACATTCAAAGTTTTAAATATTGCCAAAACATTCTTCTGTGGCAAGGTCCGACAAGTTCTTTGTTAGGTCCGCCAAGTGTTGGCAAGGTCCGACGCAAGGTCCGGAGAGCTCCTGCAAGGTCCAGAGAGTTTCTGTGAGGTCCGGAGCTTGTTTTTAGGGAGCTCCCGTGAAGTTCAACTCGTAGAACTGCAGCGTCTTGTTTTTGCTTTTAACTCGCAATGTTTCAAACTTGCTTTATGGGAAGGTTTGCTTAGTATTAATTTGCTAAGTTTTTGGTGTGTTATGGTGGTTATGGCTGTTATCATTTGATATGGTTTGCAACATGCTTATGTGACGTGCTCATGTAAGGTGTTGTGGTTTTCGAACTAACGTGAGTCAAGTCGAGGACTTGTGCTTGGAAGAATTGGTTGTTTATTCATGTGCAGGTGTTGCTTGAGTTCAAGACATGGCTGGTGACGGGATCCTTGGACTAGTCTCAGGGAGGAGATGTGGTTCCAACAACCAAGTTCGGGAGGAGCTGTGGTTGAGTTGATCGGGAGGACGCACAGCATGTTTGGATCAAGGGCAGTGCATATGAAGGTTGCGTGTACGTCGTTGGAAGGTGTTTGCACGTGTGCAAGGAGTGCATGGACGTGGCAACATTGTTCCAAGGCGTGATGAAGAGAAGTGGACGTAAAGAATTGGTCGGAAAGATCCAACCGGCTGGATTGCGTACTCAGGCTGAGGCTGAGTCGGATATGGCTCAAATATGGAAGATTTGAGTTGGTTATGATAGGATTTCGTACTAGGCACGAAGTTGAGTTGTTTTAGGAATGTTTAGTATGTTCCTAAGGTGTTTGGAAGTCTCACGATTGCTTCTATCTGCGAATAGGAGAGTCCTGAGCAGTTATGGTAAGTTAGGATACGAGTCCAATTAGGAGTAGGAGTCCTAGATTGGATTGTTTAGCCTGAGGGTTGGCTATAAAAGCAAGGGAGGTCAGAGCTCTCGTGGGTAGAGAACTTTGGGCTGTTCCTCTTGTGTTTCTATTGAATAAAGTTCATAGTTTCGAGGAGCTTTTGTGGCTTGTTCGTCCGACTTGTTTTTCATCAAGTCTTTCTCGCCGAGTTTCTGGACAGACCGACGTTGCTTCGGTGTTTCGTTCATAACTCGAGTTTTACAGATCCGATTGACGTGATTCTTTTTGTGTTGTCTTCACAACTCAATTATATATCATCTGTGAAATTTTCACGAGCTTCGGATCTGTAGTTTTTGAGATACACGAGTTTCTTTGCAGTGTTGCAGATCTGTTTTATATCAGGTAGAACAGATTGATCTTCGTTTAATGTTTTGATTGTATCTCAAGTTTTACTTCGTGTTTTCAAGTGATTCTTGTTGCATTAGATCCGTGACTTGATTCTCTACCTCTCTACTTGATTTTTCACGGTTGAACACGTTTGAAAACACTTGCACACACGGTTTCTTTAACCGATTGATTTTTTGCTGAGGGGTTTTTGTTGTTTCCGCTGCGAAAAGTTTTAATCTACCATTCACCCCCCCTCTGGTAGCTTTTCACGTGCTCTTCGATCCTACAGTCAGGCAGCAGAACGCCCGGCGGCGAGTATTCCGGCGAGGAGGGCGGCGGGGAGCCGCGGGAGCGCGAGGTTGAAGAAGCCTTGTGGGCCCCGCGTGTCAGTCTCTGCTGAGAGCACTCGGGATTTGCTGCGGCACCGGGATCCCGTGCGGCTGCACGGGTGATTCTGCGGGCTCCGGTGTGGGTTAGCTGGGAGGCTGACACGTAGCCCGGCGGACCCCACCCGACAGTTTTAACTTTATTCGAATTTCCAGTTTTAGCACAAACTTCAAATGGATAGAACTTTTGCTAGGAAACTCCAAATTTGATGAACCAAATTTTTCTGAACTCAGAATTATGAGTACTTTGCAGCAATACCAAATTCAGCTCATGAAAGTGAATAGTTTTCCAGAATTAAATCCCTAAACTTTAAAATGTTGGGAATTTTTATCTGGAGAATTACTTTATGAAAAATTCTGAAATTTGGCTGAAAGGTTAATTGGAAAATCCCTGAATCTCAGTTAAATTTTCAGACTCATCCAAGTTCATTTAGTTACCCTAATTGGGTGATTAAGAGAACTGCCATGAGAAAATAGAAAAATGTACAGAAACATTTTTCAGATTTTCTCAAATCTTAATTAGGGCATAACTGTCTGTAGAATTCTTCAAATAACATGAAACCAATTCCATTAGAACCATATTAAACTCTAGTGTCCATAAAGTAATGGTTGGAGCCATGAAAACCTCTGGAATTACTTAGAGGCTCAAATATTGACCAAATGGGCTTTTATTTGTACAAGGTTCAAATGAACTTTGTTTCAAATGAATCTTGGTCAAGACTCTGGTTAGGACCCTACCAAGCCACCATAAAAATTTCAGAACCAAAGGGGAAGGATAGCTAGAGTTATTAGTAATTAAGTATTTAAGTTCACACATTGCATTTAAATTGACATGTAGTATTTCATTGACGTGTAGTCGCTGAAGGCGAAGAGACTCTGGAAGTGCTGGACTTCATTCTTCCGGACGAATACCTAACCCCTGACCAGCAGCAACAAGGCAAACTCCGGTTTGCATTAACTCTTTTATCAAGTTTTGCTTTGTTCACATATTTAGGGTGATGTATGAATGTGCATTAGGTGTAGGATGAATGGAACCCCACTTGCATGACCAGAACGTTTCCATAAGAGTGAGTGTAGTGTCTAATATCTCGAGTAGACAGGCTATGCTTAATAATTCATAGGACTTTGGTACAAGTCGAGTAGTTGGAATCTACTCGCGAGATAGGCTTGGGACACACGGGTTCGGTTGAGTGATGGGAGATCACCTTAGTAATGAAAATGAGACTAGGCAGGGGCTATGGCGCAGCAAGAGGATGTCCTGTGTGCGCAGCCCTGCCTGTGTCGATTGAGGACCGATCCGTGTGCGGTCCTGCTGAACAAGTATTGAACGTACCGAAGGCATATCGGATATATGGGCCCCGATAAACCGATGTAGCCTAAACCTCCGGGCGTCGAGGCATAGCACACCGATTTATAGGTGTAGGTTGAGGGCAGCAAGGTGGAAATCTGCCAACGGGCATAGAGAGATGCTCTGTGTGGGGAACCTCCTGCTCGTTTCGGTGCGACCGGTTCGACGTTTGGGCTGTTGGGTGAAAGGTTGTCCCGTACGACATCGAGTGAGCGTGCTGTGCAGCTCCACGGGTGGGCGTACGTGATGTGCTCTTTGGGTTTCCCTGCAGGTGTATATCGAGTCGATTCGCCGTCCCTCGCGGTGATGAGTACCGCTTGTTCACTGTGTCGTAACGTAGACTAATGTATGAAATGTTATGATTCAATCTTGCTGTTATGATATAATTGTATTGCTACATGTGTGCCACCAAATATTGCTTACTAAATTTCAGATTTCCAAACTGCTAACTTGTTGCTAAAAGATGAACTAAGGATGAACTTGTAGGCGTGTCCATTTGCCGCAATATTACTACCCTATGTCCTTGTACACCTCATGTAGAGTTTCATGCTTAGGTGAGTCGGTTAAGCCTTGTTGAGCCATCGTGCTCACGGTTGCTGCTTAAGTGTTTTTCAGGTGAGGAGCCACCCACGGACTCGGAGTACGAGTCCACCGGCGAGGGTTACCCTCCGTCGGGGACTACGGCTGAGTGGGAGCCGTACACGCCGCGCTGAGCTGAGACGTGCAGCTAGTGTAGGTTTCCCTAGGGCTGGGCAACCGACAATTTATTAGATAGGCAGCGTGAGTTGTATAGTTTAGACTTCCGCTGTGTATTATAAACAATAGTTTGTAACTGAGTAGTGTACTACTTTGTACAGTTCAGTTGTTTTCCCATGTAATCTATTGTGTCCTTATGACTTGTGCTATCGGGTGTGGCATCGTGCGGCACCACCCTCTGCGATCCTGGATGAGCGGATCCCGGTCCGCCAAAGGGGCAGCCGTTCCGGCGAGGCACAGTCGTTCCTCCGGCAAGGAGGCCGGCCGGGCACGAGGTAGATGAAGGTGAAAGCCTGCCCCACCTGTCAGTGGCACTGGTTAGGCGCCGGATCAAGGTGCAGCTCAGGATCTGCTGTGGCTGTGCGGGTTAACTCCGTAGCCCCCGATGTTGCCGCAATTTCACTGGTCCGATTTAAAACGGTGGACCCAGTCACAGTTATTTGAAGTTTCTGTTAGGGAAATAATTCCAGGAATTAGCTGATCTTTGCAAGCCCATAACGTAGTGTAGAAAACTCCAAAAAGAGTGAGACCAATTTTGTTGGAATCCTCATGAGGAGTAATTCACCGAGAAACAAATTGCTTACTATGAAAATGCCCAGGATTTTCTGTAGAATTGTTTTTAGTAAATCCTTTAGGGATTTATTACAGGAGCAATTCTTTATGAAATATTCCCAAATTTGGGCAGCTAGTCCTTTCATAGTTCCTGATCTCCCGTAAAAATTTGGGCTTCATTGGAGTTCATTTGCTAGGCTAAACTGCCTTTCCAAGTTCAGCCTTTATTTGAAACTTCCAATTTAAACAGAAACTATTTCAGAACTCCAGTTCAACTTCAAAAATTCATATCTCTCTATTGGTAGCTCCAAAATGGTGAAACAAATTTTGGTAGAGCCATGGAGACTTACTCTAATCAGATCTTCCACTGTTAGCTATGTCAAAGCTCCTGATTTGGGCTCAAAACTCAGAGAAGCCTTGTGCTTGTGGGGAATTTTGGAGACCCCAATGTGCAATGACATTTCTCCAAATTTTGCTCAGATCATCCTTAGAGAGTCTAGTATCCACTGTAAAAAATCCCAAAGCCAATTAAGGATCCTAAATAGCAGTAGCTATGAATAGAAGTTCTATTCTTATAAATCCTTAATACTTACACACATATTTTGTTACATTTCATTTAGTGACCGAAGTTGAAGACGCACCAGAGCCCTTGTACGTTCTCCCACCAGAAGCTAACTTCCCGTTTGACTCGCAACCAGGCAAGCCCCGGTTTGCACTTAAGTACCTTTTATAAGGCTTTTTATTTGTATCACTTACGTCTAGGGTGAATGTTTGCATTTGAGTTAGGGTGATTGAAACCCTACTTGCATTACCCTTTTAAATCCTATGGAGGGTTGGGTAGCTTACAGACTCGACGAGTAGAGAATGCCATGCTAATATGCTTAGGATCTCGGTAGAAATCGAGTAGTTGGAATCTACTCGCGAGGTAAGGTTTTATCACATGGTTTGGTCAGAATAGAAAATGGCTTAAAAGTGGAGAAAATGAGATCCAGCAGGGGGGATAGGAAGCAGTGAGCAGAGGTCTCACGTGCGTAGCCCTGTTGGTGTCGATTGAGGACCGAGCCGTGTGCGGGCCTGATGAACAAGTATCGAACAGTACCGGATGACATACTGACATAAGCAGGAAACCGATGTAATTGGTTAACCTGGGTGCCGAGGCTTACCCAACCGTAAATAGGAGTGGGTTGAGGGTAGCAAGGTGTAAATCTGCCGGTGGGCACAGTCACGCTCCACGCGGGGACCTCCTGCCCGTTAGGGATGGACCGGTTCGGTGTTTGGGTTGCCTTTGAAAGGTTGTTGCATACAACAGAGTAGGAAGGGGTGTGGAATCACGCTTCTGAAAGTGGGTGTATGCAACTTGTTGTCCGGGCGTCTCCTGATTGCAATCACCATCCCTCGCGGTTATTTGAGTACCGCTTGTTCACTGTTCTGTGACGTAGTAAGAAGTGAAGTAAGCCAGTTGAATGATAATATGTTGTGATGATAGATTAATGTTTTGGAAACCATGTCTGCTGTAGATGTAGGGCTAATTAAGTTTACTTTCCGCTTTGGGCATCACCACATTGAAGGAAAGCGTTTCTTGTTTGATTGTAGACTTCCGATGTGAGGGCTGCCTAAGGCACATGAATTTGCTGCTATAAAACTGAAAGTAAGGATCAACTAATAGGCGTGTCTTTGTGGCAATGTCTTTTCTCCTATTTTACATATACCTGCATGTAGAGTTCCATGCCTAGGCTAGTCGGTTAAGCCTTTCTGAGCCATCATGCTCACGGTTGCAATATTTGAGCTGTATGCAGGTGAGAGCTATGAGGAGGGGTCCGATGACGAGGCGATGCCCCTGTCGGGGTACACGGCTGAGCTGGAGCACTGCACGCCGCCGTGATCTCCGGTTACTTGCTGCTAGTGTGTAGCGTACCCGGGCTGGACAGCTGCACTTTTGCATAGTTAGGATGAGAGGCCATATATGTATAATACTTCCGCTGTTACTTAAGTTTTTGTAAAAGACTTCCACTGTTTTATATCAAATAAAAGTTGTATGTTGTTCTGTAATCTTTTTCGTGTGTGCTGTTGGGGGCCGCATCGCACGGCACTACCCTCTGCGATCCTGGAGTGGGTGAACCACGGGGTGGTCCCCACACCCAATTCCCCAAAAGGGGAATTTTCCCCATTTTTGGGGGAATTTAATCCCCAATGCTGCCGCATCCAAAAGGGGGAAAGTCCCTAGGACTCTTTGGTTGAGTTCCAAATTGACTAGGACTCTTGGTTGAGTTCCAATTGAAGTACGACTCCTCTTTCCTCCCCCTTATAAATAGAACCCCCAGCCCCCCCTTGGCCACAGCCCTCCCCCTCGCAAAGTCGCTAAGTTGGAGCCCCCCCTGCAAGTTGCCGAGTTGGCCACCCCCCCTGCCAGAGTTTGGTCGCTGGTGAGCCCCACCAGTGAGCCCCGCAGTCGAGCCCCGCCGTCGATCCCCACCATCGAGCCCCGTCATCGAGCCCCGTCGTCGTACCCCGCTGTCAAGCCCCGCTGTCGAGCCCCGTCGTCGAGCCCCGTCGTCAAGACCCGCCAACGAGCCCGTCACGCCTCGCCTCGCTGGAAAAGAAGCCGACGATCTGTCCTACCCTAATCTTCCATAGAAAAATCCCCCGCTGCTGCCGCTGCTAGGAGAAAGGTCCTGCCACAAGAAGGACATAAGGTAGGTCTTCATTACCCTTCTTACGACGTCACCGCTGTTTCTACGCATCCGTTTTATTCGCCTCTTTCGAACAGAAACTTTTGCGTGTAGACAGATCATGTTTTGATCAATTTTTGAAGGTGGAATTAATCTAGATCTTGAGTCAAGATCGTCACCATGTCCACACCTGATCCCTACACCCTTGTTCATCATAAAACACCAGGAAAGCCCATTAAAACATGCAAGAACACGTACAAAATGGTTTAATAAAGAAGCACCATAGGATTTGCATTCATCTACCCCATTGCATCTTGAGTAAAGTTTGTGCATGATGATTGATTGATGTAAATTTTGTATGTGTGTGGTTGTGAGTAGAAGGACAAGCTCAAGAGGCAATCTACGAGGAACTACAGCACCAAGACATCGAGACGCTTGAGAAGCAAGAGCCACGGGAGCAAGGCAAGTGCCCCTTGACCATATTGATCCCATGTTTTGAAACTGTTTTGCTTGCGAAATGTGTATGCTTGAGTCAACTTGATGGGACACCCTTTTATAGGAATTTACTAGTTTTGTTAACCATCCTTGTCGCCGGTAAAGTTGATGAGTCATGTATGGTCGTTTTTCCTTTTTGACTTCGCTTAATCTATGGGATACGGGAAGCTGAATTAAAACATGTTTAGCTACTGCACTCATATGAATAATGACTCTGAGAACTTGATGATGATAATGGGCATGGAATCGGGGAGATCTAGGCAAGATTGGTTTGTGGATGTTGCTGGATGAGATGGTGGTTTATTTGCCGTGGATCTAAGGACCAGTTCATGTGAGAATATGCTAGGAAAACAGTGGCACCACAAGGCCAAGTATGGGTGCGGCTTAGCTGATTAATTAGGTGTGTTGCTAGCTTGTTATGGACCGTTGGATGGCGCGGGGAATGGAAGTCGAGGAGGACTGTCCTGGGAACTGCATGGCACAAGAGGGGGCCCGTGGGTGGGAGAATGGTGATTCGAGCCTGCCGGTGAAACCTCAGTGGGTCCGTACATCTAGTAGCCCCTTTGCAGAGGCTATTTTGTGACCTCTTGGACATACAACGACGGTTGTGTACTGGTATAATGGAGGTTTCTATAGTCGCCGACGGGTGACATAATCACGAACTTGTGGGTAAAGTGGTGCCACCTATGCAGAGTGTAAAACTATCATGATAGCTGTGCTTCCGGTCACAAGCACCTGGCCAACTTCCATGATTAGAGGCAAATCTTGGGATGGACATTTGGGTATGGTCATTGGAATTTGTTTTGTGACTGTTTTGAGTCATAACATCGAGTTTAGTTTCGGATATATGAATATGAGATGGTTATGAATATTTATGAGATGAACTTGAGAAAGATTATTGGCTGGTTGAGACTTGATAAATAGTGAATTATGATGAAAGAACGTTGCTGATTTACTTGGTTATATTCGGATTTAATTCATCTAGACTTAGTTGCTGTTTTTACTATGTTTGTGAAATAAAATTTGCTTGCTGCAATGAGCCTTTTTATTAGGTACCTTTTTGTAAGCTACATGTCATACTTTTCCCGCACTTGCTGAGTACGACATGTACTCACCCTTGCATTACCACATATACAACAGCTACAGGAGAAGAGTACTTCGAGGACCATATGGAGTACTAGGCATGCAAACTACCGTCAACATGACAGTGGAGTTGAAGTTGGAGCCTGCTGTTTAGTTATTTTCCGCTGTCGTTTACAGTCTTCCTCTGCAAGATTAAGTTAGATATTCATGAGTGAGACATTGAGTCATTGTAATAACGTACTTAAACACTATTTATTCATGGTTATATTCTGAATTCAGTTTCTGGATTACATGTGTATGTGTGGAGAACATTCTGGGCACACATATGCATTCACTTGGTTCTATTTTCGGAACCGGGTGTCACAAATTGGTATGCCACGTTGACTGTAGGACGCAAGACTAGGTAGAATGGGACACTCTAAAACACATAGGCACACCCCTCTAAACTGCTATTTTAGAAAATTGCTTGCTGCTGCACTTCACTTGTCAATTCAGCCATTGCAAAGTGCTATTTTCAGCCCCTCTTTTCTCTCCTTCTGGACAGCAACACTTTTGCTTTCTTGCTCCATAGCTTCTGAAGTTTGGAGTTATTTCTTCCTTCTCTAAAGTTTCTCATGTCTTATTTATAGATGTCGGTGATCAGGAGCACAGCGTGCATAAGGACTCGTCCACCACCACGTCGGAGTGTACTTAACCCCATTGAGGTGTCCGATGGACCATATTGGGAGGAGGTGAAGATGGAACCTCATGATGAAGAGGAAGTCAATAGCTCTATAGATGAGGAAGAAGATCAGGAAGAGGTGGAACCATTCGAAGATGATATGGAGGATGATCCACAAGAACGGCATTGGTACGCACCTCAGGAGGAGTTTCACGCGAGCTTACACCCTGTGGAGCCTCATGAAGCTATGTCGGGAAGAGATGAATCCGAAGAGGAGCCACCCCTAGCTGAGACAAATGATGAAGGTGACGAACGGGCCAACCATTCAGTTCAAGAATTTCAGTCCGATGGAACGGAGGGAGGACACATATCCATGGAGCTTAAAAAATTTCTGGATTGCTGCAGCATATACCCGGAATATCTTCTCAAGAAAGTCCCTCGTCTTGGACATGAAAAGTGGAAGGCTGAAGTAACCATCCTATCTAACGGTAGGGTTGTCACTCGGCACTTCGCACTCACATGGAGATCTACAAGGGCAGAAGCTATCGATGATGCTGCATGGGATGCACTCACCGGACTGTGCTACGCCTTCTGTGGGCAGCTTGAGGACACCACTTTTGAGCTGCACCCGTATCTGAAGACTGGTACAAGGGAGATCATTGGACCCCATGTAGGAGTTCTTCCCAAGCCACAAGCTGCTGACAAGTATCAGAGGTTGCTCGTGGAGTTAGGAAACCGCTATGCAAGTGCACAAGAAGAGATCCGTTACCTCCGCAAGAAACTGTATTTGCTGGAGAAACAAGAGGAGACTTGTGCCAACGCGGGAGCAAATGGAGCACCAGCGTCATCTATCCCTACATGGACAGCCGACTCACCATGGCATGCGCCCATGTATGGACCACCCCCATCACATGGCGAGAACAGCACCGGTTCTCACGATTAAGTTTAGGTTTCCATTGAATAAAGCTGTAATAGGAATGTTAGATCGTAGTAGTTTGAATAAGAGTAGTGTGCTGAAATTTTGTGATGATTGCTTGGTTTTTGTGCTGATGTGAGTTGTGGGACGCTTCGGTGAATGTCCACATCCACACATAGTGGAGAGATGTGAGATGCTTTGGCACGTGTTCACATCATCATATAGGCTGAAATTAGTAAAGGAGTTGCATAGTTCATATACCTTGATGCATATAGTTGGGAAATCTTTTCACTCAAAACTGAATTCTAGCTCCTACAAATATAGTAGGTCTGAAAGTAAGCCTTAAAATAATAGGGGTAGACTTTCTTGCCAACCTTATTTTCTTGGATTCCCAAGGGATTGACATAATACTTGGAATGGATTGGTTAAGCAAGCACAACTGAATGATTCAATGTGCTCAGAGGATCGTGCAGTTGACGAGTGAGCAAGGTACTTGTATTGAGTTCGAGGCAGCCCAACCTACAACCGAGAAGGCAGTGCTGAACCACATCAAAGAAACGACATTGGAAAGCATTCCGGTGCTTCATGAATATTCAGATGTGTTCCCCGAAGAACTTCCATGTATGCCACCTGACCGGGACATTGAATTTGCTATTGATTTAGTACCCGAAACTGCACCTATAGCGAAGAGGCCGTATAGGATGCACGCTAATGAACTAGTGGAGCTCAAGAAGCAAATTGAGGAGCAGCTAGAAAAAGGGTTTTATACGCCCAAGCTCGTCACGATGGGGATCCCCCGTGCTCTTCGTAGACAAGGATGGGGCCCAAAGAATGTGTGTGGATTATAGGTCTCTCAACAAGGTGACGATCAAGAATAAATACCCGCTGCCCTGCATAGATGACCTATTCAACCAAATGAAAGGTGACCGAATTTTCTACAAGATTGATCTTCGGTCGGGATACTTCCAGCTGAAGATTAAGCCCTCCAACATACCCAAGACTGCATCTCGAACACGGTATGGTTCGTATGAGTATACAGTTATGTCTTTTGGGTTAACGAATGCACCCGCAGACTTTATGTACCTCATGAATAAGGTCTTTATGGAATACATGGACAAGTTTGTCATGGTTTTATCGATGATATCATGATGTATTCAAAGAGCGAGGAAGAACACGAAGAACACTTGAGGTTAACATTGCAGAATCCGCGAGAGCATCAATTGTATGCTAAGTTCAGCAAGTGTCAATTTTCGCTAAAGGAGATATCGTTCCTAGGCCACATCATATCCGAAGGAGGAGTATCGGTTGATCCCTGAAAAGTGGGAGATGTTTTGAAGTGGAACCAACCGCAGAATGTGAGAGATATTCGGAGTTTCCTGGGGATGGCTGGATACTACCGCCGGTTCATCAAGAATTTCTCGAAAATAGCAAAGCCTATGACTGAATTGCTAATGAAGGGGAAAGCATTTCAGTGGACACCAGCGTGTCAAGAAAGCTTTGAGGAGCTAAAGAAGAGATTAACCACAACGCCGGTTTTGTTATTGCCGGATGTGAGCAAGAGCTTCGATATATTTTGTGACGCATCAAGACAAGGGCTTGGATGTGTGCTCATGCAAGAAGGACAAGTGGTAGCCTATGCATCGAGACAACTAAAGAAACATGAGCTGAATTACCCCACACATGACTTGGAACTTGCAGTCATGGTACATGCCTGGAATATTTGGAGACATTATATTCTTGGCCACCTATATGAGATCTATACGGATCACAAAAGCCTCAAGTATATATTCACGCAAACGGATCTGAATTTGAGGCAACGTCGATGGTTGGACCTCATCAAGGATTATGATGTTGGAATTAACTATCACCACGGAAAGGCCAATGTAGTAGCTGATGCATTGAGCCAAAAGGGAGCATGTCACCAACTCACGGTTCGGGAGCTGCCACCCGAGCTGTATAAGGAGTTCGAATGGTTACATCTCGGGTTCTTGAAAGAGATGGAAGTGATAGAACTGAACTCCTCGCTGGAACAAGAGATACAAGATGGCCAAGAAACAGATGAGGAAATCAAGAAATCAAGGAAAGAATCCGACAAGGTATAGAAAAGGATTTAAAGGAAGATGAGAAAGGCATGCTTTGGTTAGGGAAAAGGATTTGTGTGCCTAACGTGAAGCACATCCGTGACACGATATTAAAGGAGGCACATGACTCGCCTTATTCCATACATCCCGGCTGTACAAAGATGTACAAGGACCTGAAAACTTGCTATTGGTAGGATTGTATGCAACACGTGCCAACAAGTGAAGGCCAAACATCAAAGACCCGCTGAATTGTTGCAGCCATTGAAAGTACCCGAGTGGAAGTGGGAAGACATCATCATGGATTTCATAGTCAGATTGCCACGTACTCAGTCAGGTTACGACTCTATTTGGGTTATCATGGGCCGATTGATGAAAACAGCCCATTTCCTTCCTGTTAGAACCAAGTACAGCGTCGCACAACTAGCCGAGCTGTATATGGAGCAAATCGTGTATCGCCATGGAGTTCCAAAAAGGATAGTTTCAGATCGGGGTTCTCAATTTACCTCTAGGTTCTGGAAGAAGCTGCATGAAGCCATGGGTACACGACTGACTTTCAGCTCTGCTTATCACCTGCAAAACGACGGGCAAACTGAGAGGACAAATCAAATTATGGAAGACATGTTGAGAGCTTGCGCCTTGAAACATGGACGTAGTTGGGATAGGAGCTTGCCGTATGCTCAATTCTCATACAACAACAGCTACCAAGCCAGCTTGAAGATGTCACCTTTCGAAGCACTGTATGGTAGACGGTGTAGAACACCGCAGTTCTGGAATGAGACCGGAGAAAGCCAAGTGTTTGTACCTGAAGTGCTGCAAGACGCCGAAAAAAAGTCCAAACGATACGAGAAAACTTGAAGGCTGCTCAGTCATGACAAAAAGGTTATGCGTACAATAGGCAAAGAAGATTGACCTTCGAAGTAGGAGACTTCATGTATCTTAAAGTATCGCCTATCCGAGGCCAACGATGGTTCAACGTCAAAGGCAAGTTAGCACCTCGCTACATCGGGCCATTCAAGATTTTGGGCAAGCGAGGAGAAGTAGCCTATCAACTAGAGCTGCCAACACACCTCTCCGACGTGCACGACGTATTTCATGTATCCCAACTCAAGAAGTGCTTAAGAGTACCGAAAGAACAAGTACCAATGGATGAGCTCGAACTTCAAGAGGATCTGACCTACGCGGAACACCCCATCAAAATCTTGGACGTAAAGGAAAGGGTCACGAGGAACAAAGTGATCCGTTGGTGCAAGGTACAATGGAGCCATCACATGGAAGCTAAAACTACATGGGAGCGTGAGGAAGATCTCATGGCAGAATTCACTCATCTATTCTCCACTCTATCGAATCTCAAGGGCGAGATACAGTTTAAGGGGGGGTAGGTTTGTAACAGCCTCAAATTTATTACCATGCATTGCATACATTTTTCATGTAGAGAAGCATAGTAAAAGAAGTAGAAATGGAGAAAGAACCCTAGAAATGGAGAAAGAACTATAGAAATGGAGAATGAACCATAGAAATGGAGAAAGAACCATAAAAATAGATCAAGAAACATAGAAATGGAGGAAGAACCATAGGAATGGAGAAGGGAATATAGAAATGGAGAATGGGACATAGAAATGGAGAGGGGAATATAGAAATGGAAGAATGGACATAGAAATGGTGACAGACGGAAAAAGATAGCTGAAATGAACGATTCCAAAATTTCCCCAAAATTTACAAATTCACCAATTCCCTAAAAGGAGAATTTTCACCACATTTGGGGGAATTTAATCCCCAATGCTGCCGCAGCCAAAAGGGGGAAAAGTCCCTAGGACTCTTTGGTTGAGTTCCAAATTTCCTAGGCTTCTTGGTTGAGTTCTAATTGGAGTAGGACTCCTCTTTTCTCCCCCTTATAAATACAACACCCAGCCCCCCCCCCCTTGGCTGCAGCCCTCCCCCTCCCCAAGTCGCCGAGTTGGAGCCCCCCCTCCAAGTTGCCGAGTTGGCCACGCCCCCCTGCCAGAGTTTGGTCGCCGGTGAGCCCCGCCGTTGAGCCCCGCTGTCGAGCCCCGTCGTCGAACCCCGCCGTCGAGCCCCGGCGTCGAAACCTGCCGTCTTACCCGTCACGCCTCACCGTCGCCAGAAAAGAAGCCGATGATCTGTCCTACCCTAATCTTCCATAGAAAAATCCCTCGATGCTGCCGTTGCTAGGAGAAAGGTCCTGCCAAAAGAAGGAAGTGAGGTAGGTCTTCATTACCCATCTTATAACGTCGCCGCTGTTTCTACGCATCCATTTTCCTCGCGCCCTTTTGAACAGAAACTTTTGCATGTGGACAGATCGTGTTTTGATCGATTTTTGATGGTGGAACTGATCTGGATCTTGAGTCAAGATTATAACCACGTCCACACTTGATCCCCACACCATTGTTCATCATAAAACACCATGAAAGCCCATTAAAACATGCAAGAACACGTACAAACTTGTTTAATAAAACAGCAACATAGGATTTGCATTCATCTACCCTATTGCATCTTGAGTAAAGTTTGTGCATGATGATTGATTGCTGTAAATTTTGTATGTGGGTGGTCGTGAGTAGAAGGACAAGCTCAAGAGGCCATCTACATGGAACTACAGCACCAAGACCTCGAGACGCTTGAGCAACAAGAGCCACGGGAGCAAGGGAAGTGCCCCTTGACCATATTGATCCCATGTTTTGAAACTGTTTTGTTTGCGAAAACGTGTATGCTTGAGTCAACTTGATGGGACATCCTTTTTTAGGAGTTTACTTATTTCGTTAACCATCCTTGTCACCGGGAAAGTTGATGAGTCGGGTATGGTCGTTGCTTCGCTTAATCTACGAGATACGGGAAGCTGAATTAAACATGTTTAGCTACTGTCACTTCAGGAAACTAGTCAATTAACGAGGGGGAAAATAATTTACAACAGTGAAAATACACTGTCGTAAATAAGTCACTTATTAATGACGGTTGACCAAACCGTCGTAAATAAGTATCTTATTTACGACGGTATCGGGAACCGTCGTAAATAAGTACACAAATATATAGGCAGCACGTGCGGGAGGGGAGCAGTTTCACTCCCCTCCCTCGCGCGCGACCCCTCTCCTCCCTCCGCCGCTGCCTACGCTGCCCGCCGCCGCCCCCAACGCCACCCCCGCCGCCGGCTGTCCCCGACGCCGCCTCTGCCGCCGGCCACCCCCGACGCCGCCCCCGCCGCCGCCGCCTACGCCGCCCGCCGCCGCTGCCCCGGCCGCCCCCGATGCCGCACCTGCCGGCTGCCCCAAACGCCGCCCCTGCCACCCCCGACGCTGCCCCCGAGGTTGTTTAAATTAGTTGTTGTTAATTAGTAAATTAGTTAAACAAATCATAAATAGATTAATTAGGTTAATTAGTTTTTTGTTGTTAATTATTTGTTTAGGTTGTTGTTAATTAGGTTAATTGTAGCTAAATATTTGTTTAGGTTGTTTAGATTAATTAGGTTAATTAGATTCTTGTTTAAATTAGCTTCACTCCCCTCCTGCACGCGTGACCGCTCACCTCCTGCCGCCGCCTACGCCGCTGCAGCCGCCCCCGCCGCCGGCCGACCCCGACGCTGGCCGCCCCCGTCGACCGCCCCAGACGCCGCACCCGACGACCGGCCCCGACGCCGCACCTGCCTGCCACCCCCGAGGTTGTTTAAATTAGTTGTTGTTAATTAGTTATGTAAAAGCCCAAGAAAAGGGACTTGCAAAAACTTATCATCACCTTACAACACCAAACTTTGTGTTGTGGATAGCTTGTGAAAAATTGTGAAGAGCAAGTAACCTCCATCAAAAGAGTGATTAGAGGGGAAAGCCTACACTTTCACAAAGTGGCATTTCTACACATGAACATGAGAGGTTGAGCTCACCCCTGGAACTTAAAAAGTCTTGGGAAGGTTCAGGCCAAGTTTCATGTAAATCAAACAACTTTTGAGGCACTTTTGGAGGTATTTTAAAAAGAGGCCAATTTGAATGTAAATTCAAATTGCATCAACTTTCATCCCTCAAATTCAAAAGTTAGCTTCATATTAAAAATCAGCACATTTTTCTGAGTTAGCCCACCAATTTTCATCCCCATTGGAGTTCATTTTGTCAAGAGCGAAATTTGCAAGAATTCAAAATTGAATTTGAATTTCAGTTTGAACATGAAGCAAATTTAGCCAAACACAGTCAAATTTGAGGACTCAAATTCAAATAAAAACTTGGAGGCTAAGTCTCACCTTCAATTGTGAGTAGCTGGGGATAAATTGGCATAAACAGAAATGAGAAAAATTAAAAAATGTAATTAGAGGGGAGGCCCACTGGTCAGTAGACTTAGCACAGAAGTCTCCTCAGCCGACTCCCTCGACCGAGCGCACTCGCCAGCTGCGGCCAGCGTCAGCGCCCGACCACCTCGGCCGGCCAGCTCCTGCTTCGGCGTAGGAGGTGGCACAGCAGGTGTCGCACTCTCCACTGGCCTCAGGGGCCTATAAAAGGCCCAGGACCGCCGGCGAGTTGCTGTTTTCGTGAGTTCCCGCAACCAGCAGCCTAGTCGCCCGAGCTCCGATTGTGTGCCACCCAAGCTGTGATCATCCTCCGGCCTTGACTTCCATAGGAAAGTGGAGCGCTAGCTCGTCCTCGAGACCACTGCGCAAACCGTTCCAAGGTTCGACCTTTGTGCGTGGAGAATTTTTCAGTTTAAGGCAGGGAGCTCATTTCGGGACCCGATTAGGTTTAGGAGAAATTCGGGAAGATTGGTGGGTGGGAGATCGAACGGAGCTGTGAGTGAGCAGCTAGAGGTTCTTGCGACCCTTCTCGATCAAAACCCGGAAGGAAATCACCGCCGGAACCCTAAGTTCACCATAGAACAGTGTGGCGAAGGAGGGGGTCGTGGGTGAGGTCTGGGTTGCCGTCCGTTTAGGGCCCATTGGAGATCATGCCGAGCTTCCCGAGGTTCCCCTGAGCGTGGCGACGCGATTAGCGCGTGAAGGAGATGGTCAGAAGGGCGGGAACACGTTGCCGAGGTAGCACATAGGCATAGGGCTCGTCGCCGGCAAGCTACGATGGTTAGCCGGCGGCGGCACGGTGTCCAGCGTGTTCAGCATCCGAAATTACGTGGGGGCGGCGAGTCTCGCCGGCGCCGGCGAGCTAGATCGCCGGGAACGCCGACCTCACCGGAGCTCCGGCGGCTCGGGGCGGCGGTGTCAGGAGGTAGACAAAGGACGCGACCCCACCTGTCAGCCACCGTGCTAATCGCGCGCGAGCGCGTGGTTAGTTCAAATTAAACGGGCGTGGCCCGCTGTCAGCCTCTGGTTTAGCGCGGGAGGTGATTCTCTGTAGGAAAATAATTCAGGGATCAGCTCAAACTTTAGAAATTCATAACTTTTGCTAGGAAGCTTCAAATTTAGTGATTCAAATTGGGTTGGATTCATCTTGCATAGCTCTATCCAAATATGCAACCCAATTTATATGGAACCCATTAATCAATTCTGGAAAAGTCTTTAAACTTTTCAGCAAAAGAATTTTAGAGGGAGTTTGGTTCATCCAAAAATCCTCACATTTTGCCAGAATGATCTTTAGGATGTTAGTGAACCCCTGTAAAAGTTTCAGACCATTTGGAGTTGATTTGATCAGGGAAATTCAGATTTGAAGGTGCTGTGTTCAATTGAATACAGAAACATTTTCAGAGAATTTCCAAAACTTGGAAATTCAGCTCTGGACAAACCTTAGCTCCAAAATTGCTAGGAAAATTCATGCAAACTATATGAGCTATAATTCAAATTTTAGTTCACTAAGTTGGGCATGAACAGGGGTGTTACCTCAGAATTATTTCTTCTTCGCTTATTTGCTAAGAGAATTATTCTGAACAAACCATACCATGAAAAGTGCTAATTTTTGGTCCAGAGGGTTTTCTTGTGACAAGGAACTCACATAAAAATTCTCAGATCCATTGGAGCCCTAGATCACCCCTGCTCTGTTTAACCACTTGAGGTGATCAATGTGGAAGAGGGGGTAACCACTTAGCACTTAATCAGGTGCTTAGATCCAAACCCAAACCACTAGCCCCAGTTTCATTTCAAATTCTTGAACAGAGTTCCAGTTGTTAAAATTTTGTTATTAGAACATGTAACAGAAACATTACAATAAACTCATGTGCATATTCCTTAACATGTAGTATTTTATTATCGTGTAGTCGCTGAAGGTGAGGAGGCTCCGGAGGTACTTGACTTCCTCCTTCTGGAAGAGGAACTAACCCCTGACCAGCAGCAACAAGGCAAGCCCCGGTTTGCATTAAACTATTTTTCAAGTTTTGCTTTATGAACACTTAGTATGAAGTATGGATGTGCATTAGGTATAGGATGAATGGAACCCCATTTGCATAACCAGAACTTTTCCATAAGAGTGAGGGTAGAGTCTAAGACCTCGAATAGACAGGCAATGCTTAATAATTCACAGGACTTCGGTACAAGTCGAGTAGTCGGAATCTACTCGCAAGATAGGTTTGGGACACACGGGTTTGGTTCGAGTCATGTGAGATCACTTTAGTAATGAAAATGAGACTAGGCAGGGGCTAGGGCGCAGCAAGAGGAAGTCTTGTGTGCGCAGCCCTGTCCGTGTCGATTGAGGACCGATCCGTGTGCGGCCCTGCTGAACAAGTATTGAACGTACCGAAGGCATATCGGATATATGGGCCCCGATAAACCAATGTAGCCTAAACCTCCGGGCGTCGAGGCATAGCACAACGATTTATAGGTGTAGGTTGAGGGCAGCGAGGTGGAAATCTGCCAACGGGCATAGAGAGATGCTCCGTGTGGGGAACCTCCTGCTCGTTTCGGTGCGACCGGTTCGGTTTGGGCTGTTGGGGGAAAGGTTGTCCCGTACGACATCAAGTGAGTGTGCTGTGCAGCTCCACGGGTGGGCGTACGTGACGTGCTTTTTGGGTTTCCCTGCAGGTGTGTAACGAGTCGATTCGCCGTCCCTCGCGGTGATGAGTACCGCTTGTTCATTGCGTCGTAACGTAGATAATTTATGAAATGTTATGCTTCAATATTGCTGCTATGATATAATTGTATTGCTACATGTGTGCCACCAAATATTGCTTACTAAATTTCAGATCTCCGAACTGTTAACTTGTTGCTAAAAAGATGAATTAAGGATGAACTGTTAGGCGTGTCCATTTGCTGCAATGTTACTATCCTATGTTCATTGTACACCACATGTAGAATTTCATGCCTAGGTGAGTCGGTTAAGTCTTGTTGAGCCATCGTGCTCACGGTTGCTGCTTAAGTGTTTTTCAGGTGAGGAGCCACCCACGGACTCGGAGTACGAGTCGACCGGCGAGGGTTACCCTCCATCGGGGACCACAGCTGAGTGGGAGCCGTACACGCCGCGCTGAGCTGAGGAGTGCAGCTAGTGTGGGTTGCTCTAGGGCTGGGCAACCGAATTTTGCTAGATAGGCGGGCGTGAGTTGTAGAAAAGTAGACTTCCGCTGTGTAATAGATACAATAGTTTGTAACTGAATATTGTACCGTTTGTACATTCAGTTTGTTTTTCCTATGTAATATAATGTGCCCCTATTACGTGTGCTGTCGGGTGTCGCATCGTGCGACACCACCCTCTGCGATCCTGGATGAGCGGATCCCGGTCCGCCACAAGTTAATTAATTAAACAAATCATAAATAGATTAATTTGTTAATTATACTTTTGTTGTTAATTATTTGTTTAGGTTGTTGTTAATTAGGTTACCTATAGTAAATGTTTAACGTAACCTATAGTAATTGATTACCCATTTCGAATCTGCACGTTTCACACGCGATAGGCATGTGAAGCGTGCAGGTTCGGAGTTGTCATTTTTTGGACAGCCTAAGAGTGATCGAGGACGTGCTTATGACGAGCTAGGTACGGGGTCTGGGTCCGGATGAAATTTCGACAGCATAACCCTGTTGTTCTCTGCTGCACCATTTTTGGGCGTGCATTGGAGAACAGCGGGGTTATGCTGCCGAAATTTCGTTCGGATTTAGACTCCGTGTCTCATCATAAGCACGTTGCCTCGATCACTCTTGGGTGGGTTTAGGACCTATCAGCCTAGGTATAGGGGCCGTGACATAAACTAAAAATTGAACTTATTGTAACACCCTCAACTTTGTAATTCATGCATGCATTCATATTTCGTATAGAGAAAACATTTTAAAAGAAGTAGAACGGTGAAAGATAGCCGAATAGAGTCAATTCCAGTTTGCCGAGGAGCGCTGTAGACACTTCCCGCCGCCGCAGGACACGTGGCGCCTTCGGAGCTCATCCCTGCAGAAGGGGTGAGGTCCGGCATCGCCAGACACATGGCAGGCTCGGAGCTAGCCTCTGTGGAAGGGGCGAGGTACGACCCGCTGAACACGTGTTGCCTCCGGGGCTTGTCTCTGCGGAGAAGCGAGGTCCAGCCCAGAGGACACGTGTCCCACCGGAGCTAGTCGCTGCGGAAAAGTAAGGCCCAACCCCACGGGACACGTGTCGCTCTCGGAGCTCACCTCCGAGAGGTCCACCCCACGGGACACGTGTCACCCTCGGAGCTCGTCTCCGAGGGGTCCGACACTACAGGGCACGTGTCACACTCGGAGCTCGCCTCCGGGAGGTCCGACACTGCTGGACACGTGTCACCCTCGAAGCTCATCTCCGAGAGGTCCGGCCGATGGACACGTGTTGACCTTGGAGCTGACTTCTGAGGAGAAGGGAGGTCTGACACCAATGGACACGTGTCGACCTCGGAGCTCGTCTCTGAGGAAAAAGGAAGTCCGGTGCTGCTGGACACGTGGCACATCCGGAGCCCACCTCCAAAGAGAAGGGAGGTGCGGCACTGACACGTGGTGCACGCGGAGGTCGCCTTTGAGGGAGAGGGGAGGTCCTGCCCGCCAAGACACGTGACGCACGCGGAGCTCGCCTCTGAGGAGAGGGGAGGTCCCACCCGCGAGACACGTAGCGCACCCGGAGCTTGTCTCTGCGGGAAAGGGAGGCCAGGCCCCCACTGGACACATGGTGTCACCGGAGCATACCACTGCAGAGATACAAGGTCCTTAGGTGGTTTTTCCTTATGTACGCAAGGGAACACCCGGTATTGAGGAAACCGACACGATTTCCACATTGCTACCGCACCAAAACGACTGGAGATAAGTTGTTAAGATCCAAAACAATTTGAATAGGACTATTATTTGAAATCCAATCAGAGTAGGACTCTTCTTTATCCCCTTATAAATAAAACCTAAAATACCCCCTTGGCTGTAACACCTTCTAAAGTCGACAACTTAGAGGCCCTAGCCCCCAACTCTCCGAGTTCCACCCCCTTGCTGGAGTTCAGTCGCCGGTGAGCACCGCCGACGAGCCCCGTCACGTTCGCCGACGCTGAAAGAGAGCCGACGAACTGTCTTGCTGCCATTGCTAGGAGGAAGGCCGAGGTAGGTCTTTGTTACCACCTTACAACATCATCGTGGTTTTCTTCGCATCTGTTTTCTTCGAACAGAAGCTTTTTCGTGTTGACAGATCACATGTTGATTGGTTTTTACGGTGGAATTGATCTAGATCTTGAGTCAACATCATCACCACGTCCGCACTCGATCCTTACACCCTTGTTCATCGTAAAACCCCATGCAAGCCTATTAAAACATGCAAGAACACGTACAAACTAAACTGCACCATAGGATCAGCATGCACCTACACCATTGCATCTTGAGTAAAGTTTGTGCATGATGATTAATTGCTGTGAATCTTGTATGTGCGTGATCGTGAGAAGAAAGACAAGATCAGGGAGCTATCTGCGAAGAACTACAACACCAAGACTTCGAGATCCGTGAGCAACAGAGACCACAGGAACAAGGCAAGTGCCCCTTGACCATATTGATTCCATGTTTTGGAACTGTTTTGTTTGCAAAAACATGTATGCTTGAGTCAACTTGTTGGGAAACCCTTTTATAGGAGTTTACTAGTTTTGTTAACCACCCTTGTCGCTGAGAAAGTTGATGAGTCGGGTATGGTCATTTTTACTTTTTGCTTCGCCGAGTCCACGGGATATGGGAAGCGAGATAGAATGTGTCTAGCTACTACACTCATATAAACAATGTTAATGAGAACTTGATGATAATAATGAACATGGATCGGGGGAGATCTAGGCAAGCTTGGTTTGAGGATGTGGTAGAATGAGATGGTGGTTTACTTGCCGTAGATCTAAGGACCAGTTCATGGCAGCACATGCCAGCAATACAGTGCCACCACAAGGCCAAATATGGGTGCGGCTTAGCTGACTAATTAGGTAAGTTGCTAGATTGTTATGGACCATGGAAGGCGCGGGGAATGGGAGTCGAGAGAGGACTGCCCTGGGAACTGCATGGCACAAGAGGGGGCCCGTAGGTGGGAGAATGGTGATTCGAGCCTGCTGGTGAAACCTTAGTGAGTCCATACATCTAGTAGCCCCTTTATAAAGGCTATTTTGTGATCTCTTGGCCATACACCAACGATTGTGTACTGGTATAACGGAGGTTCTGCAGTCGCCGACGGGTGACGAAATCACAAACTTGTGGGTAAAGTGGTGCAACCTCTTAAGAGTGTAAAACTATCATGATAGCCGAGCCTACAGTCACAAGCACCTGGACAACTCACATGATTAGAAGGGATGGTTTGGGATGGTTATTGGGATGGTTTTTGGTTTGGTTATGGTTTGGTCTTTGGATTTGGATTTGGTCTCGGGACTGTTGAGTCTTGGTAATGAGAATGGTTTAGTGACTGTTGAGTCGTGACAATGAGCTTTGGTTCGGATATGTGATCATGAGAAGGATATGATCATGAGATGGTTATTATGAGCATGAGAAAAAGTTGAGAAAGATAAATGTCTGGATGAGACATGAAAAGTGGAGAATCATGAAGGAGGTATGTTACTGGTTTAATTGGGTACATGTTGGGATTGAATTCACTTAAAGATAGTTTCTGTTTTATCATATTTGTGAAATAAACTTTGCTTTCTGCAACGAGCTTTTTGTTCCCTACCTTGTTGAAAGCTACATATCATATTTTCCCGCACTTGCTGAATACGTCATGTACTCAAACTTGCATTATTACTTCATCATCAGCAACAGGAGAAGAGTACTTCAAAGATCATGTAGAGTATTAGGCGTGTGATCCACCGTCAACTTGCCTGTGGGGATGGAGTTGAAGATGGAGCCGCTGCCATGCTTAGTTTGCTTCCGCTATCGTGTAGAATAAGACTTCTGCTGCTAGAATAAGTTAGAGAGTTCCGCTGCAAGAATAAGTTAGAGATTGATGTAATAAAGCACTTAAACCCTAATACTCATGGTTATATTCTGTATTCAGTTGTTGGATTACACGTGTATGTGTGATGAACATCCTGGGTACACATATGCATTAGTTCGGATCCGTTTTCACGGAACCGGGCGTCACAGATTGGTATCAAGGCCGCGTTGACCGTAGGACGCATGCCTAATCACAGATTAGCATTAGAGCCACATTGACCGTAGGGTGCAAGCCTAGGTAGAAGTCACAGATTGAACACAGATTGGTATCAGCCCAAACCACATAGGACCCCCATTGAAAAAGCTTGAATAGGAGTGGTGTGAACTTTTGTGATGATTGCTTGTATTTGTGTGCTTAGTGTGAGTTGTGGGACGTTTCAGCGTTGTCCATATCCACACATAGTAGAGAGATGTGAGATGCTTCGGCATGTGTTCACATCCTCATATATGTTGATATATAGTTCATACCCTTGATGCATATAGTTGGGGGAATCAATCTTAACTTCTAACTTCTATTCTACCCAACTCTCACTCACAGATGGTGAGAGAAAATGCCAGCCGTCAAAGGAGGAACGTCCGTGGCAACCAGGAACCACAAGACGAAGACCACGTTGAAGTTCCTCAAAATGACAACCCCGGGGCTGGTGCAAACAACTTGGAACGGTTGATGGCTATGCAAAACCAACTCATGCAAACCATGATCCAAACATTGGGTCAGCTGCAAGCCAACAACAACAATCCTAACCCCATTCCTGCACCACCACCACCACCACTGCCGCCGGCTCACAACTGACTGGGAGAGTTCATGAGGACTCGACCGCCTACTTTTGCACAAGCTAATGATCCCATGGAGGCCGACGATTGGTTGAAGTCCATGGAGAAGAAGCTTGCCATAGTTCAGTGCAATGATCGGGAGAAAGTTCTCTTCGCATTGCACCAACTTATGGGAGCAACCGCTGATTGGTGGGATGCTCTATGCAACGCTCATGTCAACCAGGAGACTATCACTTGGGCTGAGTTCAAGGAGAGTTTCCGCTCTCATTACGTCCTTGTTGGAGTCATCATGCTAAAAAGGCAAGAGTTCGAAGGTCTCCACCAAGGACGGAAGAGCGTGAATGAGTACCTCAACAAGTTCACGCAGCTGTCAAGGTATGCCCCCGAGGATGTCAACTCGGACCAAAGGAAGCAGTACTTGTTCATAAGAGGGTTGAACAATGAGATCCAAGTTCAGCTGCTCAACAATGACTATGCAAACTTCCAGAAACTCGTTGACAAAGCTATAGTGGTTGAGAGCAAGATCCGGGAGATCGAGCAAGAGGGCAAAAGAAAGATGCCATACCAGCCACAAGGGAGCAATGTACGTCCCCGTTTCATGCCCCCAGCTGCGCCGCAGTATTGCTCGTCCGCTTCTACTTTTCGCCCTAATCCACCACTGCAGTAACGTCCTGTTATGCAAGCACACCGTATGTCTATGCCTATTGCGCCTCGTCCCAACATGGGCGCCCCTATTCAAAACCCCCGCCCCAACGTCCCTGCTATCTTGGGCAACAAGGCATGCTTTGCATGCGGAGAAACAGGACACTTTGCAAGTCAGTGCCCGAGGAAGGGCCTTGGACAGCCAAGCAACGTGCCCAAGCAGAAACCACGGCCGAATGGAGGAGCTACGCAAGGTAACCGTGAACAGCAGAGCTACGCTAGTGGCAACGTGAATCATGTCTCCGCTGAGGAGGCACAACAGGCTGAGACGTCGTGATTGGTATGTTCCTTGCCAACTCCAACCCAGCTACTGTTTTATTTGATTCCGGAGCATCACATTCATTCATATCATCCAAGTATGTTGCCAACTATAATCTACCCATTTCACACTTGAAATATACTATGTTGGTTAACTCTCCTGGTGGAGAGATGAGGACTAATATAGTATGTCCGAAAGTAAACCTTAAAATAAGGGGGATAGACTTCCTTGTCAACCTCATTGTCTTGGATTCCCAAGGGCTTGACATAATACTCGGAATGGATTGGTTAAGCAAGCACAACAGAGTAATACAATGTGCTTAGAGGACCGTGCAGTTGACAAATGAGCACGGTACTCGTATCGAGCTCGAGTCAGCCCAACCAACAACCAAGAAGGAAACATTAAACCACGTCGAAGGAGCAACATTGGAAAGCATTCCGTTGGTTCAGGAATTTTTGGACGTGTTCCCGGAAGAACATCCAGGTATGCCACCTGACCGGGACATTGAGTTTGCCATCAAATTGGTACCTGGAACTGCACCGATAGCAAAGAGACCATATAGGATGCCCGTTAATGAACTAGTGGAGCTCAATAAGCAAATTCAGGAGCAGCTAGAAAAGGGTTTTATATGCCCAAGCTCGTCACCGTGGGGAGCCACCGTGCTCTTCGTGGACATGAAGGATGGGAACCAAAGGATGTGTGTGGATTATAGGTCTCTCAATGAGGTGATGATCAAGAATAAATACCCTCTGCCCCGTAGAGTACCTGTTCGACCAAATGAAAGGAGCCCGAGTTTTCTCAAAGATTGATCTTCGGTCGGGATATTTCCAGCTGAAAATTAAGCCCTCTGACATACCCAAGACTGCCTTTTGAACACGGTATGGTTTGTATGAATATACCGTTATGGCTTTTGGGTTAACGAATTCACCCGCATATTTCATGTACCTCATGAACAAGGTCTTCATGGAGTACTTGGACAAGTTCGTCATGGTTTTCATCGACGATATCATGGTGTATCCAAAAAGTGAGGAAGAACATGAAGAACATTTGAGATTGACATTGCAGAAGCTGCGAGAGCATCAATTGTATGCCAAGCTCAGCAAGTGTCAATTTTGGCTAAGGGAGATATCGTTCCTAGGCCACATCATCTCTGAGGAAGGAGTCTCAGTTGATCCTGGAAAGTGGGAGATGTTCTGAACTGGAACAAACCGCGGAATGTGAGAGATATTCGGAGTTTTCTTGGGATGGCTGGATACTACCGCCGGTTCATCAAGGATTTCTCCAAAATAGCAAAGCCTATGACTGAATTGCTAATGTAAGTAAAAGCATTTCAGTGGACACTAGCGTGTCAAGAAAGCTTTGAGGAGCTCGAAAAAAGGCTAACCACAGCGCCGGTTTTGGTATTGCCGGACGTAACCATGAGCTTCGACATATATTGTGACGCATCCAGACAAGGGCTTGGATGTGTGCTCATGCAAGAAGGACAAGTGGTAGCCTATGCGTCGAGACAACTAAAGAAACACGAGCTGAACTACCCCACACATGACTTAGAACTCACAGCCGTGGTACATGCCTTGACTATTTTGAGACATTATATCGTTGGCCACCGATGTGAGATCTATACGGATCACAAAAGCCTCAAGTACATATTCACCAAAACGGATTTGAATTTGAGGCAATGCCGATGGTTGGAACTCATCAAGGATTATGATGTTGGAATCAACTATCATCCCGGAAAGGCCAATGTAGTAGCTGATGCATTGAGCCGAAAGGGAGCATGTCACCAACTCACAGTTTGGGAGCTACCACCCGAGCTGCGCAAGGAGTTCGAACGGTTACATCTCGGATTCTTGAACGAGATGGAAGTGATGGAACTCCACTCTTCGTTGGAACAATAGATACGAGATGGCCAAGCAACGGATGAGGAAATCAAGGAGATCAAGGAAATAATCCGACAAGGCAAAGAAAAGGACTTCAAGGAAGACGGGAAGGGTAAGCTTTGGTTAGGAAAAAGGACTTGTGTGCCTAACGTGAAGCACATCCGCGACACGATATTAAAGGAGGCACATGACTCACCTTATTCCATACATCCTGGCAGTACAAAGATGTACAAGGACCTAAAAACTTGCTATTGGTGGGATGGTATGAAAAGGGACATAGCTGAGTATGTTGCCCTATGCGACACGTGCCAACTGGTTAAGGCTGAACATCAAAGACCCGCTGGACTGTTGCAACCATTGAAAGTACCCGATTGGAAGTGGGAAGACATCAGTATGGATTTCATCGTCGGACTACCACGTACTCAGTCGGGTTACGACTCCATCTGGGTTATCATGGACCAATTGACGAAAACCACTCATTTTCTTCCTGTTAAAACCATGTACCGCATGGAAGATCTAGCCGATCTGTATATGGAGCAAATCGTGTGTCGCCATGGAGTTCCGAAGAGGATCGTTTCAGATCAGGGTTCTCAGATTACCTCTAGGTTTTTGAGGAAGCTGCATGAAGCCATGTGTACACGGCTAAATTTCAGCTCCGCTTATCACCCGCAAACCGACGGGCAAACTGAGAGGACAAACCAAATTTTGTAAGACATGTTGAAAGCCCGCGCATTGAAACATGGGCGTAGTTGGGATAGGAGCTTGCCGTATGCCGATTTCTCATACAATAACAGCTATCAAGCCAGCTTGAAGATGTCACCTTTCGAAGCATTGTATGGTAGATGATGTAGGGCGTCGTTGTTTTGGAACGAAACCGGGGAAAACCAAGTATTTGAACCCGAAGTGCTGCAAGAGGCTGAGAAGCAAGTCCAAATGATACGAGAGAACATGAAGGCTGCTCAGTCACGACAGAAAGGCTATGCGGAGAATAGGCGAAGAAAGTTGACTTTCGAAGTAGGATACTTTGTGTACCTTAAGGTATCACCTATCCGAGGCCAACGACGTTTCAACGTCAAAGGAAAGCTAGCACCTCGCTACATTGGACCATTTAAGATTTTGGGCAAGCGAGGAGAGGTAGCCTATAAACTAGAGCTCCCGATGCACATCTCTGACGTGCATGACATGTTTCACGTATCCCAACTCAAAAAGTGCTTGAGAGTACCAGAAGAGCAAGTACCAATGGATGAGCTCGAGCTGCAAGAGGATCTGACCTACGTAGAGCACCCTGTCCGAATTTTGGACGTGAAGGAAAGGGTCACGAGGAGCAAAGTGATCCGTTGGTGCAAGGTACAATGGAGCCATCACACGGAAGCCGAAGCTACATGGGAGCGTGAGGAAGACCTCAAGGCAGAATTCTCTCATCTATTCTCTACTCTATCGAATCTCGAGGGCGAGATTCAGTTTAAGGGGGGTAGGTTTGTAACATCCTCAACTTCGTAATTCATGCATGCATTCATATTTCATATAGAGAAAACATTTTAAAAGAAGTAGAACGGTAAAAGATTGCCAAAAAGAGCCAATTCCAGTTCGCCGAGGAGCGCTGTAGACACTTCCCGTGGCGGCAGGACACGTGGCACATTCGGAGCTCATCCCTGCAGAAGGGGTGAGGTCCATCCCGCTCAATACGTGTGGCCTCCGGGGCTTGTCTCTGCGGAGAACTGAGGTCCAGGCCGCAGGACACGTGCCCCACCGGAGCTAGTTACTGCGGAAAAGCAAGGCCCAACCCTGATGTGGACATCACTCCTGCAGATATACATAATACTCACATGGTAGACATGCAAGGTCCAATTATTAGAGCTCGAGCACGACAATTGAATTTAGTGGTGAGCTCGTTCCTGAACAATTCTTTATATGTGAATTTTGAGAGTATGTTGCTACCTAATGGATTAATTATGATTAGGAACCATGGAGAGGACATGGAGATACATGGAGAGGGGTTTGGAGGCATGGAGGACCAGAAAATACGCCAACCAGAAGTTAGAGACCGAGCCCAACTCAAATTCGAGTCCAACTCGGGCCCAGGAGCAGTCCACCTTAAAATGGATGCACAGGAGGCATACGGACTCTGTTTTGACGTTCTACATATGCACGAAAAGCTGAGAGGATAAACTTTCCAATGGAACTGGCCCCACGTCAAAATTCCCGCGAGGTCGACGGGAAACTTCGAAACAATATAAAGTTTAGAGTCTGTCAGGGTGTTGCATCACCTAGTTGGGCCATTGGGCCTTGTATCGAGTCCAAGTCCATTATGTACGTGTCTTAGGGTTAGGTCACGACCCCAGCACCCCCCTGGTCGTCCTCCACCTCGTTTACACCCCCTAGCCGCCGTCACAAACAGCTGGGTTTTGCTTAGATTATTCTGTCAAGAACAGTTTCGCCGTTCATCGGTTTCTGAGACCCCAACTTGAGTGCTTCATATCTTTCAGCAATTTGGTTGCATTCTTTATTGTTCTTTCTTGTGTTCTTCGATTCGCAGGCAAGGATTAGCCTTCCTGGTAAGGTCAACCGTGCAATATCGGTTGATAACCTGAGGAGACGTGGTGCTGTGATTGCAGGGTTCAGAACGTGTTGTTCGAAAGACGGATCGATTTGTGTCAAGTCTCCACTAAATGGAGAGTTATCAGAACCTTTCGGAAGATCAGGACCCCTGTACACATCAAGTGGTATCAAAGCTTTAGGTGCACCATCAGGTTCGCCTTCCCCTAGTTTTGTTTATCTTGAACTCGTCCTATCGTCCACAAAAAAGCCAAAAAAAATTATAGTCATAGGTTTACCCATCCCAGACCAGGTTTAGCCTTCTGCACAATTCTGTTTTGGAGTCCATAGTGTTGAATTTGTGTCCTAGTTCGTGTTTTGTTGCTGGTTTAATCGTGTTTTGTTCCTACTTTGTTATTCCATCTGCTGCATTCCATCGAAACCCTAGCTGCCACAATCGTTATCAAATCGATCACCATAACTATTCATTGTGCTAGGGTTATCCTTGTTCTTCAGTTTTCATCACATATTACGTGAGTTTATCCTCCTTGATATACGCACACCATCGCACACGTTGTCACCATCATATCCAATTTTTTTTCTCACCACCGTTTCCAATTCAGCTCCACCAAAAACATAATCCTGTGGTGCTGTCTTAAAACAGCCATAACCTTGGCATTGGGTCAAATTACATTGCCCAGATTCACTTTGGAAGATTGATTATTTGGCATCTAAAGGTTCAACAATAATCATAAAGAAACATATTGAATTTCTGTTGTCCACATCTTGTTTTTTCAAGTGAGCTGAAAATTTGTGCGATGTGTATATTAGTGCTCCTGATTTCACGGCAGATATAAAAAATCAAAGAAAAAATATAGAAAAGAAAATTTGTGAAGAGGAGCACAAATATCAAAACTTGGGTGTGTTATTTTGCCTTGTGGTGCAATTGTTCCTGCTCAATTATTGTCATTATCATTCATACTTCTTGCTGTCTTGTTCATAACATCCGGGATAAGACATGAGTAGGCCAGCAACTAGGACAAGTGTTTGGACATCTATTCAGCATTACTATCTGTTATTGAATTGTGTGCTACTCACATATATTTGCCCATCCAAACTCCACATTCATCCTTTTGAACAGCACAAGTTTTTGACCCTTGCAATCACTGAATCACGTCGTCCAGGTATCCTTTGCCTTGTTGTGGTAAGAAACTTGTAAGAGCTTGGTAAGACTCGACCCATTGCTTTGTGAGTTCCATCATCATTGCGTAGTAGTTGATAGGGATAATCTTGTTGTTTTCCATATTATTCTTGCTAACAATGTCAGATCATGTTGATCCTACGGAGTGTGTTTTGAAAAGTGAGATGAAGGGTTACATAGAACAAATGATGAAGTCTGTCAAGGAAGCAATCGCACAAGGGGTAAAAGATTATCTTTCTGAACAGAGAATACCCCACACCCTTGAGAGGCTGGACAAACGCTTAAGCTTGCTAGTTGGAAGGATTGATGATATGGAGACCCACCTACCATTCAGCCATGATGGTACCAACCACAACAACCTTGTAGAAGAAGAAGACGTGTTGTGTGATGTCAATGGAGAGGTGGATACACGTGCTACGCAGAATGTACATCTACGTCAACACCTTCGTCAAAACACTCATGGTATGGTAGGAAACAACATGCGTGGTAACAATAACCGCCCTCTTGATGACCCTTCTGCTAAAGTTAAATTTTCCATACCTTCATTTTCTGGTGCTTATGATGCTGAGGCATATCTTGATTGGGAAATGACGGTTGAGCAGAAATTTAATTCCCACCTTTTTCCTGAACAACATAGAGTTCGACAAGCCACTAGTGAGTTTAAAGATTTTGCTATATTATGGTGGAATGAACTAGGTACCACACGCTTACAACCTGATACATAGGAGCGTTTAAAAGAAGCTATGGGTAATCGTTTTGTTCCTCCATCCTACCAACGTGATTTACGAAAGAAATTGCAGCGCTTAGAGCAGGGAAATAATTCTGTCTAAGATTATTATGCGGAGTTTCAAAAGGGTATGATACGATGTGGGGTAGTAGAGGACACTGAAGATAAAGTTTGTCGTTTCTATGGGGGGTTGAGACGTGAGATACAGGATATTGTTGATTATAAGGAATTTAATACTGTCAACCAGTTGTTCCAGCTTGCTATGCTTGCAGAAAAGGAGTTACAGGGTCGTCAACAAAAGAACAAGAGCATCAGCGGTGCCTCCTACACTCCACGCACGACAACATCTTCGGGGGCGTCCAAGTCATTCCGTTTTGATGCCCTTTCACCAAAACCAGCAGCCAAGCTTCCTTCTGGCAGCAACAACGTTTCAGAAGCACCGAAACCACCACCTGCACGACCTGTGGATTCGGGTAAAAATTCCATGCAGGTACCCGCCAAAAGTGCTTCATCCGTTGCTTCAACAGGACGCACTTCCGGCATTCAGTGCCACCGCTGCCATGGTCTTGGTCATGTGCAAAAATATTGTCCTAGTCAGCGGGCATACGTGGCTACAGAAGAGGGAGGATACATCAGCACCTCCGTTGTCGAAGACAACAATGATGATGAAGCTGCCACAGACAATGATGAGGGACATGTTTTTGGGAGTGAAGACACATAAGCCTACATGAACATCATTGTGCAGCGGGTGCTGAACACACAGGTACAACAACTTGATAGATTACAACGCCATAATTTATTTCAGATTTTCTTTGTCATCAAGAACCGGTGAGCACGTGTCATCATTGATGGAGGAAGCTGCAACAACTTGGTGAGTTCTGAATTGGTCAAGAAGCTTAGCTTGAATACACGGCCACACCCACATCCGTACTATATTCAATGGTTGAATGATTCTGGAAGAGCTAAGGTAACACAAACTTGTAGAATTCTGTTTTCCATTGGTACATATGTTGATTCCGTTGATTGTGATATGGTACCCATGCAAGCGTGTTCACTTTTATTGGGTCAACCTTGGGAACATGATAAGGATGCATTGCACCATGGTAGACGTAATAAATATACTTTTATGCATAAAGGAAAGAAAATTACTTTGATACCTTTGACTCCTGCTGAAATTGTACAAGCTGATAGGGAGAGAGCTGGAATTTCTAGTAGTTCTAAATCAGAAAATCAACAAGTCATTAATTCTGTGTTACCACCAAATAATGAGAGATCTACACCTAGTTCTAAGACTGAGGGAATTAAACTGAATGGTCGTGTAATGCTTTCTACAAAATCAGACCTTGCTGAAATTTCTGATCATGATATTTTCTGTGCATTGGTGTGCAAACAAGTTTTGTTCTCCATTGATGATATTGCTAGGTCTTTTCCTCCAGCAGTTACTAACTTGTTGCAAGAGTATGAGGATATTTTTCCAGCTGAGATACCCCCGGGACTTCCAGCTTTTAGAGGGATTGAACATCAAATTGATTTGATTCCAGGTGCAATTTTTCCAAACCGTGCTGCATATAGGACCAACCCCGAGGAGACTAAGGAAATTCAGCGGCAAGTCCAAGACCTTTTGGACCGTGGGTATGTACGTGAAAGCCTTAGTCCTTGTGCTGTTCCTGTACTTTTGGTTCCTAAGAAAGATGGTACTTGGCGTATGTGTGTTGATTGTAGAGCCATTAACAATATTACTATAAGGTATCGTCATCCTATTCCTAAGCTAGACTACATGATTGATGAGTTTTGTGGTTCTATAATTTTCACTATGATTGACTTGCGTAGTGGTTACCACCAAATAAGAATGAAATTGGGAGATGAATGGAAAACAGCTTTCAAAACCAAATTTGGTTTGTATGAGTGGTTAGTAATGCCTTTTGGTTTAACTAATGCACCAAGTAAATTCATGCGTTTAATGAATGAGGTTTTGAGAGCTATTATTGGAAAATTTGTGGTGGTTTACTTTGATGATATCTTGATTTATAGCAAGTCATTGGATGAACATATGGATCATTTACGTGCTGTTTTTAATGCTTTGAGAGATGCACGTTTATTTGGTAACCTTGAGAAGTGCATCTTTTGTACGAATCGAGTTTCCTTTCTTGGCTATGTTGTGACTCCACAGGGAATTGAGGTGGATGAGATGAAAATTCAAGCGATCAAGAGCTGGCCAATACCTCAAGCCATCACACAGGTAAGGAGTTTTCTTGGTCTTGCAGGTTTCTACCGACGTTTCGTCAAGGATTTTAGCACTATTGCTGCCCCATTGCATGAGTTGACTAAGAAAGGTGTGGTGTTCCATTGGGGGAAAGCACAAGAGGAGTCCTTTGACACCTTGAAGGACTAGCTTACACACACACCATTGCTGTAACTTCCTGATTTTAGTAAGACTTTTGAACTTGAATGTGATGCTAGTGGAGTTGGCATTGGTGGTGTTTTACTGCAAGGTGGTAAACCGGTTGCATACTTTAGTGAAAAACTTAATGGTCCTGTCCTGAATTACTCCACATATGATAAAGAATTTTATGCTCTCGTACGATGCTTAGAGACATGGCGTCATTATTTATGGCCTAAAGAATTTGATATTCATTCTGATCATGAATCGCTAAAGCATATTCGTTCTCAAAATAATCTGAATTGTAGACATACAAAATGGATTGAATTTATTGAGTCTTTTTCTTATGTCATTAAACATAAGAAAGGGAAGGATAATTTGATCGCTGATGCATTGTCTAGACGATATAATATGCTTTCCCAACTTGATTGTCGAATTTTTGGACTTGAATAAATTAAAGAACAATATGCTCTTGATGCTGATTTTAAAGATGTGTTGCTGCATTGTATAAAAGGTCATACCTGGAATAAATTTGTACTGGATGATGGATTCTTGTTTAGAGCTGACCGCCTATGCATTCCAGTTGGTTCATTCGTCTTTCGTTATTATAGGAGGCACATGGTGGAGGTTTGATGGGCCATTTTGGTGCAAAGAAGACGGAGGATGTTCTGGCCACACATTTCTTTTGGCCAAAGATGAGGAGAGATGTAGAGCGGTTTGTGGCTCGCTGCACCACATGTCAGAAAGCTAAGTCTTTTTTGAATCCACATGGTTTATACATGACTCTTCCCACTCCTTCCATTCCTTGGGAGGATATCTCTATAGACTTTGTTTTGGGATTGCCTAGGACTAAGAGGGGGAGGGACAGCATTTTTGTTGTGGTGGATCGTTTTTCTAAGATGACAGATTTTATACCGTGTCAGAAAAGTGATGATGCTGTACATATTGCCGACCTTTTTGTTCAAAGAGATTGTTCGCTTGCATGGTATGCCTTCTACTATTGTTTCAGATCGTGATGCTAAATTTTTGAGTCACTTTTGGCGCACCCAATGGAACAAGTTGGGTACAAAACTGTTGTTCTCTACAACATGTCACCCACAAACTGAGGGGCAAACAGAAGTAGTGAACCGCACTTTGGGCACCAGGTTGAGAGCTGTTTTGAAGAAAAATTTAAAGATGTGGGAAGTATGTTTGCCACATGTGGAGTTTGCATATAATCGGGCAACACATTCTACCACCAAGGTAAGTCCTTTTAGGGTAGTGCATGGATTCAATCCTCGTGCTCCTATTGATATCTTGCCTTTACCTACTAGTGAGAGAACTCATAATGATGCAAAGGAACGTGGTGATTTTATTTTGAAAATTCATGAGACCAATAAACACAATATTGAAAAGATGAATGAAAAATATAGAATTGCTGGTAGTAAAGGTAGGCAGGAAGTTAGACTTGAACCGGGTGATTTAGTTTGGTCACACTTGAGAAAGGATAGATTTCCAGAACTGAGAAAGTCTAAATTGATGCCTAGAGCTGATGGTCCTTTTAAAAATACTTGAGAAGATTAATGATAATGCATATAAACTTGAGTTGCCTCCCGAGTTTGGGGTTAGTCCCACCTTTAACATTTTAGATTTGAGGCCATATTTGGGAGAAGAAGATGAGCTTGAGTCGAGGATGACTCCAATGCAAGAGGGGGAGGATTATGTGGACATCACTCCTGCAGATATACACAACACTCACATGGTAGACATGCAAGGTCCAATTACTAGAGCTCAAGCACGACAATTGAATTTAGAGGTGAGCTCGTTCCTGAACAATTTTTTATATGTGAATTTTGAGAGTATGTTGCTACCTAATGGATTAATTATGATTAGGAACCATGGAGAGGACATGGAGATACATGGAGAGGGGTTTGGAGGCGAGGGGGACCAGAAAATACGCCAACCAGACGTTAGAGAGCGAGCCCAACTCAAACTCGAGTCCAACTCGGGTCCAGGAGCAGTCCACCTTAAAATGGATGCACAGGAGGCATACAGACTCCGTTTTTGACGTTCTACATATGCACGGAAAGCTGAGAGGATAAACTTTCCAATGGAACTGGCCCCACGTCAAAATTGCCTCGGGGTCGACGTGAAACTTCGAAACACTATAAAGTTTAGAGTCTGTCAGGGTGTTGCATCACCTAGTTGGGCCATTGGGCCTTGTATCGAATCCAAGTCCATTATGTATGTGTCTTAGGGTTAGGTCAAGACCCCAGCACCCCTCTGGTCGTCCTCCACCTCCTTTACACCCCCTAGCCGCCGTCACAAACAGCTGGGTTTTGCTTAGATTATTCTGTCAAGAACAGTTTCGCCGTTCATCGGTTTGTGAGACCCCAACTTGAGTGCTTCATATCTTTCAGCAATTTGGTTGCATTCTTTCTTGTTCTTGCTTGTGTTCTTCGATTCGCAGGCAAGGATTAGCCTTCTTGGCGAGGTCAACCACGCAATATCGGTTGATAACCTGAGGAGACGTGGTGCTGCTATTGCAGTGTTCAGAACGTGTTGTTCGGAAGACGGATCGATTTGTGTCAAGTCTCCACCAAATCGAGAGTTATCAGAACCTTTTGGAAGATCTGGACCCCTGTACACATCAAACCCCGCGGGACACGTGTCACTCTCGGAGCTCACCTCCGAGAGGTCCGCCCCACGGGACACGTGTCACCCTCGGAGCTCGTCTCCGAGAGGTCCGACACTATAAGACACATGTCACCCTCGGAGCTCGCCTCCGGGAGGTCCGACACTACTGGACACATGTCACCCTCAAAGCTCATCTCCGAGAGGTCCGGCCGATGGACATGTGTTGACCTCGGAGCTCACTTCCGAGGAGAAGGGAGGTCCGACACCAATGGACACGTGTCGACCTCGGAGCTCACCTCTGAGGAAAAAGGAAGTCCCGCGCTGCTGAACACGTGGCACACTCGGAGCCCACCTCCGAAGAGAAGGGAGGTCCGGCACTGACACGTGGTGCACGCGGAGCTCGCCTCTGAGGGAGAGGGGAGGTCCCGCCCACCAAGACACATGGCGCACGCGGAGCTCGCCTCTGAGGAGAGGGGAGATGCCTCCCGCCAGACACGTGGCGCACCCGGGGCTTGTCTCTGCGGGAAAGGGAGGCTAGGCCCCCACTGGACACGTGGCGTCACCGGAGCTCACCACCGCGGAGATACAAGGTCCTTAGGCGGTTTTTCCTTCTGTACACGCGGGAACACCCAGTACTAAGGAAACCGACACGATTTTCACATTGCTACCACACCAAATCGATTGGAGATAAGTTGTTAAGATCCAAAACAATTTGAATAGGACTCTTATTTGAAATCCAATTGGAGTAGGACTCTTCTTTATTCCCTTATAAATAGAACCCGAAACACCCCCTTGGCCGTAACACCTTCTCATGTCGACAACTTAGAGGCCCTAGCCCCCAACTCACCGATTTCCACCCCCTTGCCAGAGTTCAGTCGCCGGTGAGCACCGCCGACGAGCCCCGTCACATTTGCCAAAGCCGAAAGAGAGCCGACGAACTGACTTGCTGCCATTGCTAGGAGGAAGTCCGAGATAGGTCTTTGTTACCACCTTACGACATCATCGTGGTTTTCTTCGCATCTGTTTTCTTCGAGCAGAAGCTTTTTTGTGTGGACAGATCACATGTTGATCGGTTTTTGACTGTGGAATTGATCTAGACCTTGAGTCAAGATCATCACCACGTACGCACTTGATCCTTACACCCTTGTTCATCGTAAAACCCCATGCAAGCCTACTAAAATATGCAAGAACACGTACAAACTAAACTGCACCATAGGATCAGCATGCATCTACACCATTGCATCTTGAGTAAAGTTTTTGCATGATGATTGATTGCTGTGAATCTTGTATGTGTGTGATCGTGAGTAGAAGGACAAGCTCAGGGAGCTATCTGCGAAGAACTACAACATGAAGACTTTGAGATCCGTGCAACAGAAGCCACAGGAACAAGGCAAGTGCCCCTTGACCATATTGATCCCATGTTTTGGAACTGTTTTGTTTGTGAAAACATGTATGCTTGAGTCAACTTGTTGGGAAACCCCTATATAGGAGTTTACTAGTTTTGTTAACCACCGTTGTCGCCGGGAAAGTTGTTGAGTCGGGTATGGTCGTTTTTGCTTTTTGCTTCGCCGAGTCCACGGGATATGGGAAGCGAGATAGAATGTGTCTAGCTACTACACTCATATGAACAATGTTAATGACAACTTGATGATAATAATGAACATGGATCGGGGGAGATCTAGGAAAGCTTGGTTTGAGGATGTGGTAGAATGAGATGGTGGTTTACTTGCCGTAGATCTAAGGACCGGTTCATGCCAGCACAAGCAAGGAATACAGTGCCACCACAAGGCCAAATATGGGTGCGGCTTAGCGGACTAATTAGATAAGTTGCTAGATTGTTATGGACCGTGGAAGGTGCGGGGAATGGGAGTCGAGAAAGGACTGCCCTAGGAACTGCATGGCACAAGAGGGGGCCCGTAGGTGGGAGAATGGTGATTCGAGCCTGCTGGTGAAACCTTAGTGAGTCCATAAATCTAGTAGCCCCTTTGTAAAGGCTATTTTGTGATGTCTTGGTCATACACCGACGATTGTGTACTGGTATAACAGAGGTTCTGCAGTCGTCGACGGTTGACGAAATCACAAACTTGTGGGTAAAGTGGTGCAACCTCTTAAGAGTGTAAAACTATCATGATAGTCGAGCTTACGGTCACAAGCACCTGGACAACTCACATGATTAGAAGGGATGGTTTGGGATGGTTATTGGGATGGTTTTTGTTTGGTTATGGTTTGGTCTTTGGATTTGGTCTCGAGACTGTTGAGTCTTGGTAATGAGAATGGTTTCGGGACTATTGAGTCGTGATAAAGAGTTTTGGTTAGGATATGTGATCATGAGATAGATATGATCATGAGATGGTTATTATGAGCATGAGAAAAAGTTGAGAAAGATAAATGTCTGGATGAGACATGAAAAGTGGAGAATCATGATAGAGGTATGTTACTTGTTTAATTCGGTACATGTTGGGATTGAATTCACTTAAAGATAGTTGATGTTTATCATATTGGTGAAATAAACTTTACTTTCTGCAATGAGCATTTTGTTCCCTACCTTGTTGAAAGCTACATATCATATTTTCCCGCACTTGCTGAGTACGTCATGTACTCAAACTTGCATTATTACTTCATCATCAGCAACAGGAGAAGAGTACTTCGAAGATCATGTGGAGTATTAGGTGTGTGATCTACCGTCAACTTGCCTGTGGGGATGGAGTTGAAGATGGAGCCGCTGCCGTGCTTAGTTTGCTTCCGCTATCGTGTAGAATAAGACTTCCTCTGCTAGAATAAGTTAGAGACTTCCTCTGCAAGAATAAGATAGAGATTGATGTAATAAAGCACTAAAACCCTATTATTCATGGTTATATTCTGTATTCAGTTTGTGGATTACATGTGTATGTGTGATGAACATCCTGGGCACACATATTCATTAGTTCAGATCCGTTTTCACGGAACCGGGCGCCACACTTATAATGATATGTCTGCTTAGAATATAACCTGAATCATGGCTAAAGACCGCACATGGATGTACTCAGGTTGGAAAAAGAATGGGCAACACTCAGATGAGTGGTTCACCAAGACTGATGCTTTTATACAACAAGCTTTTTTCGTTGTCCAACAACAGTTAGGTGCGGTGCCTATGTATGAAATATCAAAATGAAAAGTTTTTCGACAAAGTGACTTTGACGTTCACGTATGTCGAAACGGTTTCATGAAAAATTATGCGGTCTGGTACTTTCACAGTGAGACACGTTCTCGAGCTGCTGAAGAAGAAGTGGTGTCTGATAACACGGGGGTTGATATGATGGATGAGATGCTTGAAGCCATTGATCCTAAGTTGATGGAGGATGCTCCTACAACAAAAGTTGAAACGTTCTTCAAGCCCCTCAAAGCATCAGAAGAGCCTCTGCATGAACACACAAAAGTGACTCTTCTTAGTTTCTTGACACGACTTATGGCAATTATGTCTAAATATTCATGCTCTAATAACTATTACAATGATCTCATCAAATTGATTTGCGATATCCTGCCACAACCTCATAAAGTGCCAAAAGATATGTACCAGTCTAAGAAATTGCTTTTTAGTCTTGGTATGAAATATGAGAAGATTGATGTGTTCCCATACAACTGCATGCTTTTTTCGAAAGAGTATGCCAACGAGAAGAAGTGCTTACAATGTGGTAAGTCTAGGTTCGTTGAAGTTGATTATGACGAAGGCGAGCATGTACAGACTGAAATAGCACATAAGCAGCTTCATTACTTGCCTGTTACACCTCGGTTGAAGCATTTGTTTCTTTCGAAAAGAACTGCCACACATATGCGATGGCACAAAGATGGTGTACGTGAGAATAGTGGAGTTATGGTGCATCCGTCCGATGGTGAGGCATGGAAGGCATTGGACCTCTTTGATCTAGATTTTGCCAACGATGCAAGAACCATCTGCATCGGATTAGCTACGGATGGTTTCTCACCGTTTAGTACTAACGCCACCCCATACTCATGTTGGCCCGTGTTCGTTATTCCATACAATTTGCTACCATCTTTCTGTACGAAGTATGAGTTTATGTTCCTCTGCCTCATTGTACCTGGACCAGATCATCCTGGTTCACGACTCAACATGATGTTGAAGCCGTTGATTGAGGAGTTGAAAATGTTATGGACAGGAATCGAAGCGTACAACTGTCATAGAAAACAGAGATTCAACATTCGAGTTGCGTACTTATGGTCCGTTCA
This sequence comes from Neostapfia colusana, assembly GCA_030760725.1. NCBI lineage: Eukaryota > Viridiplantae > Streptophyta > Magnoliopsida > Poales > Poaceae > Neostapfia > Neostapfia colusana. The sequence continues at coordinate 54,994,054 of JASWHV010000014.1, read as the reverse complement.
TGACTTTCCAGCATACGACATGTTTTCTGGCTGGAGTACTCATGGTCGTTTGACATGTCCAATATGTGCTGCAGAGACAAAATATTTTTGGCTGAGTCATGGTGGGAAGATATCTTACTTTGATTGTCATAGATGTTGGTTACCTAAGAATCACATTTTTAGACAACAGAGGAATGCCTTCAAAAAGGACACTATTATCACAAAAGGATCACCACAACGTTTGAACGGATCAGAGATTTTTGCATTGTTGGACAAGCATGTGCCAGATGAAAATCATCCAGGATATTTTGTTGGTTACAGACAGGACCATAATTGGACTCATATATGTGCATTATGGGAGCTACCGTATGTGAAGTCCTTAATTCTAATGCACAACATTGATGTCATGCATCTGGAGCGTAACATTTGCGAGTGCATTGTAAGCACATTTTTGTATATGATGGGCAAAACAAAAGACAATCTAATGGCTCGAAAGGATTTTGTAGTAGTTTGTAATCGTCCAAGTCTTGAACTCACTGAAGTGGGTGGCAAACCTCGAGCATCTTTCTGTCCTAAAGCTAAAGAAAAAAAAGAAGTCTTTAATTGGTTGAAAAACTTGAAATTTCCAGACGGTTATGCTGCTAGCCTGAGACGAGCTATGAATGTGAAGACTGGAAAACTCACTGGGTTGAAAAGCCATGATTATCACATAATCATGGAATGACTTTTGCCGGTAATGTTTCGAGGCTATCTTGACGATGCAGTGTGGAAGGTGTTAGCCGATCTTAGCTTTTTTTTATAGACAGCTTTGTGCTAAAGAAATCACAAAGGAGATGATGAAAAATTGGAAATAGAGGTACATGTGTTGTTATATAAGATGGAAAAAGTTTTCTCTCCAGGCTTCTTCAACCCAATGCAACATCTACTAATACATCTTCCACATTAAGCTAAAGTGGGCGGCCCTGTTCAATACCGGTGGATGTATCATATTGAAAGAGCACTCAGATGTCTGAAACCAATAGTTTGCAATAGGTCAAGGGTAGAAGGATGCATCGCCGAAGCTTTTACACTTCAGGAGATAGAATACTTTTCAAGTGTTTACTTTGCAGAATAAAACAATGTTAATGCTCCAACGTTGCGGTACAATGTGAATGAAACACTTCTTTGTGGCGACCTCTCAATTTTTCAAACAAGAGGCACCACCGTAGGTAGTAGCTCGTGCTACGATGCTACAACAGAAGAAAAGACAGCGTCATTGCTTTACATGTACGTAAATATAGTTGTGATGGACAAATATTTTTAGCAAGTGTTTGTTCACCATGTATTCTAAATAGCAGGCATGTCAGAATATATAATAATGACACTGTTTTATTCTTTATTTATCTGTTTGACCGAGAAAATTGGAAGTCTAAGAATCAACCTACGAGCAAGCAAGTACTAACGATGTGACGTATTGAAGTAAATGGAGGGCCTAACTTCCAATCTTGGTTTATAGAACATGTAATGATTTCTTTTCTTTCCATCCTTCTATGATTCATGGTTTTGGGGCAAAAAACCTTCTAACTTCTATATTTCAAACAGTGCAGAAATGATGCAGGTGTCCATGAGGACTTGCGTCAATTGTCCTACGGATCTATTAAAGTTAGAAGCTACAGTAGATACGATGTCAATGGGTTCCACTTTCGTACAACTGATTTTAAAGATCATCGTCCTCTAATGGCAACATATAACACTGGAGCAGTGAATACGCCTCTTGATGCCGAAGGACGGGAAATGGATTACTATGGGATTATTAAAAGAATCCTTGAATTCAGTTTTGCCGGAAATAAAGAGATAAATGTAGTCTTTTTTTACTGCGATTGGTTTGATAATAATACAGGAACTCGACAAAACCAATTTGGCATGGTAGATGTGAAACACAATGAACGAATACGAGGAGGTGACACATTCGTCCTTGCAAACCAAGTCAAGCAAGTGTATTATTTAAATTATCCTTGCGAAAAGCTACGTGCTTGGTGGGTTGTACAAAAGGTGAATCATCGTGAACAGTTATCTACACCAGACGATGATGAGTATAATGATACTTTGTTGTCGTTGAATGGTGAGATTGATGAGGTTTACCAAGAAGATGATTTACCGGATCAATTTTCTCAGAGGTAAATAGCATCTTGTTCAATTTTCTTAAGTTCTTAAATTGCATAAGTACTACATTCATATATATACAATTTCTAGGACAACACTTCGTTTGAGTTTTCCAAGGAGTGCGGTCTACATCAGCCACAAGTGGCTGACCACCCTTCGCAGCCGACTTCTGGGTCCAGTGGTTCTGAGCCAGGAGATTCCTCAGCTGACCACTCTTCTGGGTCACCTGATGTGGAGCCTCATCGGGTGCGCAAGACTAGGAGCGGTCACTTTGTGAGTCTTCCTCCTGCTCCAGCAAACCCATTGGATCGGATAATTATTCGTCCGGTTGGCGATATTTAAGTAAATATCTTAAACTTCAATTTAGATTTTTCTAAGCTTATATATATATATATATATATCTAATGATTCATAATTCTTTATTAGGGTTTGGTACGATGACTCCTTCTCGGGTCAAGGACGACACAAGCAGGTGAACCGTGTCCTGGGTGGTCTGATCCGTTTGCACTACCTAGGTGTAGTGAACGGTGTCGCCGCCACGTCATTGGACGATTACGCAACAGCACAGGACGTGACTCACGGCAACCACCAGGAGGTTGTATGGTCCGACTTCATGGTAAGCATATCAAATGTAGTCTATAATACGTTAAATACAATTACTTATAAATTTGTTATGCAAGGCACGATACCATTTGCAGGACGAGGGCGCGGTGGACCACGCCCAGTTAGTCTTCCACAACAACGCCGAGAAGCTCGTGACTCAGGCCCTTTCGATCGCCCGGATTCAAACTACCAACAAATATTTCAAGCTACATCTGGGCGAGCAAGAGTTGGGCCACTTCACGGCGGCGTCTTCCACATACCTAACTAGAGAGCAATACATGGAGGTAAATTCTCAATTTTATTTTGTTCAATTATCTCATTCTATTTAAAATGCTTTCAACTAATAAGACATTTGTGTAGTGTCGTGGAGGAGTCCAATGGCTAGAAGGCAGGCCGGAGGCGTACAAGGCCCTTTGCTTATGGTGGGGGAGTGAGGATTTCCAGGCCCTCTCCCGCAGTCATCGAGAAAGCAGAGGGACGGACCCGTCTCACTTTTTTGGTGCTGACCAAGTATAATGTTTGTTTATGTTTCATATTTTCATTGTGCTGACACGTGCATCCATAGGAGCGCACAACTGGTCTGGAGCCCCCACCGATTGAGGTGTGGAAGAGAGGTCACAGAGGAAGTGATCCGTCACAGCTCGACCAACTCTGCTCCCAGTCGGTGACAGAGGTACTGGTGAGTTGTCTCATCACATGTATTGAATTCTCTTAATCAAATTGGCTGATGTTCTTTTGTTTTCTTATTTATAGACCAGGTATGGGAAGGAGGCACGGAGGCTTTGCGGCGAGGAGTATGATCGGCGGAGCGCGCAAACAATCATCCCAGAAGCCGTGTACGCAAGTGGATGCGGAAAACCTCACGGCTGGTGAGTTTTCATCTTCTATAATTACTATCGACAACTTTGTTGCTGTGGTCGATACAAATCTAATAAACTTTCTTCTTTATGAAGGTTCGGCATCTTCCAAGAAGTGGTCGACTCCAGGCAGGCACGACCCTCCAGGTCCTCTTCCTCTTAGCAGGCTGGCTCTTGCAGCCGGTCTAGCTTGCTTGAGCTCTAGAGTGTCTAGGATGAGCTCCACCGGACACAAAAGGATCTCCGGAGAGAGAGAGAGGGAACTCAGGAGGATCTCCGACAAGAGTGAGGGCGACAGGCCGCAGCCACTAGGGCCAGGGACGGGTACCTCAACTCGTACATGCTACAGTTTCAGGTGGCAATGGCAGTAAGTAATTGTCATTTAAATATATATATATATGTTTCAAAGTTATGAATACAAAAATGTGCTAATAGTTTGTATTCGCAGACTATGATGGCTGGACAACAGGCTGAGCCTCCATGGTGGGAGCCACCACCGGTGGTCGAGCCAGAGCAGCCACAGGTGCCGACTACAGGAGCTCTTGAGTTTATTTAGACATACTTGGTCAATTATAACTAAACTTACTCAAATATAACTAAACTTAGTTAACATTCCTCTATTATAGACAAACATAGTTGAACTTTCTCAAATATAACCAAAACACTTTGAACTTGCTCAAATATAGCCTTATATAGTTAAACTTGCTCAAATGAAGTCAAAACTAGTTCAACTTGCTTAATTCTAATAATATATGCTTGAACGTGACATGCATCAGGGATGGAGGCTCACACTCCATCGCCGCACGTGCAGGGAGTGGGTAGACGGCTCGAGGATGATTTTGCAGGCTCCGGAGGTAGCGGTCGTGGTAGTACTGTATAGCTTGGTGTGTATAGTGCTATGTGATTGCTTGTGATGGACTTGTGATATACTTTCTATGATTGTGATCGTGTATCTTGTATATGACTGCCTGTGTGCCGGCCACCGAGCCAGTGGACTGGCCATAGAGCCAGCGGTCAGCATTTTCTATTTTTTTAAAAAAACTAAAAAACCTTATTTACAACAGTTTTTTATACAGTACCGTCGTAAATAAGCGCCTGTTATTTACAACGGTACTCTATACCGTCGTAAATAATGCTTCTGTTATTTACAACGGGGTGCCTCTACCGTCGTAAATAATGCTTCTGTTATTTACAACGGGTGACTCTACAGTCGTAAATACGTTTCCCGCCGTGCCACGTGGCCCGTGGGACTTATTTACGACGGCTAAATCCAGCCGTCGTAAACAAACTTATTTACAACGGTAACCATTATTTACGACGCCTTATTTTTGACGGCTACAAACCATTGTAAATAAGTAAATAACGTCACAAATAGCTTAATTACGATGGCAATGTGCTTATTATGGTTTTCACCCTAGTTAATTGTGATGTTTTTTGTAGTGTGCACTCATATGAATAATGACGATGAGAACTTGATGATGATAATGGGCATGGAATCAGAGAGATCTAGGCAAGATTGGTTTGTGGATGTTGCTGGATGGTATGGTGGTTTACTTGCCATGGATCTAAGGACCAGTTCATGCGAGAATATGCCAGGAAATCAGTGCCATCACAAGGCCAAGTATGGGTGCGGCCTAGCTGATTAATTAGGTGTGTCGGTAGCTTGTTATGGACCATTGGATGGCGCGGGGAATGGGAGTCGAGGAGGACTGCCCAGGGAACTGCATGGCACAAGAGGGGGTCGTGGGTGGGAGAATGGTGATTCGAGCCTGCCGGTGAAACCTCAGTGGGTCCGTATATCTAGTAGCCCCTTTGTAAAGGCTATTTTGTGACCTCTTGGCCATACACCGATGATTGTGTACTGGTATAATGGAGGTTTCTCTAGTCGCCAATGGGTGACGAAATCACGAACTTGTGGGTAAAGTGGTGCCACCTCTGCAGAGTGTAAAACTATCATGATAGTCGTGCTTCCGATCACAAGCACCTGGACAACTTCCATCATTAGAGACAAAACTTGGGATGGACATTTGGGTATGGTCATTGGAATTGGTTTTGGGACTGTTTTGAGTCATAACAATGAGAGTGGTTTCGGATATATAAATATGAGATGGTTATGAATTTTTATGAGATGAACTTGAGAAAGATTATTGGCTGGTTGAGACTTGATAAATGGTGAATTATGATGAAAGAATGTTGCTGATTTACTTGGTTATATTGGGATTTAATTCATCTAGACTTAGTTGCTGTTTTTACCATGTTTGTGAAATAAAATTTGCTTGCTGCAATGAGCCTTTTTATTCTGTACCTTGTTGTAAGCTACATGTCATACTTTTCCCGCACTTGCTGAGTACGACATGCACTCACCCTTGCATTACCACATATACATCAGCTACAGTAGATGAGTACTTCGAGGACCATGTGAAGTACTAGCCGTGCGAACTACCGCCAACATGCCTGTGGAGTTGAAGTTGGAGCCTGCTGTTTAGTTATTTTCCGCTGTCGTTTAGAGTCTTCCGCTGCAAGAATAAGTTAGATATTCATGAGCGAGACATTGAGTCATTGTAATAAAGTACTTCAACACTACTTATTCATGGTTTTATTCTGAATTCAGTTTGTAGATTACATGTGTATGTGTGGAGAACATCCTGGGCACACATATGCATTCACTTGTTTCTTTTTTTGGAACCGGGTGTCTCAGCGAAGAGCGGCGGCTTCGAAAGAACTTCGGCCGTGCTGGCCGGGCATCCTAGTACCCCAAACGATCGAGCAAAAGGTCATAGAGCATCAGTGCACCCAAGGGAAAGTCGTGATGAACTCAAAGGAGCTTGGAAACGGTCGCAACTAGGATGTCACCGTGCGACCTACGTCAGAAATCTGAAATCCTAGTAAAACTCGAAGAACAGTGGCTACACCCAACGGATCCCCGAAGTTTCGGATCCTATAGACTCGCAGGGACGTCTAGATGTAGTTCTCTAAGTTTGGTGATGAGTGGTGCGGTGTGTAGCACGAATTTTGCAAAGTGGTCCGGCGGCCTCTTTTGTACACCGGCGCAAAATCGTGAAATTCCGGCGACGGCAGCTCATTTCACGCCGCCGGAGATTGCGGTAATGGAAGAGAGAGCTTCGACGAACCTCTTTGCTGTTCACAGCTCGGGGAAAGGTGGACTGTGGTGGCCGGAAGAGTTGTTCTTGTGGCGGCAGCTCGAGTTGAACCGAGGAAGAAGTGATGGCGCGGTGGAGCTCGAGGAGGGTTGATCACGGTATGGAACCGGTGCGAGAACGTCGAGTAAGGATCGGCGCACTCGGTTACGGTCTCAGCTCATCGTGAAAACCACTGGTTCGGCCGGGCGAAGGTGCAACCGAGAGCTCGGGTGAGCGGCGATGTTTAGCGGGGTTTCTGTGCAGAAGGAAGCCGGGACAGCGGTGAGATGAGGCTGGGACGGCTCGGGCGCGAGGATAAGTTGGGCAGAGAGGCGGTTCGGTGGCCAGAGGCGGTGTGACACCCTGATTTTTGGTTTCTGCATAAATTCATGTTTCATGTAGAAAAACATTTTTGAAATAAGTTGAAACCGAGAAAATATTAGAAAGATAGCCAAAAAGAGCCAATTCCAGTTCACAGAGAGCGCCAAAGACAATACCCGCGGCCTGTTGGCCACGTGGCGCTTTCGGAGCTCATCCCCACACAGGGGGAGAGGTCCACCGCTAAACTGGCTACGTGGCAGGCTCGGGGCTCATCCCCGCAAAGGGGGAGAGGTCCGACCCCGTGGGACACGTGTTTCCCCCGGAACTAGCCTCTGCAAAGGAGCGAGGCCAGTCCGGAAGGACACATGTCGGCTGCGGAGCTATTCACCGCGGGAAAGAGAGGACCAGCCGCACGGGACGCGTGTCGCTCTTGGAGCTCACCTCCGAGAGGTCCGGCCCCGCCAGACACGTGTCCCTCTCGGAGCTCACCTCCGAGAGGTCCGGTCCTACCGGACACGTGTCACCTTTGGAGCTCACCTCCGGGAGGTTCGACACTACCGGACACGTGTCACCTCCGGAGCTCACTTTCGGGAGGTCCGTCACTGTTGGACACGTGTCAACCTCGGAGCTCGTCTCTGAGGAGAAAGGAAGTCCGGTGCTACTTGACACATGGAATTCTCGGAGCTCACCTCCGAAGAGAGGGGAGGTCCGGAATAAACACATGGCACACATGGAGCCACCTCCGAAGAGAGGAGGAGGTCCGGAACTGACACATGGCGTTCGCGGAGTTCGCCTCTGTTGAGAGGGGAGGTACCGACCCACCTGACACGTGGCGCACGCGGAGCTCGCCTCTGGAGAGAGGGAGGTCTCGACTGCAAGGACGCGTGGCGCACGCGGAGCTCGCCTATGAGTAGGAGGGAGGTCTCGCCCGCCTGACACGCGGCACAACCAGAGCTCGCCTCCGCCGAAAAAGGGAAGCTCAGGCCTCCGTAGGACACGTGGAGCGTCTGGAGCTTATCCCTGCGTAGGGACACGATTCTGAAGCGGTTTTTCCTCTGTACGTGAGTACCCGTTGCTGAGGAAACCGACACGAACTCTTCTACATTTATACAGCAACCAAATCAACTAAAGCTAAGTTGTTAAGATTCAAAAATAATTTGAATAGGACTCTTATTCGAATTCAGATCAGATTAGGACTCTTCTCTTCCCGATTATAAATAGAACCGAAAACCTTTGGCCGCAACCACGTACTTCATTTTCATCTCCTGAGCCGACAACTTAGAGCTCTAGCCCCCAAAATCGCCGAGCTAAACCCTTCGCCGGAGATTGACAACCAGAGAGGTCGCCGACGAGCCAGAGACGATTGCCATCGCCGGAGGAGAGCCCGACTATCTGTCTTGCTAGGAGAAGGACCCCGAGACCAAGAAGAACGTAAGGTAGGTCTCCAATACCACCTTACGACATCATCGTGTTTTCTTTGCATCTGTTCTTCAATTCCTTTTGAACAGAAGCTTTTTCGTGGACAGATCACTTGTTGATCGGTTTGATCTAAAGTCAAGATCATCGCCACGTCCACAATTGATCTTTACACCCCTGTTCATCGTAAAAGCCATGCAAACATACAAGGACACGTACAACCGATCTAATAAAAAAACTGCATCATAGGATTTGCATGCATATGCATCATTGCATCTTAAAGTAGAGTTTGTGCATGATGATTGATTACTATGAATCTTGTATGTGCGTGATCACGTATAGAAGGACAAGCTCAAGGAGCTACCTACGAGGGACTACAACAGCAAGAGTTTGAGCAACCGGAACCGCAAGAACAAGGCAAGTGCCCCTTGACCATATTGATCCCATATTTTGGAAAACTGTTTTGTTTGCGAAAAGGTGTGTGTGATTGAGTCAATTGAAGGGATACCCTTTTATAGGAGTTTACTAGTTTTGGTTAAACCACCCTTGTCGCCAGGGAAGTTATTGAGTCGGGTATGGTTTTTGCTTTTATGCTTTGCTGAGTCCACGGGATTATGGGAAGCGAGATAGATGTGTCTAGCTAACTGCACTCGTAAGAATAATGAGAAACTGATGTTGCTAATCAACATGGATCGGAGGGAGATCTAGGCAAGCTTGGGTTTGTGAATGAGGTAGCATGAGATGGTGGTTACTTGCCGTAGATCTAAGGACCGGTTCATGCGAGCACATGCCAGGATAACAGTGCCACCACAAGGCCAAGTATGGGCGCGGCTTAGCCGAGTAATTAGGTAATTTGCTAGATTGTTATGGACCGTGAAAGGCGCGGGGAATGGGAGTCGAGTGAGGACAGCCCTAGGAACTGCATGGCACAAGAGGGGGCCCGCGGGTGGGAGAATTGGAGATTCTAGCCTGCCGGTGAAACCTTAGTGATTCCATACATCTAGTAATCCCTTTGTAAAGGCTATTTTGTGATCTCTTTACCATACACCGACGGTTGTGTACTGGTATAATGGAGGTTCTGCAGTCGCCGACGGGTGACGAAATCACAAACTTGTGGGTAAAGAGGTGCAAACTCTGCAGAGTCTAAAACTATCATGATAGCCGAGCTTACGGTCACGAGCGCCCGGATAACCCACATGACTAGATGGGATGGTTTTTGGTTATGGTTTTGGTTATGGTTTGGTTTTCGGGACTGTTGAGTCCGGGTGATAATATTTGGTTGCATGACTGTTGAGTCGTGGCAACAAGATTGGTCTCGGTGTGAGACGGAAATGAATGGTAGCAAATACGATGATGAGGACATCACAACAGTGGATTCTCACATTGATATACAAGGACCAATCACAAGAGGACGAGCACGGTTACTAAATCAGCAGGTGAACTCATTCCTAACTTCCTACCCATGTGATTTTGAGAATGGATTGCTATTGAATGATTTAATTGTTATTAGGAACCATGGACATGATCAACAAGTAAAGGGAGGAGGATTTGTGGACGTGGAGAATCAGATGGGACATCCACAAGTTGATGTAAACAGTCACCAACTCGGACTCGAGTAAAACTCGGAGTCCAGGAGCAGTACATCTTAAAACGGACGCCCAGGACGCATACGGACTCCGTTTTTGACGTTCCACATATGCATCGAGACATGAGAAGATAAACTTTGCAATGGTTCTGGTCCCACATTAAAATTCGCCCGGAGTCGTTGGGAGTTATCGAAACAAGTTGAATTCGGAGTTCTGTCCGGTGTTGCACCATCGTATTGGGCTTTTGGGCCTTGTATCCCGTATGAGTCCATTAGGGACGCGTCTAAGGGTCTTATGGTTGAACCCTAGAATTTAAATACTGCAGCCACTGGCCATATTTGGTGGGTTTTTCTTAGATTAAACACTTTCGCCATTCTACGGTTTGTGAGACCCCAATTTCGTAATTTCAGATTGCATTTTCGTCGTTCGTGCTTGTGTTCTCTGTTGCACCTGCAGGGATAGCCTTTTTGGCGAGGTCAAGCGTGTGAAACACGGCTGATAACCAACGGAGAAGTGGTGTAGTGATTGCAGGGGTGTTCGGATCTGCTCGAGTTCCTCGGATCATCAACGTCGAGATCTCCACTTCAATCGACCTACCTTTCGGAAGATCGGGCCTAAACAACTCATCATTTGGTATCAGATTTCAGGTTTCCCGTGAGGTACTTTGATTTCCCACTAGATTAGCTTTTGTTTTTCATACCTAGAGTCCACAGAAAAAGCCACAAAAAAACATATCGTGTTACCGATTCCTAGACTATAGTGCCTGCAAGTTTTCGTTTTTCAGTTTGCATTGTTGAGTTCGCATTCGTGTGGTCGAGTCTTGTTGCTGCTTTAGCTTTGTGTTTTTGGGTCGTAGTTATCATTTTTCTTCCTTGTTTTTCTTGCTGGTCACCTATTCCACAATCCCTAAACAACAAACCGAGCCACCAAGATCATCGGTTTGCCCTAGCTAGCCACCTTGCGTGAACTCTCGCATCGCCAGCCCTAGAACAGGTGACAAACCATTGTGCCAGTCCTCCTAGATTCATCACACAACATCCCATCAGCCTTCGTTGCTAAATTCCAATTGTTTTTCACATCCTATTGCGTGATCTTTTTCAAAACCGAGTTTGAATCAACATAAAAAACAGTAACCCGGATAGCCTACCTTAAAATGGACATAACTTTTGCATACGAACTCGAAATCGGGCGATTTTTTTTTTCAAATTGATCTAATCAAAATTTCGCAACCGATTTTCCACTGCTTTGCCGTGTTCGGCGAAATTTGTTTGGCCAAATTCCCCTCGGAAGATAGACTATCCGGCCTCCGAAGTTTCAGCACAAATTTTTAATAATCTTCCTGATTTTCTATAGGCCACATCTTACATCCAATTGAGCTGCAAAGTTGTTTGCTTCCTATTTTTGTGCTCTCAAGTAAACAAAAAATATCAGAAAAATATTAAAAAAAGAAAAAAATAGTGAAGAGAGCACAGATATTAAAGCATTGACAACACACACTTGAAACAGTTGGCCTATACTCTTGTGCTGTACTTGTTGCTTATATCTTCCTGATCTTCCATTTGCCTCTCTACCGCCTTGTGTTGTGCTAGGCCTAGAACACTTGTTAACCAGCAACAGTTCCTACATTGAATACTTATTCAACTGTGTTTTGCTGTTAACGATTTTATTTGCCTATTAGCCCCTATATTGTGCCATCCAAGCTCCACTTTTCCTCTTGAGCAGAACAGGTACCTTTGCAATCACTCCATGCTTCATTGGTTATCACCGTCCACCGTTTACCACCTGCTGTATCGGTAAGAACACTTGTAAGAACGTGGTAAGACGCTTGAGAGAGAGAGAGAGAGATTGTTTCCTTCCTTCCACTTTTCACATTGCTACTATCCTTTGTAGTTGATAGGGATAACATCTTTTTTGTTGTCTTTTGTTTACTACTAACAATGGCAGAAGATAAAAGGGATGATGAATGTGTTCAACATGCTGAGTTGCGTGACATGATGAGGAAAATGAAAGATATGTTCACCAAAACCCAATCATCGACAGAGGCGTCATTGACGACCTTGAATGGCCAACTTGCTGATCTTGTTGTTCGGATGGATACTCTAGAGGCGCGGCTACCTCTCGCTGACGATCGTGAAGACGATGCTTATAATATGGAATATCATAACAATCAACCATGACTTCCATGTTATCTACGAGGGGAGGTAATAATCGTTATAATTACAATGATCGTCATAACAATTTTAATCGCCCTCTTGATGACCCTTTTGCTAAAGTCAAATTTACTATACCCTCTTTTTCTGGTGCTTATGATGCTGAGGCATATCTTGATTGGGAGATGACAGTAGAGCAGAAATTTAATGCCCACCTTTTCCTGAACAATATAGAGTTCGTCAAGCCACTAGTGAGTTTAAGGATTTTGCTATCATATGGTGGAATGAACTTTTTAAAACTAGAATTGATCCTCCAACATGGGATAGATTAAAGGAAGCTATGCGTATTCGTTTTGTTCCTCCTTCTTTTCAGCGGGACCTTCGCAAAAAATTCCAGCGCTTAGACCAAGGTAACATGTCCGTAGAGGAGTATTATCAAGAGTTACAAAAGGGTATGTTGCGCTGTGGGGTAGTAGAGGACATGGATGATAAATAGCTTGTTTTTATGGGGGGTTGAGGCGTGAAATTCAGGACATTGTTGATTATAAGGAATATGATACTGTTAACAGATTATTTCAGCTGGCTATGTTGGCAGAAAAAGAATTGCAGGGCCGCCAACAGCAGAAGCACCAACGCATGAGGAGCACATTTACACCGCGTTCGACATCTACACCATCCAAAACAGCACCATCTTCGAGTTTTCCTACTGCCACTACACCATCCAATGCGGGCCAACGAACTTCATCTACTGCTCCATTTCCTCGCGCGCCGGAGGGCAGCAAGACGACATCATTCAAGCCTACGTCTTCCACTCCTTCCACACGTCGAACTTCCAACATTAAGTGTCACCGCTGCCAGGGAGTTGGTCATGTGATGAAAGATTGCCCTAGCAAACGAGCATACATAGCACGAGATGATGGCGGGTATGATAGTACTTCGGATGTTGAAGATGAATATTCTCTTGCTACTAACGTTGCAGGACCAAAAGATGACCACTATAGTACAGATGAAGAGGTACTTGGTACTGCGGCAACGGAAAATTATAGAAGCATAATTGTGCAGCGTGCTTTGAGCTCCATAGTTGAGGCGGATGACAAGCTACAATGACACAATATTTTTCACATGTTTTTCATCGTCAAGGACTGCCGCATGCACACTATAATTGATGGAGGCAGCTGCAACAACTTGGTGAACACGGATGTGGTCAAGAAACTTGGGTTGACAACAAGAGCGCACCCTCATCCATACCACATTCAATGGTTCAACAACAGTGGTAAGGTTAGGGTAACACAAACAGCGAGGGTACATTTTTCGATTGGTTCTTACCATGATTTTGCTGATTTTGATGTCGTACCTATGGATGCTTGTTCTCTTTTGTTGGGACGTCCTTGGGAATTTGGTACGGATGCTATTCATCATGGTAGAACTAATAAATATACTCTGATGCATAAAGGAAAGAAATTCACTTTGCTTCCTATGACTCCTGCTGGAATTGTACATTTTGAGAAAAGTAAAACACGTGATGATAAGGCAACAAAATCACTAGACTCTGAAAAACAGCAAGTAATTAAGTTAAAATCACCTTCGTTGCTCACAACTAAATCTGACCTTGCTGATTTATTTCATACCAAGGGGATGTACTACGCTTTAGTATGCAAAGAAGCCATGTTTTCAATTCATGAAGTGTCCATTGCATTGCCCCTGCTGTTGCTAACCTTTTGCAGGATTTTGCGGATGTGTTCCCCCGAGATACCCCCTGTATTACCACCCATGAGGGGCATTGAACATAAGATCGACTTGATTCCAGGGGCAAGTTTGCCAAATCGTGTGGCGTACAGGGCGAATCCGGAAGAGACAAGGGAAATTCAGCGACAAGTTCAAGATCTTTTGAACCGTGGGTATATTCATGAAAGCCTTAGTCCTTGTTCTGTTCCTGTTCTTTTGGTTCCTAAGAAAGATGGTAGTTGGTGCATGTGTGTTGATTGTAGAGCGATTAATAACATCACTATTCGATATCGTTATCCTATTCCTCGCTGAGATGACATGCTTGATGAATTGAGTGGTGCTATTATTTTCACAAAAATTGACTTGCGTAGTGGTTACCACCAAATTAGAATGGCACTAGGAGATGAATGGAAAACTGCATTTAAAACCAAGTTTGGACTTTATGAGTGGTTAGTAATGCCTTTTGGTTTAATTAATGCACCTAGCACTTTTATGCGATTAATGAACGAGGTTTTACGTCCTTTTATTGGAAAAATTGTGGTGGTTTACTTCGATGATATCCTCATTTACAGCAAGTTATATGACAAACATCTTAATCACTTACGTGCTGTTTTCAGTGTCTTGAGAGATGCACGTTTGTTTGGTAACCTCGAAAAATGTGTCTTTTGCACCAATCGAGTTTCGTTTCTTGGATACGTTGTTTCATCGCAGGGAATTGAGATGGATGAGGCAAAAATTGTGGCGATAACTAGCTGGCCAACTCCATCGACCGTCACGCAGGTGCGTAGTTTTCTTGGTCTTGCAGGTTTTTATCGACGCTTTGTGCGGGATTTCAGCACCATTGCAGCACCTCTCCATGAACTGACAAAGAAGGGAGTGCAGTTTCGATGGGGCGAACAGCAGCAACAAGCTTTTGATATTCTCAAATCAAAGCTTACACAAGCACCATTGCTACAACTTTCTGATTTTGACAAGACATTTGAGCTAGAATGTGATGCAAGCGGCATTGGTATTGGAGGTGTTCTCATACAAGGAGGTAAACCCGTTGCATTCTTTAGTGAAAAATTGCATGATACTTCTCTGAATTATTCTACTTATGATAAGGAATTGTATGCCTTAGTGCGAGTTCTACAAACTTTGCAACATTACCTGTGGTCTAAGGAGTTCGTCATACATTCCGATCATGAATCTTTGAAGTATCTTAAGTGTCATCACAATCCGAATAAACGACATGCTAAATGGATTTAGTTCATAGAATCATTTCCATACATCATTAAGCATAAGAAAGGGAAGGAGAATGTTATTGCAGATGCATTATCTAGACGTTACACCATGCTGTCCTAACTTGATCATAAAATATTTGGTTTAGAAACAATAAAAGGATTATATCCTACAGATTTGGACTTTGATGATGCCTTTGAAAATTGTAGAGAAGGAAGAACATGGAATAAATATGTACTACGGGAGGGCCTCCTGTATCGTTCTAACAAGCTATGTGTTCCTGCTAGTTCCGTTCGCCTATTACTTTTGCAGGAAGCACATGGAGGAGATTTGATGGGACATTTTGGAGTGAAGAAAACAGAGGACGTGCTGGCCACACACTTCTTTTGGCCAAAGATGAGACGTGTTGTCGAGCGCTATGTGTCACGATGCACTACTTGCAATAAAGCTAAGTCTCGACCTAACCCACATGGTCTTTATATGCCTCTTCCTATTCCTAGTGTACCTTGGCAGGATATTTTCATGGATTTTGTTTTGGGATTGCCTAGGACTAAGAGGGGGAGGATAGTATTTTTGTGGTTGTTGATTGTTTCTCCAAAATGACACATTTCATACCTTGTCATAAGAATGATATTGCCTCACACATTGCTGATTTGTTTATGACGGAAATTATTTGTTTACATGGTGTGCCAAATACCATTGTTTCTGATCGTGATGCAAAATTTTGAAGTCATTTTTGGAGAACTTTCTGGTGTAAATTGGGAACCAAGCTGCTGTTTTCAACCACATGTCACCCACAAACCGATGGACAAACTGAGGTAGTAAATCGTACTCTATCCACTATGTTGCGGGCTGTTTTAAAAACAAATTTAAAGGGTTGGGAGGATTGTTTACCACATATAGAATTTGCTTACAACAGGTCAGTTCACTCTACTACAAAGGTAAGCCCATTCCAGGTAGTGTATGGTTTCAATCCCCGTGCTCCTATTGATTTATTACCTTTGCCTCATTCTGAAACTATAAATTTGGATGCTACACAACGATCTGATTCATTCTTAAGATGCATGACACTACAAAGAAAAATATTGAAAGGATGAATGAGAAGTATAGAATTTCTGGTAGTAAAGGTAGAAAAGAAGTAAAACATGAACCAGGGGACTTGGTATGGCTACATTTGAGAAAAGAATGATTCCCTCACTTGAGAAATTCTAAACTTATGCCACGAGCTGCTGGTCCTTTTAAGATTGTTGAAAAGATCAGTGACAATGCATATAAGCTTGAGTTGCCTCCCGATTTTGGGGTTAGGCCCACATTTAACATTTCAGATTTACGACCATACTTGGGGGAATAAGATGATCTTGAGTCGAGGACAACTCCAATTCAAGAGGGGGAGAATGATGTGGACATTACAACAGTGGATACTCACATTGATATACAAGGATCAATCACAAGAGGACGAGCACGGTTACTAAATCAGCAGGTGAACTCGTTCCTAACTTCCTACCCATGTAATTTTGAGAATGGATTGCTATTGAATGATTTAATTTTTATTAGGAACTATGGACATGATCAACAAGTAAAGGGAGGAGGATTTCGGGACGTGGAGAATCAGATGGGACGTCCACAAGTTCATAGAAACAGTCACCAACTCGGACTCGAGTTCAACTCGGAGTCCAGGAGCAGTACATCTTAAAACAGACGCCCAGGATGCATACGGACTCTGTTTTTGACGTTCCACATATGCATGGAAAGATGAGAAGATAAACTTTGCAATGGTTCTAGTCCCACTTTAAAATCTGCCCGGAGTCATTGGGAGTTGTCAAAACAAGTTGAATTCGGAGTTCTGTCCGGTGTTGCACCACCGTATTGGGCCTTGTGTCCCGTATGAGTCCATTAGGGACGCGTCCAAGGGTCTTATGGTCGAACCCTATCCTTTAAATACTGCAGCCGTGGGCCATATTTAGTGGGTTTTTCTTAGATTAAACACCTTCACCGTTCTACGGTTTGTGAGACCCCAATTTCGCAATTTCAGATTGCATCTTCGTCGTTCTTGCTTGTGTTCTCGGTTGCACCTGCAGGGATAGCCTTCTTGGCATGGTCAAGCATGTGAAGTACGGTTGATAACCAACGGAGCAGTGGTGTAGTGATTGCAGGGGTGTTCGGGTCTGCTCGAGTTCCTCGGATCATCAACGCCGAGATCTCCACTTCAATCGACCTACCTTTCGGAAGATCGGGCCTAAATAACTCATCATACGATATGGTATTCGTAAGATGGTAGCGAATACGAGATAGTATTCGTGAGATGGTAGCGAATATGAGAAGGTATTCGTGAGCAATGTCTGGTTGAGACATGGAAAGTGATGAAACATAATGGAGGTATGTTGGTATTTTAATACATGTTGAGATTACATTCACTTAAAGTTAATTTGTTGTTTTTATTGTGTTTTTGAGAACTAAATTTTGCTTTCTGCAATGAGCCTTTTTATACCTTCCTTGTTGTGAGCTACATATCATATTTTCCAGCACTTGCTGAGTACATCATTGTACTCAAACTTACATTATTACTTCATCATCAGCAATAGGAGAAGATTACTATGAGGACCAAGTGGAGCCTTAGGCGTGTAATCTGTCCTCAACCTTGCCTGTGGGGATGGAGTAGAGATGGAGCTGCTGCAGCTGCTTAGATTGCTTCCGCTGCTAGAATAAAGACTTCCGCTGCTAGAATAGAATAAAGACTTCCGCTGCTAGCATGAGTCCAAGATTCATGAGACATTGTAATAAAACCCTGTTATTCGTGGTAATATATATTCTGAATTCAGTTTGTGGATGATATGTGTATGTGTGATGAACATCATGGGCACACATACGCATCAGTTCTCGGTTCCGTGGTTTTCCACAGAATTGAGGGCGTCACAGGTGGCAAGAAGCTTCTGTCCTCACCGTTTCCTCGCCGTGGCGCACGCTCTGCCGAGCACAAGAAACTGAGCTCGATTGATTCAATCGGTTTGATAACTGGTGAGGCTGACAGGAGGGCCCCACTCCCATTTTAGCCTCTTAAATTTAATTTCTCCCACTGCTCTAAACAGTAGTACCCCTAATACCCTTTGCAATTTGAATTATCCACCAAATGCCCATTTGAAATTGGTAGAATTCAAATTGTGAAGTGTTTGAATATATTCATCGCACAAATGCAGTTTGAAATTCAAATTGAATTTGAATTTGCTCAAATTGGCTCATGTCAAGATCAACTCCAAGTGGAGTGAAAATTGGTGTGTGAGCTCATAAAAATGTGCTGTGTGAATATGAATCCCACTTTTGAATTCATGGGATAAAAGGAATTTGAATTTGAACTGAAGTTCAAACTAGCCTATTTCTAATTATAACCAAAAATGCCTCAAAAGGTTTTGATTTTGGGTGAAATTTGGCATGACCATTCCTAGCAAGGTGTATGAGTTTTTCATATGCTCAGCCCCTATAAGATGCATGTGGGAAATGCCACTTCTGCATTTTGTGAGTTTATCCTCTAATGACCATATTGATGGTGTTTACTTGCTCTTCAAATGTGTTCATAAGTTTTCTTCAAATGAGGTGTGTGTGGGGTCTGATGAACACTTTGAATGTGTGCAAAAACTTAGGCCGTTATAGTACTCTATGGTTTAACAACCGCATAGTGGTACACCGGAATATGAAATTGCGGAGGAAGATATTGGATGAAGCTCATTTATCTAAGTACTCCATTCATCTAGGAAGTAACAAGATGTACCAGAATTTGAAATCTAAGTTCTGGTGGACACGGATTGAAAGAGAGATTGCAAAAGACGTATCCAAGTGTGATACGTGTCGGCGTGTTAAAGCCGACCATATGATGAAAGCTGGACCAGTTCAACCGCTGAAGGTTCCAGCATGGAAGTGGGAAGACATAAGTATGGACTTCATCGTCGGATTACCCATGACCAGCAACAAGCATGATTCTATTTGGCTAATCGTCGATCGTTTGACCAAGACAGCTCATTTTATTCCAGTTCATACCAAATATGTGGCAAAGAAGTATGAGGAGATGTTCATCTTGAGAATCGTGTGTTTACACGGGGTTCCCCGCACCATCGTTTCTAACCGACGTGCGTTATTTGTATCAAGATTTTGCGAGCAACTGCATGTTTCCTTGGGAACCAAGTTAACTCGGAGTTCAGCGTATCATCCGCAAACTGATGGTCAAATGGAGAGAGTAAATCAGATGCTGAAGGATATGCTACAGGCATGTTGTAAAATCCCCAAAAGTGGTAGCAAGAAAATTCAGCTCATGTACACTTATGAAAAATAAGGGGAATTAAAACTTTGAAGTATAATGGGGTAAGTTCAAAGGGAGGGTTTAGACTTCCCAAAACTTCCAAAAACATGGAGATCTAAAGGCACAATTTGGGTCTTCATATTCTAAATATTCACCCGTACAAATTTCAGCTCATTTGGAGGAGTTTTAATATTTGTTTGGGATTAAAAGGAAAAGCCCTCTAATCTGAATTTCAAATCCAGTTTCTGTAAGGACCCCGCCGTCCCGAGCATTCACGGGGACGGGGTGCCTCGCCCGGGAATCACATTGGGTGGTGCTGTGCGATGCGGCACCCAACAGCACACATAATAAAGCATCATATTACATACATCAGGCGGAAGCTTACAAAGTGTAAATTTATATATGCTTCTCAAAATGAACTACAGCGGAAGACTATTACAACTCACGTCTCATACCTATGCTAAGCAACAGAGAAGGTGTCCAGCCCGCGGACCCTTCTCCCTAGCAACACTGTCATGATAGCAGCGGCAGGGGTTGCCATGAGTTCACCACTCGGGGAGTTCCGAGCCTCATCGGGCACCCGTACATATCAGCCTACAGTTATTACCTGCAAAACAACTTATGCAGTATCTGTGAGCACGAAGCTCAGCAAGACTGACCCGTCACCCTCGCCATGAAACTCTACATGATAGAAATAGAGGGCTGATTACAGAGGGTTGCACAAACAATGATTTTGAGCTAAAGGAGAGTCCTTACTTCAAGTTTTAAGCAACTTTTATAACCCTCACGCAACTTACATCGAGACTCCACAATCAAACAAGAAACGCTTCATCTCGATGTCACTTGCCCGAGGTGAAAGTAAATTTAGTGAGCTACCCTAGACTCATACTGACCTTGCGCCATCAACGTCGAGACTCCACAATCAAACAAGAAATGCTTTGCCTCGACGCTTCTAGCCCAAGGTGGAAATTAAATTTAGTGAAGTGTTGATCATTCCTCATCTCCATTATGAGGATTACCCAAGAAGCATATTAAATGTTTCCCGGTTTATTACTACGTCACGACTCAGTGTACAAGTATGCTCACTACCGCGAGCGACGGTGATTGCAATCAAAAACACCCGGCTGACACGACACGTACGCCCGTACTCGACGTTGCACACAGCAACCGTCGCTGACGCCGTACGTGGCCACCTTTCACACGAGACCCAAATGTCGAACCGGTCCCACCGACTGGGATTAAGTCTCTCTATGGCAAACCCTCGCAGAGCCGACTTCTCTATCCTTTCAGCATCGGCATCAGACGGTGAGGTATGCCTCGACACCCAGGTTAACATGTTACATCGGTTTCCTGGGTCCCATATTGACAGTATGTATCCGGTACACATCTCAAACTTGTCCAGCGGGGCCGCACACGGGAACGGGCCTTAATCGACTCAGACATAGACTAGGCTCACAGGACCACGTCCTTGACCTTCCATCCACTGCCAGGTCTCCATTCCCAACTCTTCCGATTGATCCCCCTTAATCCCATTTCACGAGTAGGAATCTGCCTACTTGAGTTATGCCTCTTTCAATCCACTTTTATTGAGAACAACAGTTATAATTAATTGATAACATATCCTACATTAAACTCCAGGGTTTTCTGGGGCATGCATTTGGAGTTTCATACCATCTAGACGTAATGCAATAAATAAAATACTAGACGTATGAAGTGAATACAAATAAAAACTTGTAAATTTGATGCAAACCGGGGCTTGCCTTTGTTTTGCAGGTGACTTATATATATATGCAGTTAGTGAAGACCACTTGGTGCTTGATCAACCTCTTTCCTCCTTCCTTGATTTCTACTCCGATGACTTCAACTCCTCCACGTAGATACTACACGTGATGAATATGCATATCGTTTAATTGTAAAGACTTTGCTACAAGTCCTAATAACAGGTTTTCAAAAACTGGAACTCTGTTTAAGAATTTAAAATGACACTGGTGCTAGTGGTTTAGGTTTGTGTCGGTACCTGAGATATGGGGTACCCCCGCGCACAGGGTAAAATGCCTAAGGTACTCGCCCTTCTCCGCAGGGAGAGCTCCGAAGGCGCCACGCGTCCGGCAGGGCCAGACCTCCCTCTCCTCAGAGGAGAGCTCCAGGCCCGCCATGTGGCATACAGAAGCCGGACCTCCCCCTCCGCGGGAGAGAGGTCCGAAGACGCCATGTGTCCAGCGGGGCCAGACCTCTCTCTCCTCAGAGGAGAGCTCCGGGCCCGCCACGTGGCATACAGAAGCTGGACCTCCCACTCCGCGGGGAGAGGTCCGGAGGCTCCACGTGCCCCGCAGGCCGGACCCTTCTCTCCTCAGAGAAGGGCTCCGGACCCGCCACGTGGCCAGAAGAACGGTGCTGCCTGCCCCCAAGCGGTAGGCAGCGGGCGTAAAGGCGCCCCACACCTTGCCCGTACAAGGTATTCAAGGCCCGCGTCTTCCCAAGACGCGGAAACGCGGAGCACGCGTCTGTCAGGTGCCGTTGCGCCCAGTCGCATCACAGACTGGCGCGCGGTGTCAGAACCTGCCAGCCACTAAATATCGCGACAAGACATCCCATGCCGCCTGCGCCGTCATCAACCACTACGACTAGTATGCAGCATGGGCAGGGCGGCAAGATGAAGGCTCAGAAGCCTTCGACCAGAGACAACTACTGGCATAACTGCAGATATGGTAGATAATAGACAATCTTCCCGGGACCACCTGTCGGGTCCCGGCTTCCCTTGTAAGCCGCCCGAGTCTTGGACTATAAAAGGCTCGGTTAGGCGTCGATTGCAAGGGTTCGCATTTTGCAACTCATACGCTAGCCATACACTCTCAAGCTGTAATTCACCCCCGAGCTCAGGCCTCCGGTCCTGAGCAGCAAGCAATACAGCGAGCTCCATAGCTCGCCATGGACGTAGGGTTTTACGCTCCGGCGGCCTGAACCACGTAAAACTCGTCGTGTCAAGCTCTTACTAACTCGTTCCATCTGCGCAAGCTCTCCGCTAGGAACTAGCCCCACCGAAAAAAGAACCTCCGCGGGCTGCCCAGTGCAGGCCCGGGGGAAGTGTCGACCGAACACTTCGACATTTGGCGCGCCAGATAGGGGGCTTTTCCGCTAGCGCGACGAGTTTCCGCCGACGAAGATGACCAAGCTTCCTTCAATGGCGAACTCTCCCCCCTCGCCTCTGCGGCAGACCGTGACCAGGGGGGAGTACATGTCGACACACTCGGGACGGAGTGTGTCGGTACGAGCTGGGAGCCAGCAACCGGCTCTGGCAGTGCCGACCCCGGCAATGCAGGCTCCAACCAGCTTCAAGTCTCCAGCAGCGCTCGGCGTGCCCAGTGGGGGTGCGTTAGCTGCGGCGAGAGCACTACTGTACAATCCGCCCGCTGGGGACCCGCCTCAGGCAGCGACCCGGCAGTGGATCCGAGAGGTAGACCGTCTCGTCGTCACCGCCGCAAGCCCTCGACCTCGGCGGGGACGACGCTCTGGCCAATCGGTCGCGTCGCTGATGCGCGCACCATTGAATGGCGAGCAGACGGCAGACTCCAGCTCTACCAGCCCCCAGTCAACAGATCTGAGGACAGAGCTGGAACGGTGTCACCTGGGTCAAGATGCCCGGGTATACCTCGAGCGGCGCCGAGAAAGGCGTCGCCACCAAGAGGCTGACAACAGCATGACGTCGGCCTCGACCCAGCCTGAAGAGCAGACCATCGCCACGCGATCTCTGCCCCAGGCCTGTGCCGTGCAGAATATACCACAGTCGTATGTCCTGCATATGGCGCCCCCGGCCTATGGTGCAGCCTTGCCCATGCCGGGGCATGCGGTGCTCAGTGCGAACCAAGCGTTCACGGCATCAGAACCTGCGGCGACAGAAGCAGGGTGTGCGGCCCTCGCGCCCCACCTTCGCTTCGCGAAATGGCCGCGCAAGTTTCGGCCGCTCCTGCCCGAGAAGTACGACGGCAGCGTCAACCCAGCGGAGTTCCTCCAGATCTACTCCACCGCCGTACTTGCCGCAGGAGGGGAAGAGGCTGTCATGGCCAACTACTTCCCCGTCGCCTTGACCGGCCCAGCTCGGTCTTGGCTCATGAATCTACCTCAGGGGTCCATAACCTCCTGGGGAGAGCTCTGCCGGCAGTTCATAGCCAACTTCGGCAGTTCCTACGCCCGGCCTGGCACGGAGCTCGACCTCCACGCCATCCAATAACAACCTGGGGAGTCGCTGCGCTCTTTCATCCAGCGGTTCTCCCAGGTGCGGAACACCATCCCACACATTCAAAATGCTTCTGTGGTGGTGGCGTTCCGACAAGGCTTCCGAGACAAGAAGATGCTTGAGAAACTCGCGACCAGGGAGGTCCGCGATGCCTCTGAGCTCTTCAGCCTGGCGGACAAGTGCGCCAGAGCAGCCGAAGGACGGAACTGGCACTCACAGCCATCCTCCGAGTCAGGAGGGCTGCCCGGATCCGGACCTACTCCATATGGAGGCAGCAGGAAGAACAAGAGCCGGGGCAGAAGCAAGATAAGACCGCCGGCCGTGGCCCAAGTCGTCACTGCGGCGACGCTCAGTGGGGCTCGGGGGCCGCACCCTGACAAGAGGCAGCGAAAGTCACCGACCCCGGAAGATAGCCAGGACAACATGTGCCCCGTACACGGCAGCTGTCGCCACACTACTGCCGAGTGCCGGGAGATCCGAAGGCTCGCAGAACGCTTCCGCAAGGGGAAGCGGCAGTGGGCTGTTGCCCTGCCCTTCCGTCCAAAGGAAGATGAGCAGGGGTGGATGTTCCAGACAACATCGACCACCCAGAGGAGATCCAGGAGTCTCAGCGTGTCGTGAAGGCGGCATGCAATCGTGAGGACTCCGGCTCCAGCGACGACGAGCGTCGGAAGAAGCTCTACGTCATATACGGCGGGTCCGGCGACCCCTCGTCCCGAAGCGCAGTCAAGACTCTGCGCTGAGCGGTAGCGTCGGTGGCG
This sequence comes from Neostapfia colusana, assembly GCA_030760725.1. Taxonomy (NCBI): domain Eukaryota; kingdom Viridiplantae; phylum Streptophyta; class Magnoliopsida; order Poales; family Poaceae; genus Neostapfia; species Neostapfia colusana. Next base: position 54,969,631 of record JASWHV010000014.1, on the reverse strand, counting down.
CCACTCCCGAGTGCTGCACCGCACCTTAAGTGGATGGGGACCCCCATCAGCTTTGACGCCGCCGACTGCCCCAGGAACATGGCTGGGGCCGGCCAACTACCGCTCCTGGTGGCCCCTACCATTGCCAACGTGAGAATGTACCACGTTTTGGTAGATGGAGGGGCTGGGCTGAACCTCATCAGCCGTGCAGCTTTCCAGAAGCTGCAGGTCCCGATGGCCAAGCTCACCCCGTCGAGCCCGTTCTCAGGGGTAGGGCCGGGACAGGTTATCCCCTACGGCAACATTAGTCTCCCGGTGACCTTCAGGGCTCCGGACAGCTATCGAACAGAGTACATTCTGTTCGACGTAGCGGAGATAGACCTCCCCTTCAACGCCATAATCGGCAGGCCAGCCCTGTACCGGTTCATGGCTGTAGCCCACTACGGCTACCTCATCCTGAAGATGCCAACACCGACGGGCGTTCTCAGAATTCGTGGGGACCGCACTGCTGCAGTGTCGGCCCTGGAGAAGCTCCAAGCACTCGCAACAGCTGGGGCATCAGCCCCCGGCAATACGGAGCCGGACCAGCTCCGCCCGAGCGCACGTCCCCGTGCTTCCACCACAGCACCTTGGGTGCAACCTCTCGACGAGGGCGGCGTCCCCTTAAAGGTCGTCCAAGTCGGCGCCGAAGCTACCCAGACCACCCGGGTAGCCGGGGGCCTGGATAGCAAATAGGAAGGCGCGCTCGTCACCTTCCTCCGGCACAACGTCGACGTGTTTGCATGGCAGCCGTCACAGATGCCGGGGATCCCCAGGGAGGTGATCGAGCACCACTTGAAAGTCTTCTCCGACGCCCGGCCGGTTCAACAAAAGCCCCGCAAGCAGTCCATTGAGCGGCAAAACTTCATCCGTGAAGAAGTCAAGAAGCTGCTGGACGCTGGCTTCATACGGGAGGTCTACCACCCTCGATGGTTGGCGAACCCCGTCGTTGTCCCGAAGGCCGGCGGGAAGCTCCGGATGTGCATCAACTACACCAGTCTCAATAAGGCATGTCATAAAGATCCATTCCCTCTCCTTAGAATAGATCAAATAGTAGACTCAACGTTAGGCTGTGATATGCTGTGCTTCCTAGACGCCTACTCGGGTTTCCATCAGATCCCCATGTCTAGGGAGGATGAGGAGCACACCTCCTTCATCACAGTAGACGGCCTTTATTGCTATGTGTCTATGCCTTACGGCCTAAAGAATGCACTCCCCACCTTTGTGCGGGCAATGCACAAAACCTTTGGGGAGTTAATAAGAGACCTGGTTGAGGTGTATGTCGATGACATAGTTGTCAAGGTCAAGCAGGGTTCATCCCTACTAGATAACCTAGATTTAGTCTTTGACAAGTTGCGCTCTACGCACACCAAGCTGAACCCAGATAAATGTGTGTTCGGCGTGTCCTCTGGGAAGCTCTTAGGGTTCCTGGTCTCGCACCGAGGGATTGAGGCCAACTCAGAGAAGATCAAGGCCATCGACTTGATGCGGCCCCCTGCCCGCGTCAAGGATGTCCAGAAACTCACGGGATGTCTAGCCGCCCTGAGTCGGTTTATACCGAGGCTAGCAGAGCGTGCACTCCCTTTCTTTAAGCTCCTGCACAAGTCAAGCCCCTTTGCCTGGACTGACGAAGCAGAAGAGGCTTTCCAGGAGTTGAAGCGACTCCTGACGACCCTACCTATCATGGTAGCCCCTGAGCCCGGAGAGCACCTGCTGCTCTACATCGCGGCGACGACTGAAGTGGTGAGTATGGTCCTCATCGCAGAGCGGCCAGACCTCTCACCCTCGCAACCTGCTCCGGTAGCAGAAGTCAGACACCAGGGGGGCCCGCAGGGCCAAGACGGTCTTCCGGACCCCCTGGAGGTCCAAGACGACCTCCCGGAGGCCCAGGACGGCCTCCCAGACCCCCAAGATAAATCTCCAGGGTCCGATTGGGATCTCCCGGAGGTCCCTCAAGACCCCCCGGAGCTCCCGGATGATCAAGAAAGCTTGAGGGCCTCCGGGTCCCAGTTCCCGGAGGCCCCCGTGGGTCCACCCACCTCCAGTGGGCCGAGGCCAATGGACGAGGAGCCAAGCCTAAGAGAGAGGGTCCGAACCATACAGAGGCCTGTCTACTACATCAGTGAAGTACTTCATGAGGCCAAGACAAGGTACCTAGAAGTCCACAAGCTGCTGTATGCCGTGCTCGTGGCCTCCAGGAAGCTCCGCCACTACTTCCAGGCCCACCGGGTCTCGGTAGTCACCTCGTATCCGCTGAAGACAATTCTTCACAGCCCCCATGCGACTGGCAACGTTGCTAAATAGGCGGCGGAGATGGCGGAGTTTGAGCTGGACTTCCTCCCACGTCATGCAATCAAGAGCCAAGCACTGGCTGACTTTGTGGCGGAGTGGACACCAACGAAGACTGACCCAGGGGGCCATGAAGGCGGAGAGCCAGAACCCAAAGCTCCGGTCTTCACCGAACCCCACTAGACACTCTTCTTCGATGGCTCCTCGCGAAAGCAGGGGGCCGGAGCCGGCGTACTGCTCCTCATGCCATCGGGGGAATAGTTTGGGTATATGGTGTGTCTCAATTTCAAGGCAACCAACAACATGGCGGTGTATGAAGCACTCATCTTTGGCCTGCAGACAGCCCTGTCTTTAGGCGCTCGCCAGTTGTTGGCACAGGGCGACTCCCAGCTGGTCATCAAGCAAGTCAAGGGCGAATGCTCCTGCAATGACCCACAGCTAGCTGTGTATCTGCTTCACGTGCAGATGTTGGAGAAAGAATTCCTCGCCTTGGACCTGCACCACGTACCGCACGCTGGTAATGCCGCAGCCGAAAACCTTTCAACGAAAGCTTCCACCGGAGCCCCTGCGCCCGAAGGAGTTTTCGAGAGGACGTTGCTGCGGCCCACAGCCCAGCCCGCCGAGCCGGGCGAAGGGGGCTTGACCAGCACCTCGAAGCTGGCGGTCCCGGCGGCCCTACAGCCATGGATGCCGCCAAGGATCGTAAGCGTCACTGGGGACTCCGTGCAACCCAGCGCTCAAGATCCAGAAGCTCAAGTCAGACCCGATGCATGGATCACGGAGATCCGGGACTACTTGAAGGACAATATCCTCCCTGATGAACATGCAACCGCTGAACGGATTGTGCGTATGGCTAAGAGGTACGCGCTGGTAGAGGGGGATCTCTACCGGCGTGGCGCCAACCACATCCTATTGCGGTGCATAACCCAGGGGGAAGGCTGCGACTTGCTCGCTGAGATCCATGGAGGCGAATGTGGAAGTCATTCTTCCTCACGCACGCTTGTCGGTAAAGCCTTCCGGCATGGCTTCTACTGGCCGACAGCACTCCAGGATGCCGTCAAGCTGGTCGAGAGCTGCAAGGCGTGCCAGTTCCACGCCAAGCAGATCCATACACCGGCTCAGGCGGTACAGATGATCCCGCCCTCGTGGCCGTTTGCCGTATGGGGGCTGGACATCCTGGGACCATTCCCCAGAACTGTCGGGGGATTCCGGTACCTCTATGTCGCTATAGACAAGTTCACCAAGTGGCCGGAAGCTACAACAGTTGTCACCATCAACAAACAATCCACAGTAAAATTCATCAAGTCTATTGTCTGCCGGTTCGGGGTCCCAAACAGGATCATCACCGACAACGGGACCCAGTTCACCAGCGCAGCATTCCAAGACTACTGCGAGGGCCTTGGTATTTGGGTATGCTATGCCTCTGTCGCCCACCCGAGGAGCAATGGGCAAGTTGAGAGGGCCAACGCGGAGATTCTTCGGGGCCTTAAGACTCGCACCTTCGCCAGCCTGAAGAAACATGGTGCCAATTGGGTAGATGAGCTTCCGAGCACACTATGGGCTAACCGGACATCCTAGAGTCGGGCCACCGGGGAGACACCCTTCTTCATGGTGTACGGGGCTGAAGTTGTACTTCCCCCAGAAATCACCATGAAGTCTCACCGTGTCCAGGCTTACGATGAAGCCACGCAGGACAACCTCCGGCGTGGAGAAATCGACCTCGTCGACGAGGTCCGATTACATGCGGCACTCCGTAATGCGCAGTACAGACAAGCGCTTCGGCGCTACCACCAAAGGTCTGTGCGTACCCGGGAGCTGCAGGAAGGTGACCTGGTGTTGCGGCGCATACTTTCTCGCGAAGGGGCCCACAAGCTCTCCCCTAGTTGGGAAGGCCCCTTCCAAGTAGCGAAAGTATGCCGCCCCGAGTGTTTGCGCCTTTCCACCGAGGATGGGGACCTGCTCCCGAACCCTTGGAACATAGAACACCTCCGTAAGTTCTACCCCTAGAGCAAAAATAGGACAGTACTTTCTTTTCGTAGTAAACTCCATAGTGTCCAGGAGCAGCGCTCGGAGCAGCTAAACCCCAGGGGACGGTCCAGGACTACGTTCAGCTTTGCCTGGTTCCGACTCCAAGCGCGTAGAGTCTTGCTTCCCCTCTTAATGGGGTGGGTCGTGGCCTCCATGTTTAGCCTGCCTTCCTCCTATGGAAAGTTGTACGAAAAGAAATCTGCTCTACTTTGCTCTTTCCTTGTACTCATTTAAATTGTGAATTGAGTTTTTTAATCACCCTTGCAGTGCATGGTTGCCATGTGCTCAGCTCCCCCTCTCTACAAGTCCCCAGGCACCAAACATATGGTTAGGGGCTGTAAGTCAAATAAGACTATGAGATAAGGGAGGGGGAGCCCCCAAGGAGAATTATGTTTCCTCTACCTATGTGCAGGGCCTCCAGGTTACGACAACAGGGACTGCATGAAGCGGGGGGGGGGGGGGGGGGGGGGGGAAGGAGCTACCAGCTACTCCGGCCTGGGACTGGAAGGACCGGGACCTGCCCCTCCAGCAGGGGCGGGACCCGGGGGCCCCACGTGTCCGGCGGGCCCGGAACTCTCTCCTCCCTTGAGGAGGGCTCCGGGCTCGCCACGTGGTGGGCGGAAGCCGGACCTCCCCCTCGGTGGGAGGGCTTCGAAAGCCCTACGTGTCCAACATGGCCGGAGCTCCCGCCTCTTAGGAAGGAGCTCCGTACCCGCCACGTGGCAGGCAGATCTGGAGCTCCCCATAGGGCGAGATCCGGAGACCTCCGGGGGCCCATAACACGGTTAGGACCCGGGGAGGGTGTCTGTGCAAAGCTCCGAGATTGGAAATGGCCTCTGAGTACCTTGCGGAGCTAAGGACTCAGCCAGGCAAAGCCAAAAAGGAGAGAAAAAGCATTACAGACACAAGTATCCAAAAGAATCAAATTAAGCAAGGCTCCATGAGCTGGACTACAGACTCGATAAGAAGAAACAAGCCCCAAGGGTCTCCCGACACGACCAGAATCCAGAAGTTGCAACAACGGCCGCGTCGCCAGGCTTCAGCCCTGGCGGAACTCTCTCGCTCTATGACCAGAGCGCAGGAATCGCCTCCCTCATCACCGGCGCAAAAACCAGTGACACCACGGGAGCTCCTGAGGCCCCCTCCGCAGAATTCAGCGGTCTTCTTGGAGACTCTACCGCCTGGGATTCTCCATGGTGCATCAGCGGTTTCCTTCTCCTGAAGTTCCCTCATCACCTGCCCAAAAGCCGGTGTCGTCAAGGGTGCTCCTGAGGCCCTCTCCGCAGCATTCAGCGGTGTTCTTGGAGACCCTGCCGCCTGGGATTCTCTTCGATGCTTCAGCGGTTCCTTTGAAGACTCCACCACCCTCAGGGGCAGGGCAGGCAGGCTCCCTGAGTCCCAGGCTTGGTGCAGATGCAACCGCTGGAGGGAGCTGAGAGCAATTCTTCCCCCCATAAGGCGGGTTAAGAGCCATGGAAGAAGACAAGACTGCAGGACCTAAGGGAAGCGCAGGGGCAGGAAGCCTTATAAGAGGAATGTACCCACATGGAGGTTTCATTTAGCACCTTCCCGGGTGCAATCCCAAGCGATTCGGGACTCTTCGGATACCCCGCGTCGGCGACCGCTTCGGTTCCTAAACCGAGTGCCGATGAGAGGTGGACCCAAGCTGCCTAACTAAAGCGGTGGGGTCAAGGAGTCAGTCTCCTGAGAAGATGAGCCGGCAAGGCACTTCGGCGGTTCCCGAAGAAAGCGCCGCAACGTGAAGAAGTGGCAGTCTTGGGAACCGCCGCAGTAAAAGCAACCATCAAGTGAGCGAACGCTCCCACGATCCCGTGGCTGTTCGTGCTCCGGCAGCGGTCAATTCGGGACTTAGAGAAAGTGCGCGGATCGGAAGAGACGGAGGTCCCACCTCGGGCTCGCTATCTCCCCCGAGATGGGCCTGGGGGCCACTGTCGGTACCTGAGATATGGGGTACCCCCACGCACAGGGTAAAATGCCTAAGGTACTCGCCCTTCTATGCAGGGAGAGCTCCGAAGGCGCCACGCGTCCGGCGGGGCCGGACCTCCCTCTCCTCAGAGGAGAGCTCCGGGCCCGCCACATGGCATACAGAAGCCGGACCTCCCCCTCCGTGGGAGAGAGGTCCAAAGACGCCACGTGTCCAGCGGGGCCGGACCTCCCTCTCCTCAGAGGAGAGCTCCGGGCCCGCCACGTGGCATACAGAAGCTGGACCTCCCCCTCCGCGGGGAGAGGTCCGGAGGCTCCACGTGCCCCGCAGGCCGGACCCTTCTCTCCTCAGAGAAGGGCTCCGGACCCGCCACGTGGCCAGAAGAACGGTGCTGCCTGCCCCCAAGCGGTAGGCAGCGGGCGTAAAGGCGCCCCACACCTTGCCCGTACAAGGTATTCAAGGCCCGCGTCTTCCCAAGACGCGGAAACGCGGAGCACGTGTCTGTCAGGTGCCGTTGCGCCTAGTCGCATCACAGACTGGCACGCGGTGTCAGAACCTGCCAGCCACTAAATGCCGCGACAAGATATCCCATGCCGCCTGCGCCGTCATCAACCACTACGACTAGTATGCGGCATGGGCAGGGCGGCAAGATGAAGGCTCAGAAGCCTTTGACCAGAGACAACTACCGGCATAACTGCAGATACGGTAGATAATAGAGAATCTTCCTGGGACCACCTGTTGGGTCCCGGCTTCCCTTGTAAGCCGCCTGAGTCTTGGACTATAAAAGGCTCGGGTAGGCGTCGATAGAAAGGGTTCGCATTTTGCAACTCATACGCTAGCCATACACTCTCAAGCTGTAACTCACCCCCGAGCTCAGGCCTCTGGTCCTGAGCAGCAAGCAATATAGCGAGCTCCATAGCTCGCCGTGGACGTAGGGTTTTACGCTCCGACGGCCTGAACCACGTAAAACTCGCCGTGTCAAGCTCTTACTAACTCGTTCCATCTGCGCAAGCTCTCCGCTAGGAACTAGCCCCACCGAAAAAGGAACCTCCGCGGGCTGCCCAGTGCAGGCCCGGGGGAAGTGTCGACCGAACACTTCGACAGTTTGGATCTAAACACATGATTAGTGCTAAGTAGTTTCCCCCTCTTCTATATTGATCACCTTAAGAGGTTAAAAGCACAGGGGTGATCCAGGGCTCCAATGGAGCTGAAAATTTTCATGTGAGTTCCTTGTCACAAGAAAATCCTCTGGACCAAAAATTAGCACTTTTCATTGAGTGGTTTGTTCAGAATAATTTTCTAAGCAATTAAGCAAAGAAGAATTAATTCGGAGATCCCACCCATGTTCATGAAAAAATTAGTGAACCACAATTTCAATTATAGCTCATAGAGTTTGTATGAATTTTCCTAGCATTTTGGGAGCTAAGATCTGCCCAGAACTGAATTTCCAAATTTTGGAAATTCTCTGAAAATGTTTCTGTATTATTTGAATACAGCATCTTCAAATCTAAATTTCCCTGATCAAATCAACTCAAATTGAGCTGAAACTTTTATAGGGGTTCACTAATACCCTAAAGACTATTCTGGCAAAATTTGAGGATTTTTGAATTAACCAAACTTCCTCTAAAATTCTTTTGCTAAAAAGATTTAAAGAAATTTACAGAATTAAATAAAGGGTTTCATACAAATTGGGTTCTACATGTGGATAGTACTCTATCAGAGGAATCCAACAAAATTTGTTTCACAATTTTTGATTCTCCTACCCAAAGTTGTAGCTATTCAAAGTTTGAACTGAAAACTGAAATTCTCCAAAATGTTCAAATGCTGGCAGTGGGTCCAGGGGACAGGTGTCACTCGTCGGGGCAAGCCACACAGGGCTACTGAGAATTTCCTGCGCCGCCACACGCGATCCCCGCGCCACAGCCGATCAGAACTTTGACTCCCGGTCGCTGACAGGCGGGACCCGCCGAGTCGTCTTCTACATCAGGCCCCCGCGCCCGCGCGCCGCCGGGCTCGCCGGAGTTCGACGGATTCCGGCCTCCCGGCCATCCCTCGAGCCCTCCCTCGCTGATAGGGCCTAATTTCACGTGCTGAATATGATGGAACCCTCTTCCCCGGCCAGCGATGGCTCTAACCTAGCTGGCCACGGCGCGGCAGCTCTGGACCAGTTCGGCAACGTCGCCCGGTCATCCTAGCCTGCCCAGACCTCAGTGGAACGGCGCTACAGCACCAGTGGACGCCTGGGAGGATCATCCGGGTGGTGAAGCAGCCTGCAAATGGCCCTAACCTAGCTCTCATCGGGAGCCCGAACCGCCCCACCATAACCGCCGTGGAAAAAGTGTGAAATACGTCGTGCACAATGGTTTTCAGGCATTGGTCGCAAAAGGGGATGCTCTGTTTGAGGTCGACGGGACAAAATCTCCAAATTGGCCGCCGATCCTCCACGGTTTGCTCCAGGCTTTGGAGGAGAGCAGCAGCACGATGGCGCGCTCCCGTGGCCAGGCTTTCTCGGACGTGACAACCCTTGTGGAAGGCTGCCCGCGTGCGCCCGATCGTCGGCTGGCTGTGGTTCGCCGCGGGTAAGGCGTTTAACGCTCGAAACACACCCCGGATGGCAAGCTCTCATGCTCAGAAGGTGCGGAACGAAGGCACAGCGTCGTTGTGCAGCTCGGGGAGGCGCTGTGGCGCAGTTTAGCCGGCTTCCGATGGCTTTCCAGAGGGGCGGCGAGCTCGGTTCCGTTCTCTAGATATCACGCGCGTGAGGAGAAGAAACCCGGATGGTCGTCTCGGTCACGCGGGAGGGTCACGTAAGAGGCACCGCCGACTCCCGTGCTGCCAGCGGCCCGAGCGAAGAGCAGGAGGTGGCTCGTTTTTGCCCCCGCGGTGACACCCAGTGAGACCCGTTCGGTGGGGAGACTTACGGCTGAAGTAAAGGGAAGATTTTTCACAGTGTTTAACCTCCCCCATGACAGGTGGGGCCCACTCAATTTCCCTGCAAAAAGATCTCCATAATTTGACAAGTTTTCAACTCCAATTATTTAAAAGTTGGAAACTGAGCTGCATTTGCATAATTGGACAAATTCCATCCAAATTCAAATGTTTATTTGAATTCTTTGCACATTTGACTCCATTTGGAAAAATGGGCAGCAAACCTTTTCAAATTTTAATGAAACTTTGCCTCCCCACTTATTTGGACCTAAGGAATCCAAATATGCAATTTGATTCTTGTGTTAGCTGCTGCACACATGAGTTTGAGCACAACAGTTTTAAATCCCTATTGTGTCCTTCCTCATTTAAATTTGGTTTGGTCCTTTAGTTCCAAATCTGATTTTTAAACCCTTCCTTTGCACTTGAGTTCTTCATTTCTGTGGTTTTAATCCACATGAGGTCCATCCATGCAGTGACCCTAGGTTTGTTTAGAAGAATCTCACATATGTTATTACATGTGGAAAAAGTTCCAACTAAGCCCCTTTTTCATACACATGACTCCAACATTAGTGCCAACTCATGTTCCTTTGTATTCACATTTTTGGGACCTTTACAATCCTCCCCCCTTCGAAGAATCTCGTCCCGAGATTACAAAAGAAAGATGAGACGGAAGGTAATTACAACAACTACGACAAAAGTTCCGGATAGTTCTTGTGGAGGTAATCTTCACTTTCCCAAGTCGCTTCTTCCGGTGAGTGATTACTGCACAGGACTTTGTAAAATTTCAAAGCCCGATTTCGAGTCATCCGGCTCTTTTCGTCGATAATCTTGATGGGCTTCTCGGTGTAGGTGAGGTCCGGTTGCAATATTTCCATGTCTTCCAAAAGGATGTCCGTCGGCTTCTTCAAACACTTTCTGAAGTGTGAGGCATGGAAGATGTTGTGGATGCCCGATAAGGATGGCGGCAGCTCCAAACGGTAGGCTACCGGCCCACACCGTTCTGTAATAAGGAATGGACCCACAAAGCGAGGAGCTAGCTTTCCCTTGACCCCGAATCGATGAATTCCCTTCATCGGGGATACCCGGAGATAGACGTCATCTCCGACTTCAAAACACAAGGGTCGGCGTCGCTGGTCCGCATAGCTCTTCTGGCGAGATTGAGCGGCCCTGATATTTTCTTGAATCAGCTGGACCCGATCTTCAGCATCTTTTACAAGATCGATGCCGAAAATCACCCTCTCGCCAGATTCACACCAATTGAGTGGTGTGCGGCACTTCCTGCCATAAAGTGCTTCGTATGGTGCCATTTTAATACTGGATTGGTAACCATTGTTGTAAGAGAACTCCGCTAATGGCAAATGGTTATCCCAGTTCTTTCCATGATCTATGGCACATGCCCTCAGCATATCTTCCAAAATCTGGTTCACCCTCTCCGTTTGACCGTCAGTCTGGGGATGGTATGCTGAGCTTCTGATTAATTTTGTTCCCAGAGGTTCATGAAGTTGCTCCCAGAATCGAGCAACAAATATTGAACCTCGGTCTCATATGATGGTCTTGGGGACTCCATGCAAGCACACAATTCTGGAGAGATACAACTCTGCAAATTGTTTAGTATGGAATCCCGTATTCACTGGGATGAAGTGGGCTGATTTGGTTAAGCGATCAACAATCACCCAAATGGAGTCATGCTTTCTGGACGTGAGACGCAGTCCGACAATAAAGTCCATGCTGATGTCCTCCCACTTCCATGCTGGAACGTTTAATGGTTGCAGCATTCCCGCTTTCTTTATGTGGTCAGCCTTGACTCGCCGACATGTATCACATTCAGATACATATTTGGCAATTTCTCGCTTCATCCGAGTCCACCAAAATTTTGTTTTAAGATCTTGATACATCTTATTACTTCCTGGATGTATCGAGTACCTGGACATATGAGCTTCGTCCAAGATCTTCGTCCTTAACTTCAGGTTCCGAGGTACCACGATACGGTCGTTAAACCATAACACGCCTTGATCATCTTCCCGGAAACATTTCATCTTATCCTCTTTAATCCTTGCTCGTATATTCCGCATCCCTCTATCTCTCTTCTGGGCTTGTACAATCTCCTCTCTAATGGTAGGCACCAGAGCCAGATTACACAACGCACCATACAGAATCACTCGCAAGCTTGGTTCTTCCTCCTCCTCCGGAACAACTGACAAGTTATTAACGTGGGACTTACGACTGAGTGCATCAGCCACCACGTTAGCCTTGCCCGGATGGTAATGGATCTCGAGCTCATAGTCTTTAATTAATTCCAGCCATCTCCGCTGCCTCATATTAATATCCTTCTGAGTGAATATATATTTGAGGCTCTTATGGTCGGTGTAGAGGTGCACTAAATTTCCAAGTAAGTAGTGCCTCCACATCTTCAACGCAAGCACCACTGCAGCGAGTTCTAGGTCATGAGTGGGGTAGTGCTGCTCGTGGTTGCGGAGTTGACGAGACCCATACGCGATCACGCGTCTATCTTGCATTAAGACGCAGCCAAGTCCAATGCCTGAGGCATCACAATAAACATCAAATGGCTTTGTTGTATCCGGTTGGGCTAACACCAGTGCCGTTGTGAGATGTTTCTTCAATGTTTGAAATACCTCTTCGCAGGCCTCTGTCCACACATACTTGCTGCTCTTCTTCAGCAACTCTGTCATTGGTTTAGCCACTTTTGAGAAGCTGGGAATAAATCTCCGATAGTAACCCGCTAGCCCCAGAAAACTGCGGATTTGATGAACAGATGTTGAAGACTCCCACTTCAAGACTTGCTCAATTTTAGTTGGATCCACGGCCACACCCTCCGCTGAAATAATGTGGCCTAAAAATGGTACCTTGCTGATCCAAAATTCACACTTGCTGAATTTGGCATACAGCTTATGTTCCCGTAGTCGTTGGAGCACAATATGGAGATGTTTCGTGTGCTCCTCCTCCATTTGGAGTATATGAGAATGTCATCGATGAAAACCACGACGAACTGATCCAACTCTGGCATGAATACAGAATTCATGAGATACATGAAATGTGCGGGTGCATTTGTTAGCCCGAAGACATGACTAGATACTCATAGAGCCCGTATCTAGTCGAGAAGGCCGTCTTCGATATATCCTCCGCTCTGATCTTTATCTGATGTTAACCAGACCGTAAGTCCATCTTGGAGAATATCTTGGCACCCACTAACTGATCAAATAATATATCGATCCGCGGCAACGGATATTTATTTTTGATTGTCACTGCATTCAGCGGCTGATAATCCACACATAATCGAAGTGACTCATCCTTTTTCTTCACAAAGAGGGCTGAACAGCCCCATGGCGATGAGTTGGGTCGGATGAACCCTTTGTCCATTAAGTCCTTTAGCTGTTCTTTCAGTTCAGCTAATTCCTTCGGAGACATTTTGTACGGCCTCCGAGATATTGGTGTGGTTCCCGGTGCTAACTCGATCTTGAATACCACATCCCTCTCAGGCGGCATCCCTGGAAGATTGTCGGGAAACACATCTGGGTACTGACGGACCACTGGAATATCCTCCAGTTTCGTGGTCACACTGTGGTATACCACTGGATTTTTGGAATCCACGGCTTCAAGTATGAGCGTTTGGAGACCGTAGATTGGAGAGTCCAAACTAACCATCCGTGGACCAATATCAAGAACAGCCCCGTGGTAGTTTATCCACGCCATTCCTAGAATCACGTCGATCTTCTGTCCCTCTAATACAATGAGGGTTGTGGGGTATAGGTTTCCACCTAAGCACAAGGGTGCTTTGATCACTACTTCATTAGCAGCTATATTACCACCAGGTGAGTGGATAAGATAATGATCTTTCGGTGTAGAGGTGGAAAGCTCAGCTTTGCCCACAAACAACCTGCTGATGAAATTCTGTGTAGCTCCAGAGTCAAATAATATTAACACAGGCAGTCCATTGAGGGTGAACATTCCCGCTAGTACAGGTGCCCCATCTGGCACATCCTCTAGAGCTGTATGATAAATGCACCCGGATTTTGGTGCTGTTCCTTGAAGCTGAGCACGGGGTTGATTCATACCCTGCTCTGGTGTAGTATCTCTGTAGCGTATCCTTTCTGGACACTTTCTGCTGATGTGACCCACGTACCCGCACATGAAGCACGGTTTCTCAGCCGGTTCCTGGTTGCTCTGTGCATGGACATTAGTGGTATTCTGCTGTGGCAAGAACACTTGAGAAGCAGAATAACGTGGCTGCATATACCGTTGTTGCAGCTGTCCGAATTCAGAGTATTGGGATGAACGATCGGAATATTGCTGGGGTCGTCGAGCCGGCTGCATCAGCTGACAGTTCAAGGTACTGTCTACCACCTCGTATTTCTGAGGAGCACTACTGCTACCCTCCGGTGGTACATGGTTCTTTCTTTTCTCAGCCTGAACTTCCCGCTGAGCATCTTCAACCATGATGGCAGCACCCATCAATTCGTTGAAGTTCTTTCGATCAGCTAAAACGAGTCTCTCTTTTAGCTTGGGATTGAGGCTGCGGAAGAACCATTCACACTTTTGTGCTTCGGTGTTTACATGTTGAGGCGCATACTGCGCCACCTTGTTGAACACTCGCGAATGCTCGTATGCACCCCTCCCTCCTTGTTTTAAGGCCAGAAACTCCTCGAGTTTCCGCTGAATTATTCCGGACGGAACATGATACGCGAGAAATGCCTTCCGGAATTCTGCCCATGTACAGTCATGTCAGCTGGTAAGGAGGTGAGTTGATTTGCCCACCATGCACTGGCGGACCCGTGAAGTTGTTGCGCTGCGTATAAAACCTTCTGCTGTTTGGTGCATTGAAGCAACCCGAACTTAGATTCAATGGTACGGATCCAGCTATCCGCCACCAAAGGATCCTCAGATTCAATGAAAACCGGTGGTTGAGTTGCCAAGAACTCAACATAGGAATTCAGTTGCGGTTGGCGCAAGTCTTCGTCTTGACATCCCCCTTGACGGGATGTATTCATCACCAGGGTGCGGAGCAAGTCGGTTCGCTCATCACTTGCACCCATCATGGCGGCCAGAATGTCCGCCAATGTGACCGTGGGTGAAAGTCCTGGTTGAGGCTGCTGTTGCGGAGCTCGCTGCTCCCGCCGTGGAGAGTTATCACCACGACCACCATTGGAACCACCCACCTCACTCATGGAACGAGTTCGCACCATTCTGCAATTGCAAGAATTCATTATCAGTTCAACACTATCACTTGATTTATTCCATAAACAAAGTAGTGTACACTGATAATGAAACCTCAACATGTAAGCAAAATGATTTAAGCGCAAACTGATGTATCTAACGGCAAGGATTTTCAAGCCGACTGATTTGTCCTCAAACAGATCAGATTCTGATCCAGTTAAAAGCATTTTTCATACTCATGTTGAATACTAAAGTTAAAGTCAACTTCAATATCTTTCCAACGAGTATCCAAATGCCTTCATATCACTTCTGGATCAAAAGTTATGATTTCGCAAAGTTGACAGACTTTCTGGATAAAATTTGCCAGCATCTCCTTTGTATGTGGCTGACTTTATCACAGTTGTGTATGAAAATACAACAAGAATCTGAACAACCCTTGCACTACAACAAGGTTGCATATCTCATAACCTTTCCAACAGTGTATCACAGGCTCCTTAGGGATTTTTCTACAGGATGTTATGGCTTAAAAACAGAAAGGTCCAGAGAGGTTTTGCTACTGTACTGGTTCTGAACAGTTTGCCTTCGACTGGACTTTTCGCCAACTTAATCTGTGATTTTGCTCTGGAGGTATACAAGAAAGTTGTAGAGCACTTGAAAATATTTCCAGAAATGTATCATACACCTTAATTGGTTAAAGCTACTCAGAGTTATGCTCTGCAAAAATCCAGCAAAAATTTCTGCCAGAAACAGAGCACTCTGTTTTTGAAATCTTTAACACATAGACACTCTCTCATTTGAATCTTAGTTCAAAAGAAGAGTTCAGTAACTAATATTTGTTTCAAACTTCTATTTTTAGTTGAAAGTTAGCTCATGAATCATTTCTTCATAGGGAAGAGATTATTATGTGTGGTACGGTGTCGATGCACCGTAAGAAACATGTCGGTACTACGTTGCCTCACCAAAGAAAATCCTAAACCGGATTATCCCGGCATATCCGTTTTATCAGTGGCACTAAGCGGTCTCTCGCACACGTGTACTACACGGGATACGTACGTGGTTAGTACCTGCAGAAGAACACTCAATAGTGGTGCACTCAAAGGTTGTTTCATTTCAGGCAGTTCCATATTAGAAAGAAATTACAAACGCCCTATCATTGCCATACGGCCGTCCTTGAGTTAAGTCACGTCTCAAGGTACGTGATCGTGTTTCAACACCACACGACGGGGAACCCGAGTATGTCATGAACGGGTCGTCACGGTGGGGAATGTTAACAACCCCACAGATACCACCTACTGCCCTACAGGGCACGCCGATGGCAAGCGCTGCGTATGTCCTCCTGGGCTATTTCCAGCAGACCATACTATCTCGTTACTGACCACACGATGGGGTCTCCACTTACTTGCCTAATGCACGCTAGGGATTAGCGTTTCATATGAACTCAGGAACATGAAGAGTCCAAGAGTTCATATTAACGTCTCACACCAAGCTGTGAGACCTTTCCCTGAACCACTTTCCTCGTCAGGGGAGCTAACCGAATTGAACCGCTTTCGGTGGCGTTCCTTACCATTCTTACCAGAACGTAGGTGCGTCATTACAGAATCAAAATTCAGAATAGTTAGTTCTGCCACTTTAAGTAACTATACTACTATAGTCCTTATGTGGGCCTAATATCGTTTCCTCACCGTATCCTAAGTTTCTGTCGTAATACAATCCTTATTCCGTGTGCTATTACCAATGCGGCTCTGATACCACGCTGTGAGGATCCTGCTGTCCCGAGCATTCACGGGGACGGGGCACCTCGCCTGGGAATCACATTGGGTGGTGCCGTGCGATGCGGCACCCAACAGCACACATAATAAAGCATCATATTACATACATCAGGCGGAAGCTTACAAAGTGTAAATTTATACATGCTTCTCAAAATGAACTACAGCGGAAGACTATTACAACTCACGTCTCATACCTATGCTAAGCAACAGAGAAGGTGTCCAGCACGCGGACCCTTCTCGCTAGCAACACTGTCATGATAGCAGCGGCAGGGGTTGCCATGAGTTCACCACTCGGGGAGTTCCGAGTCTCATCGGGCACCCGTACATATCAGCCTACAGTTATTACCTGCAAAACAACTTATGCAGTATCTGTGAGCACGAAGCTCAGCAAGACTGACCCGTCACCCTAGCCATGAAACTCTACACGATAGAAATAGAGGGCTGATTACAGAGGGTTGCACAAACGATGATTTTGAGCTAAAGGAGAGTCCTTACTTCAAGTTTTAAGCAACTTTTATAACCCTCGCGCAACTTACATCGAGACTCCACAATCAAACAAGAAACGCTTCATCTCGATGTCACTTGCCCGAGGTGAAAGTAACTTTAGTGAGCTACCCTAGACTCATACTGACCTTGCGCCATCAACGTTGAGACTCCACAATCAAACAAGAAATGCTTTGCCTCGACGCTTCTAGCCCAAGGTGGAAATTAAATTTAGTGAAGTGTTGATCATTCTTCATCTCCATTATGAGGATTACCCATGAAGCATATTAAATGTTTCCCGGTTTATTACTACGTCACGACTAAGTGTACAAGTATGCTCACTACCGCAAGCGACGGTGATTGCAATCAAAAACACCCGGCTGACACGACACGTACGCCCGTATTCGACGTTGCACACAGCAACCGTCGCTGACGCCGTACGTGGCCACCTTTCACACGACACCCAAATGTCAAACCGGTCCCACCGACTGGGATTAAGTCTCTCTACGGCAAACCCTCGTAGAGCTGACTTCTCTATCCTTTCAGCATCGGCATCAGACGGTGAGGTATGCCTCGACACCCAGGTTAACATGTTACATCGGTTTCCTGGGTCCCATATTGCCAGTATGCATCCGGTACACATCTCAAACTTGTCCAGCGGGGCCGCACACGAGAACGGGCCTTAATCGACTCAGACATAGACTAGGCTCACAGGACCACGTCCTTGACCTTCCATCCACTGCCCGGTCTCCATTCCCAACTATGAGGATCAATTCCCAACTCTTCCGATTGATCCCCCTTAATCTCATTTCACGAGTAGGAATCTGCCTACTCGAGTTATGCCTCTTTTAATCCACTTTTATTGAGAACAACAGTTATAATTAATTGATAACATATCCTACATTAAACTCCAGGGTTTTCTGGGCATGCATTTGGAGTTTTATACCATCTAGACGTCATGCAATAAATAAAATACTAGACGTATGAAGTGAATACAAATAAAAACTTGTAAATTTGATGCAAACCGGGGCTTGCCTTTGTTTTGCAGGTGACTTATACATATATGCAGTTAGTGAAGACCACTTGGTGCTTGATCAACCTCTTTCCTCCTTCCTTGATTTCTACTCCGATGACTTCAACTCCTCCATGTTGATACTACACGTGATGAATATGCATATCGTTTAATTGTAAAGACTTTGCTACAAGTCCTAATAACAGGTTTTCAAAAACTGGAACTCTGTTTAAGAATTTAAAATGACACTGGTGCTAGTGGTTTAGGTTTGGATCTAAACACATGATTAGTGCTAAGTGGTTTCCCCCTCTTCTATATTGATCACCTTAAGAGGTTAAAAGCACAGGGGTGATCCAGGGCTCCAATGGAGCTGAAAATTTTCATGTGAGTTCCTTGTCACAAGAAAATCCTCTGGACCAAAAATTAGCACTTTTCATTGAGTGGTTTGTTCAGAATAATTTTCTAAGCAATTAAGCAAAGAAGAATTAATTCTGAGATCCCACCCATGTTCATGCAAATATTAGTGAACCACAATTTCAATTATAGCTCATAGAGCTTGCATGAATTTTCCTAGCATTTTTGGAGCTAAGATCTGCCCAGAACTGAATTTCCAAGTTTTGGAAATTCTCTGAAAATGTTTCTGTATTATTTGAATACAGCATCTTCAAATCTAAATTTCCCTGATCAAATCAACTGAAATTGAGCTGAAACTTTTATAGGGGTTCACTAATACTATAGCGACTATTCTGGCAAAATTTTAGGATTTTTGGATTAACCAAACTCCCTCTAAAATTCTTTTGCTAAAAAGATTTAAAGAATTTTACAGAATTAAATATAGGGTTTCATACAAATTGGGTTCTACATGCGGATAGTACTCTATCAGAGGAATCCAACAAAATTTGTTTCACAATTTTTGGATTCTCCTACCCAAAGTTGTAGCTATTCAAAGTTTGAACTGAAAACTGAAATTCTCCAAAATGTTCAAATGCTGGCAGTGGGTCCAGGGGACAGGTGTCACGCGTCGGGGCAAGCCACACGGGGCTACTGAGTATTTCCCACGCCGCCACACGTGATCCCCACGCCACAGCCGATCAGACTTTGACTCCCGTTCGCTGACAGGCGGGACCCGCCGGGTCGTCTTCTACCTCCGGCCCCTGCGCCCGCGTGCGGCCGGGCTCGCCGGAGTTCGACGGATTCCGGCCTCCCGGCCATCCCCCGAGCCCTCCCTCGCCGCTAGGGCCTAATTTCACATGCTGAACACGATGGAACCCTCTTCCCTGGCCGGCGATGGCTCTAACCTAGCTGGCCACGGCGCGGCAGCTCTGGACCAGTTCGGCAACGTCGCCCGGTCATCCTAGCCTGCCCAGACCTCGGTGGAACGGCGCTACAGCACCAGTGGACGCCTGGGAGGATCGTCCGGGTGGTGAAGCATCCTGCAAATGGCCCTAACCTAGCTCTCATCGGGAGCCCGAACCGCCCCACCATAACCGCCGTGGAAAAAGTGTGAAATACGTCGTGCACAATGGTTTTCAGGCATTGGTCGCAAAAGGGGAAATGATCGCCGGCTAGCCCAGCTCGTGTGTGCAGGATTTGACAAGCTACAGAGGATTGGAGAGCGAGAATTTCGGCGGCGATTACCGGATGCTCTGTTTGAGGTCGACGGGACAAAATCTCCAAATTGGCCACCGATCCTCCACGGTTTGCTCCAGGCTTTGGAGGAGAGCAGCAGCACGATGGCGCGCTCCCGTGGCCAGGCTTGCTCGGACGTGACAACCCTTGTGGAAGGCTGCCCGCGTGCGCCCGATCGTCGGCTGGCTGTGGTTCGCCGCGGGTGAGGCGTTTAACGCTCGAAACACACCCCGGATGGCTAGCTCTCGCGCTCAGAAGGTGCGGAACGATGGCACAGCGTCGTTGTGCAGCTCGGGGAGGCGCTGTGGCGCGGTTTAACCGGCTCCCAATGGCTTTCCAGAGGGGCGGCGAGCTCGGTTCCGTTCTCTGGATATCACACGCGTGAGGAGAAGAAACCCGGATGGTCGTCTCGGTCACGCAGGAGGGTCACGTAAGAGGCAACGCCGACTCCCGTGCTGCCAGCGGCCCGAGCGAAGAGCAGGAGGTGGCTCGTTTTTGCCCCCGCGGTGACACCCGGTGAGACCTGTTCGGTGGGGAGACTTACGGCTGAAGTAAAGGGGAGATTTTCCACAGTGTTTAACCTCCCCCATGACAGGTGGGGCCCACTCAATTTCCCTGCAAAAAGATCTCCATAGTTTGACAACTTTTCAACTCCAATTATTTGAAAGTTGGAAACTGAGCTGCTTTTGCATAATTGGATAAATTCCATCCAAATTCAAATGTTTATTTGAATTCTTTGCACATTTGACTCCATTTGGAAAAATGGGCAGCAAACCTTTTCAAAATTTAATGAAACTTTGCCTCCCCACTTATTTGGACCTAAGGAACCCAAATATGCAATTTGATTCTTGTGTTAGCTGCTGCACACATTAGTTTGAGCACAACAGTTTTAAATCCCTATTGTGTCCTTCCTCATTTAAATTTGGTTTGGTCCTTTAGTTCCAAATCTGATTTTTAAACCCTTCCTTTGCACTTGAGTTCTTCATTTCTGTGGTTTTAATCCACATGAGGTCCATCCATGCAGTGACCCTAGGTTTGTTTAGAAGAATCTCACATATGTTATCACATGTGGAAAAAGTTTCAACTAAGCCCCTTTTTCATACACATGACTCCAACATTAGTGCCAACTCATGTTCCTTTGTATTCACATTTTTGGGACCTTTACAGTTTCAAATTCCAATTCCCTCAATTTAAAAATTTGGTTTCACAAATGTGTTCTCCACCTTTGAATGAGCAGCCATGCCAAAAATTGGAAATTTTGGAGCTGGTTTTCTATATTTTTGAGGCAATACAAAGTGGAGAATTCAAACTCCTTTTCAAGTTCAAATGATCAAACAACATCCAAATTTCACCCCAGAATTCAAACTATTTGAATTCAGCAAATTCAAACTATGACTTTGGGGTGAAGTCAAGCCTTTAATGTTGAGTTGTTGGTGGGAAAATATCAGAGAAAATTGGGATAAGAATTAGAAATGGTGGGACCCAATTGTCAGTCACACAAAAGCAACTCAACCGACTGTTTTCTCCCAGGGGGTCACAGCGCGCCAGCGCTCGACGTTTTCCCCACGCCCGAGGCTTCCACCGCGCGACCTCAGGGTCTTCTCGCCATTGCTCGTCTTGATCAGCCCGCCCCAAGTGCCACAGAAGCATTTCGCCACATACAGCTCGTGCTTCGGCCTCTGCTCTGCTTCCCCATGCAAACGCGAGCCGCCGACGCTGTCTCGACCATTTTCGATCGCCAGCCAGTACTGATCCCTCCCTCGCCGAGTTGCCAACGCAAAAGAGGAGCGCCAACATGGGTACAAGGTAGTCCCGCGCTCAACTTTGACGCTTGGGGCTGCTGTTGGCCCTAATCCGAGGATCGGCGCCAGGAACTGAAGCCATCGGCGGGAACCGAAGTCAGGCCACCATGGTCAGAAAGCCTCGGTCACCCTCTGCCTCAACTTGCTGTACACGAAAGGTGCGTGGACATGTCCTGGTCGTGTAGCCGGAGGCCGTTTAGCGATTGCTAGAACCGGTGCCGAGAATTTCACCCTTTTCCCAAACTGTACACCGACGGATAGGGCTCGGTCTAACCAAATATTTGTGGTGCACGATCCTTTAGACCTCGAGTAACCTTGCACATAGCTTCCCTACTTCCTAGCACTTCTCCTCGACGAAGAACCAAGCAAAAACATCAAGAAACAAGGGAGCCCTAGCTGTTTTCTTAGTCGCCGGTGCAAAAGCACCTCGGGTCACCGTGGAGCCCTCAGTTGCCGGCTGTTTCACCGGCGGCCAGGACCCTTACGGGCTCCTACATCGTTCACTGATGCTCTAGAACCCGAGAACCAATCGTGTGAAGTAGGAATGAAGGTTCCCGACCTCGCCAGAGTACAAAGTCTTGCTGACACCGGTGCGCGGTGGGTTCCGGTGAGCCACGGCCGCCAGCGACCCTCCCACAGTGTTCAGCGCGGTTAAATATGGGGGAGCGGCGAGTTTGACGAAGTTTGGACCACGGGAACCCCGTCCCAGCGAGCCTCGCCGGCGTGCCCCACCGCGGGAGGCGCGGGCAGCGCGAGGAAGACGAAGGAGGGCCGGGTCCCACCGGTCAGCCTCCGTGTTCGCGCGGGGATCGGCTTGTGGCGCCGGATCCGGTACGGCTGCACGGGAATAACCCCGTAGCCCCCGGTGTTGCCGAAATCTCACTGGTCCGATTTAAAACAGTGGGCCCAGTTCCAATTATTTGAAGTTTCTATTAGGGAAATAATTCCAGGAATTAGCTGATCTTTGCAAGCCCATAACTTTGTGTAGAAAACTCCAAAAAGAGTGAGACCAATTTTGTTGGAATCCTCATGAAGAGTACTTCATAGAGAAACAAATTGCTTGCTAGGAAAATGCCCAGGAATTTCTGTAGAATTGTTTTTATTAAATAATTTAGGGATTTATTATAGGAGCATTTCTTTATGAAATATTCCCAAATTTGGGCTTCAAATCCTATTCATAGATAC
Source organism: Neostapfia colusana (assembly GCA_030760725.1). Taxonomy (NCBI): domain Eukaryota; kingdom Viridiplantae; phylum Streptophyta; class Magnoliopsida; order Poales; family Poaceae; genus Neostapfia; species Neostapfia colusana. Next base: position 54,947,371 of record JASWHV010000014.1, on the reverse strand, counting down.
TGATCTCCAGTAAAAATTTGGGCTTCATTGGAGTTTATTTACTAGGTCAAATTACCTTCCCAAGTTCAGCCTTTATTTGGAAATTCAAATTTAAACAGAAACTGTTCAGCACTCCTGTCCAAACTTCAAAAATTCATATCTCTCTGATGGTAGCTCCAAAAATGGTGAAACAAATTTTGTTAGAACCATGGAGACTTACACTAATCAGATCTTCCACTATTAGATATGTCAAAGCTCCTGAATTGGGATCAAAATTCAGAGAAGCATTGTACTTGTAGGAATTTTAGATACTACATTGTGCAATGAAATGTCCCCAAATTTGGCTCAAATCATCCTTAGAGAGTCTAGTATCCACTGTAAAAGTCCCAAAGCCAATTAAGGATCCTAAATAGCAGTAGCTATGAATAGAAGTTCAATCCTTATAAATCCTTAATACTTACACATGTATTCTATTACATTTCATAATAGTGACTGAAGTTGAGGACGCACCGGAGCCCTTGGACGTCCTCCCACGAGAAGCTCACTTCTTCTCTGACTCGCAACCAGGCAAGCCCCGGTTTGCACTTAAGTACCTTTTATAAAGCTTTTTATTTCTATCACTTATGTCTAGGGTGAATGTTTGCATTAGGGTTAAGGTGATTGAAACCCCACTTGCATAACCTTTTAAATCCTATGAAGGGTTGGGTAGATTACAGAGCCTACGAGTAGACAAGGCCCTGCTAATATGCTTAGGACCTCCGTAGAAGTCAAGTAGTTGGAATCTACTCGCGAGGTATGGTTTATCACACGGTTTGGTCAGAATAGAAAATGGCTTAAGAGTGGTGAAAATGAGACCCAGCAAGGGGGATAGGAAGCAGTGAGCGGAGGTTTCACGTGCGTAGCCCTGTTGGTGTCGATTGAGGACCGAGTCGTGTGCGGGCCTGCTGAAGAAGTATCGAACTGTACCGGATGGCATACTGACATAAGCAGGAAACCGATGTAAATGGTTAACCTGGGTGCCGAGGCTTACCCAACCGTAAACACGAGTGGGTTGAGGGTAGCAAGGTGTAAATCTACCAATGGGCACAGTCACACTCCACGTGGGGACCTCCTGCCCGATACAGATGGACCGGTTCGGTGTTTGGGTTGCCATTGAAAGGTTGTTGCACACAACAGAGTAGGAAGAGGTGTGGAATCACGCTTCTGAAAGTGGGTGTATGCAACGTGTTGTCCGGGTGTCTCCTGATTGCAATCACCGTCCCTCGCGGTTATTTGAGTATCGCTTGTTCACTGTTTCGTGACGTAGTAAGAAGTAAAGGTAAGCCAGTTGAATGATAATATGCTGTGATGATAGAGTAATGTTTTGGAAACCATGTTTGCTGTAGATGTAGAGCTAATTAAGTTTACATTCCGCTTTGGGCATCACCACATCGGAGGAAAGCGTTTCTTGTTTGATTGTGGACTTCCGATGTGAGGGCTGCCTAAGGCACATGAATCTGCTGCTATAAAACTGAAAGTAAGGATCAACTTATAGGCGTGTCTTTATTGCAAAGTCATTTCCTACCTTACACAGCCCTGCATGTAGAGTTCCATGCCTAGGCTAGACGGTTAAGCCTTGCTGAGCCATAGTACTCACGGTTGCAATATTTGAGCTATATGCAGGTGAGAGCTATGAGGAGGGTTCCGAGGATGAGGCGATGCCCCCGTCAGGATACACGGCCGAGATGGAGCCCTGCATGCCGCCGTGATTTCTCCGGTTCCATGCTGCTAGCGTGTAGCGTCCCCGGGCTGGACGGCTGCACTTTTGCATAGTTAGGATGAGAGGCTACTAATGTACATTACTTCCGCTGTATAGTTATATTTTGTAAAAGACTTCCGCTGTTTTATATCAAATAAAAAGTTTTTATGTTGTTCTTTATTCTTTTCGTGTGTGCTGTTGGGTGCTGCATCGTACTGCACCACCCTATGCGATCCTGGAGTGGGTGAACCACGGGGTGGTCCCCACAGGCATGGTATCAGAGCCGCATTGGGAATAGCACGCTCGAAAAGAGCTTATTTTGAAAACTTAGAAGTAGTCGAGTGAGGATTAGTCATTAAGCCCACATAAGGTTTATGATAGTACTAGTTATTATGGTGGAAAGCTAACATATTTGTTATGCATTCTGTAACGATGCTCCGACGTCAGGTAAGAGGTAAGGTACCCCACCGCAGGCAGATCAATTGCGGTAACTCGCCATACGAGAAATAGTATGGAAGGATATACCGTGGCTTGGCACGGTAGTGAATATGAGTCTCTGAACCTCTTAATGGTTCTGAGAGCATATGAAAACGCTGATCTCCAGCGTGCTTTAGGCAAAAGTGAGAATACCCCATCATTTGGTAAGCAACACGATAGTATGCAACTCTTGAACGTTCAATGTTCAAAGGGCCATATGCAGCGCTCGCCATCGGCGTGCCTCAACGGTCATGAGGCAGTAGGTGGTATCCGTTGGGTTGATAAAATTCCCAACCGTAATGACCCGTTCGCGCTCTACTCGGGTTCCCCGTCGTGTGATGTGAAAACACGACCATGTACCTTGAGACGTGGCTTGACTCAAGGACGATCCGTATGGCAATGATACCGACCGTATGTTTTTATTATGATATGGAACTGCCTGAAATGCTAAAACCTTTGTGTGCACCATTATTGTGTGTTTTTCTGCAGGTACATTAACCACGTTAGCGCATGACGTGTAGAAACCATTTGTGAGTGACGTCTTTAGTTCCACCATTTTGACACGTATAAACCGGAATACCGGTTTAGGATTTTGTTTGGTGAGGAAACGTAGTACCGACTGCATAAAAGTGTATTTTCAACGAAAAGAGTCAAAATGATGTTTAGGAATCCATTTAGGGGTTAGTAAACTCCTGTATTGAACTAAGAGTCAATTGGGAGTATAGATTCAGTCTCAAAAACTTAGGAATAATCTCCCCTGTTTTCGGCAGAAATTTTGCTGAATTTTTAACAGGGTATAACTTAATATTGGTTGAACCAATGGAGGTGTGGGATACCATTCTGGAAAGGTTTAGAAGTCCTCTACAACTTTTCTGTAGAGATCCAGAACAAAATCTCCCTCCAAAGGGATGAAAATCTCATATGAGTAGGTACTGTCCAGAAACAGGGCAGACCAAAAATGCTCTCTGGAATTTTCTGTATTTCGACCACAACTTCCTGTAGAAAAATTTCCATGGGTCAAGAAAGACACCGTTGGAAAGTACAGGAAATGTTCTACAACTTTGTTGTTGAACACTGGTCCAGATTTTGCCTCTATAGAGGTCAAAACTGTTGAATTATCCAGACTGGTCAGCTGGACCAGAAGCTGGACAGTGAGCACCATGTTGAAGTGTTTCCACCAAAACACTTAGTTTCACCGTTCGACATCCAGTGGCTGTTGTAAAACAGCGAGTTGGAGTCAAAAAGTTTTTGTATTCAACGTATCATTTCGAGCGGGTACATGTTTGGGTCCAGTGCAATAGCGAGAAATTATGCATACTAACACACCAAACATCCCGTGGCGACCCCAATGGTCGAAATGAACTTTTAAACGCCTAAAGTTCAATACTTTGGAACTCGATCATGGGACATGGTCCAGGGATGTATATGTTGCATAAAGTTTATACTTTATCCACATGTTCTTATTCTTGACCGTTCGGTTAAAGAAGCCCTGGCCACATATAACACGGAAGCCACAAAACTTGAGGATATTCGTGTGGTCCGTGAATACCCGGATGTCTTTCCGGATGACCTTCCGGGCATGCCACCCGAAAGGGATGTCGAGTTCAAGATCAAACTTGTACCGGGGACGACACCAATCTCACGGAGACCATACAAGATGGCTCCGAATGAGCTTGCTGAACTAAAGGAGCAGCTCAATGATTTAATGAAGAAGGGTTTCATTCGACCGAGTTCCGTGCCATGGGGATGCTCGGCGCTGTTTGTGAAGAAGAAGGATGAAACCTTGAGGTTGTGTGTGGACTACCGACCTCTAAACGCCATCACCATCAAGAATAAATATCCACTTCCCCGCATCGATATATTATTCGATCAACTTGTGGGTGCAAGTGTATTTTCAAAGATGGATCTTCGCTCCGGATATCATCAAATCAAGATCCGGGCGGAAGTTATTCCAAAGACGGCCTTCTCGACGAGATATGGATTGTATGAATACCTCGTCATGTCCTTTAGTCTCACCAACGCCCCGGCACACTTCGTGTATCTCATGAACTCAGTGTTCATGCCGGAGTTGGACAAGTTTGTGGTGGTGTTCATAGACGACATCTTGGTTTACTCCAAGTCTGAAGAAGAACACGCCAAACACTTGCATATCGTACTTCAACGATTAAGAGACCATAAGCTTTATGCCAAGTTAAGCAAGTGCGAGTTTTGGATCAGCCAAGTGCCATTCCTTGGTCACATTATTTCTGCAGAAGGTATTGCAGTTGATCCAAGCAAAATCGAACAAGTGGTGAAATGGAAATCCCCCACATCAGTCCATGAAAGTCAGAAGTTTCCTCGGGTTAGCAGGATATTACCGGAGATTCATACCGAATTTCTCCAAGCTTGCTAAGCCGATGACTGAACTGTTGAAGAAGGGGATCAAATATGTTTGGAGCTCAGCTTGTGAAGAAGCTTTCCAAGCATTAGTGAAGCATCTTACAACAGCCCCAGTGTTAGCTCAACCGGATACAACCAAGCCATTCGACGTATATTGTGATGCGTCCGGTATTGAGCTTGGCTGTGTATTGATGCAAGGAGGAAGAGTGGTCGCCTATGGCTCTCATCAACTTCGTAACCACGAGCAGCACTATCTGACTCATGATCTTGAGCTCGCTGCTGTGGTGTTGGCTTTAAAAATGTGGAGGCACTATTTGCTTGCGAACGTAGTGCACCTCTACACCGACCACAAGAGTTTGAAGTATATATTCACTCAAAAGGAGTTGAATATGCGGCAACAGAGATGGCTAGAACTGATCAAAGACTATGAGATCGAGATTCACTACCATCCCGGAAAGGCAGACGTGGTTGCCGATGCCTTAAGCCGCAAATCCCATGTAAATAGTCTGTCCATCACCCCACTTGAAGAGAAGGAGCCGAGTCTGTAATTGGTTCCCTATGGGGCATTGTATAATCTTGCTCTCGTCCCTACAATACGAGAGGAGATTATGGAAGCGCAGAAGGAAGACGTGAGAATGTCGCACATTCGGAGGAGGATGAAGAATGGAGAAATGAAATGCTTCCGAAGAGATGATAACGGTACTCTATGGTTTAAAGACCGTATAGTGGTACCCCGCGACATGAATATTCGGAAGAAAATCTTGGACGAAGCGCATTTGTCCAAGTATTCTATTCATCCAGGCAGCAACAAGATGTACCACGATCTGAAAACCAGGTTTTGGTGGGCACGGATGAAAAGAGAAATCGCAAAGTACGTATCCGAATGTGATACGTGTCGGCGTGTGAAGGCCGACCATATGCGTAAAGCCGGACAGCTGCAACCATTGAACATTCCATCGTGGAAGTGGGAGGATATCAGCATGGTCTTCATAGTCGGATTACCTCTCACGTCTCACAAGCATGACTCGATTTGGGTGATAGTCGATTGACTGACCAAGTCGGCTCATTTTATTCCCGTACATACGGGCTACGTGGCCAAGAAATATGCGGAGCTGTACATTGCAAGGATCTTGTGCTTGCACAGTGTTCCCCGCTCCATTATTTCAGATCGCGGTGCGCTGTTCGTCGCTCGGTTTTGGGAACAGCTGCACGCGTCATTGGGGACCAAACTGATCCGAAGCTCCGCGTATCACCCGCAGACGGATGGTCAAACCGAACGGGTGAACCAAGTGTTGGAAGACATACTACGTGCTTGTGCTATCCACCACAGCAAGAATTGGGACGATCATTTGCCGTTGGCAGAGTTTTCTTACAACAAGGGCTATCAAGCTAGCATCAAGATGGCGCCGTATGAAGCTCTCTACGGCCGGAAATGTCGCACACCTCTCAACTGGTGCGAGTCCAGCGAGCGAGTTATCTACGGTATTGAACTTGTTAATGAAGCTGAAGAACGAGTGCGAGTAATACAAGCCAATCTTAAGGCTGCTCAATCTCGTCATAAGATCTATGCGGATAAAAGACGCCGCCCTCTCCACTTCGACATCGGGAACCATGTTTATGTCCGTGTGTCTCGGATGAAGGGAATTCACCGTTTCGGAGTGAAGGGTAAACTTGTGCCGTGATTCATTGACCCATTCGCCGTCATTGAAAGATTCGGACCCGTGGCCTATCACTTGGAGTTACCAGCGTCGCTCGCAGGCATTCACAACGTTTTCCACATCTCTCAGCAGAGGAAGTGTCTCAAACCCTCCGCTGAGATCCGCACAGAAGACATAGAAGTTCTTCAACCGGACCTCACGTACACGGAGTATCCAATCCGTATTATGGATGAAAAGACTCGTGCCACAAGAAACCATACCTTATGGTTCCACAAGGTCTTGTGGAGTAACCATACCGCTGATGAGGCGACATGAGAAAGCGAGGATTATCTACGAACTTATTATCCGGACTTGCTATCATCATATACCCGGTAAAGTTTTCCCCACTTGCTTTTCCTTTGGAATCTCGGGACGAGATTCTTTTTAAGGGGGGAGGGATGTAAAATCCCCAAAAGTGGTAGCAAGAAAATTCAGCTCATGTACACTTATGAAAAATGAGGGTAAAACTTTGAAGTATAATGGGGTAAGTTCAAAGGGAAGGTTTAGACTTCCCAAAACTTCCAAAAACATGGAGATCTAAAGGCGCAATTTGGGTCTTCATATTCTAAATATTCACCCTTCCAAATTTCAGCTCATTTGGAGGAGTTTTAATATTTGTTTGGGATTAAAAGGAAAAGCCCTCTAATCTGAATTTCAAATCCAGTTTCAAATTCCAATTCCCTCAATTTAAAATTTTGGTTTCACAAATGTGTTCTCCACCTTTGAATGAGCAGCCATGCCAAAATTGGAAATTTTGGAGCTGGTTTGCTATATTTTTTAAGCAATACAAAGTGGAGAATTCAAACTCCTTTTCAAATTCAAATGATCAAACCACATCCAAATTTCACCCCAGAATTCAAACTATTTGAATTCAGCAAATTCAAACTATGACTTTGGGGTGAAGTCAAGTCTTTAATGTTGAGTTGCTGGTGGGAAAATATCAGAGAGAATTGGGATAAGAATTAGAAATGGTGGGACTCAATTGTCAGTCACACAAAAGCAACTCAACCGACTGTTTTCTCCCGGGGGATCACAGCGCGCCAGCGCTCGACGTTTTCCCCGCGCCCGAGGCTTCCACCGCGCCACCTCAGGGTCTCCTCGCCGTTTCTCATCTTGATCAGCCCGCCCCAAGTGCCACAGAAGCATTTCACCACATACAGCTCGTGCTTCGGCCTATGCTCTGCTTCCCCTCGCAAACGCGAGCCGCCGACGCTGTCTCGACCATTTTCGATCGCCAGCCAGTACTGATCCCTCCCTCGCCGAGTTGCCAACGCAAAAGAGGAGCGCCAACATGGGTACAAGGTAGTCCCGCGCTCAACTTTGACGCTTGGGGCTGCTGTTGGCCTAATCCGAGGATCGGCGCCAGGAACTGAAGCCATCGGCGGGAACCGAAGTCAGGCCACCATGGTCAGAACGCCTCGGTCACCCTCTGCCTCAACTTGCTGTACACGAAAGGTGCGTGGACATGTCCTGGTCGTGTAGCCAGAGGCCGTTTAGCGATTGCTAGAACCGGTGCCGAGAATTTCACCCTTTTCCCAAACTGTACACCGACGGATAGGGCTCGGTCTAACCAAAAATTCGTGGTGCACGATCCTTTAGACCTCGAGTAACCTTGCACATAGCTTCCCTACTTCCTAGCACTTCTCCTCGACGAAGAACCAAGCAAAAACATCAAGAAACAAGGGAGCCCTAGCTGTTTTCTTAGTCGCCGGTGCAAAAGCACCTCGGGTCGCCGTGGAGCCCTCGGTTGCAGGCTGTTTCACCGGCGGCCAGGACCCTTACGGGCTCCTACATCGTTCACTGATGCTGTAGAACCCGAGAACCAATCGTGTGAAGTAGGAATGAAGGTTCCCGACCTCGCCGGAGTTCAAAGTCTTGCTGACACCGGTGCGCGGTGGGTTCCGGTGAGCCAAAGTGTTCAGCACAGTTAAATATGGGGGACCGGCGAGTTTGACGAAGTTTGGACCACGGGAACCCCGTCCCAGCGAGCCTCGCCGGCGTGCGCCACCGCGGGAGGCGCGGGCAGCGCGAGGAAGACGAAGGAGGGCCGGGTCCCACCGGTCAGCCTCCGTGTTCGCGCGGGGATCGGCTTGTGGCGCCGGATCCGGTATGACTGCGCGGGAATAACCCCGTAGCCCCCGGTGTTGCCGAAATCTCACTGGTCCGATTTAAAACAGTGGGCCCAGTTCCAATTATTTGAAGTTTCTATTAGGGAAATAATTCCAGGAATTAGCTGATCTTTGCAAGCCCATAACTTTGTGTAGAAAACTCCAAAAAGAGTGGGACCAATTTTGTTGGAATCCTCATGAGGAGTACTTCATAGAGAAATAAATTGCTTGCTATGAAAATGCCCAGGAATTTATGTAGAATTGTTTTTAGTAAATCCTTTAGGGATTTATTATAGGAGCAATTCTTTATGAAATATTCCCAAATTTGGGCAGCATATCCTCTTCATAGATACTGATCTCCAGTAAAAATTTGGGCTTCATTGGATTTTATTTACTAGGTCAAATTACCTTCCCAAGTTCAGCCTTTATTTGGAAATTCAAATTTAAACAGAAACTGTTCAGCACTCCTGTCCAAACTTCAAAAATTCATCTCTCTCTGATGGTAGCTCCAAAAATGGTGAAACAAATTTTGTTAGAACCATGGAGACTTACCCTAATCAGATCTTCCACTATTAGCTATGTCAAAGCTCCTGAATTGGGATCAAAATTCAGAGAAGCATTGTACTTGTAGGAATTTTAGATACTACATTGTGCAATGACATGTCCCCAAATTTGGCTCAAATCATCCTTAGAGAGTCTAGTATCCACTGTAAAAGTCCCAAAGCCAATTAAGGATCCTAAATAGCAGTAGCTATGAATAGAAGTTCAATCCTTATAAATCCTTAATACTTACACATGTATTCCATTACATTTCATAATAGTGACCGAAGTTGAGGACGCACCGGAGCCCTTGGACGTCCTCCCACCAGAAGCTCACTTCTTCTCTGACGCGCAACCAGGCAAGCCCCGGTTTGCACTTAAGTACCTTTTATAAAGCTTTTTATTTGTATCATTTATGTCTAGGGTGAATGTTTGCATTAGGGTTAAGGTGATTGAAACCCCACTTGCATAACATTTTAAATCCTATGAAGGGTTGGGTAGATTACAGAGCCTACGAGTAGACAAGGCCCTGCTAATATGCTTAGGACCTCGGTAGAAGTCGAGTAGTTGGAATCTACTCACGAGGTAAGGTTTATCACACGATTTGGTCAGAATAGAAAATGGCTTAAGAGTGGTGAAAATGAGACCCAGCAGGGGGGATAGGAAGCAGTGAGCGGAGGTCTCACGTGCGTAGCCCTGTTGGTGTCGATTGAGGACCGAGTCGTGTGTGGGCCTGCTGAACAAGTATCGAACAGTACCGGATGGCATACTAACATAAGCAGGAAATCGATGTAAATGGTTAACCTGGGTGCCGAGGCTTACCCAACCGTAAACAGGAGTGGGTTGAGGGTAGCAAGGTGTAAATCTGCCAGTGGGCACAGTCACGCTCCACGCAGGGACCTCCTGCCCGTTACGGATGGACCGGTTCGGTGTTTGGGTTGCCTTTGAAAGGTTGTTGCATACAACAGAGTAGGAAGGGGTGTGGAATCACGCTTCTGAAAGTGGGTGTATGCAACGTGTTGTCCGGGTGTCTCCTGATTGCAATCACCGTCCCTCGCGGTTATTTGAGTACCGCTTGTTCACTGTTTCGTGACGTAGTAAGAAGTAAAGTAAGCCAGTTGAATGATAATATGCTGTGATGATAGAGTAATGTTTTGGAAACCATGTTTGCTGTAGATGTAGAGCTAATTAAGTTTACTTTCCGCTTTGGGCATCACCACATCGGAGGAAAGCGTTTCTTGTTTGATTGTGGACTTCCGATGTGAGGGCTGCCTAAGGCACATGAATCTTCTGCTATAAAACTGAAAGTAAGGATCAACTTATAGGCGTGTCTTTATTGCAAAGTCCTTTCCTACCTTACACAGCCCTGCATGTAGAGTTCCATGCCTAGGCTAGACGGTTAAGCCTTGCTGAGCCATCGTGCTCACGGTTGCAATATTTGAGCTATATGCAGGTGAGAGCTATGAGGAGGGTTCCGAGGATGAGGCAATGCCTCCGTTAGGGTACACGGCCGAGATGGAGTCCTGCACGCCGCCGTGATTTCTCCGGTTCCATGCTGCTAGCGTGTAGCGTCCCCAGGCTGGACGGCTGCACATTTGCATAGTTAGGATGAGAGGCTACTAATGTACGTTACTTCCGCTGTATAGTTATATTTTGTAAAAGACTTCCGCTGTTTTATATCAAATAAAAAGTTTGTATATTGTTCTTTGTTCTTTTCGTGTGTGCTGTTGGGTGCTGCATCGTATGGCACCACCCTATGCGATCCTGGAGTGGGTGAACCACGGGATGGTCCCCACACATGTGTCATCAATCATGGGAAGAATTGGGATGACCATCTACCATTAGCAGAATTCCCATATAATAACGGTTATCAATCCAGCATCAAGATGGCCCCTTATGATGCTCTTTATGGCCGGAAGTGCCATACACCACTGAATTGATGTGAGTCCGGTGAGAGAGTAGTCTACTGGATTGATCCTGTGAATGAAGCCGAGGAACGAGTGTGAGTGATTCAAGCCAACTTAAAGGCTGCTCAATCTCAGCAGAAGATCTATGCAGACAAAAGACGTCGACCACTCCACTTTGACATCGGCGACCACATGTATCTTCGTGTCTCTCCGATGAAAGAGGTTCATCGCTTCGGAGTGAAGGGAAAACTAGCACCTCGATTCATCAGGCCGTTTGCAGTTGTTGAAATATGCGGACCCGTAGCTTATCGGCTTGCGTTACCGACGTCACTTTCCGGTATTCACAATGTTTTCCACGTCTCTCAGCTGCCGAAATGTCTTAAGTACCCAACTACAGTTCATATGAAGAACATTGAGGATCTTCAACCGGATCTCACTTATTCAGAGTATCCGATCCAGATTATCAACGAGAAGACTCACGCCACAAAAAATCGAACATTTTGATTTTACAAAGTCTTGTGGAGCAACCACACCGCTGATGAAGCCACGTGAGAAGCGAGGATTTTCTCCGTTTAAATTTTCCGGACTTGTTTGTACCATATGTCCAGTAGTTTTTCTTCCTTCCTCTTTCTTTTTATAATATCGGGACGAGATTCTTTTAAGGGGGGAGGAATGTAACAGCCCTAAATTTTGTAAAGTTTTATTTAACATTGTGAAACAAAGTTAAGGCAAAGGAAAGCTTGAGTTGTGTCACATGAAATGATGAACACAAAAATGGACATGAGAGGGAGTTAGAAATTTTCTCTAGCCCATGCTCAACACATGTTAACCTAGGGGAAAGAATTTCACTCCCAAAAATCTAACTCTTGTGCACCTCCTCTATGAGTAGAGTGGAGGGAATTTAAACACAGTTTAAATTCTTTTGATAGGATTCATGTTCAGATTGACCAAATGCATACAAATGAATTCACCGATGCATTCCCCATGTATCAATCAGCTCCCAATCCAAATTTGGATAAGTTTGGAGCTCATCTACCATTTATTCGAAGGAATAATTGAGAGCACGTTCAAATTCAAACTTGAATTTGAATTTTGAACCAAACAAACTCAATTTTAAAATCTGATTTCAGATTCGAGTTCCTCATAATTCTTTTGGCCTACTCTCCAAGTTTGGTCAAATTTGGACATCAGTTGTGTGGGATTCTTGATGAACAGAGAGGAGGGAGAGTGAGCTACTGTGGACCCCACATGTTAGACTCTGTTCTGAACCGACGTCTTTGGTTGCTTAGCGCGCGCCACCGAGCAGAGCCGTGGGTTATACAATCAACCAACACTCGAGCTGACATGAACATAGCTTCTATACTTCCTAGTGCCCCTCCTCTAAGAAGAACCGAGCGAAAACATCCAGAATCGACCGAGTTCTAGCCGTTTTTCGGGCCGCCTTGGAAAAAGCGACTCGGGTCACCATGGAGCTCGGTGTTGGCGGCCTTCTCACGGTGTTTGGAGTCCATTTTCAGCATCCTCGAGCTACCACGGTGCTCTCCGAGAAATCCCCAATCGGTTTCATGCGGTGTAGAGTGGGAACGACCTCGCCGGAATCCTAATCTCCGCTGTCGCCGGTGCGCGCGTGTTTCCGGCGAGCTTCGGCCGCCGGCGACCCCACCAATGAGCTCAGCGGGTCAGAAAATGGGGGGGGGGCGAGATTTGGCACCGGAGGCGGCCGGGAAGGCCTTTCCGGTGACCCTCGCCGGAGGGCGCCACCGCTGGGTCAGATGGCACGAGGTTGAAGAAAGTCTGTGGCGTGGGACCCACTAGCAGGCGTTTAAACTTTTCCCAGGAATTTCCTATTTCGATTTAAATGTTAAATAGCCACAACTTTGTGTAGGAGTGTTCAAAAATTGTAAAATAAATTTTGTTGGATTCCTTTCAGATAGTACTATCCAAGGTGCAGCCCAATATTTATGAAAATCCCTGGATTTTGGCTCATTAATTCATATAAAGGAACTCTTGTAGGATTTATTCCAGGAGTTCTGTTTATTGGAAAATTCCCAAATTTTGGCAGGAGATCCTTCCAAATATACTTGAATTCCAGTAAGAATTTCAGAGGCATTGGACCTCATTTGCTTGGCGAAATGTGGTGTCAATCTTTTATGTACCTGAAAAATAGGAAAAAGGACAGAGCCCATTTTCAGCTTTTCCCCAATCCTTGTAAACTCCATATCTCCTTGTAGGAAAATCCAAAAATGGTGAAACCAATTCCTATGGACTCAGGACATTTTGTACTACACAAAAAGTCTACTTTGCAGCATAGGAAAGCTTAATATCTAGGAGGTAAAGGCAGATTTGCTAAAACCACATCAAGAATTGTTGCGATCACAGGGGGCCATTTCATGAGATCAAATTGTGCACACTTCATACATACTTTTCCTTGAAGCCATGGTTAAATTTTCATCTTCATTGGACCCCTGGTTCTCGAGCTACCATTATTTAGGTCTAAGTGTTCACATAAGGGTTTAATCACATGGTGATTAATATTACCTTCCTTTCACATAGCAAAAAACATCTCTAAGGCTGTAGATCCAACAACAGAAACATTGCTGTTGTTTTATCCCTCTTATGTGTGAGTTAACTTGTACAACAACTTTGAAACATTTTCTAAATTGCTTTTGAATACATGTGCATAATCATCTTAATAGCTCACGTGACGTTGATGTTTGACGAGGACTCAACTCCGCAGCGATGATCTCCATCTCGTGACGAGTTTGGAGGATTCTCCGGAGGAAGACCAACTCCTAGCTTCTAACAAAACCGCTGAGCAAGGCAAGCCCAGTTCTCATATAATTACCGTTTTAAATTTTGCCTTACTTCACCTCATGTTTATTAGACTTGAGATTGTTCATTATGTCTAGAATGTTTGAAACCCACTTGCATGGCTATCACATCCCTGAGTAGAAGTTTTAGTGTAGGCTTTGCCTCGTCGTGGATGCTAGGCTAATGTTGTAGCTAGCTCGGTAGAAGTCGAGTAGTAAAAAGCTACAAGCGAGAAAGGTACAGTAATGGAGTTTACTCGCGAGAGATTGATGATAGGAGCACCCTCATGAAAAATGAGATGGGGAGGGGGAAGTTCCTGTAGGATGGAGTGCTCAAGGTTGTCTCAACCTGCTACGGGTGTGACAATGCTTGAGACCACATTGGGCCTTGGCCGGGATGTTATGTCAAATGTGGAGGTTGGGTTTTAGCCCGTCCGTGTCGGTTAAGGACCACGCGTATGCAGCCCTGCTGGACAAGATTGAGCTGTACGGAATATATAGTGGGGTATGGGACCCAATGAAACCGATGTAACTCGATGGACCGTGATATAGAAACTCATCCTTCGCGTGGGAATGGCGTTGAGAAGGCGGGAGGTTTTGAGGAACCCCTTCCATGATCCACACTCCAGGATACACATTGGGTGGGGCCGTGCGATGCAGCACCTAACAGCATACACGAAAAGAAAGATAAACATACAAAGTCTCTTATTTCTCAATATAATGTCATTTACAACATAATGTACAACAAAGGTACACGCAGCGGAATATACATACACACTGTAGCACCCTCAAATTCATTTCCATGCATTGCATACATTTTTCATGTAGAGAAACATTATAAAAGAAGTAGAAATGGAGAAAGAACTATAGAAATGGAGAAAAAATTATAGAAATGGAGAAAGGACCATAGAAATGGAGAAAGGACCATAGAAATGGAGAAAGAACCATAGAAATGGAGAAAGGACCATAGAAATGGAGGAAGGAACCATAGAAATGGAGAAGGGCATATAGAAATGGAGAAATGGGACATAGAAATGGAGAGGGGAATGTAGAAATGGAGAGTGGGACATAGAAATGGAGAGGGGAATGTAGAAATGGAGTAAGTGACATACAAATGGTGGGGAATGGGAAAAAGATAGCTGAAATGAACCAATTCCAATTCCCCAAATTTTCCCCCAAATCTCCAAATTCCCCAATTCCCCAAAAAAGGGGAATTTTGCCCAAATTTGGGGAATTTCCCCCACATTGCTGCCGCACCAAATTAATTGGGGAAAAGTTTGTTAGGATTTTGCTCCAATTGGATTAGGATTCTTCCCCTCCCCCCTTTATAAATAGAATCCCAACCCCCCCACCTTGGTCGCAGCCCCTCCTCCCGCTCCCCCCCCCAAGTCGGCGACTTGGAGGCCCTAGCCCCGAACTCGCCGAGTTGGACCCCCCCCTCGCCAGAGTTCAGCCGCTGGTGATCCCCGCCGTCGAGCCCCGCCGACGAGCCCCATCACGCCTCGCCGTCGCTGGAAAAGAGCCGACAATCTGTCCTGCCCTAATCATCCATAGAAAAATTCCCCGCTGCTGCCATTGCTAGGAGGAAGGCTCTGCCACCAAAAGGAAGTGAGGTAGGTCCTCGTTACCCATCTTACGACGTCGTCGCTGTTTCTTCGCATCCGTTTTCTTCGCCCCCTTCGAACAGAAATTTTTTCGTGTGGACAGATCACGTTTTGATCGGTTTTTGACGGTGGAATTGATCTAGATCTTGAGTCAAGATCATCACCACGTCCACACTTCATTCCAGCACCCATGTTCATCATAAAACCCCATGAAAGCCCGTTAAAACATGCAAAACACGTACAAACTGGATTAATAAAACAGCACCATAGGATTTGCATCCATCTATCCCATTGCATCTTGAGTAAAGTTTGTGCATGATGTTTGATTGCTGTAAATTTTGTATGTGCGTGATCTTGAGTAGAAGAACAAGCTCAAGAGGCCATCTATGAGGAACTACAGCACCAAGACTTCGAGACGCTTGAACAACAAGAACCACGGGAGCAAGGCAAGTGCCCCTTGACCATATTGATCTCATGTTTTGAAACTGTTTTGTTTGTGAAAACTCGTATGCCTGAGTCAACTTGATGGGACAACTTTTTATAGGAGTTTACTAGTTTTGTTAACCATCCTTGTCGCCGGGAAAGTTGATGATTCGGGTATGGTCGTTTTTCCTTTTTGCTTCGCTTAGTCTACGGGATACGGGAAGCTGAAATAAAACTTGTCTAGCTACTGCACTCATATGAATAATGATGATGAGAACTTGATGATGTTAATGAGCATGGAATCAGGGAGATCTAGGAAAGCTTGGTAAGTGAATGTTGCTGAATGAGATGGTGGTTTACTTGCCGTAAATCTAAGGACCGGTTCATGCGAGAATATGCTAGGAAAACAGTGCCACCAAAAGGCCAAATGTGGGTGCGGCATAGCTGATTAATTAGGTGTGTTGCTAGCTTGTTATGGACCGTGGATGGCGCGGGGAACGGGATTCGAGGAGGACTGCCCTGGGAACTGCATGGCACAAGAGGGGCCCGTGGGTGGGAGAATGGTGATTCGAGTCTGCCGGTGAAACCTCAGTGAGTCCATACATCTAGTAGCCCCTTTGTAAAGGCTATTTTGTGATCTCTTGGCCATACACCGACGGTTGTGTACTGGTATAATGGAGGTTCTGTAGTTGCCGACGGGTGACGAAATCATGAACTTGTGCGTAAAGTGGTGTCACCTCTGCAGAGTGTAAAACTATCTTGATAGCCGTGCTTCTGGTCACAAGCACCTGGCCAACTTCCATGATTAGAGGGAAAACATGGGATGGTTATTCGGTATGGTTATGGTATGGTCATTGGGATTGGTTTTGGGACTGTTTTGAGTCATGACAATGAGTTTGGCTTCGGCTATATGAATATGAGATGGTTATGAATATTTATGAGCATGAGATGAACTTTAGAAAGATTAATGTCTGGATGAGACTTGATAAATGGTGAATTATGATGAGAGAATGTCGCTGCTGACATGACCCCACGGTCTTGTCGAGCCAGGATCACGCTGAGGGGTGCTGCGTAGCACAGCACCGGATAACACACATCAAAGGTACAAAGCGGAAGCAAAACTTTTATTACATAAAGTGGTTTATGAACATTTGTACATCAAAATAAGTCCAGTCTACACTCACAGGCGTAGACTACGCATCAAGTTCACGTTCAGCCCGTGAACGTGTCCTTGCTAGCACACACGCACACTAACATGGCGGCGTGCATGACTCCCACTCGACGGGGTTCCACTCCGGGGGTTCCGTCTCTTCTTCGGGATTCCCTTCCTCATAGAACCCTGCAAAAGCTTCAAACACAAGCAGTGAGCACGAAGGCTCAGCAAGACTGACCCGTCTCTCCTAAGCATGGAACTTCTACATGAGGGTTGACAGGTTTCATGAGGAAAAAGAAATCATCTGCAAGGACTCGCCTAATTAGTGGAACCTTACTTTCAAGTTTTAGCAGCAGGTTGTGGAGAACCTTACGCTAAGGCACATGAGAGAGCCGCAATCAAACAAGAAATGCATTTGTCTCGTGTACATTGCCCAAAGTTGAAAAGAACTTTAGTTAGCTCTAAACTACAACAAATCATTAGCAATCAAGTCCATCTTTCAATCAGCAACATTTTAACATGCAACTAGCCTGTTCTTTCTACGTCACGGTACAGTGAACAAGTGGTACTCACTGACCGCGAGGGACGGTGATTATGATCGATTTACACCTGCAGGGTTACCCGAACAACCCGTCACGTACGCCCGTACTCGATGTTGCCTACAACAACCATCACGGACGTCGTACGCAACTACCTTTCACCTGTTAGCCAAATGTTGAACCGGTCCAATCGTCCCGAGCAAGAGGTCTCTGCACGTGCATCGCAGTGCCGCCAGCCGATTTACACCTCGAGCTCTCAACCAACCCTCTGAACGACCAGCTATGCCTCAACACCCAGCTACCCGAGTTACATCGATTTCCCGGTTCCCATATAGCCGGTAGGTCTTCGGTACTGTTCTATCTTGTTCAACAGGCCCGCACATGGCTCGGTACTCAATCGACACAAGCGGAGCTACAGCACACAGGCCCCAAAGTCCTGCTTCCCTTACTCTCCACTCGGTCTCATCTTTCTTGCCATGTGTATCATGTGCTATCTCTACCCGAGTCGAGTGCCTCTAGCCTATGCTCGCGAGTAGTTCCAACTACTCGACTTGTACCGAATCCTAACTTAGCTTTGCAGTAGCTAACGGGGTTTACAATCCTAAACCCAACCCATGGTTTTCTTGGCTATGCAATTGGGTTTCCAAACAAGACTCTAATGCAAGGAATCATAATACTCAAGTAAGTGCTCAAAACAATAAAAATTTGTAAAAAGGTTAATGCAAACCGGAGCTTGCCTGCTTTGTAGGGTAGTAGTATATAATAGAAGTTAGTGATCTTCAATCCCTTGATCTTTCCAAACTTGCTCAACTGATCCACATGTCATGGGATGGCTCCGTCGATGTCCTTCATCGTGGACCCTATCGACATGTATATGCATAGTATTTTATAATGTAATCCAAAGGCTTAGAGATTAAAACTTCTTAAGAACAGAGGTTGTATAGAGATCCTAGGATGAAGTAGTTGCCTCTGTGTGCAAAGAACTCAAAGAATCTAAATCTACCTTAGATGTTTCATTACATCTCTAGCCAAGTGTCTAGGGACATATAGAATGAGCTCTAATGAATTGGACATAACTAAAGATCCTGATCTCTAATGACTTCGAATTTTTTACAGGAAGTCATATATTACACACGGACTTAGCTTGCTAAATTGCGGCTAAAGTGAAAGGACATTGTGTCTCCCACAATCTCCACACTAACCCCCATGTTGTTCTTCACATCCAATAGAAAGGAAGACAAGGACAAGGAGACTCAAGGCTCAATTTGAGCTGAAAATTTGCATGTGAATTCCTGGTCACATGAAAGTGCTCTGGACCAGAACTGAACACCTTTCATTGAGTGTTTTATTCAGAACAATTCCTTAAGCAATAAAGCACAAAGAAATTAATTCTGAATTAGATCACATGTTCATGCCCAACTTAGTGAACTACAATTTCAATTATAGTTCATAGAGTCTGCATGAATTTTCCTAGGGTTTTTGGAACTAAGAATTGCCCAGAATTGAATTTCCAAATTTTGGAAATTTTCTGAAAATATTTCTGTATTCATTTGGATATAGCAACTTAAAATCTGAACTTTTCCTGATCAAATCAACTCCTAATGAGCTGAAACTTTTACAGGAGTCTAGTGACACCCTAAGAATATTCTGGCAAAATTTGAGGATTTTTGGATGAACCAAACTCCCTCTAAAATTCTTTTGCTGAAAACCTTTAAAGAATTTTCCAGAATTGAATAAGGACTTTCATACAAATTGGGTTGCATATTTGGATAGAGTTTGTCAACCTGAATCTAACCCAATTTGAATCACTAAATTTGGAGGTTTACACGCAAGGATATGAGCTGCACAAGAATTGGGGACAATCTGAAAATGAGCTCTGTCCTATTTCCCAATTTTCAGAGACATAAGGAATTAATACCACATTTGACCAAGCAAATGAGGTCCAATGCCTCTGAAATTTTTACTGGAGTTCAAGTATTTTTGGAAAACCTCCTGCCCAAATTTGGGGATTTTCCAACATACAGAACTCCTGGAATAAATCCCACAAGATTTCCTTATGTGAATTAATGAGCCAAATCCAGGGATTTTCATAAATATTGGTCTGCATCCCTGGATTGTACTCTTTGAGAGGAATCCAAGAAAATTTGTTTCACAAATTTTGGACATTCCTACACAAAGTTGTGGCTCTTCAAAGATTGAACTGGAAACTGAAAACCATAAAATGTTTAAAACGCTGACAGTGGGTCCGAGCTACGTGTCACTCACTGGCACAAAGACACACGGGGCCACACGTTTGCATACGTGCAGTCGCACCAGACCCAACCGCCACATAAGATCAGGGTTTTAAACTTTCTCTCACTGATGACTGGGCCCACCGACCCCTTCTTCAACCTCGGGTCAGTTCCCGCGCCCGGGTGCCCGCGCCGCCGCCCTCGCCGGAAACCGATCTTCCGGCCTCTGCCCGAGCCCTTGCTCGCCGCCAGGGCCTAACCTGTCACGCTGAGCACGATGGTGAGGTTTCCCCGAGCCGGCAAAGCCTCTACGGTAGCTAGCGGCGATGCGGCAGCTCGGCACATCATCGGCGACGTCGGCCGGCCATCCTAGCGCGCTAACAGTTCGGCAAAACGGTGCTACAGCACCAGTGAATGATGGGGGAGCTCGACCTAGCCTCGAAAACGTTCGGGGACGATGGCAAATCTGCTTTCACCGTGCGACCGTGGTCCCCCGGTTCGGTTGCCGGTAGAAAACCACGAAATACTCGCTCTAGGTGCAGTTTGAGGCTAGAACCGTGAAGAGCAAAGGATCGCCTACTACTTTGGGCCCACTGTGCAAACTTTGACGGACTAAGAATAAGAATTGAGGTGGAATTTGCGGTTACCATGCTGGGAGGTCGATTTGGGTACGCCGGAGAAAATTTTCCAAATTCTCTCATGGTGCTTCATGACATGGCCTGAGGTTGGGAGGAGAACAGCACGGTACCTTGGCTCGTCCCGGGGCACCGGTGCTCGGTCGTGACAAGCATCGGGTTAAGCTATCCACGAACGCCTCCTCATCGGCTCTTGTTCGGCTTCCGCATGCTCATGGTGCTCCCGGGGTTCGAGAGCCGATCATCGGCCGGGGGTGTGTCGAGGAGGGAGAGGGAGCTGCGCCGGTGCTATTTGGCTACTGACTAGCTACTGCTCACGCCCGTTTGAGCTGGCTGCCGATCGATCGGTGATGGCGGCAGTGTGTTCGCTCGGCTCTGCGTGAGGGAGAGGAAGAGCCTCTGTGCTCTGTCCGTGAGCAGAGGGAGAACACGTTATGGATGTATGAGGGTGCTGAGGGGGGCTGTATCGGCGTTGGAGTCCGTTGCAGGGCGGTCGACCAGCTGCCGGTGTGCTGTCGCGAGCAGCTGCTGTCGATCTCCCGAAGGCAGCAAAACAGAGACCCAATTCCTCTGCAGAGATACTTTGATACATATGACAAGTGGGTCCCATCTCTCCCTTATCTCCCCAAAATATCCCAACAATTTGCAAATGATGAAATTCAACTGTGTGGAGTTGAAAACTAAATTGCATTTGAATAATTGGGCACAATTCATTCAAATTCAAATAGGCATTTGAATTCATTGCACATTTATGTCTATTTGGAAAAATGGGTAGCAAATATCTTCAACAATTCATGAGACTTTGCCTACCCCATAATTTGTACCTAAAGAATTCAAATATCAAACCTGATTTTTGATTTGGCTGCTGCAAATGAGATTTTTAATACAACAGTTTAGAAAACCATTGTGTTAATCTCATTTGGATTTTTGAGTGGAACCAACTTGCTCCAAAATCTGATTTTAGCTCTCTCACACATATGGATACTTCCCTACTTGGTTTCAAATTCCTTTTTGTTCCATGTTTTCAAATAACCATTGAACTTGTGTGAAGGGAGCTTTCATGTGTGTTATCACATGTGAAAAAGTTTAAACAAGTCACATTTTTCCTACATATGAACTAACTTTGTGCAAACACAATTTTCTTTGTGTTCATATTTTTGGGACCTTTACATTCCTCCCCCTTAAAATAATCTCGTCCTGAGATTATAAGGTAAAAATGAGAGGGGATGGTGGAAGTTTATAGGATGTGCGACGTCAAGAGTTGGGATTATTGGTGCGAAGGAATCCTTCGCTCTCCCATGTTGCTTCATCCTTGGAGTAACTACTCCATAAAACCTTATAGCACCACAACGTATGGTGGCGTGTGGTTCGGTCCTTTATGTCGATGATCTGAACCAGTCCCTCCTGAGGTGTGAGACCTGGTTTCAGTTCCTCGATGTTCCCTAGCTGAGTGGTGATTAAACACTTGAGACACTTCCTCAGCTGAGAATTATGGAAGAAGTCATACACCGGGGAATATTGTTGGTAATTCCAGCCGGTATGCAACGGAGCTACATCTTTCCAAGACCTGGAATGGACCGATGAATCGGGGTGAATAGAAACCTTAACAAGTGAAACCCGTCCAAAAATTTACTTTCCAAATTCCGGATTACGGGGTACGACAATTCTTTCTTAAACCACAGGATGTCGTCTCTGTCTTTCCGGAAACATTTCAACTCCCCACTATCTATATGTCTCCGCAAATGTGACATGCCCCTGTCCTGTTTTTGGGTTGCCACCCTTTTTTTCACGGATGGTGGGGATAAAAGCTAAATTGTAGAGAGCTCTAGGGGGAACCACACGTAATAGTGGCTCGCTCTCTCCAAATGGCGTGATGGTCAGATCGTTGACGTGTGACTTGCAGCTTAACGCATTTGCCACTACGTTTGCCTTGCCCGGATGATAATGGATCTCTATTTCGTAATCCTTTATCGATTCTAACCATCTTTGCTGGCTTGGCAATCTTCGAGAAGTTCAGGATGAACTTCCGATAATGTCCCATGAGTCCGAGGACACTCCGTACCTCGTGAACAGTTCTCGGGCATTTTGAATGCAGCACTTGTGTGACCTTACTCGGGCCTACAGCGATGCCCTTCGCTGAGACAATATGCCCGAGAAAAAGTACTTTTGATATCTAGAATTCGCACTTGCTGAGTTTCGCGTATAGCTTGTGATCCCGCAGCCTTTGCAAGACTATACACAGGTGCTTCTCGTGTTCTTCCTCCGACTTGGAATAAACCAGCAGGTCGTCGATGAAGGCCACGACAAACTTTTCCAGCTCCGGCATGAATACCAAGTTCATTAAATACATGAAGTGAGCTGGAGCATTGGTGGAACCAAGGAACATGACAAGGTACTCATAAATACCGTACCTCATCAAAAAGCTGTCTTTAGAATATCCTCAGCCCGCATCTTAATCTGATGGTACCCTGATCTTAAATCCATTGTGGAAAAGGTCTTTGCTTCGACCAACTGATCAAACAATACGTCGATCTGTGGTAACGGGCACTGGTTCTTGATTGCCACATTGTTAAGAAGACGAGCACTACACAAAGTCGTAGTGTTTCATGCTTCTCCTTTGCAAACAATGCTGAATACCCCAAGGTAACGACTCAGTCGTATAAAACCTTTGCTCATAGGGTTATTTAGCGGTGTCTTCCACTCTGCCCATCCATTGGGTGCCATTTTGTACGGCCTTCGCAAACTCGGTGGTGTTCCCGGCGCAAGTTTCATCTTGGACTCTACGTCCCTTTCGGGCGGTATGCCCGGTAATAATTGGGAAACACCCCTGAAATCTACGTACCACCGGACTGCCCTCTATCTAAACAGTTTTCAAGTGGTTCAATATTGCAATCTGTGCCGTGGGAAGTTTGAGCTTAACGGTTCGAAAAATGATGTTGTGAACCGCTCTGTGGTAATTTAACCACGACATCCCCAAAATAATGTTGTCCTTCAGACCCCAAGAATAAGAAGGGTCATGGGTTATAGTCTAACCCGCAAACAAAGAGGTGCTCGGAAAACACCATCACTTCTTGTAATGCTGCCCCGGCGAAGATATGAGGTATTACCTCTTTGTAAAAGTGGTTTGGAGCTGATGTTGAGCCACAAAAGATGGACTAACAAAGTTAGGTGTGGCACCTAAGTCCAAGAGAATTAATACCGGTAGCCGATTCAGAGAAACATCTCTGCTAACACGGCTTCTCCTTCTGGAACATCATACCTCACTGTGTAGTGAATGTTGCCCCTTGTCTGCCCTCTTTTCTGCAGATATAGTTACGGATCTGATCATTGAAAGTATGATGATCCGCAACCTTGAATTTCCTCCATACAATACCTAGCATAATAGCCCATCCGACCACAAGTAGAGCACAGATGTCTCTCCGGCTCTTCTCTAACTTGTGGTTGAAGCTAGATACATATAGCTGCAGCGATGGAGTACAAACCACCGTCTGATGCTGCTGCTCTGGAGGTGGTGCAAGTTTGTGGTACTTGACCAGCAATTAATCACTAAGGAGTTAATAGTACAGGGGCCTACATATCATCGAATGGCGTTCGGGACACCAACAGGTGCTTTTGGGGCACATAACTTGTACTAGCCTGCACGATATCACTCATTTTTCCTCCTTTGTACAGAACAGACCTTGATGCACTAAATCTACACTTTGATCCAGTTAGAAGCATTTTCATCACTCAGGTTGTATACTGAAGTTAGAGTTAGCTCCAATATCTTTCCAACGAGTATTCACATGCTTCTATATCACTTCTGGATCAAGAGTTATGATTTTTCAACTTTGACAGAATTCCTGGATAAAATTTGCCAGCATCTCCTTTGTATGTGGCTGGTTTTATCACAGTTGTATATGCAAATACAATAGGAATCTGAACAAACATTGAACTACAACAATGTTTCTTATCTCACAACCTTTCTAACGGTGTGACATATGACCCTTAAGGATTTTTCTACACAATATTATACGTGTTTTACAGAAACATCCAGGGAGATTTGCATCTGTCCTGTTTTCTGAACAGTTTGCATTCAACTGGACATTCAACCAATTTGGCGTGTGATGTTGCTCTGGAGTTCTACAAAGAAGTTGTAGAGCAATTAAAAACCTTTCCAGAACTGTATCATACACCTCCATTGGGTCAATCTTTTCAGAGTTATGCTCTATTTACAGAGAGTTTACAGAGAGCGTTTGCTCTGCCCTGTTTTCTTGTCAGTTTCAATCTACTGCATTTTTCGATTGGTTAAGGGTTGAAACACCTCTGGACCTCAACAGAAAAGTTGTTAAGCTCTTCCAATGCTTTCCAGAAATGTATCATATCACCCCAACCTCGAAACAACTCAACCTCTAACCTCTGATTAACTTCAGCCTTGATTCAGCTGAAAACAGAGTGCTCTGTCCTTAACAACCTATAAGTTGAAAACTTGTTTAATTTGAATATCCTGATTAGGGGAAGGAGTTACATCAAGTTTTATTGCTCTGGAGCAAAACTTTCAAGTTTTACAATGAATTTATTCATTTAGTGGGGTGTGACGTCGATGCGTCACCAAATCATGTCGGTACTACGTCCTAACAAAGAAAAACCTATACCGGACTTAGCCAGTTCCGTTAGTTCAGTGGCACTAAGCGTCACTCGCACACGGATGCTACACGTCTACCGTTTCGTGGTCATACTACCTGCAGAAACTCAAACAATCGTCAGACTCGGCTGCACACCGAGCCCGGTATCCATACAGTTCGTACACCCGGCCGTCATCACTCGCCCGGATGTGCTCAAGCCAAACACGCCTTGAGTTACGTGTTCACGTTTCAGACCACGTGACGGTGTCTCCCAAATTGCACCACGCACGCCAGGGACAGACGTTGCTCGAATACCCCAAACGACATGAAGAGTCGTAGAGGATACTAAAGCCGTTCAGGTTACCTGCCACCCGTGGAGCTCCACCCTTCAGCTTGTGCGCACTGGTGGACAGCGCTTACGTGCACTCCCAAGACATAAACGTCCCGAGATGCACGATTTTCCGACATAGTGAAATAGGTTAGTATGCCACTTTCTATACACTAATAACATCTTTATACGGGCTACTAACTCGTTCCTCACTGGATTTTTGAAAAAGATGAACTTTTTAGTGCGTTAAACCTCAAGCGAGCTCTGATACCAGCGCTCACATGACCCCACGGTCTTGTCGAGCTTGGATCACGCTGAGGGGTGCTGCGTTGCACAGCACTGGATAACACACATCAAAGGTACAAAGCGGAAGCAAAACTTTTATTACATAAAGTGGTTTATGAACATTTGTACATAAAAATAAGTCCAGTCTACACTCACGGGCGTAGACTACGCATCAAGTTCACGTTCAGCCCGTTAACGTGTCCTTGCTAGCACACACGCAGACTAACACGGCGGCGTGCACGACTCCCACTCGACAGGGTTCCCCTCCGGGGGTTCCGTCTCTTCTTCGGGAGTCCCTTCCTCATAGAACCCTGCAAAAGCTTCAAACACAAGCAGTGAGCATGAAGGCTCAACAAGACTGACCCGTCTCTCCTAAGCATGGAACTTCTACATGAGGGTAGATATGTTTCATGAGGAAAAAGAAATCATCTGCAAGGACTCGCCTAATTAGTGGAACCTTACTTTCAAGTTTTAGCAGCAGGTTGTGGAGAACCTTACGCTAAGGCACATGAGAGAGCCGCAATCAAACAAGAAACGTATTTCTCTCATGTACATTGCCCAAAGTTGAAAAGAACTTTAGTTAGCTCTAAACTATAACAAATCATTAGCAATCAAGTCCATCTTTCAATCAGCAACATTTTAACATGCAACTAGCCTGTTCTTTACACCTGCAACTAACAAGTGTTACTCACTGACCGCGAGGGATGGCGATTATAATCAATTTACACCTGCAGGGTTACCTGAACAACCCGTCACGTACCCCCGTACTCGATGTTGCCTACAGCAACCATCACGGACGTCGTACGCAACTACCTTTCACCCGATAGCCAAATGTTGAACCGGTCCAATCGTCCCGAGCAAGAGGTCTCTGCACGTGCATCTCAGAGCCGCCAGCCCATTTACACCTCGAGCTCTCAACCTACCCTATGAACGACCAACTATGCCTCAACACCCAGCTACCCGAGTTACATCGGTTTCCCGGTTCCCATATAGCCGGTAGGTCTTCGGTAGTGTTCTAGCTTGTTCAACAGGCCCGCACACGGCTTGGTCCTCAATCAACATAAGTGGAACTACAGCACACAGGCCCCGAAGTCCTGCTGCCCTTACCCTCTGCTCGGTCTCATCTTTCTTGCCATGTGTATCATGTGCTATCTCTACCTGAGTCGAGTGCCTCTAGCCTATGCTCGCGAGTAGTTCCAACTACTTGACTTGTACCGAATCCTACCCTAACTTAGCTTTGCAGTAGCTAACGGGGTTTACAATCCTAAACCCAACCCATGGTTTTCTTGGCTATGCAATTGGGTTTCCAAACAAGACTCTAATGCAAGGAATCATAATACTCAAGTAAGTGCTCAAAACAATAAAAATTTGTAAATAGGTTAATGCAAACTGGAGCTTGCCTGCTTTGTAGGGTAGTAGTATATAATAGAAGTTAGTGATCTTCAATCCCTTGATCTTTCCGAACTTGCTCAACTGATCCACATGTCAAGGGATAGCTCCGTCGATGTCCTTCATCGTGAACCCTCTCGACATGTATATGCATAGTATTTTATAATGTAATTCAAAGGCTTAGAGAATAAAACTTCTTAAGAACAGAGGTTGTCTAGAGATCCTAGGATGAAGTAGTTGCCTCTGTGTGCAAAGAACTCAAAGAAACTAAATCTACCTTAGATGTTTCATTACATCTCTAGCCAAGTGTCTAGGGACATATAGAATGAGCTCTAATGAATTGGACATAACTAAAGATCCTGATCTCAAATGACTTCGAAATTTTTACAGGAAGTCATATATTACACAGGGACTTAGCTTGCTAAATTGCAGCTAAAGTGAAAGGACATTGTGTCTCCCACAATCTCCACACTAACCCCCATGTTGTTCTTCACATCCAATAGAAAGGAAGACAAGGACAGGGAGACTCAAGGCTCAATTTGAGCTGAAAATTTGCATGTGAATTCCTGGTCACATGAAAGTGCTCTGGACCAGAACTGAACACCTTTCATTGAGTGTTTTATTCAGAACAATTCCTTAAGCAATTAAGCACAAAGAAATTAATTCTGAATTAGCTCACATGTTCATGCCCAACTTAGTGAACTACAATTTCAATTATAGTTCATAGAGTCTGCATGAATTTTACTAGGGTTTTTGGAACTAATAATTGCCCAGAATTGAATTTCCAAATTTTGGAAATTTTCTGAAAATATTTCTGTATTCATTTGGATATAGCAACTTAAAATCTGAACTTTTCCTGATCAAATCAACTCCTAATGAGCTGAAACTTTTACAGGAGTCTAGTAACACCCTAAAGAATATTGTGGCAAAAATTTAGAATTTTTGGATGAACCAAACTCCCTCTAAAATTCTTTTGCTGAAAAGATTTAAATAATTTTCCAGAATTGAATAAGGACTTTCATACAAATTGGGTTGCATATTTGGATAGAGTTTGTCAACCTGAATCTAAACCAATTTGAATCACTAAATTTGGAGGTTTTCACACAAGGATATGAGCTGCACAAGAATTGGGGACAATCTGAAAAATGAGCTCTGTCCTATTTTCCAATTTTCAGAGACATAAGGAATTAATACCACATTTGACCAAGCAAATGAGGCCCAATGCCTCTGAAATTTTTACTGGAGTTCTAGTATTTTTGGAAGAACTTCCTGCCCAAATTTGAGGATTTTCCAACATACATAACTCCTGGAATAAATCCCACAAAATTTCCCTTATGTGAATTAATGAGCCAAATCAAGGGATTTTCATAAATATTGGTCGGCATCCTTGGATAGTACTCTCTGAGAGGAATCCAACAAAATTTGTTTCACAATTTTGGACATTCCTACACAAAGTTGTGGCTCTTCAAAGATTGAACTGGAAACTGAAAACCCTAAAATGTTTAAAACGCTGACAGTGGGTCCGAGCTACGTGTCACTCACTGGCACAAAGACACACGGGGCCACACGTTTGCATACGCGCAGTCGCACCGGACCCAACCGCCACATAAGATCAGGGTTTTAAACTTTCTCTCACTGATGACTGGGCCTGCCAACCTCTTCTTCAACCTCGGGTCAGTTCCCGCGCCCGGGTGCCCGCGCCGCCGCCCTCGCCGGAGATCGCCGGAAACCAATCTCCCGGCCTCTGCCCGAGCCCTTGCTCGCCGCCAGGGCCTAACCTGCCACGCTGAGCACGATGCTGAGGTTTCCCCGAGCCGGCGAAGCCTCTACGGTAGCTAGCCGCGATGCGGCAGCTCGGCACATCATCGGCGACGTCGGCCAGCCATCCTACCGCGCTAACAGTTCGGCAAAACGGTGCTACGGCACCAGTGAACGATGGGGGAGCTCGACCTAGCCTCGAAAACGTTTGGGGACGATGGCAAATCTGCTTTCACCTTGCGACCGCGGTCCCCCGGTTCGGTTGCCGGTAGAAAACCACGAAATACTCGCTCTAGGTGCAGTTTGAGGCTAGAACCGTGAAGAGCAAAGGATCGCCTACCACTTTGGGCCCTCTGTGCAAACTTTGACGGACTAAGAATAAGAATTGAGGTGGAATTTGCGGTTACCATGCCGGGAGGTCGATTCGGGTACGCCGGAGAAAATTTTCCAAATTCTCTCGTGGTGCTTCATGACATGGCCTGAGGTTGGGAGGAGAGCAGAACGGTACCTTGACGCGTCCCGGGGCGCTGGTGCTCGGTCGTGACAAGCATCGGGTTAAGCTATCCACGAACGCCTCCTCATCAGCTCTTGTTCGGCTTCCGCGTGGTCGCGGTGCTCCCGGGGTTGGAGAGCCGATCATCGGCCGGGGGTGCGTCGAGGAGGGAGAGGGAGCTGCGCCGGTGCTATTTGGCTACTGACTAGCTGCTGCTCGCGCCCGTTTGAGCTGGCTGCCGATCGATCGGTGATGGCGGCAGTGTGTTCGCTCGGCTCTGCGTGAGGGAGAGGAAGAGCCTCTGTGCTCTGTCCGTGAGCATAGGGATAACACGTTATGGATGGATGAGGGCGCTGAGGGGGGCTGTATCGGCGTTGGAGTCGGTTGCGGGGCGGTCGACCAGCTGCCGGTGTGCTGTCGCCAGCAACTGCTGTCGATCTCCCGAAGGCAGCAAAACAGAGACCCAATTCCTCTGCAGAGATACTTTGATACATATGACAAGTGGGTCCCATCCCCCCTTATCTCCCCCAAAATATCCCAACAATTTGCAAATGATGAAATTAAACTGTGTGGAGTTGAAAACTAAACTGCATTTGAATAATTGGGCACAATTCATTCAAATTCAAATAGGTATTTTAATTCATTGCGCATTTAGGTCTATTTGGAAAAATGGGTAGCAAATATCTTCAAAAATTCATGAGACTTTGCCTACCCCTTAATTTGGACCTAAAGAATTCAAATATGAAACCTGATCCTTGATTTGGCTGTCGCAAATGAGATTTTTAATACAACAGTTTAGAAAACTATTGTGTTAATCTCATTTGGATTTTTGAGTGGAACCAACTTGCTCCAAAATCTGAATTTAGCTCTCTCACACATATGGATACTTCCCTACTTGGTTTCAAATTCCTTTTTATTCCATGTTTTCAAATAACCATTGAACTTGTGTGAAGGGAGCTTTCATGTGTATTATCACATGTGAAAAAGTTCAAACAAGTCCCATTTTTCCTACATATGAACTAACTTTGTGCAAACACAATTTTCTTTGTGTTCATATTTTTGGGACCTTTACAGCTGCTTTACTTGGTTATATTGGGATTAATTCATCTAGAAATAGTTGTTGTTTTACCGTGTTTGTGAAACAAAATTTGCTTGCTGCAATGAGCCTTTTTATTCCATACCTTGTGATAAGCTACATGTCATACTTTTCCCGCACTTGCTGAGTACGACATGTACTCACCCTTGCATTATCACATAAACATCATCAACAGGAGAAGAGTACTTCGAGGACCATGTGGAGTATTAGGCGTGCGGACTACCGTCAACATGCCTGTGGAGTTGAAGATGGAGCCTGCTGCTATTTAGTTATTTCCGCTGTCGTTTAGAGACTTCCGCTGCAAGAATAAGTTAGAGATTCTTGAGTGAGACAATGAGTCGATGTAATAAAGTACTTAAACACTATTGTTCGTAGTTATATTCTGAATTCAGTTTGTGGATTACATGTTTATGTGTGATGAACATCCTGGGCACACATATGCATTAACTTGGTTCTGTTTTCGGAACCGGGTGTCACAGATTAGTACCAGAGCCACGTTGACCGTAGGACGCAAGCCTAGGTAAAATGGACACTCTAAAACACATAGGGACACCCCTCTGAACCGCTATTTTCGAAAATTGCTTGGTCCTGCACTTTTCTTGTCAAATCAGCCACCGCAAAGAGCTATTTTAAGCCCCTCTTTTCTCTTCTTTTGGACAGCAACGCCTTTGCCTTCTTGCTCCATAGTTTCTGAAGTTTTGGAGTTATTTCTTCCTTCTCTAAAGTTTCTCATGTCTTATATATAGATGCCGGTGACCAGGAGCACAGCACGCATAAGAGCTCGTCCACCACCACGTGGGAGTGCTCTTAACCCCATTGAGGTGTCCGATGGACCGTATTAGGAGGAAGTGAAGACGGAACCTCATGATGAAGATGAAGTCAATAGCTCTATGCATGAGGAAGAGGATCCGGAAGAGGTGGAACCATTTGAGGAAGATATGGAGGATGATCCATAAGAACAGCATTGGTACGCACCTCAGGAGGAGTTTCACGCGGCCTTACACCCCGTGGAGCCTCATGAAACTATGACGGGAGAAGATGATCCCGAGGAGGAGCCACCCCTTGCTGAGACCAATAATGAAGGTGATGAATGGTCCAACCATTCAGTTCAAGAATTTTGGTCCGATGGAATGGAAGGAGGACACACATCCAGGGAGCTCAAAGAATTTCTGGATTGCTGCAGCTTATACCCGGAATATCTTCTCAAGAAAGTCCCTCATCGCGGACATGAAGAGTGGAAGGATGATGTAACCATCCTATCCAATGGTAGGGTTGTCACTTGGCACTTATCATCCACATGGAGAGCTATAAGGACAGAAGCTATCGATGATGCTGCATGGGAAGCACTCACCGGACTGTGCCACGCCTTCCATGAGTAGCTTGAGGGCACCACTTTTGAGCTGCACCCGTGTCGGAAGAGTGGCACAAGGGAGATCGTTGGACCCCATGTAACAGCCCTTTCTAACCCACAAGCTGCTGATAATTCACAAAGGTTGCTTGTGGAGTTAGGAAACCGCTATGCAAGCGCACAAGAAGAGATCCGTTACCTCCGCAAGAAGCTGTATTTGCTGGAGAAACAAGAGGGGACCCGTGCCAACGTAGGAGCAAATGGAGCACCAGTGTCATCTAACCTACATGGACTGCCGACTCACCATGGTGTGCGCCCATGTATGGACCACCCCCATCACACGGCGAGAAAAGAACCGGTTCTCACGATTAAGTTTAGGTTTCCATTGAATATAGCTGTAATAGAAATGTTAAGATCGTGGTAGCTTGAACAAGAGTGGCGTGCTGAACCTTTGTGATGATTGCTTGTGTTTGTGTGCTTGGTGTGAGTTATAGCACGCTTCGGCGAATGTCCATATCCACACATAGTAGAGAGATGTGATATGCTTCGACATGTGTTCACATCCTCATATAGGCTGAAATTAATAAAAGAAGTTGCTTAGTTCATACACCTTGATGCATATAGTTAGGAAATCGCTTCTTTCAAATCTGAATTCTAGCTCCTACAAATATAGTATGTCTGAAAGTAAGCCTTAAAATAAGGGGGGTAGACTTTCTTGCCAACTTTATTATCTTGGATTCCCAAGGGATTGACATAATACTTGGAATGGATTGGTTAAGCAAGCACAACGGAGTGATTCAATTTGCTGAGAGGAGCGTACAGTTGACAAATGAGCACGACACTCGTATTGAGTTCGAGTCAGCCCAACCGGCAACCGAGAAGGCAGTGCTGAACCACGTCAAAGAAGCAACATTGGAAAGCATTCCTGTGGTTCAAGAATTTTCAGATGTGTTTCCGAAAGAACTTCCAGGTATGCCACCCGACCGGAACAATGAATTTGCCATTGATTTAGTACCCGGAACTGCAACTATAGCAAAAAGGCCATATAGGATGCCCGCTAATGAACTATTGGAACTTAAGAAGCAAATTCATGAGCAGCTAGAAAAGGGTTTTATACGCCCAAGCTCATCACCATGGGGAGCCCCCGTGCTCTTCGTAGACAAGAAGGATGGGACACAAAGGATGTGTGTGGTTAGGTCTCTCAATGAGGTGACGATCAAGAATAAATAACTGCTGCCCCGTATAGAGGACCTGTTCGACCAAATGAAAGGTGCTCGAATTTTCTCCAAGATTGATCTTCGGTCAGGACACTTCCAGATGAAGATTAAGCCCTCCGACATACCCAAGACCGCATTTCGAACACGGTATGGATCGTATGAATATACCGTTATGTCTTTTGGATTAACGAATGCACCCGCATACTTTATGTACCTCATGAATAAGGTCTTCATGGAGTACTTGGACAAGTTCGTCATGGTTTTCATCGACGACATCATGGTGTATTTGAAGAGCGAGGAAGAACACGAAGAACACTTGAGGTTAACATTGTAGAAACTGTGAGAGCATCAATTGTATGCTAAGTTCAGCAAGTGTCAATTTTGGATAAAGGAGATATCGTTCCTAGGCCACATCATATCCAAGGGAGGAGTATCGGTTGATCCCGGAAAAGTAGGAGATGTTTTGAAGTGGAATCAACTGCAGAATGTGAGAGATATTCGGAGTTTCCTTGGGATAGCTGGATACTACCGCCGGTTCATCAAGGATTTCTCCAAAATAGCGAAGCCTATGACTGAATTGCTAATGAAGGGGAAAGCATTTCAGTAGACACCAGCGTGTAAAGAAAGCTTTGAAGAACTAAATAACAGATTAACAACAGCGCCGGTTTTGTTATTGCCGGACATGAGCAAGAGTTTCGACATATATTGTGACGCATCAAGACAAGGGCTTGGATGTGTGCTCATGCAAGAAGGAAAAGGGGTAGCCTATGCATCGAGACAACTAAAGAAACATGAGCTGAATTACCCCACACATGACTTGGAACTTGCAGCCGTGGTACATGCCTTGAAGATTTGGAGGCATTATATCCTTGGCCACCGATGTGAGATCTATACGCATCACAAAAGCCTCAAGTATATATTCACGCAAACGGACTTGAATTTGAGGCAACATCGATGGTTGGAAATTATCAAGGATTATGATGTTGGAATCAACTATTACCCCAGAAAGGCCAATGTAGTAGCTGATGCGTTGAACCGAAAGGGAACATGTCACCAACTCACGGTTGGGGAGCTGCCACCCGAGCTGCACAAGGAGTTTGAACGGTTACATCTCGGGTTCTTGAATGAGATGGAGGTGATCGAACTGAACTCCTCGCTAGAACAAGAGATACGAGATGGCCAAGAAACGGATGAGGAAATCAAAGAAATCAAGGAAAGAATCCTACAAGGCATAGAAAAAGATTTCAAGGAAGACGAGAAAGGCACGCTTTGGTTAGGAAAAAGGATTCGTGTGCCTAACGTGAAGCACATCCGCGACATGATATTAAAGGACGCACATGACTCACCTTATTCCGTACATCCTGGCTGTACAAAGATGTACAAGGACCTGAAAACTTGCTATTTAAGTTATTGTGGACCGGTTGACGAAAACGGCCCATTTCCATCCTGTTAGAACCACGTACCGCGTCGCACAACTAGCCGAGCTGTATATGGAGCAAATCAGGTGTTGCCATGGAGTTCCGAAGAGGATAGTTTCAAATCAGGGTTCTCAATTTACCTCTAGGTTCTGGAAGAAGCTGCTGAAGCCATGGCTACACGACTGAATTTCAGCTCCGCTTATCACCTGCAAACCGACGGGCAAACTGAGAGGACAAATCAAATTTGGGAAGACATGTTGAGAGCTTGCGCCTTGAAACATGGGCGTAGTTGTGATAGGAGCTTGCCGTACGCTGAATTCTCGTACAACAACAGTTACCATGCCAGCTTGAAGATGTCACCTTTCGAAGCATTGTATGGTAGAAGGTGTAAAATGCCGCTGTTTTGGAATGAGACTGGAGAGGGTCAAGTGTTTGGACCCGAAGTGCTGCAAGACGCCGAGAATCAAGTCCAAACAATACGAGAGAACTTGAAGGCTGCTCACTCACGACAAAAAGGTTATGTGGAGAATAGGCGAAGAAAATTGACCTTCGAGGTGGGAGACTTCGTGTATCTTAAAGTATCGCCTATCCGAGGCCAACGACGGTTCAACTTCAAGGGAAAGTTAGCACCTCGCTACATCGGGCCATTCAAGATTTTGGGCAAGCGAGGAGAAGTAGCCTATCAACTAGAGCTGCCAACGCAACTCTCTGACGTGCGCGACGTGTTTCACGTATCCCAACTCAAAGAATGCTTAAGAGTACCGGAAGAACAAGTACCGATGGATGAGCTCGAGCTTCCAGAGGATCTGACCTACGCGGAGCAACCCGTCAAAAGTTTGGACATGAAGGAAAGGGTCCCGAGGAACAAAGTGATCCGTTGGTGCAAGGTACAATGGAGCCATTACACGGAAGCCAAAACTACATGGGAGCGTGAGGAAGACCTCAAGGCAGAATTCCCTCATCTATTCTCCACTCTATCAATTCTCGAGGGCGAGATTCAGTTTAAGGGGGTAGGTTTGTAACACCCTCAAATTCATTTCCATGCATTGCATACATTTTTGATGTAGAGAAAAATTATAAAATAAGTATAAATGGAGAAAGAACTATAGAATGGAGAAAGAACTATAGAAATGGAGAAAGAACCATAGAAATGGAGAAAATAACCATAGAAATAAAGAAAGGACCGTAGAAATGGAGGAAGGAACCATAGAAACGGAGAAGGGCATATAGAAATGGAGAAATGGAACATAGAAATGGAGAGGGGAATGTAGAAATGGAGAGTGGGACATAGAAATGGAGAGGGGAATGTAGAAATGGAGTAAGTGACATAGAAATGGTGGGGAATGGGAAAAAGATAGCTGAAATGAGACAATTCCAATTTCCCTAAATTTTCCCCCAAATCTCCAAATTCCC
Source organism: Neostapfia colusana (assembly GCA_030760725.1). Lineage (NCBI taxonomy): Eukaryota > Viridiplantae > Streptophyta > Magnoliopsida > Poales > Poaceae > Neostapfia > Neostapfia colusana. The sequence continues at coordinate 54,911,802 of JASWHV010000014.1, read as the reverse complement.
CAATCCCCCAAAAAAGGGGATTTTCCCCACATTGCTGCCGCACCAAATTAATTGGGGAAAAGTTTGTTAGGATTTTGCTCCAATTGGATTAGGATTCTCCCCCTCCCCCCTTATAAATAGAACCCAACCCCCCCCCCCTTGGCCGCAGCCCCCCTCCCGCTCTCCCCCACAAGTCGGCGACTTGAAGGCCCTAGCCCCCAACTCGCCGAGTTGGACCCCCCCTCGCCAGAGTTCAGCCGGCGGTGAGCCCCGCCGGCGAGCCCCGCCGACGAGCCCCACCATCGAGCCCCACCGGCGAGCCCCGTCGTCGAGCCCCGTCGTTCAGCCCCGCCGACTAGCCCCGTCATGCCTCGCCGGAAAAGAGCCGACAATCTGTCCTGCCCTAATCATCCATAGAAAAATTCCCTGCTGCTGCCATTGCTAGGAGGAAGGCCCTGCCACCATAAGGAAGTGAGGTAGGTCCTCGTTATCCATCTTACGATGTCGTCGCTGTTTCTTCGCATCCGTTTTCTTCGCCCTCTTCGAACAGAAATTTTTTCGTGCGGACAGATCATGTTTTGATCGGTTTTTGACAGTGGAATTGATCTACATCTTGAGCCTAGATCATCACCACATCCACACTTCATTCAAGCACCCTTTTTCATCATAAAACACCATGAAAGCCCGTTAAAACATGCAAAACACGTACAAACTGGATTAATAAAACAGCACCATAGGATTTACATTCATCTATCCCATTGCATCTTAAGTAAAGTTTGTGCATGATATTTGATTGCTGTAAATTTTGTATGTGCGTGATCGTGAGTAGAAGAACAAGCTCAAGAGGCTATCTACGAGGAACTACAGCACAAAGACTTCGAGACGCTTGAGCAACAAGAACCACGGGAGCAAGGCAAGTGCCCCTTGACCATATTGATCCCGTGTTTTGAAACTGTTTTGTTTGCGAAAACTCGTATGCCTGAGTCAACTTGATGGGACATCCTTTTATAGGAGTTTACTAGTTTTGTTCACCATCCTTGTCTCCGGGAAAGTTGATGAGTCTTGTATGGTCGTTTTTCCTTTTTGCTTCACTTAGTGTACACGATACGGTAAGCTGAAATAAAACATGTCTAGCTACTGCACTCATATGAATAATGATGATGAGAACTTGATGATGCTAATGAGCATGGAATCCGGGAGATCTAGGCAAGCTTGGTTCGTGGATGTTGCTGTGAGATGGTGGTTTACTTGCCATAGATCTAAGGACCGGTTCATGCAAGAATATGCCAGGAAAATAGTGCCACCACAAGGCCAAATATGGGTGCGGCTTAGCTGATTAATTAGGTGTGTCGCTAGCTTGTTATGGACCGTAGATGGCGCGGGGAATGGGAGTCGAGGAGGACTGCCCTGGGAACTGCTTGGCACAAGAGGGGGCCCGTGGGTGGGAGAATGGTGATTCGAGCCTGCCGCTGAAACCTCACTGAGTCCATACATCTAATAGCCCCTTTGTAAAGGCTATTTTGTGATCTCTTGGCCATATACCGACGGTTGTGTACTGGTATAATGGAGATTCTGCAGTCGCCGATGTGTGACGAAATCACGAATTTGTAGGTAAAGTGGTGCCACCTCTGCAGAGTGTAAAACTATCATGATAGCCGTGCTTCCGGTCACAAGCACCTGGCCAACTTCCATGATTAGAGGGAAAACTTGGTATGGTTATTCGGTATGGTTATGGTATGGTCATTGGGATTGGTTTTGGGATTGTTTTGAGTCATGACAATGAGTTTGGCTTCGGCTATATGAATATGAGATGGTTATGAATATTTATGAGCATGAGATGAACTTGAGAAAGATTAATGGCTGGATGAGACTTGATAAATGGTGAATTATGATGCAAGAATGTTGCTGCTTTACTTGGTTATATTGGGATTAATTCATCTAGAAATAGTTGCTGTTTTACCATGTTTGTGAAATAAAATTTGCTTGCTGCAATGAGCCTGTTTTATTTCATACCTTGTTATAAGCTACATGTCATACTTTTCCCGCACTTGATGAGTACGACATGTACTCACCCTTGCATTATCACATAAACATCAGCAACAGGAGAAGAGTACTTCGAGGACCATATGGAGTAATAGGCGTGCGGACTACCGTCAACATGCCGTTGTCGTTGAAGATGGAGCCTGCTGCTATTTAGTTATTTCTGCTGTCGTTTAGAGACTTCCGCTGCAAGAATAAGTTAGAGATTCATGAGTGAGACAATGAGTCGATGTAATAAAGTTCTTAAACACCATTTATTCATGGTTATATTCTGAATTCAGTTTGTGGATTACTTGTGTATGTGTGTTGAACATCTTGGGCAAACATATTCATTAACTTGGTTCTGTTTTTGGAACCGGTGTCACACACATGTACTCTCAGTCCTAACTATGCAAATGAGAAGACATCCAGCCCGCGGACGCTTCTTACTAGCTTCAACAAAAGTGAATGCAGCGGCAATGTTTCCATTGAGTTTCTGATGTCTCACCGAACAACCATCTTCATAGCAAATTTTATATAACCTGCAAAACACTAAAGATGCAACCGTGAGCACAATGGCTCAGGAAGAAACTTAACCGACAGTACTAAACATGGAACTCTACATGCAGGGATTAATAATATAGGTAAAAGATGTTGCAATAAAGACACGCCTACATGTTAATCCTTACTTTCAGTTTTACAGCAGCAGATTAATATGCCTTAGGCAGCCCTCACATCGGAAGTTCACAATTAAACAAGAAACGCTTTTCACCGATGTGGTTATGCCCAAAGTGGAAGATAAACATAGTGAGCTCTACAGCTATAGCATACATGGTTTTCAATACAATGAACTTAAGAACTTTGCCACAACAATGATTCATCTCACTTCATCTGGAACTATTTACTACGTAACAACTCAGGGAACAAGTGGTACTCATATAACCGTGAGGGACGGTGATTCGAATCAGGACACAACCGGAACACATGATACATACACCCGCCTCTAAAGACTCACACAAGAGCTCTTTCTTACGTTGTATGCAGCAACCTTTCACCCGTCACTCCAATGCCGAACCAGTTCTACCGACCCATCAGAAGGGCCACTACCCGGAACACGTCGAAGTTGCTCCGCTAGTGGGTTTACACCTCTGACACCAACCCCCAAAAGAACGGCGGTATAAGTTTCAACACGAGAGTACCCGAGTTACATCGGTTTCCTGTACCTCATAAGTCCAGTATGCATCCGGTACTGTTCAAACTTGCTCAACAGGCGGCATACGTATCGGTCCATAACCGACACAAACAGAGCTATGGCAACACAGGCCCAGCGTCCTGCTGCTCCTACTCTCTGCCCGGTCTCATTTTCCATTACAGGAATTTCATTCTCTAGAATGATACCCTGTTGAACCAAAATCCTAGCCTCGGGAGTAGCTTCCAACTACCCGACTTGTACCAATTCCTATGCAACTTAAGACAAGCAAAAACTACATGAAGGTAACCTGTTCTACCCTTCAACTCCAAGGTTTGTGGGTCATACATTTGGAGTATCAATCACCCTTGACCTAATGCACAATACATACTAGACCAATGAAAGTGATACAAAGTAAAATATAACTAAAACTGTTAACAGCAAACCGGGGCTTGCCTTATGTTGCTGCAGGTTTAATCCTAAATTTATGTCAGCAGCTTGGCGACGATTTAAGCCTCAACTTGCTGCTCCGTGTCCCAAGCTGATTTCGACAGCCAAACTGCCGTACAGCATCCCTAGTGCTTGTAGAACATGGAATGCAAACCAATTCTTGCAGCAAACGGTGGGAAGAGGGCGGTCACCGGAGGACTGACCCTTTTTGCCGCCGGCGGTGAATTCTCGTCGCCAGGGGCGTCAGGTGACCGGTTTGATGCGTGCTTTGGGTTGCTGTGGATTGCTGTGGATTGAACCGCATGAGAGATGATCAACTCGTTTGGAGGAATTTCCCGATCTACTCACGCTCGGTTCATCACGTTCGCCGGCGCCAAAATGTAAATTCCAGCAAGCCGGCAGTGGGGATCAGAAAGGAGGGTTCAGGAGGATGATATAGACATCATGGCGCACCTTAGGGGGGTGTTGGTCATGTGGGAGAGGTGATGGACCGGCCGGGCGCTGTGGAACTGTGAGGCCGCGCCATTTTCTGTTTTTCGTAGGAAGAAAAGCTCGGCCGCATCAGAGGAAGGACGGGTACGAGTTGAAAACGTGTTGTGGATGTAGAGGACTCGCCGGCGCAGCTCCTAGATGGATCAACCGGGGGCTAGGGTGACCGGAGGCTGATCAGCGATGATCACAGAGGCGGGCGCACGGTGCCCTGTTTTCTCTAGTGAGCGCACGAGAGAGAGCGGTACTGAGCGGATTTGCTTGTGCGAGGAAGAAGAGGAACCGCGTGCACGGTGCCCGGTGTTCAACTAGCACAGAAGCAAATTCTTCCACTGTTGATTATGTTTCACTGACATGTGGGTCCCACCCCACATATACCTCTGATATTGACACAACCCCACGGTCTTGTCGAGCCAGGATCACGCTGAGGGGTGCTGCGTTGCACAACACCGTATAACACACATCAAAGGTACAAAGCGGAAGCAAAACTTTTATTACATAAAGTGGTCTATGAACATTTTTACATTAAAATAGGTCCAGTCTACACTCACGGACGTAGACTACGCATCAAGTTCATGTTCAGCCTGTGAACGTGTCCTTGCTAGCACACACGCACACTAACATGGCGGCGTGCACGACTCCCACTCGACAGGGTTCCCCTCCTGGGGTTCCGTCTCCTCTTCGGGAGTCCCATCCTCATAGAACCCTGCAAAAGCTTCAAACACAAGCAGTGAGCACGAAGGCTCAACAAGTCTGACCCGTCTCACCTGAACATGGAACTTCTACATGAGGGATGATGGGTACATGAGATAAAACCATTTGCAAAGGACTCGCCTAATTATTGAAACCTTACTTTCAAGTTTTAGCAGCAGGTTGTGGAGAACCTTACGCTAAGGCACATGAGAGAGCCGCAATCAAACAGGAAACGCATTTCTCTCATGTACTTTTCCCAAAGTTGAAAGGAACATTAGTTAGCTCTAAACTACAACATATCATTAGCAATCAAGTGCATCTTTCAATCAGCAACATTTTAACATGTAACTAGCCTGTTCTTTCTACGTCATGGTACAGTGAACAAGTGGTACTCACTGACCGCGAGGGACGGCAATTATAATCGATTTACACCTGCAGGGTTACCCGAATAACCCGTCACGTACGCCCCTACTCGATGTTGCCTACAACAACCATCACGGACGCCGTACGCAACTACCTTTCACCCATCAGCCATATAGTGAACCGGTCCCATCGTCCCGAGCAAGAGGTCTCTGCACGCGCATCTCAGTGCCGCCAGCCGATTTACACCTCAAGCTCTCAACCTACCCTCTGAACGACGGGCAATGCCTCAATACCCAGCTACCCGAGTTACATCAGTTTCCCGGTTCCCATATAGCCTGTAGGTCTTCGGTACTGTTCTAGCTTGTTCAACAGGCCCGCACATGGCTCGGTCCTCAATCAACACAAGCGGAGCTATAGCACACAGGCCCCAAAGTCCTGCTGCCCTTACTCTCCGTTCGGTCTCATTTTTCTTGCCATGTGTATCATGTGTTATCTCTACCCGAGTCGAGTGCCTCTAGCCTATGCTCACGAGTAGTTCCAATGACTCGACTTTTACCGAATCCTACACTATCTTAGCATTGCAGTAGCTAACGGGGTTTGCAATCCTAAACCCAACCCATGGTTTTTCTTGGCTATGCAATTGGGTTTCCAAACAAGACTCTAATGCAAGGAATCATAATACTCGAGTAAGTGCTCAAAACAATAAAAATTTGTAAAAAGGTTAATGCAAACTGGAGCTTGCCTTGCTGCTCTTGGTCGTAGGCTAGCTGCTCCTCCAGAGTAACGAAGTCTAGGACTTCGGGTTCCTCCTCGACCTTAGCGACTACATGATATACAAGGATATATATTAATTTAAATGCATTTGATTGAATTTAATCTTGTGAAGTCTATAACTCTTACTAGACAGACCCAATGACTGTGAAACTTTTACTGTGGCTTGGTTACAACCTAAACAGAGACTTGGTCAAGTTTTAGTTGCAGCAAAGCTCATTTGAGCCCTCCACAATTAATTATGCACTTGACTTTAATTGAAGGCCTGTAGGGTGTTCTAAGGATTTTCATGAAACAAACAATGACTTTCTGAAAACTAGATTTTCAGAGGGTTCTAATGGAGTTGGTCTCACTCAATTTGAAGGTTTCTAGCTAAAGATATGAGCTAAACAATTTCAGGGAAAATTCTGAAAATGTTTCTGAACATTTTCTATTCTCTGGATCAGTTTCACTAATCACACCATTAGGTTGATCAAATGAGCCCAAATGGATCTGAAATTTCTATGGTAGTTCAGGGATATTTTGGTGAACATGCTAGCAAAATTTCAGAATTTTCCTCCAAGGGATTCTCCAGTTAAAATTCCAAACAGTTTAAACTTTGAGGAATTAATTCTGAAGAATTAAGGGTTTTCATGAAGTGAAACTTGATTTGCTGGAAATTTCTCAGAGAGCTGAATCCAACAAAATTTGGTTCACTCATTTGAAGTTCCCTAGCCCAAGTTATGAGGATTTGAAGTTTGAATGAAATCTGAAAATCGGGGAAAAAGTTTAAATCTGCCGGGGCCTGCGGGGACACGTGTTGGGCGTGGAGGCGACAGCACACTGAGGCCTACAGTGTTTTTGCGTGCCAGCACATCAGATCCCAGCCGCAGCCCGATCCCGATTTAAAATATCTGCCGCTGACAGCTGGGGTCCACCCCTTTCGTCTACCTCTCGCCGCCCGTGCTCTGCCGCCGGGATACCTCACCGGAGAGCTCGCCCGCAGCTTCTGTGGACCTCCAAACTTCACGATTTTGGCTGCCTCTGCCTACTTTCACTCGGGGAACAGGATTCCAGGCTCAGCTCGTCATGAAAATGGCCGGTGCCTGGTCGGCGACGAGCCGCCGCCTCGGGAAGACTTCTGCCGTGTCGGCCGACCTCCTTAGCACCCCAATCACTTGAGCAAACGGTCGGGAAGCATCAGTGGACCGTAGGGAAGGTCGGCATGAGCTTGAAGCAGCTCGGGGAAGGCCCGAAGTAGGCCCTCACCGTGCGCCCGATGCCTCCCGCATGCTCCGCCGTAGGTAAACTTCGAAATACGCCGGTTACAGAGGTTCTCAGACCAAAGGTTGTGAAGGTAACTTGTGCGCTACCGTGTCTAGTTTGTGTGAGAGCGGATTGAGGCCCTCTAATCCTTCCTAGAGTGGGGATTTGACAGAACCGCACCCGAAGGTCGGATTGCACCCCGAAAGGGGAAAACTGGAAATTCGCCGCCGGTGAGCAAGCACTCGGGCTGTGGCTCAGGGTTGAGCAGCACCGGTCACTAGCGTGTCCACGGGCGCCTTGGTTCGGGCGTGACAACCCCCCGGTTGGGCTGTCCACGGGAGCCCGAAGTGCGGCGGTTTTAGGTCACCGAATTGAACTCTCGGTATAACCGAGATCGATTGGTTTCAGATGAGTTCTAGCAATGGGGAAGAAGGAGGAGGGTTCCTAGTACCTTGCTGTAGCTCTGGAGGGGACGGGGAGGCTGTGATCGGAGCTTTCCGATCGGTTCTGAGCGGCGGAAGAAAGTTTTCCTGGTGCTGAGTTCTTGCGGGGAGAAACTGGCGAGGCTTCGGTCGAGGAGGGGGAAGAACGCCTTAAGAAGGCTCTGAACCGACTCGTGCCCGCGCGTGGCCAAGCAGCTGCTGGCGCGGCGGCCTCCCTCGGTGGCGATCGCAGCTGCAGCTCGGGGACCCGAGTGAGAAAGTCTAGTCGGTTGAATCATCCCTGTGGCTGACATGTGGGTCCATTTTCATTTTTAACCTTTGAGATTAACTCCTATTCACTGTTGTAAATAGTAGTTCCCACAAAGCCCCTGGTGATTTGAATTTTCTACCCTTGAACCATTTGAATTGGTTAGCATTCAAATTGGGTTTGGTTTGAATGAATTTCATCACATGTTCAGTTTGAAATTCAAATAAAGTTTGAATTTGCCCCACTTAGCTCATGTCAAGATTAACTCCAAATGGAGTGAAAATTGGTGTGTGAGCTCACAAAAATGTGCTGAGTAAGGATATGTCTCCCACTTTTGAATTCATGGGATAAAACTGTTTGAATTTGAATGTAGTTTCAAACTGCCCTCTTTCTAGCTATGCTCAAAATGAACCAAAATGGTTTTGAATTTGGGTGAAACTTGGCATGGACATTCCTAGCAATGTTTAGGAGTTTTTCATATGCCCAGCCCCTATGTATTACATGTGGAAAATACCACTTTTGCAATATGTGAGTTTGTTCTCTAATGAGTATGTTGATGATGGTTACTTGCTCTTCAAATGTGTTCATCAGCTTGCTTCAAATGAGGTGTGTGTGTGGTGATGAACACTTCAAGCGTGTGTCAAAAACTGAGGTCCTTACAGATATTTTTTATCCAAATTAAATCCCTTGCTTCCTCCCAATGTCATGGTTTGAAATGTGGAATTCAACTGAATTCATTTGAGGTCAAGAATTTGGAATGGCAAATTTGGTTTTTGAATTTGAATCAATATTTCAATATCTCCCTTTTTATTGATTCAAAACCCTAGCAAACTAAACCAAAATAATCCGAACTTCGGCATGGACACTAATTCAAATGTGGGGAACACATTTGTGGAACCAAATTCACAGTTTGGGGAACTTGATATTTGAAACTGAAATTTTGAATTCATCTTTGAGGGCTTTATCTTTTAGTCACAAACAAATAGTAAAACCCCTCCAAATGAGATGAAATTTGGGAGGTTGAATATTTGAATTATGGAGAACTACATTTTCAGTTTAGCTCCTCATGTTTGGATTTTCTTCTTTTGAGAGATTTGAATCAGCACTTAGAACATCGCACAGTTATATTCAAATTTTAATTTCCCCTCATTTTTCCTAAGTGTGAATGTGCTGACTTCCTTGTCAGCACTTTTTGGGGATTTTACATCCCCCCTTAAAAAGAATCTCATCCCAAGATTTCAAAAAAAAGAAAAGTGGGGAAGACTTCACCGGGTATACGATGATAGCAAGTCCGGATAATTTTCATGTAGATTGTCCTTGCTTTCCCATGTCGCCTCATCAGCGGTACAGTTACTCCACAAGACCATGTAATACCATATGGTCCGGTTTCTTGTGGCTCGAGTCTTTTCATCGATAATCCGGATCAGATACTCCGAGTGTGTGAGGTCCGGTTGGAGAACTTCTATGTCTTCAGTGCGGATTTCAGCCAAGGGTTTGAGGCATTTTCTCAGCTGAGAGATGTGGAAGACGTTGTGAATTCCCGCGAGTGACGCCGGTAACTTCAAGCGATACGCCACGGGTCCGCATTTTTCAATGACGGCGAACTGACCAATGAATCACGGCGCAAGCATGCCCTTCACTCCGAAACGATGAACTCCCTTCATCGGAGATACACGGACATAAACATGGTCCCTGATGTCAAAGTGGAGAGGACGGTGTCTTTTATCTGCATAGCTCTTCTGACGAGATTGAGCAGCCCTAAGATTGGTTTGTATTACTCGCACTTGTTCTTCAGCCTCAATCACTTGTTCAATGCCGTAGATAACTCGCTCGCCAGACCCACACCAGTTGAGTGGTGTGCGACATTTCCGGCCGTAGAGAGCTTCATACGCCGCCATCTTGATGCTAGCTTGATAGCTATTGTTATATGAAAACTCCACTAACGGCAAATGATCGTCCCAGTTTTTAACGTGGTGGATGGCACAAGCGTGTAGCATGTCCTCAAGCACCTGATTCACCCGTTCAGTTTGGCCATCCGTCTGCGGGTGATACGCAGAACTTCAGATCAATTTGTTCCCCAATGACGCGTGCAGCTGTTCCCAAAACCGAGCGATGAACAGTGCACCGCGATCTGAAATAATGGAGCGGGAAACACCGTGCAAGCACAAGATCCTTGCAATATACAGCTCCACATATTGCTTGGCCACATACTTTGTATGTATGGGGATAAAATGAGCCGACTTGTTAGTCGATCGACTATCACCCAAATCGAGTCATGCTTGTGGGAGGTGAGAGGTAAACCAACTATGAAGTCCATGCTGATATCCTCCCACTTCCACGCCGGAATGTTCAATTGTTGCAGCTGTACGGCTTTACACATATGGTCGGCTTTCACACACCGAAACGTATCACATTTGGATACGTACTTTGCTATTTCTCTTTTCATCCGCGTCACCCAAAACCTGGTTTTCAGATCTTGGTACATCTTGTGCTGCCCGGATGAATAGAATACTTGGACAAATGAGCTTCGTTCAAGATTTTCTTCCGAAGCTTCTTGTCACGGGTTACCACTATACAGGTCTTTAAACCAAAGAGTACCGTGTTCATCCCTTCGGAAGCATTTCATTTTGCCATTCTTCATTCTTCTCTGAATGTGCGACATTCCCACGTCTTTATTCTGAGCTTCCATAATCTCCTCTCATATGGTAGGGACGAGAGCCAGATTATATAATGCCCCATATGGAAACAAGTATAAACTCGGTTCCTCCTCTTCAAGTAGAGTGATGGACAGATGGTTGACGTGAGATTTGCGGCTTAAGGCATCGGCAACCACGTTTTCCTTACCGGGATGGTAGTGAATCTCGATCTCATAGTCTTTGATCAGCTCTAACCATCTCCATTGCTGCATATTCAACTCCTTTTGAGTGAATATATACTTCAAGCTTTTGTGGTCGGTGTAGAGATGCACTAAGTTCCAAAGTAAATAGTGCCTCCACATTTTCAATGCCAACACCACAGCAGCGAGCTCAAGATCATGAGCCGGATAGTGCTGCTCGTGGTTACGAAGTTGACGTGAACCGTAGGTGAACACTCTTCCTCCTTGCATCAATACACAGCAATCCCAATACCGGACACATCACAATATACGTCGAAGGGCTTGGCCGTATCCAATTGAGCTAACACTGGGGCTGTTGTAAGATGCTTCACCAATGTTTGGAAAGCTCATTCTCATGCTGAGCTCCAAACATATTTGATCCTCTTCTTAAACAATTCAGGCATCGGCTTAGCAAGCTTGGAGAAGCTTGGGATGAATGTCCAATAATATCCTGCTAAACCAAGGAAACTCCTGACTTCATGGACAGATGTGGGGGACTTCCATTTCAGCACTTGTTCGATTTTTCTTGGATCAAACCTGCAATGCCTTCTGCAAAAATAATATGACCAAGAAATGGCACTTGGATGATCCAAAACTCGCACTTGCTGAACTTGGCATAAAGCTTATGGTCTTGCAATCGTTGAAGTATGATATGCATGTGTTCGGTGTGTTCTTCTTCAGACTTGGAATAAACCAAGATGTCGTCGATAAACATCACTACGAACATGTCCAACTCCAGCATGAACACTGAGTTCATGAGGTACATAAAATGTGCCAGGGCGTTGGTTAGACCAAAGGACATGACGAGATATTCATACAACTCATATCTCGTCGAGAAGGCCATCTTCAGAATATCCTCCGCTCGGATCTTTATTTGATGATATCGGGAGCGAAGATCCATTTTCGAAAATACACTCGCACACACAAGTTGATCGAATAAGATATCGATGCGGGGCAGTGGATATTTATTCTTGATGGTGACGGTGTTGAGAGGTCGGTAATCCACACAACCTCAAGGTTTCATCCTTCTTTTTCACAAACAGCGCCGAGCATCCCCATGGCGAGGAACTCGGTCGAATGAAACCCTTATTCATCAGATCATTGAGCTGCTCCTTCAATTCGGCTAGCTCATTTGTAGCCATCTTGTACGGTCTCCGTGATATCGGTGTCGTCCCAGGTACAAGTTTGATCTTGTATTCGACATCCCTATCTGATGGCATGCCTGGGAGATCATCAGGAAATACGTCCGGGTATTCACAGTCCACTCGAATATCCTCAAGTTTTGTGACTTCCATGTTATATGTGGCTGGGACTTCTTGAACCGAACGGTCAAGAATGAGAATATATGGTTCATGAAGTGGAGAGTTTATACAAAGCACATGGGGAACGATGTCAATAACAGCACCATGGCGATGTAACCATGACATTCCTAAAATGACATCGAGTTTTTTACTCTCTAACATAATTAGAGAAGTCGGGTATAGATTCCCACATATTCTGGCGTATATTGGGCCAGCCAGTTGAATGCGTAATATTTTCTACTCCAATCTCAATGTTTTATAACAGCCGCTGGATATCGAAATGTGAAACAAAATGTTTTGATTGAAAACTTCAACATGGTTTTCTCTGTTCAGCTTCTGGTCCAACTGACCAGTCTGGATAAATCACTGTTTTGACCACTTTGGAGGCAAAACATGGACTGGAGTTCAACAACAAAGTTGTAGTATACTAAAAAAGGAATCCATATTGTTTTTATTTGCCTCCATAGCCTCCCTAGTTTAGGAGTTATGATTTTTACAAGTTGACAGATTTTTCTCAGGAATTTTGACAGCACCTCCTTTGCATGTGGCTGTTTTGTTCAAAAAATTCCAACTATTTCTGCCCCCAACCTAGGAAAACACTGAACTACAAAGTTGTAGAAAATTTCCTACACTTTCCAACGGTGTATTACTTGACCATTGGAAATTTTTGTACAAGAATTTATGGTCGAAATACAGAAAATTCCAGAGAGCATTTTGGGCTGCCCTGTTTCTGGACAGTGCATACTCATCTGAGATTTTCATCCATTTGGAGGGAGATTTTGTTCTGGAGTTCTACAGGAAAGTTGTAGAGGACTTCAAAACCTTTCAAGAATAGTATCACACACCTCCATTGATTCAACCAATCCTATGTTATTCCCTTTTTAAGTTCAGCAAAAATTCTGCTCAAAACAGGGGAAGTGTTTCTAAGTCTTTGGAAATGAATCTACACTCCCAATTGACACTTAGTTCAATATGGGAGTTCAATAACCCCTAAAGGTAATCGTAAACAACAACTTAACTCTTTTCTTTGAAAATATCTTTTGTATGCAACTAATAACTCATCTCGGTACTATGTTCCTTACAAAAGAAAAATCCTAAGCCGGTATTCCGGCATAAATGTGTCAAATGGTGGAACTAAGAACGTCACTCATAAACGATTTCTAAATGTCATGCCCTAACGCGGTTAATGTACCTGAAAAAGACCACAAAATAATGGTGCACACAAGGTTTTTGACATTTCAGGCAGGTCCATATCATAGTAAAAACATATGGTCTGTATCATTGCCATACGGATCATCCTTGAGTCAAGCCACGCCTCAAGGTACATGGTCGTGTTTTCACACCACACGACGGGGAACCCAAGTAGAGCGCGAACAGGTCGTCACGGTTGGGAATTTTATCAACCCAACAGATACCACCTACTGTCCTGCATGGTATGCCGATGGCAAGCGCTGCGTATGTCCTCCTAGGCTATTTCCAGAAGAACACAATATCACGTTACCGACCACACGATGGAGTTTCCACTTTCTTACCTAATGCACACTAGGGACCAGTGTTTCATATGAACTCAGGAACATGAAGAGTTCAAGAGTTTCATATTGACGTCTCACACCAAGCTGTGAGACTTATACCCTGAACCACTTTCCTCATCAGGGGAGCTAACCGAAATTGATCCGCTTTCGGTGGCGTTCCTTACCATGCTTACATCCACGTAGGTGCGTCGTTACGGAATTGAAATGCTGAGTAATAACACACTGTTAGCTTGCCACCTTAAGTAACTATGCTATTAATAGTTCTTATGTGGGCATACTATACGTTCCTCACTCGTATACTTCTAAGTTTTTGAAAATATGCTCTTTTCATGCGTGCTATTCCCAATGCAGCTCCGATACCACGCCTGTGAGGAACCCCTTCCTGGATCCACAATCCAGGTTACACATTAGGTGGTGCCGTGTGATGCGGCACCTAACAGCATACACGAAAAGAAATATAAACATACAAAGTCTTTTATTTCTCAATATAGTGTCATTTACAACATAATGTAACACGAAGGTACACGCAGCGGTCTATACGTACACATGTACTCTTGGTCCTAACTATGCAAAAGAGAAGACGCCCATCCCGCGGACGCTTCTTACTAGCTTCAACAAAAGTGAATGCAGCGGCAAGGTTTCTGGTGAGTTTCTGATGTCTCACCGAACAACCATCTTCATAGCAAATTTTATATAAACTGCAAAACGCTAATGATGCAACCGTGAGAACGATGGCTCAGAAAGACTTAACCGACACTCCTAAACATGAAAATCTACTTGCAGGGATTAATAATATAGGGAAAAGATGTTGCAATAAAGACACGCCCACATGTTAATCCTTACTTTCAGCTTTATAGCAGCAGATTAATATGCCTTAGGCAGCCCTCACATCAGAAGTCCACAATCAGACAAGAAACTCTTTCCTCCGATGTGTTTATTACCAAAGTGGAAGACAAACTTAGTGAGCTCTACAGCTATATCATACATGGTTTGCAATACAATGAACTTAAGAACTTCACCACAGCAATGATTCATCTCACTTCATCTGGAAGTATTTACTACGTCACAACTCAGTGAACAAGTGGTACTCATATAACTGCGAGGGACGGGGATTCGAATCAGGACACACCCGGAACACACGATACATACACCCGCCTTGAAAAACTCACACAAGAGCTTTTTCTTACGTTGTATGCAACAACCTTTCTCCCGTCACTCCAATGCTGAACAAGTTCTACCGACCCATCAGAAGGGCCACTACCTGGAACACGTCGAAGTTGCTCCGCTAGTGGGTTTACACCTCTGACACCAACCCCCAAAGGACGGCGGTATAAGTTTTGACATGAGAGTACCTGAGTTACATCGGTCCCCATAATTCCAGTATGCATCCGGTACTGTTCAAACTTGCTCAACAGGGCGGCATACGCATCGGTCCTTAACCGACACAAACATAGCTACGGCAACACAGGCCCAACGTCCTGCTACTCCTACTCTCTGACCGGTCTCATTTTCCATTCCAGGAATTTCATTCTCTAGAATCATACCCCGTTGAACAAAAATCCTAGCCTCGCGAGTAGCTTCCAACTACCTGACTTGTACCGATTCCTATGCAACTTAAGCCTAGCAAAAACTACATGAAGGTAACCTGTTCTACTCTTCAACTCCAAGGTTTGTGGGTCATGCATTTGGAGTATCAATCACCCTTGACCTAATGCACAATACATACTAGACCAATGAAAGTGATACAAAGTAAAATATAACTAAAAGTTGTTAAATGCCAACGGAGCTTGCCTTATGCGCTGAAGGTTTAATCCTAAATTTAAGTCAGTAGCTTGGTGACGATTTAAGCCTCAACTTGTTGCTCCGAGTCGAATGCCTCGTCGAGCTTCTTCGTCTGGTTTCCTACCGATATGAATATGCACAGTTTTGTGTTGCAAGTAAAGACATTATAAAACAAGTGTTTTATGTCTTAAGCATGGTTTGTACGAACTTGTAAGTGAGTGATGAGCTCTGTTATGGACAAAAACAGAGAACTTTAGCTGGGCAGTAGATGTTGGTTGGAGTAAAGATCAAAGAGTGATATATATTGGACATAAGAAAGATATTGGAAAGACCCAGCAGAAAACTGCAGAAGATGAGCTCAACATGTTATGAAATTTTTACAGTGGTCCACAGATCATACATAGGTATGGCTTGCAAAATTTCAGACAAAGTTGATGCAAGATGTGGCCTAAGGAATTTTCTTAGCTATTTGGCTTCTCTGAATTCCTATGGTAATTCTAGGGTCTTGGCATGCTCCAAGTTTGGTTTTTCAGAAACATGGGAGTCTTATGAGTCCATAGGATTTGGTTTCACCATTTTTAAAGTTTCCTACACAGAGATACGGAATTTACAAGATTGGGCTAAAAGCTGGAAAATTGATTCTGTTATTTTTCCTAATTTTCCGAGACATACAGGATTGAATCATCATTTGGCCAAGCAAATGAGGTCCAATGCCTCTGAAATTTTTACTCGATATCAGGAACTATGAGAAGGATCTGCTGCCCAGAATTGGGAATTTTTCAGAGATAATCCTTCCTGGAATTAATCCCTAAAGGATTTACTAAAATGAATTCGACAGAAAATACTGGGCATTTTCGTAGCAAGCACTTTGTTCCTCTCTAAAGTACGCTTCCTAAGGATTCCAGCAAAAAAAATTACCTATTTTTGCAGCTAAGGATTGCCTAGGATGAATTTTACAAAGTAGAAACTTTTTCTAAAAAGTTTCTGGACACTTTTGAACACAACAGTTTGGACACAGAAAAATACTACTCTAATCAACTCCAAATGAGCTGAAACTTTTCTGGAAGTTCAATAATACACGAAAGATTATTCTGGCAAAATTTGGGGTTTTTTGGCTTACCCAAACTCCCTCCATAAATCTTTTACAGAAAATATAAAAAGAATGATTCATAATTTTTTATTGACTTCCATACAAATTGGGGTAAAAATTTGAATAGATCTTTCCAAACTGAATCTAACTTAATTTGAATCACCCAATTTGGAGTTTCCTACACAAAGTTATGAATTTTCAAAGTTTGAACATTTTCTGGAACCTAATACTGGCTGACAGTGGGGTCTACAGGTCAGACCCTTCTTCTACCTCTCGACCTGAACTCGCGTGCACCGGCACAGAGGGGTGGCATGCCCTGTTCTAGCTAATTTCTCCACCATTTTTGCTCCAGTTTCGCCCTACATGACCGTTGGAAGGTGGCGCAGCTGCCGGGCAAGGTCTCACCGCTTGAAAAAGGCCGGAAACGGGTCGGCACTGACGGTGGCGCTCGGCGGCGTGGCATCAACGCGTTCCAGCATGTCCCAAGTCTATTTCAAAAGCCCAAGCTGCCCCTAGTGGTTGTAGAACATGGATCGCAAACCAATTCTCACAGCAAACGGCGGGAAGAGGGCGGTCACCGGAGGACTGACCCGTTTTTGCCGCCGGTGGTGAATTCTCGTCGCCCTGGGCGTTGGATGACCGGTTTGATGCGTGCTTTGGCATGGGAGGTAGCTAGTGTTGTGGGTTGTTGTGGATTGAACCGCATGAGAGATGATCAACTCGTTTGGAGGAATTTCCCGATTTACTCACGCTCGCTTCTTCAGGTTCGCCGGCGCCGAAACGTAAATTCCCGCAAGCCGGCAGTGGGGATCAGAAAGGGGGGTTCATGACACGACCCCAAGGTCCTGTCGAGCCAGGATCACGCTGAGGGTTGCTGCGTTGCACAGCACCGTATAACACACGTCAAAGGTACAAAGCGGAAGCGGAAATTTTATTACATGAACAAGTTATGAACATGTTTACATCAAAATAAGTTCAGTCTACACTCGCGGGCGTAGACTAAGCATCAAGTGCACGTTCAGCCCTTGAACGTGTCCTTGCTAGCACACACGCACACTAACTCTGCGGCGTGCACGACTCCCACTCGACGGGGTTCCCCTCCTGGGGTTCCGTCTCCTCTTCGGGAGTCCCTTCCTCATAGAACCCTGCAAAAGCTTCAAACACAAGCAGTGAGCACGAAGGCTCAGCAAGTCTGACCCGTCTCGCCTAAACATGGAACTTCTAAATGAGGGGTGGTGGGTTACATGAGGTAAAAATCATTTTCAAGGACTCGCCTAATTAGTAGAACCTTACTTTCAAGTTTTAGCAGCAGGTTGTGGAGAACCTTACACTAAGGCACATGAGAGAGCCGCAATCAAACAAGAAACGCATTTCTCTCATGTACTTTGCCCAAAGTTGAAAAGAACTTTAGTTAGCTCTAAACTACAGCAATTCATTAGCAATCAAGTCCATCTTTCAATCAGCAACATTTTAACATGTAACTAGCCTGTTCTTTCTACGTCACGGTACATTGAACAAGTGGTACTCACTGACCGTGAGGGACGGTGATTATAATCGATTTACACCTGCAGGGTTACCCGAACTACCCGTCACGTACGCCCATACTCGATGTTGCCTACAACAACCATCACGGACGCCGTACGCAACCACCTTTCACCCGTCAGCCAAATATTGAACCGGTCCCATCGTCCCGAGCAAGAGGTCTCTGCTCGCGCATCTCCGTGCCGCCAGCCGATTTACACCTCAAGCTCTCAACCTACCCTCTGAACGACGGGCAATGCCTCAATACCCAGCTACCCGAGTTACATCAGTTTCCCGGTTCCCATATAGCCGGTAGGTCTTCGGTACTGTTCTAGCTTGTTCAACAGGCCCGCACACGGCTCGGTCCTCAATCGACACAAGCGGAGCTACAGCACACAGGCCCCAAAGTCCTGCTGCCCTTACCCTCCACTTGGTCTCATTTTCTTGCCATGTGTTTCATGTGCTATCACTACCCGAGTCGAGTGCCTCTAGCCTATGCTCGCGAGTAGTTCCAACTACTCGACTTGTACCGAATCCTACACTATCTTAGCATTGCAGTAGCTAACGGGGTTTGTAATCCTAAACCCAACCCATGGTTTTCTTGGCTATGCAGTTGGATTTCCAAACAAGACTCTAATGCAAAGAATAAAGTAAACAAGTATGTGCTCAAAACAATAAAAATTTGTAAAAAGGTTAATGCAAACCGGAGCTTGCCTTGCTGCTCTTGGTCGTAGGCTAGCTGTTCCTCTGGTGTAACGAAGTCTAGGACTTTGGGTTCCTCCTCGACCTTAGCGACTACATGTTAGAAGAAACATATGCATCAATTTAAATGTGTTTGTATTAGGTTTTGAACTTGTGAAGCTTATAAGTCCCACTAGACAGACTCTATAACTGTGAAACTTTTACTGTGGCTTGGTAACAACCTAAATAGAGACTTGGTCAAGTTTTAGTTGCAGCAAAGCTCATTTGAGCCCCCCACAATTAATTATGTCCTTGACCTTAATTGGAACTCTTAGGGTCCTCTAAGGATTTTCATGAAACAAACTATGACTTTCTGAAAACTAGATTTTCAGAGGGTTCTAATGGAGTTGGTCTCACTTAATTTGGAAGCTCCTAACTACAGATATGAGTTAAACAATTTCAGAGAAAATTCTGAAAATGTTTCTGAACATTTTCTATTTTCTCCGGAACAGTTTCACTAATCACACCATTAGGTGGATTAAATTAGCTCCAATGGGTCTGAAATTTTTATGGTAGTTCATGGATATTTTGGTGAACATCCCAGCAAAATTTCAGGATTTTCCTCCAATGGATTCTCCCGTTAAAATTCCAAACACTTTAAAATTTGAGGAATTAATGCTGGAGAAATAAGGAATTTCATGAAGTGAAACTTGATTTGCTGGAAAGTACTCAGAGAGCTAAATCCAGCAAAATTTGGTTCACTCAATTTGGAGCTTTCTAGCCAAAGTTATGAGGATTTCAAGTTTGAAGGAAATCTGAAAATCGGGGAAAAGTTTAAAACTCGCGTGTGGGCCCAGGGGACACACGTCGCACGCCGAGGCGACAGCACACCGCGGCCCACAAGGATTTTGCATGCCAGCACACCCAATCCCGGCCGCAGCCTGATCCCGATTCAAAATATCGGCCGCTGACAGCTGGGGTCCACCCCCTTCTTCAACCTCGCGACGCCTGCGCTCCGCCGCCGAGGGACCTCGCCGCCGGCTTCTGTACAGCTCCAAACTTCACGATTTTGGCTGCCCCTGCCTACTTTCACTCGGGGAACAAGATTCTGGGGTCAGCTACTCATGACAATGGCCGGTGCATGGTCGGCGACGAGCCGCCACCTCGGAAAGACTTCGGCCATGTCGGCTGACTTCCCTAGCACCTCAACTACTCAAGGAACCGGTCGGGAAGCATCAGTGGACCTCGGGGAAGGTCGACATGAGCTTGAGGCAGCTTGGGGAAGGCCCGAAGTAGGTCCTCACCGTGCGCCCGATGCCTCCCGTTTATTCCGCCATTGGTAAACCTTGAATTACGCAGGGTACAGAGGTTCTCCGGCCAAGGGTTGTGAAGGCAACTTGTGCGTTACCGTGTCTAGTTTGTGTGAGAGCGGATTGAGGCCCTCTAATCCTTTCTAGAGCACGAATTCGACAGAATCGTACCCGAGGGTCGTGCTGCACACAGAAAGGGGAAAATTGAAAATTCGCCGCCGGTGAGCAACCACTCGAGCTGTGGCTCGGGGGTGAGCAGCACCGGTCACCAGCGCGTCCAAGGGTGCCTTGGCTCGGGCGTGACAACGCCCTGGCTGGGCTGTCCACGGAAGCCCGAGGTGCGGTGGTTGTAAGTCACCGAAGTGATCTTTCGGGATAGCCGATATCAATCGGTTTCAGCTGAATTCTAGCAATGGGGAAGACGGAGTAAGGTCTCTAGTACCTTGCCGTGGCTCTGGAGAGGACAGAGGAAGCTGTGATCGGCGCTCTCCGATCGATTCCGAGCTGCGGAAAACCTCGGCAGGCGCTGAGTTCTTGCGGGGAAGAAACGGCGATGCCTCAGCCGAGGAGGGGGGCAGGCGCCTTAAGAAGGCTCTGCACCGCCTCACGCCCGCGCGTGGGCAAGCAGCTTCTGGCGCGGCGGCTGCCCTCGGTGGCGATCGCAGCGGCGGCTCGGTTAACCGAGTGAGAGAATTTCAGTCGGTTTGAGTTGAAGTGGTGGCTGACATATGGGTCCCACTTCCAGTTTTAACCTCTGAAATTTACTCCTAATCACTGTTGTAAACAGTGAGCCCCATAGTACCCCTGGTAATTCAAATTATCCACCCATGAGCCATTTGAATTGATCAAAGTTCAAATGAGGTTTGTTTTGAATGAATTTCAGCACAAGTTCAGTTTGAAATTCAAACAAAGTCTGAATTTCCCCCACTTAGCTCATGTCAAGATCAACTCCAAATGGAGTGAAAATTGGTGTGTGGGCTCACAAAAATGTGCTGAGTAAGAATATGCCTCCCACTTTTAAATTCATGGGATAAAAACAGTTTGAATTTGAATATGGTTTCAAACTGCCCTCTTCCTAACTATACCCAAAATGACCTCAAAAAGGTTTTGAATTTGGGTGAAACTTGGCATGGACATCCTTAGCAATGTGTAGGAGTTTTCATATGTCCAGCCCCCTTATATCACATGTGTGAAATACCACTTTGGCAATGTGTGAGTTTGTTCTCTAATGAGCATGTTGATAATTGTTACTTGCTCTTCATTTGTGTTCATCATCCTTCCTCAAATGAGGTGTGTGGTGTGGTGATGAACACTGCAAATGTGTGTCAAAAACTGAGGCCCTTACAGTTCGGGAGGATGATATATACATCATGGCGCACCTCAGGGGGGTGTTGGTCATGTGGGAGAGGAGATGGACCGGCCAGGCACTGTGGAACTGTGAGGCCGTGCCATTTTCTGTTTTTCAGATGAAGAATAGCTCGGCCACGTCAGAAGAAGGACAGGGACGAGCTGAAAACGTGTTGTTGATGTAGAGGACTCACCGGCGCAGCTCCTAGATGGATCAACCGGGGGCTAGGGTGACCGGAGGCCGATCAGCGACGATCACAGAGGCGGGCGCACGGTGCCCTGTTTTCTCAGTGAGCGCACGAGAGGGAGCGGTACTGAGGGGATTTGCTTGTGCGAGGAAGAAGAGGAACCGCGTTTGAGTTCGGAAGCCTCTGATTTTTACCGAGTAGCAATCCCCGGCGCTGAGTTCACCTCAGTGGGAAGAAGGGGCACAGCTAGGTGGCTGCCCCGGTGTTCAACTCGCACAGAAGCAAATTCTTCCACTGTTGATTATGTTTCACTGACACGTGGGTCCCACCCCACCTAATAGCTCTGATATTTTTCATCCAAATTAAATCCCTTTCTTCCTCCCAAAGTCATGCTTTGAAGTGTGGAATTCAACTGAATTCATTTGAGAAGAATTTGGAATTGCAAATTTGGTTTTTGAATTTGAATCAATATTTGAATATCTCCCTTTTTTGATTCAAAACCCCAGCAAACTAAACCGTAATAAATCCGAACTTCCGCATGGATGCTAATTCAAATGTGGCGAACACATTTGCGGAACCAAATTCACAGTTTGGGGAACTTGATATTTGAAACTGAAATTTTGAATTCATCTTTGAGGGCTTTCTCTTTTATTCACAAACAAATAGTAAAACCCCTCAAAATGAGCCGAAATTTGGGAGGTTGAATATTTGAATTATGGAGAACTACATTTTCAGTTTAGCTCCTCATGTTTGGAGTTTTTTTTTCTATTGAGAGATTTTAATCAGCACTTTGAACTCACACCATTATAATACAAAGTTTTAGTTCCCCTCATTTTTCCTAAGTGTGAATGTGCTGACTTCCTTGTTAGCACATTTTGGGGATTTTACAGAGGTGTAAATCCTTTAGCGGGCAACTTCAACATGTCCGCATAGAGAACCATCATGCTCGGCGCGAAATGTTTTTCTATGTCGGGGTGTCGTGTGAAAGGTTGCTGCATAGAACGTAAGAAAGAGCTCTTGTGAGAGTCTTTTGAGGCGGGTGTATGTGTCTTGTATTCCGGGTTGTCATTGATTCGAATCACCGTCGCTCATGGAAGAGGATTGAGCATACTTGCCCACTGCGCCATGACATAGTAAGAAGAGGATCTAAGTATCTAAACTTGTTGTTCATGGATCAATCATTGTAATGGAACCTTGATTGAATTAGATATAGTGCCAACTAAAGGTCATTTCCACCTTAGGCTAGCAACATCAGGATAAGCGTTTCTTGTTCGATTGTGGACTTCCGCTGTTGTGAGGTGTGAGGACCACAAAAATGAAGGTTATAAAAATCTGAATATAACGATCAAGTTTAGTCAAGGTTCATTTTGCAAAATTCATGTTCCTACTGTCTTACTATCCCTGCATGTAGAGTTACGTGTTTAGGATTGACGGTTAAGACATGATGAGCCTTAGTGCTCACGGTTGCTTCTGAGTTGTTTTTGTAGGTAGCAGGATGCCTGCTATGAAGAGGGTTGTTCGGTGAGACGACAAACCTCACGGGTCGTTTAACTCACTGGAAACCTAGCCGCTGCCTTACTTTGGTGAAGCTTGTAGGAAGCGCTCATGGGCTGAACGACTTCTCTTCAGTGTAGTTAGGGTCGAGAGTGAGTAGATGTCCAGCTTTTAAATTCCGCTGTGTGTGTACATTATGTTGTAAAAGATCTTATGTTGAGTAATAAAAATGGTTTCATATGTTCTTACCGTCTTTTCGTGCATGGTGTTGGGTGCCGCAACGCACGGCACCACCCAGTGTGATTCCCGGGCGAGCGGCACGACCCCGTCGGGGCGGGGCACCATCACACTTGTCACTAGAGTTGGATAGTGATCTGAAAGAAGCGCCACTTCGCTATCGTTCCATGAGAAATATTCTTGAGATGGTGCCTAATTGTGAACCGGAAGAAGGAGGCTTGGATGAGCTTATGGTTGTCATAGGTGAAGAGCCATGCACATCAGAAGAGGCCTTGAGGACTAAGGAGTGGCGTATTGCAACGATTGAGGAGCTCACATCCATTGAAGAGAACAAAATATGGTCATTGGTACATCTTTCGTAGGGATACCGTGCCATTGGCTTGAAATGTGTTTTCAAATTGAAGAAAGATGAGCATGGGAATGTTGCACATGATAAAGAAAGGCTTGTTGCCAAGGGGTATGTGCAGAAGCAAGGAGTTGATTTTGAAGAGGTGTTTGCACTGGTTGCAAGGATGGAGTCTGTGAGAATGGTGCTAGCTGTTGTGGCACATTTTGGGTGGTATGTTCATCACATGGACGTTAAGTCCGCTTTCTTGAATGGGAACCTTGAAGAGGAGATCTATGTCACTCAACCACCGGGTTTCATAGCTGAACGCAAGGAGAAGTGGGTTCTAAGACTACACAAGGCGTTGTATTGCTTAAGGCAAGCGCCTCGGGAATGGAACTGCAAACTTGATGAAAGTCTCAATCAGCTTGGTTTTACACGGTGCAAATCAGAACATGGTTTGTACACTAAGCTTGGAGTTGAGGCAAGACTCATTGTGGGAGTGTATGTTGATGACTTATTGATTGTGGGGGATAACATGGAGGAGATCCGTCGGTTCAAGGAGGAAATGAAGGAGAAGTTTCGCATGAGTGATCTGGGAAGCTTGTCGTACTACCTCGGTATTGAAGTAAAACAAGGGAGACATGGTATTGAACTGTGTCAAGGAGAATATGCTGCAAAGTTGCTGGAACGGAGTGGCATGATAACTTGCAATGGGTGTGCCACTCCCATGGAACCTCGCTTGAAGCTCACCAAGAGAAGTACAGCACCACTGACTGATCCAACTGTCTATCGCAGCATAATCGGGTGGACTCAGGAATCTCTTACATACTTGGCCTGATCCTAGCTGCCATCCATTATCGTATGTCCCTCGACGAAAACTCGTCCGCACACGAAGTACACTTTACCAAGTGATTTGGACCACCCGCCAAATTTGGAAGCAACCAAGGGGGATAAGAAGTAGAGTCTAAAGGTGGGGCCCACATGTCATTGGGCAAAAAGTGTGACTTGCACCCTAAGCAATTTTTCTCTGTGTCCACTGAAAGCAACCGACTAGCCTCTGTTCAGACTCAAACAGGCCGAGGATGGAGCGCGCGCCACTGGGGGGGGGGGGGAGTTGCCGCCACCTCCTGCTGCTGTGACGTGCTGGTGACCAGCTTCCGCCCTCATCCGCTCACGGGGTGCTATTTCCGTTCACAAACCGCCACACCGAGATTTCACATCTCCCTCACGCTGAACTGAGCACAGACCACCGCCGCTCGATCTCGATTGAGAACTCGGCAAAACCATCACGTACAGCGCCCCTACGAGCGGAGAACCACACCGGTTGATCGTTCTCTACCTCCTCAGCGCAAAAATATTCGAGTTTTGGCCCTCCTATCCCTAGCTCGGCGGTTCTTGGCGACGACCGAGAAAACAACTGGCACCAGCTCGCCATGGACAGCACAACCGAGGCGCTTTCATGCCCGAGCTAGGACACCCAGAGGAGCGTCAGAGCTCCCCGCTACTCCTCGCCAAACTTTAACTCAAGCCGTGGATCGTAGAGTTCCAAATCGATGATTTTCTCCCGGCGCATACGCTCAGACCTCCGGGTAAGAATCCGTCGAATTCACCCTCAATTCTCGTCCTTAGGCCACACAATCGTGCACACGTGAACTAGACTGGCTAGCGGTCGATTTTCTTTCACAAACCTAGCTAGAAACCGACGGTGTACGAGGTATTTCATGTCTTCCCGAGCTCGGATGTCGAAACACCATTCAGGCGCACGGTGAAAGCAGCGTAGCCACCATTTCCGGGCTGGTTTGCATCCTTGCCGAGTTTCCCTAGCACCCAAGGATGCTCTAGAGCCAATCAACCAAGCTTTTGGCGCGCTAGGAGCACCGACCAACAGCACCGGACTTCTCCCGAGACCGCCGCACGTCGCCGGCACGTTTCCGGTTATCTATATCCCAAGCCGACCCCACCAACTGATTTCCCATAGCTGCAAACCCACAGGCGTCGATCCTCCGGCCAGATGGCAGCCGAGAACGCCGCTCCGGCGAGGCGGAGGGCGCGCGCGGGAAGAAAGCGAGAGGAAGAAGAAGGGTGGGGGAGGGCCCACCGGGCAGTGAGTAAATTTTAAACCCGGGATCGGATGTGGCTCAGGATCACGTGTGGCTGCGTGTGGGGTAACCCTGTAGCCCGTGTGTCCTCGAGTTTAATTGGCTAAGATTTAAAACGTGGTCCCAAGTCTATTTTCAATAGCAAAACAAATCCAGTTTTAACTCCAACTTAGGAAATTCATAACTTGGTGTAGGTAACTCCAAATTTAGTGATTCAAATTGAGTTGGATTCATTTTCCAATGATCTATCCAAATATGAACCCCAATTTGCATGAAAGTCAATATTAAATTATGGATAATTCTTTTAATATTTTCTGTAAAAGAATTATGGAAGGAGTTTGGGTAAGCCAAAAATTCCCAAATTTTGCCAGAATATTCCTTAGGATGTTAGTGAACTTCTAGCAAAATTTCATATCATTTGGGGTTGATTTGTGTAGGAATTTCCGGAGTACAATCGGCTGTGCTCAAAATTGTCCAGAAACTGTTTCAGAAAATGGTTTTCCTTTGTAAAAATCAGTTCTGGAAAATACATAGCTTCAAAAATCATTGAAAAATTTAGAAATGCTCTATGAGCCATACTTGAAAGGGTAGTTCATTTGATTGGGCATGAAAATGCACATTACACCAGAATTAATTCCTTGTAGCATAACTGCTTATAGAATTATTCTGGTGGAACTACTCAAGTAAAAGGCCTGAATTTTGTACCAAAGTACTTTCTTGTGACCACGAACTCACATGTAAAGTTTCAGATCAAGTGGAGTTTTAGAACTCTCTGTATTAGGTTTCCATTCTTATGTATAGGAGAATTACATAGGAAATCTTGAGGGAATTATGGGGGGCACAATTTCTATTCACTATAGCTGCAATTTGGCAAGCTAAATCACTGGGTAGTGTATAACTTGCTGTAAAAGATTTGGAGTCAATGGAGTTCCTAATCTTTAGTTTCATCCAAATCTTCTTAGCCACCTCATATTTCTATTATGTAACATAGACCATTAAGACCTAAGTTCCTAGGGCAGATAAAGTTAACCTTTAAGTTACCATGCACAACAGAGGAAAAACATCACTTCTTAGCACTCTCATACAATCCTCTGTTCTTAATAAATTTCAGTTTCAAATTATCTAGTTGCATTATGAAAACTATACATATACATGTCGATAGTGCTTACAACGAAGGCGGTCGACGACGGAGTTGACGGAGTGAATTCATGGAAGTGAATCAGTTGATCAATCCTCAAGGAATAGAAGACTCTAACTGAATTATATACTACTGACCATCAGCAACAAGGCAAGCCCTGGTTTGTATTAACAAGTTGTATAATGTTTTGCTTTATGTATACTTAGCATGAGGTATGTTTGTGCATTAGGTGTAGGATTGATGAAACCCAAGTGTATAGCCAGATTATTCTCACAAGAGTGAGGGTAGTGTCTAAGTCCTCGAGTAGTCAGGCTGTGCTTAATGTTCATAGCACTTCGGTACAAGTCGAGTAGTTGGAATCTACTCGTGAGTATAGGCTTTGGAACACTTGGGATTGGTTCGAGTGATGTGAGTTCACTTTAGTAAGAAAATGAGACTAGTCAGGGGCTAGTGCTCAGCAAGAGGAATTATTGTGGGTGCAGCCCTGTCCCTGTCGATTGAGGACCGATCCGTGTGCGGCCCACACTGATCAAGGTTGAACATACCGAAGGAATATTGGATATATGGGCCCCGATAAAATGATGTAACCTATACCTCCGGGCGTCGAGGCATAACGCACCGATTTATAGGTGTAGGTTGAGGGCAGTAAGGTGGAAATCCGCTAACGGGCATAGAGAGATGCTCCGTGTAGAAAACCTCCTGTCCGTT
Organism: Neostapfia colusana; assembly: GCA_030760725.1. Classification (NCBI taxonomy): domain Eukaryota; kingdom Viridiplantae; phylum Streptophyta; class Magnoliopsida; order Poales; family Poaceae; genus Neostapfia; species Neostapfia colusana. The sequence goes on along the minus strand of JASWHV010000014.1, from coordinate 54,884,283 downwards.
TTGGTGCGACCGGTTCAACGTTTGGGCTGTTTGGTGAAAGGTTATCCCGTACGACATCAAGTGAGCGTGCTGTGCAGCTCCACGGGTGGGCGTACGTGACGTGCTCTTCGGGTATCCCTGCAGGTGTATATCGGGTCAATTTGCCGTCCCTCGCGGTGATGAGTACCACTTGGTCACTGAGTTGTGATGTAGGTTAATATATGAAATGATATGATTCAATATTGCTGTTATGATTAACTCGTATTGCTACATGTGTGCCACCAAATATTGCTCACTAAATATCAGATTTCATGAACTGTTAACTTGTGGCTAAAAGATGAATTAAGGATGAACTTGTAGGCATATCCTTTGCTGCAATGTGCCATCCTATGTTTGTATGACCTGCATATAGAGTTTCATGTGTGGGTGAGTCGGTTAAGCCTTGCTGAGCCATCGTGCTAACGATTGCTGCTATGAGTTTTTTTCAGGTGAGGACTACCCCACGGACTCGGGGTACGAGTCCACCGGCGAGGGTTACTCTCTGTCGGGGACCATCGCTGAGTGGGAGCCGTACATGCCACGCTGATTGGGAGCCGTACATGCCACGCTGAGCTGTGGAGTGGCGCTAGTGTGGGTTGTCCATATGGCTGGACAACCTACTTTAGCTAGTTAGGTGGGCGTGAGTTGTATAAATTTAGCTTCCGCTGTTGTAACCTCTATACTTAGTTGTAAACTGAAGGTTTGTACTACTTTGTACATATTAAGTTGTTTTCCATGTAATACATGTTTGCCTTATGATGTGTGCTGTCAGGTGTCGCATCGTGCGGCACCACCCTCTGAGATCCTGGGCTAGCGGATTTCGGCCCGTCACATGGGTTGTCTCTGTTTTTTATGAGAACGATGCAGTGCTCGAGAGTGTCGGTTTGTCTCGGTGTCGTGAGCAAGGGACCGCTTCGTGCTGTGATCAATGACCCGAGCTGGTCTCCAGCGCGATGGAGCAGCGATGCAGTGGCTGGCCTCGGTGGCGGAGGAAGTTCGGGCTGTTCGAGTGAAACTAGAGAAGTCTTCGGTTGCAAGTTAACTTGCCACACTGACATGTGGGTTCACTTGATATTTCCCCCTCAAAAGATCATCTCCATGCCAATCCTCTCAAAATATTCTACAATTCTTGGCTGGTGATAAATTCAAATGTGTAAAGCTCGATATTTGGATGCATTTGGACATGTAACAACGTTTCATCCAAATTCGAATTTAAATTTGAATTCACATGCTATGTAATGTCCCCTTGTAAATACCTAGTTGAACACCTCCAAATTTAATCAAAACTTCCATTCCCACAAATTTGGAGCTGAGGATTTCAAATATGGAATCAGATTTTAAATTTTGATGCTGCAAATATAAAATTTGAACCAACAGTTTCAAAACCTCTTTTGTGATGATCCATTTAAATTTGAGTGAAATATTTGGTTTGCTTATAGCACAAGCTTGATCACTCTTGGTCCTAATCTGATTCTCACAAGTTCAGTTAGAATTTGCCTTTCAAATTTGAATTCAGCATGAATTCGCAAATGATCATAATTAACTCCTTTTTAGCCCACCCTAAAATCAAAAGGTTACCACCATGAATTTCCTCAAATTCACATGTATGAGGTTTCATGTGTGTTAAAAAATTGGCCGCAATTGAGGTGAGCATTCGAGTATAAAAATCTGTTTTTACTTCTTTCTCATGTACATGTATGATTTACACATGAGTTTAACTTAACATTGGTTCAACACATTCAAATGAATCGTTGAGCCCATGTTGTTGAACCCCATGTACACCATCCCGTGTAAGAATGTTTTTGTAAGTCCCATTTTCATGAATCTGAAACATAATGGTGTTCAAACTTCCGTTTATTTGCATTCATGTTTTTGGGACTTTTACATCACGGACCCCATAAGTTGCTGGGCTGCGAACTGTATCTTCCGCTGCTCACTAACTTGGAGCAGCCCAAATTTCATTTCCATCGTGCGGAGCCAGTTGACCGCATCCATGGGCTCATTCGCCAGTGAGAATACCGGGGGATGCGCCACGAGGAAATCCGAGTAGGAACTTTGCTGTCGTTCCTCTCGGTCTTGAAGCCTCTCGGGTTGATACGTATTTGCAATAAGCGTCTGCAGCAACTCGGTGTGCTGCTGGTGCAAGCCCACCATGGCCGCAACTATATCGGCCAACGTGACCGTTGGCGGTGGTGGTGGTTGCTGCTGCTGCTGTCCCGAGGAAGTCTCGGGAGGCTGTTGGGAGGCATCCCCCCCTGACTGGAACCTCCAACCTCAGGGTTGGCACGAGTGCGAGTCATTCTGAAATTCAATACAGCAACGGTCAGCACATATCATACTTAAAAATACTTGAAAAACAGTAGGTATTGCAGTGATACATTGATAAAGTTGCACAACATTCACATATATTGATAAAGCAAACACTTTATACAAGATACATGATTCTTGGGTCAAAATTACAGCAACTTTTGATCACCCGAGACGTTGTGCTCATGTTGTCACCACATACTAACACACTTCTGACTTTCTAATGACAAGTTGCTGTTACAAAAGCTATCATCCGTGGAAAATTATTTGAAGAGGTCAAATATTCATTTCTAAAGTAAAATAGTGAGTTATAACATGTAACATGTCATTGAACTCAGGAAATTTGGAAACAAGAATAAAACTTAGAACAAATTTGATTTCTGCTCTGCTGTCCAAAATGACAGTACTGACCAGTTTCCATTCTACTAAGATTTAGACGATGTTAAGGGCTAAATCAGTTCTGGAGTTCAACATCAAAGTTAAATTTAACTTCAATATCTTTCCATAATGGATTTGTATGCCCTCAGATCTATTCTGGATCAAAAGTTATGAGATGTCAAAATTGATAGAATTTCTGGACAAAATTGGGCAGCACCTCCCTGCTTGCGGTACTGACTTGATCCAAAAATTCCAGTTACTTCTATAACGAATTTAGCAAAAGTTTCTGTTACAAAGTTGTAACCTATCTCATAATCTTTTCAGAACACCTCATTTACTATTTTTGGATTTTTTATGCAGGAAGTTATGCTCATTTTATAGAGAGTAACAGAGAGTATTTGCTCTGCCCTGTTTTCTGGACAGTTTCAACTCTACTGCACATTTAGACAAGTTAAAGGATAGAAAAGTTGTATACCTCTTCCAGAGCTTTCCAGAAATGTATCATATGACCCTAACGTCGAAAGAACTCAACCTCTATAATCTGTATAACTTCAGCATTATTTAAGATGAAAATAGAGGACTATGTTCCTAGAATAGTATAAGTTGAAACTTGCTCAATTTTAAAATCCTGATCAAGGGAATGATTTTAAATCATCTTTTAGTGCTCTAGATCAAAACTTTCAACTTTTACAGTGATGTTATGCATTTAGTGGAGTGTCACGTCAAAGTGTCAACCCAAGTCATGCCGGTACTACATTCCTCACAAAGAAACCTTACACCGGACTTAGCCGGCTTCGTTAATTCAGTGGCACTAAACGACTGTCGCACACGTGTGCTACTCATCTACTGATTAATGGTTAGACTACCTGCAATTAACATCACAATTATCAGGTTCAGCTGCACACTGAACCTGGGCCCATAACAGTTTCATACACCCGTCCGTCATCACTCGCACGGGTGTTCTCAAGCCAAACACGCCTTGAGCTACGTGTTCACGTTACCAACCACGTGACGAGGTCTCCATCTACTTGCCCATAGCACGCCAGGGACTGGCGTTGCTTGAATACACCAAACGACATGAAGAGTCACAGAGGATACCAAAGCTGGTCGGTTTACATATCACCCGTGAGGCTCCACCCTTAAGCTTGTGCGCACTGGTTGACAGCGCTTACAGGCACCCCCCAAGACACAAACAGTCCCGAGATGCATGATTTTCCGACAAAGCAAGTACGTTAGTGTTGCCACTTTCTATACACTAATAACATCCTTATATGGGCTAATAACTCCTTCCTCACCGAGTTTTTGAAAATACAACCTTTTTAAGTGCGTTTAATCTCAACTATGCTCTGATGCTGTGACGCCCTCAATTCTGTGGAAAACCACGGAACCGAGAACTGATGCATATGTGTGCCCAGGATGTTCAACACACATCATCCACAAACTGAATTTCAGAATATATATGACCACGAATAACAGAGTTTATTACAATGTCTCATGAGTCTTGGACTCATGCTCACAACGGAAGTCTTAGTCTAACAGTGGAAGTCTTATTTCTATGCGGCGGAAGTCTTCTAACTAGTGCGGAAGCAATTTAAGCAGTAGCAGCTCCATCTCTACTCCATTCCCACAGGCAAGGTTGAGAACAGATTACACGCCTGATGCTTCACTTGGTCTTCATAGTAATCTTCTCCTGTTGCTGATGATGAAATAATAATGCAAGTTTGAGTACAATGACGTACTCAGGAAGTGCGGGAAAATATGATATATAGCTCACAACAAGGTAGATATAAAAAGGCTCATTGCAGAAAGCAAAGTTATTTATCAAACCATGATAAAAACAGCAACTTATCTTTTAGGTGAATGTAATCCCAATAGGTACTAAAATACCAATCATACCTCCGTTATGTTCATTACCTTCCATGTCCCAACCAGACATTAATCAACCTCATTCTTGCTCACGAATACCTCCTCGTATTTGCTACCATCTCATGAATACCATCTCGTATTTGCTACCATTTCATCTCATAAACAATTTCCGTCTCAAACCGTTCAACCTCGTTGCCATGACTCAACAGTCATGCAACCCGTCTTATCACCCGGACTCAACAGTCCCGAAAACAGAACCAAAACCAAACCTTCCAAAACCAAACCCAATAACCATATCCAATAACCATCCGAACTAATCATGAAAGTTGGCCAGGCGCTCGTGACCGTAAGCTCGGCTATCATGATAGTTTTAAGACTCTGTAGAGTTTGCACCTCTTTACCCACAAGTTTGTGATTTCGTCACCCGTCGGCGACTGCAGAACCTCCATTATACCAGTACACAACTGTCGGTGTATGGCCAAGAGATCACAAAATAGCCTTTACAAAGGGGCTACTAGATGTATGGACTCACTAAGGTTTCACCGGCAGGCTAGAATCTCCAATTCTCCCACCCACTGGCCCCCTCTTGTGCCATGCAGTTCCCAGGGCAGTCCTCACTCGACTCCCATTCCCCGCGCCTTCCACAGTCCATTACAATGTAGCAACTTACCTTTAGTCAGCTAAGCCGCACCCGTACTTGGCCTTGTGGTGGCACTGTTATCCTGGCATGTGCTCCCATGAACCGGTCCTTAGATCTACGGCAAGTAAACCACCATCTCATGCTACCTCATTCACAAACCCAGCCTTGCCTAGATCTCCCTCCGATCTATGTTCATTAATAACATCAGTTTTCTCATTATCATTACGAGTGCAGTTAGCTAGACACATCTATCTCGCTTCCCAATTCCCATGGACTCAGCGAAGCTTAAAGCAAAAACCATACCCGACTCATAAACTTCCCTGGCGACAAGGATGGTTTAACCAAAACTAGTAAACTCCTATAAAAGGGTTTCCCATCATGTTTGACTCAGCACACACACCTTTTCGCAAAATAAAATAGTTTTTCCAAAAACATAGGATCAATATGGTCAAGGGGCACATGCCTTGTTCTTGCGGTTCCGGTAGCTCTTGGATCTCGAAACCTTGTTGTTGCAGCTCGTCGTAGACAGCTCCCTGAGCTTGTCCCTCTATACAGGATCACGCACATACAAGATTCACAGCAATCAATATCATGCATAAACTTCAACTAGATGCGATGATGCATATGCATGCTATCCTATAATCAGTTTTATTAGATCAGTTTGTACGTATTCTTGCATGGCTTGCATGGTCTTATGATGAACAGAGGTGTTTGGATCAAATGTGGACGTGGCGGTGTCTTTTAGATCAACCCGATCAACAAGTGATTTGTCCACGAGAAAGCTTCTGTTTGAAAGGAATCGAAGAACAGATGCAAAGAAAACACGATGATGTCGTAAGGTGATATTGGAGACCTACCTTACGTTCTTCGTGGTCTTGGGGGTCCTTCTTTTAGCAAGACAGATTGTTGGCTCCTTTCTGGCGATCTTCCTCGACTGAACTCCGACGATGGGCTTACTCGGCGAGTTGGGGCTAGGGTTCTAAGTCGTCGGTTCAATAGGTGGAAAAGAAGTTCGTGGTTTCGGCCAAAGGTTTTGGGTTCTATTTATAATCGGGAGAAGAAGAGTCCTAATCCAATTGTATTTCGAATAAGAGTCGTATTCAAATTATCGTTGAATCTTAACAACTTATCTTTAGTTGATTTGGTGCGGTAACATTGTGGAATTCAGGTCGGTTTCCTCTCCGTACCGGTATTTCTACGCGTACAGAATCCAAAACAGCTCCAGAACTCGTTACCTCCGCGGCAATGAGCTCCGGAAGCTCCACGTGTCGACCGGGGCCTGATATCCCCTTTTCCGCAGAGACGAGCTCCGGTTGTTCCGCGTGTCAAGCGAGCGAGACCTCCCTCTCCTTCGGAGGTGAGCTCCGCGTTCGCCACGTATCCTGGCGGTCGGAACCTCCTCTCTATTCGGAGGTGGCTCCGCGCACACCACGTGTCAGTGCCCGACCTTCCCACTCTTCGGAGGTAGCTCTGAATGTGCCACGTATTCATTCCGGACCTCCCTCTCTTCGGAGGCGAGCTCCGTGAATGCCATGCGTCAAGTAGCGCCGGACATCCTTTCTTCTCAGAGACGAGCTCCGAGGTTAACACGTGTCCAACAGTGACGGAGCTCCTGGAGATAAGCTCCGGTGGCGACACGTGTCCAATAGGACCAGACCTCTCGGAGGTGAGCTCCGAGGTCGACACGTATCACGCGCGACTGGTCCTCTGATTTCAGTGGTGACTAGCTCCGAAGGTGGCACGTGTCCTGCGGAACTGCCTTCGCTTCTCCGTAGAGGCTAGCTCCGGGGCAACACGTGTCTCACAGGGTCGGACCTCTCCCCCTTTGCGGAGATGAGCCCCGAGCCTGCCCCGTAGCCATTTTAGCGGAGGACCTCTCCTACTTTCGCAGGGGTGAGCCCCAAGCCCGCCACGTGGCCACCGAGCCGCGAAGGTTGTCTTCGACGCTCTCTGTGAACTGGATTCGGCTCATTTTGGCTATCTTTTTTATATTTTCTCTGTTCCCACTTCTTTTAAGATGTTTTCTCTACAGGAAACGTGAATACATGTGGAAACCAGAGATGAGGGTGTCACAGATGCCACACTGCAAGACCCGACGGTCCCGACAGTCCAGGATCTCGATGAGGGGTGCTGCGATGGACAACACCGGATAACACACATAAAAGGTGATATGTGGAAGCTAAATTTTATTACATAAACTTGTTTATCAACATATTTACATCAAAATATCGTTAACATCTACACTCACGGGCGTAGACTAAGAATAAGGTCTCACGTTCAGCCCATGAGCGTGATCCCACTAGCACACACGCACACACTAAGACGGTGGCGTGCACGGCTTCCATTCGACGATGGTTCCCTCTTGGGATCCGTCTCCTCCTCGGTAGCCTCCTCCTCATATAACCCTGCAAACATTTCAACTACAAGAAGTGAGCATGATGGCTCAGCTTGACTGACCTGTCTCACCTAAACATGTAACTCTACATGCTGGATTTGCAGTGTATAATAGGAGAGTATGTTGCATGAGACACGCCTAATTAGTTCACTATTACTTTCAAGTTTTAGCATCATGTTAGTGGAGAACCTTGTCCCAAGACACATAAGAAATCCGCAATCAAACAAGAAACACATTTCTCTTATGTGCTTTGCCTAAGGTTGAAAAGAACTTTGATTTGCTCTACACTAAAGCATTTCATTAACAAACAATGAAATACTTTCAACTAGCAACATTTTATGATGACAACTAGTCTGTTCTTTCTACGTCACAGTACAGTGAACAAGTGGTACTCACTGACCATGAGGGACGGTGATTATAATCGATTTACACCTGCAGGATTACCCGAATAACCCGTCACATATGCTCGTACTCCATGTTGTCTACAAAAACCATCACGGACGTCGTACGCAACCACCTTTCATTCGTTAGCCAACTGTTGAACTGGTCTTATCATCCCAAGCAGGAGGTCTCTACGCCAAGCATCCTCGGTTCGTGCTAGCCGATTTACACCTCACTGCTCTCAACCTACCCTCTGGACGACAAGCAATGCCTCAACTGATCTCTACCCAAATTACATCGGTTTCCCGGTTCCCATATAGCCGGTATGTGAGAGCCCGATCCCGATCACGGGGCCGTGCCGCTCGCCCGGGAATCGCATTGGGTGGTGCCGTGCGATGTGGCACACAATAGCACACATAATAAAGCATCATATTACATAAATCAAGCGGAAGCTTACAAAGTGTAAATTTTACAAATACTTCTCAAAATATTCTACAGCGGAAGACTATTACAACTCACATCTCATACCTTGCTAAGCAACGGAGAAGGTGTCCAACCCGCGGACCCTTCTCGCTAGCAACACTATCACAATAGCAGCTGCAGGGGTTGCCATGAGTTCACCACTAGGAGAGCTCCGAGTTTCATCGGACACAGGTACATATCTGTGTACAGTTATTACCTGCAAAACAACTTATGCAGTATCCGTGAGCATGAAGCTCAGCAAGACTTAACCGTCACCCTAGTCATGAAACTCTACATGGTGAAAATAGAGGGCTGAATATAGCAGTTTGAACAAAAGATGCTCTTGAGCTAAAGGAAGGTCCTTACTTCAAGTTTTGAGCCACTTTTATAACCCTCGCGCAATTTACATCGAGACTCCACAATCAAACAAGAAATGCTTCATCTCGATGTCACTTGCCCGAGGTGAAAATAACTTTAGTGAGCTACCCTAGACTCATACAGACCTTGCGCCATCAACGCCGAGACTCCACCATTTCTCCGTGATAGAGAATGGACTGATAAACCGGGGGGCGAGCTTTTCTTTTAAACCGAATTGATGAACTCCCTTCATTGGAGATACACGGAGATATACGTGCTCTACGACATTGAAGTTCAGCGGTTGACATCGCTGGTCTGCATAGCTCTTCTGTCGAGATTGAGCAGCCTTTAAATTGGCTTGTATGACCCAAACTCGTTCTTCGGCGTCATTGACAAGGTCAATCCCAAATGTTACCCTTTCACCGGATTTGCACTAGTTCAGCGGTGTGCGACATCTCCGGCCGTAGAGAGCCTCATATGGTGCCATATTGATACTCTGACAGCAGTTGTTGTATGAGAATTCCGCCAACGGTAAATAAGCATCCCAATTTCTACCGTGGTGGATGGCACACGCTCTCAACATATCTTCCAAGACTTGATTCACCCTCTCGGTGTTTCCATCGGTTTGAGGGTGATATGCGGAGATTCTAAACAATTTTGTTCCCAAAGAAGCATGCAGCTGTTCCTAGAACCGAGAAATGAACAGTGCACCACGATCTGAAACTATTGTTCTTGGGACTCCATGCATGCATAAGATCCGTGCAATGTATATCTTCGTATACTTATTAGCGTTGAATCTAACATTTACCGGTATGAAGTGTGCTTATTTCATTAATCGGTCAACGATTACCCAAACCGAATCATGCTTCTGAGATATGAGCGGTAGCCCAACAATGAAATCCATACTCACATCATCCCACTTCCATGCCGGAATATTAAGGGGATGCAGCAATTCAGGTTTCTTCATATGATCGGCTTTTACCCTCCGACACGTATCGCACTCGGATACGTATTTAGCTATTTCCCGCTTCATCCGTGTCCACCAAAACTTGTTTCTCAAATCTTGGTACATCCTTTTGCTTCCCAGATGAATGGAAAATTTTGATAAATGTGCTTCGTCTAATATTTTCTGACGAAGCTTCATGTCCCACGGTACGACTATACGGTTCTTGAACCATAACGTATCGTTCTCATCTTTCAGGAAGCACTTTACCTCTCCTTTGTCTATTCTCTTCCTGATATGTTCCATGCCCTTATCTTTCTTTTGAGCCTCTACAATTTCATCACGAATTGTAGGAATGAGAGCCAGATTAAATAGCGACCCTTAAGGAACCAGGCGCAGGCTCGGTTCTTCCTCTTCTATTGCAGCCATGGTTAGGTTATGAACATGTGATTTCCGATTAAGGGCGTCGGCAACCACATTTGCTTTTCTAGGATGGTAATGAATCTCTATTTCATAGTCTTTAATTAACTCTGACCATTTTCGCTGTCTCATATTTAATTCCTTTTGTGTGAAGATATATTTCAAACTCTTGTGGTCGGTGTAGAGGTAAACTAAGTTTCCAAGTAAATAGTGCCTCCACATTTGTAGAGTAAGGACCACAACAGCTAGTTCGAGGTTATGTGTCAGATAATTCTGCTCATGATTCGAAAGCTGCCGAGATCCATATGCGACAACTCGCCCTTCTTGCATAAGCACGCAGCCAAGGCCGATGCCGGATGCATCACAATAAACATCAAAAGCCTTAGTCTTATCGGGCTGCGCCAACACTGGGGCTGTTGTGAGGTGCTTTACCAATGCTTTGAATGCCTCCTCACATGATTCACTCCACACATATTTCTTGCCTTCCTTCAGAAGTTCCGTCATCGGTTGAGAAACTTTGGAGAAATTCAGAATGAATCTCTGGTAGTAACCCACTAAACCGAGAAAACTACAAACTTCGTGGACTGATTTTGGTGAACTCCAATTCAGCACATTGACAATCTTGTTCGGGTCAACCGCAATGCCCTCCGCAGAAATAATGTGCCCAAGAAATGGCACTTGGTTGATCCAAAACTTACACTTGCTGAATTTTGCATATAGTTTGTGATCCCGTAGATGTTGGAGCACAATATGCAGATGTTCGGTGTGTTCTTCCTCCGACTTAGAATAGACTAAGATATCGTCGATGAAGACTACGGCGAACTTGTCCAACTCCAGCATAAAGACTGAATTCATCAAGTACATAAAATGGTCCGGAGCATTGGTGAGTCCAAATGACATGACGAGATATTCATATAACCCGTATCTCATCGAGAATGCCGTCTTTGGTATGTCTTCTGCCCGGATTTTTATCTGGTGATATCCGAACCGAAGATCCATCTTCGAGAAAACCGTAGCACCCACTAATTGATCGAAAAGCATGTCGATACGTGGTAGTGGATACTTGTTCTTGATAGTTACAGCATTGAGCGGACGATAGTCCACACATAACCTCAGAGTCTCATCTTTTTTCTTGATGAACAGTGTGGAGCATCCCCACGGTGATGAACTTGGTCGAATAAAGCCTTTGCTTAACAAGTCATTCAGATGCTCTTTCAGCTCCGCGAGTTCCTTCGGTGCCATTTTATACGGCCTCCCGGTGCTAGTTCGATCTTGAACTCCACTTCACGTTCGGGCGGCATGCCCAGTAGATCCTCGGGAAACATGTCCGGATATTCCAGGACCACTGAAATGTCCTCCAGTTTATTAGCTTCAAAGGTGTGGACAGCAGTAACTTCCGGTGCAATATTTTTCAGAATCAACGTGTGTTGCCCGTGCTTCTTTGAAGCTGCAACGTTCGTGAACTAATATTAAAGATAGCTTGGTGATGTGTCAACCAAGCCATTCCCAAGATGATGTCAATCCACAAGCCTTCCAGGATGATAAGAGTAGCAGGATATATCCGTCCATCCAAACATATAGGCACTCGAACAACAATTCTGTCTGCTGTCCTACTACCTTCCGGTGAATTAATCTGATAAGATGCGTCCAAGGTGGTTGATGGTATTTGGTTCTTAACCACATAATCTTTGCTGATAAAATCATGTGTGGCACCCGAGTCGAACAACACAAACGTGGGCTTATCACGTAGGCTGAACATAACCGCAAACTCGGGTTCTCCCACGGGAACATCTTCAATTGCCATATAGTTTATGTTTCCCACTTTCAGTGCTATCCTCCTTGGCTGACCATGGAATTTCTTCGCAGCTTGAGATGACATGTTACTGCTGCTCTGTTTGGTCACATGACACTCCTGAGTGATATGCCCCACATTGTTATTAGTATCATACGATGCGAGCTCAGGATCTTCATAGGATGGAAGTGGTTGATATACTTGTGCACTTTGTTGAGGAGGGGGTGCATAAATACTCATTTTCTACTGCTGCAGCAGTGGCTGAACATCCATTGTTGAGTATGGATGGAATCGGATCTGCGGTGGTCCATCAAAGGACTGAATTTCCACCCCGGATGGTAAGCAATATATCACCGGTTGTTCTTGAGGATAATCATCCGTACTTGCTGGTGATGATCTTCTCTTCCTCTTACTTTCCTTATGCTGGAGTTCAGCTATTCCTTGAATCATAGCGGCATTGACTAACTCGCTATAATTCCCTTATTGAATAGTGCCACTTTCGCCTGAAGCTCCACGTTGAGGCCTCGGAAGAAGTAATGACACTTTATTGTCTCCTTATCCACATACGGGGATGCATATTGTACTAAACGGTTAAATTCCATAAAATACTCCATAACAATCATCCCTCCTTGCTTGAGTTCATAGAACTCTTCAACTCTAGTTTTGACGATGCCATCAGAGATATGACGTGCACGGAAAGCATCACAAAACTCCGTCCACATCACACGATTGCCTTAAGCGATCTTAGCAAGATATTAAGACCACCAAGCCCCAGCGGATCCATGAAGTTGCTGAGCGGCAAATAAAGCCTTCCCATATTCATCACACTGGAGCATTCCCAATTTAGATTCAATCACCCTAAGCCAATGATCTGCCTCCAAGGCTTCTTTAGCTTCTAAGAATACCGATGGTTGTCTTGCTAGAAAGTCCAGATAAATAGTCCGTGAGGGATTACACTTAACATCTCTTGTCGGATGCCTTTCTGCACCAACATGTCAAGAGACTCAGCAATTTTTCCCGACACCTCCGCCAGTCCGGTTGATGATGGCGGTGATTGTCTCTGCGACGAATCATTTCCATCATGGCTGGAACCACCAACCTCATACCCGGAATGAGTGTGATCCATACTGCAAGAGTGAGCAATTTAAGGAAAATATCCAAGATTGTACTCAACTTGAACTCAAAATTATTAACTGCAAAAGCATCACATCAACAGTGCAGCATACATGAAGGAAACAAGGTTTTTGACAATTCCGAAATATAACCAATGATTGTTCAAGTTTTTCAAACACTTAAACCAACAAAAAGGAATGATGAAAGATAACTACTGAATATGTCATGGAACTTAGAGAAGTACAAAAACCTTCATGTCCACAACAAGTATCAAGTTACATGGCAATGAGAAATGCTCTATTCAGAATGACCATTGGGCCTTAATCCCAGAATTTGATTATGAAAATGGCGATTTCATGTCTCAAGTTGAATATAAAAGTTTTAGATAACTTCAATATATTTCCAACGAGTATTCATTTGCCTCCATATCAATTCTGTATCGGGAGGTATTATATTTCAAAGTTGACAGAAATACGGAACAATTTTTACAGCACCTCCTCTGAAAGTAGCTGTTTTGTCCGCAAGATTTCATAAAGTTCTACACCAAATCTGTAGAAAGTTTTAACTACAAAATCATAGCACATATCACAAAATTTCTAACGGTGTCTTACATGACCCTTAGAGATTTTTCTACAAGAAGTTATGGTTGATATACCGAAAATTCCAGAGAGCATATTTGGGCTGCCCTGTTTTTGGACAGTTACCACTCATCTGAGATTTTCATCAATTTGGAGGGAGATTCTGTTCCGGAGTTCTATAGAAAAGTTGTAGAAGACTTCAGAACATTTCCAGAAATGTATCCGTCACCTAAATTTGTTCAACCAATCAAAAGTTATGTCCTGTTAAAGTTCAGAAAAAATTCTGCCAAAAATAGGAGAAATTGTTTCTAAATATTTGAGATGGAAACTATACTCCCAATTGACTCTTAGTTCAATATAGGAGTTCATTAACCCCGAATGGAATCTTAGACTCCAAAATTACTCTTTTCTTTGAAAACTTAAATTTTCATGCAGTTAAGAACATATTACGGTACTACGTTTCCTCACCAAATCAAAATCATAACCGGCGTGACATCTGCATATACGTCTCAGATGGTGGCACTAAAACGATCACTCACACACGTGTTCTAAATAAAATGTTCTACTCATGGTTAAGGTACCTGCAGAAAAAAATCAACAATGATGCACATAAAAGTTTGTCCATTTCAGGCATGTCCATATCATAGTAAAAACATACGCCATATATCATTGCCATATGGGTCGTCCTTCAGTCAAGTCACGTCTCAAGGTACATGGTCACATTTTCACACCACACGACGGGGAACCCGAGTAGAGTGCGAACGGGTCATCGCGGATGGGAGTTTTATCAACCCAACGGATACCACCTACTATCCTGCAGGGCACGCCGATGGCAAGAGCTGCGTATGTCCCCTAGGCTATTTCCAGAAGAACACACTATCGCGTTACCGACCACATGATGTGGTTTCCACTTTCTTTCCTAATGCACGCCAGGGACCAGCATTTCATATGAACTCAGGAACATGAATAGTTCCAAGAGTTTCATATTGACGTCTCACACCAAGTTGTGAGACCTATACGCTGAACCACTTTCTTCGTCAGGGGAGCTAACCGAATTTGATCCGCTTTTGGTGGCGTTCCTTACAGTGCTTACCTCCATGTAGATGTGTCGTTACAGAATTGAAATACTGAATATTAACACACGTTAGGATGCCACCTTATGTAACTATGCTATTAATAGTCCTTATGTGGGCATACTATACGTTCCTCACTAGTATACTTATAAATTTTCAAAAATACGCTCTTTTCATGCATGCTATTCCCAATGCGGCTCTGATACCACGCCTGTGGGGAACCCCTTCCGGGATCCACACACATTGGGTGGTGTCGTGCGATACGGCACCCAACAGCATACACGAAAAGAAAGATAGACATACAAAGTCTTTAATTTCTTAATATAGTGTCATTTACAACATAATGTACCACGAAGGTACATGCATCAGAATATACATACACACGTACTCTCGGTCCTAACTATACAAAAGAGAAGACGTCCCGCCCGCGGACGCTTCATACTAGCTTCAATAAACATGAGTGCAGCGGCAGGGTTTCCGGTGAGTCTCCAATGGCTCACCGAACAACGATCTTCATAGCAAATTTTATAAAACCTGCAAAACACTAATAATGCAACAGTGAGCTCAAAAGCTCAGCAAGACTTAACCGACCATCTTAAACATGAAACTTTGCATGCAGGGATTAACAATATAGGGAAATGATATTGCAATAAAGACATGCCTACATGTTAATCCTTACTTTCAGTTTTATAGCAGCAGTTTAATATGCCTTAGGCAGTCCTCACATCGGAGTTCAACAATCAAACAAGAAACGCTTTCCTCCGATGTGGTTATGCCCAAAGTGGAAGATAAACTTAGTGAGCTCTACAACTATAGCATACATGGTTTGCAATACAATAAACTTAGAACTTCACAACAGCAATGATTCATCTCACTTCATCTGGAACTAATTACTATGTCGCAACGCAGTGAACAAGTGGTACTCATATAACCACGAGGGACAGTGATTCAAATCAGGACACACCCGGAACACACGACACATAAACCTGCCTCGAAAGACTCACACAAGAGCTCTTTCTTATGTTGTATGCAGCAACCTTTCACCCGTCACTCCAATGCCGAACCAGTTCTACCGACCCATCAGAAGGGCCACTACCCGGAACACGTCGAAGTTGCTCCGCTAGTGGGTTTACACCTCTCACACCAACCCCCCAAAGGACGGCGGGATAAGTTTCGACATGAGAGTACCCGAGTTACATCCGTTTCCTGGACCCCATAATTCCAGTATGCATCCGGTACTGTTTAAACTTGCTCAACAGGGCGGCATACGCATCGGTCCTTAACCGACACAAACAGAGCTACGGCAACACAGGCCCAACGTCCTGCTGCTCCTACTTTCTGCTCGGTCTCATTTTTCATTACAGGAATTTCATTCTCTAGAATCATACCCCGTTGAACAAAAATCCTAACCTCGCGAGTAGCTTCCAACTACCCGACTTGTACCGGATCCTATACAACTTAGGCCTAGCAGAAAACTACACGAAGGTAACCTGTTCTACCCTTTAACTCCAAGGGTTTTTGGGTCATGCATTTGGAGTATCAATCACCCTTGACCTAATGCACAATACAAACTTGACCAATGAAAGTGATACAAAGTAAAATATAACTAAAAAGCTGTTAAATGCAAACCAGGGGCATGCCTTATGTTTCTGCAGGTTTAATTATACTTTAAAGTCAGTAGCTTTGCGACGAGTAACACCTCAATTTTCTGCTCCGAGTTGAGTTCTTCGTCGAACTCCTTCGTCGAGTTTCCTACCGATATGAACATGAACTGTTTTATATTGCAAGTAAAGACATTATAAAACAAAAGTGTTTTATGTCTTAAGAATGGTATAGAACAACTTGTAAGTGAGTGATGAGCACTTTTATGGACAGAAACAGAGAACTTTAGCTTGGCAGCATATGTTGGCTGGAGTAAAGTTCAAAAAGTGATATATAATGGACATAAGAAAGATATTGGAAAGAACCAGCAGAAAACTGGAGAAGATGACCTCAACTTTCTCTGAAATTTTTACAGTGGTCCATATATCATACAGAGGTATGGCTTGCAAAATTTCATAAAAGTTGATGTAAGATGTGGCCTAAGGAATTTTCTTAGCTATTTTGCTTCTCTGAATTCCTATGGAAATTCTAGGGTCTTGGCATGCTCCAAATTTGGTTTTTCAGAAACTTGGGAGTCTTATGAGTCCATAGGATTTGGTTTCACCATTTTTGGAGCTTCCTACACAGAGATATGGAATTTACAAAATTGGGATAAAAGCTGGAAAATTGATTCTGTTATTTTTCCTAATTTTCAGAGACATATAAGATTGAATCATCATTTGGCCAAGGAAATGAGGTCCAATGCCTCTGAATTTATTACTGGAGTTCAAGCATATTTATAGGAAGACTCTGCCCAAAATTGGGAATTTTCCAATAAACAGAACTCCTGCAATTAATTCCCTAATAGTTTTTAAATTGAATTAATGTGCCAAATCCAGGGATTCTCATAAAAATTGGGATGTACCCCTTGATAGTACTCACTGAGTGGAATCCAATGGAATTTATTTGACAATTTTTGGAGGTTCCTACTAAAAGTTATGGCTGTTTAAAATTTGAACTGAACTCTGGAAATTCTGAAAAAATTAAAACCCTGCCGGCGGGCCCCACACCACAGTATTCTGCTTCAACCTCGCGGCAACAGCCGAGCGGCGGCACCCTCGGGCGAGGGTCGCCGGAATGTGCTTTCCTGCCACCTCCCGGCCTCCTACTCGCCGCCCCCCCCCCCCTAATCCACCACGCTAAGTCCATTTGAGATGTCGCCAGTGGCCGGCGACCACCGTAAACCAGCGTGCGATGGTGACAGCGCAAGTTAGGGTTCCGGCAAGGTCGGGGAGGCTCTACACAGCACTAAATCGGTCAGGGATTGCTCGGAGAGCACCGTGCCAACTCGAGGATGCTGAAAATGGACTCCAAGCACCCTGACAAGGCCGGTAACCGAGGGCTCCACGGTGACCCAAGGCACTTTTGCAACGGCGGCACAAAAATCAGCTAGAACATGGCCAATTCTTGATGGTTTTGTCGGTTCTTCATCGAGGATGGGCGCTAGGGGTGTAGAACTTACTTGCAGGCTAGCTCGAGCATTGGTTGATCACGTAGCTCGAATTTTGGGTTAGACCGAGCCTTTGGAATATGAACTAGGGTTCGGTAAACTTGAGAATTCGAGCTACACGTTGGATCATTTGCCAAACGGCTTCCGGTTACATGATCTATGGAGGATAGCTCACCTTTATTGTGTATCAAGTTGGGGGAGATGGTGGCCGTATTGGGCTGTCGACGGTGAGTCAAAGCGGTGTTCCGCCGGTTCACCTCGGGAGCTCGCCGCAAACTCTAATTTAGGTCCACAGCAGTAAGGAACGGCCGAGTTGATGCGGTAGATCACGGTAGCTCGTCGTGGCGCTTCTTTTCGGTGTTGGCATCTCTAGTAACCGGTGATTGGGCGCCGGGGTGTGGTGGAACACAGAGAGCGCCGGTGGTTGGTTCTTCACCCGCGCAGGAGCAAGGCAGAGAGAGACGGTACGAGCTGGGACAAAAGATCTTCGCTGCTGCTTCGTGTGGGAGAGATAAGGGCGGCTACCGAGTTAGGAGACGCCTTGGCAGGCAGCTCGCGCTGGCAGCTGCCTTCGCGGTGGCGCGCACTCGGCCGAAGCAAAACAGAGCACAGTGTGACTTCAAGTGTGTCACTGTCCCGTGGGGTCCATGGCTCATCTCCCTCTTATCCCCCAATTCGGTTTAAAATAGCAAATGAGCTCCAAATTTGAGAAAACTTAGAGGATAGGCCAAAAGAAATGTGAGGAACACAATGGTGCACTCAAATTTGGATTTTGGTTTAGTCAGAATTTCAAAGTGAAGTTTAATTTCAAATTTGAATTGCCTCCCGTTTTAATTCCAACAAATAGGAAATGCTTTCCAAATGATCTGAAAATTAGCCGGGCTATTATGGGATGTGTGGAGAACCACATTGTGGATTTAGATCTCCCGGTTTGGAAATTTTTGCAAGTTCGCTTTAGCACTTTGAGCTCACACCTTTATATTCAAAAGTATAAACTCTCTCTCATTTTCCTCGATGTGATTGGCAGCTCCACATGCTAGAATTTTGGAATTTCACAGTGCTCAACTCGCCATGTCACCGGAGGCGGCGGCCAGGGGCCGGGCAGCTACCACCCCGTAACCTAACAAGGGATTAAAGGACGGCGACCACCCGCTCGACGGCGACGTCCAGGCTCCCCGCCACTGATCTCAGGGGCGAGCTGGACCGCCGCCGCCGTCAGAAGGAAGATGGCCTCGTCACCATCGAGCCACAGCACGAGTGGCGTCGTAGCCTTTGGGAGGAGTATGGTACTCCGGGTACCATGTGCCCCATCTATGCGGGTCAGAACCCCGTCTCCCCAGGCTCAGTGGGAGGCTGCATGGCTCTGGCCCCACATCTTCGTATGGCTGTGTGGCCGCACAAGTTCCAGCCGCACCTGCCGGAGAAGTTCGACGGGACAGTCAACCCTATCGAGTTCCTGCAGATATACTCCACCGCCATCCTAGCTGCAGGAGGGGATGAGGCCATCATGGCCTGCTACTTCCCCGTGGCCTTGACCGGGTCAGCCCGGTCATGGATCATGAATTTGCCCCATGAGTCTGTAACTACCTGGGAAGAGTTGTGCCATCAGTTTACGGCCAACTTCAGGAATTCCTACATCCGACCGGGCTCGGAGGCCAACATACACACCCTGCAACAGCAATCGGGAGAGTTGCCACGATCCTTCATCCAGCGTTTCTCCAAGGTTAGGAACACCATCCCCCACATCTCCAACGCCTCCGTCGTATTCGCCTTTTGACAGGGCATCCGTGACAAGAAGATGCTCAAGAAGTTGGCCACGCACGATGTGCAGGATGTCTCTGAGCTCTTCAGCTTGGTGGACAAGTGTGTCAGGGCCGCGAAGGGCCGTAACTGGCACACACCGCCCAGCAAAGGGGGAGAACCCACCAGGGAGGGCCCTGGTGGCAGGAAGAAGAAGGCCGACGACAAGGACAAGCCACTGGCCGGAGCCCACACTGCAGCAGCAGTAGCGGCCATAGGGGGCCGGGGGCCACGTGCCGACAAGCGCCCGCGACACCCGTCCGGCAGCGATGACAGCGATCAGAGGTGCCTGGTCCACGGCACCATCCGGCACAGCACCACCAAGTGCTGAAAAATCCAGAGGCTGGCGGAGCGCTTCCATGAGCTCCGACAGCAGTGCCAGGATGGTGCACCCTTCCGCCAGCCGGGGGGGTGGGGGGGCAATCAAAAGGCTGACCCAGAGGTCAGCACAGACCAGGAGATGGAGTTCCAAGACGCCAAGCGGGCGTTAAAGGTCATCTATGACCAAGATGAGATCTACAACTCTGACCACAGTTAGCGACGCAAGACACTCCATGCCTGACCAGGCGTTCCCCCACTTCGTCGTGCGACAAGGGCTCAACCGGCGTCTAGGCACACGGTGAGGAGTAGGCAGCTCAAGAGAGGGCTGCCTGGTGCCTCGGCCAGTGCTTTCTCGAGGAGGAGTGACAAGCCTTCCCCCCAACCAGTACAAGCATGCCTCTCCAGGAGCGTCCGCCTTGCTGCAGGGGATGGGTACCTCTACCCAGACCACAGGGCATAGGACACCTCTGTAAGTTCTATCCTTAAGGTAGCCGTAGAATGTTTTTTCTTTTTCTCTTTCTTGTAAGGGTAACATAGAGACTAGGAACAGAGCTTAGAACAGCTAAAGTCCCTGAAGGGTCTAGTCACTCTTGGTACTAGGGGCGAGTCGCTGCCTTCTTACACCGCCTGTTACCTCCTATTGCCCGAAGGAAGCCAGAAATAGCAAAAAAAAAATGTATCCTGTCCTGTGCACTTCATTACAGTTTATGTTGGCTCATTCATAGCAACTATAAACGGCATGTACGGTACCTGCCCTACACACTAGTCCTACACATTTGTGGCGGAATGGATTTCGTCTCCATACCACCCAGGGGGTCAAGATGATGGTGGCCCGGAGCCAGAGCCCCGTTTTCACTGGACCTCACTAGACACTATACTGTGACGGCCCTCGCGCGAGCGAGGTGCCAAAGCGGGGATCCTGCTCATCTCGCAGTCAGGAGAGCAGTTCAAGTACATGGTGCATCTTGACTTCAAAGCTACTAACAGCATGGCAAAGTACGAAGCCCTCATATTTGGCTTGAGTACTGCCCTTTCTCTAGGAATACGGTAGATGCTAGTTAAACGGAGACTCCCAACTCACCATCAAACAAGGCGAGCATGAGTATTCCTACATTGACCCACAGCTAGCTGCCTACCTTATCCGTGTGCAAGAGGAGGAGAAGGGATTTCATGCTTTGGAGGAGCGCCATATCCCCCGCGCCAACAAACGCGGTGGCAGACAACCTTTCAATAAAAGCCTCTGCATGGGCTCTGGTCTCCGAATGCACCTTTGAAAGGAAGCTACTGCATCATATAGCCTGGCCTGCTGAACCATGGCGCTCGCCAAGGATCGTATGCGTCACCGGGGACTCCGTGCAACCCGGCGCCCAAGATCCAGAAGCTCAAGTAGGTCCTGATGCATGGATCGCGGAGGTTCGGACCTACTTGAAGGACAACATACTTCCCGATGAATGTGTATTCGCTGAACCGATCATTTGTATGGCTAAAAGATACAAACTGGTAGATGGAGATCTCTATGGTGTGGCGCCGACAGCGTTCTATTGCGGTGCATAACCCGGGAGGAGGGCTGCAAGCTATTTGCATAACCCGGGAGGAGGGCAACCACACTTCATTCTGCACGCTGGCCGGCAAAGCCTTCCGGCATGGCTTCTACTGTCTGGTAGCCCTCGTGGACGCCGTCGAGCTGGTCAAGAGATGAAAGGCGTATCAGTTCCATGCCAAGCAGATGCACAGACCGTCGCAGACGCTGCAAATGATCCTGCCCTCATGACCATTCGAGGCATGATGGCTGGGCATCCCGGCACTACGGATTAGTGCAGGGGAACCAGGTGGCACATGCCCCTGAGCAAGGTCTCAACCGCATCCTTGACAAACACATCGCCCAAGCCCGGATCTTCTCAATAGGTCTGTGGTGTCCGGGACCCCCCGGGAGGCCCGATGCTGACACCCTGCCTCATCCAGTCTACTTGGTAGGTGCGCCCTCCCACTAAGTGGCGACACCTACCAGGGGGCCATCACGGTAAACTAAGCGTGCAGGGCATCCGACCACTCCAGCAACGAGCAGAAGACTCAGAGCGCCGGCTATGACAAGCTGAAGACAATGGCCAAACTCCCCTAGGGTCCTCGTGTTGCCAGGGGTCCAGAAGGAGTGGTAGCCACACTGCCCAGGCGCCCTGGGTCCTTACGCCGCTAAGGGCCCGTAGGAACAAGCTTGGGAAATTGACAATGTACTTCCCGCGTCGGTTAAGTCATTCTGGACCTTTGCGCTCCCTTACCAATACAGCTTTCCTTTCAAGCTTGCGCATATTTTGGCGTGCCCCTCGACATGTACATGGTCATTTTTATCTGTCTCACCCTTGGCCAAAGTCCTGCTACAAGGCGGAAACGCCTGAGGCACCTGTATTGTCTCCGGACCCCCTGGCTGTAAAATACCCAAAAAGTGGTAGCAAGAAAAATTCAGCTCATGTACACCTAGGAAAAATGAGGGGAATTAAAACTTTGAATATTAACGGTGTGAGTTCAAAGTGGTGATTCAAACTTCCCAAAACTTCCAAACATGGAGATCTAAATGCATAACTTGGGTCTTCATATTTCAAATATTCAACCTTCCAGTTTTAGCTCATTTGGAGGGGTTTTAGTATTTGTTTGGGATTAAAAGCGGAAGCCCTCTAATCTGAATTTTAAATTCAGTTTCAAATTCCAATTTCCTCAATTTGCAAATTGGGTTCCACAAATGTGTTCCCCACATTTGAATTAGCAGCCATGCCAAAAATCAGAAACTTTGAAGTTGGTTTGCTATGTTTTTGGAACAATACAAAAGGGAGAATTCAAATTCCATTTCAAATTCAAATGACCAAACACAATTCTTACTTCACATCAGAATTCAAATCATTTTGGATTCAACTTTTCAAACCATGACTTTGGGAGGAAGCAAAGGAGTTAATTTGGAGACAAATGGGAAAATATCAAAGGAGCATTAGGTGGGAGGGGGCCCACTAGTCAATCACCCCAGAGGCAAAGTCTCTGTTTTCCCTCAGCTGTTCACGCGCGGGCGCCAGCTCCTGGCTAAGTCCTCCGGCCGACGTTTCACCGAGATTCTTCCTCGCTGCTCCCGACGTCAGTTCCAGGTGACACTGGTGCTTTTAGCGCAAACCCTAGCCCGAAAGACCCACTGTCGAGTGAGAACGAGGTAGCCGAAGTGAGGTTCGACAGGGTGGCCCGTGCGAGCACCGTTCCGGCCGTTGTCATCCGCTCCCGACCCCACCATCGTGTTCAGCATGGTGTAGAACTCACAGGCAGCGAGTTTCGGGAAGTTCGGACCATCGGAACCCCGTCCCGGCGAGCCTCGCCGGCGTGCGCCGCCGCGGGTGGCGCGGGCAGCGCGAGGAAGAAGAAGGAGGAACGGGTCCCACTGGTCAGCCTCTGTACTGCACGGGGATCGGCCTGTGGCACCGGATCGGGTGCGGCTGCGCGGGAAATAACACAGTGGCCTCGGTATTGCCGTCATCTGAGTGGATAGCGCCACAGGTGGGGCCCACAGCCATTTCTTCAATTTCCAGATTGAGTGCATACTTCAAAGGACCATAACTCTCAGTTGGAATGTCAAAAATTTGTGAAACAAATTTTTGTGGATTCCTCTCAGTCAGTAATTTGCGGAAATGCAAAGAAATTGATCTGAGGATCTCTGAAAATTTCTCCAAAATTCATCAAATTAAATTTTTGGTAATTAATTCCAGAAGATCCCAGTTATGGAATTTCTTCAAATTTGGCCAGGAGGCTCCTTATGATATTACTGATCTGCAGTAAAAATTTGAACTTCATTGGATTTAATTTGCTAGGGTAAATTGCCTTCCAAAGTTCAGCCCTTATTTGAAAATTCAAATTTAAACAGAAACTTTTCAGAACTCCTGTCCAACGTCAAAAAATCATATCTCTCTGTTGTTAGCTCCAAAAATGGTGAAACAAATTTTGTTAGAACCATGGAGCCTTACCCTAATTAGATCTGCCACTGTTAGCTATGTCAAAGCTTATGATTTGGGCTAAAAATTCAGAGAAGCCTTGTACTTGTAGGAATTTTTGAGACTTCATTGTGCAATGACATTTCTCCAACTTTTGCTCAGATCATCCTTAGAGAGTCTAGAATCCAATGGAAAAAATCCCAAAGACAATTAAGGAACCTAAATAGCAGTAGCTATGAATAGGAGTTACTTCTTATAAGTCCTTAATACTTATACATATATTTTGCTACATTTCATTTAGTGACCGAAGTTGAGAACGCACCGGAGCCTTGGACGTCCTCCTACCAGAAGCTGACCTCCCCTTTAATTTGCAACCAGGCAAGCCCCGGTTTGCATTTAAGTACCTTTTACAAAGTTTTTTATTTGTATTACTTATCTCTAGGTTGAAATGGTTGCATTAGAGTTAAGGTGTTTGAAACCCCACTTGCATGACTTTAAATCGAATGAAGGGTTGGGTAGTGTATAGACTTGACGAGTAGAGAATGCCGGGCTAATATGCATAGGATCTCGGTAGAAGTCGAGTAGTTGGAATCTACTCGCGAGGTAAGGTTTTATCACACGGTATGGAATAGAGTAAAAAATGGCTTAAGAGTAGTGAACCTGAGACCCAGCAGGGGGGATAGGATGCAGTGAGCGGAGGTCTCACCTGCATACTCCCTGTTGGTGTCGATTGAGGATCGAGTCGTGTGCGGCCTGATGAACAAGTATTGAACAGTACAGGATGGCATAATGACGTAAGCAGGAAATCGATGTAATTGGTTAACCTTGGTGCTGAGGCTTACCCAACCGTAAATAGGAGTAGGTTGAGGGTAGCAAGGTGAAAATCTGCCGATGGGCACAGTCACACTCCATGCGGGGACCTCCTGCCCATTATGTGACGTGTTGTCCGGGTGTCTCCTGATTGCAATCACCGTCCCTCACGGTTATTTGAGTACCGCTTGTTCACTAATATGTGACGTAGTAAGAAGAGAAATAAGCCAGATGAATGATAATATGCTGTGATAAATTATTACTGTTTGGAAACCATGTCTGCTGTAGATATAGAGCTAATTAAGCTTATTTTCTACTTTGGGCATCACCACATCGGGGGAAAGCGTTTCTTGTTTGATTGTGGGCTTCCGATGTGGGGGC
This sequence comes from Neostapfia colusana, assembly GCA_030760725.1. Classification (NCBI taxonomy): domain Eukaryota; kingdom Viridiplantae; phylum Streptophyta; class Magnoliopsida; order Poales; family Poaceae; genus Neostapfia; species Neostapfia colusana. Next base: position 54,859,198 of record JASWHV010000014.1, on the reverse strand, counting down.
TGCCTAAGGCTTATTAAACTGTTGCTATAAAACTGAAAGTAAGGATCAACATGTAGGCTTGTCTTTATTGCAAAGTTCTTTTTCCTATGTTACACATCATTGCATGTAGAGTTCCATGCCTAGGGTTGTCGGTTAAGCCTTGTTGAGTCATCGTGCTCACAGTTGCAATATTTGAGCTGTGTGCAGGTGAGAGTTATGAGGAATGGTCCGAGGACGAGGCGGTGCTCCCGTCGGGGTACATGGTCGAGCTGGAGCCCTGCACCCCGCCATGATTCTCCGGTTCCATGTTGCTAGTGTGTAGCGTCCCCGGGCTGGACGGCTGCACTTTTGCTTAGTTAGGATTTGAGAGTAGCTATGTACATTATTTCCGCTGTATAATTAAGTTTTGTAAAAAGACTTCCGCTGTTTTATATCAAATAAAAGTTTGTATGTTGTTCTTAATTCTTTTCGTGTGTGCTGTTGGGTGCCGCATAGCACGACACCACCCTATGCGATCCCGGAGTGGGTGAACCACGGGGTGGTCCCCACAGACGTGGTATCAGAGCCGCATTGGGAATATCACGCTCAAAAAGAGCCTATTTTGAAAACTTAGAAGTAGTCGAGTGAGGATTAGTCACTATGCCCACATAAGGTCTATGATAGTAATAGATATTATGGTGGAGAAGCTAACATACTTGTTATACCGTCTGTAATGATGCTCATCAGGTAAGAGGTAAGGTACACCACCGCAGGCGGATCAATTGCGGTAACTCGCCATACGAGTAATAGTATGGAATGGTATACCGTGGCTTGGCACGATAGTTAATATGAGTCTTTGAACCTCTCTGTGCTTCTGAGAGCATATGAAAATGCTGATCTCCAGCGTGCTTTAGGAAAAAGTGAGAATACCCCATCGTGTGGTAAGCAACATGATAGTATGCAACTCTTGAACGTTCAATGTTCAAAAGGCCATACGCAGCCGCCATCGGCGTGCCTCAACGGTCATGAGGCAGTAGGTGGTATCTGTTGGGTTGATAAAATTTCCAACCGTGACGACCTATTCGCGCTCTACTCGGGTTCCCTGTCGTGTGGTGTGAAAACACGACCATGTACCTTGAGATGTGGCTCGACTCAAGGACGATCCGTATGGCTATGATACGGACCGTATGTTTTTACTATGATATGGAACTGCCTAAATTGTCAAAACCTTTGTGTGCAACATTATTGGGTGTTCTTCTGCAGGTACATTAACCATGTTAGTGCGTGACGTTTAGAAACCGTTTGTGAGTGACGTTCTTAGTTCCACCATTTGATACGTATATGCCGGAATACCGGCTTAGGATTTTTCTTTGGTGAGGAAACATAGTACCGAGACTACATAAAAGTATATTTTCAAAGAAAAGAGTTAAAATGAGTTTAGGATTCCATTTAGGGGTTATTGAACTCCCATATTGAACTAAGAGTCAATTGGGAGTATAGATTCAATCTCAAAGACTTAGGAACAACCTCCCCTGTTTCGGCAGAAACTTTGCTGAATTTAAACAGGGCATAACATAGGAATGGTTGAACCAATGGAAGTGTGGGATACCATTATGGAAGGGTTTTGAAGTCCTCTACAACTTTTCTGTAGAGCTCCAGAACAAAATCTCCCTCGAGATGGATGAAAATCTCAGATGAGTATATACTGTCAAGAAACAGGGCAGACCAAAATACTCTCTGGAATTTTCTGTATTTCGACCACAACATTCTGTAGAAAAATTTCTAAGAGTCAAGTAAAACATCGTTGGGAAGTATAGGAAATGTGCTACAACTTTGTAGTTCAGAGTTTTCCAAGATTTAGGACAGAATTAGTTGGAATTTTGTGAACAAAACAGCCACTTGCAAAGGAGGTGCTGTCAAAATTCTTGAGAAAATTCTGTCAACTTGTAGAGATCATAACTCACAAACTAGGAAGTCTATGGAGGCAAATAAATACAATCTGAATTCCGTTTTGAGTCTACTACAACTTTGTTGTTGAACTCTAGTCCAGACATTGCATTCAAGGTGCCCAAAACAGTTGAATTATCCAGACTAGTCAGCTGGACCAGAAGCTGGACAGTGAACACCATGTTGAAGTGTTTCAACCAAAACACGTAGTTTCACAATTCGATGTTTACTGGATGTTGTAAAACAGCGAGTGGAGTCGAAAAGTGGATGCATTTGACATATCACTTTGAGCTAGGACATGTTTGGGTCCAGTACAATAGCGAGAAATTACGCATGCTAACACACTTAACATCCCGTGGCGGCCCACGATGGTCGAAATGAACTTTTAAACCCATAAAGTTCAACACTTTGGAACTCGATCGTGTGACATGGTCCAGGGATGTATGTGTTGCATAAAGTTTATACTTTATCCATATGTGTGATTGTTATGCGTATTATTTATTCCATTCTCGCACTACTATTGTATAGACTGGATTAAATAAACCAACATGTGCTGATCGTTTGAATGGTATGAATGCAGAATGGTGCGTACACGGCCCACACAAGAGGAGGGAGGTACGAGTCAGGTTCGTGGTGATAAGTCTCCACCTCCGGAGCAAACCACGATGCAGCAACAACCGCCTCCTCCACCGCCAGAACTTCCAAGAAGCCTTGCGGAGGTTCTTGCCGCAGTGCTAGGCTCGCGTGACGAGCAAACCGAGTTCGTGTGGATGCTGGTGCAGCAGAATGGCGTCCCATCCAGGAGGACGCCAAGACATTGGGCAACGCCAGCCCCAACAAAGTTCTTATTCGGAATTACTGGCGACCCATCCACCGGTCTTTACGGAGGCCGAAGAGCCGTTGGAGGCGGACAGCTTTATCCGCACTCTGGAGGCGAAGTTCGGGCTGCTACGGTGCACCGAACACCAGAAGGCTCTGTACGCAGCACAACAGCGTTCAAGGAGAAGCCGATACATGGTGGGCGAACTATATCGCCTCATTACCAGCTGGCCATGCCGTAACATGGACGGAGTTCCGGGAGGCATTCCGCGCCTATCATATACCTCCCAGTGTTATGGAAAGGAAGCTCCAGGAGTTCCTGGCGCTGAAACAAGGCGAGAGGAGTGCTCATGAGTACTCCAGGTCATTCAACCGGCTGGAGCAGTATGCGCCAGGATTTGTGAGAACGGAGGAAGACAAGCGCAATGCGTTCTTCCAGGGCCTAAATTCCAAGATGAAGTTCCATCTCGCCCAAAGCAATCGCGGCACATTCAACGACCTAGTTAATGCCGCGATTTTACAAGAAAATTCTCAGCGTGAGCGCGGTTCTGATAAGAGGAAACGCAGCGCGCTGACGAGCAGCAGTGGTGGGGCGCCACAAAAATACCGCGTGGTGTATCGCTCACCATCCGGTCAAAGATGGCAGCCACCGGCGCGACCGCCTCAGTTTCACGGTCGACAATATAATGCGCCAAGCTTCTGACCGTTGTATCCACCACAGCAACACCAGCAGCAAAGGATGGTTCCACGTGCTTCACGTGTGGCCGTGTCGGGCACATTTCGAGGGACTGACCCAAGCCGCGACAGGGCAGGGGTGCAGCACCGTACAAGGGTGCCAATCAGCCCCGTAATCAGCCCATGAAACCAGCACCAAAACCCAGCAACGTCCACCACTTAGCCATCGAAGACTTGCCGGAAGGCGAACCTGTCCTCGTGGGTACATTTTCTTACTTAGGTCATCCTGTAGTCATATTTTTTGACTCCTGTGCCACCCATAATTTCATAAGTCAGTCTTATGTTATTAAATATCAATTGCCTATCATTCCCACAAATAGTTCATGCTTGATATGCTCTCCTAGTGGGAAAATAACAGCTGATAGAATGGTCTATAGAGCACCATTACAGTTTGGTGGGAATCTATACCCGATTTCTCAAATCATGTTAGAGAGTCAAAAACTTGATGTAATTTTAGGAATGTCATGGCTACATCGCCATGGTGCTGTTCTTGACATCATTCCACGTGTGGTTCGTCTAAACTCTCCACTTCATTAACCACATGTTCTTATTCTTGACCGTTCGGTTCAAGAAGCTCCATCCACATATAACACGGAAGCCACAAAACTTGAGGATATTCTTGTGGTCCGTGAATACCCGTATGTTTTCCTGGATGATCTCTTGGGCATGCCACCTGAAAGGGATGTCGAGTTCAAGATCGAACTTGTACCTAGGACGGCACCGATCTCACGGAGACCGTACAAGATGGCTCCGAATGAGCTAGCTAAACTAAAAGAGCAGCTCAATGATTTAATAAAGAAGGGTTTCATTCGACCGAGTTCCTCGCCATGGGGATGCTCGGCGCTGTTTGTGAAGAAGAAGGATGAAACCTTAAGGTTGTCTGTAGACTACCGACCTCTCAACGCTGTCACCATCAATAATAAATATCCACTGCCCCGCATCGATATTCTCTTTGATCAACTTGTGGTGCAAGTGTATTTTCAAAGATGGATCTTCGCTCCAGATAACATCAAATCAAGATCCGAGCGGAAGATATTCAGAAGACAGCCTTCTCAACGAGATATGGGTTGTATGAATACCTCGTCATGTCCTTTGGTCTCACCAACGCCCCGGCACACTTCATGTATCTTATGAACTCAGTGTTCATGCCGGAGTGGACATGTTTGTGGTGGTGTTTATAGACGACATCTTGGTCTACTCCAAGTCTGAAGAGGAACACACCAAACATCTGCATATCGTGCTTCAACGATTGCGAGACCATAAGCTTTATGCCAAGTTCAGCAAGTGCGAGTTTTGGATCAGCCAAGTGCCGTTTCTTGGTCACATTATTTCTGCAGAAGACATTGCAGTTGATCCAAGCAAAATCAAACAAGTGCTGAAATGGAAGTCCCCCACATCAGTCCACAAAGTCAGGAGTTTCCTCGGGTTAGCAGGATATTATCGGAGATTCATACCAAACTTCTCAAAGCTTGCTAAGATGATGACTGAACTGTTGAAGAAGAAGATCAAATATGTTTGGAGGTCAGCTTGTGAAGAATCTTTCCAAGCATTAGTGAAGCATCTTACAACAGCCCCGGTGTTAGCTCAACCGGATACAACCAAGCCCTTCGACGTATATTGTGATGTGTCCGGTATCGGGCTTGGCTGTGTATTGATGCAAGGAGGAAGAGTGGTCGCATATGGCTCACGTCAACTTCGTAACCACGAGCAGCACTATCCGACTCATGATCTTGAGCTCGCTGCTGTGGTGTTGGCCTTGAAAATGTGGAGGCACTATTTGATTGGGAGCTTAGTGCACCTCTACACCGACCACAAAAGTCTAAAATATATATTCACTCAAAAGGAGTTGAATATGTGTAAGGGCCTAATTTTTTGGCACATATTCAAAGTGTTCATCACCACACACACCCTTCAATTGAAGAAACTTGATGAACACATTTGAAGAGCAAGTAACCACCATCAACATGCTTATTAGGGAACAAACTCACAAAATGCAAAAGTGGCATTTCCCACATGCATCATATAGGGGCTGGGCATATGAAAAACTCCTAAACCTTGCTAGGAATGTCCATGCCAAGTTTCACCCAAATTCAAAACCTTTTTGAAGTTCTTTTGGGTATAGCTTGAAAGAGGGTGGTCTGAACTCAAATTCAAATTCAAACTGTTTTCATCCCATAAATTCAAAAGTGGGGGACATATTCTTACTCAGCACATTTTTGTGAGCTCACACACCAATTTTCACTCCATTTGGAGTTGATCTTGACATGAGCTAAGTTTAGCAAATTCAAACTTTATTTGAATTTTAAACTGCATATGTGCTGAAAACATGTCCAAACAAAACCCAATTTGAATTCCATCCAATTCAAATGGCTCAGGGGTAGATAATTCAAATGACCAAGGTTAATTTGGTCTCTACTGTTTAGAGCAGTGGGGAAAAGTTAATTTCAGAGGTTAAAACCCCGGGTGGGACCCACATGTCAGCCACTGAAGCAATTCAACTGACTGAAGTCACCGGGCTCTGTTCTTGCGCGCGCCCACGAGGTCGCCACGGCGATTGCCGACCGCTGCCACCTCCTGGCCGCCGATCACCGCCTCAACCGACGTCCCCAGCTATTTAGCTGCGAGCTGCCGCCGGCAGCAGCTCACCTTTCCACTGCTTCGACGTGTCCAGCGCTGAAAACACCGAGCTGGTCGCCGCACCACCCACCGCATCACCTCGCCGTCGACCGGCTAAAGCAGTGCCTTCCACTGCGAGCTGAGGCTACAACCGGCACCGTCGACCCTTGTTTGACGAGTTACATCCCTCAGCTGCCGTGATCAGCTTTGGTGAAGCTTGGTCGAGCCGTTCTTTCATCGCTCTGTTAACCGAGAGCTCCTCCGACTCGACACCATCACCTGAGCAGCGCAAAGCTTCTCCGGTGTGACCAACGTGTCCGTGAGGTTTTCATCCAAGTCTAGTAGCTCTCCCCGAACTCCCTAAGTCCCTCTTAGCGCCGGTTAGCCGGAATTTCAATTTTTCTGATGATCTCCGTATAGAACACCGAGAACCAAAACTAGAAATTCACCTCGATCACTTGATCACCAGGAATCCTGGTCGAACTGAAGCTAGAGTAGCACCTCGCGGTCACCTCAGCCAAAACATAGCACCGGAATTTGGCCATTGCCGGTGAAAATGGCTCGGGTCACCGGTGAAGTCTATTTTCCCGGCGATCTCCGGCCAAGAGAAGGGCAGGGTTAGCTTCTTCGTGCCCCAGTGATGCTTTGCGACCCATTGGTTGATCATGTTCACCGCCGAGGTGAGCTAGCACCGTCAGACCCGAGCTCCTCTTCCGCTTCCACCGTCGCCGACTAGGTTTCCGACGATGTCAAGGTCCGAGAAGGTGCCCGGTGTGTGCGCCGTGTTCCAAGGATCATGTAGGAAGAAACCGCGTAGCAAATTAGGCAGTAACATCCGAGAACGGCCCGCGCCACCGGCGCTGGAAGTCGCGCGCTCGGGCGCTGGCGGGAGGTAGACGAAGGCACTGTGCGTGGGACCCACGTGCAGTGTTTTAAACATTTCCCGATTTTCAGATTTAGTTCAAACTTCAAATCCACATAACTTTGGCTAGGAAACTCCAAATCGAGTGAACCAAATTTAGTGGGATTCAGCTCTCTGAGTACTTTCCAGAAAATCAAGTTTCACTTAATGAAAATCCTTATTTCTTCAGAATTAATTCTTCAAAATTTAAACTGTATAGAATTTTAACTGGAGAACCCTTTAGAGGAAAATTCTGAAATTTTGCTAGGATGTTCAATAAAATATATCTGAGCTACCATAAAAATTTCAGATCCATTTAAGCTAATTTGATCCACCTAATGGTGTTATTAATAAAACTGTTCCAGAGAAAATAGAAAATGTCCAGAAACATTTTCATAATTTCTCTGAAATGGTTTATCTCATATCTTTAGTTAGGAACCTTCAAATTATGTGAAACCAATTCCATTAGAACCCTCTGAAAATCTAGTTTTCATAAAGTCATGGGTTGCTCCATGAAAATCCCTAGAACACCATAAAAGCTTCAGTTAAGGTCAAGTACATAATTATTTGTGGAGAGCTCAAATGAGCTTTACTGCAACTAAAACTTGGCCAAGTCTCTGTTTAGGTTGTATCCAAACCACAGTAAAAGTTTCAGAGTCATTGAGTCTGTCTAGTGAGACTTATAAACTTCATAAGTTTAAATTCAATTCAAATGCATTTAAATTAATACATATACTTGTTATCTCCTGTAGTCGCTAAGGTTGAGGAGGAACCCGAAGTCTTAGACTTTGTTACTCCGGAAGAGCAGCTAGCCTACGACCAAGAGCAGCAAGGCAAGCTCCGGTTTGCATTAACCTCTTTACAAAATTTTATTGCTTTGAGCACTTTCTTGAGTACCACTTATCTCTTGCATTAGAGTCTTATTTGAAACCCAAATGCATAGCTAAGAAACCCATGGGTTGGGATTAGGATTGAAAACCTTGTTAGCCAATGCAATGCTAAGACAGTGTAGGATTCGGTACAAGTCAAGTAGTTGGAACTACTCGTGAGAATAGGCAAGAGGCACATTGCTCGGGTGGAGATAGCAAATGAAACACATGGCAAGAAAAATGAGACCGAGTAGAGAGTAAGGGCAGCAGGACTTTGGGGCCTGGGTGCTATAGCTCCGCTTGTGTCGATTGAGGACCGAGCCGTGTGCGGGCCTGTTGAACAAGCTAGAATAGTACCGAAGATCTACCGGCTATATGGGAACCGGGAAACCGATGTAACTCGGGTAGCTGGGTATTGAGGCATTGCCTGTCATTCAGAGGGTAGGTTGAGAGCTCGAGGTGTAAATCGGCTGGCGGGACTGAGATGCGCGTGCAGAGACCTCTTGCTCGGGACGATAGGACCGGTTCAATATTTGGCTAACGGGTGAAAGGTGGTTGCGTACGACGTCTGTGATGGTTGCTGTAGGCATCATCGAGTACGGGCGTATGTGACAGGTTGTTCAGGTAACCCTGCAGGTGTAAATCGATTATAATCGCCGTCCCTCACGGTCAGTGAGTACCACTTGTTCACTGTATCGTGACGTAGAAAGAACAGGCTAGTTGCATGTTAAAATGTTGCTGATTGAAAGATAGACTTGATTGTGAATGTTTTGCTATAGTTTAGAGCTAATTAAAGTTCCTTTCAACTTTGGGCAAAGTACATGAGAAAAATGCGTTTCTTGTTTGATTGCAGCTCTCTCATGTGCCTTAGAGTAAGGTTCTCCACAACCTACTGCTAAAACTTGAAAGTAAGGTTCAATTAATTAGGCGAGTCCTTTGCAACTTATTTTACCTCATGTACCCTAAAACCATTCATGTAGAAGTTTTATGTATAGGATAGACGGGTCAGTCTTGCTGAGCCATCGTGCTCACTGCTTGTGTTTGAAGCTTTTGCAGGGTTCTATGAGGAAGGGACTCCCGAGGAGGAGACGGAACCACAGGAGGGGAACCCCGTCGAGTGGGAGTCGTGCACGCCGCCGTGTTAGTGCGTGTGCGTGCTAGCGGGGACACGTTCACAGGCTGAACGTGAACTCAATGCGTAGTCTACGCCCGTGAGTGTAGACTGAACATATTTTGTTGTAAAAACGTTCATACACTTGTTTATGTAATAAAACATTGCTTCCGCTTTGTACCTTTGATGTGTGTTATCCGGTGCTGTGCAACGCAGCACCCCTCAGCATGATCCTGGCTCGACAAGGCTGATGGGGTCGTGTCAGCGTGGTATCAGAGCTCGCTTGAGGTTTAACGCACTACAAAGATCAACATTTTCAAAAATCCAGTGAGGAATGAGTTAGTAGTCCATATAAGGATGTTATTAGTGTATAGAAAGTGGCATACTAACCTAATTGCTTATGTTTGAAAATTGTGCATCTCGGGACGCTTTATGTCTTGGGGGGTGCATGTAAGCACTGTCCACCAGTGCGCACAAGCTGAAGGGTGGAGCCCCACGGGTGGCAGGTAACCCGACCTGCTTTAATATCCTCTATGACTCTTCATGTCGTTTGGGATATTCGAGCAACGTCTGTCCCTGGCATGCTTTGGGCAGTTTGGGAGACCCCGTCACGTGGTCAGTAACGTGAACACGTAGCTCAAGGCGTGTTTGGCTTGAGAACATCCGGGCGAGTGATGACGGCTGGGTGTACGAACTGTATGGATACCGGGCTCGGTGTGCAGCCGAGTCTAACGATTGTGTGAGTTATATGCAGGTAGTCTAACCACGAAATGGTAGACGTGTAGCATCCGTGTGCGAGAGACATTTCGTGCCACTAAACTAATGAAGCCGGGTAAGTCCGGTATAGGTTTTTCTTTGTAAGGACGTAGTACCGACATGATCTGGTGACGCATCAACGTCACACCCCACTAAATGATCAACTTCATGGTAAAACATGAAGGTTTTAATCTAGAGCATTAAAACTTTGCTGTAACCTCTTCCCTTAATCAGGATATTCAAAGTTAATAAGTTTTCAACTTATAGGATACTAAGGACAGAGTCCCCTGTTTTCAGCTGAATTAAGGCAGAAGTTAATCAGAGGTTAGAGGTTGAGTTCTTTCGAGGTTGGGGCCATATGATACATTTCTGGAAAGCATTGGAAGAGCTTGACAACTTTTCTCTTGAGGTCCGGATGTGTTTCATCCCTTAACCAATCGAAAAATGCAGTGGGGTTGAAACTGTCCAGAAAACAGGGCAAAGCAAATACTCTCTGTAACTCTCTGTAAATTGAGCATAACTTCCTGCATAAAAATCCAAAAATAGAAAATGAGGTAGTTCTGAAAATTTAATGAGATGGGTTACAACTTTGTAACAGAAAGTTTTGTCAGATTGGGAGCAGGATTAACTGGAATTCTTGGATCAAATCAGTACCTACAGCGCGGAGGTGCTGTCCAATTTTCTCCAGAAATTCTGTTAACTTTGACATCTTATAACTTTTGAACCAAGACAGATCATAGGCCAAGCAAATACTTTATGGAAATCCATTGAAGTTATCTTTAACTTTGATGTTGAGCTCCAGAATTGGTTTTGCCTTTAGCATGGTCTAAATCAGGTGGAAATTGAAACTGGTCAGGGCTGTCATCTTGGACAGCAGATCAGTAGTCAAATTTGTTTAAGTTTGAACTATGTTTCTAAGTTTTATGAGTTCAACGACATGTTTTATGTTATAACTCAATAGTTTACTGTTCAAATAAATATTTGATATTTCTCAAATATGTTTTTACAGATGACAGCGGATAAACAGTTGGGGAACGGGTGGGTGGTGTCCCACTATTCTCACCGCAGCCGCTATCCGGAAGCATTGAGGCAGATGCTTCAATACTTCGGGTACAGCAAGATGCCACAGTACATCGTCAAAGAAGAAGGCGAGGAGGGGAACAAGACATGGATTATCCATGTCGAAGTTCCTGCAGGGCCTACGCCACCCGGTTGGGCGCCGTTCACCATTACGGTGAGAGGTAGACAACCGGAGGGAATGTGGCAAGTGGCAGCCCGCGACACCATGTCGCCTTTCTGCCAACTGCACGTGAGAGCTATGGAGAGCACTCCACACACGCTTGTTACGGTGGAGGGACGGGCTAATCACGTGTGGGAAGGGAGATATATGGGGGCAACCGATCCGGGTTGTCCAAGGTGCAGTCCCGCGGAGGCAAACCTCAGTCTCCAGATAAAGGCGGGAAAGGCCGTGATGGACAGCCAAGCTGTTCATACGGAGTGTCTCGCTATGAAGCTCAAGGAGAGCAACAGCCATGGAGACCATTTGGAGAGTGCTCATAGTGCACTCCGCAATGTGCTCCTTCTGACGATTAAGCGACTGAACGAACAACATAATCAGTTGCATCGTCTGAAAAAGGCGAAGAAGAAAAGCCGTGTCGACATCATGGCTTTGCAACAACAGGTGCAGGCTCTGACCCAGCAGAACGAGGTCCTTACTCAAGAGCTGGACGACGCTATTGAGGAGGGGCAAGGCTGGGAAGAGGACTACAACCAGGCCACGGACGAGGTGCACGCGTTGCAGGACCTCATACCTCCGGTAATGGGCATACCTGTGGTAGGTGCCGTACCCGTGGTCTTGGGTCTTCTGGCAATGCGAGAACCTGAGCCGCAAGAGGAGGTTGTGGACCCAGAGCCACCAGCAGAGGTACCGGAGGAGGACGACCCGCAGGAGGTCGAGTTCTACTATGAGTAGGGGGTTACTGTTTCCATGTAGGGCAGCAAGGGTGATGTAACCCTAAACTTTTGTAATTGATGACATGTCGTGTAGACAGTAGTGTAGGTATAGGTAGTGGCGACATGAGCACGACTTTCGGAGACCGAGAATAATGTATCTTGTATAAAGTTATGCTTTATCAATATATGTGAATGTTGTGCACATTATTCATGCATCACTTCAATACCTACTGTTGCGTATGGAAATTTTATGTATGACATGTGCTGATCACTGCTGTTTTGAATTTCAGAATGACTCGTACTCGTGCCAACCCGGACGTTGGGGGTTCCAGTCAGGGGGGAGAAACCTCCCAACAGCCTCCCGAGGACTCCTCGGGACATCAACAGCAGCATCAGCAACAGCAACAACCGCCACCGCCACCACCAACGGTTACTTTGGCTGACATTGTGGCAGCGATGGCGGGCTCTCATCAGCAGCACACGAAGCTGCTGCAAACCCTCATTGCGAATAAGTCTCGACCAGAGAGGCGTCAAGATCATGAGGACCGTCAACAGAGCTTCTACTCCGACTTTCTAGCTACTCATCCCCCGGTATTCTCAAGGGCTGATGAACCCCTCGATACGGACAATATGCTCCGCATGATGGAGATGAAGTTCGGGCTGCTCCAAGTGAGTGAGCAGCACAAGACTCAGTTCGCGGTCCAACAGCTCCAGGGATCCGCGAGCGCGTGGTGGGCGAATTACTGTGCTTCGCAGCCCACCGACCGAGTTATGACCTGGACGGAATTCAGGACAGCCTTCAGGGCCTATCACATACTGTAAAAGCCCAAGAAAAGGGACTTGCAAAAAAAAATTTCATCATCTCAGAACACCACAGTTTTTATTGTGGATATCTTAGGAAAAATTGTGAAGAGCAAGTAACCTCCATCAAAAGAGTTATTAGAGGGGAAAGCCTTCACTTTCACAAAGTAGGATTTCTACACATGAACATGAGAGGTTGAGCTCACCCCTAGGACTTGAAAAGTCTTGGGAAGGTTCAAGCCAAGTTTCATGCAAACCCAACACTTTTTGAGGCAATTTTGGAGGCATTTGAAAAAGAGGCCAATTTGAATGTAAATTCAAATTGCAGCAACTTTCATCACTTGAATTCAAGAGTTAGCTTCATATTCAAACTCAGCATATTTTTCTGAGTAAGCCCACCAATTTTCATCCCCATTGGAGTTCATTTTGTCAAGAGCTAAATTTGCAAGAATTCAAAACTGAGTTTGAAATTCAGTTCAAACATGAAGCAAATTTAGCCAAACAAAAATTCAAATGGGAGAACTCAAATTCAAACAAGAATTTGGGGGCTAAGTATCTCCTTAAATTGTGAGTAGCTGAGGAGATATTCAGCAAAAACAGAAATGACAAAGTGGAAAAAGGAAATCAGAGGGGAGGCCCAAATGTCAGCTGCACATACGAGTGTTTCAGTCGGTTCTCTGCAGCCGGGCTCTGCTTCGCGCGCAAGGCACGGGAGAGGCGGCGAGCCACCAAGGCATCGATGTGACACCCCTCCGCTGGACGATTCTCACGCGTAACCCCTCATTCGAGTGAACCGAATACGCCACTGCAGCATCTTTCCGTTTTCCCCCGAGAGAAGCCGCACCAGGCCGCATATTTCTTGCCGCCGACCACTCTTCGCGCCCACACGTCGCTCATCACCCCTAGGACCTCCCACGACCACCGGTGATTGTGAGAGTGTGCGCAGGACTCTGCTGGACCTCACCGAGCTGCCAAGCCGGTCCTTCACTCTCTGTGTGTGGCGCACAGCAAGAACTGTCGTCGGAAATTTCAGTTTGTGCCGCCGCCGGGCCTCCTCGACGTCCCTGCGATACATAACACGTCACACCCTGCGTTGAATAGCAAAAAGGTGCGCCTACTCCTTCTCTTCACGCTGCCGAAAGCCCTAGTCCATTCCTCCATGGGAGCCACGGGAATTTGCAGAATACCGAGTACATGTCCATAGGCCAGGGTGGGTAGATTTTCCAAAATTCATGATCCATATGTGTTCTCTGGCCATTCTAGTCATAGGGTAGGCTACAGACCTCTGTGCGAGTCGCCGACGCTGAAAAGAACTGAGTATTGTGGAGCCACCACGGTGTTCTTCAGGTTTTACCCTCTGCCTCCGGTTTTCAACCTAGGGTGCACGGTGACATGGAGTTCGGAGGCGTTTCCGAGCTCTTTGGCTTACGGGACGTCCTTTTCCATGAGCCACTGATGCTCTAGAGTGAAGGAGATGTGAGATTGAGCCGGCAGAGAGGATGGCCGATGTCGCCGTACTCGGTCCGAAGCCGCCGCCCGTCGCCCGACCTCTGTGGACCTTTAGAGCTCACAACGACCCCGTAAACGGTTTCCCCGACCCTCAAAATCCTAGGCGGCAAAAGCCAGGCCGGGAGATGGCTTAGGAAGGAGGAACCGAGGGGGGAGGAGGAACACCGGCGAGTGAGGCGCGCGCGGGAAGAAGGGAGCGGGAGGTTGAAGACGAGGTCCCGGCCCCACCTGTCAGCTACTCGGCGATTGAGCTTAGATCCTCTGTGGCTGCTGATCTTTTGTGGCTACACCGGGGGAACTCAGTAACCCCGTGTGTTCTCGGTTTTCAATGGCTGAGACTTAAAGAGTGGGCCCCGGGTCTTTTCTAAAAGCAAAATAATTCCAGTTTCGGCCCAAGGTTTAGAAATTCATAACTTTTGCTAGGAAGCTCCAAATTTAGTGATTCAAATTGAGTTGGATTCATCTTGCATAGCTCTATCCAAATAAGTAACCAAATTTGTATGAAACCCAGTAGTTAATTCTGAAAAATTCTTTAAAGCTTTCCAGCAAAAGAATTTTACAGGGAGTTTGGTTCATCCAAAAACCCTCAAATTTTGCCAGAATATTCTTTAGGATGTTAGTGAACCTCTGTAAAAGTTTCAGACCATTTGGAGTTGATATGATCAGGGCAATTCAGATTTGAAAGTGATGTGTTCAATTGAATACAGAAACATTTTCAGAGAATTTCCAAAACTTGGAAAATCAGTTCTGGACAAACTTTAGCTCCAAAAATGCTAGGAAAATTCATGCAAACTCTATGAGCTATAATTAAAATTTCAGTTCACTAAGTTTGGCATGAACAGGGGTGTTATCTCAGAATTAATTCTTCTTTGCTTAATTGCTAAGAAAATTATTCTGAACAAACCACTCAATGAACTCTGGATCACCCCTGTTCTGTTTAACCACTTGAGGTGATCAATATGGAAGAGGGGGGGGGGGGGGGGAAACACTTAGCACTTAATCATGTGCTTAGGTCCAAACCCAAACCACTAGCCCCAGTTTCATTTTAAATTCTTAAACAGAGTTCCAGTTGTTAAACACTTGTTATTAGAACTAATAACAGAAGCATTACAATAAACATGTGTGCATATCCATTAACATGTAGCATTTCATTGACGTGTAGTCTCTGAAGGCGAGGAGGCTCCGGAAGTGCTCGACTTCCTCCTTCTGGAAGAAGAACTAACTACTGACCAGCAGCAACAAGGCAAGCCCCGGTTTGCATTGAGCCTTTTATAAAAGTTTTACTTTGTTTACATACGTAGTGTGAAGTGTGGATGTGCATTAGGTGTAGGATGGATGAATACCCAACTGCATAACAAGAATTTGTCCCCAAGAGTAAGGGTAGTGTCTAGGGCCTCGAATAGACAGGCTATGCTTAATATTTCATAGATCTTTGGTACAAGTCGAGTAGTTGGAATCTACTCGCGAGTTAGGCTTGGGACACACGGGATTGGTTCGAGTGATGTGAGATCACCTTAGTAATGAAAATGAGACTTGGCAGGGGCTAGGGTGCAGCAAGAGGGAGTCTTGTGTGCACAGCCCTGTCCGTGTCGATTGAGGACCGATCCGTGTGCGGCCCATGCTGATCATGTTTGAACGTACCGAAGGCATATCGTATATATGGGCCCCGATAAACCAATGTAACCTAAACATCCAGGCGTCGAGGCATAGCACACCGATTAATAGGTGTTGGTTGACGGCAGCAAGGTGGAAATCCGCTAACGGGCATAGAGAGATGCTCCGTGTAGGGAACCTCCTGTCCGTTTCGGTGTGACCGGTTCGACGTTTGGGCTGTTGGGTGAAAGGTTTTCCCGTACGACATCGAGTGAGCATGCTGTGCAGCTCCACGGGTGGGTGTACGTGACGTTCTCTTTGGATGTCCCTGCAGGTGTATATCGAGTCGATTCACCGTCCCTCGCGGTGAAGAGTACCACTTGGTCACTGAGTCGTAAGATGTCCCTGCAGGTGTATATCGAGTCGATTCACCGGCAAATATGCGGAGCTATACATAGCGAAGATTCTATGCCTATACGGAGTACCCAAGACCATTGTCTCAGATCGAGGTGCACTATTTGTATCTCGCTTTTGGGAGCAGCTACACGCTGCATTGGGTACTAAGTTGATCAGGAGCTCCGCCTATCACTCTCAGACAGATGGCCAGATAGAGAGGGTGAATCAAGTTCTGGAAGACATGTTGAGAGCATGTGCCATCCACCATGGTAGGAACTGGGATAATCACCTACCATTGGCGGAATTCTCGTACAACAACGGCTATCAGGCGAGTATCAAGATGGCACCTTACGAAGCTCTCTATGGTCGTAAATGCCGCACCCCATTAAATCGGTGCGAGTCCGGTGAAAGGGTCACATTCGGAGTTGATGTGGTGAACGACGCCGAGGAGCGCGTTCGGACAATTCAAGCCAATTTGAAGGCCGCTCAATCCCGACAAAAGAGCTACGCTGATAAGAGGCGTAGACCGTTGCACTTTGACGTTGGGGAACACGTGTACCTCCGCGTGTCTCCAATGAAGGGTGTGCACCGGTTCGGTGTGAAGGGGAAGCTCGCTCCACGTTTCGTTGGACCCTACGCTATCACCGAGAAGTGTGGACCAGCAGCGTATCGATTGGAGCTACCGGCATCTCTGACTGGTGTCCATGATATTTTCCATGTTTCGCAACTGCGAAAATGCTTGAAGCATACAGCTGCTGTTCCTACCGAAGACATCGGCGAGCTGAAACCGGATTTAACATATGATGAATATCCGGTGGGAATTCTTGATGAGAAAGCCAGGACCACACGCAGCAGAACGTTGTGGTTCTACAGAATACTCTGGAGCAACCACACCGCCGAAGAAGCGACGTGGGAGAGCGAGGAGTTCCTTCGCTCAAATTACCCGGAGTTCATGGCTTCTCAACACGGGTAAGTCCCTATTACATCGCTATCTCTTCTTTTATAATCTCGGGACGAGATTCTTTTAAGGGGGAGGGATGTAAAAGCCCAAGAAAAGGGACTTGCAAAAACTTTTCTGCACCTCACAACACAACAGTTTTGTTGTGGGTAGATTGTGAAATATTGTGAAGAGCAAGTGACCTCCATCAAAGGAGTGATTAGAAGGGAAAGCCTTCACTTTCACAAAGTAGGGTTTCTACACATGAACATGAGAGGTTGAGCTCACCCCTAGAATTTAAAAAGTCTTGGGAAGGTTCAGTCCAAAGCTCATGCAAATTCAACACTTTTTGAGGCACTTTTGGGTTATTTCAAAAGGAGGCCAATTTGAATGTAAATTCAAATTGCAGCAACTTTCATCACCCGAATTCAAAAGTTAGCTCCATATCTATACTCAGCACATTTTTCTGAGTAAACCCACCAAGTTTCATCCCCATTGGAGTTCATCTTGTCGGGAGCCAAATTTGCAATAATTCAAAACTGAATTTGAATTTCAGTTTAAACATGAAGCAAATTTAACCAAACAAAGTTTGAATTTGAGAACTCAAATTCAAACCAAGACTTGGGGTCTAAGTCTCTCATTCAATGTGTAGTTGCTGGGATATTTACAAAAGAAATGGAGAAGAGAGGATTAGGGGGAGAGTGGGCCCACAAGTCAGTGGGGGAAACTTGTTTCCCAAACCGAGCGTGGCTGTTTTCTCCCGACGTCGGTCGAACACCTCGCACCAGCTGCGGACAGCACCAGCGTCCGACTGCCTCACCTCGCCACCTCCTGCTCGGCGACCGAGCGCACGCGTGCCCGACGCGGTTTAAGTTCCCAGCCCACGTGAGCCAGCCTCATCTCCTCCGCTCTGCCCGTTCCTACCCGAAACGAAAAACGACACCCGCCGCCCCCCTAGGTTCCTCGTCGCACCGTTGATCCAGGCGACCTCGCGACCGGAGTTCAACAGCAAAGACACGCGCCGGGGACTGCTCGAGCTCACGGTGAAGACCCTACCCTCTTCCATGTTTTGTAGGGGGAGTATTTCCCCGTCTAGTCCTCGATGCTCAACAAAAACGAGTGAGCAGAAATGCCGAAATTCGCAGCGATCGGTCCTGCAAAGCGTAAACCCAGCTGAGCATAGGTTCTACACGCCCCCACGGCCACCTAGGATCCAAAACCATCGAAAACCATCGAGCCTTTGCGCTGATATCCAAGTTTTTCGAGCAACAGTCGATATCGGGCCTAGGTCGACGGTGAGGTCCCAGTTCCGGCTATTTCCATGGCCAACCGAGCTCATATTCGTGCGCAGCATGCCACGGTGGAGCTGTAGGAGCAAACCGCTTGAGAAATAAGGCCCGGAGTAGCCCGGACGACGTCACCGGAGTAGAGGGAGGCTCTGTCGCCGTCGCGGGCATAGTTCCGGCCATTGCCGAGCTCCGGTGAGGGCACCAGCGTGTTCTCCGAGTCGAGTTAGGCACAGGAGGCAAGTTTTGTCAAAGGTCGGGCGGGGAAACACCCGGCGGCGAGCGCTCCGGCGAAGCGCCGCCGCGGGAACTGCAGGAGAGCGCGAGGTAGACGAAGGGGGGGCCGGGTCCACCGGTCAGCCTCTGATCTCGCGCGGGGATCAGGTTTGCGGCCGGGATTCGGTGCGGCAGCGTGGGTAAAACCCCGTGGGCCGCGGTGTGGCCGCTTTCTGAGTGGGCCGGCTCGAGGAGTGGGTCCCACCCGCAGGATTTAAACATTTCTGGAATTTCCAGTTTTAGTGCAAACTTTAGAACCCCATAACCTTGGCTAGGAAGCTCCAAATTTAGTGATTCAAATTGGGTTGGATTCATCTTGCCTAGCTCTGTCCAGATATACAACCCAATTTGTATGAAACCCATTAATTAATTCTGGAAAAATCTTTAAATATTTTCAGAAAAAGAATTTTAGAGGGAGTTTGGTTCATCCAAAAATCCCCAAATTTTTCCAGAATGTTATTTAGGACATTAGTAAACCCCTGTAAAAGTTTCAGACCATTTGGAGTTGATTTGGTCAGAGCAATTCAAATGGGAAGGTGCTGTGTTCATTTGAATACAGAAACATTTTCAGAGAATTTCCAAAACTTGGAAATTCAGTTCTGGGCAATTCTTAACCCCAAAAATGTTAGAAAAATTCAGGCAAACTCTATGAGCTATAATTGAAATTGTAGTTCATTAAGTTGAGCATGGACAGGGGTATTACCTCAGAATAAAATTCTTCGTTGCTGATTTGCCAAGAGAATTACTATGAGCAAACCACTCCATGAAAAGTGCTAATGTTTGGTCCAGAGAGTTTTCTTGGGACAAGGAACTCACACAAAAATTCTCAGCTCCATTGGAGCTCTAGAATCACCCCTGTCCTGGTTAACCAATTAAGGGATTAATATGGAAAAGGGGGAAAAACCACTTAGCATTTAACCGTGTGATTAAGTCCAAGCCAAACCACCAACACCAGTTCATCTTTAAATTCTTAAACAAAGTTCCAGGTGATAGAGGCTGGTTATTAGAACTAATAGTAGAAGTCTTACTCTAAAAACTCACCTGTGCATCTAAATTAACATGTAGTATTTTATTAACGTGTAGCCGTTGAAGAAGAGACTCCGGAAGTGCTGGACTTCCTTCTTCCGGACGAGGAACTAACTACTGACCAGCAGCAACAAGGCAAGCCCCGGTTTGCATTAACCTTTTTTTTTAAAGTTTTTACTTTGTTTACATGTGTCATATGAAGTATGTATGTGCATTAGGTATAGGATGAATGAAACCCCACTTGCATAACCAAAGGTTCCTAAAGAGTGAGGGCAGTGTCAAGGACCTCGAGTAGACAGGCTATGCTTAATGAGTCATAGGACTTCGGTACAAGTCGAGTAGTTGGAATCTACTCGCGAGATAGGCTTGGGACACACGGGTTCGGTTGAGTGATGTGAGATCACTTTAGTAATGAAAATGAGACTAGGCAGAGGCTAGGGCGCAGCAAGAGAGAGTCTTGTGTGCGCAGCCCTGCCCGTGTCGATTGAGGACCGATCCGTGTGCGGCCCTGCTGAACAAGTATTGAACGTACCGAAGGCATATCGGATATATGGGCCCCGATAAACCGATGTAGCCTAAACCTCCGGAAGTCGAGGCATAGCACACCGATTTATAGGTGTAGGTTGAGGGCAGCAAGGTGGAAATCTGCCAACGGGCATATAGAGATGCTCCGTGTGGGGAACCTCCTGCTCGTTTCGGTGTGACCGGTTCGACGTTTGGGCTGTTGGGTGAAAGGTTGTCCCGTACGACATCGAGTGAGCGTGCTGTGCAGCTCCATGGGTGGGCGTACGTGACGTGCTCTTTGGGGTTTCCCTGCAGGTGTATATCGAGTCGATTCGCCGTCCCTCGCGGTCACGAGTACCGCTTGTTCACTGCATCGTAACGTAGACTAATGGATGAAATATGTTGATTCAATGATGCTGATTGATATAATTGTATTGCTACATGTGTGCCACCAAATACTGCTTACTAAATTTCAGATTTCATGAACTGTTAACTTGTTGCAAAAAGATGAACTAAGGATGAACTTGTAGGCGTGTCCTTTTGCTGAAATGTTACTAACCTATGTCTTGGTATACCTCATGTAGAGTTTCATGCTTAGGTGAGTCGGTTAAGCCTTGCTGAGCCTTCGTGCTCACCGTTGCTGCTTAAGTGTTTTTCAGGTGAGGAGCCACCCACGGACTCGGAGTACGAGTCCACCGGCGAGGGTTACCCTCCGTCGGGGACCACGGCTGAGTGGGAGCCGTACACGCCGCGCTGAGCTGAGACGTGCAGCTAGTGTGGGTTGCCCTAGGGCTGGGCAACCGACTTTTGCTAAATAGGCGGGCGTGAGTTGTATAGTGTAGTCTTCCGCTGTGTAGTAGAACAATAATTGTAACTGAAGTTGTACCTGTTTGTACAGTTTCAGCTGTTTTTCCCATGTAATATATTGTGTTCTTATGACGTGTGCTGTCGGGTGTCGCATCACGCGGCACCACCCTCTGCGATCCTGGAGGAGCGGATTCCGGTCTGCCACAGCCTGGTATCAGAGCTGCAGTGGGGATAGCACAGTACTAAAGGACTGCATTATGGGAAAAACTTAGGTATACGGTGAGGATTCGGTAGTTGCCCAAGTAAGGACTATATTAGCATAGTTACTTAAAGTGGCAAAGACTAACTTATGTGTTATAATTCTGAATTTCAATTATGTAACGACGCACCTACGCTCTGGTAAGTATGGTAAGGAACGCTACCGAAAGCGGTTCAATTTCGGTTAGCTCCCCCTGACGAGGAACGTGGTTCAGGGATTTGTCTCACAGCTTGGTGTGAGACGTCAATATGAAACTCTTGGACTCTTTATGTCCCTGAGTTCATATGAAACGCTGATCCCTAGCATGCATTAGGCAAGTAAGCGGAGACCCCATCGCGTGGTCAGTAACGCGAGAGTGTGTTCGTCTGGAAATAGCCCAGGAGGACATACGCAGCGCTTGCCATCGGCGTGCCCTGCAGGGCGGTAGGTGGTATCTGTTGGGTTGATAACATTCCCAACCGTGACGACCCGTTCATGACATACTCGGGTTCCCCGTCGTGTGGTGTTCAAACACGATCACGTGCCTTGAGACGTGACTTAGCTCAAGGACGGCCGTATGACAATGATACGGGCGTTTGTATTTACTTCTAAATATGGAACTGCCTGAAATGAACAACCTTTGAGTGCACCATCATTGTGTGGTCTTCTGCAGGTACTAACCACGTATGTATCCGTGTAGAAAACGTGTGCGAGAGACCGTTTAGTGCCACACTTGAGACATATATGCCGGTATGATCCGGTTAGGATTTTCTTTTGTGAGGAACGTAGTACGGAGATATTGTAGGCATATGCATGAGTATAATGATAACAAAGAATTAAAATCTATAGGTTCAACCTTTAGGACCCTGGTTGGGTATAAGAATGGGGTAGTGATGATTGTAGTTCCAAAAAGACTGAAAAACAGAGTGCTCTGTTTTGAGACAGCAAGGTTGCTGATCTTCAACAGGGCATAGCTTGCAGGTCTTTTAGCCCAGGGAGGTGTGCTACATAGCTCTGGAAAGGTATTGAAGTACTCTACAACTTGGTTGTAGACTTCCAGAGCTGAAACTCGCCTTAAGATGGCTGAAATCCCAGAGGAATGTAAACTGTCCAAAACCAGGGCAGAGTAAAACATCCTCTGAACTGATCTGTTTTTCAAACATAACTCCCAGTAAAAAAATTAAAAATTGTCATATAATACATACTTAGAAAGAGTAGAAGATGTGTGACACCCTCGCAATTCAAAGTTCCTGAAATTTCAACACAGAATTTAGTGGAAATCAGGGTTGAAAACAGCCACTTCCAAGGGAGGTGCTGTTAAAAAAATTCTTCCGGAAATTCTGCTGACTTTAAATTAGCATAACTTTTTAACCAAAGCTGATCTGGGGGCAAATGAGTACTCGTTGGAAGGATACTGAAGTTAAATTTAACTTTGGTCTTCAACTTGAGTCATGAAAATGCCCAGAACCAGATCAAAACTTGGAATGGGTAGAAACTGGTCATTCTGACGGAAGAATGACAATTGAACTCATTGGAGAGGGTGTTGTACCCTAAGGGTGGTATATGTAATGACAACGCGATAGTAATGTCTCGTAGAGACCAAACCCAGTTATGGTGAGCTTCCAAAGAGGGGGTTCATCAAGTTGGATTAAACTAACTTGTGTTTGGTCTGGTAACGGTGTAGCTTGTGCAAAGTTATTACATTATCTACTTACGAGATATTTCGCATGTTTTGTTGTCATAATGTTTATACGCTCAGTTCTATTGGACTGCATGCAAAATGTTGCGGGACTGATGTTTAACGTCGTATGGTTGCAGATGGTTCGTACTAGGACCACGCACGAGGTTGGTGGCTCTAGCCAAGGTGGAGGCGATGACTCCCAGCCACTGGCCTACGACAGCACCCCGCAGCAGCAGCCACCACCGCCGCCTCCGCTTACTCTAGCGGATGTGATAGCGGCATTGGTGGGAGGTCGTGAGGAGCAGACCGACCTGCTCCGCACGATCGTGCAGAATACGTCCCAGGCGGGAGGACGTCAAGAGCGAGGGCCTCGTGAGCCCCGCGAAGTGTCGTACTCGGATTTCATGAGTACGCACCCTCCAGTGTTCACCGAGGCTGAAGAACCACTGGAGGCGGACAACTGGCTGCGGACTATCGAGTCCAAGTTCAGGCTGCTCCAGTGTACGGAGCGGCAGAAGACACTGTTCGCAGCACAGCAGCTCCACGGTGCCGCTGGTGCGTGGTGGGCGAATTATGTCGCCTCACGTCCGGCTGGCCATGCCGTGGAATGGCAAGAGTTCCGGGAGGCGTTCCGCGCCTATCACATCCCTCCCGGAATAATGAAGAGAAAGTTCCAAGAATTTTTGGAACTGAAGCAGGGCGGGAGGAGTGCCCACGACTACTCCCGTGCCTTCAACCATCTGGCGCAGTATGCGTCAGACTACGTCTCCACGGAGGAGAAGAAGCGGGAGCACTTCTATCGGGGGTTGCACCCCGAAATGAAGACCCACCTCGTACAATGGAACCGCGGCACATTCAACGACCTAGTCAATGCCGCCATCATGCAAGAGGACGCTCAGCGGGAGTTAGCAGCTGAGCAGAGGAAGCGCAGCGCTCCCCCTAGCAGCGGTTGGAGTGGCGCTCCCCAGAAGTACCGTATGGTGTATCGGACACCATCCGGGCAGCAGTGGCATCCACCGGCGCGACCGCAACGGTTCGGGGGACGTCCCTTTCAGGCACCTCCGTTCCGTCCGCCGATGCCACCACCAAGACAGCAACAGCAGCAGCAGACGGTACCCCGGGCGTTTCCACCGCCACAACGCGCCCCGGGTTTCCGTCCACCGATCAGCGGGGGACCGCCCCGTTTCACCTGCTTCACGTGTGGCCAGGCGGGCCACTTTGCGAAGGACTGTCCCCAGGGGCAGCAGAGCAGCGGGCAAGCCCAGCTCCAGGGCGGTGCTCGAGGCCGACCTCCGGTGAAGAAGGTTGGTCAGCGGACTGGGGGCGTCCGCAACCTCGACAATGAGGAGGCCCCAGAGGGAGATAACGTGCTGGCGGGTACGTTTACTCTCAACAATCAAGCCATCGTCATATTATTTGATTCTGGTGCAACCCACAGCTTTATAAGTGCATCCTATGTGGCTAAACATCAATTGCAAGTCTTCCCAACCGACTGCACTTATATGATATGCTCACCGGGAGGGAAGATTTCAGCTAATATGATGATCCCAAAGGCACCTCTGTGCTTAGGTGGGAAACTATATCCCACCACCTTGATAATCCTTATGGGGCAAAAGATTGATGCAATCTTAGGGATGTCATGGCTACAATACCATGGCGCTGTCCTGGAGACTCAGACACGGACGGTTCATTTAAACTCTCCATTCCACCGTCCACATTCCATGGTGTTAGACACGCCAGTCCGGGAATTTTCAGAAATTAATAATGCTGAAGCTCTCAAGTTAGAGGACATCCCCGTAGTCCGGGAGTACCCCGACGTGTTCCTGGATGATCTTCCGGGCATGCCACCTGAGCGGGATGTCGAGTTCAAGATTGAACTTGCACCCGGGACTACGCCCATATCACGGAGACCATACAAGATGGCTCCGAATGAGCTGGCTGAATTAAAAGAACAGCTCAATGATCTGTTGAGCAAAGGTTTCATTAGGCCGAGTTCCTCGCCTTGGGGATGCTCGGCGCTATTTGTGAAGAAGAAGGATGAAACCTTGAGGCTGTGTCTGAACAACCGGCCGCTCAACACCATCACCATCAAGAATAAGTACCCACTGCCCCGCATTGAAATATTGTTTGATCAACTTGTGGGTGCAAGTGTGTTCTCCAAGATGGACCTTCGCTCTGGGTATCATCAGATAAAGATCTGGGCGGAGGATATCCCGAAGACGGCTTTCTCGACGAGATACGGATTATATGAATATCTCATCATGTCTTTTGGTCTCACAAATTCTCCAGCCCAATTCATGTATCTCATGAACTCGGTGTTCATGCCGGAGCAGGACAAGTTCGTGGTAGTGTTCATCGATGATATCTTGGTTTACTCCAAGATAGAAGCCGAACATACCGAACACTTGAGGATCGTTCTTCAACGATTACGAGACCATAAGATCTACGCCAAGTTCAGCAAATGCTAGTTTTGGATCAGCCAAGTGCCATTCATGGGACATATCATCTCCGTAGAAGGCATTGCGGTTGACCCAAGCAAGATAGAGAAAGTGCTGAAATGGAAAGCTCCCACTTCAGTTCATGAAGTCAGAAGCTTCCTCGGGTTAGCGGGATACTATCGGAGATTCATTCCAAGCTTCTCCAAGCTCGCTAAGCCGATGAAAGAATTGCTGAAGAATGGAACGAAATATGTTTGGAACATGGCGTGCGAAGCGGCGTTCCAAGCATTGGTGAAGCATCTGACAACAGCCCCGGTCTTAGCTCAGCCGGATACAACAAAGCCCTTCGACGTGTATTGTGACGCGTCCGGTTTTGGGCTCGGCTGCGTGTTGATGCAGGAAGGACGTGTGGTCGCATATGGCTCACGCCAACTTCGGAACCATGAGCAGCACTATCCGACTCATGATCTTGAGCTTGCTGCAGTGGTTTTGGCGCTGAAAATGTGGAGGCACTATCTCCTGGAGAATTTGGTGCACCTCTACACCGACCACAAAAGCTTGAAATACATTTTCACCCAGAAGGAGCTGAACATGAGGCAAAGGAGGTGGTTAGAACTGATCAAAGATTATGAAATTGAAATTCATTACCACTCCGTCAAGGCGAATGTGGTTGCCGATGCGCTGAGTCGGAAATCACATGTCCATAACCTCACCATTACACCGGTGGAGGAGGAAGAGCCGAGTTTATACTTGGTTCCCTATGGATCGCTGTACAACCTTGCCCTCATCCCTACTATTAGGGAGTACATCATTGCAGCTCAGAAGATTGATAAGGGTATGGCACATCTCCGGAGACGGATAGACAATGAAGAGATCAAGTGTTTCCGGAAAGATGATGAGGGGACGCTATGGTTCAATGACCGCATAGTCGTACCCCGGGATATGGAGTTGAGGAAAAAGATCCTCGATGAGTACCACTTGTCTAAATACTCCATTCATCCGGGCAGCAACAAAATGTACCAGGATTTGAAAAAGAAATTTTGGTGGACACGGATGAAGCGGGAGGTAGTGAAGTACGTATCCGAGTGTGATACGTGTAGACGAGTATAGGCTGATCATATGAGAAAACCAGGGCTGTTGCAACCCCAGAAAATTCCAGCATGGAAATGGGAGGATGTGAGCATGGAATTCATTGTGGGATTACCCCTAACTTCCAACAAACATGATTCCATTTGGGTGATCGTTGACCGACTAACCAAGTCGGCTCACTTCATTCCCGTGCATACACATTTCCATGCCAACAGATATGCGGAGTTATATATCGCCGGGATCCTATGCTTGCATGACGTACCCAAGACCATAGTCTCAGACCGAGGTGCATTGTTCGTGTCTCATTTTTGGGAGCAGTTACATGCTGCTTTGGGTACTAAACTGATTAGAAGCTCCGCCTACCACCCTCAGACAGATGGCCAGACAGAGAGGGTGAATCAAGTTCTGGAAGACATGCTGAGAGCATGTGCCATCCACCATGGTAGGAACTGGGATGATCACCTACCATTGGCGGAATTCTCGTACAACAACGGCTATCAGGCGAGTATCAAGATGGCACCCTACGAAGCTCTCTACGGTCACAAATGCCGCACCCCATTAAACTGGTGCGAGTCTAGTGAAATGGTCACATTCGGGGTTGATGTGGTGAACGACGCCGAAGAGCGCGTCCTGACGATTCAAGCTAACTTGAAGGCCGCTCAATCCCAGCAGAAGAGCTACGCTGATAAGAGGCATAGGCCGTTGCACTTCGACGTTGGTGAACACGTGTACCTCCGTGTGTCTCCGATGAAGGGCGTGCACCGGTTCGGTGTGAAGGGGAAGCTTGCTCCCCGTTTCATTGGACCCTATGCTATCACCGAGAAGTGTGGACCAGCGGCGTATAGACTGGAGCTACCGGCATCCCTTGCTGGTGTCCATTACGTTTTCCATGTCTCACAACTGAGAAAATGTCTGAAGCATACCGCTGCTGTTCCTACCGAAGACATCGGCGAGCTGCAACCGGATTTAACATATGATGAATATCCGGTGGCAATTCCTGATGAGAAAGCCCGGACCATGCGTAGCCGAACGTTGTGGTTCTACAAGATACTCTGGTGCAACCACACCGCCGAAGAAGCAACGTGGGAGAGCGAGGAATTCCTTCGCTCAAATTACCCGTAAGTCTCTGTTACATCGCTGTATCTTCTTTTATAATCTCGGGATGAGATTCTTTTAAGGGGGAGGGATGTAAAAGCCCAAGAAAAGGGACTTGCAAAAAAATTTTTCATCACCTCACAACACCACAGTTTTTATTGTGGATATCTTAGGAAAAATTGTGAAGAGCAAGTAACCTCCATCAAAAGAGTGATTAGAGGGGAAAGCCTTCACTTTCACAAAGTAGGATTTCTACACATGAACATGAGAGGTTGAGCTCACCCCTAGGACTTGAAAAGTGTTGGGAAGGTTCAAGCCAAGTTTCATGCAAACCCAACACTTTTTGAGGCAATTTTGGAGGCATTTGAAAAAGAGACCAATTTGAATGTAAATTCAAATTGCAGCAACTTTCATCACTTGAATTCAAAAGTTAGCTTCATATTCAAACTCAGCATATTTTTCTGAGTAAGCCCACCAATTTGCATCCCCATTAGAGTTCATTTTGTCAAGAGCTAAATTTGCAAGAATTCAAAACTGAATTTGAAATTCAGTTCAAACATGAGGCAAAATTTAGCCAAACAAAAATTCAAATTGGAGAACTCAAATTCAAACATGAACTTGGGGGCTAAGTCTCACCTTAAATTGTGAGTAGCTGAGGAGATATTCAGCAAAAACAGAAATGACAAAGTGGAAAAAGGAAATCAGAGGGGACGCCCACATGTCAGCTGCACATACGAGTGTTTCAGTCGGTTCTCTGCAGCCGGGCTCTGCTTCGCGCGCAAGGCATGGGAGAGGCGGGGAGCCACCAAGGCATCGATGTCCCACCCATCCGCTCAACGATTCTCACGCGTAACCCCTCAGTCGAGCGAACCGAATACGCCACAGCGGCTTCTTTCCGTTTTCCCCCGAGAGCAGCCGCAACAAGCCGGGTATTTCTTGCCGCCGACCACTCTTCACGCCCGCATGTCGCTCAGCACCCCTAGGACGTCCCGCGACCACCGGTGATCATGAGAGTGTGTGCAGGACTCTGCCGGACCTCACCGAGATGCCAAGCCGGCCCCTCACCCTCTGTGTGTGGCGCACAGCAAGAACTGTCGTCGGAAATTTCAGTTTGTGCCGCCGCCGGGCCTCCAAAATGTCCCGGCGATACAGAGCACGTCACACCCCGCGTTGAATAGCAAAAAGGTGCGCCTACTCCTTCTCTTCACGCTGCGGAAAGCCCTAGTCCATTCCTCCATGGGAGCCGCGGGAATTTGCAGAATACCGAGGACATGTCCATAGGCCAGGGTGGGTAGATTTTCCAAAATTCATGATCCATATGTGTTCTCTGGCCATTCTAGTCATAGGGTAGGCTACAGACCTCTGTGCAAGTCGCCGCGGCTGAAAAGAACTGAGAATTGTGGAGCCACCACAGTGTTCTTCAGGTTTTACCCTCTGCGGTCGGTTTTCAACCTAGGGCGCACGGTGACATGGGGTTTGGAGGCGTTTCCAAGCTCTTTGGCATACGGGACGTCCTTTGCCATGAGCCACTGATGCTCTAGAGTGAAGGAGACGTGAGATTAAGCCGGCAGAGGGGACGGCCGACGTCGCCGGACTCGGTCCGAAGCCGCCGCCCGTCGCCCGACCTCTGTGGACCTTTAGAGCTCACAACGACCCCGAAAACGGTTTCCCAGACCCTCAAAACCCCTAGGCGGCGAAAGCCAGGCCGGAAGATGGCTTAGGAAGGAGGAACCGAGGGGGGGAGGGGGAACACCGGCGAGTGAGGCGCCCGCGCGGGAAGAAGGGAGCGGGAGGTTGAAGACGAGGTGCCGGCCCCACCAGTCAGCTACTCGGCGGTTGAGCTTAGATCCTCTGTGGCTGCTGATCTTTTGTGGCTACACCGGGTGAACTCAGTAACCCCGTGTGTTCTCGTTTTTCCTGGCTGAGACTTAAAGAGTGGGCCCCGGGTCTTTTCTAAAAGCAAAATAATTCTATTTTCGGCCCAAAGTTTAGAAATTCATAACGTTTGCTAGGAAGCTCCAAATTTAGTGATTCAAATTGGGTTGGATTCATCTTGCATAGCTCTATCCAAATATGCAACCCAATTTGTATGAAACCAATTAGTTAATTCTGGAAAATTCTTTAAAACTTTCCAGCAAAAGAATTTTAGAGAGAGTTTGGTTCATCCCAAAATCATCAAATTTTGCCAGAATATTCTTTAGGTTGTTAGTGAACCCCTGTAAAAGTTTCAGACTACTTGGAGTTGATATGATCAGGGCAATTCAGATTTGAATGTGCTGTGTTCAATTGAATACAGAAACATTTTCAGAGAATTTCCAAAACTTGGAAATTCAGTTCTGGACAAACTTTAGCTCCAAAAATGCTAGGAAAATTCGTGCAAACTCTATGAGCTATAATTGAAATTGCAGTTCACTAAGTTTGGCATGAACAGGGGTGTTATCTCAGAATTAATTCTTCTTTGCCTAGTTGCTAAGAAAATTATTCTGAACAAACCACTCAACGAAAAGTGCTAATCTTTGGTCCACAGGCTTTTCTTGTGACAAGGAACTCGCACAAATATTCTCAGCCCAATTGGAACTCTGGATCACCCCTGTTCTGTTTAACCACTTGAGATGATCAATATGAAGAGGGGGGGAAACCACTTAGCACTTAATCATGTGCTTAGGTCCAAACCCAAACCACTAGCCCCAGTTTCATTTTAAATTCTTAAACAGAGTTCCAGTTGTTAAGAACTTGTTATTAGAACTAATAACAGAAGCATTACAATAAACTTATGTGCATATCCATTAACATGTAGTATTTCATTAACGTGTAGTCGCTGAAGGTGAGGAGGCTCCGGAAGTGCTCGACTTCCTCATTCCGGAAGAAGAACTAACTACTGACCAGCAGCAACAAGGCAAGCCCCTGTTTGCATTAAGCCTTTTATAAAAGTTTTACTTTGTTTACATACGTAGTGTGAAGTGTGGATGTGCATTAGGTGTAGGATGGATGAATATCCAACTGCATAACCAGAATTTGTCCCCAAGAGTGAGGGTTGTGTCTAGGGCCTCGAATAGACAGGCTATGCTTAATATTTCATAGAACTTCGGTAAGAGTCGAGTAGTTGGAATCTACTCACGAGTTAGGCTTGGGACACATGGGATTGGTTCGAGTGATGTGAGATCACCTTAGTAATGAAAATGAGACTTGGCAGGGGCTAGGGCGCAGCAAGAGGGAGTCTTGTGTGCACAGCCCTGTCCGTGTCGATTGAGCACCGATCCGTTTGCGGCCCACGCTGATCATGTTTGAACGTACCGAAGGCATATCGTATATATGGGCCCCGATAAACCGATGTAACATAAACCTCCGGGCGTCGAGGCATAGCACACCGATTTATAGGTGTAGGTTGAGGGCAGCAAGGTGGAAATCCGCTAACGGGCACAGAGAGATGCTCCGTGTAGGGAACCTCCCTTCCGTTTCAGTGCGACCGGTCCGACGTTTGGGCTGTTGGGTGAAAGGTTGTCCCGTACGACATCGAGTGAGCGTGCTGTGCAATTCCATGGGTGGGCGTACGTGACGTGCTCTTTGGGTGTCCCTGCAGGTGTATATCGAGTCGATTCGCCGTCCCTCGTGGTGAAGAGTACCACTTGGTCACTGAGTCGTGACATAGGTTAATGTATGAAATATGATGATTCAATATTGCTGTTATGATATAATTGTATTGCTACATGTGTGCCACCAAATATTGCTGATTAAATTTCAGATTCCTGAACTGTTAACTTGTTGCTAAAAGATGAATTAAGGATGAACTTGTAGGCGTGTCCATTTGCTGCAATGTTACTATCCTATGTTCATTTTACACCTCATATAGAGTTTCATGCCTAGGTGAGTCGGTTAAGCCTTGTTGAGCCCTCGTGCTCACGGTTGCTGCTTAAGTGTTTTTCAGGTGAGGAGCCACCCACGGACTCGGAGTACGAGTCCACCGGCGAGGGTTACCCTCCGTCGGGGACCACGGCTGAGTGGGAGCCGTACACGCCGTGCTGAGCTGAGACGTGCAGCTAGTGTGGGTTGCCCTAGGGCTAGGCAACCGACTTTTGCTAGATAGACGGGCGTGAGTTGTATAAAAGAAACTTCCACTGTGTAATAAAGACAATAGTTTGTAACTGAAGGTTGTACCTATTTGTACAGTTCAGTTGGTTTTTCCCATGTAATATATTGTGTCCTTATGGCGTGTGCTGTCGGGTGTGGCATCGTGCGACACCACCCTCTGCGATCCTGGATGAGCATATTCCAGTCCGCCACACATACCGCCGGGTATCATGAAGAGGAAGACGCAGGAGTTCCTACGCCTGCAGCAAGGGAGCCGGAACGCGCTGGAATACTCTAGGGCGTTCAATGATCTTGCGCTCTACGCTTCGTATCACACGATACCGATGAGAAGAGGCGGGATCATTTTTACCAGGGGCTTAACCCGCTCCTGAAAGACAAATTGGCGATGTTCAATCGCGGCAGCCTCAACGATATAATTGATGCCGCGATTGTTGAGGAGGACTCCGGCAAGGAGTTAGCGGCGGTGGAAAGAAAGCGAAGCGCGCCGCAGAGCAGCGGAGAAGGAGGTGGTCCTTCTCAAAAATACCGGATGGTGAATCGCCCACCATCGGGTCCACGCTGGCAGCCACCACAGAGGCCGATGCCATTCCGCAGTCGGCCATATTCTCCACCGGCATTCACGCTGGCACTGCCAGCACCACCTTCGCAACAACAACAGCAGCAGCGGGCGATGCCACGTGCGTATGCACCTCAGCAGTGCATGCCGGGCTTTCGTCCCCCGAGCACTGGCCAAGCAGCAGCCACGTGCTACAAGTGTGGTCGTCCAAGACACTTCGCCAGCAATTGTCTGGAGAGGCAAGGCGGCAGAGTTGCACCGCAACTTCCGGGAGGAATCAGCCCCGGAACCCTACAAATGCGCGGCGGGCAAACCCTAGGCCCGGCACCGTCCACCAACTTGCCATAGAGGATGTGCCGGAGGGTGAGCCAATCCTTGCGGGTATGTTCCAACTCCACCAGCATCCCACCATAGTACTGTTTGATTCAGGCGCCACGCACAATTTTACTAGCCAAGCTTTCATTGTGAAACACAACATGCAAATACTACCCACCGATAGTCCATATTTGATTTGTTCACCGGGTGGGATAATTTCAGCAAGCGTAATGGTTTCCAAAGCACCATTATGCTTACCGGGTAGAGTGTACCCTACGTCTCTCATAATGTTAGAGGGACAGAAGGTTGATGTCATCTTAGGGATGTCGTGGTAAACCCGCCACGGCGCTGTTTTAGACACCGTTCTTTGAATCGTGCACATGAACTCAGAAGTGCACGGATCTCATTCCTTATTTCTGGACAGTCCAGAAATAAAACTTCCAAGTGTCTATCAATCCACAACCATCAGATTGGAATATATTCCAGTGGTCCGAGAGTTCCATGACGTGTTCCCGGATGAATTACCGGGGAGGCCGCCCAATAGAGAGGTGGAGTTCAAAATTGAACTTGCACCAGGAACCATGACAATATCCCAAAGGCCGTACAAGATGGCGCCCAAGGAGTTGGCTGAGTTGAAGGCCCAGCTAACGGACCTGCTGGAAAAGGGTTTTATTAGGCCGAGCTCCTCGCCATGGGGCTGTTCGGCATTATTCGTGAAGAAGAAGGATGAGACGTTGCGGCTTTGCGTGGGCTATCGTCCACTAAACGCCGTAACCATCAAGAACAAGTACCCGTTGCCACGGATCGACATGTTGTTTGATCAGTTGGTCGAAGCAAAGATCTTTTCCAAGATGGACTTAAGATCCGGGTACCACCAGATTAAGATACGGACTGAGGACATTCCGAAGACGGCTTTCTCAATGAGGTACGAACTTTATGAGTACCTGGTCATGTCCTTCGGCCTCACCAACACTCCAGCTCACTTCATGTATTTGATGAACTCGGTATTCATGCCGGAGCTGGACAAGTTTGTCGTGGTCTTCATCTACGACATATTGGTATATTCCAAGTCGGAGGAAGAGCACAAGAAGCATCTGCATATAGTCTAGCAACGGCTGCGGGATCGCAAGCTATACGCGAAATTCAGCAAGCGCGAATTCTGGATATCGCAAGTACCTTTTGTAGGGCATATCATCTCAGCGGAGGGTATCGCTGTAGACCCGAGTAAGATCACACAAGTGCTGAATTGGATGTCCCCGAGAACTGTTCACGAGGTACGGAGTTTCCTCGGACTCGCGGGATATTATCGGAGGTTCATTACGAACTTCTCGAAGATTGCCAAGCCTATGATAGAGCTGCTGAAGAAGGCTACCAAATATGTTTGGAGTCCTGCATGTGAAGAAGCATTCAAGGCTTTAGTTAAGCACCTAACGTCAGCACCGGTTTTGGCGTAGCCAGACACAACAAAACCGTTCGACGTGTACTGCGATACATCCGGCATTGGGCTCGGATGTGTGCTGATGCAAGACCGAAGAGTGGTCGCGTATGGGTCACGGCAGATCATAAACCACGAGAAAAATTATCCAACTCATGACTTGGAGCTCGCTGCCGTGGTACTCACACATAAAATGTGGAGGCACTACCTACTCGGTAACCTCGTACATTTATATACTGACCACAAAAGCCTCAAGTACATATTCACTCAGAAGGAGCTGAACATGAGGCAGCGAAGATGGTTAGAGTTGATAAAGGATTACGAAATAGAGATCCATTATCACCCTGGCAAGGCAAACGTAGTGGCAGATGCGCTGAGTCTCAAGTCACACGTCAATAATCAGACCATCACACCGTTGGAAGAGAGCGAACCACCACTGCATGTGATTCCACACAGAGCTCTCTACAACTTAGCTTTGATCCCCACCATCCGTGAAGAGATAGTGGCTGCTCAGAAACATGACAAGGGCATGTCGCATTTGCGGAGACGTATAGACAGTGGGGAGCTGAAATGTTTCCGGAAGGACGGAGACGGCGTCCTATGGTTCAAAGACCGGATCGCCGTACCCCGTAACCCAGAATTATGGAACAAAATCTTTGATGAGGCTCACTTGTTAAAGTTTTCTATTCACCCCGGCAGCAACAAAATGTATCAAGAACTCAGAAGCAAGTTTTGGTGGACACGGATGAAGCGGGAAATCGCAAAGTACGTGTCCGAGTGTGATACATGTCGAAGGGTGAAAGCAGATCATATGCGGAAACCGGGACTGCTACAACCACTGGGCGTTCCTGCCTGGAAGTGGGAAGATGTGAGCATGGGCTTCATCATCGGTTTACCCACCACTTTTCAGAAACATGATTCTGTGTGGGTGATCGTCGACCGGCTCACCAAAGTTGTCCATTTCATCGCGGTCAACACCAACTACAACGCCAAGAAGTACGCTGAACTGTACATCTCACGGATCCTATGCTTGTATGGCGTACCCCGTACCATCATTTCGGATCGGGGCACTTTATTTGTGTCCCGTTTTTGGGAGCAGCTACACGCTGCATTGGGGACGAAGCTGATCCGTAGTTCAGCATACCACCCGCAGACGAATGGGCAAACCGAGCGGGTAAATCAAATTTTGGAAGATATGTTACGAGCTTGCGCTATTAACCACGGAAAGAACTAGGATGATCACTTGCCGTTGGCCGAGTTCTCGTACAACAATGGGTACTAAGCCAGCATCAAGATGGCGCCTTACGAGGCGCTATATGGGAGAAAATGTCGCACACCACTGAATTGGTGTGAGTCTGGCGAAAGGGTTACCTTCGGGATTGATCTTGTCAACAATGCGGAGGAAAAGGTTTGGCTAATTCAAGCGAACCTAAAAGCCGCACAATCCCGACAGAAACAATATGCGGACCGGAGAATACGTCCATTATAATTCAAAGTCGGGGAACACGTATACCTACGTGTGTCTTCAATGAAGGGCGCAAACAGATTCTGGGTGAGGGGAAAGTTGGCACCCCGATTCATCGGTCCATTTCAGATTACCGAAATATGTGGATCAGTAGCATACCGGTTGAAATTACCAGAAGCACTTTATGGTGTGCACGACGTCTTTTACATTTCCCAGCTGAGGAAGTGTCTTAAGCTATCAACTACCATTCAGGTGGAGGACATAGAAGAACTGAAACCGGATCTCACGTATCGGAAAGAACCGGTTCAGATTATTGATGAAAAGGCCCGAAACACACACAACTGTACGTTGTGGTTCTAGAAAGTTCTATGGAGTAATCACTCCGTGGACGAAGCGACATGGGAGAGCGAAGGATTTCTTCGCGCAAACTACCCCGACTTTTTCACGTCGCATATACGGTAATTTTCCACCGTCCTCTCTCTCATTTTCACCTTATAATCTTGAGACGAGATTCTTTTAAGGGGGGAGGAATGTAAGGGCCTAAGTTTTTGGCACATATTCAAAGTGTTCATCACCACACACACCCTTAAATTGAAGAAACTTGATGAACACATTTGGAGAGCAAGTAACCACCATCAACATGCTCATTAGGGAACAAACTCACAAAATGCAAAAGTGGCATTTCCCACATGCATCATACAGGGGATGGGCATATGAAAAACTCCTACACCTTGCTAGGAATGTCCATGCCAAGTTTCACCCAAATTCAAAACCTTTTTGAAGTTCTTTTGGGTATAGCTTGAAAGAGGGTGGTTTGAACTCAATTTCAAATTCAAACTGTTTTCATCCCATAAATTCAAAAGTGGGGGACATATTCTTATTCAGCACATTTTTGTGAGCTCGCACACCAATTTTCACTCCATTTGGAGTTGATCTTGACATGAGCTAAGTTTAGCAAATTCAAACTTTATTTGAATTTCAAACTGCATATGTGCTGAAAACATGTGCAAACAAAACCCAATTTGAATTCCATCCAATTCAAATGGCTCAGGGGTAGATAATTCAAATGACCAAGGTTAATTTGGTCTCTACTATTTAGAGCAGTGGGAAAAAGTTAATTTCAGAGGTTAAAACCCCAGGTGGGACCCACATGTCAGCCACTGAAGCAATTCAATCGACTGAAGTCACCGGGCTCGGTTCTTGCGCGCGCCCGCGAGGTCGCCACGGCGATTGCCGACTGCTGCCACCTCCTGGTCGCCGATCACCGCCTCAACCGACGTCCCCAGCTATTTAGCTGCCGCCGGCAGCAGCTCACCTTTCCACTGCTTCGAGATGTCCAGCGCTGAAAACACCAAGCTGGTCGCCGCACCACCCACCGCATCACCTCGCCTTCTACCGGCTAAAGCAGTGCCTTCCACTGTGAGCTGAGGCTACAAACCGCGCCGCCGACCCTTGTTTGACGAGTTACAGCCCTCAGCTGCTCGTGATCAGCTTCGGTGAAGGTTAGCCGAGCCGTTCTTTCATAGCTCTGTTAACCGAGAGCTCCTCCGACTCGACACCATCACCCGAGCAGCGCAAAGCTTCTCTGGCGCGACCAACGTGTCCCTGAGGTTTGCATCCAAGTCTAGTAGCTCTCCCGAACTCCCTAAGTCCCTCTTAGCGCCGGTTAGCCGGAATTTCAATTTTTCTGATGATCACCGTATAGAACACCGAGAACCAAAACTCGAAATTCGCCTCGATCACTTGATCACCAAGGATCCTGGTCGAACTGAAGCTAGAGTAGCACCTCGCGGTCACCTCAGCCAAATTCTAGCGGTGATGATCAACCCGATGAGCATAGCACTGGAATTTGGCCATCGCCGGTGAAAATGGCTCGGGTCGCCGGTGAAGTCTATTTTCCTGGCGATCTCCGGCCAAGAGAAGGGCAGGGTTAGCTTCCTCGTGCCCCAGTGATGCTTTGTGACCCATTGGTTGATCGTGTTCACTGCCGAGACGAGCAAGCACCGTTGGACCCGAGCTCCTCTTCCGCCTCCACCGTCGCCGACTAGGTTTCCGACGATGTCAAGGTCCGAGAAGGTGCCCGGCGTGTGCGCCGTGTTCCAAGGATCATGTAGGAAGAAACCGCATAGAAAATTAGGCAGTAGAGGCCGAGAACGCGCTCGCGCGCTGGCGGGAGGTAGACGAAGGCACTGTGCATGGGACCCACCTGCAGTGTTTTAAACATTTCCCGATTTTCAGATTTAGTTCAAACTTCAAATCAACATAACTTTGGCTAGGAAACTCCAAATCGAGTGAACCAAATTTTGTGGGATTTAGCTCTCTGAGTACTTTCTAGCAAATCAAGTTTCACTTCATGAAAATCCTTATTTCTCCAGAATTAATTCTTGAAATTTAAACTGTTTAGAATTTTAACTGGAGAACCCTTTAGAAGAAAATTCTGAAATTTTGCTGGGATGTTCACCAAAATATCCCTGAGCTACTGACACGACCCCACGGTCTTGTCGAGCCAGAATCGCGCTGAGGGGTGCTACGTTGCACAGCACCGGATATCACACCACAAAGGTACAAAGCGGAAGCAAAATTTTATTAAATAAACGGGTTTATGAACATTTTTACAACAAAATATGTTTGGTCTACACTCACGGGCGTAGACTACGCAACAAGTTCACGTTCAGCCCATGAACGTGTCCTTGCTAGCACACACGCACACTAACACGGCGGCGTGCACGACTCCGACTCAACAGGGTTCCCCTCCTGGGGTTCCGTCTCCTCCTCGGGAGTCCCTTCCTCATAGAACCCTGCAAAAGCTTCAAACACAAGCAGTGAGCACGAATGCTCAGCAAGTCTGACCCGTCTCACCTAAACATGAAACTTCTACATGAGGCATGATAGGTACAGGAAGTAAAAGAAATCGGTTGCAAGGACTCGCCTAATTAGTGGAACCTTACTTTCAAGTTTTAGCAGCAAATTGTGGAGAACCTTACGCTAAGGCACATGAGAGAGCCGCAAACAAACAAGAAACGCAATTCTCTCATGTACTTTGCCCAAAGTTGAAAAGAACTTTAGTTAGCTCTAAACTACAGCAATCATTAGCAATCAAAGTCCATCTTTCAATCAGCAACATTTTAACATGTATCTAGCCTGTTCTTTCTACGTCACGGTACAGTGAACAAGTGGTACTCACTGACCGCGATGAACGGCAATTATAATTGATTTACACCTGCAGGGTTACCCGAATAACCCGTCACGTACACCCGTACTCGATGTTGCCTACAGCAACCATCACGGACGTCGTACGCAACCACCTTTCACCCGTTAGCCAAATGTTGAACCGGTCCAATCGTCCCGAGCAAGGGGTCTCTGCACGCGCATCTCAGTGCCGCCAGCCGATTTACACTTCGAGCTCTCAACCTACCCTATGAACGACCAGCTATGCCTCAACACCCAGCTACCTGAGTTACATCAGTTTCCCGGTTCCCATATAGCCGGTAGGTCTTCGGTACTGTTCTAGCTTGTTCAACAGGCCCGCACACGGCTCGGTCCTCAATTGACACAAGCGGAGCTATAGCACACACCCTAAAGTCCTGCTGCCCTTATTCTCCACTCAGTCTCATTTTTTTGCCATGTGTATCATGTGCTATCTCTACCCGAGTCGAGTGCCTCTAGCCTATTCTCGCGAGTAGTTCCAACTACTCAACTTGTACCGAATCCTACACTATCTTAGCATTGCAGTAGCTAACGGGGTTTTCAATCCTAATTCCAACCCATGGCTTTCTTGGCTTTGCAATTGGGTTTCAAATAAGACTCTAATGCAAGAAACAAGTGATGCTCAAAGAAGGTGCTCAAAACAATAAAAATTTGTAAAGAGGTTAATGCAAACCGGAGCTTGCCTTGCTGCTCTTGGTCATAGGATAGCTGCTCTTCCGAAGTAACGAAGTCTAAGACTTCGGGTTCCAACTCGACCTTAGCGACTACATGATATCACAAGTACACGTATTAATTTAAATGCACTTGAATTGAATTTAAACTTGTGAAGTTTGTAAGTCTCACTAGACAGACTTAATGACTCTTAAATTTTTATTGTGGCTTAGTTACAACCTAAACAGAGACTTGGCCAAGTTTTAGTTGCAGCAAAGCTCATTTGAGCCCTCCACAAATAATTATGTACTTGACCTTAATTAGAGCCTTTAGGGTGTTCTAGGGATTTTCATGGAGAAAGCCATGCCTTTCTGAAAACTAGATTTTCAGAGGGTTCTAATGGAGTTGATATCACTTAATTTGAAGGCTCCTAGCTAAAGATATGAGCTAAACAATTTTAGAGAAAATTCTGAAAATGTTTCTGAACATTTTCTATTTTCTCTGGAACAGTTTTATTAATCACACTATTAGGTGGATCAAATTAGCTCAAATGGATCAGAAATTCTTATGGTGGTTCAGGGACGTTTTGGTGAACATCCCAGAAAAATTTCAGAATTTTCCACCAAAGGATTCTCCAGTTAAAATTCGAAACACTTTAAATTTTGAGGAATTAATTCTGGAGAAATAAGGATTTTTATGAAGTGAAACTTGATTTTCTGGAAAGTACTCAGAGAGCTGAATCCAACAAAATTTGGATCACTTTATTTGGATGTTCCTAGACAAAGTTATGAGGATTTGAAGTTTGAATGGAATCTGAAAATTGGGAAAAGTTTAAATCTGCCGGTGGGTCCACGGGGACACGTGTTGGGCACTGGAGCGACGGCACACCGGGGTAAGTGGAGTTTTTGCGCACCAACACACCGGATCCGAGCTGCAGACAGCCGGGACCCACCCCTTCGTCTACCTCTTGCCGCCCGCGCTCTGCCGCCGCGACACCTCGCCGGAGAGCTCGCCGACAGCCTCTGTGGTGCTTCAAACTTCCTGATCCTGGCCGCCCCTGCCTACTTCCACTCGGGGAACGTGATTCCAGGCTCAGTTCGTTATGAAATGGTCGGCACCTTGTCGGTGACGAGCGGCGGCCTCGGGAGGACTTTGGCCGTGTCGGCTGACCTCTCTAGCTCCCAATCGATCGAGCAAACGGTCAGGAAGCATCAGTGGACCTTAGGAAAGGTCGACCTGAGCTCCACGGAGCTCGTAAAGGGCTGTGTTGGGCTGTCATTGTGTGACCTAGGCCGGAAATTGGGACTTTTACTAAAACTCGAAGAACAGTGGTTTCCCTCAACGGTTCTCTGTCGTTCCTGCTCCCATGGACCCGTACGGGCACCTAGAAGTGATCCCCTCCACGAGAGGATGAGTGGTGCAGTGTGGATTATGAATTTTGTGGATCGGTTCAGACTCCCTTTCTGCACACCGTGGCGAAATCATGAAATTCCGGCGTTAGCAGTCTATGTCATGCCGCCGGGGCTTGCGGGAATGAAGGAGAGGCCGAAGGCGAACCTTTTTGCTTTTAACAGCTCAGCGAACGGTAGGCTGTGGTGGCCGGATGGATCGTTCCCGCGGTGGCGGCTCGAGCTGAACCGGCAGAGATATGATCGTTGCGGTGGAGCTCGGGGAGGACTGCTCCGGGCCTGGAACTGGCGTGATGGTGTCCAGGAAGCCTTGGCGCACCCGGTTCTGGTCTCAGATCGCCCGGAGGATCACTGGATCGGCCGGGCGATGAGGCACCAAGAGTTCCACCGAGCGGAGAGGAGTTTCAGCTGTCTTGGTGGAAACGCGACGAGGCAGCGGTGAAATGCACCGGTGACCGCTCGGGCGCGTAGATAAAGGCCCCGAGAGTCGGTTCCATGGCTGAGATCGGCAAGCAGCTGGTGGCCTCGCCGTTTCTTCGCCGTGGCGGCAGCTCGGTTCAGCGCAAGAACCCGAGTGCAGAGTTCAGTCGGCTGAGTTCTCTTCAGTGGCTGACAAGTGGGTCCCACTCTCACTTTTAACCCCTGAAATTAACTCCATATCACTGTTGTAAACAGTAGGCCCTAAAATGCCCATGGTGATTTGAATTATTCACCCCTGAGCCATTTGAATTGGTTAGAATTCAAATTGGGTTTGGTTTGACTAAATTCCAGCACATGTTCAGTTTGAAATTCAAATAAAGTTTGAATTTGCTATACTTAGCTCATATCAAGATCAACTCCAAATGGAGTGAAAGTTGGTGTGTGAGCTCACAACAATGTGCTGAGTATGAATATGTTTCCTATTTTTGAATTCATGGGATAAAAACATTTGAATTTGAATTTGAGTTCAAACAACCCTCTTTCTAGCTATACCCAAAAAGGTTTTGAATTTGGGTGAAACTTGGCATGGACATCCCTAGCAAGGTGTAGGAGTTTTCATGTGCCCAGCCCCTAGATGATGCATGTGGGAAATACAACTTTTGCATTTTGTGAGTTTATTCTCTAATGAGCATTTGATAATGGATACTTGCTTTTCAAATGTGTTCATCAACTCTCTTCAAATGAGGTGTGTTGTGTGGTGATGAACACTTTAAACATGTGTCAAAAACTGAGGCCTTTACATTCCTACCCCCTTAAAAGAATCTCGTCTCGAGATTATAAGGTGAAAATAAAAGAGAGGACGGTGAAAAATTACCGGATATGTGACGTGAAAAAGTCAGGGTAGTTAGAGCGAATAAATCCTTCGCTCTCCCATGTCGCTTCGTCCACGGAGTGATTACTCCACAGAACTTTGTAGAACCACAATGTACAGTTGCGTGTGGTTCAGGCGTTCTCGTCAATGATCTGAACCGGTTCCTCCCGGTTGGTGAGATCCGGTTTCAGCTCTTCAATGTCCTCCAGCTGAACGGTAGTAGATAGCTTGAGACACTGCCTCAGCTGGGAAATGTGAAAGACGTCGTGCACACCAGAAAGTGCTTCTGGTAATTTCAGCCGGTATGCTACTGATCCACATCTTTCGGTAATCTGGAATGGACCGATTAATCGGGGTGCCAACTTTCATGTCACCCCAAATCTGTTTACGCCCTTCATTGGAGACACACGTATGTATACGTGATCCCCGACTTCGAACTGTAATGGGCGTCTTCTCCGGTCCGCATACTGTTTCTGCCGGGATTGGGTGGCTTTTAGGTTCGCTTGAATCAGCCGAACCTTTTCCTCTGCGTTATTGACAAGGTCTATCCCGAAGGTAACCCTTTTCCCAGCCTCACACCAATTCAATGGTGTGCGGCATTTTCTCCCATATAGCGCCTCGTAGGGTGCCATCTTGATGCTGGCTTTGTACCCATTGTTGTACGAGAACTCGGCTAACGGCAAGTGATCATCCCAATTCTTGCCGTGGTTGATAGCGCAAGCTCGTAGCATGTCCTATAGAATCTGATTTACCCGCTCGGTTTGCCCGTCCGTCTGCGGGTGGTATGCTGAACTACGGATCAGCTTCGTCCCCAATGCAGCATGTAGCTGCTCCCAAAAACAGGACACAAATAAAGTGCCCCGATCCGATATGATGGTATGGGGTACGCCGTACAAACATAGAATCCGTGGGATATACAGTTCAACATACTTCTTGGCGTTGTAGTTGGTGTTGACCGGGATGAAATGGGCAACTTTGGTGAGCCGGTCGACGATCACCCACACAGAATCATGTTTCTGAAATGTGGTGGGTAAACCGATGATGAAGTCCATGCTCACATCCTCCCACTTCCAGGCAGGAATGCCCAGTGGTTGTAGCAGTCCCGGTTTCCGCATATGATCTGCCTTCACCCTTCGACATGTATCACACTCAGACACGTATTTTGCGATCTCCCGCTTCATCCGTGTCCACCAAAACTTGCTTCTGAGTTCTTGATACATTTTATTGCTGCCGGGGTGAATAGAAAATCTTGATAAGTGAGCCTCATCAAAAAATTTCTTCCGTGACTCCGGGTTACGGGGTACGACGATCCGGTCCTTGAACCGTAGGACGCCATCTCCGTCTTTCCGGAAACATTTCAGCTCCCCACTGTCTACACATCTCCGAAAATGCGACATGCCCTTGTCATGTTTCTGAGCTGCCGCTATCTCTTCACGGATGGTGGGGATCAAAGCTAAGTTGTAGAGAGCTCCATGTGGAATCACATGCAGTGGTGGTTCGCTCTCTTCCAACGGTGTGATGGTCAGATTGTTGACGTGTGACTTGCGACTCAGCGCATCAGCCACTACGTTTGCTTTGCCGGGGTGATAATGGATCTCTATTTCGTAATCCTTTATCAGCTCTAACCATCTTTGCTGCCTCATGTTCAGCTCCTTCTGAGTGAATATGTACTTGAGGCTTTTGTGGTCAGTATATAAATGTACGAGGTTACCGAGTAGGTAGTGCCTCCACATTTTCAGTGCAAGTACGACGGCAGCGAGCTCCAAGTCGTGAGTTGGATAATTTCTCTCATGGTTTCTAAGCTGCCGTGACCCATACAAGACCACTCTTCGGTCTTGCATCAGCACACACCCAAGCCCAATGCCGGATGCATCGCAGTACACATCGAACAGTTTTGTTGTGTCTGGCTGCGCCAAAACTGGTGCTGATGTCATGTGCTTCACTAATGCCTTGAACGCTGCTTCACATGCTGGACTCCAAACATATTTTGTAGCCTTCTTTAGCAGTTCTGTCATAGGATTGGCAATCTTTGAGAAGATCGGGATGAACCTCCGATAATATCCCGCGAGTCCGAGGAAACTCCGTACCTCGTGAACAGTTCTCGGGGACTTCCAATTCAGCACATGTGTGATCTTGCTCGGGTCTACAGCGATACCCTCCTCTGAGATGATATGCCCGAGAAAAGGTACTTGCGATATCCAGAATTCGCATTTGCTGAATTTCACGTATAGCTTGTGATCCCGCAGCCATTGCAAGACTATACGCAGATGCTTCTTGTGATCTTCCTATGACTTGGAATATACCAGTGTGTCGTCAATGAAGACCACAACAAACTTGTCCAGCTCCGGCATGAATACCGAGTTCATCAAATACATGAAGTGAGCTGGAGCATTGGTGAGGCTGAAGGACATGACCAGGTACTCATAAATCCCGTACCTTGTCGAGAAAGCCGTCTTCATAATATCCTCGGTCCGTATCTTAATCTGATGGTACCCGGATCTTAAGTCCATCTTGGAGAAGATGTTTGCTTCGACCAACTGATCGAACAACATGTCGATCCGTGGTAACAGGT
The DNA here is from genome assembly GCA_030760725.1 of Neostapfia colusana. Taxonomy (NCBI): domain Eukaryota; kingdom Viridiplantae; phylum Streptophyta; class Magnoliopsida; order Poales; family Poaceae; genus Neostapfia; species Neostapfia colusana. Next base: position 54,814,867 of record JASWHV010000014.1, on the reverse strand, counting down.
ACTTGTTCTTGATGGTTACGGCGTTTAATGGACGATAGTCCACGCAAAGCCGCAACGTCTCATCCTTCTTCTTCACAAATAATGCCAAACAGCCCCATGGGGAGGAGCTCGGCCTAATAAAACCCTTTTCCAGCAGGTCCGTTAGCTGTGTCTTCAGTTCAGCCAACTCCTTGGGCGCCATCTTGTACGGCCTTCAGGATATTGGCATGGTTCCCGGTGCAAGTTCAATCTTGAACTCCACCTCTCTATCGCGCGGCATCCCCGGTAAATCCTCGGCGAACACGTCAGGGAAGTCTCGGACCACTGGAATATCTTCCAATCTGATAGCTGTGGATTGATAGACACTTGGAAGTTTTATTTCTGGACTGTCCAGAAATAAGGAATGAGATTCGTGCATTTCTGAGTTCAAGTGCACAATTTGGAGGACGGTGTCGAAAACAGCACCGTGGCGGGTTAACCACGACATCCCTAAGATGACATCAACATTTTGTCCCTCTAAAATTATGAGAGACGTAGGGTATACTCTACTCTCTAGGCACTATGGCGCTTTTGGGACCATCATGCTTGCTGAAATTTTCCCACCCGGTGAACAGATCACATAAGGACTATCGGTGGGTAGTATTTGCAAGCTATATCTATCAATGAAAGCTTGGCTAATGAAGCTAGTGGCGCCTGAATCAAACAACACTATAGCAGGATGCTGGTGGAGTTGGAACATACCCGCAAGGATTGGCTCTCCCTCCGGCACGTCCTCTATGGCAGGTTGGTGGACAGTGCCGGGCCTAGGGTTTGCCCGCCGCGCATTAGTGGGGTTCCGGTGTTGATTCCTCCCCGGAAGTGGGGGTGCAACTCTGCCGCCTTGTCTCTCCAGACAACTGCTGGCGAAGTGTCCTGGGCGACCACATTTGTAGCATGTGACCGCTGCTTGTCCGGTGCTTGGGGGACGAAAGCCCGGCATGCGCTGCTGAGGTGCATACACAGGCGGCATTGCCAGCTGTTGCTGTTGGTGTTGCGGAGGTGGTGCTGGACTGAACACCGGTGAAGAATAGGGCCGACTGCGGAATGGCATCGACCTCTGTGGTGGCTGCCAGCGTGAACCTGATGGTGGGCGATTCACCATCCGAAATTTCTGAGAAGGACTGCCTCCTTCTCCGCTGCTTTGCGGCGTGCTTCGCTTTCTTTCCGCCGCCGCCGCTAACTCCTTGCCGGAGTCCTCCTGAACAATCGCAGCATCAATGATGTCATTGAGGCTGCCGCGATTGAACATCGCCAGCTTGTCCTTCAGGAGCGGGTTAAGCCTCTGGTAGAAGTGGTCCCGCCGCTTCTTGTCAGTATCGGCGTGATACGACGCATAGAGTGTGAGATCGTTGAACGCCCTAGAGTATTCCAGCACATTCCGGCTCCCTTACTGCAGGTGTAGAAACTCCTGCATCTTTCTCTACATCAGACCTGGCGGTATGTGATAGGCCCTGAAGGCCGTCCGGAACTCCACCCAGGTCATAACTCGGTCGGTGGCTGTGAAGCACAGTAGTTCGCCCACCATGCACTCGCAGATCCCTGGAGCTGTTGGACTGCGAACTGAGTCTTGCGCTGCTCACTTATTTGGAGCAGCCCGAACTTCATCTCTATCGTGCGGAGCCAGTTGTCCGCATCGAGGGGTTCATCAGCCCTTGAGAATACCGGGGGATGAGTCGCTAGGAAGTCAGAGTAGGAGCTCTGTTGACGCTCCTCACGATCTTGACGTCTCTCTGGTCGAGACGTATTTGCAATAAGGGTCTGCAGCAACTCCATGTGCTGCTGATGAGAACCCGCCATTGCCGCAACGATGTCGGCCAATGTAACCGTTGGCGGTTGTGGTGGCGGTGTTTGCTGTTGCTGTCCCGAGGAGTCCTCGGGAGGCTGTTGGGAGGTTTCTCCCCCTTGACTAGAGCCCCCAACGTCTGGGTTGGCACGAGTACGAGTCATTCTGAAATTCAAAACAGCAGCGATTAGCACATGTTATACTTAAAAATTCCATATGAAACATTAGGTATTGAAGCGATGCATGAATAATTTGCACAACATTCACATATATTGATAAAGCATAAACTTTATACAAGATACATTATTCTCGGTCTCCGAGAAGTCGTGCTCATGTCGTCACTTCCTATACATACGCTACTGCCTAAACGACATGTCACCGGTTACAAAAGTTTCGGTTGCACTATCCTGGTTGCCCTACTTGGCAACGGTAACCCTCTACTCAGAGTAGAACTCGACCTCCTGCGGGTCGTCCTCCTCCGGTACCTCTGCTGGTGGCTCCGGATCTACAACCTCCCCTCCCATCTCGGGTTCTCCCATTGCCGGAAGACCCAAGACCAACGGTATGCCCAATACCGGAGGTACGAGGTCCTGCAATGCATGCATCTCGTCCATGGCTTGGTTGTAGCCTTCTTCCCAGCCTTGCCCTTCCTCAATCGCGTCGTCTCGCTCTTGAGTAAGGTCCTCGTTCTGCTGGGTTAGAGTCTGCACCAGTTCTTGCAATGCCGCGATGTCGACACGGCTTTTCTTTTTCGCCTTCTTCAGACGATGCAACTGATTATGCTGTTCGTTCAGTCGCTTGATCGTCGGAAGGAGCACATTGCGGAGTGCGCTGTGAGCACTCTCGAAATGGTCTCCATGGCTTGTGCTCTCCTTGAGCTTTGCGGCGAGATGCTCCGTATGAACAGCTTGGCTGTCCATCACGGCCTTTCCCGCCCTCATCTGGAGGCTGAGGTTCACCTCCGCGGGGCTGTACCTTGGGCAACCCGGATCGGTTACTTCCCTCCCCACACATGATTCGCCCGTCCCTCCACTAGAACGAGCGCATATGGAGTGCCCTCCATCGCTCTCACGTGTAGCTGGCAGAAACGTGACATGGTGCCACGGGCTGCCAGTTGCCACATCCCCTCGGGTTGTCTACCTCTCACCGTGACGGTGAACGGCGCCCACCAGGGTGGTGTAGGTCCTGCAGGAACCTCGACATTGATTGTCCACATCTTGTTCCCCTCCTCGCCTTCTTTCTTGGCAAAGTACTGCTGCATCTGGTTGTATCCGAAGTATTGAAGCATATGCCTCAACACTTCCGGATAGCCGCTGCGGTGAGAACAGTGAGATTCCACCCACCCGTTCTCCAACTGTCTATCCGCTATCATCTGTAAAAATATATTTGAGAAATGTCAAATATTTATTTGAACAGTAAACTATTGAGTTATAACACAAAACATGTCATTAAACCCATAAAACTTTGAAACATAGTTCAAATTTAAACAAATTTGACTGCTGATTTGCTGTCCAACATGACAGCCCTGACCAGTTTCCATTTCAACCTGATTTAGTCCACGCTAAATTGCACCTTGAGCTACGTGTTCACGTTACTGACCACGTGACAGGGTCTCCCAAATTGCACCACGCACGTCAGGGACAGACGTTGCTCGAATACCCCAAACGACATGAAGAGTCGTAGAGGATATTAAAGCGGGTCGGGTTACCTGCCACCCGTGGGGCTCCACCCGTCAGCTTGTGCGCACTGGTGGACAGCGCTTACGTGCACCCCCAAGACATAAACGTCCCGAGATATACGATTTTCTGACATAATCAAATAGGTTAATATGACACTTTCTATACACTAATAACATCCTTATATGGGCTACTAACTTGTTCCTCACTGGATTTTTGAAAAAGATGACCTTTTTAGTGCGTTAAACCTCAAGCGAGCTCTGATACCAGCGCTGACACGACCCCACGGTCTTGTCGAGCCAGGATCACACTGAGGGGTGTTGCGTTGCACAGAACCGGATAAGACACCACAAAGGTATAAAGCGGAAGCAAAATTTTATTACATAAACGGGTTTATGAACATTTTTACAACAAAATATGTTCAGTCTACACTCACGGGCGTAGACTACGCATCAAGTTCACATTCAGCCCGTGAACGTGTCCTTGCTAGCAAACACGCACACTAACATGGCGGCGTGCACGACTCCCACTCGACGGGGTTCCCCTCCTGGGGTTCCGTCTCCTCCTCGGGAGTCCCTTCCTCATAGAACCCTCAAAAGCTTTAAACACAAGCAGTGAGCACGAAGACTCAGCAAGTCTGACCCGTCTCGCCTAAACATGAAACTTCTACATGAGGGATGATAGGTACAGGAGGTAAAAGAAATCAGTTGCAAGGACTCGCCTAATTAGTGGAACCTTACTTTCAAGTTTTAGCAGCAAATTGGGGAGAACCTTACGCTAAGGCACATGAGAGGGCCGCAATCAAACAAGAAACACATTTCTCTCATGTACTTTGCCCAAAGTTGAAAATAACTTTAGTTAGCTCTAAACTACAGCAATCATTAGCAATCAAAGTCCATCTTTCAATAAGCAACATTTTAACATATAACTAGTCTGTTCTTTCTACGTCACGGTACAGTGAACAAGTGGTACTCACTGACCGCGAGGGACGGTGATTATAATCGATTTACACCTGCAGGGTAACCCGAATAACCCGTCACGTACGCCCGTACTCGATGTTGCCTACAGCAACCATCACGGACGTTGTACGCAACCACCTTTCACCCGTTAGCCAAATGTTGAACTGGTCCAATCGTCCCGAGCAAGAGGTCTCTGCACGCGCATCTCAGTGCCGCCAGCCGATTTACACCTCGAGCTCTCAACCTACCCTCTGAACGACCAGCTATGCCCTCAACACCCAGCTACCCGAGTTACTTCGGTTTCCTGGTTCCCATATAGCCGGTAGGTCTTCGGTACTATTCTAGCTTGTTCAACAGGCCCGCACACGGCTCGGTCCTCAATCGACACAAGCGGAGCTATAGCACACAGGCCCCAAAGTCCTGCTGCCCTTACTCTCCGCTCGGTCTCATTTTTCTTGCCATGTGTATCATGTGCTATCTCTACCCGAGTCGAGTGCCTCTAGCCTATTCTCGCGAGTAGCTCCAACTACTGAACTTGTACCGAATCCTACACTATGTTAGCATTGCAGTAGCTAACGGGGTTTTCAATCCTAATTCCAACCCATGGCTTTCTTGGCTATGCAATTGGGTTTCAAATAAGGCTCTAATGCAAGAAACAAGTGATGCTCAAAGAAGGTGCTCAAAACAATAAAAATTTGTAAAGAGGTTAATGCAAACCGGAGCATGCCTTGCTGCTCTTGGTCGTAGGATAGCTGCTCTTCCGGAGTAACGAAGTCTAAGACTTCAGGTTCCAACTCGACCTTAGCGACTACATGATATCACAAGTACACTTATTAATTTAAATGCACTTGAATTGAATTTAAACTTGTGAAGTTTGTAAGTCTCACTAGTCTGGCTTAATGATTCTTAAATTTTTATTGTGGCTTGGTTACAACATAAACAGAGACTTGGCCAAGTTTTAGTTGCAGCAAAGCTCATTTGAGCCCTCCACAAATAATTATGTACTTGAACTTAATTGGAGCCTTTAGGGTGTTCTAGGGATTTTCATGGAGAAATCCATGCCTTTCTGAAAACTAGATTTTCAGAGGGTTATAATGGAGTTGATATCACTTAATTTGAAGGCTCCAAGCTAAAGCTATGAGCTAAACAATTTTAGAGAAAATTCTGAAAATGTTTCTGAACATTTTCTATTTTCTCTGGAACAGTTTTATTAATCACACCATTAGGTGGATCAAATGAGCTCAAATGGATCTGAAATTTTTATGGTAGTTCAGGGATGTTTTGGTTAACATCCCAGCAAAATTTCAGAATTTTCCTCCAAAGGATTCTCCAGTTAAAATTCCAAACAGTTTAAATTTTGAGGAATTAATTCTGGAGAAATAATGATTTTCATGAAGTGAAACTTGATTTGCTGGAAAGTACTCATGGAGCTGAATCCAACAAAATTTTGTTCACTTGATTTGTATGTTCCTAGCCAAAGTTATGAGGATTTGAAGTTTGAATGGAATCTGAAAATCGGGAAAAGTTTAAATCTGCCGGTGGGTTCACGGGGACACGTGTTGGGCACTGGAGCAACTGCACAACGGGGTCCACGGAGTTTTTGCGCACCAGCACACCGGATCCGAGCCGCGGACTGATCCCGATTTAAAATCCGAGCCCCTGACAGCTGGGACCCACCCTTCGTCTACCTCTCGCCGCCCGCGCTCTGCCGCCGCGACACCTCGCCGGAGAGCTTGCCGGCAGCCTCTGTGGTGCTTCAAACTTCCTGATCCTGGCCTCCCCTGCCTACTTCCACTCGGGGAACGTGATTCCGGGCTCAGTTCGTTATGAAAATGGCCGGCACCTGGTCGGCGACGAGCGGCGGCCTCGGGAGAACTTCGGCCGTGTCGGCTGACCTCCCTAGCACCCCAATCGATCGAGCAAATGATCGGGAAGCATTAGTAGACCTTAGGAAAGGTCGACCTGAGCTCCACGGAGCTCGGAAAGGGCTGTGTTGGGCTGTCATCATGCGACCTAGTCCAGAAATTGGGACTTTTACTAAAACTCGAAGAACAGCGGTTTCCCTCAATGGTTCTCCGTGGTTCCTGCTCCGATGGACCCGTACGGGAACCTAGAAGTGATCCCCTCGACGAGAGGATGAGTGGTGCTGACTCCCTGAACTATCATAAAAATTTCAGATCCATTTGAGCTCATTTGATCCATCTAATGGTGTGATTAATAAAACTGCTCCAGAGAAAATAGAAAATGTCCAGAAACATTTTCAGAATTTCTCTGAAATATTTTAGCTCATATCTTTAGTTAGGAACCTTCAAATTAAGTGAAACCAATTCAATTAGAACCCTCTGAAAATCTAGTTTTCAGAAAGTCATGGGTTGCTCCATGAAAATCCCTAGAACACCATAAGAGCTCCAATTAAAGTCAAGTACATAATTATTTGTGGAGAGCTCAAATGAGCTTTACTGCAACTAAAACTTGGCCAAGTCTCTGTTTAGGTTGTATCCAAACCACAGTAAGAGTTTTAGAGTCATTGGGTCAGTCTAGTGAGACTTATAAACTTCACAAGTTTAAATTCAATTCAAATGCATTTAAATTAATACATATACTTGTTATTTCTTGTAGTCGCTAAGGTTGAGGAGGAACCCGAAGTCTTAGACTTCGTTACTCCGGAAGAGCAGCTAGCCTACGACCAAGAGCAGCAAGGCAAGCTCCGGTTTGCATTAACCTCTTTACAAAATTTTATTGTTTTGAGCACTTTCTTGAGTACCACCTATCTCTTGCATTAGAGTCTTGTTTGAAACCCAAATGCATAGCCAACAAAACCATGGGTTGGGATTAGGATTGAAAACCTCGTTAGCCAATGCAATGCTAAGACAGTGTAGGATTCGGTACAAGTCGATTAGTTGGAACTACTCGCAAGAATAGGCTAGAGGCACATTGCTCGGGTAGAGATAGCAAATGAAACACATGGCAAGAAAAATGAGACCGAGCGGAGAGTAAGGGCAGCAGGACTTTGGGGCCTGGGTGCTATAGCTCCGCTTGTGTCGATTTAGGACCGAGCCGTGTGCGGGCCTGTTGAACAAGCTAGAACAGTACCGAAGACCTACCAGCTATATGGGAACCGGGAAACCGATGTAATTCGGGTAGCTGGGTATTGAGGCATTGCCTGTCGTTCAGAGGGTACGTTGAGAGCTCGAGGTGTAAATCAGCTGGTGGCGCTGAGATGCGCGTGCAGAGACCTCTTGCTCGGAACGATAGGACCGGTTCTATATTTGGCTAACGGGTGAAAGGTGGTTGCGTACGGCGTCCGTGATGGTTGCTGTAGGCAACATCGAGTACGGGCGTACCTGACGGGTTGTTCGGGTAACCCTGCAGGTGTAAATCGATTATAATCACCGTCCCTCACGGTCAGTGAGTACCACTTGTTCATTGGACCGTGACGTAGAAAGAACAGGCTAGTTGCATGTTAAAATGTTGCTGATTGAAAGACGCACTTGATTGTTAATGTTTTGCTATAGTTTAGAGCTAATTAAAGTTCCTTTCAACTTTGGGCAAAGTACATGAGAAGAATGCGTTTCTTGTTTGATTGCGGCTCTCTCATGTGCCTTAGCGTAAGGTTCTCCACAACCTGCTGCTAAAACTTGAAAGTAAGGTTCAATTAATTAGGCGAGTCCTTTGCAACTTATTTTACCTCATGTACCCTAAAATCATTCATGTAGAAGTTTCATGTATAGGAGAGACGGATCAGTCTTGCTGAGCCATCGTGCTCACTGCTTGTATTTGAAGCTTTTGCACGGTTCTATGAGGAAGGGACTCCCGAGGAGGAGACGGAACCCCAGGAGGGGAACCCCGTCGAGTGGGAGTCGTGCACGCCACCGTGTTAGTGTGTGTGCGTGCTAGCGGGGACACGTTCACGGGCTGAACATGAACTCGATGCGTAGTCCACGCCCGTGAGTGTAGACTGAACATATTTTGTTGTAAAAATGTTCATACACTGGTTTATGTAATAAAACATTGCTTCCGCTTTGTACCTTTGATGTGTGTTATCCTGTGCTGTGCAACGCAGCACCCCTAAGCGTAATCCTGGCTCAACAAGGCCGATGGGGTCGTGTCAATATGCGGCAACAGAGATGGCTAGAACTGATCAAAGACTATGAGATAGAGATTCACTACCATCCCGAAAAGGCAAACATGGTTGCTGACGCCTTAAGCCGCAAATCCCATGTCAACCATCTGTCCATCACCGCACCTGAAGAGGAGGAGCTGAGTTTGTACTTGGTTCCACATGGGGCATTATATAATCTTGCTCTCAACCCTACCATAAGAGAGGAGATTATGGAAGCTCAGAAGAAAGACATGGGAATGTCGCACATTCGGAGAAGAATGAAGAATGGCGAAATGAATTGTTTCTGAAGGGATGAGCACGGCACTCTATGGTTTAAAGACCGTATAGTAGTGCCCCATGACATGAAGCTTCGGAAGAAAATCTTGGACGAAGCTCATTTGTCCAAGTATTCTATTCATCTGGGCAGCAACAAGATGTATCAGGATCTGAAAACCAGGTTTTGGTGGATACGGATGAAAAGAGAAATCGCGAAGTACATATCCGAATGTGATACGTGTTGGCGTGTGAAAGCCGACCATATGCATAAAGCCGGACAGCTGCAACCACTGAACATTCTGGCGTGGAAGTGGGAGGATATCATCATGGACTTCATAGTTAGGTTACCTCTCACATCTCACAATCATGATTCGGTTTGGGTGATAGTCGATCGACTAACCAAGTCAGCACATTTTATTCCCGTACATATGGGCTACGTGGCCAAGAAATATGTGGAGCTCTATATTGCAAGGATCTTGTGCTTGCACGGTGTTCCCCGCTCCATTATTTCAGATCGTGGTGCGCTGTTCGTCGCTCGGTTTTAGGAACAGCTGCACGCATCATTGGGGACCAAACTGATCTGAGGTTTCGCGTATCACCCGCAGACGGATGGGCAAACTGAACGGGTGAATCAAGTGCTGGAAGTCATGCTACGCGCTTGTGCCATCCACCATGGCAAAAATTGGGACGATCATTTGCCGTTGGCGGAGTTTTCTTACAATAATGGCTATCAAGTTAACATCAAGATGGCATCGTATGAAGCTCTCTACGGCCGGAAATGCCGCACACCACTCAACTGGTGCGAGTCCGGCGATAGAGTTATCTACGGCATTGAACTTGTGAATGAAGCTGAAGAACGAGTGCGAGTAATACAAGCCAATCTCAAGGCTGCTCAATCTCGTCAGAAGAGCTATGCAGATAAAAGACACCACCCTCTCCACTTCGACATCGGGGACCATATTTATGTCCGTGTGTCTCTGATGAAGGGAGTTTATCGTTTCGGAGTGAAGGGCAAGCTTGCGCCATGGTTCATTGGTCCGTTCGTCGTCATTGAAAAATGCGGACCCGTGGCCTATCGCTTGGAGTTACCAGCGTCACTCACAGGAATTCACAACGTCTTCCATATCTCTCAGCTGAGGAAGTGCCTCAAACCCTCGGCAGAAATCCGCACAGAAGACATAGAAGTTCTTCAACCAGACCTCACATACACAGAATATCCAATACGGATTATCGATGAAAAGACTCGCGACACAAGAAACCGGACCTTATGGTTCTACAAGGTTTTGTAGAGTAACCATACCGCTGATGAGGCGACATGGGAAAGCGAGGAATATGCACGGACCAATTATCCGGACTTGCTATCATCATATACCCGGTAAAGTTTTCTCACTTTGCATTTCTTTTGGAATCTCGAGAAGAGATTCTTTTTAAGGGGGGAGATGTAAAATTCCCAAAAAGTGGCAGCAAGAAAAATTCAGCTCATGTACACCTAGGAAAAATGAGGGGAATTAAAACTTTGAATATTAACGCTGTGAGTTCAAAGTGGTGATTAAAACTTCCCAAAACTTCCAAACATGGATATCTAAATGCGTCCCTTGGATCTTTATATTTCAAATATTCAGCCTTCCAAATTTTAGCTCATTTGGAGGGATTTTAGTATTTGTTTGGGATTAAAAGAGGAAGCCCTCTAATCTGAATTTCAAATTAAGTTTCAAATTCCAATTTCCTCAATTTCCAAATTGGGTTCCACAAATGTTTTCCCCACATTTGAATTAGCAGCCATGCCAAAAATCAGCAACTTTGAAGTTGGTTTGCTATGTTTTCGGAACAATACAAAAGTGAGAATTCAAATTCCATTTCAAATTCAAATTACCAAACACAATTCAAACTTCACACCAGAATTCAAATCATTTTGGATTCAACTTTTCAAACCATGACTTTGGGAGGAATCAAAGGAGTTAATTTGGAGACAAATGGCAAAATATCAAAGGAGCATTAGGTGGGAGGGGGCCCACTGGTCAGTCACCAAAGAGGCAAAGTCTCTGTTTTCCCTCGGCTGTTCACGCGCAGGCACCAGCTCCCGGCTAAGTCCTCCGGCCGACATTTCCACCGAGCTGCTTCCTCGCTGCTCCCGACGTCGGTTCGTGCGCGTGGGTGTTCAAAGCGGCTGCCGAGTGCATCCTCTGCTCTTATCCACGTTACACCGTAGCTTCTCAGCGCTCTGCTCGAACGCTTGCGGAAACAAACCCCCCTGGCGGAAGAACCCTTTGGCTCATCGACGCCTGGCGAACTCTGCGTGCCTCTCGCACGACTGAGCCACTGGAACGTTGTGCCAGGTTCCCCTCCTGCTCTCCGAAGCCTTAAGCAGAAACCAGTACCGGTGGTTGGCTCCCGCGAGCTAGAATTTCCTTCGGACCCCTGGTGTTGATCACCTCTGCGCCGCACCATCACCCGATGGATTGACAGCCTCTTCCAATAAAACAAAAGGTTCCTGAGGTGCGTTAGGAACCCTTCTTCCGTCCCTCCAACCAGTTCCTGCATTCTTAGCTCTGGCACCGAGTAATTTGAAGTTTGGCGCCGGCGGTTCTTTAGAAACCCGAGGACTCTTCGGGGAAATTCGTCGTGGTCCGGGTAGCTCCATGCTAGATGAGCTTAGGATAACTCCTGCACATGCTTGCACACCTCTCCGAAGTCCTAGCAACTCAACTGATCAAGTAGAGGTACAGGGCACCGAGTTTTTGTAACCGCTGCCATTTTACGGGCTCGGGTCGCCGGTGAGGTCCCCTCTCCAGTGGTTTTCATGGAGAGCGGGCTATGGGTTGACGCTGTCCAGGTGACACTGGTGCTTTTAGCGCAAACCCTAGGCCAAAAGACCCACTGTCGAGTGAGAACGAGGTAGCCGAAGTGAGGTTTGACAGGGTCGCCGGTGCGAGCACCATTCCGGCCGTTGTCATCCGCTCCCGACCCCACCATCGTGTTCAGCACGGTGCAGAACTCACAGGCGGCGAGTTTGGGGAAATTTGGACCACGAGAACCCCGTCCCGGCGAGCCTCACCGGCGTGCACCGCCGCGGGAGGCGCGGGCAGCCCGAGGAATAAGGAGGACCGGGTCCCACCGGTCAGCCTCTGTACCGCGCGTGTAAGGGCCTCAGTTTTTGACACATAATTGAAGTGTTCATCACCACACCACACACCTCATTTGAGGAAAGTTGATGAACACAAATGAAGAGCAAGTAACCACCATCAACATGCTCATTAGAGGACAAACTCACATATTGCAAAAGTGGTATTTCCCACATGTGATATAGGTGGGCTGGACATATGAAAACTCCTACACATTGCTAAGGATGTCCATGCCAAGTTTCACCCGAATTCAAAACCTTTTTGAGGTCATTTTGGGTATAGCTAGAAAGAGGGCAGTTTGAAACCACATTCAAATTCAAACTGTTTTTATCCCATGAATTTAAAAGTGGGAGGCATATTCTTACTCAGCACATTTTTGTGAGCTCACACACTAATTTTCACTCAATTTGGAGTTGATCTTGACATGAGCTAAGTGGGACAAATTCAAACTTTATTTGAATTCAAAACTGAACTCGTGCTGAAATTCATTCAAACCAAACCCAATTTGAATTCTATTCAATTCAAATGGCTCATGGGTGAATAATTTGAATCACTTGGGGTATTTTGGGGCTCACTGTTTACAACAGTGATTAGGAGTAAATTTCAGAGGTTAAAACTGGACGTGGGACCCACATGTCAGCCACTACTCCAACCCAAACCGACTGAAAACCCAGCTCGGGTTCTTGCGCCGGACTGAGCAGCTGCCACGGCGAAGAGGCGACCGGGACACCACCTGCTTACCGCCCCGACGTGCTGAACCGCCTCACAGCCCCCTTATCTACGCCACCGCCCTGATCGGAGCGATCACCGCCCACTCTGCTGCCTCCTCGCATCAGAATCGCGCCGTCGCTGCCGATCACTCGGAGCTGATCAGAGAAGCTTGATCACCGCCTCTCCGTCCCCTCCAGAGCCACGGCAAGGTACTAGAGACCTTCCTCCGTCCTCCCCGCTGCTAGAATTCAGTTGAGACCGATTGAAAAATCGGTTATGCCGAAAGATCAATTCGGTGACTTAGAACCGCCGCACCTCGGGCTCCCGTGGACAGCCTAACCAGGGCGTTGTCACGCCCGAGCCAAGGCACCCTTGGACGCGCTGGTGACCGGTGCTGCTCACCCCCGAGCCACAGCCCGAGTGATTGCTCTCCGGCGGCGAATTTCCAGTTTTCCCCTTTCTGTGTGCAGCACGACCTTCGGGTGCGATTCCGTCGAATTCGTGCTATAGAAAGGATTAGAGGGCCGCAATCCACTCTCACACAAACTAGACACGGTAACGCACAAGTTGCCTTCACAACCCTTGACCGGAGAACCTCTGTACCCAGCGTAATTCGAGGTTTACCAACGGCGGGACAAAAGGGAGGCATCGGGCGCACGGTGAGGACCTACTTCGGGCCTTCCCCGAGCTGCCTCAAGCTCATGTCGACCTTCCCTGAGGTCCACTGATGCTTCCCGACCGGTTCCTCGAGTAGTTGAGGTGCTAGGGAAGTCAGCTGACATGGCCGAAGTCTTTCCGAGGTGGCGGCTCGTCGCCGACCATGCACCGGCCATTGTCATGGGTAGCTGACCCCAGAATCCTGTTCCCCGAATAAAAGTAGGCAGGGGCGGCCAAAATCGTGAAGTTTGGAGCTGTACATAAGACGGCGGCGAGCTCTCCGGCGACGTCCCTCGGCGGTAGAGCGCGGGCGTCGCGAGGTTGAAGAAAGGGGTGGACCCCAGCTGTCAGCGGCCGATATTTTGAATCGGGATCGGGCTGCGGCCGGGATCGGGTGTGTTGTCGCGCAAAATCCTTGTGGACCACGGTGTGCTGTCGCCTCGGCGTGCGACGCGTGTCCCCGGGGCCCACGCGCGAGTTTAAACTTTTCCCCGATTTTCAGATTTCCTTCAGACTTCAAATCCTCATAACTTTGGCTAGAAAGCTCCAAATCGAGTGAACCATATTTTTCTGGATTCAGCTCTCTGAGTACTTTCCAGAAAATCAAGTTTCACTTCATGAAATTCCTTATTTCTCCAGAATTAATTCCTCAAATTTTAAAATGTTTGGAATTTTAACTGGAGAATCCTTCGGAGGAAAATCCTGAAATTTTACTGGGATGTTAACCAAAATATCCCTGAACTAGAATAAAAATTTCAGATCCATTTGAGCTCATTTGATCCACCTAATGGTGTGATTAGTGGAACTGTTCCAAAGAAAATAGAAAATGTTCAGAAACATTTTCAGAATTTTCTCTGAAATTGTTTAGCTCATATCTTTAGCTAGGAACCTTCAAATCAAATGAGACCAACTCCATTAGAACCCTCTGAAAATCTAGTTTTCAGAAAGTCATAGTTTCTTTCATGAAAATCCTTAGAGCACCCTAAGAGTTCCAATTAAGGTCAAGTGCATAATTAATTGTGGAGGGCCCAAATGTGCTTTACTGAAATTAAAACTTGACCAAATCTCTGTTTAGGTTGTAACCAAGCCCCAGTAAAAGTTTCACAGTCATTGGGTCTGTCTAGTGAAAGTTATAGACTTCACCAGTTCAAACTTAATATACAACTGCATTTAAATTAATACATGTATTGTTCCTATCATGTAGTCGCTAAGGTCAAGGAGGAACCCGAAGTCCTAGACTTCGTTACTCCGGAGGAACAGCTAGCCTACGACCAAGAGCAGCAAGGCAAGCTCCGGTTTGCATTAATCGTTTTACAAATTTTCATTGTTTTGAGCACTTACTTGACTATTATGATCCTTCGCATTAGAGTCTTGTTTGGAAACCCAATTGCATAGCCAAGAAAACCATGGGTTGGGTTTAGGATTGCAAACCTCGTTAGCTATTGCAATGCTAAGATAGTGTAGGATTTGGTACAAGTCGAGTAGATGGAACTACTCGCGAGCATAGGCTAGAGGCACTCGACTCGGGTAGAGATAGCACATGAAACACATGGCAAGAAAATGAGACCAAGCGGATGGTAAGGGCAGAAGGACTTTGGGGCCTGTGTGCTGTAGCTCCACTTGTGTCGATTGAGGACCGAGCCGTGTGCGGGCCTGTTGAACAAGCTAGAACAGTACCGAAGACCTACCGGCTATATGGGAACCGGGAAACTGATGTAACTCAGGTAGCTGGGTGTTGAGGCATAGCTGGTCGTTCAGAGGGTAGGTTGAGAGCTCGAGGTGTAAATCGGCTGGCGGCACTGAGATGCGCGTGCAGAGACCTCTTGCTCGGGACGATTGGACCGGTTCAACATTTGGCTAACGGGTGAAAGGTAGTCGCGTACGGCGTCCGTGATTGTTGTTGTAGGCAACATCGAGTACGGGCGTACGTGACGGGTTGTTCGGGTAACCCTGCAGGTGTAAATCGATTATAATCGCCGTCCCTCGCGGTCAGTGAGTACCACTTGTTCACTGTACCATGACGTAGAAAGAACGGGCTAGTTACATGTTAAAATGTTGCTGATTGAAAGATGGACTTGATTGTTAATGAATTGCTGTAGTTTAGAGCTAATTAAAGTTCCTTTCAACTTTGGGCAAAGTACATGAGAGAAATGTGTTTCTTGTTTGATTGCGGCTCTCTCATGTGCCTTAGCGTAAGGTTCTCCACCACCTGCTGCTAAAACCTGAAAGTAAGGTTTCACTAATTAGGCGAGTCCTTTGCAAATGATTTTATCTCATGAACCCATCATCCCTCATGTAGAAGTCCCATGTTTAGGTGAGACGGGTCAGACTTGCTGAGCCTTCGTGCTCACTGCTTGTGTTTGAAGCTTTTGCAGGGTTCTATGAGGTAGGGACTCCCGAAGAGGAGACGGAACCCCAGGAGGGGAACCCCGTCGAGTGGGAGTCGTGCACGCCGCAGAGTTAGTGTGCGTGTGTGCTAGCAAGGACACGATTAAGGGCTGAACGTGGACTTGATGCGTAGTCTACGCCCGTGAGTGTAGACTGGAAACTATTTTGATGTAAACATGTTCATAAACTTGTTTATGTAATAAAATTTCGCTTCCGCTTTGTACCTTTGACGTGTGTTATCCGGTGCTGTGCAACGCAGCACCCCTCAGCGTGATCCTGGCTCGACAAGACCTTTGGGGTCGTGTGAGCGTTGGTATCAGAGCTCGCTTGAGGTTTAACGCACTAAAAATGTCATCTTTTTCAAAAATCCAGTGAGGAACGAGTTAGCAGCCCGTATAAGGATGTTATTAGTGTATAGAAAGTGGCATATTAACTTATTTGATTATATCGGAAAATCGTGCATCTCGGGACGTTTATGTCTTGGGGGGTGCACGTAAGCGCTGTCCACCAGTGCGCACAAGCTGAAGGGTGGAGACCCACGGGTGGCAGAAAACCCGACTCGCTTTGATATCCTCTACGACTGTTCATGTTGTTTGGGGTATTCGAGCAACGTCTATCCCTGGCGTGCGTGGTGCAACTTGGGAGACCCCGTCACATGGTCCGAAACGTGAACACGTAGCTCAAGGCGTGTTTGGCTTGAGAACATCCGGGCGAGTGATGACGGCCGGGTGTACGAACTGTATGGATTCGGGGCTTGGTGTGCAGCCGAGTCTGATGATTGTTTGAGTTTCTGCAGGTAGCCTGACCACGAAACGGTAGACGTGTAGCATTCGTGTGCGAGTGACGTTTAGTGCCACTGAAATAACGAAGCCGTCTAAGTCCGGTATAGGTTTTTCTTTGTGAGGATGTAGTACCGACATAATCTGGTGACGCATCGACGTCACACCCAACTAAATGAACAATTTCATTTAAAACTTGAAGGTTTTGAGCCAAAGTAGTAAAACTTGATGTAACTCCTTCCCTTGAACAAGATATTCAATGTTAACAAGTTTTCAACTTATAGGTTGTTAAGGACAGGGTACTCTGGTTTCAGCTGAAATAGGGCTGAAGTTGATCAGAGGTTAGAGGTTGAGTTCTTTCGAGGTTGGGGTCATATGAAACATTTCTGGAAAGCTTTGGAAGAGCTTTACAACTCTTCTGTGGAGGTCCAGAGGTGTTTCATATCTTAACCACTCGAAAAATGCAGTAGATTTGAAACTGTCCAGAAAACAGGACAGAGTAAAGACTCTCTGTAAACTCTCTGTAAATTGAACATAACTTCCTGCATAAAAATACAAAAATAGAAAGTGAGGTAGTTCTGGAAAGCTTATGATATGGGTTACGACTTTGTAACAGAAAGTTTTGTCAGATTAGGAACAGAATTAACTGGAATTCTTGGATCAAATCAGTACCTAAAGCAGGGAGGTGCTGTCCAATTTTCTCCAGAAATTCTGTTAACTTTGACATCTCATAGCTTTTGAACCATGACAGATCTTAGGCCAAGAAAAATACTTTCTGGAAAGCTATTGAAGTTATATTTAACTTTGATGTTGAGCTCCAGAATTGGTTTTGCCTTCAACATGGCCTAAATCAGGTTGAAATGGAAAATGGTCAAGGCTGTCATGGGAACAGCAGATCAGCAGTCAAATTTGTTTAAAATTTGAACTATGTTTCCAAGTTTTATGGGTTCAATGACATGTCTTATGTTATAATTCCGAGGTTTACTGTTTAAATAAATATTTGACATTTCTCAAATATATTTTTACAGATGACAGCAGATAAGCAATTGGAGAACGGGTGGGTGGTGTCCCACTGTTCTCACCGTAGCGGCTACCCGGAACCATTGTGGCAAATGCTCCAATATTTCGGGTACAACCAGAAGCCGCAATACTTCGCCAAGGAAGAAGGCAAAGAGGGGAACAAGACATGGACGATCCATGTCGATGTCCCTGCAGGACCTACACCACCCGGTTGGGTGCCGTTCACCATCACGGTGAGAGGAAGACAACCGGGAGGGATGTGGCAAGTGGCAGCCCGTGACACTATGTCACGCTTCTGCCAACTACACGTGCAGGCTATGGAGGGCACTCCATATGCGCTCGTTCCGGTGGAGGGAAGGGCTCAGCATGTGTGGGAAGAGAGGTACCGGGAGGCAACAGATCCGAGTTGCCCAAGGCACAACTCCGCGGAGGCAAATCTCAGCCTCCAGATGAGGGCGGGAAACGCCGTGATGGACTGCCAAGCTGTTCATACAGAGCATCTCGCCACAAAGCTCAAGGAGAGCACGAGCCGTGGAGACCATTTTGAGAGTGCTCACAGCGCACTCCGTAATGTGCTCCTTCCGACGATCAAGCGACTGAATGAACAACACAATCAGTTGCGTCGTCTGAAGAAGGCGAAGAAGAAAAGCCGTGTCGACATCGCGGCATTGCAGGAACTGGTACAGAATCTGAACCAGCAGAACGAGGAACTTACTCAAGAGTGGGACGATGCTATTGAGGATAGCCAAGGCTGGGAAGAGGATTACAACCAAGCCATGGACAAGGTGCATGCATTGCAGGACCTCGTACCCTCGGTGTTAGGCGTACCGGTGGTCTTGGGTCTTTCAGCAATGGGAGAACACGGGAAGGGAGAAGAGGTGGTAGATCCAGAGCCACCAACAGAGGTACCGGAGGAGGACGACCCACAGGAGGTCGAGTTCTACTCCGAGTAGGGGTTACAGTGCCATGTAGGGCAGCTAGAGTAATGTAACCCAAATTTTGTAAACAGTGACATGTCGTGTAGACAGTAGCATATGTATAAGTAGTGACGACATGAGAACGACTTCTTGGGGATCCGAGAATAATGTATCTTGTATAAAGTTTATGCTTTATCAATATATGTGAATGTTGTGCAAATTAATCATGCGTCACTTCAATACCTACTGTTACATATGGAATTTTAAGTAAGACATGTGCTAATCGCTGCTGTTTTGAATTTCAGAATGACGCGTACTCGTGCCAACCCTGACATTGGGGGTACCAGTCAAGGGGGAGAGACCTCCCAACCACCTCCCGAGGACTCCTCGGGACAGCAGCAGCAACAGCAACAGCAAACACCGCCAACGCCACTGCCAACGGTTACATTGGCCGACATCGTCGCGGCAATGGCGGGTTCACATCAGCAGCACACGGAGTTGATGCAAACTCTTATTGCCAATACGTCTCGCCCAGAGAGACGTGAAGACCATGAGGAGCGTCAACAGAGCTCCTACTCCGACTTCCTGGCGACTCATCCCCCTGTATTCTCAAGGGCGGATGAACCTCTTGACGTGGACAACTGGCTCCGCGCAATAGAGATGAAGTTCGGGCTGCTCCAGATAAGCGAGCAGCGCAAGACTCAGTTCGCGGTCCAGCAGCTCCAAGGATCCGCGAGCGCGTGGTGGGCCAACTTCTGTGCTTCACAGCCCACCGACCGAGTGATGACCTGGATGGAGTTTCGGACGGCCTTCAGGGCCTATCATATCCCGCCAGGTTTGATGAAGAGGAAGACGCAGGAGTTCTTACACCTGCAACAAGGGACCCGGAACGCGCTGGAATACTCCAGGGCGTTCAACGATCTCGCGCTATATGCGTCGTATCATGCCGATACCGACGAGAAGCGGCGGGACCACTTTTACCAGGGGCTTAACCCGCTCCTAAAGGACAAGTTGGCGATGTTCAATCGCGGCAGCCTCAACTACATCATTGATGCTGCGATTGTTCAGGAGGACTCTGGCAAGGAGTTAGCGGCGGCGGAGAGGAAGCGAAGCGCACCACAGAGCAGCGGAGAAGGAGGCGGTCCTTCTCAGAAGTTTCGGATGGGGAATCGCCCACCATCAGGTCCACGCTGGCAGCCACCACAGCGGTCGATGCCGTTCCGCAGTCGGCCGTATTCTTCACCGGCATTCAGGCCGGCACTGCCAGTACCACCTCCGCAACAACAAAAACAGCGGGCGATGCCGCGTGCGTATGCACCTAAGCAGCGCATGCCGGGCTTTCGTCCCCCGAGCACTACACCAGCAGCGGCCACATGTTACAAGTGTGGTCGTCCAGGGCACTTCGCGAGCAGTTGCCCGGAGAGGCAAGGCAGCGGAGTGACACCGCAGTTTCTGGGGAGGAATCAACCCCGGAACCCTACTAATGCGCGCGGGCAAACCCTAGGCCCGGCACCGTCCACCAGCTTGCCATTGAGGATGTGCCAGAGGGCCAGCCAATTCTTGCGGGTATGTTCCAACTCCACCAGCATCCCGCTATAGTACTATTTGATTCAGGCGCCACGCATAGCTTCATTAGCCAAGCTTTCATTGATAAACATAGCTTGCAGATACTACCCACCGATAGTCCTTATGTGATCTGTTCACCGGGTGGGAAAATTTCAGCAAGCATGATGGTCCCAAAAGCGCCATTGTGCTTAGAGGGTAGAGTCTACCCTACGTCTCTCATAATCTTAGACGGACAAAAGGTCGATGTCATCTTAGGGATGTCGTGGTTAACCCGCCACGGCGCTGTTTTATACACCGTCATCCAAGTTGTGCACTTGAACTCAGAAGTGCACGAGTCTCACTCTTTATTTCTGGACAATCCAGAAATAAAACTTCCAAGTGTCTATCAAGCTACAACCATCAGATTGGAAGATATTCCAGTGGTCCGAGAATTCCCTGATGTATTCCCGGACGATTTGCCGGGGATGCCACCCGATAGAGAGGTGGAGTTCAAGATTGAACTTGCACCGGGAACCATGCCAATATCCCGAAGGCCGTACAAGATGGCGCCCAAGGAGTTGGCTGAACTGAAGACTCAGCTCACGGACCTTCTGGAAAAGGGTTTTATTAGGCCGAGCTCCTCGCCATGGGGCTGTTCGGCATTATTTGTCAAGAAGAAGGATGAGACGTTGCGGCTTTGCGTGGACTATCGTCCATTAAATGCCGTATCCATCAAGAACAAGTACCCGTTGCCACGGATCGACATGTTGTTTGATAAGTTGGTCGAAGCAAAGATCTTTTCCAAGATGGACTTAAGATCCGGGTACCATCAGATTAAGATAAGGGCTGAGGACATTCCGAAGACGGCTTTCTCGACGAGGTACGGACTTTATGAGTACCTGGTCATGTCCTTCGGCCTCACCAATGCTCCAGCTCACTTCATGTACTTGATGAACTCGGTATTCATGCCGGAGCTGGACAAGTTTGTCGTGGTCTTCATCAACGACATCCTGGTATATTCCAAGTCGGAGGAAGATCACAAGAAACATCTGTGTATAGTATTGCAACAGCTGCGGGACCACAAGTTATACGCGAAATTCAGCAAATGTGAGTTCTGGATATCGCAAGTGCCTTTTCTCGGGCATATCATCTCAGCGGAGGTTATCGCTGTAGACCCGAGCAAGATCACTCAAGTGCTGAATTGGAAATCCCCGAGAACTGTTCACGAGGTACAGAGTTTCCTCGGACTCGCGGGATATTATCGGAGGTTCATTCCGAACTTCTCGAAGATTGCCAAGCCTGTGACGGAACTGCTGAAGAAGGCTACCAAATATGTTTGGAGTCCAACATGTGAAGCAACATTCAAGGCTTTAGTCAAGCACCTGACATCAGCACCGGTTTTGGCGCAGCCAGACACAACAAAACCATTCGATGTGTACTGCGATGCATCTGGCATTGGGCTCGGATGTGTGCTGATGCAAGACCAAAGAGTGGTCACGTATGGGTCACGGCAGCTTAGAAACCATGAGCAAAATTACCCAACTCACGATTTGAAGCTCGCTGCCGTGGTACTTGCACTGAAGATGTGGAGGCACTACCTACTCTGTAACCTCGTACATCTATATACCGACCACAAAAGCCTCAAGTACATATTCACTCAGAAGGAGCTGAACATGAGGCAACGAAGATGGTTAGAACTGATAAAGGATTATGAAATAGAGATCCATTATCATCCGGGCAAGGCAAACGTAGTGGCAGATGCGCTGAGCCGCAAGTCACACGTCAATAATCTGACCATCACACCGTTGGAAGAGAGCGAACCACCACTACATGTGATTCCACACGGAGCTCTCTACAACCTAGCTTTGATCCCCACCATCCGTGAAGAGATAGCGGCAGCCCAGAAGAATGACAAGGGCATGTCACATTTGCGGAGACATGTAGACAGTGGGGAGCTGAAATGTTTCCGGAACGACGGAGACGGCGTTCTATGGTTCAAGGACCGGTTCGTCGTACCCCGTAACCTGGAATTACGGAAGAAAATTTTTGATGAGGCTCACATATCAAAATTTTCTATTCACCCCGGCAGCAACAAGATGTATCAAGAACTCTGAAGCAAGTTTTGGTGGACACGGATGAAGCGGGAGACTGCAAAATACGTGTCCGAGTGTGATACATGTCGAAGGGTGAAGGCAGACCATATGCGGAAACCGGGACTGCTGCAACCACTGGGCATTCCTGCCTGGAAATGGGAGGATGTGAGCATGAACTTCATTGTCGGTTTACCCACCACCTTGCAGAAACATGATTCGGTGTGGGTGATCATCGATCGGCTCACCAAAGTTGCCCATTTCATCCCGGTTAACACAAATTACAACGCCAAGAAGTATGCTGAACTGTACATCTCACGGATCCTATGCTTGTACGGCGTACCCCGTACCATCATATCGGATCGGGCACTTTATTTGTGTCCCGTTTTTGGGAGCAGCTGCACGCTGCCTTGGGGACAAAACTGATCCGTAGTTCAGCCTACCACCCGCAGACGGATGGGCAAACGGAGCGGGTAAATCAGATTCTAGAAGACATGTTACGATCTTGCGCTATCAATCACGGCAAGAATTGGGATGATCACTTGCCGTTAGCCGAGTTCTCATACAATAATGGGTACCAAGCCAGCATCAAGATGGCACCTTACGAGGCGCTATACGGTAGGAAGTGCCGCACACCATTGAACTGGTGTGAGTCTGGCGAAAGGGTTACCTTCGGGATTGACCTTGTCAACAACGCGGAAGAAAAGGTTCGACTGATTCAAGCGAACCTAAAAGCCGCTCAATCCCGACAGAAACAGTATGCGGACCGGAGAAGGCGCCCATTACAATTCGAAGTTGGAGATCACGTATATCTACGCGTGTCTCCAATGAAGGCGTAAACAGATTTGGGGTGAGAGGAAAGTTAGCGCCCCGATTCATCGGTCCATTCCAGATTTCCGAAAGATGTGGATCGGTGGCATACCGGCTGAAATTACCAGAAGCACTTTCCGGTGTGCCCGACGTCTTTCAAATTTCCCAGCTGAGGAAGTGTCTTAAGCTATCAACTACTGTTCAGCTGGAGGATATTGAAGAACTGCAACCGGACCTCACCTATCGGGAGGAACCGGTGCAGATTGTCGATGAAAAGGCCCAAACCACACGCAACCGTACGTTGTGGTTCTACAAGGTTCTATGGAGTAATCACTCCATGGACGAAGCGACATGGGAGAGCGAAGAATTTCTTCGCGCTAACTACCCCGACTTTTTCACGTCGCATATCCGGTAATTTTCCACCGTCCTCTCTCTCATTTTCACCTTATAATCTCGGGACGAGATTCTTTTAAGGGGGGAGGAATGTGAGGGCCTCAGTTTTTGACACATAATTGAAGTGTTCATCACCACACCACACACCTCATTTGAGGAAAGTTGATGAACACAAATGAAGAGCATGTAACCACCATCAACATACTCATTAGAGGACAAACTCACATATTGCAAAAGTGGTATTTCCCACATGTGATATAGGTGGGCTCGACATATGAAAACTCCTACACATTGCTAAGGATGTCCATGCCATGTTTCACCCGAATTCAAAACCTTTTTGAGGTCATTTTGGGTATAGCTAGAAAGAGGGCAGTTTGAAACCACATTCAAATTCAAACTGTTTTTATCCCATGAATTTAAAAGTGGGAGGCATATTCTTACTCAGCACATTTTTGTGGGCTCACACACCAATTTTCACTCCATTTTGAGTTGATCTTGACATGAGCTAAGTGGGACAAATTATAACTTTATTTGAATTCAAAACTGAACTTGTGCTGAAATTCATTCAAACCAAACCCAATTTGAATTCTATTCAATTCAAATGGCTCATGGGTGAATAATTTGAATCACTTGGGGTATTTTGGGGCTCACTGTTTACAACAGTGATTAGGAGTAAATTTCAGAGGTTAAAACTGGAAGTGGGACCCACATGTCAGCCACTACTCCAACCCAAACCGACTGAAAACCCAGCTCTGGTTCTTGCGCCGGACTGAGCAACCGCCACGGCGAAGAGGCGACCGGGACACCACCTGCTTGCCGCCCCGACATGCTGAACCGCCTCACAGCCCCCTTATCTACGCCACCGCCCTGATCGGAGCGATCACCACCCACTCTGCTGCCTCCTCGCATCAGAATCGCGCCATCGCTGCCGATCACTCGGAGCTGATCAGAGAAGCTTGATCACCGCCTCTTCGTCCCCTCCAGAGCCAAGGCAAGGTACTAGAGACCTTCCTCCGTCCTCCCCGCTGCTAGAATTCAGTTGACACCGATTGAAATCGGTTATGCCGAAAGATCAATTCGGTGACTTAGAACGACCGCACCTCGGGCTCCCGTGGACAGCCCAACCAGGGCGTTGTCACGCCCGAGTCAAGGCACCCTTGGACGCGCTGGTGACCGGTGCTGCTCACCCCCGAGCCACAGCCCGAGTGATTGCTCACCGGCGGGGAATTTCCAGTTTTCCCCTTTCTGTGTGCAGCACGACCTTCGGGTGCGATTCCGTCAAATTCATGCTCTAGAAAGGATTAGAGGGCCGCAATCCGCTCTCACACAAACTAGACACGGTAACGCACAAGTTGCCTTCACAACCCTTGACCGGAGAACCTCTGTACCCAGCGTAATTCGAGGTTTACCAACGGCGGGACAAAAGGGAGGCATCAGGCGCACGGTGAGGACCTACTTCGGGCCTTCCCCGAGCTTCCTCAAGCTCATGTCGACCTTCCGTGAGGTCCACTGATGCTTCCCGACCGGTTCCTCGAGTAGTTGAGGTGCTAGGGAAGTCAGCTGACATGGCCGAAGTCTTTCCGAGGTCGCGGCTCATCGCCGACCATGCACCGGCCATTGTCATGGGTAGCTGACCCCAGAATCCTGTTCCCCGAATAAAAGTAGGCAGGGGAGGCCAAAATCGTGAAGTTTGGAGCTGTACAGAAGCCGGCGGCGAGCTCTCCGGCGAGGTCCCTCGGCGGTGGAGCGCGGGTGTCGCGAGGTTGAAGAAAGGGGTGGACCCCAGCTGTCAGCGGCTGATATTTTTAATCGAGATCGGGCTGCGGCCAGGATCGGGTGTGCTGGCGCGCAAAATCCTTGTGGGCCGCGGTGTGCTGTCGCCTCGGCGTTCGACGCGTGTCCCCGGGGCCCACGCGCGAGTTTAAACTTTCCCCCGATTTTCAGATTTCCTTCAAACTTCAAATCCTCATAACTTTGGCTAGAAAGCTCCAAATCGAGTGAACCAAATTTTGCTAGATTCAGCTCTCTGAGTACTTTCCAGCAAATTAAGTTTCACTTCATGAAATTCCTTATTTCTCCAGAATTAATTTCTCAAAATTTAAAATGTTTGGAATTTTAACTGGAGAATCCTTTGGAGGAAAATCCTGAAATTTTACTGGGATGTTCACCAAAATATCCCTGAACTACCATAAAAATTTCAGATCCATTTGAGCATATTTGATCCACCTAATGGTGTGATTAGTGGAACTGTTCCAAAGAAAATAGAAAATGTTCAGAAACATTTTCAGAATTTTCTCTGAAATTGTTTAGCTCATATATTTAGCTAGGAACCTTCAAATTAAGTGAGACCAACTCCATTAGAACCTTCTGAAAATCTAGTTTTCAGAAAGTCATAGTTTGTTTCATGAAAATCCTTAGAGCACCCTAAGAGTTCCAATTAAAGTCAAGTGCATAATTAATTGTGGAGGGCCCAAATGAGATTTACTGCAACAAAACTTGACCAAATCTCTGTTTAGGTTGTAACCAAGCCCCAGTAAAAGTTTCACAGTCATTGGGTCTGTCTAGTGAGAGTTATAGACTTCACCACTTCAAACTTAATATACAACTGCATTTAAATTAATACATGTATTGTTCCTATCATGTAGTCGCTAAGGTCGAGGAGGAACCCGAAGTCCTAGACTTTGTTACTCTAGAAGAACAGCTAGCCTACGCCCAAGAGCAGCAAGGCAAGCTCCTGTTTGCATTAACCGTTTTACAAATTTTCATTGTTTTGAGCACTTACTTGACTATTATGATCCTTCGCATTAGAGTCTTGTTTGGAAACCCAATTGCATAGCCAAGAAAACCATGGGTTGGGTTTAGGATTGCAAACCCTGTTAGCTATTGCAATGCTAAGATAGTGTAGGATTCGGTACAAGTCGAGTAGTTGGAACTACTCGCGAGCATAGGCTAGAGGCACTCGACTCGGGTAGAGATAGCACATGAAACACATGGCAAGAAAATGAGACCAAGCGGAGGGTAAGGGCAGCAGGACTTTGGGGCCTGTGTGCTGTAGCTCCGCTTGTGTCGATTGAGGACCGAGCCGTTTGCGGGCCTGTTGAACAAGCTAGAACAGTACCGAAGACCTACCGGCTATATGGGAACCGGGAAACTGGTGTAACTCGGGTAGCTGGGCGTTGAGGCATAGCTGGTCGTTCAGAGGGTAGGTTGAGAGCTCGAGGTGTAAATCGGCTGGCGGCACTGAGATGCGCGTGCAGAGACCTCTTGCTCGGGACGATTGGACCAGTTCAACATTTGGCTAACGGGTGAAAGGTAGTCGCGTACGGCGTCCGTGATGGTTGTTGTAGGCAACATTGAGTATGGGCGTACGTGACAGGTTGTTCGGGTAACCCTGCAGGTGTAAATCGATTATAATCGCCGTCCCTCACGGTCAGTGAGTACCGCTTGTTCACTGTACCGTGACATAGAAAGAACAGGCTAGTTACATGTTAAAATGTTGCTGATTGAAAGATGGACTTGATTGTTAATAAATTGCTGTAGTTTAGAGCTAATTAAAGTTCCTTTCAACTTTGGGCAAAGTACATGAGAGAAATGCGTTTCTTGTTTGATTGCGGCTCTCTCATGTGCCTTAGCGTAAGGTTCTCCACCACCTGCTGCTAAAACCTGAAAGTAAGGTTCCACTAATTAGGCGAGTCCTTTGCAAATGATTTTATCTCATGAACCCATCACCCCTCATGTAGAAGTCCCATGTTTAGGTGAGACGGGTCAGACTTGCTGAGCCTTCGTGCTCACTGCTTGTGTTTGAAGCTTTTGCAGGGTTCTATGAGGAAGGGACACCCGAAGAGGAGACGGAACCCCAGGAGGGGAACCCCGTCGAGTAGGAGTCGTGCACGCCGCAGAGTTAGTGTGCGTGTGTGCTAGCAAGGACACGTTCAAGGGCTGAACGTGGACTTGATGCTTAGTCTACGCCCATGAGTGTAGACTGGAAACTATTTTGATGTAAATATGTTCATAAACTTGTTTATATAATAAAATTTCGCTTCCGCTATGTACCTTTGACATGTGTTATCCGGTGCTGTGCAACGCAGCACCCCTCAGCTTGATCCTGGCTCGACAAGACCTTTGGGGTCATGTCAGCACGGGGATCGGCCTGTGGCACCGGATCGGGTGCGGCTGCGCGGGAAATAACCCCGTGGCCTCGGTATTGCTGTCATCTCAGTGGATAGCGCCACGGGTGGGGCCCACAGCCAGAATTTAAACATTTTTCAATTTCCAGATTGAGTGCAAACATCAAAGGACCATAACTCTCAGTAGGAATGTCCAAAATTTGCCTCAGTCAGTACTTTGCAGAAATGCAAAGAAATTGATCTGAGGATCTCTGGAAATTTCTCAAATTCATCAAATTTAAATGTTTGGTAATTAATTCCTGAAGATCCCTGTTATGGAATTTCTTCAAATTTGGCCAGGAGGATGCTTATGATATTACAGATCTCCAGTAAAAATTTGAGCTTAATTGGATTTCATTTGCTAGGCTAAATTGCCTTTCAAAGTTCAGCCCTTATTTGAAAATTCAAATTTAAACAGAAACTTTTAAGAACTCCTGTCCAACGTCAAAAATTCATATCTCTCTGTTCGTAGCTCCAAAAATGGTGAAACAAATTTCGTTAGGACCATGTAGACTTACCCTAATTAGATATTCCACTGTCATCTATGTCAAAGCTCCTGATTTGGGCTAAAAATTAAGAGAAGCCTTGTACTTGTAGGAATTTTGGAGACTACATTGTGCAATGACATTTCTCCAAATTTTGCTTAGATAATCCTTAGAGAGTCTAGAATCCACTGGAAAAATCCCAAAGCCAATTAAGAAACCTAAATAGCAGTAGCTATGAATAGGAGTTACTTCTTATAAGTCCTTAATACTTATACATATATTTTGGTACATTTCATTTAGTGACTGAAGTTGAGAACGCACCGGAGCTCTTGGACGTCCTCCCACCAGAAGCTGACTTCCCCTTTAATTTGCAACCAGGCAAGCCCCGGTTTTCATTTAAGTACCTTTTACAAAGTTTTTTATTTGTATCACTTATCTCTAGGTTGAAATGGTTGCATTAGAGTTAAGGTGTTTGAAACCCCACTTGCATGACTTTAAATCCAATGAAGGGTTTGGTAGTGTATAGACTCGACGAGTAGAGAATGCCAGGCTAATATGCATAGTTGGAATCTACTCGCGAGGTAAGGTTTTATCACACGGTATGGAATAGAGTAAAAAATGGATTAAGAGTTGTGATCCTGAGACCACGCAGGGGGGGTAGGATGCAGTGAGCAGAGGTCTCACCTGCATAGCCCTGTTGGCGTCGATTGAGGACCGAGTCGTGTGCGGGTCTGATGAACAAGTATCGAACAGTACCGGATGGCATACTGACATAAGCAGGAAACCGATGTAATTGGTTAACCTGGGTGCTGAGGCTTACCCAGCCGTAAATAGTAGTAGGTTGAGGGTAGCAAGGTGTAAATCTGCCGGTGGGCACAGTCACGCTCCACGCGGGGACCTCCTGCCCGTTACGGATGGACCGGTTCGGCATTTGGGTTTCCTTTGAAAGGTTGTTGCATACAACAGAGTAGAAAGGGGTGTGGAATCACGCTTCTGAAAGTCTGTGTATGTGACGTGTTGTCCGGGGTATCTCCTGATTGCAATCACTGTCCCTCGCGGTTATTTGAGTACCGCTTGTTCACTGTTCTGTGACGTAGTAAGAAGAGAAATCAGCCAGATGAATGATAATATGCTATGATGAATTATTACTGTTTGAAAACCATGTCTGCTGTATATATAGAGCTAATTAAGTTTATTTTCCACTTTGGGCATCACCACATCGGGGGAAAGCGTTTCTTGTTTGATTCTGGACTTCCAATGCGAGGGCTTCCTAAGGCTTATTAAACTGTTGCTATAAAACTGAAAGTAAGGATGAACATGTAGGCGTGTCTTTATTGCAAAGTTTTTTTCCTATCTTACACATCATTGCATGTAGAGTTCCATGCCTAGGGTTGTCGGTTAAGTCTTGCTGGGCCATCGTGCTCACGGTTGCAATATTTGAGCTGTGTGCAGGTGAGAGTTATGAGGAAGGGTCCGAGGACGAGGCGGTGCCCCCGTCGGGGTACACGGCCGAGCTGGAGCCCTGCACGCCGCCGTGATTCTCCGGTTCCATTTTGCTAGTGTGTAGCGTCCCTGGGCTGGACGGATGCACTTTAGCTTAGTTAGGATTTGAGAGTAGCTATGTAAATTACTTCCGCTGTATAATTAAATTTTGTAAAAAGACTTCTGCTGTTTTATATCAAATAAAAGTTTGTATGTTGTTCTTAATTCTTTTCGTGTGTTCTGTTGGGTGCCGTATCGCACGGCACCACCCTATGCGATCCCGGAGTGGGTGAACAATGGGGTGGTCCCCACACTGGCTACCTTCCTAATCGGGTCCGATGACGCTGGAAGGACGCCTTCCCTCTTCGGAGTGTCTGTTCAGCGGGGGGTCCAGGGTGTGTAGCCTGCTTAGACTGGTCCTTCGCCCTAAGCGTGTACATCCTACCTCTGTCAGCAAAGCTCCTAAGTGCGGGAGGCCCGGACGGCACACCACCCCGGGAATGGTGGTAACCAGGGTTCGGATGCTATTACACTGAATTGCCCAGGTCCCGTAGCTTAGCAGAGGACCATAAGCCATAATGGGGCCATCGAGCAGAGAAAATGCAACTACATGGCATGGTTATCCTTTTATTTTAGTGTCTATGCAAGCCAGAGGGCTCCCGTCCATGAGGCCGTAACCCCAACTCTCCCAAGGGGCCACTCTCGGACACCCAAAAGCTGGTGCCTCCCGAAGGCTCCGGAGATTGTGTCTTACACTGGCACCCAGTTGCCAGGGGGTCATCGCGGCTGGTCAAAGTAAGCAAGTCGCCGGGACTCCGGCAACTCGTAAAAGGAAGCGGGTACACATCTACAGCAAGCAACAAGGAAACGTGAACTGCTTTGGCGAGCTAAGAGACCCTCCGGTCCTTGCAGCATCAAGGATCAGGGGGCCTCATGAAACCTAAAAATGGTTCTGCCTAACGGACCCAGCGCCGAGCGATTGATGGAAGGAAGATCAACAGAACGACTTTTTCATTCATCAACACAGAAATACAAGACAAGACAATAGAGGGCTTGAAACAGACTTACTTTCATTGATAATAGAGTCTGGCATACAAAAAGGGATACAAGACAACTAAGGGAACTAAGCAACTGCAGATCGAGTAGTTTTCTGCTCCAAGGCCTGCTTGGTTGTCCCCCGAGCTGATCTCTGTACAGTGAGATGGTCATCCGCTGTTAGACAAAAGGTGGCAGCAATGCACGCTGGACCGAGGCCATGTGACATCCGGTGTTGCGGGGGTCAAACGCCAACAGGCAACAGCAATGCATGCTGGACCAAGGCAACAGTAACATCTAGGACCGGGTGGGCAAAATCGCCGTCTATGGCAGATTTTGTTGTCTACGACCGTACCAGAAGGAAGGCTTGATCACTCTGGACCTAGCCTTCCTCTGGTACCGGCAGGCAGTCGTCCTGCGGCAGAGCGCCTAGAGGACGTGCTCCACCCAACACTGGTGTTGGGGCTCACTGCGGGTCGAAGACCTTGTCCCAGACGGCCTCCCCTACCATCGGCACGCCATCAGGATGGCTTGTGCCTCTATCCAAGACCGTCAAGGAGAGGGATCCATCAGAGACCCTCACTGGAGGCTGCACACACACGAACATCTCGCAGAAGTGGGCGAGGACAGCTACCAGTGAGGAATCATCTGGTGGGCGAGAGGGTCTAGAAGCGTGAACTTCCAGTGCACAAGAGGAGAACAAAGGCCACATGGTGAGGAAGGGTGCCGACCTACACTGCAAGGCCTTCTTTTATATCCATCTACGGCCTCAGGCAGCGCAACAGGCGCTGCGATTGGGTCACCACGATGCACGCCGTGGGCTATTCGCCTCCCCCAACGATGGGCTGGACCTTGGTCCACCCGTCAGCCGCTGGGGGTCGGGAGGATAACCCTTCGGGAACGTCCGGCGGTTCCTAAGGAGAGCGGTGCGACCAACTCATCGGCTGCCACAGTGAATAACCCGGGGCGACCCCACGAGCACGTCGCCCTAGCACTCACCAATGACAGGTATGGCCCAGGCCCACCATTGACGCACTGGCAGTACAGGCGAGTATGAACTCGGGAATGTCCGGCGGTTCCCGAGGGAAGCGGCGGGGCACCCTGACGGTTCACGGTCAGTCACAGTAATTGCCCCGAGGCAACCCCTCGATCGTCACACCATGACAGGTCAAGTCAGAGTGGACACGACGAGGCGTTGCTGCTTTGACTGAGTACACCCACTGCACCGAGGATGAACAACCTCTTCGTCTCCTAGGTATGGCCACTCATTCACTTCACGAAAAATCTCACTACCACTTCGAC
This sequence comes from Neostapfia colusana, assembly GCA_030760725.1. Lineage (NCBI taxonomy): Eukaryota > Viridiplantae > Streptophyta > Magnoliopsida > Poales > Poaceae > Neostapfia > Neostapfia colusana. The sequence continues at coordinate 54,783,151 of JASWHV010000014.1, read as the reverse complement.
TCCCAAATCAAAAGTTCAAAGCCACCACGCGGGAAAGATAGGGGCCCCACCTGTGGCCTCAATACCTCCCAAGAGATGAGCCCGGGGGCCACTGCCAGTACCCTACGAACCGGGTACCCCCATGTAGTGGATAGAAAGCACCTGGTCCCTGCCTTCCCGGCTTAAGGCGGGCCCCAGCGTAAGACACGTGTCCTGGGCCTGAATGGCAGTCCCGAGATTGCCTCGTGTCTTCAGGCCTGGAGCCTGAAGACCGGCAGAGGGTGGCCCGGGAGCCGCCACGTGTCTGGTGGTGCCGGACCCCCATATTCCGTCAAGGAGGGCTCCGGTGCTGCCACGTGCTCAGAAACTCCAAGCCATGACCTCTGCTAGAGAGAGCTTCAGACGAACATTGTGTCGTGCGGCTCCGGGTCCGACCTCAAGCTTGGGAGGGCTTTGGTGCGGCCACGTGGGCAACAGCTCCGAGTGTACCTTCCCCCCGAGGAAGGCCCCGGATGTGCCACGTGTCCTGCGGCCCCGGACCCAACCTCCAGCATTGGAGGGTCCGGGTGCTGCCACGTGGCAAACAACTCCGGACTACCCGCTACTCCGGAAGACAGCTCCGATGGAGATGTGTGTCCCGGGGGCCACCCGCCCAGACGTAACTACGACAAGCAATGGGTAGATGGCCAAGGAGTAAAAGGGGAAGGTGCGCTGTCAGGCCAAGAATTCAAGACTCGCGCCTTACCCAGAAGCATGGCTCACGACGCACGCCTTTGTTCCCCGTCTGCACACCATTACGGTGAAAGAAAGGGCGGTGAGGCATGTACGCACAACAGTGCTGTGGCACAGAGCCGCCTAGCAGGGCAAAAAGACTGTAGGATCAAAGTACACGTGTAAAGCTAACAGAGGGCGGGTTAACGGTAGATAAAAACTTTTCAGCGGAAGCAACAAAACACCCCTGAGCAGAAAACTGATCTGTTAAAGAAACCGTGTCTTCGACTAATCTAAACGTGTTCAACTGTGACAAAACTAGTATAGATTGTAGAGAATCAAGTCACGAAGACGTCACAACAAGAATCATGAAAATCCGTTGAGAGAAACTCAAGTTACGATCGAAAGATCGAACAAAGGTCAATCTGTCCTATGCGAGAAAAACAGTTCTGGAATACTGCAAAGAAAACTCGTGTAGATCATAAACCACAAATTCAATGACCGTGAAATTTTCACAGATGGGGCTACCCTCTGCCGGGGACTACGGCTGTGTGGGAGCCGTACACGCCACAATGAGGTTGAGTAGAGCTAGTGTGAGTTGTCCGTAGGGCCGGACAACCAACTTTTGCTAGTTAGGAGTTGGCGTGAGTTGTATAAATACCTTACGCTGTAGTAGACTCTGTACAGGAGTTGTAAGTGAAGATTGTACTACTTTTGTACAAATTCAACATGTTTTAATTGAATACTATGTTTCCTTATCGTGTGTGCTGTCCGGTGTCGCATCGTGCGTCACCACCCTCTGTGATCCTGGGACGTATGGATTTCGGTCCGTCTCACCATGAGCCAATCCAGGCCCCACGGGCAGCAGCGGTTGAGAGAGATGAAGCCAATGGAGTATAAGATCTTCCAGAAGAAGATGGGGAAATCAACACCGAAGATGTGGCAACTGCGGAGGAAGAAGTGGTGCCTCCACCACCACTGGCTCAGTTGGCCGAAGTCATGGCAGTACAGACACAGCTACTGCAGATGATAACTCAGGCAATGCAAGGGCAACGAGGCCCTGGGGCGTCTCCGCCCTCTAGGATATCAGAGTTCATGAGGCTCCAACCCTCGGTCTTTGACGACGCCGATGAGGATCCGTTGGCAGCCGACGACTGCCTGTGCAACATAAGCAAGAAACTCGACATAACGGCAGCCGGAGACCAGGAGAGAGTTATGTTAGCCTCCTATCAGCTAGTGGGAGCTGCCGTGGAGTGGTGGGATAACTACCGCGATGCAGCGGCTGAATCTGATACAATAAGCTGGGAGGAGTTCCAGCAAGCCTTCCAGGATTACAATATCCCCGAAGGGGTTATAGAAATGAAGGCGGATGTGTTCCGTGCACTACGACAGGGAGCCATGACCATCAATCAGTACATCAAGAAATTCTTGAAGTTGGGACGCTATGCCAGTAGCGAAATCAACACTGACAAGAAGAAACAAGACCGTTTCCGCAAGGGGTTGAACGGTATCATGAAAGCGCAACTTGTCACCCACATATACACAGACTTCAACACCCTCATGAATAGGGTATACTGTTGGAAGACACATTCCCAGCTGGATGGGGAACGGAAGAGGAAGTTCCAGGTACAGAAATTCAAACATAAGGAGCGATTCCAACGGGCAAGGCCTAACTTCCCGCCTAAGCCACGACAACAACCCACAATGCAGTTCCGCACCACGGGGTCCAACCTGCAGCAGCCAATGCAGAAATATCCGCCATCAAGCACCAATGCGCCGCAGCAGAGCAATGCCAACACTACCCGGACGACGAGTGCCTGCAGGTCTTGCTTCCATTGCCATGACCCAGGAATCTTGATCGCAAATTGCCCACTCATGATGACCAAATGACACCCCATAAACCTCAGGAGTAAGGACCGTTGCGTCCAATCATGGATGCACCCACTGCGACCATCAGGGCCGCAGAACCGAGCTCAGTCTTTCAGACGCGGTCGCGTGAACCACATCGACGCAAGCCAGGCTGAGGATGCTCCATACGTCGTACTCGGTGAGTACCAGGTCAACTCAACCCTTGCCATAGTACTATTCGATTCTGGGGCTTCGCACTTTTTCGTTTCCTCCAACTTTGTGGCTAGAAGTGGATTGCCAACGGTATGGCTAAAGACCCCACTAGTGACCAGATCCCTAGGGGCCACTATAAAGTGCCACCTCGGATGCCCGGCGGTTAAGATTCAAATAAGTGGGGTAGAATTCCTAGCGGATCTATTCATCCTGAAGTCGGACGGCATAGATGTTATCCTTGGAATGGACTGGCTGGCACGACATAAAGGGAATATATCCTGTGCTGACCGCAAGGTCGTGATGACAAACCGTGATGGGATTACCGAGACATGCCAACCACGCAAACTCGGAATGGAACCCCTAGTATGCAGCCAGGAAATGACACCCTTGGAACAATTACCTGTTGTAGGTGAATACCCGGACGTATTCCTAGAAGAGCTACCCGGAATGCCCTCGGATAGGGATATCGAATTCTTTATCGGCCTAATACCAGGGGCAACACCGATAGCCAAGAGTCCGTATCGGATGGCAGTCTACGAGCTAGCCGAGCTAAAGAAGCAGATCGGAGAGTTGCAAGAGAAAGAATTTATCCGACCTAGCTCTTCACCCTGGGGGGCTCCCGTGCTTTTTGTCAAAAAATAGGATGGTAGCTTGAGGATATGTATCGACTACCGGTCTTTGAATGAGGTCACGATTAAGAACATGTACCCCTTGCCACGGATCGATGACTTGTTTGACCAACTAAAGGTGGCAAGGTACTTTTCCAAGATCGATCTACGTTCTGGTTACTACCAGTTTAAAATCAGAAATGTAGACATCATGAAGACAGCCTTTGTGACTCTTTACGGACAATACGAGTTCACGGTGATGCCGTTCGGGCTGACCAACGCACCGGCTTACTTCATGAACCTAATGAACAAGATATTCATGTAAGAGTTGGACAATGAAAGTACATCTAGATAATCCCCGTGGTTTTGATTGATGACAATTAAGATGCTAATAAGTTTCTACTGAGTATGAGCACAGGTGTTTATCAAAGAAATGAATATGGAATCTCTCAAGAAGCAAAAGGAAAAGAAGAAAACTTGGAAGAATTAAAAATAGCATTTTCTATTAATCTTCACATTTTTTAGTTGTGTATAGGGTCTTCTCCTTTAGAGTGCTTAAGAATCACTAGAGAGCTCAAACGAAGGATAGAACGTTAGAATCACGAGATGAGGTAGTCATAGACATGAAGAAAAGGGAAGACCGGACTTGTCCGGACAAATGGCCGGACTAGTCCGTTCAGAACCGGACTAATCCGATTTAGACCGGACAAAGAGTTCCTGAGTCAGCTCGGACTAGTCCGATAAAGGCCGGACTAGTCCGTTGTTGTGTGAGTCTGAGCCGTTATCAGACTAAGTCTCAGAAGGCCGGACTAGTCCGCCCAAGAAGCCGGACTAGTCCGCTAAGCGTACTAAGCCGCTTAGGTCCGGAGAAGAAGTCTCTGAGTGTCATCGGACTAGTCCGCTCCACAGGCCGGACTAGTCTGATCTTTTCCGACTAGTCCGAAATAGGACGGAACAAAGGTTCCTGTGTGAGCTCGGACTAGTCCGAGGTTGGCTGGACTAGTCCGCAGCTCCAGTTGAGAGAGTCTTTTAGACTAAGTCTGGTAAAATCGGACTAGTCCGCTCTTTGGGCCGGACTAGTCCGCCCTTACCAGACTAGTCCGTTCTCATAGGGAACAAAGGTTCCTGATTGAGATTGGACTAGTCCGCCCTTGGCCGGACTAGTCCGGGGTTTCATGACCGTTTGAATTCAACGGTCACTAAAACTTTATTTGGTAAGCTGTGACGTGAGTGGTCCCTCAAGATCGGACTAGTCCAGGGTTGGGACCGGACTAGTCCGAACTTTAGTTGGTAATGGCTAAATGTCGGGATTTCTATAAAAGGAGACCCCCCGGCTGAGAATCAAAAGCACATGAACCCAAGCGTTGAAAACTTATTCCTAGAGCTCTCCTAAGCCTCTTTCCTCACCTTCTAGACCCCTAAGATTGGATCTTAAGGGGTTAGCGGTTTTTTGTGAGAGGAAAGACGTGGTGACCGACGTTTGAGCTCTCGGTTTGATTCCTTTGCACTCTAACTGTTATTTTGAGTTCTCAACAGTTGTACTTTGAATTCTAGAACTGCTTGGTTGGTGTAGGGAGCCTCAAAGTGTGAGTAGACCCTAAGAGCATTGTATTCACATTCGATTTATAGTGAGAAAGCCCGGACTTGATCTTAGTGATCGCTCGGTGAGGGAAGGGTCAGAAAAGACCCGGTCCTTGGTGGACTCCTCAACGAGGACGTAGGTTCCTGTGTGGAATCGAACCTCGTGATAATTCGGGTCTCTTGTCTTCTCTAATATCTTACTTGCTCAATAGAATTACTTGATAAACTTTCATTGTGTTATTTTCTGCAAATTGTTCTATTATTTTGCAATCTGATTATTCTCAACAAATTTGTGACATCATTTGATTACCACATATCTTCAGCTCAAACAAACTTAACAGAAAACCTAAAACACAAAGTAGGCTTAGACCGGACTAATCCGACCTCACACCGGACTAGTCTGGCCCACTCTGGTTTTATCCGCTCTTTATTTTAATTCCAGGTTTTATTAGCCTATTCACCTCCCTCTAGGCAACTTTCAATTGGTATCAGAGCCTAACTCTCCATAAAAGCTTAACCGCTTGGAGAGGAGATAGGGGACAAGGTCGGAAGCCAAATTGATCTCAACAAGGGAAAAGGAGCAAGCTCGAGCAACTTTGAAGAACAAGGGTCTAACCCACCTCCCGCAGTTGCTTCTCCACAAGACGTTACAAGCTCAGAAGAAGATGAAGAAGTTCTTCGTCTTATGGCACTCCTCAAAAAGAAGAAGGAGGAGGCCAAACAGAAAAAGAAGGAGAAGTCAGAGAAGAAACTCAAGAGTAGTCAACAAGACTACTCGCGATATCCTTTTAACTATGAACGACTAAATTCTCATTCTAGTTATTTATCAATTCCTCTAGGCAAACCACCTCACTTTGATGGAACTGACTATACAATGTGGAAACACAACATGAAGTTGCATCTAATTTCCTTGAACCCAAGTCTTTGGCATGTGGTATGTACAGGTATAGATATCCCCGAAGACGAGGATGAACTCACTCTAGAACAAGAACAACAAATCCATCGCAATGCACAAGCAGCAGCCGTGCTCAACTCATCTTTGAGCATTGAAGAATTTAACAAGGTGGATGGGTTGGAGCTCGCCAAAGATATTTGGGACACCCTCAAGACCGCACATGAAGGAAACCGATCCATGAGGGAAGCTAAGATTGAGATGATAGAAGGAGAGCTTGGAAGGTTTGCCATGGAAGAAGGCGAAACACCTCAAGAAATGTACAACCGACTCAAAACTCTTATCAACAAGAGTCGGGCGTACGGATGCAAGAAGTGGAATGACCATGAGGTGGTTAAAAGGATGATAAGAGCATTTATGCCTCGCAATGTGACCCTATGCACCCTAATCCGGGAAAGTCCAAACTTTCATTTGATGACTCCGGATGAAGTGCTAGGGAAGATCATTAACCATGAGATGATGGAGAAGGAAGCCCAACACGTCAATGACTTAGCCAAAATCACTTCATCCAAGAAGAAGGGCATTGCTCTCAAGGCCACATCCAAGTAAAAGGCAAAAGAAACACAACTCACAAGTGAAGATGAAGAAAGTGATGATGAAAGCATAGATATGGATGATGAAGAAATGGCATTCTTCATCAAAAGATTCAAAAGGTTGATGAGAAGAAGGAGAAGCCATCACTATGAGAACAAGAGCAAAGACAAAGGCAAGTCAAGAACAAAGAAGACTTGCTACAACTGTGGAGAACATGGGCATTTCATTGTGAACTGCCCCCATAGCAAGGAAGATGACAAGAGAAAGAAGAAGGATGGGAAGCCACAAGACAAGAAATTCTTCACAAAGAAAAAGACATATGGACAAGCCCACATCGGAGAAGAATGGGACTCAAATGAAGAATCTCCTTCCGAAGATGAAGAAAAAGTGGCAACTGTAGCCATCAAGAGGTCAAACATGAAGAAATCACTCTTGCCAAACAAGAGTGATTGGAAGAGCCGAAGTCACACATGCCTCATGGCAAAGGAAGGAAAACGCAAGGTAATGACTAAACCTTCTAAGTTACATATTGAAGATGATAGTGACTTCGATAGTAGTAGTGAAAACGAATTCATGTTTAGAGGATTAAACAAAAAGGCTATAGCTAAAATGAAAATGCTATCGGATGAAATATTTGAACAAGAAGAATTGCTTATCTTTGAAAAGGAAAGAAACCTTGATATTGAGAAACTTCTTGAATTTGAAAGAGAAAAGTGTAGAACACTTGAAAGTGAACTTGCCATGAGCAAGGACACATACGCTCAGCTTAAAAGTGATAATATAGCCCTTCAAGATGAACTTGTAAGTTTAACCAAAGCTCACAAGAATCTTGAAGCACAACTTGACTCACTTAAGTCTAGCGTCCCAATTAATTCATCCTCTAAAGGCTCTCTCTCAACAAAGAAAGAATCCAACACTAAAACTTGCAAATGTGCTAGCACTATCTTAAACTTAAAAATGGGCTCAAAGAGGCACAAATCAAAAATACACACAAGAGTGGGATCTTTGATAAAGAAAAAATCTATTATGCACGCAGTGCATACACAATCACAAGATCTCCCTTCATCAAAGATGGACTTGGATATACTAGGGGAGGAAAGCAAAATGCTAGAATGCTTAAAAACAATAGCAAATTCATAGCTTTCGTGAAAGAAAACTCAAGCCAAGACAAGAGTAAAAACCTTGCATCTACCTCACATAAGATTACAAAATAAAATAAAATCTACAGTATTTCATAATTTCGATGCATCTTATGTTCTTATGAGAAGCAAGTATGGTAAAGTTTATGCAAAATATGTTGGGCCACTCCACAAGAGTCCAAAAACTTGTGTGTGGGTGCCCAAATGCCTAGTAACTAACCTCAAAGGACCCAACCAAGTTTGGGTACCTAAGAGCAATGTTTAAATTGTTTTGAAGGCCTACTCCTCCGGTGGCACTAAAAGGGTGCTAGATAGTGGATGCACTAACCATATGAACGGAGAGAAGAAAATGTTTGTTGAGTATGAAGAAAATGATGATCCAAATGAAGGCATCTATTTTGGTGACAACAGCCAAGAAAGGGTACTAGGTATTGGTAAAATCGCAATCTCTTCTCAACACTTTCTTTCACATGTTCTACATGTTGAATCATTGGATTATAACCTATTTTCCATATCTCAACTATGTGAGAAAGGTTATAATTGCTTGTTTACTAACGAGGATGTGACCGTCTCTAGAAGAAGTGACAACTCAATTGCCTTTAAGGGTGTGTTAAAAGGAAAGCTTTACTTGGTCGATTTTTCCACGAGTAAAGCTCAGCTTGACACATGCTTAATAGCAAAAACCAACATGGGATGACTGTGGCATAGAAGACAAGCCCATGTTGGAATGAGGAATTTACAAAAACTTCTAAAGGGGGATCACATCCGTGGACTAAAAGGTGTTGTTTTTGAAAAGGATAGACCATGTAGTGCGTGCCAAGCAGGAAAGCAAATTGGAACAGCTCACCCCGCCAAGAACGTGATGACGACAACAAGACCATTGGAGATGCTTCACATGGACCTCTTCGGCCCTGTCACCTATATAAGCATTGGCGGTAACAAGTATGGTCTTGTAATTGTTGATGACTATTCTCGTTTCACTTGGATATTTTTCTTGCATGATAAAGGAGAAACTCAAGGAATCCTCAAGAAGTTCTTGAGGAGAGCTCAAAACAAGTTTTCTTCAAAAACTAAGAAGATTAGAAGTGACAACGGTTCTGAATTCAAGAACACTCAAGTGGAAGAATTTTTGGATGAAGAAGGCATCAAACATGAGTTTTCAGCTCCTTATACTCCCGAACAAAATGGGGTAGCTGAAAGGAAGAACCGGACGCTCATAGAGATGGCAAGAACCATGCTCGACGAATACAAGACCTCGGATCGATTTTGGGCGGAGACAATCAACACCGCCTGCCATGCTACAAACCGCCTCTACCTTCATCGACTCTTAAAGAAAACCTCATACGAGCTCCTAACCGATGAAGAAGAGGCACCAAGTGAAGCACTAAGAAGAATGGGGCTTGGAGAAATACGTCCCCAAGAAAACGTAGGACAAGATGCTACAAGCTCATCAAAAGTGGCACCTCTCACTCAAGATCAAAACCAAGCACCCCAAGATCAAGACGGCCAGTTTGAGGAAGAAGAAAATCAAAACCATGGTGTTGATCAAGGGGGAGAAGAAGATGAAGATGAAGAAAACCACTCAAGAAATCAAGTGCCTCACCCAAGGGTTCATCAAAGCATTCAACGAGATCATCCCGTTGATAACATCCTTGGAGATATCACAAAAGGGGTAACAACACGTTCTCGTATAGCTAACTTTTGTGCACATTACTCCTTTGTGTCGTCCTTGGAACCATTTAGGGTGGAAGATGCACTCAAGGACCCGGATTGGATAGTAGCCATGCAAGAAGAATTAAACAACTTTACAATAAATCAAGTATGGGAGCTAGTGAAAAGACCAAACGCAAATGTGGTAGGCACCAAGTGGGTGTTCCGCAACAAACAAGATGAACACGGAGTGGTGACAAGAAACAAGGCCAGACTTGTAGCAAAGGGATATGCTCAAGTCGAAGGTTTGGATTTTGATGAAACTTTTGCTCCCGTAGCTAGGCTTGAATCTATTCGTATTCTATTAGCCTATGCTACTCATCATGATTTTAAACTCTAAAAAATGGATGTGAAAAGTGCCTTTCTAAACGGTCCAATCAAGGAGGAGGTGTACGTGGAGCAACCTCCCGGCTTTGAAGACCGAGAATATCCTGATCATGTGTTTAAATTGCATAAAGCTATCTATGGCCTTAAACAAGCTCCTAGAGCTTGGTATGAATGTCTTAGAGACTTTCTTATTGATAACGGCTTTAAGATAGGCAAAGCATATTATACATTGTTCACAAAGAATGTAGCCAATGATCTTAATGTATGCCAAATATATGTCGATGACATTATATTTGGTTCTACTAACACATCCTTTTGCAATGAGTTTAGCAAGATAATGACAGATAGGTTTGAGATGTCCATGATGCGAGAATTGAAGTTCTTCCTCGGATTTCAAGTCAAGCAACTCAAGGAAGGCACGTTCATTAGTCAAACCAAGTACACACAAGACATACTCAAGAAGTTCGACATGGACAAAGCAAAATCTATCAAGACACCAATGGCAACAAATGGGCACCTTGACCTCAATGAAGATGGACCAAGCGTGGATCAAAAAGTATATCGCTCCATGATTGGCTCATTACTTTATCTTTGCGCATCTAGACCCGATATCATGCTTAGTGTATGCTGATGTGCAAGATTTCAAGCATCACCTGAAGAATGCCATTTAACAGCCGTTAAAAGGATCCTAAGATATCTAGTTCACACACCCAACCTAGGATTATGGTATCCAAAGGGGTCTAAGTTTAATCTCATCGGATACTCCGATGCGGATTACGCCGGATGTAAAATAGATAGAAAAAGCACCTCAGGAACCTGTCAATTTTTGGGTAGGTCCCTAGTATCATGGTCATCCAAGAAACAAAATTCCATCGCTCTCTCCACAGTAGAGGTGGAGTATGTCGCAGCCGGAAGTTGCTGTGCTCAACTTCTTTGGATGTGACAAACTTTAAGGGATTATGGACACAATATGAAGAACATTCCACTCCTTTGTGACAATGAGAGTGCTATTAAGATAGCCCACAATCCCGTTGAGCACTCTAGAACCAAACACATAGACATTCGGCATCACTTTTTAAGAGATCACTCTATAAAGGGGGACATAACTATCTCACACGTAAGAACTGAAAAACAACTAGCCGATATCTTTACCAAACCACTAGATGAAAAACGATTTTGTGAACTTCGAAATGAGCTGAATATATTAGACTCCAGGAATGTAAGTTGAAAAAAAAAATTGTGCAAATAGAAGTTCTCAAAATTCTTTTACAACCTTCAAAAATATGCATGATTGTGGAAACTTGTACCTCCTCTATTTTCATCTCATATTATTTTTGGCTACATTGTTATCACATAATTATGTGTTTGATATATATATATATATTTTCTTTTCTCCTTTTCTTTTCCTTTTTTCTTATTTCTTTTCTCTTTTCTCTTTTTCCTTTTTCTTTTTTCCTTTTTTTCTTTTCCCTTTTTTTCTCTTTTTTTCTTTTTTCCTTGTTCTCATATCTCTTCCTCTGTTTTACTTCATTGATATTGGGTTTCATGTCTAGCCGACCCCAACAGGCTTGGGATAAAGGCTTGGTTGTTGTTGTATATATATATATATATATATATATATATATATATATATATATATATATATATATATATATATATGTGGACCATATAGCAAGTACAAGTAAATTCACCAAGGCAAAATTCTGATATATAAGAATTTTTAGACTTTAAAAAGCCGGACTAGTCCGACCTAGTGGCTGGACAAGTCCGGGCATTCTAAAAGAAGTCCGAGGAGCAGCGGACAAGTCCACAACGGACTAGTCCGCCCGGAACAGGGACAAGTCCGGACTAGAGACTAGTCTAGACCTAGTGCGACACACTGGACTAGTCCGGACTGAGGACCGGACTAGTCCGGCCCCTGGAGACTTAACCTCCAAGGGTCGGGCTGCCCCCTCTCTCTCCCTCATTCACCTCCACTCCACCTCTCTCCTCCAAAACTCGCCCCCATTGGCGATTTTGGAGTTCTTCCTCAAATCCCTCGAAGGCATCATCGATTCAAGGCTTGTGGAGTGCGGGGAACTCTTCTCCGACCATCTCCGCTCCTTAACCGCGGATTTCATCGCATTCCTTCACTCCAATGTACTTTTTAACCTAGCCTTGATTTTTCACAAAAATTCCTATTCCTAGAACATATCTTGGGTACCTTAGGGCCTCTCTGAGTTTCCTATGCCATATCATTTCAAACCCCCCGTAGTATTGCACCTACTTTGACGAATTGATAAGCAAATCACATTAGTTAGGGTTTAAAACTGTACAGTCCGGACTAGTCCGGACTCCAACCGGACAAGTCCGGCCGGAGCGGACTAGTCCGGCTCCTGCCCGGACAAGTCCGGATGATACAGCCTTAACCTCTAACTTTGGGTTTGTAAACCAATTCAAATGCAGTACTCCATCAACTAAAAACTTCATTTCTCACCAGATCATGTCAGGATCCAACGACATCCATCTTCCAAATCCCGAAGCTGAAGCAGCTCGTCAAGCCGCTTATCGCGTGGCAGCCAAGGCAGAAGCAGTAGAGGCTGCTGCAAGGGAAGCTCGGACGAAGAAACGGTCTGACAGGGAAGCCAATCCTCCCAGTCCGTTGACCCTCTGAGGAGGAAGAGACTAGTCACTCTAAAGGACAAACAGCCTACCGAGCCACAAAAAACAACACAGGACGAAGGAAAAGGCAAAGCAGTCGATCCTTCCAGAAAGAAGGCTCTAGCCAACAGGGGACTCGTCATTCGTGACAACCCTAGACGGGGAAGGGAAAATCCCCCACAGGGACCTGTTGGGCCCCTTGAAAGGGCACCTCCCATGCACAACCCAAACCGTCAACCCAATTTGGTGAGTGCAACCTTCAAAGGGAAAGGAGCCGACAAGGCAAGAAGGTTCCGGGAGGAGGAGGTCTACAAGTATGAGAAGTCTACACCAGACCCTCGCTTCTGGTGTGACTTCCACTGTGACTACTACCGGCATGTCTATCTCCCAATGAAGACACCTGTAGTTGATGCTCAATGGGTGTACTGGCCATACATGGCCAACAAGAAACATCAAGCCTTTGATGCAGTAATCGAAGCAACAGAGCGGCATGGGATCAAAGACTTGATGGCTTTTCAATATGACTGGAACATTGAGGTCATAGTCCAGTTCTACACCACCTGTTACTTCCACACCTACGGAAACATGAAAATAACATGGATGACAAATGGTGTAGTATACTCGGTCCTCTATGATGAGTTTGCTCGCATCATAGGACTTGGGGAGCATTTGAACTATGAGATAATAGTTCACAATGAGAGAACTCTGGGAAAGGATGACTTGGACTTCATGTACCCCTCCTATCTCTCCTATGAAACATCCTCCACCCACAACATCAAACCCTTCTTTGGAGTGATGAACAGAGTTCTGAGGAAGACTCTAGCTCCAAAAGATGGAGATGCGGGGATGATACAGGGGTACCTCCGAAACCTATTGAAGCTACTCAATGAAGAAGAGAAATTCAATGTCTTTGACTACATCTACAACGACATCTTCAACATCTCCCACACCCCGAACAGATCCTGTGGCTATGCACCATACATCATGTGCATGATTGAAAAAGTCACAGGGCTAGAGTTTGCAAAGGATGTGAAGCACCGGAAGCTCCATCCTTAGATGCCGACTCCTCTTCTTGCCCTTCTGCATCCATGGGCAGGGGATCTACTGCAGCTCCATCCTCTTCTGCTGTACCATCCATTCCTCCGTCATCGAGTGGCTCCTCTAGTGGACTGCTCAAGATCTTCAAGGCCATATTCTCCTCATGCCGGAAGGTGGAAGTTCGCACGCAGTAGATGAAGCAACGCCAAGAGAAGTATCTCAAGGCCATGTGCGACAAGATGGAGATACCTATGTCTCCACCATCATCAGATGATGACGACGTGACAGAGTTTCCCACTCTCACGGGGGATGAGCTTGCCTATTTTGGATCCACCTCAGTTGCTCCTCCTACCTCCCACACCCATCACCAGGATGACGATGAAGAAGAGGATGAGGACGAAGAGACCCAGAGTGACCAAGATGAAGATCAAGATGATAGTGATTAGATTTTCTCCTTTTTCCTTCCCCCTTTTAGGTGCCTTGATGCCAAAGGGGAGAGAACAAGGGGGAGTATTATTCTAGTCATAGTCTAGTCTTGCTTATTATACTCATTTCATGATGGCTTGTAATAAACTATGCTACATTATGCCATGTTATGTTGCTTTTGTAATGACTATGTCACTTTATCTCTTCACATTATGCCGTAATGAAATCTGCTTGCTCATAAATGTTATATCTTTCTAAATGTGGTTACTGCTTATACTTAGTCCCACCATCACAACACATGTAAGCATAAAATTCCCCATAAACTCACTCTTGTGCATATTTTTCTCTCGTTCTTGATAATTCATTATGCACACATCTAGGGGGAGTAAATCTTTATGAAAACAATCTACTATATCTACTTTGCAAAAATCTTAATGAGTTGTCATCAATCACCAAAAAGGGGGAGATTGAAAGTTCATCTAGATAATCCCCGTGGTTTTGGTTGATTGATGACAATTAAGATGCTAATAAGTTTCTACTGAGTATGAGCACAGGTGTTTATCAAAGAAATGAATATGGGATCTCTCAAGAAGCAAAAGGAAAAGAAGAAGACTTGGAAGAATTGAAAATAGCATTTTCTATTAATCTTCACATTTTTTAGTTGTGTATAGGGTCTTCTCCTTTAGAGTGCTTAAGAATCACTAGAGAGCTCAAACGAAGGATAGAACGTTAGAATCACGAGATGAGGTAGTCATAGACATGAAGAAAAGGGAAGACCGGACTTGTCCAGACAAATGGCCGGACTAGTCCATTCAGAACCGGACTAATCCGATTTAGACCAGAGAAAGAGTTCCTGAGTCAGCTCGGACTAGTCTGATAAAGGCCGGACTAGTCCGTTGTTGTGTGAGTCTGAGCCGTTATGAGACTAAGTCTCAGAAGGCCGGACTAGTCTGCCTAAGAAGCCGGACTAGTCCGCTAAGCGGACTAAGCCGCTTAGGTTCGGAGAAGAAGTCTCTGAGTGTCATCGGACTAGTCCGCTCCACACGCCGGACTAGTCCGATCTTTTCCGACTAGTTCGAAATAGGACGGAACAAAGGTTCCTGTGTGAGCTCGGACTAGTCCGAGGTTGGCTGGACTAGTCCGGGGTATCATGACCGTTTGAATTCAACGGTCACTAAAACTTTATTTGGTAAGCCGTGACATGAGGGGTCCCTCAAGATCGGACTAGTCCGGGGTTGGGACCGGACTAGTCCGTACTTTAGTTGGTAACGGCTAAATGCCGGGATTTCTATAAAAGGAGACCCCCCGGCTAAGAATCAAAAGCACATGAAACCAAGCGTTGAAAACTTATTCCTAGAGCTCTCCTAAGCCTCTTTCCTTACCTTCTAGACCTCTAAGATTGGATCTTAAGGGGTTAGCGGTTTTTTATGAGAGGAAAGACGTGGTGACCGACGTTTGAGCTCTCGGTTTGATTCCTTTGCACTCTAACTGTTATTTTGAGTTCTCAACAGTTGTACTTTGAATTCTAGAACTTCTTGGTTGGTGTAGGGAGCCTCAAAGTGTGAGTAGCCCCTAAGAGCATTGTATTCACATTCGATTGATAGTGAGAAATCCCGGGCTTGATCTTAGTGATCGCTCGGTGAGGGAAGGGTCAGAAAAGACCCGGTCCTTGGTGGACTCCTAAACGAGGACGTAGGTTCCTGTGTGGAATCAAACCTCGGGATAATTCGGGTCTCTTGTCTTCTCTACTATCTTACTTGCTCAATAGAATTACTTGTTAAACTTTCATTGTGTTATTTTCCGCAAATTGTTCTATTATTTTGCAATCTGATTATTCTTAACAAATTTGTGACATCATTTGATTACCACATATCTTCAGCTCAAACAAACTTAACAGAAAACCTAAAACACAAAGTAGGCTTAGACCGGACTAATTCGATCTCACACCGGACTAGTCCGGCCCACTTTGGTTTTATCCGCTCTTTATTTTAATTTCAGGTTTTATTAGCCTATTCACCCCCCCTCTAGGCAACTTTCAGACAATTTTGTCATCGTCTTCATAGACGACATACTGATCTACTCAAAAAGTCAGGAGGAGCATGTCGAACATCTCATCATAGTACTGGGAAGGTTAAGGCCACACCAGTTGTATGCCAAATTTAGCAAGTGTGAATTTTGGCTGCAGCAGGTCGCTTTCCTCGGACACATCATAAAGGTCAAGGGAGTGGCAGTGGACCCAGCTAAAGTTGAGGCAGTCACCGACTGGAAGCAGCCCACTAGTGTAACGGAATTATGCAGCTTCCTTGGACTAGCCGGGTATTACCGGAGGTTCACAGAAGGGTTCTCCAAAGTTGCAAGACCCATGACTGAGTTGACAAAGAAGGTCGAGAAATTTGAGTGGACTCCCGCCTGCGAGAACAGCTTCAGGGAATTAAAGAAGAGGTTGACCGCAGCCCCAGTACTGATCTTACCAGATATACACAAAGGTTTTGTTGTATACTGCGATGCCTCCCGACAAGGACTCGGGTGCGTGCAGATGCAGGACGACTGAGTCGTCGCCTATGCGTCCAGTCAATTGAAAGTCCATGAGAAGAACTACCCAACCCATGACTTGGAGTTGGCAGCTGTAGTGCAAACACAAAAGATCTGGAGACACTACCTGATCGGAAACAAGTGTCAGATATTTACGGACCACAAGAGCCTGAAATACATATTCACCATGTTGGAACTAAACCTGAGGCAACGAAGGTGGTTGGAACTAATAAAGGAGTACAACCTGGAAGTACAGTATCACCCTGGAAAAGCTAACGTGGTAGCCGACGCACTGAGCCAGAAGGCTCACTGTAACGCTATAGGGGCTGTTACTCGCCAACCAAGCCTAAAAGCGGAGATGCGGAAGTTGAACCTGCACATAGAACCCAACGGGTACCTGGGCACCATGTGCCTACAACCCACTTTGGAGGACCAAATTCGACAAGCCCAGCAGAAGGATCCGGAAACCAGTACGCTAAAGGCTAAGATAGGGCTAGGCAAAGCCCCTAGGTTTCGAGTGGACAAACACGAAACCTACGAGAACCAGCTATGTGTGCCGAAAGTGAATGGGCTAAGACGACTCTTAATGGATGAGGCCCACAAATCAGCATATTTCATCCACCCGAGAACTACCAAGATCTACTATGACCTAAAACAAAAGTACCGGTGGGTAGCTATGAAAAGAGAAATAGCAGAGTTCGTCGCCCATTGCGACGTCTACCGTCGAGTAAAGGCCGAACATCAGAGGCCAGCAGGGTTGCTACAATAACTAACGATACCGGTGTGGAAATGGGATGAGATCACCATGGACTTCATAACTGGGTTACCCTGGATGAAAAAGGGGAACAACTTTGTATGGATCATAGTAGACCGTCTGACAAACGTGGCCCATTTTATACTGGTTAAGACAACCCACCGGGTAGACCAACTAGCACAAGTATACATCGACCACATACTCCGACTGCATGGAGTACCGAGCCGGATAGTGTTGGATTGTGGCTCCCAGTTCACGGCGCACTTCTATAAGAGTTTGCATGTGCTTTTGTGGACCAAATTGGATTACAGTTCTGCCTACCACCCGCAGACAGACAGTCAGATTGAATGGGTGAACCAGATATTAGAAGACATGCTAAGCGCATGTGCTCTAACATATGGAGAGGACTGGGAAAAAAGGTTTGTCATTTGCGAAATTCACCTATAACAACGGCTATCAGGCAGCCTGCAGATGTCACCTTTCGAGGCATTGTACAGAAGAAAGTGCTGAAAACCACTGATGTGGTCAGAGGTTGGAGAACGCTCGTATTTTGGCCCTGCCAAAATTAAGGATGCAAAGGAACGTGATGAGTGCTTTAGGCCCGATCTTCCGAAAGGTAGGTCGATTGAGGTGGAGAACTCGATGTTGATGATCCGTGGCACTCGAGCAGTTCGAACACCCCTGCAACCACTACACCACTTCTCCGTTGGTTATCAACCGTGCAGCACACGCTTTACCTCGCCAAGAAGGCTAATCCCTGCAGGTGCAACCGAGAACACGAGCAAGAACGTAGAAGACGTGATCTGAAAGTCACGAAGTTGGGGTTTCACAAAAACCGTAGAACGACGGATGTTTATCTAAGCAAAACCCACCGAATATGGGCGGCGACTGCAGTATTTAAAGTCTAGGGTTCGTCCATAAGACCCTTAGACGCGTCCCTAATGGACTCATACGAGATACAAGGCCCAAAAGCCCAATACGGTGGTGCAACACCGGACAGAACTCTGAATTTGACTTGTTTCGACATCTCCCAACGACTCCTGGTGAATTTTAATTTGGGACCAGAACCATTGGAAAGTTTATCTTCTCATCTTTCCATGCATATGTAGAATGTCGAAAACGGAGTCCGTATGCATCCTAAGCGTCCATTTTAAGATGGACTGCTCCTGGACTCCTAGTTGAACTCAAGTCCGAGTTGGTGACTGTTTCCATCAACTTGTGGACGTCCCATCTGGTTCTCCACATCCCCAAATCCTCCTCCCTTTACTTGTTGATCATGTCCATGGTTCCTAATAACAATTAAGTCATTCAATAGCAATCCATTCTCAAAATCACATGGGTAGGAAGTTAGGAACGAGTTCACCTGCTGATTTAGTAACCGTGCTCGTGCTCTTGTGATTGGTCCTTGTATATCAATATGAGTATCCACTGTTGTGATGTCCTCATCATCCTCCCCCTCTTGAATCAGAGTCGTCCTCGACTCAAGATCATCTTCTTCCCCCAAGTATGGTCGTAAATTTGAAATGTTAAATGTGGGACTAACCCCAAAATTGGGGGGCAACTCAAGCTTATATGCATTGTCATTGATCTTTTCAACAATCTTAAAAGGACCAGCAGCTCATGGCATAAGTTTAGATTTTTCTCAAGTGAGGGAATCGTTCTTTTCTCAAATGTAGCCATACCAAATCCCCTGGTTCAAGTTTTACTTCTTTTCTACCTTTACTACTAGAAATTCTATACTTCTCATTCACCCTCTCAATATTTTTCTCTGTAGTTTCATGCATCTTAATAATGAATTCAGATCATTGTGTAGCATCCAAATTTATAGTTTCAGAAGGAGGCAAAGGTAATAAATCAATAGGAGCACGGGGATTGATACCATAAACTACCTGGAATGGGCTTACCTTTGTAGTAGAGTGAACTGACCTGTTGTAAGCAAATTCTATATGTGGTAAACAATCCTCCCAACCCTTTAAATTTGTTTTTAAAACAGCCCGCAACATAGTGGATAGAGTAAGATTTACTATCTCAGTTTGTCCATCGGTTTGTGGGTGACATGTGGTTGAAAACAGCAGCTTGGTTCCCAAGTTATACCTCAAAGTTCTCCAAAAATGACTTAAAAATTTTGCATCACGATCGGAAACAATGGTATTTGGTACATCATGTAAACGAATAATTTCCGTCATAAACAAATCAGCAATGTGTGAGGCATTATCATTCTTATGACAAGGTATAAAATGTGCCATTTTGGAGAAACGATCAGCAACCACAAAAATACTATCCCTCCCCCTCTTAGTCCTAGTCAATCCCAAAACAAAATCCATGGAAATATCCTGCCAAGGTACACTAGGAACAGGAAGAGGCATATAAAGACCATGTGGGTTAAGTCGAGACTTAGCTTTATTGCATGTAGTACATCATGACACGTAGCGCTCGACATCACGTCTCATCTTTGGCCAAAAGAAGTGTGTGGCCAGCACGTCCTCCATTTTCTTCACTCCAAAATGTCCCATCAAACCTCCTCCATGTGCTTCCTGCAAAAGTAATAGGCGAACGAAACTAGCAGGATCACATAGCTTGTTAGCACGATAGAGGAGGCCCTCCCGTAGTACATATTTATTCCATGTTCTTCCTTCTCTACAATTTTCAAAGGCATCTTTGAAGTCCAAATCAGTAGGATATAATCCTTTTATTGTTTCTAAACCAAATATTTTATGATCAAGTTGGGACAGCATGGTGTAACGTCTAGATAATGAATTTGCAATAACATTCTCCTTCCCTTTCTTATGCTTAATAATGTATGGAAATGATTCTATGAACTCAATCCATTTAGCATGTCGTTTATTCAGATTGTTTTGGCACTTAAGATACTTCAAAGATTCATGATCGGAATGTATGACGAACTCCTTAGACCAAAGGTAATGTTGCCAAGTTTGTAGAACTCACACTAAAGCATACAATTCCTTATCATAAGTAGAATAATTCAGAGAAGGACCATGCAATTTTTCACTAAAGAATGCAACGGGTTTACCTCCTTGTATGAGAACACCTCCAATACCAATGCCGCTTGCATCACATTCTAGCTCAAATTTCTTGTCAAAATCAGGAAGTTGTAGCAATGATGCTTGTGTAATCTTTGACTTGAGAACATCAAAAGCTTGTTGCTGCTGTTCGCCCCATCAAAACTGCACTCCCTTCTTCATCAGTTCATGGAGAGGTGCTGCAATGGTGCTGAAATCCCGCACAAAGCGTCGATAAAAACCTGCAAGACCAAGAAAACTACGCACTTGCGTGACGGTCGATGGAGTTGGCTAGCTAGTGATCGCCACAATTTTTGCCTCATCCATCTCAATTTCCTGCGATGAAACCACATATCCAAGAAACGAAACTCGATTGGTGCAAAAGACGCACTTTTTGAGGTTACCAAACAAACGTGCATCTCTCAAGACACTGAAAACAGCACGTAGAAAGTTTATCTTCTCATCTTTCCATGCATATGTAGAACGTCGAAAACGGAGTCCTTATGCATCCTGGGCGTCCGTTTTAAGATGGACTGCTCCTGGACTCCGAGTTGAACTCGAGTACGAGTTGGTGACCGTTTCCATCAACTTGTGGACGTCCCATCTGTAAAGGTCCCAAAAAAATGTGAATACAAATAGACTCTTGTTTGCAAAAGTTGGTTTCATATGTATGAAATTTGGGACTTGTTAAAACTTTTCCCACATGTGATAACCCACATGAGGGCTTTCTTCACACAAGTTCAATTGTTTGTTTGAAAACATGGAACCCAAAAAGGGGTCAAAAACCAAGATGGGAAGTCCCAGAAGTGTGGGAATGTTAAAAATCAGACTTGGAACAAACTTGTTCAACTAAAAAAAATTCACATGAAAGCACACTATGAATTTCAAAACTGTTGTGCTACAAATCTCATTTGCAGCAGCCAAATTAATAATCAGATTTCATATTTGAATTCCTTGGGTCCAAATTAGTGGGTGTGCAAAGTTTCATGATTTATGGAAATGATTTGCAACCCATTTTTCAAAATGGACTTTATATAACAAAGAATTCAATTGCATAATTGAATTTGGATGAAAGTTGCCCAAATATCCAAATGCACCTCAGATTTGAACTCCCACAATTTGATTTCACAATTTGCGAATTTCGGGACATATTTTGGAGAGGGATAAGGAGGGACTGAACTGTGGGACCCACCTATCATTGAGGGGGGAGAGTTTTGCAAAAGATCTCACAGTGTTGGGTCTCTGTTTGCTCACCTCCCACGCGAAGCAATCGGCAGGCCGGCGTTCTCGCCGCGCGACACCAAGTCACACAGGGAACCGACGTTCCTCTGCCATACAGGTGCTGGCGAGCTGCTCCTTCCAGTTCTCATCCCCTCGGCCACGCCCTTATCGCTCACAGAACAAAAGCCGAGGCCCTCTTCTCTCCCTCGCACCGAGAGACAGAAACCCGGTCGCTCTTCTTCGATCACTCGGGAACCCGGGCAGTTCAAGTGAGCAGCGCCTCTGAGCAGAAAAACCGTACCACCATACCTCCCATGACATCCTCGAGCCATCACCGAGCGAGTCGTGCTCTCTGCACCGAGAACGGCGAGTTTCCGCAGCGGCCGCCATAGAACCGAGAGCAAGTGCTCTCGTGGACAGCCTCAACCGCGGCTTGTCACGGCCTGGCTAGGCCACTTCTGGACGCGCACGACGTCCATGCAGCTCACCCCCGAAGCTCAGGATCAACTACGGATCATCGGCAGGGAATTTCGAGATTTTCTCCCGATCGGTGCAAACCGACCTTCCGGTATGTTTCCGTGAAACTCCCGGTTGATTGTTGTTTAGATAGCAAGAAACTTCACACACGAGGGCTAGACTTGAGAACGCACTGGTTTGCTTTTGAAACCTAGCAAGAAACACACCCTGCACGGCGTAATTTTGATCTTTTGGCGGCTATGGCGAGACGGCTCGGGCTCACGGTGAACCCTAGTTTGGAGCCATTCCAGAACCCATGTGCGGCCATGCCTAGCTTCTTCAACCTTCACTGGTGCTGTAGGGCCTTTCCAGGGAGCCTTTGGTGGGCTAGCTCATCGGGGCGACACCGCCGAACTTCATCCGAGCCGTTGCGCCATCGCGGGCTAGTTTGGGGGCCCTGCCAGCTCGGGAAAACCACACCAACGTGTTCCTCACATTGATTTAGGGGCTAGCGGCGAGTTTGAGCATTTGAGATGGCTAGACGACTGATGTCATAGGATGTCCGGTGAACTCCGGCGGCGTGGGAGCGCGGGAGCGCAAGGTTGGAGACGACCTCACCCGGCCCGCGTGTCAGTGGCTCTAAGGGGGGAGGCCTGATCCTCTGTAACACCGGATCGTTTGTGTCAACGCGGAAAAGAAATCTGTGGCCCGTGTGTCACCGGTTCCAGGGAGTGACACGTGGCCCACTGGACCCACAGTCAGTTTTAAACTTTTCCCGGATTTATACGAATCCTAGATTTTCCCCAAACTTTAGAAGTGCATAACTTTTGCTAGGAACCTACAAATTTAGTGATTCAAATTGGGTTAGGTTCAGATTGTCAAACTCTATCCAAATATGCAACCCAATTTGTATGAAAGTCTTTATTTAATTCTGGAAAATTCTTTAAAGCTTTTCAGCAAAAGAATTTTGGAGGGAGTTTGGTTTATCCAAAAATCCTCAAATTTGCCAGATTATTCTTTAGGGGGTTATTAGACTCCTGTAAAAGTTTCAGCTCATTTGGAGTTGATTTGATCAGGGTAATTCAGATTGTAAGTTGCTGTGTTCAATTGAATACAGAAACATTTTCAGAGAATTTCCAAAACATGGAAATTCAGTTCCGGGAAATCCTTAGCCCCAAAAATCCTAGGAAAATTCATGCAGACTCTATGAACTATAATTGAAATTATAGTCCACTAAGTTTCACATGAACATGGGTGTTACCTCATAATTAATTCATCCTTGTTTAAATACTTAGAGAATTATTCTGAATAAATCACTCAATGAAAAGTGCAAATTTTTGGTCCAGATGACTTTCTTGTGACAAGGAACTCACATGAAAAATTTCAGCTCCGTTGGAGCTCTGGATTACCACTGTCATGTGCAACCTCTTAAGGTGATCAACACTTAAGTGGGAGAAGCACTCAACATTTGATCATAGTGTTTAAACCCAACCCAAACCACTAGCACCATTGTCATTTTAAATTCATAAACAGGGTTCCAGTTTTTAAACTGTCATTAGATGTTATTAGCAAAAGCTTTTCAATTAAATACATATGCATGATCATATCGTGTAGCACAAACGTGAAGAAGTGAGGAGGAATTGAAGATCAAGGAGGGAGGAAAACAAGTGATCAAGCTCCAAGTGATCTTCACTAACTGATTGTAATATTAGTCACCTGCAAAAAAGGCAAGCCCCAGTTTGCATTTAAACAGTTTTATAAAGTATTTCCATTTTTAGAGATCATAGTTTTGAATCGTTTGATTGCATTACGTCTAGTTGATATTGAAACCCCACTTGCATAACCAGAAATACCTAAGAGAGAAAGGGTAGAATAGCACCTCCTCGAGTGGATTTGGCTACGCTAAATGTTAGTAGGAAAGGTTCAGTAGAAGTCGAGTAGTTCGAATCTACTCGCGAGTTTAGGGCTGGTTCACTTGGAACGGGTTAAAAATTGGAAATAAAGAGGAAAGTTCACAAATAAAAAATGGAGACAGGGCAGGGAGGTTTAGAGAAGCAGGTTGCGGACTGTGCGTGCATAGCCCTGCCTGTGTCGGTTAAGGCCCGTCCGTGCTTGGCCCTGTTGGACAAGTTTGAGTTGTGTACCGTGCGCATACTGGCTATATGGGACCCAAGAAACCGATGTACCTTGGGAGATCCATAGTGGAACTTTTCCAACTGCCTTAGGCTTTTGGTGTCAGGGTAGCAAGAGGTAACTCGTTTAAGAACATACCACTGCGGGTATGTACCTTGAGGGAGCTTGCGTACTCGGGGCAGTTGGACTGTGTCCAATGTGGAAGATCTTGGGAAAGGTGGCCGCGTACAACGTCAGTCGAGGTTGCTGCCGGCAACTCGGAGTACGGGTGTACGTGTCGTGTAGTCCGGGCGTGTACTGATTCGAATCACCATCGCTCGCGGTCATATAAGCATACTTGCCCACTGCGTCTTGACATAGTAACAACTGGAACTGGTTATCTTTTGAACTTGATAAGACTGTGACCTAACTTGTATTGCAACCATGACTGATTTAGAGATAGGCTCATTAAACTTTACATTGACTTTGTGCAAGGAGCATCGCAACAAAGCGTTTCTTGTTTGATTGTGGAGTTGCGATGCTTTTCGGCTCAAGGTCTGCACAATGAGGCCTAAAATTTGAAAGTTAAGGATCAACTCTAGGCGAGTCCTTTATGCAAATATAGCTAACCCAATTGCAACCGTCGTGCATGTAGAGTTTCTTGTTTAGGAGAGACGGATCAGTCTTGCTGAGCCTATGTAAGTGGTTTTGCAGGTTAACATCGATGCTAAGATGAAGGTTGTCCGGTGAGATTCGGAGACCTCCGAGTCATGTAACACATGGAGAACCCAGCCACTGCTGTTGTCTTCGTGTTGCTAGCGAGAGGAGTCCACGGGCTGGACTTCACCTCGAGTGCTCTTAGTTATTAAAGTGAGTTGTTATAGACTTCCGCTGTAGCTATTTGATGTAAATTATTTACAAACAAAAATTTGTAAGCTTCCACTATTGTTTTAAGTAATACATTGTTCCTTGTATGTGTGCTGTTGGGTGCCGCGCAAACTTGTTTAGGAGAGACGGATCAGTCTTGCTGAGCCTATATAAGTGGTTTTTCACGTTAACATCGATGCTAAGATGAAGGTTGTCCGGTGAGACTCGGAGACTTCCGAGTCATGTAACACATGGAGAACCCAGCCGCTGCTGTTGTCTTCGTGTTGCTAGCGAGAGGAGTCCACGGGCTGGACTTGACCTCGAGTGCTCTTAGTTATTCGACGTGAGTTGTTATAGACGTCCGCTGTAGCTATTTGATGTAAATTATTTACAAAGAAAAATTTGTAAGCTTCCACTATTGTTTTATGTAATACATTGTTCCTTGTATGTGTGTTGTTAGGTGCCGCACAACACGGCACCACCCAATGCGATTACCGGGCGAGTGACCCATCCCCGTGAGTAAACGGGCGGCGTCGGGCCGTCTCAGCGTGGTATCAGAGCTGTGACAAGTGGTATCATGAGCTGAGCCCTGTCTCAGTCGGTATCGCGCCGTCTTAGTTGGTATCAGAGCTGTGACAAGTGGTATCATGAGCTGAGCCCTGTCTCAGTCGGTATCGTGCCCGTCTCAGTTGGTATCAGAGCCGCATTGGTAATAGCGCACAGAATAAGGAAGGTATTACGATAAAAATTTAGGTTACGGTGAGAATACGGTACTAGGCCCACATAAGGATTACTATTAGCTTCATATGAAGGTGGCAAACTAACTTATTTGTTATGTCGGAAAATCGTGCATCTCGGGATGATTTATGTCTTGGGGGGTGCACGTAAGCGCTGTCCACCAGTGTGCACAAGCTGAAGGGTGGAGCCCCACGGGTGGCAGGTAACCCAATCCGCTTTGGTATCCTCTACGACTCTTCATGTCGCTTGGGGTACTCGAGCAATGCCCTTCTCTGGTGTGCTACGGGCAAGTTTCAGAAACCCCGTCACATGGTTAGTAACGTGAACACGTAGCTCAAGGCGTATTTGGCTTGAGAACACCTGTGCGAGTGATGACGGACGGGTGTAAGAATTGTATGGATACCAAGTTCGGTGTGCAGCTGGACCTGGCGATTGTGTGTGACTTATACAGGATTAACCATGAAACCGTAGTACGAATAGAACACGTTTGCGAGTGACCGTTTTAGTGCCACCTAAGATACGTTATGCCGGTATAATCTGGTTAGGATTTTCTTTTTGTGAGGCTACGTAGTACCGACATACTTCTTACGGTGCTTCAACGCCGTACTAAACTTAATAACCCATGTCCTTTGAAGAAATGACTCATAAACTAACTTTCAACTAAAAATGGAAGTTTGAAACAAATATTAGTTATTGAACTCTTATTTTGAGCTAAGATTCAAATGAGAGGAAGACTAGACTTCAAAGATTTCAAAAAACAGGATGCTCTGTTTTTGGCAGGAATTCTTGCTGAACTTTAACAGAGCATAACTCTGAGTACCTTGAC
Organism: Neostapfia colusana; assembly: GCA_030760725.1. Classification (NCBI taxonomy): domain Eukaryota; kingdom Viridiplantae; phylum Streptophyta; class Magnoliopsida; order Poales; family Poaceae; genus Neostapfia; species Neostapfia colusana. The sequence continues at coordinate 54,756,919 of JASWHV010000014.1, read as the reverse complement.
CCATTCAAGATGTATGATACTGTTCTGGAAATAATTTCAAGTGATCTACAACTTCTTTGTAGACCTCCAGAGCAAAATCACACGTTAAATTGGTAGAAAGTTCAGAGGAAGGTAAAGTGTCCAGAACCAGGACAGCAGCAAAACCTCTCTGGACCTTTCTGTTTTTAAGCCATAACCTTCTGTAGAAAAATCCTTAAGAAGCCTATGATACACCGTTGGAAAGGTTATTAATTTTGCAACATTTTTGTAGTTCAAAGTTTGTTCAGAATTTTATTGTATTTGCATATACAACTGTGATAAAATCAGCCACATACAAAGGTGATGCTGGCAAATTTTATCCAGGAATTCTGTCAACTTTGGAAAATCATAACTTTTAATCCAAAGATGATCTGGAGGCATATGAGTACTCATTGGAAAGATGCTGAAGTTGAATTTAACTTTGGTATGCGACTTGAGTTATGAAAATGCACTTAACTAGATCAAAATGTGTAGATAGTGCATAAAGGTCTGTTCTGTACAGATAGGCTGGATAGCTATGCCTACTAAATAGTTGTGTAAACATGAATTTTGTTACTGCTTTTATAAAGTTTTGACATATTCATGTTTTTCATTAGTCTCACATACTGCTGAGTTCTTGTTTAACTCTTCTCAAATACATTGTTGCAGTATGGTTCGTACTCGCTCAAGGAGTAGGGCCGGGAGTTCTCATCGAGGCGGTCATGCTTCTATTCCACCGTCGGAACCACCATCCACGGGATGGATGGATCTTATGACTCGAGTCGTAGAGTCTAACCAAGAGAACACTAGGCTACTCCAAGAAGCAATGCAAGAACACAGAAGCTTACTCCAAACTTTGGTACAGCAAGGTGTACTCCAGAACATGCAACAAGTCGTTCCACCTCGGAACACTTATCTGGATTTCTTGGCGACTCAACCGCCAATCTTTACGGAAGCTACCGAACCTGTAGAAGCAGATCAGTGGCTTCGTGTCATGTAGTCCAAATTCGGAGTATTCGAGTGTGATGAATACCAGAAGACCAAGTTTGCCACTCAGCAACTCCATGGAGCTGCCAGAAACTGGTGGGTTGATCATCTTGCCACCATTCCGGAGGACCATCAAGTGCCATGGAGTGAGTTTTGTGAAGCCTTTCATACTCGTCGCATACCAATAGGTATTGTCAAGACAAAGCGGGAGGAATTTTTGGGCTTGAAGCAAGGGGACATGAGTGTCCTCGAGTATGTCAGAAGATTTAACCTTTTGGCCCAATATGCTCCCGAATATGTGGCGAAAGAGGAGGCACGGTGTGACTTATTATTCCATGGCCTGAGTGCCATATTACAGGAGAAGTTGGCCGTGCACAATTACGTAGTTTCACCGACATGGTCGATGCGGCTTTCATCCAAGAGAAGCCGACACTTGAGTGGCAAGATGAGAAGAGAAAGATGAGTGAGATCGAGCAGGCCAGCACAAGTTATGTACCTCAGAAGTACCGTTTGGTGTATCAAACGCCACCTGGTGAAAGATTGAGGCCACCTGTACGATCAACTCCTCAGAGATTGATTGCGTGTCAAGTTCTACAACTTGCACCACCTCCACAGCCGCAGCATCAGACGGTGGTTTGTATTCCATCACTGCAGCCATATGTATCTAGCATCCAACCGTAAGTCAACGAAGAACCGGAAAGACATCCGTGTTTCACTTGTAGGAGTATGGGCCATTATGCTAGGCATTGTCCGGAGGGAACTATAGGCTGCGGGTCATCATATTTACAACAATACGACCCGTACCTCAATCTGCAGACAGGAGGGCAGATAAGGGGCAACATTCACTATACTGTGATTGATGATATTCCGGAAGGAGAAGCCGCTTTAGCAGGGATGTTTTCTCTGAATCAGTTACCAGTTTTAATTCTTTTTGATTCCGGTGCCACACACAACTTCATTAGTAAATCTTTTGTGGCTCAACATCAGCTCCAAACAGTTTATACAAAGGGGCAATACCTCATATCTTCGCCCGGGGGCAGCAGTACCGCAAGCATGGTTGTCTCCCGAGCACCTCTTTGTTTGGGGGGTAGAATATATCCTACGACTCTCATTATTCTTGAGGGTCTGAAGATCGACATCATTTTGGGGATGTCGTGGTTGAATTACCATAGAGCAGTTCTTAACATCAGCTCTAGGACCGTTGAGCTCAACCCCCCACAGCACGGTCTTCATATATTAATTCTGGGCGCCGGACGGCAACAGATTGCAACAGTGAACCACACAGAAGCTTTTAAGATAGAGGACATTCCGATGGTACGTGAGTATCCGGATGTGCTTCCCCATGATTTATGGGGCATGCCGCCCGAGCGAGACGTTGAGTTCAAGATTGAACTTATACCGGGAACAATACTGATATCACGAAGGCCGTACAAAATGGCACCTAATGAACTGGCAGAATTGAAGACACAACTAAATGACCTAATGAGCAAGGGCTTTATACAACCGAGTTCATCACCTTGGGGTTGTTCAGCATTGTTTGTCAAGAAGAAGGATAAAACACTACGGCTTTGTGTTGATTATCGTCCTTCGAACGTCGTTACCATCAAGAACAAGTATCCACTACCTGGCATTGATATGCTCTTCGATCAATTAGTGGGTGCGAAGGTATTTTTGAAGATGGATCTTCGGTCCGGATATCATCAGATTAAAATCCGGGCAGAAGATATTCCGAAGACGGCATTCTCAACAAGATACGGGCTGTATGAGTATCTCGTTATGTCTTTTGGTTTGACCAACGCCCCGGCACACTTTATGTACCTGATGAATTCAGTGTTCATGCCGGAATTGGATAAATTCGTCGTCGTCTTCATCGATGATATCTTGGTGTACTCCAAGTCAGAGGAAGAACATGTTGAACATCTGCATATTGTGCTACAAAGATTGCGAGATCATCAGCTCTATGCAAAATTCAGCAAGTGTGAATTCTGGATTAATCAAGTACCTTTTCTCGGACACATTATTTCAGCGGAGGGCATCGCAGTAGATCCGAGTAAGATTATCCAAGTACAGAAATGGGAGTCATCAAAGTCAGTGCATGAAATCCGAAGCTTCCTCGGTTTAGTGGGTTATTACCGGAGGTTCATTCCGGGTTTCTCCAAGATCGCTAAACCGATGACGGAATTATTAAAGAAGAATACCAGATTTGTATGGGGTTCTGCGTGTGAACAAGCTTTCAAGACCCTAGTGAAGCATCTCACAACAGCCCCAGTTCTTGCTCAGCCGGATATGATGAAGCCATTCGACGTGTATTGCGATACATCTGGCATCGTTCTTGGCTGTGTGCTGATGCAAGATAGACAAGTGGTCGCTTATGGATCTCGTCAACTCAGAAATCACGAGCAGCATTATCCAACTCATGATCTTGAGTTAGCTTCCGTGGTCCTTGCTTTGAAGATGTGGAGGCATTACTTGCTCAGAAATCTTGTACACCTCTACACCGACCACAAGAGCTTGAAGTACATCTTCACTCAGAATTGAACATGAGGCAACGAAGATGGATAGAGCTCATTAAAGACTATGAACTTGAGATTCATTATCATCCAGGAAAGGCGAATGTGGCCGCCGATGCGCTCAGTCGTAAGGCGCATATCCATCACCTAGCTATTGCTGAAATGGATGATGAAGAACCAAGCCTCCGTGTCATCCCGTATGGAGCTCTCTATAATCTCGCTCTCATTCCTACCATCCGAGAGGAGATCCTTGAATCTCAATGAAAAGACAAGGGTATGTTTCACATACGGCGAAGGATGGACAACGAAGAAATGAAGTGCTTCCGGAAGGACGATGAAGATACTTTGTGGTTCAACGACCGGATTTTAGTACCCCAGGATATGAGACTACGAAAGAAAATTTGGGATGAAGCTTATTTGTCCAAGTTTTCCATTCATCCTGGCAGTAATAAAATGTACCAAGATCTCCGGAAGAAGTTTTGGTGGACACGTATGAAACGTGAAGTTGCAAAGTACGTTTCAGAATGCGATACGTGCCGAAGGGTTAAGGGCGACCATGTGAAGACGTCGGGCCTGTTGCAGCCATTGCATGTACCGGCATGGAAGTGGGAAGACTTGAGTATGGACTTCATCGTCGGGTTGCCGATGACCTCCCACAACCATGATTCGATTTGGGTAATCGTGGACCGGTTAACCAAATCAGCACATTTCCTCCCTGTGCATACAAGATATAACGCAAAGCAGTATGTGGAGCTGTACATAGCACGGACCTTGTGCTTACATAGAGTTCCCCGTACCATTGTGTCAAATAGAGGATCGCTGTTCGTAGCCCGTTTCTGGGAACAGCTACACGCATCCTTGGGGACCAAACTGATTCGAAGCTCTGCGTATCACCCTCAAACCGATGGGCAAACTGAGAGGTTGAATCAAATACTGGAAGATATGCTAAGAGCATGTGCCATCCACCACGGTAAGAGCTGGGATGATCACTTACCGCTGGCGGAGTTCTCGTACAACAACGGATATCAGACGAGCATCAAAATGGCACCATATGAAGCTCTATACGGCCTGAAGTGCCGTACACCATTAAATTGGTGCGAATCCAGTGAACGAGTAACATTTGGGGTTGATCTTGTCAATGAAGCCAAAGAGAGGGTTCGGGTGATACAAGAGAACCTCAAAGCTGCCCAATCTCGTCAAGGGAGCTACGCGGACCAAAGACGTCGACCACTGCATTTCGATGTCGGAGAGCACGTGTATCTTCGTGTGTCTCCGATGAAAGGGATTCATCTGTTCGGTGTCAAGGGGAAACTTGCTCCCTGATTCATCGATCCGTTTGCTATAACAGAGAGGTGCGGAACTGTAGCCTACCAGCTGAAACTACCGGCAAGCCTTGCCGGTATTCACGACATATTTCACGTGTCCCAGCTGCGGAAATGTCTCAAATTTACGCTGCCATCCGCACCGAAGACATCGACGAGTTGAAGCCGGATCTCACCTATGTCAAGTAACCTATTAAGATTATCGACGAGAAGACCCAGATCACCCGAAACCGGACTTTGAGATTTTACAAAGTCCTGTGGAGTAATCATACCCCGGAAGAAGCGACGTGGGAGACCGAAGATTACATCCACAAGAACTATCCAGAACTTTTGTCATAAACTTTGTAAATACCTCCCGTCTCGTTCTTCTTTTGTAATCTCGGGACGAGATTCCTTTTAAGGGGGGAGGAATGTAAAGGTCCCAAAAAAATGTGAATACAAAGAGACTCTTGTTTGCAAAAGTTGGTTTCATATGTATGAAATTTGGGACTTGTTAAAACTTTTCCCACATGTGTTAACCCACATGAGGGCTTTCTTCACACAAGTTCAATTGTTTGTTTGAAAACTTGGAACCCAAAAAGGGGTCAAAAAACAAGATGGGAAGTCCCATAAGTGTGGGAAAGTTAAAAATCAGATTTGGAACAAACTTGTTCAACTAAAAAAATTCACAAGAGAGCACACTATGAATTTCAAAACTGTTGTGCTACAAATCTCATTTGCAGCAGCCAAATTAATAATCAGATTTCATATTTGAATTCCTTGGGTCCAAATTAGTGGGTGTGCAAAGTTTCATGATTTATGGAAATGATTTGCAACCCATTTTTCAAAATGGACTTTATATAACAAAGAATTCAAATGCATAATTGAATTTGGATGAAACTTGCCCAAATATCCAAATGCACCTCAGATTTGAACTCCCACAATTTGATTTCACAATTTGCAAATTCTGGGAGATATTTTGGAGAGGGATAAGAAGGGACTGAACTGTGGGACCCACCTGTCATTGAGGGGGAGAGTTTTGCAAAAGATCTCACAGTGTTGGGTCTCTGTTTGCTCACCTCGCACGCGAAGCAATCGGCAGGCCGGCGTTCTCACCGTGCGACACCGAGTCACACAGGGAAGCGACGTTCCTCTGCCATACAGGTGCTGACGAGCTGCTCCTTCCGGTTCTCATCCCCTCGGCCACGCCCTTATCGCTCACAGAACAAAAGCCGAGGCCCTCTTCTCTCCCTCGCACCGAGAGACCGAAACCCGGTCGCTCTTCTTCGATCACTCGGGAACCCGGGCAGTTCAAGTGAGCAGCGCCTCTGAGCAGAAAAACCGTACCACCATACCTCCCACGACATCCTCGAGCCATCACCGAGCGAGTCGTGCTCTCTGCACCGAGAACGGCGAGTTTCCGCGGCGGCCGCCATAGAACATAGAGCAAGTGCTCCCGTGGACAGCCTCAACCGATGCTTGCCACGGCCGAGCTAGGCGACTTCTGCACGCACACGACGTCCACGCAGCTCACCCCCGAAGCTCAGTATCAACCACGGATCATCGGCAGAGAATTTTGAGATTTTCTCCCGATCGGTGCAAACCGACCTTCCGGTACGTTTCCGTGAAATTCCCGGTTGATTGTTATTTAGATCGCACAAAACTTCAGACACGAGGGATAGACTTGAGGGCGCACTGGTTTGCTTTTGAAACATAGCAAGAAACACACCCTGCACGGCGTAATTTTGATCTTTCTGACGGCGGCTATGGCGGGACGGCTCGGGCACACGGTGAACCCTACTTTGGAGCCGTTCCCGAGCCCATGTGTGGCCATCCCTAACTTCTCCAACCTTCACTGGTGCTGTAGGTCCTTTCCAGGGAGCCTTTGGCGGGCTAGCTCATCGGGGCGATGCCGCCGAACTTCATCCGAGCCGTTGCGCCGTCGCGGGCTAGTTTGGGGGCCCTGCCAGCTCGGGAAAACCACACCAACGTGTTCCTCACATCGATTTAGGGGCTAGCAGCGAGTTTGAGCAATTGAGATGGCTAGACGACCGATTTCAGAGGATCTCCGGCAAACTCCGGCGGCGTGGGCGCGCGGGAGCGCAAGGTTGAAGACGACCTCACCCGGCCCGTGTGTCAGTGGCTCTAAGGGGGGAGGCCTGATCCTCTGTAACACCGGATCGTTTGTGTCAACGCGGGAAAGAAATCTGTGGCCCGTGTGTCTCCGGTTCCAGCGAGTGACACGTGCCCCCCTAGACCCACAGTCAGTTTTAAACTTCTCCCGGATTTATTCAAATCCCAGATTTTCCCCAAACTTTAGAAGAGCATAACTTTTGCTAGGAACCTCCAAATTTAGTGATTCAAATTGGGTTAGGTTAATATTGACAAATGATATCCAAATATGCAACCCAATTTGTATGAAATTCTTTATTTAATTATGGAAAAATCTTTAAAATTTTCGGCAAAAGAATTTAGTAGGAAGTTTGGTTTATCCAAAAATCCTCAAATTTTGCCAAAATATTCTTTAGGGGGTTATTAGACTCCTGTAAAAGTTTCAGCTCATTTGGAGTTGATTTGATCAAGGTAATTCAGATTGTAAGTTGCTGTGTTCAATTGAATACAGAAACATTTTCAGAGAATTTCCAAAACTGGGAAATTCAGTTCTGGGAAATACTTAGCTCCAAAAATCCAAGGAAAATTCATGAAGACTCCATGAACTATAATTGAAATTATAGTCCACTAAGTTTCACATGGACATGGGTGTTACCTCAGAATTAATTCATCCTTGTTTAAATACTTAGAGAATTATTCTGAATAAACCACTCAATGAAAAGTGCAAATTTTTGGTCCAGATGACTTTCTTGTGACAAGGAACTCACATGAAAATTTTCATCTCCATTGGAGCTGTGGATTACCACTGTCATGTGCAACCTCTTAAGGTGATCAACACTTAAGTGAGAGAAGCACTCGACATTTGATCATAGTGTTTAAACCCAACCCAAACCACTAGCACCAGTGTCATTTTACATTCTTAAACAGGGTTCCAGTTTTTAAACTGTCATTAGATCTTGTTAGCAAAAGCTTTTCAATTAAATACATATGCATGATCATATCGTATAGCACATACGTGAAGAATGTGAGAAGGAATTGAAGATCAAGGAGGGAGGAAAACAAGTGATCAAGCTCCAAGTGATCTTCATTTAACTGATTGTAATATTAGTCACATGCAAAACAGGCAAGCCCCGGTTTGCATTTAAACAGTTTTATAAAGTACTTCCATTTTTAGAGATCATAGTTTTGAATCGTTTGATTGCATTACGTCTAGTTGATATTGAAACCCCACTTGCATAACCAGAAATACCTAAGAGAGAAAGGGTAGAATAGCACCTCCTCGAGTGGATTTGGCTACGCTAAATGTTAGTAGGAAAGGTTCGGTAGAAGTTGAGTAGTTGGAATCTACTCGCGAGTTTAGGGCTTGTTCACTTGGAACGGGTTAAAAATTGGAAATAAAGAGGAAAGTTCACAAATAAGAAATGGAGACCCGGCAGGGAGGTTTAGATGCAGCAGGTTGCGGACCCTGCGTGCATAGCCATGCCTGTGTCGGTTAAGGCCCGTCCGTGCTTGGCCCTGTTGGACAAGTTTGAGTTGTGTATCGGGTGCATACTGGCTATATGGGACCCAGGAAACCGATGTACCTTGGGAGATCCATAGTGGAACTTTTCCAACTGCCTTATGCTTTCGGCATCAGGATAGCAGGAGGTAACTTGCTTAAGAACATAACACTGCGGGTATGTACCTTGAGGGAGCTTGCGTACTCGGGGCAGTTGGACTGCGTCCAATGTGGAAGATATTGGGAAAGGTGGCCAGGTACAACGTCAGTCGAGGTTGCTGCCGGCAACTCGGAGTACCGGTGTACGTGTCGTGTAGTCCGGGCGTGTACTGATTCGAATCACCGTCGCTCGTGGTCATATGAGCATACTTGCCCACTGCGTCTTGACGTAGTAACAACTGAAATTGGTTATCTTTTGAACTTGATAAGACTGTGATGTAAATTGTATTGCAACCATGACTTATTTACAGATAGGCTCATTAAACTTTACTTTCACTTTGTGCAAGGAGCATCGCAACAAAGCGTTTCTTGTTTGATTGTAGAGTTGCGATGCTTTTCGGCTCAAGGTCTGCACAATGAGGCCTAAAATTTGAAAGTTAAGGATCAACTTTAGGCGAGTCCTTTATGCAAATCTAGCTAATCCAATTGCAACCGTCGTTCATGTATAGTTTCTTGTTTAGGAGAGACGGATCAGTCTTGCTGAGCCTATGTGCTCACGCTTGCTATATAAGTGGTTTTGCAGGTTAACATCGACGCTAAGATGAAGGTTGTGCGGTGAGACTCGGAGACTTCCGAGTCATGTAACACATGGAGAACCCAGCCGCTGCTGTTGTCTTCATGTTGCTAGCGAGAGGAGTCCACGGGCTGGACTTCATCGCGAGTGCTCTTAGTTATTCGACATGAGTTGTTATAGACTTCCGTTGTAGCTATTTGATGTAAATTATTTACAAATAAAAATTTGTAAGCTTCTGCTATTGTTTTATGTAATACATTGTTCCTTGTATGTGTGCTGTTGGGTGCCGCACAACACGGCACCACCCAATGCGATTCCCGAGCGAGTGCCCCGTCCCCGTGACTAAACGGGCAGCGTCGGGCCGTCTAAGCATGGTATCAGAGCTGTGACAATTGGTATCATGAGCTGAGCCCTGTCTCAGTCGGTATCGTGCCCGTCTCAGTTGGTATCAGAGCTGTGACAAGTGGTATCATGAGCTGAGCCCTGTCTCAATCGGTATTGCGCCTGTCTCACCATCTGGTTCTCCACGTCCCCAAATCCTCCTCCCTTTACTTATTGATCATGTACATGGTTCCTAATAACAATTAAATCACTCAATAGCAACCCATTCTCAAAATCACATGGGTAGGAAGTTAGGAACGAGTTCACCTGCTGATTTAGTAACCGTGCTCGTGCTCTTGTGATTGGTCCTTGTATATTAATGTGAGTATCCACCGTTGTGATGTCCTCATCAGAACGGGTGGCCACAATTAGAGAGAATCTCAAGGTAGCTCTGGCCAGGCAAAAGAGCTATGCCGACACCATCCAAAGGTAGCTTACTTTTGACAAGGGTGACTTCGTATACCACAGGGTGTCACCTATCTGAGGCACGAGGAGGTTCTAGATACGGGGGAAGTTTGCCCCATGATATATCGGACCATTTGAAATACCCGGAAGGATAGGATACGTAGCCTACAGTTTGATGTTGCCGGAGACTATGTCCGACGTCCACAACGTGTTCCACGTATCTCAGCTCAAGAAATGCCTGAGAGTATCCGAGGAGCGGGTATCATGTGGCGTGATGGATCTGCAGCCGGACTTAAGGTACAAAGAGCTGCCTACAAGGATCCTAGACGTCGTCACCCGGCAGACACGCAGGAGTGCAGTGCGATTTTGCCGAGTCCAGTGGACTAATCATACCGAAGCAGAAGCTACCTAGGAACGGGAGGACGACCTCAGGAGAGAATTTCCCCATCTGTTCAAGGAAGTAACTGAATCTCGAGGATGAGATTCAATTTAAGTTGGGTTGATCTCTAACAGACAAAAAATTCAATAGATGAAAATTTGATTCGAATTCAAAATTTGGAAGCCAGAACATCAAGAAAGAGAAAAAGAAAAACAAAAAAGGGGAGAAGGGACGTATTCCACGGGCACAGCCCACCTCCCTAGCGTCTCAGCCCACCTATTCCCCCCCCTCGCGCAGCCCGCGCGCTAGCCCGCCTTCCCTCCCCTCGCTGCGGCCCAAAAATCGGCCCATCACTATGCTTCTTCCCCCTCACGCCCACTGCCAAAACCGAGCCAGAAACCCAGAAATCCCGGCAATTGAAGCGCCCCCGTCGCATCTCACCGCCCCGCTCGAGGTCCTCCGCTCCCTGGCACCCATCCCCCTCCATCAGACGAGCCCCATACCGCCAAAACCTGAAGACCCCATTGATGGTGCGCGAGAAATATTTCCGGTGCCCACCACCGCCTCGGACGGCTATAAAAGCGACCCCTCTGTAAAAGTCCCAAAAATGTATATGGATAAACCCTAGATTGAATTCTAGGGTTCTGAATTCATGAAAAATGGGACATGCTAAAACTTTTCTATACACAAAGTGTTACATAGATGTTCATCAAAAAAAGAGGCTCACATGTTCCTTTGAATGTGTTGAACCAATATGGACTTAAACACTTTTGCATGAAAGTTAAAAATCAGATTTTGAAATTGAAAAGTTCACCGCAAATTGTGGCCAAATTTTGGAATACTCATGCAGCCCTATACTTTGGAATTTGAGGAAAATTTAGGGTGGCAAACTTTTCATTCTAGGGTGGGCTAAAAAGGAATTAACTAGGAGCAATTGCAAATTCAAACCGAATTCAAATTTGCTATGCAAATTCAAACTGAATTCGGCACATTCCAATTCTAGCCCATTTTTGAAAATTCAGAGCGTGTAAATCTAGAGATTATCATGAGAAGATCTTTTGGGGAGGAAATTTTGGTGGAGCCCACATGTCATTGAGCTAAACTTGTGACTTGCACACAAAGTAACCAAGTCACTGGTCTCTGTTTTTCCACTCCACCAAAGACTGTTGCTGTTTCAGTCGAACCAACCGTGGAGTTTCCCCCGAGCGACACCGAGCTGCCGTTGCCGCCACCTCCCTGTGGGGTTCCCCTCGTGCTGGCGACCAGGGTTTCTGCTTCATCTTCCCCTTGGTGTGATCCTCCTCTCCACAGACCGAGCAAGTCATGTTTTGCCTCCTCCTCACACGGGATATACCGAGCACGAGCGCCGCTGCCTCAACTTTGATCGGAACCCGGCAGAGACTCGCGCTGAACAACTTTCTGAGCTGCTAAACTGCACCGCGTACACATTTCCTACTCCCTCGACGCAAAAACAGCCGAGTTCCGGCATTTCCCAGCCCTAAAACACTTCATCCTTGACGACCTAACTTAAGCCGGCGATCGGGAACACGTGGACAGCTCTCCACAGAGGCTTTCACGCCTGAGAAAGCACGGCCACGGGAGTGCCCTACCTCGGTGATTCTCTCCTCCAAAACTTGGAGCAAGCCGGTAATCATCGCCGGCGAATTCGAAGTTTTAGCTCCGGCGGGTGCAAACCGAGTAACCTGTATGGGAACTCTAAATTCTGACTCTTTAATCCTCCTTAGCTAACCAAATCTTGCACACACGGGCCGGACTAGCCGGCGATCATTTTCCTTTTGGCAACCGTCGCATGAAACAAACATGGAGCTGTGTAATTTGAGGCTTCCAGAGCGCATCCATGGCGGCACCCCGAGGGTGCACAGTGACGACCTACTTGTAACCATTTCCGAGCCATGTTGAGGCCTTGCTGATCTTCCTAGTAGTGCCCTGGTGCTGTAGAGCAAGTTCGCTGAGCTTTTGGCGGGCTAGACAAAATGTCCGAGGTAGCCGCCGCACGTCGCCGGGCTATTTCCGGCCACCGGCAGCTCGAGGTAGCCCCACCATCGTGCTCCCCGACCTCCCAAACTCACTGGCGGCGAGCATCTGCCCGAGAGGCGGCCGGAAACGCCTGTCCGGCGAGCCCCAGCTTCGGTCCGGCGAGCTGGGCGGCGCGCGCGCGAAGGAGCGGGCGGGAGGAAGGAGAAGGGGCCAGGCCCAGTGTTAGCGACCGAGAAATTTAAACCGAGGATCTGTTTTGGCTATCGGATCTCTTGTGGCTGCGCACCAAAAAGTGTAGCCCCGGTGTGGCCCAAATTTCATTGGCTAAGGTTTAAAGCCGTGGGCCCAATTCATTTCCAATAGTAAAACAATTTCAGATTGTGTTCCAACTTTGGAATCATTGTGTAGGAACCTCCAAATTGAGTGATTCAAATTGGTTTGGGTTCATTTTGCAAAGATCTATACAAATGTGAGCCCCAATTTGTATGAAAGTCAACATGAAATTCTGGAAAATTGTTTGAATGTTTTCTGAAAAAGAATTATTGAGGCAGTTTGGTTCACCCAAAAATCCTAAATTTCTGCCAGAACATTCTTTAGCATATGTTGACCTTCTACAAATTTCAGTTCATTTGAAGATGATTTGAGTACGAATTTGCTAAATACAAACTTCTGTGTTCATAGGGGTCCAGAAACATTTTCAGAAAAGGTGTCTAACTTGTAAAATCCATTCTAGGAAATTTATAGCTCCAAAAATCATAGGACAATTCAGACATACTCTATGAGTCATACTTGAAATTGTAGTTCACTTAATTGGGCATGAAAATGCACAGTACTTCAGAATTAATTCTTTTTAGTAGAAATGCTTAGGGAATTATTTTGGAGGAACTACTCAAGTAAAAGGTCTGAATTTTGGATCAAATTGCTTTCATGTGATCAGGAACTCCCATGTAAATTATCAGCTCAATTTGAGCCTTAGATCTCCCTTTGTTTTTTCTCCATACTTATGTATGTAGGAAAATGCATAAGACTCTTGTGGGAATTATGGGAGACACAAATTTGATCCACATTAGCTGCAATTCGGTAAGCTAAGTCTCTGTGTAGTGTATGACTTCCTGTAAAAATTTTGATGTCATTAGAGATCAGGATCTTGAGTTATGTCCAAATCATTCTAGTCATCTCTTATGTTCATTAGGAAACTTAGTTATAAACTAAAACACTACGACAAATTTAGTTCATTCATGTTTCTTTGCACAACAGAGGCAAACAAAGACATTTTTGGCATTTCCAGACAGCCTCTTTTCTTAAGAAATCAAGTCTTTAACTCTTTGAATTGCATTGTAAAAATTGTGCACATACATGTCGATTGGATTCACAACGAATTGGATTCGAAGGAGTGATTCATTGAAGTTGGATCAGACTCTAGAGGATCAAGGGAGCAAGGATCACTAACTGCTTATATATACTACTACCCTGCAATACAAGCAAGCTCTGTTTTGCATTTAACAGCTTTTAAGTTTTTACATTGTATCCACTCTTTCAGTGAAGATATGAAATGTGCATTAGGTCTAGTTGCTTTAATACTCCTCTTGCATGACCAAATAAACCCATGGAGTATTTGGTAGATGTCTTTTCGTCGTGTAGAACTTCCATGCTTAAGTAAGATTCGGTAGAAGTCGAGTGGTGAGATGCTACTCGCATGATTAGGAGAAAACAGGGGCATACGGGATTGGTTCAGAAAATTGTTAGCAAGTTAAATTTGATACCGGCAGGTTGTAGGAGCAGCAGGACATAGGGGCCTGGGTGCGTTAGACCTGTCCGTGTCGGTCAAGGACCGATCCGTGTGCGGCCCTGTTGAGCAAGTTTGAGTTGTGTACCGGACTCATGCTGTCTATATGGGACCCAATAAATCGATGTACCTCGGGAAGCTTGCTTGAGCCTTTTCAGGTCACCTCAGGCGAGAGGGCCGGTGTGCAGTATGTGGGTAACACTCTCATGACATCTCATGTCGTTAGGTGCACCATGAGGGTGGCTACTATACGGGGCGATTTGATCGATTCAACATGGGTGAAACGGGGGAAAGGCTGCCACGTACGACTTCAGTGATGGTTGCTGTAGGCAACGTCGAGTACGGGCGTACGTGTCGTGTAGTCCGGGTGTTATTGATTCGAATCACCGTCGCTCACGGAAAAGGACCGAGCATACTTGTTCTCACAGTCGTGACGTAGTAAGAACTTGCATGAGAAAGGAACTAATCACTATGGTTTGAAGTTCATACTATCCTTGTGATGTATCTTTGATAAATAGTTAGAGCAAACTCAATTTATTTCCACCGTGAGCAAATTACATAGGGGGAAAGCGTTTCTTGTTTGATTGTGGACTCCCAATGTGGCGTTCCCAAGGTTACTATTAATTTGCTGCTAATAAGACTTGAAAGTAAGGATTCACAATTTGGCGAGTTCATTATGCATTATGCTATCCTACTTTATGTTTATGCCCTCATGTAGAGTTTCATGACTAGGTTTGACAGTTAAGTCTTGCTGAGCTTTATGCTCACGGATACTATCCTAGTTGTTTTGCAGGTATTGACTTTGTTCTTATGAGAATGGGTGCCGATGAGACTCGGAAACCGCCGAGTGGTACTCATGCGCATCCTTTCCGCTGCGGTTTGTTCTTCATGTTGCTAGTAAGAAACGTCCGTGGGCTGGACTGTTTCTTTGATGCTAAGCTAGAAATGACTCGTGAGAGTTATAGTCTTCCGCTGTATTATTACTTTGAGATAAGTATTTGTAAAGTAATTTTTGTACGCTTCCGCAAAAAGGTTTATGTATGTAATATGATGTTGTCCTCGACCCGTGAGCTGTTGGGTGCCGCATTGCACGGCACCACCCGATGCGGTCCTCGAGCGAGCGGCACGGCCCCCTGATCGGGTCCGGGCCCCACAACATGGTATCAGAGCTGTATTGGGAATAGCACACGGATTAAGGATCAAATTACGATAAAAACTTAGGATATGGTGAGATAACGGTACTAGGCCCACATAAGGACTACTATATTAGCATATTATGAAGGTGGCAACCTAACTCATTTGTCTATGTTAGAAAATCATGCATCTCGGGACTTTTCATGTCTTGGGGGCTGCATGTAAGCGCTGTCTACCAGTGCGCACAAGCTGAAGGGTGGAGCCTCACGAGTGGCAGGTAACCCGGCCAGCCTGGGTATCCTCTATGACTCTTCATGTCGTTTGGGGTATTTGAGCAACGCCCTTCCCTGGCGTGATACAGGCAAATATTGGAGACCCCATCACGTGGTTAGTAACGTGAACACGTAGCTCAAGGCGTGTTTGGCTTGAGAACACCCGTGCGAGTGATGACGGATGGGTGTATGAACTGTATTGGGACCGGGTTCGGTGTGCAGTCGAACCTGATGACTGTGTAAGCCGGTTAGTATTTTCTTTTGTGAGGCAACATAGTACCGTCATATGTCTTATGGTGCACCGCCATTGTACCACACTTTATAACTTCTTTCCTATGAATAAATCATTCATGACTAACTTTCAACTAAAAATGGAAGTTGGAAAACACATATTAGCTAATGATCTCTTCATTTGAACTAAGCTTTAAAGGAGATAATTGATAGGAATCTAAGTTTCTCAGAAAAACAGAGTACTCTGTTCTGGCAGAAATTTTTGCTGGACTTTGACAGAGCATAACTATAGTAGCTTGACCCAATTGAGGTGTATGATACAATTCTGGAAAAGGTTTTTAAGTGTTATACAACTTCTCTGTAGACCTCCAGAGCAAAATCAGAAGCCAAATTGGTTGAATGTCCAGTTGAATGAAAACTGTTCAAAAAACAGGACAGCTGCAAACTTCTCTGGATGTTTCTGTAAATTAGCTATAAGTTTATGCAGAAAAATCCCTAAGGGTCATATTATACACCCTTGTAAATGTTATGAAACTTGCAACGATTTTGTAGTTCAGAGTTTGTTCAGAATTCTATTGTATTTTTATGTACAACTGTGATGAAAACAGCCACATTCAGAGGAGATGCTGACAAATTTTATCCAGAAATTCTGTCAACTTTGAGCAATCATAACTTTTGATCCAGAAATTATCTAGGGTCATATGAATAGTTGTTGGAAATATATTGAAGTTATTTTTAACTTTGGTATTCAACTTGAGTTATGAAAATGCTTCTAACCGGATCAAAATCTGGGTTCAGTACAGAAAGGTCGGTTCTGTGCAGAATAAGGGATTGATTATGTTGGCTTTAGAAAGATGTGTAAACATGAATTGTTGTTACACTATTATAAAGTTTTAGCATGTTCATATTTTACATACTTTCACATACTGCCGAGATCAAGTTTTGACTCCCCTCAAAATTATCCTTTTGCAGTATGGTGCGTACTAGTTCTCCGAGTAGGGCTGAAGGTTCTCGCTGAGACGGCGATGACTCGACTCCACCACGGGCACTGCCATTTAACGGTATGGGTGGATGTCATGGATCAGATGGTCGAGTCGAATCAGGAGAACACAAGACTACTTCAAGCCTTGGTACAGCAAGGCATACTCCAACGTACACAACAGGTCGTTCCACCTTGGAACGCCTATTTGGACTTCATGGCGACTCAACCGCCAATTTTCAAAGAAGCTAATGAACCAGTGGAAGCTGATCAGTGGCTTCAGGTTATGGAGTCCAAGTTTGTAGTGTTCGAGTGCGATGATTATCAGAAGACGTTATTTGCAGCTCAACAGCTCCATGGAGCCGCCGGAAATTGATGGTTCGCTTATCTCGCCACCGTTCCGGAATGTCATCAAGTGGAATGGACGGAATTTTGTGAAGCATTTTGTGCTCGTCATGGGTTTTATCAAGGCCCAGCAGCAGGAATTCAGGAATTTGAAGCAGGGGGACATGAATGTTCTTGATTATGTCAAACGGTTTAAGCATTTGGCACAATATGCTCCCGACTATGCGATGAGTGAAGCTGCAAGGTGTGACTACTTTTTCCATGGCCTGATTTCCATAAAAAAGGATATGCTGGCTTAATTCAATCAAGTCAATTACAGCGAGTTGATCAGTGCTGCCCTGCTGCAAGAACATGCGGCACTTGAGTGTCAAGAAGGGAAGAGGGACCGGAGTGATGTGCAAGAAGACACACCCGTTGTTCCCAGTAAATACCGTGTGGTGTATCGCACACCATCGGATGAACTATGGCGGCCACCAGTAAGATCAAAATATCCCAGATTTCCTTCTCAAGAACCACGTCTTGAAGCAACACCATTTCCACAGCAACGATTGATTTCTGGTGCATCATTGTTGCAGCCAAGTACATCAACTTCTCAACCACAAGTCAACGAAGAACCGGGAAAATATCCGTGTTCTTATTGCCACCGTTTTGGGCATTTTATGCGAGAATGCTGGGAGAAGTTGTTGAACAGCGGACAACCATCATCATCAGGGTGTATGACGCCACATGCTCAAGTAAATATAACAGCATTGGAATCCGGGAGTGTGCAACATCTTGCTGTTGAGGATGTCCCGGAGGGAGCACTGGTGTTAGCGGGCATGTTCACTCTGAAAGACGTACCCATGCTTATACTTTTTGATTCCGGTGCTACCCACAATTTTATCAACAAATCATGCGTGGATCAGCCCCAATTATCCACCAATACTCCTACGACGAGTTATCTTATACGTTCACCGGGAGGAAATATCTCTGCTAATCAGATTGTGTCCCGAGCAGCTTTATGTTTGGGACGAAAAATATACCCAACATCGCTGATTATGTTGGATGGGAAGAAGATAGATGTAATATTGGGGATGTCTTGGTTTAATTGTCACAGTGCCGTTCTCAACATCGGTAACCGGACTGTCCAGAATGACTCGCCGATTCACGGACAGCAAACGCTGTTTTTAGACAGCGAGGATCAAGAAATGGCAGAGGCCTACCACACGGAAGAGATTAAACTTGAATATATTCCATTGGTATGTGATTACCCCAATGTGTTTCTCGATGATTTACCGGGCATGCCGCCTGAACGGGACGTCGAGTTCAAGATTGAACTGGCACCGGGAACAACACCTATCTCACGAAGGCCTTACAAGATGGCACCTAACGAGCTAGCAGAGTTGAAAGAGCAGCTTAATGAACTCATGAACAATGGTTTCATACGACCAAGTTCTTCACCTTGGGGTTGCTCTGCGCTGTTCGTTAAGAAGAAGGACAAAACACTGAGGTTATGTGTTGATTATCGTCGTCTAAATGCTGTCACTATAAAGAACAAGTATCTTTCGATAAACTTGTGGGTGCAAAGGTATTTTTAAAGATGGATCTTCTGTCTGGATATAATAAAATCAAAATCTGACCGGAGGACATACCGAAGACAGCTTTCTCGACGAGATACGGGTTTTATGAGTACCTCGTCATGTCATTTGTTTTAACCAACGCTCCGGCACACTTCATGTACTTAATGAATTCGGTGTTCATGCCGGAGTTAGACAAGTTTGTCGTGGTATTCATTGATGACATTTGGTTTACTCCAAATCTGAAGAATAGCACGCTGAACATTTGCGTATCATGCTACAATGGTTGAGGGAGCAAAAGTTATATGCCAAATTCAGCAAGTGTGAGTTCCGGATTAATCAAGTGCCTTTTCTAGGCCATATTATTTCAGCAAAGGGCATCGCGTGGACCCTAGCAAAATTGAACAAGTGCTGAAGTGGGTGTAAAAGTCCCAAAACATGTAAATGGAAAACTTGAGTGTGAATAAAGTTGAGTTTAAATTCAAGAAAGGAGACTTGCAAAAACTTTTCTAAACATGTGAAGGTTGTCATGAGCAAGCACATGAATTCAAGTCCACTTTGAATTCAAATGATCATTTAAATGCAAAGGTGGCCATTTTTAAAGGAAGGATGCAAACTGTGGTTGTAAACCTCCCCTTTGCAGCCACCAAATTAAAAGTTTGAATCCATATTTGAATTTTTCAGGTCCAAATTGTGAGGAAGACAAAATTTGAGAAAATTTGGAGGTGCTTTGATTTGTATATCAAAGAGGCTTGTGAATTTCATTGAAATTTGAATTCAGATTTGAAACTGAGGTAAAACTTGTCAATTTGCCCAAATGGAGTTCAAATTGGAGTTTCTCATGACTGATGTTGCAATGTGCCAAAAGTGGAGATATTTGGGGAGAGAAAAGCAGTGGAACCCAATTGTCATTGAGAGGGGAAAAACTTACCACCTAAGTCTCTGTTTTTCACTCAAACCGACTGAGTCTACCGAAGCAAACCGGCTTCTCTGTTTTTCGCTCGAAGACGCTGCACCGCAGCTCGCTCCACCGAGACAGCACCGGTGCCACATCCCGAGCAAAACCCAGACTGTTGTCGTTGCTCTTATCGGCTCGACCGGGATCTTTTCACCCCACTAACCGACCTCGCGGCCTATTCTTCCTCCTCACGCGCCATACTCGTTGCGCTCACGGCCGCATGGAGCAACAACCTTGGTTCACCGGCGCCCGTCCATAGCTACGAGTTTCACACCGAACTGAGCTCATCCATGGCATCGCCGAAGCTCCATCGACGTGCCTGAAGCAAGAACCAGGCGCTAGCTCAATGGGAACCTAGGGTCGAGCTCGTTCTTCTTCCACAGCGCCGTATGTTGCCGCCGCGACAAGAAATCGTCACCCGGTCACCACAGAGCTTCTCTCACCGAGTTTCAAAAGCAAAAAGGTTCGCCTAGATCTCTTCTTGCTTCACCGCAACACTGGCAGCTTGTCACAAACTGTGCTCGCCAGAATTTGGTTTTTCCCGCCAACATGCGATATGAACCGCGAGGAGGAAATCGGGAAATTAGGGCGACACGGTGCACCACTCATCCCCAAACCTAGAAACCCAGTTTTACACATCCGTGCGAGTGTGTGGGATCAAGAACTAGTAAGAACCGTCGAGGAAATCTTCGGTTCTTCATGTTTTTCAAGTTTTCACCGAAATTGACCTAGGTCGCACGGTGAACTCCTATTTGCCGATGTTTCTCGCGAGATCAGAGCCTTGGACGTTGCTCCCTAGGTCGTGGATGCTGTAGGAGCTAACCGAAGTAAGGCTGGGGCATTACAGTGTCCTTGCGACGTCAATGGAGTTGCCACAGAGGCCGTCACCGTCGCGAAGCTATTTCCGGTGATTGCCGGTCGGCAACAAGGGTGGCTACGTGTTCCTCTCATGAAATAATGTAGAGGCAGCGAGAATTGGGAAGTTTCGGGCACCGGAACCTCCTCCCGGCGAGCTCGGCGGCGGCCCGACGTGGGAGATGGGAGGTAGAAGAAGACTGTAGCAGGCCCACAAGTCAGCGGCTGCTTCAGGGAAAACGGGATTCTCTGTTGCACCGGATCAGTCTGTGGCTGTGCGGGAATAAACCCTGTGGCCCCGTGTGGTTTACCCGAGAGAGTGACACGTAGCTACCGGGCCCGCTGTCAGGGATTTGAATTTTCCCGGTTAATTTGAGTTCCAGAATTTCCCCAAACTTTAGAACCTCATAACTTTTGCTAGGAACCTCCAAATTTATTGATTCAAATTTGGTTGGATTCAGATTGAAAAACTATATCCAAATATGTCACCCAATTTGTTTGTAAATCATTATTTAATTCTGGAAATTTCTTTAAAGCTGTTCAGAAAAAAATTTAGAGGGAGTTTGGTTCATCCAAAAATCCTCAAATTTTGCCAGAATATTCTTTAGGGTGTTAGTGAACTCCTGTGTAAGTTTCAGCTCATTTATAGTTGATTTAGTTAAGAGAATTCTGATTTCAAGTTGCTGTGTTCAAATGAATACAGAAACAATTTCAGAGAATTTCCAAAACATGGAAATTCAGTTCTGGGCAATTTCTAGTTCCAAAATTCCTAGGAAAATTCACGCATGCTCCCTGAGCTATGTGTAAAATTGTGGTTCACATCAATTTGCATGAAAGTGCAAATTTATTCAGAATTAATTCCTTTTTGCCTAAATACTTAGGGAATTGTTCTGGATTAACCACTAATTGAACAATTCTGAATTTTTGTCCAGAATGTCTTCTTGTGACAAGGAACTGACAGGACAATTCTCAGATAAATTTGAGCTTTGGATCAGTACTTTTTGATACAACAGTCCTAGGTGAAAATGCAATAATTAGGAAGAACACTTAGCACTTGATTACGTGGATTAACCCACAACCAAACCACTAGCACCAGTGTCATTTTAAATTCTTAAACAGAGTTCCAGTTTTAAACTTGTCTTTAGAACTTGTTTAGCAAAAGCTTTACAATTAAACACATATGCATATTCATAACATGTAGCCTCTAAGTGAAGATTGTGAAGCAATTGAAGTGGAGATCAAAGAGGAAGGAAAGCGAGTGATCAAGCCACAAGTGGTCTTCACTAACTGAATAGATACTTAGTCACCTGCAAAACCGAGGCAAGCTCCGGTTTGCATTTAAGTTGTTTTATAAAGTTTTGCTTTGTTCACTAGTATGGTTTAGAGTTTGTATGTGCATTAGGTCAAGTATGATTTATACTCCAAATGCATGACCAAATGAACCCTGGAGTCAAGGGTAGAAAAGTGTTACCGCTGTAGAATAATGCCGTGCTAAATAGGATATGATATCCGGTAGAAGTCGAGTAGTTGGAATCTACTCGCGAGCTATAGTTCGGGATTACAGGGGTGTGGTTGAAAGAGGCAAACTAAAGTTTATGTTTCTAAAGATGAGACCGGGCAGGAGGGTTAGGCAGCGACAAGACGAGGTCTTTGTCGAGTAGCTCTGCCTGTGTCGGTTGAGGACCGATGCGTGTGCGGCACCCATGAGCAAGTATTGAGTTGTGTACTGGATGCTTACTGCTGTATGGGACCCAGGAAACCGATACTACAAGAATTTATTTGGAATTTTTGGAGCAATTCTAGTAGGAATAACCGAATTTAGAAGATGAGCTAATTCCTGGAATTATTTGCTAATAGGAAACTTCAAATAACTGTGACCGGGCCCACTGTTTTAAACTGGACCAGTGGAATTGCGGCAACACTGGGGACTACGGAGTTAACCCACACAGCCAAAGCCGATCCTGTGCTGCACCCCGATCCCTCGCCTGGGCCGAGCCACTGACAGGTGGGACATGCCTCCCCCGTCATCTTCCTCGCGCCCGGACGGCCCCCTCGCCGGAGCAACGGCGGTGCCTTGCCGGAATGGCTGCCCCGTGCCCCAGACGGCTCAAATCTCGCCGCCTGTGCCCAAAACTCGACGAGGAACACTCTGGGAAGCTCGGTGGTGGCGCTAAATGGCCAGAAATACCTCCCCGATGGCGGCAGCGGCAAACTCCACCACAGCGCCGTCGTTCTCGCATGGGGGAAAAGTATTCCGGTTGGGGAGAGCACCACAAGCACCAGGGTGATGTGAGGAGCACGTTTTTGCATCCAAAAATGGGTAAAAACCCGTGCAAAGTGTAGCTCGATGGTGTGGCTAAGGTCGTGCATGGGCGTTCGGAAAAACTCAGCCTACAGCTTCATTTCTCGACGGTTTCCGATGATTCTTCGTTGAGAAGCTGCGCTAGGTTGTGTAGAAGCATCGTGCCAAAGCAATTAGACTATGATTTCACCTTGGAACCGAATTTCATGGTAGACAGTCGGCAGTTCTTTCGGTAGCTCGGAGAAAATGGACGGCGATCACAGCTGGAGAGGAACCGCAGCTGCCTCTAGCCTGGACAGTAGTACCCCGCACCGTCAGCAACCTTGCTCGGCCGAAGAAACCTCGATCTAATGCAGCGAGAGCAGAGGAAAGGGTGATTGCTCGGATCAGCAGCGAAAGCAGAGGAAGAAGTAGACATGCACGGTTTCTTCACCGAGTGAGTACGATACGTCCAAGCTGCTGTGCCGTTCGGCTTAGGTGCGACCGCAATGAGTGAACTGGTGACTTCGGCACCAAGCCAAAGCATCGCCGTGGCGCACTGCATCGCCGTGGCAGCTGCAGATGGAAACCAGGAAAACCGACGTGCTCGGGTAGGGACTGACTAACTGGCCCCACATGTCATCCTCTCCCTTCCCCTCTTCAAGTTTCTGATCTTTTAGTTCTGCCACCAACTTTTGTCCAAAAATTCTAGATATTCACAGGGAAGCAAGATTAAATATGTAGAATTCAATTTTTGACTTCAATGCTGCATTTGATCAAGTTTGGTTCAAGTTCCAAATTCAAATTTAAATTCTAAGGGTTTTTGGTTTCACCTAGATTTAAATAGCAAACATGCTTCCAAAATTATGGAATTTTGCATGAGGCTTTTTGAATGATTGGGAACCAGTTGGCAAGCTCAAACTTGAACTTTGACTAGTATCATATGGATGTGATCAGTTGCCACCAAGTTTAAAAAAAAAATTAAAGTGCCTCCACCTTTTTGGATGCTACACCGACCGTGTACAACCAGGCTTTCACATCCCTCCCCCCTTAAAAAGAATCTCATCCCGAGATTCCAAAAGAAAGTAAAGTGGGGAAACTTTACCGGGTATACGATGATAGCAATTCCGGATAATTTGCTTGAAGGTAGTCCTCGCTTTCCCATGTTGCCTCATCAGCGGTATGGTTACTCTACAAGACTTTGTAAAACCATAAAGTCCGGTTTCTTGTGGCACGAGTCTTTTCATCGATAATCCAGATCAGATACTCGGAGTACGTGAGGTCCAGTTGAAGAACTTCTATGTCTTCAGTGCGGATTTCAGCCGAGGGTTTGAGGCACTTCCTCAGATGAGTATGTGGAAAACATTGTGAATTCCTGCGAGCGACGCCGGTAACTCCAGGCGATAGGCCACGGGTCCACATTTTTCAATGACGGCGAACGGACTGATGAATCACGGCGCAAGTTTGCCCTTCACTCCGAAACGATGAACTACCTCCATCGGAGACACACAGATATAAACATGGTCCCGATGTCAAAGTGAAGAGGACGGCGTCTTTTATTCGCATAGCTCTTATGATGAGCTTGAGCATCCTTGAGGTTGGTTTGTATTACTCGCACTCATTCTTCAGCCCTATTCACAAGTTCAATGCCGTAGATAACTCGCTCGCCGGATTCACACCAGTTGAGTGGTGTGCGGCAATTCCGGCCGTAGAGAGCTTCATACGGCGCCATCTTTATGCTCGCTTGATAGCCATTGTTATAAGAAAACTCCGCCAACGGTAAATGATCGTCACAGTTTTCACCATGGTGGATGGCACAAGTGTAAAAGTCCCAAAAATATGTATGAAGAAAAACCAAGGTTTGAGTTCATATGTGTGGCAAAGACATGAAAAATGGGACTTGCTAAAACTTGTCTTCATGCAAAGTGATACATGGATGACCGTCCAAAATGAGGCTCACGTTTTTATTTAAAAATGTTGAACCAATAGGGAGTTAAATGCCTCTTTGCATGTAAGTTTAAAAATCAGATTTGAAATTAAAAGTTCACACATGTGATGACCCAAAAACTTTGAATAAACATGCAGCCATATAGTTGGATTGATAGGGAAAAGTTTGATCACAAACTTTTCATTTGTAGGGTAGGCTCAAAAGAGAGTTAAAGAGAAGAATTTGCAAACTTCAACCAAATTCAATTTGGCAAGCAAATTCAAACTGAATTGGAAGGATTCAAATTCTAACCCACATTTTAAAACTCAGAATTGTGGGAATTAAGAGGATCAGCTTGAGAAGATATTTGTGGAAGAAATGTGGAGTGGGACCCACATGTCATAGAGATGAAGAGGCTGCCTTACTCACTAAGTTTTGCTCTCGGTGGGAAATTTTCCCGAGCAGCTCACGGGAGCCACCGAGGAGCTTGCCGCGCCAGCTCCTGCTGCCGGCCTCCCTGCGCTGGCGCCCCGGGGTCAGTCCTGACCGCGTCTTCAACGTGATCACGTGCTCTCAGACCGAACAAAGGATCATTTGCTTTCTCTCCTCGCGAGCGCACGCACTGAACCGAGATCCTCACCTCCGCTCTCTGTCCGATCGGAAGAACGGCAAAACCACCGCGCTCTTCCCTCCCCCGAGCTGCTAAATCTTTCCCCGAGATCAGCCTCCACCTCCCCGACACGAAACCAAGCGAGCTTCGACCTACCTCGCCCGAGAACAACCGCCGCTGCGGCGACCGAGTTCAAGAAAGTGATCGGGCGCACGTGGGCAGCTCGCCACAGTGGTTTTCACGGCCAAGCGAGAATGGCATCGGGAGCCCACGGCGAACGCGCTGCTCTCACCCGAAGCTCAGGCCGTGCCGTGAGATATCGACGGCGAATTCCAAGGTTTTGCTCCGGCGACCTCATTCCGAGCTTCCGGTATGGATTCAGCAAATTCCCGCTCTCTAATACTCCATAGGTCGTCAAACTTTGCACGTAGGAGCTGGACTAGCCGGCAGTCATATCCTCTTTAGCATCCGTCGCATGAAAACCCTTTGGAGCGGCGTATTTTGAGGTCTACCGAGCACTTCTCCGGCGGACCAAATCGGGCGCACGGTGACGACCGGCTTGCGGCTGTTCCAGAGCCATTTGGGGGCCATGCCGAGCCTTGCGGTCGTCCACTGATGCTGTAGAGCTCATTGGTTGAGTGCTGGCGGGCTAGAACCCACGGCCGAAAGCGCCGAAGGGCAACCGAGGCCGCCACACGTCGCGAGCTATCTTTCTGTCGCCGGCAGCCCTAGAACGCCCTACCATCGTGTTCCTTGACATCAATAACCCCCTGGCGGCGAGTTTTGGCTCAGGCGGTGACCGGAAACGGCAAGCCGGCGAGCTCCGACGTCGGGCCGGCGAGCTGGGCGGCGGGCGCGCGAAGGGGAGCCGGAGGAAGAAGACGAAGCGTGGGCCCCGCCTGTCAGCAGCTCAAATTTTAAACCTGCGATCGGGTGTGGCCGGGATCCGGTGTGTTGGCGCTCTGGGAGGTTGTGGCCCCTGTGTGGCCCGTTTCTGATTGGCTGGGGTTTAAAACAGTGGGTCCAGCCGAGTTTTCAGTAGGAAAATAATTCCCGGGTTGGCTCAAACTTGGGAAAATCATAACTCCCTGTAGAAAACTCCAAATTTAGTGATTCCAATTAGTTTGGGTTCATCCCTCTGAGTTCTATCCAAATATGAACTCACATTTGTACGAAAGTCAATATTATATTCTGGATAATTCTTTGAAGGTTTTCCGAAAAAGAATTATTGAGGGAGTTTGGTTTATCCAAAAACCCCCAAATTTTTCCAGAATATTCTTTAGCATAGTATTGACCTTATAGAAAAATTTCAGCTCTTTTGAAGGTCATTTTAGTAGGAATTTGCTAAATGCAAACTGCTGTGTTCAAAAGAGTCCAGAAACATTTTCAGAAAATGTTTCCCACTTCAAAAATCTGTTCTATGCACTCCATAGCTCCAAAAATCATAGAAAAATTTAGGCAAGCTCTCTGAGATGTAATTGGAATTATAGTTCACTTAATTGGGCATGAAAAGGCACACTACTTCAGAATTAATTCTTTTGAGTGGAAATGCTTAAAGAATTGTTCTGGAAGAACTACTCAAGCAAAAGGGCTGAATTTTGGACCAAATTACTTTCATGTGACCAGGAACTCACATGTAAATTATTAGCTCAAGTTGAGCCCTAGAACTTCCTGTTCGTGTTCTCCATACTTATGTATATGTGAATATACATGAGGGACATTATGAGAATTATGGAGAGCACAATTAAATTCCACCTTAGCTGCAATTTGGCAAGCTAAATCCTTAGGTAGTATAGAACTTGCTGTAAAAGTTTTGAGGCCATTGGAGTTCTTGTTCTTCAGTTGCACTCAAATCTTTTCAGCTTCTCTATTATGTTCATTAGGGAAAATGATTAGTGTATAGCTAAGGCATTAAGGTCAATTTAGTTTATTTCTGTTCTTTGCACAACAGAGGCAAACCAAGCCATGCTTGGCTTTTCCACACAACCTCTGTTCCTAAGAAAGTAATTCTATAACTTCTTTCCATTACATTCTATAAAACATATGCATATGCATTTCAATAGGAACCACAACGAAGGGGATTCAAAGGAGCGATTCATCGAAGTGGATCAAGCTCTGAAGAATCAAGGGTGGATCTGCAAGGACACTAACTGTTTATATACGACTACCCTGCAAAACAGGCAAGCTCCGGTTTGCATTTAAAAATTGTTAATTTTTTGTTTTGTATTCACTTTCGGTCAGGATATGAACTATGCATTAGGTCTAGTGTTTGATAATCCTCTTGCATAGCCAAATGACCCATGGAATATTGGGTAGGTGTCTTTTACCGTGTAGAATTGCCATGCTTAAGTACGGTTCGGTAGAAGTCGAGTGGTGAGATGCTACTCGCAGTTTCAGGAACAACAGGGGCATACGGGATTGGTTCATAATTGAATTAGCAAGTTAAAGTTGAGACCGGAAGGTTGTAGGGGCAGCAGGACATAGGGGCCTGGGTGCTGTAGACCTGTATGTGTCGGTCAAGGACCGATCCGTATGCGGCCCTGTTGAACAAGTTTGAGTTGTGTACCGGACTCATGCTGGCTATATGGGACCCAGTAAACCGATGTACCTCGGGAAGCTGTCGCTGGGACTTTTCCGGTCGCCTTAGTCGGACGGCCGGTGTGCAGTATGTGGGGAATGTTCTCATGACATCTCATGTCGGTAGGTGCACCATGAGAGTAGCTACTGTACGGGGCGACTTGATCGATTCAGCGGGGGTGAAACGGGGGAAAGGCTGCCACGTACGACGTCAGTGATGGTTGTTGTAGGCAACGTTGAGTGCGGGCGTACGTGTCGTGTAGTCCGGGTGTTATTGATTCGAATCACCGTCGCTCGTGGAATGGACCGAGCATACTTGTTCTCACGGTCGTGACGTAGTAAGAACTTGCATGAGAATGGAACTAATCACATTGGTTTGAAGTTTTATACTAGCTTTGTATTGGATCTTGATGAATAGGCTAGTGCAAACTCGATTCTTTTATGCCATGAGCAACTTACATCGGGGGAAAGCGTTTCTTGTTTGATTGTGGACTCCTGATGTGGCGTGCCCAAGGTTACTTAAAATGCTGCAATTAATACCTGAACGTAAGGATTCACTTTTAGGCGAGTTTAATTATGCTTATGCCATCCTATGTTAGGTTCATAACCTCACTTAGAGTTTCATGTTTAGGGTGACGGTTAAGTCTTGCTGAGCGTTATGCTCATGGATGCTATCCGAGTTGTTTTGCATGTAATTGACTCGATGCTTATGAGGAGGGGTGCCGATGAGACTCGGGAATCTCCGAGTGCTTACTCAAAGAGCATCCTCGCCGCTGCAGATTGTCTTCGTGTTGCTAGTAAGAAACGTCCGCAGGCTGGACCGTTTCTTTGCTGCTAGTTTAGATATGAGTCGTGAGAGTGAAGTCTTCCACTGTAGTTTACTCTGATATTCCTATTTGTAAAACATTCTTATACGTTTCTGCTAAACTATTTATGTAATATGATGTGTGTTCATCGACCCATATGCTGTTGGGTGCCGCATAACACGGCACCACCCAACGAGGTCCTGTGGTTCCCCCACAACATGGTATCAGAGCTGTGAAAGTGGTGTCAGAACCCTGTCACAGTTGATACCAGAGCAGGGTGGTTACACATGGTATCAGAGCTGCGTTGGGAACAGAGCACGGATTGAGCATCATATTATGTCAAAAACTTAGGATACGGTGAGATAACGGTACTAGGCACACATAAGGACTACTATTAGCATATTATAAAGGTGGCAAGCTAACCTATTTGTTATGTCGGAAAACCGTGCATCTCGGGACTTCTATTTCTTGGGGGGTGCACGTATGCACTGTCCACCAGTGCGCACAAGCTGAAGGGTGGAGCCTCACGGGTGGCAAGTAACCCGACTCGCTTTAGTATCCTCTATGACTCTTCATGTCGTTTGGGGTATTCGAGCAACGTCTGTCCCTGGCGTGCATGGTGCAATATGGGAGACCCCGTCATGTGGTCAGTAACATGAACACGTAGCTCAAGGCATGTTTGGCTTGAGAACACCTGGGCGAGTGATGACGGCCGGGTGTATGAACTGTATGGACACCGGGTTCGGTGTGCAGCCGAACCTGATGATTGAGTGTGTTTTTTGCAGGAACTAACCACGAAAACCTTAGTACGTGTAGAACACGTTTGCGAGTGATTGTTTTAGTGCCACCTAAGGATACGTATATGCCGGTGTAATCCGGTTAGGTTTCTTTGTTGAGGTAACGTAGTACTGTCATATGTCTTACGGTGCATCACCACCGTACTACACTTGATAGTTTTCTTTCCTAAGAAGAATTCATTCATGGCTAACTGTCAAACTAAAAAAATGGATGTTGAAAAGCACACAGTAGTAACTGAGCTCTTCATTTGAACTAAGTTTCAAAGAAGAGACTAGTTAGGCTTCTTTTGATCTCAAAGACAGAGTGCTCTGTTCAGACAGAAATTTTTCTGTGTTTTAACAGAGCGTAACTCTGATTAGATTGACCCAATGGAGGGGTTTGATACAGTTCTGGAAAGTTTATTAAGTGCTCTACAACTTTTCTGTAGAACTCCAGAGCCAAATCCGACACCAACTTGGTTGGATTTCCAGATGAATGCAAACTGTTCAGAAAACAGAACAGCTGCAACCTTCTCTGGATGTTGCTGTAAATTTGACATAACAGTCTGTAGGAAAATCTCTAAGGGTCATAGGATACACCATTGGAAAGGTTAGGAAATTTTCAACAGCTTTGGAGTTCGTAGTTTGTTCAGAATTGTACCCCATTTGTATGTAAAACTGTGATGAAAACAGTCACATACAAAGGAGGTGCTGGCAA
Source organism: Neostapfia colusana (assembly GCA_030760725.1). Classification (NCBI taxonomy): domain Eukaryota; kingdom Viridiplantae; phylum Streptophyta; class Magnoliopsida; order Poales; family Poaceae; genus Neostapfia; species Neostapfia colusana. The sequence continues at coordinate 54,726,807 of JASWHV010000014.1, read as the reverse complement.
AATTTATCCAGAAAATTCTGTCAACTTTGAACAATCATAACTTCTGTTCCAGGAACGATCTAGGGGCATATGAGTACTCATTGGGGAGATACTGAAGTTAACTTTAGCTTTGGTATTCCACTTGAGTTATGAAAATGTTTCTAAACAGATCAAAATCTGGGTTAAGTACAGAAAGGTCGGTTCTGTACAGAATAGAGGGATTGTTTATGTTGGCTTTAGAAGGATGTGTAAACATGAAGTATTGTTATGCTTTCATAAAGTTTTAGCATGTTCATGTTTTACATACTTTCACATACTGCTAGATAAAGTTTTGACCCCCTCAAAATTATGCTTTTGCAGTATGGTGCGTACTCATTCTCCGAGTAGGACTGAAGGTTTTCATCAAGACGGTGATGACTCGACTCCACCACGGGCACCGCCATCAACGGTATGGGCAGATGTCATGGCTCAGATGGTCGAGTCAAGCCAAGAGAACACAAGACTACTCCAAGCCTTAGTACAACAGGGCTTACTCCAACACGTGCAACAGGACGTTTCACCTCGGAACACCTACTTGGATTTCTTGGTGACACAACCGTCAATCTTCACGGAAGCCAATGAACCAGTGGAAGCTGATCAGTGGCTTCGAGTTATGGAATCCAAATTTAGAGTGTTTGAGTGCGACGAATATCAGAAGACATTATTTGCAGCTCAACAGCTCCAAGGAGCCGCCGGAAATTGGTGGGTTGCTTATCACGCCACCGTTCTGGAAGGCCATCAAGTGGAATGAACGGAATTTCGTGAAGCATTCCGTGCTCGTCACATTCCTATGGGTTTTATCAAGGCCCAACAGCAAGAATTCAGAAACTTGAAGCAGGGGGACATGAGTGTCCTGGATTATGTCAGACGATTCAACCTTCTTGCACAATATGCTCCTGCTTATGCGACGAGCGAAGCTGCAATGTGTGACTAATTTTTCTATGGCTTGAGTGCCATACTAAAAGAGAAGTTAGCTTTGTTCAATCAGGGCAGTTACACCGAGTTGATCAGTGCTGCTCTGCTGCAAGAACAAGCGACACTTGAGTGTCGAACAGAGAAGAGGGAGATTGTGAAATACGTATCCGAATGCGATACGTGTAGACGGGTCAAGGCGGATCATAGGCGGAAAGCCGGACCGCTACAACCTCTGAAGATACCAGCATGGAAATGGGAGGATGTGAGTATGGACATCATCATCGGATTACCGCTCACATCCAGGAAGCATGACTCGATATGGGTGATCGTCGACCGGTTGACGAAGTCGGCTCATTTCATACCAGTGAACACTCATTATCGAGCAAAGCAATATGCGGAGTTATTCATCTCCAGAATCATATGCTCACATGGTGTTCCGAAGACCATCATTTCAGATCGAGGTGCGCTGTTTGTTGCTCGTTTTTGGGAGCAGCTGCACGCCTCGTTGGGCATGAAACTGATTAGAAGCTCCGCATATCACCCTCAAACCGATGGACAAACTGAGAGGGTGAATCAAGTGCTTGAGGATATGTTGAGTGCGTGTGCCATCCACCACGGTAGGAATTGGGATGATCACCTACCGCTGGCGGAGTTTTCATATAACAACGGTTATCAAGCGAGTATTAAAATGGCACCGTATGAAGCTCTCTACGGCCGGAAATGTCACACACCATTGAATTGGTGTGAGTCCGGCGAAAGAGATCTGTTTGGGATTGATCTTGTCAATGAAGCCGAAGACCGAGTTCGGTTGATAAAAGAGAACTTAAAGGCTGCACAATCCCGACAGAAGAGCTACGCTGATCAACGGCGTAGGCCTTTGCATTTTGATGTCTTAGAGCACGTGTATCTTCGTGTATCTCTGATGAAGGGAATTCACCGGTTCGGTGTAAAGGGGAAACTCGCTCCCCGTTTTATTGGTCCTTTTGCTATCACGGAGAAGTGCGGACCCGTAGCCTACCGGCTAGAATTACCGGCAAGTCTAGAGGGTGTCCATGATGTGTTTCATGTGTCACAGCTGCGGAAGTGCCTCAAATTCACCGCTGCTGTTCGCACCGAGGAAATTGACGAATTGAAACCGGACCTGACCTACACCGAGCGACCGGTTCAGATTTTGGATGAAAAGACCCGGGTAACCCGGAACCGGAGATCAGATTCTTTAAGGTGCTGTGGAGTAATCATACCACGGAAGAAGCGACGTGGGAAAGTGAAGATTTTTTCCGCACCAACTATCCGGAATTTTTAGCGTTGTACAGTTTGTAATTACCCCTCCCGTCTTGTTCCTCTTTTATAATCTCGGGACGAGATTCTTTTAAGGGGGGAGGAATGTAAAAGTCCCAAAAATATGTATGAATAAAAATCAAGGTTTGAGTTCATATGTGTGGCAAAGACACGAAAAATGGGACTTGCTAAAACTTTTCTTCATGCAAAGTGATACATGGATGACCGTCCAAAATGAGGCTCACATTTTTATTAAAAATGTTGAACCAATAGGGAGTTAAATGCCTCTTTGCATGTAAGTTTAAAAATCAGATTTGAAATTCAAAGTTCACACATGTGGTGACCCAAAAACTTTGAATAAACATGCAGCCATATAGTTGGATTGATAGGGAAAAGTTTGATCACAAACTTTTCATTTGTAGGGTAGGCTCAAAAGAGAGTTAAAGAGAAGAATTTGCAAACTTCAACCAAATTCAATTTGGCAAGCAAATTCAAACTGAATTGGAAGGATTCAAATTCTAACCCACATTTTAAAACTCAGAATTGTGGGAATTAAGAGGATCAGCTTGAGAAGATATTTGGGGAAGAAATGTGGAGTGGGACCCACAGGTCATAGAGATGAAGAGGCTGCCTTACTCACTAAGTTTTACTCTCGGTGGGAAATTTTCCCGAGCAGCTCACGGGAGCCACCGAGGAGCTTGCCGCGCCAGCTCCTGCTGCCGGCCTCCCTGCGCTGGCTCCCCGGGGTCGGTCCTGACCGCGTCTTCAACGTGATCACGTGCTCTCAGACCGAACAAAGGATCATTCGCTTCCTCTCCTCACGAGCGCACGCACTGAACCGAGCTCCTCACCTCAGCTCTCGGTCCGATCGGAAGAACGGCAAAACCACCGTGCTCTTCCCTCCCCCGAGCTGCTAAACCTTTCCCCGAGATCAGCCTCCACCTCTCCGACACGAAACCAAGCGAGCTTCGGCCTCCCTCGCCCGAGAACAACCGCCGCCGCGGCGACCGAGTTCAAGAAAGTGATCGGGCTCACGTGGGCAGCTTGCCACAGCGGTTTTCATGGCCAAGCGAGGGCGGCAACGGGAGTGCACGGCCACCGTGCTGCTCTCACCCGAAACTCAGGCCGTGCCGTGAGCTATCGACGGCGAATTCCGAGGTTTTGCTCCGGCGACCTCATTCTGAGCTTCCGTTATGAATTCAGCAAATTCCCGCTCTCTAATCCTCCCTAGGTCATCAAACTTTGAATGTAGGAGCTGGACTAGCCGGCGGTCATATCGTCTTTAGCATCCGTCGCATGAAAACCCTTTGGAGTGACATATTTTGAGGTCTACCGAGCACTTCTCCGGTGGACCAAATCAGGCTCACGGTGACGACCGGCTTGCGGCTGTTCCAGAGCCATCTGGGGGCCATGCAGATCCTTGCGGTCATCCACTGATGCTGTAGAGCTCATTGGTTGAGTGTTTGACAGGCTAGAACCCACGGCCGACAGCGCCGAAGGGCAACCGAGGCCGCCACACGTCGCGAGCTATCTTCCGGTCGCCGGCAGCCCTAGAACGCCCCACCATCGTGTTCCATGACGTCAATAACCCCCTATCGGCGAGTTTTGGCTCAGGCGGTGGCCGGAAACGGCAAGCCGGTGAGCTCCGACGTCGGGCCGGCGAGCTGGGCCGCGGGCGCGCGAAGGGGAGCCGGAGGAAGAAGACGAAGCGTGAGCCCCGCCTGTCAGCAGCTCAAATTTTGAACCTGCGATCGGGTGCGGCCGGGATCCCGTGTGTTAGCGCGCTGGGAGGCTGTGGCCCCGGTGTGGCCCGTTTCTGATTGGCTGGGGTTTAAAACAGTGGGTCCAGCCGAGTTTTCAGTAGGAAAATAATTCCCAGGTTGGCTCAAACTTGGGAAAATCATAACTCCCTGTATAAAACTCCCAATTTAGTGATTCCAATTGGGTTGGGTTCATCCCTCTGAGTTCTATCCAAATATGAACTCAGATTTGTATGAAAGTCAATATTATATTCTGGAGAATTCTTTGAAGGTTTTGTGAAAAAGAATTATTGAGGGAGTTTGGTTTATCCAAAAACCCCCAAATTTTTCCATAATATTCGTTAGCATAGTGCTGACCATCTAGAAAAATTTCAGCTCTTTTGATGGTCATTTGAGTAGAAATTTTCTAAATGCAAACTGCTGTGTTCAAAAGAGTCCAGAAACATTTTCAGAAAATGTTTCCCACTTCAAAAATCTGTTCTGTGCACTCCATAGCTCCAAAAATCATAGGACAATTTAGGCAAGCTCTCTGAGACATACTTGGAATTGTAGTTCACTTAATTGGGCATGAAAATGCACATTACTTAAGAATTAATTCTTTTGAGTGCAAATGCTTAAAGAATTGTTCTGGAAGAACTACTCAAGTAAAAGGGCTGAATTTTGGACCAAATTACTTTCATGTGACCAGGAACTCACATGTAAATTATTACCTCAATTTGAGCTCTAGAACTTCCTGTTCTTGTTCTCCATACTTATGTATATGTGAATATACATGAGGGACATTATGAGAATTATGGAGAACACAATTAAACTCCACCTTAGCTGCAATTTGGCAAGATAAATCCTTATGTAGTATAGAACTTGCTGTAAAAGTTTTGAGGCCATTGGAGTTCTTGTTCTTCAGTTGCACTCAAATCTTTTCAGCTTCTCTATTATGTTCATTAGGGAAAAATGATTAGTGTATAGCTAAGGCCTTAAGGTCAATTTAGTTTATTTCTGTTCTTTGCACAACAGAGACAAACCAAGCCATGCTTGTCATTTCCACACAACCTCTGTTACTAAGAAAGTAATTCTATAACTTCTTTCCATTACATTCTATAAAACATATGCATATGCATTTCAATAGGAACCACAACGAAGGGGATTCAATGGAGCGATTCATCGAAGTGGATCAAGCTCCGGAGAATCAAGGGTGGATCTGCAAGGACACTAACTGTTTATATACGACTACCCTGCAAAACAGGAAAGCTCCGGTTTGCATTTAACAACTGTTAATTTTTTGTTTTGTATTCACTTTCGGTCAGGATATTTATTATGTATTAGGTCTAGTGTTCGATACTCCTCTTGCATAGCAAAATGACCCATGGAGTATTGGGTATGTGTATTTTACCGTGTAGAACTGCCATTCTTATGTACGGTTCGGTAGAAGTCGAGTGGTGAGATGCTACTTGCAGTTTCAGGAACAACAGGGGCATACGGGATTGGTTCATAATTGAGTTAGCAAGTTAAAGTTGAGACCGGAAGGTTGTAGGGGCAGCAGGACATAGGGGCCTGGGTGCTGTAGACCTGTCCGTGTCGGTCAAGGACCGATCTGTATGCGGCTCTGTTGAACAAGTTTGAGTTGTGTACCGGACTCATGCTGGCTATATGGGACCCAGTAAACCGATGTACCTCGGGAAGCTGTCCCTGGGACTTTTTGGGTCACCTCAGGCGGACGGCCGGTGTGCAGTATGTGGGGAATATTCTCATGACATCTCAAGTCGGTAGGTGCACCATGAGAGTAGCTACTCTATGGGGCGACTTGATCGATTCAGCAGGGGTGAAACAGGGGAAATGCTGCCACGTACGACGTCAGTGATGGTTGTTGTAGGCAACGTCGAGTACGGGCGTACGTTTCATGTAGTCCGGATGTTATTGATTCGAATCACCGTCGCTCGCGGAATGGACCGAGCATACTTGTTCTCACAGTCGTGACGTAGTAAGAACTTGCATGAGAAAGGAACTAATCACATTGGTTTGAAGTTTTATACTAGCTTTGTATTGGATCTTGATGAATAGGCTAGTGCAAACTCGATTCTTTTTTGCCATGAGCAACTTACATCGGGGGAAAGCGTTTCTTGTTTGATTGTGGACTCCCGATGTGGCGTGCACAAGGTTACTTAAAATGCTGCAATTAATACCTGAAAGTAAGGATTCACTTTTAGGCGAGTTTAATTATGCTTATGCCATCCTATGTTAGGTTCATAACCTCACTTAGAGTTTCATGTTTAGGGTGACGGTTAAGTCTTGCTGAGTGTTATGCTCACGGATGCTATCCGAGTTGTTTTGCAGGTAATTGACTCGATGCTTATGAGAAGGGGTGCTGATGAGACTCGGGAACCTCCGAGTGCTTACTCAAAGAGCATCCTCGCCGCTGCAGATTGTGTTCGTGTTGCTAGTAAGAAACGTCCGCGGGCTGGACCGTTTCTTTGCTGCTAGTTCAGATATGAGTCGTGAGAGTGATAGTCTTCTGCTGTAGTTTACTCTGATATACTTATTTGTAAAACATTCCTGTACGTTTCCACTAAACTATTTATGTAATATGATGTGTGTTCATCGACCCGTGTGCTGTTGGGTGCCGCATAACACGGCACCACCCAACGAGGTCCTGTGGTTCCCCCACAGCGTGGTATCAGAGCTGTGACAAGTGGTGTCAGAACTCTGTCACAGTTGATACCAGAGCAGGCTGGTTACAACAAGCGCGTAGCATATCTTCAAGCACTTGATTCACCCGTTCAGTTTGACCATCCGTCTGCGGGTGGTACGCGGAACTTTGGATCAGTTTGGTACCCCACGAAGCGTGCACCTGTTCCTAAAACCGAGCGACGAACAGCGCACTGTGATCTGAAATAATGGAGCGGGGAACACCGTGCAAGCACAAGATCCTTGCAATATACAGCTCCGCATATTGCTTGGCCACGTAACTCGTATGTACGGGAATAAAATGAGCCGACTTGGTTAGTCGATTGACTATCACCCAAATCGAATCATGCTTGTGAGATGTGAGATGTAACCAGACTATGAAGTCCATGCTGATATCCTCCCACTTCCACGCCGGAATGTTCAAGGGTTACAACTGTCCGGCTTTACGCATATGGTCGGCTTTCACCCGTCGACACGTATCGCATTTGGATACGTATTTTGCGATTTATCTTTTCATCCGCGTCCACCAAAACCTTGTTTTCAGGTCCTGGTACATCTTGTTGTTGCCCAGATGAATAGAATACTTGGGCAAATGAGCTTCGTCCAAGATTTTCTTCCGAAGCTTCATGTCACGGGGTACCACTATACGGTCTTTAAACCATAGAGTACCTTGTTCATCCCTTCGGAAGCATTTCATTTCGCCATTCGTCATTCTTCTCCAAATGTGCGGCATTCTCATGTCTTCCTTTTGAGCTTCCATAATCTCCTCTCGTATGGTAGGGACGAGAGCAAGATTATATAATGTCCCATATGGAACTAAGTACAGACTCGGCTCCTCCTCTTCAAGTGGGGTGATGGACAGATTATTGACATAAGATTTGCGGCTTAAAGCATCAGAAACCACGTTTGCCTTTCTGGGATGGTAGTGAATCTCGATCTCATAGTCTTTGATCAGTTCTAGCCATCTACGTTGCCACATATTCAACTCCTTTTGAGTGAATATATATTTCAAACTCTTGTGGTCAGTGTAGAGATGCACTAGGTTCCCAAGTAAATAGTGTCTCCATATTTTCAAGGCCAACACCACAGCAGCGAGCTCAAGATCATGAGTCGGATAGTGCTGCTCGTGGTTATGAAGTTGACGTGAGCCATAGGCGACCACTCTTCCTCCTTGCATCAATACACAGCCAAGCCTGATGCCGGACACATCACAATATATATCAAAGGGCTTGGTTGTATCCGGTTGAGCTAACACCGGGGCTGTTGTAAGATGCTTCATGTGGCGGACCGGAATCCGCTCATCCAGGATCGCAGAGGGTGGTGCCGCGCGATGCGACACCCGACAGCACACATCTTAAGAACATAATAGATTACATGGGAAAAACAACTGAAACTGTACAAACAGGTACAAACTTCAGTTACAACTATTGTTTATATTACACAGCGGAAGTCTACACTATACAACTCACGCCCGCCTATCTAGCAAAAGTGGTTGCCTAGCCCTAGGGCAACCCACACTAGCTGCACTCCTCAGCTCAGCGCGGCGTGTACGGCTCCCACTCAGCCATGGTCCCCCGACGGAGGGTAACCCTCGCCGGTGGACTCGTACTCCGAGTCCGTGGGTGGCTCCTCACCTGAAAAACACTCAAGCAGCAACCGTGAGCACGAAGGCTCAGCAAGGCTTAACCGACTCACCTAAGCATGAAACTCTACATGAGGGGTACAATGGACATAGGATAGTAACATTTCAGCAAAACGACACGCCTACACGTTCATCCTTAGTTCATCCTTTAGCAACAAGTTAACAGTTCATGAAATCTGAAATTTAGTAAGACGTATTTGGTGGCACACATGTAGCAATACAATTATATCAATTAGCAACATTGAATCAACATATTTCATCCATTAATCTACGTCACGACTCAGTGACCAAGTGGTACTCTTCACCGCGAGGGACGGCGAATCGACTCGATATACACCTGCAGGGAAACCCAAAGAGCACGTCACGTACGCCCACCCGTGGAGCTGCACAGCACGCTCACTCGATGTCGTACGGGATAACCTTTAACCCAACAGCCCAAACGTCGAACTGGTCGCACCGAAACGAGCAGGAGGTTCCCCACACGGAGCATCTCTCGATGCCCGTTGGCAGATTTCCACCTTGTTGCCCTCAACCTACACCTATAAATCGGTGTGCTATGCCTCGACGCCCGGAGGTTTAGGCTACATCGGTTTATCGGGGCCCATATACCCAATATGCCTTCGGTACGTTCAAACTTGATCAGCGTGGGCCACACACGGATCGGTCCTCAATCGACACGGACAGGACTGCACACACAAGACTCTCTCTTGCTGCGCCCTAGCCCCTGCCTAGTCTCATTTTCATTACTAAAGTGATCTCACATCACTCAACCGAACCCGTGTGTCCCAAGCCTATCTCGCGAGTAGATTCCAACTACTCGACTTGTACCGAAGTCCTATGACTCATTAAGCATAGCCGGTCTACTCGAGGTCTTAGAGACTACCCTCACTCTTTTAGGAACCTTTGGTTATGCAAGTGGGTTTCCATTCATCCTACACCTAATGCACAATCATACTTCACATGACTCATGTAAACAAAAGAAAACTTATAAAAGGGTTAATGCAAACCGGGGCTTGCCTTGTTGCTGCTGGTCAGTAGTTATTTCTTCGTCCGGAAGAAGGAAGTCCAGCACTTCCGGAGTCTCTTCTTCAATGGCTACACGTTGAATATAATACTACATGTAAATTTAAATGCACTGTGTAAACTTGAATACTTATTTACTAATAACTCTAGCTAACCCTCCCCTTTGGTGCTGAAATTTTTAGGGTGGCTTGGTAGGGTCCTAACCAGAGTCTTGACCAAGTTTCATTTGAAACAAAGTTCATTTGAACCTTGTACAAATAAAAGCCCATTTGGTCAATATTTGAGTCTCTAACTAATTCCAGGGGTTTTCATGGCTCCAACCATTACTTTCTGGAAACTAGACTTTAAGATGGTTCTAATGGAGTTGGTTTTATGTCATTTGAAGAATTCTACAGAAAGTTATGTCCTAATTAAGATTGGAGAAAATCTGAAAAATGTTTCTGTACATTTTTCTATTTTCTCTGGGCAGTTCTCTTAATCACCCGATTGGGGTAACTAAATGAACTTGGATGAGCCTGAAAATTTTTACTGGTATACAGGGATTTCCCAATGAACCTTTCAACCAAATTTCAGAATTTTTCATAAAGTAGTTCTCCAGATAAAATTCCCGACAGTTTAAACTTTAGGGATTTAATTCTGGAAAACTATTCACTTTCATGAGATGAATTTGGTATTGCTGGAAAGTGCTCAAAGAGCTAAATCCAACCAAATTTGGTTCACTCGATTTGGAGCTTTCTAGCCAAAGTTTTGAGGATTTGAAAAATCGGGGGAAAATTTTAAACTCTCGGGGCCTGCGGTGACACGTGTCGAGCGCAGAGGTGTCCGGCACACCGGGGATACCACACGTGTCGAGCGCGGAGGTGTCCGGCACACCCGAGCTCACAGGGTATTTTGCGCGCCAGCACAACCGATCCCCGGCCACACCCGGTCCCGGTTTAAATTCTTCAGCCGCTGACACGTGGGCCAGCCGGCTTCGTCTTCCTCCCGCCGTTCTCTCACGCCCGCGCCGCCGACCTCGCCGGAGCAGGCTCGGGGCTCGCCGGCTCGCCGCTGCCGGACCTCCCAGGGGCTGAAACTCGCCGCCAGGGGGTTGTCGACATCGAGGAACACGTCGGTGGTGTCAGGTCGGGCTGGGGGTGACCGGAAATAGCTCGGCGACGTGCCGCTGCCTCGGTTGAGGTTCGACACCGTCGACCGTAGTTTATAAACACGCCAGCACCTCGAACAAACGGCCCCACAGCATCAGTGCACCTCTAGGAAGCTCGACAAGGTGTCAAAAGGGTTCAGGGATGGCAGCAAGTCGGTCGACACCGTATGACTGATCGTGCCCGCCATGACCGCCCTCGATCGAGCTCGAAATTCGTCACTCCTAGACAGTTTCACGCTACGGATGCAGAAAGAACTTGATCGCCGGCTAGTCCAGCGTCTACGTGCAAGATTTCATGACCTCCGAAAGATCATAGAGCGAGAATTTAAAGAAACCGTACCGGAAGCTCGGTTTACGGTTGCCGGAGCACAAACTGGAAATTCTCTGCGGATTCTTCACGGTTGGCTTCCAAACTTGGAGGAGAGCAGCACGGTGGTCGCGCGCCCTGTTGCCTCTCTCGCTGGACCGTGAAAACGCCTGTGGAACGCTGCCCACGGGCGCCTGACTCTCGGCTGAGGCTAGGTCGCCGCGGTGGCGATCGTTTTTGGGCAAAGGAGGTCGGAGCTCGAGGTTTCTGGCGTTGGAGAGGTGGAGTGCGAGCTCAGGTGGCTGTCTAGCAGCTCAGGGATGAAGGAGGAGATGGTTTTGCTGGTTTTCCCGATTGAGCAGAGAGCTGCGGCGAGAAACAATGCCGCTTTTGGGTCTGCCCGCGAGAAGATAAAGCCGGCCGACTCCTGCTCGGCTGAGGCGGTGTCGGTTGCGTGGGGGCGCGAGCCAGCCGCCCTGGGCGCCAGCGCGCTGAGAGGGAAGCAGCTGGTGGCACCGGTAGCTGCTCGGTGGCGTAGCCGACAGCTGCTCGGTGGAATTTCCCACCGAGACTCTGACTTTGGGTGCAAGTTTCTCCTTCTCCCCTCTATGACATGTGGGTCCCACCCGGGGTTTTAACCTCTGAAATTTACTCCTAATCACTGTTGTAAACAGTGAGCCCCATAATACCCCTGGTGATTCAAATTGTTCACCCCTGAGCCATTTGAATTGAATAGAATTCAAATTGGGTTTGGTTTGAGTGAATTTCAGCACAAGTTCAGTTTTGAATTCAAATAAAGTTTGAATTCGTCCCACTTAGCTCATGTCAAGATCAACTCCGAATGGAGTGAAAATTGGTGTGGTGTGGTGATGAACACTTCAAATGTGTGCCAAAACTGAGGCCCTTACATCCCTCCCCCCTTAAAAGAATCTCGTCCCGAGATTACAAAAGAAGAGATAGCGATGTAGTAGGGACTTACTCGTGTTGAGAAGCCATGAACTCCGGGTAATTTGAACGAAGGAATTCCTCGCGCTCCCATGTCGCTTCTTCCACGGTGTGGTTACTCCAGAGAATCTTGTAGAACCACAACGTTCTGCTACGCGTGGTTCGGGCTTTCTCATCAAGGATTTCCACTGGATACTCATCATATGTTAAATCCTGTTTCAACTCACCGATGTCTTCGGTAGGAACAGCAGCTGTATGTTTCAGACATTTTCGCAGTAGCGAAACATGGAAAATATCATGGACACCAGCAAGAGATGCCGGTAGCTCCAATCTATACGCTGCTGGTCCCACACTTCTCGGTGATAGCATAGGGTCCAATGAAACGGGGAGCGAGCTTTCCCTTCACACCGAACCGGTGCACGCCCTTCACCGGAGACACGCGTAGGTACACGTGTTTCCCAACGTCAAAGTGCAATGGCCTACGCCTCTTATCAGCGTAGCTCTTCTGTCGGGATTGAGCGGCTTTTAAATTAGCTTGAATTGTCCGAACGCGCTCTTCGGCGTCGTTCACCACATCAACCCCAAATGTGACCCTTTCACCGGACTCGCACCAATTTAATGGGGTGCGGCACTTGCGACCGTAGAGAGCTTCGTAGGGTGCCATCTTGATACTCGCCTGATAGCCGTTGTTGTACGAGAATTCCGCCAATGGTAGGTGATTATCCCAGTTCCTACCATGGTGGATGGCACATGCTCTCAACATGTCTTCCAGAACTTGATTCACCCTCTCTGTCTGGCCATCTGTCTGAGGGTGGTAGGCGGAGTTCCTAATCAGTTTAGTACCCAAAGCAGCGTGCAACTGCTCCCAAAAGCGAGATACAAACAATGCACCTCGGTCTGAGACTATGGTCTTGGGTACACCATGCAGGCATAGAATCCTGGCAATGTATAACTCCGCATATCGGTTGGCATGGAAATGTGTATGCACGGGAATGATGTGAGCTGACTTGGTCAGTCGGTCAACGATCAACCATATGGAATCATTCTTGTTGGCTGTTAAGGGTAATCCCACGATGAAATCCATGCTCACATCTTCCCATTTCCATGCTGGAATCTTCAGGGGTTGCAGCAGCCCTGATTTCCTCATATGATCAGCCTTCACTCGTCTACACGTATCACACTCGGATACGTACTTAGCTACCTCCCGCTTCATCCGTGTCCACCAAAATTTCTTTTTCAAATCTTGGTACATTTTGTTGCTGCCCGGATGAATGGAGTACTTGGACAAGTGAGCTTCATCGAGGATCTTCTTTCTCAATTCCATATCCCGGGGTACGACTATGCGGTCATTAAACCACAGCGTCCCCTCATCATCCTTCCGGAAACACTTGATCTCTCCATTGTCTATCCGTCTCCAGAGATGTGCCATGCCTTTATCCGTCTTCTGAGCTGCAATGATATCCTCCCTAATAGTAGGGATGAGGGCAAGGTTGTACAGCGATCCATAAGGAACCAAGTATAAACTTGGCTCTTCCTCCTACACCGGTGTAATGGTGAGGTGATGGACATGTGATTTCCGACTCAGCGCGTCGGCAACCACATTCGCCTTGCCGGGGTGGTAATGAATCTCAATTTCATAGTCCTTGATTAATTCTAACCACCTCCGTTGCCTCATGTTCAGCTCCTTCTGGGTGAAAATGTATTTCAAGCTCTTGTGGTCGGTGTAGAGATGCACCAGATTCCCCAGGAGATAGTGCCTCCACATTTTCAGCGCCAAAACCACTGCAGCAAGTTCCAGGTCATGAGTGGGATAATGCTGCTCATGGTTCCGAAGTTGGCGTGAGCCATAAGCGACCACACGTCCTTCCTGCATCAACACGCAGCCGAGCCCAATACCGGACGCGTCACAATACACGTCGAAGGGCTTTGTTGTATCCGGCTGAGCTAACACCGGGGCTGTTGTGAGATGCTTCACCAATGTTCAGAACGCTCCTTCACACGCCGTGTTCCAAACAGATTTCTTCCCTTTCTTCAGCAACTCTATCATTGGCTTAGCGAGCTTGGAGAAGCTTGGAATGAATCTCCGGTAGTATCCCGCTAACCCGAGGAAGCTTCTGACTTCATGAACTGAAGTGGGAGCTTTCCATTTCAACACTTGCTCTATTTTACTTGGGTCAACCGCAATGCCTTCAGCTGAGATGATATGTCCCAAGAATGGCACTTGGCTGATCCAAAATTCACATTTGCTGAACTTGGCGTAAAGCTTGTGGTCTCGCAATCGTTGAAGAACGATCCGCAAGTGTTCGGCATGTTCGGCTTCTGTCTTGGAGTAAACCAAGATATCGTCGATGAACACAACCACGAACTTGTCCAGCTCCGGCATGAACACCGAGTTCATGAGATACATGAAATGGGCTGGAGCATTTGTGAGACCAAAGGACATGACGAGATATTCATATAGGCCGTATCTCGTAGAGAACGCCGTCTTCGGGATATCCTCCGCTCAGATTTTTATCTGGAGATATCCAGAGCGAAGGTCCATCTTGGAGAACACACTGGCACCCACAAGTTGATCAAACAATATGTCGATGCGGGGCAGTGGGTACTTATTCTTGATGGTGACGGCGTTGAGCGGCCGGTAATCCACACACAGCCTCAGGGTTTCATCCTTCTTCTTTACAAACAACGCCGAGCATCCCCAAGGCGAGGAACTCGGCCTAATGAAACCCTTGCTCAACAGATCATTGAGCTGTTCCTTCAGTTCAGCCAGCTCATTGGGAGCCATTCTGTATGGTCTCCGTGATATGGGCGTAGTCCCGGGTGCAAGTTCAATCTTGAACTCGACATCCCCCTCAGGTGGCACGCCCGGAAGATCATCCGGGAACACATCAGGATACTCCCGGACTACGGGGATGTCCTCTAACTTGAGAGCTTCAGCGTTATTAATCGCTAAAACTTCCCGGACTGGCATGTCTAACACCATGGAATGCGGACGGTGGAATGGAGAATTTAAGTGAACCGTCCGTGTCCGAGTCTCTAGGACAGCGCCATGGTATTGTAGCCATGACATCCCTAAGATTGCATCAATCTTTTGTCCCATAAGGATTATCAAGGTGGTGGGATATAGTTTCCCACCTAAGCACAGAGGTGCCTTTGGAATCATCATATTAGCTGAAATCTTCCCTCCCGGTGAGCAGATCATATAAGTGCAATCGGTTGGGAAGACTTGCAATTGATGTTTAGCCACATAGGATGCACTTATAAAGCTGTGGGTTGCACCAAAATCAAATAATATGACGATGGCTTGATTGTTGAGAGTAAACGTACCCGCCAGCACGTTGTCTCCCTCTGGGGCGTCCTCATTGTCGAGGTTGCGGACGCCCCCAGTCCGCTGACCAACCTTCTTCACCGGAGGTCGGCCTCGAGCACCGCCCTGGAGCTGGGCTTGCCCACTGCTCTGCTGCCCCTGGGGACAGTCCTTCGCGAAGTGGCCTGCCTGGCCACACGTGAAGCAGGTGAAACGGGGCGGTCCCCCGCTGATCGGTGGACGGAATCCCGGGGCGCGTTGTGGCGGTGGAAATGCCCGGGGTACCGTATGCTGCTGCTGTTGCTGTTGCTGTCTTGGTGGGGGCATCGGCGGACGGAACGGGGGTGCTTGGAACGAACGTCCCCCAAACTGTTGAGGCCGCGCCGGTGGACGCCACTGCTGCCCGGATGGTGTCCGATACACCATACGGTACTTCTGAGGCGCGCCACTCCCACCGCTGGGTGGAGCGCTGCGCTTCCGCTACTCAGCTGCCAACTCCCGCTGAGCATCCTCTTGCATGATCGCGGCATTGACTAAGTCGTTGAATGTGCCGCGGTTCCAGTGTACGAGATGGGTCTTCATTTCGGGGTGTAACCCCCGATAGAAGTGCTCCCTCTTCTTCTCCTCCGTGGAGATATAGTCTGACGCATACTGCGCCAGATGGTTGAAGGCACGGGAGTAGTCGTGGGCACTCCTCCCGCCCTGCTTCAGCTCCAAGAATTCTTGGAACTTCCTATTCATTATTACGGGAGGAATGTGGTAGGCGTGGAACGCCTCCCGGAACTCTTGCCATTCCACGGCATGGCCAGCCGGACGTGAGGCGACATAATTCGCCCACCACGCGCCAGCGGCACCGTGGAGCTGCTGTGCTGCGAACAGGGTCTTCTGTTGCTCGGTACACTGGAGCAGCCCAAACTTGGACTCGATAGTCCGCAGCCAGTTGTCAGCCTCCAGTGGTTCTTCAGCTTCGGTGAACACTGGAGGGTGCGTACTCATGAAATCCGAGTACGACACTTCGCGGGGCTCACGAGGCCCTCGCTGTTGACGTCCCCCCGCCTGGGACGTATTCTGCACAATCGTGCGGAGCAGGTCGGTCTGCTCCTAACGACCTCCCACCTGTGCCGCTATCACATCCGCTAGAGTAAGCGGAGGCGGCGGTGGTGGCTGCTGCTGCGGGGTACTGTCGTAGGCCGGTGGCTGGGAGTCATCGCCTCCCCCTTGGCTAGAGCCACCAACCTCGTGTGTGGTCCTAGTACGAACCATCTGCAACCACACGACATTAAACATCAGTCCCGCAACATTTTGCATGCAGTCCAATAGAAATGGGCGTAAAAACATTATGACAACAAAAACATGCGATATATCTCGTAAGTAGATAATGCAATAACTTTGCACAAGCTACACCATTACCAGACCAAACACAAGCTAGTTTAATCCAACTTGATGAACCTCCACTTTGGAAGCTCACCATAACTGGGTTTGGTCTCTACGATACATTATTATCGCGTTGTCATCACGCATCCACCCGTAGGGTACAACACCCTCTCCAAAGAGTTCAACTGTCATTCTTCTGTCAGAATGACCATTTTCTACCTATTCCAAGTTTTGATCTGGTCCTGGGCATTTTCATGACTCAAGTTGAATATCAAAGTTAAAATTAACTTCAGTATCTTTACAACGAGTACTCGTTTGCCCTCAGATCAGCTTTGGTTAAAAAGTTATGCCAATTCAAAGTCAGCAGAATTTCTGGAAGAATTTTAACAGCACCTCCCTTGGAAGTGGTTGTTTTCAACCCTGGTTTCCACTGAAATCTGTGCTGAAATTTCAGAAACTTTGAATTGCAAAGATGTCACACATCTTCTACTCTTTCTAAGGATGTATTATGTGCCACTTTTAGATTTTTCTACTGGGAATTATGTTTGAAAAACAGAACAGCTCAAAGAATGTTTTACTCTGTCCTGGTTCTGGACAGTTTCCATTCCTCTGGAATTTAAGCCATCTTAAGGTGCGTTTCAGCTCTGGAAGTCTACAACAAAGTTGTAGAGTACTGAAATACCTTTCCAGAACTATATAGCACACTTCTCTGGGCTAAAAGACCTGTGAGTTATGCCCTGTGGAAGACCAGCAAACTTGTTGTCCAAAACAGAGCACTCTGTTTTTCAGTCTTTTTGGAACTACACTTACCACTATCCCATTCTTATACCTAACCAGGGTCCTAAATGTTGAACCTATAGATTTTAATTCCTTGTTATTATTATTTTCATGCATATGACTATAATATCTCGGTACTACGTTCCTCACAAAAGAAAATCCTAACCGGATCATACTGGCATATACGTCTCAAGTGTGGCACTAAACGGTCTCTCGCACACGTTTTCTACACGGATACATGCGTGGTTAGTACCTGCAGAAGACCACAAAATAATGGTGCACTCAAGGGTTTTGTTTCCATTTCAGGCAGTACCATATTTAAAAGTAAATACAAACGCCCGTATCATTGTCATACGGCCGTCCTTGAGCTAAGTCACGTCTCAAGGCACGTGATCGTGTTTCAACACCACACGACGGGGAACCCGAGTTGCTCATGAACGGGTCATCACGGTTGGGAATGTTATCAACCCAACAGATACCACCTACTGCCCTGCAGGGCACGCCGATGGCAAGCGCTGCATATGTCCTTCTTGGCTATTTCCAGACGAACACACTCTCGCGTTACTGACCACGCGATGGGGTCTCCAATTACTTGCCTAATGCACGCTAGGGATCAGCGTTTCATATGAACTCAGGGACATGAAGAGTCCAAGAAGTTCATATTGACGTCTCACACCAAGCTGTGAGACTCTATCCCTGAGCCACGTTCCTCTTCAGGGGGAGCTAACCGAAATTGAACCGCTTTCGGTGGCGTTCCTTACCATACTTACCAGAGCGTAGGTGCGTCGTTACATAATTGAAATTCACAATTATAACACATAAGTTAGTCTTTGCCACTTTAAGTAACTATGCTAATATAGTCCTTACTTGGGCAACTACCGAATCCTCACCGTATACCTAAGTTTTTCCCATAATGCAGTGCTTTAGTACTGTGCTATCCCCACTGCAGCTCTGATACCAGGCTGTGGCGGACCGGAATCCGCTCATCCAGGATCGCAGAGGGTGGTGCCGCGCGATGCGACACCCGACAGCACAAGTCTTAAGAACATAATAGATTACATGGGAAAAACAACTGAAACTGTACAAACAGGTACAAACTTCAGTTACAACTATTGTTTATATTACACAGCGGAAGTCTACACTATACAACTCACGCCCGCCTATCTAGCAAAATTGGTTGCCCAGCCCTAGGGCAACCCACACTAGCTGCACTCCTCAGCTCAGCGCGGCGTGTACGGCTCCCACTCAGCCATGGTCCCCCGACGGAGGGTAACCCTCGCCGGTGGACTCGTACTCCGAGTCCGTGGGTGGCTCCTCACCTGAAAAACACTCAAGCAGCAACCGTGAGCACGAAGGCTCAGCAAGGCTTAACCGACTCACCTAAGCATGAAACTCTACATGAGGGGTACAATGGACATAGGATAGTAACATTTCAGCAAAACGACATGCCTACACGTTCATCCTTAGTTCATCCTTTAGCAACAAGTTAACAGTTCATGAAATCTGAAATTTAGTAAGCCGTATTTGGTGGCACACATTTAGAAATACAATTATATCAATTAGCAACATTGAATCAACATATTTCATCCATTAATCTACGTCACGACTCAGTGACCAAGTGGTACTCTTCACCGCGAGGGACGGTGAATCGACTCGATATACACCTGCAGAGAAACCCAAAGAGCACGTCACGTACACCCACCCGTGGAGCTGCACAGCACGCTCACTCGATGTCGTACGGGACAACCTTTCACCCAACAGCCCAAACGTCGAACCGGTCGCACCGAAACGAGCAGGAGGTTCCCCACGCGGAGCATCTCTCTATGCCCGTTGGCAGATTTCCACCTTGCTGCCCTCAACCTACACCTATAAATCGGTGTGCTATGCCTCGACGCCCGGAGGTTTAGGCTACATTGGTTTATCGGGGCCCATATACCCGATATGCCTTCGGTACGTTCAAACTTGATCAGCGTGGGCCGCACACGGATCGGTCCTCAATCGACACGGACAGGGCTGCGCACACAAGACTCTCTCTTGCTGCGCCCTAGCCCCTGCCTAGTCTCATTTTCATTACTAAAGTGATCACACATCACTCAACCGAACCCTGTGTCCTAAGCCTATCTCGCGAGTAGATTCCAACTACTCGACTTGTACCAAAGTCCTATGACTCATTAAGCATAGCCGGTCTACTCGAGGTCTTAGACACTACCCTCACTCTTTTAGGAACCTTTGGTTATGCAAGTGGGTTTCCATTCATCCTACACCTAATGCACAATCATACTTCACATGACTCATGTAAACAAAAGAAAACTTATAAAAGGGTTAATGCAAACCAGGGCTTGCCTTGTTGCTGCTGGTCAGTAGTTATTTCTTCATCTGGAAGAAGGAAGTCCAGCACTTCCGGAGTCTCTTCTTCAATGGCTACACGTTGAATATAATACTACATGTAAATTTAAATGCACTGTGTAAACTTGAAT
The DNA here is from genome assembly GCA_030760725.1 of Neostapfia colusana. NCBI lineage: Eukaryota > Viridiplantae > Streptophyta > Magnoliopsida > Poales > Poaceae > Neostapfia > Neostapfia colusana. The sequence goes on along the minus strand of JASWHV010000014.1, from coordinate 54,707,155 downwards.
ACTTATTTACTAACAACTCTAGCTAACCCTCCCCTTTGGTGCTGAAATTTTTAGGGTGGCTTGGTAGGGTCCTAACCAGAGTCTTGACCAAGTTTCATTTGAAACAAAGTTCATTTGAACCTTGTACAAATAAAAGCCCATTTGGTAAATATTTGAGCCTCTAACTAACTCCAGGGGTTTTCATGGCTCCAACCATTACTTTCTGGAAACTAGACTTTAAGATGGTTCTAAAGGAGTTGGTTTTATGTCATTTGAAGAATTCTACAGAAAGTTATGTCCTAATTAAGATTGAAGAAAATCTGAAAAATGTTTCTGTACATTTTTCTATTTTCTCTGGGCAGTTCTCTTAATCACCCGATTGGGGTAACTAAATGAACTTGGATGAGCCTGAAAATTTTTACTGGTATTCAGGGATTTCCCAATGAACCTTTCAACCAAATTTCAGAATTTTTCATAAAGTAGTTCTCCAGATAAAATTCCCGACTGTTTAAACTTTAGGGATTTAATTCTGGAAAACTATTCACTTTAATGAGCTGAATTTGGTATTGCTGGAAAGTGCTGAAAGAGCTAAATCGAACCAAATTTGGTTCACTCGATTTGGAGCTTTCTAGCCAAAGTTATGAGGATTTGAAATTTGGAAGAATCCTGAAAATCAGGGGAAAAGTTTAAACTCTCGGGGCCTGCGGGGACACATGTCGAGCGCGGAGGTGTCCGGCACACCGGGGATACCACACGTGCCGAGCACGGAGGTGTCCGGCACACCGGAGCTCACAGGGTATTTTGCGCGCCAGCACAGCCAACCCCCGGCCACACCCGGTCCCGGTTTAAATTTTTCAGCCGCTGACACGTGGGCCAGCCGGCTTCGTCTTCCTCCCGCCGTTCTCTCACGCCCGCGCCACCGACCTCACCAGAGCAGGCTTGGGGCTCGCCTGCTCGCCGCTGCCGGACCTCCCAGGGGCTGAAACTCGCCGCCAGGGGGTTGTCGACGTCGAGGAACACGTCGGTGGTGTCAGGTTGGGCTGGGGGTGACCGGAAATAGCTCGGTGACGTGCCGCTGCCTCGGTTGAGGTTCAACACCGTCGACCGTGGTTTCTAAACCCGCCAACACCTCGAACAAACGGCCCCACAGCATCAGTGTACCTCTAGGAAGCTCGACAAGGTGTCAAAAGGGTTCAGGGATGGCGGCAAGTCGGTCGGCACCGTGTGACCGATCGTGCCCGCCATGACCGCCCTCGATCGAGCTCGAAATTCGTCACTCCTAGACAGTTTCATGCTACGGATGCAGAAAGAACTTGATCGCCGGCTAGTCCAGCGTCTACGTGCAAGATTTGATGACCTCCGAAAGATCATAGAGCGAGAATTTAAAGAAACCGTACCGGAAGCTCGGTTTACGGTTGCCGGAGCACAAACTGGAAATTCTCTGCGGATTCTTCACGGTTGGCTTCCAAACTTGGAGTAGAGCAGCACGGTGGTCGCGCGCCCTGTTGCCTCTCTCGCTGGACCGTGAAAACGCCTGTGGAACGCTGCCCACGGGCGCCTGACTCTCGGCTGAGGCTAGGTCGCCGCGGTGGCGATCGTTTTTGGGCAAAGGAGGTCGGAGCTCGAGGTTTCTGGCGTTGGAGAGGTGGAGTGCGAGCTCAGGTGGCTGTCTAGCAGATCAGGGACGAACGAGGAGATGGTTTTGCTGGTTTTCCCGATTGAGCAGAGAGCTGCGGCGAGAAACAATGCCGCTGCTCGGGTCTGCCCGCGAGAAGATAAAGCCGGCCGACTCCTGCTCGGCTGAGGCGGTGTCGATTGCGTGGGGGCACGAGCCAGCCGCCCTGGGCGCCAGCGTGCGGAGAGGGAAGCAGCTGGTGGCGCCGGTAGCTGCTCGGTGGCATAGCCGACAGCTGCTCGGTGGAATTTCCCACCGAGACTCTGACTTTGGGTGCAAGTTTCTCGTTCTCCCCTCTATGACTTGTGGGTCCCACCCGGGGTTTTAACCTCTGAAATTTACTCCTAATCACTGTTGTAAACAGTGAGCCCCATAATACCCCTGGTGATTCAAATTGTTCACCCCTGAGCCATTTGAATTGAATAGAATTCAAATTGGGTTTGGTTTGAGTGAATTTCAGCACAAGTTCAGTTTTGAATTCAAATAAAGTTTGAATTCGTCCCACTTAGTTCATGTCAAGATCAACTCCGAATGGAGTGAAAATTGGTATGGTGTGGTGATGAACACTTCAAATGTGTGCCAAAACTGAGGCCCTTACACTTCACCGATGCATGGAAATCTCCTTCACACTCTGAGCTCGAAACATATTTGATCCCCTTCTTCAACAATTCAGTCATCAGATTAGCAAGCTTATAAAAGTTCGGTATGAATCTCCGGTAATATCCCGCTAAACCGAGAAAGCTCCTGACTTCATTGACAGATGTAGGGGACTTCCATTTCAGCACTTGTTCGATTTTGCGGATCAACTGTAATGCCTTCCGCAGAAATAATATGACCAAGAAATGGCACTTGGCTGATCCAAAACTCGCACTTGCTGAACTTGGCATAAAGCTTATGGTCTCACAATCGTTGGAGCTGTGGCGGAACGGAATCCGCTCATCCAGGATCGCAGAGGGTGGTGCCGCACGATGCGACACCCGATAGCACACGTCATAAGGACACAATATATTACATGGGAAAAAACAACTGAACTGTACAAACAGGTACAAACTTTAGTTACAAACTATTGTTTATATTAACAGCGGAAGTCTAAACTATACAACTCACGCCCGCCTATCTAGCAAAAGTCGGCTGCCCAACCCTAGGGCAACCAACACTGGCTGCACTCCACAGCTCAGCGCGGCATGTACGGCTCCCACTCAGCCGTGGTCCCCGACGGAGGGTAACCCTCGCCGGTGGACTCGTACTCCGAGTCCGTGGGTGGCTCCTCACCTGAAAAACACTTAAGCAGCAACCGTGAGCACGATGGCTCAACAAGACTGAACCGACTCCCTAGGCATGAAACTCTACATGAGGTGTATAATGAACATAGGATAGTAACATTGCAGCAAATGGACACGCTTACAAGTTCACCCTTAATTCATCTTTTAGCAACAAGTTAACAGTTCAGGAATCTGAAATTTAGTAAGCAATATTTGGTGGCACACATGTAGCAATACATTTATATCAATCAGCAATATTGAATCATCATATTTCATACATTAGCCTACGTCATGACTCAGTGACCAAGTGATACTCTTCACCACGAGGGACTGCGAATCGACTTGATATACACCTGCAGGGACACCAAAAGAGCACGTCACGTACGCCCACCCATGGAGCTGCACAGCACGCTCACTCGATGTCGTATGGGACAACCTTTCACCCAACAGCCCAAACGTCGAACCGGTCGCACCGAAACGAGCAGGGGGGTTCCCTACACGGAGCATCTCTCTATGCCCGTTAGCAGATTTCCACCTTGCTGCCCTCAGTCTACACCTATAAATCGGTGCGTTATGCCTCGACGCCCAGAGGTTTAGATTACATCGGTTTATCGGGACCCATAATCCGATATGCCTTCGGTACGTTCAAACTTGATTAGCGTGGGCCGCACAGGGATCGGTCCTCAATCGACACGGACAGGGCTGCGCACACAAGACTCCCTCTTGCTGCGCCCTAGCCCCTGCCAATTCTCATTTTCATTATTAAGGTGATCTCACATCACTCGAACCAACCCCGTGTGTCCCAAGCCTAACTCGCGAGTAGATTCCAACTAATCGACTTGTACCGAAGTCCTATGAATCATTAAGCATGGCCTGTCTATTGGAGGTCTTGGACACTACCCTCACTCTTATCGGAAACTTTTTGGTTATGCAAGTGGGGTTTCATCCATCCTATACCTAATGCACATTCATACTTCATACGACACATATAAACAAAGTAAATCTTATAAAAAGGGTTAATGCAAACCGAGGCTTGCCTTGTTGCTGCTGGTCAGGGGTTAGTTCCTCTTCCGGAAGGAGGAAGTCAAGTACCTCCGGAGGCTCCTCACCTTCAGCGACTACACGTTAATAAAACACTACATGTTAATGAATATGCACATGAGTTTATTGTAATGTTTCTGTTACATGTTCTAATGACAAGTTTTTAACAACTGGAACTCTGTTCAAGAATTTAAAATGAAACTGGGGCTAGTGGTTTGGGTTTGGATCTAAGCACATGATTAAGTGCTAAGTGGTTATCTCTCTCTTCCACATTGATCACCTCAAGTGGTTAAACAGAGCAGGGGTGATCCAGAGCTCCAATGGAGCTGAGAAATTTTGTTTGAGTTCCATGTCACAAGAAAACCCTATGGACCAAAAATTAGAACTTTTCATTGAGTGGTTTGTTCAGAATAATTCTCTTAGCAAATAAGCAAAGAAGAATTAATTCTGAGGTAACACCCCTGTTCATGCCCAACTTAATGAAGAACAATTTGAATTATAGCTCCTAGAGTTTGCATGAATTTTCCTAGCATTTTTGGAGCTAATATCTGCCCAGAACTGAATTTCCATGTTTTGGAAATTCTCTGAAAATGTTTCTGTATTCAAATGAACACAGCACCTTCAAATCTGAATTGCCCTGATCAAATCAACTTCCAATAGTCTGAAACTTTTTTACAGGGGTTCACTAATATCCAAAGGAATATTCTGGCAAAATTTGAGGATTTTTGGATGAACCAAACTCCCTCTAAAATTCTTTTGCTGAAAAGCTTTAAAGAATTTTCCAGAATTGATTAATGGGTTTCATACAAATTGGGTTGCATATTTGGATAGTGTAAAAGTCCCAAAAACTTATAAATAGGAAACTTGAGCCATGAATAAAAGTGGAGTTTATATTCAAGAAATGGGACTTACAAAAACTTATGTATACTCCTGAAAGTGTTGGCTTGTGCAATAAAACTTTGAATTCAGTTTGAACTAAAAGGGTCACTTCAAAAGGAAGAAGGGCATTTTCAAAAGAGGAAATTCAAACTGTTGTTTGAGAAGTAGTATTTGCCAGGGCCAACTCAAAGATCAGAGGACATAATTAGATTCCTTAGGTCCAAATTAGTGGGTAAGAAAACTTTCATCAACTTTTGAAAAGATTTGCTACCCATTTTTCTAAATGGAGTTAAATATGCAAAGAATTCAAATAAACATTTGAATTTGGATGAAATTTGTCCAACTATTTAAATGCAGCTCAGTTTTCAACTCCCAACATTTGAATTGGTCACTTGCCAGATTTTGGAGATCTTTTGAGGGATAAGAGGGCACTGACTGGTGGGGCCCACATGTCATAGGTCAATTGTGACTTGCACACCAAGTTTATGTGCTGTGTTCACTTCACCGAGCAGGGCTGCAGCCGTGTGACACGGAGGGGCCCCGGGAGCCACCTCCTGCTCGTCCCTCTCGCGCTGGCGAGCTGTTTCCCCTCTTCTTATCACCTCAATCACGTCCTGTTGCCCAAGCCATTGCTGTTTGTCGCCTCCTTGCGCAAAGGTTCGACAGAGGCTGCTGCCTCCTTTGCTCATCGTCTCTCGGCCAGTCCAGCGCCTCTCCGGCTGGCTCAAGAGGCCACAGAGGTGCGCCAGGAGGTACTGATCCTCATCCCGTCGTCCCCCTGCTCTTCCCCGACGCCGGCTAGCCGGAATTTCGTTTTTGGCGCCGGCGCACGTGAAGGACCGACCTCAGCAAATTTCTGAAATTAGCTCCAATCGATTGATTGTTCGTTCTACAATTCCGACCACATCTACTAGGGTTCCAAGCGCCCTTCCATGCCGAAGCACGAAGCAAACCGACCACCCTATGCCCCGGGCGACGAGAAATCATCGCCGGCGGCCAAAACTGCCACGGTCCACGGTGACGACTAGTTTGCAGCCATGTTCTGCATGATTTGATCTCCGTTCCATGTTCCTAGACCCATAGGGATGCTGTAGGACATCGTAGCTCGCCGGGAGATGCCTTGGACACACGGGAACGCGTCCATGTCGAGCTCCCGAGCCGCCCTGCCGGTGCCGACCCACCTACAGCCGTTTTCACGCGGGGAAACCTTGCCCGGCAGCTGCGCCACGTTCCCAGGAGCATGTAGGGCGAAACCGGAGCTCATTTGGTAGAGAAATGAGAGAGAACGAGCCATGCCAAGTTTTCTGCCGGTGTGCACCCGCAGGCTCTGGCGGGAGGTTGAAGAACCACCTGACCCGTCGGCCCCATGTGTGACTGTGCTGTTTAAAATCAAACAGAGAGTTGTTCAAACTTGTAAAATGCATAACTTGGTGTAGGAAGCTCCAAAAATAGTGAGATAAATTTTGTTGGATTCCACTAAGATAGTGCTATCCAGGGGTGGAGCCCAATATTTATGAAAAACCCTGATTTTGGCTCATTAATTCATATAAGGTAAACCTTGTAGGAATTTTTCCAGGAGCTCTGTTAATTCGAAAATCCCCAAATTTGGTTAGGAGATTCTTCCAAACATACTTGAGCTCCAGTAAAATTTTCAGAAGCATTGGACCTAATTTGCTTGGCCAAATGTGGTGTTAATTCCTTATGTCTCTGAAAATTGAAAAATAAACAGAGTTCAATTTTAGCATTTCTCCCCAAACTTTGGAACTGCATAACCTTTGCAAGGGAGCTCCAAAATCAGTGATTCAAATTGGGTTGGATTCAGGAGGTAAAACTCTATCCAAATATGCAACCCAATTTGCATGAAAACCAATAGAAAATTCTGGAAAATTCTTTAAAGCTTTTCAGCAAAAGAATTTTAGAGGGAGTTTGGTTCATCCAAAATTCTCCAAATTTTGCCAGGATATTCTTTAGGATTTTAGGAGACCCGTATAAAAGTTTAAGCTCATTTGGAGTTGATTTAGTTAGGGTAATTCTAACTCCAGGTTTCTGTATTCCAATAAATACAGAAACATTTTCAGAGAATTTCCAAAACTTGGAAATTCAGTTCTAGCCGTTCCTTAGCTCCAAAAATCCTAGGAAAATTGAGGCATACTCTCTGAGCTATGTATGAAATTATAGTTCACTTGAATTTGCATGAAAGTGCAAATTTAATCAGAATTAAGTCCTTTTTGCTTAAATGCTTAGGGAATTGTTCTGGGTGATCCACTTAGTGAAATGTTTTGAATTTTGGTCCAGAGGACATTCTTGTGACAAGGAAATTCCAAGAAAATTCCAAGCTCCATTGGAGCCCTGGATCATTAGTGTTCTGTTCAACCATTAGTTGATCCCCCACCTTGTGACGCCCTCAATTCTGTGGGAAAACCACGGAACCGAGAACTAATGCATATGTGTGCCTAGGATGTTCTTCACACATACACATACGCTCCACAAACTGAATTCAGATTATATATTACCACGAATAACAGAGTTTATTACAATGCCTCATGTGTCTTGAACTCATGCTTACAGCGGAAGTCTTAATTCTATGCAGCGGGAGTCCTTATTTAATTGCGGAAGCAAAAACTAATGCGGGAGCAAAACTAAGCAGAAGTGACTCCATCTCTACTCCCTCCACAGGCAAGGTTGAGAACAGATCACACGCCATAATGCTGTACTCGGTCTTCATAGTAGTCTTCTCTTGCTGTTGATGAAGAAATAATAATGCAAATTTGAGTACAATGATGTACTCAGCAAGTGCGGGAAAACACATGATATGTAGCTCATAAACAAGGTAGGCATAAAAGGTTTATTTGCAGAAAAGCAGTTCTGTGAAAACAACAACTTAAGTTTAAATGTAATCCCAACATGTATTAAATTACCAACATACCTCCATCACTTCCCGTGTTTCATCCGAACATTAATCAATCTTTTATTCATACTCACGAATACCTCCTCGTATTCGCTACCATCTCACCTCATAAAACAACCTCGTCTCGCACCGAGACCAATCTCATGTCATGACCCATCAGTCATGCAACCATCTCATCTCCCAGACTCAATAGTCCCAAACCAAACCATAACCAATAACCATAACCAAGAACCTTCCAATAACCATTCCAATAACCATCCCAGTAACCATTCCATCTAATCATGGCAGTTTAGCCAGGTGCTCGTGACCGTAAGCTCGGCTATCATGATAGTTTTAGTAACTCTGCAGAGTTTGCACCTCTTTACCCACAAGTTTGTGATTTCGTCACCCGTCAGCGACTGCAGAACCTCCATTCTACCAGTACACAACCGTCGGTGTATGGTCAAGAGATCACAAAATAGCCTTTACAAAGGGGTTACTAGATGTATGGACTCACTAAGGTTTCACCGGCAGGCTAGAATCTCCAATTCTCCCACCCAGGGGCCCCCTCTTGTGCCATGCAGTTCCCAGGCAGTCCTCACTCAACTCCCATTCCCCGCACCTTCCACAGTACATAACACCCTAGCAACTTACCTAATTACTCAGCTAAGCCGCACCCATACTTGGCCTTGTGGTGGCACTGTTATCCTGGCATGTGCATGCATGAACCGGTCCTTAGATCTATGGCAAACAGAACCACAATCTCATGCTACCTCATTCACAAACCCAGGCTTGCCTAGATCTCCCTCCGATCCATGTTCATTAACATCATCAGTTCCTTATTTATCATTTACGAGTGCAGTTAGCTAGACACATCTATCTCGCGTCTCAATCCCATAGACTCAGCGAAGCATAAAGCAAAAACCATACCCGACTCATAAACCCCCCAGGCGACAAGGGTGGTTCAACCAAAACTAGTAAACTCCTATAAAAGGGTTTCCCATCATGTTTGACTCAGCACACACACCTTTTCGCAAAACAAAATAGTTTTACCAAAAACATAGGATCAACATGGTCAAGGAGCACTTGCCTTGTACTTGCGGTTCCGGTTGTTCTTGATTCTCAAAACCTTGTTGCTGCAGCTCGTCGTAGATAGCTTCCTGAGTTTGTCCTGCTACGTAGGATTCATGTGCATACAAAATTCACAGCAATCAATATCATGCACAAACCCTAAACTAGATGCGATGATGCACATGCATGCTATCCTATGATTAGTTTTATTAGATTGATCTGTACGTGTTCTTGCATGGCTTGCATGGTCAGAGGTGTTCGGATCAAAGATGAATGTGGCGATGGTCTTGTCTTTTAGATCAAACTGATCATCGAGTGATCTGCCCACGAGAAAGCTTCTGTTCGAAAGGAATTGAAGAACAGATGCAAAGATGAACACAATGATGTCGTAAGGTGGTATCGAAGTCCTACCTCACGCTCTTTTTGTCTTCGAGGTCCTCCTCAGACCGCTTGGTTCTTCTCCGATGATCTCCCTTGTTGCGCTTCGGCGATGTTTTGCTCGGCGAGTTTAGGGCTAGGGCTCTAAGTCGTCGGCTCAGGAGTTGAAAGAGAAGTTTGTGGTTTCGGCCAGAGGTTTTGGGTTCTATTTATAATCGGGAAGAGAAGAGTCCTAATCTGATTGGATCCCGAATAAGAGTCTTACTCAGATCTTTGTTGGATCCTAACGTCTCATCTTTGGTAACATCGTGGAGTTTAGATTGGTTTCTGTCGCGTACCGGTATCTTTACGCGTAAAAACCGCTCCAGACTCGTTACCTCCGCGGTGACGAGCTCCGGAAGCTCCACGTGTCCTCCGGGCATGGTATCTCCTCGTCCGCAGAGACGAGCTCCGGTTGTGCCGCGTGTCAATCGATCGAGACCTCCCTCTTCTTCGGAGGTGAGCTCCGCGCACGCCACGTGTGGGTGCCGGTCTTTCCTCTCTCCTTTCCTCAGGGACATGCCCCGAGGTCGACACGTGTTTCGCTGCGACGGACCTTCCGGAGATAAGCTCCGGTGGCGACACGTGTTCGATAGATCCGGACTTCTCTGAGATAATCTCCGAGATTGACACGTATCCCGCGCGACTGGTCCTCTTATTTCCGCGAGGACTAGCTCCGAGGATGACACGTGTCCTATGAAAAATGCCTTTGCTTCTTCCGCAGAGGCTAGCTCCGCGGGCAGCACGTGTCCCACAGGGTCGGACCTCTTTCCAATTGCGGAGGTGACCCCCGAGCCTGCCGCGTAGCTAGTTTAGTGGCGGACCTCTCCCAAATTTCTCGGGGATGAGCTTCGAACACGCCACGTGGTCTGCTGGCCGTGGAAGTTGCCTTCGGTGCTCTCGGAGAGCTTTATTGGTTATCCTTTTGATACTTGTCTCTGTTCCTTCTTTTCTTAAAATGTTTTTCTTCTTCATGAACATATGCTGACACCCAAGATGAGGGTGTCACAAATATACCCCCTTAAATTGAATCTCGCCCTCGAGATTCGTTAGTAGAAAATAGATGGGGGAATTCAGCCTTAATATCCTCTTCACGCTCCCATGTGGCTTCAGCTTCAGTGTGATGGCTCCATTGTACCTTGCACCATCGAATCACTTTGTTTCGGGTGACCCTTTCCTTTATGTCCAGGATTCGGACAGGGTGTTCTGCGTAAGTCAGGTCCTCTTGAAGTTCAAGTTCTCTCATTGACACTTGTTCCCCTGGTACTCTCAAACACTTCTTGAGCTGGGATACATGAAACACGTCATGTACATCAGAGAGGTGGTGTGGGAGTTCTAGTTGATAGGCTAGTTCTCCTCGCTTGTCCAAAATCTTAAATGGTCCGATGTAGCGAGGCGCTAGTTTGCCTTTGACGTTAAAACGTCGTTGGCCTCGGATAGGCGATACCTTAAGGTATACGAAGTTTCCTACTTCAAAGGTCAACTTCCTACGCCTATTGTCCTCATAGCCTTTCTGTCGTGACTGAGCAGCCTTTAAGTTTTCCCGTATCGTTTGGACTTGCTTTTCAGCCTCTTGTAGTACTTCGGGTCCAAACACCTGGTTCTCTCCAGTCTCGTTCCAGAACAGCGGCGTTCTACACCGTCTGCCATATAAGGCTTCGAAAGGCGACATCTTCAAGCTAGTTTGATAGCTGTTGTTATAGGAGAACTCGGCATATGGAAAACTCCTATCCCAACTACGCCCACGTTTCAAGGCGCAAGCTCTCAGCATGTCCTCCAAAATTTGGTTCGTCCTCTCGGTTTGCCCATCTGTTTGTGGGTGATAGGCGGAGCTAAAATCCAGTCGTGTACCCATGGCTTTCTGCAGCTTCCTCCAGAATCTAGAGGTAAACTGAGAACCTCGATCTGGGACTATCCTCTTCAGAACTCCATGACGGCACACGATCGGGTCCATGTACAACTCTGCCAACTGTGTAACGTTGTAACTAGTCTTTACCGGAAGAAAATGGGCGGTTTTCGTCAACTGGTCCACAATGACCCAGATGGAGTCGTATCCTGACTGAGTTCGTGGCAATCCGACAATGAAGTCCATACTGATGTCCTCCCATTTCCATTCAGGTATTTTCAAAGGTTGCAACAATCCAGCGGGTTTTTGATGTTCGGCTTTTACCCGTTGGCTTGTGTCGCATAGGGCAACGTATTCGGCTATATCCCTCTTCATACCATCCCACCAATAGCAAGTTTTCAAGTCCTTGTACATTTTGGTGCTCCCTGGATGTATGGAATAGGGTGAATCATGTGCCTCCCTTAATATCATGTCGCGAAGGTGTCTTAGGTTTGGCACACAAATCCTTTTTCCTAGCCAAAGTGTACCCTTTTCATCCTCTTGAAATCCTTCTCTACCCCTTGTCGGATTCTTTCCTTGATCTCCTTGATCCCCTCATCCATTGCTTGGCCCTTTCTTATTTCTTGCTCCAATGGGGAGTGGATCTCTATTATCTCCACGTTATTCAAGAATCCGAGGTGTAACCGTTCAAACTCCTTACGTAGTTCGGGTGGTAGCTCCCGAACAGTGAGTTGGTGGCATGCTCCCTTTCTGCTCAATGCGTCAGCTACTACATTGGCCTTCTCGGGGTGGTAGTTGTTTCCCACATCATAATCCTTGATGAGTTCTAACCATCGACGTTGCCTCAAATTCAAGTCCGTTTGTGTAAATATGTACTTGAGGCTTTTATGATCCGTATAGATCTCACATCGATGACCAAGGATATAATGTCTCCAAATCTTCAATGCATGCACCACTGCTGCTAACTCCAAATCATGCGTAGGATAATTAAGCTCATGCTTCTTTAATTGTCGTGAGGCATAGGCTACCACTTGTCCTTCCTGCATGAGTACACACCCGAGCCCTTGTCTGGATGCGTCACAATATATGTCAAAGCTCTTGCTTACGTCTGGCAATACCAGAACTGGTGCCGTGGTTAGCCTTTTCTTGAGCTCCTCAAAACTTTCTTGGCAGACTTGTGTCCATTGAAAGACCTTTCCCTTCATTAACAACTCCGTCATAGGTTTTTCTATCTTGGAGAAGTCTTTAATGAAGCGCCGATAGTATCCCGCCATCCCAAGGAAACTTCGAATATCCTTCATGCTCTTTGGTTGGTCCCACTTTAGAACATCTTTCACCTTTCCAGGATCAACCGATACCCCTTCCTTGGAAATGATGTGTCCTAGGAAAGATATTTCTTTTAGCCAAAATTGATACTTGTTGATCTTGGCATATAATTGATGCTCGCGCAACTTCTGCAAGGTCAATTTCAGATGTTCTTCATGCTCCTCCTCACTTTTTGAATACACCATAATGTCGTCGATGAAAACCACGACGAACTTGTCCAAGTACTCCATGAAAACCTTGTTCATAAGGTACATGAAGTACGCGGGTGCATTCGTCAATCCAAAAGACATAACGGTATATTCATATGAACCATACCGCGTCCGAAAGGCTGTCTTAGGTATATCGGAGGGTTTAATCTTCAGCTGGAAATATCCCGACCGAAGATCAATCTTGGAGAATACTTGGGCTCCTTTCATTTGATTGAACAGGTCCTCTATTCGGGGCAGAGGGTATTTATTCTTTGATTGTCACCTCGTTGAGAGACCTGTAGTCCACACACATTCGTTGGGTTCCGTCCTTCTTGTCCAAGAAAAGTACCGGGGCTCCCCATGGTGACAAACTTGGACGGATAAAACCCTTCTCCAACTGTTCTTGAATTTGCTTCTTGAGTTCAACTAACTCGTTGACGGGCATCCTATATGGTCTCTTAGCTACGGGTGCAGTTCCAGGTATCAAATCTACGGCAAACTCGATGTCCCGGTCAGGTGGCATACCTGGAAGTTCTTCCGGGAACACGTCCGAAAATTCCTGAACCACTGGAATGTTGTCCAATGCTACTCCTTCAACATGGTTCAAATCCGCCCGTTCGGTTGCTTGCTGGGCTGACTCAAACTCGACACGGATACCGTGTTCGTTTGTCAACTGCACGCTTCTCTCAGCGCATTGGATTACTCCATTGTGCTTGCTTAACCAGTCCACTCAGAGTATGTCAATTCCGTGGGAGTCCAAGACAATAAGGTTGGCAAGGAAGTCTACCCCCCTTATTTTAAGGCTTACCTTAGGACATACTATACTAGTACTCATTTCTCCTCCGGGAGAATTAACTAACATAGCACATTCTAAGTGGGATTCGGGTAGATGATGTTTGGCAACATATTTGGATGATATGAAGGAATGTGATGCTCCGGAATCAAATAAAATGGTGGCTGGGTTGGAGTTGGCAAGGAACATACCAATTGCGACATCCTCAGCCTGTTGTGCTTCCTCAGCAGTGACATGGTTAACGTGGCCACGAGCATAGTTCTGCGGTCCACGGTTCCCTTGGTTGTCTCCTCCGTTTGGTCGCTGGTTCTGCTTGGGCACGTTACCTTGCTGTCCAGGGCCTCTCTTCGGGCACTGGTTAGCGAAGTGGCTTACTTCCCCGCATGCAAAGCATGCCCAGTTGCCTACGGCAGCAGGTACGTTGGGGCGGGGGTTTTGAACAGGAGCGCCATTATTAGGCCGGGGCGCAGGAGGCATGGGCACACGAGGTGCCGGTGCAACGAACCGTTGCTGTGGTGGCTGACCAGGGCGGTACGTAGGAGTGGTCGATCCATACTGCGGTGCAGGGGGCATGTACCTAGGTCGTACATTGCTCCCTTGGGGCTGGTATGGCATCTTCCTTTTGCACTCGCGCTCGATCTCTCAGATCTTGTTTTCCACCACAATAGCCTTATCAACCAGCTTCTGGAAGCTTACGTAGTCATTGTTGAGGAGCTGAACTTGGATCTCATTGTTCAACCCTCAAATGAACAGGTACTGCTTCCTCTGATCTGAGTTGACATCTTCGGGGGCATACCGGGACAGTTGTATGAACTTGTTGAGATATTCATTCACACTTTTCTGTCCTTGGCGGAGACCTTCAAACTCCTGCCTCTTGAGCATCAGTACGCCAACAGGGATGTAGTGGGAGCGGAAACTTTCCTTGAACTCAGCCCAAGTGATTGTCTCCGGGTTGGCATGGGCGTTGCTCAAGGCATCCCACCAGTCAGCAACTGCTCCCATCAGTTGGTGCGACGCAAAGAGAACCTTCTCTCGGTCGTTGCACTGAACAATGGCAAGCTTCTTCTCCATGGATTTCAACCAATCATCGGCCTCCATTGGATCGCTTGCTTGAGCAAAGGTGGGTGGTCGAGTCCTCATGAACTCTCCCAACCTGTTATGAGCCGGCGGTGGTGGTGACGGTGGTGCCGAAACGGGGTGTTGGTTGGCCTGCAACTGACCCAAAGTTTGGATCATGGTTTGCATAAGCTGGTTTTGCATGGCCATCAACCTTTCTAGGTTGTTTTTGCCAGCTCCGGTGTTAGCAGGAACTTCCTCGTGGTCACCTTCCTGGACGTTCCTTCGGCTGGCGTTTCCTCTCACCATCTGTGAGAGAGAACGAAATAGAAGGTTAGAAGGTTAGGTAGGTCCTTTCAACTATATGCTTCAAGGTGAGTTGGACTATATATATTAGCCCTTATGAGGATGTGAGCAAGTGCCGAAACATCTCACACCTCCTTCTTCTTACGTGTGGATATGGACAACGTTTTTGAGACGTCCCACAACTCACACTAAGCACATATTCACAAATAATCATCACAAGGGCCCACTCAACTCCTATTCAAGGATGGTTTCCTATGTCAAGGTGGTTTTAAAGGCCAATCTAGGCTATTCACCCTAGGGCGCTTGTAACTCCTTCCTGGGGTTTAACCCGTAGTTCTATTATCTATCTAAGGCTTTCTATCTAGGCGTGTAACCTACTGTCAACCCGTGGCTCTGATACCAATCTGTGACGCCCTCAATTTTGTGGGAAAACCACGGAACCGAGAACTAATGCATATTTGTGCCCAGGATGTTCTTCACACATACACATACGTTCCACAAACTGAATTCAGATTATATATTACCACGAATAACAGAGTTTATGTGGCGGACCGGAATCCGCTCATCCTGGATCGCAGAGGGTGGTGCCACGCGATGCGACACCCGACAGCACACGTCATAAGAACATAATATATTACATGGGAAAAACAACTGAAACTGTACAAACAGGTACAAACTTCAGTACAACTATTGTTTATATTACACAGCGGAAGTCTACACTATACAACTCACGCCCGCCTATTTAGCAAAAGTTGGTTGCCCAGCCCTAGGGCAACCCACACTAGCTGCACTCCTCAGCTCAGCGCGGCGTGTACGGCTCCCACTCAGCCGTGGTCCCCGACGGAGGGTAACCCTCGCCGGTGGACTCGTACTCCGAGTCCGTGGGTGGCTCCTCACCTGAAAAACACTTAAGCAGCAACCATGAGCACGAAGGCTCAGCAAGGCTTAACCGACTCACCTAAGCATGAAACTCTACATGAGGTATACCAAGACATAGGTTAGTAACATTTCAGCCAAAACGACACGCCTACAAGTTCATCCTTAGTTCATCTTTTAGCAACAAGTTAACAGTTCATGAAATCTGAAATTTAGTAAGCAGTATTTGGTGGCATGCATGTAGCAATACAATTATATCAATCAGCATCATTGAATCAACATATTTCATCCATTAGTCTATGTTACGACGCAGTGAACAAGCGGTACTCGTCACCGCGAGGGACGGCGAATCGACTTGATATACACCTGCAGGGAAAACCCAAAGAGCACGTCACATACGCCCACCCGTGGAGCTGCACAGCACGCTCACTCGATGTCGTACGGGACAATCTTTCACCCAACAGCCCAAACGTCGAACCGGTCGCACCGAAACGAGCAGGAGGTTCCCCACACGGAGCATCTCTCTATGCCCGTTGGCAGATTTCCACCTTGCTGCCCTCAACCTACACCTATAAATCGGTGTGCTATGCCTCGACGCCCGGAGGTTTAGGCTACATCGGTTTATCGGGGCCCATATATCCGATATGCCTTCGGTACGTTCAATACTTGTTCAGCAGGGCCGCACACGGACCGGTCCTCAATCGACACGGGCAGGGCTGCGCACACAAGACTCCCTCTTGCTGCGCCCTAGCCCCTGCCTAGTCTCATTTTGATTACTAAAATGATCTCACATCACTCAACCGAACCCGTGTGTCCCAAGCCTATCTCGCGAGTAGATTCCAACTACTCGACTTGTACCGAAGTCCTATGACTCATTAAGCATAGCCGGTAGACTCGAGGTCTTAGACACTACCCTCACTCTTTTAGGAACCTTTGGTTATGCAAGTGGGGTTCCATTCATCCTACACCTAATGCACAATCATACTTCACATGACTCATGTAAACAAAAGAAAACTTATAAAAAGGTTAATGCAAACCGGGGCTTGCCTTGTTGCTGCTGGTCAGTAGTTAGTTCCTCGTCCGGAAGAAGGAAGTCCAGCACTTCCGGAGTCTCTTCTTCAACGGCTACACGTTAATGAAATACTACATGTTAATTTAGATGCAAATGTGAGTCTTAGAGTAAAACTTCTACTATTAGTTATAATAACCATCCCCTAACACCTGGAACTTTGTTTAAGAATTTAAAGATGAACTGGTGTTGGTGGTTTGGCTTGGACTTAGTCACATGGTTAAATGCTAAGTGGTTTTCCCCCTTTTCCATCTTAATCCCTTAAGTGGTTAAACAGGACAGGGGTGATCTAGAGCTCCAATGGAGCTGAGAATTTTCGTGTGAGTTCCTTGTCACAAGAAAACCCTCTGGACCAAAACTTAGCACTTTTCATGGAGTGGTTTGCTCAGAATAATTTTCTTAGCAAATAAGCAAGGAGGACTTAATTCTGAGGTCAGACCCCTGTTCATACCCAACGTAGTGAACTACAATTTCAATTATAGCTCCTAGAGTTTGCATGAATTTTCCTAGCATTTTTGGAGTTAAGGTTTGCCCAGAATTGAATTTCCAAGTTTTGGAAATTCTCTGAAACTGTTTCTGCATTCAAATGAACACAGCACTTTCCAATTTGAATTCCTCTGACCAAATCAACTCCAAATGGTATGAAACATTTACAGGGGTTTACTAATGTCCTAAAGAACATTCTGGCAAAATTTGGGGATTTTTGGATGAACCGAACTCCCTCTAAAATTCTTTTGCTGAAAAGCTTTAAAGAATTTTCCAGAATTAATTAATGGGTTTCATACAAATTGGGTTCTATATTTGAACAGAGCTAGGCAATATTAATCCAACCCAATTTGAATCACTAAATTTGGAGCTTCCTAGCAGAAGTTATGGATTTCTAAAGTTTGAGTGGAAACTGGAATTGTTTTACTATTGGAAAAGAACCCGGGCCCACTCTTTAAATCTCAGCCAGTGAGAAACGAGAACACACAGGGTTACTGGGTTTCCCCTGGTGTAGTCACAAAAGATCGGCAGCCACATAAGATCTCAGCTCTACCGCCGAGTGGCTGACAGGTGGGGTCGGCGCTACGTCTTCAACCTCCCGCTCCCCTCTTCCCGCGCGCGCCTCTCTCGCCGGTGTTCTTCCTCCCCCCCCTCGGTTCCTCCTTCCTAAGCGATCTTCCGGCCTGGATTTCGCCGCCTAGGGTTTTGAGGGTCGGGGAAACCGTTTCCGAGGTCGTTGTGAGCTCTAACGGTCCACAGAAGTCGGGCGACGGACGGCGGCCTCGGACCGAGTCCGGCGACGTCGGTCATCCTCTCTGCTGGCTTAATTTCCCATTTCTCTCGCCCTAGAGCATCAGTGGCTCATGGCAAAGGACGTCCCGTATGCCAAAGAACTTGGAAACTCCTCCAAACCCTATGTCACCGTGCGCCCCCGGTTGAAAACCGGCGGCAGAGAGTAAAACTTGAATAGCACCGTGGAGGCTCCACAAATCCTAGTTCTTTTCAGTCTCGGCGACTCGCACCGAGGTCTGTGGCCTACCCTATTACTAGAATGGCTAGAGAACACACATGGGTCGTGAATTTTGGAAGATCAATCCCCCCTGACCTATGGACATGTCCTCGGTGTTTCACAAATTCCCGCGGCTCCCATAGAGGGATGGACTGCGGCTTTTGGCAGCGTGAAGAGAAGGAGTAGGCGCACCTTTTTGCTATTTAACTCGGGGTGTGATGGGCTCTGTATTTCCAGAACGTCGAGGAGGCCCGGCGGCGGCACAAACTGAAATTTCTGATGGTGGTTGGTGCTGTGCGCCACACACAGAGGGTGAGGGATCGGCTTGGTAGCTCGGTGAGGTCCAGCAGCGTCCCGCGCACGCTCTCACGATCACCGGTGGTCATGGGAGGTCCTAGAGGTACTGATCTACAGGCGGGCATGAAGAGTGGTCGGCGGCGATCGTTTTTCCGGCCTGGTGCGGCTGCACTCGGGGGAAAACGGGGAGAAGGCGAGTGGAGTACTCGGTTTTCTTCACTGAGGTGTTACCCGCACGAAGCATCGAGCGCAGGGGGTGGCACGTCGACACCTCGGTGGCTCGCCGCCTTGCCTGTTTCCTTGCGCGCGAAGTCGAGACCCGGCTTGAGCAACCCACTGTGTACTCGGGTGTGCAGCTGACATGTGGGCCTCCCCCTTTCTTCTTTTTCCCTAATATTTCTTTTCTGTTTTTGCTAATTATCCCACCAGCTACTCACAATTTAATGTGAGACTTAGCTCCCAAGTCTTTGTTTGAATTTGAATTCTCAAATTCAAACTTTGTTTGGTTAAATTTGCTTCATATTTAAATGAAATTCAAATTCAGTTTTGAATTCTTGCAAATTTAGCTCTTGACAAGATGAGCTCCAATGGAGATGAAAATTGGTGGGTTTACTCAGAAAAATGTGCTGAGTATAGATATGGAGCTAACTTTTGAATTTGGGTGATGAAAGTTGCTGCAATTTAAATTTACATTCAAATTGGCCTCTTTTTGAAATAACCCAAAAGTGCCTCAAAAAGTGTTGAATTTGCATGAGCTTTGGACTGAACCTTCCCAAGACTTTTTAAATTCTAGGGGTGAGCTCAACCTCTCATGTTCATGTGTAGAAACCCTACTTTGTGAAAGTGAAGGCTTTCCCCTCTAATCATTCTTTTGATGGAGGTTACATGCTCTTCACAACATTTCCTAAGGTGTCCACAATAAAAACTGTGGTGTTGTGAGGTGAAGAAGAGTTTTTGCAAGTCCCTTTTCTTGGGATTTTACAGTTTATTACAATGCCTCATGAGTCTTGGACTCATGCTTACAGCGGAAGTCTTAATTCTATGCAGCGGAAGTCCTTATTTAAATGCGGAAGCAAAAACTAATGCGGGAGCAAAACTAAGCAGAAGTGACTCCATCTCTACTCCCTCCACAGGCAAGGTTGAGAACAGATCACACGCCATAATGCTCTACTCGGTCTTCATAGTAGTCTTCTCTTGCTGTTGATGAAGAAATAATAATGCAAGTTTGAGTACAATGATGTACTCAGCAAGTGCGGGAAAACACATGATATGTAGCTCATAAACAAGGTAGGCATAAAAGGTTTATTTGCAGAAAAGCAGTTCTGTGAAAACAACAACTTAAGTTTAAATGTAATCCCAACATGTATTAAATTACCAACATACCTCCATCACTTCCCGTGTTCCATCCGAATATTGATCAATCTTTTATTCATACTCACGAATACCTCCTCGTATTCGCTACCATCTCACCTCATAAAACAACCTCGTCTCGCACCGAGACCAATCTCATGTCATGACCCATCAGTCATGCAACCATCTTATCTCCCAGACTCAACAGTCCCAAACCAAACCATAACCAATAACCATAACCAAGAACCTTCCCAATAACCATTCCAATAACCATCCCAGTAACCATTCCATCTAATCATGGCAGTTTAGCCAGGTGCTCGTGACCGTAAGCTCGGCTATCATGATAGTTTTAGTAACTCTGCAGAGTTTGCACCTCTTTACCCACAAGTTTGTGATTTCGTCACCCGTCGGCGACTGCAGAACCTCCATTCTACCATTACACAACCGTCGGTGTATGGTCAAGAGATCACAAAATAGCCTTTATAAAGGGGTTACTAGATGTATGGACTCACTAAGGTTTCACCGGCAGGCTAGAATCTCCAATTCTCCCACCCAGGGGCCCCCTCTTGTGCCATGCAGTTCCCAGGGCAGTCCTCACTCGACTCCCATTCCCCGCACCTTCCACAGTCCATAACACCCTAGCAACTTACCTAATTACTCAGCTAAGCAGCACCCATACTTGGCCTTGTGGTGGCACTGTTATCCTGGCATGTGCATGCATGAACCGGTCCTTAGATCTACGGCAAACAGAACCACCATCTCATGCTACCTCATTCCCAAACCCAGGCTTGCCTAGATCTCCCTCCGATCCATGTTCATTAACATCATCAGTTCCTTATTTATCATTACGAGTGCAGTTAGCTAGACACATCTATCTCGCGTCTCAATCCCACAGACTCAGCGAAGCATAAAGCAAAAACCATACCCGACTCATAAATCCCCCAGGCGACAAGGGTGGTTCAACCAAAACTAGTAAACTCCTATAAAAGGGGTTCCCATCATGTTTGACTCAGCACACACATCTTTTCGCAAAACAAAATAGTTTTACCCAAAACATAGGATCAACATGGTCAAGGAGCACTTGCCTTGTACTTGCGGTTCCGGTTGTTCTTGATTCTCAAAACCTTGTTGCTGCAGCTCGTCGTAGATAGCTTCCTGAGTTTGTCCTGCTACATAGGATTCACGTGCATACAAAATTCACAGCAATCAATATCATGCACAAACCCTAATCTAGATGCGATGATGCACATGCATGCTATCCTATGATTATTTTTATTAGATTGATCTGTACGTGTTCTTGCATGGCTTGCATGGTCAGAGGTGTTCGGATCAAAGATGAACGTGGCGATGGTCTTGTCTTTTAGATCAAACTGATCATCGAGTGATCTGCCCACGAGAAGGCTTCTGTTCGAAAGGAATTGAAGAACAGATGCAAAGATGAACACAATGATGTCGTAAGGTGGTATCGAATTCCTACCTCACGCTCTTTTTGTCTTCGAGGTCTTCCTCAGACCGCTTGGTTCTTCTCCGATGATCTCCCTTGTTGCGCTTCGGTGATGTTTTGCTCGGCGAGTTTAGGGCTAGGGCTCTAAGTCGTCGGCTCAGGAGTTGAAAGAGAAGTTTGTGGTTTCGGCCAGAGGTTTTGGGTTCTATTTATAATCGGGAAGAGAAGAGTCCTAATCTGATTGGATCCCGAATAAGAGTCTTACTCAGATCTTTGTTGGATCCTAACGTCTCATCTTTCGTAACATCGTGGAGTTTAGATCGGTTTCTGTCGCGTACCGGTATCTTTACGCGTAAAAACCGCTCCAGACTCGTTACCTCCGCGGTGACGAGCTCCAGAAGCTCCACGTGTCCTCCGGGCCTGGTATCTCCTCGTCCACAGAGACGAGCTCCGGTTGTGCCGCGTGTCAATCGATCGACACCTCCCTCTTCTTCGGAGGTGAGCTCCGCGCACGCCACGTGTGGGTGCCGGTCTTTCCGTTCTCCTTTCCTCAGGGACATGCCCCGAGGTCGACACGTGTTTAGCTGCAACGGACCTTCCGGAGATAAGCTCCGGTGGCGACACGTGTTCGATAGATCCGGACTTCTCTGAGATGAGCTCCGAGATTGACACGTACCCCGCGCGACTGGTCCTCTTATTTCCGCGAGGACTAGCTCCGAGGATGACACGTGTCCTATGAAAAATGCCTTTGCTTCTTCCGCAGAGGCTAGCTCCGCGGGCAGCACGTGTCCCACAGGGTCGGACCTCTTTCCAATTGCGGAGGTGACCCTCGAGCCTGCCACGTAGCTAGTTTAGCGGCGGACCTCTCCCAAATTTCTCGGGGATGAGCTCCGAACACGCCACGTGGTCTGCTGGCCGTGGAAGTTGCCTTCGGTGCTCTCGGAGAGCTTTATTGGCTATCCTTTTGATACTTGTCTCTGTTCCTTCTTTTCTTAAAATGTTTTTCTTCTTCATGAACATATGCTGACACCCGAGATGAGGGTGTCACACACCCAAGTGATGAACCTCACTTCTCACTTGATGATAGTGCTCAAACACACACCTAAACTACCACCCCAGTGTCAATTTAAATTCTTGGACAGAGTTCCAGTTTTAAACTTGGCTTTAGCATTTGTTAGCAAAAAGTTTTATAATTGAACATGTATGCATATTCTTAACGTGTAGTGAATAAACGTGGAAAGTGAAGAAGGAGGAGGTGAACTTGGATCAAGGAACAAGAAGGGCAGGAATGAACTTCAATACATCAGAAACTGACTTTCTCTCAACTGACTTTAGTCACCTGCAAAACCAAGGCAAGCCCCGGTTTGCACTTAAGTTGTTTTTAAAGTTTTCCCTTTGTTCACTACATTTGGTCAAGGTTTGTATGTGCATTAGGTCAAGGATGTTTAATACCCCACTTGCATGAAAACCAATTTGCATGAAAACCAATAGAAAATTCTGGAAAATTCTTTAAAGCTTTTCAGCAAAACAATTTTAGAGGGAGTTTGGTTCATCCAAAATTCCCCAAATTTTTCCAGGATATTCTTTAGGATTTTAGGAGACCCGTATAAAAGTTTAAGCTCATTTGGAGTTGATTTATTTAGGGTAATTCTAACTCCAAGTTTCTGTATTCCAATAAATACAGAAACATTTTCAGAGAATTTCCAAAACTTGGAAATTCAGTTCTAGCCATTCCTTAGCTCCAAAAATCCTAGGAAAATTCAGGCATACTATCTGAGCTATGTATTAAATTATAGTTCACTTGAATTTGCATGAAAGTGCAAATTTAATCAGAATTAATTCCTTTTTGCTTAAATGCTTAGGGAATTGTTCTGGGTGATCCACTTAGTGAAACGTTCTGAATTTTGGTCCAGAGGACTTTCTTGTGACAAGGAACTCCCAAGAAAATTCCAAGCTCCATTGGAGCCCTGGATCATTAGTGTTCTGTTCAACCATTAGTTGATCCCCCACCCAAGTGATGAACCTCACTTCTCACTTGATGATAGTGCTCAAACACACACCTAAACCACCACCCCAGTGTCAATTTAAATTCTTGGACAGAGTTCCAGTTTTAAACTTGGCTTTAGCATTTGTTAGCAAAAAGTTTTATAATTGAACATGTATGCATATTCTTAACGTGTAGTGAATAAACGTGGAAAGTGAAGAAGGAGGAGGTGAACTTGGATCAAGGAACAAGAAGGGCAGGAATGAACTTCAATACATCAGAAACTGACTTTCTCTCAACTGACTTTAGTCACCTGCAAAACCAAGGCAAGCCCCGGTTTGCACTTAAGTTGTTTTTAAAGTTTTCCCTTTGTTCACTACATTTGGTCAAGGTTTGTATGTGCATTAGGTCAAGGATGTTTTATACCCCACTTGCATAACCAAAAATGAACCCTGAGGTCAAGGGTAGACTTGTGTCATCGCTGTAGAATAAGGCCACCGCTAAATAGACTAGGGCATCCGGTAGAAGACGAGTAGTTGGAATCTACTCGCGAGCCATAGTTCAGAATATCATAAGTGTGGTGGGGAAAAGAAAGCAAACTAAAGTTTACATTTCTAAAGATGAGACCGGGCAGAGGGGTTAGGCAGCGACAAGACGAGGTCTTGGTCGAGTAGCTATGCCTGTGTCAGTCAAGGACTGAAGCGTATGCAGCCCCGCTGAGCAAGTATTGAGTTGTGTACCGGATGCTTACTTGATATATGGGAACCAGGAAACCGATGTACCAGGTTCACTAGATTGTAGAGGCATACCACATCGTCTCGTTAGACCTATGAGCCCGAGACGGCGCGACCGGTTCTACAGTTTAGTGGCCTGAGAAAGGTTGCCACATACGACGTAATGAAGGACGCCAGAGTTGGGTCTTCAGAGGCGGGCGTATGTGTCGAGTTATCCGGGTAGTGTTTGATTCGAATCACCGTCCCTCGCGGTTATGAGTACCGCTTGCTCACTGTGTTGTGACGTAGTAAGCAAGTTGTGTGGGAATAGTTTGCAAAAGTATAATTGCTGCTATGATTATGTTAAACTGCATGAGAACCTTGTTTGAGGTAGAGATAGAGCAAACTAAATTTATTTTTCACCTTGGGACAAGCAACATTGGAATGAAGCGTTTCTTGTTTGATTGTGGAGTTCCAATGTTGCTGGGTGCAAGGTCACTACTATTATGGCTAAAATCTGAAAGTTAAGGATGAACTCGTAGGTGAGTCTTTTTGCAAATGACTGGTTTAAGTCTTAGGTTACTTTAATGTAGAGTTTCATGTCTTAGGAGAGACGGCTAAGTCTTGCTGATCCTTTGTGCTCACTCTTGCTATATAAGTGGTTTTGCAGGTTAACCTCGACGCTATAAAGAAGGTTGTCCGGTGAGACTCGGGAACTCCTGAGTCATGTCACCCTTGGAGAACCTAGCCGCTGCCATGTCTTCGTGTTGCTAGCGAGAGGAGTCCACGGGCTGGACCTCTTTTCGAGTGCTTCTTAGATATTCAACATGAGCTGTTATAGACTTCCGCTATAGCTATTATGTAAAGTATTTACAAAGAACAATTGTAAGCTTCCGCTTTGATTTATATAATACATTGTTCCTTATATGTGTGCTGTTGGGTGCCGCATAACACGGCACCACCCAATGCGATTCCTTGGGCGAGGCGGCACGGCCCTATGATCGGGGTCGGGCCCCCTCAGCGTGGTATCAAAGCCGCATCGGTAATAGTGCACAGAATAAGGATTGTATTACGACAAAAACTTAGGATACGGTGAGGAAACGGTATTAGGCCCACATAAGGACCATAGTAGTGTAGTTACTTAAAGTGGCAAGACTAACATATGTGTTTTAATTCTGAATTTTCATTATGTAACGACGCACCTACGCTCAGCTAGGAATGGTAAGGAACGCCACCGAAAGCGGTTCAATTTCGGTTAGCTCCCCTGACGAGGAACATGGTTCAGGGAAAGGTCTCACAGCTTGGTGTGAGACGTCAATATGAAACTCTTGGACTCTCCATGTTCCTGAGTTCATATGAAACGCAGATCCCTAGCGTGCATTAGGCAAGTAAGTGGAGACCCCATCGCGTGGTCAGTAACGCGATAGTGTGTTCGTCTGGAAATAGCCCAGGAGGACATACGCAGCGCTTGCCATCGGCGTGCCCTGCAGGGCAGTAGGTGGTATCCGTTGGGTTGATAACATTCCAAACTTTGACGACCCGTTCATGACATACTCGGGTTCCCCGTCGTGTGGTGTTGAAACACGATCACGTACCTTGAGACGTGGCTTAACTCAAGGATGGCCGTATGGCAATGATACGGGCGTTTGTATTTACTTTTAAATATGGAACTGCCTGAAATGAAACAAACCCTTGAGTGCACCACTATTGAGTGATCTTCTGCAGGTACTAACCAAGTATGTATCCCGTGTAGTACACATGTGCGAGAGACCGTCTTAGTTCCACTGATTATACGTATATGCCGGTATAATCCGGTTTAGGATTTTCTTTTGGTGAGGCAACGTAGTATCGACATGTTCTTACGGTGCATCGACACCGTACTACACATAATAACCTCGTCCCTATGAAGAAATGATTCATGAACTACTTTAAACTAAAAATGAAAGTTTGAAACAAGTATTAGCTACTAAACTCTTATTTTGAGCTAAGATTCAAATGAGAGTATAACTAGGTGTCAAAGTTTTCAAAAAACAGAGTGCTCTGTTTCTGGCAGGAATTCTTGCTGGACTTTAACAGAGCATAACTCTGAGTAGATTTAACCAATTAAGGTGTATGATACAGTTCTGGAATGATTTTCAAGTTCTCTACAATTTCTTTGTAGACCTCCAGAGCAAAATCACACTTTAAGTTGGTGAAAAGTCCAGTTGAAGGCAAACTGTTCAAAACCAGGACAGTAGCAAAACCTCTCTGGACCTTTCTGTTTTTAAGCCATAACATCCTGTAGAAAAATCCTTAAGGAGCACATAAGTACTTGTTGGAAAGCTACTGAAGTTTACTAAAACTTTTGTATTGAAATCAAGTCAAGAATCTGTTGATAACTTGAGTAAAATTTGGAGTTTGTGAGAGCTGGTCAGGGTAGTCCCGCTGATTAGCTTAGTGTACATAAGATTTGTTTAAACATGAATGTGGTTATGCTTTCATAAAGTTCATGACATGTTCATGTTTTACTTATCTTTACTTACTACTGAGATAGAATTTTGATTGACTCAAAATTTTGTTTCGTGCAGTATGGTACGTACACATTCTCAAATGGAGCTTGGAGGTTCAAGTCGAGGTGGGAATGACTCGATTTCATCACAAGAGCCATCGCCAACCGGATTGGCTGAAATTATGGCGAAGATGAATGAAACTCTCCAAACTCTAGTTCAGAAAGGCATAGATCGAGAAGCTCAACGTCACATGCCAACCCAGAGCACGTATATGGATTTCTTGGCGACACAACCGCCGGTATTCTCCGAGGCGGCTGACCATTGTGAAGCAAATCACTGGTTACGTGTCCTTGAGTCCGAGTTTGGGTTGATCCAATGTGATGAATTCTCGAAGACTCTATATGCCGCTCAGCAGCTTCACGGCTTTGCTGGAGCATGGTGGGCAGAGTACCTTGCTGTCCAACCAGCAGGGCATCGTGTCACATGGACGGAATTCCAAGCTGCATTCCGTGCTCGTTTCATCCCTGCCGGCATAATGCAGACAAGTCATGACGAGTTCTGGAGTCTGAAGCAAGGGGACATGAGTGTTATTGAGTATGCGAAGGAATTCAATCGCTTAGCTCAATATGTCCTTGACTATGTGAAGTCACCAGCCATGAAGGGTTATCATTTTTATCGAGGGCTGACGGCTAGGCTGCGATGTGAATTGGCTCAAGTTAGCCAAAAGAATTTTGATGAGTTTGTGAGCTGTGCTATCGCTCAAGAATATTATTCCAACCTCTACCTCAAAGAAAAGAGGGAGAGGGACTCATCACAGGATGAAGATAATCGTCTACCCCAGAAGTATCGGTTGGTAATCCGTTCACCTTCCGGTCGAGAGATTCCACAAGAGGTGCAATCATTCTGGGAGTGTGACGACTCTTCTACTCCACAGAGGTCATATTCACCTCCACCGCAGCAGCAAATTATTTCTTATGCACCTCAGTATCAACAAGGTGCATCAGAATATTTTTTCCCTCAGGAGGTTGAAGATGATCAAGGTGATCTCTTAGCTGAACCAAGGGCTGTCCCACTTCATTTTGACAATGAGCCCAATGTCAATGAAGTAACTGAACCGAGCAGCAACAATGTGTCTGCAGGTCCAGTTCCACAGAGCGATCTTGGGCAGCAAAGAAAAGCTATGTCCAAGGTGGGGACAGTTAATTATGTGTCAGTCGATGATCTGCCAAAGGGAGGACCTGTTCTTGCCGGCAGGTTCACCTTAAATGACAAGCCGGTTGTCATTTTATTCGACTCCGGTGCAACACATAACTTCATTAGCCGGGCAATGGTAATCCGGGATCAGATCTCCACCACTATCACAAAAGGTTCATACCTTATTCATTCGCCAGGTGGAGACATATCAACTAATGAAGTCGTCTCTCGAGCACCACTCTGCTTGGGTGGAAAAATTTATCCTACCACCCTCATCATTCTCGAAGACCAGGGAATCAATGCCATATTGGGAATATCATGGTTGACCTTCCATAAGGCTGTTCTGGACATCGAGAACAGGAGTGCTCACTTGGACTCTCCACTTCACGGACGTCCAACATTGTACCTCGGCGAAGCGATTTCCAAAGACCCGGAAGTATGTAATGCCGAGGCGTGCAAGTTAGAAGACATTTCGGTAGTCCGTGAATATCCGGACGTGTTTCCCGAAGATCTTCCAGGCTTACCACCTGAGCGCGAGGTGGAGTTCAAAATAGAGTTGATACCGGGAACCACGCCGATCTCTCGGAGACCATACAAAATGGCTCCGAATGAATTAGCCGAGCTGAAGGAGCAACTCAAAGATCTGATGGATAAGGGATTTATTCGTCCAAGTTCATCACCATGGGGTTGCTCAGCCTTATTTGTGAAGAAGAAGGATGAGACGCTGAGGCTATGCGTCGATTATCGTCCTTTGAATGCTGTGACCATAAAGAACAAGTATCCACTACCCAGAATTGATTTCCTCTTCGATCAGCTAGTGGGTGCTAAAGTCTTTTCTAAGATGGACTTAAGGTCGGGATATCATCAAATCAAGATTCGAGCGGAAGATGTCCCGAAAACAGCATTCTCGACAAGATACGGGCTCTATGAGTATCTTGTCATGTCATTTGGGTTGACCAATGCTCCGGCCCACTTTATGTACCTTATGAACTCGGTATTCATGCCGGAGTTGGATCAGTTCGTCGTGGTATTCATTGATGACATCTTGGTCTATTCCAAATCTGAAGAGGAACACGCTAAACATTTGCATATTGTGCTTCAACGCTTGAGAGATCACAAGCTCTATGCAAAGTTTAGTAAATGTGTATTCTGGATCAACCAAGTGCCATTTCTTGGACACATTATTTCAGCAGAAGGCATTGCTGTTGATCCCAGCAAGATTGAGCAAGTGCTGAAGTGGAAGTCTCCAACATCAGTCCATGAAGTTCGTAGCTTCTTGGGTTTGGCGGGATATTATCGGAGGTTCATCCCGAGCTTCTCAAAAATCTCCAAACCTATGACGGAGCTACTGAAGAAAGGCATCAAGTATGATTGGGAGCAAGCCATGTGAGGAAGCTTTTCAAGCGTTGGTGAAACACCTCACAACAGCCCCGGTTCTAGCTCAACCGGATACAACTAAGCCTTTTGATGTTTATTGTGATGCATCCAGCGTCGGGCTTGGTTGTGTACTCATGCAAGGAGGACGTGTGGTCGCATATGGATCACGGCAATTATGGAATCATGAGCAACATTATCCAACTCATGATCTCGAACTGGCTGCCGTGGTATTAGCTTTGAAAATGTGGAGACATTACCTCTTGGGAAATCTTGTTCATCTCTACACCGACCACAAAAGCTTGAAGTACATATTCACTCAGAAAGAGTTGAATATGCGGCAACGGCGATGGTTGGAGCTGATCAAGGACTATGAGATTGAAATTCATTATCATCCGGGCAAGGCAAATGTGGTTGCCGATGCACTCAGCCGGAAGTCTCATATTCATAACCTGACCATTACGCCGATAGAAGAGGAAGAACCAAGTCTCTACTTGGTTCCATATGGAGCTTTGCATAATCTAGCCCTCATAACCACAATAAAAGAGGAGGTTATGGCATCTCAAAGGAAAGACAAGGGCATGGCTCATATCAGAAGGAGATTGAAGGACGGGGAAATGAAATGTTTCCGGTTAGATGATAAAGACACTCTATGGTTCAAGGACCGGATAGTCGTACCCCGTGATATGAGGCTGCGGAAGAAAATTTTGGATGAGGCTCACTTATCCAAATTTTCTATTCATCCGGGCAGCAACAAGATGTACCAAGAATTGAAGACTAAATTTTGGTGGACCCGGATGAAGAGAGAAGTTGCTAAATACGTATCAGAATGTGATACGTGTCGGCGAGTTAAAGCCGACCACATGAAGAAAGCGGGAACCCTACAACCGCTAAGTGTTCCGGCATGGAAGTGGGAGGATATTAGTATGGACTTTATTGTTGGACTACCTCTCATGGCTAATAAGCATGACTCGGTTTGGGTAATCGTGGATCGTTTAACCAAGTCAGCCCATTTCATCCCGGTACATACGGGATACCATGCCAAGAAGTATGTGGAGCTATATATTGCAAGAATACTATGCCTACATGGAGTTCCCCGGACGATCATGTCCGATCGAGGCGCGCTGTTCGTTGCTCGTTTCTGGGAGCAGCTGCATGCCTCACTGGGGACCAAATTGATTAGAAGCTCTGCATATCACCCTCAAACCGATGGGCAAACGGAGAGGGTGAATCAAGTTCTCGAAGATATGCTTCGAGCATGTGCCATTCACCACGGTAAAGGATGGGACGATCATCTACCGTTGGCGGAATTCGCTTATAACAATGGGTATCAAGCGACCATCAAAATGGCACCATATGAAGCTCTCTAAGGCCGGAAGTGCCGCACACCCTTGAACTGGTGTGAATCATGCGAGAGAGTGATTTACGGGGTTGACCTCGTAAATGAAGCTGAAGAGCGGGTAAGGCTTATTCAAGCAAATCTGAAAACCGCTCAGTCCAGACAAAAGAGCTATGCGGATAGGAGGCGTCGTCCTCTGGATTTCCATGTTGGGGACCATGTATACCTCCGCGTATCTCCTATGAAGGGCATTCATCGATTCGGAGTGAAAGGGAAATTAGCTCCGCGCTTTATCGGTCACTTCGTCATCATTGAAAGATGTGGACCCGTGGCATACCATTTGGAGCTTCCGGCAACCTTAGCCAGAGTTCATAACGTCTTCCACATATCTCAGTTGCGGAAGTGTTTAAAAGTTCCAACGGAGGTTCTCAGGGGAGACATAGCAGATTTGAAGCCGGACCTCACTTATGTTGAGCGACCGACCCGGATAATTGATGAAAAGACTCGCGAAACCAGAAATCGGACGCTGCGATTTTTCAAGGTGCTATGGGAAAATCACACGTCCGACGAAGCTACATGGGAAAGCGAGGAGTATTTGCAACGCAATCATCCGGAGTTGTTAGAGCCTTATACTTAGTAGTTGTCCTCTCCATTTTGTCCTTAATCATGAATCTCGGGACGAGATTCTTTTTAAGGGGGAGGAATGTAAAAGTCCCAAAAACTTATAAATAGGAAACTTGAGCCATGAATAAAAGTGGAGTTTATATTCAAGAAATGGTACTTACAAAAACTTATGTATACTCATGAAAGTGTTGGCTTGTGAAATAAAACTTTGAATTCAGTTTGAACTAAAAGGGTCACTTCAAAAGGAAGAAGGGCATTTTCAAAAGAGGAAATTCAAACTGTTGTTTGAGAAGTAGTATTTGGCATGGCCAACTCAAAGATCAGAGGACATAATTAGATTCCTTAGGTCCAAATTAGTGGGTAAGAAAACTTTCATCAACTTTTGAAAAGATTTGCTACCCATTTTTCTAAATATGCAAAGAATTCAAATAAACATTTGAATTTGGATGGAATTTGTCCAACTATTTAAATGCAGCTCAGTTTTCAACTCCCAACATTTGAATTGGTCACTTGACAAATTTTGGAGATCTTTTGAGGGATAAGAGGGCACTGACTGGTGGGGCCCACATGTCATAGGTCAAATGTGACTTGCACACTAAGTTTCTGTGCTGTGTTCACTTCACCGAGCAGGGCTGCAGCCGTGTGACACGGAGGGGCACCGGGAGCCACCTCCTGCTCGTCCCTCTTGCGCTGGCGAGCTGTTTCCCCTCTTCTTATCACCTCAATCACGTCCTGTTGCCCAAGCCATTGCTGTTTGTCGCCTCCTCGCGCAAAGGTTCGACAGAGGCTGCTGCCTCCTTTGCTCATCGTCTCTCGGCCAGTCCAGCGCCTCTCCGGCAGGCTCAAGAGGCCACAGATGTGCGCCAGGAGGTGCTGATCCTCATCCCGTCGTCCCCCTGCTCTTCCCCGACGCCGGCTAGCCGGAATTTCGTTTTTGGCGCCGGCGCACGTGAAGGACCGACCTCAGCAAATTTCTGAAATTAGCTCCAATCGATTGATTGTTCGTTCTACAATTCAGACCACATCTACTAGGGTTCCTAGCGCCCTTCCACGCCGAAGCATGAAGCAAACCAACCACCCTATGCCCCGGGCGACGAGAAATCGTCGCCGGCGGCCAAAACTGCCACGGTCCACGGTGACGACTAGTTTGCAGCCATGTTCTGCATGATTTGATCTCCGTTCCATGTTCCTAGACCCATAGGGATGCTGTAGGACATTGTAGCTCGCCAAGAGATGCCTTGGACAGGCGGGAACGCGTCCATGTCGAGCTCCCGAGCCGCCCCGCCGGTGCCGACCCACCTACAGCCGTTTTCACGCGGGGAAACCTTGCCCGGCAGCTGCGCCACGTTCCCAGGAGCATGTAGGGCGAAACCGGAGCTCATTTGGTGGAGAAATGAGAGAGAACGAGCCATGCCAAGTTTTCTGCCGGTGTGCACCCGCGGGCTCTGGCGGGAGGTTGAAGAAGCACCTGACCTGTGGGCCCCACGTGTGACTGTGCTGTTTAAAATCAAACAGAGAGTTGTTCAAACTTGTAAAATGCATAACATGGTGTAGGAAGCTCCAAAAATAGTGAGATAAATTTTTTGGATTCCTCTAAGATAGTACTATCCAGGGGTACAGCCCAATATTTATGAAAATCCCTGATTTTGGCTCATTAATTCATATAAGGAAAACTTTGTAGGAATTTTTCCAGGAGCTCTGTTAATTCGAAAATCCCCAAATTTGGGTAGGAGATTCTTCCAAACATACTTGAGCTCCAGTAAAATTTTCAGAAGCATTGGACCTAATTTGCTTGGCCAAATGAGGTGTTAATTCCTTATGTCTCTGAAAATTGAAAAATAAACAGAGTTCAATTTTAGCATTTCTCCCCAAACTTTGGAACTGCATAACCTTTGCTAGGGAGCTCCAAAATCAGTGATTCAAATTGGATTGGATTCAGGAGGTAAAACTCTATCCAAATATGCAACCCAATTTGCATGAAAACCAATAGAAAATTCTGGAAAATTCTTTAAAGCTTTTCAGCAAAACAATTTTAGAGGGAGTTTGGTTCATCCCAAATTCCCCAAATTTTTCCAGGATATTCTTTAGGATTTTAGGAGACCCGTATAAAAGTTTAAGCTCATTTGGAGTTGATTTATTTAGGGTAATTCTAACTCCAAGTTTCTGTATTCCAATAAATACAGAAACATTTTCAGAGAATTTCCAAAACTTGGAAATTCAGTTCTAGCCATTCCTTAGCTCCAAAAATCCTAGGAAAATTCAGGCATACTATCTGAGCTATGTATTAAATTATAGTTCACTTGAATTTGCATGAAAGTGCAAATTTAATCAGAATTAAGTCCTTTTTGCTTAAATGCTTAGGGAATTGTTCTGGGTGATCCACTTAGTGAAACGTTCTGAATTTTGGTCCAGAGGACTTTCTTGTGACAAGGAACTCCCAAGAAAATTCCAAGCTCCATTGGAGCCCTGGATCATTAGTGTTCTGTTCAACCATTAGTTGATCCCCCACCCAAGTGATGAACCTCACTTCTCACTTGATGATAGTGCTCAAACACACACCTAAACCACCACCCCAGTGTCAATTTAAATTCTTGGACAGAGTTCCAGTTTTAAACTTGGCTTTAGCATTTGTTAGCAAAAAGTTTTATAATTGAACATGTATGCATATTCTTAACGTGTAGTGAATAAACGTGGAAAGTGAAGAAGGAGGAGGTGAACTTGGATCAAGGAACAAGAAGGGCAGGAATGAACTTCAATACATCAGAAACTGACTTTCTCTCAACTGACTTTAGTCACCTGCAAAACCAAGGCAAGCCCCGGTTTGCACTTAAGTTGTTTTTAAAGTTTTCCCTTTGTTCACTACATTTGGTCAAGGTTTGTATGTGCATTAGGTCAAGGATGTTTAATACCCCACTTGCATAACAAAAAATGAACCCTGAGGTCAAGGGTAGACTTATGTCATCGCTGTAGAATAAGGCCACCGCTAAATAGACTAGGGCATCCGGTAGAAGACGAGTAGTTGGAATCTACTCGCGAGCCATAGTTCAGAATATCATAAGTGTGGTGCGGAAAAGAAAGCAAACTAAAGTTTACATTTCTAAAGATGAGACCGGGCAGAGGGGTCAGGCAGCGACAAGACGAGGTCTTGGTCGAGTAGCTATGCCTGTGTCGGTCAAGGACCGAAGCGTATGCAGCCCCGCTGAGCAAGTATTGAGTTGTGTACTGGATGCTTACTGATATATGGGAACCAGGAAACCGATGTACCAGGTTCACTAGATTGTAGAGGCATACCACATCGTCTCATTAGACCTATGAGCCCGAGACGGCGCGACCAGTTCTACAGTTTAGTGGCCTGAGAAAGATTGCCACATACGACGTAATGAAGGACGCCAGAGTTGGGTCTTCAGAGGCGGGCGTATGTGTCGAGTTATCCGGGTAGTGTTTGATTCGAAACACCGTCCCTCGCGGTTATGAGTACCGCTTGCTCACTGTGTTGTGACGTAGTAAGCAAGTTGTGTGGGAACAGTTTGCAAAAGTATAATTGCTGCTATGATTATGTTCCAATGTTGCTAGGCGCAAGGTCACTACTATTATGGCTAAAATCAGAAAGTTAAGGATGAACTCGTAGGCGAGTCTTTTTGCAAATGACCGGTTTAAGTCTTAGGTTACTTTCATGTAGAGTTTCATGTCTTAGGAGAGACAGCAAAGTCTTGCTAAGCCTTTGTGCTCACTCTTGCTATATAAGTGGTTTTGCAGGTTAACCTCGACGCTATAAAGAAGGTTGTCCGGTGAGACTCGGGAACTCCTGAGTCATGTCACCCTTGGAGAACCTAGCCGCTGCCATGTCTTCGTGTTTCTAGCGAGAGGAGTCCGCGGGCTGGACCTCTTTTCGAGTACTTCTTAGATATTCAATGTGAGCTGTTATAGACTTCCGCTGTAGCTATTTATGTAAAGTATTTACAAAGAACAATTGTAAGCTTCCGCTTTGATTTATATAATACGTTGTTCCTTATATGTGTGTTGTTGGGTGCCGCATAACACGGCACCACCCAATGCGATTCCTTGGGCGAGGCGGCACGGCCCTATGATCGAGGTCGGGCCCCACAGATAGAGCTATGCAAGATGAATCCAACCCAATTTGAATCACTAAATTTGGAATTTCCTACACAAAGTTATGAATTTCTAAAGTTTGGGCTGAAACTGGAATTGTTTTGCCATTGGAAAAAGAACCTGGGCCCACGCTTTAAATCCCAGCCAGTGAGAACCGAGAACACACGGGCCACAGGGTTACCCCGCGCGCAGCCACATGGCATCCTGGGCCATATTTGATCCGGTTTTAAACTTC
The DNA here is from genome assembly GCA_030760725.1 of Neostapfia colusana. Classification (NCBI taxonomy): domain Eukaryota; kingdom Viridiplantae; phylum Streptophyta; class Magnoliopsida; order Poales; family Poaceae; genus Neostapfia; species Neostapfia colusana. The sequence goes on along the minus strand of JASWHV010000014.1, from coordinate 54,671,836 downwards.
CCTCACTGACCGGTGGGCCTGCCCCACCCTTCTTCTTCCTCCGAGCCCTCTTTCTCGCGCGCTCGCTGACCTCGCCGGACCGAGGCGGCGCCTCGCCGGCTGAGTTTTTACGGCCATCTCCCGGCCGGAGGCTCGCCGCCTGGCGGTTTATGGGGTCGGGAAACTTGTTTGTGGGCTCGGTTCGGGCGCTAGGGGACCGGAACTGTGCCGGCGGCGTGCGGCGGTCTCGGGGGATGTTCAGTATCGTTGCTCGGTGGTGCTAGCCTGCCAACGACCCAGCCCCTCCATTCTAGAGCACCAGTTGGTGCTAGGGAGGCACGGCAAGTACTCCCCTGCTCATGGCAACACCTCAAAAGGGGTTCTCACCGTGCGCCCGCTCCATGCCGCACGGTTGAGCTTGGAACAACATAAAATACCCCACACCGCGTCCATTTCCTAACTAGGGTTGTGAAGGGAACTCTACCGCTAGCCAATCTAGTTCGCGTGTGCACGGTCTGGTGGCCTAAGAACGAAGATTACGGACGAATTCGACATATCCTCAGCTGGAGGTCCGAGTGTATGCGCCTGGAGAAAAAAATGTCAAATTGACAATCGATGGTCCACCGTCGGGGCTGTGGCTTGGCCAGTAGCAGCGTGACTATCCGGCGCGTCTCAGAGTGACCTCGCTCGGCCGTGGAATCCTTTGGTACGAGCTGCCCACGGTGAGCCGGTGTCGGCCGTTTCTCTCAGTTATCACCGATAGTTACCGAGCTAGGTTCTGGTGGCGAAAACTCGGCTGTCTTCGGGCTGAGGAGGTAGAGGACGAGTAGCTGGTGTGGTTTTGGGCTCGGAGAGGCGCTGCACGTGAAGGCTCGGCCGAATTCTTGGTGGAAGTCAGTCGGCGGCCGTCGGGTCGGTTCAGCGCGAGGAAACGGGAGCAGTGACGATCTTCACGTGGCTGCGCGTGTTATCACCGCTGCAGTCGGTCTCCCACGGTGCGCTCGGCTCGTGCGGTGTCCCTCCCACTCGGGCGCGGGAGCAGGAGCTGGCGCGATGTGCTCGATCGGCGTCGATGAGAAACAGGCAGCTCTCGGCTGGAGAACATTCCTCCCACTGACCTGTGGGCCCAACTTTCCCCCTAATCCTCTCTTCCCCATTTCTTTTGTAAATATCCCAGCTACTAAACATTGAATAAGAGACACTGCCCCCAAGTATTGGTTTGAATTTGAGTTCTCAAATTTAAACTTTGTTGGGTTCAATTTGCTTCATGTTTAAACTGAATTTCAAATTCAGTTTTGAATTCTTGCAAATTTAGCTCTTGACAAAATGAACTCCAATGGTAATGAAAATTGGTGGGCTGACTCAGACAAATGTGCTGAGTTTGAATATGAAGCTAACTTTTGAATTTGAGGGATGAAAGTTGCTGAAATTTGAATTTACATTCAAATGGGCCTCTTTTTCAAATACCTCCAAAAGTGCCTCAAAAAGTGTTGGATTTGCATGAAACTTGGCTTGAACCTTCCCAAGACTTTTCAAGTCCTAGGGGTGAGCTCAAACTCTCATGTTCATGTATAGAAATCCTACTTGGTGAAAGTGAAGGCTTTCCCCTCTAATCACTCTTTTGATGGAGGTTACTTGCTCTTCACAATTTTTCCTAAGATATCCAAAATAAAAACTGTGGTGTTGTGAGGTGATGAAAAGTTTTTGCATGTCCATTTTCTTGGGCTTTTACATCCCTCCCCCCTTAAAAGAATCTCGTCCCGAGATTACAAAAGAAGAGATGGTGATGTAATAGGGACTTACCCGTGCTGAGATGCCATGAACTCCGGGTAATTTGAGCGAAGGAATTCCTCGCTCTCCCATGTCGCTTCTTCGGTGGTGTGGTTGCTCCAGAGTATCTTGTAGAACCACAGCGTTCGGCTACGTGTGGTCCGAGCTTTTTCATCAAGAATTGCCACCGGATATTCATCATATGTTAAATCTGGTTGCAACTCGCCGATGTCTTCGGTAGGAACAGCGGCAGTATGCTTCAGACATTTTTGCAGTTGCGGAACATGGAAAACGTCGTGAACACCAGCAAGAGATGCCGGTAGCTCCAATCGATACGCCGCTGGTCCGCACTTCTCGGTGATAGCATAGGGTCCAATGAAACAGGGAGCGAGCTTCCCCTTCACACCGAACCGGTGCACGCCTTTTATCGGAGACACGCGGAGGTACACATGTTCCCCAACGTCAAAGTACAACAGTTACCCGTGTTGAGACGCCATGAACTCCGGGTAATTTGAGCGAAGGAGTTCCTCGCTCTCCCACGTTGCTTCTTCGGCGGTGTGGTTGCACCAGAGTATCTTGTAGAACCACAACGTTCGGCTACGCATGGTCCGGGCTTTCTCATCAGGAATTGCCACCGGATATTCATCATATGTTAAATCCGGTTGCAGCTCGCCGATGTCTTCGGTAGGAACAGCAGCGGTATGCTTCAGACATTTTCTCAGTTGTGAGACATGGAAAACGTAATGGACACCAGCAAGGGATGCCGGTAGCTCCAGTCTATACGCCGCTGGTCCACACTTCTCGGTGATAGCATAGGGTCCAATGAAACGGGGAGCAAGCTTCCCCTTCACACCGAACCGGTGCACGCCCTTCATCGGAGACACGCGGAGGTACACGTGTTCACCAACGTCAAAGTGCAACGGTCTACGCCTATTATCAGTGTAGCTCTTCTGCCGGGATTGAGCAGCCTTGAAGTTGGCTTGAATCTTCCGAACGCGCTCTTCGGCGTCGTTCACCACATCAACCCCCAATGTGACCCTTTCACCGGTCTCGGACCAGTTTAATGGGGTGTGGCATTTGCGACCGTAGAGAGCTTCGTAGGGTGCCATCTTGATACTCTCCTGATAGCCGTTGTTGTACGAGAATTCCGCCAATGGTAGGTGATCATCCCAGTTCCTACCATGGTGGATGGCACATGCCCTCAACATGTCTTCCAGAACTTGATTCACCCTCTCTGTTTGGCCATCTGTCTGAGGGTGGTAAGCGTAGCTTCTAATTAGTTTAGTACCCAAAGCAGCATGCAATTGCTCCCAAAAGCGAGATACAAACAATGCACCTCGGTCTGAGACTATGGTCTTGGGTACACCATGCAGGCATAGAATCCTGGCAATATATAACTCCGTATATCTGTTGGCATGGAAATGTGTATGCACGGGGATGAAGTGAGCCGACTTGGTTAGTCGGTCAATTATCACCCAAATGGAATCATGCTTGTTCGATGTTAGGGGTAATCCCACAATGAAATCCATGCTCACATCTTCCCATTTCCATGCCGGGATCTTCAGGGGTTGCAACAGCCCTGATTTCCTCATATGATCGGCCTTCACTCGTCTACACGTATCACATTCGGATATGTACTTCGCTACCTCCCGCTTCATCCGTGTCCACCAAAATTTCTCCTTCAAGTCTTGGTACATTTTGTTGCTGCCCGGATGAATGGAGTACTTAGACAAGTGAGCTTCATCGAGGATCTTTTTCCTCAACTCCATATCCCGGGGTACGACTATGCGGTCATTGAACCATAGCGTCCCCTCATTATCCTTCCGGAAACATCTGATCTCTCCATTGTCTATCCGCCTCCGGAGATGTGCCATGCCTTTATCAGTCTTCTGAGCTGCAATGATGTCCTCCCTGATGGTAGGGATGAGGGCAAGGTTGTAAAGCGACCCATAAACCAAGTATAAACTCGGCTCTTCCTCCTCCACCGGGGTAATGGTGAGGTTATGGACATGTGATTTCTGACTCAGCGCGTCGGCAACCACATTTGCCTTGCCGGGGTGGTAATGGATCTCAATCTCATAGTCCTTGATTAATTCTAACCACCTCCTTTGCCTCATGTTCAGCTCCTTCTGGGTGAAAATGTATTTTAGGCTCTTGTGGTCGGTGTAGAGGTGCACCAGATTCCCCAGGAGATAGTGCCTCCACATTCTTAGCGCCAACACCACTGCAGCAAGCTCAAGATCATGAGTCGGATAATGCTGCTCATGGTTCCGAAGTTGGCGTGAGCCATAAGCGACCACACGTCCTTCCTGCATCAACACGCAGCCGAGCCCAATACCGGACGCGTCAAAATACACATCGAAGGCTTTGTTGTATCCGGCTGAGCTAAGACCGGGGCTGTGGTGAGATGCTTCACCAATGCTTGGAATGCTCCTTCACACGCCGTGTTCCAAACATATTTTGTTCCCTTCTTCAGCAATTCTGTCATTGGCTTAGCGAGCTTGGAGAAACTTGGAATAAACCTCCAATAGTATCCCGCTAACCCAAGGAAGCTTTTGACTTCATGAACTGAAGTGGGAGCTTTCCATTTCAGCACTTGCTCAATTTTGCTCGGGTCAACCGCAATGCCTTCCGCTGAGATGATATGTCCCAAGAATGGCACTTGGCTGATCCAAAACTCGTATTTGCTGAACTTGGCGTAGAGCTTGTGGTCTCGCAATCATTGAAGAACGATCTCAAGTGTTCGGCATGTTCGGCTTCTATCTTGGAGTAAACCAAGATATCATCGATGAACACTACCACGAACTTGTCCAGCTCCGGCATGAACACCGAGTTCATTAGATACATGAAATGGGCTGGAGCGTTTGTGAGACCAAAGGACATGACGAGATATTCATATAATCCATATCTCGTCGAGAAGGCCGTCTTCGGGATATCCTCCGCCCGGATCTTTATCTGATGATATCCAGAGCGAAGGTCCATCTTGGAGAACACACTTGCACCCACAAGTTGATCAAACAATGTGTCGATGCGGGGCAGTGGGTACTTATTCTTGATGGTGACGGCGTTGAGCGGCCGGTAGTCCACACACAGCCTCAAGGTTTCATCCTTCTTCTTTACGAACAGCGCCGAGCATCCCCAAGGCGAGGAACTCGGCCTAATGAAACCTTTGCTCAACATATCATTGAGCTGTTCTTTCACTTCAGCCAGCTCATTCGGAGCCATTTTATAGGGTCTCCGTGATATGGGCGTAGTCCCGGGTGCAAGCTCGATCTTGAACTCGACATCCCGCTCCGGTGGCATGCCCGGAAGATCATCCGGGAACACGTCTGTGACGGCCCGGCCCGGGAATCGCAGTGGGTGGTGCCGTGCGATGCGGCACCCAACAGAATGCACGAAAAGACGATAAGAACATAACGGAACCATTTTGTTACTCAAGATAATTTCTTTTACAATATAATGTACCCACGCAGCGGAAATTAAAATTTGCTGGACAAACTACTCACTCTCGACCCTAACTACGCCAAAGAGAAGTCGCTCAGCTCGTGAACGCTTCCTACTAGCTTCACCAAAGAAAGGCAGCGGCTAGGTTACCGATGAGTTGAACAAACCGTGAGGTTCATCGTCTTACCGAACAACCCTCTTCATAGCAGGCATCCTGCTACCTGCAAAAACAACTCAGAAGCAACCGTGAGCACTAAGGCTCAACAAGACTTACCCGTCAATCCTAAACATGCAACTCTACATGCAGGGGTAGTAAGACAGTAGGCATAGGAATTTGCAAAATGCAGCTTGTCTAAACTTGATCCTTATATTCAGATTCTTTTAGCCTTCATTTTAGTGGTCCTCACGCCTCACAACATCGGAAGTCCACAATCAAACAAGAAACACTTATCCCGATGTTGCTAGCCTAAGGCGGAAATGAAATTTAGTTGGCTCTATATCTACTTCAGTCAAGGTTTCAATACATTCATTAATCCACAAACAACAAGTTAAGAGACTTAGTTCATCTTCTTACTAAGTCATGGCGCAGTGGGCAAGTATGCTCAATCCTCTTTCGCGAGCGACGGTGATTCGAATCAATAACAACCCGGAATACACGACACATACACCCGCCTCGAAAGACTCTCTCAAGAGCTCTTTCTTACGTTGTATGCAGCAACCTTTCACACGACACCCCGACATAGAAAAACGCTTCGCGCCGAGCAGGATGGTTCTCTACGCGGACACGTCGAAGTTGCCCGCTAAAGGATTTACACCTCCCGCCTTCTCAACGCCATTCCCACGCGAAGGATGAGTATCTATATCACGGTCCATCGTGTTACATCGGTTTCATATGTCCCATACCCCACTATATATCCGGTACAGCTCAATCTTGTCCAGCAGGGCCGCATACATACGGTCCTTAACCGACACGGACGGGGCTACAACCAACCTCCACATTTGACTTACCATCCCGGTCCAGGCCAAATGTGGTCTCAAGCATTGTCACACCCATCGCAGGTCGAGACCAACCTTGAGCGCTCCATCCTACAGGAACATCCCCGTCCCCATCTCATATTCATGAGGATGCTCTTATCATTTATCTCTCGCGAGTAACTCCATTACTCGAACTTTCTCGCGAGTAGCTTTTTACTACTCGACTTCTACCGAGCTAGCTACAACATTAGCCTAGCATCTACAACGAGGCAAAGCCTACACTAAACCTTCTAATGAGGGATGTAATAGGCATGCAAGTGGGTTTCAATCATCCTAGACATAATGCACTCAAGTCTAATAAACATGATGTGAAGTAAAGCAAAATTTAAAACGGTAACGATATGCAAACCGGGGCTTGCCTTGCTCAACGGTTTTGTTAGAAGCTAGAAGTTAGTCTTCCTCCAGAGAATCCAAACTCGTCACGAGATGGAGATCCTCGCTGTAGAGTCGAATCCTCGTCGAACGTCGACGTCACGTGAGCTATTATATTGCAATGCACATATATTTCAAAAGCAATTTAGAAACTGTTGTTCAAGTTAACTCACACCTAAAAGGAACAAACAACAGAAAGGTTTCTGTTGTTGGATCTACAACCTTAGAGATGATGAAAGCTAGGGTGAAAAGAAATACTAGTAATCACCATGTGATTAAGTCCATTATATGAACACTTAAACCTAAAATATGGTAGCTCCAGTTCCGGAGGTCCAATGAAGCTGAGAATTTAACCACAGCTTCTATGGAAGCTAGAAAGGTAGTGGGCAAAAATTGAGCTCATGAAATGGCTCAAGGTGATCAAAATAATTCCTTATGTGATTTTCACTAATCTGCCTTTACCCCCTAGATATGAAGATTTCCTATGCTGTAAAGTAGACTTTTTGTGAAATACAAAATGTCCTGAGTCCATAGGAATTGGTTTTACAATTTTTGGAGTTTCCTACATGGAGATATGAATTTTACAAAGAATGGGGAAAAGCTGAAATTGTCTCTGTTCATTTTCCCATTTTTCAGAGACATAAGGAATGAACACATCATTTGACCAAGAAAATGAGGTCCAATGCCTCTGAAATTTTTACTGAAGTTCAATGAATTTTGGAACAATGTCCTGTCCAAATTTGGGAATTTTCCAATAAACAGAACTCCTGTAAAAATTCAGACAAGATTTCTCTTAAATGAATTAATGAGCCAAATTCAGGGATTTTCATAAACATTGGTCTGCACCCCTGGATAGTACTCTTTGAGAGGAATCCAACAAAATTTTTTTTCAAAATTTTTGGACACTCCTACACAAAGTTATGGCTCTCCAAAGTTTGAACTAGAGTGGGAAAATCTGGAAATTGTTTAAATGCTGACAGTGGGTCCCACCTGTCATCCCTAACCTCCAGACTCGCACCAAGCACACCAGTGGCGGCCCCCTCCGGTGAGGTCGCTGGAAAACCAGTTCCCAGCCGCCTCCAGACCCCCTGCTGGCCGCCCCCCCCCCCCCATATTTCCTCACGCTGAACACGTTGGTGAGGTCTCCGGCGGCTGAAACTCGCCGGAAAACAGGGCGCACCGGTCACAGCAAACCCTAGAGCTCCGGCGAGATCTTGCACGGTGAATTCTCCACCAAATGGTCGGTTATTGGGCTCTACAGCACCAGGGGATCATGTAGAAGACCGGCATGAGGTCTAAACCAGCTGGAGATGGCACTAAACCTATCGGCACCGTGCACCCGATAGGGTCCAGCGGCATACCCTCTAAAAGAGCTCGGACTGCTCACTCTACACTCAATTTCTTGGTCTAAAATCAATGGAGGAGGTGTGCTAGGCAGTTAACAACCTGTGTGTGAAGTTTGAGACCCAACAAAACCGAATTGAGGACGAATTTTACAATTCCTTACCTCAAGGTCCGTTTCTGCCGCCCGGGAGAAAAACTTGAAATTCTCCCTCTGCGATCAATGGCCTGGGCTGAGCTTTGGAGGTGAGAAACTAGACTTCTTGGTGCACAGATGGGGTGGCTTGCTTGGGCGTGATCCCTTCTGGTTTGGGCTGTCCACGGCGTCCAGTTCCGGTCCTTCAGTTTCAACTCGTGAGCAGCAGAAGCTTTGCTGTTTCTAGGCGCCAGCGAGCTCGGGACGGCGAAGGAAAGTTGACAGCCGGCTAGAGCACTCAGGGAAGAAGGTTTTCTCTGTGGGGAGCTCGAGCAAAGGATGTTCGGTTCAGCCTAGGCGATCAAAGAAACAGAGAACGGCTGCTGTTCTGTTCTGCTCGGGAGAAATTTTCACGGGAGCGAGGCAGAGCAGGAGGAGTAGAAATAGCTTTGGTGCACTTCGCTCTGTGGAGGATCAGACCGGCAAGGAAGCAGGAGCTGGCCTCTGTGTACGTCGGTTGACGCCGGTGAGCAGGATGTGGCGCACGTACAACAGCCGATGGAGTCGGTTGCAATTTTTGTGAGACTGACTGGTGGGGTCCACAGACACAATTCTCCCTCTTATCCCCCAATTCGATTTAAAATAGCAAATGAGCTCCAAATTTGTCCAAACTTGGAGGATAGGTCAAAAGAATTATGAGGAACTCAAATCTGAAATCATATTTTGAAATTGAGTTTGTTTGCTTCAAAATTCAAATTCAAGTTTGAATTTGAACGTGCCCTCATTTAATCCTCAGAATAAATAGTATATGAAACCTAAAATTCTCCAAATTTGAAACTTAGGCTCTTGAATACATGAGAAATGCATCTATGCTCTCACATATAGGCCTTTGTACAATCTGAATAGGAATCCTTTCAAAAGAATTCAAATTGCATTTAAATTTCCTCCACTCTACTCATAGAGAAGGTGCACATGAGTTAGAGTTTTAGGAGTGTAATTATTTCCCCTAGGTTAACATGTGTTGAGCATGGGCTAGAGAAAATTTTTAACTCCCTCACATGTCCATTTATGTGTTCATCATTTCATGTGACACAATTATAGTCTTTTATCGCCTTAACTTTGTTTCATATGTTGAAATAAAACTTTACAAAAGTTAGGGCTGTTACATTCCTCCCCCCTTAAAAGAATCTCGTCCCGAGATTACAAAAAGAAAGAAGAAGGGAGAATGATTACTGGACATATGGTACAAACAAGTCGGGAAAATTTAAACGGAGAAAATCCTCGCTTTCCCACGTGGCTTCATCAGCGGTGTGGTTGCTCCACAAGACTTTGTAAAATCGCAATGTCCGATTTCTTGTGGCGCGAGTCTTCTCGTCAATAATCTGTATCGGATACTCCGAATAAGTGAGATCCGGTTGAAGATCCTCAATGTTCTCCATATGAACTGCGGTTGGGTACTTAAGACATTTCCGCAGCTGAGAGACGTGGAAAACATTGTGAATACCCGAAAGTGACGTCGGTAACTCCAGACGATAGGCCACGGGCCCGCATATCTCAGTGACAGCAAACGGCCCGATGAATCGCGGAGCGAGCTTCCCTTTCACTCCAAAATGATGAACCCCTTTCATCGGAGAGACACGAAGATAAACATGGTCCCCGATGTCGAAGTGAAGAGGTCGACGTCTTTTGTCTGCATAACTCTTCTGCCGAGATTGAGCAGCCTTTAAATTGGCTTGGATCACTCGCACTCGTTCCTCGGCTTCATTCACAAGATCAATCCCGTAGACCACTCTCTCGCTGGACTCACACCAATTCAGGGGTGTGCGGCACTTCCGGCCGTAAAGAGCTTCATACGGGGCCATTTTGATGCTGGATTGATAACCGTTATTATATGAGAATTCTGCTAACGGTAGATGGTCATCCCAATTCTTCCCATGATTGATGACACATGCCCGTAGCATATCCTCCAGAATCTGATTTACTCTCTCTGTTTGACCATCAGTTTGCGGATGATACGCTGAACTCCGAATTAACTTGGTTCCCAAGGAAGCATGCAGTTGCTCCCAAAATCTGGATACGAACAACGCACCCAGATCAGATACGATGGTGCGGGGAACCCCGTGTAAACACACGATTCTTGAGATGAACAGCTCCGCATACTTATTTGCCACATATTTTGTATGGACTGGAATAAAATGTGCTGTCTTGGTCAAACGATCGATGATTACCCAAATAGAATCATGCTTGTTGCTGGTCATGGGTAAACCGACGATGAAGTCCATACTTATGTCTTCCCACATCCATGCTGGAACCTTCAGCGGTTGAAGTGGTCCGGCTTTCCTCATATGGTCGGCTTTAACCCGCCGACACGTATCACACTCAGATACGTACTTCGCAATCTCTCTTTTCATCCGTGTCCACCAGAACTTAGATTTCAAGTCCTGGTACATCTTATTGCTTCCCGGATGAATGGAGTACTTGGATAAATGTGCTTCATCCAATATCTTCCTCCGCAATTTCATGTTTCGGGGTACCACTATGCGGTTGTTAAACCATATAGTACCCTCTTCATCTTTGCGGAACATCTTCAATTCACCGCTGTCCACTCTCCTCCGGATGTGAGACATACCTCTGTCTCTCTTCTGAGCCTCTACAATCTCATCTCGGATTGTAGGAATAAGAGCGAGGTTGAACAGCGATCCGTAGGGAACTAAGCGCAGGCTTGGTTCTCCTTCTTCATGTGCAGCCATGGCTAAATGGTGAACGTGGGCTTTCCGACTAAGTGCGTCGGCAACCACATTCGCTTTGCCCGGATGGTAATGAATTTCAAGTTCATAGTCCTTGATCAATTCGAGCCATATTCGCTGCCTCATATTCAGTTCCTTCTGTGTGAAGATGTACTTCAAGCTTTTGTGGTCAGTGTAGAGATGTACTAGATTGCCTAGTAGATAATGTCTCCACATTTTCAATGCTAAGACCACTGCAGCTAGTTCAAGGTCGTGCGTCGGGTAATTCTGCTCATGACCCCTGAGTTGTCGGGATCCATACACGACCATACGTCCTTCTTGCATCAACACACAACCCAAACCGATGCCGGATGCATCACAATAAACATCAAACGGCTTCGTAGTGTCCGGCTGGACCAAAACTGGAGCTGTAGTGAGATACTTCTCTAAAGTTTGAAAAGCTTGTTCGCATGAATTGCTCCAATCATACTTGGTGCTTTTCTTCAACAGCTCCGTCATAGGTTTAGCGACTTTGGAGATATTTGGAATGAATCTCCGGTAATAGCCCGCTAAACCTAGGAAACTCCTCACTTCATGAACAGATGTTGGAGATTTCCAATTCAGCACTTGCTCGATTTTACTTGGGTCCACAGCAATGCCTTCCGCTGAAATAATATGCCCAAGAAATGGCACTTTACTGATCCAAAACTCACATTTACTGAACTTTGCATATAGCTTGTGATCCCTCAAGCGTTGGAGTACAATACGCAAATGTTCAGTGTGTTCTTCATCTGACTTTGAATAGACCAAGATGTCGTCGATGAAAACCACGACGAACTTATCTAACTCTGGTATGAACACAGAGTTCATGAGATACATAACGTGAGCCGGAGCATTGGTCAACCCAAAGGACATGACAACATATTCATAAAGACCATATCTTGTTGAGAACGCCGTCTTAGGTACATCTTCTGCCCGGATCTTTATCTGGTGATACCCGGACCAAAGATCCATCTTGGAAAATACCTTAGCACCCACTAGTTGATCGAACAAAATGTCAATGCGCGGTAGTGGATACTTATTCTTGATAGTGACAGCATTCAGTGGACGATAATCTACGCATAGTCTCAAAGTCTCGTCCTTCTTCTTCACGAAGAGTGCGGAACAGCCCCAAAGTGATGAACTTGGGCGTATAAAACCTTTGTCCATGAGGTCATTAAGCTGCTCCTTCAATTCTGCTAGCTCCTTCGGTGCCATTTTATATGGTCGCCGAGAAATAGGTGTTGTTCCTGGTGCTAGTTCAATCTTGAACTCTACATCACGTTCGGGCGGCATGCCCGGCAAGTTTTCGGGAAACACATCTGGATATTCACATACCACTGGAATATCCTCAAGCTTAGGAGCTTCAATCTGATGCACTGCTGCAACACGTTGTGATGGATTCACAAGATTCAATATGTTGCAACCATGTATTGGGGAATTCAGTTGGACAGTCCGCGAGCTGATGTCAAAGATAGCTCCATAATGTGTCAACCATGACATCCCCAAGATAATATCAATCCTTTGGCCTTTGAGTATGATAAGGCTCGCAGGATAGATATTTCCACCCAAACATAACGGTGCCCGAGAGACCATCTCATCTGTTGATATCTTGCCTCCGGGTGAGCTGATATGAAATGGATGCTTAACTGTGCTAAATGGAAGATTATTCTTCAGCACATAGTCTCTGCTAATAAAATTGTGGGTGGCCCCGGAATCAAATAATACGAAAATGGTCTGTTCATGTAAAGTGAACATGCCTGCCAAAACTGGTTCACCTTTAGCAATATCCTCAATAGCAGTGTAATTAACCCTGCTAGCTTTTGAACGATTCTTCTGTGAAGGTTCACGGTGCTGATCTGAGCATTGCTGAGACAACACACGAGTGTGACTCTGCTCAGCACCACGACGGTTTCGTGTTGTAGAAATCCTCAGCTCTCTACTAACACGAGGTGGAGATAATTCGTGCGTAGCTGGTTGCGGTAGGGTTGCACGAATAATTTCTGTCCGCTGTTGTTGAGGTGGAGGCTCATATGTGATCAACTCCAGCCGTGGTTGTGAGAGTTGCACCACTGGCTGAATTTGTTGCCTAACTGGTGAGTAATATCGCACTCGATAGTTCGGACGAACCTCGATATCGCTGTCTGGCGGTATACTTCTTTTCAGCTCCGCTTCACAACGAAGATGCATGTCTTCCTTAATGATAGCGGCATTTACCAACTCATTGTAAATACCGTTATTGAACAAGGTCACTTGTTCCTTAAGTTTGACATTCAAACCTCGGAAGAAATACTCGCACTTCAACGCTTCCGAGTCAACCATATGAGTTGCGTATTGCATCAAGTCTTCAAACTCTTTGAAGTACTCGTACGCACTCCTTTCGCCTTGCTTTAACTCCAGAAAGTCTTGATACTTTGTTCGTAGAATTCCCGAACAAACGTGACGTGACCGGAAAACATCCCGGAATTCATCCCACGTCACGCGATGACCTTCAGGAAGAGTAGCGATGTACTCCGCCCACCAAGCTCCAGCAGCTCCGTGGAGTTGTTGAGCGGCAAATAGAGTCTTCTGATATTCATCGCACACAAGCGTATCGAACTTGGCTTCAATACATTGGAGCCAATGAGCCGACTCCACGGTTCTTTCGCTTCCGAGAAAACTGGTGGTTGTCTTGCTAAGAAATCCAGATAAGTACTTGGCGGGGGATTTTGCTGTAGTGTCTCCTGTCGTATGCTTTGTCGCACCAACAGATCCAGAGACTCAGCCATCTTTGCCAAGATTCCCGCCAATCCTGTTGATGATGTCGGCACTTCTTGTCGTGGCGAATTACTTTCACCGTGACTCAAGTCACCAACCTCACTCCTGGAATGAGCACGATCCATGCTGCAAGAGTGAGCAATTTACGGTTAAAATTCAAAGTTTAAACTCAACTTGAATTGAAAACATAACCGTAAAAGCATCACATCAATAATGCAGCACACATAATCTAACCAGGGTTTCGACAATTCTGAAATCTATCAAACGTGAGCAAGTTTGTCCAAACCCTTAATTCCAACAGTAGGACAAACTGAAAATTAACTCAAGAACATGTTATGGAGCTTAGAGAAGTCTGAAACATCCCTGTCCACAACAAGTCTTAAGTTACATAGGCAATAAGCACTACTCTGTTCCGAATGACCAATTGGTCTTAACCCCAGAATTTGAATATGAAAATTGCAATTTCATGTCTCAAGTTGAATATTAAAGTTATAGTTAACTTCAATATATTTCCAACAAGTATTCATTTGCCTTCATATAAGTTCTGGATCAAAAGTTGTGATATTTCAAAGTTAACAGAAATCTGGAACAATTTTGACAGCGCCTCCTTTGAAAGTGGCTGTTTTGTCCGCAAGATTTCATAAAATTAAACTCCAATTCTGGAGAAACTTTTAACTACGAAGTCATAGCATATATCACAAGCTTTCCAACGGTGTATTACTTGACCCTTAGAAGATTTTCTACAAAAGGTTATGGTCGAAATACAAAAATTTCCAGAGAGCAAATTGGTGTCTGCCCTGTTTTTGGACAGTTCACACTCATCTGAGAATTTAATCCATTTGGAGGGTGATTCTAATCTGGAGTTCTACTGAAGAGTTGTAGAACACTTGAATAGCTTTCCAGAAATGTATCCCTCACCTCCATTGGTTCAACCAAACAAAAGTTATGTCCTGTTCAACTTCAGCAAAACTTCTTTGCTGGAAACAGGGGAGGTTATTCCTAAGTCTTTGTGAATAAATCTATACTCCCAATTGACTCTTAGTTCAATATAGGAGTTCATTAACCCTTAATGGAATCCTAGACTCCAAATTTCCTCTTTTTCTTTTCAAACCTTCATTTTCTTGCAGTTCAAAACACATCACGGTACTACGTCGCCTCACCAAATTAAAATCCTATCCGGCTTTATACCGGCTTATACGTCTCAAGTGGTGGCACTAAAAACGATCACTCACAAACGTTTTCTACACGACATGTTCTAACGTGGTTAAGGTACCTGCAGAAAATCACTCAATAATGATGCACACATTGGTTTATCATTTCAGGCAGGTCCATATCATAGTAAAAACATATGCCCCGTATCATTGCCATACGGGCCGTCCTTAAGTCAAGTCATGTCTCAAGGTACATGATCAGGTTATTCACCACCCGACGGGGGCTCCACACCTTTGCAATAAAGCACACCGGTGGAACAGCGCTTTTGTATGCCTCATAAGACATGAAGAGTCCTAGAGAACACACTTCGTGTTACAAACCACACGATGGGGACTCCTCCTCTTGCCCCTGGGTTTGCGCACTGGAGGCTAGTGCATTTCATATGTCTCTAAGACATGAAGAATCTTAGAAAACATATTCACTTCCCGTCCATTGCTGAACAGAACATCCCACACTACTTTCCTCGTATGGGTGAGCTAACCGAAATTGATCCACTTTCGGTGGCGTTCCTTACCATTCTTACCTCCACGTAGGTGCGTCGTTACTGAATTTAAATACTGAAGAGTAACACACTGTTAGCTTGCCACCTTAAGTAACTATGCTAATAATACTCCTTATGTGGTCATACTATACGTTCCTCACTCGTATACCTCTAAGTTTTTGAAAATAGACTCTTTTCATGCGTGCTAATCCCAATGCGGCTCTGATACCACGTCTGTGACGGCCCGGCCCGGGAATCACAGTGGGTGGTGCCGTGCGATTCGGCACCCAACAGCATGCACGAAAAGACGATAAGAACATAACGGAACCATTTTGTTACTCAAGATAATTTCTTTTACAACATAATGTACCCACGCAGCGGAAATTAAAATTTGCTGGAAAAAATACTCACTCTCGACCCTAACTACGCCAAAGAGAAGTCGTTCAGCCCGTGAATGCTTCCTACTATCTTCACCAAAGAAAGGCAGCGGCTAGGTTACCGATGAGTTGAACAAACCGTGAGGTTCATCGTCTTACCGAACAACCCTCTTCATAGCAGGCATCCTGCTACCTGCAAAAACAACTCAGAAGCAACCGTGAGCACTAAGGCTCAACAAGACTTACCCGTCAATCCTAAACATGCAACTCTACATGCAGGGGTAGTAAGACAGTAGGCATAGGAATTTGCAAAATGCAGCTTGTTTAAACTTGATCCTTATATTCAGATTCTTTTAGCCTTCATTTTAGTGGTCCTCACGCCTCACAACATCGGAAGTCCACAATCAAACAAGAAATGCTTATCCCGATGTTGCTAGCCTAAGGCGGAAATGAAATTTAGTTGGCTCTATATCTACTTCGGTCAAGGTTTCAATACATTCGTTAATCCACAAACACTAAGTTAAGAGACTTAGTTCATCTTCTTACTAAGTCACGGCGCAGTGGGCAAGTATGCTCAATCCTCTTCCGCGAGCGACGGTGATTCGAATCAATAACAACCCGGAATACACGACACATACACCCGCCTCGAAAGACTCTCTCAAGAGCTCTTTCTTACGTTGTATGCAGCAACCTTTCACACGATACCCCGACATAGAAAAACGCTTCGCGCCGAGCAGGATGGTCCTCTACGCGGACACGTCGAAGTTGCCCGCTAAAGGATTTACACCTTCTGCCTTCTCAACGCCATTCCCACGCGAAGTATGAGTTTCTATATCACGTTCTATCGTGTTACATCGGTTTCATGGGTCCCATACCCCACTATATATCCGGTACAGCTCAATCTTGTCCAGCAGGGCCGCATACATACGGTCCTTAACCGACACGGACGGGGCTACAACCAACCTCCACATTTGACTTACCATCCCGGTCCAGGTCAAATGTGGTCTCAAGCATTGTCACACCCATCGCAGGTCGAGACCAACCTTGAGCGCTCCATCCTACAGGAACATCCCCGTCCCCATCTCATATTCATGAGGGTGCTCTTATCATTTATCTCTCGCGAGTAACTCCATTACTCGAACTTTCTCGCGAGTAGCTTTTTACTACTCGACTTCTACCGAGCTAGCTACAACATTATCTTAGCATCTACAACGAGGCAAATCCTACACTAAACCTTCTAATGAGGGATGTAATAGGCATGCAAGTGGGTTTCAATCATCCTAGACATAATGCACTCAAGTCTAATAAACATGATGTGAAGTAAAGCAAAATTTAAAACGGTAACGATATGCAAACCGGGGCTTGCCTTGCTCAACGGTTTTGTTAGAAGCTAGAAGTTAGTCTTCCTCCGGAGAATCCGCCAAACTCGTCACGAGATGGAGATCCTCGCTGTAGAGTCGAATCCTCGTCGAATGTCGACGTCACGTGAGCTATTATATTGCAATGCACATATATTTCAAAAGCAATTTAGAAACTGTTTCAAAACTGTTGTTCAAGTTAACTCACACCTAAAAGGAACAAACAACAGAAAGGTTTCTGTTGTTGGATCTACAACCTTAGAGATGATGAAAGCTAGGGTGAAAAGAAATACTAGTAATCACCATGTGATTAAGTCCATTATATGAACACTTAAACCTAAAATATGGTAGCTCCAGTTCCAGAGGTCCAATGAAGCTGATAATTTAACCACAGCTTCTATGGAAGCTAGATAGGCAGTGGGCAAAAATTGAGCTCATGAAATGGCTCAAGGTGACCACAATAATTCCTTATGTGATTTTCACTAATCTGCCTTTACCCCCTAGATATGAAGATTTCCTATGCTGCAAAGTAGACTTTTTGTGAAATACAAAATGTCCTGAGTCCAGAGGAATTGGTTTTACCATTTTTGGAGTTTCCTACATGGAGATATGGATTTTACAAAGAATGGGGAAAAGCTGAAATTGTCTCTGTTCATTTTCCCATTTTTCAGAGACATAAGGAATGAACACATCATATGATCAAGCAATTGAGGTCCAATGCCTCTGAAATTTTTACTGAATTTCAAGGGATTTTGGAACAACGTCCTGTCCAAATTTGAGAATTTTCCAATAAACAGAACTCCTGTAAAAATTCAGACAAGATTTGCTTAAATGAATTAATGAGCCAAATTCAGGGATTTTCATAAACATTGGTCTGCACCCCTGGATAGTACTCTTTGAGAGGAATCCAACAAAATTTGTTTCACAATTTTTGGACACTCCTACACAAAGTTATGGCTCTCCGAAGTTTGAACTAGAGTGGGAAAATCTGGAGATTGTTTAAATGCTGACAGTGGGTCCCACCTGTCATCCCTAACCTCCAGACTCGCGCCAAACACAACAGTGGCGGCCCCCTCCGGTGAGGTCGCCGGAAAACCAGTTCCCAGCCGCCTCCAGACCCCCTGCTGGCTGCCCCTCCATATTTCCTCACGCTGAACACGTTGGTGAGGTCCCCGGCGGCTGAAACTCGCCGGAAAACAGGGCGCACCGGTCACAGCAAACCCTAGAGCTCCGGCGAGGTCTTGCACGGTGAATTCTCCACCAAATGGTCGGTTCTTGGGCTCTACAGCACCAGGGGATCATATAGAAGACCGGCATGAGGTCTAAACCAGCTGGAGATGGCTCTAAACCTATCGGCACCGTGCATCCGATAGGGTCCAGCGGCATACCCTCTAAAAGAGCTCGGACTGCTCACTCTACACTCAATTTTTTGGTCTAAAATCGATGGAGGAGGTGTGCTAGGCAGTTAACAACCTGTGTGTGAAGTTTTAGACCCAACAAACCCGAATTGAGGACGAATTTTACAATTCCTTACCTCAAGGTCCGTTTCTGCCGCCCGGGAGAAAAACTTGAAATTCTCCCTCTGTGATCAATGGCCAGGGCTGAGCTTTGGAGCTGAGAAACTAGACTTGTTGGTGCACAGATGGGGTGGCTTGATTGGGCGTGATCCCTTCTGGTTTGGGCTGTCCACGGCGTCCAGTTCCGGTCCTTCAGTTTCAACTCGCGAGCAGCAGAAGCTTTGCTGTTTCTAGGCGCCAGCGAGCTCGGGACGGCGAAGGAAAGTTGACAGCCGGCTAGAGCACTCAGGGAAGAAGGTTTTCTCTGTGGGGAGCTCGAGCAAAGGGTGTTCGGTTCAGCCTAGGCGATCAAAGAAACAGAGAACGGCTGCTGTTCTGTTATGCTCGGGAGAAATTTTCACGGGAGCCAGGCATTGCAGGAGGAGTAGAAATACCTTTGGTGCACTTCGCTCTGTGGAGGATCAGACCGGCAAGGAAGCAGGAGCTGGCCTCTGTGTACGTCCGTTGACGCCGGTGAGCAGGATGTGGCGCACGTACAACAGCCGATGAAGTCGGTTGCAATTTTTGTGAGACTGACTGGTGGGGTCCACAGCCACAATTCTCCCTCTTATCCCCCAATTCGATTTAAAATAGCAAATGAGCTCCAAATTTGTCCAAACTTGGAGGATAGGTCAAAAGAATTATGAGAAACTCAAATCTGAAATCAGATTTTGAAATTGAGTTTGTTTGCTTCAAAATTCAAATTTGAATTTGAACGTGCCCTCATTTAATCCTCGGAATAAATAGTATATGAAACCTAAAATTCTCCAAATTTGAAACTTAGGGTCTTGAATACATGAGAAATGCATCTATGCTCTCACATATAGGCCTTTGTACAATCTGAATAGGAATCCTTTCAAAAGAATTCAAATTGCATTTAAATTTCCTCCACTCTACTCATAGAGAAGGTGCACATGAGTTAGAGTTTTAGGAGTGTAATTATTTCCCCTAGTTTAACATGTGTTGAGCATGGGCTAGAGAAATTTTTTAACTCCCTCACATGTCCATTTATGTGTTCATCATTTCATGTGACACAATTATAGTCTTTTATCGCTTTAACTTTGTTTCATATGTTGAAATAAAACTTTACAAAAGTTAGGGCTGTTACAACATCAGGGTACTCCCGGACTACGGGAATGTCCTCTAACTTGAGAGCTTCAGTATTGTTGATCGCTGAAACCTCCCGGACTGGATTATCTAATAAGAGGGACTGCGGATGGTGTAATGGGGAGTTGAGGTGAACCGTCCGTGATAGGGTTTCCAGGACAGCGCTATGGTAGCTTAGCCATGACATTCCCAAGATTGCATCAATCTTCTGCCCCTCAAGGATAATCATAGTGGTGGGATATATCTTCCCACCTAAGCACAGTGGTGCTTTCAGAACCATCATCGTTGCTGAAATCTTTCCTCCCGGTGAGCAGATCATATAAGAACACTCGGTTGGAAGGCTTCCAGCTGATGATTAACCACATATGATGCACTTATGAAGTTGTGGGTTGCACCAGAATCAAAAAGTATGATGATGGCTTGATTGTTGAGAGTGAACGTAGCCGCCAGCACGTTGTCTCCCTCCGGGGCGTCCTCATTGTCGAGGTGGTGAACGCCCCAATCCGCTGACCGACCTTCTTGCCCGGAGGTCAGCCTCGAACACCGCCCTAGAACTGGGCTTGCCCGCTGCTTTGCTGCCCCTGGGGACAGTCCTTCGCGAAATGGCCCGCCTGGCCACACGTGAAGCAAGTGAACCGGGGCGGTCCCCCGCTGATCGGTGGAAAGAAACCCGGGGCGCGTTGTGGCGGTGGAAACGCCCGGGGTGCCGTCTGCTGCTGCTGCTGCCTTGGTGGTGGCATCAACGGTCGAAACGGAGGTGACTGATAAGATCGTCCCCCGAACCGTTGAGGTTGCGCCGGTGGGTGCCACTGCTGTCCGGATTGTGTCCGATACACCATGCGGTACTTCTGGGCAGCGCCACCCCCACTGCTGGGTGGAGCGATGCGCTTCCACTGCTCAGCTGCCAACTCCCGCTGAGCGTCCTCTTGCATGATCGTGGCATTGACTAGGTCGTTGAAGGTGCCGCGATTCCACTGAACGAGATGTGTCTTCATCTCGGGGTGTAACCCCTGATAGAAGTGCTCCCGCTTTTTCTCCTCAGTGGAGATGTAGTATGACGCATATTGCGCCAGATGGTTGAAGGCACGGGAGTAGTCATGGGCACTCTTCCCGCCCTGCTTCAGCTCCAAGAATTCTTGGAACTTCCTCTTCATTATTCCGGGAGGAATGTGATAGGCGCGGAACGCCTCACGGAACTGTTCCCACTCCACGGCATGGCCAGCCGGACGTGAGGCGACATAATTCGCCCACCACGCACCAGCGGCACCGTGAAGTTGCTGCGCTGCAAACAAAGTCTTTTGCCGCTCCGTGCATTGGAGCAGCCCGAACTTGGACTCGATGGTCCGCAGCCAGTTGTCGGCCTCCAGTGGTTCTTCAGCTTCTGTGAACACTGGAGGGTGCGTACTCATGAAATCCGAGTACGGCACCTCACGGGGCTCCCGGGGCCCCCTCTCTTGACGCCCCCCCTCCTGGGACGTATTCTGCACGATCGTGCGGAGCAGGTCAGTCTGCTCCTCACGACCTCCCACCAGTGCCGCTATCACATCCGCTAGAGTGCGGAGGCGGCGGTGGTGGCTGCTGCTGCGGGGTGCTGTCGTAGGCCGGTGGCTGGGAGTCATCGCATCCCTGTTGGATAGAGCCACCAACCTCGTGCGTGGTCCTAGTGCGAACCATCTGCAGCCATACGACAATAAACATCAGTCCGGCAACATACTTCAATGCAGTCAAATGAAATAGGTGTAAAAACATAATGACAATAAAACATGCGATACATCTCGTATGTAGATAATGTAATAACTTTGCACAAGCTACACCATTACCAGAACAAATACAAGCTAGTTACCTCCAACTTGATGAACCTCCTATTTGGAAGCTCACCATAACTAGGTTTGGTCACTACGAGACATTACTATCGCGTTGTCATCACGTATACTACCCTTTTATCTTCAATACGACACAAACATGGTCTCTAGTAAAAGAAACTTGAGTGAGACCTATACTCCGATATTTCACTAGTTGAAGATAACCTCTCGTGAGCATGTTCTACCACATTTTAAGTATTCAAACCCCCTCTAGGGTACCACAATCTCCCATATGAGTTCAACTGTCATTCCTCTGTCAGAATGACCAGTTTCTACATATCAAAGATTTTGATCTGATTCTAAGCATTTTCATGACTCAAGCTGAATACCAAAGTTAAAGTTCACTTCCGTATCTTTCCAACGAGTACTTATTTGCCCTCATATCTGCTCTGGTTAAAAAGTTATGGTAATACAAAGTCAGCAGAAATTTTGGAAGAATTTTAACAGCACCTCCTTTGGGAAGTTGCTGTTTTCCACTCTGGTTTCCACTGAAACCTGTGCTGAAATTTCAGAAACTTTGAATTGCAATGATGTAACACATCTTCTACCCTTTCTAAATATGTATCATATGACAATTTTAGATTTTTCTACTGGGAATTATGTTTGAAAAACAGAACAGTCCAGAGAGTGTTTAACTCTGCCCTGATTCTGGACAGTTTACATTTCTCTGGGATTTAAGCCATCTTAAGGTGCGTTTCAGCTCTGGAAGTCTACAACAAAGTTGTAGAGTACTTAAATACCCTTCCAGAACTATATACCACACCTCCCTGGGCTAAAAGACCTGTGAGTTATGCCCTGTTGAAGATCAGCAAACTTGCTGCCTAAAACAGAGCACTCTGTTTTTCAGTCTTTGAGAACTACACTCATCACCCTCCAACTTTTCTACCCAACCAGGCCCTAAATGTTGAACCTATTGATTTTAATTCCTTGTTATCATTATTTTGCATGCATATGCCTATGATATCTCGGTACTACGTTCCTCACAAAAGAAAATCCAAACCAGATTATACCGGCATATACGTCTCAAGTGTGGCACTAAACGGTCTCTCGCACACGTTTACTACACGGATACATACGTGGTTAGTACTGCAGAATACCACACAATAATGATGCACGCAATGGTTGTTCATTTCAGGCAGGACCATATTTGAAATTAAATACAAACGCCCGTATCATTTCCATACGGCCGTCCTTGAGTTAGGTCACGTCTCAAAGTACGTGATCGTGTTTCAACACCACACGACGGGGAACCCGAGTATGTCATGAACGGGTTGTCATGGTTGGGAATGTTATCAACCCAACAGATACCACCTAATGCCCTGCAGGGCACGCCGATGGCAAGCGCTGCGTATGTCCTCCTGGGCTATTTCCAGACGAACACACTCTCGCTTTACTGACCACGCGATGGGGTCTCCACTTACTTGCCTAATGCACGCTAGGGATCAGCGTTTCATATGAACTCAGGAACATGAAGAGTCCAAGAGTTTCATATTGATGTCTCACACCAAGCTGTGAGACCTATCCCTGAACCACGTTCCTCGTCAGGGGAGCTAACCGAAATTGAACCGCTTTCGGTAGCGTTCCTTACCATACTTACCAGAGCGTAGGTGCGTCGTTACATAATTTAAAATTCAGAATTATAACACATAGGTTAGTCTTTGCCACTTTAAGTAACTATGCTAATATAGTCCTTACTTGGGCAACTACCGAATCCTCACCGTAATCCTAAGTTTCCCCGTAATACAGTCCCTAAGTATTGTGCTATCACCAATGCAGTTCTGATACCAGGCTGTGGCGGACCGGAATCCGCTCATCTAGGATCGCAGAGGGTGGTGCCGCACGATGCGACACCCGATAGCACACGCCATAAGGATACAATATATTACATGGGAAAAAACAACTGAACTGTACAAACAGGTACAAACTATTGTTTATATTAAACAGCGGAAGTCTAAACTATACAACTCACGCCCGCCTATCTAGCAAAAGTCGGCTGCCCAGCCCTAGGGCAACCAACACTGGCTGCACTCCTTAGCTCAGCACGGCGTGTACGACTCCCACTCAGCCGTGGTCCCGGACGGAGGGTAACCCTCGCCGGTGGACTCGTACTCCGAGTCCGTGGGTGGCTCTTCACCTGAAAAACACTTAAGCAGCAACCGTGAGCACGATGGCTCAACAAGACTTAACCAACTCCCTAGGCATGAAACTCTACATGAGGTATATAATGAACATAGGATAGTAACATTGCAGCAAATGGACACGTCTACAAGTTCACCCTTAATTCATCTTTTAGCAACAAGTTAACAGTTCAGGAATCTAAAATTTAGTAAGCAATATTTGGTGGCACACATGTAGCAATACATTTATATCAATCAGCAATATTGAATCATCATATTTCATACATTAGCCTACGTCACGACTCAGTGACCAATTGGTACTCTTCACCGCGAGGGACGGTGAGTCGACTCGATATACACCTGCAGGGACATCCAAAGAGCACGTCACGTACGCCCACCGTGGAGCTGCACAGCACGCTCACTCGATGTCGTACAGGACAACCTTTCGCCCAACAGCCCAAACGTCGAACCGGTCGCACCGAAACGAGCAGGAGGTTCCCTACACGGAGCATCTCTCTATGCCCGTTAGCAGATTTCCACCTTGCTGCCCTCAGCCTACACCTATAAATCGGTGCGTTATGCCTCGACGCCCAGAGGTTTAGGTTACATCGGTTTATCGGGGCCCATATATCCGATATGCCTTCAGTATGTTCAAACTTGATCAGCGTGGGCCGCACACGGATCGGTTTTCAATCGACACGGACAGGGCTGCGCACACAAGACTCCCTCTTGCTGCGCCCTAGCCCCTGCCAAGTCTTATTTTCATTACTAAGGTGATCTCACATCACTCGAACCAACCCTGTGTGTCCCAAGCCTAACTCGCAAGTAGATTCCAACTACTCGATTTGTACAGAAGTCCTATGAATCATTAAACATGGCCTGTCTCTTTGAGGTCTTGGACACTACCCTCACTCTTATCGGAAACTTTTTGGTTATGCAAGTGGGGTTCCATCCATCCTATACCTAATGCACATTCATACTTCAAACGACACATATAAACAAAGTAAAGCTTATAAAAAGGGTTAATGCAAACCGGGGCTTGCCTTGTTGCTGCTGGTCAGGGGTTAGTTCCTCTTCCGGAAGGAGGAAGTCAAGTACCTCCGGGGCCTCCTCACCTTCAGCGACTACACGTTAATAAAATACTACATGTTAATGAATATGCACATGAGTTTATTGTAATGTTTCTGTTACATGTTCTAATAACAAGTTTTTAACAACTGGAACTCTGTTCAAGAATTTAAAATGAAACTGGGGCTAGTGGTTTGGGTTTGGATCTAAGCACATGATTAAGTGCCAAGTGGTTATCCCTCTCTTCCACATTGATCACCTCAAGTGGTTAAACAGAGCAGGGGTGATCCAGAGCTCCAATGGAGCTGAGAATTTTTGTGTGAGTTCCTTGTCACAAGAAAACCCTATGGACCAAAAATTAGCACTTTTCATTGAGTGGTTTGTTCAGAATAATTCTCATAGCAAATAAGCAAAGAAGAATTAATTCTGAGGTAACACCCCTGTTCATGCCCAACTTAATGAACAACAATTTTAATTAAGCTCCTAGAGTTTGCATGAATTGTCCTAGCATTTTTGGAGCTAAGATCTGCCCAGAACAGAATTTCCATGTTTTGGAAATTCTCTGAAAATGTTTCTGTATTCAAATGAACACAGCACATTCAAATCTGAATTGCCATGATAAAATCAACTTCCAATGGTCTGAAACTTTTACAGGGGTTCACTAATATCCAAAGGAATATTCTGGCAAAATTTGAGGATTTTTTGGATGAACCAAACTCCCTCTAAAATTCTTTTGCTGAAAAGCTTTAAACAACTTTCCAGAATTGATTAATGGGTTTCATACGAATTGGGTTGCATATTTGGATAGAGCTATGCAATATGAATACAACCCAATTTGAATCACTAAATTTGGAACTTCCTACACAAAGTTATGAATTTCTAATGTTTGGGCTGAAACTGGAATTGTTTTGCTATTGGAAAAAGAACCTGGGCCCACGCTTTAAATCCCAGCCAGTGAGAACCGAGAACACACGGGCCACAGGGTTACCCCGCGCACAGCCACACGGGATCCTGGGACATATTCGATCCGGTTTTAAACTCCCCCTCACTGACCGGTGGGCCTGCCCAACCCTTCTTCTTCCTCCGAGCCCTCTTTCCCCTGCACGCGCTGACCTCGCCGGACCGAGGTGGTGCCTCGCTAGCTGAGTGTTTCCGGACGTCTCCCGGCCGGAGGCTCGCCACCTGGGGGTTTATGGGGTCGGGAAACTTGTTTGTGGGCTCGGTTCGGGCGCTAGGGGACCGGAACTGTGCCGGCGGCATGTGGCGGTCTTGGGGGATGTTCGGTATCGTTGCTCGGTGGTGCTAGCCTGCCAACGACACAGCTCCTATTTTCTAGAGCACCATTGGGTGCTAGGGAGGCACGGCAAGTACTCCCCTGCTCATGGCAACACCTCAAAAGGGGTTCTCACCGTGCGCCCGCTCCATGCCGCACGGTTGAGCTTGGAACAACATAAAATACCCCACACCGCGTCCGTTTCCTAACTAGGGTTGTGAAGGGAACTCGACCGCTAGCCAATATAGTTCGCGTGTGCACGGTCTGGTGGCCTAAGAACAAAGATTACGGATGTATTTGACAGATCCTCACCTGGAGGTCCGAGTGTATGCGCCTGGAGAAAAACGTCGAATTGACACTCGATGGTCCACCGTTGGGGCTGTGGCTTGGCCAGTAGCAGCGCGACTATCCGGCGCGTCTCAGAGTGGCCTCGCTCGGCCATGGAAGCCTTTGGTCCGAGCTGCCCACGGTGAGCTGGTGTCGGCCGTTTCTCTCAGTTATCGCCAATAGTTACCGAGCTAGGTTCTGGTGGCGAAAACTCGGCTGTCTTCGGGCTGAGGAGGTAGAGGACGAGTAGCTGGTGTGGTTTTGGGCTCGGAGAGGCGCTGCACGCGAAGGCTCGGCCGAATTCTTGATGGAAGTCGGTCGGAGGCCGTCGGGTCGGCTCAGCGCGAGGCAACGGGAGCAGTGACGATCTTCACGTGGCTGCGCGTGTTATCACCGCTGCAGTCGGTCTCCCACGGTGCACTCCGCTCGTGCGGTGTCCCTCCCACTCGGGCGCGGGAGCAGGAGCTGGCGCGATGTGCTCGATCGGCGTTGGTGAGAAACAGGCAGCTCTCGCCTGGAGAACAGTCCTCCCACTGACCTGTGGGCCCAACTTTCCCCCTAATCCTCTCTTCCCCATTTCTTTTGTAAAAATCCCAGCTACTAAATATTGAATGAGAGACTTAGCCCCCAAGTATTGGTTTGAATTTGAGTTCTCAAATTTAAACTTTGTTGGGTTAAATTTGCTTCATGTTTAAACTGAATTTCAAATTCAGTTTTGAATTCTTGCAAATTTAGCTCTTGACAAAATGAACTCCAATGGTGATGAAAATTGGTGGGCTAACTCAGAAAAATGTGCTGAGTTTGAATATGAAGCTAACTTTTGAATTTGAGGGATGAAAGTTGCTGAAATTTGAATTTACATTCAAATTGGCCTCTTTTTCAAATACCTCCAAAAGTGCCTCAAAAAGTGTTGGATTTACATGAAACTTGGCTTGAACCTTCCCAAAACTTTTCAAGTCCTAGGGGTGAGCTCAACCTCTCATGTTCATGTGTAGAAATCCTACTTGGTGAAAGTGAAGGCTTCCCCCTCTAATCACTCTTTTGATGGAGGTTACTTGCTCTTCACAATTTTTCCTAAGATATCCACAATAAAAACTGTGGTGTTGTGAGGTGATGAAAAGTTTTTGCAAGTCCCTTTTCTTGGGCTTTTACAGGAGCATGATATGCAAGTGTTCTTCTTCAGACTTGGAATAAACCAAGATGTCGTCGATAAACACCACCACGAACTTGTCCAACTCCGGCATGAACACTGAGTTCATGAGATTCATGAAATGTGCCGGTGCGTTGGTGAGACCAAAAGACATGACGAGGTATTCATACAGCCCATATCTCGTCGAGAAGGCCATCTTCGGAATATCCTCCACTCGGATCTTGATTTGGTGGTATCCAGAGCGAAGATCCATCTTTGAAAATACACTCACACCCACAAGTTGATCGAAGAGAATATCAATGCCGGGCAGTGGATATTTATTCTTGATGGTGACGGCGTTGAGAGGTCGGTAATCCACCCACAACCTCAGGGTCTGATCCTTCTTCTTCACAAACAGCGCCGAGCATCCTCATAAAAAGGAACTCGGTCGAATGAAACCCTTCTTCATTAAATCATTGAGATGCTCCTTTAATTCAGCTAGCTCATTCGGAGCCATCTTATACGGTCTCGGTGATATCTGTGTCGTCCCGGGTACAAGTTCAATCTTGAACTCAACATCTCTTTTGGGTGGCATGCCCGGGAGATCATCCGGAAAAACATCCGGGTATTCGGGGACCACACGAATATCCTCAAGTTTGTGGCTTCCGTGTTATAGGTGGCTGGAGCTTCTTGAACCGAATGGTCAAGAATAAGAACATGTGGTTTATGAAGTGGAGAGTTTAAATGAACCACACGTGGAATGATGTCAAGAACAGCACCATGGCGATGTAGCCATGACATTCCTATGATGACATCAAGTTTTTGACTCTCTAACATAATTAGAGAAGTCGGATATAGATTCCCATCCAATTGTAATGGTGCTCTATAGACCATCCTATCATCTGTTATTTTCCAAACTGGAGAGCATATCAAGTATGAACTATTTGTGGGAATGATAGGCAATTGATATTTAGTAACATAAGATTGAATTATGAAATTATGGGTGGCACCGGAGTCAAAAAGTATGACTACGGGATGATCTAAATAAGAAAACGTACCATTCTGCATTCATACCATCCAAACGATCAGCACATGTTGGTTTATTTCATCCAGTTTATACAATAGTAGTGCGAGAATGAAACAAATAATACGCATAACAATCACACATATGGATAAAGTATAAACTTTATACAATATGTACATCCCTGGACCATGTCACACGATCGAGTTCCAAAGTAATGAACTTTATGGATTAAAAGTTTATTTTGACCATCGTGGGTCGCCACGGGATGTTAAGTGTGTTAGCCTGCATAAATCCTCGCTATTGTACTGGACCCTAACATGTCCTCGCTCGAAATGATATTTTTAATGCATC
Source organism: Neostapfia colusana (assembly GCA_030760725.1). Classification (NCBI taxonomy): domain Eukaryota; kingdom Viridiplantae; phylum Streptophyta; class Magnoliopsida; order Poales; family Poaceae; genus Neostapfia; species Neostapfia colusana. The sequence goes on along the minus strand of JASWHV010000014.1, from coordinate 54,642,995 downwards.
AACTTTTCGACTCCAACTCGCTGTTTTACAACAGCCGCTGGCTATCGAAATGTTGAAACTAATTGTTTTGGTTGAAAAACTTCAACATGGTGTTCTCTGTCCAGCATCTGAACCAGCATACCAGTTGGTAGAATTTAACTATTTTGGCCACATTGGAGGCAAAACCTGGACCGGAGTTCAACCACAAAGTTGTAGTAGACTCAAAAATGAATCCAGATTGTATTTATTTGCCTCCATAGCCTTCCTTGTTTATGAGTTATGATTTTTACAATTTGACAGAATTTTCTCAGGAATTTTGACAGCACCTCTTTTGCTAGTGGCTGGTTTGTTCACAAAATTCCATCATATTCTGCCCTCAATCGAGGAAAAAACTGAACTACAAAGACGTAGCACATTTCGTACACTTTCCAACAGTATCGTACTTGACTCTTAGAAAATTTTCTACAGAAAGTTGTGGTCGAAATACAGAACATTCCAGAGAGCATTTTTGGTCTGTCCTGTTTCCGGACAGTTCATACTCCTCTGAGATTTTCATCCATTTGGAGTGAGATTCTGTTCTGGAGCTCTACAGAAAAGTTGTATAGGACTTAAAAACCTTTCTATAATAGTATCACAAACCTCCATTGGTTCAACCAATCCTATGTTATACCCTGTTAATGTTCAGCAAAATTTCTGCCAAAAACAGGGGAGGTTGTTCCTAAGTCTTTGGAAATGAATCTACACTCTCAATTGACTCTTAGTTTAATATGGGAGTCAATAACCCCTAAATGGAATCCTAAACTTCCTTTTGACTCTTTTCTTTGAAAATATACTTTTATGCAACTAATACTCATCTCCGTAGTATGTTTCCTCACCAAAGAAAAAATCCTAAGCCGGTGTTCCGGCATATACGTGTCAAATGGTGGAACTAAAGGCGTCACTCAAAAACGGTTTCTACACGTCATGCGCTAACGTGGTTAATGTACCTTCATAAAACCACACAATAATGGTGCACACAAAGGTTTTAACATTTCAGACAGTTCCATATCATAATAAAAACATACGGTCCGTATCATTGCCATACCGATCGTCCTTGAGTCAAGCCATGTCTCAAGGTACATGGTCATGTTTTCACACCACACGACGGGGAACCCGAGTAGAGCGCGAATGGGTCGTCACGGTTGGGAATTTTATCAACCCAACGGATACCACCTACTGCCTCATGACCGTTGAGGCACGCCGATGGCGAGCACTGCGTATGGCCCTTTGAACATTGAACATTCAAGAGTTGCATACTATCGTGTTTCTTACCACACGATGGGGTGTTCTCACTTTTGCCTAAAGCACGCTGGAGATCAGCGTTTTCATATGCTCTCAGAACCATGGGAAGGTTCAGAGACTCATATTAACTACCATGGCAAGCCACGGTACACCATTCCATACTATTGCTTGTATGGCGAGCTTACCGCAATTGATCCGCCTGCGGTGGCGTACCTTACCTCTTACCTTACGTCAGAGCGTCGTTACAGAATGTATAACAAGTATGTTAGCATTTCCACCATAATATCTACTACTATCATAGACATTATGTGGGCATAGTGACTAATGCTCACTCGACTACTTCTAAGTTTTGAAAATAGCCTCTTTTTGAGCGTGCTGTTCCCAATGCGGCTCGGATACCACGTCTGTGGGGACCACACTGTGGTTCACCCACTCCAGGATCGCAGAGGTTGGTGCCTTGCGATGCGGCACCCAACAGCACACAAGAAAAGATTAAGAACAACATACAATCTTTTATTTGATATAAAAACAGCGGAAGTCTTTTTACAAAACTTACTTATACAGCGGAAGTACTGTACATAGCTTGTCCCTCATCCTAACTAAGCAAAAGTGCAGCCATCCAGCCCGGGGACGCTATACACTAGCAACATAGAACCGGAGATCACGGCGGCGTGCAGGGCTCCAGCTCGGCCGTGTGCCCCGACGAGGGCACTGCCTCGTCCTCGGACACCTCCTCATAACTCTCACCTGCACACGGCTCAAATATTGCAATCGTGAGCACGACGGCTCAGCAAGGCTTAACTGACAACCCTAGGCATGGAACTCTACATGCAAGGATGTGTAATATAGGAAAAAGACTTTGCAATAAAGACACACCTACATGTTGATCCTTACTTTCAGTTTTGTAGCAACAGTTTCATGTGGCTTAGGCAGCCCTCACATCGGAAGTCCACAATAAAACAAGAAACGCTTTCCTCCGATGTGGTGATGCCCAAAGTGGAAAATAAACTTAATTAGCTCTACATTTAGAGCAGACATGGTTTCCAAACATTAATAGTTCATCACAGCATAATATCATTCATCTGGCTTATTTCACTTCTTACTACGTCACAGAACAGTGAACAAGCGGTACTCAAATAACCGCGAGGGACGGTGATTGAAATCAGGAGACACCCGGACAACACGTCACATACACCCGCTTTCAAAAGTGTGATGCCACACACCTTCCTACTCTGTTGTATGCAACAACCTTTTAAAGGAAACCCGAATGCCGAACCGGTCCATCCGTAACGCGCAGGAGGTCCCCGCATGGAGCGTGACTGTGCCCACCGGCAGATTTATACCTTGCTACCCTCAACCCACTCCTATAAAACGGTTGGGTAAGCCTCGACACCCAGGTTAACCAATTATATCGGTTTCCATCTTATGTCAGTATTCCATCCGGTACTGTTCGATACTTTTTCAGCAGACCCGCACACGACTCGGTCCTCAATCTGACATGGCCTCACGGCCTCATCAAGCCAGGATCAAGCTGAGGGGTGCTGCGTTGCACAGCACAAGATAACGCACATCAAAGATACAAAGTGTAAGCAAAGTTTTATTACATAAACGAGTTTATGAGCATTTGTACAACAAAATATATTCAGTCTACACTCACGGGCATAGACTACGCACCGAGTTCCCGTTCAGCCCGTGAACGTGTCCCCACTAGCACACACGCACACTAACAAGGCGGCGTGCACGACTCCCACTCGACGGGGTTTCCCTCTTGGTGTTGCGTCTCCTCCACGGGAGTCTCTTCCTCATAACCCCCTGCAAAAGCTTGAAACACAAGCAGTGAGCATGATGGCTTAGCAAGTCTTACCCGTCTTTCCTGTCCATGAAACTTCTACATGTTGGATCATGCGTATTTGGGAAAAATAAGTTGCAAAGGACTCGCCTAATTATTTGAACCTTACTTTCAAGTTTTAGCAGCAAATTGTGGAGAATCTCATGCTAAGGCACATGAGAGAGCGGCAATCAAACAGGAAACGCATTTCTCCCATGTACTTTTCCCAAGTTTGAAAAGAACTTTAATTAGCTCTAAACTATAGCACTTCATTAACAATCAAAGTCTATTATTCATATGTAACACCCTCAAATTCATTTCCATGCATTGCATACATTTCTCATGTAGAGAAACATTATAAAAGAAGTAGAAATGGAGAAAGAACTATAGAAATGGAAAAAGAACCATAGAAATGGAGAAAGAACCATAGAAATGGAGAAAAGAACTATAGAAATGGAGAAAGAACCATAGAAATGGAGAAGGGCATATAGAAATGGAGAAATGGGACATATAAATGGAGAGGGCAATGTAGAAATGGAGAGTGGGACATAGAAATGGAGAGGGGAAAGTAGAAATGGAGTAAGTGACATAGACATGGTGAGGAATGGGGAAAAGATAACTGAAATGAGCCAATTCCAATTTCCCCAAATTTTCCCCCAAATCTCCAAAATCCCCAATTCCCCCAAAAAGGGGAATTTTCCCCACATTGCTGCCGCACCAAATTAATTGGGGAAAAGTTTGTTAGGATTTTGCTCCAATTGGATTAGGATTCTTCCCCCCCCCCCCTTATAAATATAACCCAAACCCCCCCCCCCCCCCTGGCCGCAGCCCCCTGTCCCCCAACCCCAAGTCGGCAACTTGGAGGCCCTAGCCCCCAACTCGCCGAGTTGGACCCCCCTCGCCGGAGTTCAGCCGCCAGTGAGCCCTGCCGTCGAGCCCTGCTGGTGAGCCCCATCGTCGAGCCTCGCCGACCAGCCCCGTCACGCCTCGCCGTCGCCGGAAAAGAGCCAACGATCTGTCCTGCCATAATCATCCATAGAAAAACTTCCCGCTGCTGCCATTGCTAGGAGGAAGTCCCTGCTACCAAAAGGAAGTGAGGTAGGTACTTGTTACCCATCTTACGATGTCATCGCTGTTTCTACGCATCCGTTTTCTTTGCCCCCTTCGAACAGAAACTTTTTCGTGTGGACAGATCACGTTTTGATCGGTTTTTGACGGTGAAATTGATCTAGATCTTGAGTCAAGATCATCACCACGTCCACACTTCATCCCAGCACCCTTGTTCATCATAAAACCCCATGAAAGCCCATTAAAACATGCAAGAACACATATAAACTGGTTTAATAAAACTGCACCATAGGATTTGCATTCATCTACCCCATTGCATCTTTAGTAAAGTTTGTGCATGATGTTTGATTGCTGTAAATTTTGTATGTGGGTGACCGTGAGTAGAAGAACAAGCTCAAGAGGCCATCTACGAGGAACTACAGCATCAAGACTTCGAGACACTCGAACATTAAGAACCACGGGAGCAAGGCAAGTGCCCCATGACCATATTGATCCCATGTTTTGAAACTGTTTTGTTTGCGAAAACATGTACGCTTGAGTCAACTTGATGGGACACCCTTTTATAGGAGTTTACTAGTTTTGTTAAACCATCCTTGTCACCTGGAAAGTTGATGAGTCGGGTATGGTCGTTTTTCCTTTTTGCTTCACTTAATTCATGGGATACCGGAAGCTGAAATAAACCATGTCTAGCTACTGCACTCATATGAATAATGATGATGAGATCTTGATGATGTTAATGGGCATGGAATCGGGGAGATCTAGGCAAGCTTGGTTCGTAGATGTTGCTGAATGAGATGGTGGTACTTGCCGTAGATCTAAGGACCGGTTTCACGCCAGAATATGCTAGGAAAACAGTGCCACCACAAGGCCGAGTATGGGTGCGGCTTAGCTGACTAATTAGGTGTGTTGCTAGCTTGTTATGGACCGTGGATGGTGCGGGGAATGGGAGTCGAGGAGGACTGCCCTGGGAACTGCATGGCACAAGAGGGGGGCCCGTGGGTGGGAGAATGGTGATCGAGCCTGCCTGTGAAAACTCAGTGAGTCCATACATCTAGTAGCCCCTTTGTAAAGGCTATTTTGTGATCTCTTGGCCATACACCGACGGTTGTGTACTGGTACAATGGAGGTTCTGCAGTCGCCGACGGGTGACGAAATCACAAACTTGTGGGTAAAGTGGTGCCACCTCTGCAGAGTGTAAAACTATCATGATAGCCGTGCTTCCGGTCACAAGAATGTAATGGCTCTCTAGGATCATAGACTATCCCCACATACGGCCACTCGTCTTTTCTACGCACTTTGTCCTCACTCGTGCGCATCTGGGAAAACTTCCCGGTCAGTCACCCATCCCCAAATTCCTCCGTGCCAAGCACGCTTAGCCCCGGAGTCCTTTGCAGGTGGGCTTCTGGAAAAGAAGGTATACCTTGGTGGTATGAGTACTCTATCAATCCTATTAAGCCGGGAGTCAGGATATCACACAATCCACCCCCCTTAGAAGACCGACGTCCTCGTCGGTCAACGTCAAGACAGGAACGTCCCCTCTTAGCCACGTCCATACGTTCAGTACTGGCATACGCATACCGTACGTCCGGTTAGCAGCATACGTACCATACCGTGTCCCACAAAGAGGACCCACGCATCATGCGTACGTACTTGCGTCCCTGACCCGTACGCTACCGTATCCTTGTCACTGATCTGTACGCACCCGTGAAACTGCAAGGGTCGGCTAAAGAGCAACTGTAATGGCTCTCTAGGATCATAGACTATCCCCACATACCGTCACTCGTCTTTTCTACGCACTTTGTCCTCACTCGTGCGCACCCGGGAAAACTTCCCGGTCGGACACCCATCCCCAAATTCCTCCGTGCCAAGCACGCTTAACCCCGGAGTCCTTTAAAGGTGGGCTTCCGGAAAAGAAGGTATATCTTGGTGGTATGAGTACTCTATCAATCCTATTATGCCGGGAGTCAGGATATCACAAAGAACCTGGACAACTTCTATGATTAGAGGGAAATTTTGGGATGGTTATTCGGTATGGTTATGGTATGGTCATTGGGATTGGTTTTGGGACTGTTTTGAGTCATGACATTGAGTTTGGTTTCGGTTATATGAATATGAGATGGTTATGAATATTTATGAGCATGAGATGAACTTGAGAAAGATTAATGGCTAGATGAGACTTGATAAATGTTAAATTATGATTAAAGAATGTTGCTGTTTACTTGGTTATATTGGGATTAAATTCATCTAGACTTAGTTGCTGTTTTTACCATGTTTGTGAAATAAAATTTGCTTGCTGCAATGAGCCTTTTTATTCCATACCTTGTTGTAAGCTACATGTCATACTTTTCCCGCACTTGCTGAGTACGACATGTACTCATCCTTGCATTATCACATACACATCAGCAACAGGAGAAGAGTACTTCGAGGACCATGTGGAGTACTAGGCGTGTGGACTACCGTTAACATGCCTGTGAAGTTGAAGATGGAGCCTGCTGCTGTTTAGTTGTTTCCTCTGTCGTTTAGAGACTTCTGCTGCAAGAATAAGATAGACAATCATGAGTGAGACAATTAGTCGATGTAATAAAGTACTTAAACACTATTTATTTGTGGTTATTCTGAATTCAGTTTGTGGATTACATGTGTATGTGTGATGAACATCCTGGGCACACATATGCATTAACTTGGTTCTATTTTCAGAACTGGGTGTCACAGATTGGTATTAGAGCCACGTTGACCGTAGGATGCAATCCTAGGTAGAATGTGATAGGAGGATGAGTCCCGATCTTCCGAGAGGTAGGGTAAACTTGATTGGGTGGAGATCTCGACGTTGATGATCCAAAGCTCCGAACGAACAAAATCCCGCAATCACACCACTGCTCCGTTGGTTATCACCCGTGTCACACGAATGACCTCGCCACGAAGGCTTATCCCTGCAAGCGCAATCAAGAACACAAGCAAGAACAGAGAAGTTGCAATCAAAACTGAATTGATCATGAATTTGGGGTCTCACAACCGATGATTGGCGACACTGTTCAATGACAGATTGTAACTAAGCAAAACCCAACCCTGATGTGGTGGCGGCTGCTGTATAAAAAGGACTTTAGGGGCGTGCAAGACCCCTGGACGCAACCCTAATGGGCTTCCACACGATACACGGGCCAGCAGCCAAAAACGCGGTGGCGCAGCACCGGACAGATTCTGGACGCCCAGTTGTTTTGCTGATTCCTGTCAACTTTGAAGGAATTTTGAGGTGGGGCTGGTTCCATTGGAAGATTTATGAAATCACGGTTCCAACCATATATAGAGCGTCCAAATCCAACTCCGTATGTGTCCGGGACGTCAGTTTTGGTGAAGGCAGCTCCTGGAACCTGAGGTGGAGTCAAAGTCGAGTTGTACTTGGGCTCCTCCTTGGTGTGCACGTCCTATCTCCTCCTCCTTGACTCCTTGGACTCCTCCCAGCCCTTGCTGGTCCTCTCTATTGTTTCTAATCAATAAAACATGCATTGAAACAAGCGTAAGTTCAGAAAAACAATTGACAAGGTTTGAACGTACCTGGAGATCCAATTGCCGTGCACGTGCTCTAGTGATCGGTCCTAGCATTATATGCAAAGGAGAGATGTTCTCATCATCCTCCCGCTCTTGAACTGGAGTCGTCCTCGACTGAAGCTCATCTTCCTCACCCATGTATGGCTTCAAATCTGAAATGTTAAATGTGGGACTAACCCTAAACTCGGAAGGCAACTCAAGTTTATATGCATTGTCATTTATCTTCTCAAGAACCTTAAAAGGTCCAGCAGCACGTGGCGTGAGTTTGGACTTTCTTAAATCCGGGAACCTATATTTTCTCAAATGAACCCACACCAAATCACCGGGTTCCAATTTTACCTCCTTCCTACCTTTACTAGCAGCAATGTGATACATTTCATTCATTTTTTCAATTTGTAATTTAGTAGTTTCATGCAACTTAAGAATAAATTCAGAACATTGTGTAGCATCTAAGTTCACAATTTCAGTATGTGGTAAAGGTAGCAAATCAATTGGAGCACGAGGATTGAAACCATAGACTACCATAAACGGACTTAACTTGGTTGTGGAGAGAATAGACCTGTTATAAGAAAACTCAATATGTGGCAAACACTCCTCCCACAACCTCAAATTGTCTTTCAAAACAGCCTGCAACATAGTAGATAAGGTACGATTAACTACCTCCGTTTGCCCATCAGTTTGTGGATGACAAGTAGTAGAAAACAGCAACTTTGTTCCCAATTTATACCATAAAGTTCTCCAAAAGTGACTCAAAAACTTAGCATCCCTATCAGAAACAATAGTATTGGGAACACCATGCAAACGCACAACCTCATTAAAGAACAAATCAGCAACATGTGAAGCATTATCGGTCTTGTGGCAGGGTATAAAATGAGTCATTTTAGAGAAACGATCAACAACCACAAAGACACTATCCCTCCCCCTCTTTGTTCCAGGCAATCCTAAAACAATGTCAATAGAAATATCCTCCCAAGGTGCACTAGGAACCGGAAGAGGCATATAAAGACCATGTGGGTTATGTCGAGACTTAGCTTTGTTGCATGTCGTGCAACGTGAAACGTAGCGCTCCACATCACGCCTCATTCATGGCCAAAAGAAGTGAGCGGCCAGCACATTCTCTGTCTTTTTAACACCAAAATGTCCCATCAAACCACCTCCATGCGCTTCCTGCAACAACAAAAGACGAACGGAGCTAGCTGGAACACACAGCTTGTTGGCACGGTAGAGAAGGCCTTCACGCAGCAGGAATTTTTGCCACGTTCTTCCCTCTCTACAATTTTCAAAGGCATCTTTGAAGTCCAAATCAGTAGCATATAACCTCTTTATGGTTTCCAAACCAAAGATTTTATGAGAAAGGACAGCATGGTATAACGTCTAGATAAAGCATCGGCAATCACATTGTCTCTCCCTTTCTTATGTTTAATGATGTAAGAAAATGATTCTATGAACTCAATCCATTTAGCAAGACGTTTGTTCAGATTAGCTTGTCCTTTAAGATACTTCAAAGACTCATGATCTGAATGTATGACAAATTCTTTAGACCATAGGTAATGTTGCCAAGTTTGCAAGACACGCTCTAAAGCATAAAGTTTTTTGTCATATGTAGAATAATTCTGTAAGGGCCTCAGTTTTTGACACATGCTTGAAGTGTTCATCACCACACACACACACACACCTCATTTGAAGCAAGTTGATGAAAACATTTGAAGAGCAAGTAACCACCATCAACATGCTCATTAGAGAACAAACTCACATATTGCAAAAGTGGTATTTCCCACATGTAATATAGGGGCTGGGCATGTGAAAAACTCTTACACATTGCTAGGAATGTCCATGCCAACCCAAATTCAAAACCTTTTGAGGTCATTTTGGGTATAGCTAGAAAGAGGGCAGTTTGAAACTACATTCAAATTCAAACTGTTTTTATCCCATGAATTCAAAAGTGGGAGACATATTCTTACTCAGCACATTTTTGTGAGCTCACACACCAATTTTCACTCCATTTGGAGTTGATCTTGACATGATCTAAGTGGAGCAAATTCAAACTTTATTTGAATTTCAAACTGAACATGTGCTGAAATTTATCCAACCAAACCCAATTTGAATTCTAACCAATTCAAATGGCTCAAGGGTAGAGAATTCAAATCACCATGGGCTTTGTGGGAACTACTGTTTACCACAGTGAATTGGAGTTAAGTTCAGAGGTTAAAATTGAAAGTGGGACCCACATGTCAGCCACTGGTTCAAAGCAAACCGACTGAAACTCAGCACACTCGGTTCCCGGGTGCAGTGCACACGCGCCACCGAGGGGCAGCCGGTGCCAGCTCCTGCTGCGTGCCCCGAGCCGGAGACCAGTTGCCGGGCTTCTTATCCCCTCCCCGGCGTGCTCCCGTCGCTTATCTCCCGAGTTCCCGACGCGTTCGGCCTGTTTTTCCACCCGAGCTCCACTGCAGACCGCCGACTCCAGATCTTGCGCTTGATCAGTCGTATCACTCGCGAGCACAGCCTCCTCCGCAGCAAAACGGCACCGGGAGATCGTGAGCAACCTCCTAGACCCCATGTTGGCCAGTGAGCAGGCGTCCTTGAGCTATACCGGACCTCTTCTCCGGCAGACCAAGCATCGCCGCCGATCAGGCTCTCATGGGCAGCACAACACAGCCATTGTCACGTCCACTTCTATACACAAGAAAGGTGCGTGATTGTAGGCAGATGGAGTAGCCAAAAGCTGTTTGGCGATTGATCAACCCTCGGCCGAGAATTTCCAAATTTACTCTCGGCCAGTTCATAGGGACCGAGCTCACCTTCGAGTGAAATTCGTGCTCTACACGCGAGGGTTGGGCAAGCCCTTTACCTAGTAGCTTCTACGCATGTTAGCACCCATGCTCGAACTGGAATCAGAGAAAACCATCAAGAATCGGCCATGATATGGCCGTTTTCCTCGCCGCCATGGCTGAGCACCTCGGCTCACCGTCGAGAGCATAGTTGCCGGCATTTCTAGCTTCCACCCAGCCCTGGTTCATGTTCCCCGTGCTCCACTGATGCTCTCCGCCCGATTCCTGATTGATTTGGTGCACGGGAGAGCGAAACCGACCTCACCGGAACGCTAGCAGGTGCTGTCACCGGTGCGCATGGGTTTCCGGTCATCGCCGGCGGCCGGCGAGCCCGCCATCGAGTCCAGTGGGTCAGAAAAGGGGCAGGCGGCGAGTTTCAGGCCGGGGGTGGCCGGGAACTCAATTCCAGCGAAGGTCACTGGAGACCGCCACCACCTAGCAGTTGGCGCGAGGAGGGAGACGACGCACTGTATGCGGGGCCCACTGGCAGGAGTTTAAACTTTGCCCCAAATTTCAGTTTTAGTTCAGAGTTCAAATCCTCATAACTTTAGCTAGGAAGCTCCAAATCGAGTGAACAGAATTTTTTTGGATTCATCTCTCTGAGTACTTTCCAGAAAATCAAGTTTAACTTCATGAAAATTCTTATTTCTCCAGAATTAATTCCTCAATTTTTAAACTGTTTGGAATTTTAACTGGAGAATCCTTTGGAGGAAAATTCTGAACTTTTGCTGGGATGTTCACCAAAATATCCTTGAACTACCATAAAAATTTCAGATCCATTTAAGCTCATTTGGTCCACCTAATGGTGTGATTAATGAAACTGTTCCAGAGAAAATAGAAAATGTTCAGAAAACATTTTCAGAATTTTCCCTGAAATTGTTTAGCTCATATCTTTAGCTAGGAACCTTCAAGTTAAGTGGGACCAACTCCATTAGGACCCTCTAAAAATCTAGCTTTCAGAAAGTCATGGCTTGCTCCATGAAAAACCCTAGAATACCCTAAGAGCTCCAATTAAGGTCAAGAACATAATTAATGTGGGTAGCTCAAATGAGCTTTGCTGCAACTAAAACTTGACCAAGTCTCTGTTTAGGTTGTAACCAAGCCACAGTAAAAGTTTCACAGTATTTGGGTCTGCCTAGTGAGACTTAGAAGGTTCACAAGTTTAAAACTCAATTCAAATGCATTTAATTAATACATGTACTTCTTATATCATGTAGTCGCTAAGGTCGAGGAGGAACCCGAAGTCCTAGACTTCGTTACTCCGGAGGAGCAGCTAGCCTACGATCAACAGCAGCAAGGCAAGCTCCGGTTTGCATTAACCCTTTTTACAAATTTTTATTGTTTTGAGCACTTACTTGAGTACCATTATTCCTTGCATTAAAGTCTTGTTTGGAAACCCAATTGCATAGCCAAGAAAACCATGGGTTGGGTTTAGGATTGCAAAACCCCGTTAGCTACTGTAAAACTAAGTTTGGGTAGGATTCAGTACAAGTCGAGTAGTTGGAACTACTCGCAAGCATAGGCTAGAGCCACTCGACTCGGGTAGAGATAGCACATGATACACATGGCAAGAAAAATGAGACCGAGCGGAGAGTAAGGGCAGCAGGACTTTGGGGCCTGTGTGCTATAGCTCCGCTTGTGTCGATTGAGGACCGAGCCGTGTGCGGGCCTGTTGAACAAGCTAGAACAGTACCGAAGACCTACCGGCTATATGGGAACCGGGAAACCGATGTAACTCGGGTAGCTGGGTGTTGAGGCATAGCTGGTCGTTCCGAGGGTAGGTTGAGAGCTCGAGATGTAAATCGGCTGGCGGCACTGAGATGCGCCTGTAGAGACCTCTTGCTCAGGACGATTGGACCGGTTCAACATTTAGCTAACGAGTGAAAGGTGGTTACGTACGACGTCCGTGATGGTTGCTGTAGGCAACATCGAGTACGGGCGTATGTGACGGGTTATTCGGGTAACCCTGCAGGTGTAAATCGATTATAATCGCCGTCCCTCGCGGTCAGTGAGTACCACTTGTTCACTGTACCATGACGTAGAAAGAACAGGCTAGATACATGTTAAAATGTTGCTGATTGAAAGATGGACTTTGATTGTTAATGATTTTTTGTAGTTTAGAGCTAACTAAAGTTCTTTTCAACTTTGGGCAAAGTACATGAGAGAAATGTGTTTCTTGTTTGATTGCGGCTCTCTCATGTGCCTTAGTGTAAGGTTCCCCACAACCTGCTGCTAAAACTTGAAAGTAAGGTTCTACTAATTAGGCGAGTCCTTGAAAATGATTTTTACCTCATGTAACCCATCAACCCTCTTGTAGAAGTTCCATGTTTAGGAGAGACGGGTCAGTCTTGCTGAGCCTTCATGCTCACTGCTTGTGTTTGAAGATTTTGCAGGGTTCTATGAGGAAGGGACTCCCGAGGAGGAGACGGAACCCCAGGAGGGGAACCCCGTCGAGTGGGAGTCGTGCACGCCGCCGTGTTAGTGTGCGTGTGTGCTAGCAAGGATACATTCACGGGATGAACGCGAACTTGATGCGTAGTCTACGCCCGTGAGTGTAGACTGAACAAATTTTCTTGTAAAAATGTTCATAAATCTCTTTATGTAATAAACTTTGCTTCCACTTTGTACCTTTGATGTGTGTTATCCGGTGCTGTGCAACGCAGCACCCCTCAGCGTGATCCTGGCTCGACAAGACCGTGGGGTTGTGTCAGCATTGGTATCAGAGCTCGCTTGAGGTTTAACGCACTACAAAGGACATCCTTTTCAAAAATCCAGTGAGGAACGAGTTAGTAGCCCATATAAGGATGTTATTAGTGTATAGAAAGTGGCATACTAACCTATTTGTCTATGACGGAAAATCATGTATCTCGGGACGTTTATGTCTTGGGGGGTGCACGTAAGTGCTGTCCACCAGTGCGCACAAGCTGAAGGGTGGAGCCCTACGGGTGGCAGGTAACCCGACCCGCTTTGCTATCCTCTACGACTCTTCATTTTGTTTGGGGTATTCGAGCAACGTCTGTCCCTGGCGTGTGTGGTGCAACTTGGGAGACCCCGTCACGTGGTCAGTAATGTGAACACGTAACTCAAGGCGTGTTTGGCTTGAGAACATCCGGGCGAGTGATGACGGCCGGGTGTACGGACTGTATGGATACCGGGCTCGGTGTGCAGCCGAATCTGACGATTGTTTGGATTTCTGCAGGTAGTCTAACCACGAAACGGTAGACGTGTAGCATCCGTGTGCGAGTGACGTTTAGTGCCACTGAACTAATGAAGCCGGCTAAGTCCGGTATAGGTTTTTCTGTGTGAGGACGTAGTACCGACATGATCTGGTGACGCATCGACGTCACACCCCACTAAATGAACAACTTCATTGTAAATCTTGAAAGTTTTAATCTGTTGCATTAACACTTTGCTGTAACCTCTTCCCTTAATCAGGATATTCAAAGTTAACAAGTTTTCAACTTATAGGTTGATAAGGACAGAGCACTCTGTTTTCAGCTGAATTAAGGCTAAAGTTAATCAGAGGTTAGAGATTGAGATATTTCGAGGTTGGGGTCATATGATACATTTCTTGAAATCTTTGCAAGAGCTTTACAACTCTGCTGTTGAGGTCCAGAGGTGTTTCATTCCTTAACCAATCGAAAAATGCAGTAGAGTTGAAACTGTCCAGAAAACAGGGGAGAGCAAAGACTCTGTAAACTCTCTGTAAATTGAGCATAACTTCCTGCATAAAACTCCAAAAATAGAAATTGAGGTAGTTCTGAAAATCTTATGAGATGGTTTACAACTTTGTAACAGAATGTTTTGTCAGATTGGGAGCAGAATTAACTGGAATTCTTGGATCAAATCAGTACCTAAAGCAGGGAGGTGCTGTCCAATTTTCTCCAGAAATTCTGTTAACTTTGACCTCTCATAACTTTTGAACCAAGACATATCTTGGGCCAAGCAAATACTTCCTGGAAAGATATTGAAGATAGCTTTAACTTTGATGTTGCGCTCCAGAATTGGTTTTGCCTTTAGCATGGCCTAAATCAGGTTTAGATGGAAACTGGTCAGGGCTGTCATGTTGGACAGCAGATCAGCAGTCAAATATGTTTAAATTTGAACTATGTTTCCAAGTTTTATGGGTTCAATGACATGTTTTATGTTATAAATCAATGGTTTACTGTTCAAATAAATATTATATACTTTTACAGATGACAGCGGATAAACAGTTTGAGAATGGGTGGGTGGAATCCCACTGTTCTCACCACAGCGGCAATCCGGAAGCATTGAGGCAGATGCTTCGATATTCGGGTACAACCAGATGCCGCAGTACTTCGTCAAGGACGAAGGCGAGGAGGGGAAAAATACGTGGACAATCCATGTCGAGGTCCCTGCAGGTCCTACGGCACCCGGGTGGGCGCCGTTCACCGTCACGGTGAGAGGTAGACAACTGGAGGGAAGGTGGCAAGTGGCAGCCCGTGACACCATGTCACGTTTCTTTCAGCTACACGTGAGAGTGATGGAGGGCACTCCATACGCGCTCGTTCCGGTGGAGGGATGGGCTCATCATGTGTGGGAAGAGAGGTATCTGGAGGCAACAGATCCGGGTTGTCCAAGGTACAACCCCATGGAGGCAAACCTCAGCCTCCAGATGAGGGCGGGAAACGCCGTGATGGACTGCCAAGCTGTTCATACGGAGCATCTCGCCACAAAGCTCAAGGAGAGCACAAGCCGTGGAGACCATTTCGAGAGTGCTCACAGCGCACTCCGCAATGTGCTCCTTCCGATGATCAAGCGACTGAATGAACAGCACAATCAGTTGCATCGTCTGAAGAAGGCAAAGAAGAAAAGCCGTGTCGACATCGTGGCGTTGCAAGAGCTGGTGCAGACTCTAACCCAACAGAATGAGAACCTTACTCAAGAGCGGAACGACACTATTGAGGAAGGGCAAGGCTGGGAAGAAGACTACAACCAAGCCATGGACGAGGTGCATGCATTGCAGGACCTCGTACCTCCGGTATTGGGCATACCGGTGGTCTTGGGTCTTCCGGCAATGGGAGAACCTGATATGGGAGAGGAGGTAGTAGATCCGGAGCCACCAGCAGAGGTACCGGAGGAGGACGACCCACAGGAGGTCGAGTTCTACCCCGAGTAGGGGTTTACGGTTGCCATGTAGGGCAGTTAGAGTAGTGTAACCCAACTTTTGTAATCGGTGACATGTCGTGCAGGCAATAGCGTATGTATAGGTAGTGACGACATGAGCACGACTTCTCGGAGACCGAGAATAATGTATCTTGTATAAAGTTTATGCTTTATCAATATATATGAATGTTGCGCAAATTATTCATGCATCACTTCAATAGTTACTGTTGCATATGGAATTTTAAGTATGACATGTACTGATCGCTGCTGTTTTGAATTTCAGAATGACTCGTACTCGTGCCAACCCAGACAAGGGGGAGAAATCTCCCAGAATCCTCCCGAGGACTCCTCGGGACAGCAGCAGCAACAGCAAACACCGCCACCGCCACTGCCAACGGTTACATTGGCCGACATCGTCGCGGCAATGGCGGGTTCTCATCAGCAGCATATGGAGTTGCTGCAAACTCTTATTGCCAATACGTCTCGACCAGAGAGGAGTCAAGATCGTGAGGAGCGCCAACAGAGCTCCTACTCCGACTTCCTAGCAACTCATCCCCCGGTATTCTCAAGGGCGGATGAACACCTCGATGCGGACAACTGGCTCCGCACGATAGAGATGAAGTTCGGGCTGCTCCAAATAAGTGAGCAGCGTAAGACTCAGTTCGCGGTCCAGAAGCTCCAGGGATCCTCGAGCGCGTGGTGGGCAAACTACAGTGCTTCACAGCCCACCGACCGAGTTATGACCTGGGCAGAGTTCCGGACGGCCTTCAGGGCCTATCACATACCGCCAGGTCTGATGAAAAGGAAGACGCAGGAGTTTCTACACCTGCAGCAAGGGAGCCGCAACGCGCTGGAATACACCAGGACGTTCAACGATCTCGTGCTCTACGCGTCGTATCACGTGGATACCGATGAGAAGCGGCAGGACCACTTTTACCAGGGGCTCAACCCGCTCCTGAAGGACAAATTGGCGATGTTCAATCGCGGCAGCCTCAACGACATCATTGATGCTGCGATTGTCCAGGAGGACTCCGGCAAAAAGTTAGCGGCGGCGGAGAGAAAACGAAGCGCGCCGCAAAGCAGCGGAGAAGGAGGCAGTCCTTCTAAAAAATTTTGGATAGTGAATCACCCACCATCAGGTCCATGCTGGCAGCCACCACAGAGGCCAATGCCGTTCCGCAGCCGGCCATATTCTTCACCGGCATTCAGGCCGGCACTGCCAGTACCACATCCGCAACAACAACAGCAGCAGCGGACGATACCGCGTGCATATGCACATCAGCAACGCATGCCGGGCTTTCGTCCCCCGAGCACCGCACAAGCTGCGGCCACATGTTACAAGTGTGGTCGTCCAGGACACTTCGCCAGCAGTTGCCCGGAGAGGCAAGGCGCGGAGTTGCACCGCAGTTTCCGGGGAGGAATCAACCCCGGAACCCTACTAATGCGCGGCGGGCAAACCCTAGGCCCGACACTGTCCACCAGCTTGCCATAGAGGACGTGCCGGAGGGTGAGCCAATCCTTGCGGTATGTTCCAACTCCACCAGCATCCCGCCATAGTATTGTTTGATTCAGGCGCCACACATAGATTAATTAGCCAAGCTTTCATTGATAAATATAGCTTGCAAATACTACCCACCGATAGTCCTTATGTGATCTGTTCACCGGGTGGGAAAATTTCAGCAAGCATGATGGTTCCAAAGGCGCCATTATGCTTAGAGGGTAGAGTATACCCTACGTCTCTCATAATTTTAGAGGGACAAAAGGTCGATGTCATCTTAGGGATGTCGTGGTTAACCCTCCACGGCGCTGTTTTAGACACCGTCCTCCGAGTTGTGCACTTGAACTCAGAAGTGCACGAGTCTCATTCCTTATTTCTGGACAGTCCAAAAATAAAACTTCCAAGTGTCTATCAATCTAGAATCATCAGATTGGAAGATATTCCAGTGGTCCAAGAGTTCCCTGACGTGTTCCCGGAGGATTTACCGGGGATGCCGCCTGATAGAGAGGTGGAATTCAAGATTGAACTTGCACCGGGAACCATGCCAATATCCCGGAGGCCGTACAAGATGGCGCCCAAGGAGTTGGCTGAACTGAAGACTCAGCTCATCGGACCTCCTGGAGAAGGGTTTTATTAGGCCGAGCTCCTCGCCATGGGGCTGTTCGGCATTATTCGTAAAGAAGAAGGATGAAACGTTGCGGCTTTGCGTGGACTATCGTCTATTAAACACCGTAACCATCAAGAACAAGTACCTGTTGCCACGGATCGACATGTTGTTTGATCAGTTGGTCGAAGCAAAGATCTTTTCCAAGATGGACTTAAGATCCGGGTACCATCAGATTAAGATACGGGCTGAGGATATTCCGAAGACGGCTTTCTCGACGAGGTACGGACTTTATGAGTACCTGGTCATGTCCTTCGGCCTCACCAATGCTCCAGCTCACTTCATGTATTTGATGAACTCAGTATTAATGCCGGAGCTGGACAAGTTTGTCGTGGTCTTCATCGACGATATACTGGTATACTCCAAGTCGGAGGAAGATCACAAGAAGCATCTGCGTATAGTCTTGCAACGGCTACGGGATCACAAGCTATACGCAAAATTCAGCAAGTGCGAATTCTGGATATCGCAAGTGCCTTTTCTCGGGCATATCATCTCAGCGGAGGGTATCGCTGTAGACCCGAGTAAGATCACTCAAGTGATGAATTGGAAGTCCCCGAGGATTGTTCACGAGGTACGGAGTTTCCTCGGACTCGCGGGATATTATCGGAGGTTCATTCCGAACTTCTCGAAGATTGCGAAGCCGATGACGGAGCTTCTGAAGAAGGCTACCAAATATGTTTGGAGTTCGGCATGTGAAGCAGCATTCAAGGCTTTAGTTAAGCACCTAACATCAGCACCGGTTTTGGCGCAGACAGACACAACAAGGCCGTTTGATGTGTACTGCGATGCATCCGGCATTGGGCTCGGATGTGTGCTGATGCAAGACCGAAGAGTGGTCGCGTATGGATCACGACAGCTTAGAAACCATGAGCAGAATTATCCAACCCACGACTTGGAGCTCGCTGCCGTGGTACTTGCACTGAAGATGTGGAGGCACTACCTACTCGATAACCTCGTACATTTATATACCGACCACAAGAGCCTCAAGTACATATTCACTCAGAAGGAGCTGAACATGAGGCGGCGAAGATGGTTAGAATTGATAAAGGATTACGAAATAGAGGTCCATTATCACCCGGGCAAGGCAAACGTAGTGGCAGATGCGCTGAGCCGCAAGTCACACGTCAACAATCTGACCATCACACCGTTGGAAGAGAGCGAACCACCTCTACATGTGATTCCACACGGATCTCTCTACAACCTAGCTTTGATCCCCACCATCCGTGAAGAAATAGCGGCAGCTCAGAAACATGACAAGGGCATGTCGCATTTGCGGAGACGTGTAGATAGTGGGGAGTTGAAATGTTTCCGGAAAGACGGAGACGGCGTCCTATGGTTCAAGAACCGGATCGTCGAACCCCGTAACCCGGAGCTACGGAAGAAAATTTTTGATGAGGCTCACTTATCAAAATTTTCTATTCACCCCGGCAGCAAAAAAATGTATCAAGAACTCAGAAGCAAGTTTTGGTGGACACGGATGAAGCGGGAGATCGCAAAGTACGTGTCCGAGTGTGATACATGTCAAAGGGTGAAGGCAGATCATATGCGGAAACCGGGACTGCTACAACCACTGGGCGTTCCTGCCTGGAAGTGGGAGGATGTGAGCATGGACTTCATATTCAGTTTACCCACCACTTTTCAGAAGCATGATTCTGTGTGGGTGATTGTCGACCGGCTCACCAAAGTTTCCCATTTCATCCCGGTCAACACCAACTATGCTTCTACGGATCCTATGCTTCTACGGCGTACCCCATACCATCATATTGGACCGGGGCACTTTATTTGTGTCCCGTTTTTGGGAGCAGCTACACGCTGTATTGGGGACGAAGCTGATCCGTAGTTAAGCCTACCACCCGCAGATGGATGGGCAAACCGAGCGGGTAAATCAGATCTTAGAAGACATGCTACGAGCTTGCGCTATCAACCACGGCAAGAATTGGGATGATCACTTGCCTTTAGCCGAGTTCTCGTACAACAATGGGTACCAAGACAGCATAAAGATGGCGCCCTATGAGGCGCTATACGGAAAAAAGTGCCGCACACCATTGAACTGGTGTGAGTCTGGCGAAAGGGTTACCTTCAGTATTGACCTTGTCAACAACGTGGAGGAGAAGGTTCGACTGATTCAAGCAAACCTAAAAGCCGCCCAATCCCGACAGAAACAGTATGCGGACTGGAGAAGACGCCCATTGCAGTTCGAAGTTGGGGATCACGTATACCTACGTGTGTCTCCAATGAAGGGCGTAAACAGATTTGGGGTGAGAGGAAAGTTGGCACCCCGATTCATCGGTCCATTCCAGATTACCGAAAGATGTGGATCAGTAGCATACCGGCTGAAATTACCAGAAGCACTTTCCGGTGTGCACGACGTCTTTCACATTTCCCAGCTGAGGAAGTGTCTCAAGCTATCAACTACCGTTCAGCTGGAGGACATTGAACAGCTGAAACCGGATCTCACCTATCGGGAGGAACCGGTTCAGATCATTGACGAGAAGGCCTGAACCACATGCAACCGCACATTATGGTTCTACAAAGTTCTATGTAGTAATCACTCCCTGGACGAAGCGACATGGGAGAGCGAAGGATTTCTTCTCGCTAACTACCCCGACTTTTTCAAGTCGAACATTCAGTAATTTTCCACCGTCCTCTCTCTCATTTTCACCTTATAATCTCGGGACGATATTCTTTTAAGGGGGGGGGGTGTAAGGGCCTCAGTTTTTGACACATGCTTGAAGTGTTCATCACCACACACACACACACACACACAAACACACACACACACACACACACACACACACCTCATTTGAAGCAAGTTGATGAACACATTTGAAGAGCAAGTAACCACCATCAACATGCTCATTAGAGAACAAACTCACATATTGCAAAAGTGGTATTTCCCACATGTAATATAGGGGCTGGGCATGTGAAAAACTCCTACACATTGCTAGGAATTTCCATGCCAAGTTTCACCCAAATTCAAAACCTTTTGAGGTCATTTTAGGTATAGCTAGAAAGAGGGCAGTTTGAAACTACATTCAAATTCAAACTGTTTTTATCCCATGAATTCAAAAGTGGGAGACATATTCTTACTCAGCACATTTTTGTGAGCTCACACACCAATTTTCACTCCATTTGGAGTTGATCTTGACATGAGCTAAGTGGGGCAAATTCAAACTTTATTTGAATTTCAAACTGAACATGTGCTGAAATTTATCCAAACCCAATTTGAATTTTAACCAATTCAAATGGCTCAAGGGTAGATAATTCAAATCACCATGGGCTTTGTGGGAACTACTGTTTACCACAGTGAATTGGAGTTAAGTTCAGAGGTTAAAATTGAAAGTGGGACCCACATGTCAGCCACTGGTTCAAAGCAAACCGACTGAAACTCAGCACACTCGGTTCCCGGGTGCAGTGCGCGCGCGCCACAGAGGGGCAGCCGGCGCCAGCTCCTGCTGCGTGCCCCGAGCCGGAGACCAGTCGCTGGGCTTCTTATCCCCTCCCCGGCGTGCTCCCGTCGCTTTTCTCCCGAGTTCCCGACGCGCTCGGCCTGTTTTTCCACCCGATCTCCACTGCAGACCGCCGCCTCCCGATCTTGCGCTTGATCTGTCCGATCACTCATGAGCACAGCCTCCTCCACAGCAAAATGGCACCGGGAGATCGTGAGCAACCTCCTAGACCCCGTGTTGGCCAGTGAGCAGGCGTCCTCGAGCTATACCGGACCTCTTCTCCGGCGGACCAAGCATCGCCGCCAATCGGGCTCTCGTGCGGAGCACAACACAGCCGTTGTCACGTCCACTTCTCTACACAAGAAAGGTGAGTGATTGTAGGATGATGGAGTAGCCGAAAGCCGTTTGGCGATTGATGAACCCTCGGCCGAGAATTTCCAAATTTACTCTCGGCCAGTTCATAGGGACCGAGCTCACCTTCGAGTGAAATTCATGCTATACACACGAGGGTTGGGCAAGCCCGTTACCTAGTAGCTTCTACGCATGTTAGCGCCCACGCTCGGACTGGAATCAGAGAAAACCATCAAGAATCGGCCATGATATGGCCGTTTTCCCCGCCGCCGTGGCTGAGCACCTCGGCTCACCGTCGAGAGCATAGTTGCCGGCATTTCTAGCTTCCACCCAGCCCTGGTTCAGGTTCCCTGTGCTCCACTGATGCTCTCCGCCCGATTCCTGATCGATTTGGTGCACGGGAGAGCGAAACCGACCTCACCGGAACCCTAGCAGGTGCTGTTACCGGTGTGCACGGGTTTCCGGTCATCGCCGGCGGCTAGCGAGCCCACCATCGAGTCCAAGGGGTCAGAAAAGGGGCAGGCGGTGAGTTTCGGGCCAGGGGGTGGCCGGAGACCGCCACCGCCGAGCAGTTGGCGCGAGGAGGGAGACGACGCACTGTATGCGGGGCCCACTGGCAGGAATTTAAACTTTGCCCCGAATTTCAGTTTTAGTTCAGACTTCAAATCCTCATAACTTTGGCTAGGAAGCTCCAAATCGAGTGAACCAAATCTTGTTGGATTCAGCTCTCTGAGTACTTTCCATCAAATAAAGTTTCACTTCATGAAAATCCTTATTTATCCAGAATTAATTCCTCAAAGTTTAAAATGTTTGGAATTTTAACTGGAGAATCCTTTGGAGGGAAATTCTGAAATTTTGCTGGGATGTTCACCAAAATATCCTTGAAATACCATAAAAATTTCAGATCCATTTGAGCTCATTTGATCCAACTAATGGTGTGATTAGTGAAACTGTTCAAGAGAAAATAGAAAATGTTCAGAAAACATTTTCAGAATTTTCCCTGAAATTGTTTAGCTCATATCTTTAGCTAGGAACCTTCAAATTAAGTGGGACCAACTCCATTAGAACCCTCTAAAAATCTAGTTTTCAGAATTCATGGCTTGCTCCATGAAAAACCCTAGAATACCCTAAGAGCTCCAATTAAGGTCAAGGACATAATTAATTGTGGGGAGCTCAAATGAGCTTTGCTGCAACTAAAACTTGACCAAGTCTCTGTTTAGGTTGTAACCAAGCCACAGTAAAAGTTTCACAGTCTTTGGGTCTATCTAGTGAGACTTAGAAGGTTCACAAGTTTAAAACTCAATTCAAATGCATTTAATTAATACATGTACTTCTTATATCATGTAGTCACTAAGGTCGAGGAGGAACCCTGTAACAGCCCTAACTTTTGTAAAGTTTGATGTCAACTTATAAAATAAAGTTAAGGCGATAAAAGACTATCATTGTGTCACATGAAATGATGAACACAAATATGGACATGTGAGGGAGTTAAAATTTTTCTCTAGCCCATGCTCAACACATGTTAACCTAGGGGAAAGAATTAGACTCCCAAAAACTCTAACTCATGTGCACCTTCTCTATGAGTAGAGTGGAGGGAATTTAAATGCAATTTGAACTCTTTTGAAAGGATTCCTATTCAGATTGTTCAAAGGCCTATATGTGAGAGCATAGATGCATTTCTCATGTATTCAAGAGCCTAAGTTTCAAATTCGGAGAATTTTAGGTTTCATATACTATTGATTCCAGGGATTAAATGAGGGCACATTCAAATTCAAACTTAAATTTGAATTTCGAACCAAACAAACTCAATTTCAAAATCTGATTTCAGATTTGAGTTCCTCATAATTCTTTTGACCTATCCTCTAAGTTTGATCAAATTCGGAGCTCGTTTGCTATTTTAAATCGAAATGGGGGGAAAGAGGGAGAATTGTGGCTGTGGACCCCACCGGTCAGTCTCACAAAAATGCAAACCGACTCAGTTTTCTCTCTCGGGTGCACACGAGCGTGACAGAGCGTCGGAGCCGACCTCGCCCGTGCCACCTCCTGTTGTGAGCCGTCGCTCAGTCTGATCAGCTACACAGAGCATGCACCAGAGCTCTTTTGCTTCTTCCACTCACGCTCACTCTCTCTGTGATTTGCTCCCGTGAACAAGAACAGCTCACCGCTCTCTGTTTTCCCAAGCACACCATAGCAACCCAGCTCCATTTGCTCGAGCTTCCAACAGCAAAAACCTTCACCCATGAGTGCTCTAGCCGGCTAGTAACCTCACCCCGGTGATCCATGCCTGCTGGCGCCTAGAAACAGCGAGGTTTCCTCTGCTCCCGAGTTCAAACTCAAGGAACCGAAACTGGACGCCGTGGACAGCCCAAACCAGAAGGTATCACGCCCAAGCAAGCCACCCCATCTGTGCACCAACAAGTCTAGTTGCTCACCTCCAAAGCTCAGCCCTAGCCATTTATCACAGAGGGAGAATTTCAAGTTTTTCTCCCGGGCGGCAGAAACGGACCTTGAGGTAAGGAATTGTAAAACTCGTCCTCAAATCGTGTTTGTTGGGTCTCAAACTTCACACACAGGATGTTAACTGCCTAGCACACCTCCTCCATCGATTTTATACCAATAAATTGAGTGTAGAGTGAGCAATCAGAGCTCTTTTAGAGGGTATACCGCTGGACCCTATCGGGCGCACGGTGCTGATAGGTTTAGAGCCCTCTCCAGCTTGTTTAGATCTCATGGCGGTCTTCTACATAATCCCCTGGTGCTGTAGAGCCTAAGAACCGACCATTTGGTGGAGAATTCACCGTGCAAGACCTCTTCGGAGCCCTAGGGTTTGCTTTGGCCGGTGCACCCTGTTTTTCGGCGAGTTTCAGCCGCCGGCGACCTCACCAACGTGTTCAGCGTGGGGAAATATGGGGGGGGGGCGGCCAGCAGGGGGTCTGGAGGTGGCTGGTAAGTGCTTTTCCGGCGACCTCACCGGAGGGAGCCGCCACTGCCCTGTTTGGCGCGAGTCTGGAGGTTAGGGATGACAGGTGGGACCCACTGTCAGCATTTAAACATTTTCCAGATTTTCCCACTCTAGTTCAAACTTTGGAGAGCCATAACTTTGTGTAGGAGTGTCCAAAAATTGTGAAACAAATTTTGTTGGATTCCCCTCAAAGAGTAATATCCAGGGGTACAGCCCAATGTTTATGAAAATGCCTTAATTTAGCTCATTGATTATTTAAGGAAAATATTGTATGAATTTTTACAGGAGTTCTGTTTATTGGAAAATTCCCAAATTTGGACAGGACATTCTTCCAAAATTCCTTGAACTTCAGTAAAAATTGCAGAGGCATGGGACCACATTTGCTTGGTCAAATGGTGTGTTCATTCCTTATGTCTCTGAAAAATGGGAAAAAATGAACAGAGACAATTTCAGCTTTTTCCCAATCCTTCTAAAATCCATATCTCCATTTAGGAAACTCCAAAAATGGTAAAACCAATTCCTATGGACTCAGGACATTTTATAATTCACAAAAAGTCTACTTTTCAGCATAGGAAAGCTTAATATCTAGGGGGTAAAGCTAGATTAGTGAAAATCACATAAGGAATTATTGTGATAACCTTGAGCCATTTCATGAGCTCAATTTTTGCACACTGCCTAACTAGCTGCCATAGAAGCTGTGGTTAAATTCTCAGCTTCATTGGACCTTTGAAACTGGAGCTATCATATTTTAGGTTTAAGTGTTCATATAATGGACTTAATCACATGGTGATTACTAGTATTTCTTTTCACCCTAGCTTTCATCATCTCTAAGGTTGTAGATCCAACAACAGAAACCTTTATGTTGTTTGTTCCTTTTATGTGTGAGTTAACTTGTACAACAACTTTGAATCATTTTCTAAATTGCTTTTGAATACACATGCATAAATCATCTTAATAGCACGTGACGTCGACGTTCGACGAGGACTCGACACTACAGCGAGGATCACCATCTCGTGACGAGTTTGGCGGATTCTCCGGAGGAAGACTAACTCCTAGCTTCTAACAAAACCGTTAAGCAAGGCAAGCCCCGGTTTGCATATCGTTACCGTTTTAAATTTTGCTTTACTTCACCTCAGGTTTATTAGACTTGATATTGTGCATTATGTCTAGGATGATTGAAACCCACTTGCATGACTATTATATCCCTGTGTAGAAGGTTTAGTGTAGGCTTTGCCTCGTCGTAGATGCTAGGCTAATGTTGTAGCTAGCTCGGTAGAAGTCGAGTAGTAAAAAGCTACTCGCGAGAAAGTTCGAGTAATGGAGTTACTCACGATATGTTAATGATAAGAGCACCCTCATGAAAATGAGATGGGGACGGGGATGTTCCTGTAGGATGGAGCGCTCAAGGTTGGTCTTGACCTACGATGGGTGTGACAATGCTTGAGACCACATTTGGCCTGGACCGGGATGGTAAGGCAAATGTGGAGGTTGGTTGTAGCCTCGTCCATGTCGGTTAAGGACCGTATGTATGCGGCCCTGCTGGACAAGGTTGAGCTGTACCGGATATATAGTGGGGTATGGGACCCATGAAACCGATGTAACTCGATGGACCGTGATATAGAAACTCATCCTTCACGTGGGAATGGCGTTGAGAAGGTGGGAGGTGTAAACCCTTTAGCCGGCAACTTCGACGTTTTCGCGTAGAGGACCATCCTGCTCGGCCCGAAGCGTTTTTCTATGTCGGGGTGTCGTGTGAAAGGTTGCTGCATACAACGTAAGAAAGAGCTCTTGAGAGATTCTTTTGAGGCGGGTGTATGTGTCGTGTATTCTGGGTTGTTATTGATTCGAATCACCATCGCTCGCGGAAGAGGATTGAGCATACTTGCCCACTGCGTCGTGACTTAGTAAGAAGATGAACTAAGTCTCTTAACTTGCTGTTTGTGGATTAATCACTGTATTGGAACCTTGACTGAAGTAGATATAGAGCCAACTAAATTTCATTTCCACCTTAGTCGAGCAACATCAGGATAAGCGTTTCTTGTTTGATTGTGGACTTCCGATGTTGTGAGGCGTGAGGACCACTAAAATGAAGGCTATAAGAATCTGAATATAAGGATCAAGTTTAGTCAAGCTGCATTTTGCAAATTCCTGTTCCTACTATCTTACTACCCCTGCATTTAGAGTTACATGTTTAGGAGTGACGGTTAAGTCTTGCTGAGCCTTAGTGCTCACGGTTGCTTCTGAGTTGTTTTTGCAGGTAGCAGGATGCCTGCTATGAAGAGGGTTGTTCGGTGAGACGATGAACCTCACGGTTTGTTCAACTCATCGGAAACCTAGCCGCTGCCTTTCTTTGGTGAAGCGAGTAGGAAGCGTTCACGGGCTGAACGACTTCTCTTCGGCGTAGTTAGGGTTGAGAGTGAGTAGTTTGTCCAGCAAATTTTAATTTCCGCTGCGTGTGTACATTATGTTGTAAACGAAATTATCTTGAGTAACAAAATGGTTCCTTTATGTTCTTATCGTCTTTTCGTGCATGCTGTTGGATGCCGCATCGCACGGCACCACCCACTGCGATTCCCGGGCGTCACAAACCCGAGGTCCTAGACTTCGTTACTCCGGAGGAGCAGCTAGCCTACGACCAAGAGCAGCAAGGCAAGCTCCGGTTTGCATTAACCCTTTTTACAAATTTTTATTGTTTTGAGCACTTACTTGAGTACCATTATCCCTTGCATTAAAGTCTTGTTTGGAAACCCAATTGCATAGCCAAGAAAACCATGGGTTGGTTTTAGGATTGCAAAACTCCGTTAGCTACTGCAAAGCTAAGTTACGGTAGGATTCGGTACAAGTCGAGTAGTTGGAACTACTCGCGAGCATAGGCTAGAGGCACTCGATTCGGCTAGAGATAGCACATGATACACATGGCAAGAAAAATGAGACCGAGCGGAGAGTAAGGGCAGCAGGACTTTGGGGCCTGTGTGCTATAGCTCCGCTTGTGTCGATTGAGGACCGAGCCGTGTGCGGGCCTGTTGAACAAGCTAGAACAGTACTGAAGACCTACCGGCTATATGGGAACCGGGAAACCAATGTAACTCGGGTAGCTGGGTGTTGAGGCATAGCTGGTCGTTCAGAGGGTAGGTTGAGAGCTCGAGGTGTAAATCAGCTGGCGGCACTGAGATGCGCATGCAGAGACCTCTTGCTCAGGACGATTGGACCGATTCAACATTTGGCTAACGAGTGAAAGGTGGTTACGTACGGCGTCCGTGATGGTTGCTGTAGGCAACATCGAGTTCGGGCGTACATGACGGGTTATTCCGGTAACCATGCAGGTGTAAATCGATTATAATCACCATCCCTCGCGGTCAGTGAGTACCACTTGTTCACTGCACCGTGACGTAGAAAGAACAGGCTAGATACATGTCAAAATGTTGCTGATTGAAAGATGGACTTTGATTGTTAATGATTTGTTGTAGTTTAGAGCTAACTAAAGTTCTTTTCAACTTTGGGCAAAGTACATGATAGAAATGCGTTTCTTGTTTGATTGCGGCTCTCTCATGTGCCTTAGCGTAAGGTTCCCCACAACCTGCTGCTAAAACATGAAAGTAAGGTTCTACTAATTAGGCGAGTTCTTGCAAATGATTTTTACCTCATGTAACCCATCAACCCTCATGTAGAAGTTCCATGTTTAGGAGACACGGGTCAGTCTTGCTGAGCCTTCGTGCTCACTGCTTGTGTTTGAAGCTTTTGCAGGGTTCTATGAGGAAGGGACTCCCGAGGAGGAGACGGAACCCCAGGAGGGGAACCCCGTCGAGTGGGAGTCGTGCACGCCGCTGTGTTAGTGTGCGTGTGTGCTAGCAAGGACACATTCACGGGCTGAACGTGAACTTGATGCAGAGTCTACGCCCGTGAGTGTAGACTGAACATATTTTGTTGTAAAAATGTTCATAAACCTCTTTATGTAATAAACTTTGCTTCCGCTTTGTACCTTTGATGTGTGTTATCCGGTGCTGTGCAACGCAGCACCCCTCAGCGTGATCCTGGCTTGACAAGACCGTGGGGTCGTGTCAAATTCAGCGAAGGCCCATGCAATTTTCACTAAAGAAGGCAGCAGGTTTACCTCCTTGAATTAGCACGCCTCCAATGCCAATGCCGCTCGCGTCACATTCAAGCTCGAAGGTCTTCTCAAAATCAGGAAGTTGCAGCAATGGTGCTTGTGTGAGCTTCGACTTGAGAACATCAAAAGCTTGTTGTTGTGCTGGTACCCATCGAAACGGCACTCCATGCTTTGTCACTCGTGGAGAGGTGCCGCAATGGTGCTGAAATCCCGCACGAAACGCCGGTAGAAACCTGCGAGACCAAGAAAACTCCGAACCTGTGTGACCATAGTCGGAAGTGGCCAGCTCGTGATGGCAATAATCTTTGTCTCGTCCACCTCAATGCCCTGCGAAGTAACAACATACCCAAGAAAAGACACACGATCGGTGCAAAAGGTGCACTTCTCAAGGTACCATATAAACGTGCATCGCGCAAGACATTAAAAACAGCATGCAAATGTTCAAGATGCTCATCATATGACTTGCTGTAAATAAGGATATCATCAAAGTAAACCACCACAAATTTACCAATGAAAGCACGTAAAACCTCATTCATCAACCTCATGAAAGTGCTGGGCGCATTAGTTAAACCAAATGGCATGACTAACCATTCATAAAGTCTGAATTTAGTTTTAAAAGCAGTTTTCCATTCATCACCTAAAGCCATACGAATCTGATGATACCCACTATGCAAATCAATCTTGGAGAAAATAACAGAAACACTCAACTCATCAAACATGTCATCCAATCTAGGAATAGGATAGCGATAACGAATGGTAATGTTATTGATGGCTCTACAATCAACACACATGTGCCAAGTGCCATCTTTTTTTGGAACCAAAAGAACAGGAACAGAACAAGGACTAAGGCTCTCATGAATGTACCCGCGGTTCAGAAGATCTTGGACTTGTCGCTGAATTTCCTTAGTCTCGTCGGGGTTGGTCCTTTAGGCAGCACGGTTTGGCAAGCTCGCCCCTGGAACCAAATCAATCTTGTGCTCAATGCCTCGCACAGGTGGTAATCCAGGGGGTATCTCTGATGGAAAAAACATCCATATATTCCTGCAAAAGGTTAGCAACAGCAGGTGGCAATACAATGGATGTATCCTCAATGGAATATAAAGTATGTTTGCACACTAAAGCATAGCAAGTTCCATTAGAGGCATATAAATCATCAAGATCAGATTTAGTTGCAAGCAAAATAGGATTTTTCAACTTAATAGGTTGCTGAATTTCAGAATTGAAAACACCCTTTTGCTTAGCATTATTCTTTTTCTCCTGCTCAAATTGTACAATTTCAGTGGGACTCATAGGAAGCAACACAATTTTCTTGCCCTTAT
Organism: Neostapfia colusana; assembly: GCA_030760725.1. Taxonomy (NCBI): domain Eukaryota; kingdom Viridiplantae; phylum Streptophyta; class Magnoliopsida; order Poales; family Poaceae; genus Neostapfia; species Neostapfia colusana. The sequence goes on along the minus strand of JASWHV010000014.1, from coordinate 54,612,984 downwards.
GCATGAGAGTATACTTATTAGATCGACCATGGTGAATAGCATCAGTATCAAACTCCCAAGGACGTCCCAACAAAAGAGAACAAGCATCCATAGGTACCACATCAAAATCAGCAAAATCATGATAAGAACCAATGGAAAAATGTATCCTTGCTGTTTGTGTTACCTTAACCTTACCATTGTTGTGAAACCATTGAATGTGATAAGGGTGGGGATGCTCCCGTGTGGTCAAGCCAAGCTTCTTGACCACCTCAACATTCACCAAATTGTTGCAGCTACCACCATCAATGATGGTATGTACACGGCAGTCCTTGACGATGAGAAACATGTTGAAAAGGTTGTGATGTTGGCAGTTGTCGTCCTCTCGAACCGTGGACACTCAAAGCTCGCTGCACAATCAAAGTTCTATAGTTGTTTGTCGCAGATGTACCAGGAACCTCCTCAGCACCATCATCCGAACCTGAAATGTTAGTTGCAATAATATTTTCATCTTCAATATCAGAAGCACTAACATACCCACCATCAGCAGTGGCAATGATCGCCCGTTTGCTGGGGCAATCTCGTTGCATATGGCCAAGTCCCTGGCAGCGGTGGCACTTGATGTCGGAGCTGCAACTTGTCGAAGTGTTGGGTGCAGCCGCCTTTGCTGCAACACCTGGAGGCATCTGGGACTTGCTGTTATCTTGTCCCCGTGATGTAGAAGGTGTGATGCTGCTGCGTACAACACCCGTGGAGGGTGGTGTAGAAGCACGTACGCTCGAGGAGGGCGCTGCTTTGGATTGCACCGGAAATTGTCGTGGCGTGAAGGTGTTGTTCTGCCGCTGCTGTTGGCAACCCTGCACTTCTTTTTCTGCTAACACAGCAAGTTGAAATAAACGTTGAATAGAATGATATTCCTTGTAGTTAACTATGTCCTGGATCTCACACCGCAAGCCCCCATAAAACCTGAAAATTTGGTCTTCCTGATCCTCAACTACCCCACAACGAAGCATACCTTTCTGCAACTCTTGGTAGTACTCTTGGACAGTCATGTCACCCTGATCAAAGCGTTGCAATTTCTTAAGAAGATCACGTCTATATGAAGGAGGAACAAATCTAGCGCGCATCTCTTCTTTTAACGCAGCCCATGTCTGTGGTGCATTACGTGTATTGACAAGTTCATTCCACCAAATTATAGCAAAATCTTTAAACTCACTGGTGGCTTGTCTAACTCTATGTCGCTCAGGAACAAGATGAGAGCTAATTTTTTTTTTACTGTCATCTCCCAATCCAAGTAAGTCTCAGCATCATAAGATCCGTAAAATGTTGGAATAGAAAACTTAATCTTAGCATAAGGATCATTATCTTGTTCAGGAGCATGAGGACGAGGTCTACCTCCCATACCTTGACGATTTCGTCGAGGGCGACGGCGCTGCTGTGCATCAACCTCATCGTTATTGAAGTCATCCTCTGTGTCGTAGTGATCATGTGCAGCACCATCAAGGATGATAGAGGGTGTAGCTTGTTGGGGAAGACGAGTCTCCATCTCGTCCAACCGTGTGGTTAGACCAGCAACACTTGTATGGAGCCTCTGGAAGGTAGCTGTTGTAGTGGTCTGGTAATTGTTGAAAGCTTCGGTCATTGGCCGCATCATGTCCTTTAGTTCCATATGGGACACACACTCATCATCATCCGGAGGTGTAGAACCAGAGGTCTTATCCATAGGCTTCTTTCCTGTCATTGTTAGTACAAAACAGAAACGAAGACAAAAAGATCGTGAAGAACCCTATTACTACGCTCTCTGAAGTGGGTGGAAAATCGATCAGTAAGATGCGTCTTACCCCGCTCTTACAAGTTTCTCACCAGCACTGCAGGTGGCCAACGGTGACTGATGTGAAGCAAGTAGGGAGTGGGTGTGATTGCAAAGGTTACCTGTTCTGCTCGAGAGAAGGTGGAGCTTGGAAAGCTCAAATGCAGTATATGTATGTGGCACACAAGTTAGTAACAGATAGCAATGCTGAATAAGTGTCCAAAGAATTTTACCTAGTTGCTGGCCTAAGAATGTATTAGAACAGTTGTGGCAACAAGCAAGGACAAGGATGAATGATGATGAACAACAAGGATAATATCAGCAAGTATCCAGCACTCACACAGAAATAGCACAACTGGAAAACCCCTTAGCCTCCTGTTTTTGTCTTGAAGCACTAGTAGAAATCAAAATCTTTTTTTCTTTATTTTTTGATATTTTTTCTCATCCAGGGGCACAAGAATAGAAACAGCACCAAGTATTAGCTCAAACCGATGAAAGATGAGATCGGCACAAATTCAGGAGCGATTGGAAAAACTGGTGCTAGAACTTCGGAGTTTGAAACGAGGGCCTTCTTAATTTTTTTAATTTTTTTTGAAAACGCCGTATGTGGACTTTTTCGAGACCTTTCCGGGAAAAAAATGCGCCTCAATCGGAGTTACGAGCGAAAAGTTATGCCCGTTTTAAGGAGGATACCCCGAATCAGGTTTTGGTGGTGGTGGAAACTGCAACAGAAACGAATCGGTGGATGAAATTTTTTTGTAGATTGGTTTTTTGTAGATGGCAGAGGATGGAAGAAACAAAACTGAATCAAAACAAATCTAAACCAGCAACCAGACTCAACCTAGGACACGAACTCAGAACTACGGACTCCGAAACTAAATTGTGCAAAAGGTTGAGCTGGGGTTGAAGGTCAGGGAAACTAAATTTTTTTTGTGGCTTTTTGTGGACGATAGGACTGAAACAAAATAAATCTAAAGGGCACACAAGTATACCTCATGGTGAACCTGGAAATCTGATACCAATTGATAGGAGGATGAGTCCCGATCTTCCGAGAGGTAGGGTAAACTTGATTGGGTGGAGATCTCGACGTTGATGATCCAAGGCTCCGAACGAACGAAACCCCGCAATCACTACACCACTGCTCCATTGGTTATCACCCATGTCACACAAATGACCTCGCCACGAAGGCTTATCCCTGCAATCGCAATCAAGAACACAAGCAAGAACAGAGAAGTTGCAATCAAAACTGAATTGATCACGAATTTGGGGTCTCACAACCGATGATCAGCGACACTGTTCAATGACAGATTGTAACTAAGCAAAACCCAACCCTAATGTGGTGGCGGCTGCTGTATAAAAAGGAGTTTAGGGGCGTGCAAGACCCCTGGACGCAACCCTAATGGGTTTCCACACGATACACGGGCCAGCAGCCCAAAAGGCGGTGGCGCAGCACCGGACAGATTCTGGACGCCCACTTGTTTCTCTGATTCCCATCAACTTAGAAGGAATTTTGAGGTGGGGCTGGTTCCATTGGAAGCTTTATGAAATCACGGTTCCAACCATATATAGAACGTCCAAATCCGGCTCCGTATGTGTCCGGGACGTCAGTTTTGGTGAAGGCAGCTCCTGGAACCCGAGGTGGAGTCGAAGTCGAGTTGTACTTGGGCTCCTCCTTGGTGTGCACGTCCTATCTCCTCCTCCTTGACTCCTTGGACTCCTCCCAGCCTTGCTGGTCCTCTCCATTCTTCCTAATCAATAAAACATGCATGGAAACAAGCGTATGTTCTGAAAAACAATTGGCAAGGTTAGAACGTACCTGGAGATCCAATTGTCGTGCACGTGATCTAGTGATCGGTCCTTGCATTGTATGCAAAGGAGAGACGTCCTCATCAGAATGGACACTCTAAAACACGTAGGCACACCCCTCTAAACCTCTATTTTCGAAAACCGCTTGCTGCTGCACTTTTCTTGTCATATCAGCCACTGCAAAGTGCTATTTTCAGCCCCTTTTTTCTCTTCTTTTGGACAGCAACACCTTTGCTTTCTTACTCCATAGCTTATGAAGTTTTGGGGTTATTTCTTCCTTCTCTAAATATTCTCATGTCTTATTTATAGATGCCGGTGACCAGGAGCACAACACGCATAAGGACTCGTCCACCACCACGTGGGAGTGCTCTTAACCCCATTGAGGTGTCCGATGGACCATATTGGGAGGAGGTGAAGACGGAACCTCATGATGAAGATGAAGTCAATAGCTATATGAATGAGAAAGAGGATCCGGAAGAGGTGGAACCATTCAAAGACGATATGGAGGATGATCCACAAGAACAGCATTGGTACGCACCTCAGGAGGAGTTTCACGCGGGCTTACACCCCGTGGACCCTCATGAAACTATGACGGGAGAAGATGAACCCGAGGAGGAGCCACCTCTTGCTGAGACCAATAATGAAGGTGATGAATGGGACAACCATTCAGTCCAAGAATTTCGGTCCGATGGAATGGAAGGAGGACACACATCCAGGGAGCTCAAAGAATTTCTGGATTGCTGCAGCTTATACCCGGAGTATCTCCTCAAGAAAGTCCCTCATCGCGGAGATGAAGAGTCGAAGGCTGATGTAACCATCCTATCTAACTGTAGGGATGTCACTCGGCACTTCACACCCACGTGGAGAGCTACAAGGGCAGAAGCTATCGATGATGCTGCATGGGAAGCACTCACCGGACTGTGCTACGCCTTCCATGAGAAGCTTGAGGACACCACTTTCGAGCTGCACCCGTATCGGAAGAGTGGTACAAGGGAGATCATTGCACCCTATGGTGGAGCTCTTTCCAACCCACAAGCTGCTGATAAGTCTCAGAGGTTGCTCGTGGAATTAGGAAACCGCTATGCAAGCGCAAAAGAAGAGATCCACTACCTCCGCAAGCAGCTGTATTTGCTGGAGAAACAAGAGGAGACTCGTGCCAACGCGGGAGCAAATAGAGCACCAGCGTCATCTAACCCTACATGGACAGCCGACTCACCATGGCATGCACCCATGTATGGACCATCCCCGTCACACGGCAAGAACAGCACCGATTCTCACGATTTAGTTTAGGTTTCCATTGAATAAAGCTGTAATAGGAACGTTTAGATCGTATTAAGTCAAATAGGAGTGGTGTGCAGAAAGTTTTATGATGATTGCTTGTGTTTGTGTGCTGGTGTGAGTTGTGGGACGCTTCGACAATTGTCCACATCCACACATAGTGGAGAGATGTGAGATGCTTCGGCACGTGTTCACATCCTCATATAGGCTGAAATTAATAAAAGAATTTGCTTAGTTCATATACCTTGATGCATATAGTACGTCCGAAAGTAAGCCTTAAAATAAGGGGTTAGACTTTCTTGCCAACCTTATTGTCTTTGATTCCCAAGGGATTGACATAATACTTGAAATGGATTGGCTAAGCAAGCACAACGGAGTGATTCAGTGTGCTGAGAGGATCGTGCAGTTGACAAGTGAGCACGGTACTCGTATTGAGCTCGAGGCAGCCCAACCGGCAACTGAGAATGCAGCGCTGAACCACATTGAAGAAGCGACATTGGAAAGCATTCCAGTGGTTCAAGACTATTCAGATGTGTTCCCGGAAGAACTTCCAGGTATGCCACCTGACCGGGACATTGAGTTTGCCATTGACTTAGTACCCGGAAATGCACCTATAGCAAAGAGGCAGTATAGGATGCCCGCCAATGAACTAGTGGAGCTCAGGAAGCAAATTCAGGAGCTGCTAGAAACGGGTTTTATACGCCCAAGCTCGTCACCATGGGGAGCCCCCGTGCTCCTCGTATACAAGAAGGATGGGACCCAAAGGATGTGTGTGGATTATAGGTCTCTCAATGAGGTGAGGATCAAGAATAAATACACGCTGCCCCGTATAGAGGACCTGTTCGACCAAATGAAAGGTGCCCAAATTTAATCCAAGATTGATCTTTGGTCAGGATATTTCCAGCTGAAGATTAAGCCCTCCGTATACCCAAGACTGCATTTTGAACACGGTATGGTTCATATGAATATACCGTTATGTCTTTTGGGTTAACGAATGCACCCGCATACTTTATGTACCTCATGAGTAAGGTCTTCATGGAGTACTTGGACAAGTTTGTCATGGTTTTCATCGACAACATCATGGTGTATTCGAAAAGCGAGGAAGAACATGAAGAACACTTCAGGTTGACGTTGCAGAAACTGCGAGAGCATCAATTGTATGCCAAGTTTAGCAAGTGCCAATTTTGACTAAAGGAGATATCGTTCCTAGGCCTCATCATCTCCGAGGGAGGAGTATCGGTTGATGTCTGAAAAGTGGGAGATGTTCTGAAGTGGAACCAACCGCAGAATGTGAGAGATATTCGGAGTTTCCTTGGGATGGCTGGATACTACCGCCGGTTCATCAAGGATTTCTCCAAAATAGCGAAGCCTATGACTGAATTGCTAATGAAGGGAAAAGCATTTCAGTGGACACCAGTGTGCCAAGAAAGATTTGAGGAGCTCATAAAAGACTAACCACAGCGTCGGTTTTGGTGTTGCCGGACATGAGCAAGAGCTTCGACATATATTGTGACGCATCAAGAAAAAGGCTTGGATGTGTGCTCATGCAAGAAGGACAAGTGGTAGCCTATGCGTCGAGGCAACTAAAGAAACACGAGCTGAATTACCCCACACATGACTGTGAACTTGCAGCCGTGGTACATGCCTTGAAGATTTGGAGGCATTATATCCTTGGCCACTGATGTGAGATCTATACGGATCACAAAAGCCTCAAGTATATATTCACACAAACGGATCTGAATTTGAGGCAACATCGATGGTTGGAACTCATCAAGGATTATGATGTCGGAATCAATTATCACCCCGGAATGGCCAATGTAGTAGCTGATGCGTTGAGCCGAAAAGGAGCATGTCACCAACTCACGGTTCGGGAGCTGCTTCCGGAGATGCGCAAGGAGTTCAAACGGTTACATCTCGGGTTCTTGAACGAGATGGAAGTGATAGAACACAACTCTTCGCTAGAACAAGAGATACGAGATGGCCATGCAACGGATGAGGAAATCAAGGAAAGAATCTGACAAGGCATAGAAAAGGATTTCAAGGAAGACGAGAAAGGCACGCTTCGGTTAGGAAAAAGGATTTGTGTGCCTAACGTAAAGCACATCCGCGACACGATATTAAAGGAGGCACATGACTCACCTTATTCCATAGATCCCGGCTGTACAAAGATGTACAAGGACCTGAAAACTTGCTATTGGTGGGATGGTATGAAAATGGACATAGCAGAATATGTTGCCTTATGCGACACATGCCAACGGGTGAAGGCCGAACATCAAACATCCGCTGGACTGTTGCAGCCATTGAAAGTACCCGAGTGGAAGTGGGAAGACATCAGCATGTATTTCATCGTCGGATTGCCACATACTCAATCGGGTTACAACTCTATTTGGGTTATCGTGGACCGATTGACAAAAATAACCCATTTCCTTCCAGTTAAAACCAAGTACAACGTTGCACAACTAGCTGAGCTGTATATGGAGCAAATCGTGTGTCGCCATGGAGTTCCGAAGAGGATAGTTTCAGATCGGGGTTCTCAATTTACCTCTAGGTTCTGGAAGAAGCTGCGTGAAGCCATGGGTACATGACTGAATTTCAGCTCCGCTTATCACCCGCAAACCGACGGGCAAACTGAGAGGACAAATCAAATTTTGGAAGACATGTTGAGAGCTTACGCCTTGAAACATGGTCGTAGTTGGGATAGGAGCTTGCCGTACACTGAATTCTCATACAACAACAGCTACCATGCCTGCTTGAAGATGTCCCTTTCGAAGCATTGTATGGTAGAAGGTGTAGAACGCCGTTGTTCTGGAATGAGACTGGAGAGAGCCAAGTGTTTGGACCCGAAGGGTTGTAAGACGCCGAGAAGCAAGTCCAAACGATATGAGAAAACTTGAAGGCTGATCAGTCACGACAAAAAGGTTATGCGGACAATAGGCGAAGAAAATTGACCTTCAAAGTGGGAAACTTCGTGTATCTTAAAGTATCGCCTATCCGAGGCCAAAGACGGTTCAACGTCAAGGGCAAGTTAGCACCTCGCTACATCAGACCATTCAAGATTTTGGGCAAGAGAGGAGAAGTAGCCTATCAACTAGAGCTGCCAACGCACCTCTCCGACGTACATGACGTGTTTCACGTGTCCCAACTAAAGAAGTGCTTAAGAGTACCGGAGGAACAAGTACCGATGGATGAGCTCGAGCTTCAAGAGAATCTGACCTACGCGGAGCACCCTATCAAAATCTTAGACGTGAAGGAGAGGGTCCTGAGGAACAAAGTGATCCGTTGGTGCAAGGTACAATGGAGCCATCACACGGAAGCCGAAACTACATGGGAGCGTGAGGAAGACCTCAAGGCAGAATTCCCACATCTATTCTCTACTCCATTGAATCTTGAGGGCGAGATTCAGTTTAAGGCGGTTAGGTTTGTAACACCCTCAAATTCATTTCCATGCATTGCATACATTTTTCATGTAGAGAAACATTATAAAAGAAGTAAAAATGGAGAAAGAACTATAGAAATGGAGAAAGAACCATAGAAATGGAGAAGAACCATAGAAATGGAGAAAAGAACTATAGAAATGGAGAAAGAACCATAGAAATGGAGAAGGGCATATAGAAATGGAGAAATGGGACATAGAAATGGAGAGGGAAATATAGAAATGGAGTAAGTGACATAGAAATGGTGAGGAATGGGAAAAAAATAGATGAAATGAGCCAATTCAAATTTTCCCTAATTTTTCCCCAAATCTCCAAATTCCCCAATTCCCCCAAAAAGGGAATTTTCCCCCACATTTGGGGAATTTTCCCCACATTGCTGCCCCACCAAATTAATTGGGGAAAAGTTTGTTAGGATTTTGCTCCAATTGGTTTAGGATTCTCCCCCTCCCCCCCCCTTATAAATAGAACCCAAACCCCCCCTGGCCACAGCCCCCTTCCCCCTTCCCCCCCCCAAGCCGGCGACTTGGAGGCCCTAGCCCCCAACTCGCCGAGTTGGACCCCCATCGCCGGAGTTCAGCCGCTGGTGAGCCCCGCCGTCGAGCCCCGCCGACGAGCCCCGTCATGCCTCGCCGTTGCCGGAAAAGAGCCGATAATCTGTCCTGCCCTAATCATCCATAGAAAATCTTCCCGCTGATGCCATTGCTAGGAGGAAGGCCCTGCCACCAAAAGAAAGTGAGGTAGGTCCTCATTACCCATCTTACGACGTCGTCGCTGTTTCTATGCATCCGTTTTCTTCGGCCCCTTCGAACAGAAACTTTTTCGTGTGGACAGATCACGTTTTGATCAGTTTTTGACGGTGGAATTGATCTAGATCTTGAGTCAAGATCATCACCACATCCACACTTCATCCCAGCACCCTTTTTCATCATAAAAACCCATGAAAGCCCATTAAAACATGCAAGAACACATACAAACTGGTTTAATAAAACTGCACCATAGGATTTGCATTCATCTACCCCATTGCATCTTGAGTAAAGTTTGTGCATTATGTTTGATTGCTGTAAATTTTGTATGTGAGTGACCGTGAATAGAAGAACAAGCTCAAGAGGCCATCTATGAGGAACTACAGCACCAAGACTTTGAGACACTCGAACAACAAGAACTACGGGAGCAAGGCAAATGCCCCTTGACCATATTGATCCCATGTTTTGAAACTGTTTTATTTGCGAAAACGTGTACGCTTGAGTCAACTTGATGGGACACCCTTTTATAGGAGTTTACTAGTTTTGTTAAACCATCCTTGTTGCCGGGAAAGTTGATGAGTCGGGTATGGTCGTTTTTCCTTTTTGCTTCGCTTAATTCACGGGATACGGGAAGCTGAAATAAAACATGTCTACCTACTGCACTCATATGAATAATGATGATGATATCTTGATGATGTTAATGGGCATGGAATCGGGGAGATCTAGACAAGCTTGGTTCGTGGATGTTGCTGAATGAGATGGTGGTACTTGCCGTAGATCTAAGGACCGGTTCATGCGAGAATATGCCAGGAAAACAGTGCCACCACAAGGCCAAGTATGGGTGTGGCTTAGCTGACTAATTAGGTGTGTTGCTAGCTTGTTATGGACCGTGGATGGTGCGGGGAATGGGAGTCGAGGAGGACTGCCCTGGGAACTGCATGTCACAAGAGGGGGCCCATGGGTGAGAGAATGGTGATTCGAGCCTGCCGGTGAAACCTCAGTGAGTCCATACATCTAGTAGCCCCTTTGTAAAGGCTATTTTGTGATCTCTTGGCCATACACCGACGGTTGTGTACTGGTACAATGGAGGTTCTGCAGTCACCGATGGGTGATGAAATCACGAACTTGTGGGTAAAGTGGTGCCACCTCTGCCGAGTGTAAAACTATCATGATAGCCGTGCTTCCGGTCACAAGCACCTGGACAACTTCCATGATTAGAGGGAAAATTTGGGATGATTATTCGGTATGGTTATGGTATGGTCATTGGGATTTGTTTTGCGACTGTTTTGAGTCATGACATTGAGTTTGTTTCGGTTATATGAATATGAGATGGTTATGAATATTTATGAGCATGAGGTGAACTTGAGAAAGATTAATGTCTGGATGAGACTTGAAAAATGGTGAATTATGATGAAAGAATGTTGCTGTTTACTTGGTTATATTGGGATTAAATTCATCTATACTTAGTTGCTGTTTTTACAATGTTTGTGAAATAAAATTTGCTTGCTGCAATGAGCCTTTGTATTCCATACATTGTTGTAAGCTACATGTCATACTTTTTCCCGCACTTGCTGAGTACGACATGTACTCACCCTCGCATTATCACATACACATCAGCAACAGGATAAGAGTATTTCGAGGACCATGTGGAGTACTAGGCGTGCGGACTACCGTCAACATGCCTGTGGAGTTGAAGATGGAGCCTTCTGCTGTTTAGTTGTTTCCGCATCGTTTAGAGACTTCCACTGCAAAGATAGACAATCATGAGTGAGACAATTAGTTGATGTAATAAAGTACTTAAACACTATTTATTCGTGGTTATTGTGATATCCTGACTCCCGGCTTAATAGGATTGATAGAGTACTTGAGGGGGCCAGACCTCCATCACGGGGTCGTGCCGCCTCGCCCGGGGATTGCATTGGGTGGTGCCGTGTTATGTGGCACCCAACAGCACACATATAAGGAACCATGTATTACAAAATCAAAGCGGAAGCTTACAACTGTTCTTTGTAAATAATTTACATAAAATAGCTACAACGGAAGTCTATAACCAGCTCACGTTGAATAACTACGAAGCACTCGAGAAGAGGTCCAGCCCGCGGACTCCTCTCGCTAGCAACATGAAGACACGGCAGCGGCTAGGTTCTCCCAGTGTGACATGACTCGGAAGTTCCCGAGTCTCACCGGACAACCTTCTTTATAGCGTCGATGTTTACCTGCAAAACCACTTATATAGCAAGAGTGAGCACAAAGGCTCAGCAAGACTTAACCGTCTTTCCTAAAGCATGGAACTCTATATGAAAGTAACCTAAGACTTAATCCTGTCCTTTGCAAAAAGACTCGCCTACGAGTTCATCCTTAACTTTCAGATTTTAGCCATAATCGTAGTGACCTTGCGATCAGCAACATTGGAACTCCACAATCAAACAAGAAACGCTTCATTCCAATGTTACTTGCCCCAAGGTAGAAAATAACTTTAGTTAGCTCTACTTCTACTTCAAACATGGTTTTCATGCAACTTAACATAATCATAGCAGCAATTATACTGTTGCAAACTGTTTCCACACAAGTTGATTAACTACGTCACAACATGGGAGCAAGCGGTACTCAATAACCGTGAGGGACGGTGATTCGAATCAAACACTACCCGGACAACTCGACACATACACCCGCCTCTGAAGACCCAACTCTGGCATCCTTCATTATGTCATATGTGGCAACCTTTCTCAGGACACTAAACTGTAGAACCGGTCGCGCCGTCTCGGGCTCATAGGTCTAACGAGACGATGTGGTATGCCTCTACAATCCAGTGAACCTAGTACATCTGTTTCCTGGTTCCCATATATCAGTAAGCATCCGGTACACAACTCAATACTTGCTCCTGGACGCGGCACACGCATCGGTCCTTAACCGACACAGGCAGAGCTACTCGACCAAGACCACGTCTTGTCGCTGCCTAACCCCTCTGCCCGGTCTCATCTTTAGAAATGTAAACTTTAGTTTGCTTCCTTTCCCAACCACACTTATGATATTCTAAAGTATAGCTCGCGAGTAGATTCCAACTACTCATCTTCTACCGGATGCCCTAGTCTATTTAGCATGGCCTTATTCTACAGCGATGACACAATGCTACCCTTGACCTCAGGGTTCATGTTTGGTTATGCAAGTGGAGTATAAAACACCCTTGACCTAATGCACATACAAAATTTGACCCATAGTAGTGAACAAAGTAAAAAACTTTAGAAAACAACTTAAATGCAAACCGGGGCTTGCCTTGGTTTTGCAGGTGACTAAAGTCAGTTGAGAGAAAGTCAGTTTCTGATGTATTGAAGTTCACTCCTGCCCTTCTTGTTCCTTGACCCAAGTTCACCTCCTCCTTCTTCACTTTCCACGTTTAATCACTACACGTTATGAATATGCATACATGTTCAATTATAAAACTTTTTGCTAACAAATGCTAAAGACAAGTTTAAAACTGGAACTCTGTTCAAGAATTTAAAATGACAGTGGGGTGGTGGTTTAGGTGTGTGTTTGAGCACTATCATCAAGTGAGAAGTGAGGTTCATCACTTGGGTGGGGGATCAACTAATAGTTGAACAGAACACTAATGATCCATAGCTCCAATGGATCTCGGAATTTTCTTGGGTGTTCCTTGTCACAAGAAAGTCCTCTGGACCAAAATTCAGAACATTTCACTAAGTGGATCACCCAGAACAATTCCCTAAGCATTTAAGCGAAAAGGAATTAATTCTGAATAAATTTGCACTTCCATGCAAATTCAAGTAAACTACCATTTCAAGCATAGTTCAAAGAGTATGCTAGAATTTTCCTAGGATTTTTGGAGCTAAGGAATGTCCAGAACTGAATTTCCAAGTTTTGGAAATTCTCTGAAAATGTTTCTGTATTCATTTGAATACAGAAACTTGAAATCAGAATTACCCTATCTAAATCAACTCAAAATGAGCTGAAACTTTTACGGGAGTCTCCACATATCCTAAAGAATATTCTGGCAAAATTTGGGGAATTTTAGATGAACCAAACTCCCTCTAGAATTCTTTTGCTGAAAAGATTTAAAGAATTTTCCAGAATTTTCTATTGCTTTTCATGCAAATTGGGTTTCTTATTCGGATAGATCTTTTCATCCTGAATCCAACCCAATTTGAATCACTAAATTTGGAGCTTCCTAACAAAAGTTATGAGGTTCTAAAGTTTGAACTAAATCTGGAATTCAAATTAAATCGGGGAAATATTTAAACTCTGAAAGTGGCCCCATCCCCACGTGTCGACCGCTGGGATCGCGCCACACGGGGCCACAGATCTTTTCCCGCGCCACCACACTGGATCACACGCCACAGCTGATCCAGATTTTTAATCTTCAGCTGCTGACACGTGGGCCCGGTGGGGGTCTTCTTCTTCCTCCCGCTCCCGCGCCTCCCCCTCGCGGGCGCTCCACTGGAGCTCGCCGGACCCGGCTTCCCGGTCGTCCCTCGGCCGGAGGCTCGCCGCCTGGGGGTTTTCAGGGTCGGGGAACATGTCTACGGGGTTGGCTCGGGTTGCCAGTGGCCGGAAGTAGGCCGGTGACGAGCCGCGGCCTTCGGTGACGATCTGTACTGTCGCCCGGCCCTTGTAGCCCGCTAACAGCTCAACCGAACCGCCCAAAAGCACCAGCAGAGGATGGGTTAGCTCGGTATAGCCTCAACGTGGCTCGGAAACGGCGGCAAGTGGGGGTTCACCGTGCACCCAAGAGTCCCCGCCATGATCGCCGCTCAGAAACTTCAAAATGGTCTGCTAATGTGGGGTTTCAAGCCAGGATTTGGGAGGGGATCGGGTCGTCCTCGAGTCTAGGTCCTTTGAGCACAGTTTAGTGACCTAAAGACGAGAAGGGAGTGGAAATTTGGAGAATTCATACCGGAACGTCGTTCTGTGGCCGCCGGCGAAGTTTCTCTGAATTCTCTCTCGGTGGTTCACGGCTTGCCTTGTGGTTTGGGTGGAAGCAGCAGCGACCAGCAGCGCCCCGATGGCCTTCCTTGCTTGGGCATGACAATCCACGGAGCGAGCTGTCCGCGTGAACGACAAGCCGCGGTGGAGTTGGGTCGCCGTGAAAACGAGCCATGCTTGGGCGAGGGAGGCCGGAACCCGGCTGTTTTCGTGCCGAGGACGTGAGAGGAGCTCCCTCAGGACCATTTTGCGGCTCAGTGGAGTGGGTGCGTGGGGTTCGGTTTGTTCCCGTGGATCGACCGATTAGAGGCGGCAATTTTCCGGTCGGTTGCTCGCGAGGAGGTAAGGACACGGGAGTAGCTCGGTGTCACGAGGGGAATGATCACGCAGAGGGGCAGCAGGGCCAGGAGTAGCTCTCCAGCACTGCTCAAGCAGCTGGGAGCTGACGGCAAATCTCCCCCTCGGTGGCGCCTCGCGCGGGCTCGCTCCGGGCTCGGTCTGAACAGGGGAAGAGGCTTTCTTCGGGTGTAAGTCTCCTCCCAATGACATGTGGGGTCCACCCCCTTTCTTATCCCCAAAACTTTCACAAATATCTCCAAATCTTGGCACATGGCACATTCAGCTATGAAGAGCTCAAACTGAAGGCCAATTGGAAATTTTTATTTCAGTTTCAAATTCGAATTCAAATTTCAATGACAATTCACAAGTATCTTTGATACACATATCAAAGCACCTCCAAATTTTCTCAAAATTTGCCTTCTTCATAATTTGAACCTGGAGAGTTTGAATATGCCCTCTGATCTTTGAGTTGGCCACTGCAAATACAAATTTTCAAACAACAGTTTGAATTTCCTCTTTGGAAATGGTCTTCTTCTCTTTGAAGTAAACCATTTAATTCAAACTGAAATTTAAGTCCTCTTTGGTCATGACCCATCTGAATTTGGGTGAAACACTTTGGTTTTCTCCTAGCCCATGCTTGATCAATCTTGGTCCCAAGCTGAACCTTACAAGTTCAGTTTTTTTTTGGACCATGCCCCTCAAATTTGAATTTGAGGGTGATCTCAAGCAATGCTTTGAACAAATGGTATATGAGCTTAACATCCCTCCCATTTTGGAACTTAAGCTCTTCAATACCTGAGGACTGTAATGGTCATCTCACATATATGCTTTTGGACCATCTGAACATGAATGCTTTGCAAGGGTTCAAAAATGGGGTTTAACTTCCCTCCCCTCTACTCATAGGAAATGTGCATATGAGTTAAGTGTTTGGGAGTGAAATTCTTTCCCGGGTTAACCTATGTTCAACAAGAGTTAAAGAAGATTTTAGCTCTTCCCACATGTCCATGTTTGAGTTTATCATTTTATGTGACATAACTCAAATCATTCCCTTGTCTAACAGGTTTGAATTCAGCACGAACTGAACATGATCAAAGTCCATTCCCTTTTTGCTCACCCTCAAATCAGAAAGTTGCCACCACATTCTCCTCAATTCAAATGTATGAGGCTTCATGTGTATACAAAAGTTGGGCAGGAATTTGAGCTGAGCTTTTGAGACTAAAGACCTTATTTTTGTTCTTTCTCATACACATGTCTGACTACTCATGAGTTTAACTCCACCTTGGTCCAACCCATTCAAATGAATGCTTGAACCCGTGTTGTTGAACCCCACGTAGACCATCTCATGTAAGAAAGTTTTTGTAAGTCCCATTTTTTATGAACAGAAACACAATGACGTTCGATTATCCGTTCCTTTGCATTCACGTTTTTGGGACTTTTACATTCCTCCCCCCTTAAAAAGAATCTCGTCCCGAGATTCCAATAGGAGAACGAGACGGGAGAGGTAATGCCATGTGGTAGGACGATAAAAACTCCGGATAGTTCATGCGGAGGTAATCTTTGCTCTCCACGTTGTTTCTTCCATGGTATGATTACCCCACAACACCTGGTAAAATCTTAATATCCGATTCCAGGTGTTCCGGATTCTTCTCATTGATAGTCTGAACCGGTCACTCGGTGTAGGTACGATCCGGCTTCAACTAGTCAAGTTCTTTGGTGTGGACGGCAATAGTAGCTTTAAAGTACTTCCATTGCTGTGACATATGAAATATGCCCTGAACATCAGCAAGGCTTGCCGGTAGTTCCAGCCGGTAAGCTACGGGTCCACACTTTTCCGTGACAGCAAATGGATCTAAGGCTAGGAAAGCAAAATCTCGCCTTTACATTGGACCGGTGAATTCCTTTCCATCAGACACACGCGAAGACAAACATGTTCTCCGCCATCGAAAGGCAACGGTCTATGCCTTTGACCATCTTAACTTTTCTGTCAGGATTGCACAGCCTCCAAGTTCTCTTCTACCGTTCGAACTCGGACATTGTCTTTGTTAACTAACCAACCCCGATCCATACTCTTCTGCCGTACTCACACCACTTCAGTGGTGTGCGACATTTTCGGCAGTATAGAGCTTCATATTACGAGGTATAACTATATGGTCTTTAAACCATAGAGTACCCTCATTGCCCTTTATAGTGACGACATTGAGTGAACGAAAATCAACACTTAATCTTAGTGTCTCATCGTTCTTCTTAACGAACAGCGCAGAGCAACTCCAAAGTGATGAGCTTGGTCATATAAAACCTTTGCTCATAAGTTCACTTAGTTGCTCCTTCAACTCCGCTAGTTCATTGGGTGCCATCTTATACGGCCTTCGTGAAATCGGTGTTGTTTCCGGCGTCAGTTCAATCTTGAACTTGACGTCCCGTTAGCCGGCATTGCCCGGTAACTCATCGGAACACCTTGGATATTCACGTCCCACCAGAAAATCCTCGAGTTTAATCACTCTCGTGGGATAGGCCTAGCCCGTTCTCTTTGCTGTACCGGACGGACTCTTCTGTCCTCATCCAGATTTTGATCTATTTAATCAGCATTTTAATAACTCAAGTTGAATACAAAAGTTAGAGTTAACTTCAGTATGTTTTCAACGAGTATTCATACGCCTTCAGATCATTTCTGGATCAAAAGTTATGATTTCTCAAAGTTGACAGAATTCCTGGATAAAATTCGCCAGCATGACCTTTGTATGTGGCTACTTTTATCACAGTTGTATATAAACATACAATTAGAATCTGCGCAAACTCTGAACTACAACAATGTTGCAAATTTCATAACCTTTCCAACGGTTTATTGTAGGCTCCTTAAGGAGTTTTCTACAGGAAGTTATGGCTTAAAACAGAAAGGTCCAGAGAGGTTTTTGCTACTGTCCTGGTTCTGAACAGTTTACCTTCAACTGAACTTTTCACCAACTTAACGTGTGATTTTGCTCTGGAGGTCTACAAAGAAGTTGTAGAGCACTTGAAAATCTTTCCATAACTGTATCATACACCTTAATTGGTTCAAGCTACTCAGAGTTACACTCTGTTTTTGAAAATTTTGACACCTAATTATACTCTCATTTGAATCTTAGCTCAAAATAAGAGTTCAGTAGCTACTACTTGTTTCAAACTTCCACTTTTAGTTGAAAGTTAGTTCATGAATCATTTCTTCAAAGGGAAGAGGTTATTAAGTGTAGTACGGTGTCGATGCACCGTAAGAAACATGTCGGTACTACGTAGCCTCACCAAATAAAAATCCTAACCGGATTATACCGGCATATACGTACTATCAGTGGCACTAAGACGGTCTCTCGTACATGTGTACTACACGGGATACGTACGTGGTTAGTACCTGCAGAAGATCACTCAATAGTGGTGCACTCAAAGGTTGTTTCATTACAGGCAGTTCCATATTTGAAAGTAAATACAAACGCCCGTATCATTGTCATACGGCCGTCCTTGAGTTAAGTCACGTCTCAAGGTACGTGATCATGTTTTAACACCACACGACGGGGAACCCGAGTATGTCATGAACGGGTCGTCACGGTTGGGAATGTTATCAACCCAACGGATACCACCTACTGCCCTGCAGGGCATGCCGATGGCAAGCGCTGCGTATGTCCTCCTGGGCTATTTCCAGACGAACACACTATCGCGTTACTGACCACACGATGGGGTCTCCACTTACTTGCCTAATGCACGCTAGGGATCAGCATTTCATATGAACTCAGGAACATGAAGAGTTCAAGAGTTTCATATAAACATCTCACACCAAGCTGTGAGATCTAACCCTGAGCCACTTTCCTCGTCAGGGGAGCTAACCAAAATTGAACCGCTTTCGGTGGCGTTCCTTACCACGTTTACCTGAGCGTAGGTGCGTTGTTACATAATGAAAATTCAGAATTAAAAAACATATGTTAGTCTTGCCACTTTAAGTAACTAATCTACTATAGTCCTTATGTGGGCCTAATATCGTTTCCTCACCGTATCCTAAGTTTTTGTCGTAATACCATCCTTATTCCAAGCGCTATTACCAATGCGGCTCTGATACCACGCTGAGGGGGCCCGACCTCCATCACGGGGTCGTGCCGCCTCGCCCGTGGATCGCATTGGGTGGTGCCGTGTTATGCGGCACCCAACAGCACACATATAAGGAACCATGTATTACATAATCAAAGCGGAAGCTTACAACTGTTCTTTGTAAATAATTTACATAAAATAGCTACAGCGGAAGACTATAACCAGCTCACGTTGAATAACTATGAAGCACTCGAGAAGAGGTCCAGCCCGCGGACTCCTCTCGCTAGCAACACGAAGACACGGCAGCGGCTAGGTTCTCCGAGTGTGACATGACTCGGAAGTTCCCGAGTCTCACCGGACAACCTTCTTTATAGTGTCGATGTTTACCTACAAAACCACTTATATAGCAAGAGTGAGCACAAAGGCTCAGCAAGACTTAACCGTCTTTCCTAAAGCATGGAACTCTGTATGAAAGTAACCTAAGACTTAATCCTGTCCTTTGCAAAAAGACTCGCCTACGAGTTAATCCTTAACTTTCAGATTTTAGCCATAATCGTAGTGACCATGCGATCAGAAACATTGGAACTCCACAATCAAACAAGAAACGCTTCATTCCAATGTTACTTGCCCCAAGGTAGAAAATAACTTTAGTTAGCTCTATCTCTACTTCAAACAAGGTTTTCATGCAACTTATCATAATCGTAGCAGCAATTATACTGTTGCAAACTGTTTCCACACAAGTTGATTAACTACGTTACAACATGGGAGCAAGCGGTACTCAATAACCGCGAGGGACGGTGATTCGAATCAAACACTACCCGGATAGATCGACACATACGCCCGCCTCTGAAGACCCAACTCTGGCGTCCTTCATTACGTCGTATGTGGCAACCTTTCTCAGGACACTAAACTGTAGAACCGGTCGCGCCGTCTCAGGCTCATAGGTCTAACGAGACGATGTGGTATGCCTCTACAATCCAGTGAACCTGGTACATCGGTTTCCTTGTTCCCATATATCAGTAAGCATCCGGTACACAACTCAATACTTGCTCCTGGACGCGGCACACGCATCGGTCCTTAACCGACATAGGCAGAGCTACTCGACCAAGACCTCGTCTTGTCGCTGCCTAACCCCTCTGCCCGCTCTCATCTTTAGAAATGTAAACTTTTGTTTGCTTCCTTTCCCAACCACACTTATGATATTCTAAAGTATAGCTCGCGAGTAGATTTCAACTACTCGTCTTCTACCGGATGCCCTAGTCTATTTAGCATGGCCTTATTCTACAGCGATGACACAATGCTACCCTTGACCTCAGGGTTCATGTTTGGTTATGCAAGTGGAGTATAAAACACCCTTGTCACACCCGGTTTTTCCGAAGAACAACCAAGTGAATATCACATGTATGCCAGGATCATTTTCTCATACATGTGATGACAAATAGTGAAGCATCATTTATTACAAGTCAGGTGTCGAATATAAATAAGTCTTACATAGCAAATGTCTTGCTAGACAATAATAAGCTCATCACAAGTAAATAAACTAGCAGCGGAATAATTATTCTCATGGGCTCCGTCACAGGCGTTGCCCGGGGGACTCCATGAACCTAGAAACCTTCTTCGGGTCCAAAGTCTTGATCATTATAACCACCTCATTTTCTTGACCTGAGCAGCAATATAAACCAACAAATATGCAAGATTGAGTACCAATGGTACTCAGCAAGTGTGGGAAAGTTATGTCATGCATGGCTAGAGCAAGGAGAGGTTGAACTCATGGTTAAAGCACTACGCAAATAATACCTATCACCTTAGCTCATTAAGCACCTACATTACTACACAGGTGAAATGGTCCCAATCTCCCATCCCATCATCATAATCAAATAAGCATAACATCATTTCCAATGTTAAGCTCCCCGCTTAACATCCACAACTTCCAAAACCATCAATCCTCTAATCATGAATAAGTCCAAGCCGCTCTTGACCATGAGCACAGCTGTCATGACAATTTTGACTCTGCAGAGTTTGCACCACTGTACCCACATGTAGTGATTTCATCCCCCGTTACCGGGTGGACTAAAAGAACCTCCATTATGCCAATGGCTACGAACCACATTCAAACTTCCCAGCTGTGTAGCCAGGAGATCAATACAAAGCCTTTACAAAGGGATTCCCGACGAGCGTGGGCCCACTGAGGTTTCACCCCTAACAGCATACAAGAGGCTCCAACCCCGCTGCAGTGGCCCCCTCTTGAGCCTTGCGGTTCATACGGTAGTCCAGCTGACACCTATTCCCCTCACCATCCAACACACCCATACTACGCCGGGGATACACCTAATTAATTGGCCAAGCTACACCATCTCAGCATGTGGTTGGCACGGTAAAGCCAGGTTACATGCTCCAAGAACCGGTCCTTAGGATCCAGGCAAGTACTAAACACAAACCCGAGTCTCGTGCACCCAGCACCAACCAAAACATCCAACTTGCCTTGATCCCTACCTCTACATAACTCACAATATCTCATTCAAGAGTATGGTAAAATAAACTGATGATCTCATATCCCATTCTAAGCATGGCTAAGCATATGCATAATAATAAATGACATGATAAAATAAAATAAATCTCAACCCAAGCTACAAGGAAACAAGGTAATGCAATTATAGGGAAACTTCCTAGCATGGGTTTCATATTTCAATTGACAATGCAAATAATTCTAGCTACACATCCTAGCATAGGATCAAAGTGGTCAAGGACACTTGCCTCCTTCCTGCTGCTCTTGAAATGGGTAGTCCTGATCTTGGAAAGGGAGAACTTGCTCTGGAACAGGTTCTACTCATACCATCACACATAGCAAAAGAAAACAACAAGTCATAAGACATAGTTCACACTTCCACTTCATACAAACCACACATTCACATTTATAAAAGTAATTCACAATTATATGTGTTGTGGTTATTCTATGTGTGTTGATTTTTGGCTTACATGCACTTTTAATCATGTGTATATGATTTCTACTTTTGTATTCACATTTATGTTTGCATACTATATATATATGAGTTTCCAAATTAAATAAATTCCTTATATTCAATTACTACACCTTTTAGCTACCAAGTATGCATGAAAGGTATTTTCCTACTCCATATGTGTCTTCAGTCCTTCTACCAACCCTAAACTAAATTTCTTTGGATTTTAGAAACTTCATTTATCACTTTCTACTTATTCATACCTAGCTTGCTATATTTTCCGATTTATTTCCTATGCCTAAATGTGAACTTTATTATGAAAATAGTAAGACACATCATCTAAACAGAATAGGTTCTGATCCAAAATATTTAATAATATATCTTAGATCTTTTCCTCTGATGTAAACTATTTTACATTTATTTTTCTAATTTTCAGAATTATTCTCTACTTAAAAATGTGTCCCTATAACCAATAAATGTGATTAATCAATTAAACAGATTCATTTCAGCCAAAAATCTATTTTTATCTCACTCCAAGGTTTTCTAAGTACTGGGAAAGTTTTTAGTTTGTCTTTGACAATATGTTTGTCCCACCTTTTAAATTTTAAATACTAGCCACATATTCAAATTCCTAACTTTAACATCAACTAGGGTTAAAAAGGTAAACTTACCCCACTACAGGGTCTATAATATTATTTTAATAATTTTCAGGGGTCTAGCTACACATAACAGAGGGGTTTTTCCTAATTTTTATTAAGTCCAGGGGTCAAAACTGATTTTTAAATGAATTTACATGATTTTCTGAACTTCCAGGGGCTAGATCAGAAGTTTCTGGGGCTAGCTCTTATTTTCCGAGAACCCCAGGGGGTAGCGCGTAAGAATTCCAGTCTTTATAACGTGGGGCTAACGTGGACCGTCCAATTTAAAACAGACGGCTGAGATTATAACATCGAACCGGTACGCAGGGATTTAATGTCTACCGTGCGATTTAAAATAGACGGCGCACAAGCGGCCACGTCGCTCTGATCGAGCGCGGGCGGCGCTGCCCGGCGGCACACGGCGGCGGGAGGCGGCGATCTCGCCGGAGAGTTTCGGATCTTCGTCAATTCTTCCTAGAACTGTGATTTTATGGCTTAGATCGGTAGAGGGGAGGTCGGGGATCTCACCTCGGGGGTTTTCTTGAGCTCGGAGGTCCTGGAAAGCGATCGGCGACGAGGTCCGAGGTGAATTCGCGGTGAGGCTCGTTGGCACTGTGTTTGAACCGCAAATTACCGAGTTTTCTGCACCTGCAAGGTTCCCTGGAGGCGGTGGATCAAGACCAGCGAGTTAGATCAGAATTCCCGAGCGTAGATCGGCCAGAATTCGTCGGAGGGGCTCGGGTTCTCACCGGAAAGAAAATCAGCGCATCGTGGGGAAAAATGGGATGACGCCGGGGTTTTTATAGACGGGGGAAGGCGGCGGGGTGGTTTAGATCGAGTTGGAGTCCTCCGGAACCAGAATTCGGCGGAAATCCGGTCGGTTAAGATCGCTCGGGCGCGGGGAAAACAGTCCGGGTTTCGGACGATCGAGGGTTAGGGATGACAGGTGGGTCCTACCTGTCTGCGAGAGGGAGCACGGGCGCGCGGCTGCGGGCTGGCACGGGGGCTGGGTGGGCCGGCTGGTGGTTTTCGGCCCACTGGCCGGGAGGGTTTGTTTTTTCTTTTTCTTTTTCATTTCTGTTTTGAGTCTAATTTGAATTCCAGTTTGAATTTGAATTTTTGCAACACATGCAATATGTCCAAAAATTTTTAAACTCCCCTCTTAACAGGATTTTGGGGTGTTACAACCCTTGACCTAATGCACATACAAACTTTGACCCATAGTAGTGAACAAAGTAAAAACTTTAGAAAACAACTTAAATGCAAACCGGGGCTTGCCTTGGTTTTGCAGGTGACTAAAGTCAGTTGAGAGAAAGTCAGTTTCTGATGTATTGAAGTTCACTCCTGCCCTTCTTGTTCCTTGACCCAAGTTCACCTCCTCCTTCTTCACTTTCCACGTTTAATCACTACACGTTATGAATATGCATACATGTTCAATTATAAAACATTTTGCTAACAAATGCTAAAGCCAAGTTTAAAACTGGAACTCTGTTCAAGAATTTAAAATGACACTGGGGTGGTGGTTTAGGTGTGTGTTTGAGCACTATCATCCAGTGAGAAGTGAGGTTCATCACTTGGGTGGGGGATCAACTAATGGTTGAACAGAACACTAATGATCCAGGGCTCCAATGGATCTGGGAATTTTCTTGGGAGTTCCTTGTCACAAGAAAGTCCTCTGGTCCAAAATTCAGAACATTTCACTTAGTGGATCACCCAGAACAATTCCCTAAGCATTTAAGCAAAAAGGAATTAATTCTGAATAAATTTGCACTTTGAGACGGGCGCGGTACCGACTGAGTCAGGGCTCAGCTCTAATACCACGCTGACGCGACCCGCTCAACCGAGACAGGCCACTCGCCCGGGAATCGCATTGGGTGGTGCCGTGTTGTGCGGCACCCAACAGCACACATATGAGGAACAATGTATTACATAAAACAATAGCGGAAGCTTAAAGGTTTTTCTTTGTAAATACTTTACATCAAGTAACTACAGCGGAAGTCTTTATCAACTCACGTCGAATAACTAAGAGCACCCGAGATGAAGTCCAGCCCGCGGACTCCTCTCGCTAGCAACACGAAGACAAGCAGCAGCGGCTCGGTTCTCCGTGTGTTACCTGACTCGGGAGTTCCCAGAGTCTCACCGGACAACCTTCTTTCCAGCATCGTTGTTAACCTGCAAAACCACTTATATAGCAAGCGTGAGCACATAGGCTCAGCAAGTCTGACCCGTCTCTCCTAAGCAAGAAACTCTACATGCAAGACGGTTGCAATTGGGTTGGCTAGATTTGCATAAAGGACTCGCCTAAAGTTGATCCTTAACTTTCAGATTTTAAGCCTCATTGTGCAGACCTTGAGCCGAAAAGCATCGCAACTCCACAATCAAACAAGAAACGCTTTGTTGCGATGCTCCTTGCACAAAGTGAAAGTAAACTTTAATGAGCCTATCTCTAATTCAATCATGATTGCAATACAAGTTATAGCACATCCTCATCAAGTTCAAAAGAATAATTTCAGTTGTTACTACGTCAAGACGCAGTGGGCAAGTATGCTCATATGACCGCGAGCGACGGTGATTCGAATCAGTACACGCCCGGACTACACGACACGTACACCCGTACTCCGAGTTGCCGGCAGCAACCTCGACTGACGTTGTACGCGGCCACCTTTCCCAAGATCTTCCACATTGGACGCAGTCCAACTGCCCCGAGTACGCAAGTTCCCTCAAGGTGCATACCCGCTGTGGTATGTTCTTGAGCGAGTTACCTCCTGCTACCCTGACGCCGAAAGCCTAAGGCGGTTGGAAAAGTTCCACTATGGATCTCCCAAGGTACATCGGCTTCCTGGGTCCCATATAGCCAGTATGTGCCCGGTACACAACTCAAACTTGTCCAACAGGGCCAAGCACGGACGGGCCTTAACCGACACAGGCAGGGCTATGCACGCACGGCCTGCAACCTGCTGCATCTAAACCTCCCTGCCCGGTCTCCATTTCTTAAGTGTGAACTTTCATCATTCTTTCTAATTCGGACCCGTTCCGAGTAAACCAGCCCTAAACTCGCGAGTAGATTCCAACTACTCGTCTTCTACCGGACCTTTCCTACTAACATTAGCGTAGCCAAATTCCCTCGAGGAGCTGCTATTCTACCTTGTCTCTCATAGGTTTTTCTGGTCATGCAAGTGGAGTTTTCAATATCATCTAGACGTAATGCAATCAACGATGCAAAGCTATGATCTCTACAAATGAAAATGTTTTATAAAATGGTTCAAGTGCAAACCGGGGCTTGCCTGTTTTGCAGGTGACTACTGTTACAATCAGTTAGTGACGACCACTTGGAGCTTGATCACTTGTTCTCCTTCCTCCTTGATCTTCACTTCAAGTCCTTCTCACCTTCTTCACGTATATGCTACACGATATGATCATGCATATGTATTTAATTGAAAAGCTTTTGCTCATAAGATCTAACAACCATTTTAAAACTGGAACTTTGTTTAAGAATTTAAAATGACACTGGTGCTAGTGGTTTGGGTTGGGCTTAAACACTAAGATCACTTATTAAGTGCTTTTCCCACATAAGTGTTGATCACCTTAAGGGATCACACATGACAGTGGTGATCCATAGCTCTACTGGAGCTGAGAATTTTCATGTGAGTTCCTTGTCACGAGAAAGTCCTATGGACCAAAATCTAGCACATTTCATGGAATGGTTTATTCAGAATAATTCTCTAAGTGTTTAGTCAAAGATGAATTAATTCTGAGGTAACATCCATGTTCATGTCAAACCCAGTGAATCATAATTTCAATTATAGTTTATAGAGTCCACATGAATTTTCCTAGGATTTTTGGAGCTAGGAATTTCCCAGAACTGAATTTACAAATTTTGGAAATTCCCTGAAAATGTTTTTGTATTTATTTGAATACAGGAACTTACAATCTGAATTACCCTGATTAATTCAACTCCAAATGAGCTGAAACTTTTACAGAAGTCTAATAACACCCTAAAGAATATCCTGGCAAAATTTGAGGATTTTTGGATATACCAAACTCCCTCAAAAATTCTTTTTCTGAAAAGCTTTAAAGAATTTTCCAGAATTAAATATGGACTTTCATACAAATTGGGTAGCATAATTGGATAGAGTTTGTCAATCTGAATCTAACCCAATTTGAATCACTAAATTTGGAGGTTCCTAGGAAAAGTTATGCTCTTCTAAAGTTTGGGAAAAAATCTGGGATTTGAATAAATTCGGGGAAAAGTTTAAACCTGACTGTGGGCCACGGGGCACGTGTCACTTACAGAATCAAAGGCACAGGGGCCACACATATTCCTCTGTGCAGTCACACGGGATCCCGCAGCCACAGAGGATCAGGGTTTTAAACTCTCTCTCACTGACAACTGGGCCCGCCGATCCCTTCTTCCACCTCGGGTCAGTTCCCGCGCTCTGGGTGCCCGCGCCGCCGCCCTCGCCGGAGATCGCCGGAACTCGATCTCCCGGCCTCTGCTCGAGCCCTTGCTCGCCGCCAGAGCCTAACCCGCCCTGCTGAGCACGATGGTAGGGTTTCCCCGAGCCGGCAAAACCTCTATGGTAGCTAGCGACGTTGCGGCAGCCCGACACTTCATCGGCGACGTCGGCCGGCAATCCTAGTGCACCAACAGTTCGACCAAATGGTGCTACAGCACCAGTGAACGATGGGGGAGCTCGGCCTAGCCTCAAAAATGTTCGAGAAAGATGGCAAACATGCTTTCACCGTGCGACTGCGGTCTCCCGGTTCGGTCGCCGGTAGAAACCCATGAAATAATAGGTCTATGTGCAGTTTTAGGCTAGAACCGTGAAGAGCAAAGGATCGCCTACTACTTTGGACCCTTCGTGCAAACTGTGATGAACAATTATTGAGAATTGAAGAGGAATTCGGGATTACCGCGCCAGAAGGTCAGATGGAGTACGCCGGAGCAACTTTTCAAAATTCACTCCCGGCGATGCATGGCACGGTCTGATCTTTGGAGGGGAGCAGCAGGGTGCCTTGGCGCGTCCAGAGGCGCTGGTACTTGGCCGTGATACTCACCAGATTGAGCTGTCCACGGACGCCTCCCAATCGATCCTTGTTCGGCCGCCGCACGGCCGTGGTGTACCCGGGGTAGGAGAGCCGATCATCGGTCGGGGACGCGTTGAGGAGGGAGAGGGAGCTGCGCCGGTGCTATCCGGCTACTGACTAGCTGTTGTTCGCGCCTGTTTGAGCCGGCTGTCGAACAAACGACGGCGGCGGCGTTGGTGTTGCTCAGGGCGCGAGGGAAGAAGAAAAGCATCTGTGCTCGGTCTGTGAGCAGAGGGAGAGCACGTTGTGGATGGATGAGGGCGCTGGGGGGGGCTGTATCGGCGCTGGAGTCGGTTGCGGGGGCGGCCGACCAGCTGCGGGCGTGCTGTCCCGAGCAGCAGCTGCTGTCGCTCCCCTAAGGCAGCAAAACAGAGACCCATCTCTTTTGTGTAGATATTTTGGTACCTATGACATGTGGGTCCCATCTCCAACTTATCTCTCCAAAATATCTCCACAATCTGCAAATGATGAAATTCAACTGTGTGGAGTTGAAAATTAAACTGCATTTGAATAATTGGGCAAGTTTCATCCAAATTCAAATATGCATTTGAATTCTTTGTCTTTTAAAGTCCCTTTTGACAAATGGGTTTGCAAACTATTTCCATAAATCATGAAACTTTGCACATCCCCTAATTTGGACTCAAGGAATTCAAATATGAAATCTGATTTTTATTTTGGCTGCTGCAAATGAGATTTTTAGCACAACAGTTTTGAATTCCATTGTGTTTTTCTCATTTGAATTTGTGTTTGAACAAATTGTTCCAAAACTGATTTTTGTTTTTCTCACACATATGGGAACTTCCCATCCTTGTTTTTGACCCCTCTAGGGTTCCAAGTTCTCAGATAAGCATTTGACTTGTGTGAAGCAAAATCCTCATGTGTGTTATCACATGTGGGGAAAAGTTTTAACAAGTCCCAATTTTCATATATATGAAACCAACTTTTTGCAAATAAGTGTTTCTTTGTATTCATAATTTTGGGACCTTTACATTCCTCCCCCCTTAAAAGGAATCTCGTCCCGAGATTCAAAAGAGGAACGAGGTGGGAGGTAATTACAAGGTTTATGACAAAAGCTCC
Source organism: Neostapfia colusana (assembly GCA_030760725.1). Taxonomy (NCBI): domain Eukaryota; kingdom Viridiplantae; phylum Streptophyta; class Magnoliopsida; order Poales; family Poaceae; genus Neostapfia; species Neostapfia colusana. The sequence goes on along the minus strand of JASWHV010000014.1, from coordinate 54,584,850 downwards.
GGATAATTCTTGTGGATGTAATCTTCGGTTTCCCACGTCGCCTCTTCCGGGGTATGATTACTCCACAGGACTTTGTAAAATTTTAAAGTCCGGTTCCTGGTGGTCCGGGTCTTTTCGTCGATAATCTGTACAGGTTGCTCGACATAGGTGAGATCCGGTTTCAACTCGTCGATGTCTTCGGTGCGGATGGCAGCTGTAAACTTGAGACATTTCCGCAGCTGGGACACGTGAAATATGTCGTGAATACCGGCAAGGCTTGCCGGTAGTCCCAGCCGGTAGGCTACGTTCCCGCACTTCTCCGTTATAGCAAACGGACCGATGAATTGGGGAGCAAGTTTCCCCTTGACACCGAACCGATGAATCCCCTTCATCGGAGACACACGAAGATACACGTGCTCTCCGACTTCGAAATGCAGCGGTCGACGTCTCTGGTCCGCGTAGCTCTTTTGACGAGATTGGGCAGCTTTGAGGTTCTCTTGTATTATCCGAACTCTCTCTTCGGCTTCATTGACAAGATCAACCCCGAACGTCACTCGTTCACCGGATTCGCACCAATTCAATGGTGTACGGCACTTCCGGCCATATAGAGCTTCATATGGTGCCATCTTAATGCTCGTCTGATATCCGTTGTTGTACGAGAACTCTGCCAGCGGTAAGTGATCGTCCCAGCTCTTACCGTGGTGGATGGCACATGCTCTTAGCATATCCTCTAGTATTTGATTCACCCTCTCAGTTTGCCCATCGGTTTGAGGGTGATATGCAGAGCTTCTAATCAACTTTGTCCCCAAGGATGCATGTAGCTGCTCCCAGAAACAGGCTACGAATAGCGATCCTCTATCTGACACAATGGTGCGGGGAACTCCATGTAAGCACAAGATCCGTGCTATGTACAGCTCCGCATACTGCTTTGCGTTGTACCTAGTATGCACAGGGATGAAATGTGCTGATTTGGTTAATCGGTCCACGATTACCCAAATCGAATCATGGTTGTGGGAGGTCATCGGCAACCCGACGATGAAATCCATACTCAAGTCTTCCCACTTCCATGCCGGTACTTGCAATGGCTGCAACAGGCCTGACTTCTTCATATGGTCGGCCTTGACTCTTCGACACGTATCACACTCTGAAACGTACTTTGCAACTTCACGTTTCATGCGTGTCCACCAAAACTTCTTCTGGAGGTCTTGGTACATTTTATTACTGCCCGGATGAATGGAAAACTTGGACAAATGAGCTTCATCCAAAATTTTCTTCCGTAGTCCCATATCCCGGGGTACTACAATCCGGTCGTTAAACCACAAAGTACCCTCATCATCCTTCCGGAAGCACTTCATTTCTCCGTTGTCTATCCTCCGCCGTATGTGAGACATACCCTTGTCTTTTCGCTGAGCTTCAATGATCTCCTCTCGGGTGGTAGGAATGAGAGCAAGATTATAGAGAGCTCCATACGGGATGACACGGAGACTTGGTTCTTTATCATCCATTTTAGCAATAGTTAGGTGATGGCTATGCGCCTTACGACTAAGCGCATCGGCGACCACATTCGCCTTTCCTGGATGATAATGAATCTCTAGTTCATAGTCCTTAATGAGCTCTAGCCATCTTCGTTGCCTCATGTTCAATTCTTTTTGAGTGAAGATGTACTTCAAGCTCTTGTGGTCGGTGTAGAGGTGTACAAGATTTCCGAGCAAGTAATGCCTCCACATCTTCAAAGCAAGGACCACGGCAGCTAACTCAAGATCATGAGTTGGATAATGCTGCTCGTGAGTTCTAAGTTGACGAGATCCATAAGCGACCACTCGTCTTTCTTGCATCAGCACGCAGCCAAGACCGATGCCAGATGCATCGCAATAAACGTCGAATGGCTTCGTTGTATCTGGCTGAGCAAGAACTGGGGCTGTTGTGAGATGCTTCACTAAGGTCTTGAAAGCTTGTTCACACACAGCACCCCATACGAATCTGGTATTCTTCTTTAATAATTCCATCATCGGTTTAGCAATCTTGGAGAAACTCGGAATAAACCTCCGGTAGTAACCCGCTAAACCGAGGAAGCTTCGGATTTCATGTACTGACTTTGGTGACTCCCATTTCTGTACTTGGATAATCTTACTCGGATCTACAGCGATGCCCTTCGTTGAAATAATGTGTCCGAGAAAAGGTACTTGATTAATCCAGAATTCACACTTGCTGAATTTTGCATAGAGCTGATGATCTCGCAATCTTTGTAGCACAATATGCAGATGTTCAGCATGTTCTTCCTCTGACTTGGAGTACACCAAGATATCGTCGATGAAGACCACGACGAATTTATCCAACTCCGGCATGAACACTGAATTCATCAGGTACATAAAGTGTGCCGGGGCGTTGGTCAAACCAAAAGACATAACGAGATACTCATACAGCCCGTATCTCGTTGAAAATGCCGTCTTCGGAATATCTTCTGCCCGGATTTTAATCTGATGATATCCGGACCGAAGATCCATCTTCGAGAATACCTTCGCACCCACTAATTGATCGAAGAGCATATCAATGCGAGGTAGTGGATACTTGTTCTTGATGGTAACGGCGTTCAAAGGACGATAATCAACACAAAGCCGTAGTGTTTCGTCCTTCTTTTTGACAAACAACGCTGAACAACCCCAAGGTGACGAACTTGGTCGTATAAATCCCTTGCTTATTAGGTCATTCAGCTGCGTCTTCAATTCTGCCAGTTCATTGGGTGCCATCTTGTACGGCCTTCGTGATATCGGTGTGGTTCCCGGTATAAGTTCGATCTTGAACTCAACGTCTCGCTCGGGCGGCATGCCCGGTAAATCGTCGGGAAACACATCCGGATACTCACGTACCACCGGAATGTCCTCTATCTTGACAGCTTCCGTGTGGTTTACTGTTGCAATCTGTTGCCGTCTGGCGCCCAGAATTAATATATGAAGACCGTGCTGTGGGGAGTTGAGCTCAACGGTCCTGGAGCTGATGTTAAGAACCGCTCCGTGGTAATTCAACCACGACATCCCCAAAATGATGTCGATCTTCAGACCTTCAAGAATAATGAGGGTCGTAGGGTATATTTTACCCCCCAAACAAAGAGGTGCTCGGGAGACAACCTCGCTTGTGGTACTGCTGCTCCCGGGCGAAGATATGAGGTATTGCCTCTTTGTATAAACGGTTTGGAGCTGATGTTGAGCCACAAAAGATTGGCTAATGAAGTTGTGGGTGGCACCGGAATCAAAGAGAACTAAAACCGGTAGCTGACTCAGAGAAAACATCCCTGCTAGAGCGGTTTCCCCTTCCGGAACATCATCAATCACAGTATAGTGAATGTTGCCCCTTATCTGCCCTCCTATCTGCAGATTAAGGTACGGATCGTATTGTTGTAAATATGATGACCCGTAGCTTCGAATTCCCTCCAGACATTGCCTAGCATAATGGCCCTTACGCTCACAAGTAAGACACGGATGCCTCTCCGGTTCTTTGTTGACTTGCGGTGGACTGCTAGGTACATATGGCTGCAGCGATGGAGCACAAACCACCGTCTGATGCTGCGGCAGTGGAGGTGGTGCAAGTTGTAAAACTTGACCAGTAATCAATCTCTGAGGAGTTGATCGTACAGGTGGCCTCCGTCTTTCACCGGTTGGCGTTTGATACACCAAACGGTACTTCTGAGGCACATGACTTGTGCTAGCCTGCTTGATCTTACTCATCTTTCTCTTCTCCGCTTGCCACTCAAGTGTCGGCTTCTCTTGAATGAAAGCCGCATCGACCATGTCGGTGTAACTGCCGTTATTGTGTACGGCCAGCTTTTCCCGTAATATGGCACTCAGGCCATGGAAAAATAGGTCACACCGTGCCTCTTCTTTCGCCACATATTCGGGAGCATATTGGGCCAAAAGATTAAATCTCCTGACATACTCGAGGACACTCATGTCCCCTTGCTTCAAGCCCAAAAATTCCTCCCGCTTTGCCTTGACAATTCCTAGTGGTATGTAACGAGTACGAAAGGCTTCACAAAATTCTCTCCATGTTACTTGATGGGCCTCCGGGATGGTGGCAACATAATCCACCCACCAGTTTCCGGCGGCTCCATGGAGTTGTTGAGCGGCAAACTTTGTCTTCTGGTAATCATCACACTGGAATACTCCAAATTTTGACTCCATGACACGAAGCCATTGATCTGCTTCCACAGGTTCGGTGGCTTCAGTAAAGATAGGCGGTTGAGTCGCCACGAAGTCCAGATAAGCGTTCCGAGGTGGAACGACTTGTTGCGTGTTCTGGAGTACGCCTTGCTGTACCAAAGCTTGGAGTAAGCGTGTGTGTTCTTGTGTTGCTTCTTGGAGTAGCCTAGCATTCTCTTGATTAGACTCGACAACTCGAGTCATAAGATCCATCCATCCCGTGGATGGTGGTTCCGATGGTGGGATAGAAGCATCACCACCTCGACGAGAACTTCAGGCCCTACTCCTAGAGCGATTACGAACCATACTGCAAAATGTAGTTGAGATGAGTTAAGCAAGAACTCAGCAGAAAGGTCCAGAGAGGTTTTGTTGCTGTCCTGGTTCTGGACAGTTTACCTTACTCTGCATTTTCTACCCATTTAGCATGTGATTTAGCTTTGGAGGTCTACAAAGAGGTTGTAGATCACTTGAAAAGCTTTCCATAGCTGTACCTTACACCTTAATTGGGTCAAGCTACTCAGAGTTATGCTCTGTTGAAATCCAGCACAAATTCCTGCCGAAAACAGAGCTCTCTGTTTTTGAAATCTTTGAAGTCTAATCTTCCTCTCATTTGAATCTTAGCTCAAAATAAGAGTTCAGTAACTAATATTTGTTTCAAACTTCCATTTTTATTTGAAAGTTAGTTCATGTGTCATTTCATCAAAGGAAAGGGTTTATTATGTTTAGTACGGCGTCGATGCACCGTAAGAAGCATGTCGGTACTACGTAGCCTCACCAAAAGAAAATCCTAACCGGACTATACCGGTATAACGTATCTTAGGTGGCACTAAAACGGTCACTCGCAAACGTGTACTATTCGTACTACGGTTTCGTGGTTAATCCTGCATAAGTCACACTCAATCATCAGGTCCGGCTGCACACCGAACCCGGTATGCATACATTTCTTACACCCGTCCGTCATCACTCGCACAGGTGTTCTCAAGCCAAACACGCCTTGAGCTACGTGTTCACGTTACTAACCACGTGACGGGGTTTCCCAAATTGCACCACGCACGCCTGGGATAGACGTTGCTCGAGTACCCCAAACGACATGAGGAGTCGTAGAGGATACTAAAGCGGATCGGGTTACCTGCCACCCGTGGGGCTCCACCCTTCAGCTTGTGCGCACTGGTGGACAGCGCTTACGTGCACCCCCCAAGACATAACTCGTCCCGAGATGCACGATTTTCCGACATAACAAGTAAGTTAGGTTGCCACCTTCATATTAAGCTAATAGTAATCCTTATGTGGGCCTAGTACCGTATCCTCACCGTACCTAAATTTTTTTGTCGTAATACCATCCTTATTCCGTGTGCTATTCCCAATGCGGCTCTGATACCAGCTGAGACGGGCGCGGTACCGACTGAGTCAGGGCTCAGCTCTAATACCACGCTGACGCGACCCGCTCAACCGAGACAGGCCACTCGCCCGGGAATCGCATTGGGTGGTGCCGTGTTGTGCGGCACCCAACAGCACACATATGAGGAACAATGTATTACATAAAACAATAGCGGAAGCTTAAAGGTTTTTCTTTGTAAATACTTTACATCAAGTAACTACAGCGGAAGTCTTTATCAACTCACGTCGAATAACTAAGAGCACCCGAGATGAAGTCCAGCCCGCGGACTCCTCTCGCTAGCAACACGAAGACAAGCAGCAGCGGCTCGGTTCTCCGTGTGTTACCTGACTCGGGAGTTCCCGAGTCTCACCGGACAACCTTCTTTCCAGCATCGTTGTTAACCTGCAAAACCACTTATATAGCAAGCGTGAGCACATAGGCTCAGCAAGTCTGACCCGTCTCTCCTAAGCAAGAAACTCTACATGCAAGACGGTTGCAATTGGGTTGGCTAGATTTGCATAAAGGACTCGCCTAAAGTTGATCCTTAACTTTCAGATTTTAAGCCTCATTGTGCAGACCTTGAGCCGAAAAGCATCGCAACTCCACAATCAAACAAGAAACGCTTTGTTGCAATGCTCCTTGCACAAAGTGAAAGTAAACTTTAATGAGCCTATCTCTAATTCAATCATGATTGCAATACAAGTTATAGCACGTCCTCATCAAGTTCAAAAGAATAATTTCAGTTGTTACTACGTCAAGACGCAGTGGGCAAGTATGCTCATATGACCGCGAGCGACGGTGATTCGAATCAGTACACGCCCGGACTACACGACACGTACACCCGTACTCCGAGTTGCCGGCAGCAACCTCGGCTGACGTTGTACGCGGCCACCTTTCCCAAGATCTTCCACATTGGACGCAGTCCAACTGCCCCGAGTACGCAAGTTCCCTCAAGGTGCATACCCGCTGTGGTATGTTCTTGAGCGAGTTACCTCCTGCTACCCTGACGCCGAAAGCCTAAGGCGGTTGGAAAAGTTCCACTATGGATCTCCCAAGGTACATCGGTTTCCTGGGTCCCATATAGCCAGTATGTGCCCGGTACACAACTCAAACTTGTCCAACAGGGCCAAGCACGGACGGGCCTTAACCGACACAGGCAGGGCTATGCACGCACGGCCTGCAACCTGCTGCATCTAAACCTCCCTGCCCGGTCTCCATTTCTTAAGTGTGAACTTTCATCATTCTTTCTAATTCGGACCCGTTCCGAGTAAACCAGCCCTAAACTCGCGAGTAGATTCCAACTACTCGTCTTCTACCGGACCTTTCCTACTAACATTAGCGTAGCCAAATTCCCTCGAGGAGTTGCTATTCTACCTTGTCTCTCATAGGTGTTTCTGGTCATGCAAGTGGAGTTTTCAATATCATCTAGACGTAATGCAATCAACGATGCAAAGCTATGATCTCTACAAATGAAAATGTTTTATAAAATGGTTCAAGTGCAAACCGGGGCTTGCCTGTTTTGCAGGTGACTACTGTTACAATCAGTTAGTGACGACCACTTGGAGCTTGATCACTTGTTCTCCTTCCTCCTTGATCTTCACTTCAAGTCCTTCTCACCTTCTTCACGTATATGCTACACGATATGATCATGCATATGTATTTAATTGAAAAGCTTTTGCTCATAAGATCTAACAACCATTTTAAAACTGGAACTTTGTTTAAGAATTTAAAATGACACTGGTGCTAGTGGTCTGGGTTGGGCTTAAACACTAAGATCACTTATTAAGTGCTTTTCCCACTTAAGTGTTGATCACCTTAAGGGATCACACATGACAGTGGTGATCCAGAGCTCTACTGGAGCTGAGAATTTTCATGTGAGTTCCTTGTCACGAGAAAGTCCTCTGGACCAAAATCTAGCACATTTCATGGAATGGTTTATTCAGAATAATTCTCTAAGTGTTTAGTCAAAGATGAATTAATTCTGAGGTAACATCCATGTTCATGTCAAACCCAGTGAACCATAATTTCAATTATAGTTTATAGAGTCCACATGAATTTTCCTAGGATTTTTGGAGCTAGGAATTTCCCAGAACTGAATTTACAAATTTTGGAAATTCCCTGAAAATGTTTTTGTATTTATTTGAATACAGGAACTTACAATCTGAATTACCCTGATTAATTCAACTCCAAATGAGCTGAAACTTTTACAGGAGACTAATAACACCCTAAAGAATATACTGGCAAAATTTGAGGATTTTTGGATATACCAAACTCCCTCAAAAATTCTTTTGCTGAAAAGCTTTAAAGAATTTTCCAGAATTAAATAAGGATTTTCATACAAATTGGGTAGCATAATTGGATAGAGTTTGTCAATCTGAATCTAACCCAATTTGAATCACTAAATTTGGAGGTTCCTAGCAAAAGTTATGCTCTTCTAAAGTTTGGGGAAAAATCTGGGATTTGAATAAATTCGGGGAAAAGTTTAAACCTGACTGTGGGCCACGGGGCACGTGTCACTTACAGAATCAAAGGCACACGGGGCCACACATATTCCTCTGTGCAGTCACACGGGATCCCGCAGCCACAGAGGATCAGGGTTTTAAACTCTCTCTCACTGACGACTGGGCCCGCCGATCCCTTCTTCCACCTCAGGTCAGTTCCCGCGCTCTGGGTGCCCACGCCGCCGCCCTCGCCGGAGATCGCCGGAACTCGATCTCCCGGCCTCTGCTCGAGCCCTTGCTCGCCGCCAGAGCCTAACCCGCCCTGCTGAGCACGATGGTAGGGTTTCCCCGAGCCGGCAAAACCTCTATGGTAGCTAGCGACGTTGCGGCAGCCCGATACTTCATCGGCGACGTCGGCCGGCCATCCTAGTGCACCAACAGTTCGACCAAATGGTGCTACAGCACCAGTGAACGATGGGGGAGCTCGGCCTAGCCTCAAAAATGTTCGAGAAAGATGGCAAACATGCTTTCACCGTGCGACTGCGGTCTCCCGGTTCGGTCGCCGGTAGAAACCCATGAAATAATAGGTCTATGTGCAGTTTTAGGCTAGAACCGTGAAGAGCAAAGGATCGCCTACTACTTTGGACCCTTCGTGCAAACTGTGATGAACAATTATTGAGAATTGAAGAGGAATTCGGGATTACCGCGCCGGAAGGTCAGATGGAGTATGCCGGAGCAACTTTTCAAAATTCACTCCCGGCGATGCATGGCACGGTCTGATCTTTGGAGGGGAGCAGCAGGGTGCCTTGGCGCGTCCAGAGGCGCTGGTACTTGGCCGTGATACTCACCAGATTGAGCTGTCCACGGACGCCTCCCAATCGATCCTTGTTCGGCCGCCGCACGGCCGTGGTGTACCCGGGGTAGGAGAGCCGATCATCGGTCGGGGACGCGTTGAGGAGGGAGAGGGAGCTGCGCCGGTGCTATCCGGCTACTGACTAGCTGTTGTTCGCGCCTGTTTGAGCCGGCTGTCGAACAAACGACGGCGGCGGCGTTGGTGTTGCTCAGGGCGCGAGGGAAGAAGAAAAGCATCTGTGCTCGGTCTGTGAGCAGAGGGAGAGCACGTTGTGGATGGATGAGGGCGCTGGGGGGGGCTGTATCGGCGCTGGAGTCGGTTGCGGGGGCGGCCGACCAGCTGCGGGCGTGCTGTCCCGAGCAGCAGCTGCTGTCGCTCCCCTGAAGGCAGCAAAACAGAGACCCATCTCTTTTGTGTAGATATTTTGGTACCTATGACATGTGGGTCCCATCTCCCCCTTATCTCTCCAAAATACCTCCACAATCTGCAAATGATGAAATTCAACTGTGTGGAGTTGAAAATTAAACTGCATTTGAATAATTGGGCAAGTTTCATCCAAATTCAAATATGCATTTGAATTCTTTGTCTTTTAAAGTCCCTTTTGACAAATGGGTTTGCAAACTATTTCCATAAATCATGAAACTTTGCACATCCCCTAATTTGGACTCAAGGAATTCAAATATGAAATCTGATTTTTATTTTGGCTGCTGCAAATGAGATTTTTAGCACAACAGTTTTGAATTCCATTGTGTTTTTCTCATTTGAATTTGTGTTTGAACAAATTGTTCCAAAACTGATTTTTGTTTTTCTCACACATATGGGAACTTCCCATCCTTGTTTTTGACCCCTCTAGGGTTCCAAGTTCTCAGATAAGCATTTGACTTGTGTGAAGCAAAATCCTCATGTGTGTTATCACATGTGGGGAAAAGTTTTAACAAGTCCCAATTTTCATACATATGAAACCAACTTTTTGCAAATAAGTGTTTCTTTGTATTCATAATTTTGGGACCTTTACACACTTCCATGCAAATTCAAGTGAACTACCATTTCAAGCATAGTTCAAAGAGTATTCCTGAATTTTCCTAGGATTTTTGGAGCTAAGGAATGTCCAGAACTGAATTTCCAAGTTTTGGAAATTCTCTGAAAATGTTTCTGTATTCATTTGAATACAGAAACTTGAAATCAGAATTACCTATCTAAATCAACTCCAAATGAGCTTAAACTTTTACAGGAGTCTCCAAATATCCTAAAGAATATTCTGGCAAAATTTGGGGAAATTTAGATGAACCAAACTCCCTCTAGAATTCTTTGGCTGAAAAGATTTAAAGAATTTTCTAGAATTTTCTATTGGTTTTCATGCAAATTGGGTTGCATATTCGGATAAATCTTTTCATCCTGAATCCAACCCAATTTGAATCACTAAATTTGGAGCTTCCTAACAAAAGTTATGAGGTTCTAAAGTTTGAACTAAATCTGGAATTCAAATTAAATCGGGGAAATATTTAAACTCTGGCAGTGGCCCCATCCCCACGTGTCAACCGATGGGATCGCGCCACACGGGGCCGCAGATCTTTTCCCGCGCCACCACACTGGATCACACGCTACAGCTGATCCGGATTTTTAATCTTCAGCTGCTGACACGTGGGCCTGGTGGGGGTCTTCTTCTTCTTCCTCCCGCTCCCGCGCCTCCCCCTCGCCGGCGCTCCACTGGAGCTCGCCGGACCCGGCTTCCTGGCCGTCCCTCGGCCGTAGACTCGCCGCCTGTGGGGTTTTCAGGGTCGGGGAACATGTCTACGGGGTTGGCTCGGGTTGCTAGTGCCGGAAGTATGCCGGCGACGAGCCGCGGCCTTCGGTGACGATCGGCGCTGTCGCCCGGCCCTTGTAGCCCGCTAACAGCTCAACCGAACCGCCCAAAAGCACCAGCAGAGGATGGGTTAGCTCGGTATAGCCTCAACGTGGCTCGGAAATGGCGGCAAGTGGAGGTTCACCGTGCACCCGAGAGTCCCCGCCATGATCGCCGCTCGGAAACTTCAAAATGGTCTGCTAATGTGGAGTTTCAAGCCAGGATTTGGGAGGGGATCGGGTCGTCCTCGAGTCTAGGTCCTTTGAGCACAGTTTAGTGACCTAAAGATGAGAAGGGAGTGGAAATTTGGAGAATTCATACCGGAACGTCGTTCTGTGGCCGCCGGCGAAGTTTCTCCGAATTCTCTCTCGGTAGTTCACGGCTTGCCTTGTGGTTTGGGTGGAAGCAGCAGTGACCAGCAGCGCCCCGATGGCCGTCCTTGCTTGGGCATGACAATCCACGGAGCGAGCTGTCCGCGTGAACGACAAGCCGCGGTGGAGTTGGGTCGCCGTGAAAACGAGCCATGCTAGGGCGAGGGAGGCCGGAACCCAGCTGTTTTCGTGCCGAGGACGTGAGAGGAGCTCCCTCAGGACCATTTTGCGGCTCAGTGGAGTGGGTGCGTGGGGTTCGGTTGGTTCCCGGGGATCGACCGATTAGAGGCGGCAATTTTCCGGTCGGTTGCTCGCGAGGAGGTAAGGACACGGGAGTAGCTCGGTGTCACGAGGGGAATGATCACGCAGAGGGGCAGCAGGGCCACGAGTAGCTCTCCAGCTGCTCAAGCAGCTGGGAGCTGGCGGCAAATCTCCCCCTCGGTGGCGCCTCATGCGGGCTCGCTCCGGGCTCGGTCTGAACAGGGGAAGAGGCTTTCTTCGGGTGTAAGTCTCCTCCCAATGACATGTGGGGTCCACCCTCTTTCTTATCCCCAAAACTTTCACAAATATCTCCAAATCTTGGCACATGGCACATTCATCTATGAAGAGCTCAAACTCAAGGCCAATTGGAAATTTGGAAATTTTTACTTCAGTTTCAAATTCGAATTCAAATTTCAATGACAATTCACAAGTATCTTTGATACACATATCAAAGCACCTCCAAATTTTCTCAAAATTTGCCTTCTCCATAATTTGAACCTGGAGAATTTGAATATGCCCTCTGATCTTTGAGTTGGCCACTGCAAATACAAATTTTCAAACAACAGTTTGAATTTCCTCTTTGGAAATGGTCTTCTTCTCTTTGAAGTAAACCATTTAATTCAAACTGAAATTTAAGTCCTCTTTGGTCATGACTCATCTGAATTTGGGTGAAACACTTTGGTTTTCTCCTAGTCCATGCTTGATCAATCTTGGTCCCAAGCTGAACCTTACAAGTTCAGTTTTTTTTGGACCATGCCCCTCAAATTTGAATTTGAGGGTGATCTCAAGCAATGCTTTGAACAAATGGTATATGAGCTTAACATCCCTCCCATTTTGGAACTTAAGCTCTTCAATACCTGAGGACTGCAATGGTCATCTCACATATATGCTTTTGGACCATCTGAACATGAATGCTTTGCAAGGGTTCAAAAATGGGGTTTAACTTCCCTCCCCTCTACTCATAGGAAATGTGCATATGAGTTAGGTGTTTGGGAGTGAAATTCTTTCCCGGGTTAACCTGTGTTCAACAAGAGTTAAAGAAGATTTTAGCTCTTTCCACATGCCCATGTTTGAGTTTATCATTTTATGTGACATAACTCAAATCATTCCCTTGTCTAACAGGTTTGAATTCAGCATGAACTCAACATGATCATAGTCCATTCCCTTTTTGCTCACCCTCAAATCAGAAAGTTGCCAACACATTCTCCTCAATTCAAATGTATGAGGCTTCATGTGTATATGTAGGATCGAAGAGCACATGAAAAGCTACCAGAGGGGGGTGAATGGTAGATTAAAACTTTTCGCAGCGGAAACAACAAAAACCCCTCAGCAAAAAATCAATCGGTTAAAGAAACCGTGTGTGCAAGTGTTTTCAAACGTGTTCAACCGTGAAAAATCAATTACAGAGGTATAGAATCAAGTCACGGATCTAATACAACAAGAATCACTTGAAAACACGAAGTAAAACTTGAGATACGATCAAAACATTAAACGAAGATCAATCTGTTCTACCCGATATAAAACAGATCTGCAATGCTGCAAAGAAACTCGTGTATCTCAAAAACTACAGATCCGAAGCTTGTGAAAATTTCACAGATGATAGATAATTGAGTTGTGAAGACAACCCATAAATAATCACGTCAATCGGATCTGTAAAACTCGAGTTATGAATGAAACACCGAAGCAACGTCGGCCTGTCCAGAAACTCGGCGAGAAAGACTTGACGAAAAACAAGTCGGACGAACAAGGCACAAAAGCTCCTCGAAACTATGAACTTTATTCAATAGAAACACAAGAGGAACAGCCCAAAGTTCTCTACAGACAAGAGCTCTGGCCTCCGTTGCTTTTATAGCCAGCCCTCAGGCTAAACAATCCAACCTAGGACTCCTACTCCTAATTGGAGTCGTATCATATCTTACCATAACTGCTCAGAACTCTCCTATTCGCAGATAGAAGCAATTGTGAGACTTCCAAACACCTTAGGAACGTCCTAAACATTCCTAAAACAACTCAACTTCATGCCTAGCATGAAATCCTATCATAACCAACTCAAATCTTCCATATTTGAGCCATATCCGGCTCAGCCTCAGCCTGAGTATGCAATCCAGCCGGTTGGACCTTTCCGACCAATTCTTTACGTCCACTTCTCTTCATCACGCCTTGGAACAATGTTGCCACGTCCATGCACTCCTTGCACACGTGCAAACACCTTCTAACGACGTACACGCAACCTTCATATGCACTGCCCTTGATCCAAACATGTTGCGCGACCTCCTGATCAACTCAACCACAGCTCCTCCCGAACATGGTTGTTGGAACCTCATCTCCTCCCTGAGACTAGTCCAAGGATCCCGTCACCAGCCATGTCTTTAACTCAAGCAACACCTGCACATGAATAAACAATCAATTCTTCTGAGCACAAGTCCTCGACTTGACTCACGTTAGTTCGAAAACCACAACACTTTACATGAGCACGTCACATAAGCATGTTGCAAACCATATCAAATGATAACAGCCATAACCACCAAAACATACCAAAAACTTAGCAAATTAATACTAATCAAACCTTCCCATAAAGCAAGTTTGAAACATTGCGAGTTAGAAGCAAAAACAAGACGCTGCAGTTCTACGAGTTGAACTTCACGGGAGCTCCCTAAAAACAAGCTCCGGACCTCACAGAAGCTCTCCGGACCTTGCAGGAGCTCTCTGGACCTTGCATCGGACCTTGCCAACACTTGGCGGACCTAAAAAAGAACTTGTCGGACCTTGCCACAGAAGAATGTTTTGGAAATATTCAAAACTTTGAATGTTAATGCTAACTCTTATCCTAATTGCCAATGTATTCAGCACAGATAGGTCTCACAATCTCCCCCTTGATGAATGCATTGGCAACACCAATTAAAATCCGAACATTGGCTTATGAAAAGTTTTGAAAAGCTTTGAAAACTCATTTTCCCCCCCTTTATTAATTTCTCACCATTTTTTAAAATCAGAGAAGTAAGAAAGTGTATAACATATGCAAAGTGTAAAAAAATCTCTCCTTATACATATTTCTCCCCCTTTGACAATGTATTCAGCAAGGTTCAAAAGAGAAATTTTTAAATGTTATGAGCATATCATAACATATACATACAAAACAAAGCTCATCCAAGTCATACTATCAGGTTACTTACACTATCACATCAATGAGATACATAAAGTAGTGTAAGCCATGCTAAAGATCAAATGTATTTTTCAGTTTAAGCAAGTCATGATCTCCCTTACTCAACTATTTCAAAACCTGAAAACATGACACTTGTTGCTGCATTTTTATTATTCATAATCATTTAAGGCACAAAGTTGATCATATGATATTTGCAAGAGATTTTATGCCGCATCAGCCTTATTCTAACCAACCAAGCCAAGCCTATGTCATTTGACAATCAGAAGCTTAAGGACATGGTTTTAGTCATACACAATTCCTTCCAAGTTCATATCTTAGTGCAATGATAAGAAATCTCAAAAGAAGAAGTGCGATGCATGCATATTCTCTTGATATTTTCTCAATTTTTATTTGAAAACTCAACATGTGAGCTGATCACTTGATTATTTTTTTATGATTAAAAGCACTTGTGAGCACCCAACAAGTTCAAAACAGCAAGAAAGTTCGATCATGACCAGATTTAGTGTAAGTAATTATTCCAATTACTAGTCATGGCAAAAACTACAAAATGTATAACATGAGTAATGTAGTAAGAACTTTCAGCCTGTAAAAGGAATCACAAAGTCATATATGTATGAAATACTATGCTCATATTATTTTAGTTTCAGATTCACACATAGACTTTCAAAGTTTCAAAAACTCCTCCTCAATTTAAGCCATGAGGATGCATAACCCCTATTTCACTACGAATGAAACAAAAACGAGTGAAATCCAAAGGTTTTGTAAAAATATCAGCCAATTGTTGTTCGGTATCGACATGGTGAAGCACAATGTTTCCTTTTTCAACATTATCAAGAAGAAAGTGATACCTAATGTCAATGTGCTTAGTTCTAGAGTGTTTCACGGGATTTTTAGCAATACAAATTGCACTAGTGTTATCACAAAACAGTGGAACACTATCTAAATCAACCCCATAGTCCTTAAGTGTTTGAACAATCCAAAGAATTTGTGAGCAAGCGCTAGCCGCAGCTACATATTCAGATTCGGCCATGGATTGTGCAACTGAACTTTGTTTTCTAGAGGACCAAGCAACAAGTGAATTACCAAGAAAATGACAAGCACCTGAAGTACTTTTACTATCAATCCTACAACTCCCAAAATCAGCATCCAAAAAAGCTTTCAAAGAAACGGTTGAGGAAGAAGGAAGAAAAATGCCAAATTCTTGAGTTCCATGTAGGTACCTGAGAATCCTTTTGATGGCTTGGCGATGTGAAGCACGTGGAGAAGCTTGAAAACGTGCACAAAGACATGCGCTGAATTGTATGTCCGGTCTTGACGCCGTGAGATACAAAAGTGATCCAATCATACTTCTGTATTCTTTTTTATCGACCGGGTCACCATCTTCGTCAAGTTCAAGTGTTGTTGCTGTTCCCATTGGTGTCCGAAGAGGCTTGCATTTGTCCATGTTGAAGCACTTAAGAAGGTCCTTTGTATACTTAGTTTGATGCACAAAAGTTTCTTCTTTTGTTTGCTTGATTTGCAGCCCCAAAATGTATGTGAGTTCTCCCATCATACTCATCTCAAATTCTGAACTCATCATAGCTGAAAACTTGGATACGAGATCATGAGAAGCACAACCAAAGATAATATCATCCACATACACTTGAACGAATAATGAGTCATTGCCATGCTTAAGTACAAAAAGAGTTTTATCAACCTTGCCCATGGTAAACCCCTTTTCAAGTAAGAATGTCTTTAACCTATCATACCATGCTCTAGGGGCTTGTTTTAGACCGTACAAGGCTTTGGACAGTTTGTAAACATGATTAGGAAAATTTGGATTTTCAAAACCCGGTGGCTGCTTAACATAAACCTCCTCCTCTATGTAGCCATTAAGAAAAGCACTTTTAACATCCATTTGATATAACTTGAAACCTTTAGATGCAGCAAATGCTAATAAAATTCTTATAGCTTCTAATCTAGCAACAGGAGCAGATGTTTCATCAAAATCTAGACCTTCAATTTGAGTGAAACCTTGAGCAACCAACCTAGCTTTATTCCTAACCAGAACCCCATCCTCACTTTGCTTATTTTTAAATACCCATTTAGTTCCAATTAATGTGTGACCTTGAGGTGGAGGTACAAGTTTCCAAATATTATTTCTTTCAAAATTTTCTAACTCTTCTTGCATGGCTTTAATCCAAGATTCATTAGTGAGTGCATGTGATATATCCTTGGGTTCAAAAGAAGCAACAAAAGCAGAATGAGCATGAGAGTTTGGATCGCAAAACCTGGACCGAGTGACTCGTTCATGTAAGATTCCAATGATTTGTTGTGGAGGATGACTTTTGAGTACTCGGAGGGGAGTAGACACTTCACAAGCACCTTCTTCTTCATGTTCGGACCTTTGATTAGGAGAGCTTGTTGATTGAGGAAGGTCCGAACCAGCAGTAGTGACTGTTGGTGCTGGTTGTGGTGCAAAATCAGCAGCTTGATCGTTATTTACTTCCGAGTTTTCGGGCAGCAGCACCACTTCTTCATCTTCTTCAATAAAAATACTCTCCCCCTGTGGATATGGATCCGGACCTGCAATATCGGAGCTAGTACTTGGGCTACCTTCATCAAAAGAAACCTCGCAAGTCTCCACAATTTTGTTAGTGTCAAGTAAAAGCACACGGTAGCCTCTAGTATGAGATGGATAACCAAGAAACATGCCATCAACAGATCTAGCTTCAAATTTATCAAGATTACCATGTTTCTTGACAAAGCATTTGCAACCAAAAACCCTAAAGTGTGTAACACTAGGCCTATGTCCAAACCGGAGCTCATATGGGTTTTTCCAAGCTTAGCACGCAAGAAAACATGATTTGAGACATAACAAGTGGTTGCAATTGCATCAGCCCAAAATTTCCTAGGAGTTTGATATTCATCAAGCATAGTCCTAGCCATCTCAACTAAGGTCCTGTTCTTTCTTTCTACGACACCATTTTGTTGTGGTACATAGGGTGAAGAGTATTGATGATCTATTCCATTTTCAGCACAAAAGTGATCAAAGGATTGGTTTTTAAATTCAGTTCCGTTATCACTTCTAGTTGCTTTTAATGATCCTGGGTGATCAATAGATAATCTAAGAAATAAAGTTCTAAAATGACTAAAAGCTTCATTCTTAGATGCCATAAAATAAACCCAAGAATATCTAGAATAATCATCAACAATCACAAGCACATACCATTTACCTACGAAGGATTGAACACGTGCCGGACCTACTGTGTCAAGATGTAAAAGTTGTCCCAGTTTAGCTGTCATGGTCATTGTGAGAGGAGCATGTGAACCTGCAACAAACTTAGCATGTCTACAAGAAGAGCACACAATATCATTGTCCTTTTTAAGCTTCGGCAGCCCACGTATGCGATCGAGAGCACTAACACGAGTGAGATGATCAAAGCCTATGTGACCAAGTCTACGATGCCAAAAATATAGATCCTTTGTATCATTAGCAACTAGACACCGATGCTTAGAAGTTGACAAATCAAAATCAGCTTTAAAAACTCTTCCAAACCTAGACATGTTAAACAAAAGCTCACCTTTTGAATCTACAACCTTGCAGCAATTTTTAGCAAAGCTAACCTCTAGATTTTTATCTAGCAATTGTGAAACCGAAAGCAAGTTGTATTTCAAATTTTTAACAAGTGCCACATCTTTCAAAGTGTAGAGATTGTTTACTCTAACCGAACCTTTAGCAATTATGGGAGTAGAAGAGTTATCGACGAAAGTAACATTTTCTACACGTGACACAAAAGAGAGAGAGGAGAACCATTCTTTGTTACCGGTCATGTGGCGTGAGCAACCTGAATCCACAATCCAAATGTTCTCCTTCCTCAAACGTGAAACCTACACAGCAGCACAATACGTCGATGACTCAATACTGGGGTTAGTTAAAAGACTTTTAGGAATCCAGTACTGAGTCACACGACGTCCAGCAGGAATAACACGCGAAAGCTGAGATGGTACAGCTGGTTTATGAGCCAAACATCGAAAATTTTTGTTCCCAACTACTGACTTAGAAGATGTGTTATATGTAGCACAAAAAACTGTAGGTCCGGGAGCAAGTTTTTGACTCATTACAGCAGGTTGCAAGCTCCGAACATTCGGTCTAGCAGATTTTGCTTGGTTGTTATGTGATCTAGCAAGTATTCTTTGTTTCTTATCGTGTTTAGCTAGTCTATAACAAAAATCCATGACATGACCATCTCTACCACAGTAGGTACAATGAAAAATAACCTTATTATCATGTCTAGATGAGCAAGCAACACGTTTATTAGAACCCGAATGGGACAGTACTCCTGCAGATTTGAAAATCACCTCTTTTTGTCTAGGAGCTGTTTGAATCAAACCGCTTCCTAATGACTTTACAACTTTAGGTGGGTGTGCCTTAGCATGAGCATGAGAATTAAAACCTAAACCAGTTTTATCATTACAAGACTTGGAAGAATTCAGCAGCAAGTTTAGCTTTTTATTTGCATTAGAAAACCGATCTAGTGTCCTATGCATGTCATCAAGTTTATTGGACAGATCAAAGCAGTTTTCACATGAAGTTTTTCTTTTTAGTTTGCAATTTGAACAATATTTAACTTCATGCACAGGTAAAGCATTGTTCAAAATAGAAATCTCATTCATAGCATCATTTAGTTTCTTATTCAGATCATCACATGAAGAACAATGCAAATCAATTGTAGAACAACAAGCATCTTTCAAATTTTTATCATTAAGTGCAGCAAGCTCTTTGTTCTTTTCAATTTCAAGTTCAAGTTTATCAAGTGTAGATGCGTGTGCACTTCTTAAAGAGGATAATTGTTCAGAAATCAAATCACATGAGGAACAAGAATCATCACTAGGAATCAAAGTTTTTAAATTATTAATTTAAGATTCTAGTGATTCAATTTTAACAGCATTGTTCCTAAGTTTTTTATCCTTTTTCTTTAATATAACAGTGGCACGAGAAATAGCATCACACATTCTTCGCAAGTGGGACATACCTCTTCATCGTCGCTGTTGTGTTCTGCCTCCTCGGAGCTTGAACTTGACTTGCTCGCCATGCAGCAGATATTTGCCATAGCTTCTTCATCTTCATCACTACCGGTGTCCACATCACTTTAGCTGAAATCTTGAAGTGCAGAGATCATACTATGCACTATGTTGCGCATTGATAAATCTTTCTTCTTCTTATTCTTTGCAAACGATTTCTTCGGCCTTGTTTGCTTTTCTTCACGTGAAGTCGGACCTGAAAGGTTAGGGCACTCCGTACGAAAATGTCCTATCTTACCACATTCAAAACATCGTTGAGGTCCGGAGCTTCCTCTCCTTCTAGTTCTCACATTTTGCAATGCTTTTGAGAACCGAGTAGAGATGAGTGCAAGCTCCTCCTCTGGAAACTCTTCAATCTGTTCAAGGGTTAGAGAGGACAGCAAAGAGAGTGCACCACTAGATGATGATTGACTAGAACTAGACATGTCACGTTGCGAAACAAATGCAATCGACTTGTTGGGGTTTTTACGTGAGATGATGTCAATTTCATGAGTTTTCAATTTAGAATAAAGCACGTCTAAAGTAAGAGAACTCATGACAATAGATTCACGAATAGATGTAACTTTCATCTCCCAAATTGACATATCTAATGCTCCTAACAATTGTCTAGCATTTTCAGCATCTGAAAGTTAACATTGACACTACGCAAGTTGCTGAGAATTTTATTAAAGCAAGCAAAAAGGTCGTCAATTGACTTACCGGGTTGCATCTCAAAACGCATGTATTCTTTCTTGAACATATCTTGCCTTACCTCCTTGATCGTATTGGATCCTTCATGGTAGTTACAAAGAGCTTGCCAAACATCATATGCTGATCGGAGGTGTGCAACACGGTCGAAGTCGCTTTGAGTCAATCCTTGGATGATCAAGTTGCGAGCCCTGTTGTTGTTGTCAACATCTCTCATGTTCGCAGCCGTAACTTGATCGTTGGGTGGTACATCGAAGTTCCGGTAGACCTTTTCCCATATGGCTAAGCCTTGCGCCTGTATGTAGGTCTCCATCCGCGCCTTCCAAACCTGAAAATCGATGCCATTGAACACACAAGGTTTTGCGGAGTACTTCTCCATGATGGTTAGTCAAAACACGTGCAAATCACAAAGATTAGAGAACCTTGGCTCTGGTACCAATTGTAGGATCGAAGAGAACGTGAAAAGCTACCAGAGGGGGGGTGAATGGTAGATTAAAACTTTTCGCAGCGGAAACAACAAAAACCCCTCAGCAAAACATTAATCGGTTAAAGAAACCGTGTGTGCAAGTGTTTTCAAACGTGTTCAACCGTGACACATCAAGTAGAGAGGTAGAGAATCAAGTCACGGATCTAATGCAACAAGAATCACTTGAAAACACGAAGTAAAACTTGAGATACGATCATAACATTAAACGAAGATCAATCTGTTCTACCCGATATAAAACAGATCTGCAATGCTGCAAAGAAACTCGTGTATTTAAAAAACTACAGATCTGAAGCTCGTAAAAATTTCACAGATGATAGACAATTGAGTTGTGAAGACAACCCAAAAAGAATCACGTCAATCGGATCTGTAAAACTCGTTTTATGCACGAAACACCGAAGCAACGTCGGTCTGTCCAGAAACTCGGCGAGAAAGACTTGATGAAAAACAAGTCGGACGAACAAGGCACAAAAGCTCCTCGAAACTATGAACTTTATTCAATAGAAACACAATAGGAACAGCCCAAAGTTCTCTACACACGAGAGCTCTGGCCTCCCTTGCTTTTATAGCCAGCCCTCAGGCTAAACAATCCAATCTAGGACTCCTACTCCTAATTGGACTCGTATCCTAACTTACCATAACTGCTCAGGACTCTCCTATTCGCAGATAGAAGCAATCGTGAGACTTCCAAACACCTTAGGAACGTCCTAAACATTCCTAAAACAACATAACTTCGTGCCTAGCATGAAATCCTATCATAACCAACTCAAATCTTCCATATTTGAGCCATATCCGACTCAGCCTCAGCCTGAGTACGCAATCCAGCCGGTTGGACCTTTCCGACCAATTCTTTACGTCCACTTCTATTCATCACGCCTTGGAATAATGTTGCCACGTCCATGCACTCCTTGCACACGTGCAAACACCTTCCAACGACATACACACAACCTTCATATCCACTGCCCTTGATCCAAACATGCTGCACGACCTCCCGATCAACTCAACCACAGCTCCTCCCGAACTTGGTTGTTGGAACCTCATCTCCTCCCTGAGACTAGTCCAAGGATCCCGTCACCAGCCATGTCTTGAACTCAAACAACACCTGCACATGAATAAACAACCAATTCTTCCGAGCACAAGTCCTCGACTTGACTCACGTTAGTTTGAAAACCACAACACCTTACATGAGCACGTCACATAAGCATGTTGCAAACCATATCAAATGATAACAGCCATAACCACCAAAACACACCAAAAACATAGCAAATTAATACTAAGCAAACCTTCCCATAAAGCAAGTTTGAAACATTGCGAGTTAAAAGCAAAAACAAGACGCTGCAGTTCTACGAGTTGAACATCACGGGAGCTCCCTAAAAACAAGCTCCGGACCTCACAGAAGCTCTCCGGACCTTGCAGGATCTCTCCGGACCTTGCGTCGGACCTTGCCAACACTTGGCGGACCTAATAAAGAACTTGTCGGACCTTGCCACAGAAGAATATTTTGGCAATATTCAAAACTTTGAATGTTAATGCTAACTTTTATCCTAATTGCCAATGTATTCAGCACACATAGGTCTCACGGTATACAAAAGTTGGGCAGGAATTTGAGCTGAGCTTTTGAGACTAAAGACCTTATTTTTGTTCTTTCTCATACACATGTCTGACTACTCATGAGTTTAACTCCACCTTGGTCCAACCCATTCAAATGAATGCTTGAACCCGTGTTGTTGAACCCCACGTAGACCATCTCATGTAAGAAAGTTTTTGTATGTCCCATTTTTCATGAACAGAAACACAATGACGTTCGATTATCCGTTCCTTTGCATTCACGTTTTTGGTACTTTTACAGTACTCATGCCATCAAGGTATACCTTCTTTTCCAGAAGCCCACCTGCAAGGACTCCGGGGTTAAGCGTGCTTGGCCTGGAGGAATTTGGCGAGGGGTGACCGACCGGGAAGTTTTCCCGGGTGCTGCACGAGTGAGGACAAAGTGCGCAGAAAAGACGAGTGGTGGTATGTGGGACTAGTCTATGATCCTAGAGAGCCATCAGAAATGGTATCAGAGCCGACCCTCGCAGTTTCACGGGTTTGTGGGTTAGTGAGAAGGATACGGTAGCGTACGAGTCAGGGACGTGGGTACGTACGTATGACGCGTGGGTCCTCTGTGTGGGACACGGTATGGTACGTATGCTACTACCCGGACATACGGTATGCGTATGCCAGTACTGAACGTACGAACGTGGCTAAAAGGGGACGTTCCTTTCTTGGCGTTGACCGACGAGGAAGGCGGTCATCTAAGGGGGGTGGATTGTGTGATATCCTGACTCCCGGCTTAATAGGATTGTTATAGTACTCATGCCATCAAGGTATACCTTCTTTTCTGGGAGCCCACCTGCAAAGGACTCCGGGGTTAAGCGTGCTTGGCCCGGAGGAATTTGGGGAGGGGTGACCGACCGGGAAGTTTTCCCGGGTGCGCACGAGTGAGAACAAAGTGCGCAGAAAAGACGAGGGGTGGTATGTGGGGCCAGTCTATGATCCTAGAGAGCCATCAGAGTTATATTCTGAATTCAGTTTGTGGATTACATGTGTATGTTTGATGAACATCCTAGGCACACATATGCATTAACTTGGTTCTGTTTTCGAAACCGGGTGTCACATCATATCAGCAAACTTTTAACATTTATGTAACCTGTTCTTTCTACGTCACGGTACAGTGAACAAGTGGTACTCACTGACCTCGAGGGATGGCGATTATAATCGATTTACACCTGCAGGGTTACCCGAATAACCCGTCACGTACGCTCGTACTCGATGTTTCCTACAGCGACCATCACGGACGTTGTACGCAACCACCTTTCATCCGTCAGCCAAATGTTGAACCGGTCCTATTGTCCCGAGCAAGAGGTCTCTGTGTGCGCATCCGCAGTGCCGCCAGCCGATTTACACCTCAATCTGTCATCCTACCCTCTGGACGACAAGCAATGCCTCAACACGCAGCTACCCGAATTACATCGGTTTCCCGGTTCCCATATATCCGGTAGGTCTTCGGTACTGTTGTAGATTGTTCAACAGGTCCGCACACGGCTTGGTCCTCAATCGATACAAGCGGAGCTATGGCACTCAGGCCCCAACTTCCTGCTTCCCTTACTCTCCGCTCGGTCTCATTTTTCTCTCCATGTTTTTCATTCGCTACCTTTACCCGAGTAGTGTACCTCTGGCCTATTCTCGCGAGCAGTTCTAACTACTCGACTTGTACTGAATCCTACACTATCCTATCATTGCAGTAGCTAATCGAGGTTTACAAACCTAGGCCCAACCAAGGGTTTTCTTGGCTATGCATTTAAGTTTTCCAAAAAGACTCTAATGCAAAATTTAAGTGGGTGCTCAAAGTAAGTTCTCAAAACAGTAAAATTTATAAAAAGGCTAATGCAAACCGAAGCTTGCCTTGCTACTGTTGGTTGTAGGCTATCTGTTCCTCTGGATTGATGAAGTCTAAGACTTCGGGCTCCTCCTCAACCTTAGCGATTACATGAGACAAATACATATATGTATCACTTTGAATGCATTTGAATTGAAGTTGAATTTGTGAAGACTATAAGTTATACTAGACAGGTCCAATGACTCTGAAATTTTTACCTTTGTTTGGATGCAACCTAAACAGAGACTTGGCCAAGTTTCATTTGCAGCAAAGCTCATTTGAGCTCTCCATAAATAATTGTGTACTTGACCGTAATTGGAGCTCTTAGGGTGTTCTAGGGATTTTCATGGAGTAAGCTATGACTTTCTGAAAACTAGATTTTCAGAGTGTTCTAATGGAGTTGGTTTCACCTAATTTGAAGGTTCCTAGCTAAAGATATGAGCTAAACCATTTCAGGGAAATTCTTAAAATGTTTCTGGACATTTTCTCTGGAACAGTTTTATTAATCACACTATTAAGTGGATCAAATAAGCTCAAATGGATCTGAAAGTTTTATGGTAGTTCAGGGATGTTCTTGTGAACATCCTGGCAAAATTTTAGAATTTTTCTCCAAAGGGTTCTCCAGTTAAAATTCTAAATAGTTTAAATTTTGACGAATTAATTCTGGAGAAATAAATTTTTTCATAAAGTGAAACTTGACTTGTTGGAAATCACTCAGAGATTGGAATTCAACAAAATTTGATTCACTCGATTTGGAGTTTCCTAGCCAAAGTTATGTTGGTTTGAAGTCTGAACTAAATCTAAAAAACGGGGAAAAGTTTAAATCGCTGCGCGTGGGAACGAGGCTACGTGTCAGTTTCTCAGCGGCTGACACACGGGGCTACGGATTATTTTGCGCTCAGCCACATCAAATCCGGTGCCACAGCTGATCCCCGGTTTAAATATCTGGTCGCTGACACGTGGGACCGGGGCTTCGTCTACCTCCCAACCTCCCACGCTCGGCCGCCACCCCCCTGGCCGAGGTGCTCGCCGGAGAGGCCTTTCCGTGTGCCAAACTCCATGATTTTTGCCGCCTCTGCCTAATCCCACATGGGGATGCACGGTGCTGGACTTAGCTCGACATGACATCCACCAGAACATGGTCGGCGACGAGCGGCGGCTTCGAAAGAACTTCGGCCGTGTCGGACGGACTTCCTAGCACACCAAAAAATCGATCTAACGGTCGTAGAGCATCAGTGCACCCTAGGGAAGATTTTCATGGGCTCAAGGCAGCTCGGAAAGGGTCCTAAGTTAGCTCACACTGTGCGCCCAATGGCTTCCGCCATTAGCGCCGGTAGCTAAACTAGAAATGGGCGATCTACCAAGGTTTTCTTGCTAAGACTGCGAAGGAAAGTAGCTCGCTACCAAGTCTAGCTCGTGTAGGTGCAGTTTGAGGATCTCTAAACGAGTATAGCACGAGAATTTGGCGAGTCCGCACCCGAAGATCGGTCTGTGCCAAAAAAAAGGGAAAAATGAAATTCATCGGCGGTGATCGACCACTCGAGCTGTGGTTCGGGGGTGAGCAACACGAGACCCTAACACGTCCCGTGATGCCTTAGCTTGGGCATGACACTTTCCCGTTTAGGCTGTCCACAGGAGCCCGAGGTGCGGAAGAACTTAGGTCACCGGAAAAACATTCGGTATGGGGCGAGAGCAACCAAACTCGGCTGGTTCCTATGATGGGAAGGAAGGATGAGAGTCTCTAGTACCGTTTTGCAGCTTGGAGGGAGTGGGGAAGCTGTGGTTGACGGTTCTCCGATCAAATCCGAGAGAGCGGCGGCGAGGCAAAGTTTTCTTGCGCGAGGGAGCGAAGATTTGAGTGTTTCTGCCTCTGGCCGGGTCGGCTTCGGGGATAAGAGGGAGGAGACGTTGGCTGAGTACGGTGCAGGCTGAGCAGGAGCTGGCAGCGGCGTCCAGCTCGGTGGCGATCGCAGCTGCAGCCCGAGAACCCACGCCTGGCAGTCTTCAGTCGGTTGAATGGCTAGTGAGGCTGACAGGTGGGCCCCACTTCCATTTTAACCTTTGAAATTAACTTTGTCCCACTGCTCTAAATAGTAGTTCCACTAATACCCTCTGAAATTTTAATTATCTACCAAATGCCCAATTGAACTGGATAGAATTCAAATTGTGAAGTGTTTGAATATATTTACAGCAAATATGCAGTTTGAAATTCAAACTGAATTTGCCAAAATTGGCTCATGTCAAGATCAATTCCAAATGGAGTGAAAATTGGTGAGTGAGCTCACAAAAATGTGCTGAGTGTTCCGAGTCATGCATTTCTTTCTTTAATTATTACCTTGAAAAAAAAAACAATAGCGATAGGAGAAGCGCATGCAATTGCAGAAATTGCAGAATAAAGATAAGCGCATCCAGTGTCAATAAGAGTTGTTTAGGTGAGAAGTTTTAGAGCAACCGATGCCTACCATCCGGCGATGTCCCTAGGTGGAGCTGGCTTACCACATTCCGATTCGTTTGCATCAATAGAGAACTTTTTCCTCTGTATGAATCAATATTATTCCAATATCTTCCCGAAACTTCCCAAGAAAAATCCTGAATTGGATCCAAAATTGATGGGTTAATGTGAGCTTATCCATGCGGTTAGGCACTCTTCAAATAGGAATCCATTTTCTAACTGGCTTTCATGCTTTGGTGAGTCGTCCGAGACCGTGAATATGCATCCCGCTTTTGAGGTCATGGGATGAAAGGGGTTTGAATTTTAATTTGAGTTCAAACTAGCCTCTTTCTTATTATACCCAAAAATATCTCAAAAAGGTTTTGGATTTGGGTGAAATTTGGCATAAGCATTCCTAGCAAGGTGTAGGAGTTTTTAATATTCTCAGCCCCTATATGATGCATGTGGGAAATACCACTTTTGCATTTTGTGAGTTCATCCTCTAATGATCGTATTGATTGTGGTTACTTGCTCTTCAAATGTGTTCATAAGTTTTCCTCAAATGAGGTGTGATGAACACTTTGGATGTGTGCAAAAACTTAGGCCCTTACATTTCTCCCTCCTTAAAAGAATCTCATCCCGAGGTTATAAGGTGAAAATGAGAGAGAGGATGGTGGGAAATTACCGTATGTGCGACATGAAAAAGTCGGGGTAGTTAGCGCGAAGAAATCCTTTGCTCTTCCATGTCGCTTCATCTACGTAGTGATTACTTCATAGAACTTTGTAGAACCACAACGTACGGTTGCGTGTGGTTCGGGCCTTTTCATCAATTATCTGAACCGGTCCCTCCCGATACGTGAGATCCAGTTTCAGTTCTTCAATATCCTCCAGCTGAATGGTAGTTGATAGCTTGAGGCACTTCCTCAGCTGAGAAATGTGAAAGATGTCTCCCCACTGTCTACACGTCTCCGCAAATGTGACATGCCCTTGTCATGTTTCTGAGCAGCCGTTATCTCTTCACGGATGGTGAGGATCAAAGCTAGGTTGTAGAGAGCTCCGTGTGGAATCACATGTAGTGGGGGTTCGCTCTCTTCCAACGGTGTGATGGTCAGATTGTTGACGTGTGACTTGCGGCTCAGCGCATCTGCCACTACGTTTGCCTTGCCTGGATGATAATGGATCTCTATTTCGTAATCCTTTATCAATTCTAACCATCTTCGCTGCCTCATGTTCAGCTCCTTCTGAGTGAATATGTACTTGAGGCTTTTGTGATCGGTATATAAATGTATGAGGTTACTGAGTAGGTAGTGCCTCCACATTTTTAGTGCAAGTACCACGGCAGAGAGCTCCAAGTCATGAGTTGGATAATTCTTCTCATGGTTTCTGAGCTGCCGTGATCCATACGTGACCACTCTCCGGTCTTGCATCAGCACACATCCGAGCCCAATGCTGGATGCATCGCAGTACACATCGAATGGTTTTGTTGTGTCTGGCTGCGACAAAGCCGGTGCTGATGTTAGGTGCTTCACTAATGCCTTGAACGCTGCTTCACATGCTGGACTCCAAACATATTTGGTAGCCTTCTTCAGCAGCTCTGTCATAGGCTTGGCAATCTTTGAGAAGTTTGGAACGAACCTCTGGTAATATCCCGCAAGTCCGAGGAAACTCCGTACCTCATGAACAGTTCTTGGGGACTTCCAATTCAGCACTTGTGTGATTTTACTCGGGTCTACAGGGATGCCCTCCGCTGAGATAATATGCCCGAGAACAGGCACTTGCGATATCCAGAATTCGCACTTGCTGAATTTCGCGTATAGTTTGTGATCCCGCAGCTGTTTGCAAAACTATACGCAGATGCTTCGTGTGCTCTTCCTCTGACTTCGAATATACCAATATGTCGTCGATGAAGACCACGACAAACTTGTCCAGCTCCAGCATGAATACCGAGTTCATCAAATACATGAAGTGAGCTGGAGCATTGGTGAGGCCGAAGGACATGACCAGGTACTCATAAAGTCCGTACCTCGTCGAGAAAGCTGTCTTTGGAATATCCTCAGCCCATATCTTAATCTGATGGTACCCGGATCTTAAGTCCATTTTGGAAAAGATCTTTGCTTTGACCATCTGATCAAACAGCATGTCGATCCGTGGCAACGGGTACTTGTTCTTGATGGTTACGGCGTTTAGTGGATGATAGTCCATGCAAAGCCGCAATGTGTCATATTTCTTCTTCACGAACAATGCCGAACAGCCCCATGGCGAGGAGCTCGGCCTAATAAAACCCTTCTCCAGCAGGTCCGTTAACTGCGTCTTCAGTTCAGCCAATTCTTTGGGCGCCATCTTGTACGGCCTCCAGGATATTGGCATAGTTCCCGGTGCAAGTTCAATCTTGAACTCCACCTCTCGGTCTGGCGGCATCCCCGGTAAATCATCCTGGAACACGTCAGGGAACTCACGGACTAGTGGAATGTCTCCCAATCTGATGGTGGTGGACTGTCCAGAAACAATGAACGTGACTCGTGCATTTCTGAGTGTAGATGCACGACTCGGAGGACGGTGTCTAAAACAGCGCCGTGGTGGGTTAACCACGACATCCCTAAGATGACATCGATCTTTTGTCCCTCTAAAGCTATGAGAGACGTGGGGTATATTCTACCCACTACGCATAATGGTACATTGGAAACCATCATGCTTGCTGAAATCTTCCCACCTGGTGAACAAATCAAATATGGACTTTCGGTGGGTAGTATTTGCAAGCTGTGCTTAGCAACAAAAGCTTGGCTAATTAAATTATGCGTGGTGCCGGAATCAAATAACACTATGGTGGGATGTTGGTGGAGTTGGAACATACCCGCAAGGATTGGCTCCCCCTCCGACACATCCTCTATGGCGAGTTGGTGGACGATGCCGGGCTCAGGATTTACCTGCCACACATTAGTGGGGTTCCGGGGCCGATTCCTCCCCTGAAACTGTGGTGCCACTCCGCCGCCTTGCCTCTCAGGACAGTTGTTGGCGAAGTGTCCTGGATGACCGCATTTGAAGCATGCGGCGCCTGTCTGGCCCGTTCTTGGGGGACAAAAGCCCGGCATGCGCTGCTGAGGTGCAAACGCACGCGGCATCGCCCGCTGCTGCTGTTTCTGTTGCGGAGGTGGTGCTGGTAATGCCG
Source organism: Neostapfia colusana (assembly GCA_030760725.1). Taxonomy (NCBI): domain Eukaryota; kingdom Viridiplantae; phylum Streptophyta; class Magnoliopsida; order Poales; family Poaceae; genus Neostapfia; species Neostapfia colusana. The sequence goes on along the minus strand of JASWHV010000014.1, from coordinate 54,555,118 downwards.
GCCTGAATGTCTGTGGAGAATATGGCTGACTGTGGAATGGCATCGGCCTCTGTGGTGGCTGCCAGCGTTGACCCGATGGTGAGCGACTCACCATCTGGTATTTTTGAGAAGGACCACCTCCTTCTCTGCTGCTCTGCGGCGTGCTTCGTTTCCTCTCCGCCGCTGCTAACTCCTTGCCAGAGTCCTCCTGAACGATCGCAGCATCAATAATGTCATTGAGGCTGCCGCGATTGAACATTGCCAGCTTGTCCTTCAGGAGCGGGTTAAGCCCCTGGTAAAAATGATCCCGTCGCTTCTCATCGGTATCGGCGTGATAAGAAGCGTAGAGTGCAAGATCATTGAACGCTCTAGAGTATTCCAGCGTGTTCGTGCTTCCTTGCTGCAGGCAAAGGAACTCCTGCATCTTCCTCTTCATAAGACCTGGCGGTATGTGATAGGCCCTGAAGGCCGTCCGGAACTCCGCCCAGGTCATAACTCACTCGGTGTGTTGCGAAGCACAGTAGTTCTCCCACCAAGCACTCGTGGATCCTTGAAGTTGTTGGACCACGAACTGAGTCTTGCGCTGCTCACTCACTTGGAGCAGCCCGAACTTCATCTCCATCGTGCGGAGCCAGTTGTCCGCATTGAGGGGTTCATCCGCCCTTGAGAATACCGGGGGATGAGTAGCCACAAAGTCGGAGTAGGAGCTTTATTGGCGCTCTTCGCGGTCTTGACGTCTCTCCGGTCGAGACGAATTCACATTTAAGGTCTGCAGCAACTCCGTGTGCTGCTGATGAGAGCCTGCCATAGCCGCAACGATGTCGGCCAATGTAACCGTTGGCGGTGGCGGTTATTGCTGTTGCTGTTGCTGTCCCGAGGAATCCTCGGCAAGCTGTTGGAAGGCCTCTCCCCCCTGACTAGAACCCCCAACATCTGGGTTGGCACAAGTGCGAGTCATTCTGAAATTCAAAACAGCAGCGATCAGCACATGTCATACTTAAAATTCCATATGAAACAGTAGGTATTGAAGTGACGCATGAATAACTTGCACAACATTCACATATATTGATAAAGCATAAACTTTATACGAGATACATTATTCTCGGGTCTCTGAGAAGTCGTGCTCATGTCGTCACTACCTATACATATACTACTGTCGACACGACATGTTACCAATTACAAAAGTTCTTCCTACACCCACCTCGCTTCCCTACTTGGCAACGGTCACTCACTACTCGGAGTAGAACTCGACCTCCTGTGGGTCGTCCTCCTCCGCTACCCCTGCTGGTGGCTCCTGGTCCATAACCTCCTCTTCCGGTTCAGGTTCCCCCGTCGCCGGGATACCCAAAACCACAGGTACGGCACCTACTATTGGTAGGCCCTTTACCGGTGGTACAAGGTCCTGCAATGCATGCACCTCGTCCATGGCCTGGTTGTAGTCCTCTTACCAACCTTGCCCCTCCTCAATAGCATCATCACGCTCTTGAGTGAGGACCTCATTTTGCTGGGTCAAGGCCTGCACTTGTTGTTGCAAAGCCGTGATGTCGACACAGCTTTTCTTCTTTGCCTTCTTCATACGATGCAACTGATGGTGTTGTTCGTTCAGTCGCTTTATCGTCGGAAGGAGAACATTGCGGAGTGTGCTGTGAGCACTCTCGAAATGGTCTCCACAGCTGGTGCTCTCCTTCAGCTTCACAGCAAGCCAATCCGTATGAACAGCTTGGTTGTCCATCACGGTTTTCCTGCCCTCAACTGGAGGCTGAGGGTCGCCTCCGCGGGGTTGTACCTTGGGCAATCCGGATCTGTTGCCTCCACGTACCTTTTCCTCCACACATGATTAGCTCGTCCCACCACCAGAATGAGTGTGTATGGAGTTTCCTCCATAGTTCTCACGTGTAGTTGGCAGAAACACGACATGGTGTCGCAGGCTGCCACTTGCCACATTTCCTCCAGCTGTCTACCTCTCACCGTGACGGTGAACGGTGCCCAACCGGGTAGCGTAGGTCCTGCAGGAACTTCGACATGGATTGTCCATGTATTGTTCCCCTCCTCACCTTCTTCCTTTGCAAGGTACTGCAGCATCTCGACATACCCGAAATATTGAAGCATTTGACTCAATACTTCCGGATAACCGCTGCGGTGAGAACAGTGGGATACCACCCACCCGTTCTCCAATTGTCTATCCGCTGTCATCTGTAGAAACATATTTGAAACATGTCAAATATTCATTTCAACAGTAATTCATTGAGTTATAACATTAAAACATGATATTGAACTCATAAAACATAGAAACACAATTCAAACATAGAACAAATTTGATTGCTGGTCTGCTGCCCAAACTGACAGCCCCGACCAGTTTCCATTTCAACTTGATTTAGACCATGCTAAAAGCAAATCCAATCCTGAAGCTCAACATAAAAGTTAAAGTTAACTTCAACAGATTTTTAGAAATTATTTACTTATCCTAAGATCTGTCCTGGTTCAAAAGTTATGAGATGTCAAATTTGACAGAATTTCTGGAGAAAATTGGACAGAACCTCCCTGCTTGAGGTACTGATTTGATCCAAGAATTCCAGTTAATTATACACCAAATTTGACAAAACTTTATGTTACAAAGTTGTAACCCATCTCATGAAATTTTCAGAACTACCACATTCTCTATTTTTGGATTTTTATGCAGGACGTTATGCTCAATTTACAGAGAATTACAGAGAGTATTTGCTCTGCCCTGTTTTCTGGACAGTTTTAACTCTACTGCATTTTTTGACTGGTTAAGGGATGAAACATCTCTGGACATCAATAGAAAAGTTGTAAAGCTCTTCCAAAGCTTTCCCTAAATGTATCATATGACCCCAACCTCGAAACAATTCAATGTCTAACCTCTGATTAACTTCAGCCTTATTTCAGCTGAAAACAGAGGACTCTGTCCTTAGTATCCTATAAGTTGAAAAAATCGTTAACTTTGAACATCCTGATTAAGGGAAGGAGTTACATCCAAGTTTTAGTGATCTGGATTAAAACCTTCAGGTTTTACAATGAGGTTGATTATTTAATGGGGTGTGACGTCGAATAGTCACCAGTTCATGTCGGTACTTACGTTCCTCACAAAGAAAAACCTATACCGGACTTAGCCGGCCTCGTTAGATCAGTGGCACTAAACGTTGCTCGCACATGGATGCTACTCGTCTACCGATTCATGGTTAGACTACATGCAAATATCTCACACAACCATCAGACTCGGCTGAACACCGAGCCCGGTACCAGTACAGTTCATACACCCATCTGTCATCACTCGCACGGGTGTTCTCAAGCAAAACACGCCTTGATCTACGTGTTCATGTTACTGACCACATGACGGAGTCTCCCAAACTTGCCCGTAGCACGCCAGGGAAGGGCGTTGCTCAAATACCCCAAACGACATGAAGATTCGTAGAGAATATTAAAGCAGGCTGGGTTACCTGCCACCCGTGAGGCTCCACCGTTCAGCTTGTGCGCACTAGTGGGCGGTGCATACATGCACCCCCAAGACATATGACGTCCCGAGATGCATGATTTTCCAAAATAAGCAAATAGGTTAGTATTGACACTTTCTATACACTAATAACATCCTTATATGGGCTACTAACTTGTTCCTCACAGAGTTTTTGAAAAAGATGACATTTTAGTGCGTTAAACCTCAAGCGAGCTCTGATACCACGCTGACACGGCCTCACGGTCTCGTCGAGTCAGGATCATGCTGAGGGGTGCTGCATTGCACAGCACCGGATAACACACATCAAAGATACAAAGCGGAAGCAAAGTTTTATTACATAAATGAGTTTATGAACATTTGTACAACAAAATATGTTCAGTCTACACTTATGGGCATAGACTACGCACCGAGTTCACGTTCAGCCCGTGAACGTGTCCCCGCTAGCACACACACACACACTAACACGGCGGCGTGCACGACTCCCACTCGACGGTGTTTCTCTCTTGGGGTTCCGTCTCCTCCTCGGGAGTCTCTTCCACATAACCCCCTGCAAAAGCTTCAAACACAAGCAGTGAGCACGATGGCTCAGCTAGTCGGACCCGTCTTTCCTATCCATGAAACTTCTACATGTTGGATCATGCGTATTTGGGAAAAATAAGTTGCATAGGACTCGCCTAATTATTTGAACCTTACTTTCAAGTTTTAGCATCAAATTGTATAGAATCTCATGCTAAGGCACATGAGAGAGCCACAATCAAACAAGAAACACATTTCTCTCATGTACTTTGCCCAAGGTTGAAGAGAACTTTAATTAGCCATAAACTATAGCTCTTCATTAACAATCAATGTCCATTCTTCTTATCAGCAAACTTTTAACATGTATCTAACCTGTTTCTTTCTACGTCATGGTATAGTGAACAAGTGGTACTCACTGACCGTGAGGGACGGCGATTATAATCGATTTACACCTGCAGGGTTACCCGAGTAACCCGTCATGTACACCAGTACTCGATGTTGCCTACAGCAATCATCACGGACGTCGTACGCAACCACCTTACATCCATCAGCCAAATGTTGAACCGGTCCTATCGTCCCAAGCAAGAGGTCTCTGCACGCGCATCCGCAGTGCCACCAGCCAATTTACACCTCAAGCTCTCAACCTACCTCTGGACGACAAGCAATGCCTCAACCCCCAGCTACCAGAATTACATTGGTTTCCCGGTTCCCATATATCTGGTAGGTCTTTGGTACTATTTAGCTTGTTCAACAGGCCCACACATGGCTCGGTCCTCAATCGACACAAGCAGAGCTATGGCACCCAGGCCCCAACGTCCTGCTGCCCTTACTGTCCGCTCAGTCTCATTTTTCTCGCCATGTGTTTATTTGCTACCTTTACTCGAGTAGCGTGCCTCTAGCCTATTCTCGTGAGCAGTTCCAACTACTCGAATTGTACCGAATCCTACACTATCCTAGCATTGCAGTAGCTAATCGAGGTTTACAAACTTAAGCCCAACCCAGGGTTTTCTTGGCTATGCATTTGGCTTTTCAAACAAGAATCTAACGCAAAATTTAAGTGGGTGCTCAAAGTAAGTTTTCAAAACAATAAAATTTATATAAAGGCTAATGCAAACCAGAGCTTGCCTTGCTGCTGTTGGTCGTAGGCTAGCTGTTCCTCTGGAGTGATGAAGTCTAAGACTTTGGGTTCCTCCTCAACCTTAGCGACTACATGAGACAAATACATATATGTATCACTTTGAATGCATTTGAATTGAAGTTGAATTTGTGAAGACTATAAGTCTTACAAGAAAGGCCCAATGACTCTGAAATCTTTGCTGTGGTTTGGATACAATCTAAACATAGACTTGCCCAAGTTTCATTTACAGCAAATGTAAGGGCCTAAGTTTTTGCACACATTCAAAGTGCTCATCACACCACACACACCTCATTTGAGGAAATGATATGAACACCTTTGAAGAGCAAGTAAACACCATCAACATGGTCATTAGGGAATAAAGTCACAAAATGCAAAACTGGCATTTCCCACATGCATCATATAGGGGCTGGGCATATGAAAAAGTCCTACACCTTGCTAGGAATGCCCATGCCAAATTTCACCCAAATCCAAAACCTTTTGAGGTCTTTTTGGGTATAACAAAGAGGGTAGTTTGAACTCAAATTAAAATTCAAACTACTTCCATCCCATGAACTCAAAAGTGGGAGGCATATTCTTACTCAGCACATTTTTGTGAGCTCAAACACCAATTTTCACTCTATTTGGAGTTGATCTTGACATGAGCTAATTTTAGCAAATTCAAACATAATTTGAATTTCAAACTGCATATGTGCTGAAAATTAATTCAAACACTTCACAATTTGAATTCTATCAACTTCAACTGGGCTTGTGGTTGATAATTCAAAAAATGAGAGGGTATTTGGGTCTCTACTGTTTAGAGCAGTGGGGAAAATTTAATTTCAGAGGTTAAACCTCAGGTGGGACCCACATGTCAGCCTCAGCAGCAAAATCAACCGACTGAAGCCCGATCTCGGTTTCTTGCGCCTGGTCCAGCAGCCGCCACGGCGAGAAAACGGAGAGACCAGCAGCTGCTTGCCGCCCCTGGCTGCTGAACCACCTCACCTCTCCCCCTTATCCCCCGCAGCTGAGCCAAATCGAGCACTACCGATCGTTTCTTTGCTCTCGCGCAAGAAAGCATCGCTCGCCGCCGCTCGCTCGGAATTGATCAGAGAATCATATCACAGCCTCTCCACTCCCTCCAAGCTGCAAAACGGTACTAGAGATTCTCCTTTTCCTTCCCTGTCGCAGAAATTTAGCCGAATTCGGATGATCTTGCTCATACCGAAAGTTTTTCCCGGCGATCTATGTCCGCCGCACCTCGGGCTCCCGTGGACAGCCCCAACGTGAGAGTGTAACTCCCAAGGTAAGGCGTCCTCGGACACTTTAGAGGCTGGTGCTTCTCACACCCGAACACAGCCCGAGTGTTTGATCACCAAGGACGAATTTCAGTTTCCCCTTTTACTCGGCGCAGACCGACCTTCTGGTGCGGATCCGCCAAATTCTCACTCCATAGTTGTTTAGAGAGTCTCAAACTGTTCCTATACGAGCTAGACTTGGTAACGACCAACTCTCCTTCGCAGCCCTGGCAAGAAAACCTTGGTAAACCGGTCAGTTCTAGCTTTTCTACCGGCGCTAATGGCGGAAACCGCCGGGCGCACGGTGGGAGCTTACCTAGAGCCGATTCCGAGCTGCCTCGAGCCCATACCGAGCTTCCCTAGGGTCCACAATGCTCAACGACTGATAGCTCGATCGTTTGGGGTGCTAGGATGTCCGTCCAACACGGCCGAAGTTCTTCCGAAGCTGCCACTCGTCGCCGGCCATGTTCCAGTGACTGTCACGACGAGCTGAGCCCAGCATCGTGTTTCCCAGGTAGAATTAAGCAGAGGCAGCCAAAGGTCATGAAGTTTGGCACATGGTAGAAGCCCTCCGGCGAGCACTCCGTCGAGGGGGGCAGCGGCCGAGCGTGGGAGGCCGGAGGTAGACGAAGCCCCCGGTCCCATGTGTCAGCAGTCGATATTTTAAAACCGAGATTTGCTGTGGCACCGGATCGGGTGCGGCTGCATGCAAAATATTCCGTAGCCCCGTGTGTCGACCGCTGAGAAGTTGACACTTAGCCCCGGTCCCACGCGCAGCAATTTAAACATTTCCCCGATTTTCAGATTAAGTTCAAACTTCAAACCCACATAACTTTGGCTAGAAAACACCAAATCGAGTGAACCAAATTTTGTTGGATTCAGATCTCTGAGTAATTTCCAACAAATCAAGTTTCACTTCATGAAAATCCTTAGTTATCCAGAATTAATTCTTCAAAATTTAAAATGTTTAGAATTTTAACTGGAGAACCCTTTGGAGGAAAATTCTGAATTTTTGCTACGATGTTCACCAAAATATCCCCGAGCTACTATAAAAAGTTCAGATCCATTTGAGCTCATTTGATCCACCTAATGGTGTGATTAATGAAACTGTTCCAGAGAAAATAGAAAATGTCCAGTAACATTTTCAGAATTTCTCTGAAATTGTTCAGCTCATATCTTTAGCTAGGAACCTTCAAATTAAGTGAAACCAACTCCATTAGAACCCTCTGAAAATCTAGTTTTTAGAAATTCATGGCTTGCTCCAAGAAAATCCATAGAACACCCTAGGAGCTCCAATTAAAGTCAAGTACATAATTATTTGTGGAGAGCTCAAATGAGCTTTGCTGCAAATGAATCTTGGCCGAATATCTGTTTAGATTGTATCCAAACCAAAGTAAAAATTTCAGAGTCATTGGGTCTGTCTAGTAAGACTTATAGTCCTCACATGTTTAACTTCAATTCAAATGCATCTAAATTGACACATGTTTATATTTATCTCATGTAGTCGCTAAGGTTGAGGAGGAACCCGAAGTCTTAGACTTCGTCACTTCGGAAGAACAGCTAGCCTACGACCAAGAGCAGCAAGGCAAGCTCCGGTTTGCATTAACCCGTTTTACAAATTTTTCCTGTTTTGAGAACTTACTTTAAGCACCCACTTATTTCTTGCATTAGTCTTGTTTGAAACCCAATTGCATAGCCAATAAAACCCTGGGTTGGGATTAGGATTGAAAACCCCGTTTAGCTGCTGCAATGCTAATATAGTGTAGAATTCGGTACAAGTCGAGTAGTTGGAACTGCGCGCGAGAATAGGCTAGAGGCACATCGCTCGGGTAAAGATAACAAATGAAACACATGGCAAGAAAAATGAGACCGAGCGGAGAGTAAGGGAAGCAGGACTTTGGGGCCTGGGTTCTATGGCTCCGCTTGTATCGATTGAGGACCGAGCCGTGTGCGGGTCTGTTGAACAAGCTAGAACAGTACCGAAGACCTACCGGCTATATGGGAACTTAGAAACCGATGTAACTCGGGTAGCTGGGTATTGAGGCATTGCCTGTCATTCAGAGGGTAGGTTGAGAGCTTGAGGTGTAAATCGGCTGGCGGCACTGCGGATGCGAGCACAGAGACCTCTTGCAAGGGACAATAGGACCGGTTCAATATTTGGCTAACGGGTGAAAGGTGGTTGCGTACGACGTCCGTGATGGTTGCTGTAGGCAACATCGAGTACGGGCGTACATGACGGGTTATTCGGGTAACCCTGCAGGTGTAAATCGATTATAATCACCGTCCCTCGGGGTCAGTGAGTACCACTTGTTCACTGTGCCGTGACATAGAAAAAACAGGCTAGATACATGTTAAAAGTTTGCTGATTTGAATCTTATACTTTGCTTGTTAATGTCTTGTTGTAGCTTAGAGATAATTAAAGTTCTTTTCAACTTTGGGCAACGTACATGAGAGAAATGCGTTTCTTGTTTGATTGCGGCTCTCTCATGTGCCTTAGCGTAAGGTTCTCCACAACCTACTACTAAAACTTAAAAGTAAGGTTCAAATAATTAGGCGAGTCCTTTGCAAATTATTTACCTCATGTACCCTATACCCTTCATGTATAAGTTTCATGTATAGGAGAGACAGGTCAGTCTTGCTGAGCCATCGTGCTCACTGCTTGTGTTTGAAGCTTTTGCAGGGGTTTATGAGGAAGGGACTCCCGTGGAGGATACGGAACCCCAGGAGGGGAACCCCGTCGAGTGGGAGTCGTGCACGCCGCCGTGTTAGTGTGTGTGCGTGCTAGTGGGGACACGTTCATAGGCTTAACATGAACTCGATGCGTAGTCTACGCCCGTGAGTGTAGACTGAACTACTTTGTTGTAAAAATCTTCATAAACTGGTTTATGTAATAAAACTTTGCTTCAGCTTTGTATCTTTGATGTGTGTTATCCGGTGCTGTGCAACGCAGCACCCCTCAGCGTGATCCTGGCTCGACGAGGCCGTGGGGCCCTCGCAGCATTGTATCAGAGCTCGCTTGAGGCTTAACGCACTGAAATGGTCATCAAGTTGTGAAGACAACCCAAAAAGAATCACATCAATTGGATCTGCAAAACTCGAGTTATGATAAAACCACCGAAGCAAGGTAGTGCTGAACAGAAACTCAGACGAGAAAAACTTGTCTGAAACAAGTCGGACGAACAAGGCACAAAAGTTCCTTTAGAATACGAATTTTATTTGTCAAAACACAAGAGGAACAGCCCCAAAGTCGTGCTCTACATCCATGCAACCACGCCTTGGAACCATGTTGCCACGTCCATGCACTCCTTGCACACGTGCAAACACCTTCCAACAACGTCCACGATACCTTCAGATGCATTGTTCTTGATCCAAACATGCTGCGCGATCTCCCGATCAACTCAACCACAATTCCACCCGACCTTGGTTGTTGATTCTCATCTTCTCCCTAAGACTAGTTCAATGGATCCCGTCACCAGCCATGTCTGAACTCAAGCAACACCTGCACATGAATAAACAACCAATACTTCCGAGCACAAGTCCTCGACTTGACTCTCGTTAGTTCCGAAACTACAACATCTTACGTGAGCACCTCACATAAGCATGGTGTAAACCATAGCAAAATGATATCAGCCATAACCACCAAAACACACCAAAAACTTAGTAAAATAATACTAAGCAAACTTTCCATAAGAGTAAAGCAAGTTCAAAACATTGCAAGTTAAAAGCAGAACCATTGCAATCAAGCTCCGAACCTTACCAAAGCTAACCGGACCTTGAACCGGAACTTACCAAAGCTAGTCGGACCCAGTGCCGGAGCTTACTAAAGCTTAGTCGGACCTAGCACGGAACTTACCTAAGCTAGTCGGACCTAGCACCGGAGCTAGCAAAAACAAGTCGGACCTAGCCAAAATAAGTAAGACCTAGACAAAGCAAGTCTGACCTTACGTCGGACCTTGCCGGAGTTACCCAAAACAAGTCGGACCTATCGTCGGACCTTGCAGGAGCTCGGACCTAGAGTCGGACCTTGTTAAAAAGGTGTTTCGGTAGTATTCAAAACTTTTATCGTCAAAGCCAATGTATTCAGCACACATAGGTCTCACAAAGACGTGGAGACAAGATGGGAACTTCATCATCAACAGCCGCCTAGTCAGAGGCGCATGACGTGACAGGCGGCACGCCTTAACTCCACCGACAATGACAATGCATATAGCTGTAAACTCCTATAGTTTATGTATAGGATGCAGATATCCACGGGGCCACCTGTCGGGCCCCAGGCCACCTTGTAAATGTCGTGTCCTTGGGTTATAAAAGGACCGGGGCAGCCTCCGTGCAAGGGGTTCGCGACTCAGCCAACTCACACAGTCATACGCGCAAGCAATACAGCAAGCACACCTATGGACGTAGGGTATTACGCTCCGGCGGCCCGAACCACGTAAATCCTCATGTCTTTCCTCTCACCATTGTGTTCCGACCTTGGAGAACCACTAGCCCCACTGAAAAAAGAACCTCCACGGGCTGCTCAGGCAGACCGGGGGAAGTGTCGCAGGAAAACACTTCTACAGCTGCAAATTGCCATCCTATCATTGTTATGACCTGCATTTAGAGTTTCTTGTGTGCGAGAGTCGGTTAAGACTTGCTGAGCCATCGTTCTCATGGTTGCTGCTATGAATATTTACAGGTGAGGAGTACCCCACGGACTCAGAGTATGAGAGGCCACCTGCGGGAAACAGAGGTCAGCCTCCGTGGACAGCACATCACGGCCGTTTTCACCGTCCTTTCTCTACACGAAAAAGGTGTGCCTTAACCTCCAGATCGTGTAGCTGCAACCGTTGTAGCAATTGATCGATCGAGCATAGAGAATTCCCAAGATTCCCGAAAGATAGTACATGCGGGTAGGGTTCGGTCTACCCCGAAATTCAGATTGCACGGTCCATACCAGCTCGGGCGACATTGCACACCGCTTCTACACTTCCTTGCGGCCCTCCTTGACTAAGAATCAAGCGGTCTGATCCAGAAACGGCCGTGTTCTTGCCGTTTTTTGGGCCGCCGTGGAAAAACAGCTCGGGTCACCGTGGAGCTCAATGTTGCCGACCTTTTCACGTGGTTTGGCGGCCATTTTCGACACCTTCAAGCTCCCACGGTGCTCTCCGATCAATTCCCGACCGTTTTGACATGGTATAGCAGATTTCCGACCATGCCGGAACCCTAGCGGCCACTGCCGCCGCCGCACACCACTTTCCAGTGATCCCCGGCCGCTGGCGACCCTACCAACCTGTCCTGCGGGCCGAGTTAGGGTGGGGCGGCGAGTTTGAGGTTGGGTGGTGGCCGGAGGGCTATTCCAGCGACGCTCGCCGGAGGGCGCCGCCGCGGGCTCTGTTTGGCGCGAGGAAGAAGGTCTGCCGGGTGGGACCCACTGGCAGGCGTTTAAACATTTTTGGATTTCCAGTTTTCAGTTCAACCTTTGAAGAGCCACAACATGGTGTAGGAATGTCCAATAATTGTGAAACAAATTTTGTTGGATTCCTCTAATAGAGTACTATCGAAATATACAACCCAATTTGTATGAAACTCATTATTTGATTCTGGAAAATTCTTTAAATCGTTTCAGCAAAAAAGTTTTAAAGGACGTTTGGTTTATCCAAAAATCCTAAAATTTTGCCATAATATTATTTAGGGTGTTAGTAAATCCTGTAAAAATTTCAGCTCTTTTGAAGTTGGTTTGATTAGGGGAGTTCAGATTTGAAGTTGCTGTGTTCAAATGAGTACAGAAACAATTTCAGAAAATTTCCAAAACTTGGAAATTAAGCCCTTGGAACTTCCTAGCTCCAAAAATTCTAGGAAAATTCATGCATACTACCTGAGCTATGTTTGAAGGGGTAGTTCACTTGAATTTTCATTAAAGTGCAAGTTTATTGAGAATTAATTCCTTTTTGCCTAAGTGCTTAGGGAATTATTCTGAGTGATCTATTCATTGAAAAATTCCAAATTTTGGTCCAGAGGACTTTCTTGTGACAAAGAACTCACATGAAAATTCTCAGCTCCATTGGATCTCTGGATCACCCCTATTCTATTTAACCTTTGAGATAATCAACATAGAAGAGGGGGAAAACCCTTAGCACTTAATCACGTTGCTTAGACCCAAACCCAAACCACTAGCACCAGTGTCATTTTAAATTCTTAAACAAGGTTCCAATTTTTAAATTTGTCATTAGAACTTGTAGCAAAGTCTTTACAATTAAACATATGTGCATATTCATTACGTGTAGCATCTACGTGAAGAACTTGAATTCATTGGAGTAGAAGTCAAAGGAGGGAGGCAAGAGATCAAACCAAGTGGTCTTCATTAACTGAGATATATATATTAGTCCCCTGCAAAGCAAAGGCAAGCCCCAGTTTGCATCAAAACTTACAAATTTTTATTTGTATTCACCTTATATTGTCTAGCATTTAGTTTTTGCATTAAGTCTAGACGGTATGAAACTCCAAATGCATGACCCAGAAAACCCTGGAGTATAATGTAGAGTAGGTTAACACTTGATTATATCTGCTGATCTCAAGTTAACAACAAAAGTGGATTAAAAGAGGCATAACTCGAGTAGGCAGTTTCCTACTCGTGAAACGGGGTTAAGGGGGATCAATCGGAAGAGTTGGGAACTGATCCTCATAGTTGGGAATGGAGACCAGGCAGTAGATGGAAGGATCAAGGACGTGGTCCGGTGAACCTAGTCTATGTCTGAGTCGATTAAGGCCCGTTCTCGTGTGTGGCCCGTTGGACAAGTTTGAGTTGTGTACTAGATGCATACTGGCTATATGGGACCCAGGAAATCGATGCAACATGTTAACCTGGGTGTCGAGGCATACCTCACCGTCTGATGCTGATGCTGAAAGGATAGAGAAGTCGGCTCTACGAGGGTTTGTTGTAGAGAGACTTAATCCCAGTCGGTGGGACCGTTCGACATTTGGGTGTCGTGTGAAAGGTTGCCACGTACGACGTCAGTGACGGTTGCTGTGTGGAACGTCGAGTACGGGCGTACGTGTCGTGTCAGCCGGGTGTTTTTGATTGCAATCACTGTCGCTCGTGGAATGGACCGAGCATACTTGTTCTCTGCGTCGTGACGTAGTAATAAACTGGGAAAAGTTAATAATGCTTCGTGAGTAATCCTCATAATGGAGATGAGGAATGATCAACACTTTCACTAAATTTATTTTCCACCTTGGGCTAGTAGCGTTGAGACAAAGCGTTTCTTGTTTGATGTGGACCCGTCGCCTACCGGCTTGAGCTACCGACAAATCTCGCTGGAGTGCATGACATATTTCACGTGTCCCAATTTTGGAAGTATCTCAAGAACACCATTGTTGTCTGCACTGAAGATCTGGAGACATTGCAACCAGATCTCTCTTATACCGAGCATCCAATCCGGATTATTGATGAAAAGTCTCGGTCGACCAGGAATCGGACGCTCCTATTTCATAAGGTATTATGGAGCAATCATACCACAGAGGAAGCAACATGGGGAGTGAAGAATGCCTCCGTTCAAACTATCCGGACTTGCTGTCCGCTCATATACGGTAATTCCTTCTCTACCGCTGTATCTATTCTTTATGAATCTTGGGACAAGATTCTTTTTAAGGGGGGAGGGATGTGAAATCCCAAAACTCTAGCACGTGGAGCTGTCAATCACACCAAGGAAAATGAGAGAGAGTTTAAACTTTTGAATATAAAGGTGTGAGCTCAAAGTGCTAAAGTGAACTTGCAAAAGTTTCCAAACCGGGAGATCTAAATCCATAATATGTTTCTCCACACATCCCATAATAGCCCGGCAAATTTTCAGATCATTTGGAAAGGATTTCCTATTTGTTGGAATTAAAACGGGAGGCAATTCAAATTTGAATTTAAACTTCTGTTTCAAATTCTCACTTCACCGAAATTCAAATTGGAGTGCGCCATTGTGTTCCTCACAGTTCTTTTGGCCTATCCTCCAAGTTTGATCAAATTTGGAGCTCATGTGCTATTTTAAACCGAATTGGGGGATAAGAGGGAGATGAGCCGTGGACCCCACCGGACAGTGACACACTTGAAGTCACGTCGTGCTCTCTTTTGCTTTGGCCGAGCGCATGCTACCGTGAAGGCGGCTGCGGCGTGAGCTGCCTGCCTAGGTGTCTCCTCACTTGGTGGCCGCCCTTATCTCTCCCACTGAAGCAGCAGCGAAGATCTTCTCTCCCAGCTTGTACCATCTCTCTCTGCTTAGCTCCTGCGCGCGCGAAGAACCAACCGCCGGCACTCTCTGTGTTCCACTGCACCCCAGCGCCCGATCACCGGTCACTTGAGGTACCAACACCAAAAAGAAGTGCCACGACGAGCTACCGTGATCTACTGCATCAACTCGGCCGTTCCTTGCTGCTGTGGACCATAAATTAGAGTTTGCGGCGAGATCCCGAGGTGAACCGGCGGAACACCGCTTCGGCTCACCTTCGACAGCCCAATACGGCCACCCTCTCCCCCAACTCGCTACACAAGAAAGGTGCTCTATCCTCCATAGATCATGTAGCCGAAAGCCATTTGGCAAATGATCCACCGTGTAGCTTGAATTCTCATGTTTACCGAACCCTAGTTCATATTCCAAACGCTCGGTCTAACCCAAAATTCGAGCTACGTGATCAACCAATGCTCGAGCTAGCCTACAAGTAAGTTCTACACCCGCTAGAACCTATCCTCGGCGAAGAACCGAGGAAAACCATCAAGAATTGGCCATGTTCTAGCTGATTTTCGTGCCGCCGGGTGCAAAAGTACCTTGGGTCACCGTGGAGCCCTCGGTTGCCGGCCTTGTAATGGTGTTTGGAGTCCATTTTCAGCATCCTCGAGCTGCCACGGTGCTCTCCAAGCAATCCCCGACTGATTTAGTGCTGTGTAGAGCCTCCCAGACCTCGCCGGAACCCTAACTTGTGCTGTCACCGTCGCACGCTTGTTTCCGGTGGTCGCCGGCCGCCGGCGACCTCTCAAATGAACTCAGCGTGGTGGATTAGGGGGGGAGACGAGTAGGAGGCCAGGATGTGGCTGGAAAGACAATTCTGGCGACCCTCGCCGGATGGCGCCGCCCCTCGGCTGTTGGCGCGAGGTTGAAGAAGAGTACTGTGGTGTGGGGCCCGCTGGCAGGGTTTGAATTTTTTCAGAACATCCAGAGTTTAGTTCAAACTTTAAATAGCCATAACTTTTAGTAGGATCCTCCAAAAATTGTCAAATAAATTCCATTGGATTTCTCTCAGTGATTAATATACAGGGGTGCATCCCAATTTTTACGAAAATCCTTGGATTTGGCTCATTAATTCAACTAAGGAAAATTTTAGGGAATTAATTACAGGTGTTCTGTTTATTGGAAAATTCCCAATTTTGGGCAGAGTCTTCCTATAAATATGCTTGAACTCCAGTAAAAATTTCAGAAGCATGTGACCTTATTTTCTTGGCCAAATGATGATTCAATCTTGTATGTGTTTGAAAATTAGGAAAAATAACAGAATCAATTTTCCAGCTTTTAGCCCAATCTTGTAAATTCCATATCTCCGTGAAGGAAGCTCAAAAAATGGTGAAACCAAATCCTGTGGACTCATAAGACTCCCAAGTTTCTGAAAACCAAATTTGGAGCATGCCAAGACCATAGAATTGCCATAGGAATTCAGAGAAGCCAAATAGCTAAGAAAACTCCTCAGGCCACATCTTACATCAACTTTGTCTGAAATTTTGCAAGCCATACCTCTGTATGATCTATGGACGACTGTAAAAATTTCAGAGCAAGTTGAGGTCATATTCTCCAGTTTTCTGCTGGTTCTTTCCAATATGTTTCTTATGTCTATTATATATCACTTTTTGAACTTTACTCCAGCCAACATCTACTGGCCAGCTAAAGTTCTCTGTTTCTGTCCATAACAGAGCTCATCACTCACTTACAAGTTGATCTAAACCATTCTTAAGACATAAAACACTTATGTTTTATAATGTCTTTACTTGCAATATAAAACTGTGCATATTCATATCGGTAGGAAACATGACGAAGGAGTTCGACGAAGAACTCGACTCGGAGCAGTAAGTTGAGGCGTTACACATCGCCATGCTACTGACTTTAATGTAGAATTAAACCTGCAGCAACATAAGGCAAGCCCCGGTTTGCATTTAACAGCTTTTTAGTTATATTTTACTTTGTATCACTTTCATTGGTCTAGTTTGTATTGTGCATTAGGTCAAGGGTGATTGATACTCCAAATGCATGACCCACAAACCCTTGGAGTTAAAGGGTAGAACAGGTTACCTTCATGTAGTTTTCTGCTAGGCTTAAGTTGTATTGGATCCGGTACAAGTCTGATAGTTGGAAGCTACTCGCGAGGTTAGGATTTTTGTTCAACAGGGTATGATTCTAGATAATGAAATTCCTGGAATGAAAAATGAGACCGAGCAGAGAGTAGGAGCAGCAGGACGTTGGGCCTGTGTTGCCGTAGCTCTGTTTGTGTCGGTTAAGGACCGATGCGTATGCCGCAATGTTGAGCAAGTTTAAATAGTACCAGATGCATACTGGAATTATGGGGTCTAGGAAACCGATGTAACTCGGGTACTCTCGTGTCGAAACTTATACCACCATCCTTTGGGGGTTGGTGTCAGAGGTGTAAACCCACTAGCGGAGCAACTTCGACGTGTTCCGGGTAGTGGCCCTTCTGATGGGTCGGTAGAACTGGTTCGCCATTGGAGTGACGGGTGAAAGTTTGCTGCATACAACGTAAGAAAGAGCTCTTATGTGAGTCTTTCAAGGCGGGTGTGTGTGTCATGTGTTCCAGGTGTCTCCTGATTCGAATCACCGTCCCTCGCGGTTATATGAGTACCACTTGTTCACTGCGTTGTGACGTAGTAATTATTTCCAGATGAAGTGAGATGAATCATTGCTGTTGTGAAGTTCTAAGTTCATTGTATTGCAAACCATGTATGCTATAGTTGTAGAGCTCACTAAGTTTATCTTCCACTTTGGGCATAACCACATCGGAGAAAAGCGTTTCTTGTTTGATTGTGGACTTCTGATGTGAGTGCTGCCTAAGGCATATTAATCTACTGCTATAAAACTTAGAGTAAGGATTAAAATGTAGGTGTGTCTTTATTGCAATATCCTTTTCCTATATTATTAATCACTGCATGTAGAGTTTCATGTTTAGAAGTGTCGGTTAAGTCTTGCTGACTTTCAAGATCACGGTTGCATTATTAGTGTTTTGTAGGTTTTATAAAATTTGCTATGAAGATGGTTGTTCGGTGAGCCATCGGAGACTCACCGGAAACCCTGCCGCTGCACTCATCTTTGTTGAAGCTAGTACCAAGCGTACGTGGGCGGGACATCTTCTCTTTTGCATAGTTAGGACCGAGAGTACGTGTGCATGTATATTCCGGTGCCTGTACCTTCGTGGTACATTATTTTGTAAATGACACTATATTGAGCAATAGAAGACTTTGTATGTTTTGGTTTCTTTTTGTGTATGCTGTTGGGTGCCGTATCGCACGGCACCACCCAATGTGTATCCTAGAGTGTGAATCCTGGAAGGGCTTCCCCACAAGCATGGTGACGACCAGGTGGTCAACGTCGTTGCGCCATTGTTCGGCAGCGGACGGGGAAGCTCCCACGCTCGGGGGGTGTGGAGGAGCGCGTGGACTGCCAACAGCGCACTCTCCGGGCTGGCTTCAGTCGGCGCTTGCGACGCCGTCGCCGTCACCATGGAAGGCTGCCAGGAGGCAATGGGCACTGTCGCCGTAGGGACTCGTGCTGGGGCAGGCAGTCCCGCTCTGGGACCAGAGGTCGCTTCCTGCTGACTCTGCCGCTAGCAGCGCGAGGGGCGGGAAGAACCTCCGAAAGACTGCATGTTCACCATTGTGGGATTCACGAACAGCTTCAAGAACAAAAAATCCTCCTTCCTGGCACGCCAAATGTCGAAGTGTTTTCCTGCAACACTTCCCCGGTCTGCCTGAGCAGCCTGCGGAGGTTCTTTTCTCGGTGGGTCTAGTGGTTCTCCTAGGTCGGAACACAATGGCGAGAGGGAAGACACAAGGATTTACGTGGTTCAGGCCACCAGAGCGTAATACCCTACGTCCACGGGTGTGTTTGCAGTATTGCTCGCGCGTATGAGTGTGTGAGTTGGCTGGGTCGCGAACCCCTTGCACGGAGGCTGCCCTGGTCCTTTTATAGCCCAAGGCCGGGGCAGTTACAAGGTGCCCCGGGGCCTGACAGGTGACCCCGTGGCTATCTGCATCCTATACATAAACTATAGGCGTTTACAGCTATATGCATTGTTACTGTCGGTGGAGTTAAGGCGTGCCGCCTGTCATGCCGTGCGCCTCTGACTGGGCGGCTGGTGATGATGAAGTTCCCGTCTTGTCGCCACGTCTTTTCGCCCTGCTAGGCGGCTCTACGCTGCGTGACGGCACTGTTGTGCCGTCACGCCTTGCCGCCCTGTCTTTCACCGTAACGGTGTGCAGACGGGGAACGGAGGCATGCGTAGTGCGCCGTGCTTCTGGGGAAGGCGCGAGTCTTGAATGCTTGGTGTAACACCTTCAAATTCATTTCCATGCATTGCATACATTTTTCATGTAGAGAAACATTATAAAAGAAGTAGAAATGGAGAAAGAACTATAGAAATGGAGAAAGAACCATAGAAATGGAGAAAGAACCATAGAAATGGAGGAAGGAACCATAAAAATGGAGGAAAAACCACAGAAATGGAGAAGGGAATATAGAAATGGAGAATGGGGCATAAAAATGGAGAAGGGCAATGTAGAAATGGAGAATGGGACATAGAAATGGAGAGGGGAATGTAGAAATGGAGAATAGGACATAGAAATGGAGAGGGGAATGTAGAAATGGAGAATGGGACATAGAAATGGAGAGGAGAATGGAGAAATGGAACAAGTAACATAGAAATGGTGAGGAATGGGAAAAAGATAGCTGAAATGAGCCATTCCCAAATTTCCTCAAATTTTCCACAAAAATTATAAATTCCCCAATTCCCAAAAGGGGGAATTTTACACACATTTTGGGGGATAAAATCCCCAAGGCTGCCGCACCACAAGAGATAAGTTTGTTAAGATCCAAAAAAAAATTGAGTAGGACTCTTATTTGAGCTCCAATTGGAGTAGGACTCCTCTTTTCCCCCTTATAAATATAACCCCCACCCCCTTGGACGACCCCTCTCTCTTTTAGTCATTCCCCCCTGCTGCCAAGCCCCTTTCCTTGCTGCCAAGTCGCCATGTTTCCCCCCTTGCCGGAATTTAGCCGCCGTCGAGCTCCGTCGAGCCCTGCCGTCGCACGAGAAGAAGCCCGACGATCTGTCCTGCCCTAAACTTCCCTAGAAAAATTCCCCACTGCTGCCATTGCTAGGAGGAAGGCCCTGCCACCAAAAGGAAGTGAGGTAGGTCTCTATTACCCATCTTACGACGTTGCCGCTGTTTCTACACATCCGTTTAATTCGTCCCCTTCGAGCAGAAACTTTTATGTGTGGACAGATCGCGTTTTGATCGGTTTTTGATGGTGGAATTGATCTAGATCTTGAGTCAAGATCATCACAACGTCCACGCTTGATCCCTACACCCTTGTTCATCATAAAACCCCATGAAAGCCCATTAAAACATGCAAGAAGACGTACAAACTGGTTTAATAAAACAGCAGCATAGGATTTGCATTCATCTACTCCATTGCATCTTGAGTAAAGTTTGTGCATGATGTTTGATTGCTGTAAATTTTATATGTGAGTGGTCGTGAGTAGAAGGACAACCTCAAGAGGCCATCTACGAAGATCTAGAGCATCAAGACTTCGAGACGCTCGAACAGCACGAACCACGGGAGCAAGGCAAGTGTCCCTTGACCATATTGATCCCATGTTCTGAAACCGTTTTGTTTGGGAAAACTCGTATGCTTGAGTCAACTTGATGGGACACCCTTTTATAGGAGTTTACTAGTTTTGTTAACCATCCTTGTCGCCGGGAAAGTTGATGAGTCGGGTATGATCATTTATCCTTTTTGCTTTGCTTAATCTACGGGATACGGGAAGCTGAATTAAAACATGTCTAGCTATTGCACTCATATGAATAATGATGATGAGAACTTGATGATGTTAATGAGCATGGAATCGGGG
The DNA here is from genome assembly GCA_030760725.1 of Neostapfia colusana. NCBI lineage: Eukaryota > Viridiplantae > Streptophyta > Magnoliopsida > Poales > Poaceae > Neostapfia > Neostapfia colusana. Next base: position 54,534,588 of record JASWHV010000014.1, on the reverse strand, counting down.
AGATCTAGGCAAGCTTGGTTCGTGGATGTTGCTGTATGAGATGGTGGTTTACTTGCCGTAGATCTAAGGACCGGTTCATGCCAGCACATGCAAGGAAAACATTGCCACCACAAGGCCAAATATGGGTGCGGCTTAGCTGATTAATTAGGTGTGTTGCTAGCTTGTTATGGACCGTGGATGGCGCGGGGAATGGGAGTCGAGAGGGACTGCCCTGGGAACTGCATGGCACAAGAGGGGGCCCGTGGGTGGCAGAATGGTGATTCGAGCCTGCCGGTGAAACCTCAGTGAGTCCATACATCTAGTAGCCCCTTTGTAAAGGCTATTTTGTGATCTCTTGGCCATACACCGACGGTTGTGTACTGGTATAATGGAGGTTCTGCAGTAGCCGACGGGTGAAGAAATCACGAACTTGTGGGTAAAGTGGTGCCACCTCTGCAGAGTGTAAAACTATCATGATAGCCGTGCTTCCGGTCACAAGCACCTGACCAACTTCCATGATTAGAGAGAAAACTTGGGATGGTTATTCGGTATGGTAATGGTATGGTCATTGGGATTCGTTTTGGGACTGTTTTGAGTCATGATAATGAGTTTGGTTTCGATTATATGAATATGAGATGGTTATGAATGTTTGTGAGAATGAGATGAACTTGAGAAAGATTAATGGTTGAATGAGACTTGATAAGTGGTGAATTATGATGAGGAAATGTTGCTGAATTACTTGGTCATGTTGGGATAAATTTCACTTAGAAATAGATGCTGTTTTTACCATGTTCGTGAAATAAAATTTGCTTGCTGCAATGAGCCTTATTATTTCATACCTTGTTGAAAGCTACATGTCATACTTTTCCCGCACTTGCTGAGTACGACATGTACTCACCCTTGCATTACCACATAAACATCAGCTACATGAGATGAGTACTTCGAGGACCATGTGAAGTACTAGGCGTGCGAACTACCATCAACATGCCTGTGGAGTTGAAGCTGGAGCCTGCTGCTGTTTAGTTGTTTCCGTTGTCGTTTAGAGACTTCCGCTGCAAGAATAGGATAGACAATCATGAGTAAGACATTGAGTCATTGTAATAAAGTACTTAAACACTATTTATTCGTGGTTATATTCTGAATTCAGTTTGTGGATTACATGTGTATGTATGATGAATGTCCTGGACAAACATATGCATTCACTTGGTTCTATTTTCGGAACCGGGTGTCACAGATTGGTATCAGAGCCACGTTGACCCTAGGACGCAAGCCTAGGTAGAATGGACACTCTAAAACACATAGGAACACCCCTCTAAACTATTATTTTCGAAAATTGCTTGCTGCTGCACTTTACTTGTAAATTCAGCCACCGCAAAGTGCTATTTTCAGCCCCTCTTTTCTCTTCTTTTGGACAGCAACACTTTTGCTTTCTTGCTCCATAGCTTCTGAAGTTTTGGAGTTATTTCTTCCTTCTCTAAAGTTTCAGATGTCTTACTTATAGATGACGGTGATCAGGAGCACGGCACGCATGAGTACTCGTCCACCACCATGTGGGAGTGCACTTAACCCCATTGAGGTGTCCGATGGACCATATTGGGAGGAGGTGAAGACGGAACCTCATGATGAAGAGGAAGTCAATAGTTCTATGCATGAGGAAGAGGACCTAGAAGAGGTGGAACCATTCGAAGACGATATGGAGGATGATCCACAAGAACGACATTTGTACGCACCTCAGAAGGAGTTTCACGCGGGCTTACACCCCGTGGAGCCTCATGAAGCTATGACGGGAGGAAATGAACCCGAGAGGAGCCACCCCTTGTTGATACCAATAATGAAGATGATAAATGTGCAACCATTCAGTTCAAGAATTCCGGTCTGACGGAATGAAAGGAGGACACATATCTAGAGAGCTCAAAGAATTTATCGATTGCTGCAGCTTATATCCAGAATATCTTCTCAAGAAAGTCCCTCGTCTCGGACATAAAGAGTGGAAGACTGACGTAACCATCCTATATAACGGTAGGGTTGTCACCCGGCACTTCGCACCCACATGGAGAGCTACAAGGGAAGAAGCTATCGATGATGCTGCATGGGATGCACTAACCGGGCTGTGCTACGCCTTCCATGAGCAGCTTGAGGACACAACTTTTGAGCTGCATCCATATCGGAAGAGTGGTACAAGGGAGATCATTGGACACCATTTAACAGCTCTTTCCGACCCACAAGCTGCTGACAAGTCTCAGAGATTGCTCGTGGAGTTAGGAAACCGCTACGCAAGCGCACAAGACAAGATCCGTTACCTCCGCAAGAAGCTGTATTTGCTGGAGAAACAAGAGGAGACTCATGCCAATGCGGGAGCAAATGGAGCACCAGAGTCATCTAACCCTACATGGACTGCCGACTCACCATGGCGTGCGCCCATGTATGGACCACCCCCGTTACACGGCGAGAACAGCACTGGTTCTCATGATTAAGTTTAGGTTTTCATTGGATAAAGCTGTGATAGGAACGCTTAGATCGTAGTAGCTTGAATAAGAGTGGTGTGCTGAATTTTCGTGATGATTGCTTATGTTTGTGTGCTTGGTCTGAGTTGTGGAACGCTTTGGCGAATGTCCATATCCACACATAGTAGACAGATGTGAGATGCTTCGACACGTGTCCACATCCTCATATAGGCTTATATTAATAAAAGAAATTGCATAGTTCATACACCTTGATGCGTAGAGTTGGGGAATCTTTTCTTTTAATTCTAAATTCTATTCCGAAAGTAAGTCTTAAAATAAGGGGGGTAGACTTTCTTGCCAACCATATTGTCTTGGATTCCCAAAGGATTGAAATAATACTTGGAATGTATTGGTTAAGCAAGCACAATGGAGTGATTCAATGTGCTGAGAGGATCGTGCAGTTGACAAGTGAGCATCGTACTCGTATTGAGTTCGAGGCAGCCCAACCAGCAACCAAGAAGGCAGCGCTGAACCACATCGAAGAAGTGACATTGGAAAGCATTCCGGTGGTGCAAGAATATTCAGATGTGTTCCCGGAAGAACGTCCAGGTATGCCACCTGACCGGGACATTGAATTTGCTATTGATTTAGTACCCAGAACTGCACCTATAGCGAAGAGGCTGTATAGGATGCCCGCTAATCAACTAGTGGAGCTCAAAAAGCAAATTCAGGAGCAGCCAGAAAAGGGTTTTATACGCCAAGCTCGTCACCATGGGGAGCCCCTGTGCTCTTCGTAGACAAGAAGGATGGGATGCAAAGGATGTGTGTGGATTATAGGTCTCTCAATGAGGTGACGATCAAGAATAAAAACCCGCTGCCCCGTATAGAGGACCTGTTCGACCGAATGAAAGGTGCCCGAATTTTCTACAAGATTGATCTTCGGTCAGGATACTTTCAGCTGAAGATTAAGCCCTCCGACGTACCCAAGACTGCATTTCGAACACAGTATGGTTCGTATGAGTATACCGTTATGTCTTTTGGGTTAATGAATGCACCCGCATACTTTATGTACCTCATGAAGAAGGTCTTCATGGAATACTTGGACAAGTTCATCGTGGTTTTCATCAACGATATCATGGTGTATTCGAAAAAGCAAGGAAGAACATGAAGAACACTTGAGATTGACATTGCAGAAACTGCGAGAGCATCAATCGTATGCCAAGTTCAGCAAGTGTCAATTTTGGCTAAAGGAGATAGCGTTCCTAGGCCACATCATCTCCGAAGGAGGAGTATCGGTTGATCCCGGAAAAGTGGGAGACGTTTTAAAGTGGAACCAACCGTAGAATGTGAGAGATATTCGGAGTTTCCTTGGGATGGCTGGATACTACCGCCGGTTCATCAAGGATTTCTCCAAAATAGAGAAGCCTATAACTGAATAGCTAATGAAGGGAAAAGCATTTCAGTGGACACTATCGTGTCAAGAAAGCTTTGAGGAGCTCAAGAAGAGACTAACCATGGCGCCTGTTTTGGTATTGCCGGACGTGAGCAAAAGCTTCGACATATATTGTGATGCATCAAGACAAGGGCTTGGATGTGTGCTCATGCAAGAAGGACAAATGGTAGCCTATGCGTTGAGACAACTTGAGAAACATGGGCTGAATTATCCCACACATGACTTGGAGCTTGCAGCCGTTTTACATGCCTTGAAGATTTGGAGGCATCATATCCTTGGCCACTGATGTGAGATCTACACGGATCACAAAAGCCTCAAGTATATATTCACGCAAACAGATCTGAATTAAAGGCAACGTCGATGGTTGGAACTCATCAAGGATTATTATGTTGGAATCAACTATCACCCCGGAAAGGCCAATGTAGTAGCTGATGCGTTGAGCTGAAAAGGAGCATGTCATCAACTCACGGTTCGGGTGCTGCCACCCGAGCTGTGTAATGAGTTTGAACGGTTGCATCTTGGATTCTTGAACGAGATGGAGGTGATAGAACTGAACTCAGCGCTGGAACAAGAGATACGAGATGGTCAAGCGACGGGTGAGGAAATCAAGGAAAAAATCCGACAAGGCATAGAAAAGGATTTCAAGGAAGACGAGAAAGGAACGCTTTGGTTAGGAAAAAGGATTTGTGTGCCTAACGTGAAGCACATCTGCGACACGATATTAAAGGAGGCACATGACTCATCTTATTCCATACATCCCAGATGTACAAAGATGTACAAGGACCTGAAAACTTGCTATTGGTGGGATGGTATGAAAAGGGACATAGCTGAATATGTTGCCTTATGCGACACGTGCCAACGGGTGAAGGCCGAACATCAAAGACCCGCTGGACTGTTGCAGCCATTGAAAGTCCCCGAGTGGAAGTGGGAAGACATCAGCATGGATTTCATTGTCAGATTGCCACGTACTCGGTCTGGTTACGACTCCATTTGGGTTATTGTGGACCGATTGACGAAAACAGCCCATTTCTTTCCTGTTAGAACCACGTACCGCGTCGCAGATTTAGCTGAGCTGTATATGGAGCAAACGGTGTGTCGCCATGGAGTTCCGAAGAGGATAGTGTCAGATCGGGGTACTCAATTTACCTCTAGGTTCTGGAAGAAGCTGCATGAAGCTATGGGTACATGAGTGAATTTCGGCTCCGCTTATCACCCGCAAACCGATGGGCAAACTGAGAGGACAAATCAAATATTGGAAGACATGTTGAGAGCTTGTGCCTTGAAACATGGGCATAGTTGGGATAGGATCTTTCTGTACGCTGAATTCTCGTACAATGCAGCTACCAAGCCAGCTTGAAGATGTCACATTTCGAAGCATTGTTTGGTAGACGGTGTAGAACGCCGCTGTTCTGGAATGAGACCAGAGAGAGCCAAGTGTTTGGACCCGAAGCGCTGCAAGACGCTGAGAAGCAAGTCCAAACGATACGAGAAAACTTGAAGGCTGCTCAGTCACGACGAAAAGGTTATGCGGACAATAGGTGACGAAGATTGACCTTCGAAGTGGGAGACTTCATGTATCTTAAGGTATCGCCTATCTGAGGCCAACGACGGTTCAACGTCAAAGGCAAATTAGCACCTCACTTCATCGGGCCATTCAAGATTTCGGGGAAGCGAGGAGAACTAGCCTATCAACTAGAGCTGCCAACGCACCTCTCCGACGTGCACGACGTGTTTCACGTATCTCAAGTCAAGAAATGCTTAAGAGTACCGGAAGAACAAGTACCGATGGATGAGCTCGAGCTTCAAGAGGATCTGACCTACGCGGAGCATCCCGTCAAAATTTTGGACGTGAAGGAGAGGGTCACGAGGAACAAAGTGATCCGTTGGTGCAAGGTACAGTGGAGCCATCACACGGAAGCCGAAACTACATTGGAGCGTGAGGAAGACCTCAAGGCGGAATTCCCTCATCTATTCTCCACTCTATCGAATCTCAAGGGTGAGATTCAGTTTAAGGGGGTAGGTTTGTAACACCCTCAAATTCATTTCCATGCATTGCATACATTTTTCATGTAGAGAAACATTATAAAAGAAGTAGAAATGGAGAAAGAACTATAGAAATGGAGAAAGAACTATAGAAATGGAGAAAGAGCCATAGAAATGGAGAAAAGAACAATAGAAATGGAGAAAGAACCATAGAAATGAAGGAAGGAACCATAGAAATGGAAGAAAAACCACAGAAATGGAGAAGGGATATAGAAATGGAGAATGGGGCATAGAAATGGAGAAGGGCAATGTAGAAATTGACACGACCCCACGGTCTTGTCGAGCCAGGATCACGCTGAGGGATGCTGCGTTGCACAACACTGGATAACACACCACAAAGGTACAAAGCGGAAGCAAAATTTTATTACATAAATGGGTTTATGAACATTTTATCACGGGCATAGACTACGCATCAAGTTCACGTTCAGCCCGTGAACGTGTCCTTGCTAGCACACACGCACACTAACACGGCGGCGTGCACGACTCCCACTCGACGGGGTTCCCCTCCTGGGGTTCCGTCTCCTCCTCGGGAGTCCCTTCCTCATAAAACCCTGCAAAAGCTTCAAACAAAAGCAGTGAGCACGAAGGCTCAGCAAGTCTGACCGGTCTCGCCTAAACATGAAACTTCTACATGAGGGATGATAGGTACAGGAGGTAAAAGAAATCAGTTGCAAGGACTCGCCTAATTAGTGAAACCTTACTTTCAAGTTTTAGCAGCAAATTGTGGAGAACCTTACGATAAGGCACATGAGAGAGCCGCAATCAAACAAGAAACACATTTCTCTCATGTACTTTGCCCAAAGTTGAAAAGAACTTTAGTTAGCTCTAAACTACAGCAATCATTAGCAATCAAAGTCCATCTTTCAATCAGCAACATTTTAACATGTAACTAACCTGTTCTTTCTACATCACGGTACAGTGAACAAGTGGTACTCACTGACCGCGACGGACGGCGACTATAATCAATTTACACCTGCAGGGTTACCGAATAACCCGTCACGTACGCCTGTACTCGATGTTGCCTACAGCAACCATCACGGACGTCATACGCAACCACCTTTCACCCGTTAGCCAAATGTTGAACCGGTCCAATCGTCCCGAGCAAGAGGTCTCTGCACGCGCATCTCAGTGCCGCCAGCCGATTTACACCTCGAGCTCTCAACCTACCATCTGAACGACCAGCTATGCCTCAACACCCAGCTACCCGAGTTACATCGGTTTCCCGGTTCCCATATAGCCGGTAGGTCTTCGGTATTGTTCTAGCTTGTTCAACAGGCCCGCACATGGCTCGGTCCTCAATCGACACAAGCGGAGCTATAGCACACAGGCCCCAAAGTCCTGCTGCCCTTACTCTCCGCTCGGTCTCATTTTTCTTGCCATGTGTATCATGTGCTATCTCTACCCGAGTCGAGTGCCTCTAGCCTATTCTCGCGAGTAGTTCCAACAACTCGACTTGTACCGAATCCTACACTATATTAGCATTGCAGTAGCTAACGAGGTTTTCAATACTAATTCCAACCCATGGCTTTCTTGGATATGCAATTGGGTTTCAAATAAGACTCTAATGCAAGAAACAAGTGATGCTCAAAGAAGGTGCTCAAAACAATAAAAAATTGTAAAGAGGTTAATGCAAACCGGAGCTTGCCTTGCTGCTCTTGGTCATAGGCTAGCTGCTCTTCCGGAGTAACGAAGTATAGGACTTCGGGTTCCTCCTCGACCTTAGCGACTACGTGAGATACAAGTACATGTATTAATTTAAATGCATTTGATTGAAATTCAAACTTGTGAAGTTTGTAAGTCTCACTAGACAGGCTTAATGACTCTGAAATTTTTATTGTGGCTTGGTTACAACCTAAACAGAGACATGGCCAAGTTTTAGTTGCAGCAAAGCTCATTTGAGCCCTCCACAAATAATTATGTACTTGACCTTAATTGGAGCCTTTAGGGTGTTCTAGGGATTTTCATGGAGCAAGCCATGCCTTTCTGAAAACTAGATTTTCAGAGGGTTCTAATGGAGTTGATCTCACTTAATTTGAAGCCTCCTAGCTAAAGATATGAGCTAAACATTTTAGAGAAAATTCTGAAAATGTTTCTGAACATTTTCTATTTTCTCTGGAACAGTTTTATTAATCACACAATTAGGTGGATCAAATGAGCTCAAATGGATATGATATTTGTATGGTAGTTCAGGGATGTTTTGGTGAACATCCCAGCAAAATTTCAGAATTTTCCTCCAAAGGACTCTCCAGTTAAAATTCCAAACAGTTTAAATTTGAGGAATTAATTCTGGAGAAATAAGGATTTTCATTAAGTGAAACTTGATTCGCTGGAAAGTACTCAGAGAGCTGAATCCAACAAAATTTTGTTCACTTGATTTGGATGTTCCTAGCAAAAGTTATGAGGATTTGAAGTTTGAATGAATTCTGAAAATCGGGGAAAAGTTCAAATCTGCCGGTGGGTCCACAGTACACGTGTCGGGTACTGGAGCCACGGCACACCGGGGTCCATGGAGTTTTTGCATGCCAGCACACTGGATCCGAGCCGCAGACTGATCCCGATTTAAAATCCGAGCCGCTGACAGCCAGGACCCACCCCTTCGTCTACCTCTCGCCGCCCGCGCTCTGCCGCCACGACACCTCACCAGAGAGCTCGCCGGCAGCATATGTGGTGCTTCAAACTTCCTGATCCTGGCCGCCCTGCCTACTTCCACTCGGGGAACGTGATTCCGGGCTCAGTTCGTTATGAATATTGCCGGCACCTGGTCGGTGATGAGCGGCGGCCTCGGGAGGACTTTGGCCGTATCGGCTGACCTCCCTAACACCCCAATCGATCGAGTAAACAGTCGGGAAGCATCAGTGGACCTTAGGAAAGGTCGACCTGAGCTCCACGGAGCTTGGAAAGGGCTGTGTTGGGCTGTCATCGTGCGACCTAGGCCGGAAATCGGGACTTCTACTAAAACTTGAAGAACAGCGGTTTCCCTCAACGGTTCTCCGTGGTTCCTGCTCCCATGGACCCGTACGGGCACCTAGAAGTGATCCCCTCGACGAGAGGATGAGTGGTGCAGTGTGGATTACGAATTTCGTGGATCGGTTCAGACTCCCTTTCTGCACACCGTGGTGAAATCATGAAATTCCGGCGTGAGCAGTCTATGTCATGCCGCCGGGGCTTGCGGGAATGAAGGAGAGGCCGAAGGCGAACCTTTTTGCTGTTCACAGCTTGGCGAACGGTAGGCTGTGGTGGCCGGACGGATCGTTCCTGCGGTGGCGGCTCGAGGTGAACCGGCAGAGATAAGATCGTCGCAGTGGAGCTCAGGGAGGACTGCTCCGGGCCTGGAACTGGCGCGATGGTGTCCAGGAAGCCTTGGCGCACCCGGTGCTGGTCTCAGATCGCCGGGAGGATCACTGGATCGGCCGGGCGATGAGGGACCGAGAGTTCCACCGAGCGGCAAGGAGTTTCAGCTGTCTGGGTGAAACGCGACGAGGCAGCGGTGAAATGCACCGGTGACCACTCGGGCGCGTAGATAAAGGCCCCGAGAGTCGGTTCCGCGGCTGAGATCGGCAAGCAGCTGGTGGCCTCGCCGTTTCTTCGCCGTTGCGGCATCTCAGTTCAGCGAAAGAACCCGAGTGCAGAGTTCAGTCGGCTGAGTTCTCTTCAGTGGCTGACAAGTGGGTCCCACTCTCACTTTTAACCCCTGAAATTAACTCCATATCACTGTTGTAAACAGTAGGCCCATGTCAAGATCAACTCCAAATGGAGTGAAAATTGGTGTGTGAGCTCACAAGAATGTGCTGAGTATGAATATGTTTCCCATTTTTGAATTCATGGGATAAAAACAGTTTGAATTTGAATTTGAGTTCAAACCACCCTCTTTCTAGCTATACCCAAAAATAGCTCAAAAAGGTTTTGAATTTGGGCGAAACTTGGCATGGACATCCCTGGCAAGGTGTAGGAGTTTTCATATGCCCAGCCCCTAGATGATGCATGTGGGAAATACCACTTTTGCATTTTGTGAGTTTATTCTCTAATGAGCATGTTGATAATGGTTACTTGCTCTTCAAATGTGTTCATCAACTCTCTTCAAATGAGGTGTGTTGTGTGGTGATGAACACTTTAAACATGTGTCAAAAACTGAGGCCTTTACATTCCTCCCCCCTTAAAAGAATCTCTTCCCGATATTATAAGGTGAAAATAAAAGAGAGGACGGTGAAAAATTACCGGATATGCGACGTGAAAAAGTCGGGGTAGTTAGCGCGAAGAAATCCTTCGCTCTCCCATGTCGCGTCGTCCACGGAGTGATTACTCCACAGAACTTTGTAGAACCACAACGTACGGTTGCGTGTGGTTCGGGCCTTCTCGTCAATGATCTGAACCGGTTCCTCCCGATAGGTGAGATGCGGTTTCAGCTCTTCAATGTCCTCCAGCTGAACGGTAGTAGATAGCTTGAGACAGTTCTTCAGCTGGGAAATGTGAAAGACGTCGTGCACACCAGAAAGTGCTTCTGGTAATTTCAGCCGGTATGCTACTGATCCACATCTTTCGGTAATCTGGAATGGACCGATGAATCGGGGTGCCAACTTTCCTCTCACCCCAAATCTGTTTACGCCCTTCATTGGAGACACACATAGGTATACGTGATCCCCGACTCCGAACTGTAATGGGCGTCTTCTCCAGTCCGCATACTGTTTCTGCAGGGATTGGGCGGCTTTTAGGTTCGCTTGAATCAGCCGAACCTTTTCCTCCGTGTTATTGACAAGGTCAATCCCGAAGGTAACCCTTTCGCCAGACTCACAACAATTCAATGGTGTGCGGCGTTTTCTCTGTAAAGTCCCAAAACTTGTAAATAGAGAACTTGAGCTATGAATAAAGTTGAGTTTGAATACAAGAAATGGGACTTACAAAAACTTTTGTTTACTCATGAATGTGTTGGCATGTGCTATAAAACTTTGAATTCAGTTTGAATTAAGAGGGTCACTTCCAAGAAGAAGAAGGGCATTTTCAAAAGAGGAAATTCAAACTGTTGTTTGAGAAGTTGTATTTGCAATGGCCAACTAAAAGATCAGAGGACATATTTGAATTCCTCAGGTCCAAATTATGAGGGAGCCAAGTTTTGAGCAAATTTGGAGGGGCTTTGATATGAATGTAAAAGGAACTTGTAAATTTCATCAAAATTTGAATTTAAACTTAAAACTGTGGCACAAATTGTCAAATGACAAAATGGCTTTTGAATTTGGATCCTTCACAGCTGAATTTACTATGTGTCAAAATTTGGAGATCTTTTGGGGCCAGAGAGGAGCTGTGGGACCCACATGTCAGGGACTGACAATGGAGGAGACTTTCAACTGAAGCAAACTTCTTGCTCTGTTCAGACTAGAGCCCGAAGCAAACCATCGCGAGGCGCCACCGAGGGCTGCGGCTGACGACACCTCCTCGTGAATTCTTTTGCGCTGGCGAGCTGTTTCCCCTGTGTCATCACTTCAGCCGGTGTTTTCCCGTGCCATAACCCCGAGAGAAATCTCGGTTTGCTTCTTCTCTCGCGCACAGGGACCGTGCCACTGCCGCCACCACCGATCCACCGTGCCGCCGTCGTTCCATCGCGTGCAAGCCTTGGCAGAGCGCCAAATTTGCACCAGGGCATCTCCCTCTCCACCCTCGACGTGTCATCGGCCATTGTTTGGCCTCCCTACCCAGGGAAAGCCGTGTTGGGGCGGCGGCCGACGAGGACCGACGAAGAGGTCGCACGTGTACAGCGCTGCAGGGAACTTGTCAAGCCTGAACAAGAGCACCCTCGTACGCGCTAGGACCCCCTGATGCTCGTCTCCGAAGCTCGGGCCATGACATTGACGACAGAGCGCGAATTCGAGGAAATTTCCCCGGCGACCATAACCAGACCTTCCGGTACGAAATCTAGAAATTCTCCCTCTGTCCTCAATCTTTGGTCACGAAATTAGGCACAGAGGAGCTAAGCTAGATGGCGGTGATCTCCTCTTTTCAAACCTAGCTGGAAGCCGACGAGAAGCGACGTATTTTGATGTTCTCCGAGCACAAAACCGGCACTACCATTCGGGCGCACGGTGAAAGCCGGGTAGCCGCCGTTTTCATGCTTGGTTAAGCTTTCGCCGAGCATCCCTAGCCTCCCAGGATGCTGTAGAGCCAAAAACCCGAGAGCTTGGTGGGCCAGGACCGCCGGGCGACGGTGCCGAGCCTCTCTCGAGGCCGTCGCACGTCGCCGGCCTACTTCCGGCCACCGTCGGTCCGAGAGCACCGCATCAGTGGATTGCTCGTCCCTGAAAACCCCCAGGCGGCAAGTAACGAGCCGGGAGATGGCCAGGAAGCCGACTCCGGCGAGCTCCGACGAGTTTCCGGCGTGGGGGCGGCGCGGGAAAGAAAACAGCCCGAGGAGGAAGACGGTCCGGCGGGCCCCGCGTGTCAGCGATGGAGGATTTAAACTGCTGATCGGCTATGGCCCCGGGATCCTTTGTGACAGCGCTGGAAGTGATACTGTGGCCCCGTGTGGTCTGTCCCAGTGCATGACACGTTGTCCCCTGGACCCACCCGCAGGATTTAAACAATTCCCGATTTAATTTGAATTCCAGATTTATTTCAAACTTTAGAACCTCATAACTTTTGCTAGGTAACTCCAAAATTAGTGATTCAAATTGGTTGGATTCAGGATTAAAAACTCTATCCAAATATGCAACCCAATTTGCATGAAGTCCAATAGTAAATTCTGGAGAATTCTTTAAAGCTTTTCAGCAAAAGAATTTTTGAGGGAGTTTGGTTCATCCACAAATCCCCAAATTTTTCCAGAATATTCTTTAGGAAGCTAGGAAACTCCTGTAAAAGTTTCAGCTCATTTGGAGTTGATTTAGTTAGGGTAATTCTGATTTCAATTTCTGTATTCAAATGAATACAGAAACATTTTCAGAGAATTTCCAAAACTTGGAAATTCAGTTCTAGCCATTCCTTAGCTCCAAAAATCCTAGGAAAATTCAGGAATACTCTTTGAGCTATGTATGGAATATTAGTTCACTTGAATTTGCATGAGAGTGCAAATTTATTCAGAATTAATTCCTCTTTGCCTAAATGCTTGGGGAATTGTTATGGGTGATACACTTAGTGAAATATTCTGAATTTTGGTCCAGAGGACTTTCATGTGACAAAGAACTCACAAGAAAATTTCCAGCTCCATTGGAGCCCTGGATCAGTAGTGTTCTGTTCAACCTATTAGGTGATCACCACCCAAGTGATGAACCTCACTTCTCACTTGATGATAGTGCTTAAACACACACCCAAACCACTAGCACCAGTTTCATTTTAAATTCTTAAACAGAGTTCCAGTTTTAAACTTGTCTTTAGCACTTGTTAGCAAAAAGTTTTACAATTAAACATGTATGCATATTCATAACGTGTAGTGATAAAACGTGGAAAGTGAAAAAGAAGGAGTTGAGCTTGGATCAAGGAGCAAGAAGTGCAGGGATTGAGCCTCAAGTCAGCAGAAACTAACTTCATACATCTCTGACTTTAGTCACCTGCAAAACCAATGCAAGCCCCGGTTTGCATTTAAGTTGTTTTCTGAAGTTTTTACTTTGTTCACTACTATGGGTCTAAGTTTGTATGTGCATTAGGTCAAGGATGTTTTACACTCCAATTGCATGACCAAATGAACCTTGGATTAAGGGTAGAAAGGAACACTGCTGTAGGATAATGCCGTGCTAAATAACTTAGGACATCTGGTATAAGTTGAGTAGTTGGAATCTACTCCCGAGCTATAGTTCAAGTTACATCAGTGGTGTTGGAAAAGAGGCAAACTAAAGTTTACATTTCTAAAGATGAGACTGGGCAGGAGGGTTAGGCAGCGACAATACGAGGTCTTGGTCGAATAGCTCTGCCTGTGTCGGTTAAGGACCGAAGCGTGTGCAGCCCCGCTGAGCAAATATTGAGTTGTGTACCGGATGCTTACTGATATATGGGAACCAGGAAACCGATGTACCAGGTTCACTGGGTTGTAGAGGCATACCACATCGTCTCGTTAGACCTATGAGCCCGAGACGGCGCGACCGGTTCTACAGTCTAGTGTCCTGAGAAAGGTTGCCACATACGACGTAATGAAGGACGCCAGAGTTGGGTCTTCAGAGGCGGGCGTATGTGTCGAGTTATCCGGGTAGTGTTTGATTCGAATCACCGTCCCTCGCGGTTATGAGTACCGCTTGCTCACTGTGTTGTGACGTAGTAAGCAAGTTGTGTGGGAACAGTTTGCAAAAGTATAATTGCTGCTATGATTATGTTAAACTGCATGAGAACCTTGTTTGGAAGTAGAAATAGAGCGAACTAAATTTATTTTCTACCTTGGGACAAGTAACATTGGAATGAAGCGTTTCTTGTTTTATTGTGGAGTTCCAATGTTGCTGGGTGCAAGGTCACTACTATTATGGCTAAAACCTGAAAGTTAAGGATGAACTCATAGGCGAGTCTTTTTGCAAATTACAGGATTAGGTCTTAAGTTACCCTCATGTAGAGTTGCATGCTTTAGGAGAGACGGTTAAGTCTTGCTAAGCCTTTGTGCTCACTCTTGCTATATAAGTGGTTTTGCAGGTAAACTTCAACGCTATAAGGAAGGTTGTCCGGTGAGACTCGGAAACTTCCGAGTCATGTCACACTTAGAGAACCTAGCCGCTGCCATGTCTTCGTGTTGCTAGCGAGAGGAGTCCGCGGGCTGGACCTCTTCTCGGGTGCTTCGCAGTTATTCGACATGAGCTGTTTATAGACTTCCGCTGTAGCTATTTTATGTAAATAATTTACAAAGAACAATTGTAAGCTTCCGCTTTTGATTTATGTAATACAGTGTTCCTTATATGTGTGCTGTTGGGTGCCGCATAACACGGCACTACCCAATGCGATCCTCGGGCGAGGCGGCACGGCCCCGTGATCGAGGTCGGGCCCCCTCAGCGTTGGTATCAGAGCCGCATTGGTAATAGTGCATGGAATAAGGATCGTATTACGACAAAAACTTAGGATACGGTGAGAAAACAGTATTAGGCCCACATAAGGACTATAGTAGTATAGTTACTCAAAGTGGCATTGCTAACTTACTTGTTATAATTCTGAATTTTGATTATGTAACGACGCACCTACGTTCTGGTAAGAATGGTAAGGAACGCCACCGAAAGCGGTTCAATTTCGGTTAGCTCCCCTGACGAGGAAAGTGGTTCAGGGATAGGTCTCACAGCTTGGTGTGAGACGTTAATATAAAACTCTTGGACTCTTCATGTTCCTGAGGTCATATGAAACGCTGATCCCAAGCGTGCATTAGGCAAGTAAGTGGAGACCCCATCGTGTGGTCAGTAACACGATAGTGTGTTCGTCTGGAAGTAGCCTAGGAGGACATACGCAACGCTTGCCATCGGCTTCCCTGCAGGGCAGTAGGTGGTATCCGTTGGGTTGATAACATTCCCAACCATGACGACCCGTTCATGACATACTCAGGTTCCCCGTCGTGTGGGTTGAAACACGATCACATATCTTGAGACGTGACTTAACTCAAGGACGGCCGTATGACAATGATACGGGCGTTTGTATTTACTTTCAATTATGGAACTGACTGAATTGAAATAACCTTTGAGTGCACCACTATTGAGTGTCTTTCTGCAGGTACTAACCACGTACATATCCCGTGTAGTATACGTGTGCGAGAGACCGTCTTATTGACACTGATAATACGTATATGCCGGTGTAATCCGGTTAGGATTTTTCTTTTGGAGAGGCTACGTAGTACCGACATGATTCTTACGGTGCATCGACACCGTACTAAATATCTGAACCTCTTCCCTACGAAGAAATGATTCATGAACAAACTTTCAACTAAAAATGGAAGTTTGAAACAAGTATTAGTTACTGAACTCTTATTTTGAGCTAAGATTCAAATGAGAGTATAACTAGGTGTCAAAGTTTCAAAAACAGAGTGCTCTGTTTCTAGCAGGAATTCTTGCTGGGCTTTAACAGAGCATAACTCTGAGTAGCTTGACCCAAATAAGGTGTATGATACAGTTCTGGAAAGATTTCCAAGTGCTCTACAATTTCATTGTAGACCTCCAGAGCCGAATCACACTTTACATTGGTGAAAAGTCCAGTTGAAGGCGAACTGTTCAGAACCAGGACAGTACCAAAAACCTCTCTGGGCCTTTCTGTTTTTAAGCCATAACTTCCTGTAGAAAAATCCTTAAGGAGCACATAAGTACTCGTTGGAAAGATACTGAAGTTTACTAAAACTTTGGTATTGAACTCAAGTCAAGAATCTTTTGATAACTTGAGTAAAATTTGGAGTTTGTGTGAACTGGTCAGGGTAGTCCCGCTTATTAGTTTAGCGTACCTAAGATCTGTTTAAACATGAATGTGGTTATGCTTTCATAAAGTCCATGGCATGTTCACGTTTTACTTATCTTTACTTTCTACTGAGATAGAATTTTGATTGACTCAAAATTTTGTTTCGTGCAGTATGGTACACACACATCCTCAATTGGAGATTGGAGGTTCAAGTCGAGGTGGGAATGACTCGACTTCATCAGAAGAGCCATCGCCAACCGGATTGGCTGAGATTATGGCGAAGATGATTGAAACTCTCCAAACTCTAGTTCAGCAAGTCATACATCGAGAAGCTCAACGTCACATGCCAACACCGAACATGTATCTGGATTTCTTGGCGACACAACCGCCGGTATTCTCTGAGGCGGCTGACCATTGTGAAGCAAATCACTGGTTACGGGTCATTGTGTCCAAGTTTGGGTTGATCCAATGTGATGAATACTCGGAGACTCTATATGCCACTCAACAGCTTCACGGCTTTGCTGGAGCATGGTGGGCAGAATACCTTGCTGTCCAACCAGCAGGGCATCGTGTCACATGGGCGGAGTTCCAGGCTGCATTTCGTGCTCGTTTCATCCCTGCGGGCATAATGCAAACCAGTCTGGATGAGTTCTGGAGTCTGAAGCAAGGGGGCATGAGTGTTATTGAGTATGAGAAGGAATTCAATCGCTTGGCTCAATATGTCCCTGACTATGTGAAATCACCATCTTTGAAGGGTTATCATTTCTACCGAGGGCTGACCTCTAGGCTGCGATGTGAATTGGCTCAAGTTAGCCAAGAGAATTTTGATGAGTTTGTTAGCTGTGCTATCACTCAGGAATATTATTTCAACCTCTACCTTAAAGAGAAGAGGGAGAGGGACTCATCACAGGAGGAATGGAATCATCTACCTCAGAAGTATCGGTTGGTAATCCGTTCACCTTCCGGTCGAGAGATTCCACAAGTGGTGCAATCGTTCTGGGAGTGTGACGACTCTTCTACTCCCCAGAGGTTTTATTCACCTCCACCGCAGCAGCAACTTATTTCTCCTGCACCGCAGTATCAACAAGTTGCACCAGAATACTATTTCCCTCAAGAGGTTGAAGATGAACAAGGTGTTTTGTCAGCTGAACCGAGTGCTGTCCCACTTCATATTGACAATGAACTCAACGTCAATGAAGCGACTGAACCGAGCAGCAACGTTATGTCTGCGGGTCCAGTTCCAAAAAGTGATCTGGGGCAGCCCAGAAAAGTTATGCCAAAAGTGGGAACAGTCAATTATGTGTCAGTCGATGAGCTGCCAAAGGGAGGACCTGTTCTTGCCGGCAGGTTCATCTTAAATGACAAGCCGGTTGTCATTTTATTCAACTCTGGTGCAACACATAACATCATTAGTAGGGCAACGGTGATCCGGGATCAGATCTCCACAACGGTCACAAAAGGTTCTTACCATATTCATTCGCCGGGTGGAGACATATCAACTAATGAAGTCGTCTCTCGAGCACCACTTTGTTTGGGTGGAAAAATTTATCCTACCACCCTCATCATTCTCGAAGACCAGGGAATCAATGCCATATTGGGAATGTCATGGTTGACCTTCCATAAGGCTGTTCTGGACATCAAGAACAGGAGTGTTCACTTGGACTCTCCACTTCACGGACGTCAAACATTGTATCTCGGTGAAGCGGTTTCCAATGACCCGGAAGTATGTAATGCCGAGGCATGCAAGTTAGAAGACATTCCGGTACTCCGTGAATATCCGGACGTGTTTCCCGAAGATCTTCCAGGTCTACCACCTGAGCGCGAGGTGGAGTTCAAAATAGAATTGATTCCGTGAACCATGCCGATCTCTCGGAGACCATACAAAATGGCTCCGAATGAGTTAGCAGAATTGAAGGAGCAACTCAATGATCTGATGGACAAGGGGTTTATTCGTCCAAATTCATCACCATGGGGTTGCTCAGCTTTAGCCGTGAAGGAGAAGGATGAGACGCTGAGGCTATGCGTCGATTATCGTCCTTTAAATGCTGTGACAATAAAGAACAAGTATCCACTACCAAGAATTGATATTCTTTTCGATCAGCTAGTGGGTGCTAAAGTCTTCTCCAAAATGGACTTAAGGTCGGGATATCATCAAATCAAGATTCGCGCGGAAGATGTCCCGAAAACAGCATTCTCAACAAGATATGGGCTCTATGAGTATCTTGTCATGTCATTTGGGTTGACCAATGCTCCGGCTCACTTTATGTATCTTATGAACTCGGTGTTCATGCCAGAGCTGGATCAGTTCGCCGTTGTATTCATCGACGACATCTTGGTCTATTCCAAATCTGAAGAGGAACACACTAAACATTTGCATATTGTGCTTCAACACTTGAGAGATCACAAGCTCTTTGCAAAGTTTAGTAAATGTGAATTTCTGGATCAACCAAGTGTCGTTTCTTGGGCACATTATTTCAGCAGAAGGCATTGCTGTTGATCCAAGCAAGATTGAGCAACTGCTGAAGTGGAAGTCTCCAACATCAGTCCATGAAGTTCGTAGCTTCTTGCGTTTGGCGGGATATTATCGGAGGTTCATCCCGGGCTTCTCAAAAATCTCCAAACCTATGACATAGCTACTGAAAAAGGGCATCAAATATGATTGGAGCAAGCCGTGTGAGGAAGCTTTTCAAGCGTTGGTGAAACACCTCACAACAGCCCCGGTTCTAGCTCAACCGGATACAACCAAGCCTTTTGATGTTTATTGTGATGCATCCGGCGTCGGGCTTGGTTGTGTACTCATGCAAGGAGGACGTGCGGTCGCATATGGATCACGGCAATTACGGAATCATGAGCAACATTATCCAACTCATGATCTCGAGCTTGCTGCCGTGGTACTAGCTTTGAAGATGTGGAGACATTACCTATTGGGAAATCTGGTTCATCTCTACACCGACCACAAAAGTTTGAAGTACATATTCACTCAGAAAGAGTTGAATATGCGGCAAAGGCGATGGTTGGAGCTGATCAAGGACTATGAGATTGAAATTCATTATCATCCGGGCAAGGCAAATGTGGTTGCCGATGCACTCAGCCGGAAGTCTCATATTCATAACCTGACCATTACGCCAATAGAAGAGGAAGAACCAAGTCTCTACTTGGTTCCATATGGAGCTTTACATAATCTGGCTCTCATACCTACAGTAAGAGAGGAGGTCATGGAAGCTCAAAAGAAAGACAAGGGCATGGCTCATATCAGAAGGAGATTGAAGAACGGGGAGATGAAATGTTTCCGGTTAGATGATGAAGACACCCTATGGTTCCAGGACCGGATAGTCGTACCCCGTGATATGAGGCTGCGGAAGAAAATTTTGGATGAGGCTCACTTATCCAAATTTGCTATTCATCCGGGCAGAAACAAGATGTACCAAGAATAGAAGACTAAATTTTGGTGGACCCGGATGAAGAGAGAGGTTGCTAAATACGTATCAGAATGTGATACGTGTCGGCGAGTTAAAGCCGACCACATGAAGAAGGCGGGAACCTTACAACCGCTGAGTGTTCCGGCATGGAAGTGGGAGGATATTAGTATGGACTTTATTGTTGGACTACCTCTCACGGCTAATAAGCATGACTCGGTTTGGGTAATCGTGGATCTGTTAACCAAGTCAGCCCATTTCATCCCGGTGCATACGGGATACCATGCCAAGAAGTATGCGGAGCTATATATTGCAAGGATATTATGCCTACATGGAATTCCCCGGACGATCATCTCCGATCGAGGCGCATTGTTCGTTGCTCGTTTCTGGGAGCAGCTACATGCATCGCGGGGGACCAAATTGATTAGAAGCTCTGCATATCATCCTCAAACCGATGGGCAAATGGAGAGGATGAACCAAGTTCTCGAAGACATGCTTCGAGCATGTGCCATTCACCACGGTAAGCGATGGGACGATCATCTACCATTGGCGGAATTCGCTTATAATATTGGGTATCAAGCGAGCATAAAAATGGCACCTTACGAAGCTATCTACGGCCGGAAGTGCCGCACACCCTTGAACTGGTGTGAATCTGGCGAGAGAGTGATTTACGGGATTGATCTCATAAATGAAGCTGAAGAGCGGGTACGGCTTATTCAAGCAAATGTTAAAGCCGCTCAGGCCAGACAAAAGAGCTATGCGGATAAGAGACGCCGTCCTCTGGATTTCCATGTTGGGGACCACGTATACCTCCGCGTATCTCCTATGAAGGGCATTCACCGATTCGGAGTGAAAGGAAAATTAGCTCCGCGTTTCATCGGTCCCTTCGTCATCATTGAAAGGTGTGGACCCGTGGCATACCGTTTGGAGTTGCCGGCAGCCTTAGCCATAGTTCATAACGTCTTCCACATATCTCAGTTGCGGAAGTGTTTGAAAGTTCCAACGGAGATTCTCACGGAAGGCATAGCAGATTTGAAGCCGGACCTCACATATGTTGAGCATCTAACCCAGATACTTGATGAAAAGACTCGCGAAACCAGAAATCGGACGCTGCGTTTTTTCAAGGTGCTATGGGAAAATCACATGTCTGACGAAGCTACATGGGAAAGCGAGGAGTATTTGCAACGCAATCATCCAGAGTTGTTAGAGGCTTATGTTGAGTAGTTGTCCTCTCCACATTGTCCTTAATCATGAATCTCGGGATGAGATTCTTTTTAAGGGGGGAGGAATGTAAAAGTCCCAAAACTTGTAAATAGAAACTTGAGCTATGAATAAAGTTGAGTTTGAATACAAGAAATGGGACTTACAAAAACTTTTGTTTACTCATGAAAGTGTTGGCATGTGCTATAAAACTTTGAATTCAGTTTGAATTAAGAGGGTCACTTCCAAAAAGAAGAAGGGCATTTTCAAAAGAGGAAATTTAAACTGTTGGTTGAGAAGTTGTATTTGCAATGGCCAACTCAAAGATCAGAGGACATATTTGAATTCCTCAGGTCCAAATTATGAGGGAGCCAAGTTTTGAGCAAATTTGGAGGGGCTTTGATATGAATGTCAAAGGAACTCGTAAATTTCATCCAAATTTGAATTTAAACTTAAAACTGTGGCACAAATTGTCAAATGACAAAATGGCTTTTGAATTTGGATCCTTCACAGCTATATTTACTATGTGTCAAAATTTGGAGATCTTTTGGGGCCAGAGAGGAGCTGTGGGACCCACATGTCAGGGACTGAAAATGGAGGAGACTTTCAACCGAAGCAAACTTCTTGCTCTGTTCAGACCCAAGCCTGAAGCAAACCATCGCGAGGCGCCACCGAGGGCTGCAGCCGACAACACCTCCTCGTGAATTATTTTGCGCTGGCGAGCTGTTTCCCCGGTTTCATCACTTCAGCTGGGGTTTTCCGTGCCATAACCCCGAGAGAAACCTCGGTTTGCTTCTTCTCTCGCGCACAGGGACAGGGCCACCGCCGCCACCACCGATCCACCGTGCTGCCGTCGTTCCATCGCGTGCAAGCCTCGGCAGAGCGCCAAATTGGCACCAGGGCATGTCCCTCTCCACCCTCGACGTGTCATCGGCCGTTGTTTGGCCTCCCTACCCCGGGAAAGCCGTGTTGGCGCGGCGGCCGACGAGGACCGACGAAGAGGTCGCACGTGGACAGCGCTGCAGGGAACTTGTCAAGCCTGAACGAGAGCACCCTCGGACGTGCTAGGACCCCCTGATGCTCGTCTCCGAAGCTCGGGCCATGACATAGACGACAGAGCGCGAATTCAAGGAAATTTCCCCGGCGACCATAACCCGACCTTCCGGTATGAAATCTAGAAATTCTCCCTCTGTCCTCAATCTTTGGTCACGAAATTAGGCACAGAGGAGCTAAGCTAGATGGCGGTGATCTCCTCTTTTCAAACCTAGCTGGAAGCCAATGAGAAGCGATGTATTTTGATGTTCTCCGAGCACAAAACTGGCACAACCATTCGGGCGCACGGTGAAAGCCGGGTAGCCGCTGTTTTCATGCTTGGTTAAGAATTCGCGAGCTTCCCTAGCCTCCCAGGATGCTGTAGAGCCAAAAACCCAAGAGCTTGGCGGGCTAGGACCGCCGGGCGATGGTGCCGAACCTCTCCCGAGGCCGCCGCACGTCGCCGGCCTACTTCCGGCCACCGTCGGCCCGAGAGCACCGCACCATTGGATTGCTCGTCCCTGAAAACCCCCAGGCGGCAAGTACCGAGCCGGGAGACAGGCGGGAAGCCGACTCCGGCGAGCTCCGACGAGTTTCCGGCGTGGGAGTGGCGCGGGAAAGAAAATGGCCCGAGGAGGAAGACGGTCCGGCGGGCCCCGCGTGTCAGCGACGGAGGATTTAAACTGCTGATCGGCCATGGCCCTGGTGATGTGGACATCACTCCTGCAGATATACACAACACTCACATGGTAGACATGCAAGGTCCAATTACTAGAGCTCGAGCACGAAAATTGAATTTAGAGGTGAGCTCGTTCCTGAACAATTCTTTATATGTGAATTTTGAGAGTATGTTGCTACCTAATGGATTAATTATGATTAGGAACCATGGAGAGAACATGGAGATACATGGAGAGGGGTTTGGAGGCATGGAGGACCAGAAAATACGCCAACAAGAAGTTAGAGACCGAGCCCAACTCAAACTCGAGTCCAACTCGGGCCCAGGAGCAGTACACCTTAAAATGGATGCGCAGGAGGCATACGGACTCCGTTTTTGACGTTCTACATATGAACGGAAAGCTTAGAGGATAAACTTTCCAATGGAACTGGCCTCACGTCAAAATACACTGGGAGTCGACAGGAAACTTCGAAACAATATAAAGTTTCGAGTCTGTCAGGGTGTTGCATCACCTAGTTGGGCCATTGGGCCAAGTATCGAGTCCAAGTCCATTATGTACGTGTCTTAGGGTTAGGTCACGACCCCAGCACCCCCCTGGTCGTCCTCCACCTCATTTATACCCCCTAGCCGCCGTCACAAACAGGGGGTTTTGCTTAGTTACAATCTGTCATTGAACAGTGTCGCCGATCATCGGTTGTGAGACCCCAAATTCGTGATCAATTCAGTTTTGATTGCAACTTCTCTGTTCTTGCTTGTGTTCTTGATTGCGCTTGCAGGGATAAGCCTTTGTGGCAAGGTCATTCGTGTGACACGGGAGATAACCAACGGAGCAGTGGTGTAGTGATTGCGGGGTTTCGTTCGTTCGGAGCCTTGGATCATCAACGTCGAGATCTCCACCCAATCAAGTTTACCCTACCTCTCGGAAGATCGGGACTCATCCTCCTATCAATTGGTATCAGATTTCCTGGTTCACCGTGAGGTATACTTTTGTACCCTTTAGTTTTATTTCGTTTCAGTCCTATAGTCCATAAAAAGCCACAAAAAAATTTAGTTTCCCTGACCTACAACCCCCGCTCAACCTTTTGCACAATTTAGTTTCGGAGTCCGTAATTCTGAGTTCGTGTCCTAGTGACACGACCCCATTGGTCTTGTCGAGCCAGGATCACGCTGAGGGGTGCTGCGTTGCACAGCACCGTATAACACACGTCAAAGGTACAAAGCGGAAGCGAAATTTTATTACATAAACAGGTTTATGAACATGTTTACATCAAAATAAGTCCAGTCTACACTCGTGGGCGTAGACTAAGCATCAAGTCCACGTTCAGCCCTTGAACGTGTCCTTGCTAGCACACACACATACACTAACTCTGCGGCGTGCACGACTCCCACTCGACGGGGTTCCCTCCTGGGGTTCCGTCTCCTCTACGGGAGTCCCTTCCTCATAGAACCCTGCAAAAGCTTCAAACACAAGCAGTGAGCATGAAGGCTCAGCAAGTCTGACCCGTCTCACCTATACATGGAACTTCTACATGAGGGGTGATGGGTACATGAGGTGAAATCATTTGCAAAGGACTCGCCTAATTAGTAGAGCCTTACTTTCAAGTTTTAGCAGCAGGTTGTGGAGAACCTTACGCTAAGGTACATGAGAGAGCCGCAATCAAACAAGAAACGCATTTCTCTCATGTACTTTGCCCAAAGTTGAAAAGAACTTTAGTTAGCTCTAAACTACAACAAACCATTAACAAGCAAAGTCCATCTTTCAATCAGCAGCATTTTAACATGTAACTAGCCTATTCTTTCTACGTCACGGCACAGTGAACAAGTGGTACTCACTGACCGTGAGGGACGGCGATTATAATTGATTTACACCTGCAGGGTTACCCGAACAATCCGTCAGGTACGCCCGTACTCGATGTTGCCTACAACAACCATCACGGACGCCGTACGCAACTACCTTTCACCCGTCAGCCAAATATTGAACCAGTCCCATCATCCCGAGCAAGACGTCTCTGCACGCGCATCTCAGTGCCGCCAGCCGATTTACACCTCAAGCTCTCAACCTACCCTCTGAACGACGGGCAATGCCTCAATAGCCAGCTACCCGAGTTACATCAGTTTCCCGGTTCCCATATAGCCGGTGGGTCTTCGGTACTGTTCTAGCTTGTTCAACAGGCCCGCACACGGCTCGGTCCTCAATCGACACAAGCAGAGCTACAGCACACAGGCCCCAAAGTCCTGCTGCCCTTACCCTCCGCTTGGTCTCATTTTCTTGCCATGCGTTTCATGTGCTATCACTACCCGAGTCGAGTGCCTCTAACCTATGCTCGCGAGTAGTTCCAACTACTCGACTTGTACCGAATCCTACTCTATCATAGCAATGCAGTAGATAACGGGGTTTGCAATCCTAAACCCAACCCATGGTTCATTTGGCTATGCAGTGGGGATTCCAAACAAGACCCTAATGCAAAGAATAAAGTAAACAAGTATGTGCTCAAAACAATAAAAATTTGTAAAAAGGTTAATGCAAACTGGAGCTTGCCTTGCTGCTCTTGGTCGTAGGCTAGCTGTTCCTCCGGAGTACCGAAGTCTAGGACTTCGGGTTCCTCCTCGACCTTAGCGACTACATGATAAGAGAGGTACATGTATTAATTTGAATGCATTTGTATTAAGTTTGAACTTGTGAAGCTTACAAGTCCCACTAGACAGACTCAATGACTGTGAAACTTTTACTGTGGCTTGGTTACAACCTAAACAGAAACCTGGTCAAGTTTTAGTTGCAGCAAAGCTCATTTGAGCCCTCCACAATTAATTATGTCCTTGACCTTAATTGGAACTCTTAGGGTGCTATAAGGATTTTCATGAAACAAACTATGACTTTATGAAAACTAGATTTTCAGAGGGTTCTAGTGGAGTTGGTCTCACTTAATTTGAAGGTTCCTAGCTAAAGATATGAGCTAAACAATTTCAGAGAAAATTCTGAAAATATTTCTGAATATTTTCTATTTTCTGTGGAACAGTTTCACTAATCACACCATTAGGTGGATTAAATTAGCTCAAATGGGTCCGAAATTTTTATGGTAGTTCAGAGATATTTTGGTGAACATCCCAGCAAAATTTCAGGATTTTCCTCTAAAGGATTCTCCAGTTAAAATTCCAAACATTTTAAAATTCAAGGAATTAATTCTGGAGAAATAAGGAATTTCATGAAGTGAAACTTGATTTGCTGGAAAGTACTCAGAGAGATGAATCCAGCAAAATTTGGTTCACTCAATTTGGAGATTTCTAGCCAAAGTTATGAGGATTTGAAGTTTGGAAGAATTCTGAAAATCGGGGAAAAGTTTAAATCTCGCGGGGTCCTGCGAGGACACGTGTCGAGCGCGGAGGTGTCCGGCACACCGGAGATACCACACGTGTCGAGCGCGTAGGTGTCCGGCACACCAGAGCTCACAGGGTATTTGCGCGCCAGCACAGCCGATCCCCGGCCACACCCGATCCCGATTTAAATTCTTCAGCCGCTGACACGTGGGCCAGCCGGCTTCTTCTTCCTCCCGCCGTTCTCTCGCGCCCGCGCCGCCGACCTCGTCGGAGCAGACTCGGGGCCTGCCGGCTCGCCTCTGCCGGACCTCCCAGGGGCTGAAACTCGCCGTCAGGGGGTTGTCGACGTCGAGGAACACGTCGGTGGTGTCAGGTCGGGCTGGGGGTGACCGGAAATAGCCCGGCGACGTGCCGCGGCCTCGGTGGAGGTTCGGCACCGTCGACCGTGGGTTCTAACCCGCCAACACCTCGAACAAATGGTCCTACAGCATCAGTGTACCTCTAGGAAGCTCGACAAGGTGTTAAAAGGGTTCAGGGATGGCGGCAAGTTGGTCGGCACCATGTGACCGTTCATGCCCGCCATGACCGCCCTCGATCGAGCTCGAAATTCGTCACTCCTAGACAGTTTCACGCCACGGATGCAAAAAAGAACACTATCGCCGGCTA
This sequence comes from Neostapfia colusana, assembly GCA_030760725.1. Lineage (NCBI taxonomy): Eukaryota > Viridiplantae > Streptophyta > Magnoliopsida > Poales > Poaceae > Neostapfia > Neostapfia colusana. Next base: position 54,508,044 of record JASWHV010000014.1, on the reverse strand, counting down.
GTCCAGCGTCTATGTGCAAGATTTGATGACCTCTGAAAGATCATAGAGCGAGAATTTAAAGAAACCGTACCGGAAGTTCGGGTTACGGTCGCCGGAGCAAAAACTGGAAATTCTCTGCGGATTCTTCACGGTTGGCTTCCAAGCTTGGAGGAGAGCAGCACGGTGGTCGCGCACTCCTGTTGCCTCTCTCGCTGGACCGTGAACACGCCTGTGGAACGCTGCCCACGGGCTCCTGACTCTCGGCTGTGGTTGAGTCGCCGCTGTGGCGATCGCTCTCGGGCAAAGGAGGTCGGAACACGGGGTTTCTGGTGTTGGGGAGGTGGGGTGCGAACTCAGGTGGCTGTCTAGCAGTTCAGGGACGAAGGAGGAGATGGTTTTGCTGGTTTTCCCGATTGAGCAGAGAGCTGCGGCGAGAAACAATGCCGCTGCTCGGGTTTGCCCGCGAGAAGATAAAGCCGGTCGACTCCTGCTCGGCTGAGGCGGTGCCGGTTGCGTGGGGGCGTGAGCAAGCCGCCCTGGGCGCCAGCGCGCGGAGAGGGAAGCAGCTGGTGGTGCCGCTAGCTGCTCGGTGGCACAGCCGACAGCTGCTCGGTGGAGTTTCCCACCGAGACTCTGACTTTGGGTGCAAGTTTCTCCTTCTTCCCTCGATGACATGTGGGTCCCACCCGGGGTTTTAACTTCTGAAATTTACTCCTAATCACTGTTGTAAACAGTGAGCCCCATAATACCCCTGGTGATTCAAATTATTCACCCCTGAGCCATTTGAATTGAATAGAATTCAAATTGGGTTTGATTTGAGTGAATTTCAGCACAAGTTCAGTTTTGAATTCAAATAAAGTTTGAATTTGTCCCACTTAGCTCATGTCAAGATCAACTCCAAATGGAGTGAAAATTGGTGTGTGATCTCACAAAAACGTGCTGAATAAGAATATGCCTCCCACTTTTAAATTCATGGGATAAAAACAGTTTGAATTTGAATATGGTTTCAAACTGCCCTCTTTCTATCTATACCCAAAATGACCTGAAAAAGGTTTTGCATTTGGGTGAAACTTGGCATGGACATCCTTAGCAATGTGTAGGAGTTTTCATATGTCCAGCCCACCTATATCACATGTGGGAAATACCACTTTTGCAATGTGTGAGTTTGTTCTCTAATGAGCATGTTGATGGTGGTTACATGCTCTTCATTTGTGTTCATCATCTTTCCTCAAATGAGGTGTGTGTGTGTGGGGTGATGAACACTTCAACTAGGTGTCAAAAACTGAGGCCCTTACATTCCTCCCCCTTAAAAGAATCTCGTCCCGAGATTATAAGGTAAAAATGAGAGAGAGGACGGTGGAAAATTACCGGATATGCGACGTGAAAAAGTAAGGGTAGTTAGCGCGAAGAAATTCTTCGCTCTCCCATGTCGCTTCGTCCATGGAGTGATTACTCCATAGAACCTTGTAGAACCACAATGTACGGTTGCGTGTGGTTCGGGCCTTTTCATCAATAATCTGCACCGGTTCCTCCCGATAGGTGAGATCCGGTTGCAGTTCTGTAATGTCTTCCAGATGAATGGTAGTTGATAGCTTGAGAAACTTCCTCAGCTGGGAAATGTGAAAGACGTCGTGCACACCGGAAAGTGCTTCTGGTAATTTCAGCCGGTATGCCACTGATCCACATCTTTCGGTAATCTGGAATGGACCGATGAATCGGGGTGCCAACTTCCCTCTCACCCTAAATCTGTTTACGCCCTTCATTGGAGACACCCGTAGATATACGTGATCTCCAACTTCGAATTGTAATGGGCGCCTTCTCTGGTCCGCATACTGTTTTTGACGGGATTGGGTGGCTTTTAGGTTCGCTTGAATCAGTCGAACCTTCTCTTCCGCGTTGTTGACAAGGTCAATCCCGAAGGTAACCCTTTCGCCAGACTCACACCAATTCAATTGTGTGCGGCATTTCCTCCCGTATAGCGCCTCATAGGGCGCCATCTTGATGCTGGCTTGGTACCCATTGTTGTACGAGAACTTGGCTAACGGCAAGTGATCATCCCAATTCTTGCCGTGGTTGATAACGCAAGTTCGTAGCATGTCTTTTAAGATCTGGTTTACCCGCTCCGTTTGCCCATCCGTCTGTGGGTGGTAGGCTGAACTACGGATCAGCTTCGTCCCCAAGGCAGCGTGCAGCTGCTCTCAAAAATGGGACACAAATAAAGTGCCCCGATCCGATATGATAGTACGGGGTACGCCGTACAAGCATAGGATACGGATATGTACAGTTCAGCGTACTTCTTGGCGTTGTAATTTGTGTTGACCGGGATGAAATGGGCAACTTTGGTGAGCCGATCGACGATCACCCACACAGAATCATGTTTCTGCAAGGTGGTGGGTAAACCGACGACGAAGTCCAGGCTCACATCCCCCCACTTCCAGGCAGGAATGCCCAGTGGTTGCAGCAGTCCCGGTTTCCGCATGTGGTCTGCCTTCACCCTTCGACATGTATCACACTCGGACACGTATTTTGCGGTTTCACGCTTCATCCGTGTCCACCAAAACCTTCTTCTGAGTTCTTGATACATTTTGTTGCTGCCGGGGTGAATAGAAAACTTTGACAAGTGAGCCTCATCAAAGATTTTCTTCCGTAATTCCGGGTTACGGGGTACGACGATCCGGTCCTTGAACCATAGGACGCCGTCTCCGTCCTTCCGGAAACACTTCAGCTCTCCACTGTCTACATGTCTCCGCAAATGCGACATGCCCTTGTCATGTTTCTGAGCAGCTGCTATCTCTTCACGGATGGTGGGGATCAAAGCTAGGTTGTAGAGAGCTCCGTATGGAATCACATGTAGTGGTGGTTCGCTCTCTTCCAACGGTGTGATGGTCAGATTGTTGACGTGTGACTTGCGGCTCAGCGCATCTGCCACTACGTTTGCCTTGCCCGGATGGTAATGGATCTCTATTTCGTAATCCTTTATCAATTCTAACCATCTTCGCTGCCTCATGTTCAGCTCCTTCTGAGTGAATATGTACTTGAGGCTTTTGTGATCGGTATATAAATGTACGAGGTTACCGAGTAGGTAGTGCCTCCACATTTTTAGTGCAAGTACCACGGCAGCGAGCTCCAAGTCGTGAGTTGGATAATTTTGCTCATGGTTTCTAAGCTGCCGTGATCCATACGCGACCACTCTTTGGTCTTGCATCAGCACACATCCGAGCCCAATGCCGGATGCATTGCAGTACACATCGAATGGTTTTGTTGTGTCTGGCTGCGCCAAAACCGGTGCTGATGTCAGGTGCTTGACTAAAGCCTTGAATGCTGCTTCACATGTTGGACTCCAAACATATTTGGTAGCCTTCTTCAGCAGCTCTGTCATTGGCTTGGCAATCTTCGAGAAGTTCGGAATGAATCTCCGATAATGTCCCGCGAGTCCGAGGAAACTGCGTACCTCGTGAACAGTTATCGGGGATTTCCAATTCAGCACTTGAGTGATCTTGCTCGGGTCCACAGCGATACCCTCCGCTGAGATGATGTGCCCGAGGAAAGGAACTTGCGATATCCAAAACTCGCATTTGCTGAATTTTGCGTATAACTTGTGATCCCGCAGCCGTTGCAAGACTATACGCAGATGCTTCTTGTGATCTTCCTCCGACTTGGAATACACCAGGATGTCGTCGATGAAGACCACGGCAAACTTGTCCAGCTCCGGCATGAATACCGAGTTCATCAAGTGCATCAAGTGAGCTGGAGAATTGGTGAGGCCGAAGGACATGACCAGGTACTCATAAAGTCCGTACCTTGTCGAGAAGGCTGTCTTCGGAATGTCCTCAGCCCTTATCTTAATCTGATGGTACCCGGATCTTAAGTCCATTTTGGAAAAGATCTTTGCTTCGACCAACTGATCAAACAACTTGTCGATCTGTGGCAACGGGTACTTGTTGGTTACAGCATTTAATGGACGATAGTCCATGCAAAGCCGCAACGTCTCATCCTTCTTCTTGACAAATAATGCCGAACAGCCCCATGGCGAGGAGCTCGGCCTAATAAAACCCTTCTCCAGAAGGTCCGTGAGCTGAGTCTTCAGTTCAGCCAACTCCTTGGGCGCCATCTTGTACGGCCTTCGGGATATTGGCATGGTTCCCGGTGCAAGTTCAATCTTGAACTCCACCTCTCAATCGGGTGGCATCCCCGGCAAATCATCTGGGAATACGTCAGGGAACTCTCGGACCACTGGAATATCTTCCAATCTGATAGTTGTGGACTGATAGACACTTGGAAGTTTTATTCCTGGACTGTCCAGAAATAATGAGTGAGAACTGTGCACCTCTGAGTTTAAGTGCACGACTCGAAGGACGGTGTCTAAAACAGCGCTGTGGCGGGTTAACCACGACATCCCTAGGATGACATCGACCTTCTGTCCCTCTAAGATAATGAGAGACGTGGGGTACACTCTACCCGCTAAGCATAATGGTGCTTTGGAAACCATTACGCTTGCTGAAATCTTCCCACCCGGTGAACAAATTAAATATGGACTATCGGTGGGTAGTATTGGCAAGCAGTGTTTAGCAATGAAAGCTTGGCTAATAAAATTATGCGTGGCTCCCGAATCAAACAATACTATAGCGGGATGCTGGTGGAGTTGGAACATACCCGCAAGGATTGGCTCGCCCTCCGGCACGTCCTCAATGGCAAGTTGGTGGACGGTGCCGGGCCTAGGGTTTGCCCGCCGCGCAATAGTAGGGTTCCGGGGTTGATTCCTCCCCGGAAACTGCGGTGCCACTCCGCCGCCTTGCCTCTCCGGGCAACTGCTCGCGAAGTGTCCTGGACGACCACACTTGTAACATGTGGCCGCTGCTGGTGTAGTGCTCGGGGGACGAAAGCCCGGCATGCGTTGCTGAGGTGCAAACGCACGCGGCATCGCCCGCTGCTGCTGTTGTTGTTGCGGTGGTACTGGCAGTGCCGGCCGGAATGCCGGTGAAGAGTACGGCCGACTGCGGAACGGCATCAACCGCTGTGGTGGCTGCCAGCGTGGACCTGATGGTGGGCGATTCACCATCCGAAACTTCTGAGAAGGACCACCTGCTTCTCCACTGCTTTGCGGCTCGCTTCGCTTTCGCTCCACCGCTGCTAACTCCTTGCCGGAGTCCTCCTGAACAATCGCAGCATCAATGATATCGTTGAGGCTGCCGCGATTGAACATCGCCAACTTGTCCTTCAGGAGCGGGTTAAGCTCCTGGTAGAAATGGTCCCGCCGCTTCTCGTCAGTATCTGCGTGATATGACGCGTAAAGCGCGAGATCGTTGAACGCCCTGGAATATTCCAACGCGTTCCGGCTCCCTTGTTGCAGGTGTAAGAACTCCTGCGTCTTCCTCTTCATCAAACCTGGCGGTATATGATAGGCCCTGAAGGCCGTCCGAAACTCCGTCCAGGTCATCACTCGGTCGATGGGCTGTGAAGCACAGAAGTTGGCCCACCACGCGCTCGTGGATCCTTGGAGCTGCTGGACCGCGAACTGAGTCTTGCGCTGCTCGCTTATCTGGAGCAGCCCGAACTTCATCTCTATGGCGCGGAGCCAGTTGTCCGCGTCAAGTGGTTCATCCGCCCTTGAGAATACAGGGGGATGAGTCGCCAGGAAGTCGGAGTAGGAGCTCTATTGACGCTCCTCCCGGTCTTGACGTCTCTATGGGCGAGACGTATTGGCAATAAGAGTTTGCAGCAACTCCGTGTGCTGCTGATGTGAACCCGCTATTGCCGCGACGATGTCGACAAATGTAACCATTGGCATTGGCAGCGGCGGTGTTTGCTGTTGCTGTTGCTGCTTCTGTCCCGAGGAGTCCTCGGAAGGTGGTTGGGAGGTCTCTCCCCCTTGACTAGTACCCCCAACGTCAGGGTTGGCACGAGTACGCGTCATTCTGAAATTCAAAACAGCAGCAATTAGCACATGTCTTACTTAAAATTCCATAAGCAGTTGTAGATATTGAAGTGACACATGATTGATTTGCACAACATTCACATATATTGATAAAGCATAAACTTTATACAAGATACATTATTCTCGGGTCTCCGAGAAGTCGTGCTCATGTCGTCACTACCTATACATACGCTACTGTCTACACGACATGTCACCGATTACAAAAGTTGGGTTACGCTACCCTAGCTGCCCTACATGGCAACCGTAACCCCCTATTCGGAGTAGAACTCGACCTCCTGTGGGTCGTCCTCCTCCGGTACCTCTGCTGGTGGCTCTGGGTCTACCACCTCTTCTCCCATCCCGGGTTCTTCCATTGCTGGAAGGCCCAAGACCACCGGTGTGCCCAATACCAGAGGTACGAGGTCCTGCAAAGCATGCACCTCGTCCATAGCCTGGTTATAATCTTCTTCCCAGCCTTGCCCTTCCTCAATAGCGTCGTCCCGCTCTTGAGTAAGTTCCTCGTTCTGCTGGGTCAGATTTTGTACCAGTTCTTGTAACGCCGCGATGTCGACACGCCTTTTTCTCTTCGCCTTATTCAGACGATGCAACTGATTATGCTGTTCATTCAGTCGCTTGATCGTCGGAAGGAGCACATTGCGGAGTGCGCTGTGAGCACTCTCGAAATGGTCTCCACGGCTCGTGCTCTCCTTGAGCTTCGTGGCGAGATGTTCCGTATGAACAGCTTGGCTGTCCATCACGGCATTTCCCGCCCTCATCTGGAGGCTGAGATTTGCCTCCGCGGGGTTGTACCTTGGGCAACTCGGGTCCGTTGCCTCCAGGTACCTCTATTCTCACACATGCTGAGCCCGTCCCTCTACCGGAACGAGCGCGTATGGAGTGCCCTCCATAGCCTGCACGTGTAATTGGCAGAAACGTGACATGGTGTCACGGGCTGCCACTTGCCACATCCCTTCCGGTTGTCTTCCTCTCACCGTGACGGTGAACGGCAACCAACCGGGTGGCGTAGGTCCTGCAGGGACTTCGACATGGATCGTCCACGTCTTGTTTCCCTCTTCGCCTTCTTCCTTGGCGAAGTACTGCAGCATCTGGTTGTACCCGAAATGTTGGAGCATTTGCCACAATGCTTCTGGATAGCCGCAACGGTGAGAACAGTGGGAAACTACCCACCCGTTCTCCAACTGTTTATCTGCTGTCATCTGTAAAAATATATTTGAGAAATGTCAAATATTTATTTACACAGTAAACCACTGATTTATAACATAAGACATGTCATTGAACCCATAAAACTTGGAAACATAGTTCAAATTTTAAACAAATTTGACTGCTGATCTGCTGTTCCCATGACAGCCTTGACCAGTTTCCATTTCAACCTGATTTAGGCCATGTTAAAGGCAAAACTAGTTCTGGAGCTCCACATCAAAGTTAAAGCTAACTTCAATAGCTTTCCAGAAAGTATTTGCTTGGCCTAATATATGTAAGTGCCTCAGTTTTTGACACACATTTGCAGTGTTCATCACCACACCACACACCTCATTTGAGGAAGGATGATGAACACAAATGAAGAGCAAGTAACAATTATCAACATGCTCATTAGAGAACAAACTCACACATTGCAAAAGTGGTATTTCCCACATGTGATATAGATGGGCTGGACGTATGAAAACTCCTACATTTTGCTAAGGATGTCCATGCCAAGTTTCACCCAAATTCCAAACCTTTTGAGGTCATTTTGGGTATAGTTAGGAAGAGGGCAGTTTGAAAACATATTCAAATTCAAACTGTTTTTATCCCATGAATTTAAAAGTGGGAGGCATATTCTTACTCAGCACATTTTTGTGAGCTCACACACCAATTTTCACTCCATTTGGAGTTGATCTTGACATGAGCTAAGGGGGAGAAATTCAAACTTTATTTGAATTTCCAAACTGAACTTGTGCTGAAACTCATTCAAACCAAACCTCATTTGAACTTTGATCAATTCAAATGGCTCATGGGTGAATAATTTGAATTGCCAAGGGTAGTATGGGATTCACTGTTTACAACAGTGATTAGGAGTAAATTTCAGAGGTTAAAACTGGAAGTGGGACCCACATGTCAACCACTGCTCAGATCAAACCGACTGAGACTTTTTCACTCGGGTCGCCGAGCCGCAGCGGTGATCGCCACCGAGGGCAGCCGCCGCGCCAGCAGCTGCTTGCCCACGCGCGGGCGTGAGGCGGTGCAGAGCCTTCTTAAGGCGCCTGCCCCCTCCCCGGCCGAGGCACCGCCGTTCTTCCCCGCAAGAACTCAGCGCCGGCCGAAAATTTCCGCAGCTCGAAATCAATCGGACAACGCCGATCGCAGCTCCCTCCGTCCACTCCAGAGCCCCAGCAAGGTACTAGGGACCTTCCTCCGTCCTCCCCGTTGCTAGAATTCGGTTGAAACCGATTGATATCGGCTGTGCCGAAAGATCAAATTTGGGACTTGGAACCGCCGCACCCCGGGCTCTCGTGGAAAGCCCAACCAGGGCGTTGTCACGCCTGAGCCAAGGCACCCTTGGACGCGCCGGTGACCGGTGCTGCTCATCCCCGAGCCACAGCTCGAGTGGTTGCTCACCGGCGGCGAATTTCCACTTTTCCCCTTTCTGTGTGCAGAACGACCTTCGGGTACGATTCTGTATAATTCGTGCTCTAGAAAGGATTAGAGGGCCTCAAGCCGCTCTCACACGAGCTAGACACGGTAACGCACAAGTTGCCTTCACAACTCTGAGCTGGAGAACCTCTGTACCCGGCGTAATTTGAGGTCTACCAATGGCGGAATGAACGGGCGGCATCGGACGCACGGTGAGGACCTATTTTGGGCCTTTCCCGAGCTGTCTCGAGCTCATGTCGACCTTCTCTGAGGTCCACTGATGCTCCCCGACCGGTTTCCCAAGTAGTTGAGGTGCTAGGGAAGTCAGCCGACATGGCCGAAGTCGTTCCGAGGTGGCGGCTCGTCGCCGACCATGCTCCGGCCATTGTCATGAGCAGTGACCCTAGAATCCTGTTCCCCGAGTAAAAGTAGGCAGGGGCGGCAAGAATCGAGAAGTTTGGAGCTGTACAGCAGCCGGCGGCGAGCTCTCCGGCGAGGTCCCTCGGCGGCGGAGCGCGGGCGTCGCGAGGTTGAAGAAGGGGTGGACCCCAGCTGTCAGCGGAAGATATTTTGAATCGGGATCTGGCTGTGGCTGGGATCGGGTGTGCTGGCGCGCAAATCATTGTGGGCCATGGTGTGCTGTCGCCTCGGCGTGCGACGCGTGTCCCCTGGGCCCACGCGCGAGTTTAAACTTTTCTCCGATTTTCAGATTTCCTTCAAACTTCAAATCCTCATAACTTTGGCTAGATTGCTCCAAATTGAGTGAACCAAATTTTGCTGGATTCCGCTCTCCGAGTACTTTCCAGAAAATCAAGTTTCACTTCATGAAAACCCTTAATTCTCCAGAATTAATTCCTCAAAATTTAAACTGTTAGGAATTTTAACTGGAGAATCCTTCGGAGGAAAATCCTGAAATTTTGCTGGGATGTTCACCAAAATATCCCAGAACTACCATAAAAATTTCAGATCCATTTGAGCTCATCTGATCCACCTAATGGTGTGATTAGTGAAACTGTTCCAGAGAAAATAGAAAATGTTCAGAAACATTTTCAGAATTTTCTCTGAAATTGTTTAGCTCATAACTTTAGCTAGGAACCTTCAAATTAAGTGAGACCAACTCCATTAGAACCCTCTGAAAATATAGTTTTCAGAAAGTCATAGTTTGCTTCATGAAAATTCCTAGAACACCCTAAGAGTTCCAATTAAGGTCAAGGACATAATTAATTGTGGAGGGCTCAAATGAGCTTTACTGCAACTAAAACTTGACCAAGTCTCTGTTTAGGTTGTAACCAAGCCACAGTAAAAGTTTCACAGTCATTAGGTCTGTCTAGAAAGGGTTATAGACTTCACAACTTCAAAGTTAATACAAATGCATTTAAATTGATACATATATTGCTCTTATCATGTAGTCGCTAAGGTCGAGGAGGAACCCGAAGTCCTAGACTTCGTTACTCCGGAGGAACAGCTAGCCTACGACCAAGAGCAGCAAGGCAAGCTCCGGTTTGCATAAACCTTTTATAAAAAATTTATTGTTTCGAGCACTTACTTGAGTATTATTATCCTTTGCATTAGAGTCTTGTGTGGAAATCCAACTGCATAGCCAAGAAAACCATGGGTTGGGTTTAGGATTGCAAACCCCGCTAGCTACTGCATTGCTAGGATAGAGTAGGATTCGGTACAAGTCGAGTAGTTGGAACTACTCACGAGCATAGGCTAGAGGCACTCGACTCGGGTAGTGATAGCACATGAAACACATGGCAAGAAAATGAGACCAAGCGGAGGGTAAGGGCAGCAGGACTTTGGGGCCTGTGTGCTGTAGCTCCACTTGTGTCGATTGAGGACCGAGCCGTGTGCGGGCCTGTCGAACAAGCTAGAACAGTACCGAAGACCTACCGGCTATATGGGAACCGGGAAACTGATGTAACTCGGGTAGCTGGGTGTTGAGGCATAGCTGGTCGTTCAGAGGGTAGGTTGAGAGCTCGAGGTGTAAATCGGCTGGCGGCACTGAGATGCGCGTGCAGAGACCTCTTGCTCGGGACGATTGGACCGGTTCAACATTTGGCCAACGGGTGAAAGGTAGTCGCGTACGGCATCCGTGATGGTTGTTGTAGGCAACATCGAGTACGGGCGTACGTGACGGGTTGTTCGGGTAACCCTGCAGGTGTAAATCGATTATAATCGCCGTTCCTCGCGATAAGTGAGTACCACTTGTTCACTGTACCGTGACGTAGAAAGAACAGGCTAGTCACATGTTAAAATGTTGCTGATTGAAAGCTGGACATTGATTGTTAATGATATGCTGTAGCTTAGAGCTAACTAAAGTTCTTTTCAACTTTGGGCAAAGTACATGAGAGAAATGCGTTTCTTGTTTGATTGAGGCTCTCTCATGTGCCTTAGCGTAAGGTTCTCCACAACCTGCTGCTAAAACTTGAAAGTAAGGTTCTACTAATTAGACGAGTCCTTGCAACTGATGTTTACCTCATGTAACCCATTACCCTCATGTAGAAGTTCTATGTTTAGGTGAGACGGGTCAGACTTGCTGAGCCTTCGTGCTCACTGCTTGTGTTTGAAGCTTTTGCAGGGTTCTATGAGGAAGGGACTCCCGAAGAGGAGACGGAACCCCAGGAGGGGAACCCCGTCGAGTAGGAGTCGTGCACGCCGCAGAGTTAGTGTGCGTGTGTGCTAGCAAGGACACGTTCGAGGGCTGAACGTGCACTTGATTCTTAGCCTACGCCCGCGAGTGTAGACTGAACTTATTTTGCTGTAAACATGTTCATAAACTTGTTTATGTAATAAAATTTTCGCTTCCGCTTTGTACCTTTGACGTGTGTTATCCGGTGCTGTGCAACACAGTACCCCTCAGCGTGATCCTGGCTCGACAGGACCAATGGGGTCGTGTCAGCGTTGGTATCAGAGCTCGCTTGAGGTTTAACACAGTACAAAGGTCTTCTTTTTCAAAAATCCAGTGAGGAACGAGTTAGTAGCCTGTATAAGGATGTTATTAGCATATAGAAAGTGGCATATTAACCTAGTTGTTATGTCGGAAAATCGTGCATCTCGAGACGTTCATGTCTTGGGGGGTGCACGTAAGCGCTGTCCACCAGTGCGCACAAGCTGAAGGGTGGAGCCCCACGGGTGGCAGGTAACCCGACCCGCATTGATATCCTCTACTACTCTTCATGTCGTTTGGGGTATTTGAGCAACATCTGTCCCTGGCGTGTGTGGTGCAACATGGGAGACCCCGTCACGTGGTCGGAAACGTGAACACGTAACTCAAGGCGTGGTTGGCTTGAGAACATCCGGGCGAGTGATGACGGCCGGGTGTACGAACTGTATGGATTCCGGGCTCGGTATGCAGCCGAGTCTGATGATTGTTTGAGTTTCTGCAGGTAGCCTGACCACGAAATGGTAGACGTTTAGCATCCGTGTACGAGTGACGAGTAGTGCCACTGAACTAACGAAGCCGGCTAAGTCCGGTATAGGTTTTTCTTGGTGAGGACGTAGTACCGACATAATCTGGTGACGCATCGACGTCACACCCCATTAAATGAGCAACTTCATTTAAAAACTTGAAGGTTTTGATCCAAAGTATTAAAACTTGATGTAACTCCTTCCCTTGAACAGAATATTCAAAGTTAACAAGTTTTCAACTTATAGGATGTTAAGGACAGAGCACTCTGTTTTCAGCCGAATCAAGACTGAAGTTAATCAGAGGTTAGATGCTGAGTTCTTTCAAGGTTGGGGGTCATGTGATACATTTCTGGAAAGCTTTGGAAGATTTTACCACTTTTCTGTTGAGGTCCAGAGGTGTTTCATCCCTTAACCACTCGAAAAATACAGTAGAGTTGAAACTGTCCAGAAAACAGGACAGAGTAAAGACTCTCTGTAGACTCTCTGTAAATTAAGCATAACTTCCTACATAAAAATCAAAAAATAGAAAATGAGGTAGTTCTGGGAAGCTTATGAGATAGGTTATAACTTTGTAACAGAAAGTTTTGTCAGATTAGGGACAGAATTAACTGGAATTCTTGGATCAATACAGTACCTAAAGCAGGGAGGTGCTGTCCAATTGTTTCTAGAAATTCTGTTAAATTTGATATCTCATAACTTTTGAACCAGGACAGATCTTAGGCCAAGCAAACACTTTCTGGAAATCTATTGAAGTTAGCATTAACTTTGATGTTGAGCTCCAGAATTGGTTTTGCTTTAACATGGCCTAAATCAGGTTGGAATGGAAACTGGTCAGGGCTGTCATGGGAACAGCAGATCAGCAGTCAAATTTGTCTAAAATTTGAACTATGTTTCCAAGTTTTATGGGTTCAATGACATGTTTTATGTTATAACTCAGGGGTTTACTGTTTAAATAAATATTTGACAATTCTAAAATATATTTTTACAGATGGCAGCAGATAAACAGTTGGAGAACGGGTGGGTGGCTTCCCACTGTTCTGACCGTAGCGGCTACCCGGAAGCATTGTGGCAAATGCTCCAATATTTCGGGTACAACCAGATGCCGCAATACTTCGCCAAGGAAGAAGGCAAAGAGGGGAACAAGACGTGGACGATCCATGTCGAGGTTCCTGCAGGACCTACGCCACCCGGTTGGGTGCCATTCACCGTCACGGTGAGAGGAAGACAACCGGAAGGGATGTGGCAAGTGGCAGGCCGTGACACTATGTCACGTTTCTGCCAACTACACGTGCAGGCTATGGAGGGCACTCCATACGCACTCGTTCCAGTGGAGGGACGAGCTCAGCATGTGTGGGAAGAGAGGTACCTGGAGGCAACGGACCCGAGTTGCCCAAGGTACAACCCCGCGGAGGCAAATCTCAGCCTCCAGATGAGGGCGGGAAACGCCGTGATGGACAGCCAAGCTGTTCATACGGAGCATCTCGCCACAAAGATCAAGGAGAGCACGAGCCGTGGAGACCATTTCGAGAGTGCCCACAGCGCACTCCGCAATGTGCTCCTTCCGACGATCAAGCGATTGAATGAACAACACAATCAGTTGCGTCGTCTGAAGAAGGCAAAGAAGAAGAGCCGTGTTGACATCGCGGCGTTGCAAGAGCTGGTGCAGACCCTAACCCAGCAGAATGAGGACCTTGCTCAAGAGCGGGACGACGCGATTGAGGAAGGACAAGGCTGGGAAGAGGATTACAACCAGGCTATGGACGAGGTGCATGCTTTGCAGGACCTCGTACCTCCGGTATTGGGCGTACCGGTGGTCTTGGGCCTTCCAGCAATGTGAGAACCCGGGATGGGAGAAGAGGTGGTAGACCCCGAGCCACCAGCAGAGGTACCAGAGGAGGACGACCCACAGGAGGTCGAGTTCTACTCCGAGTAGAGGGTTACAGTTGCCACGTAGGGCAGCCAGGGTAGCGTAACTCAACTTTTGTAATCGGTGACATGTCGTGTAGACAGTACCGTATGTATAGGTAGTGACGACATGAGCACGACTTCTCGGAGACCCGAGAATAATGTATCTTGTATAAAGTTTATGCTTTATCAATATATGTGAATGTTGTGCAAATTAATCATGTGTCACCTCAATACCTACCGTTGCTTATGGAATTTTAAGTAAGACATGTGCTAATTGCTGCTGTTTTGAATTTCAGAATGACGCGTACTTGCCAACCCTGACGTTGGGGGTACCAGTCAAGGGGGAGAGACCTCCCAACCACCTCCCGAGGACTCCTCGGGACAACAACAGCAACAGCAACAACAAACACCGCCACCGCCACTGCCAACGGTTACATTGGCTGACATCGTCGCAGCAATGGCGGGTTCGCATCAGCAACACACAGAGTTGCTGCAGACTCTTATTGCGAATACGTCTCGCCCAGAGAGACGTCAAGACCGTGAGGAGCGTCAACAGAGCTCCTACTCCGACTTCCTGGCAACTCATCCCCCGGTATTCTCAAGGGCGGATGAACCACTTGACGCGGACAACTGGCTCCGCGCCATAGAGATGAAGTTCGGGCTGCTCCAGATAAGTGAGCAGCGCAAGACTCAGTTCGCGGTCCAGCAGCTCCAAGGATCCGCGAGCGCGTGGTGGGCCAACTTCTGTGCTTCACAGCCCACCGACCGAGTGATGACCTGGACGGAGTTCCGGACGGCCTTCAGGGCCTATCATATACCGCCAGGTCTGATGAAGAGGAAGACGCAGGAGTTCTTACACCTGCAACAAGGGAGCCGGAACGCGCTGGAATACTCCAGGGTGTTTAACGATCTCGCGCTATATGCGTCGTATCATGCTGATACCGACGAGAAGCGGCGAGACCATTTATACCAGGGGCTTAACCCGCTCCTGAAGGACAAGTTGGCGATGTTCAATCGCGGCAGCCTCAACGACATCATTGATGCTGCGATTGTTCAGGAGGACTCCGCAAGGAGTTAGCGGCGGCGGAGAGGAAGCAAAGCGCGCCGCAGAGCAGCGGAGAAGGAGGCGGTCCTTCTCAGAAGTTTCGGATGGTGAATCGCCCACCATCAGGTCCATGCTGGCAACCACCACCGCGGTCGATGCCGTTTCGCAGTCGGCCATACTCTTCAGCGTCATTCAGGCCGGCACTGCCAGTACCACCGCAACAACAACAGCAGCAGCGGGCGATGCCGCGTGCGTTTGCACCTCCGCAACTCATGCCGGGCTTTCGTCCACCGAGCACTCCACCAGCAGCGGCCACATGTTACAAGTGTGGTCGTCCAGGGCACTTCGCGAGCAGTTGCCCGGAGAGGCAAGGCGGCGGAGTGGCACCACAGTTTCCGGGGGGGGGGGGGGAAACAACCCCGGAACCCTACTAATGCGCGGCGGGCAAACCCTAGGCCCGGCACCGTCCACCAGCTTGCCATTGAGGACGTGCCGGAGGGCGAGCCAATCCTTGCGGGTATGTTCCAACTCCACCAGCATCCCGCTATAGTACTATTTGATTCAGGCGCCACGCATAGCTTCATTAGCCAAGCTTTCATTGATAAGTATAGCTTGCAAATACTACCCACCGATAGTCCTTATGTGATCTGTTCACCGGGTGGGAAAACTTCAGCAAGCATGATGGTCCCAAAAGCGCCATTGTGCTTAGAGGGTAGAGTTTACCCTACGTCTCTCATAATTTTAGAGGGACAAAAGGTCGATGTCATCTTAGGGATGTCGTGATTAAACCGCCACGGCGCTGTTTTAGACACCGTCCTCCGAGTCGTGCACTTAAACTCAGAGGTGCACGGTTCTCACTCCTTATTTCTGGACAGTCCAGAAATAAAACTTCCAAGTGTCTATCAGTCCACAACCATTAGATTGGAAGATATTCCAGTGGTCCGAGAGTTCCCTGACGTATTCCCGGATGATTTGCCGGGGATGCCGCCTGATAGAGAGGTGGAGTTCAAGATTGAACTTGCACCGGGAACCATGCCAATATCCTGAAGGCCGTACAAGATGGCGCCCAAGTATTGGCTAAACTGAAGACTCAGCTCACGGACCTTCTGGAGAAGGGTTTTATTAGGCCGAGCTCCTCACCATGGGGATGTTCGGCATTATTTGTCAAGAAGAAGGATGAGATGTTGCGGCTTTGTGTGGACTATCGTCCATTAAATGCCGTAACCATCAAGAACAAGTAGCCATTGCCATGGATCGACATGTTGTTTGATCAGTTGGTCGAAGCAAAGATATTTTCCAAGATGGATTTAAGATCCGGGTACCATCAGATTAAGATAAGGGCTGAGGACATTCCGAAGACAGCTTTCTCGACGAGGTACGGACTTTATGAGTACCTGGTCATGTCCTTCGGCCTTACCAATGCTCCAGCTAACTTCATGTACTTGATGAACTCGGTATTCATGCGGAGCTGGACAAGTTTGTCGTGGTCTTCATCGACGACATCCTGGTATATTCCAAGTCGGAGGATGATCACAAGAAACATCTGCGTATAGTCTTGCAACGGCTACGGGATCACAAGTTATACGCAAAATTCAGCAAATGCGAGTTTTGGATATCGCAAGTGCCTTTCCGGGGGCATATCACCTCAGCAGAGGGTATCGCTGTGGACCCGAGCAAGATCACTCAAGTGCTGAATTGGAAATCCCCGAGAACTGTTCATGAGGTACGGAGTTTCCTCGGACTCGCGGGATATTATCGGAGGTTCATTCCGAACTTCTCGAAGATTGCCAAGCCAATGACAGAGCTGCTGAAGAAGGCTACCAAATATGTTTGGAGTCCAACATGTGAAGCAGCATTCAAGGCTTTAGTCAAGCACCTGACATCAGCACCGGTTTGGCGCAGCCAGACACAACAAAACCGTTCGATGTGTACTGCGATGCATCCGGCATTGGGCTCGGATGTGTGCTGATGCAAGACTGAAGAGTGGTCGCGTATGGGTCATGGCAGCTTAGGAACCATGAGCAGAATTATCCAACTCACGACTTGGAGCTCGCTGCCGTGGTACTTGCACTAAAAATGTGGAGGCGCTACCTACTCGGTAACCTCGTACATTTATATACCGACCACAAAAGCCTCAAGTACATATTCACTCAGAAGAAGCTGAACATGAGGCAACGAAGATGGTTAGAACTGATAAAGGATTACGAGATAGAGATCCATTATCATCCGGGCAAGGCAAACGTAGTGGCAGATGCGCTGAGCCGCAAGTCACACGTCAATACTCTGACCATCACACCGTTGTAAGAGAGCGAACCACCACTACATGTGATACCACACGGAGCTCTCTACAACCTAGCTTTGATCCCCACCATCCGTGAAGAGATAGCGGCAGCCCAGAAGAATGACAAGGGCATGTCACATTTACGGAGACGTGTAGATAGTGGGGAGCTGAAATGTTTCCGGAAGGACGGAGATGGCGGCCTATGGTTCAAGGACCGGATCGTCATACCCCGAAACCCGGAGTTACAGAAGAAAATCTTTGATGAGGCTCACTTATTAAAGTTTTCTATTCACCCCGGCAGCAACAAGATGTAACAAGAACTCCGAAGAAAGTTTTGGTGGACACGGATGAAGCGCGAAGTTGCAAAATACGTGTCCGAGTGTGATACATGTCGAAGGGTGAAGGCAGACCACATACGGAAACCGGGACTGTTGCAACCACTGGGCATTCCTGCCTGGAAGTGGGAGGATGTGAGCATGGACTTCATCGTCGGCTTACCCACCACCTTGCAGAAACATGATTCTGTGTGGGTGATCGTCGATCGGCTCACCAAAGTTGCACATTTCATCCCGGTCAACACCAACTACAACGCCAAGAAGTACGCTGAACTGTACATCTCACGGATCCTATGCTTGTACGGCGTACCCCGTACCATCATATCGGATCGGGGCACTTTATTTGTGTCCCGTTTTTGGGAGCATCTGCACGCTGCCTTGGGGACGAAGCTGATCCATAGTTCAGCCTACCACCCGCAGACGGATGGACAAACCGAGCGGGTAAATCAGATTCTAGAAGACATGCTACGAGCTTGCGCTATCAACCACGGCAAGAATTGGGATGATCACTTGCCGTTAGCTGAGTTCTCGTACAACAATGGGTACCCAGCCAGCATCAAGATGGCGCCCTACGAGGCGCTATACGGTAGGAAATGCCGCACACCATTGAACTGGTGTGAGTCTGGCGAAAGGGTTACCTTCGGGATTGACCTCGTCAACAACGCGGAAGAAAAGGTTCAACTGATTCAAGCGAACTTAAAAGCCGCTCAATCCCGTCAGAAGCAGTATGCGGACCGGCGAAGGCGCCCATTACAATTCGAAGTTGGAGATCACGTATACCTACGGGTGTCTCCAATGAAGGGCGTAAACAGATTTGGGGTGAGGGGAAAGTTTGTACCCCGCTTCATCGGTCCATTCCAGATTACCGAAAGATGTGGGTCAGTGGCATACCGGATAACATTACCAGAAGCACTTTCCGGTGTGCACAACGTCTTTCACATTTCCCAGCTGAGGAAGTGTCTCAAGCTATCAACTACCGTTCAGCTGGAAGACATTGAAGAACTGCAACCGGATCTCACCTATCGGGAGGAACCGGTGCAGATTATTGATGAAAAGGCCCGAACCACACGCAACCGTACGTTATGGTTCTACAAGGTTCTATGGAGTAATCACTCCATGGACGAAGCGACATGGGAGAGCGAAGAATTCCTTCGCACTAACTACCCCGAATTTTTAACGTCACATATCCGGTAATTTTCCACCGTCCTCTCTCTCATTTTCACCTTATAATCCCGGGACGAGATTCTTTTAAGGGGGGAGGAATGTAAGGGCCTCAGTTTTTGACACACATTTGCAGTGTTCATCATCACACCACACACCTCATTTGAGGAAGGATGATGAACACAAATGAAGAGCAAGTAACAATTATCAACATGCTCATTAGAGAACAAACTCACACATTGCAAAAGTGGTATTTCCCACATGTGATATAGATGGGCTGGACGTATGAAAACTCCTACATTTTGCTAAGGATGTCCATGCCAAGTTTCACCCAAATTCCAAACCTTTTGAGGTCATTTTGGGTATAGTTAGGAAGAGGGCAGTTTGAAAACATATTCAAATTCAAACTGTTTTTATCCCATGAATTTAAAAGTGGGAGGCATATTCTTACTCAGCACATTTTTTGAGCTCACACACCAATTTTCACTCCATTTGGAGTTGATCTTGACATGAGCTAAGGGGGAGAAATTCAAACTTTATTTGAATTTCCAAACTGAACTTGTGCTGATATTCATTCAAACCAAACCTCATTTGAACTTTGATCAATTCAAATGGCTCATGGGTGAATAATTTGAATTGCCAAGGGTAGTATGGGGTTCACTGTTTACAACAGTGATTAGGAGTAAATTTCAGAGGTTAAAACTGGAAGTGGGACCCACATGTCAGCCACTGCTCAGATCAAACCAACTGAGACTTTTTCACTCGGGTCGCCGAGCCGCAGCGGTGATTGCCACCGAGGGCAGCCGCCGCGCTAGCAGCTGCTTGCCCACGCGCGGGCGTGAGGCGGTGCAGAGCCTTCTTAAGGCGCCTGCCCCCTCCCCGGACGACGCACCGCCGTTCTTCCCCGCAAGAACTCAGCGCCGGCCGAAAATTTCCGCAGCTCGGAATCAATCGGAGAACGCCGATCGCAGCTCCCTCCGTCCACTCCAGAGCCCCAGCAAGGTACTAGAGACCTTCCTCCGTCCTCCCCGTTGCTAGAATTCGGTTGAAACCGATTGATATCGGCTGTGCCGAAAGATCAAATTCGGGACTTGGAACCGCCGCACCCCGGGCTCTCGTGGACAGCCCAACCAGGGCGTTGTCGCGCCCGAGCCAAGACACCCTTGGACGCGCCGGTGACCGGTGCTGCTCATCCCCGAGCCACAGCTCGAGTGGTTGCTCACCGGCGGCGAATTTCCATTTTTCCCCTTTCTGTGTGCAGAACGACCTTCGGGTACGATTCTGTATAATTCGTGCTCTAGAAAGGATTAGAGGGCCTCAAGCCGCTCTCACACGAGCTAGACACGGTAACGCACAAGTTTCCTTCACAACTCTGGGCCGGAGAACCTCTGTACCCGGCGTAATTTGAGGTCTACCAATGGCGGAATGAACGGGCGGCATCGGACGCACGGTGAGGACCTATTTCGGGCCTTCCCCGAGCTGTCTCGAGCTCATGTCGACCTTCTCTGAGGTCCACTGATGCTCCCCGACCGGTTTCCCAAGTAGTTGAGGTGCTAGGGAAGTCAGCCGACATGGCCGAAGTCGTTCCGAGGTGGCGGCTCGTCGCCGACCATGCTCCGGCCATTGTCATGAGCAGCTGACCCTAGAATCCTGTTCCCCGGGTAAAAGTAGGCAGGGGCGGCCAGAATCGAGAAGTTTGGAGCTGTACAGCAGCCGGCGGCGAGCTCTCTGGCGAGGTCCCTCGGCGGCGGAGCACGGGCGTCGCGAGGTTGAAGAAGGGGTGGACCCCAGCTGTCAGCAGGAGATATTTTGAATCGGGATCCGGCTGCGGCTGGGATCGGGTGTGCTGGCACGCAAATCATTGTGGGCTGCGGTGTGCTATCGCCTCGGCGTGTGACGCGTGTCCCCTGGGCCCACACGCAAGTTTAAACTTTTCCCCGATTTTCAGATTTCCTTCAAACTTCAAATCCTCATAACTTTGGCTAGAAAGCTCCAAATTGAGTGAGCCAAATTTTGCTGGATTCAGCTCTCCGAGTACATTCCAGAAAATCATGTTTCACTTCATGGAAACCCTTAATTCTACAGAATTAATTCCTCAAAGTTTAAACTGTTAGGAATTTTAACTGGAGAATCCTTTGGAGGAAAATCCTGAAATTTTGCTGGGATGTTCACCAAAATATCCCTGAACTACCATAAAAATTTCAGATCCATTTGAGCTCATCTGATCCACCTAATGGTGTTATTAGTGAAACTGTTCCAGAGAAAATAGAAAATGTTCAGAAACATTTTCAGAATTTTCTCTGAAATTGTTTAGCTCATAACTTTAGCTAGGAACCTTCAAATTAAGTGAGACTAACTCCACTAGAACCCTCTGAAAATCTAGTTTTCATAAAGTCATAGTTTGCTTCATGAAAATTCCTAGAACACCCTAAGAGTTCCAATTAAGGTCAAGGACATAATTAATTGTGGAGGGCTCAAATGAGCTTTACTGCAACTAAAACTTGACCAAGTCTCTGTTTAGGTTGTAACCAAGCTACATTAAAAGTTTCACAGTCATTAGGTCTGTCTAGCAAGTTTTATAGACTTCACAACTTCAAAGTTAATACAAATGCATTTAAATTGATACATATATTGCTCTTATCATGTAGTCGCTAAGGTCGAGGAGGAACCCGAAGTCCTAGACTTCGTTACTCCAGAGGAACAGTTAGCCTACGATCAAGAGCAGCAAGGCAAGCTCCGGTTTGCATTAACCTTTTATAAAAATTTTATTGTTTCGAGCACTTACTTGAGTATTATTATCCTTTGCATTAGAGTCGTGTGGAAATCCAACTGCATAGCCAAGAAAACCATGGGTTGGGTTTAGGATTGCAAACCCGGCTAGCTACTGCATTGCTAGGATAGAGTAGGATTCGGTACAAGTCGAGTAGTTGGAACTACTCGCGAGCATAGGCTAGAGGCACTCGACTCGGGTAGTGATAGCACATGAAACACATGGCAATAAAATGAGACCAAGCGGAGGGTAAGGGCAGCAGGACTTTGGGGCCTGTGTGCTGTAGCTCCACTTGTGTCGATTGAGGACCGAGCCGTGTGCAGGCCTGTTGAACAAGCTAGAACAGTACCGAAGACCTACCGGCTATATGGGAACCGGGAAACTGATGTAACTCGGGTAGCTGGGTGTTGAGGCATAGCTGGTCGTTCAGAGGGTAGGTTGAGAGCTCGAGGTGTAAATCGGCTGGCGGCACTGAGATGCGCGTGCAGAGACCTCTTGCTCGGGACGATTGGACCGGTTCAACATTTGGCTAACGGGTGAAAGGTAGTCGCGTACGGCGTCCGTGATGGTTGTTGTAGGCAACATCGAGTACGGGCGTACGTGACGGGTTGTTCAGGTAACCCTGCAGGTGTAAATCGATTATAATCGCCGTCCCTCACGGTCAGTGAGCACCACTTGTTCACTGTACCGCGACGTAGAAAGAACAGGCTAGTCACATGTTAAAATGTTGCTGATTGAAAGCTGGACATTGATTGTTAATGATATGCTGTAGCTTAGAGCTAACTAAAGTTCTTTTCAACTTTGGGCAAAGTACATGAGAGAAATGCGTTTCTTGTTTGATTGCGGCTCTCTCATGTGCCTTAGCGTAAGGTTCTCCACAACCTGCTGCTAAAACTTGAAAGTAAGGTTCTACTAATTAGGCGAGTCCTTGCAACTGATGTTTACCTCATGTAACCCATTACCCTCATGTAGAAGTTCCATGTTTAGGTGAGATGGGTCAGACTTGCTGAGCCTTCGTGCTCACTGCTTGTGTTTGAAGCTTTTGCAGGGTTCTATGAGGAAGGGACTACCGAAGAGGAGACGGAACCCCAGGAGGGGAACCCCATCGAGTGGGAGTCGTGCACGCCGCAGAGTTAGTGTGCGTGTGTGCTAGCAAGGACACGTTCGAGGGCTGAACGTGCACTTGATGCTTAGTCTACGCCCGCGAGTGTAGACTGAACTTATTTTGCTGTAAACATGTTGATAAACTTGTTTATGTAATAAAATTTTCGCTTCCACTTTGTACCTTTGATGTGTGTTATCCGGTGCTGTGCAACGCAGCACCCCTCAGCGTGATCCTGGCTCGACAGGACCAATGGGGTCGTGTCAATATATGTCCTGGTTCAAAAGTTATTTGATGTCAAAGTTAACAGTATTTCTGGAGAAAATTGGACAGGACCTCCCTGATTTAGGTACTGATTTGATCCAAGAATCCCAGTTAATTCTGTTCCTAATATGACAAAACTTTCTGTTACAAAGTTGTAACCCATCTCATAAGCTTTCCAGAACTACCTCATTTTCTATTTTTGGATTTTTATGCCGGAAGTTATGCTTAATTTACAGAGAGTCTACAGAGAGTCTTTACTCTGTCCTGTTTTCTGGACAGTTTCAACTCTACTGCATTTTTCGAGTGGTTAAGTGATGAAACACCTCGTGACCTAAACAGAAGAGTTGTAAAGCTCTTCCAAAGCTTTCCAGAAATGTATCATACGACCCCAATCTCGAAATAACTCAACCTCTAACCTCTGGGTAACTTCAGCCTTAATTCAGCTGAAAACAGAGTGCTCTGTCCTTAACAACCTATAAGTTGAAAACTTGTTAACTTTGAATATCTTGTTCAAGGGAAGGAGTTACATCAAGTTTTACTACTTTAAATCAAAACCTTCAAGTTTTAACAATGTAGTTGTTCATTTAGTTGGGTGTGACGTCGATGCGTCACCAGATTATGTCGGTACTACGTCCTCACAAAGAAAAACCTATACCGGACTTAGCCGGCTTCGTTATTTCAGTGGCACTAAACGTCACTCGCAGACGGATGCTACACGTCTACCGTTTCGTGGTCAGGCTACCTGCAGAAACTCAAGCAATCGTCAGACTCGGCTGCACACCGAGCCCGGAATCCATACAGTTCATACACCCGGCCGTCATCACTCGCCCGGATGTTCTCAAGCCAAACACGCCTTGAGTTACGTGTTCACGTTTCAGACCATGTGACGGGGTCTCCCAAGTTGCACCACGCACGCCAGGGACAGACGTTGCTCGAATACCCCAAATGACATGAAGAGTCGTAGAGGATATCAAAGCGGGTCGGGTTACCTGCCACCCGTGGGCTCCACCCTTCAGCTTGTGCGCACTGGTGGACAGCGCTCAGGTGTACCCCCCAAGACATAAATGTCCCGAGATACACGATTTTCCGACATAACAAATAGATTAATATGCCACTTTCTATATGCTAATAACATCCTTATACGGGCTACTAACTCGTTCCTCACTGGATTTTTGTAAAGGATGACCTTTGTACTGTGTTAAACCTCAAGCGAGCTCTGATACCAACGGTGACACGACCCCGTTGGTCTTGTCGAGCCAGGATCACGCTGAGGGGTGCTGCGTTGCACAGCACCGTATAACACACGTCAAAGGTACAAAGCGGAAGCGAAATTTTATTACATAAACAAGTTTATGAACATGTTTACATCAAAATAAGTCCAGTCTACACTCGCGGGCGTAGACTAAACATCAAGTCCACGTTCAGCCCTTGAACGTGTCCTTGCTAGCACACACACATACACTAACTCTGCGGCGTGCACGACTCCCACTCGACGGGGTTCCCCTCCTGGGTTCCGTCTCCTCTTCGGGAGTCCCTTCCTCATAGAACCCTGCAAAAGCTTCAAACACAAGCAGTGAGCACGAAGGCTCAGCAAGTCTGACCCGTCTCACCTATACATGGAACTTCTACATGAGGGGTGATGGGTACATGAGGTGAAATCATTTGCAAAGGACTCGCCTAATTAGTAGAGCCTTACTTTCCAGTTTTAGCAGCAGGTTGTGGAGAACCTTACGCTAAGGTACATGAGAGAGCCGCAATCAAACAAGAAATGCATTTCTCTCATATACTTTGCCCAAAGTTGAAAAGAACTTTAGTTAGCTCTAACCTACAACAAACCATTAACAAGCAAAGTCCATCTTTCAATCAGCAGCATTTTAACATGTAACTAGCCTATTCTTTCTACGTCACGGTACAGTGAACAAGTGGTACTCACTGACCGCGAGGGACGGCGATTATAATTGATTTACACCTGCAGGGTTACCCGAACAACCCGTCACGTACGCCCGTACTCGATGTTGCCTACAACAACCATCATGGATGCCGTACGCAACTACCTTTCACCCGTCAGCCAAATATTGAACCGGTCCCATCGTCCCGAGCAAGAGGTCTCTGCACGCGCATCTCAGTGCCGCCAGCCGATTTACACCTCAAGCTCTCAACCTACCCTCTGAACGACGGGCAATGCCTCAATACCCAGCTACCCGAGTTACATCAGTTTTCCGGTTCCCATATAGCCGGTAGGTCTTCGGTACTGTTCTAGCTTGTTCAACAAGCCCGCACACGGCTCGGTCCTCAATCGACACAAGCGGAGCTACAGCACACAGGCCCCAAAGTCCTGCTGCCCTTACCCTCCGATTGGTCTCATTTTCTTGCCATGTGTTTCATGTGCTATCACTACCCGAGTCGAGTGCCTGTAACCTATGCTCACGAGTAGTTCCAACTACTCGACTTGTACCGAATCCTACTCTATCATAGCAATGCAGTAGCTAACGGGGTTTGCAATCCTAAACCCAACCCATGGTTCTCTTGGCTATGCAGTGGAGCTTCCAAACAAGACCCTAATGCAAAGAATAAAGTAAACAAGTATGTGCTCAAAACTATAAAAATTTGTAAAAAGGTTAATGCAAACCGGAGCTTGCCTTGCTGCTCTTGGTCGTAGGCTAGCTGTTCCTCCGGAGTAACGAAGTCTAGGACTTCGGGTTCCTCCTCGACCTTAGCGACTACATGATAAGAGAGGTACATGTATTAATTTGAATGCATTTGTATTAAGTTTGAACTTGTGAAGCTTATAAGTCCCACTAGACAGACTCAATGACTGTGAAACTTTTACTGTGGCTTGGTTACAACCTAAACAGAGATTTGGTCCAGTTTTAGTTGCAACAAAGCTCATCTGAGCCCTCCACAATTAATTATGTCCTTGACCTTAATTGGAACTCTTAGGGTGCTCTAAGGATTTTCATGAAACAAACTATGACTTTCTGAAAACTAGATTTTCAGAGGGTTCTAGTGGAGTTGGTCGCACTTAATTTGAAGGTTCCTAGCTAAAGATATGAGCTAAACAATTTCAGAGAAAATTCTGAAAATGTTTCTGAACATTTTCTATTTTCTGTGGAACAGTTTCACTAATCACACCATTAGGTGGATTAAATGAGCTCCAATGGGTCTTAAATTTTTATGGTAGTTCAGGGATATTTTGGTGAACATCCCAGCAAAATTTCAGGATTTTCCTCTAAAGGATTCTCCAGTTAAAATTCCAAACAGTTTAAACTTTGAGGAATTAATTATGGAGAAATAAGGAATTTCATGAAGTGAAACTTGATTTGATGCAAAGTACTCATAGAGGTTAATCCAGCAAAATTTGGTTTACTCAATTTGGAGCTTTCTAGCCAAAGTTATGAGGATTTGAAGTTTGGAAGAATTCTGAAAATTGGGGAAAAGTTTAAATCTTGCGGGGCCCGCGAGGACACGTGTCGAGCGCGGAGGTGTCCGGCACACCGGAGCTCACAGGGTATTTGCGCGCCAGCACAGCCGATCCCCGACCACACCCGATCCCGATTTAAATTCTTCAGCCGCTGACACGTGGGCCAGCCGGCTTCTTCTTCCTCCCGCCGTTCTCTCGCGCCCGCGCCGCCGACCTCGTCGGAGCAGACTCGGGGCCTGCCGGCTCGCCGCTGCCGGACCTCCCAGGGGCTGAAACTCGCCGCCAGGGGGTTGTCGACGTCGAGGAACACGTCGGTGGTTTCAGGTCGGGCTGGGGGTGACCGGAAATAGCCCGGCGACGTGCCGCGGCCTCGGTGGAGGTTCGGCACCGTCGACCGTGGGTTCTAACCCGCCAACACCTCGAACAAACGGTCCTACAGCATCAGTGTACCTCTAGGAAGCTCGACAAGATGTTAAAAGGGTTCAGGGATGGCGGCAAGTTGGTCGGCACCGTGTGACCGATCGTGCCCGCCATGACCGCCCTCGATCGAGCTCGAAATTCGTCACTCCTAGACAGTTTCACGCCACGGATGCAAAAAAGAACTTGATCGCCGGCTAGTCCAGCGTCTATATGCAAGATTTGATGACCTCCGAAAGATCATAGAGCGAGAATTTAAAGAAACCGTACCAGAAGTTTGGGTTACGGTCGCCGGAGCAAAAACTGGAAATTCTCTGCGGATTCTTCACGGTTGGCTTCCAAGCTTGGAGGAGAGCAGCACGGTGGTCGCGCGCTCCTGTTGCCTCACTCGCTGGACCGTGAACACGTCTGTGGAACGCTGCCCAAGGGCGCCTGACTCTCGGCTGTGGTTGAGTCGCCGCTGTGGCGATCGCTCTCGGGCAAAGGAGGTCGGTACTCGGGGTTTCTGGTGTTGGGGAGGTAGGGTGCGACCTCAGGTGGCTGTATAGCAGCTCAGTGACGAAGGAGGAGATGGTTTTGCTGGTTTTCCCGATTGAGCAGAGAGCTGCGGCGAGAAACAATGCCGCTGCTCGGGTTTTCCCGGGAGAAGATAAAGCCGGTCGACTCCTGCTCGGCTGAGGCAGTGCCAGTCGCGTGGGGGCGCGAGCAAGCCGCCCTGGGCGCCAGCGCGCGGAGAGGGAAGCAGCTGGTGGCGCCGGTAGCTGCTCGGTGGCACAGCCGACAGCTGCTCGGTGGAATTTCCCACCGAGACTCTGACTTTGGGTGCAAGTTTCTCCTTCTTCCTTCTATGACATGTGGGTCCCACCCAGGGTTTTAACCTCTGAAATTTACTCCTAATCACTGTTGTAAACAGTGAGCCCCATAATACCCCTGGTGATTCAAATTATTCACCCCTGAGCCATTTGAATTGAATAGAATTCAAATTGGGTTTGGTTTGAGTGAATTTCAGCACAAGTTCAGTTTTGAATTCAAATAAAGTTTGAATTTGTCCCACTTAGCTCATGTGAAGATCAACTCCAAATGGAGTGAAAATTGGTGTGTGAGCTCACAAAAACGTGCTGAATAAGAATATGCCTCCCACTTTTAAATTCATGGGATAAAAACAGTTTGAATTTGAATGTGGTTTCAAACTGCCCTCTTTCTATCTATACCCAAAATGACCTCAAAAAGGTTTTGAATTTGGGTGAAACTTGGCATGGACATCCTTAGCAATGTGTAGGAGTTTTCATATGTCCAGCCCACCTATATCACATGTGGGAAATACCACTTTTGCAATGTGTGAGTTTGTTCTCTAATGAGCATGTTGATGGTGGTTACATGCTCTTCATTTGTGTTCATCATCTTTCCTCAAATGAGGTGTGTGTGTGTGGGGTGATGAACACTTCAACTAGGTGTCAAAAACTGAGGCCCTTACACCTAGGTTGAGTCTGGTTGCTGGTTTAGATTTGTTTTGGTTCAGTTTTGTTTCTTCCATCCGCTGCCATCTACAAAAAACCAATCTACAAAAAAATTCCATCCACCGATTCGTTTCTGTTGCAGTTTCCACCACCACCAAAACCTGATTCGGGGTATCCTCCTTAAAACGGGCATAACTTTTCGCTCGTAACTCCGATTGAGGCGCATTTTTTTCCTATAAAGGTCTCGAAAAAGTCCACATATGGCGTTTTCAAAAAAATTTTAAAAAATTAAGAAGACCCTCGTTTCGAACTCCGAAGTTCCAGCACCAGTTTTTCCAATCGCTCCTGAATTTGTGCCGATCTCATCTTTCATCGGTTTGAGCTAATACTTGGTGCTGTTTCTATTCTTGTGCACCTGGTTGAGAAAAAATATCAAAAAAAAGAGAGAAAAAAGATTTTGATTTCTACTAGCGCTTCAAGACAAAAACAGGGGGCTAAGGGGTGTGCTATTTCTGTGCCAGTGCTGGATACTTGCTGATATTATCCTTGTTGTTCATCATCATTCATCCTTGTCCTTGCTTGTTGCCACAACTGTTCTAATACATTCTTAGGCCAGCAACTAGGTGAAATTCTTTGGACACTTATTCAGCATTGCTATCTGTTATTAACTTGTGTGCCACATACAGATACTGCATTTGAGCCTTCCAAGCTCCACCTTCTCTCGAGCAGAACAGGTAACCTTTGCAATCACACCCACTCTCTGCTTGCTTCACACCGGTCACTGTTGGCCACCTGCAGTGCTGGTAAGAAACTTGTAAGAGCAGGGTAAGACGCATCTTACTGATCGATTTTCCACCCACTTTGGAGAGCGTAGTAATAGGGTTCTTCACGATCTTTTTCTCTTCGTTTCTGTTTTGTACTAACAATGACAGGAAAGAAGCCTATGGATAAGACCTCTGGTTCTACACCTCCGGATGATGATGAGTGTGTGTCCCATATGGAACTAAAGGACATGATGCGGGCAATGACCGAAGCTTTCAACAATTACCAGACCACTACAACAGCCATCTTTCAGAGGCTCCATACAAGTGTTGCTGGTCTGACCACACGATTGGATGAGATTGAGACTCGTCTTTCCCAACAAGCTACACCCTCTATCATCCTTGATGGTGATGCACATGCTCACTACGACACAAGGGATGACTTCAATAACGATGAGGTTGATGCACAGCAGCGCCATCGCCCTCGACGAAATCGTCAAGGTATGGGAGGTAGACCTCGTCCTCTGCTCCTGAACAAGATAATGATCCTTATGCTAAGGTTAAGTTTTCTATTCCAACATTTTATGGATCTTATGACGCTGAGACTTACTTGGATTGGGAGATGACGGTAGAACAAAAATTTAGCTCTCATCTTGTTCCTGAGTGACATAGAGTTAGACAAGCCACTAGTGAGTTTAATGATTTTGCTATAATTTGGTGGAATGAACTTGTCAATACACGTAATGCACCACAGACATGGGCTGCGTTAAAAGAAGAGATGCGCGCTAGGTTTGTTCCTCCTTCATATAGACATAATCTTCTTAAGAAATTGCAACGCTTTGATCAGGGTGACATGACTGTCCAAGAGTACTACCAAGAGTTGCAGAAAGGTATGCTTCGTTGTGGGGTAGTTGAGGATCAGGAAGACCAAATTGTTAGTTTTTATGGGGGGCTTGCGGCATGAGATCCAGGACATTGTTAACTACAAGGAATATCATTCTATTCAACGTTTATTTCAACTTGCTATGTTAGCAGAAAAAGAAGTGCAGGGTCGCCAACAGCAGCGGCGGAACAACACCTTCACGCCATGACAATTTCTGGTGCCATCCAAAGCAGCGCCCTCCTCGAGCGTACGTGCTTCTACACCACCCTCCACGGGTGTTGTACGCAGCAGCATCACACCTTCTACATCACGGGGACAAGATAACAGCAAGTCCTAGATGCCTCCAGGTGTTGCAACAAAGGCGGCTGCACCCAACACTTCGACAAGTCGCAGCTCCGACATCAAGTGCCACCGCTGCCAGGGACTTGGCCATATGCAACGAGATTGCCCCAGCAAACGGGCGATCATTGCCACTGCTGATGGTGGGTATGTTAGTGCTTCTGATATTGAAGATGAAAATATTATTGCAACTAACATTTCAGGTTCGGATGATGGTGCTGAGGAGGTTCTTGGTACATCTGCGAC
This sequence comes from Neostapfia colusana, assembly GCA_030760725.1. Classification (NCBI taxonomy): domain Eukaryota; kingdom Viridiplantae; phylum Streptophyta; class Magnoliopsida; order Poales; family Poaceae; genus Neostapfia; species Neostapfia colusana. The sequence continues at coordinate 54,477,719 of JASWHV010000014.1, read as the reverse complement.
AAACAACTATAGGACTTTGATTGTGCCGCGAGCTTTGAGTGCCACAATTCGAGAGGACGACAACCGCCAACGTCACAACCTTTTCAACATATTTCTCGTCATCAAGGACTTCCGTGTACATACCATCATTGATGGTGGTAGCTGCAACAATTTGGTGAATGTTGTGGTGGTCAAGAAGCTTGGCTTGACCACACAGGAGCATCCCCACCCTTATCACATTCAATGGTTTAACAACAATGGTAAGGTTAAGGTAACACAAACAGCAAGGATACATTTTTCCATTGGTTCTTATCATGATTTTGCTGATTTTATGTGGTACCTATGGATGCTTGTTCTCTTTTGTTGGGACGTCCTTGGGAGTTTGATACTGATGCTATTCACCATGGTCGATCTAATAAGTATACTCTCATGCATAAGGGCAAGAAAATTGTGTTGCTTCCTATGAGTCCCACTGAAATTGTACAATTTGAGCAGGAGAAAAAGAATAATGCTAAGCAAAAGGGTGTTTTCAATTCTGAAATTCAGCAACCTATTAAGTTGAAAAATCCTATTTTGCTTGCAACTAAATCTGATCTTGATGATTTATATGCCTCTAATGGAACTTGCTATGCTTTAGTGTGCAAACATGCTTTATATTCCATTGAGGATACATCCATTGTCTTGCCACCTGCTGTTGCTAACCTTTTGCAGGAATATATGGATGTTTTTCCATCAGAGATACCCCCTGGATTACCACCTGTGCGAGGCATTGAGCACAAGATTGATTTGGTTCCAGGGGCGAGCTTGCCAAACACTGCTGCCTACAGGACCAACCCCGACGAGACTAAGGAAATTCAGCGACAAGTCCAAGATCTTCTGGACCGCGGGTACATTCATGAGAGTCTTAGTCCTTGTTCTATTCCTGTTCTTTTGGTTCCAAAAAAAGATGGCACTTGGCGCATGTGTGTTGATTGTAGAGCCATCAATAACATTACCATTCGTTATCGCTATCCTATTCCTAGATTGGATGACATGCTTGATGAGTTGAATGGTTCTGTTATTTTCTCCAAGATTGATTTGCGTAGTGGGTATCATCAGATTCGTATGGCTTTAGGTGATGAATGGAAAACTGCTTTTAAAACTAAATTCGGACTTTATGAATGGTTAGTCATACCATTTGGTTTAACTAATGCGTCCAGCACTTTCATGAGGTTGATGAATGAGGTTTTACGTGCTTTCATTGGTAAATTTGTGGTGATTTACTTTGATGATATCCTTATTTACAGCAAGTCATATGATGAGCATCTTGAACATTTGCGTGCTGTTTTTAATGTCTTGCGCGATGCACGTTTATATGGTAACCTTGAGAAGTGCACCTTTTGCACCGATCGTGTGTCTTTTCTTGGGTATGTTGTTACTTCGCAGGGCATTGAGGTGGACGGGGCAAAGATTGTTGTCATTACGAGCTGGCCACTTCCGACTACGGTCACACAGGTTCGGAGTTTTCTTGGTCTCGCAGGTTTCTACCGGCGTTTCGTGCGGGATTTCAGCACCATTGCGGCACCTCTCCACGAGTTGAAAAAGCATGGAGTGCGGTTTCAATGGGGACCAGCACAACAACAAGCTTTTGATGTTCTCAAGTCGAAGCTCACACGAGCACCGTTGCTGCAACTTCCTGATTTTGAGAAGACCTTCGAGTTTGAATGTGACGCGAGCGGCATTGGCATTGGAGGAGTGCTAATTCAAGGAGGTAAACCTGTTGCCTTCTTTATTGAAAAATTGCATGGGCCTTCGCTGAATTATTCTACATATGACAAAGAACTTTATGCTTTAGTGCGTGTCTTGCAAACTTGGCAACATTACCTATGGTCTAAAGAATTTGTCATACATTCAGATCACGAGTCTTTGAAGTATCTTAAAGGACAAGCTAATCTGAACAAACGTCATGCTAAACGGATTGGGTTTATAGAATCATTTCCTTACATCATTACATAAGAAAGGGAAAGACAATGTGATTGCCGATGCTTTATCTAGCCGTTATACCATACTATCCCAACTTTCTCATAAAATCTTTGGTTTGGAAACCATAAAGAGGTTATATGCTACTGATTTGGACTTCAAAGATGCCTTTGAAAATGGTTGAGAGGGAAGAATGTGGCAAAAATTCCTGCTGCGTGAAGGCCTTCTCTACCGTGCTAACAAGCTGTGTGTTCCAGCTAGCTCCGTTCGTCTTTTGTTGTTGCAGGAAGCGCATGGAGGTGGTTTGATGGGACATTTTGGTGTTAAAAAGACAGAGGATGTGCTGGCCGCTCACTTCTTTTGGCCACGAATGAGGCGTGATGTGGAGCGCTATGTTTCACGTTGCACGACATGCAACAAAGCTAAGTCTCGACTTAACCCACATGGTCTTTATATGCCTCTTCCGGTTCCTAGTGCACCTTTGGGAGGATATTTCTATTGACTTTGTTTTAGGATTGCCTAGAACAAAGAGGGGGAGGGATATTGTCTTTGTGGTTGTTGATCGTTTCTCTAAAATGGCTCATTTTATACCCTGCCACAAGACCGATAATGCTTCACATGTTGCTGATTTGTTCTTTAATGAGGATGTGTGTTTCCATGGTGTTCCCAATACTATTGTTTCTGATAGGGATGCTAAGTTTTTGAGTCACTTTTGGAGAACTTTATGGTATAAATTGGGAACAAAGTTGTTGTTTTCTACTACTTGTCATCCACAAACTGATGGGCAAACGGAGGTAGTTAATCGTACCTTATCTACTATGTTGCGGGCTGTTTTGAAAGACAATTTGAGATTGTGGGAGGAGTGTTTGCCACATATTGAGTTTGCTTATAATAGGTCTATTCACTCCACAACCAAGTTAAGTCCGTTTATGGTAGTCTATGGTTTCAATCCTCGTGCTCCAATTGATTTACTACCTTTACCACATACTGAAATTGTGAACTTAGATGCTACACAACGTTCTGAATTTATTCTTAAGTTGCATGAAACTACTAAGTTACAAATTGAAAAATGAATGAAAAGTATTGCATTGCTGCTAGTAAAGGTAGGAAGGAGGTAAAATTGGAACCCGCTGATTTGGTGTGGGTTCATTTGAGAAAAGATAGGTTCCCGGATTTGAGAAAGTCCAAACTCATGCCACGAGCTGCTGGACCTTTTAAGGTTCTTGAGAAGATAAATGACAATGCATATAAACTTGAGTTGTCTCCCGAGTTTGGGGTTAGTCCCACATTTAACATTTCAGATTTGAAGCCATAGCTGGGAGAAGAAGATGAGCTTGAGTCGAGGACGACTCCAATGCAAGAGGGGGAGGATGATGTGTACATCACTCCTGCAGATATACACAACACTCACATGGTATACATGCAAGGTCCAATTACTAGAGCTCGAGCACGAAAATTAAATTTAGAGGTGAGCTCGTTTCTGAACAATTCTTTATATGTGAATTTTGAGAGTATGTTGCTACCTAATGGATTAATTATGATTAGGAACCATGGAGAGGACATGGAGATACATGGAGAGGGGTTTGGAGGCGTGGAGGACCAGAAAATACGCCAACAAGAAGTTAGAGACCAAGCCCAACTCAAACTCAAGTCCAACTCGGGCCCAGGAGCAATCCACCTTAAAATGGATGCACAGGAGGCATACGGACTCTGTTTTTGACGTTCTACATATGCACAGAAAGCTGAGAGGTTTCCAATGGAACTGGCCCCACGTCAAAATTCACTCGGAGTCGACGGGAAACTTCGAAACAATATAAAGTTTAGAGTCTGTCAGGGTGTTGCATCACCTAGTTGGGCCATTGGGCCTTGTATCGAGTCCAAGTCCATTATGTACGTGTCTTAGGGTTAGGTCACGACCCCAGCACCCCCTGGTCGTCCTCCACCTCCTTTATACCCCCTAGCCGCCGTCATTGAACAGTGTCGCCGATCATCGGTTGTGAGACCCTAAATTTGTGATCAATTCAGTTTTAATTGCAACTTCTCTGTTCTTGCTTGTGTTCTTGATTGCGCTTGCAGGGATAAGCCTTCGTGGCGAGGTCATTCGTGTGACACGGGTGATAACCAACAGAGCAGTGGTGTAGTGTTGCGGGGTTTCGTTCGTTCGGAGCCTTGGATCATCAACGTCGAGATCTCCACCAATTCAAGTTTACCCTACCTCTCGGAAGATCGGGACTCATCCTCCTATCACCCGGGATCCTTTGCGACAGCGCGGGAAGTGATACTGTGGTCCCGTGTGGTCTGTCCCAGCGCATGACACGTGGTCCCCTGGACCCACCCGCAGGATTTAAACAATTCCCGATTCAATTTGAATTCCAGATTTAGTTCAAACTTTAGAACCTCATAACTTTTGCTACGAAACTCCAAAATTAGTGATTCAAATTGGGTTGGATTAAGGATGATAAACTCTATCCATATATGCAACCCAATTTTCATGAAGTCCAATAGAAAAATCTGGAGAATTCTTTAAATCTTTTCAGAAAAAGAATTTTTGAGGGAGTTTGGTTCATCCAAGAATCCCCAAATTTTGCCAGAATATTCTTTAGGGTGGTAGGAAACTCCTGTAAAAGTTTCAGCTCATTTGGAGTTGATTTAGGTAGGGTAATTCTGATTTCAAATTTCTGTATTCAAATGAATACAGAAACATTTTCAGAGAATTTCCAAAACTTGGAAATTCAGTTATAGCCATTCCTTAGCTCCAAAAATCCAAGAAAAATTCAGGCATACTCTCTGAGCTATGTATGGAATTTTAGTTCACTTGAATTTGCATGAGAGTGCAAATTTATTCATAATTAATTCCTCTTTGCCTAAATGCTTGGGGAATTGTTCTGGGTGATCCACTTAGTGAAATATTCTGAATTTTGTTCCAGAGGACTTTCTTGTGACAAAGAACTCACAAGAAAATTTACAGCTCCATTGGAGCCCTGGATCAGTAGTGTTCTGTTCAACCTATTAGGTGATCACCACCCAAGTGATGAACCTCACTTCTCACTTGATGATAGTGCTTAAACACACACCCAAACCACTAGCACCAGTTTCATTTTAAATTCTTAAACAGAGTTCCAGTTTTAAACTTGTCTTTAGCACTTTTTAGCAAAAAATTTTACAATTAAACATGTATGCATATTCATAACGTGTAGTGATAAAACGTGGAAAGTGAAAAAGAAGGAGTTGAGCTTGGATCAAGTAGCAAGAAGGGCAGGGATTGAGCCTCAAGTCAGCAGAAACTAACTTCATACATCTCTGACTTTAGTCACCTGCAAAACCAAGGCAAGCCCCGGTTTGCATTTAAGTTGTTTTTTCAAGTTTTTACTTTGTTCACTACTATGGGTCTAAGTTTGTATGTGCATTAGGTCAAGGATGTTTTACACTCCAATTGCATGACCAAATGAACCTTGGATTAACGGTAGAAAGGAACACCGCTGTAGGATAATGCCGTGCTAAATAACTTAGGACATCCGGTAGAAGTCGAGTAGTTGGAATCTACTCGCGAGCTATAGTTCAGGTTACATCAGTGGGGTTGGAAAAGAGGCAAACTAAAGTTTACATTTCTAAAGATGAGACCGGGCAGGAGGGTTAGGCAGCGACAAGACGAGGTCTTGGTTGAATAGCTCTGCCTGTGCCGGTGAAGGACCGAAGCGTGTGCAGCCCCGCTGAGCAAGTATTGAGTTGTGTACCGGATGCTTACTGATATATGGGAACCAGGAAACCGATGTACCAGGTTCACTGGGTTGTAGAGGCATACCACATCGTCTCGTTAGACCTATGAGCCCGAGACAGCGTGACCGGTTCTACAGTCTAGTGTCCTGAGAAAGGTTGCCACATACGACGTAATGAAGGACGCCAGGGTTGGGTCTTCAGAGGTGGGCGTATGTGTCGAGTTATCCAGGTAGTTTTTGATTCGAATCACCGTCCCTCGCGGTTATGAGTACCGCTTGCTCACTGTGTTGTGACGTAGTAAGCAAGTTGTGTGGGAACAGTTTGCAAAAGTATAATTGCTGCTATGATTATGTTAAACTGCATGAGAACCTTGTTTGGAAGTAGAAATAGATCGAACTAAATTTATTTTCTACCTTGGGACAAGTAACATTGGAATGAAGCGTTTCTTGTTTGATTGTGGAGTTCCAATGTTGCCGGGCGCAAGGTCACTACTATTATGGCTAAAACCTGAAAGTTAAGGATGAACTCGTAGGCGAGTCTTTTCGCAAATTACAGGATTAGGTCTTAAGTTACCCTCATGTAGAGTTGCATGCTTTAGGAGAGACGGTTAAGTCTTGCTGAGCCTTTGTGCTCACTCTTGCTATATAAATGGTTTTGCAGGTAAACTTCGACACTATAAGGAAGGTTGTCCGGTGAGACTCGGAAACTTCCGAGTCATGTCACACTTGGAGAACCTAGCCGCTGCCATGTCTTCGTGTTGCTAGCGAGAGGAGTCCGAGGGCTAGACCTCTTCTCGTGTGCTTCGTAGTTATTCGACGTGAGCTGTTTATAGACTTCCATTGTAGCTATTTTATGTAAATTATTTACAAAGAACAATTGTAAGCTTCCGCTTTTGATTTATGTAATACAGTGTTCCTTATATGTGTGCTGTTGGGTGCCGCATAACACGGCACCACCCAATGCGATCCCCGGGCGAGGCGGCACGGCCCCGTGATCGAGGTCGGGCCCCCTCATTCTCCCGTATAGCGCCTCGTAGGGCGCCATCTTGATGCTGGCTTGGTACCCATTGTTGTACGAGAACTCGGCTAACGGCAAGTGATCATCCCAATTCTTGCGGTGGTTGATAGCGCAAGCTCGTAGCATGTCCTCTAGAATCTGATTTACCCGCTCGGTTTGCCCGTCCGTCTGCGGGTGGTATGCTGAACTACGGATCAGCTTCGTCCCCAATGCAGCGTGTAGCTGTTCCAAAAAACGGGACACAAATAAAGTTCCCCGATCCGATATGATGGTACGGGGTACGCCATACAAGCATAGGATCCGTGCGATGTACAGTTCAGCATACTTCTTGGCATTGTAGTTGATGTTGACCGGGATGAAATGGGCAACTATGTGACACGACCCCACGGTCCTGTCGAGCCAGGATCACGCTGAGGGGTGCTGCGTTGCACAGCACCGGATAACACACGTCAAAGGTACAAAGCGGAAGCGAAATTTTATTACATAAACAAGTTTATGAACATGTTTACATCAAAATAAGTCCAGTCTACCCTCACGGGCGTAGACTACGCATCAAGTCCACGTTCAGCCCTTGAACGTGTCCTTGCTAGCACACACGCACACTAACTCTGCGGCGTGCACGACTCCCACTCGACGGGATTCCCCTCATGGGGTTCCGTCTCCTCTTCGGGAGTCCCTTCCTCATAGAACCCTGCAAAAGCTTCAAACACAAGCAGTGAGCACGAAGGCTCAGCAAGTCTGACCCGTCTCACCTAAACATGGAACTTCTACATGAGGGGATGGTGGGTACGTGAGGTAAAATCATTTGCAAAGGACTCGCCTAATTAGTGGAACCTTACTTTCAAGTTTTAGCAGCAGGTTGTGGAGAACCTTACGCTAAGGCACATGAGAGAGCCGCAATCAAACAAGAAACGCATTTCTCTCATGTACTTTGCCTAAAGTTTGAAAAGAACTTTAGTTAGCTCTAAACTACAGCATATCATTAGCAATCAATGTTCATTATTCAACCAGCGACATTTTAACATGTGTCTAGCCTATTCTTTCTACGTCACGGTACAGTGAACAAGTGGTACTCACTGACCGCGAGGGACGGTGATTATAATCGATTTACACCTGCAGGGTTACCCGAACAACCCGTCACGTATGCCCGTACTCGATGTTGCCTACAACAACCATCACGGACACCGTACGCGACTACCTTTCACCCGTTAGCCAAATGTTGAACCGGTCCAATCGTCCCGAGCAAGAGGTCTCTGCACGCGCATCTCAGTGCCGCCAGCCGATTTACACGTCGAGCTCTCAACCTACCCTCTGAACGACCAGCTATGCCTCAACACCCAGCTACCCGAGTTACATCAGTTTCCCGGTTCCCATATAGCCGGTAGGTCTTCGGTACTGTTCTAGCTTGTTCAACAGGCCCGCACATGGCTCGGTCCTCAATTGACACAAGCGGAGCTACAGCACACAGGCCCCAAAGTCCTGTTGCCCTTACCCTCCGCTTGGTCTCATTTTCTTGCCATGTATCTCATGTGCTATCACTACCCGAGTCGAGTGCCTCTAGCCTATACTCGCGAGTAGTTCCAACTACTCGACTTGTACCGAATCCTACTCTATCTTAGCAATGCAGTGGCTAACGAGGTTTTCAATCCTAATCCCAACCCATGGCTTTCTTGGCTATGCACTTGGGTTTCCAAACAAGACTCTAATGCAAGGAACAATAGTATTCATGTATGTGCTCATAACAATAAAAATTTGTAGAAGGTTAATGCAAACCGGAGCTTGCCTTGCTGCTCTTGGTCGTAGGCTAGCTGCTCCTCCGGAGTTACGAAGTCTAGGACTTCGGGTTCCTCCTCGACCTTAGCGACTACATGATGGAAGGAATACATGTATCAATTTAAATGCATATGTATTAAGTTTGAAGTTGTGAAGTCTATAATCCTTGCTAGACAGACCCAATGACTGTGAAACTTTTACTGGGGCTTGGTTACAACCTAAACAGAGATTTGGTCAAGTTATAGTTGCAGTAAAGCTCATTTGAGCCCTCCACAATTAATTATGTCCTTGACCTTAATTGGAACTCTTAGGGTGTTCTAGGGATTTTCATGAAACAAACTATGACTTTCTGAAAACTAGATTTTCAGAGGGTTCTAATGGAGTTGGTCTCAGTTAATTTGGAAGTTCCTAACTAAAGATATGAGCTAAACAATTTCAGAGAAAATTCTGAAAATGTTTCTGAACATTTTCTATTTTCTCTGGAACAGTTTCACTAATCACACCATTAGGTGGATCAAATGAGCTCCAATGGATCTGAAATTTTTATGGTAGTTCAGGGATATTTTGGTGAACATCCTAGGAAAATTTCAGGATTTTCCTCCAAAGGATTCTCCAGTTAAAATTCCAAACAGTTTAAAATTTGAGGAATTAATTCTGGAGAATTAAGGAATTTCATGAAGTGAAACTGGATTTGCTGGAAAGTATTCAGAGAGCTGAATCCAGCAAAATTTGGTTCACTCAATTTGGAGCTTTCTAGCCAAAGTTATGAGGATTTGAAGTTTGAAGGAAATCTGAAAATCGGGGAAAAGTTTAAACTCGCGCGTGGGCCCAGGGGACACGCGTCACACGCCGAGGCGACAGCACACCGCGGCCTACAAGGATTTTGCACGCCAGCACACCCGATCCCGGCCACAGCCGGATCCCGAATCAAAATATCTCCCGCTGACAGCTGGGGTCCACCCCTTCGTCAACCTCCCGACGCCCGCGCCCTGCCGCCGAGGGACCTCGCCGGAGAGCTCGCCGCCGGCCCTGTACAGCCCCAAACTTCACGATTCTGGCCGCCCATGCCTACTTTTACTCGGGGAACAGGATTCTAGGGTCAGCTGCTCATGACAATGGCCAGAGCATGGTCAGCGACAAGCCGCCACCTCGGACAGACTTTGGCCACGTCGGCTGACTTCCCTAGCACCTCAACTACTTGGGGAACCGGTCGGGAAGCATCAGTGGACCTCAGAGAAGGTCGACATGAGCTCGAGACAGCTCGGGGAAGGCCCGAAATAGGTCCTCACCGTGCGCCCGGTGCCGCCCGTTTATTCCGCCATTGGTAGACCTCGAATTACACCGGGTACAGAGGTTCTCCGGCCAAGAGTTGTGAAGGCAACTTGAGCGTTACCGTGTCTAGCTTATGTGAGAGCGGATTGAGGCCCTCTAATCCTTTCTAGAGTACGAATTTGACAGAACCGCACCTGAAGGTCGTTCTGCACACAGAAAGGGGAAAAATGGAAATTCGCCGCCGGTGAGCAACCACTCGAGCTGTGGCTCGGGGGTGAGCAGCATCGGTCACCGGCGCGTCCAAGGGTGCCTTGGCTCGGGCGTGACAACGCCCTGGTTGGGCTGTCCACGGGAGCCCGAGGTGCGGCGGTTCCAAGTCCCGAATTTGATCTTTCGGCACAGCCGATATCAATCGGTTTCAACTGAATTCTAGCAGCGGGGAGGACGGAGGAGGGCTCTAGTACCTTGCTGGGGCTCTGGAGTGGACGGAGGGAGCTGTGATCGGCGTTCTCCAATCGATTCCGAGCTGCGGAAAACTTTGGCCGGCGCTGAGTTCTTGCGGGGAAGAACGGCGATGCCTCGGCCGAGGAGGGGGGGCAGGCACCTTAAGAAGGCTCTGCACCGCCTCGCGCCCACGCGTGGGCAAGCAGCTGCTGGCGCGGCGGCTGCCCTCGGTGGCGATCGCAGCGGCGGCTCGGCGACCCGAGTGAGAAAAGTCTCAGCCGGTTTGATCTGAGCAGTGGCTGACATGTGGGACCCACTTCCAGTTTTAACCTCTGAAATTTACTCCTAATCACTGTTGTAAACAGTGAACCCCATAGTACCCCTGGTAATTCAAATTATTCACCCATGAACCATTTGAATTGATCAAAGTTCAAATTGGGTTTGGTTTGAGTGAATTTCAGCACAAGTGCAGTTTTGAATTCAAATGAAGTTTGAATTTGTCCCTCTTAGCTCATGTCAAGATCAACTCCAAATGGAGTGAAAATTGGTGTGTGGGCTCACAAAAATGTGCTGAGTAAGAATATGCCTCCCACTTTTAAATTCATGGGATAAAAACAGTTTGAATTTGAATGTGGTTTCAAACTGCCCTCTTCCTAACTATACCCAAAATGACCTCAAAAAGGTTTTGAATTTGGGTGAAACTTGGCATGGACATCCTTAGCAATGTATAGGAGTTTTCATATGTCCAGCCCCCTTATATCACATGTGTGAAATACCACTTTGGCAATGTGTGAGTTTGTTCTCTAATGAGCATGTTGATAATTGTTACTTGCTCTTCAATTGTGTTCATCATCCTTCTTCAAATGAGGTGTGTGGTGTGGTGATGAACACTGCAAATGTGTGTCAAAAACTGAGGCCCTTACACTTTGGTGAGCTGGTCGACGATCACCCACACAGAATCATGCTTCTGAAAAGTGGTGGGCAAACCGACGATGAAGTCCATGCTCACATCCTCCCACTTCCAGGTACGAACGCCCAGTGGTTGTAGCAGTCATGGTTTCCGCATGTGATCTGCCTTCACCCTTCGACATGTATCACACTCGGGCACGTACTTGGCGATCTCCCGCTTCATCCGTGTCCACCAAAACCTGCTTCTGAGTTCTTGATACATTTTGTTGCTGCCGGGGTGAATAGAAAATTTTGACAAGTGAGCCTCATCAAAAAATTTCTTCCGTAACTCTGGGTTACGGGGTATGATGATCCGGTCCTTGAACCATAGGACGCCGTCTCCGTCTTTCCGGAAACATTTCAGCTCCCCACTGTCTACACGTCTCCGCAAATGCGACATGCCCTTGTCATATTTCTGAGATGCCGCTATCGCTTCACGGATGGTGGGGATCAAAGCTAGGTTGTAGAGAGCTCCATGTGGAATCACATGCAGTGGTGGTTCACTCTCTTCCAACGGTGTGATGGTCAGATTATTGACGTGTGACTTGCGACTCAGCGCATCTGCCACTACGTTTGCTTTGCCGGGGTGATAATGGATCTCTATTTCGTAATCCTTTATCAACTCCAACCATCTTCACTGCCTCATGTTCAGCTCCTTCTCAGTGAATATGTATTTGAGGCTCTTGTGGTCGGTATATAAATGTACGAGGTTACCGAGTAGGTAGTGCCTCCACATTTTCAGTGCAAGCAGCGAGCTCCAAGTCGTGAGTTGGTTAATTTCTCTCATGGTTTCTAAGCTGCCGTGACCCATACGTGACCACTCTTCGGTCTTGCATCAGCACACATCCGAGCCCAATGCCGGATGCCTCGCAGTACACATCGAACGGTTTTGTTTTGTCTGGCTGAGCCAAAAGCGGTGCTGATGTCAGGTGCTTCATCAATTCCTTGAACGCTGCTTCACATGCTGGAGTCCAAACATATTTGGTAGCCTTCTTTAGCAGTCCCGTCATAGGCTTGGCAATCTTCGAGAAGTTCGGGATGAACCTCCGATAATATCCCGCGAGTCCTAGGAAACTCCGTACCTCATGAACAGTTCTCGGGGACTTCCAATTCAGCACTTGTGTGATCTTGCTCGGGTCTGCAGCGATACCCTCCGCTGAGATGATATGCCCGAGAAAGGCACTTGCGATATCCAGAATTCCCATTTGCTGAATTTCGCGTATAGCTTGTGATCCCGCAGCCGTTGCAAGACTATACGCAGATGCTTCTTGTGATCTTCCTCTGACTTGGAATATACCAGTATGTCGTCGATGAAGACCACGACAAACTTGTCCAGCTCCGGCATGAATACCGAGTTCATCAAATACATGAAGTGAGCTGGAGCATTGGTGAGGCCAAAGGACATGACCAGGTACTCATAAAGCCCATACCTTGTCGAGAAATCCGTCTTCAGAATATCCTCAGCCCATATCTTAATCTGATGATACCCGGATCTTAAGTCCATCTGCAGAAGATCTTTGCTTCGACCAACTGATCGAACAACATGTTGATCCGTGGTAACCGGTACTTGTTCTTGATGGTTACGGCATTTAATGGATGATAGTCCACGCAAAGCCGCAACGTCTCATCCTTCTTCTTCACAAATAATGCCGAACAGCCCCATGGCGAGGAGCTCGGCCTAATAAAACCCTTTTCCAGCAGGTACGTTAGCTGTGTCTTCAGTTCAGCCAACTCCTTGGGCGCCGTCTTGTACGGCCTTCGGGATATTGGCATGGTTCCCGGTGCAAGTTCAATCTTGAACTCCACCTCTCTATCGGGCGGCATCCCCGATAAATCTTCCGGGAACACGTCAGGGAACTCTCAGACCACTGGAATATCTTCCAATCTGATAGTTGTGGATTGATAGACACTTGGAAGTTTTATTTCTGGACTGTCCAGGAATAAGGAATGAGATTCGTGCATTTCTGAGTTCTAGTGCATAATTCGGAGGACGGTGTCTAAAACAGCGCCGTGGCGGGTTAACCATGACATCCCTAAGATGACATCAACCTTTTGTCCCTCTAAAATTATGAAAGCTTGGCTAATGAAGCTATGCATGGCGCCTGAATCAAACAACACTATAGCGGGATGCTGGTGTAGTTGGAACATACCCGCAAGGATTGGCTCTCCCTCCGGCACGTCCTCTATGGCAAGTTGGTGGACAGTGCCGGTCCTAGGGTTTGCCTGCCGCACATTAGTGGGGTTCCGGGGTTGATTCCTCCCGGAAGTTGGGGAGCAACTCCGCCGCGTTGTCTCTCCGGACAACCGCTGGCGAAGTGTCCTGGGCGACCACATTTGTAGCATGTGACCGCTGCTTGTCCGGTGCATGGGGGACGAAAGCCTGGCATGCGCTGCTGAGGTGCATACGCACGCGGCATCACCCGCTGTTGCTGTTGTTGTTGCGGAGGTGGTGCTGGCAGTGCTGGCCTGAACACCGGTGAAGAATAGGGCCGACTGCAGAATGGCATCGACCTCTGTGATGGCTGCCAGCGTGAACCTGATGGTGGGCGATTCACCATCCAAAATTTCTGAGAAGACCGCCTCCTTCTCCGCTGCTTTGCGGCGCGCTTCGCTTTCTTTCCGCCGCCGCTAACTCCTTGCCGGAGTCCTCCTGAACAATCGCAACATCAATTATGTCATTGTGGCTGCCGCGATTGAACATCGCCAGCTTGTCCTTCAGGAGCGGGTCAAGTGAAAGTGCATCTAGGGTATCCCTTGTGGGTTTTGGAGAATTGATGACAAGCATATGAGATCCTAATGAAATGATTGCAGGACAAACAAAGTGAACTAGCTCGGTGCACACAAAAAGGTGAAAAATAGAGTGGTGCCCGAAAAGGAAGACTTTAGTGGAATTTAGAAGAGCAAAGTAGATTTAAATGTATAGGGTGTGTGTGAGAGACACATCCCAAGAGCTCATGACTTTGCGTAAGGGAAAGGGGTTTAAAAATTAACTAAAATCCACTGGACACCGGACTAGTCCGTTCATGGACCGGACTAGTCCGATCAGCTTACTGAAATGCAACCGGACAAGTCCGGTTTTAGACCGGACTAGTCCGCTCATGTTTCTGTTGTCCTCTTTAGAGGACTGCGGACTAGTCCATCCATGCGACAGGACTAGTCCACTGAACTTTCTGGAACCCCACTTCACATAGCACCGGACAAGTCCGGTTTTAGACCGGACTAGTCCGCTTTGCCCACTGGAAGTAGACCGGACAAGTCCGATCATATACCGGACTAGTCCGGTATTAGGTTTTACAACGATAACTTTTTGGAAACCATATAAATTGGTGATCCATGACCTTCCAACGGAAAGACACGACTCATACTGCTAAAAACTCAAACCCTAGCGCCGCCACCTGTCCCAAGAGCCCAAAAACACATCTCCCCACACATCTAAGGTGCGAAAAAGGTGAAAATCAATCAAACACTTGGATTTGCGATTGGGAGATTGTCGTTCCTTCGTTGTGAGCTCTTGGGGTTTGATCCCTCTACACTCATATTTTGCATTGTAATCTTTTTGAGTGTATTTGACCGCTTTCTCATTGTAATTCTTGTGGGAGCTCTCAACGTGTGAGGTTGCCCCACAAACTCGGTGATTATCCGTGCTAGTGGAGTCAAGTCGGCCTTGTGTGGTGACTTGAAGAGGGAAAGGGTTAGAGACCCGGCTCTGTGTGAGCTTCCTCAACGAGGACGTAGATCTCTTGGTGAGATCGAACCTCGGTAAAATTTGTGTCTCGCATGCCTCTTTATTTTTGTTGATTAAGAACATCTAGTTGCTAAACTTCATATTTGAAATTGCTAAGTCTCACTCACGGGCATAATCACACCTCACATTGTAAAATCAAAATAGAATAACTGTTGTTCTTATTTCCGCTGCTAAACAAGTTAATTCTACTGCACAACACTTATACAATCTACACACTTCAGGCACACCGGACTAGTCCGCTCACACAACCGGACTAGTCCGGTCAAGCAAGTTTTTGACAATTACTTTAAGTGTGCAGGAAATTCTGTAAGGCCTATTCACCCCCCCTCTAGGCCACATTCAATTGGTATCAGAGCCAAGTTCTCCATCAATGAGACTCACATCTCGGAGAGATCAATGGCCTCTGAGAAGAACAACGATATCACAAAGACGAACATCAACGATGAGGAGCAAGAAGTCAAAGCCTTCGATGTGCTGAAAGAAAGTCCACATGACGATTAAGAAGTGAGACAACTAAAGGCACTACTGAGAAATAAATTAACGGCACAAAAGGGAAGAGAGGAAGAAAATACGATGGGGAGTGGTCATCACGACTACTCCCGATATCCTTACAACTACAATCGTCTCAATTCAAATAATCACTATCTCTCCATTCCTATGGGAAGGCCCCCGCAGTTTGACGGAAGTGACTATACTATGTGGAAGTACAACATGAAAATGCATCTAATATCCTTGAATCCCAGCCTTTGGCATATTGTCTGCACAGGAATAGATATCCCAGACACGGATGAAGAACTCACTCCAGAACAAGAACAAGAGATGCACAGAAATGCACAAGCCGTTGCAGTAATCACATCGTCACTGAGCCGAGAAGAATTCACCAAAATCGATGGACTAGAGAGTGCAAAAGAAATCTGGGATACACTCAAAACAGCTCATGAAGGAAATACGTCTGTACGTGAAGCCAAAATTGAGATGCTTGAAGGAGAGTTGGGGAGATTTGCTATTGAAGAAGGCGAATCACCTCAAGATATGTACAACTGGATGAAGACAATCATCAACAAAATCCTTGCCTATGGAAGTAAGAAATGGACTTATCACGAGGTGGTCAAAATGATGATTAGAGCCTTCATGCCAAGAAACGTCACACTTTGCTCAATGATTAGAGAAAGCCCCGGGTTTCACAAAATGACTCCCGATGAGTTATTGGGGAAGATCATAAATCATGAAATGATGGAGAAGGAGGCTCAATACGTCAAAGACTTAGCCGAGCTTACCTCTTCCAAAAAGAAGGAAGTTGCTCTCAAAGCAACGTGCAGACCCAAACTCAAAGAAACCCGTGAAGACCAAGATGACGGAGATACAAGTGACATGAGTACCGATCTAGATGATGAGGAAATGGTACTTTTTATCAAAAAGTTCAAGCGCATGATGAGGAGAAGACATGGCAACAGCTCAAATGAAGGGAAAAGCAAGGATAAAGGAAAATCCAAGGCTCGACGTACTTGCTATAATTGTGGAGAGTACGGTCACTTCATGGTGGACTGTACTCATGAAGAAAACAAGAAGAAGGAAACAAAAGAACATGAGAAGAAAAATTTCAGAAAAAGGAGAGAAGCTCATCAAGCTCACATTGGCAAGGAGTGGGACTCAAACGACGAGTCCTCCTCCGATGAAGAAGAGGAGATAGCCACCATTGTCGTCAAGAAACCCACCATGAGAGCTACACTCTTCCCAAACATGGGAGGACGGGATATGAACAACCATACTTGCCTTATGGCTAAAGAAGGTAAGAAAAAGGTTCGACTTACTCCTCCTGCGTCAAATACCTCTATTGATGATTTTGATAGCTCTAGTGATAATTAAGAAATGTTTAGAGGATTAAGTAAAATTGCTTTAAAGAAAATGGAAATATTGTCGAATGAAATCTTTGAAAAGTAGGAACTTGTCAACCGACAGGAAGATATGCTCATCCATGAAAGGAAGAGATATCAAGAAGTTGAAAAACTTCTTGAGCTTGAAAGAGAGAAGAACAAGTCACTTGAGTTTGAGCTAGCCTTGAGTAAGGATACATACTCAAAGCTAGAGGACTCACATATTGCAATCAAGGATGAGCTTGCTAACTTGTCAAGAGTTAACAAGATTCTTGAGGTGCAAATTGAGTCGCTCAAGCAAAGTGACTCATCTTCCTCCAAGAGCTCTTCCTCCAAAGATATGAGTTCGACAACAATTGAAATCTGCACATGCTCTAGTAAGAAAAATATCATCTCTAATACTTCAACTTCTCATGATATGCATCCTTCCCAAAACGGCATCTTTGATAAGGAGAAGATCAAATATGCACGTAGTGCATATATGGTCACTAGACCTCCCAACATCAAAGATGGTCTTGGGTTTGACAGGAACAAGCACATGTCAACTCTTAATCATGCAAAGAAAAGAATCACCTTTGTTATGGAAAAATCACATGAATCTGATTTACAAATATTGTTTTGTACATTTGATGCTTTCTATGTTCTTATATAAAACAAATATGGAAAAGTTATTGCTAAATACACAGGGCCACGCCACAGGAACTCGAAAATGTGTGGGTGCCCAAGACTCTTGTGACTAACCTGAGAGGACCCAAGCAAGCTTGGGTACCTAAAACCAAGGAATAATTCTGTTTTGCAGGCTTACTCCTCCGGTGGATCTAAGTGGGTGCTAGATAGCGGATGCACCAACCACATGACCGGAGAGAGAGATATGTTTGTGGAGCACGAGTACAACGAGGATCCAAGTGAAGGCATATACTTTGGAGACAACAGCCAAGGAAAGGTCCTTGGTAGCGGTAACATTGAAATATCTCCTCAACACACCTTATCTAATGTCTTACATGTAGACTCCCTAGATTATAACCTTTTGTCAATATCTCAACTATGCGACAAAGGTTATAACTGTTTATTCACTAATGAGGGTGTGCCCGTTTTTAGAAGAAGCGATGGCTCGATTGCATTCAAGGGAATGTTGAAGGGAAATCTTTATCTTGTTGATTTCAACAAAGATAAAGCTGAACTCAACACTTGCTTGGTTGCTAAAACCAACATGGGATGGCTGTGGCATAGACAGCTAGCCCATGTTGGGATGAGAAATCTGTAGAAACTTCTAAAAGGTGGTCACATCCGAGGTCTAAAGGATGTGGTTTTTGAGAAAGACAGGCCATGCAGCGCTTGCCAGGCGGGAAAACAAGTCGGAGCACCACACCCCGCCAAGAACATAATGACCACTACAAGACCACTGGAACTTCTTCATATGGATCTATTTGGACCAATTGCTTACATAAGTATCGAACGGTAACAAATACGGTTTAGTAATTGTTGATGATTTTTCAAGATTTACTTGGGTATTTTTCTTGTATGATAAATCAGAAACTCGGGGAATCCTCAAGAAGTTCCTGAAAAGAGCCCGGAACGAATTCTCATCAACCGTGAAGAACATCAGAAGTGACAACGGGACAGAATTCAAGAATACACAAATTGAAAAGTATCTCGATGAAGAAGGAATAAAGCATGAGTTCTCGACACCCTACTCTCCTCAACAAAACGGGGTGGCCGAAAGGAAGAACAGAACATTGATTGAAATGGCAAGAACAATGTTGGACGAATACAAGACATCATATCAATTTTGGGCAGAAGCGGTGAACACTGCTTGTCATGCCACAAATCGACCGTACCTTCACGGACTACTGAAGAAAACTCCATATGAGCTCATTACCGGTAAAAAGCCTAATGTTTCTTATTTCAAAGTTTTTGGTTGTAAATGTTTTATTCTGAACAAGAAACTGAGGGCTTCGAAGTTCGCTTCGAAGTCCGATGAAGGGTTCTTGCTCGGGTATGAATCGAATGCCTACGCCTATCGTGTCTTCAATAAGGTGTCTGACCTTGTTGAAGTAGCATGTGACGTAGTGTTCGATGAAACTAACGGCTCAAAAGTGCAGCAAGTAGATAAGTGTATGCTAGACAAAGAGGAAGCTCCATGTGAAGCGCTGAAGAAAATGGCACTTGGTGATATTCTACCACAAGAGCAAACGCAAGACTCAAATGCACAAGGTGAACCTCAACAAGGAAGCAATGATCAAGGGGGAGCTTTTATACAAGATCAAAAAGATCAAAATAATCATGGAAGCAATGATCTAGGGGGAGACAATGAACATGAAGATGATGAAGAACAAGCAGCTACACAAGTTCCTCACCCAAGAGTACATCAGAGTGTGCAAAGAGACCATCCCGTCAACAATATCATTGGTGATATTGCTAAGGGAGTAACTACTAGATCTCACGTTGCAAATTTCTATGAATACTATTCTTTTGTCTCTTTTCTGGAACCATACAAGGGAGATGAAGCCTTAAGGGATCCAGACTGGGTGATTGCAATGCAAGAAGAATTGAACAACTTCAAAAGAAATGAAGTGTGGGAGCTGGTGGAAAGACCAAGGGCGAACATCGTTGGAACCAAATGGGACTTTCGGAACAAGCAAGATGAACATGGAGTAGTATCAAGAAATAAAGCGAGGCTGGTGGCCAAGGGTTATTCTCAGGTCGAAGGTTTGGACTTCGACGAAACTTTCGCTCCCGTAGCTAGACTTGAGTCCATTCGTATTTTATTGGCATATGCTACTCACCATAATTTTAAGTTGTATCAAATGGACGTCAAAAGTGCCTTCCTCAACGGTCCGATAAAGGAGGAAGTTTATGTGTAGCAGCCACCAGGATTCGAAGACCAAGAGTATCCTAACCACGTCTATAAACTGCGTAAGGCTCTCTATGGCCTCAAACAAGCTCCTCGAGCTTGGTATGAGTGCCTTAGAGATTTTCTAACTCAAAATGGATTCAAAATTGGTAAAGCTGACTATACACTCTTCACTAAACATTTTGATGATCATATATTTGTATGTCAAATTTACGTTGATGATATTATCTTTGGATCCACTAACAAGTCTTTCTGTGAGGAATTTAGCAAAATTATGACAGGTAGGTTCGAGATATCAATGATGGGCGAATTGAAGTTCTTCTTGGGATTCCAAGTGAAGCAACTGAGAGAAGGCACATTTATAAGCCAAACCAAATACACACAGGACATCCTCAAGAAATTCAATATGGACAAAGCCAAGCCCATCAAGACACCCATGGCAATCAACGGACATCTTGACCTCAATGAAGAAGGTCCAAATGTGGACCAAAAGGTATACAGGTCAATGATCGGCTCCTTACTTTACTTATGTGCATCTAGGCCAGATATTATGCTTAGCGTATGCATGTGTGCAAGGTTTCAAGCCGCACCTAAAGAGTGTCACTTAATAGCTGTAAAAAGAATCCTAAGGTATCTTGTGCACACACCTAACTTGGGCCTTTGGTATCCCAAAGGATCCAAGTTTAACTTGATAGGTTATTCCGATGCCGACTATGCAGGATGCAAAGTTGATAGAAAGAGCACTTTAGGGACTTGTCAATTTCTTTGCAGATCCCTAGTTTCTTGGTCATCTAAAAAGCAAAACTCTATTGCTCTTTCAACAGCGGAAGCAGAGTATGTTGCAGCTGGTAGTTGTTGTGCACAACTACTTTGGATGCGACAGACTCTTAGAGACTACGGCTACAATCTAAATCATATTCCGCTTCTATGTGATAATGAAAGCGCTATAAAAATTGCACACAACCCAGTAGAGCACTCAAGAACTAAGCACATAGATATTCGTCATCACTTTCTTAGAGATCATTCATTAAAAGGTGACATTAAAATTTCACATGTTAGAACTGAAAAACAACTAGCAGATATCTTTACCAAACCATTAGATGAGAAAAGGTTTTGTGAGCTAAGAAATGAACTTAATATTCTTGACTCTCGAAATGTGGCTTGAAACGTTGCATACCTGGTTGCAACCTCAAATATTACATATCATTGTAAAAAACTGTTCCTCATCTCTTTTTCTTCTAAGAAAACTATTTTAATGAAGAAATCTTACGAAATATGACCATTGTTTGATTGTTGCTTGCCTACTGGTTGTAATTACCAAGATTATTTGCAAAAATTAGTGTCCTTGGATCACTTCTAAACTTCACTATCTGCATCAAGTCTGTTGGAACCGGACTTGTCCGGTTGTCGACCAGACTAGTCCGGACAGATGACAAAGTTAGGTTAACTCAGGGGCACCGGACTAGTCGCTACCATGACCGGACTAGTCCGGTCAGTCGCATATGTAAGCACTTGGCCAGCCCAGACCCCTCCTTCTCCACTCATAAGCATTTTGTCTTACTCCCCTCTCCTAAACCCTAGCTCCCAAAGCGATTTTCGGGTTGAGCCCTCAAACTCAAGGTTTTTGTGGCGGACCGGAATCCGCTCATCCAGGATCGTAGAGGGTGGTGCCACGTGATGCGACGCCCGACAGCACACGTCATAAGAACATAATATATTACATGGGAAAAACAACTGAAACTGTACCAACAGGTACAAACTTCAGTTACAACTATTGTTTATATTACACAGCGGAAGTCTACACTATACAACTCACGCCCGCCTATCTAGCAAAAGTTGGTTGCCCAGCCCTAGGGCAACCCACACTAGCTGCACTCCTCAGCTCAGCGCGGCGTGTACGGCTCCCACTCAGCCGTGGTCCCCGACGGAGGGTAACCCTCGCTGGTGGACTCGTACTCCGACTCCGTGGGTGGCTCCTCACCCGAAAAACACTTAAGCAGCAACCGTGAGCACGAAGGCTCAGCAAGGCTTAACCGACTCACCTAAGCATAAAACTCTACATGAGGGGTACAATGGACATAGGATAGTAACATTTCAGCAAAAGGACATACCTACAAGTTCATCCTTAGTTCATCTTTTAGCAACAAGTTAACAGTTCATGAAATCTGAAATTTAGTATGCAGTATTTGGTGGCACACATGTAGCAATACAATTATATCAACCAGCAATATTGAATCAACAGGTTTCATCCATTAATCTACGTCACGACTCAGTGACCAAGTGGTACTCTTCACCGCGAGGGACGGCGAATCGACTCGATATACACCTGCAGGGAAACCCAAAGAGCACGTCACGTACGCCCACCCGCGGAGCTGCATAGCACGCTCACTCGATGTCGTACGGGACAACCTTTCACCCAACAGCCCAAACGTCGAACCGGTCGCACCGAAACGAGCAGGAGGTTCCCCACACGGAGCATCTCTCTATGCCCGTTGGCAGATTTCCACCTTGCTGCCCTCAGCCTACACCTATAAATCGGTGCGTTATGCCTCGATGCCCGGAGGTTTAGGCTACATCGGTTTATCGGGGCCCATATATCCGATATGCCTTCGGTACGTTCAAACTTGATCAGCGTGGGCCGCACACGGCTCGGTCCTCAATCGACACGGACAGGGCTGCGCACACAAGACTCCCTCTTGCTACACCCTAGCCCCTGCCAAGTCTCATTTTCATTACTAATGTGATCTCACATCACTCAACCGAACCCGTGCGTCCCAAGCCTATCTCGCGAGTAGATTCCAACTACTCGACTTGTACCGAAGCCCTATGAATCTTTAAGCATAGCCTATCTACTCGAGGTCTTAGACACTACCCTCACTCTTTGAGGAACCTTTGGTTATGCAAGTGGGGTTTCATTCATCCTATACCTAATGCACATACATACTTCATACGACACATGTAAACAAAGAAAAACTTATAAAAAGGTTAATGCAAACCGGGGCCTGCCTTGTTGCTGCTGGTCAGGGGTTAAGTCTTCGTCCGGAAGAAGGAAGTCCAGCACTTCCGGAGTCTCTTCTTCAACGGCTACACGTTAATGAAACACTACATGTTAATTTAGATGCAAATGTGAGTTTAGGGTAAGACTTCTACTATTAGTCCTAGTAACCAGCCTCTAACATCTGGAACCTTGTTTAAGAATTTAAAAGTGAACTGAGTGTTGGTGGTTTGGCCTAGACTTAATCCCCCTGGTTAAATGCTAAGTGGTCTTCCCCCTTATCCATATTAATCCGTCAAGTGGTTAAACAGGACAGGGGTGATCCAGAGCTCCAATGGAGCTGAGAATTTTTGTGTGAGTTCCTTGTCACAAGAAAACTCTCTGGACCAAACACTAGCACTTTTCATGGAGTGGTTTGCTCAGAATAATTCTCTTAGCAAATAAGCAAGGAAGAATTAATCCTGATGTCAGACCCCTGTTCATGCCCAACTTAGTGAACTACAATTTCAATTATAGCTCATAGAGTTTGCATGAATTTTCCTAGCATTTTTGGAGTTAAGATTTGCCCAGAACTGAATTTCCAAGTTTTGGAAATTCTCTGAAAATGTTTCTGTATTCAAATAAACACAGCACCTTCCAATTCGAATTTCTCTGACCAAATCAACTCCAAATGGTCTGAAACTATTACAGGGGTTTACTAATGTCCTAAAGAACATTCTGACAAAATTTGAGGATTTTTGGATGAACCAAACTCCCTCTAAAATTCTTTTGCTGAAAAGCTTTAAAGAATTTCCAGAATTAATTAATGGTTTTCATACAAATTGGGTTGTATATTTGAACAGAGCTAGGAAAGATGAATCCAACCCAATTTGAATCACTAAATTTGGAGCTTCCTAGCAAAGGTTATGGATTTCTAAAGTTTGAGTGGAAACTGGAATTGTTTTACTATTGGAAAATAACCTGGGCCCACTCTTTAAATCGCAGCCAGTGAGAAGCGAGAACACACAGGGTTACTGGGTTTTCCTGTGCACAGCCACATGGAATCCTGGCCATATTCGATCCTGTTTTAAACTCGCCCTCACTGACTGGTGGGCCTGCCCCACCCTTCTTCTTCCTCCGAGCCCTCCTTCCCGCGCGCGCGCTAACCTCGCCGGACCGAGGCGGCGCCTCACCGGCTGAGTGTCTCCGGCCGTCTCCCGGCCGGAGGCTCGCCGCCTGGGTGTTTATGGGGTCGGGAACCATGTTTGTAGGCTCGGTTTAGGCGCTAGAGGATCGGAACGGTGCCGGCAGCGTGCGGCAGCCTCGGGGAATGATCGGCATCGTCGCCCGGTGGTCCTAGCCTGCCAACGACTCAGCCCATCCATTCTAGAGCACCAGTTGGTGCTAGGGAAACCCGGCAAGTAAAGGCCAGCGCATGGCAACACCTCCAGAGGAGTTCTCACCGTGCGCCCGACTCCTGCCGCGCGTTTGAGCGTGGAACGACATGAAATACCCCGCACTGTGTCAGTTTTCTAGCTAGGGTTGCGAAGAGAAATTGACCGCTAGCCAGTCTAGGTCCTGTGTGCACGATTTGGTGGCCTAAGAACGAAGATTAAGGATGAATTTGATGGATTCTTACCCGGAGGTCCGAGTGGATGTGCCGGGAGAAAAACGTCAAATTGACGCTCGATGGTCCACCGTCGGGGCTGTGGCTTGGCTTGTAGCAGCGTGACTATCTGGCGCGTCTTCGAGTGGCCTAGCTCGTCCAGGAAAGCCTCGGGTTCGAGCTGCCCGCGGTGAGCCCGTGCCGGCTGTTCTTCTCGGTCACCGCCGATAGTCTCCGAGCTAGGTTCTGGGCAGCTATACTCGATTTTCTTCGGCCGGAGGAGGTAGAGGGCGAGTGGCTGGTGTGGTTTTTGGCTAGGTGGGGGTGCTGCACGCGAGAGCTCGGCCGAATCCTCACGGGATGTCGATCGGCGGCAGTCGGGTCGGTCAGCGCGAGGCACGGGAGCAGTGATGATCTTCACGTGGCCGCGCGTGTTACCGCCGCTGCAGTCGGTCCTCCACTGCGCGCTGGCTCGTGCGGTGTCCCTCCCTCTCGGGCGCGGGAGCAGGAGCTGGCAGCCTGTGTTCGACCGGCGTCGGGGGGAACAGGCCACGCTCAGTTTGGAGAACAGTCCTCCCACTGACTTGTGGGCCCCCCTCTCCCCCTAATCTCTTTTTCCAAATTCTGCTGCAAATATCTCAGCTACTCTCCATTTAATGAGAGACTTAGCCTCCAAGTATTGGTTTGAATTTGAGTTCTCAAATTAAAACTTTGTTTGGTTAAATTTGCTTCATATTTAAACTGAAATTCAAATTCAGTTTTGAATTCTTGCAAATTTAGCTCTTGACAAGATGAGCTCCAATGGAGATGAAAATTGGTGGGTTTACTCAGAAAAATGTGCTGAGTATAGATATGGAGCTAACTTTTGAATTTGGGTGATGAAAGTTGCTGCAATTTGAATTTACATTCAAATTGGCCTCTTTTTGAAATAACCCAAAAGTGCCTCTAAAAGTGTTGAATTTGCATGAGCTTTGGACTGAACCTTCCCAATACTTTTTAAATTCTAGGGGTGAGCTCAACCTCTCATGTTCATGTGTAGAAACCCTACTTTGTGAAAGTGAAGGCTTTCCCCTCTAATCATTCTTTTGATGGAGGTTACTTGCTCTTCACAACATTTCCTAAGGTGTCCACAATAAAAACTGTGGTGTTGTGAGGTGAAGAAAAGTTTTTGCAAGTCCCTTTTCTTGGGCTTTTACAGTTTTCTCCGTGGAAAAACCTCCTCTCGACGAGTGGATTCTACTCACCGTACTCATCCGGATAGATTCTTGCTACTTCAACGCGAATCTTCAATTCTTGGTAAATTCCCCCTAAAACCTAACTCTCAAACTTTTCTAGTTCTAGCTCGTTTCCTTTGATTCCAAAAGGGATGTACATTGCCTCCATAGATGTATTCCTACCACTTTCCTACCTTTATGTCTTTAAATAGGAGATTTGATTCAAATGGAAACGTTAGGATTCTTATGCCAGGACTGACTAGTCCGGCGCACAGATGCGGACAAGTCCGCACTCTGAAACCGGACAAGTCCGCACTCTGAAACCGGACAAGTCCGCACTCTGAAACCGGACAAGTCCGGTCTCTGACAGTTGAACCCCTACATTCCTATTTGAAGTCAAAATGAGTCCATTCGTATCTAATCCTTGAACTCCTTATCAGGCACCATGTCTTCAGGCTCAGATGATGGCTCTTTTTACCTTGATGAAGAGGTTCAACGTGAAAGAGTGAGGAGAGCCAAGGAGGGAGTGATGAAGAAAAGACATGATGTCAATGTCCACTCTCCATCTTCCGATGAAAATTTACCTAAGAAGAGGAAGGTGATTGTGAAGAAGCCTCGAGGAAAGGCTATTGCCGAGAGCTCCTCGAGACCTAAGAGAGCTTCCAATAAAGGAAAGGGGCTTGCTAGTGGCCCCATTGGGCCTCTGAAAATGAAAAATCCCATTCATCGCAGCAGTCAACCTTCAGATAATGATTACACTGGAAAAGGGGGTGAACTAGCTGACAAGCTCAGAAAGGTAGAAGTGTATAATCAGCCCAGAGAGTCAGCTGGCCCCAGATTTTGGAGTAATTTTCATGCTGACTACTATGAACATGTGTACCGGAAGATGAAACATCCAGTTGTCGAAAGTCAGTGGGTTGATATTGACTATCTTCAGTCCAAGAGATGTCAAGCTTATCAGGAGGTTGTGACAGCCCTCGAGCTTCACGGGCTAAAAGAACTATTCTCCTTTCAGTGTGACTGGAATGATGAAATCATCACGCAATTCTACTCTACTCTCTACTTCACTCGTGATGATAACGACAGGATGATTTGGATGACACATGGGTCTCAATACAGTGTCACCTATGAAGAATTTGCAAGAATCCTTCATCTTGAGCATACTTTGGACAATGAACTTGTGATTCACAACCTGAAACCATTGGAGAAGGATCAGCTGGACTTTCTCTATGATACACGAATGCCATTCAGGCCACCAACCACTAAATACATGAAGCCTTTCTTTGTAGTTCTCAATCGGATATTGAGGAAGACTAGCTCCCAAAGAGGGAGATGCAGGGACTGTTCAGGGCACTCTCAGAACCTTGATGAAGGTCATAAGCAAGAAGAGGAAATTCAATGTGTTTGAGTACATTTACAATGACATTGTCAATATCTCTATCAATCCCATCCGGTCTTGCGGCTATGCACCCTACATAATGTTCATGATTGAAAAAGTGACAGGATTGGAGTTCATAAAGGATGTGCCTCACACTAGACTTAGGCCCCAAAAGCCCACTATATATTCTGCTCTTTCTGCTCCTGCCTCACCCGGAGAAGAAAGAAGGTCCAAGAGAGCTCAAGAGGAGACGAGATCCCAGGCTGCAGCTACCACTCATGCAACCTCCTCTACTCGGGAATCCTCAAGTGGCATCTTCAAGATGCTATCTTCTATCTTTTCCTCTTGCCGCAAAGTTGAAGTTAAGCAACATGAAGAGAGATTGGCCAGGAAGAAGCATCAAAGATATGTAAAAGCCAACATCCAGGCCATCTGTGCCAAACTGGAAATTGAGCCACAAGGGTCACTTGAGGTTTCTCAGGACTCAGCTGAAAACTTCACTGAAATGCCAACCTTCGCTGACCAAGAGTTGAGCTCCCTTGGGTTTGGTGGTGGTTCAGCTGCTAACCCTCTACATGGTCAAGATGATGAAGATCAAGGTGAAGAGGAAGATGAAGATAGGACTGAGAGTGAAAGTGGGAACGGCGATGAGTGATTCTACTCGATTTTCCCTTTTTGGTGCCTTGATGCCAAAGGGGGAGAGATTATCTAGGATAAGTTACTTAGGACTTGTGATCGAGGACTTGTGATCGAGGACTTGTACTATTGTAATTTGACTATTTACCTTATGTGTGATGCTTCATAGTATTGTGATGCGTTGTTATCTTTTATCCTCGTTCATCACATTTTTGTTGATCACACACTTTGTTAGGCACCCCACCATAAGGTGTGCGTATATGAGAGAAGTTTTTCTTGTTAGTTATTCATTACTCTCATATTTGCACACTTTATGAAAAATCAATTTTTTCTTCTTAATTGTGATATCTCAAATGGTTGTCATCAATCACCAAAAAAGGGGAGATTGAAAGTGCATCTAAGGTATCCCTTGTGGGTTTTGGAGAATAGATGACAAGCATATGAGATCCTAATGAAATGATTGCAGGACAAACAAAGTGAACTAGCTCGGTGCACACAAAAAGGTGAAAAATAGAGTGGTGCCCGAAAAGGAAGACTTTAGTGGAATTTAGAAGAGCAAAGTAGATTTAAATGTATATGGTGTGTGTGAGAGACACATCCCAAGAGCTCATGACTTTGCGTAAGGGAAAGGGGTTTAAAAATCAACTAAAATCCACTGGACACCGGACTAGTCTTTTCATGGACCGGACTAGTCCGGTCAGCTTACTGGAATGCAACCGGACAAGTGCGGTTTTAGACCGGACTAGTCCGCTCATGTTTCTGTTGTCCTCTTTAGAGGACTGCGGACTAGTCCATCCATGTGACAGGACTAGTCCGCTGAACTTTCTGGAACCCCACTTCACATAGCACCGGACAAGTCCGGTTTAGACCGGAATAGTCCGCTTTGCCCACTGGAAGTAGACCGGACAACTCTGATCATATACCGGACTAGTCCGGTATTAGGTTTTACAACGATAACTTTTTGGAAACCATATAAATTGGTGATCCACGGCCTTCCAACAGAAAGACACGACTCATACTGCTAAAAACTCAAACCCTAGTGCCGCCACCTGTCCCTGGAGCCCAAAAACACATCTCCCCACACATCTAAGGTGCGAAAAATGTGAAAATCAATCAAACACTTGGATTTGGGATTGGGAGATTGTCGTTCCTTCGTTGTGAGCTCTTGGGGTTTGATCTCCCTACACTCGTATTCTGCATTGTAATCTTTTTTAGTGTATTTGATCGCTTTCTCATTGTAATTCTTTGGGAGCTCTCAACGTGTGAGGTTGCCCCACAAACTCGGTGATTGCCCGTGCTAAGTCAAGTCAGCCTTGTGTGGTGACTTGAAGAGGGAAAGGGTTAGAGACCCGGCTCTGTGTGAGCTTCCTCAACGAGGACGTAGATCTCTTGGTGAGATTGAACCTCGATAAAATTTGTGTCTCGCATGCCTCTTTATTTTTGTTGATTAAGAACATCTAGTTGATAAACTTCATATTTTAAATTGCTAAATCTCACTCACGGGCATAATCACACCTCACATTGTAAAATAAAAATAGAATAACTGTTGTTCTTATTTCCGCTGCTAAACAAGTTAATTCTCCTGCACAACACTTATACAATCTACACACTTCAGGCACACCGGACTAGTTCGCTCACACAACCGGACTAGTCCGGTCAAGCAAGTTTTTGACAATTACTTTAAGTGTGGAGGAAATTCTGTAAGGCCTATTCACCCCCCCTCTAGGCCACATTCATTAAGCCCCTGGTAGAAGTGGTCCCGCCACTTCTCGTCAGTATCGGCATGATACGACGCACAGAGTGCGAGATCGTTGAACGCCCTGGAGTATTCCAGCGCATTCCGGCTCCCTTGCTGCAGGTGTAGAAACTCCTGCGTCTTCCTCTTCATCAGACCTGGCGGTATGTGATAGGCCCTGAAGGCCGTCCGAAACTCCGCCCAGATCATAACTCGGTCGATGGGCTGTGAAGTACAGTAGTTCGCCCACCATGCGCTCGCGGATCCCTGGAGCTGTTGGACCGCGAACTGAGTCTTGCGCTGCTCACTTATTTGGAGCAGCCCGAACTTCATCTCTATCGTGCGGAGCCAGTTGTCCGCATCGAGGGGTTCATCCGCCCATGCGAATACCGGGGGATGAGTCGCTAGGAAGTCGGAGTAGGATCTCTGTTGACGCTCCTCACGATCTTGACGTCTCTCTGGTCGAGACGTATTTGGAATAATAGTCTGCAGCAACTACGTGTGCTGCTGATGAGAACCCGCCATTGCCGCAACGATGTCGGCCAATGTAACCGTTGGCGGTGGTGGTGGCGGTGTTTGCTGTTGCTGTTGCTTTCCTGAGGAGTCCTCGGGAGGCTGTTGGGAGGTTTCTCCCCCTTGACTAGAGCCCCCAACTTCTGGGTTGGCACGAGTACGAGTCATTCTGAAATTCAAAACAGCAGCGATTAGCACATGTCATACTTAAAATTCCATATGAAAGAGTAGGTATTGAAGCGACGCATGAATAATTTGCACAACATTCACATATATTGATAAAGCATGAACTTTATACAAGATACATTATTCTCGGTCTCTGAGAAGACGTGCTCATGTTGTCACTACCTATACATACGCTACTGCCTAAACGACATGTCACCGGTTACAAAAGTTTGGGTTGCACTATCCTGGTTGCCCTACTTGGCAACGGTAACCCTCTACTCGGAGTAGAACTCGACCTCCTGTGGGTCGTCCTCCTCCGGTACCTCTGCTGGTGGCTCCGGATCTACAACCTCCCCTACCATCTCGGGTTCTCCCATTGCCGGAAGACCCAAGACCACCGGTATGCCCAATACCGGAGGTACGAGGTCCTGCAATGCGTGCACCTCGTCCATGGCTTGGTTGTAGTCTTCTTCCCAGCCTTGCCCTTCCTCAATCGCGTCGTCTAGCTCTTGAGTAAGGTTCTCGTTCTGCTGGGTTAGAGTCTGCACCAGTTCTTGCAACGCCGCGATGTCGACACGGCTTTTCTTTTTCGCCTTCTTCAGACGATGCAACTGATTACGCTGTTCGTTCAGTCGCTTGATCGTCATAAGGAGCACATTGCAGAGTGCGCTTTGAGCACTCTCTAAATGGTCTCCACGGCTTGTGCTCTCCTTGAGCTTTGCGGCAAGATGCTCCGTATGAACAGCTTGGCTGTCCATCACGGCCTTTCTCGCCCTCATCTGGAGGCTGAGGTTCGCCTCCGTGGGGCTGTACCTTGGGCAACCCGGATCGGTTGCCTCCCTCTACCTCCCTTCCCACACATGATTCTCCCATCCCTCCACCGGAACAAGCGTGTATGGAGTGCCCTCCATCGCTCTCACGTGTAGCTGGCAGAAACGTGACATGGTGTCACGGGCTGCCACTTGACACATCCCCTCGGGTGGTGTAGGTCCTGCAGGAACCTTGACATGGATTGTAGACGTCTTGTTCCCCTACTCGCCTTCTTCCTTGGCAAAGTACTGCAGCATATGTTTGTATCCGAAGTATTGAAGCATCTGCCTCAACGCTTCCGGATAGCCGCTGCGGTGAGAACAGTGAGATTCCACCCACCCGTTCTCCAACTGTCTATCCGCTGTCATCTGTAAAAATATATTTGAGAAATGTCAAATATTTATTTGAACAGTAAACTATTGAGTTATAACACAAAACATGTCATTAAACCCATAAAACTTGGAAACATAGTTCAAATTTAAACAAATTTGACTGCTGATCTGCTGTCCAACATGACAGTCCTGCCCAGTTTCCATTTCAACTTGATTTAGGCCATGCTAAAAGAAAAACCAACTCTGGAGCTCAACATCAAAGTTAAAGCTAACTTCAATATATTTACAGAAAGTATCTGCTTGGCCTAAGATCTGTCTTGTTCAAAAGTTATGAGATGTCAAAGTTAACAGAATTTCTGGAGAAAATTGGACAGCACCTCCCTGCTTTAGGTACTGATTTGATCTAAGAATTCCAGTTAATTCTGTTCCCAATCTGACAAAACTTCCTGTTACAAAGTTGTAACCCATCCCATAAGCTTTCCAGAACTACCTCATCTTCTATTTTTGGATTTTTATGCAGGAAGTTAGGCTCCGTTTACAGAGAGTTTACAGAGAGCGTTTGCTCTGCCCTGTTTTCTGGACAGTTTCAACTCTACTGCATTTTTCGATTGGTTAAGGCTTGAAACACCTCTGGGCATCAACAGAAAAGTTGTAAAGCTCTTCCATAGATTTCCATAAATGTATCATATGACCCCAACCTCGAAATAACTCAATCGCTCCCCTCTGATTAACTTCAGCCTTAATTCAGCTGAAACATGGAACTCTGTCCTTAGCAGCCTATAAGTTGAAAACTTGTTAACTTTGAATATTTTGATTAAGGGGAGGAGTTATATCAAATTTTAATACTCCGGATTAAAATTTCAAATTTTACAATGAAGTTGTTCATTTAGTGGAGTGTGAACTCGATGCGTCACCAAAGCATGTCAGTACTACGTCCTCACAAAGAAAAACATATACCGGACTTAGCCGGCTTCGTTAGTTCAGTGGCACTAAGCGTCTCTCGCACACGGATGCTACACGTCTACCATTTCGTGGTTAGACTACCTGCAGATAACTCACACAATCGTCAGACCCGGCTTCACACCGAGCCCGGTATCCATACAGTTCGTACACCCGGCCGTCATCACTCGCCCGGATGTTCTCAAGCCAAACACGCCTTGAGCTACGTGTTCACGTTACTGACCATGTGATGGGGTCTCCCAAATTGCACCACGCACGCCAGGGACAGACGTTACTCGAATACCCCAAACGACATGAAGAGTCGTAGAGGATATTAAAGTGGGTCGGGTTACCTGCCACCCGTGGGGCTCCACCCTTCAGCTTGTGCGCACTGGTGGGCAGCGCTTATGTGCACCCCCCAAGACATAAACGTCCCGAGATACACGATTTTCTGACATAATCAAATAGGTTAATATGCCACTTTCTATACACTAATAGCATCCTTATATGGGCTACTAACTCGTTCCTCACTGGATTTTTGAAAAAGATGACCTTTTTAGTGCGTTAAACCTCAAGCGAGCTCTGATACCAGCGCTGACACGACCCTACGGTCTTATCGAGCCAGGATCATGCTGAGGGGTGCTGCGTTGCACAGCACTGGATAACACACCACAAAGGTACAAAGCGGAAGCAAAATTTTATTACATAAACGGGTTTATGAATATTTTTACAACAAAATATGTTCAGTCTACACTCACGGGTGTAGACTACGCATCAAGTTCACGTTCAGCCTGTGAACGTGTCCTTGCTGGCACACACGCACACTAACACAGCGGCGTGCACGACTCCCACTCGACGGGGTTCCCCTCCTGGTGTTCCGTCTCCTCCTCGGGAGTCCCTTCCTCATAGAACCCTGCAAAAGCTTTAAACACAAGCAGTGAGCACGAAGGCTCAGCAAGTCTGACCCATCTCGCCTAAACATGAAACTTCTACATGAGGGATGATAGGTACAGGAGGTAAAAGAAATCAGTTGCAAGGACTCGCCTAATTAGTGGAACTTTACTTTCAAGTTTTAGCAGCAAATTATGGAGAACCTTACGCTAAGGCACATGAGAGAGTCGCAATCAAACAAGAAATGCATTTCTCTCATGTACTTTGCCCAAAGTTGAAAAGAACTTTAGTTAGCTTTAAACTACAGCAATCATTAGCAATCAAAGTCCATCTTTCAATCAGCAACATTTTAACATGTAACTAGCCTGTTCTTTCTACGTCATGGTACAGTGAACAAGTGCTACTCACTGACCGCGAGGGACGGCGATTATAATTGATTTACACGAGCAGGGTTACCCGAATAACCCGTCAAGTATGCCCATACTCGATGTTGCCTACAGCAACTATCACGGACGTTGTACGCAACCACCTTTCACCTGTTAGTCAAATGTTGAACCGGTCCAATCGTCCCGAGCAAGAGGTCTATGCACGCATATCTCAGTGCCGCCAGCCGATTTACACCTCGAGCTCTCAACCTACCCTCTGAACGACCAGCTATGCCTCAACACCCAGCTACCCGAGTTACATCGGTTTCCCGGTTCCCATATAGCCGGTAGATCTTCGGGACTGTTCTAGCTTGTTCTACATGCCCGCACACGGCTCGGTCCACAAGCGGAGCTATAGCACACAGGCCCCAAAGTCCTGCTGCCCTTACTCTCCGCTCGGTCTCATTTTTCTTGCCATGTGTATCATGTGCTATCTCTACCCGAGTCGAGTATCTCTAGCCTATTCTCGCGAGTAGTTCCAACTTCTCGACTTGTACCGAATCCTACACTATCTTAGCATTGCAGTAGCTAACGGGGTTTTCAATCCTAATTCCAACCCATGGCTTTCTTGGCTATGCAATTGGGTTTCAAATAAGACTCTAATGCAAGAAACAAGTGATGCTCAAAGAAGGTGCTCAAAACAATAAAAATTTGTAAAGAGGTTAATGCACACTGGAGCTTGCCTTGCTGCTCTTGGTCATAGGCTAGCTGCTCTTCCGGAGTAACAAAGTCTAGGACTTCGGGTTCCTCCTCGACCTTAGCGACTACATGAGATACAAGTACATGTATTAATTTAAATGCATTTGATTGAAATTCAAACTTGTGAAGTTTGTAAATCTCACTAGGTGGACTTAATGACTCTGAAATTTTTATTGTGGCTTGGTTAAAACCTAAACAGAGACTTGGCCAAGTTTTAGTTGCAGCAAAGCTCATTTGAGCCCTCCACAAATAATTATGTACTTGACCTTAATTGGAGCCTTTAGGGTGTTCTAGGGTTTTCATGGAGCAATCCATACCTTTCTGAAAACTAGATTTTCATTGGGTTCTAATGGAGTTGATATCACTTAATTTGAAGGCTCCTAGCTAAAGATATGAGCTAAACAATTTTAGAGAAAATTCTGAAAATGTTTCTGAACATTTCCTATTTTCTCTGGAACAGTTTTATTAATCACATCATTAGGTGCATCAAATGAGCTCAAATGGATCTGAAAATTTTATGGTAGTTCAGGGATGTTTTGGTGAACATCCCAGCGAAATTTCAGAATTTTCCTGCAAAGGACTCTCCAGTTAAAATTCCAAACATTTTAAATTTTGAGAAATTAATTCTGGAGAAATAAGGATTTTCATGAAGTGAAACTTTACTTGCTGGAAAGTACTCAGAGAGCTGAATCCAACAATATTTGGTTCACTTGATTTGGATGTGCCTAGCCAAAGTTATGAGGATTTGAAGTTTGAATGAATTCTGAAAATCGGGGAAAAGTTCAAATCTGCCGGTGGGTCCACGGTACACATGTCGGGTACTGGAGCGATGGCACACCGGGTCCACGGAGTTTTTGCGCGCCAGCACACAAGATCCGAGCCGCAGACTGATCCCAATTTAAAATCTGAGCCGCTGACAGCCGGGACCCACCCCTTCGTCTACCTCTCGCCGCCCGCGCTCTGCCGCCGCGACACCTCGCCGGCAGCCTCTGTGGTGCTTCAAACATCCTGATCCTGGCTGGCCCTGCCTACTTCCACTCGGGGAACATGATTCCGGGCTCAGTTCGTTATGAAAATGGCAGGCACCTGGTCGGCGATGAGCGGCGGCCTCGGGAGGACTTCGGCCGTGTCGGCTGACCTCCCTGGCACCCCAATCGATCGAGCAAACGGTCGGGAAGCATCAGTGGACCTTAGGAAAGGTCGACCTGAGCTCCACGGAGCTCGGAAAGGGCTGTGTTGGGCTGTCATCGTGCGACCTAGGCCGGAAATTGGGACTTTTACTAAAACTCGAAGAACAGCGGTTTCCCTCAACGGTTCTCCGTGGTTCCTGCTCCCATGGACCCATACGGGCACCTAGAAGTGATCTCCTCCACGAGAGAATGAGTGGTGCAGTGTGGATTACGAGTTTCGTGGATCGGTTCAGAATCCCTTTCTGCACACCGTGGCAAAATCATGAAATTCCGGCGTGAGCAGTCTATGTCATGCCGCCGGGGCTTGCGGGAATGAAGGAGAGGCCGAAGGCAAACCTTTTTGCTGTTCACAGCTCGGCGAACGGTAGGCCGTGGTGGCCGGACGGATCGTTCCCGCGGTGGCGGCTCGAGCTGAACCGGCAGAGATAAGATCGTCGCGGTGGAGCTCGGGGACGACTGCTCCGGGCCTGGAACTGGCGCTATGGTGTCCTGGAAGCCTTGGTGCACCCGGTGCTGGTCTCAGATCGCCGGGAGGATCACTGGATTGGCCGGGCGACGAGGGACCGAGAGTTCCACCGAGCGTCGAGGAGTTTCAGCAGTCTGGGTGGAAACGCGACGAGGCCGCTCGGGCGCGTAGATAAAGGCCCCGAGAGTCGGTTCCGCGGCTGAGATCGGCAAGCAGCTGGTGGCCTCGCCGTTTCTTCGCTGTGGCGGCAGCTCGGTTCAGCGAAAGAACCCGAGTGCAGAGTTCAGTCGGCTGAGTTCTCTTCAGTGGCTAACAAGTGGGTCCCACTCTCACTTTTAACCCCTGAAATTAACTCCATATCACCGTTGTAAACAGTAGGCCCTAAAATGCCCATGGTGATTTGAACTATTCACCCCTGAGCCATTTTAATTGGTTAGAATTCAAATTGGGTTTGGTTTGACTAAATTTCAGCACATGTTCAGTTTGAAATTCAAATAAAGTTTGAATTTGCTATACTTAGCTCATGTCAAGATCAACTCCAAATGTAGTGAAAATTGGTGTGTGAGCTCACAAGAATGTGCTGAGTATGAATATGTTTCCCATTTTTGAATTCATGTGATAAAAACAGTTTGATTTTGAATTTGAGTTCAAACCACCCTCTTTCTAGCTATACCCAAAAATACCTCAAAAAGGTTTTGAATTTGGGTGAAACTTGGCATGGACATCCGTAGCAAGGTGTAAGAGTTTTCATATGCCCAGCCCCTAGATGATGCATGTGGGAAATACCACTTTTGCATTTTGTGAGTTTATTCTCTAATGAGCATGTTGATAATGGTTACTTGCTCTTCAAATATGTTCATCAACTCTCTTCAAATGAGGTGTGTTGTGTGGTGATGAACACTTTAAACATGTGTCAAAAACTGAGGCCTTTACAGAAATGGAGAATGGGACATAGAAATGGAGAGGGGAATGTAGAAATGGAGAATAGGACATAGAAATGGAGAGGGGAATGTAGAAATGGAGAATGGGACATAGAAATGGAGAGGAGAATGGAGAAATGGAACAAGTAACATAGAAATGGTGAGGAATGGGAAAAAGATAGCTGAAATGAGCCATTCCCAAATTTCCCCAATTTTCCCCCAAAATTTATAAATTCCCAAAAAGGGGAATTTTACCCACATTTTGGGGATAAAATCTTCAAGGCTGCCGCACCACAAGAGATAAGTTTGTTAAGATAAAAAAAATTGAATAGGACTCTTATTTGAGCTCCAATTGGAGTAGGACTCCTCTTTTCCCTCTTATAAATATAACCCCCACCCCCTTGGCCGGCCCCTCTCTCTTTTGGTCATCCCCCCCTGCTGCCAAGCCCCTTTCCTTGCTGCCAAGTCGCCATGTTTCCCCCCTTGTCAGAATTTGGCCGCCATCGAGCTCCGTCGAGCCCCGCCGTCACCGGAGAAGAAGCCCGACGATCTGTCCTGCCCTAATCTTCCATAGAAAAATTCCCCACTGCTTCCATTGCTTGGAGGAAGGCCCTGCCACAAAAAGGAAGTGAGGTAGGTCTCTATTACCCATCTTACGACGTCGCCACTGTTTCTACGCATCCGTTTTCTTCGCCCCCTTCGAGCAGAAACTTTTACGTGTGGACAGATCGCATTTTGATCGGTTTTTGACGGTGGAATTGATCTAGATCTTGAGTAAAGATCATCACCCCATCCACACTTGATCCCTACACCCTTGTTCATCATAAAACCCCATGAAAGCCCATTAAACCATGCAAGAACATGTATAAACTGGTTTAATAAAACAGCACCATAGGATTTGCATTCATCTACCCCATTGCATCTTGAGTAAAGTTTGTGTATGATGTTTGATTGCTGTAAATTTTGAATGTGAGTGATATTGAGTAGAAGGACAAGCTCAAGAGGCCATCTACGAGGATCTACAGCACCAAGACTTCGAGACGCTCGAACAGCAAGAACCACGGGAGCAAGGCAAGTGCCCCTTGACCATATTGATCCCATGTTTTGAAACTGTTTTGTTTGCGAAAACTCGTATGCTTGAGTCAACTTGATGGGAAACCCTTTTATAGGAGTTTACTAGTTTTGTTAACCATCCTTGTCGCCGGGAAAGTTGATGAGTCGGGTATGGTCATTTATCCTTTTTGCTTCGCTTAATCTACGGGGTACGGGAAGCTGAATTAAAACATGTCTAGCTATTGCACTCATATGAATAATGATTATGAGAACTTGATGATGTTAATGAGCTTGGAATCGGGGAGATCTAGGCATGCTTGGTTCGTGGATGTTGCTGAATGAGATGGTGGTTTACTTGCCGTAGATCTAAGGACCGGTTCATGCCAGCATATGCCAGGAAAACAGTGCCACCACAAGGCCAAATATGGGTGCGGCTTAGCTGATTAATTAAGTGTGTTGCTAGCTTGTTATGGACCGTGGATGGCGCAAGGAATGGGAATCGAGAGGGACTGCCCTGGGAACTGCATGGCACAAGAGGGGGCCGTGGGTGGGAGAATGGTGATTTGAACCTGCCGGTGAAACCTCAATTAGTCCATACATCTAGTAGCCCCTTTGTAAAGGCTATTTTGTCATCTCTTGGCCATACACCGATGGTTGTGTACTGGTATAATGGAGGTTCTGCAGTCACCGACGGGTGACGAAATCACGAACTTATGAGTAAAGTGGTGCCACCTCTGCAGTGTGTAAAACTATCATGATAGCTGTGCTTCCGGTCACAAGCACCTGGCCAACTTCCATGATTAGATGGAAAACTTGGGATGGTTATTTGGTATGGTAATTGTATGGTCATTGGGATTTGTTTTGGGACTGTTTTGAGTCATGATAATGAGTTTGGTTTCGGGTATATGAATATGAGATGGTTATGAATGTTTATGAGAATGAGATGAACTTGAGAAAGATTAATGGCTGAATGAGACTTGATAAGTGGTGAATTATGATGAGAAAATGTTTCTGAATTACTTGGTCATGTTGGGATAAATTTCACTTAGAAATAGTTGCTGTTTTTACCATGTTTGTGAAATAAAATTTGCTTGCTGCAATGAGCCTTTTTATTCCATACCTTTTTGAAAGCTACATGTCATACTTTTCCCGCACTTGCTGCTAGGCGTGCGAACTACCGTCAACATGACTGTGAAGTTGAAGATGGAGCCTACTTCTTTTTAGTTATTTCTGCTGTTGTTTAGAGACTTCCGCTGCAAGAATAAGATAGACAATTATAAGTGAGACATTGAGTTATTGTAATAAAGTACTTAAACACTATTTATTCGTGGTTATATTCTGAATTCAGATTGTGGATTACATGTGTATGTGTGATGAACGTCCTGGGCACACATATGCATTCACTTGGTTCTATTTTTGGAACCGGGTGTCACACTTGGCCTGACAGCGCACCTTCCCCTTTTACTCCTTGGCCATCTGCCCGTTGCTTGTCAGAGTTACGTCTGGGTGGGTGGCCCCCGTGACACGCGTCTCCACCGTAGCTGTCTTTCAGAGTAACGGGTGGTCCGGAGTTGTTGGGCACGTGGCAGCACCCGGACCCTCCTGTGCTGGAGGTTGGGTCCAGGGCCGCAGGACATGTGGCACATCCGGGGCCTTCGTCGGGGGGGAAGGTACACTCGGAGCCGTTGCCCACGCGGCTGCACCGGAGCCCTCCCAAGCTGGAGGTCAGACCCGGAGATGCAGGACACGTGGCACCTCCATAGCTTTCTCTAGGTTAAGGCGTGGTTCGGAGGTTCGGAGCACGTGGCAGCGCCGAAGCCCTCCTTGATGGAAGATGGGGTCCGGCACCACCAGACACGTGGCGGCTTCCGAGCCACCCTCTGGCGGTCTTCAGGCTCAGGGCCTGGAGACATGCGGAAATCTCGGGACTGCCCATCGGGACCAGGGCACGTGGCTTACGATGGGACACCCATTATGCCAGGAAGGCGGGGTCCAGGTGCTTTCTATCCACTACGCGGGGGTACCCAGTTCGCAGGGTACCAACAGCAGCAAAAGACACGCCTACAAGTTCATACTTAATACATCTTCTAGCGACTAGTTAACGGTTTGTGAATCTGAAATTGAGCAATATTTTGTGGCACACATGTAGCAATACAAGTTATACATATCAGCAGTATTGAATCACAACATTCCATAATTTAACCTACGTTGAGGCCGTGAGGCCCTCGCAACGCAGCACCCCTCAGCATGATCCGGGCTCATCGAGGCCATGAGGCCCTCGCAAAAATAACCTCAATTTTCATGAGCTTCCGACACCCACGAAAGTAACGCGTCTATTTTCGTGTGCCGGCGCCATCACCCACGAAAATAAGTTGGGATCACCTCTATTCCCATGTGCCGGCGCTGCCACCCACGAATTTAAGTCGGGATCACCTCTATTTCTGTGTGCCGGCGCTGCCACCAACGAATTTAAGTCCTTTAATTTTATGAGCCTCTGACACCCACGAAAGTAAGCGTGTCTAGTTTCGTGTGCCGGCGATATCACTCACGAAGTTACATCGAGATTGGATTTATTTTTGTGAGCTTCCGTCCGTGAGCTTACGGAACCCACGACAATTTCAGAACTTATTTTCGTGAGCCCGAGCGGAACCCACGAAATTATAAGTTATTTTTGTGAGCTGCAGAAGGAACACATCAGTTTGGGCACACGGAATTATACGTTATTTTCATGAGCCCATGCCAAAACTCATGAAATTATACTGTAATTTCGTGGGCTATCCTATAGGTCACGACAATAACTCTAATTTTGTGAGGGCCAACAAAATTAAGTTTGGCACACGAAAATATGTCGTTTTCTTGTAGTGAAAGTAAAAACTTAATAGTAGTTAAATGCAAACCGGAGCTTTCCTTGTTGCTGCTGGTCATGGGTTAGTGTCTCCTCCGGAGGTATGAAGTCCAAAATCTCCGGGGTTTCTTCACGTTCAGCGACTACACATAATCATTTCAATCGATATGTCAATTTAAATGCAAATGTGTTAAATTTAGCCTATAAAGACTATAACTCTAGATATATATCACATTTGGCTCTGAAATTTTTACTCTGGCTTGGTAAGAACCTAACCATAGACTTGACCAAATTTCATTTGAAACAAAGCTCATTGGAGCTCTGCACATATAAAATTCTAAATGGTCATTACTAGAGCTTCTAAGGATTTCCAGGGATTTTCATGGATCAAATCATTACTTTATGGAAACTAGTGTTTGGGATGGTTCTAATAGAGTTGGTTTCATGTAATTTGAAGAATCCTAGAGAAAGTTATGCCTTAATCAAGATTTGAGAAAATTCTGAAAAATGTTTCCGTAGATTTTTCTATTTTCTCAGACCAGTTCACTTAATCACACCATTAGGGGGACTAACTGAACTTGGATGGATCTGAAATTTTTCCTGTGACTCAAGTATTTTCAAATGAACATCCGAGCCAAATTTCAGAATTTTCCATAAAAGAATTCTTCAGATAAAATTCCCCCCAGTTTAAATTTTAGGGAATTAATTCTGGAAAAATAGGTTTCATGAAATGGAACTTATTTTGCTGGAAAGTACTCGGAGAGCTGAATTCAAAAAAAAAATATTTCATTAAATTTGGACCATCCTAGCAAAAGTTATGGGATTTCAAAGTTTGACCTAACTGTTAAATTCGGGAAAAGTTTAAACTCTATTTGTGGGCCCCACTATTTACATTGGTCCACTGAGCTTGCAGCCACACAGCAGCCCACGGGGTTTCACCCACGCTGCCACACCGGATCACAGCCGCAATCCCCGCGTGTTGATAGAGGCTGACTGATGGGACCAGGTCCCCTTCGTCTTCCTCACGACACCCGCGCTCCCCCACGGTGGCGCACTCTGGTGAGGCTCGCCGCCCGGCGCTCCACTGCTCGGAGCTCGATCAAACTTGCCGCCTAGGCCTAATTTCGCATGGTGAACATTCTGAGGGGGTCAGCTAGGGATTGAGATGGCCGGAAACTATCCCATGACGGTGACAGCAGCAGCTCCAACTCCAGTGATGTCGCCTGAGCTATACAGGACCTTATTTTTGGAACAGTTTCTTCCTACAGCTCTGTGGTGACATGCTGAGCATGAAAATGAACTTGGTTTGCCATTGAAATGGCTGGAGCTAGGACCTTACCGTCGACCTAGAGCTAAAAACAGCGGCGGTCGGAAAAACTTCGTAGAACAGCACCCATAGTCGATGGTTTTCGCTGGTTGTTGATCCAAGAGGTTCGTTTGAAGGCCTGGGACGTATGGATAAAGGAAAAACGAGCTGGGATGGACTGATCACCAAGAATTTTGAGTCGAGTCCCCTCTCGGTCCTAAGAGCGTGTGACCGGTGAACCTCAAAATACTCTCTCGCTACTGAACGAAATGGAGCAAGGCGTTCACCGGAAGATCAAGGAGAGGATGGCTCGAGTTTTTGCTGTACGTGATTGCCGGAGTTGTGGCCTGTATCTCTGAGGCGACGGAGAGCTGAGAGGCGCTCAGGTGGTGAGAACAGAGACGAACGCGCGCGTGCGAGTGAGGCTGTCGCTCGGTAGGACGCCAGTGCACATGGGATGACACGTCTTTGGAAGCTCCTCCGTGGATTAGGACGTGGAGAAAACGGGTTGACATGGAGGCACATCGGCAGCGTTCTTCGACCGGCCGCGCGCGCAACAGCTCGGTGGCAGCGGTGAAAACAGAGAACCGACGGTGTTAGAGCTGTGAGGCTGACTGCTGGGTCCTACCCCCTCAATTCTTTTTCATTTTTCTCCACTGATATTTTTTCCCAGCTACTCACAATTAAAAGCTATACTTCCACACCAAGTCATGGTTTGAATTTTTGAAATTGAAATGGACTGAATTCTGGTGTGGAATTTGAAATGTATTTGGCTCTTTGAATTTGAATTTGAATCTTCCCTCTTCCATTGATCGAACACTATCAACCTAAGCTCAATCAATCTGAATTTTTGCATGGATGCTAATTCAAATGTGGGGAACACATTTGTGGGTCTAATTTGCCACCTTGGAGGATTTTGAGTTTGAAACTGAAATTTGATTTCACGTTTGAAGCTTTCTCTTTTATTTCCAAACAAATAGCAAACCCCCTCCAAATAAGCTGAAACTTGGGTGGTCTAATATTTGAATTATGGAGAACTACATTTTCAGTTTAGCTCCTCATGTTTGGAAGTTTTGAGAGATTTGAATCAGCACTTTGAAGACACACCTTATATTTCAAAGTTTTAATTCCCCTCATTTTTCCTAAGTGTGAATGTGCTGAATTCCTTGCTAGCCCTTTTGGGGATTTTACATCCCCCTTAAAAGAATCCCGTCCCGAGATTACAAAAGAAGAGACGAAAATGTAAGAGGAATTACCCGTGATGAGACGCCACGAAATCCGGGTAGTTCGAGCAAAGAAAATATTCGCTCTCCCACATCGCTTCCTCAGCGGTGTGGTTGCTCCACAATATCTTGTAGAACCACAGCATTTGGTTACGCGTGGTCCGAGCATTCTCATCAATAATTTCCCGCAGATATTCAGCGTAGGTTAAATCCGGTTGCAACTCGCCAATGCCTTAAGTGGGAACAGCACCCGTATATTTCAGACATTTCTAGAGTTGTGAGACATGGAAAACGTTGTGAACACCAGCAAGAGATGCCGGTAGTTCCAGTCTATACGCCACTGGTCCGCACTTCTCGGTGATGGAATAGGGTCTAATAAATCGGGGAGCGAGTTTCCCCTTTACGCCAAATCGGTGCATGCCTTTCATTGGAGACACACGGAGGTACACGTGTTCCCCGACGTCGAAGTGCAGCGGCCTACGCCTCTTATCAGCGTAACTTTTCTGTCGGGATTGAGCGACATTCAAATTTGGTTGAATTACTCAAACTCGCTCTTCGGCGTTGTTTACTAAATCAATCCCGAATGTGACCCTTTCACCAAACTCGCACCAGTTCAATGGGGTGCGGCATTTGCGACTGTAGAGAGCCTCATATTGTGCTATCTTGATACTCGTTTGATAGCCGTTGTTATACGAGAATTCCGCCAACGGTAGATGATCATCCCAATTGCTACCATGGTGGATGGCACACGCTCTCAGCATGTCTTCTACTACTTGATCCACCCTCAAAGTTTGCCCATCTGTCTGAGGGTGATAGGCAGAGCTTCGAATCGGTTTGGTACCCAAAGCAGCGTGCAACTGCTCCTAGAAACGGGCCACGAGCAGTGCACATCGATCTGAGATTATGGTCTTGGGTAACCCCTTGCAAGCAAAAGATTTCTGCAATGTACAACTCCGCATACTTGCTAGCATGGTAGTTGGTATGCACCGAAATGAAGTGAGCCAACTTAGTTAACTGGTCAACGATTACCCAAATGGAATCATGCTTGTTAAAAGTCATGGGTAATCCCACAATGAAATCCATGCTCACATCTTCCCACTTTCCATGTTGGAATTTTCAGGGGTTGCAACAGCCCAGATTTTCTCATGTGATCCGCCTTCACTCGTCTACACGTATCACACTCGGATACATATTTTGCTATTCCCGCTTCATCCGTGTCCACCAAAATTTACTCTTCAAATCTTGGTACATTTTGTTCCTGCTCCGATGAATGGAGAACTTAGACAAGTGAGCTTCATCAATGATCTTCTTTCTCAGCTCCATATTCCGGGGTATGACTATGCGGTCATTGAACCATAGCGTCCCCTCTTCATCCTTCCAGAAACATTTGATGTCACCGCTGTCTATCCGTTTCCGGAGATGTGCCATGCCTT
This sequence comes from Neostapfia colusana, assembly GCA_030760725.1. NCBI lineage: Eukaryota > Viridiplantae > Streptophyta > Magnoliopsida > Poales > Poaceae > Neostapfia > Neostapfia colusana. The sequence goes on along the minus strand of JASWHV010000014.1, from coordinate 54,433,384 downwards.
TGTCAATCTTCTAAGCTGCAATAATATACTCCCTAATGGTAGGGATGAGAGCAAGTGTGACGGACCGAAATCCGTACATTACAGGATCTCAGAGGGTGGTGCCGCAAGATGAGACACCCGACAGCACACACGATAAGGAAATCATGGTATTACATTGAAAACATGCTGAATATGTACAAAAAGTAGTACACTATTCAGTTACAACTCCTCTACAGAGTCTACTACAGCGGGAGGTTTTTATACAACTCGCGCCACCAGCTAACTAGCAAAAGTTGGTTGCCCGGCCCTACGGACAACCCACACTAGCTTCACTTAGCCTCAGCGTGGCGTGTACGGCTCCCACTCAGCCGTAGTCCCTGACGGAGGGTAGCCCTCGCTGGTAGACTCGTACTCCGAGTCTGCGGGGTACTCCTCGCCTGCAAACACTCATAGCAGGAACCATGAGCACGATGGCTCAGCAAGTCTTAACCAATTCTCCTACACAAGAAACTCTAAATGCAGGTCATACTCGAATATAGGATGATAATTTGCAGCAAATGGACACGCCTACAAGTTCATCCTTAGTTCCTCTTTGAGCCACAAGTTAACAGTTCCTGAAGCTGAAATTTTGTAAGCAATATTTGGTGGTAACAATACAAGTTATTCATATCAGCAATATTGAATCATAACATTCCATATGTTAACCTACGTCACAACACAGTGAACAAGCTGTACTCATAACCGTGAGGAATGGAAAATCGGCTCGTTATACACCTGCAGGTATACCCGAATAGCATGTCAGGTACACCCATCCGTGGAGCTGCACAGCTCGCTCACTCGATGTCTTACAGAACAACCTTTCACCAAACAGCCCAAACGTCAAACCGGTCGCACCCAAATGGACAGGAGGTTCCCTACAAGGAGCATCTCTCTATGCCCGTTAGCGGATTTCCACCTTGCTGCCCTCAACCTACACCTATAAATCAGTGCATTATGCCTCGACGCCCAGAGGAATAGGTTACATCAGTTTATCGGACCCCATATATCCGATATGCCTTCGGTACATTCAAACTTGTTTAGCGGGGCCGCACACGGATCAGTCCTCAATCAACACGGACAGGGCTATGCCCACAAGACTTCCTCTTGCTGCGTCCTAGCCCCTTCCTAGTCACGTTTTTCTTACTAAAGTTGTCTCACATCTCGAACCCGTACCGTGTGTGACAAACCCTATACTCGCGAGTAGATTTCAGCTACTCGACTTGTACCGAAGTCTATAAAAATTAAGCAAAGCATGATCTACTCGATGACTTAGACACTACCCACACTCCTTTTTTAATAATCTGGTTATGCATTTGGGGTTTCATCCATCCTACACCTAATGCACACACATACTTCAAGTTAAGTAAATATAAAACAAAACTTTATAAAACTTGTTAAATGCAAACCGGGGCTTGCCTTATTGCTGCTGGTCAGGGGTTAATATCTCCCCCGGAGGTATGAAGTCAAGTATCTCCGGGGTCTCCTCGCGTCCAGCGACTACTCGTAAGCAATTTAACGATATGTCAATTTAAATGCAAATATGTTGAATTTAGTATATAAAGACCATAACTCTAGCTAAACATTCCCTTTGGCTTTGAAATTTTTACCGTGGCTTGGTAAGAACCTAACCATATACTTGACAAAATTTCATTTGAATCAAAGCTAAATTGAGCTCTGCACAAATAAAAGTATAAATGGTCATTACTAGAGTTTCTAAGGATTTCCAATGATTTTCATGGATCAAACCATTACTTTATGGAAACTATAGTTTAAGATGGTTCTAATGGAGTTGGTCTCATGTAATTTGAGGAATCCTAGAGAAAGTTATGCCCTAATCAAGATTTGAGAAAATTCTGAAAAATGTTTCTATACACTTTTCTATTTTCTCAGGGCAGTTCAATTAATCACACCATTAGGGGGAATAAATGAACTTATATGGATCTGAAATTTTTCCTGTGACTCAAGGATTTTCCAATGAACATCCTAGCCAAATTTCAGAATTTTCATAAAGGAAATCTCCAGATAAAATTCCCAACAGTTTAAATTTAGGGAATTAATTATAAAAAATTAATAGGTTTCATGAGATGAAACTTGTTTTGCTGGATAGTACTCGAAGAGCTGAATCCAACAAAATTTGGTTCACTAAATTTTGACAATTCTACACAAAGTTATGAATTTCTGAAGTTTGGGTCGATTCCTGAATTATTTTTCTAAAGAAAATACCTTCCCGCGCCTTAACAGCGACTGACAGCGGGGCCGCATGTTTAATTTAAACTAACCACGCGTGGTTAACGCTGTGGCTGACACGTGGGACCCAGGCCTTCGTCTACCTCGCGACGCCGCCGCCCCGAGCCGCTGGAGCTCCGGCGAGGTCGGCGTTCCCGTCGACCTATATCCACCTAACTTCAGACGTTGAACACGCTGGACACCTCGCTGCCACCGGCTAACCGCCATAGCTCGCCGGTGACGAGCCCTATGCCACTGTGCCCCATCGGCAACATGTTCCCGTCATTCCGACCACCCCCTTCACGCGCTAATCGCGTCACCCTGTCCAGGGCAGCCTTGGAAAACTCAGAATGACCTCGGTTGGGACCCAAACAGCCGGCAAACCGGACCTCACCGGTGACCCCCTCTTCCGCCGAACTGTTCCTCGGTGAAACTAGGGTTCCGTTGGGTCTTTCTTGCTGGTTCTTGATCGAGGAGAAGCACAAGGACCTCTAGAACGTGTGTGGGCTGCAGCTCGAGCGGTGGTTGCCTCTGAGCAACAAATTTTGCCGTCAACCGATTGCTAACCATAACACACCCTATGGAAAGAAACTCAAAATTCTCGCTCTACACCGCATGAAACGGAGCACAGCTTGCTCCTACAGCCTCAGCACAAGCACGTGCACCTTTTCCTTTCTGGGGGCAGTGCATGAATTGGCCGGGATTGGCCGGTCGCTGGTGATCAGAGAGAGGCAGAAAGAGACTTGCGAGCGGGAGCAAACGCACGGCGCGGTGTGAGCTGGTTTCACTCAGGGAGGAAGAGAACGGGCTGAGCAGCTTTATGTGCTGGACTTTACGCTGAATTTTTTTACAGTGAGGTGGAGCTAACCGAGCACGCTGGCGGCCTCTGCGATCGGTTGTCAGTCGCCCGCGAGCTGCTCTCGGTTTGAGTCGGTTCTGTGCAGTTCAGTGAATGACCAGTGGGTCCCACTTCCCCCCTTTAATTCTTTTCCATTTCTTGCTGCAAATATCTCAGCTACTCACACTTAAATGGTAGACTTAGCCACCAAGTCAGGGAATTAATATGAATTCTTCAAATTGGAGTTTGTTTGGCCATATTTGATTCACATTTGAATTTGAAATTCAAATTCAGTTTTGAATTAATCCAAATATAGCTCTCGACAAGATGAACTCCAATGAGAATGAAAATTGGTGGACTAACTCAGAAAAATGTGCTGAGTTGGAATATGAAGTCAACTTTTGAATCCAAATGATGAAAGTGGCTGAAATTTGAATTGGCATTCAAATAGCCCTTTTTGCAATTGTATCCAAAAGTGGCTCAAAATGGTTTGGATTTGCATGAAACTTGGCCTGAGCATTCCCCATAAAGTTTAGGGCCTAATGGAGAGCTCAACCCCTCATGTTTATAGTTATGAGACCCTACTTTTGTATTTGTGAGTTCTCCCTCTAATCCACCCCTTGATGGTGTTTACGTGCTTTCACATGTGTTCATGAGCTATCCACACAATGAGTTGGTTTGTGGTGATCTGATGATCACTCTAAGAAGTAAATTCTTGGGCTTTTACAGCAAGGTTGTAGAGTGATCCATATGGAACCAAGTATAAACTCGGTTCTTCCTCTTCCATCGGTGTAATGGTAAGGTTATGGACATGTGATTTCCGACTCAGCGCGTCGGCCACCACATTCGCCTTGCTGGGATGTAATGAATCTCAATCTCATAGTGTTTTATTAATTCTAACCACCTCCTTTGCCTCATATTTAGCTCCTTTTGGGTGAAGATATACTTCAAGCTCTTGTGGTCGCTGTAGAGATGCACCAAGTTTCCAAGAAGATAGTGTCTCCACATCAGCGATCTCAAGATCATGAGTCGGATAGTGCTGCTCGTGGTTTCGAGGTTGGCGTGAGCCATGCGCGGCCACCCGTCCTTCTTGCATCAATACGCAGCCAAGCCAAATACTGGACGCATCACCAATGCTTGGAACGCTCCCTCACATGCTGAGTTCCAAACATATTTTGTCCCCTTCTTCAATAATTCAGTCATCGTCTTAGCAAGCTTGGAGATCCTCGGGATGAACCTCCAGTAATATCCTGCTAAACCGAGGAAGCTTCTGACTTCATGGACATAAGTAGGGCCTTTCCATTTCAGCACTTGTTCAATTTTGCTTGGGTCAACCGCGATGCCTTCCAGATGATATGTCCCAAAAATGGCACTTGGTTGATCCAAAACTCGCATTTTCTGAACTTGGCATAGAGTTTATGGTCCCCAATCCTTGAAGGATGATACATAAGTGTTCGGCATGTTCTTCTTCCATCTTAGAGTAAACAAAGATATCATCAATGAACACCAGCACGATCTTGTCCAACTCCGGCATGAATACCGAGTTAATGAGGTACATGAAATGTGCCGGGGCGTTGGTGAGACCAAAAGACATGACGAGATACTCATATAGTCCATATCTCATCGAGAATGCCGTCTTCAGGATATCCTCCGCCCGGATCTTTATTTGATGATATCCGGAGCGAAGGTCGATCTTTGAAAACACACTTGCACCCACAAGTTGATCAAACAGGATATCAATGCGGGGCAGTGGATATTTGTTCTTGATGGTGACGGCGTTGAGCGGTCGGTAATCCACACACAACTTCAAGGTTTCATCTTTCTTCTTTACGAACAGCGCCGAGCATCCCCATGGCGAGGAACTCGGTCTAATGAAACCCATGCTCAACAGGTCATTGAGCTGTTCCTTCAACTCAGCCAGCCAATTCGGAGCCACCTTATACGGTCTCCGTGCTATTGGTGTAGTCCAGGGTGCAAGTTCAATCTTGAACTCCACGTCCCGTTCAGGTGGCATGCCCGGGAGATCATCCGGGAACACATCGGGGTATTCTCGGACTACGGGGATGTCCTCTAACTTGTGAGTTTCAGTATGATAGGCAGCTGAAACTTCCGGGACACGGTTGTCTAATACGAGTGAATGCGGACGGTGGAGTGGAGAGTTGAGGTGGACCGTCCGTGACAAAGTTTTCAGGACAGCGCCATGGTAACTTAGCCATGACATTCCTAATATTGCATCAATATTCTTCCCCTCAAGAATAATCATAGTAGTGGGATATATTCTCCCACATAAGCACAGTGGTGCTTTTGGAATCATCACATTTGCTGAAATCTTCCCTCCCAGTGAGCAGATCATATATGAGCACTCGGTCGGAAAGACTTGCAGTTGATGCTTAACCACATATGATGCACTTATGAAGTTGTGGGTTGCACCCAAATCAAATAAAATGATGATTGCACGATCGTTGAGAGTGAATGTACCTGATAGCACGTTCTCTCCTTCCGGGGCTTCCTCATTGTCGAGGTAACGAACTCCCCCGGGTCGCTGGCCTCCCTTCTTCGCCGGTAGTTGGCCACGAGCACCGCCCTGATATTGGGCTTGCCCGCTGCTTTGCTGCTCCTGTGGACAGTCCTTCGAGAAATGACCCACCTGGCCACACGTATAGCATGTGTAGCAAGGCGGTCCTCCGCTGACTGACGGACGGAATCCCAGGGTGCGTTGTGGCAGTGGAAACGCCCGGGGTACCATCTGCTGCTGTTGGGGTCGCGGTGGTGGCATCGGCGGTCGAAATGGGGATGGCTGATAAGGACGACCCCCAAACTGTTGAGGTCAAGCCGGTGGATGCCACTGCTGACCGGAGGGTGTCCGATATACCATGCGATATTTTTGAGGAGCTCCACCCCCGCTGCTCGGTGGAGCGCTGCGCTTCCGCTGCTCAGCCGCAAATTCCCGCTGAGCATCCTCTTGCAGAATCGCAGCATTGACGAGGTCATTGAAGGTGCCGCCATTGCATTGCACGAGGTGAGTCTTCATATCCAGATTTAAGCCCTGATAGAACTGCTCTTGCTTCCTCTCCTCGGTGGAGATGTAGTCCGACGCGTATGGCGCCAGATGGTTGAACACGCGGGAGTAGTCATGGGCACTCCTCTCACCTTTGTATAGTTACAAGAATTCTTGGAACTTCCTATTCATCATACCGGGATGTATGTGATAGGCGCAGAACGCCTCCCAGAATTCTGCCCATTCCGCAGCGTGGCCAGAAGGTAGTGAGGCAAGATAATTCACCCACCATGCACCGGTGACACCGTGTAGCTTCTGCGCCGTGAAGAGAGTCTTCTGCCGCTCCGTGCATTGGAGCAGCCCGAATTTGGACTCGATCGTCCGCAGCCAGTTGTCAGCCTCCAGTGGTTCCGCCGCTTCGGTGAACACCGGAGTATGCGTACCCATGAAATCCGAGTACGTAGTGATGTGGGTCTCACGAGGCCCCCTTTCTTCACGCGTCCCCACCTGGGATGTATTCTGCACTATCGTGCGGAGCAGGTCGGTCTGCTCCTCACGAGAGGCCACCAGTACCGAGATCACATCCGCTAGTGTAAGCGGAGGCGTCTGTGGTGGTTGTTGCTGCGGGATGTTGTCATAGGCAGGTGTCTGGGAGTCATCACCCCCTTGCTGACTCGAGCCCCCGACGTCGTGCCTGGTCTGGGTACGAACCATCTGCAACCATAACGACAATAACATTAGCCCCATAGCATACTCCATGCAGTGCATAAAATAGTGGTAAACACGACGGGGAACCCAAGTAGAGCACGAACGGATCGTCATGGTTGGGAATTTTATCAACCCAACGGATACCACCTACTGCCCTGCAGGGCACGCCGATGGCAAGCGCTGCGTATGTCCTCCTAGGCTATTTCTAGAAGAACACACTATCGCGTTACCGACTACACGATTGGGTTTCCACTTTCTTTCCTAATGCACGCCAGGGACCAGCGTTTATATGAACTCAGGAACATGAAGAGTTCAAGAGTTTGATATTGACGTCTCACACCAAGATGTGAGACCTATACCCTGAACCACTTTCCTCATCAGGGGAGCTAAGCGAAATTGATCCTCTTTCGGTGGCGTTCCTCACCATGTTTACCTGAGTGTAGGTGCGTCGTTACATAATCAAAATTCCGAATTATAACAAGTATGTTAGTCATGCCACTTTAAGTAACTACACTAATATAGTCCTTATTTGGGCATACTAGCGACTCGTCACCGTAATCCTATGTTTTCCCGTAATACTGTCCTTATTTAGTGTGCTATCCCCTAAGCAGCTCTGAAGCCAGCCTGAGACGGACCGAAATCCGTACATCCCAGGATCACAGTGGGTGGTGCTGCACGATGCGACTCCCGACAGCACACACGATAAGGAAACATAGTATTACATTAAAACATGTCGAATTTGTACAAAAGTAGTACAATCTTCAGTTACAACTCCTGTATAGAGTCTACTACAGCGGAAGGTATCTATACAACTCACACCAACACCTAACTATGAAAAGTTAGCTGTCTAGTCCTATGGACAACCCACACTAGCTCCACTCAGCCTCAACACGGCGTGTACGGCTCCCACACAGCCGTAGTCCCTGACGGAGGTTAGCCCTCGCCGGTGGACTCGTACTGTAAGTCTGTGGGGTACTCCTCACCTGCAAACACTCATAGCAACAACCGTGAGCATGATGGCTCAGCAAGTTTTAACCGACTCTCCTACACAAGAAACTCTACATGCAGGTCATAACAAAGATAGGATGGCAATTTGCAGCAAAAGACACGCCTACAAGTTCATCCATAATTCATCTTTTAGCCACAAGTTAACGATTCGTGAATCTGAAATTTAGTGAGCAATATTTGGTGGCACACATGTAGCAATACAAGTTATACATATCAGCAGTATTGAATCACAACATTCCATAATTTACCTACGTCACGACAAAGTGAACAAGCGTTACTCATAACCACGAGGGATGGCGAATTGACTCATTATACAACTGCAGAGATACCCGAATAGCACATCACGTAGACCAAAACGTCGTCCGGAACAACCATTCACCAAACAGCCCAAACGTCGAACCGGTCGCACCCAAACGGACAGGAGGTTCCCTACACGGAGCATCTCTCTATGTCAGTTAGCGGATTTCCACCTTGCTGCCCTCAACCTACACCAATAAATCAGTGTGTAATGCCTCGACGCCCGGAGGTATAGATTACATCAGTTTATCGGACCCCATACATCCAATACGCCTTCGGTACATTCAAACTTGTTCAGCAGGGCCGCACACGGATCGGTCCTCAATTGGCATGGACAGGTCTAACACACCCAGGCCCCCATGTCCTGTTGCTCCTACACCCTGCCCGGTCTCATTTCAACTTGCTAACAACTTATTGAACCAATCCCCTTAGCTACCAATTTCCTATACTTGCGAGTAGCGTCCAACCACTCGACTTCTACCGAGTCCTACTTAAGCGTGGCAGATTCTATACGGTGGAAGGACATCTAACCCAAACACTCCATAGGTTTTCTGGTCATGCAAGAGGAGTATCAAACATCTAGACTTAATGCACAATTCATTCCTAACCGACATAGTGTATAGAAACACTACAAGAATACAGTTTATTTTCGTGGGTCAAGAACCCACAAAAATATTAAAAAAACCCACGAAAATAATTATTTTCATGGGTTTAGTCCTTATTTTTTTGGGTTCCCGTCCCATGAAAATAAACCGATGAAAATACTTTTATTTTCGTGGGCAACCCACAAAAATATATGTATTTTCGTCGGCTATCTTTGGCTCACAAAAATATACATTTTCGTGGGTCAGGGAAAAAGCCCACGAAAATACAACCCTTTATTTTCGTGGGGCAGAAGAAAACCCATGAAAATAACCCAGCTTATTTTCGTGGGCTAGAACAAATAACCCATGAAAATAAGTCCTCTTATTTTCATGGGCCACGGAAAAACTCACAAAAATAAGTCCCCTTATTTTCGTGGGCCAGGAAAAAACCCACGAAAATAAGTACTCTTATTTTCATGGGCTAGGGAAAAACCCACGAAAATAACACCTTATTTTCATGGGCCAGGGAAAACCCACGTAAATAACTTGGTATTATTTTCGTGGGTGACAGAAAACCCACAAAATAAGGCCAAAATATTTTCGTGGGCCAAAAAAACCCCCACGAAAATATGTGTGTTATAGTTTAGAATATAACATAATTATTTACTTTGTAGCACATAAATTAACATTACAGTTTAAATCAAAATATAAACAATACAATATTAACTCAGAACAAATTTCAGTTCATATGAAAATGTTCATAACATAGTCACAACAAGTTTAATACACATAAGTCATTACATAATCACATTGCATCTCACAACGAGTTCAATTCAAATTGAAACGTTCATTTCATGGCTCACAACGAGTTTAATTTGAATTGCAACTCACAACTCATCATCTCATCCAGCTCGCCGTTCTTCCTATATCAACCAATTTATACATTACAACCAATTCGATAATATGTAAATGAAAAGTAACATGGTATCGTTTTTTAAAACAGAAGCGAATATATTTGTGACGCAAGGACTCTAAATGCATCTTAGTTTGTTTTAACAACTTACCTAGTTGCTACCACCCAGAGTGAAGAACTGATCGACAAAGTCTTCTCCTCGACACCATTCTCCTGTAGACAATGTGGGAAAATTTGCAACGTGACTATGAAAATATTGCGGTCTCAAGGATGATCCCTAACGATAAATAATGATACATTTTATAAGTATATTAATAGTCTATAAAAGTGAAAAGAACATTTTGAGTATATATTACCTGTGTTCCAACAGCATGAAGAGTTGGAAGCACCGGTATCGATGGAGACGTCGGTAGCTGTGGGGGCGTCGGTAGTGGTGGCATGGAGGTAGGCAATCCAAGTTGAGAAAAGTATCCCTAAATTCATATTTTAATGTTTAGCATCTCCTTTAAATGTTAGCATAAATTCTTAAACTCTTATACCAATGTACCTGCATCGATTGTTGCCATGCTGTCAGTTTCGCAAAGTAGTCATTTTGTGCTTTTATGCACTCTTCCCGTCGTCTCATATGTTCCCTCAAAGCAGCCTGCTCATCCTCCATTTATTTGATCTTAGACTCATATCTAGTATGCGTACGTCGAGAAGAACTCGCCTCACTCTTTGTCAATTGTGACATCGAGAGAACCACATCAGTGTTCATCACACCATTAAACATTGAATACCTACATAAAGGAATATGACATAATTATAATATGAAATTTGAAGCAAGTTTAGCATGTAAATAAAAGAATATGAGAGGAGTAAAAGTTCACCTCCCATGAGGCTTTCCTCCACCGGGTTGGTACAAAGCCACGACATCGATGTCTTCTTTTCTCCAATAATAGTCATCTCTGTGACGTCTAGCCATCTCTTCAGCATATTTCTCCTACACACACATGAAAAACTAATTGTAAAGCAACTATTTGTATTGTTTAATAATTAAATTGACTAATATGACATACCAAGTTCTGAGTTGCTATCGGTGTGCACAACTGACTGTCATCGGAGCCCCTATGTCCTCTTATATAAGTATCGATGAAAGAAAGCTCCTCGCCACTTTGAGCAGCCTACAGAAACATATTATAAACATATTTCCATAAAATCTAACATAATAAGAACAAATTGTAAATGTACTAAACTCACCATTCTTTTCGAAAGGCGAATATGATCATCTCCACCATAACGATGGAGAACTTGACCACCGGACTCACGGTTGATTCTCTTGGAGTTAGATCTCTCTCGATACTCACTCGATGCCCAATGAGTACATAAAGCATAATAAGCATCAGAATACTTTACCGTCCAAGGAATCTATACCTGATGGTATTGATCGTCATCTAGGTAAATTTTTCAAGCTCCCATTCCCTTGTTCATCATTCGTCAAGCTTCTCCTTGTAGTATAAATACACAGCCGTGATTCGTGCATTGGACATCATGTCATTCACTACTTATCGTGCAGCTTTATGGAAGGCTTTGTGTGCTCTAGACTCGAGAGCAGCGTCATGGTCGTCGGGCAAGAGGTATCGTTCCTACAAATACAATATTACATGTATTAGTAAAAATTCTAAATAAGATAAACATGATGCAATGCAGAAAAACGTACCCAAAAATCATGCCAGACAGCTCCTGCTACATTTTCATGCACAACATGAGGAGCAATCTTGTAGTTCTTCCAACTTGTTGCAGGTTTCACAATGACAAGACCTAGATAATGGTGACGACATATAGCACCCAACACCGCATTAGGCTGCCTGCGGTGTTGTCGTCCATCCCAATATAAGTCATCTCATTGCCTGCAAGTAAATGAAACGAAATATGGTATTTGTCGAAAATTTTGTTTCTTCAATTCAATACTAAGTTATATATTTACTAACCAGTTATAGACGGGACCGATCCATAATCTCTGTTGTAGAGGCATAACCAGCGGTAGAGTGTTTGAAGACCGGTATCTGAATGATTGTGGCAAGTCCCCCACATCTCTGTCATCTCCGTCGTTCTCCTCGGCTTCCTTCTCGGCTTCCTCATCAATACATGCTCTTACCCCTGACTGTTGTTCCTGCCCTGTAGAACTTCCTCCCCCTTGATCTTCTCGACACTCCTCCTGACCCTCCTCTTGACCCTCTTCCTGGACCTCTTCCTCCACCTGAAATTAGAGAAATTAACTTTCACATAACGATATAATGGTAACTATAATAAAATGATAAATAAATTAACCTGTTCGTGAGCTTCTTCCATGCATCTTCTGAATGCTTCTCGTCTACTATTATTTGAGGAGGTACTGTAAAAAAGAGACTCATGGCGACGAGAAGAGCTAGCAAACCTGCTCCACTCTTGCTTGAGGAGTCAAAGAGCCCCTTAGCGATATTCTTCAGACCACGTGGCATCCTGTTAGAAAAAATTGATTATAAATAATTAAATAATGATATAATAAAAAGTAATACAAATAAATACAAATACAATATATATTATTTATATGATTAAAATTCATCATGATCCGATGTTCCTTCTGTAACATGTCGACCAACTTTCTTCTTGTAACACCCTCAAATTCATTTCCATGCATTTCATATATTTTTCATGTAGAGAAGCATTATAAAAGAAGTAGAAATAGAGAAAGAACTATAGAAATGGAGAAAGAACCATAGAAATGGAGAAAAAACATAGAAATGGAGAAAGAACCGTAGAAATGGAGGAAGAGACCATAGAAATGGAGGAAATACACAGAAGTGCAGAAGGAATATAGAAATGGAGAATGGGGCATAGAAATGGAGAAGGGAAATATAGAAATGGAGAATGGGGCATAGAAATGGAGAGGGGAATGGAGAATGGGACATAGAAATAGAGAGGGGAATGTAGAAATGGAGAATGGGACATAGAAATAGAGAGGGGAATGTATGAATGGAACAAGTGACATAGAAATGGTGAGGAATGAGAAAAAGATAGCTGAAATGAGGCATTCCCAAATTTTCCCCAAAATTTCTAAATTCCCCAATTCCACAAAAGGGGAATTTCCCCACATTTTGGGGGGATTAAATCCCCAAGGCTGCCGCACCCAACAAAAGAGGATAAGTTGGTTGAGTTCCAAATTGACTAGGATTCTTGTTTAAGTTCCAATTGGAGTAGGATTCCTCTTCCCCCCCCCCCTTATAAATACAACCCCCAGCCCCCCCCTAGCCGCAGCCTCCTCCTCCCCCCCCCCCCCCCCGCCAAGTCACCGAGTTGGAGGCCCTTCCCCCTCCAAGTCGCCGAGTTGGCACCCCCCCTGCCAGAGTTTGGTCGCCTGCGAGCCCGCCGTCGCCGGAGAAGAAGCCCGACGATCTGTCCTACCAAAATTTTCCATAGAAAAATTCTACGCTGCTTCCATTGCTAGGAGAAAGGCCCTGCAATAAGGAGGAAGAGAGGTATTCCCCACATGCATCATATAGGGGCTGAGCATATGAAAAACTCTTACACCATGCTAGGAATTCTCATGGCAAATTTCTCCCAAACCCAAAACATTTTGAGGTATTTTTGGGGTATAATTAGAAAGAGGCTAGTTTGAACATAAATTCAAATTCAAACTCCCTTCGTCACATGAATTCAAAAGTGGGATTCATATTCACACTCAGCACATTATTGTGAGCTCACACACCAATTTTCACTCCATTTGGAGTTAATCTTGACATGAGCTATTGTGAGCTCACACACCAATTTTCACTCTATTTGGAGTTAATCTTGACATGAGCTATTGTGGCTAAATTCAAATCAAATTTGAATTTCAGATTCACATTTGCTGCAAATTTCATCAAATCAAATCACACTTTGAATTATTCAAAGTCCAGTGGTCATTTTGAAATTTGATCAACTCACAAAGGGTATTACGGTCTATACTGTCTTGAGCAGTAGGGAAATTAAATTTCAGAGGTTAAAATTTGAAAGTGGGGCCCTCTTGTCAGACACACAAGTGAGCAAACGACTGAATCAACCGAGTGTTCAGTTTCTCGGGCTGCAGATGAGCGCGCCACCGAGCTGAGGACCGGCGCCACCTCCTGCTCGGCAATTTTTGCAACTGGGCGACGTTGCCGGCCTCTTATCCTCGCGCCCGACCGTTCCCCTGATCTTTTCACCGCTCACAGCTCGATTGTTTCGTTCCCGAACAAAAGAACCTCGCCGCAGACCCGAGCTCTCGGTTCCACCTTCGCCGGTCAAACCAGTGGCTTTTACGCCAAGATGAGGCCACAACCAAATTCGCCGATCCTTGCTCGATGTTCTTGCACCAGTTCTAGACCGTGACCGACCTTCCTCGAGCTCCACCATGCCATTTCTTCTTCATCGGTTCAACCCGAGCTGCCGCCACAGGAACAACTCGTCCGGCCACCACAGCCCACCTTTCCCCAAGCTGTGAACAGCAAAGAGGTTCGTCATATTTCCCTCTTCCATTACCGCAAGCTCCGGTGGCGTGACATGAGCTGCCGTCGCCAGAATTTCACGGTTTTGCGCCGGTGTACAAAAGAGGCCGCCGGACCACTTCGCAAAATTTGTGCTACACACCGCACCACTCATCACCTAACTTATAGAACCACTTCTAGATGTCCGTGTGAGTCCATAGGATCTGAAACCTCGGAAAACCATCGTGTATAGCAACTGTTCTCCGAGTTATGCTAGTATTTCCGATTTCTGACCTAGGTCGCACGGTGACATACTAGTTGGTGCCGTTTCCAAGCTTATCTGAGTCCATGACGACCTTCCCTAGGGTGCACTGATGCTCTACGACCTTTTGATCGATCCTTTGGGGTGCTAGGAAGCCCGGCCGACACGGCCGAAGTTTTTCCGAAGCCGCTGCTTGTCGCCGGCCATGTTCCGGTTGTTGTCATGACGAGCTAAGGACAGCACCGTGTTCCCCGTGTGAGATTAGGCAGAGGCGGCAAAAATCTCGGAGTTTGGCGCACGGCAGAGCCCCTCCAGCGAGCACTCCAGCGAGGGGGGCGGCGGCCGAGCGCGGCATGTCAGCGGGTAGATATTTAAACTGGGAATCAGCTGTGGTTCCGGATCGTTTGTGGCTGCGCGCAAAAAACTGCGTAGCCCTGTGTGTGAGCCGCTGAAAAGCATACCCATAGCCCCAGTCCCACGCGCAGCAATTTAAACATTTTCCTGAATTTTAGATTTTAGTTCAAACTTCAAACCCACATAACTTTGGCTAGGAAACTCCAAATAGAGTGAAACAAATTTTGTTGGATTCATATCTCTGAATACTTTCCAACATATCAAGTTTCACTTTATGAAAATCTTTATTTCTCCAGAATTAATTCTTCAATATTTAAACTTTTTAGAATTTTAACTGGAGAACCCTTTGGTGGAAAATTCTGAAATTTGGCAAGGATGTTCATCATAATATCCCTGAGCTACCATAAAAATATCAGATCCATTTCGGCTCATTTGATCAACCTAATGGTGTGATTAATAAAACTGTTTCCGAGAAAATGAAAAATGTCCAGAAAGATTTTTCAGATTTTCTCTGAACTTGTTTAGCTCATATATTTTGCTAGAAGTCTTCAAATTAGGTGAAACCAACTCCATTAGAACCCTCTGAAAATATAGTTTCCAGAAAGTCATGGCTTGCTCCATGAAAATCCTTAGAACAGCCTAAGAGCTCAAATTAAGGCCAAATACACATTTATTTGTGGAGAGCTCAAATGAGCTTTGCTGCAAATGAAACTTGGCCAAGTCTCTGTTTAGGTTGTATCCAAACCACAGTAAAAATTCAGAGTCATTGGGCCTGTCTAGCAGTACCTCTAGTCTTAATAATCTTAACTCTCAACTTATATGCATTTAAATTGATATATACATGTATTTGTTCATGTAGTTGCTAAGGTTGAGGAGGAGCCAGAAGTCTTAGACTTCATAACTCCAGAGGAACAGCTAGCCTATGACCAACAACAGCAAGGCAAGCTCCGGTTTGCATTAACCTTTTATAAACTTTATTATTTTGAGAACTTACGTTGAGTATCCATCTTACTTATACATTAGAGTCTTGTTTGAAAACCCAACTGCATAGCCAAGAAAACCAGGGATTTTGGGCTTAGGTTTTTAAACCTCGATTAGCTACTGCAATGCTAAGATAGTGTAGGATTCGGTACAAGTCGAGTAGTTGGAACTGCTCGCAAGAATAGGCTAGAGGCACACTACTCAGGTAAAGATAGCAAAAGGAACACATGGCAAGAAAAATGAGACCGAGCGGAGAGTAAGGGCAGCAGTACTTTGTGGCCTGGGTGCCATAGCTCCGCTTGTGTCGATTGAGGACCGAGCCGTGTGCGGGCCTGTTGAACAAGCTAGAACAGTACCGAAGACCTACCGGATATATGGGAACCGGGAAACCGATGTAATTCTGGTAGCTTGGTGTTGAGGTATTGCTTGTCGTCCAGAGGGTAGGTTGAGAGCTTGAGGTGTAAATCGGCTGGCGACACTGCGGATGCGCGCGCAGAGACCTCTTGCTCGGGATGATAGGACCGGTTCAACATCTGGCTGATGGATGAAAGGTGGTTGCGTACGACGTCTGTGATGGTTTCTGTAGGCGACATCGAGTACGGGCGTACGTGACGAGTTATTCGGGTAACCCTGCAGGTGTAAATTGATTATAATCGTTGTCCCTCACGGTCAGTTAGTACTACTTGTTCACTGTACCACGATGTAGAAAGAACAGACTAGAGTCATGTTTAATAGTTGCTGATTGAAAGCTATACCTTGGTTGCTAATGATTGATGTAGTTTAGAGCTAATTAAAGTTCTTTTCAACCTTAGGCAAAGCACATGAGAGAAATGTGTTTCTTGTTTGATTGTGGCTCTCTTATGTGCCTTAGCGTGAGGTTCTCCACAACTTGCTGCTAAAACTTGAAAGTGAGGTTCAACTATTTAGGCGTGTCCTTTGTAATCCAGCATGTAGAAGTTTCATGTATAGGAAAGACGGGTGAGTCTTGCTGAGCCATCGTGCTCACTGCTTGTGTTTGAAGCTTTTGCAGGGTGTTATGAGGAGACTCCCGAGGGGGATACGGATTCCCAAGAGGGCAACCCCGTCGAATGGGAGTCATGCACGCTGCCGTGTTAGTGTACCTGTGTGCTAGAGGGGACACGTTCACGGGATGAACGTGAACTCAGTGCTTAGTCTACGCTCGTGAGTGTGGACTGAACATATTTTTTGTAAACATGTATATAAACTCTTTTATGTAATAAAACTTTGCTTCCGCTTTGTACCTTTTACGTGTGTTATCTGGTGTTGTGCACCACAGCACCTCACAGCGTGATCTGGGCTCGTCGAGGCCGTGAGGCCCTCGCAGCATGGTATCAGAGCTCGCTTGAGGTTTAACGCACTAAAAAGGTCATCTTTTTCAAAAAACTCAGTGAGGAACGAGTTAGTAGCCCATATAAGGATGTTATTAGTGTATAGAAACTGGCAATACTAACCTATTTGCTTATGTCGGAAAATCATGCATCTCAGAACGTCATATGTCTTGGGGGGTGCATGTAAGCGCTGTCCACCAGTGCGCACAAGCTAAAGGGTGGAGCCTCACCGGTGGCAGGTAACCTGGCCAGCTTTAGTATCCTCTACGACTCTTCATGTCGTTTTGGGTATTCGAGCAACGCCCCTCCCTGGCGTGCTACGGGCAAGTTTGGGAGACCTGGTCACGTGGTTAGTAACTGGAACACGTAGATCAAGGCGTGATTGGCTTGAGAACAACCGGGCGAGTGATGACAGACGGTTGTACGGACTGTATTGGGACCGGGTTCGGTGTGCAGCCAAGCCCGACGATTGAGTGAGTTATTTGCAGGTAGTCTAACCACGAATCGGTATACGCATAGCACACATGTGCGAAAGACGTTTAGTGCCACTGAATTAACGAAGCCGGCTAAATCCGGTATAGGTTTTTCTTTGTGAGGAACGTAGTACCGACATGAACTGGTGACGCTTCGATGTCACGCCCCCCTAAATGTTCTACATCATTATAAAAATTGGAAGTTTTTGTCCAGAGTACTAAAAATTTGACTTAACTCTTTTCCTTAATCAGGATGTTCAAAGTTAACAAGTTTCCAACTTATAGGATATTAAGGACATAGTTCCCTGTTTTCAGCTGAAATAAGGCTGAAGTTAAACAGATGTTAGAGGTTGAGTTCTTTCGAGGTTGGGGTCATATGATACTTTTCTGGAAAGTTTTGGAAGAGTGTTACAACTTTTCTATTGATGTCCAGAGGTGTTTCATCCATTAACCAGACGAAAAATGCAGTAGAGTTGAAACTCTCCAGAAAAGAGCGCAGAGCAAATACTCTCTGTAACTCTATGTCAATTGAGCATAAATTCCTGCATAAAAATCCAAAAATAGAAAATGAGGTAGTTAGGAAAAATTCATGAGATAATTTACAACTTTGTAACATAAAGTTTTGTCAAATTCGATGTAGAATTAACTGGAATTCTTGGATCAAATCAGTACCTCAAGCAGAGAGGTGCTGTCCAATTTTCTCCAGAAATTCTGTCAACTTTGACATCTCATAACTTTTGAACCAGGACAGATCTTAGACCAAGAAAATACTTTATGGAAAGCTATTGAAGTTAGATTTAACTTTGATTTGAGCTCCAGAATTGGTTTTGCCTTTAGCGTGGTCTAAATCAGGTTGAAATGGAATCTGGTCAGGGCTGTCAGTTTGGGCAGCAGGCCAGCAATCAAATTTGTTATAAGTTTGAATTGTGTTTCCAAGTTTTATGGGTTCAATGACATGTTTTAATGTTATAACTCAATGAATTACTGTTGAAATTCATATTTGACCTTTTCCAAATATACTTCCTCAGATGACAGCGGATAAACAACTGGAGAACGGGTGGGTGGCATCCCACTGTTTTCAATGCAGCGGTTATCTGGAACTGTTGAAGCTAATGCTTCACCATTTCGGGTACGTGGAAACACTGCAGTACCTCATCAAGGAAGAAGGCGAGGAAAGGAACAAGACATGGACCATCCATGTCGATGTTCCAGCAGGACCTACGCCACCCAGTTGGGCACCGTTCACCGTTACGGTGAGAGGTAGACAACCGGAGGAGATGTGGCAAGTGGCAGCCCGCGACACCATGTCGCGTTTCTTCCAATTACACGTGAGGGCTATGGAGGGCACTCCATACACGCTCGTTCCAGTGGAGGGACGAGCTAATCATGTGTGGAGGGAGTGGTACTTGGAGGCAACAGATCCGGGTTGCACAAGGTACAACCCCGCGGAGGCAAACCTCAGCCTCCAGTTGAGAGCAGGAAAGGCCATGATGGACAGCCAAGCTATCCATACGGATCGTCTTGCCGTGGAGCTCCAGGAGAGCACCAGCCGACGAGACAATTTTGAGAGTGCTCACAGCAAACTCCGTAATGTGCT
The DNA here is from genome assembly GCA_030760725.1 of Neostapfia colusana. Classification (NCBI taxonomy): domain Eukaryota; kingdom Viridiplantae; phylum Streptophyta; class Magnoliopsida; order Poales; family Poaceae; genus Neostapfia; species Neostapfia colusana. The sequence continues at coordinate 54,414,315 of JASWHV010000014.1, read as the reverse complement.
CCTTCCGATGATAAAGCGATTGAACGAACAACACAATCAGTTGTGTCGTCTGAAAAAAGGTGAAGAAGAAAAGCCGCGTCGACATCACGGCTTTACAACAGCAAGTGCAGGCCTTGACCCAGCAGAATGAGGTCCTCGCTCAAGAGCGTGATGACGCTATTGAGGAAGGGCAGGGCTAGGAAGAGGACTACAACCAAGCCATGGACGAGGTGCATGCGTTGCAAGACCTCGTACCTCCGGTAGTGGGCCTACCGATGGTAGGTGCCGTACCCGTGGTTTTGGGTATCCCGGCGATGTGGGAACCTGAGACAGAAGAGGAGGTCATGGACCCTGAGCCACCAGAAGAGGTATCGGAGGAGGACAACTCGCAGGAGGTCGAGTTCTACTCCGAGTAGTGAGTTACCGTTGCCAAGTAGGGCAGCGAGGATGGTGTGTAGAAACTTTTGTAATCGGTGACATGTCGTGTACACAGTAGCATATATATAGGTAGTGACGACATGAGCACGACTTCTCGGGGATCCAAGAATAATGTATCTTGTATAAAGTTTATGCTTTATCAATATATGTGAATGTTGTGCAAGTTTATTCATGTGTCACTTCAATACCTACTGCTTTATATGGAATTTTAAGCATGACATGTGCTGATCGTTGCTGTTTTGAATTTCAGAATGACTCGCACTCGTGCCAACCCGGAGGTTTGGGGTTCTAGTCAGAGGGGAGATGCCTCCCAATAGCCTCCTGAGGATTCCTCGGGACAGCAACAGTAGCAACAGCAACAACTACCACCGCCAACGGTTACATTGGCAGACATCGTTGTGGCCATGGCGGGCTCACATCAGCAGCACACGAAGTTGCTGCAAACTCTTATTGCAAATACGTCTCAACCAGAGAGGCGTCAAGACCGGGAGGAGAGTCAACAAAGCTCCTACTCCGATTTTCTGGCTACTCATCCCCGGTATTCTCAAGGGCGGATGAACCCCTCGATGCGGACAACTGGCTCCACACGATGGAGATGAAATTCGGGCTGCTCCAAGTGAGTAAGCAGCGCAAGACTCAGTTCACGGCACAGCAGCTTCAAGGGTCCGCGAGCGCTTGGTGGGCAAACTTCTGTGCCTCGCAACCTACCGAGCGAGTGCTGACCTTGGTGGAGTTCCGGACGGCCTTCAGGGCCTATCACATACCGCCGGGTCTAATGAAAAGGAAGACGCAGGAGTTCCTTCGCCTGCAGCAAGGCAGCAGGAATGCGCTGGAGTATTCCAGGGCGTTCAACGATCTCGCGCTCTACGCTTCATATCACGCTGATACGGATGAGAAGCTGTGGGATCACTTTTACCAGTAGCTTAATCCGCTCCTGGAGGACAAGCTGGCGATGTTCAATCATGTTAGAGTCAACGACATTATTGATGCTGCGATTGTTTAGTAGGACTCCGGTAAGGAGTAAGCGGCGGCGGAGAAGAAGCAAAACGTGCCGCAGAGCAGCGCAGAGGGAGGTGGTCCTTCTCAAAAATACCAGATGGTGTATTGCTCACCATCGGGTCAACTCTTGCAGCCACCACAGCGGCCGATGCAGTTTCGCATTCGGCCATATTCTCCACCGGCGTTCTGTCCAGCATTACCAGCACCACCTCCACAGCAACAACAGCAGCAGCGGGCTATGCCGCGTGCGTTTACACCTCAGCAGCGCATGCCGGGCTTTCGTCCTCCAAGCACGGGGCAGACATCAACCGCATGTTACAAATGCGGTCGTCCAGAGCACTTCGCCAACAACTACCCCGAGAGGCAAGGTGGCGCAGTGGCACCATAGTTTCCAGAGAGGAATCAGCCCCGGAACCCCATAAATGCGTGGCGGGCAAATCCTAAGCCCGGCACCTTCCACCAACTCTCCATAGAGGACATGCCGGATGGGGAGCCAATCCTTGTGGGTATGTTCCAACTCCACCAACATCCCGCCATAGTTTTATTTGATTTAGGCGCCATGCATAATTTCATTAGCCAAGCTTTTATTGCTAAACACAGCTTGCCAATACTACCCACCAAAAGTCCTTACTTGATTTGTTCACTGGGTGGGAAAATTTCAGCAAGCATGATGGTGTCCAAAGCGCCATTATGCTTAGGGGGTAGAGTATACCCTACGTCTCTCATAGCTTTAGAGGGACAAAAGGTCGATGTCATATTAGGGATGTCGTGGTTAACCCGCCATGGCGCTGTTTTAGACACCATCCTCCGAGTCGTGCATCTACACCCAGAAATGCATGAGGCTCACTCATTATTTCTGGACAGTCCAGAAATAAAACTTCCAAGTGTATACCAATCCACCACCATCAGATTCGAAGACATTCCAGTAGTCCGTGAGTTCCCAGACGTGTTCCCGGATGATTTACCTGTGGCGGACCAGAATCCGCTCATCCAGGATCACAGAGGGTGGTGCCGCACGATGCGACAACCAACAGCAAACATCATAAGGAAACAGTGTATTACATAGAAAACCAACTGAAATGTACAAAGTAGTACAATACTTCAGTTACAAACTAGTGTTTATATTACAGCAGCGGAAACTAAGTTTGTACAACTCACGCCTGTCTACCTAGCAAAAGTCGGTTGCCCTGCTCTAGGGCAACCGACACTAGCTGCACTCCTCAGCTCAGCGTGGCGTGTACGGCTCCCACTCAGCCGTGGTCCCCGACGGAGGGTAGCTGTGGCGGACCGGTATCCGCTCATCCAGGATCGCAGAGGGTGGTGCCACGTGATGCGACACCCGACAGCACACGTCATAAGAACATAATATATTACATGGGAAAAACAACTGAAACTGTACCAACAGGTACAAACTTCATTTACAACTATTGTTTATATTACACAGCGGAAGTCTACACTATACAACTCACGCCCGCCTATCTAGCAAAAGTTGGTTGCCCAGCCCTAGGGCAACCCACACTAGCTGCACTCCTCAGCTCAGCGCGGCGTGTACGGCTCCCACTCAGCCGTGGTCCCCGACGGAGGGTAACCCTCGCCGGTGGACTCGTACTCCGAGTCCGTGGGTGGCTCCTCATCTGAAAAACACTTAAGCAGCAACTGTGAGCACGAAGGCTCAGCAAGGCTTAACCGACTCACCTAAGCATGAAACTCTACATGAGGGGTACAATGGACATAGGATGGTAACATTTCAGCAAAAGGACACGCCTACAAGTTCATCCTTAGTTCATCTTTTAGCAACAAGTTAACAGTTCATGAAATCTGAAATTTAGTAAGCAGTATTTGGTGGCACACATGTAGCAATACAATTATATCAACCAGCAATATTGAATCAACATGTTTCATCCATTAATCTACGTCATGACTCAGTGACCAAGTGGTACTCTTCACCGCGAGGGACGGCGAATCGACTCGATATACACCTGCAGGGAAACCCAAAGAGCACGTCACATACGCCCAACCGTGGAGCTGCACAGAACGCTCACTCGATGTCGTACGGGACAACCTTTCACCCAACAGCACAAACGTCGAACCGGTCGCACCAAAACGAGCAGGAGGTTCCCCACACGGAGCATCTCTCTATGCCCGTTGGCAGATTTCCACCTTGCTGCCCTCAACCTACACCCATAAATTGGTGTGCTATGCCTCGACGCCCGGAGGTTTAGGCTACATCGGTTTATCGGGGCCCATATATCCGATATGCCTTCGGTACGTTCAAACTTGATTGGCGTGGGCCGCACACGGATCGGTCCTCAGTCGACACGGACAGGGCTGCGCACACAAGACTCTCTCTTGATGCGCCCTAGCCCCTGCCTAGTCTCATTTTCATTACTAAAGTGATCTCACATCACTCATCCGAACCCGTGTGTCCCAAGCCTATCTCGCGAGTAGATTCCACTACTCGACTTGTACCGAAGCCCTATGAATCTTTAAGCATAGCCTATCTACTCGAGGTCTTAGACACTACCCTCACTCGTTAAGGAACCTTTGGTTATGCAAGTGGGGTTTCATTCATCCTATACCTAATGCACATACATACTTCATATGACACATGTAAACAAAGGAAAAACTTATAAAAAGGTTAATGCAAACCGGGGCTTGCCTTGTTGCTGCTGGTCAGGGGTTAAGTCTTCGTCCGGAAGAAGGAAGTCCAGCACTTCCGGAGTCTCTTCTTCAACGGCTAGACGTTAATGAAACACTACATGTTAATTTAGATGCAAATGTGAGTTTAGGGTAAGACTTCTACTATTAGTCCTAATAACCAGCCTCTAACATCTGGAACCTTGTTTAAGAATTTAAAAGTGAACTGAGTGTTGGTGGTTTGGCCTAGACTTAATCCCCCTGGTTGAATGCTAAGTGGTCTTCCCCCTTTTCCATATTAATCCGTCAAGTGGTTAAACAGGACAGGGGTGATCCATAGCTCCAATGGAGCTGAGAATTTTTTTGTGAGTTCCTTGTCACAAGAAAACTCTCTGGACCAAACACTAGAACTTTTCATGGAGTGATTTGCTCAGAATAATTCTCTTAGCAAATAAGCAAGGAAGAATTAATCCTGAGGTCAGACCCCTGCTCATGCCCAACTTAGTGAACTACAATTTCAATTATAGCTCATAGAGTTTCAATGAATCTTCCTAGCATTTTTGGAGTTAAGATTTGCCCAGAACTGAATTTCCAAGTTTTAGAAATTCTCCGAAAATATTTCTGTATTCAAATGAACACAGCACCTTCCAATTCGAATTTCTCTGACCAAATCAACTCCAAATGGTCTGAAACTTTTACAGGTGTTTACTAATGTCCTAAAGGACATTCTGGCAAAATTTGGGGATTTTTGGATGAACCAAACTCCCTCTAAAATATTTTTGCTGAAAAGCTTTAAAGAATTTTCCAGAATTAATCAATGGTTTTCATACAAATTGGGTTGTATATTTGAACAGAGCTAGGCAAGATGAATCCAACCCAATTTGAATCACTAAATTTGGAGCTTCCTAGCAAAAGTTATGGATTTCTAAAGTTTGAGTGGAAACTGGAATTGTTTTACTATTGGAAAATAACCTGGGCCCACTCTTTAAATCGCAGCCAGTGAGAAGCGAGAACACACAGGGTTACTGGGTTTTCCTGTGCACAGCCACACGGAATCCTGGCCATATTCGATCCCGTTTTAAACTCGCCCTCACTGACTGGTGGGCCTGCCCCACCCTTCTTCTTCCTCCGAGCCCTCCTTCCCGCGCGCGCGCTAACCTCGCCGGACCGAGGCGGCGCCTCACCGGCTGAGTGTCTCCGGCCGTCTCCCGGCCGGAGGCTCACCGCCTGGGGGTTTGTGGGGTCGGGAACCATGTTTGTGGGCTCGGTTTAGGCGCTAGAGGATCGGAACGGTGCCGGCAGCGTGTGGCGGCCTCGGGGAATGATCGGCATCATCGCCCGGTGGTCCTAGCCTGCCAACGACTCAGCCCATCCGTTCTAGAGCACCAGTGGGTGCTAGGGAAACCCGGCAAATAAAGGCCAGCGCATGGCAACACCTCCAGAGGAGTTCTCACCGTGCGCCCGACTCCTGCCGCGCGTTTGAGCGTGGAACGACATGAAATACCCCGCACTGTGTCAGTTTTCTAGCTAGGGTTGCGAAGAGAAATTGATCGCTAGCCAGTCTAGGTCCTGTGTGCACGATTTGGTGGCCTAAGAACGAAGATTAAGGATGAATTCGATGGATTCTTACCCGGAGGTCTGAGTGGATGTGCCGGGAGAAAAACGTCAAATTGACGCTCGATGGTCCACCGTCGGGGCTGTGGCTTGGCTAGTAGCAGCGTGACTATCCGGCGTGTCTTCGAGTGGCCTATCTCGGCCAGGAAAGCCTCGGGTTCGAGCTGCCCACGGTGAGCCCGTGCCGGCTGTTCTTCTCGGTCACCGCCGATAGTCTCCGGGCTAGGTTCTGGGCAGCTAAACTCGATTGTCTTCGGCCGGAGGAGGTAGAGGGCGAGTGGCTGGTGTGGTTTTTGGCTACGGGAGGGTGCTGCATGCGAGAGCTCGGCCGAATCCTCACGGGAAGTCGATCGGCGGCAGTCGGGTCGGTCAGCGCGAGGCACGGGAGCAGTGATGATCTTCACGTGGCCGCGCGTGTTACCGCCGCTGCAGTCGGTCCTCCACGGCGCGCTGGCTCATGCGGTGTCCCTCCCTCTCGGGCGCGGGAGCAGGAGCTGGCGGCCTGTGTTCGACCGGCGTCGGGGGGAACAGGCCACGCTCGGTTTGGAGAACAGTCCTCCCACTGACTTGTGGGCCCCCCTCTCCCCCTAATCTCTTTTTCCAAATTCTGCTGCAAATATCTCAGCTACTCTCCATTTAATGAGAGACTTAGCCTCCAAGTATTGGTTTGAATTTGAGTTCTCAAATTCAAACTTTGTTTGGTTAAATTTGCTTCATATTTAAACTGAAATTCAAATTCAGTTTTGAATTCTTGCAAATTTAGCTCTTGACAAGATGAGCTCCAATGGAGATGAAAATTGGTGGGTTTACTCATAAAAATGTGCTGAGTATAGATATGGAGCTAACTTTTGAATTTGGGTGATGAAAGTTGCTGCAATTTGAATTTACATTCAAATTGGCCTCTTTTTGAAATAACCCAAAAGTGCCTCTAAAAGTGTTGAATTTGCATGAGCTTTGGACTGAACCTTCCCAAGACTTTTTAAATTCTAGGTGTGAGCTCAACCTCTCATGTTCATGTGTAGAAACCCTACTTTGTGAAAGTGAAGGCTTTCCCCTCTAATCATTCTTTTGATGGAGGTTACTTGCTCTTCACAACATTTCCTAAGGTGTCCACAATAAAAACTGTGGTGTTGTGAGGTGAAGAAAAGTTTTTGCAAGTCCCTTTTCTTGGGCTTTTACATCCCTCCCCCTTAAAAGAATCTCGTCCCGAGATTATAAAAGAAGAGATAGCGATGTAATAGGGACTTACCCGTGTTGAGAAGCCATGAACTCCGGGTAATTTGAGCGAAGGAACTCCTCGCTCTCCCACGTCGCTTCTTCGGCGGTGTGGTTGCTCCAGAGTATTTTGTAGAACCACAACGTTCTGCTGCGTGTGGTCCTGGCTTTCTCATCAAGAATTCCCACCGGATACTCATCATATGTTAAATCCGGTTTCAGCTCGCCGATGTCTTCGGTAGGAACAGCAGCTGTATGCTTCAAGCATTTTCGCAGTTGCGAAACATGGAAAACATCATGGACACCAGCCAGAGATGCCGGTAGCTCCAATCGATACGCTGCTGGTCCACACTTCTCGGTGATAGCGTAGGGTCCAATAAAACGGGGAGCGAGCTTCCCCTTCACACCGAACCGGTGCACGCCCTTCATCGGAGACACGCGGAGGTACACGTGTTCCCCAATGTCAAAGTGCAACGGTCTACGCCTCTTATCAGCGTAGCTCTTCTGCCGGGATTGAGCGGCTTTTAAATTGGCTTGAATTGTCCGAACGCGCTCTTCGGCGTCGTTCACCACATCAACCCCGAATGTGACCCTTTCACCGGACTCGCACCAATTTAATGGGGTGCGGCACTTGCGACCGTAGAGAGCTTCGTAGGGTGCCATCTTGATACTCGCCTGATAGCCGTTGTTGTATGAGAATTCCGCCAATGGTAGGTGATTATCCCAGTTCCTACCATGGTGGATGGCACATGCTCTCAACATGTCCTCCAGAACTTGATTCACCCTCTCTGTCTGGCCATCTGTCTGAGGGTGGTAGGCGGAGCTCCTAATCAGTTTAGTACCCAAAGCAGCGTGCAACTGCTCCCAAAAGCGAGATATAAACAATGCACCTCGGTCTGAGACTATGGTCTTGGGTACACCATGCAGGCATAGAATCCTGGCAATGTATAACTCCGCATATCGGATGGCATGGAAATGTGTATGCACGGGAATGAAGTGAGCTGACTTGGTCAGTCGGTCAACGATCACCCATATGGAATCATGCTTGTTGGCTGTTAAGGGTAATCCCACAATGAAATCCATGCTCACATCTTCCCATTTCCATGCTGGAATTTTCAGGGGTTGCAGCAGCCCTGATTTCCTCATATGATCAGCCTTCACTCGTCTACACGTATCACACTCGGATACGTACTTAGCTACCTCCCGCTTCATCCGTGTCCACCAAAATTTCTTTTTCAAATCTTGGTACATTTTGTTGCTGCCCGGATGAATGGAGTACTTGGACAAGTGAGCTTCATCGAGGATCTTCTTTCTCAACTCCATATCCCGGGGTACGACTATGCGGTCATTAAACCACAGCGTCCCCTCATCATCTTTCCGGAAACATTTGATCTCCCCATTGTCAATCCGTCTCCGGAGATGTGCCATGCCTTTATCATTTTTCTGAGCTGCAATGATGTCCTCCCTAATAGTAGGGATGAGGGCAAGGTTGTACAGCGATCCATAAGGAACCAAGTATAAACTTGGCTCTTCCTCCTCCACCGGTGTAATGGTGAGGTGATGGACATGTGATTTCCGACTCAGCGCGTCGGCAACCACATTCGCCTTGCCGGGGTGGTAGTGAATCTCCATCTCATAGTCCTTGATTAATTCTAACCACCTCCGTTGCCTCATGTTCAGCTCCTTCTGGGTGAAAATGTATTTCAAGCTCTTGTGGTCGGTGTAGAGATGCACCAAGTTCCCCAGGAGATAGTGCCTCCACATTTTTAGCGCCAACACCACGGCAGCAAGCTCCAGATCATGAGTAGGGTAATGCTGCTCATGGTTCCAAAGTTGGCGTGATCCATAAGCGACCACACGTCCTTCCTGCATCAACACGCAGCCAAGCCCAATACCGGACGCGTCACAATACACGTTGAAGGGTTTTGTTGTATCCGGCTGAGCTAAGACCGGGGCTGTTGTGAGATGCTTCACCAATGCTTGGAAGGCTCCTTCACACGCCGTGTTCCAAACATACTTCGTCCCCTTCTTCAGCAATTCTGTCATCGGTTTAGCGAGCTTGGAGAAACTTGGAATAAATCTCCGATAGTATCCCGCTAACCCGAGGAAGCTTCTGACTTCATGAACTGAAGTGGGAGCTTTCCATTTCAGCACTTGCTCTATTTTACTTGGGTCAACCGCAATGCCTTCTGCGGAGATGATATGTCCCAAGATTGCATCAATCTTCTGTCCCCCTAGGATAATCATAGTGGTGGGATATATCTTCCCACCTAAGCACAGTGGTGCTTTTGGAACCATCATCGTTGCTGAAATCTTTCCTCCCGGCGAGCAGATCATATACGAACACTCGGTTGGAAAGGCTTCCAGCTGATGCTTAGCCACGTACGATGCACTTATAAAGTTGTGGGTTGCACCAGAATAAAAAAGTATGATGATGGCTTGATGGTTGAGAGTAAATGTACCCGCCAGCACGTTGTCTCCCTCCGGGGCGTCCTCATTGTTGAGGTTGCGGACGCCTCCAGTCCGCTGACCAACCTTCTTCACCGGAGGTCGGCCTCGAGCACCGCCCTGGAGCTGGGCTTGCCCACTGCTCTGCTGCCCCTGGGGACAGTCCTTCGCGAAGTGGCCCGCCTGGCCACACGTGAAGCAGGTGAAACGGGGCGGTCCCCCGCTTATCGGTGGACGGAAACCCGGGGCGCGTTGTGGCGGTGGAAACGCCCGGGGTACCGTCTGCTGCTGCTGTTGCTGTCTTGGTGGTGGCATCAGCGTACGGAACGGGGGTGCTTGGAACGAACGTCCCCCGAACTGTTGAGGTCGCGCCGGTGGACGCCACTGCTGCCCGGATGGTGTCCGATACACCATACGGTACTTCTGAGGCGCGCCACCACCGCTGCTAGGTGGAGCACTGCGCTTCCTCTGCTCAGCTACCAACTCCCGCTGAGCGTCCTCTTGCATGATCGCGGCATTGACTAAGTCGTTGAATGTGCCGCGATTCCACTGAACGAGGTGCGTCTTCATTTCGGGGTGTAACCCCCGATAGAAACGCTCCCTCTTCTTCTCCTCCGTGGAGATATAGTCTGACGCATACTGCGCCAGATGGTTGAAGGCACGGGAGTAGTCGTGGGCACTCCTCCCGCCCTGCTTCAGCTCCAAGAATTATTGGAACTTCCTCTTCATTATTCCGGGGGGAATGTGGTAGGCGCGGAACGCCTCCCGGAACTCTTGCCATTCCACGGCATGGCCAGCCGGACGTGAGGCGACATAGTTAGCCCACCACGCACCAGCGGCACCGTGGAGCTGCTGTGCTGCGAACAGGGTCTTCTGTCGCTCCATACACTGGAGCAGCCCAAACTTGGACTCGATAGTCCGCAGCCAGTTGTCCGCCTCCAGTGGTTCTTCGGCTTCGGTGAACACTGGAGGGTGCGTACTCATGAAATCCGAGTACGACACTTCGCGGGTCTCACGAGGCCCTCGCTCTTGACGTCCCCCTGCCTGGGATGTATTCTGCACGATCGTGCGGAGCAGGTCGGTCTGCTCCTCACGACCTCCCACCAGTGCCGCTATCACATCCGCTAGAGTAAGCGGAGGCGGGGGTGGTGGCTGCTGCTACGGGGTGCTGTCGTAGGCCGGTGGCTGGGAGTCATCACCTCCCTGTTGGCTAGAGCCACCAACCTCGTGCGTGGTCCTAGTACGAACCATCTGCAACCACACGACATTAAACATCAGTCCCGCAACATTTTGCATGCAGTCCAATAGAAATGGGCGTAAAAACATTAAGATAACAAAAACATGCGATATATCTCGTAAGTAGATAATGTAATAACTTTGCACAAGCTACACCATTACCAGACCAAACACAAGCTAGTTTAATCCAACTTGATGAACCTCCACTTTGGAAGCTCACCATAACTGGGTTTGGTCTCTACGAGACATTATTATCGTGTTGTCATCACGTATACCACCCTTAGGGTACAACACCCTTTTCAATGAGTTCAACTGTCATTCTTCTGTCAGAATGACCAGTTTCTACCAATTCCAAGTTTTGATCTGGTTCTGGGCATTTTTATGACTCAAGTTGAATACCAAAGCTAAAGTTAACTTCAGTATCTTTACAACGAGTACTCATTACCCTCAGATCAGCTTTGGTTAAAAAGTTATGCTAATTCAAAGTCAACAGAATTTCTGGAAGAATTTTAACAGCACCTCCCTTGGAAGTGGCTGTTTTCAACCCTGGTTTCCACTGAAATCTGTGCTGAAATTTCAGAAACCTTGAATTGCAAAGATGTCACACATCTTCTACTCTTTCTAAGTATGTATTATAGACTAATTTTGATTTTTCACCTGGGAGTTATGTTTGAAAAACAGAACAGCTCAGAGAATGTTTTACTTTGTCCTGGTTCTGGACAGTTTACATTCCTCTGGAATTTAAGCCATCTTAAGGTGTGTTTCAGCTCTGGGAGTCTACAACAAAGTTGTAGAGTACTTAAATACCTTTCCAGAACTATATAGCACACCTCTCTGGGCTAAAAGACCTGTGAGTTATGCCCTGTGGAAGATCAGCAACTTGCTGTCCAAAACAGAGCACTCTGTTTTTCAGTCTTTTTGGAACTACACTTACCACTATCCCATTCTTATACCTAACCAGGGTCCTAAATGTTGAACCTATAGATTTTAATTCCTTGTTATCATTCTTTTCATGCATATGCCTACAATATCTCGGTACTACGTTCCTCACAAAAGAAAATCCTAACCGGATCATACCGGCATATACGTCTCAAGTGTGGCACTAAACGGTCTCTCGCACACGTTTACTACACGGATACATACGTGGTTAGTACCTGCAGAAAACCACACAATAGTGATGCACTCAAAGGTTGTTCATTTCAGGCAGTTCCATATTTGAAAGTAAAAACAAACGCCCGTATCATTGCCATACGGCCGTCCTTGAGTTAGGTCACGTCTCAAGGTACGTGATCGTGTTTCAACACCACATGACGGGGAACCCGAGTATGTCATGAACGGGTCGTCACGATTGAGAATGTTATCAACCCAACAGATACCACCTACTGCCCTGCAGGGCATGCCGATGGCAAGCGCTGCGTATGTCCTCCTGGGCTATTTCCAGACGAACACACTCTCGCGTTACTGACCACGCGATGGGGTCTCCACTTACTTGCCTAATGCACGCTAGGGATCAGCGTTGCATATGAACTTAGGGACATGAAGGGTCCAAGAGTTTCATATTGACGTCTCACACCAAGCTGTGAGACAAATCCCTGAACCACGTTCCTCGTCAGGGAGAGCTAACCGAAATTGAACCGCTTTCGGTAGCGTTCCTTACCAACTTACCAGAGCGTAGGTGCGTCGTTACAATAATTGAAATTCAAAATTATAACACATAGGTTAGTCTTTGCCACTTTAAGTAACTATGCTAATATAGTCCTTACTTGGGCAACTACCGAATCCTCACCGTATACCTAAGTTTTCCCGTAATACAGTTCTTAAGTACTGTGCTATCCCCAATGCAGCTCTGATACCATGCTGTGGTGGACCGGAATCCGCTCATCCAGGATCGCAGAGGGTGGTGCCACGCGATGCGACACCCGACAGCACACGTCATAAGAACATAATATATTACATGGGAAAAACAACTGAAACTGTACCAACAGGTACAAACTTCAGTTACAACTATTGTTTATATTACACAGCGGAAGTCTACACTATACAACTCACGCCCGCCTATCTAGCAAAAGTTGGTTGCCCAGCCTTAGGGCAACCCACACTAGCTGCACTCCTCAGCTCAGCGCGGCGTGTACGGCTCCCACTCAGCCATGGTCCCCGACGGAGGGTAACCCTCGCCGGTGGACTCGTACTTTGAGTCCATGGGTGGCTCCTCACCTGAAAAACACTTAAGCAGCAACCGTGAGCACGAAGGCTCAGCATGGCTTAACCGACTCACCTAAGCATGAAACTCTACATGAGGGGTACAATGGACATAGGATGGTAACATTTCAGCAAAAGGACACGCCTACAAGTTCATCCTTAGTTCATCTTTTAGCAACAAGTTAACAGTTCATGAAATCTGAAATTTAGTAAGCAGTATTTGGTGGCACACATGTAGCAATACAATTATATCAACCAGCAATATTGAATCAACATGTTTCATCCATTAATCTACGTCACGACTCAGTGACCAAGTGGTACTCTTCACCGCGAGGGACGGCGAATCGACTCGATATACACCTGCAGGGAAACCCAAAGAGCACGTCACGTACGCCCACCCGTGGAGCTGCACAGCACGCTCACTCGATGTCGTACGGGACAACCTTTCACCCAACAGCCCAAACGTCGAACCGGTCGTACCGAAACGAGCAGCAGGTTCCCCACACGGAGCATCTCTCTATGCCCGTTGGCAGATTTCCACCTTGCTGCCCTCAACCTACACCTATAAATCGGTGTGCTATGCCTCGACGCCCGGAGGTTTAGGATACATCGGTTTATCGGGGCCCATATATCCGATATGCCTTCGGTACGTTCAAACTTGATCAGCGTGGGCCGCACACGGATCGGTCCTCAGTCGACACGGACAGGGCTGCGCACACAAGACTCTCTCTTGCTGCGCCCTAGCCCCTGCCTAGTCTCATTTTCATTACTAAAGTGATCTCACATCACTCATCCGAACCCGTGTGTCCCAAGCCTATCTCGCGAGTAGATTCCACTACTCGACTTGTACCGAAGCCCTATGAATCTTTAAGCATAGCCTATCTACTCGAGGTCTTAGACACTACCCTCACTCGTTAAGGAACCTTTGGTTATGCAAGTGGGGTTTCATTCATCCTATACCTAATGCACATACATACTTCATACGACACATGTAAACAAAGGAAAAACTGTTGCTTGCCTTGTTGCTGCTGGTCAGGGGTTAAGTCTTCGTCCGGAAGAAGGAAGTCCAGCACTTCCGGAGTCTCTTCTTCAACGGCTACACGTTAATGAAACACTACATGTTAATTTAGATGCAAATGTGAGTTTAGGGTAAGACTTCTACTATTAGTCCTAATAACCAGCCTCTAACATCTGGAACCTTGTTTAAGAATTTAAAAGTGAACTGAGTGTTGGTGGTTTGGCCTAGACTTAATCCCCCTGGTTAAATGCTAAGTGGTCTTCCCCCTTTTCCATATTAATCCGTCAAGTGGTTAAACAGGACAGGGGTGATCTAGTGCTCCAATGGAGCTGAGAATTTTTGTGTGAGTTCCTTGTCACAAGAAAACTCTCTGGACCAAACACTAGCACTTTTCATGGAGTGGTTTGCTCAGAATAATTCTCTTAGCAAATAAGCAAGGAAGAATTAATCCTGAGGTCAGACCCCTGTTCATGCCCATCTTAGTGAACTACAATTTCAATTATAGCTCATAGAGTTTGCATGAATTTTCCTATCATTTTTGGAGTTAAGATTTGCCCAGAACTGAATTTCCAAGTTTTGGAAATTCTCTGAAAATGTTTCTGTATTCAAATGAACACAGCACCTTCCAATTCGAATTTCTCTGACCAAATCAACTCCAAATGGTCTGAAACTTTTACAGGGGTTTACTAATGTCCTAAAGAACATTCTGGCAAAATTTGGGGATTTTTGGATGAACCAAACTTCCTCTAAAATTCTTTTGCTGAAAAGCTTTAAAGAATTTTCCAGAATTAATCAATGGTTTTCATACAAATTGGGTTGTATATTTGAACAGAGCTAGGCAAGATGAATCCAACCCAATTTGAATCACTAAATTTGGAGCTTCCTAGCAAAGGTTATGGATTTCTAAAGTTTGAGTGGAAACTGGAATTGTTTTACTATTGGAAAATAACCTGGGCCCACTCTTTAAATCGCAGCCAGTGAGAAGCGAGAACACACAGGGTTACTGGGTTTTCCTGTGCACAGCCACACGGAATCCTGGCCATATTCGATCCCGTTTTAAACTCGCCCTCACTGACTGGTGGGCCTGCCCCACCCTTCTTCTTCCTCCGAGCCCTCCTTCCCCCGCGCGCGCTAACCTCGCCGGACCGAGGCGGCGCCTCACCGGCTGAGTGTCTCCGGCCGTCTCCCGGCCGGAGGCTCGCCGCCTGGGGGTTTATGGGGTCGGGAACCATGTTTGTGGGCTCGGTTTAGGCGCTAGAGGATCGGAACGGTGCCGGCAGCGTGTGGCGGCCTCGGGGAATGATCGGCATCGTCGCCCGGTGGTCCTAGCCTGCCAACGACTCAGCCCATCCGTTCTAGAGCACCAGTGGGTGCTAGGGAAACCCGGCAAGTAAAGGCCAGCGCATAGCAACACCTCTAGAGGAGTTCTCACCGTGCGCCCGACTCCTGCCGCGCGTTTGAGCGTGGAACGACACGAAATACCCCGCACTGTGTCAGTTTTCTAGCTAGGGTTGCGAAGAGAAATTGACCGCTAGCCAGTCTAGGTCCTGTGTGCACGATTTGGTGGCCTAAGAACGAAGATTAAGGATGAATTCGATGGATTCTTACCCGGAGGTCCGAGTGGATGTGCCGGGAGAAAAACGTCAAATTGACGCTCGATGGTCCACCGTCGGGGCTGTGGCTTGGCTAGTAGCAGCGTGACTATCCGGCGCGTCTTCGAGTGGCCTAGCTCGGCCAGGAAAGCCTCGGGTTCGAGTTGCCCACGGTGAGCCCGTGCCGGCTGTTCTTCTCGGTCACCGCTGATAGTCTCCGGGCTAGGTTCTGGGCAGCTAAACTCGATTGTCTTCGGCCGGAGGAGGTAGAGGGCGAGTGGCTGGTGTGGTTTTTGTCTAGGGGGGTGCTGCACGCGAGAGCTCGGCCGAATCCTCACGGGAAGTCGATCGGCGGCAGTCGGGTCGGTCAGCGCGAGGCACGGGAGCAGTGATGATCTTCACGTGGCCGCGCGTGTTACCGCCACTGCAGTCGGTCCTCCACGGCGCGCTGGCTCGTGCGGTGTCCCTCCCTCTCGGGCGCGGGAGCAGGAGCTGGAGCCTGTGTTCGACCGGCGTCGGGGGGAACAGGCCACGCTCGGTTTGGAGAACAGTCCTCCCACAGACTTGTGGGCCCCCCTCTCCCCCTAATCTTTTTTTCCAAATTCTGCTGCAAATATCTCAGCTACTCTCCATTTAATGAGAGACTTAGCCTCCAAGTATTGGTTTGAATTTGAGTTCTCAAATTCAAACTTTGTTTGGTTAAATTTGCTTCATATTTAAACTGAAATTCAAATTCAGTTTTGAATTCTTGCAAATTTAGCTCTTGACAAGATGATCTCCAATGGAGATGAAAATTGGTGGGTTTACTCAGAAAAATGTGCTGAGTATATATATGGAGCTAAATTTTGAATTTGGGTGATGAAAGTTGCTGCAATTTGAATTTACATTCAAATTGGCCTCTTTTTGAAATAACCCAAAAGTGCCTCTAAAAGTGTTGAATTTGCATGAGCTTTGGACTGAACCTTCCCAAGACTTTTTAAATTCTAGGGGTGAGCTCAACCTCTCATGTTCATGTGTAGAAACCCTACTTTGTGAAAGTGAAGTCTTTCCCCTCTAATCATTCTTTTGATGGAGGTTACTTGCTCTTCACAACATTTCCTAAGGTGTCCACAATAAAAACTGTGGTGTTGTGAGGTGAAGAAAAGTTTTTGCAAGTCCCTTTTCTTGGGATTTTACAGTAGCCCTCGCCGGTGGACTCGTAACCCGAGTCCGTGGGATGCTCCTCACCTGAAAAACACTTATAGCAGCAACCATGAGCACGAGAGCTCAACAAGACTTAACCGACTCACCTAGGCATGAAACTCTACATGCAGTTGGTACGAACATGGGATAGTAAATTCCAGCAAATGGACCCGCCTACAAGTTCATCCTTAGTTCATCTTTTAGCCACAAGTTAACAGTTCATGAATAAGAAATTTAGTAAGCAATATTTGGTGGCACACTGTAGCAATACAAGTTTATAATAACAGCAATATTGAGTCATCACATTTCATACATTAGCCTACGTCACGACTCAGTGACCAAGTGGTACTCTTCGCCACGAGGGACGGCGAATCGACTCGATATACACCTGCAAGGAAACCCAGAGAGCACGTCACATACGCCCACCCGGTGAGTTGCACAGTACGCTCACTCGATGTCGTACGGGACAACCTTTCACCCAACAGTCCAAACGTCGAACCGGTCGTACCGAAACGAGTAGGAGGTTCCCCACACGGAGCATCTCTCTATGCCCGTTAGCAGATTTCCACCTTACTGTCCTCAGCCTACACCTACAAATAGGTGCGTTACGCCTCGACACCCGGAGGTATAGGTTACATCGGTTTACCGGGGCCCATATATCCGATATGCCTTCGGTACGTTCAAACTTGATCAGCATGGGCCGCACAAGGATCGATCCTCAACCGACACGGACAGGGCTGCGCACACAATACTTCCTCTTGCTGCGCCCTAGCCCCTGCCTAGTCTCATTTTCATTACTAAAGTGATCTCACATCACTCGAACCAATCCCGTGTGTCCCAAGTCTAAACTCGCGAGTAGATTCCAACTACTCGACTTGTAACGAAGTTCTAGGAATCATTAAGCATAGCCTGTCTACTCGAGGTCATAGACACTACTCTCACTCTTTAGGAAAATTTTGGTTATGCACTGGGGTTTCATCCATCCTACACCTAATGCACATCCATACCACATGCTAAGTATACATAAAGCAAAACTTTGTAAAATGGGTTAATGCAAACCGGTGCTTGCCTTGTTGCTGCTGGTCAGTGGTTAGGGCTTTGTCCGGAAGAAGGAAATCGAGCACTTCCGGAGTTTCCTCGCCTTCAGCGACTATACGTCAACGAGATATTATATGTCAATTCAAATGCAATGTTTAGAATTGAATAAGTAATTACTGTAACTCTAGCTAGCCCTCCCCTTTGGCTCTGAAATTTTTATGGTGGCTTGATGGGGTCCTAACAAGAGTCTTGACCAAGTTTCATTTGAAACAAAGTTCATTTGAGCTTTGTACAAATAAAAGTCTATTTGGTCAATATTAGAGCCTCTAAGGAATTCCAGGGATTTTCATGGCTGCAACCATTACTTCGTGGAAACTAGAATTTGAGATGGTTCTAATGGAATTGTTTTCTTGTCTTTGAAGAATTCTAGATGGAGTTATGCCCTAAACAAGATTGGAGAAAATCTGAAAAATGTTTCTGTACATTTTTCTATTTTCTCAGGGCAGTTCACTTAATCACACCATTAGGGGGACTAAATGAACTTGGATGGGTCTTTAAATTTTACTGTAACTCAAGGACTTTCCAGTGAACATCTCAGCCAAATTTCAGAATTTTTCATAAAGTAATTCTCCAGATAAAATTCCTGAAAGTTTAAATTTTAAGGAATTAATTCTGGAAAACCATTAAGTTTCATGAGCTGAAATTTGTATTGCTGGAAAGTACTCAAAAAGCTGAATTCAGCAAAATTTAGTTCACTAAATTTGGAGCTTCCTAGCAGAAGTTATATGCATTTGAAGTTTGAACTAAACTGGAAAATCCCAAAATGTTTAAACTCTGTGGGTGGGCCCCACTCTTTAACCGGCCCACTGAGATCGCGGCACACCTGACAGGGCCCGACCTCGATCACGGGGACGGGGCACCTTGCCCGGGAATTGCATTGGGTGGTGCTGTGTTATGCGACACCCAACAGCACACATATAAGGAACAATGTATTACATAAATCAAAAGCGGAAGCTTACAATTGTTCTTTGTAAATAATTTACATAAAATAGCTACAGCGGAAGTCGATAAACAGCTCATGTCAAATCTCTAAGAAGCACTCGAGAATAGGTCCAGCCCTAGGACTCCTCTCGCTATAAACACGACGACATGGCAGCGGCTAGGTTCTCCAAGTGTGACATGATTCGGAAGTTCCCGAGTCTCACCGGATAACCTTCTTTATAGCGTCGAGGTTTACCTGCAAAACCACTTATATAGCAAGAGTGAGCACAAAGGCTCAGCAAGACTTAACCATCTCTCCTAAAGCATGCAACTCTACATGAGGGTAACTTTAGACCTAATTCTGTAATTTGCGAAAAGACTCGCCTACGAGTTCATCTTTAACTTTCAGATTTTTTACCATAATAGTAGTGACCTTGCGCCCAGCAACATTAGAACTCCACAATCAAACAAGAAACGCTTCATTCCAATGTCACTTGTCCCAAGGTGGAAATTAACTTTAATTTGCTCTATTCTCTACTTCAAACAAGGTTTTCATGCAACATAACATAATCATAGCAGCAATTATACTTTTGCAAACTGTTACCACACAAGTTAATTACTACGTCACAACATGGGAGCAAGCGTACTCAATAACCGCGAGGGACGGTGATTCGAATCAAACACTACCCGGATAACTCGACACATACGCCCGCCTCTGAAGACCCAAATCTGGCGTCCTTCATTACGTCGTATGTGGCAACCTTTCTCAGGACACTAAACTATAGAACCGGTCACGCCGTTTCGGGCTCATAGGTCTAACGAGACGATGTGGTATGCCTCTACAATCCAGTGAACCTGGTACATCGGTTTCCTGGTTCCCATATATCAGTAAGCATCCGGTACACAACTCAATACTTGCTCATGGACATGGCATACGCATCGGTCCTTAACCGACACAGGCAGAGCTACTCGACCAATACCTCGTCTTGTCGCTGCCTAACCCCTCTGCCCGGTCTCATCTTTAGAAATGTAAACTTTAGTTTGCTTCCTTTCCCAACCACACTTATGTATTCTAAACTATAGCTCACGAGTAGATTCCAACTACTCGTCTTCTACCGGATGCCCTAGTCTATTTAGCATGGCCTTATTCTACAGCGATGACACAATGCTACCCTTGACCTCAGGGTTCATGTTTGGTTATGCAAGTGGAGTATAAAACATCCTTGACCTAATGCACAAATAAACTTTGACCCATGGTAGTGAACAAAGTAAAAACTTTAGAAAACAACTTAAATGCAAACCGGGGCTTGCCTTGGTTTTGCAGGTGACTAAAGTCAGATAATATGAAGTTAGTTGTTGATGACTTGAAGTTC
Source organism: Neostapfia colusana (assembly GCA_030760725.1). NCBI lineage: Eukaryota > Viridiplantae > Streptophyta > Magnoliopsida > Poales > Poaceae > Neostapfia > Neostapfia colusana. Next base: position 54,394,366 of record JASWHV010000014.1, on the reverse strand, counting down.
AATCACTGCCTTCTTGCTCCTTGATCAAATCTTCACTTATCCACGTTTAATCACTACACGTTATGAATATGCATACATTTTTAATTATAAAACTTTTGCTAACAAGTGCTAAAGACAAATTTAAAACTGGAACTCTGTTTAAGAATTTAAATGACACTGGTGCTAGTGGTTTGGGTGTGTATTTAAGTACTCTCATCAAGTGAGAAGTGAGGTTCATCACTTGGGTGGTGATCACCTAAATGGGTTGAACAGAACACTACTGATCCAGGGCTCCAATGGAGCTGATAATTTTCTTGGGAGTTCCTTGTCACAAGAAAATCCTCTGGACCAAAATTCAGAATATTTCACTAAGTGGATCACCCAGAACAATTCCCTAAGCATTTAAGCAAAGAGGAATTAATTCTGAAATATTTGCACTTTCATGCAAATTCAAGTGAACTACAATTCCATACATAGCTCAGAGAGTATGCCTGAATTTTCCTAGGATTTTTGGAGCTAAGGAATGGCTAGAATTGAATTTCCAAGTTTTGGAAATTCTCTGAAAATGTTCCTGTATTCATTTGAATACAGAAATTTGAAATCAGAATTACCCTAATTAAATCAACTCCAATTGATCTGAAACTTTTATAGGAGTTTCCTGACAGCCTAAAGAATATCCTGGCGAAATTTGGGGATTTTTGGATGAACCCAACTCCCTCTAAAATTCTTTTCCTGAAAAGATTTAAAGAATTTTCCAGACTTTTCAATTGGTTTTCATGCAAATTGGGTTGCATATTTGGATAGAGTTTTTCATCCTGAATCCAACCCAATTTGAATCACTAATTTTGGAGCTACCTAGCAAAAGTTATGAGGTTCTAATGTTTGAACTAAATCTGGAAATTCAAACTAAACCGGGAATTGTTTAAACTCTGACCGCGGGCCCATTGCACACGTGTCGACCGCTGGGACCTGAGCCACACGGGCCGCAGAGTTATTCCCGCATTGCCACAGACAGATCCGAGGCCACAGAAGATCTAACCCCTCGTAACAGAGACTGACACATGGGCCAGCCCCCGTCTTCGTCTTCCTCCCGCCTCCCGCGCGACCCCGCCGCCGAGCTCGCCGGAGCTCTCGCCGGAAGTGGGTTCCGGTGCTCGGAACTTGCTGGTGCTCGCCGCCCCCATGTATTTTCGTGCGAGGAACACGTTGCCGGGCGTATCTCAGATTGACCACGGCCGGAAACCTAGGTGCGACGGCGACAGCGTCTGTGGCAACTCCGGCGATGTCGCTAGGGCGTTATACCGCACCAAACACGTCGCCGTTTGCTCGTACAGCACCACTGCATCGAGGAGAACATGGACCCAGTCGCCGATCTCACTGGAACTTGTCAGAAGTATGACCCCACCGTCGGGTTAGGTCAAAATCCGGCAAAAATCGAAAAACTCGATGAACAGCGGCTTTGCTCGATGGTTCTCGGTGGTTCTTGATCCTATGAACGAGCACGGGGGTATAGAAGGTGTATGCTATGTTGGGTGTGGTGTGGTTCGACGTGTGAGGCGAATTCGCCGAGTTTCTCCTCGCGGCTAATATTGTATGTCGTCGGCAAAAGTGAAATTCCGGCGAGCACGGTCTGTGACACGCTGCCGGCGTTGCTGTGAAGCAAGATGAGTTACAGGCGCACCTTTTTGCTTTTGCAACTCAATGGGAGATGCTCTGTGGTGGCCGGGCGACGTGATCTTGTCGCGGCGGCTTCCCTCGGTTCGGTGGAGACAAACTGATCTCGACGCCGAGGTTCCCGTGGGTTTAGCACTGGTTTCTTGCGCCGGCCACGATCGGTGAGAGCTGGCGATGCTGTGGGGAGGTTCAGCACGGCGTGTGCCTCGTCGGTGTGGCCGAGCGTCGATGAACTATGCGATTTCCTCCGCGTGGTAGCAACTCGGCGAGGACAGCCCGAGACAGTGTCGGTAAGTGTGGGATGACGCTCGCTCGGTGGGATCGATAATGGCGAGGGAAAACCAACGTCAAAGCAGCTCGGGAGCTGGCGGCCGCGTTGCTTCGGTGGCGCGCGCGTGCTGCATTCGGCGCCTTCGAGCGAAAACAGGGAACCGGTTGAGTGAGTCTGAACAGGGAAGCTATTGCTTAACTGCTAAGTCTTTCCCTCTTCTCAATGACAATTGGGGTCCACAGTCCATCTCCTAAATATCTCCAAAATTTTGACACATTGCAAATTCATCTATGAGGGCTCCAAATTCGAAAGACATTTGGCCATTTGACAAGTTGTGGCACAGTTTCAAATTTAAATTCAAATTTGGAATAAATTTACAAGCCCCTTTGATATACATATCAAAGCAATTCCAAATTTGCCCAATGTTTGCCTACCCCATAATTTGAACCTGAAGAACTCAATTATGCCCTCTGATGCTTCAGTTGGCCCTTGCAAATACAACTTCTTAAACAACAGTTTGAATTTCCTCTTTTGAAAATGCCCTTCTTCTTTTGAAGTGACCCTCCTAATTCAAACTGAATTCAAAGCTTTATTGCACATGCCAACACTTTCATGACTAAACAAAAAGTTTTTGCAAGTCCCATTTCTTAGATTTAAACTCAACTTTATTCATAGCTCGAGTTTTCCATTTACAAGTTTTTGGGACTTTTACATTCCTCCCCCCTTAAAAAGAATCTCGTCCCGAGATTCATGATTAAGGACAACGTGGAGAGGACAACTACTCAACATAAGCCTCTAACAACTCCGGATGATTGCGTTGCAAATACTCCTCGCTTTCCCATGTAGCTTCATCGGACGTGTGATTTTCCCATAGCACCTTTAAAAATCGCAGCGTCCGATATCTGGTCTCGCGAGTCTTTTCATCAATTATCCGGGTTGGATGCTCAACATAGGTGAGGTCCGGCTTCAAATCTGCTATGTCTCCCGTGAGGATCTCCGTTGGAACTTTCAAACACTTCCGCAACTGAGATATGTGGAAGACGTTATGAACTCCGGCTAAGGCTGCCGGCAGCTCCAAACGGTATGTCACGGGTCCACACCTTTCAATGATGATGAAGGGACCGATAAAAAGTGGAGCCAATTTTCCGTTCACTCCGAATCGGTGAATGCCCTTCATAGGAGATACACGGAGGTATACGTGGTTCCCAACTTGGATGTTCAGAGGACGACATCTCTTATCCGCATAGCTCTTTTGCCTGGACTGAGCGGCTTTAAGATTTGCTTGAATAAGTCTTACCCGCTCTTCTGCTTCATTTACGAGATCAATCCCGTAAATCACTCTCTTGCCAGATTCACATCAGTTCAAGGGTGTGCGGCACTTCCGGCCATAGAGAGCTTCATAAGGTGCCATCTTTATGCTCATTTGATAACCGTTGTTATACGAGAATTCCACCAATGGTAAGTGATCATCCCAGCTCTTACCGTGGTGGATGGCACACGCCCTTAGCATATCTTCAAGGATTTGATTCACCCTGTCAGTTTGCCCATCGGTTTGAGGGTGATACACGGAGCTTCGAATCAGTTTAGTTCCCAAGGATGCGTGTAGTTGTTCCCAGAAATGGGATACGAACAGCGATCCTCTGTCGGAGACAATGGTACGGGGAACTCCATGCAAGCATAAGATCCGTGCTATGTATAACTCCGCATACTGCTTGGCGCTGTAGTTGGTATGCACCGGAATGAAACGTGCCGATTTGGTTAATCGGTCAATGATTACCCAAATCGAATCATGGTGGTGGGAGGTCATCGGCAACCCAACGATGAAATCCATACTCAAGTCTTCCCACTTCCATGCCGGTATTTGTAGCGGTTGCAGCAGACCCAACTTCTTCACATGGTCGGCCTTAACTCTTCGGCACGTATCACATTCTGAAACGTATTTTGCAACTTCACGTTTCATACGTGTCCACCAAAACTTCTTCCGGAGGTCTTGATACATTTTATTGCTGCCAGGATAAATAGAAAATTTGGATAAGTGAGCCTCATCCAAAATCTTCTTCCGCAGCCTCATATCACGGGGTACGACTATCCGGTCCTTGAACCACAAGGTATCTTCATCATCTAACCGGAAACATTTCATCTCCCCATTCTTCAATCTCCTGCTGATATGAGCCATGCCCTTGTCTTTCTTTTGAGCTTCCATGACCTCCTCTCTTATTGTGGGTATGAGAGCTAGATTATGTAGAGCTCCATATGGAACCAAGTAGAGACTTGGTTCTTCCCCTTCTATCAGCGCAATGGTTAGGTTATGAATATGAGACTTCCAGCTGAGTGCATCGGCAACCACATTTGACTTGCCCGGATGATAATGAATTTCAATCTCATAGTCCTTGATCAGCTCCAACCACCGCCGTTGTCGCATATTCAACTCTTTCTGAGTGAATATGTACTTCAAACTTTTGTGGTCGGTGTAGAGATGAACCAGATTTCCCAATAGGTAATGTCTCCACATCTTCAAGGCTAGTACCACGGCAGCAAGCTCGAGATCATGAGTTGGATAATGTTGTTCATGATTCCGTAATTGCCGTGATCCATAGGCGACCACACGTCCTCCTTGCATGAGTACACAACCCATCCCGATGCCAGACGCATCACAATAAACATCAAATGGCTTGGTTGTATCCGGTTGAGCTAAAACCGGGGCTGTTGTGAGGTGTTTCACCAACGCACGAAAAGATCCCTCATATGGCTTGCTCCAATCATATTTGATGCCCTTTTTCAGTAGCTCTGTCATAGGTTTGGAGATTTTTGAGAAGCCCGGGATGAACCTCCGATAATATCCTGCCAAACCCAAGAAGCTACGAACTTCATGGACTGATGTTGGAGACTTCCACTTCAGCACTTGTTCAATCTTGCTTGGATCAACAGCAATGCCTTCCGCTGAAATAATATGTCCAAGAAACGGCACGTGGTTGATCCAGAATTCACATTTACTAAACTTTGCATAGAGTTTGTGATCTCTCAGTCATTGGAGCACAATAATGTTTAGCGTGTTCCTCTTCGGATTTGGAAAAGACCAAGATGTTGTCGATGAATACCATGACGAACTGATCCAGCTCTGGCATGAACACCGAGTTCATAAGATACATAAAGTGGGCCGGAGCATTGGTCAACCCAAATGACATGACAAGATATTCATAGAGTCCATGTCTTGTTGAGAATGCTGTTTTTTGGACATCTTCCGCTCGAATCTTGATTTGATGATATCCCGGCCTTAAGTCCATCTTGGAGAAGACTTTAGCACCCACTAGTTGATCGAAAAGAATATCAATTCTGGGTAGTGGATACTTGTTCTTTATTGTTACAGCATTTAAAGGACGATAATCGACGCATAGCCTCAGCGTCTCATCCTTCTTCTTCACAAATAAAGCTGAGCAACCCCACGGTGATGAACTTGGACGAATAAACCCCTTGTCCATCAGATCTTTGAGTTGCTCCTTCAATTCTGCTAATTCACTTGAAGCCATTTTGTATGGTCTCCGAGAGATCGGCGTGGTTCCCGGTATCAACTCTATTTTGAATTCCACCTCGCGCTCAGGTGGTAAGCCTGGAAGATCTTCGGGAAACAGGTCCGGATATTCACGGACTACCGGAATGTCTTCTAACTTGCAAGCCTCGGCATTACATACTTCCGGGTCTTTTCCAGGAAACCGCTTTGCCGAGATACAATGTTTGACGTCCGTGGAGTGGAGAGTCCAAGTGAACACTCCTGTTCTCGATGTCCAGAACATCCTTATGGAAGGTCAACCATGATATTCCCAATATGGCATTGATCCTTGGTCTTCGAGAATAATGAGGGTGGTAGGATAAAATTTTCCACACAAACAAAGTGGTGCTCGAGAGACGACTTCATTAGTTGATATGTCTCCACCTGGCGAATAAATAAGGTAAGAACCTTTTGTGACAGTTGTGGAGATCTGATCCCAGATCACCGTCACCCTACTAATGAAGTTATGTGTTGCACCAGAGTCGAATAAAATGACAACCGGCTTGTCATTTAAGGTGAACCTGCCAGCAAGAACAGGTCCTCCCTTTGGCAGATCATCGACTGACACATAATTAACTGTCCCCACCTTGGACATAGCTTTTCTTTGCTGCCCAAGATCACACTGTGGAACTGGACCCGCAGACACAATGTTGCTGCTCGGTTCAGTGGCTTCATTGATGTTGAGCTCATTGTCAATGTGAAGTGGGACAGCACTTGGTTCACCTGAGAAATCACCTTGTTCATCTTCAACCTCTTGAGGGTAATAATATTCTAGTGCACTTTTTTGATACTGAGGTGCATGAGAAACAAGTTGCTTCTGCAGTGGAGGTGAATAAGACCTCTGTGGAGTAGAAGAGTCATCACACTCCCAGAATGATTGCACCTCTTGTGGAATCTCTCAACCGGAAGGTGAACAGATTACCAACCGATACTTCTAAGGTAGATGATTGCCTTCATCCTGTGATGAGTCCCTCTCCCTCTTTTCTTTGAGGTAGAGGTTGGAATAATATTCTTGAGCGATAGCACAGCTCACAAACTCATCAAAATTCCCTTGGCTAACTTGAGCCAATTCACATCGCAGCCTAGCGGTCAGCCCTCGGTAAAAGTGATAACCCTTCATGGCTGGTGACTTCACATAGTCAGGGACATACTGAGCTAAGCGATTGAATTCCTTCACATACTCAATAAAACTCATGTCACCTTGCTTTAGGTTCCAGAATTCATCATGGCTTGTTTGCATTATGCCCGCAGGGATGAAACGAGCACGAAATGCAGCCTGGAACTCCGCCCATGTGACACGATGCCCTGCTGGTTGGACAGCAAGGTATTCTGCCCACCATGCTCCAGCAAAACCGTGAAGCTGCTGAGCGGCATATAGAGTCTTCGAGAATTCATCACATTGGATCAACCCAAACTTGGACTCAATGACACGTAACCAGTGATTTGCTTCACAATGGTCAGCCGCCTCCGAGAATACCGGCGGTTGTGTCGCCAAGAAATCCAGATACGTGCTCGGGGTTGGCATGTGATGCTGAGCTTCTCTATTTATGCCTTGTTGAACCAGAGTTTGGAGAGTTTCATTCATCTTTGCCAGAATTTCAGCCAACCCGGTTGGCGATAGCTCTTGTGATGAAGTCGAGTCATTCCCACCTCGAGTTGAACCTCCAATCTCCATTTGAGAGTGTGCGCGTACCATACTGCAAGAAACAAAATTTTGAGTCAATCAAAATTCTATCTTAGTAGTAAGTAAAGATAAGTAAAATATGAATATGTCATGAACTTTATGACAGCGTAACCACATTCATGTTTAAACAAATCTTAAGTACGCTAAACTAATCAGCTGAACTACCCTGACCAGTTCACACAAACTCCAAATTTTTGTAGTAAACTTTAGTATCTTTCTAAGGGTGTATCATGGGCTCCTTAAGGATTTTTCTACAGAAAGTTATGGCTTAAAAACAGAAAGGTCCAGAGAGGGTTTTTGCTACTGTCCTGGTTCTGAACAGTTTGCCTTCAACTGGACTTTTCACCAACTTAACGTCTGATTTTGCTCTGGAGGTCTACAAAGAAGTTGTAGAGCACTTAAAAATCTTTCCGGAACTGTATCATACACCTTAATTGGTTAAATCTACTCAGAGTTATGCTCTGTGAAAGTACAGCAAGAGTTCCTGCCAGAAACAGAGCACTCTGTTTTTGAAAACATTGACACCTAGTCATACTCTCATTTGAATCTTAGCTCAAAATAAGAGTTCAGTAACTAATACTTGTTTCAAACTTCCATTTTTAGTTGAAAGTTAGTTCATGACTCATTTCTTCATAGGGAAGAGGTTATTAAGTGTAGTACGATGTCGATGCACCGTAAGAAGATGTCGGTACTATGTTGCCTCACCAAAAGAAAATCCTAAACCGGATTATAACGGCATATCCATTTTATAAGTGTCACTAAGACGGTCTCTCGCACACGTGTACTACACGGGATACGTACGTGGTTAGTACCTGCAGAAAAACACTCAATAGTGGTGCACTCAAAGGTTGTTTCATTTCAGGCAGTTCCATATTTGAAAGTAAATACAAACGCCCGTATCATTGCCATACGGACGTCCTTGAGTTAAGTCACGTCTCAAGGTACGTGATCGTGTTTCAACACCACACGACAGGGAACCCGAGTAGGTCATGAACGGGTCGTCACGGTTGGGAATGTTATCAACCCAACGGATACCACCTACTTCCCTGCAGGGCATGCCGATGGCAAGCGCTGCGTATGTCCTCCTGGGCTATTTCCATACGAGCATACTATTGCGTTACTGACCACACGATGGGGTCTCCACTTACTTGCCTAATGCACGCTAGGGATCAGCGTTTCATATGAACTCAGGAACATGAATAGTCCAAGAGTTTTATATTGACGTCTCACACCAAGCTGCGAGACGTATCCCTGAACCACATTCCTCGTCAGGGGAGCTAACCGAAATTGAACCGCTTTCGGTGGCGTTCCTTACCATGCTTACCAGAGCGTAGGTGCGTCGTTACATAATCAAAATTTCAGAATTGTAACACATATGTTAGTCTTGCCACTTTAAGTAACTGTACTACTATAGTCCTTATGTGGGCCTAATACCTTTTCCGCACCATATCCTAAGTTTTTGTCGTAATACGATCCTTACTCCGTGCGCTATTACCAATGCGGCTCTAATACCACGCTGACAGGGCCCGACCTCGATCACGGGGACGGGGCACCTTGCCTGGGAATCGCATTGGGTGGTGCCGTGTTATGCGGCACCCAATAGCACACATATAAGGAACAATGTATTACACAAATCAAAAGCGGAAGCTTACAATTGTTCATTGTAAATAATTTACATAAATAGCTACAGCGGAAGTCGATAAACAGCTCACGTCGAATCTCTAAGAAGCACTCGAGAAGAGGTCCAGCCCTGGGACTCCTCTCGCTAGCAACACGACGACATGGCGGCGGCTAGGTTCTCCAAGTGTGATATGATTCGGAAGTTCCCGAGTCTCACCTGATAACCATCTTTGTAGCGTCGGGGTTTACCTGCAAAACCACTTATATAGCAAGAGTGAGCACAAAGGCTCAGCAAGACTTAACCATCTCTCCTAAAGCATGCAACTCTACATGAGGGTAACTTTAGACCTTATTCTGTAATTTGCGAAAAGACTCGCCTACGAGTTCATCCTTAACTTTCAGATTTTTAGCCATAATAGTAGTGACCTTGCGCCCAGCAACATTGGAACTCCACAATCAAACAAGAAACGCTTCATTCCAATGTCACTTGTCCCAAGGTGGAAATTAACTTTAATTTGCTATATTCTCTACTTCAAACAAGGTTTCCATGCAACTTAACATAATCATAGCAGCAATTATACTTTTGCAAACTGTTACCACACAAGTTAATGACTACGTCACAACATGGGAGCAAGTGGTACTCAATAACCGCGAGGGACGGTGATTCGAATCAAACACTACCTGGATAACTCGACACATACGCCCGCCTCTGAAGACCCAAATCTGGCGTCCTTCATTACGTCGTATGTGGCAACCTTTCTCAGGACACTAAACTGTAGAACCGGTCGCGCCGTCTCGGGCTCATAGGTCTAACGAGACAATGTGGTATGCCTCTACAATCCAGTGAACCAGGTACATCGGTTTCCTGGTTCCCATATATCAGTAAGCATCCGGTACACAACTCAATACTTGCTCCTGGAAGCGGCATACGCATCGGTCCTTAACCGACACAGGCAGAGCTACTCGACCAAGACCTCGTCTTGTCGCTGCCTAACCCCTCTGCCCGGTCTCATCTTTAGAAATGTAAACTTTAGTTTGCTTCCTTTCCCAACCACACTTATGATATTCTAAACTATAGCTCGCGAGTAGATTGCAACTACTCGTCTTCTACCGGATGCCCTAGTCTATTTAGCATGGCCTTATTCTACAGCGATGACACAATGCTACCCTTGACCTCAGGGTTCATGTTTGGTTATGCAAGTGGAGTATAAAACATCCTTGACCTAATGCACATACAAAATTTGACCCATAGTAGTGAACAAAGTAAAAACTTTAGAAAACAACTTAAATGCAAACCGGGGCTTGCCCTGGTTTTGCAGGTGACTAAAGTCAGATAATATGAAGTTAGTTGTTGATGACTTGAAGTTCAATCACTGCCTTCTTGCTCCTTGATCAAATCTTCACTTATCCACGTTTAATCACTACACGTTATGAATATGCATACATGTTTAATTATAAAACTTTTGCTAACAAGTGCTAAAGACAAGTTTAAAACTGGAACTCTGTTTAAGAATTTAAAATGACACGGGTGCTAGTGGTTTGGGTGTGTGTTTAAGTACTCTCATCAAGTGAGAAGTGAGGTTCATCACTTGGGTGGTGATCACCTAAATGGGTTGAACAGAACACTACTGATCCAGGGCTCCAATGGAGCTTATAATGTTCTTGGGAGTTCCTTGTCACAAGAAAGTCCTCTGGACCAAAATTCAGAATATTTCACTAAGTGGATCACCCAGAACAATTCCCTAAGCATTTGGGCAAAGAGGAATTAATTCTGAAATATTTGCACTTTCATGCAAATTCAAGTGAACTACAATTCCATACATTGCTCAGAGAGTATGCCTGAATTTTCCTAGGATTTTTGGAGCTAAGGAATGGCTAGAACTGAATTTCCAAGTTTTGGAAATTCTCTGAAAATGTTCATGTATTCATTTGAATACAGAAACTTGAAATCAGAATTACCCTAACTAAATCAACTCCAATTGAGCTGAAACTTTTATAGGAGTTTCCTAACAGCCTAAAGAATATCCTGGGAAAATCTGGGGATTTTTGGATGAACCCAACTCCCTCTAAAATTCTTTTGCTGAAAAGCTTTATAGAATTTTCTTTTGGTTTTCATGCAAATTGGGTTGCATATTTGGATAGAGTTTTTCATCCTGAATCCAACCCAATTTGAATCACTAATTTTGGAGCTCCCTAGCAAAAGTTATGAGGTTCTAAAGTTTGAACTAAATCTGGAAATTCAAACTAAATCGGGAATTGTTTAAACTCTGACCACGGGCCCATTGCACACGTGTCGACCGCTGGGACCCGAGCCACACGGGCCGCATAGTTATTCCTGCGTTGTCACAGACAGATCCGAGGCCACAGAAGATCTAACCCCTCATAACAGAGACTGACACGTGGGCCAGCCCCCGTCTTCGTCTTCCTCCCGCCTCCCGCGCGACCCCGCCGCCGAGCTCGCCGGAGCTCTCACCACAAGTGGGTTCCGGTGCTCGAAACTTGCTGGTGCTCTCCGCCCCCACGTATTTTCGTGCGAGGAACACGTTGCCAGGCGTATCTCAGATTGACCACGGCCGGAAACCTAGGTGCGACGGCGACAGCGTCTGTGGCAACTCCGGCGATGTCACTAGGGCGTTATACCGCACCAAACACGTCGCCTTTTGCTCGTACAGCACCACTGCATCGAGAAGAACACGGACCCAATCGCCAATCTCGCTGGAACTCGCCGGAAGTATGACCTCACCGTCGGGCTAGGTCAAAATCTGGCGAAAATCGAAAAACTCGGTGAACAGCGGCTTTGCTCGATGGTTCTCGGTGGTTCTTGATCCTATGAACGCGCACGGGGGTATAGAAGGTGTATGCTATGTTGGGTGTGGAGTGGTTCGACGTGTGAGGTGAATTCGCCGAGTTTCTCCCCTCGGCTAATATTGTATGTCGTCGGCAAAAGTGAAATTCTGGCGAGCACGGTCTGTGACACGCTGCCGTCGTTGCTGTGAAGCAAGATGAGTTACAGGCGCACCTTTTTGCTTTTGCAACTCGATGGGAGATGCTCTGTGGTGGCCGGGCGACGTGATCTTGTTGCGGCGGCTTCCCTCGGTTCGGTGGAGACAAACTGAGCTCAACGCCGAGGTTCCCGTGGGTTTAGCACCGGTTTCTTGCGTCGGCCACGATCAGTGAGGGCTGGCGATGCTGTGGGGAGGTTCAGCACGGCGTGTGCCTCGTCGGTGTGGCCGAGCATCGATGAACTATGCAATTTCCTCCGCGCGGTAGCAACTCGGCGAGGACAGCCCGAGATGGTGTCGGTAGTGGTGGGAGGCGGCTGTGTGGGGCGACACTCGCTCGTTGGGATCGATAAGGGCGAGGGAAAACCGACGTCGAAGCAGCTCGGGAGCTGGCGGCGGCGTTGCTTCGGTGGCGCGCGCGTGCTGCGTTCGGCGCCTTCGAGCGAAAACAGGGAACCGGTTGAGTGAGTCTGAACAGGGAAGCTATTGCTTAAGTGCTAAGTCTTTCCCTCTTCTCAATGACAATTGGGGCCCACAATCCATCTCCCAAATATCTCCAAACTTTTGACACATTGCAAATTCAGCTATGAGGGATACAAATTTGAAAGCCATTTGGCCATTTGACATGGTGTGTCACAGTTTCAAATTTAAATTCAAATTTGGAATAAATTTACAAGCCCCTTTGATATACCTATCAAAGCACTTCCAAATTTGCCCAAAGTTTGCCTTCCCCATAATTTGAACCTGAAGAACTCAATTATGCCCTCTGATGCTTCAGTTGGCCCTTGCAAATACCACTTATTAAACAACAGTTTGAATTTCCTCTTTTGAAAATGCCCTTCTTCTTTTGAAGTGACCCTCCTAATTCAAACTGAATTCAAAGCTTTATTGCACATGCAACACTTTCATGACTAAACAAAAAGTTTTTGCAAGTCCCATTTCTTGGATTTAAACTCAACTTTATTCATATCTCGAGTTTTCCATTTACAAGTTTTTGGGACTTTTACAACACCGCAGCCCACGGTGTTTTACCTGCGCTGCCGCACCAGATCCCGGCCGCAAAGTGGATCCCCGCGAGAGAACAGGGACTGACCGGTGGACCCGGCCCCCCCTTCGTCTACCTCGTGACGCCCACAAACCCCGCGGCGGCGCTTCGCTGGAGATCTCACCGTCGGCCATTTCACTGCCCAACCTCCGACGGATTTCGCCGCCTGTGCCTAACTTTGCTCGGGGAACACGCTGGTGCCCTCATCGAAGCTCGGTGATGGCCGGAACCACGCCCGCGACGGTGACAGTGGTGATCCCCACTCCGGTGATGTCGCTCGAGCTACTCAGGGCCTTATCTTTGGAACGGTTTGCTCCTACAGCTCCTCTGTGGCATGCTGAGCACGAAAATGAGCTCGGTTTGCCATGGAAACGGCCGGAGCTAGGACCTCATCATCGACCTAGAGTGGAAAATGGCGGCGATCGGAAAAACTTGGAGAACAGACACCAGGGTCGACGGTTTTCTCCGGTTATTGATCCTAGAGGTCCGTTGGAAGGCCTAGGATGTATGGCTAAAGGAAGACGAGCTGGTATGGACTGACCACTAAGAATTTTGAGTCGAGCCCGATATCGGTCCTAAAAACGGCAATTCGGCAAACCTCAAAATACTCCCTCACTACTGAACGAGAAGGAGGACAGCACTCACCGGAAGTTCGAGGAGAGGATGGCGCGTGTTTTTGCTGTAGGTGATTGGCCGAGTCTCGGTTTGTATCGCGGGAACGGTGTGGAGCCGAGAGTTGCTCGGGTGGTGAGAACAGCAAGGGGAGTGCGCGTCCCGGTTGGGGTCAGACGTCGTGGAGAAGACGTCGGCGCAGTCTGATCCCTGGAACAGGAGGTGGCACGGTGACTTCGTTGGGGCGAGGACTCACCCGTGCGCTGGCGACCTCAGGGTGTTCGACTGGAGAACCGAGTCGGTTTGGCCTCTGTGTGGCTGACCAGTGGGTCCCTCCCCTCTAATTCTTTTTCTGATTTTCATTTCTGTTTTCACTGAAAATATCGCAGCTACTCACAATTGGATGTGATACTTAGCCTATAAGTCATTTTTGAAGTTGATTTCCTAAATTTGAAATTGATTTGGCTAAATTTGCTTCACATTTAAACTGAAATTCAAATTCAGTTTTGAATAAATACAAATTTATCTCCCGACAAGATGAAGTCTAATGGGGATGAAAATTAGTGGACTAACTCAGAAAAATGTGCTGAGTTTGAATATGAAGTCAACTTTTGAATTCAAGTGATGAAAGTTGCTGCAATTTGAATTTACATTCAAATTGTCCCCTTTTTCAAATGCCTCCAAAAGTGCCTCAAAAAGTATTGGATTTGCCTGACATTTGCCCTTAGCCTTCCCAAGACTATTTAAGGTCTAGGGGTGAGCTCAACCTTTCATGTTCATGTGTAGAAATCCCACTTTTTGGAAGTTAGGGCTTTCCCCTCTAATCACCCTTTTGATGGTGTTTACTTGCTCTTCACAAGTGTTCACAAGATATCCACCACATGAGCTGTGGTGTTCTGAGGTGATAAACATTCTTTTGCACTTAAGTTTCTTGGGCTTTTACATCCCTCCCCCCTTAAAAGAATCTCGTCCCGAGATTATAAAAGAAGAGACAGCGATGTAAGAGGAGATTACCCGTGATGAGATGACATGAAATCCGGGTAGTTTGAGCGAAAGAATTCCTCGCTCTCCCACGTTGCTTCTTCGGCGGTGTGGTTACTCCAGAGTATCTTGTAGAACCACAACGTTCGGCTACGTGTGGTCCAGGCCTTCTCATCAATAATTGCCACCGGATATTCATCATACGTCAAATCCGGTTGCAGCTCACCGATGTCTTCGGTGGGAACAGCAGCTGTATACTTCAGACATTTTCGCAGATGTGAAACATGGAAAACGTCGTGAATACCAGCAAGAGATGCCGGTAGTTCCAGTCTATACGCCACTGGTCCACATTTCTCGGTGATGGCATAAGGTCCAATGAATCGGGGAGCGAGCTTCCCCTTCACGCCAAACCGGTGCACGCCTTTCATCGGAGATACCCGGAGGTACATGTGCTCACCGATGTCAAAGTGCAGCGGCCTACGCCTCTTATGAATGTAGCTTTTCTTCCAGGATTGAGCGGCCTTCATGTTGGCTTGAATTATCCGAATGTGCTTTTCGGCGCCGTTCACCACATCAACCCCGAATGTGACCCTTTCACCGGGCTCGCACCAGTTTAACAGGGTGCGGCATTTGCGACCATAGAGAGCCTCATATGGTGCCATCTTGATACTCACCTGATAGCCGTTATTGTACGAGAATTCCGCCAACGGTAGGTGATCATCCCAGTTCCTACCGTGGTGGATGGCACATGCTCTCAACATGTCTTCCAGTACTTGGTTCACCCTCTCTGTTTGACCATCTGTCTGAGGGTGATAGGCGGAGCTTCTAATCAGCTTAGTACCCAAAGCAGCGTGCAACTGCTCCCAGAAGCGAGACACAAATAGTGCCCCTCGGTCTGAGACTATGGTCTTGGGTACTCCATGCAAGCATAGGATTCTTGCAATATATAACTCCGCATATCTGTTGGCATAGAAATGTGTATGCACGGGGATGAAGTGAGCTGACTTGGTCAATCGATCAACGATTACCCAAATGGAATCATGCTTGTTGGAAGTCAGGGGTAACCCCACAATGAAATCCATGTTCACATCTTCCCATTTCCATGCTGGAATTTTCAGGGGTTGCAGCAGCCCTGATTTCCTCATATGATCAGCTTTCACTCGTCTACACGTATCACACTCGGATACGTGATACATACTTCGCTACTTCCTGCTTCATCCATGTCTACCAAAATTTATTTTTCAAATCTTGGTACATTTTGTTGCTGCCCGGATGAATGGAGTATTTAGACAAGTGAGCTTCATCAAGAATTTTCTTCCTCAGCTCCATGTTCTGGGGTACGACTATGTGGTCATTGAACCACAGCATCCCCTCATCATCCTTCCGGAAACATTTGATTTCCCCGTTGTCTATCCATCTCCGGAGATGTGCCATGCCCTTATCAACTTTCTGAGCTGCGATGATCTCCTCCCTAATGGTAGGGATGAGGGCAAGGTTGTAGAGCGATCCATAAGGAATCAAGTATAAACCCGGCTCTTCCTCCTCCACCGGTGTAATGGTGAGGTTATGGATATGTGATTTCCGACTCAATGCATCGGCAACCACATTCGCCTTTCCGGGGTGGTAATGAATTTCAATCTTATAATCTTTGATTAGTTCTAACACCCTCCTTTGCCTCATATTCAGCTCTTTCTGGGTGAAAATGTACTTCAGGCTCTTGTGGTCAGTGTAGAGATGCACTAAGTTCCCCAGGAGATAGTGCCTCCACATCTTTAACACCAAAACCACAGCAGCAAGCTCAAGATCATGAGTCGGATAGTGCTGCTCATGGTTTCGAAGTTGGCGTGAGCCATATGCGACCACATGTCCATCTTGCATCAACACGCAGCCGAGCCCGATGCCAGACACATCATAATACACGTCGAAGGGCTTAGTTGTATCCGGTTGAGCTAAGACCGGGGCTGTTGTGAGATGCTTCACTAATGCTTGGAACGCTCCTTCACATGCCGCGTTCCAAACATATTTTGTTCCCTTCTTCAGCAATTCTGTCATCGGCTTAGCAAGCTTGGAGAAGCTTGGAATAAACCTCCGGTAATATCCTGCTAAGCCGAGGAAGCTTCTAACTTCATGGACAGAAGTAGGGGCTTTCCATTTTAGCACTTGCTCAATTTTGCTTGGGTCAACCGCAATGCCTTCCGCTGAGATGATATGTCCCAAAAAGGGCACTTGGCTGATCCAAAACTCACATTTGCTGAACTTGGCATAGAGCTTGTGGTCTCGCAATCATTGAAGAACGACCCTCAAGTGTTCGGCGTGTTCTGCTTCTGCCTTGGAGTAAACCAAGATATCATCAATGAACACCACAACGAACTTGTCCAGCTCCGGCATGAACACCGAGTTCATAAGATACATGAAATGTGCCGGAGCATTCGTGAGACCAAAAGACATGACGAGATACTCATATAAGCCATATCTCGTCGAGAAGGCCGTCTTCGGGATGTCCTCCGCCTGGATTTTTATTTGATGATATCCTGAGCGAAGGTCCATCTTGGAGAACACACTTGCACCCACAAGCTGATCAAACAGGATGTCAATGCGGGGCAGTGGGTATTTGTTTTTTATGGTGACGGCGTTGAGTGGCCGGTAATCCACACACGGACTCAAGGTTTCATCTTTCTTCTTTACGAACAGCGCCGAGCATCCCCAAGGCGAGGAACTCGGCCTAATGAAACCTTTGCTCAACAGATCATTGAGCTGTTCTTTCAATTCAGCCAGCTCGTTCAGAGCCATTTTGTATGGTCTCCGTGAGATAGGGTAGTCCCGGGTGCAAGCTCAATCTTGAACTCGACATCCCGCTCAGGTGGCATGCCCGGAAGATCATCCGAAAACACGTCGGGATATTCCTAGACTACGGGGATGTCCTCTAACTTGGAAGTTTCAGAAGTATAGGAGGCTGAAACTTCCCGGACTGGATTGTCTAATATGAGGGACTGCGGACGGTGTAATGGGGAGTTGAGGTGAACTGTCCGTGATAATGTTTCCAAGACAGCGCCATGGTAGCTTAGCCATGACATCCCTAAGATTGCATCAATCTTCTGCCCCTCAAGAATAATTATAGTGGTGGGATATATCTTCCCACCTAAGCACAGTGGTGCCTTCGGGATCATCATAGTTGCTGAAATCCTTCCTCCCGGTGAGCAGATCATATAAGAACACTTGGTTGGAAAGGCTTCCAGTTGGTGCTTAACCACATAGGATGCACTTATGAAGTTGTGGGTTGTACCCGAATAAAATAATATGATGATTGCCTGATCGTTGAGAATGAACGTACCCGCCAGCACGTTGTCTCCCTCTCGGGCGTCCTCAGTGTCGAGGTTGTGAACACCCCCAGTTCACTGACCAACCTTCTTGACCGAAGGTCGGACTCGAGCACCGCCCTGAAACTGGGCCTGCCCGGTGCTCTGCTGCCCCTGGGGACAGTCCTTCGAGATATGGCCCGCCTGGCCACACGTAAAGCATGTGTAGCGAGGCGGTCCTCCGCTGATTGGTGGACGGAAACCCGGGGCGCATTGTGGCAGTGGGAACGCCCGGGGTACCGTCTGCTGCTGCTGTTGCGGTCGCGGTGGTGGCATTGGCGGTCGGAATGGGGATGGCTGAAAAGAACGACCCCCGAACTGCTGAGGTCGCGCCGGTTGATGCCACTGCTGACCGGATGGTGTCCGATACACCATGCGGTACTTCTGGGGAGCTCCACCCCCACTGCTGGGTGGAGTGCTGCGCTTCCGCTGCTCAGCCGCCAACTCTCGCTGAGCGTCTTCTTGCATGATCGCGGCATTAACGAGATCGTTGAAGGTGCCACGATTGCATTGGACGAGATGCGTCTTCATCTCCGGGTGTAACCCCCGATAGAAGTGCTCCAGCTTATTCTCCTCGGTGGAGACGTAATCTGACGCATATTGCGCCAGATGGTTGAAGGCACGGGAGTAGTCGTGTGAACTCCTCCCCCCCTGCTTCAGCTCCAAGAACTCTTGAAACTTCCGCTTCATTATCCCGGGAGGGATACGGTAGGCGCGGAACACCTCCCGGAATTCTTCCCACTCCACGGCATGGCCAGCTGAACGTGAGGCGACATAATTCTCCCACCATGCACCAGCAGCACCGTGAAGCTGCTGCGCCGCAAACAGAGTCTTCTGCCGCTCCGTACATTGGAGCAGCCCGAACTTGGACTCAATTGTCCGCAGCCTGTTGTCGGCCTCCAGGGGTTCTGCTGCTTCTGTGAACACCGGAGGGTGCGTACTCATGAAATCCGAGTACGTCACAACATGGGGCTCATGAGGCCCCCCTCTCTTGACGCCCCCCTGCCTGGGACGTATTCTGCATGATCGTGTGGAGCAGGTCGGTCTGCTCCTCACGACCACCCACCAGTGCCGCAATCACATCCACTAGCGTAAGCGGAGGCGGCGGTGGTGGTTGTTGATGCAGGGTGCTGTCATAGGCAGGTGGCTGGGAGTCATCACCCCCTGCTGGATAGAGCCACCAATCTCATGCGTGGTCCGAGTGCGAACCATATGCAACCATACGACAATAAACCTCAGTCCCGCAACATACTTCATGCAGTCCAATAAAATGGCGTGAAACATAATGACAGTAAAAACATGCGATACATCTTGTATACAGATAATGTAATAACTTTGCACAATCTACACCATTACCAGACCAAATACACGCTAGTTAAATCCAATTTGATGGACTTCCTCTTTGGATGTTCATCTCAACTAGGTTTGATCACTACGAGACGTTAATATCGCTTTGCCATCACGTATACTA
Organism: Neostapfia colusana; assembly: GCA_030760725.1. Lineage (NCBI taxonomy): Eukaryota > Viridiplantae > Streptophyta > Magnoliopsida > Poales > Poaceae > Neostapfia > Neostapfia colusana. Next base: position 54,375,124 of record JASWHV010000014.1, on the reverse strand, counting down.
CCCTTTTATCTTCAATACGACACAAACATGGTCTCTAGCAAAAGAAGCTTGAGCAAGACATACACTCAAATCTTTCACTAGTTGAAGATAATTACTCATGAGTATGTTCTACCCCATTGGAAGTACTTAAACCCCCTAGGGTACAACAATCTCTCAAATGAGTTCAACTGTCATCCCTCTGCCAGAATGACCAGTTTCTACATATTCCAGATTTTAATCTGGTTCTGGGCATTTTCATGACTCAAGCTGCATACCAAAGTTAAAGTTAACTTCAGTATCTTTTCAACGAGTATTTATTTGCCCTCAGATCAGCTTTGGTTAAAAAGTTATGGTAATTCAAAGTCAACAGAATTTCTGGGAGAATTTCAACAGCCCCTCCATTGGAAGTTGCTGTTTTCAACTCTAATTTCCACTGAGTTCTGTGCTGAAATTTCAGAAACTTTGAATTACAAAGATGTAACACCTCTCCTACCCTTTTCAAGAGTATATCATATGATAATTTTAGATCTTCCTAGAGGAAGTTATACTTGAAAAACAGAACAGTCCAGAGAGTATTTTAAATCTGTCCTGGTTCTGGACAGTTTACTTTCTTCTGGAATTTAAGCCATCTTAAGCTGTGATTTAGCTCTGGGGGTCTACAACAAAGTTGTAGAGTACTTAAATACCTTTGCAGAACTATATACCATACCTCCATTAACTAAATAATCTGTGAGTTATGCTCTGTCAAAGTTCAGCCAACTTGCTGCCCAAAACAGAGCACTCTGTTTTTCAATCCCTTTCAACTACATTTATCAACTATTGAACTTTTCTACCCAACCCGGGACCTTAATGTTGAAACTTAGTGGTTTTAGTGTAAGGGCCTCAGTTTTGGCACACATTTGAAGTGTTCATCACCACACCACACCAATTTTCACTCCATTCGGAGTTGATCTTGACATGAGCTAAGTGGGACGAATTCAAACTTTATTTGAATTCAAAACTGAACTTGTGCTGAAATTCACTCAAACCGAACCCAATTTGAATTCTATTCGATTCAAATGGCTCAGGGGTGAATAATTTGATTCACCAGGGGTATTATGGGGCTCACTGTTTACAACAGTGATTAGGAGTAAATTTCAGAGGTTAAAACCCCGGGTGGGACCCACATGTCATAGAGGGGAGAAGGAGAAACTTGCACCCAAAGTCAGAGTCTCGGTGGGAAATTCCACCGAGCAGCTGTCGGCTGTGCCACCGAGCAGCTACCGGCGCCACCAGCTGCTTCCCTCTCTGCGCGCTGGCGCCCAGGGCGGCTGGCTCGCGCCCCCACACGACCGGCACCGCCTCAGCCGAGCAGGAGTCGGCCGGCTTTATCTTCTCGCGGGCAAACCCGAGCAGCGGCATTGTTTCTCGCCGCAGCTCTCTGCTCAATCGGGAAAACCAGCAAAACCATCTCCTCCTTCGTCCCTGAGCTGCTAGACAGCCACCTGAGCTCGCACTCCACTTCTCCAACGCCAGAAACCTTGAGCTCCGACCTCCTTTGCCCAAAAACGATCGCCACCGCGGCGACCTAGCCTCAGCCGAGAGTCAGGCGCCCATGGGCAGCGTTCCACAGGCATTTTCACGGTCCAGCGAGAGAGGCAACAGGAGCGCGCGATCACCGTGCGGCTCTCCTCCAAAGTTTGGAAGCCAACCGTGAAGAATCCGTAGAGAATTTCTAGTTTTTGCTCCGGCGACCGTAACCCAAGCTTCCGGTACGGTTTCTTTAAGTTCTCGCTCTATGATCTTTCGGAGGTCATCAAATCTTGCACATAGACGCTGGACTAGCCGGCGATCAAGTTCTTTTCTGCATCCGTAGCGTGAAACTGTCTAGGAGTGACGAATTTCGAGCTCGATCGAGGGCGGTCATGACGGGCACGATCGGTCACACGGTGCCGACCGACTTGCCGCCATCCCTGAACCCTTTTGACACCTTGTCGAGCTTCCTAGAGGTACACTGATGCTGTAGGGCCGTTTGTTCGAGGTGTTGGCGGGTTTAGAAACCACGGTCGACGGTGTCGAACCTCAACCGAGGTAGCGGCACGTCGCCGAGCTATTTCCGGTCACCCCCAGCTCGACCTGACACCACCGACGTGTTCCTCGACGACGACAATCCCCTGGCGGCGGTTTTCAGACCATGGGAGGTCCGGCAGCGGCGAGCCGGCGAGCCCCGAGTCTGCTCCTGCGAGGTCGGCGGCGCGGGCGTGAGAGAACGGCGGGAGGAAGACGAAGCCGGCTGGCCCACGTGTCAGCGGCTGAAGAATTTAAACCGGGATCGGGTGTGGCCGGAGATCGGCTGTGCTGGCGCGCAAAATACCCTGTGAGCTCCGGTGTGCCGGACACCTCCGCACTCAACACGTGTGGTATCTCCGGTGTGCCGGACACCTCCGCGCTCGACACGTGTCCCTGCAGGCCCCGAGAGTTTAAACTTTTTCCCCGATTTTCAGGATTCTTCCAAACTTCAAATCCTCATAACTTTGGCTAGAAAGCTCCAAATCGAGTGAACCAAATTTGATTGGATTTAGCTCTCTGAGCACTTTCCAGCAATACCAAATTCAGCTCATGAAAGTGAATAGTTTTCCAGAATTAAATCCCTAAAGTTTAAACTGTTGGGAATTTATCTGGAGATCTACTTTATGAAAAATTCTGAAATTTGGCTGAAAGGTTCATTGGAGAATCCCTGAATCCCAGTAAAATTTTCAGACTCATCCAAGTTCATTTAGTTACCCTAATTGGGTGATTAAGGGAACTGCCCAGAGAAAATAGAAAGATGTACGGAAACATTTTTCAGATTTTCTCCAATCTTAATTAGGACATAACTTTCTGTAGAATTCTTAAAATGACGTGAAACCAATTCCATCAGAACCATCCTAAATTCTAGTTTCCAGAAAGTAATGGTGGGACCCATCAAAAACCCTGGAATCATCCAGAGGCTCAATTATTGACCAAATAGGCTTTTATTTGTACAATGTTCAAATGAACTTGGTTTTAAATGAAACTTGGTCAAGACTCTGGTTAGGACCCTACCAAGCCACAATAAAAATTTCAGAACCACAGGGGAGGGCTAGCTAGAGTTATTAGTAAATAAGTATTCAAGTTTACACTTTGCATTCAAATTAACATGTAGTATTATATTCAACATGTAGCCATTGAAGAACAGACTCCGGAAGTGCTGGACTTCCTTCTTCCGGATGAAGAACTAACTACTGACCAGCAGCAACAAGGCAAGCCCCGGTTTGCATTAACCCTTTTATAAGTCTTACTTTGTTTACATGTGTCATATGAAGTATGATTGTGCATTAGGTATAGGATGAATGAAACCCCACTTGCATAACCAAAGGTTCCTAAAAGAGTGAGGGTAGTGTCTAAGACCTCGAGTAGATAGGCTATGCTTAAAGATTCATAGGGCTTCGGTAAAAGTCGAGTAGTTGGAATCTACTCGCGAGATAGGCTTGGGACGCACGGGTTCAGTTGAGTGATGTGAGATCACATTAGTAATAAAAATGAGACTGGGCAGGGGCTAGGGCGCAGCAAGAGGGAGTCTTGTGTGCGCAGCCCTGTCCGTGTCGATTGAGGACCGAGCCATGTGTGGCCCACGCTGATCAAGTTTGAACGTACCGAAGGCATATCGGATATATGGGCCCCGATAAACCGATGTAGCCTAAACATCCGGGCGTCGAGGCATAACACACAGATTTATAGGTGTAGGCTGAGGGCAGCAAGGTGGAAATCTGCCAACGGGCATAGAGAGATGCTCCGTGTGGGGAACCTCCTGCTCGTTTCGGTGTGACCGGTTCGACGTTTGGGCTATTGGGTGAAAGGTTGTCCCGTACGACATCGAGTGAGCGTGCTGTGCAGCTCCACGGGTGGGCGTACGTGACGTGCTCTTTGGGTTTCCCTGCAAGTGTATATCGAGTCGATTCACCGTCCCTCACGGTGAAGAGTACCACTTGGTCACTGAGTCGTGACGTAGATTAATGGATGAAACATGTTGATTCAATATTGCTGGTTGATATAATTGTATTGCTACATGTGTGCCACCAAATACTGCTTACTAAATTTCAGACTTCATGAACTGTTAAATTGTTGCTAAAAGATGAACTAAGGATGAACTTGTAGGTGTGTCCTTTTGCTGAAATGTTACTATCCTATGTCCATTGTACCCCTCATGTAGAGTTTCATGCTTAGGTGAGTCGGTTAAGCCTTGCTGAGCCTTCGTTCTCACGGTTGCTTCTTAAGTGTTTTTCAGGTGAGGAGCCACCCACGGGCTCGGAGTACGAGTCCACCGGCGAGGGTTACCCTCCGTCGGGGACCACGGCTGAGTGGGAGCCGTACACGCGGCGCTGAGCTGAGGAGTGCTGCTAGTGTGGGTTGCCCTAGGGCTGGGCAACCACTTTTGCTAGATAGGCGGGCGTGAGTTGTATAGTGTAGACTTCCACTGTGTAGTATAAACAATAGTTGTAACTGAAGTTTGTACCTGTTTGTACAGTTTCAGTTGTTTTTCCCATGTAAATTATTATGTCCTTATGACGTGTGCTGTCGGGTGTCGCATCGCGCGGCACCACCCTCTGCGATCCTGGATGAGAGGATTCCAGTCCGCCACAGCCTGGTATCAGAGCTGCAGTGGGGATAGCACAGTACTTAAGGACTACATTATGGGAAAACTTAGGTTACGGTGAGGAATCGGTAGCTGCCCAAGTAAGGACTATATTAGTATAGTTACTTAAAGTGGCAAATACTAATCTATGTGTTATAATTCTGAATTTTAATTATGTAACGACGCACCTACGCTCTGGTAAGTATGGTAAGGAACGCCACCGAAAGCGGTTCAATTTCGGTTAGCTCCCCCCTGACGAGGAACGTGGTTCAGGGATAGGTCTCACAGCTTGGTGTGAGATGTCAATATGAAACTCTTGGACTCTTCATGTTCCTGAGTTCATATGAAACGCTGATCCCTAGCGTGCATTAGGCAAGTAAGTGGAGACCCCATCGCGTGGTCAGTAACGCGAGAGTGTGTTCGTCTGGAAGTAGCCCAGGGGGGCGTACGCAGCGCTTGCCATCGGCGTGCCCTGCAGGGAAGTAGGTGGTATCTGTTGGGTTGATAACATTCCCAACCGTGACGACCCGTTCATGACCTACTCGGGTTCCCCGTCGTGTGGTGTTGAAACACGATCACGTACCTTGCGACGTGACCTAACTCAAGGACGGCCGTATGACAATGATACGGGCGTTTGTATTTACTTTCAAATATGGAACTGCCTGAAATGAATAACCATTGAGTGCACCATTATTGTGTGGTCTTCTGCAGGTACTAACCACGTAAGTATCCGTGTAGTAAACGTGTGCGAGAGACCGTTTAGTGCCACATTTGAGACGTATATGCCGGTAAAATCCGGTTAGGATTTTCTTTTGTGAGGAACGTAGTACCGAGATATTGTAGGCATATGCATGAGAATAATGATAACAAAGAATTAAAATCTATAGGTTCAACATTTAGGACCCTGGTTGGGTATAAGAATGGGATAGTGGAGCAGTATAGCCAAAAGTATGAAAAGCAGAGTGCTCTGTTTTGGGCAGCAAGGTTGCCAAACTTTAACAGAGCACAACTTACAGGTATTTTAGCCCAGAGAGGTGTGCTATAGAGTTCTGGAAAGGTATTGAAGTACTCTATAACTTTGTTGTAGACTTCCAGAGCTGAAACACACCTTAAGGTGGCTGAAATCCCAGAGGAAGGTAAACTGTCCAGAACCAGGACAGAGTAAAACATTCTCTGAACTGTTCTGTTTTTCAAACATAACTCCCAGTAGAAAAATCTAAAATTGTCATATAATACCTCCTTAGAGAGAGTAGAAGATGTGTGACATCTTTGCAATTCAAAGATTCTGAAATTTCAGCACAGAATTTAATGGAAATCAGGGTTGAAAACAGCCACTTCCAAGGGAGGTGCTGCTAAAATTCTTCCAGGAATTCTGTTGAATTTGAATTAGCATAACCTTTTAACCAAGCTGATCTGAGGGCAAATGAGTACTCGTTGTAAAGATACTGAAGTTAACTTTAACTTTGGTATTCAACTTGAGTCATGAAAATGCACAGAACCAGATCAAAATTTGGAATAGGTAGAAACTGGTCATTCTGACAGAAGAATGCCAGTTGAACTCATTGGAGAGGGTGTTGTACCCTAAGGGTGGTATACGTGATGACAACGTGATAGTAATATCTCGTGGTGGCCAAACCTAGCTATGGCGAGCTTCCAAAGTGGAGGTTCATCCAGTTGGATTAAACTAGCTTGTGTTTGGCCTGGTAATGGTGTAGCTTGTGCAAAGTTATTGCATTATCTACTTACGAGATATATCGCATGTTTTTGTTGTCATAATGTTTTTACGCCCAGTTCTATTGGACTGCATGCAAAATGTTGCGGGACTGATGTTTAATGTCGTGTGGTTGCAGATGGTTCGTACTAGGACCACGCACGAGGTTGGTGGCTCTAGCCAACAGGGAGGTGATGACTCCCAGCCACCGGCCTACAACAGCACTCCGCAGCAGCAGCCACCACCGCCGCCCCCGCTTACTCTAGCGGATGTGATAGCGGCATTGGTGGGAGGTCGTGAGGAGCAAACCAACCTGCTCCGCACGATCGTGCAGAATACGTCCCAGGCGGGAGGATGTAAGGGCCTCAGTTTTTGACACCCATTTGCAGTGTTCATCACCACACCACACACCTCATTTGAGCAAGGATGGTGAACACCAATGAAGAGCAAGTAACAATTATCAACATGCTCATTAGAGAACAAACTCACACATTGCAAAAGTGGTATTTCCCACATGTGATATAGATGGGCTGGACATATGAAGACTCCTACACTTTGCTAAGGATGTCCATGCCAAGTTTCACCCAAATTCAAAACCTTTTTGAGGTCATTTTGGGTATAGATAGGAAGAGGGCAGTTTGAAACCATATTCAAATTCAAACTGTTTTTATTCCATGAATTTAAAAAGTGGAAGGCATATTCTTACTCAGCACATTTTTGTGAGCTCACACACCAATTTTCACTCCATTTGGAGTTGATCTTGACATGAGCTAAGTGGGAGAAATTCAAACTTTATTTGAATTTCAAACTGAACTTGTGCTGAAATTCATTCAAACCAAACCTCATTTGAACTTTGATCAATTCAAATGGCTCTTGGGTGAATAATTTGAATTGCCAAGGGTAGTATGGGGTTCACTGTTTACAACAGTGATTAGGAGTAAATTTCAGAGGTTAAAATGGGGGGTGGGACCCACATGTCAGCCTCTACCTCAACACAAACCGACTGAAACACAGTTCAGTCGGTTCCCGGGTGCAGTGTGCGCGCGCCACCGAGGGGGGGCAGCCGGCGCCAGCTCCTGCTGCGCGCCCCAAGCCGGAGACCAGCCGCCGGGCTATTTATTCCCTCCCCGGCGTGCTTCAGTCGCCATTCCCCGAGCTGCCGACGTGCACGACCTGTCCTTCCACTGCCATCGCCGCCGCTCGAGCTCACGCGTGATCAAGCCCGATCACTCGCGAGCACAGCCTCCTCCACAGCAAAACGGCACCAAGAGATCGTGAGCAACCTCCTAGACTCCGTGTTGGCCAGTGAGCAAGCTTCCTCGAGCTGTACGAGCCATTTCTCCGGCGAGCCGAACATCGCCGCCGATCGGGCTCCCGTGGACAGCACGGCACAGCCGTTGTCACGTCCTCTTCTCTACACAAGAAAGGTGCGTGATTGTATGTAGATGGAGTAGCCGAAAGCCGTTTGGCGATTGATCAACCCTCGGCCGAGAATTTCCAAATTTACTCTTGATCAGTTCATAAGGACCGAGCTCACCTTCGGGTGAAATTCGTGCTCTATGCACGAGGGTTGGACGAGCTCGTTACCTAGTAGCTTCTAGGCACGATAGCGCCCACGCTCGAACTGGAATTAGAGAAAACCATCGAGAATCGGCCATGATATGGCTGTTTTCCCCGCCGCCATGGCTGAACACCTCGGCTCACCGTCGAGAGCCTAGTTGCCGGCATTTCTAGCTTCCACCCAGCCCTGGTTCGGGTTTCCCATGCTCTACTGATGCTCTCCGACCGATTTCCGGTCGATTTTGTGCACGGGAGAGCGGGACCGACCTCACCGGAACCCTAGCAGGTGCTGTCATCGGTGCGCACGGGTTTCCGGTCATCGCCGGCGGCCGGCGACCCCACCATCGAGTCCAGGGGGTCAGTAAAGGGGCAGGCGGCAAGTTTCGGGCCGGGGGGTGGCCGGGAACTCAGTTCCGGCGAAGGTCGCCGGAGAACGCCGCTGCCGCGCAGTTGGCGCGAGGAGGGAGACGACGCACTGTGTGCGGGGCCCACAAGCCAGAGTTTAAACTTTTTCCCCGAATTTCAGTTTCAGTTCAAACTTCAAATCCTTATAACTTTGGCTAGAAAGCTCCAAATTGAGTGAACCAAATTTTGCTGGATTCAGCTCTCCGAGTACTTTCCAGCAAATCAAGTTTCACTTCATGAAAACCCTTAATTTTCCAGAATTAATTCCTCAAAGTTTAAACTGTTAGGAATTTTAACTGGAGAATCCTGTGGAGGAAAATCCTGAAATTTTGCTGGGATATTCACCAAAATATCCCTGAACTACCATAAAAATTTCAGATCCATTTGAGCTCATTTAATCCACCTAATGGTGTGATTAGTGAAACTGTTCCAGAGAAAATAGAAAATGTTCAGAAACATTTTCAGAATTTTCTCTGAAATTGTTTAGCTCATATCTTTAGTTAGAGACTTCCAAATTAAGTGAGACCAACTCCATTAGAACCCTCTGAAAATCTAGTTTTCATAAAGTTATAGCTTGTCTCATGAAAATTCCTAGAACACCCTAAGAGTTCCAATTAAGGTCAAGGACATAATTATTTGTGGAGGGCTCAAATGAGCTTTGCTGCAACTAAAACTTGACCAAGTCTCTGTTTTGGTTGTAACCAAGCCACAGTAAAAGTTTCACAGTCATTAGGTCTATCTAGCAAAGGGTATAGACTTCACAACTTCAAAGATAATACAAATGCATTTAAATTAATACATACATTGCTCTTATCATGTAGTCGCTAAGGTCGAGGAGGAACCCGAAGTCCTAGACTTCGTTACTCCGGAGGAACAGCTAGCCTACGACCAAGAGCAGCAAGGCAAGCTCCGGTTTGCATTAACCATTTTACAATTTTTTATTGTTTTGAGCACATACTTGTTTCCTTTATTCTGTGCATTAGAGTCTTGTTTGGAAACCCCACTGCATAGCCAAGAAAACCATGGGTTGGGGTTTAGGATTGCAAACCCCGTTAGCCACTGCATTGCTAGGATAGAGTAGGATTCGGTATAAGTCGAGTAGTTGGAACTACTCGCGAGAATAGGCTAGAGGCACATTGCTCGGGTAGAGATAGCACATGATACACATGGCAAGAAAATGAGACCGAGCGGAGAGTAAGGGCAGCAGGACTTTGGGGCCTGTGTGCTGTAGCTCCGCTTGTGTCGATTGAGGACCGAGCCGTGTGCGGGCCTGTTGAACAAGCTAGAACAGTACCGAAGACCTACCGGCTATATGGGAACCGGGAAACTGATGTAACTCGGGTAGCTGGGTATTGAGGCATTGCCCGTCGTTCAGAGGGTAGGTTGAGAGCTCGAGGTGTAAATCGGCTGGCGGCACGGAGATGCGCGTGCAGAGACCTCTTGCTCGGGACGATGGGACCGGTTCAATATTTGGCTAACGGGTGAAAGGTAGTCGCGTACGGCGTCCGTGATGGTTGTTGTAGGCAACATCGAGTACGGGCATACGTGACGGGTTGTTCGGGTAACCCTGCAGGTGTAAATCGATTATAATCGCCGTCCCTCGTGGTCAGTGAGTACCATTTGTTCACTGTACCGTGACGTAGAAAGAACAGGCTAGTTACATGTTAAAATGTTGCTGATTGAAAGTTGGACATTGATTGTTAATGATATGCTGTAGCTTAGAGCTAATTAAAGTTCTTTTCAACTTTGGGCAAAGTACATGAGAGAAATGCGTTTCTTGTTTGATTGCGGCTCTCTCATGTGCCTTAGCGTAAGGTTCTCCACAACCTGCTGCTAAAACTTGAAAGTAAGGTTCTACTAATTAGGTGACTCCTTGCAAATGATTTTTACCTCATGCAACCATTACCCTCATGTAGAAGTTCCATGTTTAGGTGAGACGGGTCAGACTTGCTGAGCCTTCGTGCTCACTGCTTGTGTTTGAAGCTTTTGCAGGGTTCTATGAGGAAGGGACTCCCGAAGAGGAGACGGAACCCCAGGAGGGGAACCCCGTCGAGTGGGAGTCGTGCACGCCGCAGAGTTAGTGTGCGTGTGTGCTAGCAAGGACACGTTCGAGGGCTGAACGTGCACTTGATGCTTAGTCTACGCCCGCGAGTGTAGACTGAACTTATTTTGATGTAAACATATTCATAAACTTGTTTATGTAATAAAACTTCTGCTTCCGCTTTGCACCTTTGACGTGTGTTATACGGTGCTGTGCAACGCAGCACCCCTCAGCGTGATCCTGGCTCGACAGGACCAATGGGGTCGTGTCAGCGTTGGTATCAGAGCTCGCTTGAGGTTTAGCACAGTACAAAGGTCTTCTTTTTCAAAAATTCAGTGAGGAACGAGTTCGTAGCCCGTATAAGGATGTTATTAGTATATAGAAAGTGGCTTATTAACCTATTTGTTATGTCGGAAAATCGTGCATCTCGGGACGTTCATGTCTTGGGGGGTGCACGTAAGCGCTGTCCACCAGTGCGCACAAGCTGAAGGGTGGAGCCCCACGGGTGGCAGGTAACCCGATCCGCTTTAGTATCCTCTACGACTCTTCATGTCGTTTGGGGTATTCGAGCAACGTCTGTCCCTGGCGTGCGTGGTGCAACATGGGAGACCCCGTCACGTGGTCTGAAACGTGAACACGTAACTCAAGGCGTGTTTGGCTTGAGAACATCCGGGCGAGTGATGACGGCCGGGTGTACGAACTGTATGAATTCCGGGCTCGGTGTGCAGCCGAGTCTGATGATTGTGTGAGTTTCTGCAGGTAGCCTGACCACGAAATGGTAGACGGGTAGCATCCGTGTGCGAGTGACGAGTAGTGCCACTGAAATAACGAAGCCGGCTAAGTCCGGTATAGGTTTTTCCTTGTGAGGACGTAGTACCGACAAAATCTGGTGACGCATCGACGTCACACCCAACTAAATAAACAACTTCATTGTAAAAACTGGAAGGTTTTAATCCAAAGTAGTAAAACTTGATGTAACTCCTTCCCTTGAACAGGATATTCAAAGTTAACAAGCTTTCAACTTATAGGATGTTAAGGACAGAGCACTCTGTTTTCAGCTGAATCAAGGCTGAAGTTAATCAGAGGTTAGAGGTTGAGTTCTTTCGAGGTTGGGGTCGTATGATACATTTCTGGAAAGTGTTGAAAGAGCTTTACAACTTTTCTGTTGAGTTCCAGAGGTGTTTCATCCCTTAACCACTCGAAAAATGCAGTAGAGTTGAAACTGTCCAGAAAACAGGACAGAGTAAAGACTCTCTGTAGACTCTCTGTAAAATTAAGCATAACTTCCTGCTTAAAAATCCAAAAATAGGAAATGAGGTAGTTATGGAAATCTTATGAGATGGGTTACAACTTTGTAACAGAAAGTTTTGTCAGATTAGGAACAGAATTAACTGGGATTCTTGGATCAAATCAGTACCTAAGGCAGGGAGGTGCTGTCCAATTGTTTCCAGAAATTCTGTTAACTTTGACATCTCATAACTTTTGAACCAAGACAGATCATAGGCAAACCAAATACTTTCTGGAAAGCTATTGAAGTTAACTTTAACTTTGATGTTGAGCTCCAGGACTGGTTTTGCTTTTAACCTGGCCTAAATCAGATTGATATGGAAACTGGTCAGGGCTGTCATGGTAACAGCGGATCAGCAGTCAAATTTGTTTAAAAATTTGAACTATGTTTCCAAGTGTTATGGGTTCAATGACATATCTTATGTTATAACTCAATGGTTTACTGTTTAAATAAATATTTGACATTTCTCAAATATATTTTTACAGATGGCAGCAGATAAATGGTTGGAGAACGGGTGGGTAGTTTCCCACTGCTCTGACCGTAGCGGCTACCCGGAAGCATTGTGGCAAATGCTCCAATATTTCGGGTATAACCAGATGCCGCAATACTTCGCCAAGGAAGAAGGCGAAGAGGGGAACAAGACGTGGACAATCCATGTCGAGGTTCCCGCAGGACCTACGCCACCCGGTTGGGTGCCATTCACCGTCACGGTGAGAGGAAGACAACCGGAAGGGATGTGGCAAGTGGCAGCCCGTGACACTATGTCACGTTTCTGCCAACTACACGTGCAGGCTATGGAGGGAACTCCATACGCACTCGTTCCGGTGGAGGGACGAGCTCAGCATGTGTGGGAAGAAAGGTACCTGGAGGCAACAGACCCGACTTGCCCAAGGTACAACCCCGCGGAGGCAAACCTCAGCCTCCAAATGAGGGTGGGAAACGCTGTGATGGACAGCCAAGCTGTTCATACAGAGCATCTCGCCACCAAGCTCAAGGAGAGCACAAGCCGTGGAGATCATTTCGAGGGTGCTCACAGCGCACTCCGCAATGTGCTCCTTCCGATGATCAAGCGACTGAATGAACAACACAATCAGTTGCGTCGTCTGAAGAAGGCAAAGAAGAAGAGCCGTGTTGACATCGCGGCATTGCAAGAGCTGGTGCAGACCCTAACCCAGCAGAATGAGGACCTTGCTCAAGAGCGGGACGACGCTATTGAGGAAGGACAAGGCTGGGAAGAGGACTACAACCAGGCTATGGACGAGGTGGATGCATTGCAGGACCTCGTGCCCCCGGTATTAGGCGTACCGGTAGTCTTGGGTCTTCCAGCCATGGGAGAACCCGGAATGGGAGAAGAGGTGGTAGACCCCGAGCCACCAGCCGAGGTACCGGAGGAGGACGACCCACAGGAGGTCGAGTTCTACTCCGAGTAGGGGGTTACGGTTGCCAAGTAGGGCAGCTAGGATAGCGTAACCCAACTTTTGTAATCGGTGACATGTCGTGTAGACAGTAGCGTATGTATAGGTAGTGACGACATGAGCACGACTTCTCGGAGATCCGAGAATAATGTATCTTGTATAAAGTTTATGCTTTATCAATATATGTGAATGTTGTGCAAGTTAATCATGCGTCGCTTCAATACCTACTGCTGTTTATGGAATTTTGAGTAAGACATGTGCTAATTGCTGCTGTGTTGAATTTCAGAATGACGCGTACTCGTGCCAACCCTGATGTTGGAGGTACTAGCCAAGGGGGAGAGACCTCCCAACCACCTCCCGAGGACTCCTCGGGACAACAACAGCAACAACAGCAACAGCAACAGCAAACACCGCCACCGCCACTGCCGACGGTTACATTGGCCGACATTGTCGCGGCAATGGCGGGTTCACATCAGCAGCACACAGAGCTGCTGCAAACGTTAATTGCGAATACGTCTCGCCCAGAGAGACGTCAAGATCGTGAGGAGCGCCAACAGAGCTCCTACTCCGACTTCCTGGCGACTCATCCCCCTGTATTCTCAAGGGCGGATGAACCACTTGACGCGGACAACTGGCTCCGCGCCATAGAGATGAAGTTCGGGCTGCTCCAAATCAGCGAGCAGCGCAAGACTCAGTTCACGGTCCAGCAGCTCCAAGGATCCGCGAGCGCGTGGTGGGCCAACTTTTGTGCTTCACAACCCACCGACCGAGTGATGACCTGGGCGGAGTTCCGGACGGCCTTCAGGGCCTATCATATACCGCCCGGTTTGATGAAGAGGAAGACGCAGGAGTTCCTACACCTGCAACAAGGGAGCCGGAACGCGCTGGAATATTCCAGGGCGTTCAACGATCTCGCACTCTACGCGTCGTATCACGCGGATACAGACGAGAAGCGACGGGACCACTTTTACCAGGGGCTTAACCCGCTCCTGAAGGACAAGTTGGCGATGTTCAATCGCGGCAGCCTCAACGACATCATTGATGCTGCGATTGTTCAGGAGGACTCTGGCAAGGAGTTGGCGGCGGCAGAGCGAAAGCGAAGCGCGCCGCAGAGCAGCGGAGAAGGAGGCGGTCCTTCTCAGAAGTTTCGGATGGTGAATCGCCCACCATCAGGCCCACGCTGGCAGCCACCACAGCGGTCGATGCCGTTCCGCAGTCGGCCGTACTCTTCACCGGCATTCTGGCCGGCACTGCCAGTACCACCGCAACAACAACAGCAGCAGCGGGCGATGCCGCGTGCGTTTGCACCTCAGCAACGCATGCCGGGCTTTCGTCCATCGAGTACTCCACCAGCAGCGGCCACATGTTACAAGTGTGGTCGTCCAGGACACTTCGCGAGCAGTTGCCCGGAGAGGCAAGGCGGCGGAGTGGCACCACAGTTTCCGGGGAGGAATCAACCCCGGAACCCTACTAATGCGCGGCGGGCAAACCCTAGGCCCGGCACTGTCCACCAGCTTGCCATTGAGGACGTGCCGGAGGGCGAGCCAATCCTTGCGGGTATGTTCCAACTCCACCAGCATCCCGCTATAGTACTGTTTGATTCAGGCGCCACGCATAATTTTATTAGCCAAGCTTTCATTGCTAAACACAGTTTGCCAATACTACCCACCGATAGTCCATATTTAATTTGCTCACCGGGTGGGAAGATTTCAGCAAGCGTAATGGTCTCCAAAGCACCATTATGCTTAGCGGGTAGAGTGTACCCCACGTCTCTCATTATCTTAGAGGGACAGAAGGTCGATGTCATCCTAGGGATGTCGTGGTTAACCCGCCACGGCGCTGTTTTAGACACCGTCCTCTGAGTCGTGCACTTAAACTCAGAAGTGCACGGTTCTCACTCATTATTTCTGGACAGTCCAGAAATAAAACTTCCAAGTGTCTATCAAGCCACAACCATCAGATTGGAAGACATTCCAGTGGTCCGAGAGTTCCCTGATGTATTCCCGGACGATTTGCCGGGGATGCCACCCGATAGAGAGGTGGAGTTCAAGATTGAACTCGCACCAGGAACCATGCCAATATCCCGAAGGCCGTACAAGATGGCGCCCAAGGAGTTGGCTGAACTGAAGACTCAGCTCACGGACCTTCTGGAGAAGGGTTTTATTAGGCCGAGCTCCTCGCCATGGGGCTGTTCGGCATTATTTGTCAAGAAAAAGGATGAAACGTTGCGGCTTTGCGTGGACTACCGTCCATTAAATGCCGTAACCATCAAAAACAAGTACCCGTTGCCACGGATCGACATGTTGTTTGATCAGTTGGTCGAAGCGAAGATCTTTTCCAAGATGGATTTAAGATCCGGGTACCATCAGATTAAGATAAGGGCGGAGGACATTCCAAAGACAGCTTTCTCGACAAGGTATGGACTTTATGAGTACCTGGTCATGTCCTTCGGCCTCACCAATGCTCCAGCTCACTTCATGTATTTAATGAACTCGGTGTTCATGCCGGAGCTGGACAAGTTTGTCGTGGTCTTCATCGACGACATCCTGGTATACTCCAAGTCGGAGGAAGATCACAAGAAACATCTGCGTATAGTCTTGCAACGGCTGCGGGACCACAAGTTATACGCAAAATTCAGCAAATGCGAGTTTTGGATATCGCAAGTGCCTTTCCTCGGGCATATCATCTCAGCGAAGGGTATCGCTGTGGACCCGAGCAAGATCACGCAAGTGCTGAATTGGAAATCCCCGAGAACTATTCATGAGGTACGGAGTTTCCTCGGACTCGCGGGATATTATCGGAGGTTCATTCCGAACTTCTCAAAGATTGCCAAGACAATGACAGAGCTGCTGAAGAAGGCTACCAAATATGTTTGGAGTCCAGCATGTGAAGCAGCGTTCAAGGCTTTAGTCAAGCACCTGACATCAGCACCGGTTTTGGCGCAGCCAGACACAACAAAACCGTTTGATGTGTACTGCGATGCATCCTGCATTGGGCTTGGGTGTGTGCTGATGCAAGACCGAAGAGTGGTCGCGTATGGATCACGGCAGCTTAGAAACCATGAGCAAAATTATCCAACTCACGACTTGGAGCTCGCTGCCGTGGTACTTGCACTAAAAATGTGGAGGCACTACCTACTCGGTAACCTCGTACATTTATATACCGACCACAAAAGCCTCAAGTACATATTCACTCAGAAGGAGCTGAACATGAGGCAACGAAGATGGTTAGAACTGATAAAGGATTACGAGATAGAGATCCATTATCATCCGGGCAAGGCAAACGTGGTGGCAGATGCGCTGAGCCGCAAGTCACACGTCAATAATCTGACCATCACACCGTTGGAAGAGAGCGAACCACCACTACATGTGATTCCACACGGAGCTCTCTACAACCTAGCTTTGATCCCCACCATCCGTGAAGAGATACCGGCAGCCCAGAAGAATGACAAGGGCATGTCACATTTGCGGAGACGTGTAGACAGTGGGGATTTGAAATGTTTCCGGAAGGACGGAGACGGCGTCCTATGGTTCAAGGACCGGATCGTCGTACCCCGAAACCCGGAGTTACGGAAGAAAATATTTGATGAGGCTAACTTATCAAAATTTTCTATTCACCCCGGCAGCAACAAAATGTATCAAGAACTCAGAAGAAGGTTTTGGTGGACACGGATGAAGCGAGAGACTGCAAAATACGTGTCCGAGTGTGATACATGTCGAAGGGTGAAGGCAGACCACATGTGGAAACCGGGACTGCTGCAACCACTGGGCATTCCTGCCTGGAAGTGGGAGGACGTGAGCATGGATTTCGTCGTCGGTTTACCCACCACCTTACAGAAACATGATTCGGTGTGGGTGATCGTCGATCGGCTCACCAAAGTTGCCCATTTCATCCCGGTCAACACCAACTACAACGCCAAGAAGTACGCTGAACTGTACATCTCACGGATTCTATGCTTATACGGCGTACCCCATACCATCATATCGGACCGGGGCACTTTATTTGTGTCCCGTTTTTGGGAGCAGCTACACGCTGCCTTGGGGACGAAGCTGATCCGTCGTTCAGCCTACCACCCGCAGACGGATGGACAAACCGAGCGGGTAAATCAGATTCTAGAAGACATGCTACGAGCTTGCGCTATCGACCACGGCAAGAATTGGGATGATCACTTGCCGTTAGCCGAGTTCTCGTACAACAATGGGTACCAAGCCAGCCTCAAGATGGCGCCCTACGAGGCGCTATACGGAAGAAAATGCCGCACACCATTGAACTGGTGTGAGTCTGGCAAAAGGGTTACCTTCGGGATTGACCTTGTCAACAACGCGGAAGAAAAGGTTCCACTAATTCAAGTGAACCTAAAAGCCGCTCAATCCCATCAGAAACAGTATGCGGACCGGAGAAGGCGCCCATTACAATTCGAAGTTGGAGATCACGTATATCTACGGGTGTCTCCAATGAAGGGCGTAAACAGATTCGGGGTGAGAGGAAAGTTGGCACCCCGATTCATCGGTCCATTCCAGATTACCGAAAGATGTGGATCGGTGGCATACCGGCTGAAATTACCAGAAGCACTTTCCGGTGTGCACGACGTCTTTCACATTTCCCAGCTGAGGAAGTGTCTCAAGCTATCAACTACCGTTCAGCTGGAAGACATTGAGGAACTGCAACCGGATCTCACCTATCGGGAGGAGCCGGTGCAGATTATTGATGAAAAGGCCCAAACCACACGCAACCGTACGTTGTGGTTCTACAAGGTTCTATGGAGTAATCACTCCATGGACGAAGCGACATGGGAGAGCGAAGAATTCCTTCGCACTAACTACCCCGACTTTTTCACGTCGCATATCCGGTAATTTTCCACCGTCCTCTCTCTCATTTTCACCTTATAATCTCGGGACGAGATTCTTTTAAGGGGGGAGGAATGTAAGGGCCTCAGTTTTTGACACCCATTTGCAGTGTTTATCACCACACCACACACCTCATTTGAGCAAGGATGGTGAACACCAATGAAGAGCAAGTAACAATTATCAACATGCTCATTAGAGAACAAACTCACACATTGCAAAAGTGGTATTTCCCACATGTGATATAGATGGGCTGGACATATGAAGACTCCTACACTTTGCTAAGGATGTCCATGCCAAGTTTCACCCAAATTCAAAACCTTTTTGAGGTCATTTTGGGTATAGATAGGAAGAGGGCAGTTTGAAACCATATTCAAATTCAAACTGTTTTTATTCCATGAATTTAAAAAGTGGAAGGCATATTCTTACTCAGCACATTTGTGAGCTCACACACCAATTTTCACTCCATTTGGAGTTGATCTTGACATGAGCTAAGTGGGAGAAATTCAAACTTTATTTGAATTTCAAACTGAACTTGTGCTGAAATTCATTCAAACCAAACCTCATTTGAACTTTGATCAATTCAAATGGCTCTTGGGTGAATAATTTGAATTGCCAAGGGTAGTATGGGGTTCACTGTTTACAACAGTGATTAGGAGTAAATTTCAGAGGTTAAAATGGGGGGGTGGGACCCACATGTCAGCCTCTACCTCAACACAAACCGACTGAAACACAGTTCAGTCGGTTCCCGGGTGCAGTGTGCGCGCGCCACCGAGGGGGGGCAGCCGGCGCCAGCTCCTGCTGCGCGCCCCAAGCCGGAGACCAGCCGCCGGGCTATTTATTCCCTCCCCGGCGTGCTTCAGTCGCCATTCCCCGAGCTGCCGACGTGCACGACCTGTCCTTCCACTGCCATCGCCGCCGCTCGAGCTCACGCGTGATCAAGCCCGATCACTCGCGAGCACAGCCTCCTCCACAGCAAAACGGCACCAAGAGATCGTGAGCAACCTCCTAGACTCCGTGTTGGCCAGTGAGCAAGCTTCCTCGAGCTGTACGAGCCATTTCTCCGGCGAGCCGAACATCGCCGCCGATCGGGCTCCCGTGGACAGCACGGCACAGCCGTTGTCACGTCCTCTTCTCTACACAAGAAAGGTGTGTGATTGTATGTAGATGGAGTAGCCGAAAGCCGTTTGGCGATTGATCAACCCTCGGCCGAGAATTTCCAAATTTACTCTTGATCAGTTCATAAGGACCGAGCTCACCTTCGGGTGAAATTCGTGCTCTATGCACGAGGGTTGGACGAGCTCGTTACCTAGTAGCTTCTAGGCACGATAGCGCCCACGCTCGAACTGGAATTAGAGAAAACCATCGAGAATCGGCCATGATATGGCTGTTTTCCCCGCCGCCATGGCTGAACACCTCGGCTCACCGTCGAGAGCCTAGTTGCCGGCATTTCTAGCTTCCACCCAGCCCTGGTTCGGGTTTCCCATGCTCTACTGATGCTCTCCGACCGATTTCCGGTCGATTTTGTGCACGGGAGAGCGGGACCGACCTCACCGGAACCCTAGCAGGTGCTGTCATCGGTGCGCACGGGTTTCCGGTCATCGCCGGCGGCCGGCGACCCCACCATCGAGTCCAGGGGGTCAGTAAAGGGGCAGGCGGCAAGTTTCGGGCCGGGGGTGGCCGGGAACTCAGTTCCGGCGAAGGTCGCCGGAGAACGCCGCTGCCGCGCAGTTGGCGCGAGGAGGGAGACGACGCACTGTGTGCGGGGCCCACAAGCCAGAGTTTAAACTTTTTCCCCGAATTTCAGTTTCAGTTCAAACTTCAAATCCTTATAACTTTGGCTAGAAAGCTCCAAATTGAGTGAACCAAATTTTTCTGGATTCAGCTCTCCGAGTACTTTCCAGCAAATCAAGTTTCACTTCATGAAAACCCTTAATTTTCCAGAATTAATTCCTCAAAGTTTAAACTGTTAGGAATTTTAACTGGAGAATCCTGTGGAGGAAAATCCTGAAATTTTGCTGGGATATTCACCAAAATATCCCTGAACTACCATAAAAATTTCAGATCCATTTGAGCTCATTTAATCCACCTAATGGTGTGATTAGTGAAACTGTTCCAGAGAAAATAGAAAATGTTCAGAAACATTTTCAGAATTTTCTCTGAAATTGTTTAGCTCATATCTTTAGTTAGAGACTTCCAAATTAAGTGAGACCAACTCCATTAGAACCCTCTGAAAATCTAGTTTTCATAAAGTTATAGCTTGTCTAATGAAAATTCCTAGAACACCCTAAGAGTTCCAATTAAGGTCAAGGACATAATTATTTGTGGAGGGCTCAAATGAGCTTTGCTGCAACTAAAACTTGACCAAGTCTCTGTTTTGGTTGTAACCAAGCCACAGTAAAAGTTTCACAGTCATTAGGTCTATCTAGCAAAGGGTATAGACTTCACAACTTCAAAGATAATACAAATGCATTTAAATTAATACATACATTGCTCTTATCATGTAGTCGCTAAGGTCGAGGAGGAACCCGAAGTCCTAGACTTCGTTACTCCGGAGGAACAGCTAGCCTACGACCAAGAGCAGCAAGGCAAGCTCCGGTTTGCATTAACCATTTTACAAATTTTTATTGTTTTGAGCACATACTTGTTTCCTTTATTCTGTGCATTAGAGTCTTGTTTGGAAACCCCACTGCATAGCCAAGAAAACCATGGGTTGGGGTTTAGGATTGCAAACCCCGTTAGCCACTGCATTGCTAGGATAGAGTAGGATTCGGTATAAGTCGAGTAGTTGGAACTACTCGCGAGAATAGGCTAGAGGCACATTGCTCGGGTAGAGATAGCACATGATACACATGGCAAGAAAATGAGACCGAGCGGAGAGTAAGGGCAGCAGGACTTTGGGGCCTGTGTGCTGTAGCTCCGCTTGTGTCGACTGAGGACCGAGCCGTGTGCGGGCCTGTTGAACAAGCTAGAACAGTACCGAAGACCTACCGGCTATATGGGAACCGGGAAACTGATGTAACTCGGGTAGCTGGGTATTGAGGCATTGCCCGTCGTTCAGAGGGTAGGTTGAGAGCTCGAGGTGTAAATCGGCTGGCGGCACGGAGATGCGCGTGCAGAGACCTCTTGCTCGGGACGATGGGACCGGTTCAATATTTGGCTAACGGGTGAAAGGTAGTCGCGTACGGCGTCCGTGATGGTTGTTGTAGGCAACATCGAGTACGGGCGTACGTGACGGGTTGTTCGGGTAACCCTGCAGGTGTAAATCGATTATAATCGCCGTCCCTCGCGGTCAGTGAGTACCACTTGTTCACTGTACCGTGACGTAGAAAGAACAGGCTAGTTACATGTTAAAATGTTGCTGATTGAAAGCTGGACATTGATTGTTAATGATATGCTGTAGCTTAGAGCTAATTAAAGTTCTTTTCAACTTTGGGCAAAGTACATGAGAGAAATGCGTTTCTTGTTTGATTGCGGCTCTCTCATGTGCCTTAGCGTAAGGTTCTCCACAACCTGCTGCTAAAACTTGAAAGTAAGGTCCTACTAATTAGGCGAGTCCTTGCAAATGATTTTTACCTCATGCAACCATTACCCTCATGTAGAAGTTCCATGTTTAGGTGAGACGGGTCAGACTTGCTGAGCCTTCGTGCTCACAGCTTGTGTTTGAAGCTTTTGCAGGGTTCTATGAGGAAGGGACTCCCGAAGAGGAGACGGAACCCCAGGAGGGGAACCCCGTCGAGTGGGAGTCGTGCACGCCGCAGAGTTAGTGTGCGTGTGTGCTAGCAAGGACACGTTCGAGGGCTGAACGTGCACTTGATGCTTAGTCTACGCCCGTGAGTGTAGACTGAACTTATTTTGATGTAAACATGTTCATAAACTTGTTTATGTAATAAAACTTCCGCTTCCGCTTTGCACCTTTGACGTGTGTTATACGGTGCTGTGCAACGCAGCACCCCTCAGCGTGATCCTGGCTCGACAGGACCAATGGGGTCGTGTCAGAGGACGTCAAGAGCGAGGGCCTCGTGAGCCCCGCGAAGTGTCGTACTCGGATTTCATGAGTACGCACCCTCCAGTGTTCACCGAAGCTGAAGAACCACTGGAGGCTGACAACTGGCTGCGGACTATCGAGTCCAAGTTTGGGCTGCTCCAGTGTACGGAGCGACAGAAGACCCTGTTCGCAGCACAGCAGCTCCACGGTGCCGCTGGCGCGTGGTGGGCGAACTATGTCGCCTCACGTCCGGCTGGCCATGCCGTGGAATGGCAAGAGTTCCGGGAGGCGTTCCGCGCCTACCACATTCCTCCCGGAATAATGAAGAGGAAGTTCCAAGAATTCTTGGAGCTGAAGCAGGGCGGGAGGAGTGCCTACGACTACTCCCGTGCCTTCAACCATCTGGCGCAGTATGCGTCAGACTACATCTCCACGGAGGAGAAGAAGAGGGAGCACTTCTATCGGGGGTTGCACCCCGAAATGAAGACCCATCTCGTACAGTGGAACCGTGGCACATTCAACGACTTAGTCAATGCCGCGATCATGCAAGAGGATGCTCAGCGGGAGTTGGCAGCTGAGCAGCGGAAGCGAAGCGCTCCACCCAGCGGTGGGAGTGGCGCTCCCCAGAAGTACCGTATGGTGTATCGGACACCATCCGGGCAGCAGTGGCAACCACCGGCGCGACCGCAACGGTTCGGGGGACGTCCCTTTTCGGGCACCTCCGTTCCGTCTGCCGATGCCACCACCAAGACAGCAACAGCAACAGCAGCAGCAGACGGTACCCCAGGCGTTTCCACCGCCACAACGCGCCCCGGGCTTCCGTCCACCGATCAGCGGGGGACCGCCCCGTTTTACCTGCTTCGCGTGTGGCCAGGCGGGCCACTTCACGAAGGACTGTCCCCAGGGGCAGCAGAGCAGCGGGCAAGCCCAGCTCCAGGGCGGTGCTCGAGGCCGACCTCCGGTGAAGAAGGTTGGTCAGCGGACTGGAGGCGTCCGCAACCTCGACAATGAGGACGCCCCGGAGGGAGACAACGTGCTGGCGGGTACGTTCACTCTCAACCAGCAAGCCATCATCATACTTTTTGATTCTGGTGCAACCCATAACTTCATAAGTGCATCATATGTGGTTAAGCATCAGCTGGAAACCTTTCCAACCGAGTGTTCTTATATGATCTGCTCACCGGGAGGAAAGATTTCAGCAACGATGATGGTTCCAAAAGCACCACTGTGCTTAGGTGGGAAGATATATCCCACCACTATGATTATCCTAGGGGGGCAGAAGATTGATGCAATCTTGGGAATGTCATGGCTAAGCTACCATGGCGCTGTCCTGGAAACGCTATCACGGACGGTTCACCTCAACTCCCCATTACACCGTCCGCAATCCCTCCTATTATATAATCCAGTCAGAGAGGTTTCAGCGATCAATAGTGGTGAGGCTCTCAAGTTAGAAGACATCCCCGTAGTCCGGGAGTATCCTGATGTGTTCCCGGATGATCTTCCGGGCATGCCACCTGAGCGGGATGTCGAGTTCAAGATTGAACTTGCACCCGGGACTATGCCCATCTCAAGGAGACCATACAAGATGGCTCCAAATGAGCTGGCTGAACTGAAAGAACAGCTCAATGACCTGTTGAGCAAGGGTTTCATTAGGCCGAGTTCCTCGCCTTGGGGATGCTCGGCGCTATTCGTGAAGAAGGATGAAACCCTGAGGCTGTGTGTGGATTACCGACCGCTCAACGCCATCACCATCAAGAGTAAGTACCCACTGCCCCGCATCGACATATTGTTTGATCAACTTGTGGGTGCAAGTGTGTTCTCCAAGATGGACCTTCGCTCTGGATATCACCAGATAAAGATCCGGGCGGAGGATATCCCGAAGACGGCCTTCTCAACGAGATATGGATTATATGAATATCTCGTCATGTCCTTTGGTCACACAAACGCTCCAGCTCATTTCATGTATCTCATGAATTCGGTGTTCATGCCGGAGCTGGACAAGTTCGTGGAAGTGTTCATCGACGATATCTTGGTTTACTCCAAGACAGAAGCCGAACATGCCGAACACTTGCGGATCGTTCTTCAACGATTGCGAGACCACAAGCTCTACGCCAAGTTCAGCAAATGCGAGTTTTGGATCAGCCAAGTGCCATTCTTGGGACATATCATCTCAGCGGAAGGCATTGCAGTTGACCCAAGCAAGATAGAGCAAGTGCTGAAATGGAAAGCTCCCACTTCAGTCCATGAAGTCAGAAGCTTCCTCGGGTTAGCGGGATACTACCGGAGATTCATTCCAAGCTTCTCCAAGCTCGCTAAGCCGATGACAGAGTTGCTGAAGAAAGGGAAGAAATATGTTTGAAACACGGTGTGTGAAGGAGCGTTCCGAACATTGGTGAAGCATCTCACAACAGCCCCGGTGTTAGCTCAGCCGGATACAACAAAGCCCTTCGACGTGTATTGTGATGCGTCCGGTATTGGGCTCGGCTGCGTGTTGATGCAGGAAGGACGTGTGGTCGCTTATGGCTCACGCCAACTTCGGAACCATGAGCAGCATTATTCCACTCATGACCTTGAGCTTGCTGCAGTGGTTTTGGCGCTTAAAATGTGGAGGCACTATCTCCTGGGGAATTTGGTGCATCTCTACACTGACCACAAGAGCTTGAAATACATTTTCACCCAGAAGGAGCTGAACATGAGGCAACGGAGGTGGTTAGAATTAATCAAGGACTATGAAATTGAGATTCACTACCACCCCGGCAAGGCGAATGTGGTTGCCGACGCGTTGAGTCAGAAATCACATGTCCATCACCTCACCATTACACCGGTGGAGAAGGAAGAGCCAAGTTTATACTTGGTTCCTTATGGATCGCTGTACAACCTTGCTCTCATCCCTACTATTAGGGAGGACATCATTGCAGCTCAGAAGACGGATAAAGGCATGGCACATCTCCGGAGACAGATTGACAATGGGGAGATCAAGTGTTTCTGGAAAGATGAGGAGGGGACGCTATGGTTTAACGACCGCATAGTCGTGCCCCGAGATATGGAGTTGAGGAAAAAGATCCTCGATGAAGCTCACTTGTCTAAATACTCCATTCATCCGGGCAGCAAAAAAATGTACCAAGATTTGAAAAAGAAATTTTGGTGGACACGGATGAAGCGGGAGGTAGCTAAGTACGTATCCGAGTGTGATACGTGTAGACGAGTGAAGGATGATCATATGAGGAAATCAGGGCTGCTGCAACCCCTGAAGATTTCAGCATGGAAATGGGAGGATGTGAGCATGGATTTCATTGTGGGATTACCCCTAACATCCAACAAACATGATTCCATTTGGGTGATGGTTGAACGACTGACCAAGTCAGCTCACTTCATCCCCGTACATACACATTTTCATGCCAACCGATATGCGGAGTTATACATTGCCAGGATTCTATGCCTGCATGGTGTACCCAAGAATAGTCTCAGACCGAGGTGCATTGTTTGTATCTCGCTTTTGGGAGCAGTTGCACGCTGCTTTGGGTACCAAACTGATTAGAAGCTCCGCCTACCACCCTCAGACACATGGCCAGACAGAGAGGGTGAATCAAGTTCTGGAGGACATGTTGAGAGCATGTGCCATCCACCATGGTAGGAACTGGGATAATCACCTACCATTGGCGGAATTCTCGTACAACAACGGCTATCAGGCGAGTATCAAGATGGCACCCTACGAAGCTCTCTACGGTCGCAAGTGTCGAACCCCATTAAATTGGTGCGAGTCCGGTGAAAGAGTCACATTCGGGGTTGATGTGATGAACGATGCCGAAGAGCGCGTTCGGACAATTCAAGCCAATTTAAGAGCCGCTCAATCCCGACAGAAGAGCTACACTGATAAGAGGCGTAGGCCGTTGCACTTTGACGTTGGAGAACACGTGTACCTACGCGTGTCTCCGATGAAGGGCGTGCACCGGTTCGGTGTGAAGGGAAAGCTCGCTCCCCGTTTCATTGGACCCTATGCTATCACCGAGAAGTGTGGACCAGCAGCGTATAGATTGGAGCTACCGGCATCTCTTGCTGGTGTCCATGATGTTTTCCATGTTTCGCAACTGCGAAAATGTTTGAAGCATACAGCTGCTGTTCCTACCAAAGACATCGGCGAGTTGAAACCGGATTTAACATATGATGAGTATCCGGTGGAAATCCTTGATGAGAAAGCCCGAACCACGCGTAGCAGAACGTTGTGGTTCTACAAGATCCTCTGGAGTAACCACACTGTGGAAGAAGCGACGTGGGAGAGCGAGGAATTCCTTCGTTCAAATTACCCGGAGTTCATGGCTTCTCAACACGAGTAAGTCCCTACTACATCGCTATCTCTTCTTTTGTAATCTCGGGACAAGATTCTTTTAAGGGGGGAGGAATGTAAGGGCCTCAGTTTTGGCACACATTTGAAGTGTTCATCACCACACCACACCAATTTTCACTCCATTCGGAGTTGATCTTGACATGAGCTAAGTGGGACGAATTCAAACTTTATTTGAATTCAAAACTGAACTTGTGCTGAAATTCACTCAAACCGAACCCAATTTGAATTCTATTCGATTCAAATGGCTCAGGGGTGAATAATTTGATTCACCAGGGGTATTATGGGGCTCACTGTTTACAACAGTGATTAGGAGTAAATTTCAGAGGTTAAAACCCCAGGTGGGACCCACATTTCATAGAGGGGAGAAGGAGAAACTTGCACCCAAAGTCAGAGTCTCGGTGGGAAATTCCACCGAGCAGCTGTCGGCTGTGCCACCGAGCAGCTACCGGCGCCACCAGCTGCTTCCCTCTCCGCGCGCTGGCACCCAGGGCGGCTGGCTCGTGCCCCCACGCGACCGGCACCGCCTCAGCCGAGCAGGAGTCGGCCGGCTTTATCTTCTCGCGGGCAAACCCGGGCAGCGGCATTGTTTCTCGCCGCAGCTCTCTGCTCAATCAGGAAAACCAGCAAAACCATCTCCTCCTTCGTCCCTGAGCTGCTAGACAGCCACCTGAGCTCGCACTCCACTTCTCCAACGCCAGAAACCTCGAGCTCCGACCTCCTTTGCCCAAAAACGATCGCCACCGCGGCGACCTAGCCTCAGCCGAGAGTCAGGCGCCCGTGGGCAGCGTTCCACAGGCGTTTTCACGGTCCAGCGAGAGAGGCAACAGGACCGCACGATCACCGTGCGGCTCTCCTCCAAAGTTTGGAAGCCAACCGTGAAGAATCCGTAGAGAATTTCTAGTTTTTGCTCCGGCGACCGTAACCCAAGCTTCCGGTACGGTTTCTTTAAATTCTCGCTCTATGATCTTTCGTAGGTCATCAAATCTTGCACATAGACGCTGGACTAGCCGGCGATCAAGTTCTTTTCTGCATCCGTAGCGTGAAACTGTCTAGGAGTGACGAATTTCGAGCTCGATCGAGGGCGGTCATGACGGGCACAATTGGTCACACGGTGCCGACCGACTTGCCGCCATCCCTGAACCCTTTTGACACCTTGTCGAGCTTCCTAGAGGTACACTGATGCTGTAGGGCCGTTTGTTCGAGGTGTTGGCGGGTTTAGAAACCACGGTCGACGGTGTCGAACCTCAACCGAGGTAGCGGCACGTCGCCGAGCTATTTCCGGTCACCCCCAGCTCGACCTGAGACCACCGGCGTGTTCCTCGACGTCGACAATCCCCTGGCGGCGGTTTTCAGACCATGGGAGGTCCGGCAGCGGCGAGCCGGCGAGCCCCGAGTCTGCTCCGGCGAGGTCGGCGGCGCGGGCGTGAGAGAACGGCGGGAGGAAGACGAAGCCGGCTGGCCCACGTGTCAGCGGCTGAAGAATTTAAACCGGGATCCTGTGTGGCCGGAGATCGGCTGTGCTGGCGCGCAAAATACCCTGTGAGCTCTGGTGTGCCGGACACCTCCGCGCTCGACACGTGTGGTATCTCCGGTGTGCCGGACACCTCCGCGCTCGACACGTGTCCCCACAGGCCCCGAGAGTTTAAACTTTTTCCCCGATTTTCAGGATTCTTCCAAACTTCAAATCCTCATAACTTTGGCTAGAAAGCTCCAAATCGAGTGAACCAAATTTGATTGGATTTAGCTCTCTGAGCACTTTCCAGCAATACCAAATTCAGCTCATGAAAGTGAATAGTTTTCCAGAATTAAATCCCTAAAGTTTAAAATGTTGGGAATTTTATCTGGAGAACTACTTTATGAAAAATTCTGAAATTTGGCTGAAAGGTTCATTGGAGAATCCCTGAATCCCAGTAAAATTTTCAGACTCATCCAAGTTCATTTAGTTACCCTAATTGGTTGATTAAGGGAACTGCCCAGAGAAAATAGAAAGATGTACGGAAACATTTTTCAGATTTTCTCCAATCTTAATTAGGACATAACTTTCTGTAGAATTCTTCAAATGACGTGAAACCAATTCCATCAGAACCATCCTAAATTCTAGTTTCCAGAAAGTAATGGTGGGAGCCATGAAAAACCCTGGAATCATCCAGAGGCTCAATTATTGACCGAATAGGCTTTTATTTGTACAAGGTTCAAATGAACTTGGTTTCAAATGAAACTTGGTCAATACTCTGGTTAGGACCCTACCAAGCCACAATAAAAATTTCAGAACCACAGGGGAGGGCTAGCTAGAGTTATTAGTAAATAAGTATTCAAGTTTACACTTTGCATTCAAATTAACATGTAGTATTATATTCAACGTGTAGCCATTGAAGAAGAGACTCCGGAAGTGCTGGACTTCCTTCTTCCGGACGAAGAACTAACTACTGACCAGCAGCAACAAGGCAAGCCTGTAAGGGCCTCAGTTTTTGACACCCATTTGCAGTGTTCATCACCACACCACACACCTCATTTGAGGAAGAATGATGAACACAAATGAAGAGCAAGTAACAATTATCAACATGCTCATTAGAGAACAAACTTACATATTGCAAAAGTGGTATTTCCCACATGTGATATAGATGGGCTGGACATATGAAAACTCCTACACTTTACTAAGGATGTCCATGCCAAGTTTCACCCAAATTCAAAACCTTTTTGAGGTCAGTTTGGGTATAGTTAGGAAGAGAGCAGTTTGAAACCATATTCAAATTCAAACTGTTTTTATCCAATGAATTTAAAAGTGGGGGGAATATTCTTACTCAGCACATTTTTGTGAGCTCACACACCAATTTTCACTCCATTTGGAGTTGATCTTGACATGAGCTAAGGGGGAGAAATTCAAACTTTATTTGAATTTCAAACTGAACTTGTGCTAAAATTCATTCAAACCGAACCTCATTTGAACTTTGATCAATTCAAATGGCTCATGGGTGAATAATTTGAATTGCCAAGGGTAGTATGGGGTTCACTGTTTACAACAGTGATTAGGAGTAAATTTCAGAGGTTAAAATGGGGGGTGGGACCCACATGTCAGCCTCTACTTCAACACAAACCGACTGAAACACAGCTCAGTCGGTTCCCGGGTGCAGTGTGCGCGCGCCACCGAGGGGGGCAGCCGGCGCCAGCTCCTGCTGCGCGCCCCAAGCCGGAGACCAGTCGCCGGGCTACTTATCCCCTCCCCGGCGTGCTCCGATCGCCCATTCCCCGAGCTGCCGACATACTCGGCCTGTTCTTCCACTGCAACCGCCGCCGCTCGAGCTCACGCTTGATCAAGCCGATCACTCGCGAGCACAGCCTCATCTACAGCAAAACGGCACCAAGAGGTCGTGAGCAACCTCCTAGACCCCGGGTTGTCCAGTGAGCAAGCATCCTCGAGCTGTACGAGCCATTTCTCCGGCGAGCCGAACATCGCCGCCGATCGGGCTCCCGTGGACAGCACGGCACAGCCGTTGTCACGTCCTCTTCTCTACACAAGAAAGGTGCGTGATTGTATGTAGATGGAGTAGCCGAAAGCCGTTTGGCGATTGATCAACCCTCGGCCGAGAATTTCCAAATTTACTCTTGATCAGTTCATAAGGACCGAGCTCACCTTCGGGTGAAATTCGTGCTCTATGCACGAGGGTTGGACGAGCTCGTTACCTAGTAGCTTCTACGCACGATAGCGCCCACGCTCGAACTGGAATTAGAGAAAACCATCGAGAATCGGCCATGATATGGCTGTATTCCCCGCCGCCATGGCTGAACACCTCGGCTCACCGTCGAGAGCCTAGTTGCCGGTATTTCTAGCTTCCACCCAGCCCTGGTTCGTGTTTTCCATGCTCTACTGATGCTCTCCGACCGATTTCCGGTCGATTTGGTGCACGGGAGAGCGGGACCGACCTCACCGGAACCCTAGCAGGTGCTGTCATCGGTGCGCACGGGTTTCCGGTCATCGCCGGCGGCCGGCGACCCCACCATCGAGTCCAGGGGGTCAGTAAAGGGGCAGGCGGCAAGTTTCGGGCCGGGGGGTGGCCGGGAACTCAGTTCCGGCGAGGGTCGCCGGATATCGCCGCCGCCGCGCAGTTGGCGCGAGGAGGGAGACGATGCACTGTGTGCGGGGCCCACAAGCCAGAGTTTAAACTTTTTCCCGAATTTCAGTTTCAGTTCAAACTTCAAATCCTTATAACTTTGGCTAGAAAGCTCCAAATTGAGTGAACCAAATTTTACTGGATTCAGCTCTCTGAGTACTTTCCAGAAAATCAAGTTTCACTTCATGAAATTCCTTATTTCTCCAGAATTAATTCCTTGAAATTTAAACTGTTAGGAATTTTAACTGGAGAATCCTTTGGAGGAAAATCCTGAAATTTTGCTGAGATGTTCACCAAAATATCCTTGAACTACCATAAAAATTTCAGATCCATTTGAGCTTATTTAATCCACCTAATGGTGTGATTAGTGAAACTGTTCCAGAGAAAATAGAAAATGTTCAGAAACATTTTCAGAATTTTCTCTAGAATTGTTTAGCTCATATCTTTAGTTAGAGACTTCCAAATTAAGTGAGACCAACTCCATTAGAACCCTCTGAAAATCTAGTTTTCATAAAGTCATAGTTTGTCTCATGAAAATTCCTAGAACACCCTAAGAGTTTCAATTAAGGTCAAGGACATAATTATTTGTGGAGGGCTCAAATTAGCTTTTCTGCAACTAAAACTTGACCAAGTCTCTGTTTAGGTTGTAACCAAGCCACAGTAAAAGTTTCACAGTCATTAGGTCTATCTAGCAAAGGTTATAGACTTCACAACTTCAAACTTAATACAAATGCATTAAATTAATACATGTATTGTTTATATCATGTAGTCGCTAAGGTCGAGGAGGAACCCGAAGTCCTAGACTTCATTACTCCGGAGGAACAGCTAGCCTACGACCAAGAGCAGCAAGGCAAGCCCCGATTTGCATTAACCTTCTTACAAATTTTTATTGTTTTGAGCACATCTTTGTTTCCTTTATTCTTTGCATTAGAGTCTTGTTTGGAAATCCAACTGCATAGCCAAGAAAACCATGGGTGGGGTTTAGGATTGAAAACCTCGTTAGCCACTGTGTTGCTAGGATAGAGTAGGATTCGGTACAAGTCGAGTAGTTGGAACTACTCGCGAGAATAGGCTAGAGGCACATTGCTCGGGTAGAGATAGCACATGATACACATGGCAAGAAAATGAGACCGAGCAGAGAGTAAGGGCAGCAGGACTTTGAGGCCTGTGTGCTGTAGCTCCGCTTGTGTCGATTGAGGACCGAGCCATGTGCGGGCCTGTTGAACAAGCTAGAACAGTACCGAAGACCTACCGGCTATATGGGAACCGGGAAACTGATGTAACTCGGGTAGCTGGGCATTGAGGCATTGCCCGTCGTTCAGAGGGTAGGTTGAGAGCTCGAGGTGTAAATCGGCTGGCGGCACGGAGATGCGCGTGCAGAGACCTCTTGCTCGGGACGATGGGACCGGTTCAATATTTGGCTAACGGGTGAAAGGTAGTCGCGTACGGTGTCCGTGATGGTTGTTGTAGGCAACATCGAGTACGGGCATACGTGACGGGTTGTTCGGGTAACCCTGCAGGTGTAAATCGATTATAATCGCCGTCCCTCGCGGTCAGTGAGTACCACTTGTTCACTGTACCGTGACGTAGAAAGAACAGGCTAGTTACATGTTAAAATGTTGCTGATTGAAAGCTGGACATTGATTGTTAATGATATGCTGTAGCTTAGATGCTAATTAAAGTTCTTTTCAACTTTGGGCAAAGTACATGAGAGAAATGTGTTTCTTGTTTGATTGCGGCTCTCTCATGTGCCTTAGCGTAAGGTTCTCCACAACCTGCTGCTAAAACTTGAAAGTAAGGTTCTACTAATTAGGCGAGTCCTTGCAAATGATTTTTTTCCTCATGCAACCCATTACCCTCATGTAAAAGTTCCATGTTAGGTGAGACGGGTCAGACTTGCTGAGCCTTCATGCTCACTGCTTGTGTTTGAAGCTTTTGCAGGGTTCTATGAGGAAGGGACTCCCGAAGAGGAGACGGAACCCCAGGAGGGGAACCCCGTCGAGTGGGAGTCGGGCACGCCGCAGAGTTAGTGTGCGTGTGTGCTAGCAAGGACACGTTCGAAGGCTGAACGTGTACGTGATGCTTAGTCTACGCCCGCGAGTGTAGACTGAACTTATTTTGATGTAAACATGTTCATAAACTTGTTTATGTAATAAAACTTCCGCTTCCGCTTTGCACCTTTGACGTGTGTTATACGGTGCTGTGCAACGCAGCACCCCTCAGCGTGATCCTGGCTCGACAGGACCAGTGGGGTCGTGTCAAAGCCCCGGTTTGCATTAACCCTTTTATAAGTCTTACTTTGTTTACATGTGTCATATGAAGTATGATTGTGCATTAGGTATAGGATGAATGAAACCCCACTTGCATAACCAAAGGTTCCTAAAAGAGTGAGGGTAGTGTCTAAGACCTCGAGTAGATAGGCTATGCTTAAAGATTCATAGGGCTTCGGTACAAGTCGAGTAGTTGGAATCTACTCGCGAGATAGGCTTGGGACGCACGGGTTCAGTTGAGTGATGTGAGATCACATTAGTAATGAAAATGAGACTGGGCAGGGGCTAGGGCGCAGCAAGAGGGAGTATTGTGTGCGCAGCCCTGTCCGTGTCGATTGAGGACCGAGCCGTGTGTGGCCCACGCTGATCAAGTTTGAACGTACCGAAGGCATATCGGATATATGGGCCCCGATAAACCGATGTAGCCTAAACCTCCGGGCGTCGAGGCATAACGCACAGATTTATAGGTGTAGGCTGAGGGCAGCAAGGTGGAAATCTGCCAACGGGCATAGAGAGATGCTCCGTGTGGGGAACCTCCTGCTCGTTTCGGTGCGACCGGTTCGACGTTTGGGCTGTTGGGTGAAAGGTTGTCCCGTACGACATCGAGTGAGCGTGCTGTGCAGCTCCACGGGTGGGCGTACGTGACGTGCTCTTTGGGTTTCCCTGCAGGTGTATATCGAATCGATTCGCCGTCCCTCACGGTGAAGAGTACCACTTGGTCACTGAGTCATGACGTAGATTAATGGATGAAACATGTTGATTCAATATTGCTGGTTGATATAATTGTATTGCTACATGTGTGCCACCAAATACTGCTTACTAAATTTCAGACTTCATGAACTGTTAACTTGTTGCTAAAAGATGAACTAAGGATGAACTTGTAGGCGTGTCCTTTTGCTGAAATGTTACTATCCTATGTCCATTGTACCCCTCATGTAGAGTTTCATGCTTAGGTGAGTCGGTTAAGCATTGCTGAGCCTTCGTGCTCACGGTTGCTGCTTAAGTGTTTTTCAGGTGAGGAGCCACCCACGGGCTCGGAGTACGAGTCCACCGGCGAGGGTTACCCTCCGTCAGGGACCACGGCTGAGTGGGAGCCGTACACGCCGCGCTGAGCTGAGGAGTGCAGCTAGTGTGGGTTGCCCTAGGGCTGGGCAACCACTTTTGCTAGATAGGTTCGGGCGTGAGTTGTATAGTGTAGACTTCCGCTGTGTAGTATAAACAATAGTTGTAACTGAAGTTTGTACCTGTTTGTACAGTTTCAGTTGTTTTTCCCATGTAAATTATTATGTCCTTATGACGTGTGCTGTCGGGTGTCGCATCGCGCGGCACCACCCTCTGCGATCCTGGATGAGCGGATTCCGGTCCGCCACATTTAGTTCCTTGTGTATCATTATCTTTCATGCACATGCCTATAATATGTCAGTACTACATTCCTTAGAAAATCCTAACCGGATTATACAGGCATATATGTCTCAATGTGGCACTAAACGGTCTCTCGCACACGTATACTACAAGGCATACATACGTGGTTAGTACCTGCAGAAGACCACCCAATAATGATGCACTCAAAGGTTATTTTCCATTTCAGGCAGGGCCATATTTGAAAGTAAATACAAACGCCTGTATCATTGCCATACGGCCGTCCTTGAGTTAAGCCACGTCTCAAGGTACGTGATCGTGTATCAACACCACACGACCGGGAACCCGAGTAGACCGCGAACGGGTCGTCACCATTGGGAATTTTATCACCCCAACAGATACCACCTACTGCCCTGCAGGGCACGCCAATGGCAAGCGCTGCGTATGTCCTCCTGGGCTATTTCCAGACGAGCACACTATCGCGTTACTGACCACACGATGGGGTCTCCACTTACTTGCCTAACGCACGCTAGGGATCAGCGTTTCATATGAACTCAGAAACACGAAGAGTCCAAGAGTTTCATATTAACGTCTCACACCAAGCTGTGAGACCTATCCCTAAACCACATTCCTCGTCAGGGGAGCTAACCGAAATTGGACCGCTTTCGGTGGCGTTCCTTACCATTTTTACCTGAGTGTAGGTGCGTCTTACATAATTAAAATTCATAATTATAACACATATGTTAGTCTCGCCACTTTAAGTAACTATGCTAATATAGTCCTTACTTGGGCAAACTAACGAATCCTCACCGTAAAACTAAGTTTTTCCATAATACAGTCCTTAATTAGTGTGCTATCCCCAATGCCGCTCTGATACCAGCCTGTGGCAGACCGGAATCTGCTCATTCAGGATAACATAGGGTGGTGCCGTACGATGCGACACCGACAGCAAACATCATAAGGAAACAGTGTATTACATAGAAAACCAACTGAAATGTACAAAGTAGTACAATACTTCAGTTACAAACTAGTGTTTATATTACAGCAGCGGAAACTAAGTTTGTACAATTCACGCCCGTCTACCTAGCAAAAGTCAGTTGCCCTGCCCTAGGGCAACCCACACTAGCTGCACTCCTCAGCTCAGCGCGGCGTGTACGGCTCCCACTCAGCAGTGGTCCCCGACGGAGGGTAGCCCTCGCCGGTGGACTCGTAACCCGAGTCCATTTGATGCTCCTCACCTGAAAAACACTTATAGAAGCAATCATGAGCACGAGGGCTCAACAAGACTTAGCCGACTCACCCAGGCATGAAACTCTACATGCAGTTGGTACGAACATGGGATAGTAAATTTCAGCAAATGGACCTGCCTACAAGTTCATCCTTAGTTCATCTTTTAGCCACAAGTTATTAGTTCATGAATAAGAAATTTAGTAAGCAATATTTGGTGGCACACCTGTAGCAATACAAGTTTTATCATAAAAGCAATATTGAGTCATCACATTTCATACATTAGCCTACGTCACGACACAGTTACCAAGTGGTACTCTTCACCGCGAGGGACAGCGAATTGACTCGATATACACCTGCAGGGAAACCCAAAGAGCACGTCACGTACGCCCACCCGTGGAGCTGCACAGCACGCTCACTCGATGTCGTACGGGACAACCTTTCACCCAACAGTCCAAACGTCGAACCATTGGACCGAAACGAGAGGAGGTTCCCTACGCGGAGCATCTCTTTATGCCTGTTAGCAGATATCCACCTTGCTGCCCTCAGCCTACACTTATAAATCGGTGCGTTATGCCTTGACGCCCGGAGGTATAAGTTACATCGGTTTACCGGGGCCCATATATACGATATGCATTCGGTACGTTCAAACTTGATCAGCGTGGGCCGCACACGGATCGGTCCTCAATCGACACGGACAGGGCTGCGCACACAAGACTTCCTCTTGCTGTGCCCTAGCCCCTGCCTAGTCTCATTTTCATTACTAAAGTGATCTCACATCACTCGAACCAATCCCGTGTGTCCCAATCCTAAACTCGCGAGTAGATTCCAACTACTCGACTTGTACCGAAGTTCTAGGAATCATTAAGCATAGCCTGTCTACTCGAAGTCTTATACACTACCCTCACTCTTTAGGAAAATTTTTGTTATGCACTGGGGTTTCATCCATCCTACACATAATGCACATCCATACCACATGCTAAGTATACATAAAGCAAAACTTTGTAAAATGGGTTAATGCAAACCGGGGCTTGCCTTGTTGCTGCTGGTCAGTGGTTAGGGCTTCGTCCGTAAGAAGGAAGTCGAGCACTTTCGGAGTTTCCTCGCCTTCAGCGACTACATGTCAACGAGATACTATATGTCAATTGAAATGCAATGTTTAGAATTGAATAAGTAATTACTATAACTCTAGCTAGCCCTCCCCTTTTGCTCTGAAATTTTTATGGTGGCTTGGTGGGGTCCTAACCAGAGTCTTAACCAAGTTTCATTTGAAACAAAGTTCATTTGAGCTTTGTACAAATAAAGGTCTATTTGGTCAATATTAGAGCCTCTAAGGAATTTCAGGGATTTTCATGGCTGCAACCATTACTTCCTGGAAAATAGAATTTGAGATGGTTCTAATGGAATTGGTTTCATGTCATTTGAAGAATTCTAGATGGAGTTATGCCCTAAACAAGATTGGAGAAAATCTGAAAAATGTTTCTGTACATTTTTCTATTTTCTCAGGGCAGTTCACTTAATCACACCATTAGGGGGGATAAATTAACTTGGATGGGTCTTAAAATTTTAGTGTGGCTCAAGGACTTTCCAGTGAACCTCTCAGCCAAATTTCAGAATTTTTCATAAAGTAGTCTTCCAGATAAAATTCCTGACAGTTTAAACTTTAGGGAATTAATTCTGGAAAACCATTAAGTTTAATGAGCTGAAATTTCTATTGCTGGAAAGTACACAAAAAGCTGAATTCAGAAAAATTTAGTTCACTAAATTTGGAGCTTCCTAGCAAAAGTTATATGCATTTGAAGTTGCACTAAACTGGAAAATCCCAAAATGTTTAAACTCTGCGGGTGGGCCCCACTCTGTAAACCGGCCAACTGAGATCACGGCCACACCGCAGCCCACGGGGTTTAACCCGCGCTGCTGCACCAGATCCCAGCCGCAAAGTGGATCCCCGTGAGAGAACAGGGACTGACCGGTGGACCCCCCCTTCGTCTACCTCGCGACGCCCGCAACCCCCGCGGCGGCGCTTCACCGGAGATCTCGTAGTCGGCCATTTCGCTGCCCGACCTCCGACGTATTTCGCCGCATGTGCCTAACTTTGCTCGGGGAACACGTTGGTGCCCTCACCTAAGCTCGGCGATGGCCGGAACCACGCCCGCGACGGTGACAGTGGCGATCCCCACTCCGGTGATGTCGCCCGAGCTACTCAGGGCCTTATCTTCGGAACGGTTTGCTCATACAGCTACGTTGTGGCATGCTGAGCACGAAAATGAGCTCGGTTTTCCATGGAAACGGCCGGAGCTAGGACCTCACCGTCGACCTAGAGTGGAAAATGGCGGCGATCGGAAAAACTCGGAGAACAGCCACAAGGGTCGACGGTTTTCTCCGGTTGTTGATCCTAGAGGTCCGTTGGAAGGCCTAGGACGTATGGCTAAAGGAATACGAGTTGTATGGACTGACCACCAAGAATTTTGAGTCGAGCCTGCTCTCGGTCCTAAAAACGGCAATTCGGCAAACCTCAAAATACTCCCTCACTACTGAACGAGAAGGAGGACAGCGCTCACCGGAAGTTCGAGGAGAAGACGCCCCGTGTTTTTGCTGTAGGTGATCGGCCGAGTCTCGTCTTGTATCGCGGGAACGGTGGGGAGCCGAGAGTTGCTCCGGTGGTGAGAACAGAGAGGGTACGCGCGCGTGAGGTGAGGCACGGCAGTGAAACGCTCCCGGTTGGGGTCGTACGACGTGGAGAAGACGTCGGCGCGGTCTGATCCCGGAACAGGAGGTGGCACGGTGACTTCGTTGGGGCGAGGACTCACCCGTGCTCTGGCGACCTCAGGGGGTTCGACCGGAGAACCGAGTCGGTTTGGCCTCTGTGGCTGACCAGTGGGTCCCTCCCCTCTAATTCTTTTCTGATTTTCATTTCTGTTTTCACTGAAAATATCCCAGCTACTCACAATTGAATGTGAGACTTAGCCTCCAAGTCATTGTTTGAATTTGATTTCCTAAATTTGAAATTGATTTGGCTAAATTTGCTTCACATTTAAACTGAAATTCAAATTCAGTTTTGAATAAATACAAATTTAGCTCCCGACAAGATGAAGTCTAATGGGGATGAAAATTGGTGGACTAACTCAGAAAAATGTGCTGAGTTTGAATATGAAGTCAACTTTTGAATTCAAGTGATGAAAGTTGCTGCAATTTGAATTTACATTCAAATTGGCTCCTTTTTCAAATGCCTCCAAAAGTGCCTTAGAAAGTATTGGATTTGCCTGAAATTTGGCCTGAGCCTTCCCAAGACTATTTAAGGTCTAGGGGTGAGCTCAACCTTTCATGTTCATGTGTAGAAATCCCACTTTTTGGAAGTTAGGACTTTCCCCTCTAATCACCCTTTTGATAGTGTTTACTTGCTCTTCACAAGTGTTCACAAGATATCCACCACATGAGCTGTGGTGTTCTGAGGTGATAAACATTGTTTTGCACTTCAGTTTCTTGGGCTTTTACATCCCCCCCCCCACTAAAAGAATCTCGTCCCGAGATTATAAAAGAAGAGACAGCGATGTAAGAGGAGATTACCCGTGATGAGATGACATGAAATCCAGGTAGTTTGAGCGAAGGAATTCCTCGCTCTCCCACGTTGCTTCTTCGGCGGTGTGGTTACTCCAGAGTATCTTGTAGAACTACAACGTTCAGCTACGTGTGGTCCGGGCCTTGTCATCTATAATTGCCATCGGATATTCATCATACGTCAAATTCGATTGCAGCTCGCCGATGTCTTCGGTGGGAACAGCAGCTGTATACTTCAGACATTTTCGCCGGTACTTGATGAACTCGGTATTCATGCCGGAGCTGGACAAGTTTGTCGTGGTCTTCATCGATGACATCTTGGTATATTCCAAGGCGGAGGAAGAACACACGAAGCATGTAACACCCCAAAACCTGTTAAAGAGGGGAATTTAAAAATTTTGGACGTAATGCATGTGGTGAAACAATTCAAACTCAAACTGGAATTCAAATTTGAATCAAAACAGAAAAGAAAAAGAAAAATGGCCAGTGGGCCGAAACCTGCCTCAGCCGGCCCAACAGCCCGCGGCTGCTTTCCCCCTCCCTCTCTCTCTCTGACGCGCGGGGCCTGCATGTCATCTTCTTCCCCTCCTCCCCCGCGCGCTCCCAGCTGCCCCGATCTTCCCGCACCGATCGCTGCTGCTTCACCCGATTTCCATGCCCGATCTTCGGCAAAGCGCTGATGCACATCTAAACCGACCCCCGCCGCCCCTCCTCGTGCATTTAAACGAAAGAAAACTCGCCGGTTTCCCCGTACCCGCTCCATCTTTCTCTCCGGTGAGAACCGAGGCATCCTCGGCCGTTTTCTTCCGATTTTCGTCCGGTTTCTCTGATCTAACAAGCTAGTCGTGTTCCACCGCCGCCGGGGAGCCCTGCAGGTGAAGGAAGCGACGAGTCTTACACCCTAGCACCGGTTTCACCGAGCACCGAGGAGCAGCTCCGACCACTGTCGTTGCAGAGCCGAATTCTGACCTCCCCAAGCCCGAGAAACCCCTAGGTGAGCTTCCCCTACCCCTCCGCAGTCGATCCGTGTGACAAACCGCAAGTTTTAGCGTGTAGCGGCAAGAAACTGAAGCTGCGCCGGTGAGATCACCGCCCCGCCGCCGTGCGCCGCCGCATGCGCGGGCTGGCTCCGGCCAGGGCGACGTGGCCCCGTGAGACCCGTCTATTTTAAATCGTGCGGTCCCGAATAGATCTAACCCATACCGCTTCGCGTTATAATCTCAGCCGTCCGTTTTAAATCCAACGGCCCACATCAGCCCCGCATATTAAACCCCGGGAAACTTACACGCGACCCCCTGGGGCTCTGAGGCAAATGGATCTAGCCCCGGAAAACTTCTGATCTAGCCCCTGGACCGTCGGGAATTTATGCAAACCCGTTTAAACATCAGTTTTAGCGCCTGGACTTAATAAAAATTAGAAAAACCTCTCTGTTTTGTGTAATTAGGCCCCTGGAAATTTAGGAAATAGTAAAATAGACCCTGCAGTAGGGTGGATTTGCACTTCGGATCCTATAGGATATTAAATTCAGAAATTTGAACATATGAGTAGATTTTAAATTCAAATGGTGATGTAAACACATGTGCAAATACAAATTTAAATTTTCCTAGCACTTGGAAAACATTTAGAATGAGTTGAGAACTGATTTTAGGCAGAAATGAAATCTGACTAAGTGCTGTTAATTTTTACTATTGCTGGAAATTTAGTTTTAGGCAAGAAAATAATTCTGAAAATGGATAAAATAAATTTAATTTGATCCCCATCAGAGAGGAAGTCCAAAGATATTTTATTGAACATTTTAGATCAGAACATATTCTGTTTAGGTGATATGTCTGGCTATTTTAATATTAAAGTTCACTTTTAGGCATAGAAAATAAATCTGAAAATATAGGAAAATAGGCATGCATAAATAGAAAATGCTAAATGAGGTCTCCAAATCCAAAACTTCAAATTAAGGTTTTGCAGAAGATCTGAAAACCTATTTGCAGTAGGAAGTTATCCCTTATACAAATTTTGTGTCTAAGAAGTGTATTATTCCATATAGAAGATTTGTTCAAATTGGAAATTCAAATATAGTGTACGCTTAGAAATCTAAATATTAAATCTAGAAATAATATATATGTTTAAAAGTGCATGTATTCTTAGAATCAACATATCTAGGGTAAACACAACACTTAAATAGGTGTATGACTTTCATGTGTATGCATGTGTGGTTTGTATGAGTGGAAATATGGACTATGGCTTATGGAATGTTGTTTCTTTTGCTATGTGTATTGGCATGAGTAGAACCAGCCCCAGAGCAGGTTCTCACCTTTCAAGATCAAGACTTTCCATTCCCAGAGCAGCAGGAAGAAGGCAAGTGTCCTTGACCACTTTGATCCTATACTAGGATGTGTAGTTAGAACTTAATTAATTGCATTATCAATTTGGAGTATGGTGCCCAAGCTAGGAAGTTTCCCTAGATTTTCATTATCTTACTTCCTTGTAGCCTGGGTTGGGATTTATTTTATTATATCATTCATTCATATTACTTAATGCTTAGCCATGCTTAGAATGGGATAAGTGGGATATGAAATCATCAACTTGTTCACCTTACTCTTGAATGAGATATTATGAATCATGTAGAGGTAGGGATCGAGGCAAGTTGGATGATTTGGTTGGTGCTGGGTGCACGAGACTCGGGTTTGTGTTTAGTGCTTGCCTAGATCCTAAGGACCGGTTCATGGAGCATGTAACCTGGCTTTACCGTGCCAACCACGTGCTGAGATGGGGCAGCTTGGCCAATTAATTAGGTGTATCTCCGGCGTAGTATGGGTATTTGGATGGTGCGGGGAATAGGTGTCAGCTGGACTACCATATGAACCGCAAGGCTCAAGAGGGGGCCACTGCAGCGGGGTTGGAGCCTCTTGTATGCTGTTAGGGGTGAAACCTCAGTGGGCTCACACTCGTCGGGAATCCCTTTGTAAAGGCCTCGTAGTGATCTCCTGGCTACACACCTCGGAAGTGTGAACGTGGTTCGCGCCACTGGCATAATGGAGGTTCTTTTAGTCCACCCGGCAACGGGGGATGAAATCACTACATGTGGGTACAGTGGTGCAAACTTTGCAGAGTCAAAACTGTCATGACAGCCGTGCTCACGGTCAAGAGCGGCTTGGACTTATTCATGATTAGAGGATGATGAATTGGGAAGTTGAGGATGCTAAGCGGGAAGCTTAACATTGGAGATGAGACTAGGTTTACTGGATATTGATGATGGGTTGAGGGATTGGGACCATTTCACCTGTGTAGTAATGTAGGTGCTTAATAAGCTAAGGTGATAGGTATTAATTGCGTAGTGCTTTAACCATGAGTTCAACCTCTCCTTGCTCTAGCCATGCATGACATAACTTTCCCACACTTGCTGAGTACCAACGGTACTCAAGCTTGCTTTTCTGTTGGTTTAAATTGCTGCTCAGGTCAAGGGAATGACGTGGTGTTCAATGACCAAGACTTCGGACCCAAAGAAGGATTCTAGGTTCACGGAGTCCCCCGGGCAATGCCTGTTATGGAGCCCACAAGATTTATATTCCTCTGCTGTTTTATTTACATGTTATGAACATATTATCTTCCATCGAGACATTATGCTATGTAAGACTTATTTATATCCGAACACTTGGCTTGTAATAAATTGATGCTTCACTATTTTTCATCACATGTATGAGAGAATGATCCTGGCATACATGTGATATTCACCCGGTTGCTCTTTGGACAAACCGGGTGTGACAAAGCATCTGCGTATAGTGTTGCAATGGCTGCGGGATCACAAACTATATGCAAAATTCAGCAAGTGTGAATTCTGGATATTGCAAGTGCCTTTCCTCGGGCATATTATCTCAGTGGAGGGCATCGCTGTAGACCCGAGTAAGATCACACAAGTGCTGAATTGGAAGTCCCCAAGAACTGTTCATGAGGTACGGAGTTTCCTCGGACTCGCTGGATATTATCGGAGGTTCCTTCTGAACTTCTCGAACATTGCCAAGCCTATGACAGAGCTGCTGAAGAAGGCTACCAAATATGTTTGGAGCCCAGTATGTGAAGCAGTGTTCAAGGCATTAGTGAAGCACTTAACATCAGCACCGGTTTTGGCACAGCCAGACACAACAAAACCGTTCGATGTGTACTGCGATGCATCCGGCATTGGGCTCGGATGTGTGCTGATGCAAGACCGAAGGGTGGTCACGTATGGTTCATGGCAGCTCAGGAATCATGAGCAAAACTATCCAACTCATGACTTAGAGCTCGCTGCCGTGGTACTCGCACCCAAAATATGGAGGCACTATGTGGCGGACCGGAATCCGCTCATCCAGGATCGCAGAGGGTGGTGCCGCGCGTTGCGACACCCGACAGCACACGTCATAAGAACACATTAGATAACATGGGAAAAACAAACTGAATGTACAAAGTAGTACACTTCTCAGTTACAAACTAGGGTCTTTATTACACAGCGAAGTTTCTTTTATACAACTCACGCCCGCCTATCTAGCCAAAAGTGGTTGCCCAGCCCTAGGGCAACCCACACTAGCTGCACTCCTCAGCTCAGCGCGGCGTGTATGGCTCCCACTCAGCCGTGGTCCCCGACGGAGGGTAACCCTCGCCGGTGGACTCATACTCCGAGTCCGTGGGTGGTTCCTCACCTGAAAAACACTTAAGCAGCAACTGT
Organism: Neostapfia colusana; assembly: GCA_030760725.1. Classification (NCBI taxonomy): domain Eukaryota; kingdom Viridiplantae; phylum Streptophyta; class Magnoliopsida; order Poales; family Poaceae; genus Neostapfia; species Neostapfia colusana. Next base: position 54,331,696 of record JASWHV010000014.1, on the reverse strand, counting down.
GAGCACGAAGGCTCAGCAAGGATTAACCGACTCACCTAAGCATGAAACTCTACATGAGGTGTACCATGACATAGGATAGCAATGTTGCAGCAAATGGACACGCCTAAAAGTTCATCCTTAGTTCATCTTTTAGTAACAAGTTAACGGTTCATGAAACTGAAATTTAGTGAGCAATATTTGGTGGCACACATGTAGCAATACAGTTATATCATAACAGCAATATGGAATCATAATATTTCATTCATTAGTCTACGTTACGATGCAGTGAACAAGCGGTACTCGTCACCGTGAGGGACGGCGAATCGACTCGATATACACCTGCAGGGAAACCCAAAGAGCACGTCACGTACGCCCATCCGTGGAGCTGCACAGCACACTCACTCGATGTCGTACGGGACAACCTTTCACCCAACAGCCCAAACGTCGAACCGGTCGCACCGAAACAAGCAGGAGGTTCCCCACACGGAGCATCTCTCTATGCCCGTTGGTAGATTTCCACCTTGCTGCCCTCAGCCTACACCTATAAATCGGTGCATTATGCCTCGATGCCCGGAGGTTTAGGCTACATCGGTTTATCGGGGCCCATATATCCGATATGCCTTCGGTACGTTTAATACTTGTTCAGCAGGGCCGCACACGGATCGATCCTCAATCGACACGGGCAGGGCTGCGCACACAAGACTTCCTCTTGCTGCGCCCTAGCCCCTGCCTAGTCTCATTTTCATTACTAAAGTGATCTCACATCACTCAACTGAACCCGTGTGTCCCAAGCCTATCTCGCGAGTAGATTCCAACTACTCGACTTGTACCGAAGTCCTATGAAACATTAAGCATAGCCTGTCTACTCAAGGTCTTAGACACTACCCTCACTCTTTTAGGAACCTTTGGTTATGCAAGTGGGGTTCCATTCATCCTACACCTAATGCACAATCATACTTCACATGACTCATGTAAACAAAGTAAAACTTATAAAAGGGTTAATGCAAACCGGGGCTTGCCTTGTTGCTGCTGGTCAGTAGTTAGTTCTTCGTCCGGAAAGTCCAGCACTTCCGGAGTCTCTTCTTCAATGGCTACACGTTGAATACAATGCTACATGTAAATTTAAATGCAATGTGTAAACTTGAATACCTATTTAATAATAACTCTAGCTAGCCCTCCCCTTTGGTTCTTAAATTTTTATTGTGGCTTGGTAGGGTCCTAACCAGAGTCTTGACCAAGTTTCATTTGAAACAAAGTTCATTTGAACCTTGTACAAATAAAAGCCCATTTGGTCAATATTTGAGCCTCTGAATAATTCCAGGGGTTTTCATGGCTCCAACCATTACTTTCGGGAAACTAGACTTTAAGATGGTTCTAATGGAGCTGGTTTCATGTCATTTGAAGAATTCTACAGAAAGTTATGCCCTAATTAAGATTTGAGAAAATCTGAAAAATGTTTCTGTACATTTTTCTATTTTCTCAGGGCAGTTCTCTTAATCACCCCATTAGGGTAACTAAATGAACTTGGATGAGTCTGAAAATTTTACTGGGTTCAGGGATTTTCCAATGAACCTTTCAGCCAAATTTCAGAATTTTTCATAAAGTAGTTCTCCAGATAAAATTCCCAAAAGTTTAAATTTTAGGGATTTAATTCTGGAAAACTATTCACTTTCATGAGCTTAATTTGGTATTGCTGGAAAATACTCAGAATTCTGAGTTCAGAAAAATTTTGTTCATCGAATTTGGAGTTTCCTAGCCAAAGTTCTATGCATTTGAAGTTTGAACTAAAACTGGAAATTCCAAAAATGTTTAAATCCTGCGGGTGGGACCCACTCCTCGAGCCGACCCACTCAGAATGCGGCCACACCGCGGCCCACGGGGTTTTACCCGCGCTGCCGCACCGAATCCCGGCCGCAAACCGATCCCCGCGCGAGATCAGAGGCTGACCGGTGGACCCGGCCCCCCCTTCGTCTACCTCGCGCTCTCCCGCAGCTCCCGTGGCGGCGCTTCGCCGGAGCACTCGCCGCCGGGCGTTTCACCGCCCGACCTTCGACGAAACTTACTGCCTGTGCCTAACTTGACTCGGATAACACGCTGGTGCCCTCACCGGAGCTCGGCAATGGCCGGAACTATGCCCGCGACGGTGACAGAGCTTCCCACTACTCCGGTGACGTCGTCCGGGCTACTCCTGGCCTTATTTCTCAAGCGGTTTGCTCCTACAGCTCCGCCGTGGCATGCTGCGCACGGATATGAGCTTGGTTGGCCATGGAAATGGCCGGAACTAGGACCTCACCGTCGACCTAGGCCCGATATCGGTTGTTGCTCGAAAAACTTGGATATCAGCGCAATAACTCGACGGTTTTCGATGCTTTTGGATCCTAGGTGGCCGTGGGGCGTGTCGAACCTATGCTCAGCTGGGTTTACGCCGTGCAGGACCGATCGCCGCGAATTTCAGCATTTCTGCTCACTCGTTTTTGTCGAGCACCGGGGACTAGACGGGGAAATACTCCCCCTACAAAGCATGGAAGAGGGTAGGGTCTTCACCGTGAGCTCGAGCAGTCCCCGGCGCGTGTCTTTGCTGTTGAACTCCGGTCGCGAGGTCGCCTGGATCAACGGCGCGACGAGGAGCCGAGGGGAGCGGCGGGTGACGTTTTTCGTTTCGGGTGGTGTCACACCCGGTTTTTCCGAAGAACAACCAAGTGAATATCACATGTATGCCAGGATCATTTTCTCATACATGTGATGACAAATAGTGAAGCATCATTTATTACAAGCCAGGTGTCGAATATAAATAAGTCTTACATAGCAAAATATCTCGATGGACAATAATAAGTTCATCACAAGTAAATAAACTAGCAGCGGAATATTATTCTTGAGGGCTCCGTCACAGGCGTTGCCCGGGGTTCTCCATGAACCTAGAAACCTTCTTCGGGTCCAAAGTCTTGGTCATTATACACCATCTCATTATCTTGACCTGAGCAGCAATATAAACCAACAAAATATGCAAGGTTGAGTACCGATGGTACTCAGCAAGTGTGGGAAAGTTATGTCATGCATGGCTAGAACAAGGAGAGGTTGAACTCATGGTTAAAGCACTACGCAATTAATACCTATCACCTTAGCTTATTAAGCACCTACATTACTACATAGGTGAAATTGTCCTAATCTCCCATCCCATCACCATAATCAAATAACCATATCATCATTTCCAATGTTAAGATCCCCGCTTAACATCCACAACTTCCAAAACCATCACTCCTCTAATCATGAATAAGTCCAAGCCGCTCTTGACCGTGAGCACGGCTGTCATGACAGTTTTGACTCTGCAGAGTTTGTACCACTGTAACCACATGTAGTGATTTCATCCCCCGTTGCCGGGTGGACTAAAAGAACCTCCATTATGCCAATGGCTACGAACCACATTCACACTTCCCAGGTGTGTAGCCAGGAGATCACTACGAAGCCTTTACAAAGGGATTCCCGACGAGCGTGGGCCCACTGAGGTTTCACCCCTAACAGCATACAAGAGGCTCCAACCCCGCTGCAGTGGCCCCCTCTTGAGCCTTGCGGTTCATATGGTAGTCCAGCTGACACCTATTCCCTGCACCATCCAACACACCCATACTACGCCGGGGATACACCTAATTAATTGGCCAAGCTGCCCCATCTCAGCATGTGGTTGGCACGGTAAAGCCAGGTTACATGCTCCATGAACCGGTCCTTAGGATCCAGGCAAGTACTAAACACAAACCCAAGTCTCGTGCACCCAGCACACAACCAAAACATCCAACTTGCCTTGATCCCTACCTCTACATAACTCACAATATCTCATTCAAGAGTATGGTAAAATAAACTGATGATCTCATATCTCAAATATCCCATTCTAAGCATGGCTAAGCATATGCATAATAATAAATGACATGATAAAATAAATCCCAACCCAATCTACAAGGAAACAAGGTAATGCAATTCTAGGGAAACTTCCTAGCATGGGTTTCATATTTCATTTGACAATGCAAATAATTCTATCTACACATCCTAGCATAGGATCAAAGTGGTCAAGGACACTTGCCTCCTTCCTGCTGCTCTTGAAATGGGTAGTCCTGATCTTGGAAAGGAATAACTTGCTCTTGAGCAGGTTCTACATCATACCATCACACATAGCAAAAGAAAAACAACAATCCATAAGACATAGTTCACACTTCCACTTCATACAAACCACACATTCACATTTATGAAAGTCATTCACAATTATATGTGTTGTGGTTACTCTATGTGTGTTGATTTGTGGCTTGCATGCACTTTTGATCATATGTATATGATTCCTACTTTTGTGTTCACATTTATACTTACATACTATATATATGAGTTTCCAATTTAAATAAATTCCTTATATTCAATTACTACACCTTTTAGCTACCTAGTATGCATGAAAGGTATTTTCCTTCTCCATATGTTTCTTCATAATTTCTACCAACCCTAAACTGAATTCTTTGGATTTTAGAAACTCCATTTATCATTTATTAGTTGCTATATTTACAGATTTATTTCCTATGCCTAAGTGTGAACTTTATTATAAAAATAACAAGACACATCATCTAAACAGAATAGGTTCTGATCTAAAATATTTGCTAATATATTTTTGACCTTTTCCTCTGATGTAAACTATTTTACAATTATTTTCCCTATTTTCTAGAACTATTCTTTATTTAAAAATGTGTCCCGAAATGTGAATAATAAATTAAACAGATTCACTTCAGCCCAAAATATATTTTTATCTCACTCCAAAGTTTTCTAAATACTGAGAAAGTTTTTAATTTAATTTTGACAATATGTTTGTCCCACTTTTTAAATTTTAAACACTAGCCACATATTCAATTTCCCAAATTAAATATTAAACAGGGCTAAAAAGGTAAACTCACCCCACTACAGGGTCTATACTATTATTTTAAGAATTCTCAGGGGTCTAGCTACTCATAACAGAGGAGTTTTTCCTAATTTTTATTAAGTCCAGGGGCTAAAACTGATTTTTAAATGAATTTACATGATTTTCTGAAGTTCCAGGGGCTAGATCAGAAGTTTCCGCGGCTAGCTCTTATTTCCTGAAAACCCCAGGGGGTAGCACGTAAGATTTTCAGTCTTTATAACGTGGGGCTGACGTGGACAGTCCGATTTTAAACCGACGGCTGAGATTATAACGTCGAACCGGTACGCGGGGATTTAAACCCTACCGTGTGATTTAAAATAAACGGCGCACAAGCGGCCACGTCGCTCTGATCGAGCGCGGGCGGCGCTACCGGCGGCGCACGGCGGCGGGAAGCGGCGATCTCGCTGGAGACTTTCGGATCTTCAAGAATTCTTCCTAGAACTGTGATCTTATGACATAGATCGGTGGAGGAGAGGTCGGGGATCTCACCTCGGGGGTTTTCTTGAGCTCGGAGGTCCTGGAAGGTGATCGGCGACGAGGTCCGAGGTGAATTCACGGCGAGGCTCGTCGGCGCTGTGTTTACACCGCAAGTCACCGAGTTTTCTGCACCTGCAAGGTTCCCCGGAGGCGGTGGATCAAGACCAGCGAGTTAGATCGGAATTTCCGAGCGTAGATCGGCCAGAATTTGCCGGAGAAGGCTCGGGTTCTCACCGGAGGAAAAACAGCAGATCGCGTGGGAAAAACGGAACGAGGCCGGGGTTTTCATAGACGGGGGAGGGCGGTGGGGTGGTTTAGATCGAGTTCGCGTCGCCCCCGAGCGAAATTCGGCTAGGATTCGCAGAAATCCGGATCGGTTTGGATTTGGGGTGAGAGAGTCCGGCGCGGGCTCGAGGTGGTAGACGAAGAACTGGCGGGCCCCGCCTGTCAGTGGGAGGAAAGGGGCGCGCGCGGCTGCGGGCTGGCGCGGGTTCTGGTTGGGCCGGCTGGTGGGTTGCGGCCCACTGGCCGGTTTTTTTCTGTTTTCTTTTTTTCTTTTTCTATTTCTTTTCTGATTTGAGTTTAATTTGAATTCCAGTTTGAATTTGAATTTTTGCAAAACATGCAACACGTCCAAAAATTTTTAAATTCCCCTCTTAACATGATTTAGGGTCTTAACAAGATTTTTGGGGTGTTACAGCTCTACCCCCCTTAAAAGAGATCTCGTCCTCGAGATTGGTGGTTCTAAGAAAACAATTCCGGAAATTGTGCCTTTAGCTCATCTTCCCGCTCCCAGGTGGCTTACTCTTCTGAGTGATGCTTCCACTGCACCTTGCACATCCGGATTCTTTTATTTCTGGTGAGGCGTTCTATTGTCTCCAAAATCTTGTATGGTTGCTCGGCATAAGACAAATCCTCAGCTACGTTCACTTCATTCATGGGTAACACCTCTTCAGGCGTCCTCAGGCATTTCTTGAATTGTGACACATGGAATACATCGTGCACATCCGATAGATGAGCCGGTAACTCTAGTTGATACGCCACTTCGCCTTTCCTTTCCAGAACTTGAAAGGGTCCGATGTATCTAGGTGACAACTTCCCTTTCACCTTGAACCGGCGAAGTCCTCTTATAGGGGACACCTTGAGATAGACATAGTCTCCCACGTTGAAAACGAGCTCTCTTCTTCGTACATCGGCGTAGCTCTTTTGGCGTGTCTGTGCTACCCTCAAGTTGTTGCGAATTTCCCTCACCTTCGCCTCGGCTTCTTGTAGTACTTCTGGACCAAACACTTTACTTTCCCCCGTTTGGTTCCAAAATAGGGGAGTTCTGCACTTCCTCCCGTACAAGGCTTCAAACGGTGACATCTTCATACTAGCTTGATAGCTGTTGTCATAGGAAAACTCCGCATACGGTAAGTTTTTATCCCAACTCCGATTGTTTTTGAGTGCACATGCCCTCAGCATATCTTCAAGAATCTGATTGGTTCTCTCCGTCTGCCCATCAGTTTGGGGATGATAGGCAGAACTAAAGTTCAGATGGGTTCCCATGGTTTCGTGCAACTTCTGCCAGAACCTTGAGGTGAACTGTGTCCCTCGATCCGACACAATCCTCTTTGGCACTCCATGATAACACACAATCCTTGACATGTACAACTCTGCCAATTTGGATCCGCTGTAGCTTTCCTTCACGGGGATGAAGTGAGCTACCTTGGTTAGCCTATCAATGATGACCCATATCGAATCATATCCTGATTGCGTCCTAGGCAATCCCACGATGAAATCCATGCTGATTTCTTCCCATTTCCATTCAGGCACTTTGAGTGGTTGCAATAATCCCGTGGGTCGTTGATGTTCTGCTTTCACCAACTGACATGTGTCACATAGGGCAACATGTTCCGTGACATCTCGCTTCATGCCATACCACCAATACGTGCTCTTGAGGTCCTGGTACATTTTCGTACTCCCTGGATGAATGGAATAGTCAGAATCATGAGCCTCCTTCAAAATCAATTCACGGATCTCCTTTACTTCTGGCACAGAGATTCTTTTCCCGTGCCACACCGTTCCTTGTTCATCCTCTCTAAAACCCGGAGCTTTATTTTCCTTGATGAGTTGTCTGATCTCTTGTATCTTCTCATCATTCTTTTGACCCTCGCGTATGTCTCGCTCTAGTGTGGAGTCCACTTCTATGGCGATGGCTTCACCACTATTTACTAGACATAGATTGAGCCTTATAACCTCGTCCTTCAATTCTGCAGGCATGTCCTTCAAGCTCAACTTATTGACCTGCACTTTCCGACTCAAAGCATCGGCCATGACGTTTGCTTTCCCGGGATGATAGTTGATGCCCACATCAAAGTCATTGATTAGCTCTAACCATCTCCTTTGTCTGAGGTTGAGGTCTGGCTGTGTGAAAATGTACTTCAAACTCTTATGATCCGTATATATCTCGGTCCTCTTCCCCATCAAATAGTGCCGCCAAATTTTCAACGCGTGTACCACTGCGGCTAGTTCTAAGTCATGTGTAGGATAGTTTTTCTCGTGCTTTCGAAGCTGCCGGGATGCATATGCCACGACATGCCCTTCTTGCATGAGAACACATCCCAACCCGTTTCCAGAGGCATTGCAGTACACCGTAAAGCTCTTTTGCATGTCTGGCATAACCAGCACTGGGGCTGTTGTCAATCTTTCCTTTAACTCCTGAAAACTCTTCTCGCACTGCGGCGTACATGTGAAAGTGATTCCCTTCTCCAACAGTTTAGTGAGGGGCCACGAGATCTTAGAGAATCCCTCTATAAACCGTCGATAGTATCCAGCCAATCCCAAGAAGCTTCGAACTTCCCCGACATTTTCAGGGGTCTTCCACTTCTGTATATCCTCGATTTTGGCAGGATCCACGGAGATTCCTCCCTCCGAGATTATATGTCCTAAGAAGGGAACTCTCTTCAGCCAAAACTCACACTTGCTCAACTTAGCATATAGTTGGTGTTCTCTTAGCCTCTACAACACCAACCTTAGATGTTTCTCATGTTCTTCTTCATCTTTGGAGAAGACGAGAATGTCATCTATGAAAACCACCACAAATTTGTCCAGATATTCCATGAATACCTTGTTCATGAGATACATGAAGTATGCCGGGGCATTAGTTAGCCCGAAAGGCATGACAGTGTATTCATACAGTCCGTACCGAGATACGAAAGCTGTCTTGGGAATATCAGATTGCCTTATCTTGAGTTGGTGGTATCCCGACCTGAGATCAATTTTCGAGAACACACAAGCTCCCCTCAACTGATCAAACAAGTCTTCAATGCGGGGTAATGGGTACTTGTTCTTGATGGTTACCTCATTCAAGGCACGGTAATCCACGCATAACCTTTGGGTTCCGTCCTTCTTGGGCACAAATATCACCGGAGCTCCCCATGGTGAGGAACTAGGGCGAATATACCCCTTCTCCGTCAATTCTCTCAAATGATCCTTGAGTTCTTCTAGCTGCTTGGAGTCCATCCGATAAGGTCTTTTGTAAATCGGGGCTGTTCCAGGTACTAGCTCAATTGTGAATTCCACTTCACGATCGGGAGGCATACCTGGCAACTCCTCCGGAAAAACATCTGGATATTCCCTGATGGTCCTGATTTACTCAACTTTCACCTCAACTTGATTTAATTTAATGTCCCTCCTAGGCTCGTGTATTGTTATGAACTTTACTCTTGTGCCACTAGGGTGAGTTAGTTCCACCGTTCTGGTCGAACAATGAATGATTCCCTTATGTTTGGTCAACCAATCCATGCCCAAAATAATATCGATCCCTTGGGAATCTATCACTATGAGGTTAGCAGTAAACACTACCCCATTAATGTCTAGATTCACCTTGGGACACACTTGTCTTGTCCTTATTTCTCCACCTGGAGAGTTTACTGCTACTATATAGTTCATTTGTGTTGTTGCTAGATCATGCTTCTTAACAAACCCTTGAGCAATGAACGAGTGGGTAGCACCAGAATCAAACAGCAGGGTTGCAAGGTGTAAATTGGAAGGAAACTTACCAACTACCACGTCAGGTGCCTCTTGCGCTTCCTCCATAGTGACGTGGTTCACCCGTCCTCGCATCACATTCTGCTGTTGTGGCTGTGCGGGCTTCTTCTTTGGGCATTTATGGGCGTAGTGCCCCACTTCACCGCAGCTAAAACATTGCACCCCAACCTTAGGTGCCTGGCCTTTGTTGTCTTGGGGTTGGTTTGGAGGTCCCTGTACTGCTGGTCGAGGTGGATATGCAGGGCGAGGCTGCTGTACAAACTGACGTTGTGGCTGTGCTGGTGCTGCCGTAGTCCTGTAGTTCGGGTTGTACCCTCTTGGTGCTGAGTAGGGTACCGCAGCACGGTTCGTCTGCCCTGTAGGTTGCTGCATCAGACGTGGGCGGGTGTTGCTCCCTGAGGCTTGATGTGACCACCCGGCCTTCCTCTTATTCTCATTTTCCAAGGCCTTCAGTTTCCTTTCCACCACAAACGCTCTGTCCACCATCTTTTGGAAGCTTTCATACTCATTTGAGGACATTGCACACTGCATCTCCGCGGTAAGTCCCTCCACGAAACAGTCTTGTTTCTGCTCATCGGTCTCTATGTCCCGTGGGGCATAACGGGATAGTTGAGTAAATTTAGTGAGGTATTCCCTCACCGTCATGTTTCCCTGCTGCAGTCCCAAAAACTCCTTCCTCTAGTTTTTGAGTTCACCTATTGGGATGTAATGGTTGCGGAAGCTACGCTTGAACTCTTCCCAAGTGATGTTCTCAGGGTCATGATGGGCAGCCACGTAGGCGGTCCACCAATCAGCAGCAGGTCCATGCAATTGATGAGAGGCAAACAGCACCCTCTCATACCCTTGGCACTGGATGATCCTCATCTTGCTTTCAATGGTCTTTAGCCAATCATCTGCCTCCAGAGGTTCAGCAGCACTTGCAAACTTTGAAGGTTGAGTTCCTAGAAACTCACTCAACCTTGGTTGGCGTGGTGCAGCTTGTGGAGGTGGAACTTGATGCAAGTTGGCCACCACTTGAGTCAAGTTCTGGATGAGCTGATTTTGATTCTCCAGCATTTGGTAGAGGGGATCAACTCCTTCACGGCGACCACCCCGGTCCTGGCCTCCAGAAATATGAGGGTTGCATGCCTCATCGTTGTTGTTGGCGGGGTTGGCAGCACGTCCTTTTACTCTTCCGGTCATCTGGCAGAATCAACCAATGTTAATTTTGAAAGCATTTAGTATCATCTTACTACTTTCACTTGTTTGTACTTTGAAGTGTTGAGGCTTTTTTACATTTTTTTCTGAGGGTTCATTTCTCACACAAAAATAAATGCAATATTATTTCATGTGGGTTCACACACCAAAGCAAAACAATCTAAAGACGAGGCTGTGGACAATTTCTCATGGCTTCCACAACTCACGTCACACACCAAGCATTAACACACCATTAACTTAACGTAACGACTCGACTATTCGACATCTTGCTAACTAAGGGAAGGTCTCTACACTACTCGTTTTCTTGAGCTGGCTCCTCGGGATCTTCCTCATCATTTCGGCTGCCTTCTGACTCTGCTTTGGGTGGGGAGGCTGCTGGTGGAGAAGTGCGACGACGCCTGATCGCTCAGCGATCCGGGGAGTCAGGAGTCCGTGTATCATTCACGGTGACACACAGTTCATTCCCATCTCCTCTTTCTCTCGCCCTTAAGCAGGCTCGCAGCAACACCTCCGTTTCCTTCAGGATGTCTCGGACATCCTGAAGCTCTTGTTGACACTCCTGCAGTCGAGTGCTGAGCATAGCAGCATCCTCCAAGCACAAGTCCATGTGCTCATGGGAAGTCCTTGCTGCACCGGCGGGTACTTGTACTCCGTGGTACCACTCTCACGCTGGAGGACATACATGTACTCAGTCCTGTCCAGGTGGCGACGATAGATGTGACTCTGGCAGGTGATGGCCTCCCAGGTGACATCCTTCTCCGCATCGACCTGTGTCGCTCTACAAGCTGGAGAGCGGTGGATCTTCAGCAGCCAATTTTCGTGTATAATCCTCATCTCTGAACTCCATTCTTCCCTCTTCTCACGGATGGTCCTGGTGGAGTTATAGTGGATGATTAACTTGCCCGTATTGCCGGCGGCTTCGAGCATACGTCGAAGACGGCGCAACAAGCCTCCTACTGCCAATCCGTAGGAAAGGTACGTCACCGGACGGCTCTCCTCTCTCTCGGCAAGGGCAACTACGGGAACTCTCCCTCCTGTGGACTTGCGAGCGGTGCGAATCATGCGAACCATCTAAAACAAAAAGCATTTAAACTTAGGTTAGATAAACTTTTAAACAAAAATCCTATTTTGAATGAAAATTGGGGTAAGATGAAGAAAGTGACTCATTAAATAACACTTTTCAACGCACACCTTATAAAAATAGTTTTTAAGAAAATAGGACCCTTAAATACGTCCATTTCTACCTAGGTCCACGTTCCTACGGGCAACCTTGGCTCTGATACCACTTCTGTCATACCCGGTTTTTCCGAAGAACAACCAAGGAATATCACATGTATGCCAGGATCATTTTCTCATACATGTGATCACAAATAGTGAAGCATCTTTTGTTACAAGCCAGGTGTTGAATATAAATAAGTCTTACATAGCAAATGTCTCGATGGACAATAATAAGTTCATCACGAGTAAATAAACTAGCAGCGGAATATTATTCTTGAGGGCTCCGCCACAGGCGTTGCCCGGGGGTCTCCATGAACCTAGAAACCTTCTTCGGGTCCAAAGTCTTGGTCATTATACACCATCTCATTATCTTGACCTGAGCAGCAATATAAACCAACAAAATATGGAAGGTTGAGTACCGATGGTACTCAGCAAGTGTGGGAAAGTTATGTCATGCATGGCTAGAACAAGGAGAGGTTGAACTCATGGTTAAAGCACTACGCAATTAATACCTATCACCTTAGCTTATTAAGCACCTACATTACTACATAGGTGAAATTGTCCTAATCTCCCATCCCATCATCATAATCAAATAACCATATCATCATTTCCAATGTTAAGCTCCCGCTTAACATCCACAACTTCCAAAACCATCACTCCTCTAATCATGAATAAGTCCAAGCCGCTCTTGACCGTGAGCACGACTGTCATGACAGTTTTGACTCTGCAGAGTTTGTACCACTGTACCAACATGTAGTGATTTCATCCCCCGTTGCCGAGTGGACTAAAAGAACCTCCATTATGCCAGTGGCTACGAACCACATTCACACTTCCCAGGTGTGTAGCCAGGACATCACTACGAAGCCTTTACAAAGGGATTCCCGACGAGCGTGGGCCCACTGAGGTTTCACCCCTAACAGCATACAAGAGGCTCCAACCCCGCTGCAGTGGCCCCCTTTTGATCCTTGCGGTTCATATGGTAGTCCAGCTGACACCTATTCCCCGCACCATCCAACACACCCATACTACGCCGGGGATACACCTAATTAATTGGCCAAGCTGCCCAATCTCAGCATGTGGTTGGCACGGTAAAGCCAGGTTACATGCTCCATGAACCGGTCCTTAGGATCCAGGCAAGTACTAAACACAAACCCATGTCTCGTGCACCCAGCACGCAACCAAAACATCCAACTTGCCTTGATCCCTACCTCTACAAAACTCACAATATCTCATTCAAGAGTATGGTAAAATAAACTGATGATCTCATATCCCAAATATCCCATTCTAAGCATGGCTAAGCATATGCATAATAATAAATGACATGATAAAATAAATCCCAACCCAATCTACAAGGAAACAAGGTAATGCAATTCTAGGGAAACTTCCTAGCATGGGTTTCATATTTCATTTGACAATGCAAATAATTATATCTACACATCCTAGCATAGGATCAAAGTGGTCAAGGACACTTGCCTCCTTCCTGCTGCTCTTGAAATGGGTAGTCCTGATCTTGGAAAGGAATAACTTGCTCTTGACCAGGTTCTACATCATACCATCACACATAGCAAAAGAAAAACAAAAATCCATAAGACATAGTTCACACTTCCACTTCATACAAACCACACATTCACATTTATGAAAGTCATTCACAATTATATGTGTTGTTGTTACTCTATGTGTGTTGATTTGTGGCTTGCATGCACTTTTGATCATATGTATATGATTCCTACTTTTGTGTTCACATTTATACTTACATACTATATATATGACTTTCCAATTTAAATAAATTCCTTATATTCAATTACTACACCTTTTAGCTACCTAGTATGCATGAAAAGTATTTTCCTTCTCTATATGTTTCTTTATAATTTCTACCAACCCTAAACTGAATTCTTTGGATTTTAGAAACTCCATTTATCATTTATTAGTTGCTATATTTACATATTTATTTCCTATGCCTAAGTGTGAACTTTATTATAAATATAGCGAAACACATCATCTAAACAGAATAGGTTCTGATCTAAAATATTTGCTAATATATTTTTGACCTTTTCCTCTGATGTAAACTATTTTATAATTATTTTCCCTATTTTCTAGAACTATTCTTTACTTAAAATGTGTCCCGAAATGTGAATAATAAATTAAACAGATTCACTTCAGCCCAAAATATGTTTTTATCTCACTCCAAAGTTTTCTAAATACTGAGAAAGTTTTTAATTTAATTTTGACAATATGTTTGTCCCACTTTTTAAATTTTAAACACTAGCCACATATTCAATTTCCCAAATTAAATATTAAACAGGGCTAAAAAGGTAAACTCACCCCACTACAGGGTCTATACTATTATTTTAAGAATTCTCAGGGGTCTAGCTACTCATAACAGAGGAGTTTTTCCTAATTTTTATTAAGTCCAGGGGCTAAACTGATTTTTAAATGAATTTACATTATTTTCTGAAGTTCCAGGGGCTAGATCAGAAGTTTCCGGGGCTAGCTCTTATTTCCCGAGAACCCCAGGGGGTAGCACGTAAGATTTCCAGTCTTTATAACGCGGGGCTGACGTGGACCGTCCAGTTTTAAACCGACGGTTGAGATTACAACGTCGAACCGGTACGCGGGGATTTAAACCCTACCATGCGATTTAAAATAAACGGCGCACAAGCGGCCATGTCGCTCTGATCGAGCGCGGGCGGCGCTACCGGCGGCGCACGGCGGCGGGAAGCGGCGATCTTGCCGGAGACTTTCGGATCTTCAAGAATTCTTCATAGAACTATGATCTTATGGCATAGATCGGTGGAGGAGAGGTCGGGGATCTCACCTCGGGGGTTTTCTTGAGCTCGGAGGTCCTGGAAGGTGATCGGCGACGAGGTCCGAGGTGAATTCACGGCGAGGCTCGTCGGCGCTGTGTTTACACCGCAAGTCACCGAGTTTTCTGCACCTGCAAGGTTCCCCGTAGGCGGTGGATCAAGACCAGCGAGTTAGATCGGAATTTCCGAGCGTAGATCGGCCAGAATTCGCCGGAGAAGGCTCGGGTTCTCACCGGAGGAAAAACAGCAGATCGCGTGGGAAAAACAGAACGAGGCCGGGGTTTTTATAGACGGGGGAGGGCGGCGGGGTGGTTTAGATCGAGTTCGCGTCGCCCCCGAGCGAAATTCGGCTGGGATTCGCAGAAATCCGGATCGGTTTGGATTCGGGGTGAGAGAGTCCGACGCGGGCTCGAGGTAGACGAAGAACTGGCGGGCCCCGCCTGTCAGTGGGAGGAAAGGGGCGCGCGCGGCTGCGGGCTGGCGCGGGTTCTGGTTGGGCCGGCTGGTGGGTTGCGGCCCACTGGCCGGTTTTTTTCTGTTTTCTTTTTTTCTTTTTCTATTTATTTTCTGATTTGAGTTTAATTTGAATTCCAGTTTGAATTTGAATTTTTGCAAAACATGCAACACGTCCAAAAAATTTTAAATTCCCCTCTTAACATGATTTAGGGTCTTAACAAGATTTTTGGGGTGTTACAGGTGGGAACGAGCAGAGCGGAGGAGATGAGGCCGGCTCACGTGGGCTGGGAACATAAATCGCGTCGGGCAGGCGTGCGCTCGGTCGCCGAGCAGGAGGTGGCGAGGTGAGGCGGTCGGACGCTGGTGCTGTCCGCAGCTGGCGCGAGGTGTTCGACCGACGTCGGGAGAAAAACAGCCACACTCGGTTTGGGAAGCAAGTTTTCCCCCACTGACTTGTGGGCCCACTCTCCCCCTAATCCTCTCTTCTCAATTTCTTTTGTAAATATCCCAACAACTACACATTGAATGAGAGACTTAGCCCCCAAGTCTTGGTTTGAATTTGAGTTCTCAAATTCAAAGTTTGGTTAAATTTGCTTCATGTTTAAACTGAAATTCAAATTCAGTTTTGAATTATTGCAAATTTGGCTCCCGACAAGATGAACTCCAATGGGGATGAAATTTGGTGGGCTTACTCAGAAAAATGTGCTGAGTTTGAATATGAAGCTAACTTTTGAATTTGAGTGATGAAAGTTGCTGCAATTTGAATTTACATTCAAATTGGCCTCTTTTCCAAATACCTCCAAAAGTGCATCAAAAAGTGTTGAATTTACATGAAACTTGGACTGAACCTCCCCAAGACTTTTCAAATTCTAGGGGTGAGCTCAACCTCTCATGTTCATGTGTAGAAACCCTACTTTGTGAAAGTGAAGGCTTTCCCCTCTAATCACTCTTTTGATGGAGGTTACTTGCTCATCACAATATTTCCTAAGATGTCCACAATAAAAACTGTGGTGTTGTGAGGTGAAGAAAAATTTTTGCAAGTCCCTTTTCTTGGGTTTTTACACACTACCTACTCGGTAACCTCGTACATTTATATACTGACCACAAAAGCCTCAAGTACATATTCACTCAGAAGGAGCTGAACATGAGGCAGCGAAGATGGTTGGAGTTGATAAAGAATTATGAAATAGAGATCTATTATCACCCCGGCAAGGCAAACGTAGTGGCGGATGTGCTGAGTCGCAAGTCACACGTCAACAATCTGACCATCACACAGTTGGAAGAGAGCGAGCCACCATTGCATGTGATTCCACATGGAGCTCTCTACAACTTAACTTTGATCCCCACCATCCGTGAAGAGTTAGCGGCAGCTCAGAAACATGACAAGGGCATGTTTCATTTGCGGAGACGTGTAGACAGTGGGGAGCTGAAATTTTTCCAGAAGGACGGAGAAGGCGTCCTATGGTTCAAGGACCGGATCGTCGTACCCATAACCCGGAGTTGCGGAAGAAAATCTTTGATGAGGCTCACTTGTCAAAGTTTTCTATTCACCCCGGCAACAACAAGATGTATCAAGAACTCAGAAGCAAGTTTTGGCGGACACGGATGAAGCAGGAGATCGCAAAGTACGTGTCCGAGTGTGATACATGCCGTAGGGTGAAGGCAGACCATATGAGAAAACCGGGACTGCTACAACCACTGGGTGTTCCTGCCTGGAATGGGGACGATGTGAGCATGGACTTCATCGTCGGTTTACCCACTAATTTCAGAAACATGATTCAGTGTGGGTGATCGTCGACCAGCTCACCAAAGTTGCTCATTTTATCCTGGTCAACACCAACTACAACGCCAAGAAGTATGCTGAATTATACATCTCACGGATCTTGTGCTTATACGGCGTACCACGTACCATTATTTCGGATCGGGGCACTTTATTTGTGTCTCGTTTTTTGGAGCAGTTGTATGCTTCTTTGGGGACGAAGCTGATCCGTAGCTCAGCGTACCACCTGCAGACGGATGGGCAAACCGAGCGGGTAAATCAGATTTTGGAAGATATGCTACGAGCTTGTGCTATCAACCACGGTAAAAACTGGGATGATCACTTACCGTTAGCTGAGTTCTCATAGAATAATGGGTACCAAGCCAGCATCAAGATGGCACCCTACGAGGCGCTATACGGGAGAAAATGCCGCACACCGCTGAATTGGTGTGAATCTGGCAAAAGGGTCACCTTCGGGATTGATCTTGTCAACAATGCGGAAGAAAAAGGTTTGGCTGCTTCAAGCGAACTTAAAAGTGGCCCAATCCCGAGAAAAATAGTATGCGGACCAGAGAAGACGCCTGTTACAATTCAAAGTTGGGGATCACGTGTATCTACGTGTGTCTCCAATGAACGGTGTGAACAGATTCAGGGTGAGAGGAAAGTTGGCACCCCAATTCATCGATCTCCAGATTGTGGAAAGATGAGGATCAGTTGCATACCGGCTGGAATTATCATTGACACTCTCCGGTGTGCACGACGTCTTTCACATTTCTCAGCTGAGGAAGTGTCTTAAGCTATCAACTACCGTTCAGCTGGGGGATCTTGAAGAACTGAAACCGGATCTCACTTATCGGGAGGAACCGGTTCAGATAATTTATGAAAAGGCCCGAACCACACACAACCGTACATTGTGGTTCTACAAGGTTCTATGGAGTAATCACTCTGTAGATGAAGCGACATAGGAGAGCGAAGGCTTTCTTCGCGCTAATTACCCCGACTTTTTAACGTCGCACATACTGTAATTTCCCCCCTCCTCTCTCTCATTTTCACCTTATAATCTCAGAACGAGATTCTTTTAAGGGCAGAATGTAAGGGCCTAAGTTTTTGCACACATTCAAAGTGTTCATCACACCACACACCTCATTTGAGGAAAACTTATGAACACATTCGAAGAGCAAGTAAACACCATCAACATGGTCATTAGAGGATAAACTCACAAAATGCAAAAGTGGTATTTCCCACATGCATCATATAGGGGCTGAGCATATGGAAAACTCCAACACCTTGCTATGAATGCTCATGCCAAATGTCACCCAAATCCAAAACCTTTTGAGGTATTTTTGGGTTATAATTAGAAAGATGCTAGTTTGAACTTAAATTCAAATTCAAACTTCCTTCATCACATGAATTCAAAAGTGGGATTCATATTCACACTCAGCACATTTATGTGAGCTCACACACCAATTTTCACTCCATTTGGAGTTAATCTTGACATGAGCTATTGTGGCTAAATTCAAATTGAATTTAAATTTCAGATTCACATTTGCTGCAAATTTGATCGAATCAAATCACACTTTGAATTATTCAAAGTCCGGTGGTCATTTTGAAATTTGATCAACTCACAAAGGGTATTAGGCTCTCTACTGTTTTGAGCAGTGGGGAAATTAAATTTCAGAGGTTAAAATTTGAAAGTGGGGCCCTCTTGTCAGCCACACAAGTGAGCAACCGACTAAATCAACCGAGTGCTCGGTTTCTCGGTCTGCAGCTGAGCGTGCCACCGAGCTGAGGACCAGCGCCACCTCCTGCTCGGCAATTTTTGCAACTGGGTGACGTCGCCGGCCTCTTATCCTCACGCCCGACCGCTCCCTGGATCTTTTCACCGCTCACAGCTCGATTGTTTCATTCTCGAACGAAAGAACCTCGCCGCATACCCGAGCTCTCGGTTCCACCTTCGCCGGTCGAACCAGTGGCTGTCACGCCAAGCTGAGGCAGCAACCGAGTTCGCTGATCCTTGCTCGACGTTCTCGCACCGGTTCTGGACCGTGACCGACCTTCCTCGAGCTCCACCGTGCCAATTCTTCTTCCTCGGTTCAACCCGAGCTGCCGCCACGGGAACAACTCGTCCGGCCACCATAGCCCACCTTTCCCCGAGAAGTGAACAGCAAAGAGGTTCGTCATAGTTCCCTCTTCCATTACCGCAAGCTCCCGTGGCATGACATGAGCTGCCATCGCCGGAATATCAAGGTTTTGCGCCGGTGTACAAAAGAGGCCGCCGGACCACTTCGCAAAATTTGTGCTACACACCGCACCACTCATCACCTAACTTATAGAACCGCTTCTAGATGTCCGTGAAAGTCCATAGGATCAGAAACCTTGGAGAAACATCATGTATAGCCACTGTTCTCTGAGTTTTGCTAGTATTTCCGACTTCCGACCTAGGTCGCACGGTGACATACTAGTTGGGGCCGTTTCCGAGCTTATCTGATTCCATGACGACCTTCCCTAGGGTGCACTGATGCTCTATGACCTTTTGCTTGATCCTTTGGGTTGCTAGGAAGCCTGGCCCGACACGGCCGAAGTTCCTCCGTAGCCGTCGCTCGTTGTCAGCCATGTTCCAATTGTTATCATGACGAGCTAAGGCCAGCACCGTGTTCCCCGTATGGGATTAATGCAAGAATTAAGTGGGTGCCCAAAGTAAGTTCTCAAAACAGTAAAATTTGTAAAAGGGTTAATGGAAACTGGAGCTTGACTTGCTGCTCTTGGTCGTAGGCTAGCTGTTCTTCCAGAGTGACAAAGTCTAATACTTCGGGTTCCTCCTCAACCTTAGCGACTACATATGAATAATACAAAATATGTGTCAATTTAAATGCATTTGTATTGAAGTTAAACTTGTGAGAGTTATAAGTCCTGCTAGACAGACCCAATGACTCTGAAATTTTTACTGTGGTTTAGAAACAACCTGAACAGGGACTTGGCCAAGTTTCATTTGCAGAAATGCTCATTTGAGCTCTCCACAAATAATTATGTACTTGGCCTTAATTTGAGCTCCTAGGGTGTTCTAAGGATTTTCATGGAGCAAGCTATGACTTTCTGAAATCTAGATTTTCAGAGGGTTCTAATAGATTTGGTCTCACTTAATTTAAAGGTTCCTGGCTAAAGATGTGAGCTAAACAATTTCAGAGAATTTCTGAAAATTGTTTCTGGACATTTTTCATTTTCTCTGGAACAGTTTTATTAATCACACCATTAGGTGGACCAAATGAGCTCAAATGGATCTTACATTTTTATGGTAGCTCGGGGATATTTTGGTGAACATCCTAGCAAAATTTCATAATTTTCCTCCAAAGGGTTCTCCAGTTAAAATTCTAAACAGTTTAAAATTTGAAGAATTAATTCTGAAGAAGTAAAGATTTTCATAGAGTGAAACTTGATTTGTTGGAATGTACTCAGAGAGCTGAATCCAACAAAATTTGGTTCACTCGATTTGGAGTTTTCTAGCCAAAGTTATGTGGGTTTCAAGTTTGAACTAAAACTGAAAATCAAAGAAAAGTTTAAACTTCTGCCGGCTGGTCCCACACACAGTGCTTCGTCTTCCTCCCTGCGCCAAACACCCGGCGGCGGCGGTCTCCGGCGAGACTCTCCGGAACCGAGTTTCCGGCCACCCCTCGGCCCGAAACTCACCGCCTCCCTTTTTCCAATCTCCTGAACTCAGCTGTGAGCTCGCCAGCCACCGGCGATGGCCGGAAACCTGCGCGCACCGATGACAGCAACCGCTAGGGTTTCGGCGAGGTCGGTTTCGCACCAAGTGTACCAACTTGATCGGGAATTGCTCAGAGAGCATCAGTGGAGCACGAGGAACATGAAACAAGGCCTTGGGGAAGCTAGAAACGCCGGACACCATACCCTCGACGGTGAGCCGAGGTACTTTGCAGCGGCGGCGATGAAAACGGCCATATCTCGGCTGATATTCAATGGTTTTCCTTGCTTCTTTCTTGAGCGTGTGTGCTAGCATGTGTAGAACCTACTGGCCAACCGGCTTGACCAACAACAGTGTGTGGAGTCCGAATTTCAATCGGAGGTGAGGTCGGCTCATATGCACTAGCTCTCGGTATATTTGGAAATTCTTGTCCTATGATTGATCATTTGCTACAAGTCTTGCAGCTACATGACCTAGGAAGTATAGCGCACCTTTCTTGTGTAGCAAGCGGGCGACGATGACGGCTGTGGTGCTCTGTCGACAGAGACCCGAGGTGAAGTTCCGCCGGTACTCGTGAGAGCTCGGTGGAAATCCTTAATTTGCCGCCAAACCCTGCAGGAAAACCCCGGAGTACTGTGACAGCCCGGTAGAGCACAAGATGGCGATGCTCTTTGGTGTAGACTGCTCGAGCAACCGAGGCTCGGCTAGCTTGAGCGATCGGAAATGGAGGTGGCGGCGTTTATCGAGCGAGCAGCACCGTGTGCGAGTGATCGCGTGAGAACAGAAGAGAACACGGCTTTGAGCTGCTCGGGACAGAATATCAACATCGAAAAGCGGCTCCAGCGATGTGTGGAGGAAGCAGCTGCTGGCGCCGACATCCTGGCGCGGTGGCGACCGCGGCGGGAGCCCGAGACCCAAGTATTCGGTGCTTCAGTCAGTTCTCTGATTTGTGAAGCTGACATGTGGGTCCCACCCCGGTTTTAACCTCCAAACTTGAAATTTTCCTACTGCTCTAAACAGTAGAGACCCAAATAGCCTTGGTGATTTGATCAAATTCCCAAATGGCTACTGGACTTGAATAATTCGAAATGAAATTTGATTTGATCAAATTTTCAGCAAAGGTTTAGTTAAAATTCTAATTTGATTTTAATTTAGCCAAATAGCTCATGTCAAGATCAACTCCAAATGGAGTGAAAATTGGTGTGTGATCTTACAAAAATGTGCTGAGTAAGAATATGCCTCCCACTTTTGAATTCATGGGATGAAAGTAGTTTGAATTTGAATTTGGGTTCAAACTAACCTCTTTCTAGCTATACCCAAAAAGACCTCAAAAAGGTTTTGGATTTGGGTGAAATTTGGCATGAGCATTCCTAGCAAGGTGTAGGAGTTTTTCATATGCCCAGCCCCTATATGATGGACATGGGAAAAGCCACTTTGGCATTTTGTGAGTTTATTCTCTAATGACCATGTTGATGGTGTTTACATGCTCTTCAAATGTGTTCACAAAGTTTCCTCAAATGAGGTGTGTGTGTGGTGATGAACACTTTGAATATGTGCCAAAAACTTAGACCCTTACATTTCTCCCCCCTTAAAAGAATCTCGTCCTGAGATTATAAGGTGAAAATGAGAGAGAGGACGGTGGAAAATTACCATTTATGCGACGTGAAATTGTCGGGGTAGTTAGCGTGAAGAAATCCTTCGCTCTCCCATGTCCCTTCATCTATGGAGTGATTACTCCATAGAACTTTGTAGAACCACAACGTACGGTTGCGTGTGGTCCGGGCCTTTTCATCAATAATCTGAACCGGCTCCTCCCGATATGTGAGATCTTGTTTCAGCTTTTCTATATCCTCCAGCTGAATGGTAGTTGATAGCTTAGAACACTTCCTCAGCTGGGAAATGTGAAAGACGTCGTGCACACCGGAGAGTGCTTATGGTAATTTCAGCCGGTATGCTACTAATCCGCATCTTTCTGTAATCTGAAATGGACCGATGAATCGGGGTGCCAACTTTCCTCTCACCCCGAATCTGTTCACGCCCTTCAGTGGAGACACACGTAGATATACGTGATCCCCGACTTCGAATTGTAATGGGCGTCTTCTCCGGTCCGCATACTGTTTCTGTCAGGATTGGGTGGCTTTTAGGTTGGCTTGAATTAGTCGAACCTTTTACTCCGCGTTGTTGACAAGATCAATCCCGAAGTTGGCCCTTTCGCCAGACTCACACCAATTCAGTGGTGTACGGCATTTTCTCCCGTATAGCACCTCGTAAGGCGCCATCTTGATGCTGGCTTGGTACCTATTATTGTACGAGAACTCAGCCAACGGTAAGTGATCATCCCAATTCTTACCGTGGTTGATAGCGCAAGCTCGTAGCATGTCCTCTAGAATCTGATTTACCCGCTCGGTTTGCCCATCCGTCTGCGGGTGGTACGCTGAACTACGGATCAGCTTCGTCCCCAACAAAGCATGTAGCTGCTCCCAAAAATAGGACACAAATAAAGTGCCCTGATCCAATATGATAGTGTGGGGTACGCCATACAAGCATAGGATCCGTGAGATGTACAATTCAGCATACTTCTTGGCGTTGTAGTTGGTGTTGACTGGGATAAAATGGGCAACTTTGGTGAGCCGGTCGACGATCACCCACACAGAATCATGTTTCTGAAAAGTGGTGGGTAAAACGACGATGAAGTCCATGGTCACATCTTCCCACTTCCAGGCAGGAACGCCCAGTGGTTGTATCAGTTCTGGTTTCCTCATGTGGTCTGCCTTCACCCTTCGACATGTGTCACACTCGGACATGTACTTTGCGATTTCCCGCTTCATCCGTGTCCTCCAAAACTTGTTTCTGAGTTCTTGATACATTTTGTTGCTGCCGGGCTGAATAGAAAACTTTGACAAGTGAGCCTCATCAAAGATTTTCTTCCGTAACTCCGGGTTACGGGGTACGACGATCAGGTCCTTGAACCATAGGACGCTGTCTCCATCTTTCCGGAAACATTTCAGCTCCCCACTGTCTATACGTCTCCACAAATGCGACATGCCCTTGTCATGTTTCTGAGCTGCCGCTATTTCTTCACGGATGGTGGGGATTAAAGCTAAGTTGTAGAGAGCTCCATATGGAATCACATGCAATGGTGGCTCGCTCTCCAACGGGGTGATGGCCAGATTGTTGACGTGTGACTTGCGACTCAGCACATCCGCCACTATGTTTGCCTTGTCGGGGTGATAATGGATCTCTATTTCATAATCTTTTATTAACTCCAATCATCTTCGCTGCCTCATGTTCAGCTCTTTCTGAGTGAATATGTAAATGAGGCTTTTGTGGTTGGTATATAAATGCACGAGTTTACCGAGTAGGTAGTGCCTCCACATTTTAAGTGCGAGCACCATGGCAGCGAGCTCCAAGTCATGAGTTGGATAATTCTGCTCATGGTTTCTGATCTGCCATGATCCATACACGACCACTCTTCGGTCTTGCATCAGCACACATCCAAGCCCAATGCCGGATGCATCGCAGTACACATCGAACGATTTTGTTGTGTCTGGCTGCACCAAAACCGGTGCTGATGTTAAGTGCTTCACTAATGCCTTGAACGCTGCTTCACATACTGGACTCCAAATATATTTGGTAGCCTTCTTCAGCAGCTCTGTCATAGGCTTGGCAATCTTTGAGAAGTTCGGAATGAACCTCCAATAATATCCCGCGAGTCTGAGGAAATTACGTACCTCATGAACAGTTCTGGGGACTTCCAATTCAGCACTTGTGTGATCTTACTCGGGTCTACAGCGATGCCCTCCGCTGAGATAATATGCCCGAGAAAAGGCACTTGCGGTATACAGAATTCGCACTTGCTGAATTTCGCTTATAGCTTGTGATCCCGCAGCCGTTGCAAGACTATACGTAGATGCTTCTTGTGTTCTTCCTCCGACTTGGAATATACCAATATGTCGTCGATGAAGACCACGACAAACTTGTCCAGCTCCGGCATGAATACCGAGTTCATCAAGTACATGAAATGAGCTGGAGCGTTGGTGAGGCCGAAGGACATGACCAGGTACTCATAAAGTCCGTACCTCGTCGAGAAAGCCGTCTTCGGAATATCCTCAGCCCGTATCTTAATCTGATGGTACCCGGATCTTAAGTCCATCTTGGAAAAGATCTTTGCTTGGACCAACTGATCAAACAACATGTCGATCCGTGGCAACGGGTACTTGTTCTTGATAGTTACGGCGTTTAGTGGACGATAGTCCACGCAAAGCCGCAATGTCTCGTCTTTCTTCTTCACGAATAATGCCGAACAGCCCCATGGCGAGGAGCTCGGCCTAATAAAACCCTTCTCCAGCAGGTCCATTAACTGTGTCTTCAGTTCAGCCAATTCCTTGGGCGCCATCTTGTACGGCCTTCGGGATATTGGCATGGTTCCCGGTGCAAGTTCAATCTTGAACTCCACCTCTCGGTCGGGCGGCATCGCCGGTAAATCATCCGGGAACATGTCAGGGAACTCACGGACTACTGGAGTGTCTTCCAATCTGACGGTTGTGGATTGATAGACACTTGGAAGTTTTATTTTTGGACTGTCCAGAAATAAAGAGTGTGACTCGTGCATTTCTGGGTGTAGATGCACGACCCGGAGGACGGTGTCTAAAACAGTGCCGTGGCAGGTTAACCACGACATCTCTAAGATGGCATCGACCTTCTGTCCCTCTAAAACTATGAGAGACGTAGGGTACACTCTACCCTCTAATCATAATGGTACTTTAGAAACCATCATGCTTGCTGAAATCTTCCCACTCGGTGAACAAATCAAATTTGGACTTTCGGTGGGTAGTATTTGCAAGCTATGTTTAGCAATGAAAGATTGGCTAATTAAATTATGCATGGCGCCTGAATCAAATAATACTATGGCGGGATGCTGGTGGAGTTGGAACATACCCGCAAGGATTGGCTCTCCTTCCGGCACATCTTCTATGGCAAGTTGGTGGACAGTGCCGGGCCTTGGATTTGCCCGCTGCGCATTAGTAGGGTTCCGGGGCTGATTCCTCCCCGGAAGCTATGGTGTAACTCCGCCGCCTTGCCTCTCAGGACAATTGTTGGCGAAGTGTCCTGGGCGACTACATTTGTAGCATGTGGCTGCTGCCTGACCGGTGCTTCAGGGACGAAAGCCCGGTATGCGCTGCTGAGGTGCATACGCATGCGGTATCGCCCACTGCTGCTGTTGTTGCTGCGGAGGTGGTGCTGGCAGTGCCGGCCTGATGCCGGTGGAGAATATGGCCGGCTGCGGAATGGCATCGGACTCTGTGGTGGTTGCCAGCGTGGACCCGATGGTGGGAGATTCACCATCCGGTATTTTTGAAAAGGACCACCTCCTTCTCCGCTGCTTTGTGGCGTGCTTCGCTTCCTCTCCGCCACCGCTAACTCCTTGCCAGAGTCCTCTTGAACAATCGCAGCATCAATAATATCATTGAGGCTGCCGCGATTGAACATCGCCAGCTTGTGCTACAGGAGTGGGTTAAGCCCCTGGTAGAAATGATCCCGCCGCTTCTCGTCGGTATTGGCGTGATACGAAGCGTAGAGTGCAAGATCATTGGACGCCCTGGAATATTCCAGCGCGTTCCTGCTTCCTTGTTGCAGGTGTAGGAACCCCTGCGTCTTCCTCTTCATGATACCCGGCGGTATGTGATAGGCCCTGAAGGCCGTCCTGAACTCTGCCCTGGTCATAACTCGCTCGGTGGGTTGCGATGTGCCGAAATTCGCCCACCAAGCGCTCGCGGATCCCTGAAGCTGTTAGACCGCGAATTGAGTCTTGCACTGCTCACTCACTTGGAGCAGCCCGAACTTCATCTCCATCGTGCAGAACCAGTTGTCCGCATTGATGGGTTCATCCGCCCTTGAGAATACCGGGGGATGAGTAGCCAGAAAGTCAGAGTAGGAGCTTTGTTGGCGCTCCTCGCGATCTTGATGCCTCTCTGGTCGAGATGTATTCACAATGAGAGTCTGCAGCAACTCCGTGTGCTGCTGATGAGAACCCGCCATCGCCACAACGATGTCGGCCAAAGTAACCGTTGGCGGTGGCGGTTGTTGCTGTTGCTGTCCCGAGGAGTCCTCGGGGGGATGTTGGGAGGTCTCTGCCCCCTGACTGGAACCCCCAATGTCCAGGTTGGCACGAGTGCGAGTCATTCTCCTGTGGGTCGTCCTCCTCCGCTACCTATGCTGGTGGCTCCGGGTCCATGACCTCCTCTTCCGGTTCAGGTTCCCCCATCCCGGAAGACCCAAAACCACGGGTACGGCACCTACCACCGGTATGCCCATTACTGGAGGTACGAGGTCCTGCAACGCGTGCACCTCGTCCATGGCCTGGTTGTAGTCCTCTTCCCAGCCTTGCCCCTCCTCAATAGCGTCATCCCGCTCTTGAGTGAGGACCTCATTCTGCTGGGTCAGGGCCTGTACTTGTTGTTGTAAAGCCGTGATGTCGACGCGGCTTTTGTTTCTCGCCTTCTTCAGATGATGCAACTGATTATGTTGTTCATTTAGTCGCTTGATCGTCGGAAGGAGAACATTGCGGAGTGCGCTGTGAGCACTCTCGAAATGGTCTCCACGGCTTGTGCTCTCCTTGAGCTTTGCAGCAAGACAATCCGTATGAAAAGCTTGGCTGTCCATCATGGCTTTCCCTGCCCTCAACTGGAGGCTGAGGTTCGCCTCCGCGGGGTTGTACCTTTGGTAACCCGGATATGTTGCCTCCATGTACCTTTCCTCCCACACATGATTAGCTCATCCCCCCACCGGAACGAGCGCGTATGGAGTGCCCTCCATAGCTCTCACATGTAGTTGGCAGAAACGCGACATGGTGTCGTGGGCTACCACTTGCCACATTTCCTCCGGCTGTCTACCTCTCACCGTGACGGTGAACGGCGCCCAACCGGGTGGCGTAGGTCCGGCAGGAACTTCGACATGGATCGTCCACGTCTTGTTTCCCTCCTCACCTTCTTCCTTGGTGAGGTACTACGGTGTCTCCACGTATAACCGCTGTGGTGAGAATAGTGGGATACCACCCACCCATTCTCCAATCGTCTATCCGCTGTCATCTGTAGAAATATATTTGAGAAATATAAAATATTTATTTGAACAGTAAACCAGTGAGTTATAACATAAAACATGTCATTGAACTCATAAAAACTGGAAACAAAGCTCAAACTTTAAACAAATTTGACTGCTGATCTGCGGTCTAAGATGACAGCCCTGACCAGTTTCCATTTCAACCTGATTTAGACCATGCTAACAGCAAAACCAATTCCGGATATCAACATCGTAGTTACAGCTAACTTCCATATCTTTCCAGAAAGTATTTGCTTGGCCTAATATCTGTCCTGGTTCAAAAGTTATGAGATGTCAAAGTTGACAGAATATCTGGAGAAAATTGGACAGCACCTCCCTGCGTGAGGTACTGATTTGATCCAAGAATTCCAGTTAATTCTACACCAAATTTGACAAAACTTTCTGTTACAAAGTCGTAATCCATCTCATAAAATTTTCAGAACTACCTCATTTTCTATTTTTGGACTTTTATGCAGGAATTTGTGCTCAATTTACAGAGAGTTACAGAGAGTGTTTGCTCTGCCCTGTTTTCTGGACAGTTTCAACTCTACTGCATTTTTCGACTGGTTAAGGGATGAAACACCTCTGGACCTCAACAGAAAAGTTGTAAAGCTCTTCCAAATCTTTCCATAAATGTATCATAGGACCCCAACCTCGAAAGAACTCAACCTCTAACCTCTGATTTACATCAGCCTTATTTCAGCTGAAAACAGGGGACTCTGTCCTTAATACCCTATAAGTTGAAAACTTGTTAACTTTGAACATCCTGATTAAGGGAAGAGGTTACATCAAAGTTTTAGTGCTCTAGATTGAAACTTTTAAGTTTTACAATGAAGTTGTTCATTTAGTGGAGTGTGACGTCGAAGCGTCACCAGATCATGTCGGTACTACGTTCCTCACAAAGAAAAAACCTATACCGGACTTAACCGGCTTCGTTAGTTCAGTGGCACTAAGCGTCTCTCGCACACGGATGCTACATGTCTACCATTTCGTGGTTAGACCACCTTCAAATAACTCACACAATCGTCAGACTCGGCTGCACACCGAGCCCGGTATCCATACAGTTCATACACCTGGCCGTCATCACTCGCCCGGATGTTCTCAAGCCAAACACGCCTTGAGCTACGTGTTCACGTTACTTACCACGTGATGGGGTCTCCCAACTTTTCCCAAAGCACACCAGGGAAAGGCGTTGCTGGAATACCCCAAACGACATGAAGAGTCATAGATGATATTAAAGCGGGTCGGGTTACCTGCCACCCGTGGGGCTCCACCCTTCAGCTTGTACGCACTGGTGGACAGCGCTTACGTGCACCCCCCAAGACATAAAGCATCCCGAGATGCACGATTTTCCGACATAAGCAAATAGGTTAGTATGCCACTTTCTATACACTAATAACATCCTTATATGGGCTACTAACTCGTTCCTCACCGAATTTTTGAAAAAGATGACATTTTTAGTGCGTTAAACCTCAAGCGAACTCTGATACCACGCTGACGCGGCCCCATGGCCTCGTCTAGCCAGGATCACGCTGAGGGGTACTGCGTTGCACAGCAACGGATAATGCACATCAAAGAGACAAAGCGGAAGCAAAGTTTTATTACATAAATAGGTTTATGAACATTTTTACAACAAAATAGTTCGGTCTACACTCACGGGCGTAGACTACGCATCGAGTTCACGTTCAGCCCGTGAACGTGTCCCCGCTAGCACGCACACACACTAACACGGCGGCGTGCACGACTCCCACTCGACGGGGTTTCCCTCTAGGGGTTCCGTCTCTTCCTCGAGAGTTCCTTCCTCATAAACCCCTGCAAAAGCTTCAAACACAAGCAGTGAGCACGATGGCTCAGCAAGACTGACCCGTCTCTCCTATACATGAAACTTCTACATGAAGGGTTTAGGGTACATGATGTAAATAAGTTGCAAAGGACTCGCCTAATTATTGAAACCTTACTTTCAAGTTTTAGCAGCAGGTTGTGGAAAACCTTACGCTAAGGCACATGAGAGAGCTGCAATCAAACAAGAAATGCATTTCTCTCATGTACTTTGCCCAAAGTTGAAAGGAACTTTAATTATCTCTAAACTACAACAAGTCATTTAACAAGCAATGTATATCTTTCAAAGCAGCAATTCAGATTTGAAGGTGTTGTGTTCAATTGAATACAGAAACATTTTCAGAGAATTTCCAAAACTTGGAAATTCAGTTCTGGACAAACCTTAGCTCCAAAAATACTAGGAAAATTCATGCAAACTCTATGAGCTATAATTGAAATTGTAGTTCACTAAGTTTGGCATGAACAGGGGTGTTATCTCATAATTAATTCTTCTTTGCTAATTTGCTTAGAAAATTATTCTGAACAAACCACTCAATGAAGTGTACTAATCTTTGGTCCAGAGGGTTTTCTTGTGACAAGGAACTCACATGAAAATTCTCAGCTCCATTGGAGCTCTGGATCACCCCTGTTCTGTTTAACCACTTGAGGTGGTCAATATAGAAGAGGGGGAAGACCACTTAGCACTTAATCATGTGCTTCGGTCCAAACCCAAACCACTAGCCCCAGTTTCATTTTAAATTCTTAAACAGAGTTCCAGTTGTTAAAAACTTGTTATTAGAACTTGTAGCAGAAGCAGTACAATAAACTTATGTGCATATCCATTAACATGTAGTATTTCATTAACGTGCACTCGCTGAAGGCGAGGAGACTCCGGAAGTGCTCGACTTCCTTCTTCTGGACGAGGATCTAACTAATGACCAGTAGCGACAAGGCAAGCCCCGGTTTGCATTAAGCCATTCATAAAGTTTTTACTTTGGTTACATACGTAGGGTGAAGTGTGTATGTGCATTAGGTGTAGGATGGATGAATACCCAACAGCATAACCCGAATTTTTCCCCAAGAGTGAGGGTAGTGTCTAGGGCCTCGGATAGACCGGCTATGCTTAATGATTCATAGGACTTCGGTACAAGTCGAATAGTTGGGATCTACTCACGAGTTAGGCTTGGGACACATGGAATTGGTTCGAGGGATGTGAGATCACCTTAGTAATGAAAATGAGACTTGGCAGGGGCTAGGGCGCAGCAAGAGGAAATCTTGTGTGCGCAGCCCTGTCCGTGTCGATTGAGGACCGATCCTGTGCGGCCCACGCTGATCAAGTTTGAACGTACTGAAGGCATATCGGATATATGGGCCCCGATAAACCGATGTAACCTAAACCTCCGGGTGTCGAGGCATAGCAAATCGATTTATAGGTGTAGGTTGATGGCAGCAAGGTGGAAATCTGCTAACGGGCATAGAGAGATGCTCCGTGTAGAGAACCTCCTGTCCGTTTCGGTGCGACCGGTTCGACGTTTGGGCTGTTGGGTGAAAGGTTGTCCCGTACGGCATCGAGTGAGCGTGCTGTGCAGCTCCACGGGTGGTTGTACGTGACGTGCTCTTTGGGTGTCCCTGCAGGTGTATATCGAGTCGATTCGCCGTCCCTCGCGGTGAAGAGTACCACTTGGGCACTGAGTCGCGACGTAGGCTAATGTATGAAACGTGATGATTCAATATTGCTGTTATGATATAATTGTATTGCTACCTGTGTGCCACCAAATATTGATTACTAAATTTCAGCTTCCTGAACTGTTAACTTGTTGCTAAAAGATGAATTAAGGATGAACTTGTAGGCGTGTCCATTTGCTGCAATGTTGCTATCCTATGTTCATTGTACACCTCATGTAGAGTTTCATGCCTAGGTGAGTCGGTTAAGTCTTGTTGAGCCCTCGTGCTCACGGTTGCTGCTTAAGTGTTTTTCAGGTGAGGAGCCACCCACGGACTCGGGTTACGATTCCACCGGCAAGGGTTACCCTCCGTCGGGGACTACGGCTGAGTGGGAGACGTACACGCCGCGCTGAGCTGAGGAGTGCAGCTAGTGTGGGTTGCCCTAGGGCTGGGCAACTGACTTTTGCTAGATAGGCGGGCGTGAGTTGTATAAAAGAAACTTCCGCTGTGTAATAAAGACAATAGTTTGTAACTAAAGGCTGTACCTGTTTGTACAATTCAGTTGGTTTCCCATGTAATATATTGTGTCCTTATAATGTGTGCTGTCGGGTGTCGCATCATGCGGCACCACCCTCTGCGATCCTGGATGAGCGGATCCCGGTCCGCCACAGAAATCCTCAATCTGCGACCAAACCCGGCAGGAAAACCCCGGAGTACTGTGACAGCCCGGTAGAACACAAGATGGTGATGCTCTTTGGTGTATACTGCTCGAGCAACCGAGGCTCGGCTAGCTTGAGCAATCGGAAATGGAGGTGGCGGCGTTTATCGAGCGAGCTGCACCGAGTGCGAGTGATCGCGTGAGAACAGAAGAGAACACGGCTTTGAGCTGCTCGGGACAGAATATCAACGCCGAACGGCGGCTCCAGCGGTGCGTGGAGGAAGCAGCTGCTGGCGCTGATGTACTGGCACGGTGGCGACCGCGGCGGGAGCCTGAGACCCATGTATTCGGTGCTTTAGTCGGTTCTCTGATTTGTAAAGCTGACATGTGGGTCCCACCCAGGTTTTAACCTCCAAACTTGAATTTTTCCTACTGCTCTAAACAGTAGAGACCCAAATAGACTTGGTGATTTGATCAAATTCCCAAATGGCTACTGGACTTGAATAATTCAAAATGAATTTTGATTTGATCAAATTTTCAGCAAAGGTTTAGTTAAAATTCAAATTTGATTTGAATTTGGCCAAATAGCTCATGTCAAGATCAACTCCAAATGGAGTGAAAATTGGTGTGTGAGCTCACAAAAATGTGCTGAGTAAGAATATGCCTCCCACTTTTGAATTCATGGGATGAAAGTAGTTTGAATTTGAATTTGAGTTCAAACTACCCTCTTTCTAGCTATACCCAAAAAGACCTCAAAAAGGTTTTGGATTTGGGTGAAATTTGGCATGAGCATTCCTAGCAAGGTGTAGGAGTTTTTCATATGCCCATCCCCTATATGATGCATGTGGGAAAAGCCACTTTTGCATTTTGTGAGTTTATTCTCTAATCACCATGTTGATAGTGTTTACTTGCTCTTCAAATGTGTTCACAAAGTTTCCTCAGATGAGGTGTGTGTGTGGTGATGAACACTTTGAATATGTGCCAAAAACTTAGGCCCTACACTGAATTTAAAATAATATGAGCATAGTATTTCATACATATATGACTTTGTGATTCCTTTTATATGCTGAAAGTTCTTACTACATTACTCATGTTATACATTTTATAGTTTTTGCCATGACTAGTAATTGGAATAATTATTTACACTAAATCTGGTCATGATCAAACTTTCTTGTTGTTTTAAACTTGTTGCATGCTCAGAAGTGCTTTTAATAATGAAAAAATAATCAATCAACTATTCACATGTTGAGCTTTTATGTTCAAATGAAAAATTGAGAAAAAGATCAAGAGAATATGCATGCATCGCACTTCTTCTTTTGTGATGGCTTATCATTGCACTTAGGTATGAACTTGGAAGAAGTTGTGTATGACTAAAACCATGTCCTTAAGCTTCTGATTTTCAAATGACATAGACTTGGCTTGGTTGGTTAGAATAAGGCTGATCCGGCATATAATCTCTTGCAAATGTCATATGATCTGAATTTGTGCTTTGAAAAATAATTAAAATGCAGCAACAAGTGTCTTGCTTTCAGGTCTTTACATAGTTAAGTTTGTGAGATCATGACTTGCTTAAATTGAAAATTACACTTGATCTCTAGCATGGCTTACACTACTTTATGTATCTCATTGATGTGATAGTGTAAGTTACTTGATAGTATGGCTTGGATGAGCTTTATTTTATATGTATATGTTATAAATATGCTCATAACAATTAAAATTTCCCTTTTGAACCTTGCTGAATACATTGTCAAAGGGGGAGAAATTGATCACACATTGCACAATTCACAAGTTTTTTGCACGATTCTTCTTAGGGGGAGAATTTTTTGTTTTTCTTCTCATTTTATTTCTTATTTACAAAGGGGGAGAAATATGTATAGGGGGAATTTTTGTTTTGAAATTTCTTTCTCATTTAATTGTTTTCAAAACTTTTCATGTGAATAAGCCAATGTTCGGATTTTAAGTGATGTTGCCAATGCATTCATCAAGGGGATATTGTGAGACCTATGTGTGCTGAATACATTGGCTATGATGATAAAAGTTTTGAATTCTGCCAAAACACTCTTTTTGTCAAGGTCTGACTCTAGGTCCGAGCTCCGACAAGATCCAACATAAGGTCTGACTTGCTATGGCTAGGTCCGACATGTGTTTGGTTAGCTCCAGCGGTAGGTCCAACTAGCTTTGGTAAATTCCGGTGCTAGGTTCTGCTAGCTTTGGTAAGCTCCGGCTCAAGGTCCGGATCTAAATCGCAATGGTTCTGTTTTTGCCATGCAAATGTTTTGAACTTGCTTTACATCTATGAAAAGTTTAGTTAGTATTCTTTTACTAAGTTTTTGAAGTGTTATGGCTGTTTACGGTGGTTAACATTTTGCTATGATTTGCAACATGCTTATGTGAGGTGTTCACGTAAGGTGTTGTGTTTTTCGGAACTAACGTGAGTCAAGTCACGGACTTGTGCTCAAAAGTATTGGTTGTTTATTTATGTGGCTTGGGTTCAAGATATGACTGATGACGGGATCCATTGAACTAGTCTTAGGGAGAAGATGAGGTTCAACAACCCAGTTCAGGAGGACTTGTGGTTGAGTTGATCGGGAGGCCGCGCAGCATGTTTGGATCAAGAACAATGCATATGAAGGTATCGTGGACATTGTTGAAAGGTGTTCACACGTGTGCAAGGAGTGCATGGATGTGGCAACATGGTTCCAAGGCGTGATATGTGGACGTAAAGAATTGGAAAGGTCCAACCGGCTTGATTATGCACTCAGGCTGCGGCTGAGTCGGTTATGGCTCAAATATGAAAAGATTTTATTTGGTTATGATAGTATTTTGTGTGGGACACGAAGTTGATTTGTTTTAGGAATGTGGGATACGTTCCTAAGGTGTTTGGAAGTCTTAAGGTTGCTTCTATCTGAGTCTAGAAGAGTCTTGAGCAGTTATGGAAAGTTTCGATTCAGAAACTGAGTAGGATTAGAATCCTAGTTTGAATTGGGTTGGCCTCCGGGCTGGTTATATAAGCATGGGAGGCTGGAGCTCATGGTAAGATGACCTTGGGCTGTTCCTATTATGTTTTGATCAATAAAATTCGTAATTTGGAGGAGCTTTTGTGCCTTGTTCGTCCAACTTGTTTTTGTCAAGTCTTTCTCGTCGAGTTTTCGGAAAGCACGACAGTGCTTTGGTGTTTTGATCATAACTCGAGTTTTACAGATCCACTTGACGTGATTATTTTTGGGTTATCTTCACAACTTGATTATCTATCCTCTGTGGAAATGTCACGGTCATTCGATTTGCAGTTTCTGATATACACGAGTTTCTTTGCAGTGTTGCAGATCTGGTGTTTACTCGAGTAGAACAGATTGACCCTCGTTTGATCTTTCGATCATAACTTGTGTTTTTCTTGACGGATTTCCGTAATTCTTTTTTTTGTGTCTTTGATACTTGATTCTTTATAATATATATCACTTTTGTCACGGTTGAACACAATTAGATCAGTCGTATACATGGTTTCTTTAACAGATTGATTTTCTGCCTGGGGGGTTTGTTGCTTTCGCTAAAAAGTTTAAATCTACCATTCACCCCCCTATGGTAGCTTTTCACATGATCTTCGATCCTACACTGACGGATGAAAGGTGGTTGCGTACGACGTCCGTGATGGTTGCTGTAGGCAACATCGAGCACGGGTGTACGTGACGGGTTATTCGGGTAACCCTGCAGGTGTAAATCGATTATAATCGCCATCCCTTGCAGTCAGTTAGTACCACTTGTTCACTGTACCGTGACGTAGAAAGAAAAGGCTAGAGTCATGTTTAAAAGTTGCTGATTGAAAGTTATACCTTGGTTGCTAATGATTGATGTAGTTTAGAGCTAATTAAAGTTCTTTTCAATCTTAGGCAAAGCACATGAGAGAAATGTGTTTCTTGTTTGATTGCGGCTCTCTTATGTGCCTTAGCGTGAGGTTCTCCACAACTTGCTGCTAAAACTTGAAAGTAAGGTTCAACTATTCAGTCGTGTCCTTTGCAACTTACTTTCCAATTTGCACTGTAACCCAGCATGTAGAAGCTCCATGTATAGGAAAGACGGGTGAGTCTTGCTGAGCCATCATGCTCACTACTTGTGTTTGAAGCTTTTGCAGGGTGTTATGAGGAGGAGACTCCCGAGGAGGAGACGGACCCCCAAGAGGGCAACCTCGTTGAATGGGAGTCATGCACGCCGCCGTGTTAGTGTGTGTGTGTGTGTGTGTGTGTGTGCGCTAGAGGCTACATGTTCACGGGCTGAACATGAACTCTGTGCTTAGTCTACGCCCATGAGTGTGGACTGAACATATTTTGTTGTAAACATGTCTATAAACTCTTTTATGTAATAAAACTTTGCTTCCGCTTTGTACCTTTTACGTGTGTTATCCAGTGTTGTGCAACGCAGCACCCCTCAGCGTGATCCAGGCTCATCGAGGCCATGAGGCCCTCGCAAAAATAACCTCAATTTTCGTGAGCTTCCGACACCCCTGAAAGTAACGCGTCTATTTTTTTTTTGCCGGCGCCATCACCCACGAAAATAAGTCGGGATCACCTCTATTTCCGTGTGCCGGCGCTGCCACCCACGAATTTAAATCGGGATCACCTCTATTTCAGTGTGCTGACGCTGCCACCTGTGAATTTAAGTCAGGATCACCTCTATTTCCGTGTGCCTGCGCTGCCACCCACGAATTTAAGTCCTTTAATTTCGTGAGCCTCTGACACCCACAAAAGTAAGCACGTCTAGTTTCGTGTGCCGGCGATATCACCCACGAAGTTACATCGAGATTGGATTTATTTTCGTGAGCTTCCGGCCGTGAGCTTACAGAACCCACGACAATTTCAGAACTTATTTTCATGAGCCCGAGCAGAACCCACGAAATTATAAGTTATTTTCGTCTGCTGTGGAAGGAACACACAAAATTAAGGTCTAATTTCGTGTGCACCGGTTTGGGCACACGAAATTATACATTATTTTCGTGAGCCCGTGCCAAAACCCACGAAATTGTACTGTAATTTCTTGGGCTATCCTATAGCTCACGACAATAACTCTAATTTTGTGAGGGCCGACAAAATTAAGTTTGGCACACGAAAATATGTCATTTTCCTGTAGTGAAAGTAAAAACTTAATAGCAGTTAAATGCAAACCGGAGCTTGCCTTGTTGCTGCTGGTCAGGGGTTAGTGTCTCCTCCGGAGGTATGAAGTCCAAATCTCCGGGGTTTCTTCGCGTTCAGCAACTACACGTAATCAATTCAATCGATAATGTCAATTCAAATGCAAATGTGTTAAATTTAACCTATAAAGACTATAACTCTAGTATGACATCCCATTTGGCTCTGAAATTTTTATTGTGGCTTGGTAAGATTCTAACCAGAGACTTGACCAAATTTCATTTGAAACAAAGCTCATTGGAGCTCTGCACAAATAAAAGTATAAATGGTCATTACTAGAGCTTCTAAGGATTTCCAGGGCTTTTCATGGATCAAACCATTAATTTCTGGAAACTAGAGCTTGATATGTTTCTAATGGAGTTGGTTTCATGTAATTGGAAGAATCCTAGAGAAAGTTATGTCCTAATCAAGATTTGAGAAAACTCTGAAAAATGTTTCTGTACATTTTTCTATTTTCTCAGGGCAGTTCACTTAATCACACCATTAGGAGGAGTAATTTAACTTGGATGTATCTTAAATTTTTTCGGTGAATCAAGGATTTTCAAATGAACATCCTAGCCGAATTTCAGAATTTTTCATAAAAGAATTCTTCAGATAAAATTCCCCCAGTTTAAATTCTACGGAATTAATTCTGGAAAATAATAGGTTTCGTGAACTCAAACTTATTTTTCTGGAAAGTACTCGGAGAGATGAATCCAAAAAATTTGTTTCACTAAATTAGGAACATCCTAGTAAAAGTTATGGGGTTTCAAAGTTTGACCTAACTCTGAAATTCGGGAAAAGTTTAAACTCTGTTTGTGGGTCCCACTATTTACATTGGCCCACTGAGCTCGCGGCCACACAGCAGCCCACGGTGTTTCACCCACACTGCCGCACCGGATCACAGCCGCAATCCGATCCCCGCGTGGAGACAGAGGCTGACCAGTGGGACCCGGTCCCCTTCGTCTTCCTCGCGACACCCGCGCTCCCCCGTGGCGGCGCACTCCGGCAAGGCTCGCCGCCCGGCGCTCTACTGCTCGGAGCTCGATCAAACTTGCCGCCTAGGCCTAAGTTCGCACGGGGAACATTCTGAGGGGGTCGGCTAGGGTTGGAGATGGCCGGAAGCTATCCTGCGACGGTGACAGCAGCGGCTCCAACTCCGGTGATGTCGCCCGAGCTATACAGGACCTTATTTTTGGAACGGTTTCTTCCTACAGATCCGTGGTGACATGCTGAGCATGAAAATTAACTCGGTTTGCCATGGAAACGGCCGGAGCTAGGACGTCACCGTCGACCTAGAGCTAAAAACAGCGGCGATCGGAAAAACTTCAAAGAACAGCACCCATAGTGGATGGTTTTTGCTGGTTGTTGATCCTAGAGGTTCGTTGGAAGGCCTAGGACGTATGGCTAAAGGAAAACGAGCTGGGATGGACTGATCACCAAGAATTTTGAGTTGAGTCCCCTCTCGGTCCTAAGAGCGTGTGATCGGTAAAACTCAAAATACTCCCTCGCTACTGAACGAAATAGAGGGAGGCGTTCACCGGAAGATCGAGGAGAGGATGGCTCATTTTTTTGCTGTAGGTGATCACCCGAGTTGTGGCCTGTATCGCGAAGGCGACGGAGAGCCGAGAGGCACTCGGGTGGTGAGAACGGAGACGAACGTGCGCGTGCAAGTGAGGCTGTGGCTCGGTAGGACGCCGGTGCACGTGGGATGACACGTCTTTAGAATCCTCTCAACCCACTCCTATGAAACGGTTGGGTAAGCCTCGGCACCCAGGTTAACCAATTACATCGGTTTCCTGCTTATGTCAGTATGTCATCTGGTACTGTTCGATACTTGTCCATCAGGCCCGCACATTTGGCCCAGCAAGTGAGGTCCAATGCCTCTGAAATTTTTACTGGAGTTCAAGGATTTTTGGAAGAATGTCCTGTCCAAATTTGGGAATTTTCCAATAAACAGAACTCCTGTAAAAATTCCTACAAAATTTTACTTAAATGAATTAATGAGCCAGATTCATGGATTTTCATAAACATTGGGATGCACCCCTTGATAGTACTCTTTGAGAGTAATCCAACAAAATTTATTTGACAATTTTTGGACATTCCTACACAGAGTTATGGCTCTCCAAGGTTTGAACTGAATTGGGAAAATCTGGAAATGTTTAAACGCTGCCGGCGAGCCCCACACGTCAGCACTCTCTTCAACCTCACGCCAAACAGAGGGTCCCTCAGCGCCCTCTGGCGAGGGTTGCTGGAACCCACTTTCCAGCCACCTCCCAGCCTCCTAGTCCCCCCCCCCCCATTTTCCAGCACGCTGAACACATCTAGAGGATCACCGGCGGCTGAAGCTCACCGGAAAATGGTGTGCACCGGTCACAGCCCTTGCTAGGGTTCCAGCGAGGTTGTTACGGCTCATTTCTTCACCCAATGATCTCCTCTAAAGCTCTAGAGCACCAGGGGAACGTGTAGAACATGGACATGGAGTCTAAATGGGCAGTGGAGCGCTCCAAACCCATTGGCACCGTGCGCCTGACATGGTCCGGCGGTGCGCCAGGGAAAAACGTGGATTTTCTTGCTCTACAGTTGATTTCCCAGCCTATAATCGAGGGATGGTGTGTGCTAGGTAGTGAGGAAGCTTTGTGCAAAGTTTGAAGCCTTAACACCCCGAATTAACAACGAATTTTGCAAATCTTTACCTCGAGGTTGAGTTGGGCCGCCCGAGGGGGAATTTCCAAATTCTCCTCCGAGGAGTCACGGCTTGGGCTGAGTTTTTGGGGTGAGCAGCTCAGTTCACGGGTGCACCAAGGGAGTGGCTCACTTGAGCTTGATCTTCCTCAGTTCGGGCTGTCCACGGTGACTGAAAGTGGAAACCTTCGGTGGTCACTGCGGCACCGCTACAACTCTGGAAATTTTGAGTTCCAACGGCCAGAGACCGAAGGAGTAGGGATGGTGGATGGCTAGAGCACGTATTGGTGATGCTTTTTGCTGTGTAAAGATCGAGCAACCGAGCTCGGATTGCTATGGCGTGATTGGGTGAAACCGAGCGGTTGTGTTCTTCGCGAGGCAAACAACCGAGGGCGAGAGAGAGTGGAGGAGGCGAAATAGCTTCGGTGCATGCTCTGTGGTGATCAGGCTGGGCAAAAGATCATGTAGCAGGAGGTGGCACCAGAGATAATCGGCCGAGGTCGGCTCCGGCGCACTGTTGCACGCATGCGCACCCGAGAGAAACAAAAACCGTCAGTTTGTATTGGGTGTGTGGCTGACAGATGGGTCCCACCCTCTCATTTCTTAATCCATTTTTCCACAGCTACTCACAATTAAATACTTTGCTTCAACCCGAAGTCATGGTTTGAATATTTGAATTCGAATGATTTGAATTCTAGTGTGGATTTTGAATTGATTTTGGTTATTTGAATTTGAATTCTCCCTTTGCATTGTTCCAAAAACATAGCAAAACAACTCAAATAATTATGAATTTTGGTATGGCTGCTAATTCAAATGTGGAGAACACATTTGTGGAACCAAATTTGCAAATTGAGGAAGTTGGGATTTGAAACTGAAATTTAAATTTAGATTCGAGGGCTTCCTCTTTTAATCCCAAACAAATAGTATAACCCCTCCAAATGAGCTGAAATTTTGGAGGTTGAATATTTGAAATATGAAGAGCCAAGTTATGAATTTAGATCTCCATGTTGGGAAGTTTTGGGAAGTTTGAATCCTTACTTTGAACTCACACTGTTATAATTCAAAGTTTTAATTCCCCTCATTTTTCCTAAGTGTAAAGGTGCTGAAATCTTTGTTAGCACTTTTGGGGATTTTACATCCTCGAAGATGGATATTCGGTCTGGATATCATCAAATCAAGATCCGACCAGAGGACATACCGAAGACAACTTTTTCGATGAGATACGGACTCTATGAGTACCTCGTCATGTCATTTGGGTTAACCAACGCTCCGGCACACTTCATGTACTTGATGAATTATGTGTTCATGCCAAAGTTAGACAAGTTCGTCGTGGTATTCATCGATGACATATTGGTTTACTCAAAATCTGAAGAAGAGCACGCTGAACTGCGTATCGTGCTACAACGGTTGAGAGAGCACAAGCTATATGCGAAGTTCAGAAAGTGTGAGTTCTGGATTGATCAAGTGTCTTTCCTAGGCAATATTATTTCAGAAGAGGGCATTGCCGTGGACCCTAGCAAAAACAAACAAGTTCTGAAGTGGGAATCTCCCAAATCAGTCCATGAGGTCCGAAGTTTCCTTGGTTTAGCGGGTTATTATCGGAGGTTTATTCTGAGCTTCTCAAAAATTGCTAAACCAATGACGGAGCTTCTGAAGAAGGGCACTAAATACGTATGGAATGCAGCATGTGAAGCCGCATTCAAGACATTGCTGAAACATCTCACAACAGCTCCAATTCTTGCTCAGCCAGACACGACGAAGCCATTTGATGTATATTGTGATGCATCCGGCATCGGTCTCGGCTGCGTTCTTATGCACGAAGGGCGTGTAGTCGCCTATGGGTCTCGTCAACTGTGAAACCACGAGCAGCATTATCCAACTCACGATCTCGAGCCTGCTGCTGTGGTGTTGACGTTAAATATGTGGAGGCATTATTTGCTTGGTAATCTTGTTCACCTCTACACCGACCAAAAAAGATTGAAGTATATCTTCACACAGAAGGAGCTGAATATGTGACAACGGAGGTGGTTGGAGCTCATAAAAGATTATGAAATTGAGATCCACTACCATCCAGGAAAAGCGAACGTGGTTGCCGACGTGCATAGTCAGAAAGCCCACATTCACAACTTGGCTATTGCTGAGTTGGAAGAGGAAGAACCTAGTCTCTGTGTCATTCCGTATGGAGCGCTTTGTAATATTTCTCTCATTCCAATGATCCGTGAAGAGATTGTTGAGGCTCAAAGAAGAGACAGGGGTATGTCTCACATACGGAGAAGACTAGATAATAGAGAGGTGAAATGTTTCCGGAAGGATGAGACCGGTACACTATGGTTCAACGACCGTATAGTAGTACCGCGCAATATGAAACTCCGGAAGAAGATTTTGGATGAAGCCCATCTGTCGAAGTTTTCCATTCATCCCGGCAGTAACAAGATGTACCAAGATTTGAAACAGAAATTTTGGTGGACGCGGATGAAGAGGGAAGTTGCTAAGTACGTATCCGAGTGTGATACGTGTAGACGGGTCAAGGCAGATCATATGCGGAAAGCCAGACCGCTACAACCACTGAAGATACCGGCATGGAAATGGGAGGATGTGAGTAGTGGATTTCATCATCGGATTACCGCTCACATCCCGGAAGCATGACTCGATATGGGTGATCGTCGATCGGTTGACGAAAAAAGCTCATTTCATACCGGTGAACACTCATTATCGGGCCAAGCAATATGTGGAGTTGTATATCTCTAGAATTATATGCTCACATGGTGTTCTGAAGACTATCATTTCAGATCGAGGTGCGCTTTTCGTTTCTCGGTTTTGGGAGCAGCTGCACGCCTCGTTGGGCACCAAGCTGATTAGAAGCTCCGCATATCACCCTCAAACTGACAGACAAACGGAGATGGTGAACCAAGTGCTGGAAGATATGTTGAGAGCATGTGCCATCCACTACGGTAAGAATTGGGATGATCACTTACCGTTGGCGAAGTTTTCATACAACAATGGGTATCAAGCGAGTATTAAAATGGCACCCTATGAAGCTCTCTATGGCTGGAAGTGTCGCAAACCACTGAATTGGTGTGAGTCCGGCGAAAGAGTTCTGTTCGGGGTTGATCTTGTGAACGAGGCCGAAGACCGAGTTCGGTTGATACAAGAGAATTTGAAGGTTGCAAAATCCCGGCAAAAGAGCTACGCTGATCAAAGGCGTAGGCCGTTGCATTTTGACGTTGGAGAGCACGTGTATCTTCGTGTACCTCCGATGAAGGGAATTCACCGGTTCGGAGTAAAGGGGAAACTCACTCCCCGCTTTATAGGTCCTTTTGCTATCACGGAGAAGTGTGGACCCGTAACCTACCGGCTGGAACTACCGGCAAGTCTTGAGGATGTTCATGACATGTTTCATGTGTCACAGCTGCGGAAGTGCCTCAAATTCACCGCTGCTGTCCGCACCGAAGAAATCGACAAGTTGAAACCGGATCTTACCTAC
The DNA here is from genome assembly GCA_030760725.1 of Neostapfia colusana. NCBI lineage: Eukaryota > Viridiplantae > Streptophyta > Magnoliopsida > Poales > Poaceae > Neostapfia > Neostapfia colusana. The sequence goes on along the minus strand of JASWHV010000014.1, from coordinate 54,288,583 downwards.
ACCGAGCGACCGGTTCAGATTTTAGACGAAAAGACCTGGGTAACCTGGAACCGGACGATAAAATTTTACAAGGTGTTGTGGAGTAATCATACCGCGGAAGAGGCGACGTGGGAAAGTGAAGATTATCTCCGCACCAACTATCCGGAACTTTTATCTTTGTATAGTTTGTAATTACCTCTCCCGTCTCGTTCTTCTTTTGTAATCTCAGGACGAGATTCTTTTAAGGGGGAGGAATGCAAAAGTCCCAAAAATGTATATGAATAAAACCGAAGTTTGAATTCTAGGGTTCGCAAATTCATGAAAATGGGACTTGCTAAAACTTTTCTACACGCAAAGTGTTTCATGGATGTTCATCCAAAAAGAAGCTCACAAGTTCATTTGAATGTGTTGAACCAATATGGACTTAAACATTTAATTGCATGAAGTTTAAAAATCAGATTTCAAAGTTCACACAAATTGTGGCCAAACCTTTGAATACTCTTGCAGCCTTATAATTCTGAATTTGAGGAAAAAGTTGGATGACAACTTGTGAATTTAAAGTGGGCTAAAAAGGAATTCAAGAGAAGCAAATCCAAATTCAATCTGAATTCAATTTGCAAGTCAAATTTAAACTGAATTCAGAGAATTTGAATTCTAGCCCACTTTTAAACTTCAAAACTTTGGAATTTGAGAGATTAACATGAGAAGATATTTTGGGGAGGAAATTTGGGTGGAGCCCACATGTCATTGAACTGAACATTGTGACTTGCACACAAAGCAACCGAGACTTTCTCTGTTCTTTCACTCAAACAAACCGAGACCTCATCGTGTGAAACCGAGCTGCCGTTGCCGCCACCTCCTGCTCTTTACAACACGTTGAAAGTAGTGGGTGGGTTTCCCCTCGGTGTGATACTCCTCTCCAGACCGAGCTATTTGCTCTTCGCTACCTCCTCACGAACAACAACCGAACAGAGCCCTCCTCACACCGCCACTGCCTCGGCTTTGATCGGAAACCGGCAGAAAACTCACGCTCACTCTCCTCCGAGCTGCTAAACAGCACCCCGCCCTCGTTGCTCACTTCCCCGACACAAAACCAGCCGAGTTCCATTAGCCCTTGCCCTAGAACGGATTCATCCGCGGCGACATAAAGAGAGCCGGCGATCGGGTGCACATGGGCAGCTCGCCACAGCATCTGTCACGGCCGAGCAAGGGCAGCAACGGAAGCGCACGACTACTGTACTGCTTCCACCCAAAGCTCAAGCCAACCCGTGGAGCATAGCCGGCGAATTTTGGAACTTTTCTTCGGCGGTTGCAAACCGAGCGTCCGGTACTTACCGCCAAAATTATCACTCGTTAATCTTTCTTAGCTCATAAAACTTTTCACACACGAGCTGGAATAGCCGGTGATCATTTTACTTTTAGTAACCATGGCTTGAAATCAACTCGGAACAACGTATTTTGATGAGTTCTGAGCGTGTTTATGGCGGAACAAATCGGGCGCACAGTGCCGACCCATTTGCAGCTGTCTCCGAGCACTATGGAGACCTTGTCGGTCTTCCCTAAGCTCCAAGGATGCTGTAGAGTGTTTTGGTCAAGTATTTGGCGGTCTAGGAAGGTCAGCCGACGGCGCCGAACGCTTCCCATAGCCGCCGCACGTCGCCGGGCCATTTCCACGCCTTGACAGCTCGAGCTAGCGCCACCATCGTGTTCCTCGACGTCCAAAACCCCCTGGCGGCGAGTTTCCGTTCGAGTGGTAGCCGGACATGCCGGTACGGTGAGTTCCGGTTGCAGTCCGGCAAGGGAGGTGGCGCGCGCGTGAAGGAGGCAGCGGGAGGAAGAAGAAAGCGTGGGCCCCAGCCGTCAGCGACTGATTTTTAAATCTGTGATCAGCTGTGGCTCTGGGATCCTATGTGGCTGCGTGCCAAAACTCTGTGGCCCCGTGTGTTCCTGGATTCTATTGGCTGAGGTTTAAACACGTGGGCCCAATTGATTTCCAATAGCAAATTAATTCCAGATTGTGTTCCAACTTTGAAAAATCATATCTTTGTGTCGGAATATCCAAATTGAGTGATTCAAATTGGCTTGGATTCATTTTGAAAAGATCTATCCAAATGTGAACCTCAATTTGTATGAAAGTCAATATTAAATTCTGGAAAATTCTTTGAAGGTTTTCTGAAAAAGAATTATTGAGGGAGTTTGGTTCATCCAAAGATCCTCAAATTTTGCCAGAATATTCTTCAGAATATTGTTGACCTTGTAGCATATTTTCAGCTCATTTGAAGATCATTTGAATAGGAATTTGCTAAATACAAACTGCTGTGTTCATAAGGGTCCAGAAACATTTTCAGAAAATGTGGCCCACTTGTAAAATCCATTCTAGGCAAATCATAACTCCAAAAATCATGAGAAAATTTAGGCAATCTCTCTGAGACATACTTGAAATTGTAGTTCACTGAATTGGGCATGAAAATGCACATTACTCCACAATTAATTCTTTTGGGTAGAAATGCTTAAGGAATTATTCTGGAACAACTACTCGAGTTAAAGGTCTAAATTTTGGACCAAATGACTTTCATGTGACCAGGAACTCACATGTAAATTATCAGCTCAAGTTGAGCATTAGAACTCCATATTCTTATTCTGCCATACTTATGTATGTGGGAAAAATACAGAAGAGCATTGTTGGAATTTTGGTAGGCACATATTCTTCCCACTTTATCTGCAATTTGGCAAACTAAATCCCTAGGTAGTATAGAACATGCTGTAAAAGTTTTGAACCTATTGGAGTCTTTGTTCTTCAGTTGCACTCAAATCTTTTCAGCCCATTTCTTATGTTCAGTAGGAAAGTAGTTAGTTATGAACTACAATACTAAGACAAATTCAGTTCATTCCTGTTTCTTTGCACAACAGAGGCAAACCAAGCCATACTTGGCATTTCCACATAGCCTCTGTTCTTAAAAAATCAAGTCTTTAATTCTTTCCATTGCATTCTATAAAAATTGTGCATATACATTTCAATAGGAACCACAACGAAGGGGATTCGAAGGAGTGATTCATTGAAGTGGATCAGACTCCGGAGAATCAAGGGATGATCAGCAAGGATCACTAACTGCTTATATACGACTACCCTGCAAAATAGGCAAGCTCCGGTTTGCATTTAATAGCTTTTAAGTTTTTACTTTGTATTCACTTTCGGTTAAGATATGAAATGTGCATTAGGTCTAGTTGTTTGATACTCCTCTTGCATGACCAAATAAACCCATGGAGTATTAGGTAGATGTCTTTTATCGTGTAGAACTGTCATGCTTAAGTAAGGTTCGGTAGAAGTCGAGTGGTGAGATGCTACTCGCATGATCAGGACAACAGGGGCATACGGGATTGGTTCAAAAATTTGTTAGCAAGTTAAAGTTGAGACCGGCAGGTTGTAGGGGCAGCAGGACATAGGAGCCTGGATGGTATAGACCTGTCCATGTCGGTCAAGGACCGATCCGTATGCGGCCTTGTTGAGCAAGTTTGAGTTGTGTACCAGACTCATGCTGGCTATATGGGACCCAGTAACCGATGTACCTCGAAAAGCTTGCATTGAGCCTTTTCGGGTCACCTCAGGTGAGACGGCCGGTGTGCATTATGTGGGTAACATTCTCATAAAATCCCATGTCGGTAGGTGCACCATGAGAGTGGCTACTATACGGGGCGATTTGATCGATTCAACATGGGGTAAAACCGGGGAAAGGCTGCCATATACGACGTCAGTGATGATTGCAATAGGCAACGTCGAGTACGGGCGTACGTGTCGTGTAGTCCGGGTGTTATTGATTCGAATCACCATCGCTCGCGGAAAAGGACTGAGCATACTTGTTCTCACAGTCGTGATGTAGTAAGAACTTGCATGAGAAAGGAATTAATCATTACGGTTTGAAGTTCAACTAGCTTTGTGATGGATCTTTTATGTATAGTTAGAGCAAACTCGATTCATTTCAACCGTGAGCAAATTACATCAGGGGAAAGCGTTTCTTGTTTGATTGTGGACTCCCGATGTGGTGTGCCCAAGGTTACTTTTAAATTGGTGCAAATAACACTTGAAAGTAAGGATTCACATTTAAGCGAGTTTATTATGCATTATGCCATCCCACTTTATTTTATACCCTCATGTAGAGTTCCATGACTAGGGTGAAGGTTAAGTCTTGCTAAGCTTTATGCTCACGGATGCTATCTGAGTTGCTTTGCAGGTATTGACTTTATGCTTATGAGAAGGGATGTCGATGAGACTCAGAAACCTCCGAGTGGTTAATCAGGAGCATCCTCGCCGTTGTGGTTTGTTCTTCATGTTGCTAGTAAGAGACGTCCGCGGGCTGGACTGTTTATTTGATGCTAAGTTAGAAATGAGTCGTGAGAGTTGTACCGTTGTACCTTATTTTGATATAAGTATGTGTAAAGTAATCTTGTACGCTTCCGCAAAAACAGATGTGTGCAATATGACGTATCCTCGACCCATGAGCTGTTGGGTACCGCATCGCACGGCACCACCCAACGCGGTCCTCGGGCGAGCGGCACGGCCCCGTGAATGAGCGGGTGTCCTGGCCTACTCAACAACAGGCTCTGGTGAAGGTGAGTGAGTAAGGTTGTACTCCGTGGGGTCCTGACGCCTTGGTGATGTGGACTTCTGCCTCACAACGAAGTGCACCGTCCTCCTCGTACTCCCTCTAGCAGTAGCAAGGAAAACTCGTGTAGCTGAGTCTCTCCAAAGTGCAGATTAGCACCTGCGGGAACCTAGTCAGGTCCTGGCAAGTGCCCTCAGACCAGTCGTTCATCTATCATGGGAATCTATGGGGTTAGTGTTGTTTTTGGCAAGGATAGTTTAACATAAGAGTGAGGTAAGTCTAGTAGAGGTAGGTTTTCGCACATAATTTTGGAAAATACATGTTCCGTCGGTGTATCGTCTCTAAGGCTTCATCCTACGGCCAAGTATAGCTCTGATACCACTCTGTCAGGACCCCCTTTTCTTTGGGCCCACTTGTGCATTCCGTACCAGTCCCTGGATCAGTAGTTGGTACGCACAATAGAATGGATCGAATACCATACATTAACTTAGTCTCAACATTACCTTTACGGTCTTACAAGCATGTCTTAGGTTACAAACCATGGGCCTCGCAGAGCCTCAAAAGAATAGAAAACAATCGAAGAGCAGCCGATTAAGTGGCTCCCATTCCCCTCAGACAGCCTTGGGCACAGGACTAAGCCTACTCGTCATTGTATTGCTCTTCACCCTCCTCTTCCCTTTCCTATTCTGCTTCTATGGGTCGTGAAGAAAGCAAGAGTGAGTACGGAAGGTACTAAGCAAGCCCTAACACTACTCAAGGGGATGTGTTTCATGCAAGGGGGTTGTAGCAAGGTAGGGCCATATGGATTAGGGTTGCTGAAAAGCATTCATGCAGGGTCTTCTTGAAAGGAGGTTTTTGCAAAGCAGAAGAGGTAATTGTATCCTAATTTTAGTTGGTGGGACTTGGGGGAGTTTGAGCTCCATCCCACAAGTTCCCTAAGTTTTAATCGAATGTTCAATCCCACGGCTTTACTAGTTCCCAGCACACATCCGTAATTTCCAAAACACGGCAAACACTGCCACCCATCACATCAAGGAATCACACTAAGGCTAATCAACAAGAGCTCGGAACATAGTGTGCCAAGACCGTGACAATGCTTATCCGGATTTTACACTCTGTAGAGGTTGTACACTTTACCCACGGGTCAAGCACTCCTAGCAAGGGAGTAGAGTAACATTCACCTCATCTTCCCCGAGTAACCCCACAATCACACCTCGAGATGCACCCAAGGGCTATTTGGGCAGCTACTCTCCCAGCCGGACCACGGGTAATGACTCCCCCATGTCTTTTCCTAGTCCTCCGTGCCCTACTGGCCGCCAGATGGTTCATGTGGTAGTCACCAAGAAGGTAGAGGGAGTCCTTCCCATATAGGTTTTGTGGTTGCATGAACCGGTCCTTAAGTTGGTGAGGCGGCTCCATCAATATCCACGATAGGTGGACTACACCGAAGCACACACTACTCATTCACCATAACCCACCTCAACCACTCCTTTTTCCCCCACTTCACCCCCACACACTTTGTATAACACAAATTCCCATCCCACTTCCTAACACAACCAAGACACCTTTCAACACTTTTTGCAAATCTGATGGATAATTGTAGTGAGTCGTGATGCGGACATCACGAGGGTTCCTAAGCATTCTACCTTCAAGGAATCACACGCGTCGTCACATTATAGTGTGACAACGGGGCCTTAGGGCATCAAGGAAGTAAGTTGACAAGGTCAAGGAGGGGTTTGTGGCACTTCACATGTCAAGCACATGACTAAGCAACCACTAGTCAAGAGGGTCTTAGCTACTACAGCGTTTGAAAATAATCACGGGAAAACATGCATATTAAAAAAAGGCTATCAAAGCGATTTTGCAAACTTATAGGAGCAATCATGATCAAGGAGGTTAGAGCTTGCCTTCAAAAGCTTCTAGGAATTCCTCGTAATCTGGGTCATCGAATTCCTCGTCAACTTCCTCATTTGCTATAGCACATAAATTGTTCGAATTAGCGTTGAACCCAAAAGATTCCAAGAACTTAGGTAACATCCCAGTAATGTGGCTGTAAGGGTTTTAAGGGGTTTCCTAACAACAAACATGTTTTACTTGGACTTTTGGAGGGGATAGTGTCATTGGCCGGAGGGCCTCACACTATCTCTGTTTGTCATTCACTTAATTAGTTGGGTTGGCGCAATTACTAACAATTAGAAATGATCTAAAATGTTTTTTAGCCTTTGTTCGCATGCTACTATCCTCTAATGACTAATTCCTATTTTTAGGGATTTTTCTGGAATTTTTCTGCACCCGAAAATTCCTTTTTCAAGTTTCTGTGTACACTTAGCGGGTGTGTCTAGCGATTTTCTAGCGTGCAGTGGCTGACAGGCGGGCCTAAACTCCTCAGGCCACTGTTCTATGGACCTAGACCTGGTCCACGACCGCTGGCTATCTGGTCCACATGGACCGAGCCCACAGAGGCTGTGGCGGGCGCGTGGGTGGGCTAGCGCCCGCGTGATGCCGAGTCGGCAGCCACGTCGGCACCCTGCCTGCGTGGTCTGCCACCTGGCCGCCACACAAGCAGGGGTGGATAGGACGGTCGCCGACGCGGCAGAGGCGGCCGGTGGCTCGCCGGAGCCGCGTTTCTCTCCTGACAGGACCTAACGGACCTCACGTTGGTGTGCTACACGTCGTAAGGAACCTAATAGAGGTGTCCTTTGGCCGAGGGGGACGCCAGAGCGGTGGCTAGAGCTCACCGGAGATGGTGGGGATGGCGGTGCGTCACGGAACTACAGCTACGCTTGTTTTTCATCTGGGTTTGGGTGCCATTCTACGATCGCCTGGTCGCGGAGAAGTTACTACGAGGCTCGGTTGGGCCGGTGCGGCCCTCACGGGGGCCAGCGGCGCGTCATGGCGGCCATGGGTGGCGGTTGTCCGGCGCGATCCTCCTTCAATGCTCTAGCGCGAGTTCTAGAGGGCGGAGCTGTCCAATGAACCTCTAGGGATGCCGAGGGAGGAACGAGGGAAGGGGACTAGGCTCACCGGCGGCGAATTCGAGAGGTCGACCGGAGTTGAGGAAGAATGGGGAAAGTCCAAATTGCCCGCTAGAGCCGGCCGCTCTGCGCTCAAATGGTTCCGTGGGGGCTCGAGGTGGGTGGCACGCACTTCTGGACCTGGCGAGGGGTCGCCTTTATAGCCGTCTGAGGCAGTGGTGGGGCGCCGGAGATATTTCTCACGCGCCATCAATGGGGTCACCGGGTTTCCGCAGTATGGGGCTCGACTAATGGAGGGGGACAGGTGCCAGGGAGTGGAGGACCTCGGGAGGGGTGTCGATACGCGACGGGGGAGCGTCAATCGCCGGGATTTCCGGGTTTTCGGCTCGATTTTGGTGGCGGGCGTGAGGGGAAAGAAGCACAGTGATGGGCCGATTTTTGGGCCGCGCCGAGGGGAGGGTAGTGTGAGCTGGCGTGCGGGATGCGCGAGGGGAGGGAGGCGGGCCGAGCCGCTAGGGAGGTGGGCTGCGCCCGTGGAATACGACCAATCTCCCCTTTTTGTTTTTCTTATTCTCTTTCTTGATGTTTTGGCTTCCAAAATTTGAATTCGAATCAAATTTCTGTCTATTGAATTTGTGTCTGTTACTGTTCCTGACCCCGACCTCCGGGGGCAACGGAGATCCTCCTCCTTGGCGCCAAAGAAAAGGGTGAACTCGGAGGAGAAGGCCCGAGCCCGAGCTTGGAAGGATAAGAAGCAGGCGTGACAGGATTCCCCGGCCTGCGGGGGAAGCGACAATCCTCTCCCTCGGAGCCCGGACGAAGGAAGGGCTCGGAGGAGAAGGCCCGAGCCCGAGCTCGGAAGGGGACAAAGAAGGTAGCCTTCAGTGCGGAGTAGGGCGCCGCCATGACCATGTGGGGGGCACTCGAGTGCCTCCCCTGTCATTACACATCAGATGTGAGCGGGGATTGCATGCAACACTGGTATGGCGCACCTCGACGACAAGACAGGAGCAGGAGGAACGGAGGACTCCCGATACGGTGTCCTCATCGAAGCACTCTGGCTGGCGTGCGATAGGATGGTTGTTCCTGTAGACACAACTCCTTCCCACTTGCGGGGAGTTGAGGGAGCCTCCAGGAATGAGTATAAAAGGGGGATCGATCGTCCCCCTCGATCGGGAACTCTCGCACTTCTAATAGAACCACATCTTATTTTTAACAAAGAGCAGCGAGACACCAAAAACTAGACGTAGGGCACCTTGCCTATACCAGTATAAATCCCTCGTGTTCATAGATAGGCCACCTCGAGGATGAACGTGCGATACATTCGTTACTAGTCAGAATCCAAATGCCAACAAACATATTCATGCCTTACACAATTAGACTTTAGTGGAGGCCTATGTATTTATGATAACATAATAATAGTATTACTACATTATCATAATAACAACTAGTCCTACCACATATATGGGATCCACAATTAAAAAATGCTTCATCCAAACATATTAATAATAAAAGACTAATATTGTTAAATAGCATAAGGTAAAAAATAAGAGGAAAGATACATGAGTCATACCTTTCCAAAAATGGACTTTGGGAACTGCAGAGGATCCTCTCTACAGTCTAACCTCCACTAAGGACTAGGAGAAGTGTGTATACAAGAGAGTGATGTTCAAAAGGTGTTTGTTCTAGTGAGGAGTGGAGAGTCCTGTTTATACTAGTTTTTGAGTCGGTTCCCAACATAATTTCTTTGCGAAGCATTCATCACCGGCTTTAGTGTCCCACAAGGAGTCTGACACGTGGAAAGAGATCGAGTTTGGGGGGGAAAACAGGTCGGTCGAACCTCTTGTTCAGCCGCACCCCCACGTGCTCTGTCTGTCGTGTTCTTTCTTCTAGAGACTGGTAAGTGTGCCCTCTGATCCTTCCCGAGTGATTTGCCATTGAATTTCCTTGGAGTTTACTAGAAGTGGGTCATTGGATCCATGGACTGCCACGTGTGAGCTTGTGATTGGCTCGGAGTGTAGTTTTAAGGTTACTCCCCTAGATTCTCATCATTTCTGTAGTAAAATATCTGCATGCACAATTTCTCTAGGTACAATTGAAAATATATTAAATCTAAAGGTAATGCGTGTAAGAAACGTTTACTCCATCATATAATTGAGATAGATTGATGCTCAAAATGGAACTTAACGATCGTCAACAAATACCTGTAGGCAATTCTTCCTCATTAGTGGCCAATAATGATCAAAAGTGACAATAGCCTCACTTAGATGATAATGAGCCAACTAATGTGTCAAGGAATCAAATGTAGTGCGATCTCACCTCATTTGAAAAATTTATGAGAGATCCTTACTTATCCGAGTGTAAGAATTGTAAGTTTTATAAAGGAGCCAAATGAGTAGACTGTAATTGGTATACAAGAGTAAACATGACTCCAAAGGGAATCTTAAAAGATCTAAGATATCAATCATAATATTAGTGACACATTATATTGAATGTATGTTAGATAGATATTTCTCAATGGAGATCTACATGAGAATGTTTATATGGCTCAACCTAAGTGTTTTGTCATTGAAAGGATAGAAAATATGAGATATCAACAAATAAAATTTGTGTATTGAAGTAAGTGTTTGAGTAATGATATCTCATATTTGAAGAAAGAGTTAGAAAATTTGGGTTTTCTAAGATAATAAGAAGGAAAGTTGCATTTACACTGAGCTTAAGTGAGAAAATTTATTTTCCTTATTTCGTGTGTGGATGACATACTGCTTAAAGCAGTAATGTTGATCTACTACTAGAGATAAGTAGTTTGTCCTCATATTTTTGAAATAAAGATTTTTGTGATGTCTCCTATGTGTTAGAAATTAAGATTCACCAAGATATATTAAAAGTATATTAAAACTATCGCATTATGCATATCTACAATGATTGTAAGAAAGTGTAGTATGCATGCATATAAGTTATTTTGTGCTCTAATTGTCAAGGGTGATAAGTTTGGAACCAATAAGAGATCAAACAAATAAAATCGGTTCCATATGCTTCCTCTTTCACAAGATTAATGTTTGCTCAAGTAATTACTCACCTTGACGTATTTAACTAACCGGAATTTTTTTGACATAAGTAATCCAATCAAGGTGATCATTGGAATGGAGGTAAAAATTGCTTGCAGCTTTGTAAGGGACTAAGGCCTCATGATAAGTTAAGTAAGAGTATATGCCCATGAGATAGTGGGCTACTAAGACTCAGTTTTTGCGAGATGTGTAGTAAAATCCACATTAGTTGTTAACACCCGTAGTTGGAGTTTTATTGTGGAAAAGCTCCTAACGAACTAGTAGGCATAAGAATTGTTATACCCAGTTTAAGAATGGTCGATAGCGTTAAAACCACTTAAGTTGTTTTACTTCTAAAGCAACAAGTCAAATATGTTAGCAAGCACATTGACAGTAAGTTTTACATTGTGAAGGAGAAAAATCTAGAATCATATTATTAGCATTGAGCACATAAGAATTAAACAAATGTTTGTGAATCCACTTAATAAAGGTTACTACCTAGTGTGTTTTGAAAACACATAGCTAGCATGGGTTAAGGTAAAGCTTATGATCGCTGTGTACTAAGAGGCTGAATTAGGAATAAGATTTATTTGTGAATGCAAGACATATAGTAGTCATCGAGTCAGATAGTGTGTAACTGGCTATCTTGATGTGACGCGCCCTTGATATCGAACATGAAGAAATGAACACTAAGTTAAGTTTTGAGGAAATAAGTAAATTTTAGTTAGTCTTGATCCATGGAGATCAAAAGAGGGGAATGTTAGGAAATTTTGGTCTCATGGGATTCTGTCCCTAACGGGACCGATCTTTCCTCACAATTTGTGCCATGATCGGGCGGCACTTGCCTTCTATTGGCTGTGGGCCCCCTCTATGCACGGTGTAAAAAAGATGTAATTAGACCGTGAGAGAGCGGTGTAAAAAAGAGGTAATTAGACCATGAGAGGAAGACCCAACACCACCACGCTCTTCACCACGTTATCAAGCTCAAAGGTGATTCACTTAAGATAGATGATTTCACATATTGAGTGCTTAAGTATCCACGGATTAGAGCCATTAGTGATTTAGAATTCAAATAGTTGAGACTTATAATAGAATTATAGTTGAATAGTTCAAATGATATTCATACAATGGTGAGAAAAGAGAACTTTGCGAGGTTTCTTTTTCTATGCCTTCTCCGGACTCTGAATCACAGTAATGAAGCGCCATATTCTCTGACCAAACGCCTCAAATCAAACGCTAGTACGCTAGTGAATTTGCTCAAATCACAATAAAAACTAGTATTTAACATTAACTCTAGACCTAAGCAGCAACTTCATCCGCACCACAGATTGCAAAAGTCTGAGAACCCCCCCCCCCCCATCCACCCACACAAATAAAGAGACATGTATCATACTTATCTGCAATCTGGGCAGGATCAAGAGCATCATGGGGAAGTACAGTACAAACCTGGGCAGATAAATGTCCAAACAATCTTTTTTCTATGCTACTACAAGGAGAGGTACAGGGCAAATTAACAAAGATGGGTGAACCTTAACTACCTAATACACAGTTGACATGAATGTTGCGAATACTTAATTCCTGTGAATCTTTTGCAAGAGACAGCTTAGGCAGCAGAAAGAAAAAAAAAACGATCAGGCCACAAATTGAATCGCTTCGAGCTTCTGCACCATGGCCTGGTGCTTCTGCCCAGCTATGTGAAACTCGTAAACCTTTTGGCTGTTTACGACAACATTGCACACGTTGCATACTTTCACTTCACCTTGAGCTGCTCCAGCTTCAAGCACTCGCCTCTTCTTCACCTCCAGTTCTTCCGGGGTAGCTGCAGAGGAACACTTCTTCTTCTTTTGTTGTACAACTGGCACTGTACCATTAGCAACAGCAGAAGGTGCCATAGTTGGTCCGATGGCATTATTTGGAAGCTTTATTGGTTTAGGAGTGATGGAGTCTTGTAACTTCTCCAAGTTTTTTTTGTGTTTCTTCCCCTGCTTATGGATCAGAAGAACCTCTAGGGTGTCGCACTGGATCTTGCAGACTTCACATGGTGCTGGTTGCACAGCCTTTGGCTTTTTCTTTGTGTATTTCCTCAGAACGTTCTTTGGCAGAGGATGCCCAAAATGGGCATTCCATTGAGCATGATGCATGGCTGGGGTTGAAACTTGTTTTGCCATTCCATTGGAGGCTCTAGAAGCTGCTGCCTGCAGTGGCATTTTGTATGGAGTTAACATTAAGTAGGGGGTAAAAATTCGTGACCCTTAGGATCACCTCTGAACCTCTTTAGTTCAGACAAATGAACTAGTTTTTCAAAATGATGATTCACTTCAAAACTAGTTCAATTGCTTGAACTAAAAAGATTCGAGTTGACCTCAAGGGTCACGAATTTGCACCCCTAACAGTAAGAAACACAAAAAAAAATAGTATATCAACTAATCAGCAAACACAATTCAAGATAAACAATCTGAAGAACATTATTGTAACACATGATGTGAGTGATTACGTCCTCTTTTGAATACACTACATGTTCGACAAAAAGAAAACTACACGTTTACCAACAAATGATAAATACATAGAAACACAGGCTACAAATTTAGGTGGTAAAACAACTGAAGATCACAGTGTGTGCTGTGTGAAAAATAGAAATGAATGCTTTTGAAAAGTTCTTATAGCGAGTATAGAACCTAAAGAAGGGCAAATATCTTAAGACAAATCATATATAAACTGTGTAATGTCTACAATTGTCATTCTTTTCTTGTTGAATCATATTTAAGAATGCAGAAGGGAAACCAGAACAATCTTTGGTAAACAACTGATCATGATGACAAAATATGTTAGGAACATTTCTAGGTATTCCTTTGGCCACATGCCAACACTAAAGATTTCCCCCCCCCCAAACATAAACTTGGTAATATATATGCATTTTAGTATTTTCTTGATTTTTCTTGAATCCCAAAGTTCAATTGATTTCGCTCACAAACTTGTTTACATCGAGAGCACTTTTTTTCATTGATTCACTTACTTCCTCATCAAATCTCAAGTTACAAAAATATGGTGTGATGGGCCCAGATCGATGGACTGTGTGAGGGCAACAGCTGGCATCAGCCATTTGGCACGGTTAGGGCAGCAGCACACCATTGGTCCTTCGCCAGTTCAGGCCCCGCCCAAGGTTCATTGTGTTAAGGGTATAAGTGTTATGGGTATTAGTGTAATATCCTATTCTAGCATTTTAGTCATGTACTCTATAGTCCCTAATGGGCCTCAATACAATCATCCAATTCATTCCTATTATTCATAACATGGTATCACAGCTCCGGGTATTTTAGATTCCACCACCGTCTTCGCTGCATTGCCCCCTGGGGGGAGAACCATCTCTGAACCCACGGGCAGCATCCTCTTTGTTTGTTCTTCGTTCAATCAATCTTACTAAGGTAGAAACAGCTTTCACAAGCCATACCTCCTGCCGAGATTTGCGGTTCCCCCGTTGTGGTCCAGCGCCGCCGTTGTCCTTTGCTCGTCAAGAGGCTATGCCATCAGGTCCCCGTTGTGGCCTCCCTCTCCGGTCGCCGTCATGGCCGCCTTTTCAAGTCATCATCACGGCCACCACATTGGTCATTATCCACCATCGTGGCCATCAATCCTCTATGACTAGTCGCCGCACATCAGGCCACCAACATTTCGTATGGCCATTGCCATACATCCTCTCAGATTCGCCCTCAGATTGGACCCGCCATCAACCATCATGGTCCCATCCTCCGCCGCTATCACGATCCTATTCTCTATAGCCGCCATCGCAGCAGTTTGTGAATCTGCCCATCACGGCTCTACCCCCACCTCATCACCAGCCTGTCGCCATCAACGATCCAAGGTCGTCGTCCCCAGTTGCATCTCCTCGTGCTTGGTTACTCTGATCTGCGCCGCCTAAAATTTTAAGGATGCCAAGGCTACTGCCTAGGTGACTAGTTAGGCGTCTAGCCTTTCGACAGCCCAGCAGCTCAGAAACAATACAAATTTGATGCACCAGCACTAATCCAAGAATAAATTTGAGGGAAACAGCAGTAGCAACACAAGGCAGAGGAGGGCGAGGCCTGGCCACCTGGGATTGGAAGACATAGAGTTCGGAGCAGAGGGAAGGGATCAGTTATGGCGTTACGAGCGAGTGTTGGCCTGTAATTCCTCTTAACAGGTATGTGGATAATATTTATGTTGGTTGGATGACCAAGTAAGTCTTCACTGGCACTCAGTTATATCTTACCGTTGTTTTTTCTCAATACTTGATTAGTGTAACCTTTCTTACATATTTGTATGCCCCTGATGAGGCTGGCACTTGTGGTTTAGAAGAATGCAGCTGAGCTGCTTAGGGAAGAACTATGCGCTCCCTTATATCAGTGTTCCAAAAGGCGCGGTGAGGCGGCCGCCTAGGCGTGCTTCAGCGCTCCATATGGGTCGTCCGCCTTGCCTTGGTCAGTAGGCGGCCGCGAGGTGCGCGTCCGTGGGGAAAACTCACGAGGCGGGTACAGATCTCTCACGCTGGAAGAGGAGGCGGGCGGTGGCGACAACGCAGATCCCTCGTTAAAAGAGGAGGCGGGGAGGTCAGGGGGGAGGACTCTAAAAGAAGTGGGCGGCGGGGGGAGGGGGGTCGTTTGCGTGGAAGGAGGCCGAATGGGCTTGGTTGTGTGCGGGGTAAAGAGGAAAGGGGCCATGAGGACGGTTGGGCTGGCCTCTATGCAGGAGAGAGGGAGGAGAGCGAAAGGCAAAATCAGCTCGGGGCAATAGAAATATGCATATATTTCTGTATTTTTTTTAATTTTAAATGCATCATTTCTATAGTAAGTAACACCTAGGCGCCGCTTAGACTCTAGGCAGAGGGGTATGTTCATGCCACCGGAACAGTGTTTAACTGACTGAAACAGTGCATCCGCTCATACAGTGATGATTCCAACATTAACTCTCATATACTCTCCCTCTCTCCTACTTTATCTACTCTGTTTAGCTTACCAAGTGATGTAGTGCAGATTTATATGTCCCTTGTGCAAAGAACTATGACAGTTCTGATGCTAAGCCACATCCCTAGTCCTCACTAGCAAATGATGAACTAATACATAATTAAGTGAAACAAAATATTCAGATGCTAGTGGTGAACACACTTGACTCACATTTCTCTCAAGTGTGTCCTTCTCCTCTTCTCTTATCCATCCCGATCTTAGAGCACATCTCTTTGAACCGGACTCTTCCTAGTGTTTTAGTGAGAATGTCAGTGGGTTGATTGCTGATCTCCACATATCCAAGGATGACCTGACCTTTTTCAACAAAGTCCCGAGTGAAATGGAGCCGCACATCGATGTGTTTGCTAAGGACATGGAGCATCAGGTTCTTACACATAGCAATGGCCGACTTGTTACCCGACAACAAGCTTGGCACCTCACCTCCTCCTCTGTCAATTCTCGAGGAAGTCGATGAAGACAAATTCTGTGACAGGCGCAGTGACAATGTATTCTGGTTCACAAGTCAAAAGTGTCACCACCCTTTATTTTTGTGATTGCCAAGTAATCAAGTTTTGGCCGAAGCGAAAGAGGACCCCAATGGTGCTCTTCCGGTCCTCGACGTCGCCAACCATGTTGTTGTCACTGAACCCAGGCAAGTCTAGCCTCTTCTCCTTTTCTCTGTTGAAGATCAATCCATGTCTATTTGTCCCTAAGACATAGCGCAAAATGCGCTTGACAGCCAAGATATGATCCTCATGTGGTTCTTCCATGAAGTAGCTGACATAACCTACTGCAAAGGCAATATCAGGTCGGGTGTGGACTAGGTAGTTGAAAGCTCGTTGCATCCACGGCCTTCTTCGTGCTCCCTCCAAACAATTTCAATCGCTCCTCTATTGGAGTTGAAGCAGGCTTGCGACCCTTCAGTCCTTTTTCCACAAGCTTCAGCACATAGGCACCCTATGGGATTTTGATCCTGTACTCCTCCTGCTCTAGAAATAAGGAGAAGGCCGCCTAGAAATTCCCTCCCCAGACCCTATAATGAGTGGGTTCTTTTAGAACTAGGTACGTCCTTTTTACTCCTACTCTACCATAATCACTCATTTTGGATAAGAATGTCCTTTTCTTCCGCAGTGATGATTACATCATCCACATATACTCCAACAATCAGAGGGGCAATGCCTGAACACCAGATATAAATAGGGGTGGGCATAAAAACCGGAAATGAAAAACCAAAACAAAAAAACTGAGACCAAAACTGAAAAGACCGAAATATCGAGTGTCGAGTATAGTGTGCTTATTTGGGTAAAGAATCTAAGTAGATGATATATAAATATTGAGTTCGGGTACCACCCTTGGGTACCCAAATACCCGAACAGTCGGCCTATAAAATCTCAGGTTAAATTATGGTCTACAAACTATGAACAATCCAAATTTTGATATTTCATTTGTGAGTTGTGATATATGATATCATTAGATTAGAACCTTTATTTATGATCTGTCATTAGTGAACTTTTAATTTATTGACTCGTGAGATTAAATTTATGAATGATTTTGGAGTTGTGTTGCTTGATAACAACATAAGATAAGTATAATGTATAGCTCGAGTATTTCGAGTAGGATCAATACCAACAACAACAACAACCAAGCCTTTATCTCAAGTATGTTGGGGTCAGCTAGACATGAAACCCAATATCAATGAAGTAAAAGAGAGGAAGAGATATTAGAACAAGAAAAAAGAAAAAGAAAAAAAAAAGAAAAAAGACAAAAAGAGAAAAAAAGAAGAAAAAAAAAAGAAAAAAGAAAAAAGAAAAAGAATAAGAAACAAGACTAGGGTTCTGGCACATGAATTGCTACTTTCCATGCGGTCCTATCATGAGATAAGTCTCTGGATACATTCCAATCTCTCAAATATCGTTTTACCGCCTCCTCCTAGGTCAACCTTGGTCGTCCTCTACCCCTCCTAATGTTTTCTCTACCTCTTAAAATTTCACTGTTAACCGGTGCTTCTAGAGGCCTCCGCTGGATATGTCCAAACCACCTAAGTCGATGTTGGACTAACTTCTCTTCAATCGGCGCCACCCCTACCTTATCACGAATCGCCTCATTCCTTATTCGGTCTCTTCTCGTGTGCCCGCACATCCACCGTAGCATGTGCATCTCTGCGACACTCATTTGTTGGACATGTTGCCGTTTAGTTGGCCAACATTCCGCCCCATAAAGCATCGCAGGTCTGATCACCGTCCTATAAAACTTCCCTTTTAACTTTTGTGAGACATTCCTATCACATAGGATTCTAGAGGCTTGTCGCCATTTCATCCACCCTACCTTGATCCTGTGGCAAACATCCTCATCAATATCGCCATTGCTTTGTAACATTGATCCTAAGTATCAGAAAGAGTTCCTTCTAGGTACTACTTGTCCTTGTAGACTAACATTACCCTCTTCACGAGCAACACCACTAAAGTCACACCTCATATACTCGGTCTTGGTCCTACTAAGTCTAAACCCCTTGGACTCTAAGGTTTGTCTCCATAACTCTAATTTCTTATCAACACCATCCCTAGTTTCGTCTACCAGCACTACATCATCGGCAAAGAGCATGCACCAAGGGATATCCCCTTGTATATCCTTCGACACCTCATCCATCACCAAGGAAAAGATGTATGGGCTCAAAGCTGATCCTTGATGTAGTCCTACCGTGATAGGAAATGCATCAGTCTCACTATCACTTACGCGCACACTTGTTCTAACATTATTGTACATACATTTGATAAGGGTAATGTACTTTGTTGGAACTTTATGTTTCTCTTGTGCCCACCACATGACTGACCTTGGTATCTTGTCGTACGCCTTCTCCAAGTCAATGAACACCATATGCAAGTCCTTCTTCTGCTCCCTATATCTCTCCATAAGGTGACGAAGCAAGAAAATCGCCTCCATTGTAGACCTCCCACGCATAAAACGAAACTGGTTTTTAGTGACATTGGTCACTTTCCTCAGGCGGTGTTCAATCACTCTTTCCCAAAGCTTCATAGTATGACTCATAAGCTTAATCCCTCGATAATTAGTACAACTTTGAATATCTCCTTTATTTTTGAAAGATAGGTACTAATATACTTTTCCTCCATTCTTCAGGCATCTTATTTGACTGAAAAATGTGGTTGAATAGCTTTGTGAGCCATACTATTGCCACGTCCCCAAGGTATCTCCACACCTCAATAGGGACATCATCAGGACCGAGAGCCTTTCCTCCTTTCATCCTTTTTAAGGCCTCCTTAACCTCAAACTCTTGTATCATCCGCACGAACCGCCTGTTGGAGTCATCAAAGGAGTCATCCAACTCAACCATAGTGCTCCCATTCCCATCATTGAATAGTCCATTAAAGTAATCCCGCCATCTATTCTTAATCTCTTCATCCTTCACTAGAATGCGGTCAGTCTCATCTTTGATGCATTTAACTTGATTGAAATCCCCCATCTTTCTCTCGCGGATTTTTGCTATCTTGTATATGTCCTTTTCACCTTCTTTTGTCTCTAGTCTCTCATATAACTCATCATAAGCCTGTCCTCTTGCCTTACTCACAGCCCGCCTTGCCTTTTTCTTGGCCTCTTTGTACTTAAGCATGTTACTTGCGCTTCTATCATTATGTCAACTCTTGAAACACTCCTTCTCCTTAATGGCTTTTTGTGCATCCTCATTCCACCACCAAGTGTCTTTATCTACAAGTTTCCTTCCTTTTGTCACACCGAACACCTCACTAGCTATCTTCCTAATGCAAGTTGTCATCTTCACCCACATACTATCTGCATCTCCATTTTCTGCCCAGGGTCCTTCTGTGATCACCCTATTTTTAAATGATTCTTGTGGTTCTCCTTTCAACTTCCACCACTTTGTTCTTGTGATTTTGACACCTTTGTCCTGTAAAGAACATGTATGGAAGCGAAAGTCAACTACCACAAGCTTATGTTGTGTCACAACATACTCCCCGGGGATCACCTTACAATCTAGACACTCCCGTCTATCCCTTCTCCTAGTGAGGACAAAGTCAATCTGACTAGAGTGTTGGGCACTACTAAAGGTCACTAGGTGAGATTGCCTCTTCCTAAAGAGGGTGTTAGCTACCAACAGATCATAGGCTACGGCAAAGTCTAGGATGTCCTTACCCTCTTGATTTCTATCGCCGCATCCAAAGCCTCCATGTACTCCCTCAAATCCTAGGTTAGTTGCACCCACATGACTATTGAGATCTCCTCCTATGAGGAGTTTCTCGGTTATCGGTACACTACTAACCATATCCTCCAAGTCCTCCCAAAATTGCCTCTTAGCACTCATGTTGAGCCCAACTTGTGGGGCATAAGCACTAATGACGTTCAAGACAATGTCCCCAATTACTATCTTGATTAAAATGATCCTATCCCCTCGTCTTCGAACATCCACTACTCCATCCTTAAGACTCTTATCTATTAGAACACCTACGCCATTTCTAGTCCCAGCCGATCCAGAATACCAAAGCTTGAAACCGGTATTCTCGACTTCTCTTGCCTTTTGACCCGCCCATCTAGTCTCTTGTACAGAAAGGATATTTACTCGTCTCCTAATGGCAACATCTACTAACTCACGTAGCTTCCCCGTCAAGGATCCTATATTCCAACTACCCACCCGAAATCTATGTTTCTCGGCTAGCTTCCTTACGCTTTGCACCCGTCGAGTAAGATGCAAAGACCTTTGCTCACTTATCACTACGTCCGGGTGATGATGTAGCGAACCACTAAGGTGGTGGCGATCCGGCTCTTGCTCATTTAACACCATATCCGGGTTCCGATATGGCGCACCACTAAGGCGGTGGCGACCCGACCCTTGCAGGATCAATACCAAATCTAAATTTAAGTACCCAAAACGTTTCGATATCTAATATTCCAAGTAATGATTTAAAAAACAAAATTTAAAAAAGACCAAAATACCCGAACCGAAATATCGGTTAAACCGAACGCCCATGCCTAGGTATAGAGAGCATTCCCGCTTATACACTTGGTGAAGTCCAATTTCCTTATGTTTTCATCCAATTTTGTGTACCAAGC
Organism: Neostapfia colusana; assembly: GCA_030760725.1. Taxonomy (NCBI): domain Eukaryota; kingdom Viridiplantae; phylum Streptophyta; class Magnoliopsida; order Poales; family Poaceae; genus Neostapfia; species Neostapfia colusana. Next base: position 54,267,926 of record JASWHV010000014.1, on the reverse strand, counting down.
TCTTGGTGCTTGGCAAAGCCCGTACAATGCTTTGTGCAATATGAGAACCTTGTTTTCTTGCTCTTGGTGCTTGGCAAAGCCCGTACAATGCCTGAATTTGAATTGTTTGAACAACTTCGAGAAGAAGCTCGTTCTCTGCCAGATATTATCAGCAAAAGGGGAGCTATTGAGAAAGTAACAACACCTAAAGGATGGAGTATTGTTGATGATATAGTTCTGTTTGAAGGCAGAATTTTGCAGCCTTGGTCTAGCTTCATTTTCACACCGCATGATAACAGGATGGTACATGAATTTATTAGAGGCTATTCTGTTTGCCAGCGAAATAAAACAGGACGTCTTCATCTGGCTGGATTGCTGCAACCTCTGGAGATACCATCTACTGTATAGGTTGATATAGCAATGGACTTTGTAGACAGTGGCAAAGGTAGGTTCAGTGACCCTGGTGCACTGGCCCCAGGGTAAATGGAGATTCTTCCTTTCTAATACTTTAGATTAATATTGGCTAAAATTTATATGCTAATGAAGTGAGGCACCAGGGAGTTTTCTCCTCAAGCTTCGTCACCATTTGTAGACGAGTTTCCAAAGATTGGTGGTAAATCAGTGGTGCTCACAGTGGTTGACTGTTTCTCCAAATATGCTCACTTTATAGAAATCAGCCACCCTTATACATGTTTGACGGTTGTTCAGACCTTCTTTGATCAAGTAGTTAAGTTGCATAGTATTCCTTCCTTTATAGTGAGTGATAGAGACGTCTCCTTTACCAGCAAGGTTGTGGCAGGAATCATATTGGCTTTCAGGAACCAATTTACGACTAAGTTTGGCTTTTCATCAACAAACGTGTCGAAGTGTTCGGTCGACACTTCCCCCGGGCCTGCACTGGGCAGCCCGCGGAGGTTCTTTTTTCGGTGGGGCTAGTCCCTTGCGGAGAGCTTGCGCGGATGGACAAGTTAGTAAGAGCTTGACGCGGTGAGTTTTACGTGGTTCAGGCCGCCGGAGCGTAAAACCCTACGTCCACGGCGAGCTATGGAGCTCGCTGTATTGCTTGCTTCTCAGGGCCGGAGTCCTGAGCTTGGGGGTGAGTTACAGCTTGGGAGTGTATGGCTAGCGTATAAGTTGCAGAGTGCGAACCCCTGCTATCGTCGCCTACCCGAGCCTTTTATAGTCCAAGACTCGAGCAGCTTACAAGGGGGGCCGGGACCCGACAGGTGGTCCCGGGAAGATTGTCTATTAACTACCGTATCTGCAGTTATGCCGGTAGTTGTCTCTGGTCGAAGGCTTCTGAGTCTTCATCTTGCCGCCCTGCCCATGCCGCATGCTAGTCGTAGTGGTTGATGACGGCGCAGGCGGCATGGGATGTCTTGTCGCGGTGTTTATTAGCTGGCAGGTTCTGACACCGCGTGCCAGTCTGTGATGCGACTGGGCGCAACGGCACCTGACAGAGGCGTGCTCCGCGTCTCCGCGTCTTGGGAAGACGCGGGCCTTGAATACCTTGTACGGGCAAGGTATGGGGCGTCTTTACGCCCGCTGCCTATCTCTCGGGGGCAGGCAACGCCGTTCTTCTGGCCACGTGGCGAGCCCGGAGCCCTTCTCTGAGAAGGGGGAGGTCCGGCCCCGCCGGACGCGTGGCACCTTCGGACCTCTCTCCCGCGGAGGGGGAGGTCCGGCTTCTGTATGCCACGTGGCGGGCCCGGAGCTCTCCTCTGAGGAGAGGGAGGTCCGGCCCCGCCGGACGCGTGGCGCCTTCGGAGCTCTCTCCCGCGGAGGGGGAGGTCCGGCTTCTGTATGCCACGTGGCGGGCCCGGAGCTCTCCTCTGAGGAGAGGGAGGTCCGGCCCCGCCGGACGCGTGGCGCCTTCGGAGCTCTCCCTGCGGAGAAGGGCGAGTTCCTTAGGCATTTTCCCCTGTGCGCGGGGGTACCCCATATCTCAGGTACCGACAGTGGCCCCCGGGCACATCTCGGGGGAGATAGCGAGCCCGAGGTGGGACCTCCGTCTCTTCCGATCCGCGCACTTTCTCTAAGTCCCGAATTGACCGCTGCCGGAGCACGAACGGCCGCGGGATCGTGGGAGCGTGCGCTCACTTGATGGTTGCTTTTACTGTGGCGGTTCCCAAGACTGCCACTTCTGCACGTTGCGGCGCTTTCTTCGAGAACCGCCGAAGTGCCTTGCCGGCTCATCTTCTCAGGAGACTGACTCCTTGACCCACCGCTTCAGTTGGGCGGCTTGGGTCCACCCGTCATCGGCACTCGGTCTAGGAGCCGAAGCGGTTGCCGATGCGGTGTATTCGAAGAGTTCCGAATCGCTTGGAATTGCACCCGGGAAGTTTTTAGGGGGGATCTTACCCACATTGCGGCTTCCCTTCGCACTTCTCTGCGTTTCTTCTCGAACTCTTGTGCTTTTGCTCTCTTGCCCTTGAGTTCTCCCCCGCCATGGCCTCCAACCCGCCACCAGAGAAGAAGCGCGCTCGATCTCCTCCAGCGGCGGCGTCTGTGCCAAGTCAGGAATCTGGGGTGCCTGGCACTCCCTCCGGTGGCGACTCGAAGAGGCCCCGGGCTGATGCGTTGAGGGAAGCTTCTGGGGCGTCCTCTGTTCCGCCAGTTCAAGCGACTGCGGAGCGGCCGGCAGTGATGGTAGCGGGCTCTGGGAGTCCTACCCCGGCTCGGAAGTCGGGGTTCAGAGCCCGCTGGAGTGTCCGCGCTTCCCGGCCATCCCCGACTTGCGCGGAGTTTGTGCCGTTGCGCTCGGAGCCAGGGACAACTGTCGCGGCCCCCAGGCCAGCGCGAACTTCTCCTGTTCCGGTGTGCCCGGACTCCGCGGCGGCGTCGTCTCTTCCTGCCCAGACGGTCACCGCGGCCCCCAAGCCAGCGCAGGTCGACCCTGCACCAGGCGGCCCGGCCTTTACTCCAGCGCCGCCTTCCCCGGCTCGCCCCTCTCCACAGGTCAAGGAGCCAGAAGCTGAAGAGAGCCCGGCAGGTCCGGCTGCCAGAGCCTCGGAGCCAGCTTCTCCTGACCGGTGTCTCGTCTCGGTTGCTGGTGCGTCGACTCCTCTTGAGGACGAGGTAATGGAGGAGGTCGGGGGGACCGCCCCGGCCTCTGTTGCTCCATTGCCCCTGGCGGATGCCTTCGCGCTTGCCGAGACGAGCGTCCGGCAGGTCTTGGCTGCACTAGGTCGCGAGCGGGAGGAGTATACGGTTGAACGGGATCGCCTCCTCACCTGGGGGAACCTTTTGCGGGAGAGGACCGCGAAGGTTAAGAGCGAGCTCGACTCCAGGCGGGAGTTGCTCGACTTCAGGGAAGTGCTCCTCGACCGGCTGAAGCGGGCTGTCGACCGCATGGACGCCGAATCGCGGCGGATCAACAGGGAGGCCCTGGAGGCACACGCCCGGGCCGAGGAGAGCCTCTCTGCCGCTGTGGAGATACGGCAACAGTTGGAGCGCCGTAAACTCGCCGTTGAGGAACGGGAGCGTTCCACGGCAGCTGAGGCGGAGAGGGTTGCCGCGCAGCTGGCGGCGGGCGAGGATGACCTTCGAGCTCGGATCGAGGAGTTGGAGATTCTGAAGGCAGACCTCGACTTGAGGGAGGAACAGGTCTCCCGTGAACGTCGGGCGGTCTTGGACCGGGAGTTGGCCGCCGACTTCAAGGCTGCTGAGTTGGAGCGGCTCGCCAAGACTCTCCATCTTCGGGAGAGCTCCCTGGCGGCCAAGGAGAAGGAATTCTCCGAGAGGAACCTGGAGACCCGGCAGGCGGCCCGCCGCGAGGTGGAGCTCTCGGCCTTGCGGTCCTCTGAGGCTCTTGCAGTCTCGAGCTTCGTGGATCGAGTGGGGTCCGTCCTGATCCCTCTTGGCTTCAGTCCAGTGAGGGCCACGGCTCCTGCGTTGAAGGTGGCGGAGGTGATCCCCCCGCTGGAGTCGATCGGCGCCAAGCTGGACAGGCTAGACTCGGTGGTCGCCAGCGAGCTTGAGGCCGAGGGACGCGGCCTAGCCTTAGAGGTCGCCTCACATGTGCTGGCATGCTTCAAGAGCCGCGACCCCTCTTTCTCGCTAGAACCAGCGAGAGAGGGCCCAGCCGCGGAGCGAGAGGAAGCTGCCAGGGCTGAAGTCGAGGATGTGGCCGCCCTTGTAGCCGCAAGGTTCCGGCGGGAGCCGGGAGGTCCTTAGAACTTGTTTCTCCCTTCTTATCGAGTCTGTAGTCCAGCTCATGGAGCCTCGCTTAGTTTGACTCTTTTAGATATTTGTGTCTGTGATGCTTTTTCTCTCCTTCTTGGCTTTGCCTGACTGAGTCCTTAGCTCCGCAAGGTACTCAGAGGCCATCTCCAATCTCGGAGCTCTGCATAGACACCTTCCCCGGGTCCTAACCGTGTTAGGGACCCCCGGGGGTCTCCGGATCTCGCCCTATGGGGAGCTCCAAATCTGCCTGCCACGTGGCGGGTCCGGAGCCCCTCCTTAGGAGGCGGGAGCTCCGGCCATGCTAGACACGTAGGGCTTTCGGATCCCTCCCACCGGGGGGGGGGGGGGGGGGGGGGGGGAGGTCCGGTTTCCGCCTTCCACGTGGTGAGCCCGGAGCCCCCCTCAGGGGAGGCGAGAGCTCCGGGCCCGCCGGATACGTGGGGCCCTCGGGCCTCGCCCCTGCTGAAGGGGCGGGACCCGGTCCTTCCAGTCCTAGGCCGGAGTAGTTGGTAGCTCCTTTCCCCCTGCTTCATGCAGTCCCTGTTGCCGTAACCTGGAGGTCCTGCACACAGGCAGAGGAAACGTAATTCTCCTCGGGGGGTCCTCCCCTCCCGTCTCCTAGTCTTATCCGTCTTACAATCCTGATCCGTTATACGGGGTTTGGGCAATTCTGTGCTCGAGGCGCTGGAGCTCCGGCTCCCTCCGAGGTCCGGGTACGGTCGTCCGATCCCTAGTACCGAGCCATGCGCTGGGGAAGCAGAGTGCACGTGCTTTGGATTCATGACCAGGCAAAGCGGTTGTACTCCCCTGTACCTCCGGAGGGCAGGATGCGCATGCTTTGGGCTCATGGCCTGCTAAGCTGGATACGCACCCTGGACCCCCCATGCACAACGCAGGCCTTTCCTGGAGGTGACCAACTGGCACCGCAACACCTGACTGGGGGAGGCCCGAGAGACTCACTCGGCCATCGGCAGGTGCCTCAAGCGCAGCCGCCCTCGGTAGGATAGCGAATGCCGACTATGGATGAGCGCGGGAGAGGGGGAGCTAGATGTACGATGAACATACAAAGATAGTGCGGTCATAAAAATTAATGCATAATTTAAATGAGCGCATGAGAGAGAGCTAAGTAGAACAGGTTTCTGTATTCATGCCCATAGGTGGAATTCTGGCTGTACATGGAGGCAATATTCCGCCTCGTCTACAAGGGAAGCAAGACTCTACGCGCTTAGGGTCGGAACCGGGCTAAACTGGACGTAGTCCTGTACCGTCCCTTGAGACTTAGCTGCCCCAAGCTCTGTTCCTAAATTCTATGGGATCCATTACAGAAGGGAATAACCCTGTTCTACTGATGCTCGGGAAGTAGGACTTACAGTGTTGCTTCATGGCAAGGATTTTGGGAACGGATCCCACACTCGGTTGAAAGGCATGTGTACCTGGGGCGGCAGCTTTCATGATTCGGAAGGGACCTTCCCTGCTGGGGGAGAGCTTATGGGTCCTTCTTGGAATAGAGCGTGCAGCGACACCAGGTTGCCCTCCTGCAGGTCCCCGATGCGTTCGGTTCTTTGGCGGTAGTGCTTAGAGCATCAGCCGAGACCGCGCGTTGTGGGGTGTTACCTGCAGCCGAGTCTCGTCGACGAGGTTGTCATCTTCGCGCTGGATCAGGTCCTGCGCGGCTTCTCTTGGGGGCCCCCAGGGAGTTCTCCCCTTCTGGCTAAGGCCTTCAAGGGGTAGTTGGACCCGGGCTCGTCTTGGATGACCTAAGGCGTCTTCCCCTTCTGGCAAGGCCTTCAAGGGGTTGACAGATCTTGGGCGGCCCCCGGGAGGTATGTCCGAGGCACGGAGGCGTGCCGCAGTTGGCTACCGCCCTGGCCCGTCACCGTCGGAGCTGGAGTCCTCACCGTTATGCACTGTCTTTATGACACGCTGAGGCTCCTGGAACCCCACCTGATGGGTGGCGGTGACTGGGGCATCGACCTTCTGTTTGCCATCCCTCTGAGGGTAGGGCGGTGCTTCAGCTCTCTGTTGTCTTCCTTTGCGGAAGCGCTCTGCGAGCCTCTGGATATCCCAGCACTCGGCAGCAGTATGGTTGCCGGCGCCATGCACGGGGCATAGCCCGCCCTAGTCACTATCTGGGGCTGGTGACTGCCGCTGCCTTTTGTCGGGGCGTGGCCCCCGAGCTCCACTAGTCGTCGCTGCTGCGGCGACGGGAGCCGTGAACGATGACTTCATCTTGCCACTCCCCCGGTTCTTGGCCTTCTTGCCACCCCCATAGGCAGCAGCGCCGGACCTGGGTTGTCCTCCTGGCTCGGAGGTCGGCAGAGAGTGCCAGTTCCGCCCTTCAGCTGCTCTGGCGCATTTGTCCGCCAGGCTGAAGAGCTCAGAGACGTCGCGGACCTCTCTGGTCGCGAGCTTCTCAAGCATTTTCTCGTCCCGGACACCCTGTCGGAACGCCACCACCACAGAAGCACTTTGGATATGCGGGATGGTGTTGCGTACCTGGGAGAACCGCTGGATGAAAGAGCGCAGCGACTCCCCAGGTTGTTGCTTGACGGCGTGGAGGTCAAGCTCCGTGCCGGGACGGGTGTAGGAGCTGCCGAAGTTGGCAACAAACTGCCGGCAGAGCTCTCCCCAGGAAGTTATGGACCCCTGAGGTAGATTCATGAGCCAAGACCGAGCTGGGCCGGTCAAGGCGACGGGGAAGTAGTTGGCCATGACAGCCTCATCCCCTCCTGCGGCAAGTACGGCGGTGGAGTAGATCTGGAGGAACTCCGCCGGGTTGACGCTACCGTCGTACTTCTCAGGTAGGTGCGGGCGAAACTTGCGTGGCCACCTCGCGAAGCGAAGGTGGGGTGCAAGAGCTGCACATCCTGCTCCTGCTGCCGCAGGTATTGGCACTGTGAACGCTTGGTTCGCACTTGGCACCGTGTATCCCGGCATGGGCAAGGCTGCACCATAGACCGGGGGCGCTGCTTGCGGCGCATGTGGTTGTGGCATATGCTGCGCGGCATATGCCTGAGGCAGGACTCGCGTAGCGAAGATCTGCCCTCCATGCGGCGTTGAGGCCGACGTCATGCTGTCGCCAGTCTCTTGGTTGCGACGTCTTTCTCGACGTCGCTCGAGGTACACCCGGGCATCCTGGCCCAAGTGGCACCGTTCCAGCTCCCTTCTCAGGTCCGTTGACGGGAGCCTGGAGGAGCTGGAATCCGCCGTTTGCCCGTCAACCGTGGGCGTGCGCGTCAGCGACACAGCCGGTTGACCGGGGCGTCGCCCTCGCCAAAACCGAGGGTTCGCGGCAGCGACGACGAGGCGGTCCACCTCGCGGACCCACTGTTGGGTCGCAGAATGGGGCGCATCCCCAGCAGGTGGGTTGCGCAGTAGTGCTCTTGCTGCAGCTAGCGCACCCCCATGGTGTACGCTCAGCGCTGCAGAAGATCTCACACTGGTCGGAGCCTGCATCGCCGGAGTATCGTCCTGAGTGTGTCGACATGTACTCCCCACTGGTCACGGTTTGCCGTGAACGCGGAGGGGGAGAGTTTGCCGCTGAGCGAAGCTTGGTCATCTTCGTCGGCGGAAACTCGTCGCGCTAGGGGAAAAAACCCCTACCTGGCGCGCCAAATGTCGAAGTGTTCGGTCGACACTTCCCCCGGGCCTGCACTGGGCAGCCCGCGGAGGTTCTTTTTTCGGTGGGGCTAGTCCCTTGCGGAGAGCTTGCGCGGATGGACGAGTTAGTAAGAGCTTGACGCGGTGAGTTTTACGTGGTTCAGGCCGCCGGAGCGTAAAACCCTACGTCCACGGCGAGCTATGGAGCTCGCTGTATTGCTTGCTGCTCAGTGCCGGAGTCCTGAGCTTGGGGGTGAGTTACAGCTTGGGAGTGTATAGCTAGCGCATGAGTTGCAGAGTGCGAACACCTGCTATCGTCGCCTACCCGAGCCTTTTATAGTCCAAGACTCGGGCGGCTTACAAGGGGGGCCGGGACCCGACAGGTGGTCCCGGGAAGATTGTCTATTAACTACCGTATCTGCAGTTATGTCGGTAGTTGTCTCTGGTCGAAGGCTTCTGAGTCTTCATCTTGCCGCCCTGCCCATGCCGCATGCTAGTCGTAGTGGTTGATGACGGCGCAGGCGGCATGGGATGTCTTGTCGCGGTGTTTATTGGCTGGCAGGTTCTGACACCGCGCGCCAGTCTGTGATGCGACTGGGCGCAACGGCACCTGACAGAGGCGTGCTCCGCGTCTCCGCGTCTTGGGAAGACGCGGGCCTTGAATACCTTGTACGGGCAAGGTATGGGGCGTCTTTACGCCCGCTGCCTATCTCTCGGGGGCAGGCAGCGCCGTTCTTCTAGCCACGTGGCGGGCCCGGAGCCCTTCTCTGAGGAGGGGGAGGTCCGGCCCCGCTGGACGCGTGGCGCCTTCGGACCTCTCTCCTGCGGAGGGGGAGGTCCGGCTTCTGTATGCCACGTGGCGGGCCCGGAGCTCTCCTCTGAGGAGAGGGAGGTCCGGCCCCGCCGAACGCGTGGCGCCTTCGGAGCTCTCTCCCGCGGAGGGGGAGGTCCGGCTTCTGTATGCCACGTGGCGGGCTCGGAGCTCTCCTCTGAGGAGAGGGAGGTCCGGCCCCGCCGGACGCGTGGCGCCTTCGGAGCTCTCCCTGCGGAGAAGGGCGAGTTCCTTAGGCATTTCCCCCTGTGCGCGGGGGTACCCCATATCTCAGGTACCGACAAAACGGATGGTCAGTTAGAGGTGACTAACAGAATTTTAGTTACTTAATTGCGTTGTTTGGCTTGTGATCGTCCAAAAAGTTGGTTGCGTTGACTTCCATGGGCCGAGTATTGTTTTAATACTTCTTATCAATCTGCATTGAAAACAACACCTTTTCAAGTACTATATGGAAGAGAACCACCAGCCTTGATTCCCTTTAGTTCAACAAAGATGATTGTTGTGGAGCGTCAATTACAAGAACGAGATATTTTTCCGAATGGGATTAGAGATTGATTGTTGCAAGCCCAGAATCAGATGAAGTAAGATTATGATAACCGTCACCATGACCTACATTTTGAGGTGGGTGATTGTGTATGGCTCCGTTTGCAGCAAAGAATGGCAGTGGCGATTAAAGAAGGCACTCAAACTAAGAAAAAAAAAGGGCAGCACGGTGCATGTGGCTCCCGCTTGCGGAGGGTCTGGGAAAGGGTCCCACCAACTTGGGTCTTCTGTACGCAGTCTTTCCATACATTTCTGTAAGAGGCTGTTTCCAGAACTCGAACCCGTGACCTCATGGTCACAAGGCAACAACTTTACCGCTGCGCCAGGGCCCCCCTTCAAGGCACTCAATCTAAGATATCACCTAAATATTTTTAGTGCTAGAACGTGTTGGGGAAGTATCATACAGGATTAAATTGCCTCTGAAAGCTCGAATCCATGATGTTTTTCATGTGGTGTCTTTGAAGAAGTTACATGGTGATCCTTCCTCTTCACTTGTGCCTCTTCCTCATATTGTTCATGATTGAGCTGTGCTTCATCCAGAAAAAGTATTGTGTGCTCATCCGACTAAAGATTCTTGGGAGTTGCTGGTTCGGTGGGAAGGAAGAAATGCAGCCGAAGCCACATGGGTGTCTTTTGAGAACTTCAAAATAGATTATCCAGAGTTCCAGGTTGAGGACGAGCTATTTCGCCAGGGGGGAGGAAGTGTTGTAGACACATTCTTTGGAAAGTTTTGTAGTCGTAAGAAGGGAAAGATTCCTGCCCAAAGTGGCTGAGTAGTAGTATATTTCATAGTTATTAAGGCGGTAAGGCGACATAAGGCGACAGACCCCCTTTTTACCTTTTAAGCGATAAGGCGTAAGGCGAGGCGACGCCTTAATATAAGAGAATGTAGGAATATAATTACAATTAGCAACACAAATAGTTCAACAAATAGCATCATAATATTGTTTCCTGGCCTGCCTCTTCTGTGGCCTCAGCCCAGCCCACGGGTCACTCACCCAAGCCCGATTTATTTCTAGGGCGACCCCCCTCCCCCGCTCCCGGTCCCCAGTCCCCACCCGCCCCCGCTCCCTCAACCCGCAGGCGGCGCCTCCCCGGCGGCAGCCTCCCCGCCTGCCTGCTGCCTTCCTCCGCCGGCGGCCCCCCCCTCCCGATTCTGAGGCTCCGAGCGGATCTGCTCCACAGACGGCTCCCGCCCTTGATTCAGGCACGGATCGGCGGTGGCCTCCCCCCGCCCGGTGTGCTTCCTTCCTCCGCCGGCACCCCCCCACCCGACTCAGGCAAGGATCGGCGGCGGACTCCCCCCGCCCGGCATGCTGCCTTCCTCCGCCGGACCCCCCCTCTCCAAAAGGGCGGCTCTGCCCCCCCCCCCCCCCCGCCCCCACCCGCCTTACGCCGGAAACCAAGGCGACCCGGACGCCTTACCTCCGCCGGGCGCCTTAGCGCTTAAGCGACGCCTTGAAATCCATGGTCTGTTTAGACTCTAATAATACTGCTGCTATAAGAGAGAGTTGTAATCAGAGTTGGAGTCAATAAGAGTTATGGTTAGAAGATCAGGAGTCCTGATCCTAGTAGGATTGTAATTAGGAGAGCTTCAGCTATATATATGCTGGGCCTATTGAGGAATAAAGCAAGCAGGAAATTACCCCTTAATTCTCAGAGCCTCCTCAAGGAAGGTGAGTTAGGGTTCCTGCCCAGCCGCCAGCCATAACATAATGGCTAAGAGTTTTGAGGCAAATCAAAGAACATTGAGTGGAGACACAAACATCAAATCCATAACTAATTGCTTCAGTAGTTGATCACGGAAAATTGAAGAGATCTTAACTGGACTACTTCGCTATCTCACAGCTCAAAACTTAAGTATTCCTATCTTGTACCAAGACCCACTGGTCAGCTAATACTTGCAACAGAAATATGACATGATACACAATAAAGCAGATGTGCCTCTATAGTAATATGAAAATCCTTGAAACCAAGGAATTGATTAGAATCTAAGAATGGTCCAACCAAGTGATCCCTTCTCACTCACAATGGAACCGGATAATTTCAATGTCACTCATTTTCATTGCGCAATTGAATGGCATTCTTTTTCCAAAAAATGAATCAAGAATTGTATGAAGCGTAATACTGCTGAGGATCGTTAAACATGTATACAACGTTGATCTGCAAGAAATCAGATATCCTAGAGTTAACTTTGCAAAGTTACACCTTACTATCCCATTGGAACCATCAACGAAATCAAAGCAGAAATAATCGTCCAGCAAGCAAAATCAGTAATAAGCCTCCGATTCATACAAAGCCCTATGACTGGTAGCAAGGCCCTCTCAAAACCAACAGCACTACTCACAATTCCACTCAAATTCACCACATTCAAACATAAATCAAGGAACATGACATCATAAAGGGAGCAGGGAGGTTCTGACCTGCGCATAGAGCTGGGGATCGAACCCGAGGTGTTTCCCCGCGTCCTTCACGGTCACCGCCGAAGCACCCTGGTGCATCGCCGGCGCGAGGGCCTGGTGCGACGCCTCGCCGCTGGTGTAGTATCCCGCCAGGCCCGTCCCGCCCGCGCCAGCTCCTGCGGCACCCGCAGGGGGCGGGTAGTACTGGTATGCCGAGTAGGGATCGTACGAAGCAGTGGCGGCAACGGTGGACCCGGGAGCCGCGGCAGCAACAGGGTAGTAGTAGGAGGACGAGGCGGCCACGGCGGCGGTGGCGGAGGGGTCGGTGGCCGGAGCGGGCTGATAGTAGGCGTCGTAGGGGTAAGGGTAGCCAGCGTAAGGGTGGGGGTAGTGGGCGTGCTGAGGATCGGCTGCCGGCGGCGCCGCCAAGGTGTGCGAGACGGCTGCGGCGTACTCCATGATGCCGTTGCGGTGCTAGTGCGGCTGCTACCGTGAGGTTGCGGCTCAGGGTGAACGCAGGAGGGGCAGACGGGCAGTGCGATACATCGTTTGTATTGTACTACTTATGTACAAGTGCGTTGCATCAGCGCCTGAAAATTTTGTATAGCATATTAGCTCTTGATACTTTTCGCTTTCAAGTAGGTACAGTTGATATTTTTTACATGCTTTCAACCTAGGTATATCTGTACTATCTGTTTATATTCACGCTAACATACAACTACATGTAGTGTCGAAGATCCCGTTCTTAAACGAATCACCAAAATACTTATAATCTAATGGGGGTGTGGCCCACCAATTGTAGCTTGTGAGTTGCAATAAGAGCTAAAGTTTCTTGTAAATTTTAATTTTCAATCGTGTCAAATTAGAGGTGATTTTGATAGACTAAAATTGTCTTAATTTTAATGGGTGTTTAGATGTCACCGACTCTCGGGGTATGAGCTGCGACACTCATCCCGGCCTGCTCGGAAGCAGCCCGCGAGGTTCTTTTTTTCGGAGGAGGCTTGACGCCCTATGCGGCCTGGGCTCGAGAGAACGGATGGACACAAAGATTTACGTGGTTCGGACCGCCGAAGCGTAATATCCTACGTCCACGGGGGTGCTTGTTCTATTGCTTGAGCGTGTGCGCTTATGCGTTGTGTGATCTGGGATGCGAATTTGGAGGACCGCTTGCAGGGTGGTCACCCCGGTCCTTTTATAGTACAAGGTCGGGGCGATTACAATGGGGCCTGGGGCACGACAGGTGGCCCTAGAGTCAAGTAAACCCTATACATAATCTAGGGATTCCTCCTCTAAGTAGAGTGGTCGACGGAAGAGTTAAGTCCCGCCACCCGGTGCGCTGAGCGCCTCTTGACCGCGTGTCAGGTGATGATGAAGGCGTCGTCTTGTCGCCGCGTCTTCTCGCCCTGCTTGGGCGGTGTAAGAGCCCAAGTTTTTCATTTTTTAAAAGTGTTCATCACACCATACTCACCTCATTTGAGGAAATCGTATGAACACATTTGAAGAGCAAGTAACCACCATCAAGAAATTAATTAGGAGATAAACTTATAAAATACAAAAGTGGTATTTCCCACATGCATCATATAGGGGCTGAGCATATGAATAACATCTAAACCTTATTAGAAATGCTCATGCCAAATTTCACCTAAATCCAAAACCTTTTGAGGTATTTTTGGGTATAATTAGAAAAAGGCTAGTTTGAACTTAAATTCAAATTCAATCTCCTTTCATCACATAAATTTATAAGTGGGATTCATATTCATACTCAACACATTTTTGTGAGCTCACACACCAATTTTCACTCCATTTGGAGTTGATCTTGACATGAGCTATTTTGGCTAAATTCTAATCAAATTTGAATTTCAGTTAACCTTTGCTGCAAATTTGATCAAATCAAATCACACTTTGAATTATTCAAACTCAGCTGGCCATTTTTTGGTTTTATCAAAATGCAAAGGGCATGAAGGTCATCAATATTAGGAGCAGTGGAAAATTGAAGTTAAAACTAGGGGGTGGGGCCCTCCTGTCACCCTCACACTCGAGCAAACCGACTGAATCACTCGGTGCCCGATTTCTTGCGCGCGCTCGGTGATCGCCACGGCGCTGATCAACGCTGCCAGCTCTTGATCATGCGTTCTCACACCTAGACCGACATCCAACCTCCTTATCCCCGCACTCGAGCCGGCAAAGGCCAGTTTTGCTCGTCGCTCCTTACCCTCGCGCAAAAACAGAGCCGAAGACACGCCACCTCGGTTGCTCGATCTGGAGACCACGCCAACTCGTGTGTGGACTCCTCCTGAGTAATAAAACGGTACCGTGAGCTCTTGCACAAGCTCCTCGACACAAAACCCCGATGTGATCGGCACCCACAACCCTAGAAACCGCAGTCGTTGCGGCGACCGGAAAACGACCGCACCTCGGGCTCACGTGGACAGATCTAACGGTAGATTGTCACACCCGAGCAGAAGCACCCACAGACGTGTCGAACCACCGTGCTGTGTAGGATCGAAGTACACGTGTAAAGCTTCCAGAGGGGGGTGGATGGTAGATAAAAACTTTTCAGCGGAAGCAACAAAACACCCCTCAGCAGAAAACTAATCTGTTAAAGAAACTGTGTGTGCGACTAATATAAACGTGTTCAACTGTGACAAAACTAGTATATATTGTAGAGAATCAAGTCACGAAGACGTCAAACAAGAATCATGAAAATCCGTTGAGAGAAACTCAAGTTACGATCGAAAGATCGAACAAAGGTCAATCTGTCCTACGCGAGAAAAACAGTTCTGGAATACTGCAAAGAAACTCGTGTAATCAGAAACCACAAATTCAATGACCGTGAAATTTTCATAGATGATAGATAATCAAGTTGTGAAGACAACCAAAAAAGAATCACATCAATTGGATATGTAAAACTCGAGTTATGATAAAACCACCGAAGCAAGGTAGTGCTGAACAGAAACTCGACGAGAAAAACTTGTCTGAAACAAGTCGGGCGAACAAGGCACAAAAGTTCCTTTAGAATACGAATTTTATTTATCAAAACACAAGAGGAACAGCCCCAAAGTCGTGCTCTCCACGAGCCTTGGGCTCCCTTGCTTATATAACCAGCTCTATGGCCAATCCAATTTAAACTAGGACTCCTACTTGGATTCAAACTGTAACTTTCCAATATTGCTCAAGACTCTTCTATATGCAGATAGAAGCAATCTTAAGACTTCCAAACACCTTAGGAACGTCCCAAACATTCTTAAAACAACTCTACTTCATGCCTAACACGAATTCCTGTTATAACCAACTCGAAATTTTCCATAAACAAATCATAACCGCCTCAGCCGCAGCCTGAGCGCAAAATCCAGCCGGTTGAACCTTTTCAACCATATCTCCACTTCCATATCTCTTCAAAGTGTAGCGATCATTTACTCTAACCGAACCCTTAGCAATTGTAGGAGTTGAAGAATTATCGACAAAAGTAACATTCTCTACACGTGACACAAAAGAGAGAGAGAGGAGAACCATTCTTTGTTACCGGTCATGTGGCGTGAGCAACCTGAATCCACAATCCAAATGTTCTCCTTACTCAAGCGTGTAACCTACATAGAAGCACAATACATCGATGACTCAATACTGGGGTTCGTTAAAGGGCATTTAGGAATCCAGTACTGAGTCACACGACGTCCAGCAGGAATAACATGCGAAAGCTGAGATAAAACAGCAGGTTTATGAGTCAAAGTTTGAGATTTTTTGTTCTTAACTACTGACCTATGAGGTGTTACTTGTGTAGCACGAAAATCAGTAGCTCCGGAGGCAAAAACAGAAGGTCCGGAGGCAAAAACTAAAGCTCCGAAGGCAAAAACTGAAGCTCCGGAGGTAAAATTTGAATATTTTTGACTCATAACAGCAGGTTGCATGTTCCTGACATTCGGTTTAGTATGTGAAGCAAATTTTGCATGAGAGTTATAAGATCTACTTACATTCTTTCCTTTTTATGTTGTTTAGCTAGTCTATAACAAAAATCTAGGACATGACCATCTCTATCATAATAGGTACAATGAAATTTAACTTTGTGTTCATGTCTAGATGAGCATGCAGTATGCTTATTTGAACCCGAATGTGACAACACTCCTGCAGATTTAAAAACCACTTCTTTTGTTTAGGAACTGTTTGAATCAAACCACTTCCTAATGATTTTACAATTTTAGGTGGATGTTCCTTAGCATGAGCATGTGAATCAAAACCTAAACCAGTTTTATCATTGCAAGAATCGGAAGAATTCAGCAGCAAGTTTAGTTTCTTATTCCCATTGCAAAACCGATCTAATGTCCTATGCATGTTATCAAGTTTATTTGATAGATCAAGACAATTTTCACATGAAGTTTTTCCTTTTAATTTGCAATTAGAATAATATTTAACTTCATGAGAACGTAAAGCATTGTTCAGTATAGAAATTTCTTTTATAGCATCTTGTAGTTTCTTATCAAGATCATTGCAAGTAGGACAATGCAAATCAATTGTAGAACAACAAGCATCTTTCAAGTTTTTATCATTAAGTGCAGCAAGTTTTTTGTTCTTTTCGATTTCAAGTTCAAGTTTATCAAGTGTGGAAGTGTGTGCACTTCTTAGAGAGGACAATTGTTCATATATTAAATCACATGAGGAACAATAATCATCAGTAGGAATCAAGGATTTTAAACGATTAATTTCAGATTCTAGTGACTCAATTTTAACAGCATTATCCCTAAGCTTTTTGTCCTTTTTCTTAACAATAATAGTGACACGAGAAATAGCATCACACATTTCTTCACAAGTAGGACATACCTCTTCGTTGTCACTGTTGTGTTCTGCATCCTCCATACTTTATTTTGATTTGCCCGCCATGAAGCACAAGTTTGCCAGATCATCTTCATCACTTCTAATGTCTACATCACTCGAGCCAAGTTCTTGAAGTGCGGTGATGAAACTGTTTATCAGTTTGCGTCCTATAAAACCCTTCTTTTTCTTATTGGTGTTGCCAAAAGAGGACTTGACTTTATTCTGCTTTTCATCACGGTTAGAAGGACCTGAAAGGTTAGGGCAATCTGTACAAAAGTGTCCTGTCTTACCACATTCAAAGCATCGTTGAGGTCCGGAGCTTCCTCTCCTTCTAGTTCTCACATTTTGCAATGCTTTTGGGAACCTAGTAGAAAGAAGTACTAGCCCCTCCTCTGGAAACTCCTCAATCTGTTCCAGGGTTAGTGAAGACAGCAAACAAGTGTATTGCTAGATGATTGTCCGGAGCTAGGCATATCACGTTGTGAGACAAATGCAATAGTCTTATTTGGGTTCTTACGTGATATAATGTCAATTTCATGAGTTTTTAGCTTAGAATAAAGCACATCTAATGTAAGAGTACTCATGACAGTGAATTCACGTAAGGATGTTACTTTCATCTCCCAAATTGACATGTCTAATGAACTTAGTAATTGCCTAGCATTTTCAGCATCTGAAAAATTAACATTGACGCTACGCAAGTTGCTGAGAATTTTATTAAAGCGAGCAAAGAGGTCATCAATGGACTCACTGGGTTGCATCTCAAAGCACATGTATTCTTTCTTGAACATATCCTGTCTTACCTCCTTGATCGTGTTGGATCCTTCGTGGTAGTCACAAAGTGCTCTCCACACATCGTACGTCGATCGGAGGTGTGCAACACGGTCGAAGTCGCTCTGAGTTAGTCCTTGTATGATCAAGTTCCGAGCCTTGTTGTTGTTGTCGACATCTCTCATGTTTGTAGCCGTGACTTGATCATTTGAAGGCACATCGTAAGGCTTGTACACCTTTTCCCATATTGCAAAGCCTTGCACCTGGATGAAAGCTTCCATGCGTGCCTTCCAAATTTGAAAATCAATACTACTAAACACACAAGGTTTGGCGGAGTATTTCTCCATAATGATTAGTCAAAACACGTGCAAATCACAAATATTAGAGCAATCTAGCTCTGATACCAATTGTAGGATCGAAGTACAGGTGTAAAGCTACCATAGGGGGGTGAATGGTAGATAAAAACTTTTCCGCGGAAGCAATAAAACACCCTCAGCAGAAAAACCGATCTGTTAAAGAAACCGTGTGTGCGACTAATCTAAACGTGTTCAACTGTGGAAAAACTAGTATAGATTGTAGAGAATCAAGTCACGAATACGTCACAACAAGAATCATGAAAATCCGTTGAGAGAAACTCAAGTTACGATCGAAAGATCGAACAAAGGTCAATCTGTCCTACGCAAGAAAAACAGTTCTGGAATACTGCAAAGAAACTAGTGTAGATCAGAAACCACAAATTCAATGACCGTGAAATTTTCATAGATGATATATAATCAAGTTGTGAAGACAACCTAAAAAGAATCACATCAATTAGATCTGTAAAACTCGAGTTATGATAAAACTACCGAAGCAAGGTAGTGATGAACAGAAACTCGACGAGAAAAACTTGTCTGAAACAAGTCGGACGAACAAGGCACAAAAGTTCCTTTAGAATATGAATTTTATTTATCAAAACACAAGAGGAACAGCCCCAAAGTCGTGCTCTCCACGAGCCTTGGCCTTCCTTGCTTATATAACCAGCTCTATGGCCAATCCAATTCAAACTAGGACTCCTACTCCTACTTGGATTCAAACTGTAACTTTCCAATACTGCTCAAGACTCTTCTATACGCAGATAGAAGCAATCTTAAGACTTCCAAACACCTTAGGAACATCCCAAACATTCCTAAAACAACTCTACTTCATGCCTAACACGAAATCCTGTTATAACCAACTCGAAACTATCCATAAACAAACCATAACCGCCTCAGCCGCAGCGTGAGCGCAAAATCCAGCCGGTTGAACCTTTTTAACCATATCTCCACTTCCATATCTCTTCACCACGCCTTGGAACCATGTTGCCACGTCCATGCACTCCTTGCACACGTGCAAACACCTTCCAACAACGTCCACAATACCTTCATATGCATTGTTCTTGATCCAAACATGTTGCGCGACCTCCCGATCAACTCAACCACAATTCCTCCCGAACTTGGTTGTTGAACCTCATCTTCTCCCTAAGACTAGTTCAATGGATCACGTCACCAGCCATGTCTTGAACTCAAGCAACACCTGCACATGAATAAACAACCAATACTTCCGAGCACAAGTCCTCGACTTGACTCTCGTTAGTTCCGAAACTACAACATCTTATGTGAGCACCTCACATAAGCATGTTGTAAACCATAGCAAAATGATATCAGCCATAACCACCAAAACACACAAAAAACTTAGTAAAATAATACTAAGCAAACATTCCATAAGAGTAAAGCAAGTTCGAAACATTGCAAGTTAAAAGCAGAACCATTGCAATCAAGCTCCAAACCTTACCAAAGCTAACCGGATCTTGAACCGGAGCTTACCAAAGCTAGTCAGACCCAGTGCCGGAGCTTACTAAAGCTTAGTCGGACCTAGCACGGAACTTACCAAAGCTAGTCGGACCTAGCATCGGAGCTAGCAAAAACAAGTCGGACCTAGCTAAAATAAGTCAGACCTAGACAAAGCAAGTCAGACCTTAAGTCAGACCTTGCCAGAGCTACCCAAAACAAGTCGGACCTATCGTCCGACCTTGCAGGAGCTCGGACCTAGAGTCGAACCTTGTTAAAAAGGTGTTTTTATAGTATTCAAAACTTTTATCGTCAAAGCCAATGTATTCAGCACACATATGTCTCACACATACTCTGACTGGGTCCTGGGCAATCCTACAATGAAATCCATGCTGATTTCCTCCCACTTCCACTCTGGTATCTTAAGTGGCTGAAGCAGTGCGACAGGCCTTTGATGCTCCGCCTTGACAAGCTGGCACGTGTCACACAAGGCCACGTACTCTGCTACATCACACTTCATGCCATGCCACCAGTAGCGGTATTTAAGATCTTTATACATTTTGGTACTCCCAGAGTGAATGGAGTACTCTGAGTCGTGTGCTTCTTTCAAGATCATTTGGCGAATGGCCTGAATGTCAGGCACATAGATCCTCTTGCCAAGCCACAACGTTCCTTGCTCGTCCACCCTAAGGTCAGGAGCCTTGCCCCTCTCCGTCAATTGCTTGATTTCTAGGACCCTTTCATCATTCTTCTGGCCTTCTGTAATATCACACTCCAAGGTGGAATCCACCTCCATTACCACCGCCTCCGTGAAAGTCACTAGGCTGAGGTTGAGTTTTGAAAACTCCTTACATAGCTGAGGCTGAAGTGTCAAAGCGTTGCAATGTGCTTTCCGGCTCAAATCATCAGCAACGACATTTGCCTTCCCAGGGTGGTAGTTAATGCCCATATTAAAGTTGTTGATGGGATCTAGCCACCTGTGCTACCCGAGGTTAAGATCTGGCTGTGTGAAGATGTACTTGAGGGTTTTGTGATCTGTGTTGATCTCTGTCCTCTTTCCCATGAGGTAGTGTCTCCACATCTTCAAAGCGTGAACCACGACGGCCAATCTAAGTCATACGTCGGGTAGTTCCTCTCATGCTTCCGAAGCTGCCTTGAGGCATAGGCTACAATGCATCCCTCTTGCATGAGAATGCATCCTAGACCCTGCCCAGAGGCATCGCAGTACACGGTGAACTCCTTCTGCATGTCAGGCATCACTAGCACGGGTGCCGTCGTCAACCTCTTCTTCAACTCTTGAAAGCTTGCTTCACAGTTGGGCGTCCACTCAAAGGTTTTCCCTTCTCTAGAAACTTAGTGAGTGGCTTTGAGATCTTCGAGAATCCTTCAATGAATAGTCGATAGTAGCACGACAATCCCAAGAAGCTTCTGATCTCGCTCTCATGTTCTCTGGCACCTTCCACTTCATAACATCCGCCACCTTGCCAGGATCCACAGATATACCTCCCTGGGAGATCACGTGTCCTAAGAAGGACACCTCTCTCAACTAGAACTCGCACTTGCTAAGCTTGGCGTATAGCTGGTGTTCTCGAAGTTTCTGCAACACTAAGCTCAAGTGTTTCTCATGCTCCTCTTCATTCTTGGAGAATACAAGGATATCATCAATGAGTATCACAACAAATTTATCCAAGTACTCTATAAACACCTTGTTCATGAGGTACATGAAGTAAGCTGGAGCATTCGTCAAGCCAAAGGACATGACTGTGCACTCGTCGAGACCATATCGGGTCATAAAGATCGTCTTCGGAATGTCCAAAGCTCGGATCTTCAATTGGTGATAACCCCATCGAAGGTCAATCTTTGAGAACACACATGCCCCTCTAAGTTGATCGAACAGATCCTCAATGCGTGGTAGAGGATACTTGTTCTTGATTGTGACAGCGTTGAGGGCTTGGTAGACAACACACAATCTCTCCCATCTTTCTTTGGCACAAATATGACCGGGGCTCCCCAAGGAGAGGAGCTAGGATAGATATAGCCCTTGTATAGGAGCTCTTGGAGATGATCCTTGAGCTCCGCTAGTTGCTTGGCATCCATCCTGTACGGTCTTTTATAAATCGGAGCCGTGCCAGGCACTAGTTCTATTGCAAATTCAATGTCGTGGTCTAGAGGCATACCTGGTAGCTCTTCTGGAAAGACATTCGGGAACTTGCCAACCACGCGAATCCCCTCAGTAGTGTCGAGTTCAAGAAGTTGGATCTTCTCGGTTGGCGATTGAAGAGAGGTGTACTCCACCACCACACCGTCGGAGTGAGACAGTCTGACAGTCCTGGTGGCACAAAGGATCACACCCCTGTACTTGGCCAACCAATCCATCCCCGAGATTACGTCCAAGCCTCGTGACTCCAGCACTTTGAGATTTGCCTTGAATTCCACTCCCTCTATGTTGATGCTCACTCTCGGGCACACTTGACTAGTCTTAAACTCACCTCCAGGAGAGTTGACCACTAGCACACGGGGCATAGCTATTGCCCTCACATCATATTTCTTTATAAAGTTCTTGGCACTAAAAGAGTGAGTAGCACCTGAATCAAATAGAATAGTAGCGGGGTGCGAGTCAACTATAAATGTACCAAGTACCACGTCTGGTGCCTCCTGAGCCTCCTCCATAGCTACGTGGTTCACCTGACCACGTGGAAGAGCCTTCCGCTGCTGGTGTGGCTTCTTCTTCTGGCACTTGTTGGTGATGTGACCCATCTCGCCACACACGTAGCACGGCCTAAGAGCTCTCCCAACCTGTCCCTGCTGAGTGGGTCCTGTCGCACGGGGTGGGAAAGTTGGACGTTACTGTAGCTGCTAGCCCTGCTAGCGCTGTGGCTGTTAAAGCGGCTGCCTGTAAGCTAGTGCAGGGTACCTCTGCGGCGGACTCGGTCCCGAGTACCTGCCCGTCTGTGTAGCTGGTGGTGGTGCAAAGCAGGGACGGCTGCTGCTGCCTGAAGACTGTCCATGCCATCCCACCTTGCGCTTCCTGTGTGCCTCAAGATCTAGCATCTACCTCTCCATCACGAAGGCCTTGTCCACTGTAAAGGCCTCAGTTTTTGACACATTCAAAGTGTTCATCACTACACACACCCACCTCATTTGAAGATAGTTGATAAACACATTTGAAGAGCAAGTAACCATTATCAACATGCTCATTAGAGAATGAACTCACAAAATGCAAAAGTGGTATTTCCCACATGCATCATCTAGGGGCTGGACATATGAAAACTCCTACACCTTGCTAGGGATGTCCATGCCAAGTTTCACCCAAATTCAAAACCTTTTTGAGGTCATTTTGGGTATAGCTAGAAAGAGGGTAGTTTGAACTCAAATTCAAATTCAAACTGTTATTATTCCATGAATTCAAAAGTGGGAGGCATATTCTTACTCAACACATTTTTGTGAGCTCACACACCAAATTTCACTCCAATTGGAGTTGAGCTTGACATGAGCTAAGTGGAGCAAATTCAAACTTTATTTGAATTTCAAACTGAACATGTGCTGAAATTTATTCAAACCAAACCCAATTTGAATCCTAACCAATTCAAATGGCTCAAGGGTAGATAATTCAAATCACCATGGGCTTTGTGGGGACTACTGTTTACAACAGTGAATTGGAGTTAAGTTCAGGGGTTAAAAATTGAAAGTGGGACCCACATGTCATAGAGCTAAAAGGGGTGACTTGCACACAAACTCACAACCTCGGTGAGAAATTCCACCGAGCAGCTGCCGGGTGTGCCACCGAGAAGAGCCGGCGCCACCAGCTGCTTCCTACCTCGCCCGCTGGTGCCCAGGGCGGCCTTCTCATGCCCCCACATGACCCTTACCGCCTCAGCCCGAGCGAAGAACCGATTGCCTATTTCTCCTCGCGGGCGACATCGAACAGCGCCATTCTCTTCCCCCGCGCTTTCGGTCGATCGGGAAAATGGAGAAAACATTCGCACCCTCGCCCCCGAGCTGCTAGGCAGCACCCTGAGCTCAAGCACCACTCTCCCAACGCCTAGACCACCGAGTTTCGGCCTCTGTTTCCGTGATCAACGAATGACCGCCGCGACCTAGTTCAAAAACGGCGATCGGTCTCACGTGGGCAGCGCAGCACAGCAACTTTCACGGCTGAGCAAGGGCGGCAAAAGGAGCGCACGGACTACACACTGCTTCCACCTAAAGCTCAAGCCACGTCGTGAGCTGTCGCCGGCGAATTCCGAGATTTTGCTCCGGTGGCCTCAACCCGAGCTTCCGGTACAGTTCCTTAAAATTCTCCTTCTCTACTCCTCCTTAAGTCATCAAACTTTGCACGTGTATGTTGGATTAGTCGGCGATCAATTCTCCTTTAGCATCCATCGCATGAAAACGCCTCGGAGCGGCGGAATTCAAGCTCTACTAGGGGTGTTCGCCGCGGACCCATTCGGTCGCACGGTGAAATCATATTTACGTCCACTCCCGAGCTACTCTGAGGTTGTTACGATCTTCCTAGAGCTGCGCTGGTGGTGTAGAGCCCATCGGTGCAAGTGTTGGCGGGCTAGAGACCTCGGGCGACGACACAGAACCATGGCAATAGCCGCCGCATGTCGCCGAGCTGGTTCCGGCCACCGGCAGCCCAAGCAGAGCCCACCATCGTGTTCCTCGGTGCCCTAAACCCTCTGGCGGCGAGTCTCTAGCTGGGCGGTGGCCGGAAGCGCCGGTCCGGCGAGCAGCCGTCTACTCTGGCGAGGGGGGAGCGCGCGGGCGCGAGAAAGAGGGCGGGAGGAGGAAGAAAACATGGGGCCCGGCTGTCAGCGGCTCATATTTTAAATCGGGATCAGGCTGCAGCTCGGATACAGTGTGCTGGCGCGCAAAAGACTCTGTAGACCCCGGTGTGCCGACGCCTCAGCATACAACACGTGTCCCCGTGGCCCACCAGCAGATTTAAACTTTTCCCCGATTGAGATTTCATTCAAACTTCAAATCCTCATAACTTTGGCTAGGATGCTCCAAGTCGAGTGAACCAAATTTTGTTAGATTCAGCTCTCTGAGTACTTTTCAGAAAATCAAGTTTCACTTCATGAAAATCCTTATTTCTCCTGAATTAATTCCTCAAAATTTAAACTGTTTGGAATTTTAACTGGAGAATCCCTTGGAGGAAAATTCTGAAATTTTGCTGCGATATTGACCAAAATATCCCTGAACTACCATAAAAATTTCAGATCCATTTGAGCTCATTTCATCCACCTAATGGTGTGATTAGTGAAACTGTTCCAATGAAAATAGAAAATGTTCAGAAACATTTTCAGAATTTTCCCTGAAATTGTTTAGCTCATATCTTTAGCTAGGGACCTTCAAATTAATTGATACCAACTCCATTAGAACCCTCTGAAAATATAGTTTTCAGAAAGTCAAGGCTTGCTCCATGAAAACCCCTAGAATACCCTAAGAGCTCCAATTAAGGTCAAGGACATAATTATTTGTGGGGAGCTCAAATGAGTTTTGCTGCAACTAAAACTTGACCAAGTCTCTGTTTAGGTGGTAAACAAGCCACAATAAAAATTTCAGAGTCATTGAGTCTGTCTAGTGAGACTTAGAAGGTTCACAAGTTTAAAACTCAATTCAAATGCATTTAATTAATACATGTACTTCTTATATCATGTAGTCGCTAAGGTCGAGGAGGAACCCGAAATCCTAGACTTCGTTACTCCGGAGGAGCAGCTAGCCTACGACCAAGAGCAGCAAGACAAGCTCCGGTTTGCATTAACCTTTTTACAAATTTTTATTGTTTTGAGCAC
This sequence comes from Neostapfia colusana, assembly GCA_030760725.1. Classification (NCBI taxonomy): domain Eukaryota; kingdom Viridiplantae; phylum Streptophyta; class Magnoliopsida; order Poales; family Poaceae; genus Neostapfia; species Neostapfia colusana. The sequence goes on along the minus strand of JASWHV010000014.1, from coordinate 54,243,205 downwards.
TTACTTGAGTATCACTATTTCTTGCATTGGAGTCTTGTTTGAAAACCCAATTGCATAGCCAATAAAACCAAGGGTTGGGATTAGGATGGAAAACCTCGTTTAGCTACTGCAATGCTAAGATAGTGTAGGATTCGGTACAAGTCGAGTAGTTAGAACTACTCGCGAGCATAGGCTAGAGGCACTCGACTCGGGTAGAGATAGCACATGATACACATGGCAAGAAAAATGAGACCGAGCGGAGAGTAAGAGCAGCAGGACTTTGGGGCCTGGGTGCTATAGCTCCGCTTGTGTCGATTGAGGACCGAGCCGTGTGCGGGCCTGTTGAACAAGCTAGAACAGTACCGAAGACCTACCGACTATATGGGAACCGGGAAACTGATGTAACTCGGGTAGCTGGTTATTGAGGCATTGCCCGTCGTTCAGAGGGTAGGTTGAGAGCTTGAGGTGTAAATCGGCTGGCGGCACTGAGATGCGCGTGCAGAGACCTCTTGCTCGGGACGATGGGACCGGTTCAATATTTGGCTAACAGGTGAAAGGTGGTTGCGTACGGCGTCCGTGATGGTTGCTGTAGGCAACATCGAGTACGGGCGTACGTGACGGGTTGTTCGGGTAACCCTGCAGGTGTAAATCGATTATAATCGCCATCCCTCGCGGTCAGTGAGTACCACTTGTTCACTGTACCGTGACGTAGAAAGAACAGGCTAGTCACATGTTAAAATGTTGCTGATTGAATGATGGACGTTGATTGTTAATGATATGTTGTAGTTTAGAGCTAATTAAAGTTCCTTTCAACTTTGAGCAAAGTACATGGGATAAATGCGTTTCTTGTTTGATTGCGGCTCTCTCATGTTCCTTAGCGTAAGATTCTCCACAACCTGCTGCTAGAACTTGAAAGTAAGTTTCCACTAATTAGGCGAGTCCTTCGCAACTTGTGTTTTATCTCATGTACCCATCACCCCTCATGTAGAAGTTCCATGTTTAGGATAGACGGACCAGTCTTGCTGAGCCTTCATGCTCACTACTTGTGTTTGAAGCTTTTGCAGGGTTCTATGAGGAAGGGACTCCCGAGGAGGAGGCGGAACCCCAGGAGGGGAATCCCGTCGAGTAGGAGTCGTGCACGCCGCCGTGTTAGTGTGCGTGCGTGCTATCAAGGACACGTTTACGGGCTGAACGTGAACTTGATGCGTAGTCTACGCCCGTGAGTGTAGATTGGACCTATTTTGATGTAAAAATGTTCATAAACCACTTTATGTAATAAAAGTTTTGCTTCCGCTTTGTGCCTTTGATGTGTGTTATTCGGTGCTGTGCAACGCAACACCCCTCAGCGTGATCCTGGCTCGACAAGACCATGGGGTCGTGTCAGCGTTGGTATCAGAGCTCGCTTGAGGTTTAACGCACTACAAAGGTCATCTTTTTCAAAAATCCAGTGAGGAACGAGTTAGTAGCCCATATGAGGATGTTATTAGTGTATAGAAAGTGACATACTAACCTATTTTCTTATGTCGGAAAATCGTGCATCTCGGGACGCTTTATGTCTTGGGGGGTGCACGTAAGCGCTGTCCACCAGTGCGCAAAAGCTGAAGGGTGGAGCCCCACGGGTGGCAGGTAACCCGACCCGCTTTAATATCCTCTACGACTCTTCATGTCGTTTGGGGTATTCGAGCAACGTCTGTCCCTGGCGTGCGTGGTGCAATTTGGGAGACCCCGTCACGTGGTCTGTAACGTGAACACGTAGTTCAAGGCGTGTTTGGCTTGAGAACATCCGGGCGAGTGATGACGGCCGGGTGTACGGACTGTATGGATACCGGGCTCGGTGTGCAGCCGATCTGACGATTGTGTGAATTATCTGCAGGTAGTCTAACCACGAAATGTTAGACGTGTAGTATCCATGTGCGAGAGACGTTTAGTGCCACTAAACTAACGAAGCCGGCTAAGTCCAGTATAGGTTTTCTTTGTGAGGACGTAGTACCGACATGATCTGGTGACGCATCGACGTCACACTCTATTAAATGAACAACTTCATTGTAAAACTTGAAAGTTTTAATCCAGAGCACTAAAACTTTGAAGTGACTCCTTCCCTTAAATCAGGATATTCAAAGTTAACAAGTTTTCAACTTATAGGTGACTAAGGACAGAGTCCCCTGTTTTCAGCTGATTGAAGGCTGAAGTTAATCAGAGGTTAGAGGCTGAGTTCTTTCGAGGTTGGGGTCATATGATACATTTCTGGAAAGCTTTGGAAGATATTTACAACTTTTCTGTTGAGGTCCAGAGGTGTTTCATCCATTAACCAATCAAAAAACGCAGTAGAGTTAAAACTGTCCAGAAAACAGGGCAGAGCAAACACTCTCTGTAAACTCTCTGTAAATTGAGCATAACTTCCTGCATAAAAATCCAAAAATAGAAAATGAGGTAGTTCTGAAAATCTTATGAGATGGGTTACAACTTTGTAACATAAAGTTTTGTCAGATTGGGGGTAGAATTAACTGGAATTCTTGGATCAAATCAGTACCTAAAGCAGGGAGGTGCTGTCCAATTTTCTCCAGAAATTCTGTTAACTTTGACATCTCATAACTTTTGAACCAGGACAGATCTTAGGCCAAGCAAATACTTTATGGAAATCTATTGAATTTAGCTTCAACTTTGATGTTGAGCAGCAGAGTTGGTTTTGCCTTTAGCATGGCCTAAATCAGGTTGAGATGGAAACTGGTCAGGGCTGTCATGTTGGACAGCAGATCAAGTAGTCAAATTTGTTTAAATTTGAACTATATTTCCAAGTTTTATGGGTTCAATGACATGTTTTGTGTTATAACTCAGTGGTTTACTGTTTAAATAAATATTTGACATTTCTCAAATATATTTTTACAGATAACAGCGGATAAACAGTTTGAGAACGGGTGGGTGGAATCTCACTGTTCTCACCACAACGGCTATCCGGAAGCATTGAGGCAGATGCTTCAATATTTCGGGTACCACCAGATTCTGCAGTACTTCACCAAGGAAGAAGGCGAGGAAGGGAACAAGACGTGGATTATCCATGTCGAAGTTCCTGCAGGACCTACGCCACCCGGGTGGGCGCCGTTCACCGTTACGGTGGGAGGTAGACAACCCGAGGGAATGTGGCAAGTGGCAACCCGTGACACCATGTCACGTTTCTGCCAGCTACACGTGAGAGCGATGGAGGGCACTCCATACGCGCTTGTTCCGGTGGAGGGACGGGGTCATAATGTCTGGAAAGGGAGGTACCGGGAGGCAACAGACCCGGGTTGCCCAAGGTACAACCCCGTGGAGGCAAACCTCAGCCTCCAGATGAGTGCGGGAAAGGCCGTAATGGACAGACAAGCTGTTCATACGGAGCATCTCGCCACAAAGCTCAAGGAAAGCGCAAGCCGTGGAGATCATATCGAGAGTGCTCACCACGCACTCCGCAATGTGCTCTTTCCGACGATCAAGCGACTGAATGAACAGCACAATCAGTTGCATCGTTTGAAGAAGGCAAAGAAGAAAAGTTGTGTCGACATCGCAGCGTTGCAAGAGCTGGTGCAGACTCTAACCCAGCAGAATGAGGACCTTACTCAAGAGCAGGACGGCGCTATTGAGGAAGGGCAAGGCTGGGAAGAAGACTACAACCAAGCCATGGACGAGGTGCATGCATTGCAGGACCTCGTACCTCCGGTATTGGGCATACCGGTGGTCTTGGGTCTTCTGGCAATGGGAGAACCTGAGATGGGAGAGGAGGTAGTAGATCCGGAGCCACCAGCAGAGGTACCGGAGGAGGACGACCCGCAGGAGGTCGAGTTCTACTCCGAGTAGGGGGTTACGGTTGCCAAGTAGGGCAGCTAGAGTAGTGTAACCCAACTTTTGTAATCGGTGACATGTCGTGTAGGCAGTAGCGTATGTATAGATAGTGACGACATGAGCACGACTTCTTGGAGACCCGAGAATAATGTATCTTGTATAAATTTTATGCTTTATCAATATATGTGAATGTTGTGCAAATTATTCATGCGTCACTTCAATGCCTACTGTTGCATATGGAATTTTCAGTATGACATGTATTGATCGCTGCTGTTTTGAATTTCAGAATGACTCGTACTCGTGCCAACCCAGACGTTTGCGGTTCCAGTCAAGGGGGAGAAACCTCCCAACAGCCTCCTGAGGACTCCTCGGGACAGCAGCAGCAACAGCAGCAACAACAACAGCAAACACCGCCACCGCCACCGCCAACGGTTACATTGGCCGGCATCGTGGCGGCAATGGCGGGTTCTCATCAGCAGAACACGGAGTTGCTGCAAACTCTTATCGCCAATACGTCTCGCCCAGAGAGACGTCAAGACCGTGAGGAGCGTCAACAGAGCTCCTACTCTGACTTCCTAGCGACTCATCCCCTGGTATTCTCAAGGGCGGATGAACCTCTCGACGCGGACAACTGGCTCCGCGCGATGGAGATGAAGTTCGGGCTGCTCCAACTAAGTGAGCAGCGCAAGACTCAGTTCGTGGTCCAGCAGCTTCAAGGATCCGCGAGCGCGTGGTGGGCAAACTACTGTGCTTCACAGCCCACCGACCGAGTTATGACCTGGATGGAGTTCCGGCCGGCCTTCAGGGCCTATCACTTACCGCCAGGTCTGATGAAGAGGAAGATGCAGGAATTCCTACACCTGCAGCAAGGGAGCCGGAACACGCTGGAATACTCCAGGGCGTTCAACGATCTCGCGCTCTACGCGTCGTATCACGCCGATACCGACGAGAAGCGGTGGGACCACTTTTACCAGGGGCTTAACCCGCTCCTGAAGGACAAGTTGGCGATGTTCAATCGCGGCAGCCTCAACGACATCATTGATGCTGCGATTGTTCAGGAGGACTCCGGCAAGGAGTTAGCGGCGGCGGAGAGGAAGCGAAGCGCGCCGCAAAGCAGCGGAGAAGGAGGCGGTCCTTCTCAGAAATTTTGGATGGTGAATCGCCCACCATCAGGTCCACGCTGGCAGCCACCACAGAGGTCGATGCCGTTCCGCAGTCGGCCGTACTCTTCACCGGCATTCAGACCGGCACTGCCAGTACCACCTCCGCAACAACAGCAGCAGCGGGCGATGTCGCATGCGTATGCACCTCAGCAGCGCATGCCGGTCTTTCGTCCCCCGAGCAACGCACAAGCAGCGGCCACATGTTACAAGTGTGGTCGTCCAGGACACTTCGCCGGCAGTTGTCCAGAGAGGCAAGGCGGCGGAGTTGCACTACAGTTTCCGGGGAGGAATCAACCCCGGAACCCTACTAATGCACAGCGGGCAAACCCTAGGCCCGGCACCGTCCACCAGCTGGCCATAGAGGACGTGCCGGAGGGTGAGCCAATCCTTGCGGGTATGTTCCGACTCCACCAGCATCCCACCATAGTGTTGTTTGATTCAGGCACCACGCATAATTTTATTAGCCAAGCTTTCATTGCTGCAAACTCTTATCGCCAATACGTCTCGCCCAGAGAGACGTCAAGACCGTGAGGAGCGTCAACAGAGCTCCTACTCTGACTTCCTAGCAACTCATCCCCCGGTATTCTCAAGGACGGATGAACCTCTCGACGCGGACAACTGGCTCCGCGCGTTAGAGATGAAGTTCGGGCTGCTCCAACTAAGTGAGCAGTGCAAGACTCAGTTCGCGGTCTAACAGCTCCAGGGATCCGCGAGCGTGTGGTGGGCAAACTTCTGTGCTTCACAGCCCAACGACCGAGTTATGACCTGGGCGGTGTTCCGGACGGCCTTCAGGGCCTATCACATACCGCCGGGTCTGATGAAGAGGGAGATGCAGGAATTCCTACACCTGCAGCAAGGGAGCCGGAACGCGCTGGAATACTCCAGGGCATTCAACGATCTCGCGCTCTATGCATCGTATCACGCCGATACTGTCGAGAAGCGGCGGGACCACTTCTACTAGGGGCTTAACGCGCTCCTGAAGGACAAACTAGCGATGTTCAATCGCGGCAGCCTCAATGACATAATTGATGCTGCGATTGTTCAGGAGGACTCCAGCAAGGAGTTAGCGGCGGCGGAGAGAAAGCGAAGCGCGTCGCAAAGCAGCGGAGAAGGAGGCGGTCCTTCTCAGAAATTTTGGATGGTGAATCGCCCACCATCAGGTTCACGCTAGCAGCCACCCCAGAGGTCGATGCCCTTCCGCAGTCGGCCGTATTCTTCACTGGCATTCAGGGCGGCACTGCCAGTACCACCTCCACAACAACAACAGCAGCAGCGGGCGATGCTGCGTGCGTATGCACCTCAGCAGCGCATGCCGGGCTTTCGTCCCCCAAGCACCGGACAAGCACCGGTCACATGCTACAAATGTGGTCGTCCAGGACACTTCGCCAGCAGTTGTCTGGAGAGACAAGGCGGCGGAGTTGCACCGCAACTTCCGGGGAGGAAACAGCCCCGGAACCCTACTAATGCACGGCGGGCAAACCCTAGGCCCGGCACTGTCCACCAACTTGCCATAGAGGACATGCCGGAGGGTGAGCCAATCCTTGCGGGTATGTTCCAACTTCACCAGCATCCCGCCATAGTACTATTTAATTCAGGCACCACGCAAAATTTTATTAGCCAAGCTTTCATTACTAAACACAGCTTGCAAATACTACCCACCGACAGTCCATATGACACGACCCCACGGTCTTGTCGAGCTAGGATCACGCTGACGGGTGCTGCGTTGCACAGCACTGGATAACACACATCAAAGGTACAAAGCGGAAGCAAAACTTTTATTACATAAAGTGGTTTATGAACATTTTTACATCAAAATAAGTCCAGTCTACACTCACGGGCGTAGACTACGCATCAAGTTCACGTTCAGCCCGTGAACGTGTCCTTGCTAGCACACACGCACACTAACACGGCGGCGTGCACGACTCCCACTCGACGGGGTTCCCCTCCTGGGGTTCCGTCTCCTCTTCGGGAGTCCCTTCCTCATAGAACCCTGCAAAAGCTTCAAACACAAGCAGTGAGCACGAACGCTCAGCAAGTCTGACCCGTCTCACCTAAACATGGAACTTCTACATGAGGGGTGATGGGTACATGAGGTAAAACCATTTGCAAAGGACTCGCCTAATTATTGGGACCTTACTTTCAAATTTTAGCAGCAGGTTGTGGAGAACCTTACGCTAAGGCACATGAGAGAGCCGCAATCAAACAAGAAACGCATTTCTCTCATGTACTTTGCCCAAAGTTGAAAGGAACTTTAGTTAGCTATAAACTACAACATATCATTAGCAATCAAGTCTCATCTTTCAATCAGCAACATTTTAACATGTAACTAGCCTGTTCTTTCTACGTCATGGTACAGTGAACAAGTGGTATTCACTGACCGCGAGGGACGGCGATTATAATCGATTTACACCTGTAGGGTTACCTGAATAACCCGTCACGTACGCCTGTACTTGATGTTGCCTACAACAACCATCACGGACGCCGTACGCAACTACCTTTCACCCGTCAGCCAAATATTGAACCGGTCCCATCGTCCCGAGCAAGAGGTCTCTGCACGCGCATCTCAATGCCGCCAGCCGATTTACACCTCAAGCTCTCAACCTACCCTCTGAATGACGGGCAATGCCTCAATACCCAGCTACCCGAGTTACATCAGTTTCCCGGTTCCCATATAGCCGGTAGGTCTTCGGTACTGTTCTAGCTTGTTCAACAGGCCCGCACACGGCTCGGTCCTCAATCGACACAAGCGGAGCTATAGCACATAGACCCCAAAGTCCTGCTGCCCTAACTCTCCGTTCGGTCTCATTTTTCTTGCCATGTGTATCATGTGCTATCTCTACCTGAGTCGAGTGCCTCTAGCTCGCGAGTAGTTCCAACTACTCGACTTGTACCGAATCCTACACTATCTTAGCATTGCAGTAGCTAACGGGGTTTGCAATCCTAAACCCAACCCATGGTTTTTCTTGGCTATGCAATTGGGTTTCCAAACAAGACTCTAATGCAAGGACTCATAATACTCGAGTAAGTGCTCAAAACGATAAAAAATTGTAAAAAGGTTAATGCAAACCGGAGCTTGCCTTGCTGCTCTTGGTTGTAGGCTAGCTGCTCCTCCGGAGAAACGAAGTCTAGGACTTCGGGTTCCTCCTCGACCTTAGGGACTACATGATATACAAGGATATGTATTAATTTAAATGCATTTGATTGAATTTAAACTTGTGAAGTCTATAACTCTTACTAGACAGATCCAATGACTGTGAAACTTTTACTGTGGCTTGGTTACAACCTAAACAGAGACTTGGTCAAGTTTTAGTTGCAGCAAAGCTCATTTGAGCCCTCCACAATTAATTATGCACTTGATCTTAATTGACGGCTTGTAGGGTGTTCTAAGGATTTTCATGAAACAAACTATGACTTTATGAAAACTAGATTTTCAGAGGGTTCTAATGGAGTTGGTCTCACTCAATTTGAAGGTTTCTAGCTAAAGATATGAGCTAAACAATTTCAGGGAAAATTCTGAAAATGCTTCTGAACATTTTCTATTTTCTCTGGATCAGTTTCACTAATCACACCATTAGGTGGATCAAATGAGCCCAAATGGATCTGAAATTTTTATGGTAGTTCGGGGATATTTTGATGAACATCCCAGCAAAATTTCAGAATTTTCCTCCAAGGGATTCTCCAGTTAAAATTCCAAACAGTTTAAATTTTGAGGAATTAATTCTGAAGAATTGAGGGTTTTCATGAAGTGAAACTTGATTTGCTGAAAAGTGCTCAGAGAGCTGAATCAAACAAAATTTGGTTCACTCGATTTGGAGTTCACTAGCCCAAGTTATGAGGATTTGAAGTTTGAATGAAATCTAAAAACCGGGGAAAATTTTAAATCTGCCGGGGCCCGCGGCGACACGTGTTGGGCGCGGAGGCGACAGCACACTGAGGCCTACAGGGTTTTTGCGCGCCAGCACATCAGATCCCAGCCGCAGCCCGATCCCGATTTAAAATATCTGCCGCTGACAGCTGGGGTCCACCCCCTTCGTCTACCTCTCGCCGCCCGCGCTCTGCCGCCGGGGTACCTCGCCGGAGAGCTCGCCGGCAGCTTCTGTGGAGCTCCAAACTTCACGATTTTGGCCGCCTCTGCCTACTTTCACTCGGGGAACAGGATTCCGGGCTCAGCTCGTCATGACAATGGCCGGTGCCTGGTCGGCGACGAGCCGCCGCCTCGGGAAGACTTCGGCCGTGTCGGCCGACCTCCTTAGCACCCCAATCACTTGAGCAACCGGTCGGGAAGCATCAGTGGACCGTAGGGAAGGTCGGCATGAGCTTGAAGCAGCTCGGGGAAGGCCCGAAGTAGGCCCTCACCGTGCGCCCGATGCCTCCCGCATGCTCCGCCGTCGGTAAACTTCGAAATACACCGGTTACAGAGGTTCTCAGACCAAAGGTTGTGAAGGTAACTTGTGCGCTACCGTGTCTAGTTTGTGTGAGAGCGGAATGATGCCCTCTAATCCTTCCTAGAGTACGGATTTAACAGAACCGCACCCGAAGGTCGGTCTGCACCCCGAAAGGGGAAAACTGGAAATTCGCCACCGGTGAGCAAGCACTCGGGCTGTGGCTCGGGGTTGAGCAGCACCGGTCACTAGCGCATCCACGGGTGCCTTGGTTCGGGCGTGACAACCCCCCGGTTGTGCTGTCCATGGGAGCCCGAAGTGCGGCGGTTTTAGGTCACCGAATTGAACTCTCGGTATAGCCGAGATCGATCGGTTTCAGCTGAGTTCTAGCAACGGCGAAGAAGGAGGAGGGTTCCTAGTACCTTGCCGTAGCTCTGGAGGGGACGGGGAGGCTGTGATCGGAGCTTTCCGATCGGTTCTGAGCGGCGGAAGAAAGTTTTCCCGGTGCTGAGTTCTTGCGGGGAGAAACTGGCGAGGCTTCGGCCGAGGAGGGGGAAGAACGCCTTAAGAAGGCTCTGAACCGACTCGTGCCCGCGCGTGGCCAGGCAGCTGCTGGCGCGGCGGCCTCCCTCGGTGGCGATCGCAGCTGCAGCTCGGGGACCCGAGTGAGAAAGTCTCAGTCGGTTGAATCATCCCTGTGGCTGACATGTGGGTCCATTTTCATTTTTAACCTCTGAGATTAACTCCTATTCACTGTTGTAAACAGTAGTTCCCACAAAGCCCCTGGTGATTTGAATTTTCTACCCTTGAACCATTTGAATTGGTTAGCATTCAAATTGGGTTTGGTTTGAATGAATTTCAGCACATGTTCAGTTTGAAATTCAAATAATGTTTGAATTTGCCCCACTTAGCTCATGTCAAGATTAACTCCAAATGGAGTGAAAATTGGTGTGTGAGCTCACAAAAATGTTCTGAGTAAGAATATGTCTTCCACTTTTGAATTCATGGGATAAAAACAGTTTGAATTTGAATGTAGTTTCAAACTAACCTCTTTCTAGCTATGCCCAAAATGACACAAAAAGGTTTTGAATTTGGGTGAAACTTGGCATGGACATTCCTAGCAATGTGTAGGAGTTTTTCATATGCCCAGCCCCTATGTATTACATGTGAAAAATTCCACTTTTGCAATATGTGAGTTTGTTCTCTAATGAGTATGTTGATGGTGGTTACTTGCTCTTCAAATGTGTTCATCAACTTGCTTTAAATGAGGTGTGTGTGTGTGGTGATGAACACTTCAAGCGTGTGTCAAAAACTGAGGCCCTTACACCATATTTGATTTGTTCACCGGGTGGGAAGATTTCAGCGAGCGTAATGGTTTCCAAAGCACCATTATGCTTAGCGGGTACAGTGTACCCTACGTCTCTCATAGTTCTAGAGGGACAGAAGGTCGATGTCATCTTAGGGATGTCGTGGTTAACCCGCCACGGCGCTGTTTTAGACACCATCCTTTGAATAGTGCACTTGAACTCAGAAGTGCACGGATCTCACTCCTTATTTCTGGACAGTCCAGAAATAAAACTTTCAAGTGTCTATCATACCACAACTATCAGATTGGAAGATATTCCAATGGTCCGAGAGTTCCCTGACGTGTTCCCGGATGATTTACCGAGAATGCTGCCCGATAGAGAGGTGGAGTTCAAGATTGAACTTGCACCGGGAAGCATGCCGAAATCCCGAAGGCCGTACAAGATGGCGCCCAAGGAGTTGGCTGAACTGAAGACCCAGCTAACGGACCTCCTGGAGAAGAGTTCTATTAGGCCGAGCTCCTCGCCATGGGGCTGTTCGGCATTATTCGTGAAGAAGAAAGACGAGACATTGCGGCTTTGCGTGGACTATCGTCCACTAAACGCCGTAACCATCAAGAACAAGTACCCGTTGCCACGGATCGACATGTTGTTTGATCAGTTGGTCAAAGCAAAGATCTTTTCCAAGATGGATTTAAGATCCAGGTACCATCAGATTAAGATACGGGCTGAGGATATTCCGAAGACGGCTTTCTCGATGAGGTACGAACTTTATGAGTGCCTGGTCATGTCCTTCGGCCTCACCAACGCTCCAGCTCACTTCATGTATCTAATGAACTCGGTATTCATGCCAGAGCTGAACAAGTTTGTCGTGGTCTTCATTGACGACATACTGGTATATTCCAAGTCGGAGGAAGATCACAAGAAACATCTGCGTATAGTCTTGCAACGGCTGCGGGATCACAAGATATACGTGAAGGGTATCGCTGTAGACCCGAGTAAGATCACACAAGTGCTGAATTGGAAATCCTCGAGGACTGTTCACGAGGTACGGAGTTTCCTCGGACTCGCGGGATATTATCGGAGGTTCATTCCGAACTTCTCGAAGATTGCCAAGCGATGACGGAGCTTCTGAAGAAGGCTACCAAATATGTTTGGAGCCCAGCGTGTGAAGCAGCATTCAAGGCTTTAGTGAAGCACCTAACATCAGCACCGGTTTCGGCGCAACCAGACACAACAAAACCGTTCGATGTGTACTGCGATGCATCCGGCATTGTGCTCGGATGTGTGCTGATGCAAGACCGAAGAGTGGTCGCGTATCGGTCATGGCAGCTTAGAAACCATGAGCAGAATTATCTAACTCACGACTTGGAGCTCGCTGCCGTGGTACTTGCACTAAAAATGTGGAGGCACTACCTACTCGGTAACCTCGTACATTTATATACCGACCACAAGAGCCTCAAGTACATATTCACTCAGAAGGAATTGAACATGAGGCAGCGAAGATAGTTAGAACTGATAAAGGATTACGAAATAGAGATCCATTATCACCCCGGCAAGGAAAACGTGGTGGCAGATGCGCTGAGTCGTAAGTCACACGTCAATAATCTGAACATCACACTGTTGGAAGAGAGCGAACCACCACTACATGTAATTCCACATGGAGCTCTCTACAACTTAGCTTTGATCCCCACCATCTGTGAAGAGATAGCGGCAGCTCAGAAACATGACAAGGGCATGTCGCATTTGCGGAGACGTGTAGACAGTGGGGAGCTGAAATGTTTCCGGAAGGACGGAGACGGCGTCCTATGGTTCAAGGACCGGATCGTCGTACCCCGCAACCCGGAGTTACGGAAGAAAATCTTTGATGAGGCTCACATGTCAAAGTTTTCTATTCACCCCGGCAGCAACAAAATGTATCAGGAACTCAGAAGCAAGTTTTGGTGGACACGAATGAAGCGGGAAATCGCAAAGTACGTGTCCGAGTGTGATACATGTCGAAGGGTGAAGGCAGATCATATGCGGAAACCGGGACTGCTACAACCACTGGGCGTTCCCGCCTGAAAGTGGGAAGATGTGAGCATGGACTTCATCGTCTGTTTACCCACCACTTTTCAGAAACATGATTCTGTGTGGGTGATCGTCGACAGGCTCACCAAAGTTGCCCATTTTATCCCGGTCAACACCAACTACAACGCCAAGAAGTATTCTGAACTGTACATCTCACGGATCCTATGCTTGTACGGCGTACCCCGTACCATCATATCGGACCGGGGCACTTTATTTGTGTCCCTTTTTTGGGAGCAGCTACACACTGCCTTGGGGACGAAGCTGATCCGTAGTTCAGCATACCACCCACAAACGGATGGGCAAACCGAGCGGGTAAATCAGATCCTAGAAAACATGCTACGAGCTTGCGCTATCAACCACGGAAAGAATTGGGATGATCACTTGCCGTTAGCCGAGTTCTCGTACAACAATGGGTACCAAGCCAACATCAAGATGGCGCCTTACGAGGCGCTATATGGAAGAAAATGCCGCACACCATTGAACTGGTGTGAGTCTGGCGAAAGGGTTACCTTCGGGATAGACCTTGTCAACAACGCGGAGGAGAAGGTTCGACTGATTCAAGCGAACCTAAAAGCCGCCCAATCCCGACATAAACAGTATGCGGACCGGAGAAGACACCCTTTGCAGTTCGAATTCGTGGATCACATATACCTACGTGTGTCTCCGATGAAGGGCGTAAACAGATTTGGGGTGAGAGGAAAGTTGGCACCCCGATTCATCGGTCCATTCCAGATTACCGAAAGATGTAGATCAGTAGCATACCGGCTGAAATTACCAGAAGCACTTTCCGGTGTGCATGACGTCTTTCACATTTCCCAGCTGAGGAAGTGTCTCAAGCTATCTACTACCGTTCAGCTGGACATTGAAGAACTGAAACCGGATCTCACCTATCGGGAGGAACCGGTTCAGATCATTGACGAAAAGGCCTGAACCACACGCAACCGCACGTTGTGGTTCTACAAAGTTCTATGGAGTAATCACTCCATGGACGAAGCGACATGGGAGAGCGAAGAATTTCTTCGCACTAACTACCCCGACTTTTTCACGTCGCACATCCGGTAAATTTTCCACCGTCCTCTCTCTCATTTTCACCTTATAATCTCGGGACGAGATTCTTTTAAGGGGGGAGGAATGTAAAGGCCTTAGTTTTGACACATTCAAAGTGTTCATCACTACACACACCCACCTCATTTGAAGATAGTTGATGAACACATTTGAAGAGCAAGTAACCATTATCAACATGCTCATTAGAGAATAAACTCACAAAATGAAAAAGTGGTATTTCCCACATGCATCATCTAGGGGCTGGACATATGAAAACTCCTACAGCTTGCTAGGGATGTCCATGCCAAGTTTCACCCAAATCCAAAACCTTTTTGAGGTCATTTTGGGTATAGCTAGAAAGAGGGTAGTTTGAACTCAAATTCAAATTCAAACTGTTCTTATTCCATGAATTCAAAAGTGGGAGGCATATTCTTACCCAGCACATTTTTGTGAGCTCACACACCAAATTTCACTCCAATTTGGAGTTGAGCTTGACATGAGCTAAGTGGAGCAAATTCAAACTTTATTTGAATTTTAAACTGAACATGTGCTGAAATTCATTCAAACCAAACCCAATTTGAATCCTAACCAATTCAAATGGTTCAAGGGTAGATAATTCAAATCACCATGGGCTTTGTGGGGACTACTGTTTACAACAGTGAATTGGAGTTAAGTTCAGGGGTTAAAAATTGAAAGTGGGACCCACATGTCATAGAGCTAAAAGGGGTGACTTGCACACAAAGTCACAGCCTCAGTGGGAAATTCCACCGAGCAGATGCCGGGTGTGCCACCGAGAAGAGCCGGCGCCACCAGCTGCTTCCTACCTCGCGCGCTGGCGCCCAGGGCGGCCTTCTCGTGCCCCCACACGACCCTTACCGCCTCAGCCCGAGCGAAGAACTGATTGGCTATTTCTCCTCGCGGGCGACATCGAACAGCGCCATTCTCTTCCCCCGCGCTTTCGGTCGATCGGGAAAACGGAGAAAACATTCGCACCCTCGCCCCCCGAGCTGCTAGGCAGCACCCTGAGCTCAAGCACCACTCTCCCAACGCCTAGACCACCGAGTTTCGGCCTCTGTTCCCATGATCAACGACGACCGCCGCAACCTAGTTCAAAAACGGCGATCGGTCTCACGTGGGCAGCGCACCACAGCAACTTTCACGGCCGAGCAAGGGCGGCAAAAGGAGCGCACGGACTCCACGCTACTTTCACCTAAAGCTCAAGCCACGTCGTGAGCTCTCGCCCGTGAATTCCGAGATTTTGCTCCGGCGGCCTCAACCCGAGCTTCCGGTACAGTTCCTTAAAATTCTCCTTCTCTACTCCAACTTAAGTCATCAAACTTTGCACGTGTATGTTGGATTAGCCGGCGATCAATTCTCTTTTAGCATCCATCGCATGAAAACGCCTCGGAGCGGCGGAATTCAAGCCCTACTAGGGGTGTTCGCCGCGGACCCATTCGGTCGCACGGTGAAACCGTATTTGCGGCCACTCCCGAGCTACTCTGAGGTTGTGCCGATCTTCCTAGAGCTGCGCTGGTGGTGTAGAGCCCATCGGTGCAAGTGTTGGCGGGCTAGAGACATCGGGCGATGGTGCCGAACCATAGCAGTAGCCGCCGCACGTCGCCGAGCTGGTTCCGGCCACCGGCAGCCCAAGAAGAGCCCACCATCGTGTTCCTCGGTGCCCTAAACCCTCTGGCGGCGAGTATCTAGCTGGGCGGCGGCCGGAAGGGCCGGTCCAGCGAGCAGCCGTCTGCTCCGGCGAGGGGGGAGCGCGCGGGCGCGAGAAAGAGGGCGGGAGGAGGAAGAAAACGTGGGGCCCGGCTGTCAGCGGCTCATTTTAAATCGGGGTCGGGCTGCGGCTCAGATCCAGTGTGCTGGCGCGCAAAAGACTCCGTAGACCCCGGTGTGCCGACGCCTCAGCACACAACACGTGTCCCCGTAACCAACTAGCAGATTTAAACTTTTCCCCGATTTTCAGATTTCATTCAAACTTCAAATCCTAATAACTTTGGCTAGGAAGCTCCAATTCGAGTGAACCAAATTTTATTGGATTCAGCTCTCTGTACTTTTCAGCAAATCAAGTTTCACTTCATGAAAATCCTTATTTCTCCTGAATTAATTCCTCAAAGTTTAAATTGTTCAGAATTTTTACTGGAGAATCCCTTGGAGGAAAATTCTGAAATTTTGCTGGGATATTCATCATAATATCCCTGAACTACCATAAAAATTTCAGATCCATTTGAGCTCATTTGATACACCTAATGGTGTGATTAGTGAAACTGTTCCGGTGAAAATAGAAAATGTTCAGAAACATTTTCAGAATTTTTGCTGAAATCGTTTAGCTCATATCTTTAGCTAGGAACCTTCAAATTAAGTGAGACCAACTCCATTAGAACCCTCTAAAAATCTAGTTTTCAGAAAGTCATGGCTTGCTCCATGAAAACCCCTAGAATACCCTAAGAGCTCCAATTAAGGTCAAGGGCATAATTATTTGTGGGGAGCTCAAATGAGCTTTGCTGCAACTAAAACTTGACCAACTCTCTGTTTAGGTGGTAACCAAGCCACAATAAAAATTTCAGAGTCATTGAGTCTGTCTAGTGAGACTTAGAAGGTTGACAAGTTTAAAACTCAATTCAAATGCATTTAATTAATACATGTACTTCTTATATCATGTAGTCGCTAAGGTCGAGGAGGAACCCGAAGTCCTAGACTTCATTACTCCGGAGGAGCAGCTAGCCTACGACCAAGAGCAGCAAGGCAAGCTCCGGTTTGCATTAACCTTTTTACAATTTTTTATTATTTTGAGCACTTACTTGAGTATCACTATTTCTTGCATTGGTGTCTTGTTTGAAAACCCAATTGCATAGCCAATAAAACCATGGGTTGGGATTAGGATGGAAAACCTCGTTTAGCTACTGCATTGCTAAGATAGTGTCGGATTCGGTACAAGTCGAGTAGTTGGAACTACTCGCGAGCATAGGCTAGAGGCACTCGACTCGGGTAGAGATAGCACATGATACACATTGCAAGAAAAATGAGACTGAGCGGAGAGTAAGAGCAGCAGGACTTTGGGGCCTGGGTGCTATAGCTCCGCTTGTGTCGATTGAGGACCGAGCCATGTGCAGGCCTGTTGAACAAGCTAGAACAGTACCGAAGACCTACCGGCTATATGGGAACCGGGAAACTGATGTAACTCGGGTAGCTGGGTATTGAGGCATTGCCCGTCGTTCAGAGGGTAGGTTGAGAGCTTGAGGTGTAAATCGGCTGGCGGCACTGAGATGCGCGTGCAGAGACCTCTTGCTCGGGAAGATGGGACCGGTTCAATATTTGGCTAACGGGTGAAATGTGGTTGCGTACGGCGTCCGTGATGGTTGCTGTAGGCAACATCGAGTACGGGCGTACGTGACGGGTTATTCGGGTAACCCTGCAGGTGTAAATCGATTATAATCGCTGTCTCTCGCGGTCAGTGAGTACCACTTGTTCACTGTACCGTAACGTAGAAAGAACAGGCTAGTCACATGTTAAAATGTTGCTGATTGAATGATGGACGTTGATTGTTAATGATATGCTGTAGTTTAGAGCTAATTAAAGTTCCTTTCAACTTTGGGCAAAATACATTAGAGAAATGCGTTTCTTTTTTTATTGCGGCTCTCTCATGTGCCTTAGCGTAAGGTTCTCCACAACCTGCTGCTAAAACTTGAAAGTAAGTTTCCACTAATTAGGCGAGTCCTTTGCAACTTGTTTTATCTCATGTACCCATCACCCCTCATGTAGAAGTTCCATGTTTAGAAGAGACGGATCAGTCTTGCTGAGCCTTCGTGCTCACTGCTTGTGTTTGAAGCTTTTGCAGGGTTCTATGAGGAAGGGACTCCCGAGGAGGAGGCGGAACCCCAGGAGGGGAATCCCGTCGAGTGGGAGTCATGCACGCCGCCATGTTAGTGTGCGTGCGTGCTAGCAAGGACACGTTCACGGGCTGAACGTGAACTTGATGCGTAGTCTATGCCCGTGAGTGTAGACTGGACCTATTTTGATGTTAAAATGTTCATAAACCACTTTATGTAATAAAAGTTTTGCTTCCGCTTTGTGCCTTTGATGTGTGTTATTCGGTGCTGTGCAACGCAGCACCCCTCAGCGTGATCCTGGCTCGACAAGACCGTGGGGTCGTGTCATCCACCATCTCCTGGAAGCTGTCGTAGTACCTGGACAACAAGGCACTCTTGAGCTCCTCATCAAGACCACGAACGAAGCAATCCTGCTTCATCTCATCGGTCTTGATATCCTCCGGCGCGTAGCGTGACAGCTGAGTGATGCGTGTGAGGTACTCACGCACTGTCGAGCCACCCTGTCTCAGACTGAGAAACTCCTGCCGCTTCGTCTTGATCTCACCGGCTGGCACAAAGTGGTTGCGGAAGCTGAGCTTGAACTCCTCCAAAGTTATAGCCTCAGGGTCGGCGTGAGCAGCGGTGTAAGCAGTCCACTAGTCTGCTGCGGGTCCCTCTAGCTGGTGAGCTGCTAGCAAGACATGCTCCTCTCCTACGCACTGGATCAACCGCAGCTTGCTGTCGATCGTCTTCAGCCAATCATCCACGTCCATTGGCTCCACTGGGCTCGTGAAAACTGGGGGCTGAGTACTCTAGAAGTCTCTCAGCTTGGACCGAGGCCCAGGAACCGACAGTGGTGGAGGCGGAGGGGCTTGGTAAATGTTGGCCATGATCGCTGTCAGGCCCTGCATGAGCTGGTTCTGAGTGGCTAGCATATTCTGCACCGTCACCTGAGGAGCTCCTCATCGAGCGGCTCGCCCGTTCCAGGCTAGAAACTAGAACTCTGGAGGCCCATCAGCCTCGGGCACTCCACGCCCACGACCCCGTCCTCGTCCCCTACCTGCCATCTCTTACAGATAGCAACAAGTCTTAGGATGAAAAATCTTAAGAAAAATTAACTATTAGGATCATAAATATCTATAAAAGAACCGTAAATATGCATGCAACACTCAACAAAGAATTATGCAACAATCAACCCACTACCCTGTATGGTTACTATCTACATGGGTCTACACACCTCTTTATTAAGACCGGATGACTCCTAATCCTAGAAAATTTTCGGGTTGTTCGTCTTAACGGAACCTACTATGTTTGAATGAGGAAAGAGTGAGGAAGATGGATGAATTGAACAAGATGAGCGAAAGTGAAAAACGGGGTAAGACATGTGAAAGTAGAAACGCACGCAATTTTCCACAAGTTTTGGGTTGCAAATAAATTTTTTAGGTTGGAAATAGGCTAATTCGCATCCGTCTCTAACTAGGCTCGCGTCCTAGGGACAATCTTGACTCTGATACCACTCTGTCACACCAGGTACCTACAAGAGAGAACCAAGCGCACTCCTGTGTGTGCCAGGATCAAAATACATCACACACAAGACATAAACAGAGCAAATTTATCATTTTTAACTAAGCCAAGTGCGGCAAATACATCATCCGATTACATAAATGCCTCATGTGCTCAAAAGGAAAGTAGGGTTCCACAGGTGCCGTCCGGCGGTACGCCGGCCTAGTACTGCATGCCGGGGTCGAAGCCATCGTCCACGTCATCCTCGGCAGCTTCCTCGCGTCCTGAGCAACATAAATAAAAGAGAAGAGGCAAACGCCTGAGTAATAGAGTACTCAACAAGTGTGGGAAAATTTTATGCACGATGAGTCAAGAATCAAGGAAGGCTACACCACGGCTCATGCACTATGCGACCTATTCCTTAGTCTTATTAATCATCCTATTTACTTGGTGAAAGCCCAACCACCCCAACCGAGTCCCCGAGTATCTCCAAAACCAACTGTAAGTCCTCATCCCAAACCACCATACTAAGTCCACCAACCAAGTCTCGATCCGATAACCATGCTAATCATGAGAGAGTTACTAGCCCGCTCTTGACCGTGAGCACGGCTATCTAGACAGTTTTGACTCTGCAGAGTTTGTACCCATTACCCACAAGTCGTGATTCCATGCCTTGTCACCAGGTGGACTAAATCCTCCCTTTTGCCCGTGGTAGCTAGCCACATTTCACACTTCCTAAGGTGTGCGGCCAGGAGATCATGATGTGGCCTTTACAAAGGGAATCCCAACGAGCATGAGCCCACTGAGGATTCACCCCTGCGGCCTCCTAGAGTCCATTTTACCTCCGCCTGTAGTGGCACCCTCTTGAGCCTTGCGGATCCCAGGGTAGTACTGCCCTACTCCCATTCCGCGCACCTACCAAACACTCACACTACATCAAGAATACACCTAATTACTTGGTCACTCTGTCCCATACCAGTTCTTGTGGTGGCACGGTGTAAGATAGTTCACGAACTCCCACGAACCAGTCTTAGAATCTACGCAGGCACTAAGAACCAGCCCGAGTCTTGTGCATACGCACCAACCACGTACAAACCAGTCTGCTAGATTCCTATCTCTACTCTCTACTCTCTCTCTCTCTCTCTCTCTCTATATATATATATATATATATATATATATAGATATATATAGATATATATACATACCATATATATCTCCACAACAACATCTCAATGATCATGATAATAACATTAACGTACATTACTCCCATCCCATCATCTAAGCAGGGCTAAGCATGTGAAAACAGCATACAGTAAAACCTAGCTAACCCGAACCCAGGCTACAAGGAAGACATGGAAATTCTAGTAAACAGACCTACCATGGGATTCATATTAAGACAATGCATGCAATTTCTAGCTAAAATCCCTAAATAGGAAATAATGTGATCAAGGGCACTTGCCTCTCGAGAAGTGCTACGGTTCGGGGTCGTTGAAGTCTTGAGCTTGCAGCTCGTACATCGGCTCGGGGGTGATTGGTCCATGCCATCAAAGGGTGAAATGAAAATAACGAGGAAACAAATAAGAAAAAGGTATCCAACATTCTACCATTTTAAATATCAAGCATACAAGAAAATCCCAATTTTCATTTCCCCATGTGTATGTTCGTGTTAGGGTCTTGTGCCAATAAATATTATTAGAACCTAAGTAAAATGTTAACATGTGTCTGAGGGGTGTTTATGTAAATTCAGCAACTAACTAAAGATTATATGGCAAATTCAGCAACTATGGGGGGTGTTATTGTAATTTCAGCAGCAGCACAAGGGTGTATTTATCATATTCAGCAAGGAAACAGGGGCAAAATTGTATTTTCAGCATTATTCAGTGGTTAATTTGCATGTATAGCTCAACCAGGGGCTTTTTGGTAATTAACAGCATGTGCAGGGGCCTATTTGTTAAATTTCAGCAAGTTTCAGGGGTTAGATTGCTAGAACAGATTGTGGCACGGGCTAATTTGCATAAAGGAATCATGCAGGGGGGTTAAAATGTCAACTCAGATTTTTCCTAAGGGGTTTTGTTCAATTAAAGCAGGTCTGGGTGTGTTTTATAAATTTCCAGAATGTCCTAGGGGCTAGAGTGTGAAAACAGAACAAATCAGGGGTCTAAAAGCATAAACAGAGCATCCAGGGGGGGTTTCATATAGTTCCAGGTGCTAAAATGTAAGTACAGGAGGTCCAGGGGTAGTTTGGCAATTTTTTCTAACAGGCCAGGGATAAAAATGCTAAATCAGGGGGTTGCAGGGGCCTAAGATCAAGAATGCATCAACTTCCCTAATCTCCAGAGGGTCTATGGTTTATTCTGCAAATTGCAGTGGCTATTTCGCGTTACCCTGAAAACCTCAGGGGCGTGGGTGCTAAACGGGCCGCGGGAAAAGAGATATTCAACGTGGGCCGTCGGATCGGGCATCGGCGGCCCAGGTTTAAATGATGAATCGGTATCCCCTCCCTCTAATCTGAGCCGCAGATTAGAGATCGGACAGTGAGGGTTTAAAAAGGGCGAAGAGGTACGCCCGATCTAATCGCGAGTGTCGGTGCGAGATCGGACGACCCTGCGCACCCCCCTCAGTTCCGGCCACCGGCGACAGATGCCCGTGGCGGCGCACCATGGGCGGGGTCCGATTCTCACCGGAACTCGGGAAAACCTCGGCTATCGCACTTCCTAGCCCTAGATAACTAGCGGAAACGAAAGAGATGGGGTCGGGGGTCTCACCTAGGGTCTTTGCGTAGTCCGGGGAGGTCGGGTTGGTGCTCGTGAGGGGTAGACACGGCAGAGGGCTTCGGTCGACGTCGAGGGTCAGTGGTGGAGTGCAGTTCCTTCGTGTTTTCCTCGTCCTCGGCGCTTCCTAGGGTCCGGTGAGGTCGATCAAGGGGTTAGCTCGTGGAGAAACCGGAATGAAAATAAAGAATGAGAGGTAGACGAGAAACTCACCGGAGATGGTATAGTTTGGGTTCTCGGCGTCGTTCCTCAGCGGGGAAGGCCCTAGAGGGCTCGCCGGTATCTCTGTGGAAGGGTAGATGGGTTAGCTCACACGGAACGGAGAGGGAGAGAGGGTTTTGGAGGCGGCGTCACACTCATCGGGAGGGTAGACGGCCGGCGGCGCGCCTCACATCTACTGCCGAGAAGGGGGGGGCAAAAGGAGGCGGTAGGGTTTTGGGAGCTCTTATAGCGGCGGCCGGGGGAGGGAATCCAGGGGGGGCAGTGTAACAACCCTGACTTTTGTAAAGTTTGATTTCATCTTATGAAACAAAGTTAAGACGATACAAGACTACATTTGTGTCACATGAAATGATGAAGACAAAAATTGACATGTGAGGGAGTTAAAAATTTTCTCTAGCCCATGCTCAACACATGTTAACCTAGGGGAAAGAATGTCACTCCCAAAACTCTAACTCATGTGCACCTTCTCTATGAGTAGAGTGGAGGGAATTTAAACACAATTTGAATTCTTCTGAAAGAATTCATGTTCAGATTGCCCAAATGCATACAAATGAATTCACCGATGCATTCCCCATGTATCAATGAGCTCATGATCAAAACTTCGATATTTGGAGCTCGTATACCAATTAATCCGAGGATCATTCGATGGAGAGTTCAAATTCAAAATTGAATTTGAAAACTGAACCAAACGTGCTCAATTTTGAAATTTGAGTTTAGATTCAAATTCCTCACATCATGTGTGGGCTACCGTCCAATTTTGGTGGAATTTGGACGAAGGCGGTGAGGGAATATCAAAGCACGGAGGAGGGGGATATTTGGGGGGCTGAGGGCCCACATGTCATACACATACTCAGACAAACTGACTTGCTCGGTTGCTTAGCGCGTGCCACCGAGAAGAGCTGGCCGGCGAGCTGCTTTCCTGGGTGATTTTTCCTTCGGTGCTCGCACCTATCCATCATACGTACGAGCACAACCTCAGTTTGTTCTCTCTCACTCACTTGGTCTCTTTGCTCGTCCTCCTGCACGCAAAGAAAACAGCCGCCGTGCTCTATGTTTTTCTCCCGATCATGCCATAGCACCCGAGCCTCATTTGCTCAAGCTCTCCACACAAAAAAGCTTTGCCAACGAGTGCTCTAGCCGGCTAGCACCTTTCCTCCGCTGTCCCGAGCTCACTTGCACCTGAAAACGGCAAAGTTGGTGCTGCTCCCAAGTGCATACCAACCCATCGGTGCACCTACAACCCTAGTTGCTCACCCTTAAAACTCAGCCCTAGCCATGGATCACAGAGGAAGAATTTTGATGTTTCTTCCAGACCGGCGCAACTTGACGCGAGGTAAGGAACTTGTGAAATTCGTCCTCAATTCTTGTTGGTTGTGTTCCAAACTCCACCAGGGATCTTAACTAGCTAGCGCACCTAATCCATGGATTCTAGACCGAGAGATGGGTTGTAGAGGGAGAATTTCCATGTTTTGTCGAGGGAGCACCGCCGGACCATGTCAGGCGCACGGTGCTGATGGGTTTGGAGCGCTCCTCGGTCCATTTAACCTCCTTGTCGATCTTCTACACGATCCCCTGGTGCTCTAGAGCCCAAGAACCGAGCATTTAGTGAAGAAACGAAGGATCCCGACTTCGCCGGAACCCTAAACCTTGCTGTCACCGTCGCGCACGTGTTTCCGGCGAGTTTCGGCCGCCGACGACCTCACCAACGTGTTCAACGGGTTGGAAAAGGGGAGGGGCGGCGACTAGGAGGTCGGGAGGTGGCTTCTGGCGACCCTCGCCGGAGGGCACCGCCACTACTTTGTTTGGCACGAAGTTGAAGGTGAGGGATGATATGTGGGGCCCACGGGCAGGTTTTAATCATTTCAAGATTTTCCCATTTTAGTTCAAACTTTGAAGAGGCACAACTTTGGGTAGGAATGTCCAACAATTGTCAAATAAATTTTGTTGGATTCCTCTTCGAGAGTATTATCAAGGGGTGCAGCCCAATGGTTATGAGAATCCCTGGATTTGGCTCATTAATTTGGAAAATCTTAAATGAATTATATATGTTTATTTGAAAATTCCAAAATTTGGGCAGGAAATTATTCCAAAAATCCTTGAACTCCAGAAAAAGTTTCAGAGGCATTGGACCTTATTTGCTTGGTCAAATGATGTGTTCATTCCTTATGTCTATGAAAAATAGGAAAAATAAACAGAGACATTTTCAGACTTTTACCCAAGTTTGTAAAATCCATATCTCCATCTAGGAAACTCCAAAAATGGTAAAACAAATTCCTATGCACTCAGGACATTTTGTACTTCACAAAAAGTCTACTTTGCAGCATAGGAAAGCTTAATATCTAGGGGGTAAAGGCAGATTAGTGAAGATCACATAAGGATTTGTTGTGCTCACATTGAGCTATTTCATGAGTTTAATTTCTGCACACTGCCTAAATACCTTTCATAGAAGCTGTGGTTAAATTTTCAGCTTCATTGGACCCGTGGTTCTCGAGCTACCATTATTTAGGTTTAAGTGTTCATATGAGGATGTAATCACATGGTGATTTATTTTCCTCCCTTTTCACCTAGCTTACATCATCTCTAAGGTTGTAGATCCAACAACAGAAACCTTTCTATTGTTTGTATCTTTTATGTGTGAGTTAACTCCCACCATAGTATTGTTTGATTCAGGCGCCACGCATAGCTTCATTAGCCAAGCTTCCATCGATAGATATAGCTTGCAAATACTACCCACCGATAGTCCTTATGTGATCTGTTCACCGGGTGGGAAAATTTCAGCAAGCATGATGGTCCCAAAAGCACCATTGTGCTTAGAGGGTAGAGTATACCCTACGTCTCTCATAATTTTAGAGGGACAAAAGGTCGATATCATCTTAGGGATGTCGTGGTTAACCTGCCACAGCGCTGTTTTAGACACCGTCCTCCGAGTTGTGCACTTAAATTCAAAAGTGCACGAATCTCACTCCTTATTTCTGGACAGTCCAGTAATAAAACTTCCAAGTGTCTACCAAGCCACAACCATCAGATTGGAAGATATTCCAGTGGTCCGAGAGTTCCCTGACGTATTCCTGGACGATTTGCCGGGGATGCCGCCCGATAGGGAGGTGGAGTTCAAGATTGAACTTGCACCAGGAACCATGCAAATATCCCGAAGGACGTACAATATGGCGCCCAAGGAGTTGGCTGAATTGAAGACCCAGCTAACGGACCTGCTGGAAAAGGGTTTTATTAGGCCGAGCTCCTCGGCATGGGGCTGTTCAGCATTATTCGTGAAGAAGAAGGATGAGACGTTGCGGCTTTGCGTGGACTATCGTCCACTAAACGCCGTAACCACCAAAAATAAGTACCCGTTGCCACGGATCGACATGTTGTTTGATCAGTTGGTCGAAGCAAAGATCTTTTCCAAGATGGACTTAAGATCCGGGTACCATCAGATTAAAATACGGGCTGAGGACATTCCGAAGACGGCTTTCTCGACGAGGTACGGACTTTATGAGTACCTGGTCATGTCCTTCGGCCTCACCAACGCTCCAGCTCACTTCATGTATCTAATGAACTCGGTATTCATGCCGGAGCTGGACAAGTTTGTCGTGGTCTTCATCGATGATATACTGGTATACTCCAAGTCGAAGGAAGATCACAAGAAGCATCTGCATATAGTCTTGCAACGGCTGCGGGATCACAAGCTATACGCGAAATTCAGAAAGTGCGAATTCTGGATATCGCAAGTGCCCTTCCTTGGGCATATCATCTCAGCGGAGGGTATCGCTATAGACCCGAGCAAGATCACTCAAGTGCTGAATTGGAAATCCCCGAGAACTGTTCACGAGGTACGGAGTTTCCTCGGACTCGCGGGGTATTATCGGAGGTTCATTCCGAACTTCTCGAAGATTGCCAAGCCTATGACGGAGCTGCTGAAGAAGGCTACCAAATATGTTTGGAGTCCAACATGTGAAGCAGCATTCAAGGCTTTAGTCAAGCACCTGACATCAGCACCGGTTTTGGTGCAGCCAGACACAACAAAACCGTTCGATGTGTACTGTGATGCATCCGACATTGGGCTCGGATGTGTGCTGATGCAAGACCGAAGAGTGGTCGCATATGGGTCACGGCAGCTTAGAAACCATGAGCAGAATTATCCAACTCACGACCTGGAGCTCGCTGCCGCGGTACTTGCACGGAAACGGCGTCCTATGGTTCAAGAACCGAATCATCGTACCCCGTAACCCGGAGCTACGGAAGAAAATTTTTGATGAGGCTCACTTATCAAAATTTTCTATTCACCCCGGCAGCAACAAAATGTATCAAGAAGTCAGAAGCAAGTTTTGGTGGACTCGGATGAAGCGGGAGACCGCAAAGTACGTGTCCGAGTGTGATACATGTCGAAGGGTGAAGGCAGATCATATGCGGAAGCCGGGACTGCTACAACCACTGGGCGTTCCTGCCTGGAAGTGGGAAGATGTGAGCATGGACTTCATCGTCGGTTTACCCACCACTTTTCAAAAGCATGATTCTGTGTGGGTGATCGTCGACCGGCTCACCAAAGTTGCCCATTTCATCCCGGTCAACACCAACTACAACGCCAAGAAGTACGCTGAACTGTACATCTCACGGATCCTATGCTTGTACGGCATACCCCGTACCATCATATCGGATCGGGGCACTTTATTTGTGTCCCATTTTTTGGAGCAGCTGCACGCTGCCTTGGGGACGAAGCTGATCCGTAGTTCAGCATACCACCCACAAACGTATGGGCAAACCGAGCGGGTAAATCAGATCCTAGAAGACATGCTACGAGCTTGCGCTATCAACCACGTCAAGAATTGGGATGATCACTTGTCGTTAGCCGAGTTCTCGTACAACAATGGGTACCAATCCAGCATCAAGATGGCGCCTTATGAGGCGCTATACGGGAGGAAATGCCGCACACCACTGAATTGGTGTGAGTCTGGCGAAAGGGTTACCTTCGGGATTGACCTTGTCAACAACGCGGAAGAAAAGGTTCGACTGATTCAAGCGAACCTAAAAGCCGCCCAATCCCGACAGAAACAGTATGCGGACCGGAGAAGACGCCCATTGCAGTTCGAAGTCGGGGATCACGTGTACCTACGTGTGTCTCCAATGAAGGGCGTAAACAGATTCGGGGTGAGAGGAAAGTTGGCACCCCGGTTCATCGGTCCATTCCAGATTACCGAAAGATGTGGATCAGTAGCATATCGGCTGAAATTACCATAAGCACTCTCTGGTGTGCACGACATCTTTCATATTTCCCAGCTGAGGAAGTGTCTCAAGCTATCAACTACCATTCAGCTGGAGGACATAGAGGAACTGAAACCGGATCTCACCTATCGGGAGGAACCGGTTTAGGTTATTGATGAAAAGGCCCGAACCACACTCAGCCGCACGTTGTGGTTCTACAAAGTTCTATGGAGTAATCACTCTGTGGACGAGGCGACATGGGAGAGCAAAGGATTTCTTCGCGCTAACTACCCCGACTTTCTCACGTCGCACATCCGGTAATTTTCCACCGTCCTCTCTCTCATTTTCACCTTATCATCTCGGGACGAGATTCTTTTAAGGGGGAGGAATGTAAAAGTCTCAGTTTTGACACCTATTTAAAGTGTTCATCACCGCACACACACACCTCATTTGAAGCAAGTTGATGAACACATTTGAAGAGCAAGTAACCACCATCAACATGCTCATTAGAAAACAAACTCACAAAGTGTAAAAGTGGCATTTCCCACATACATCATATAGGGGCTGGGCATTGGGAAAACTCTTACACATTGCTAGGAATGTCCATGCCAAGTTTCACCCAAATTCAAAACCTTTTTGAGGTAATCTTGGGCATAGCTAGAAAGAGGGCAGTTTGAAACCACATTCAAATTCAAACTGTTTTTATCCCATGAATTCAAAAGTGGGAGGCATATTCTTACTCAGCACATTTTTGGGAGCTCACACACCAATTTTCACTCCATTTGGAGTTGATCTTGACATGAGCTAAGTGGGGCAAATTCAAACTTGAATTTGAAACTGAACATGTGCTGAAATTTATCCAAACCAAACCCAATTTGAAGTTTAACCAATTCAGATGGCTCAAGGGTAGATAATTCAAATCACCAGGGGCTTTGTGGGAACTACTGTTTACAACAGCGATTTGGAGTTAAGTTCAGAGGTTAAAATTGAAAGTGGGACCCACATGTCAGCCACTGGTTCAAATCAAACCGACTGAAACTCAGCACACTCGGTTCCCGGGTGCAGTGTGTGCGCGCCACCGAGGGGCGGCCGGCGCCAGCTCCTTCTGCGTGCCCCGAGCCGGAGACCAGTTGACCGGGCTTCTTATCCCCTCCCCGGCATGCTCCCGTCGCTTATCTCCCGAGTTCCCGACGCGCTCGGCCTGTTTTTCCACCCGAGCTCCACTGCAACCCGCCGCCTCTCGATCTTGCGCTTGATCAGTCCGATCACTCGCGAGCACAGCCTCCTACGCAGCAAAACGGCACCGGGAGATCGTGAGCAACCTCCTAGACCCCGTGTTGGCCAGTGAGCAGGCGTCCTCGAGCTACACCGGACCTCATCTCTGGCGGACCAAGCATCGCCGCCGATCGGGCTCTTGTGGACAGCACGACACAGCTGTTGTCACGTCCACTTATCTACACAAGAAAGGTGTGTGATTGTATGCAGATGGAGTAGCCGAAAGCCGTTTGGCAATTGATCAACCATCAGTCGAGAATTTCCAAATTTACTCTCGGCCAGTTCATAAGAGCCGAGCTCACCTTTGAGTGAAATTCGTGCTCTACACGCTAAGGTTGGTCAAACCCGTTACCCAGTAGGTTCTACACATGTTAGCGCCCATGCTCAAACTGGAATCAGAGAAAACCATCAAGAATCGGCCGTAATATGGCTGTTTCCCTGCCGTCGTGGCTAGGCACCTCGGCTCACCGTCGAGGGCATAGTTGCCGGCATTTCTAGCTTCCACCCAGTCCTAGTTCATGTTCCCCGTGCTCCACTGATGCTCTCCAACCGATTCCCGATCGATTTGGTGCACGGGAGAGCAAAACCGACCTCACCGGAACCCTAGCAGGTGCTGTCACCGGTGCGCACGGGTTTCCGCTCATCGCCGGCGGCCGGCGAGCCCACCATCGAGTCCGGGAGGTCAGGAAAGGGGCAGGTGGTGAGTTTCGGGCCAGGGGGTGGCCGGGGACTCAATTCCGGTGAAGGTCGCCGGAAACCGCCGCCGCCAAGCAGTTGGCGCGAGGAGGGAGAAGACACACTGTATGCAGGGCCCACGGGCAGGAGTTTAAACTTTTCCCCGAATTTCAGTTTTAGTTCAAACTTCAAATCCTCATAACTTTGGCTAGGAAGCTCCAAATCGAGTGACCCAAATTTTGTTGGATTCAGATCTCTGAGTACTTTCCAGCAAATCAAGTTTCACTTCATGAAAATCCTTATTTCTCCAGAATTAATTCCTCAAAGTTTAAAATGTGTGGAATTTTAACTGGAGAATCCCTTGGAGGAAAATTCTAAAATTTTGCTGAGATGTTCAACAAAATATCCCTGAACTACCATAAAACTTTCAGGTCCATTTGAGCTCATTTGATCCACCTAATGGTGTGATTAATGAAACTGTTCCAGAGAAAATAGAAAATGTTCAGAAACATTTTCAGAATTTTCCCTGAAATTGTTTAGCTCATATCTTTAACTAGGACCTTCAAATTAAGTGAGACCAACTCAATTAGAACCCTCTGAAAATCTAGTTTTCAGAAAGTCATGGCTTGATCCATAAAAATCCCTAGAGCACCCTAAGAGTTCCAATTAAGGTCAAGGACATAATTAATTGGGGAGGTCTCAAATGAGCTTTGCTGCAACTAAAACTTGACCAAGTCTCTGTTTAGGTTGTAACCAAGCCACAGTAAAAGTTTCACAGTCTTTGGGTCTCTCTAGTGAGACTTAGAAGGTTCACAAGTTTAAAACTCAATTCAAATGCATTTAATTAATACATGTACTTCTTATCATGTAGTTGCTAAGGTCGAGGAGGAACCCGAAGTCCTAGACTTCGTTACTCCGGAGGAGCAGCTAGCCTATGACCAAGAGCAGCAAGGCAAGCTCCGGTTTGCATTAACCTTTTTACAAATTTTTATTGTTTTGAGCACCTACTTGAATACCATTAATCCTTGCATTAGAGTCTTGTTTGGAAACCCAACTGCATAGCCAAGAAAATCATGGGTTGGGTTTAGGATTGCAAACCCCGTTAGCTACTGCAACGCTAAGATAGTGTAGGATTCGGTACAAGTCGAGTAGTTGGAACTACTCGCGAGCATAGGCTAGAGGCACTCGACTCGGGTAGAGATAGCACATGATACACATGGCAAGAAAAATGAGACCGAGCGGAGAGTAAGGGCAGCAGGACTTTGGGGCCTATGTGCTATAGCTCCGCTTGTGTCAATTGAGGATCGAGTCGTGTGCGGGCCTGTTGAACAAGCTAGAACAGTACCGAAGACCTACCGGCTATATGGGAACCGGGAAACTGATGTAACTCAGGTAGCTGGGTGTAAAAGCCCAAGAAAAGGGACTTGCAAAAACTTTTCTTCACCTCACAACACCACAGTTTTATTGTGGACACCTTAGGAAATATTGTGAAGAGCAAGTAACCTCCATCAAAAGAGTGATTAGAGGGGAAAACCTTCATTTGCACAAAGTGGGATTTGGACACATGAACAAGAGAGATTGAGCTCACTCTAGAACTTTAAAAGTCTTGGAAAGGTTCAGTCCAAGTTTCATGAAAAATCCAACACTTTTGAGGCACTTTTGGGGGTATTTGAAAAAGAGGCCAATTTGAATGTAAATTCAAATTACAGCAACTTCCATCACTCAAATTCAAAAAGTAGTTTCATATTCAAACTCAGCATATTTTCCTGAGTAATCCCACCAATTTTCAGTCCCATTGGACTTCATCTCGTCGGGAGCCGAATTTGTAACAATTCAAACTGAGTTTGAATTTTCAAATTCAAATAAGAAGGGAATGTGGCCAAACCAGTTTGAAGTTGATGAATTCAAATTCTACCTCTGAGTTGGTTGCTAAATTCCCTTTTCAAGTCTGAGTAGGTGGGATATTTGCACAACAGAGAAGATTAGGGGGGAGAAGAGGGCCCACAAGTCAGCTAGACTTCGGCCCTAAGTCAACACCGAGCGAACTCGGTTTACCGGGCCTCGGCAGAGCTCGACACCGAACCGACCGAGCAGCCACCTCGCCCCCCCCCCTCTGCGCGCGCTGGCAACCAGCTTGCCGGCTCCGCCGCCTCAACCCGATCATTAACCCGGGAGCAAACAACAGCATGTTGCCTTCTTCATTGATCGCACGCTCGCTGTTTCCCTCACCCCCGCACTAAACCGGAGCTCACCCCGCGCTCTCTTTTCCCGATCGCCGGCAGCAACCGAGCCCCGGTTGCTCGTGCCAGCAGCACCGAAAAGCAGCGCCCATGCGTGCTCTACCACGACAGCCCCGCAAATCCGAGACTCCTAGCCTGTGGCGCGTGCAATTCGGCAACGATCGCCGAGGAACAGAGCACCGGCGGAAAGCCGCGAACTGCTCCCCGTGGACAGCACGCCACGGCCAGTTTCACCGCCGGACTTCTACACGGAAAAGGTGCGCCTTAGTTTCCAGATCGTGTAGCTGCAACTCTTCTAACCATTGGTAGACTGTGCACTGAGAATTCCTAAGAATCCCGAGAACTAGTGCAACCGGGTAAGGGTCGGTCTACCCCAAAATTCGAGCTGCACCGTCCAATCCAGCTCGAGTGAGCTTACACACACCTTCCTCACTCCCTAGCGGCCCTCCTCGACCAAGCATCAGGGGAAATGACCCAGAAATGGCCGGGTTTAGGCTGTTTTTCGGGCCGCCATAGAATAACAGCTCGGTTCACCGTGGAGCTCTAGGTTGCCGACCTTTTCATGGGGTATGGCGGCCATTTCCATCACCCTCGAGATCCCGTGGTGCTGTCCGACCCTTTGCCGATCATTTTGATGCGTTGTAACGCATTCCCGACCATGCCGGAACCCTAACCGCCGCTGTCACCGTCGGGAGCCCTGTTCCGATGAGCTACGGCCGCCGGCGACACCACCGACGAGTTCAGCGTCGTGAGTTAGGGCGGGGCGGCAAGTTTGGGGCCGGGAGACGGCCGGGAAAGCAGTTCCGGCGACGCTCGCCGGAGTGCGCCGCCGCGGGCCCCTGTTTGGCGCGAGGAAGGAGAAGACTGCCGGGTGGGACCCACCGGCAGACATTTAAACATTCTGAAATGTCCAGTTTGTAGTTCAAACTTTGGAGGACCACAACTTCGGTTAGGAGAATCCAAAAATTATGAAACAAATTTTGTTGGATTCCTCTAACAGAGTACAATCCAAATCTGAAACCCAATTTGTATGAAATCCATTAATTAATTCTGGAAAATTCTTTAAAGGTTTTCAGCAAAAGAATTTTGGAGGGAGTTTGGTTCATCCAAAAATCCCCAAATTTTGCCAGAATGTCCTTTAGAACATTAGTGAACCCCTATAAAATTTTCAGACCATTTGGAGTTGATTTCGTCATGGCAATTCAAATTGGAAGGTGCTGTGTTCATTTGAATACAGAAACATTTTCAGAGAATGTCCAAAACTTGGATATTCAGTTCTGGGCAAATCTTAACTCCAAAAATGTTAGGAAAATTCATGCAAACTCTATGAGCTATAATTGAAATTTTAGTTCATTAAGTTGGGCATGAACAGGGGTCTGACCTCAGAATTAATTCTTCCTTGCTTATTTGCTAAGAGAATTAGTCTGAGCAAACCACTCCATGAAAAGTGCTAGTGTTTGGTCCAGAGAGTTTTCTTGTGACAAGGAACTCACACAAAAATTCTCAGCTCCATTGGAGCTCTGGATCACCCCTGTCCGTTTTAACCACTTGACGGATTAATATGGAAAAGGGGGCAGACCACTTAGCATTTAACCAGGGGGATTAAGTCTAGGCCAAACCACCAACACTCAGTTCATCTTTAAATTCTTAAACAGAGTTCCAGGTGTTAGAGACTGGTTATTAGCACTAATAGCAGTAGTATTACAATAAACTTGTTTGCATATTAATTAACATGTAGTATTTCATAAACGTGTAGTCACTGAAGAAGAGACTCCGGAAGTGCTGGACTTCCTTCTTCCGGACGAAGACTTAACCCCTGACCAGCAGCAACAAGGCAAGCCCCGGTTTGTATTAACCTTTTTATAAGTTTTTCCTTTGTTTACAGGTGTCATATGAAGTATGTATGTGCATTAGGTATAGGATGAAGGAAACCCCACTTGCATAACCAAAGGTTCCTAAAAGAGTGAGGGTAGTGTCTAAGACCTCGAATAGATAGGCTATGCTTAAAGATTCATAGGGCTTCGGTACAAGTCGAGTAGTTGGAATCTACTCGCGAGATAGGCTTGGGACGCACGGGTTCAGTTGAGTGATGTGAGATCACATTAGTAATGAAAATGAGACTGGGCAGGGGCTAGGGCGCAGCAAGAGGGAGTCTTGTGTGCGCAGCCCTGTCCGTGTTGATTGAGGATCGATCCGTGTGCGGCTCACGCTGATCAAGTTTGAACGTACCGAAGGCATATCGGATATATGGGCCCCGATAAACCGATGTAGTCTAAACCTCCGGGCGCCGAGGCATAATGCACCGATTTATAGGTGTAGGCTGAGGGCAGCAAGGTGGAAATCTGCCAACAGGCATAGAGAGATGCTCCGTGTGGGGAACCTCCTGCTCGTTTCGGTGCGACCGGTTCGACGTTTGGGATGTTGGGTGAAAGGTTGTCCCGTACGACATCGAGTGAGCGTGCTGTGCAGCTTCACGGGTGGGCGTACGTGACGTGCTCTTTGGGTTTCCCTGCAGGTGTATATCGAGTCGATTCGCCATCCCTCGCGGTGAAGAGTACCACTTGGTCACTGAGTCGTGACGTAGATTAATGGATGAAACATGTTGATTCAATATTGCTGGTTGATATAATGGTATTGCTACATGTGTGCCACCAAATACTGCTTACTAAATTTCAGACTTCATGAACTGTTAACTTGTTGCTAAAAGATGAACTAAGGATGAACTTGTAGGCGTGTCCTTTTGCTGAAATGTTACTATCCTATGTCCATTGTACCCCTCATGTAGAGTTTCATGCTTAGGTGAGTCGGTTAAGCCTTGCTGAGCCTTTGTGCTCACGGTTGCTGCTTAAGTGTTTTTCAGGTGAGGAGCCACCCACGGACTCGGAGTACGAGTCCACCAGCGGTTACCCGCCGTCGGGGACCACGGCTGAGTGGGAGCCGTACACGCCGCGCTGAGCTGAAGAGTGCAGCTAGTGTGGGTTGCCCTAGGGCTGGGCAACCAACTTTTGCTAGATAGGCGGGCGTGAGTTGTATAGTGTAGACTTCCGCTGTGTAATATAAACAATAGTTGTAACTGAAGTTTGTACCTGTTTGTACAGTTTCAGTTGTTTTTCCCATGTAATCTATTATGTTCTTATGACGTGTGCTGTCGGGTGTCGCATCGCGCGGCACCACCCTCTGCGATCCTGGATGAGCGGATTCCGGTCCGCCACAGCCTGGTATCAGAGCTGCAGTGGGGATAGCACAGTACTTAAGGACTGCATTATCGGAAAAACTTAGGGTACGGTGAGGAATCGGTAGTTGCCCAAGTAAGGACTATATTAGCATAGTTACTTAAGGTGGCAAAGACTAACCTATGTGTTATAATTCTGAATTTCAATTATGTAACGACGCACCTACGCTCTGGTAAGTATGGTAAGGAACGCCACCGAAAGCGGTTCAATTTCGGTTAGCTCTCCCTGACGAGGAACGTGGTTCAGGGATAGAGTCTCACAGCTTGGTGTGAGACGTCAATATGAACCTCTTGGACTCTTCATGTTCCTGAGTTCATATGAAACACTGATCCCTAGCATGCATTAGGCAAGTAAGTGGAGACCCCATCGCGTGGTCAGTAACGCGAGAGTGTGTTCGTCTGGAAATAGCCCAGGAGGACATACGCAGCGCTTGCCATCGGCGTGCCCTGCAGGGCAGTAGGTGGTATCTGTTGGGTTGATAACATTCCCAACCGTGACGACCCGTTCATGACATACTCGGGTTCCCCGTCGTGTGGTGTTGAAACACGATCACGTACCTTGAGACGTGACCTAACTCAAGGACGGCCGTATGACAATGATACGGGCGTTTGTATTTACTTTCAAATATGGAACTGCCTGAAATGAATAACCATTGAGTGCACCATTATTGTTTGGTCTTCTGCAGGTACTAACCACGTAAGTATCCGTGTAGTAAACGTGTGCGAGAGACCGTTTAGTGCCACATTTGAGACGTGCCGGTAAAATCCGGTTAGGATTTTCTTTTGTGAGGAACGTAGTACCGAGATATTATAGGCATATGCATGAGAATAATGATAACAAAGAATTAAAATCTATAGGTTCAACATTTAGGACCCTGGTTGGGTATAATAATGGGATAGTGATGATTGTAGTTCCAAAAAGACTGAAAAACAGAGTGCTCTGTTTTGGACAGCAAGTTTGCTGATCTTCAACAGGGCATAACTCACGGGTCCTTTAGCCCAGAGAGGTGTGCTATATAGTTCTGGAAAGGTATTGAAGTACTCTATAACTTTGTTGTAGACTTCCAGAGCTGAAACACACCTTAAGGTGGCTGAAATCCCAGAGGAAGGTAAACTGTCCAGAACCGGGACAGAGTAAAACATTCTCTGAACTGTTCTGTTTTTCAAACATAACTCCCAGTAGAAAAATTTAAAATTGTCATATAATACCTCCTTAGAGAGAGTAGAAGATGTGTGACATCTTTGCAATTCAAAGATTCTGAAATTTCAGCACAGAATTTAATGGAAATCAGGGTTGAAAACAGCCACTTCCAAGGGAGGTGCTGTTAAACTTCTTCCAGAAATTCTGCTGACTTTGAATTGGCATAACTTTTTAACCAAAGATGATCTGGGGGCAAATGAGTACTCTTTGGAAAGATACCGAAGTTGACTTTAACTTTGGTATTCAACTTGAGTCATAAAAATGCCCAGAACCAGATCAAAACTTGGAATAGGTAGAAATTGGTCATTCTGACAGAAGAATGACAGTTGAACTCATTGAAAAGGGTGTTGTACCCTAAGGGTGGTATACGTGATGATAACGCGATAATAATGTCTCGTAGAGACCAAACCCAGTTAGGGTGATCTTCCAAAGTGGAGGTTCATCAAGTTGGATTAAACTAGCTTGTGTTTGGTCTGGTAATGGTGTAGCTTGTGCAAAGTTATTACATTATCTACTTACGAGATATATCGCATGTTTTTGTTGTCATAATGTTTTTACGCCCATTTCTATTGGACTGCATGCAAAATGTTGCGGGACTGATGTTTAATGTCGTGTGGTTGCAGATGGTTCGTACTAGGACCACGCACGAGGTTGGTGGCTCTAGCCAACAGGGAGGTGATGACTCCCAGCCACCGGCCTACGACAGCACCCCGCAGCAGCAGCCACCACCGCCGCCTCCGCTTACTCTAGCGGATGTGATAGCGGCATTGGTGGGAGGTCATGAGGAGCAGACCGACCTGCTCCGCACGATCGTGCAGAATACGTCCCAGGCGGGGGGACGTCAAGATAGAGGGCCTCTGGAGCCCCGTGATGTGTCGTACTCGGATTTCATGAGTACGCACCCTCCAGTGTTCACCGAAGCTGAGGAACCAATGGAGGCGGACAACTGGCTGCGAACCATCGAGTCCAAGTTCGGGCTGCTCCAATGTACGGAGCGGAAGAAGACCCTGTTCGCAGCACAGCAGCTCCACGGTGCCGCTGGTGCGTGGTGGGCGAACTATGTCGCCTCACGTCCGGCTGGCCATGCCGTGGAATAGCAAGAGTTCCGGGAGGCGTTCCGCGCCTACCACATTCCTCCCGGAATAATGAAGAGGAAGTTCCAAGAATTCTTGGAGCTGAAGCAGGGCGGGAGGAGTGCCCACGACTACTCCCGTGCCTTCAACCATCTGGCGCAGTATGCGTCAGACTATATCTCCACGGAGGAGAAGAAGAGGGAGCATTTCTATCGGGGGTTACACCCCGAAATGAAGATGCACCTCGTTCAGTGGAATCGCGGCACATTCAACGACTTAGTCAATGCCGCGATCATGCAAGAGGACGCTCAGCGGGAGTTGGCAGCTGAGCAGAGGAAGCGCAGCGCTCCACCTAGCAGCGGTGGTGGCGCGCCTCAGAAGTACCGTATGGTGTATCGGACACCATCCGGGCAGCAGTGGCGTCCACCGGCGCGGCCTCAACAGTTCGGGGGACGTTCGTTTCAGGCACCTCCGTTCCGTCCGCCGATGCCACCACCAAGACAGCAACAGCAACAGCAGCAGCAGACGGTACCCCGGGCGTTTCCACCGCCACAACGCGCCCCGGGATTCCGTCCACCGATCAGCGGGGGACCGCCCCGTTTCACCTGCTTCACGTGTGGCCAGGCGGACCATTTCGCGAAGGACTGTTCCCAGGGGCAGCAGAGCAGCGGGCAAGCCCAGCTCCAGGGCGGTGCTCGAGGCCGACCTCCGGTGAAGAAGGTTGGTCAGCGGACTGGAGGCGTCCGCAACCTCAACAATGAGGACGCCCCAGAGGGAGACAACGTGCTGGCGGGTACGTTCACTCTCAACCATCAAGCCATCATCATACTTTTTGATTCTGGTGCAACCCACAACTTCATTAGTGCCTCATATGTGGCTAAGCATCAGCTGGAAGCCTTTCC
Source organism: Neostapfia colusana (assembly GCA_030760725.1). Taxonomy (NCBI): domain Eukaryota; kingdom Viridiplantae; phylum Streptophyta; class Magnoliopsida; order Poales; family Poaceae; genus Neostapfia; species Neostapfia colusana. Next base: position 54,205,336 of record JASWHV010000014.1, on the reverse strand, counting down.
CACCGAGTGTTCTTATGTGATCTGCTCACCGGGAGGAAAGATTTCAGCAATGATGATGGTTCCAAAAGCACCACTATGTTTAGGTGGGAAGATATATCCCACCACTATGATTATCCTAGGGGGGCAGAAGATTGATGCAATCTTGGGAATGTCATGGCTAAGCTACCATGGCGCTGTCCTGGAAACCCCATCACGGACTATTCACCTCAACTCCCCATTACACCGTCCGCAGTCCCTCCTATTAGATAATCCAGTCAGAGAGGTTTCAGCGATCAACAGTGCTGAGGCTCTCAAGTTAGAAGACATCCCCGTAGTCCGGGAGTATCCTGATGTGTTCCCGGATGATCTTCCAGGCATGCCACCTGAGCGGGATGTCGAGTTCAAGATTGAACTTGCACCCGGGACTACGCCCATCTCAAGGAGACCATACAAGATGGCTCCAAATGAGCTGGCTGAACTGAAAGAACAGCTCAATGACCTGTTGAGCAAGGGTTTCATTAGGCCGAGTTCCTCGCCTTGGGGATGCTCGGCGCTATTCGTGAAGAAGAAGGATGAGACCCTGAGGCTGTGTGTGGATTACCGGCCGCTCAACGCCGTCACCATCAAGAATAAGTACCCACTGCCCCGCATCGACATATTGTTTGATCAACTTGTGGGTGCCAGTGTGTTCTCCAAGATGGACCTTCGCTCTGGATATCACCAGATAAAAATCCGGGCGGAGGATATTCCGAAGACGGCATTCTCGACGAGATATGGACTATATGAATATCTCGTCATGTCCTTTGGTCTCACAAACACTCCAGCCCATTTCATGTATCTCATGAACTCGGTGTTCATGCCAGAGCTGGACAAGTTCGTGGTAGTGTTCATCGACGATATATTGGTTTACTCCAAGACAGAAGCCGAACATGCCGAACACTTGCGGATCGTTCTTCAACGATTGCGAGACCACAAGCTCTACGCCAAGTTCAGCAAGTGCGAGTTTTGGATCAGCCAAGTGCCATTCTTGGGACATATCATCTCAGCGGAAGGCATTGCAGTTGACCCAAGCAAGATAGAGCAAGTGCTGAAATAGAAAGCTCCCACTTCAGTCCATGAAGTCAGAAGCTTCCTCTGGTTAGCGGGATACTATCGGAGATTTATTCCAAGTTTCTCCAAGCTCGCTAAACCGATGACAGAATTACTGAAGAAAGGGACGAAATATGTTTGGAAGACGGCGTGTGAAGGAGCATTCCAAACATTGGTGAAGCATCTCACCACAGCCCCGGTCTTAGCTCAGCCGGATACAACAAGGCCCTTCGACGTGTATTGTGACGCGTCCGGTATTGGGCTTGGCTGCGTGTTGATGCAGGAAGGACGTGTGGTCGCCTATGGCTCACGCCAACTTCGGAACCATGAGCAGCACTATCCCACTCATGATCTGGAGCTTGCTGACGTGGTGTTGGCGCTAAAAATGTGGAGGCACTATCTCCTGGGGAATCTGGTGCATCTCTACACCGACCACAAGAGCTTGAAGTACATCTTCACCCAGAAGGAGCTGAACATGAGGCAAAGGAGGTGGTTAAAATTGATCAAGGACTATGAAATTGAGATTCACTACCACCCCGGCAAGGCAAATGTGGTTGCCGACGCGCTGAGTCGGAAATCACATGTCCATCACCTCACCATTACACCGGTGGAGGAGGAAGAGCCAAATTTATACTTGGTTCCTTATGGATCGCTGTACAACCTTGCTCTCATCCCTACTATTAGGGAGGACATCATTGCAGCTCAGAAGACGGATAAAGGCATGGCACATCTCCGGAGACGGATAGACAATGGAGAGATCAAGTGTTTCCGGAAAGATGAGGAGGGGACGCTATGGTTTAATGACCGCATAGTCGTGCCCCGAGATATGGAGTTGAGGAAAAAGATCCTCGATGAAGCTCACTTGTCTAAATACTCCATTCATCCGGGCAGCAACAAAATGTACCAAGATTTGAAAAAGAAATTTTGGTGGACACGGATGAAGCGGGAGGTAGCTAAGTATGTATCCGAGTGTGATACGTGTAGACGAGTGAAGGCTGATCATATGAGGAAATCAGGGCTGCTACAACCCCTGAAGATTCCAGCATGGAAATGGGAAGATGTGAGCATGGATTTCATCGTGGGATTACCCTTAACATCCAACAAACATGATTCCATTTGGGTGATCGTTGACCGACTGACCAAGTCAGCTCACTTCATTCCCGTGCATACACATTTCCATGCCAACCGATATGCGGAGTTATACATTGCCAGAATTCTATGCCTGCATGGTGTACCCAAGACCATAGTCTCAGACCGAGGTGCATTATTTGTATCTCTCTTTTGGGAGCAGCTACACGCTGCATTGGGTACTAAGTTGATTAGGAGCTCCGCTTATCACCCTCAGACCGATGGGCAAACAGAGAGGGTAAACCAAGTATTAGAAGACATGTTGAGAGCATGTGCCATCCACCATGGTAGGAACTGGGATGATCACCTACCATTGATGGAATTCTCGTACAACAATGGTTATCAGGCGAGTATCAAGATGGCACCCTACGAAGCTCTCTACGGTCGTAAATGCCGCACCCCATTAAATTGGTGCGAGTCCGGTGAAAGGGTCACATTCGGGGTTGATGTGGTGAACGACGCCGAAGAGCGCGTTCGGGCGATTCAAGCCAATTTGAAGGCCGCTCAATCCCAATAGAAGAACTACGCTGATAAGAGGTGTAGGCCGTTGCACTTTGACGTTGGGGAACACGTGTACCTCCGTGTGTCTCTGATAAAGGGCGTGCACCGGTTCGGTGTGAAGGGGAAGCTCGCTCCCCGTTTCATTGGACCCTACGCTATCACCGAAAAGTGTGGACCAGCAGCGTATAGATTGGAGCTACCGGCATCCCTGGCTGGTGTCCATGATGTTTTCCATGTTTCGCAATTGCGAAAATGCTTGAAGTATACAGCTGCTGTTCCTACCGAAGACATCGGCGAGCTGAAACCGGATTTAACATATGAGGAGTATCCGGTGGCCATTCTTGATGAGAAAGCCCGATCCACGCGTAGCAGAACGTTGTGGTTCTACAAAATACTCTGGGGCAACCACACCGCCGAAGAAGCGACGTGGGAGAGCGAGGAGTTCCTTCGCTCAAATTACCCGGAGTTCATGGCTTCTCAACATGGGTAAGTCCCTATTACATCGCTATCTCTTCTTTTATAATCTCGGGACGAGATTCTTTTAAGGGGGGAGGGATGTAAAATCCAAAGAAAAGGGACTTGCAAAAACTTTTCTTCACCTCACAACACCACAGTTTTATTGTGGACACCTTAGGAAATATTGTGAAGAGCAAGTAACCTCCATCAAAAGAGTGATTAGAGGGGAAAGCCTTCATTTGCACAAAGTGGGATTTGGACACATGAACATGAGAGATTGAGCTCACTCTAGAACTTTAAAAGTCTTGGAAAGGTTCAGTCCAAGTTTCATGAAAAATCCAACACTTTTGAGGCACTTTTGGGGGTATTTGATAAAGAGGCCAATTTGAATGTAAATTCAAATTGCAGCAACTTCCATCACTCAAATTCAAAAAGTAGTTTCATATTCAAACTCAGCATATTTTCCTGAGTAATCCCACCAATTTTCAGTCCCATTGGACTTCATCTCGTCGGGAGCCGAATTTGTAACAATTCAAACTGAGTTTGAATTTTCAAATCAAATATGAAGGGAATGTGGCCAAACCAGTTTGAAGTTGATGAATTCAAATTCTACCTCTGAGTTGGTTGCTAAATTCCCTTTTCAAGTCTGAGTAGGTGGGATATTTGCACAACAGAGAAGATTAGGGGGGAGAAGAGGGCCCACCAGTCAGCTAGACTTCGGCCCTAAGTCAACACCGAGCGAACTCGGTTTACCGGGCCTCGGCAGAGCTCGACACCGAACCGACCGAGCAGCCACCTCGCCCCCTCCTCTGCGCGCGCTGGCGACCAGCTTGCCGGCTCCGCCGCCTCAACCCGATCGTTAACCCGGGAGCAAACAACAGCACGTTGCCTTCTTCATTGATCGCACGCTCGCTGTTTCCCTCACCCCCGCACTAAACCGGAGCTCACCCCGCGCTCTCTTTTCCCGATGGCCGGCAGCAACCGAGCCCCGGTTGCTCATGCCAGCAGCACCGAAAAGCAGCGCCCGTGCGTGCTCTACCACGACAGCCCCGCAAATCCGAGACTCCTAGCCTGTGGCGCGTGCAATTCGGCAACGATCGCCGAGGAACAGAGCACCGGCGGAAAGCCGCGAACTGCTCCCCGTAGACAGCACGCCACGGCCAGTTTCACCGCCGGACTTCTACACGGAAAAGGTGCGCCTTAGTTTCCAGATCGTGTAGCTGCAACCCTTCTAACCATTGGTAGACTGTGCACTGAGAATTCCTAAGAATCCCGAGAACTAGTGCAACCGGGTAAGGGTCGGTCTACCCCAAAATTCGAGCTGCACCGTCCAATCCAGCTCGACTGAGCTTACACACACCTTCCTCACTCCCTAGCGGCCCTCCTCAACCAAAAATCAGGGGAAATGACCCAGAAATGGCCGGGTTTAGGTTGTTTTTCGGGCCGCCATAGAATAACAGCTCGGTTCACCGTGGAGCTCTAGGTTGCTGACCTTTTCATGGGGTTTGGCGGCCATTTCCATCACCCTCGAGCTCCCGTGGTGCTCTCCGACCCTTTGCCGATCATTTTGATGCGTTGTAACGCATTCCCGACCACGCCGGAACCCTAACCGCCGCTGTCACCGTCGGGAGCCCTGTTCCGATGAGCTACGGCCGCCGGCGACACCACCGACGAGTTCAGCGTCGTGAGTTAGGGCGGGGCGGCAAGTTTGGGGCCGGGAGACGGCCGGGAAAGCAGTTCCGGCGATGCTCGCCGGAGTGTGCCGCCGCGGGCCCCTGTTTGGCGTGAGGAAGGAGAAGACTGCCGGGTGGGACCCACCGGCAGACATTTAAACATTTTGAAATGTCCAGTTTGTAGTTCAAACTTTGGAGGACCACAACTTGGGTTAGGAGAATCCAAAAATTATGAAAAAAAATTTGTTGTATTCCTCTAACAGAGTACAATCCAAATCTGAAACCCAATTTGTATGAAATCCATTAATTAATTCTGGAAAATTCTTTAAAGCTTTTCAGCAAAAGAATTTTAGAGGGCGTTTGGTTCATCCAAAAATCCCCAAATTTTGCCAGAATGTCCTTTAGAACATTAGTGAACTCCTGTAAAAGTTTCAGACCATTTGGAGTTGATTTGGTCAGGGAAATTCAAATTGGAAGGTGCTGTGTTCATTTGAATACAGAAACATTTTCAGAGAATGTCCAAAACATGGAAATTCAGTTCTGGGCAAATCTTAACTCCAAAAATGTTAGGAAAATTCATGCAAACTCCATGAGCTATAATTGAAATCGTAGTTCATTAAGTTGGGCATGAACAGGGGTCTGACCTCAGAATTAATTCTTCCTTGCTTATTTGCTAAGAGAATTATTCTGAGCAAACCACTCCATGAAACGTGCTAGTGTTTGGTCCAGAGAGTTTTCTTGTGACAAGAAACTCACACAAAAATTCTCAGCTCCATTGGAGCTCTGGATCACCCCTGTCCGTTTTAACCACTTGACGGATTAATATGGAAAAGGGGGCAGACCACTTAGCATTTAACCAGGGGGATTAAGTCTAGGCCAAACCACCAACACTCAGTTCATCTTTAAATTCTTAAACAGAGTTCCAGGTGTTAGAGACTGGTTATTATCACTAATAGCAGTAGTATTACAATAAACTTGTTTGCATATTAATTAACATGTAGTATTTCATAAACGTGTAGTCACTGAAGAAGAGACTCCGGAAGTGCTGGACTTCCTTCTTCCGGACGAAGACTTAACCACTGACCAGCAGCAACAAGGCAAGCCCCGGTTTGCATTAACCTTTTTATAAGTTTTTCCTTTGTTTACAGGTGTCATATGAAGTATGTATGTGCATTAGGTATAGGATGAATGAAACCCCACTTGCATAACCAAAGGTTCCTAAAAGAGTGAGGGTAGTGTCTAAGACCTCGAATAGATAGGCTATGCTTAAAGATTCATAGGGCTTCGGTACAAGTCGAGTAGTTGGAATCTACTCGCGAGATAGGCTTGGGACGCACGGGTTCAGTTGAGTGATATGAGATCACATTAGTAATGAAAATGAGACTGGGCAGGGGCTAGGGCGCAGCAAGAGGGAGTCTTGTGTGCGCAGCCCTGTCCGTGTCGATTGAGGACCGATCCGTGTGCGGCCCACGCTGATCAAGTTTGAACGTACCGAAGGCATATCGGATATATGGGCCCCGATAAACCGATGTAGCCTAAACCTCCGGGCGCCGAGGCATAACGCACCGATTTATAGGTGTAGGCTGAGGGCAGCAAGGTGGAAATCTGCCAACGGGCATAGAGAGATGCTCCGTGTGGGGAACCTCCTGCTCGTTTCGGTGCGACCGGTTCGACGTTTGGGCTGTTGGGTGAAAGGTTGTCCCGTACGACATCGAGTGAGCGTGCTGTGCAGCTCCACGGGTGGGCGTACGTGACGTGCTCTTTGGGTTTCCTTGCAGGTGTATATCGAGTCGATTCGCCGTCCCTCGCGGTGAAGAGTACCACTTGGTCACTGAGTCGTGACGTAGATTAATGGATGAAACATGTTGATTCAATATTGCTGGTTGATATAATGGTATTGCTACATGTGTGCCACCAAATACTGCTTACTAAATTTCAGACTTCATGAACTGTTAACTTGTTGCTAAAAGATGAACTAAGGATGAACTTGTAGGCGTGTCCTTTTGCTGAAATGTTACTATCCTATGTCCATTGTACCCCTCATGTAGAGTTTCATGCTTAGGTGAGTCGGTTAAGCCTTGCTGAGCCTTTGTGCTCACGGTTGCTGCTTAAGTGTTTTTCAGGTGAGGAGCCACCCACGGACTCGGAGTACGAGTCCACCGGCGGTTACCCTCCGTCGGGGACCACGGCTGAGTGGGAGCCGTACACGCCGCGCTGAACTGAAGAGTGCAGCTAGTGTGGGTTGCCCTAGGGCTGGGCAACCAACTTTTGCTAGATAGGCGGGCGTGAGTTGTATAGTGTAGACTTCCGCTGTGTAATATAAACAATAGTTGTAACTGAAGTTTGTACCTGTTTGTACAGTTTCAGTTGTTTTTTCCATGTAATCTATTATGTTCTTATGACGTGTGCTGTCGGGTGTCGCATCGCGCGGCACCACCCTCTGCGATCCTGGATGAGCGGATTCCGGTCCGCCACACTGGGTGTTGAGGCATAGCTGGTCGTTTAGAGGGTAGGTTGAGAGCTCGAGGTGTAAATCGGCTGGCGGCACTGAGATGCACGTGCAGAGACCTCTTGCTCGGGACGATTGGACCGGTTCAACATTTGGCTGACGGGTGAAAGGTGGTTGCGTATGGCGTCCATGATGGTTGCTGTAGGCAACATCGAGTACGGCGTACGTGACGGCTTATTCGGGTAACCCAGCAGGTGTAAATCGATTATAAGCGCCGTCCCTCACGGTCAGTGAGTACCACTTGTTCACTGTACCATGACGTAGAAAGAACAGGCTAGTTACATGTTAAAATGTTTCTTATTGAAATATGGACTTGATTGTTAATGATTTGCTGTAGTTCAGAGCTAACTAAAGTTTCTTTCAACTTTGGGCAAAGTACATGAGAGAAATGCGTTTCTTGTTTGATTGCGGCTCTCTCATGTGCCTTAGCGTAAGGTTCTCCACAACCGGCTGCTAAAACTTGAAAGTAAGGTTCCACTATCTAGACGAGTCCTTTGCAACTTGTTTTACCTCATGTACCCACCACCCCTCATGTAGAAGTTCCATGTTTAGGAGAGACGGGTCAGTCTTGCTGAGCCTTCGTGCTCACTGCTTGTGTTTGAAGCTTTTGCAGGGTTCTATGAGGAAGGGACTCCCGAGGAGGAGATGGAACCCCAGGAGGGGAACCCCGTCGAGTGGGAGTCATGCACGCCGCCGTGTTAGTGTGCGTGCGTGCTAGCAAGGACACGTTCACGGGCTGAACGTGAACTTGATGTGTAGTCTACGCCCGTGAGTGTAGACTGGACATATTTCGATGTAAAAATGTTCATAAACCAGTTTATGTAATAAAATTTTTGCTTCCGCTTTGTACCTCTGATGTGTGTTATTCGGTGCTGTGCAACGCAGCACCAATAAGCGTGATCCTGGCTCGACAAGACCGTGGGGTCGTGTCACACAGGCTTGGTTCTCCTTCTTCTTGTGCAGCTATGGCTAAATGGTGAATGTGAGCTTTCCGACTAAGTGCGTCGGCAACAACATTTGCCTTGCCCAGATGGTAATGAATTTCAAGTTCATAATCCTTGATCAATTCGAGCCATCTTCGCTGCCTCATATTCAGTTCCTTCTGTGTGAAGATGTACTTCAAGCTGTTGTGGTCAGTGTAGAGGTGTACTAGATTGCCTAGTAGATAATGTCTCCCCATTTTCAATGCAAGGACCAATGCAACAAGTTCAAGGTCGTGCGTCGGGTAATTTTGCTCATGACCCCTGAGTTGTTGGGATCCATACGCGACCACGCATCCTTCTTGCATCAACACACAACCCAAACCAATGCCGGATGCATCGCAATAAATATCAAACGGCTTCGTGGTGTCCGGCTGGGCCAAAACTGGATCTGTACTGAGATGCTTCACTAACGTTTGAAAAGATTGTTCACATGAATTGCTCCAATCATATTTGAGGCTTTTCTTCAACAGCTCCATCATAGGTTTAGCGACTTTGGAGAAGTTTGGAATGAATCTACGGTAGTAACCCGCTAAACCTAGGAAACTCCTCACTTCATGAACAGATGTTGGAGATTTCCAATTTAGCACTTGCTCGATTTTACTTTGGTCCACAGCGATGCCTTCCGCTGAAATAATATGGCCAAGAAACGGCACTTTGCTGATCCAAAACTCACATTTACTGAACTTTGCATATAGCTTGTGATCTCTCAAGCGTTGGAGTACAATACGCAAATGTTCAGCGTGTTCTTCTTCTGACTTTGAATAGACCAAGATGTCGTCGATGAAAACCACGACGAACTTGTCTAACTCTAGTATGAACACAGAGTTCATGAGATACATAAAATGACCCGGAGTATTGGTCAACCAAAATGACATGACAAGATATTCATAAAGACCATATCTTGTCAAGAACGCCGTCTTAGGTACATCTTCTGCCCGGATTTTTATCTGGTGATAACCGGACCGAAGATCCATCCTGGAGAATACCTTAGCACCCACAAAATATCAATGCGCGGTAGTGGGCACTTATTTTTGATAGTGACAGCATTCAAGGGACGATAATCTACGCATAGTATCAAAGTCTCGTCCTTCTTCTTCACGAAGAGTACGGAACAGCCCCAAGGTGATGAACTTTGGCGTATAAAACCTTTGTCCATGAGATCATTCAGCTGCTCCTTCAATTCTGCTAGCTCCTTCGGTGCCATTTTGTATGGTCGCCGAGAAATAGGTGTTGTTTCCGGTGCTAGTTCTATTTTGAACTCTACATCACGTTCGGGTGTCATGCCCGGCAAATCTTTGGGAAACACATCTAGATATTCACATACCACTGGAATATCCTCGAGCTTAGGAGCTTCAATCTGATACACTGCTGCAACACGTTGTGATGGATCCACAAGGTTCAATGTGTTGCAACCGTGTATTGGGGAATTCAGTTGGACAGTCCGAGAGCTGATATCAAAGATAGCTCCATAATGTGTCAACCATGACATCCCCAAGATAATATCAATCCTTTGGCCTTTGAGTATGATAAGGCTCGCATGATAGATGTTTCCACCCAAACACAAAGGTGCCCGAGAGATCATTTCATCTGTTGATATCTTGCCTCCGGGTGAGCTGATATGAAACGGATGTTTAACCGTGCTAAATGGAAGATTATTCTTCCACACCGTGTCTGCTAATAAAATTTTGGGTAGCTCCGGAATCAAACAACACAAAAGTGGGCTATTCATGTAACGTGAACATGCCCGCAAAAACTGGTTCGCCTTTTGCAATGTGCTCAATAGCAGTGTAATTAATCCTGCCAGCTTTTGAAAGATTCTTCTTTGAATGTTCATGATGCTGATCTGGTCTTTTACGAGACAACACACGAGTGTGACTCTGCTCAGCACCACAACGGTTTTGTGTTGCAGAAATCCTCAGCTCTGTACTAACACGAGGTGGAGATAAACTGTGCACAGCTGGTTGTGGTAGGGTTGCACAAACAACTTGTGATAGCTGCTGTTGAGGTGGAGGCTCATAAGTGATTAACTCCAGCCGTGGTTGTGAGAGTTGCACCACAGGCTGAATTTCTTGCCTGACTGGCGAGTAATACTGCACTCGATAGTTCGGACGAACCTCGATATCGTTGTCTGGTGGTATACTTCTTTTCAGCTCCGCTTCACAACGGAGATGCATGTCTTCCTTAATGATAGCGGCATTTACCAACTCATTGTAAATACCATTATTGAACAAAGTCACTTGTTCCTTAAGTTCGACATTCAAACCTCAGAAGAAATACTTGCACTTCAACGCTTCCGAGTCTACCATATGAGTGGCGTATTGCATCAAGTCTTCAAAGTCTTTGAAGTACTCGTACGCACTCCTTTCTCCTTGCTTTAACTCCAAAAAGTCTTGATACTTTGTTCAAAGAATTCCCGAACAAATGTGACATGCCCGGAATTCATCGCACGTCAAACGATGACCTTCCGGAAGAGTGGCGATATACTCCGCCCACCATGCTCCAGCAGCTCCGTGGAGTTGTTGAGCGGCAAATAGAGTCTTCTGATATTCATCGCACTCAAGCATATCAAACTTGGCTTCAATACATGGGAGCCAATTAGCCAACTCCAACGGTTCTTTCACTTCTGAGAAAACCGGTGGTTGTATTGCCAAAAAGACCAAATAAGTGCTTGGCGCGGGATTTTGCTGTAGTGTCTCCTGTTGTATGCTTTGTCGCACCAACAGATCTAGAGACTCAGACATCTTTGCCAAGATTTCCGCCAATCCAGTTGATGATGTCGGCACTTCTTGTCGTGGCGAATTACTTTCACCGTGACTCGACTCACCAGCCTCACTCCTGGAATGAGTACGATCCATACTGCAAGAGTGAGCAATTGATGGTTAAAATTCAAAGTTTAAACCCAACTTGAATTCAAAAACATTAACCGTAAAAGCATCACATAGATATTGCAGCACTACACAATGTAACCAGGGTTTCGACAATTTTGATATCTACCAACTTTTAACAAGTTTGTCCAAACCCTTATTTCCAACAGTAGGACAAACTGAAAAATAACTCAAGAACATGTTATGGAACTTAGAGAAGTCTAAAACATTCTTGTCCACAACAAGTCCCAAGCTAAATGGCAATAAGAACTACTCTGTTCAGAGTGACTAATTGGTTTTAATCCCAGAATTTGGATATGAAAATAGCAATTTCATGACTCGAGTTGAACATCAAAATTATAGTTAACTTCAATATATTTCCAACCAGTATTTATTTTCCCTCATATCAATTCTGGATCAAAAGTTGTGACATTTCAAAGTTGACAGAAATCTGGAACAATTTTGACAGCACCTCCTTGGAAAGTAGCTGTTTTGTCAACAAGATTTCATACAATTAAACTCCAAATCTCGAGAACCTTTGAACTACAAAGTCATAGCACATATCACAAACTTTCCAACGGTGTCCTACATGACCCTTAGAATTTTTTCTACAGAAAGTTATGGTCGAAATACAGAAATTTCCAGAGAGCATTTTGTGTCTGCCCTGTTTTTGGACAATTCACACTCATCTGAGAATTTCATCCATTTGGAAGGAAATTCTGTAAGGGCCTAAGTTTTTGGTACACATTCAAGTGTTCATCACCCCACACACACACTTCATTTGAAGAAACTTGATGAGCACATTTGAAGAACAAGTAAACACCATCAACATGGTAAGTGGCATTTCCCACATGCATCATTTAGGGGCTGGGCATATGAAAAGCTCCTACACCTTGTTAGGAATGTCCATGCCAAGTTTCACCCAAATTCAAAACCTTTTTGAAGTCCTTTTGGGTATAGCTAGAAAGAGGGTGGTTTGAACTCAAATTCAAATTCAAACTGTTTCCATCCCATGAATTCAAAAGTGGGAGGCATATTCTTGCTCAGCACATTTTTATGACCTCACACACCAATTTTCACTCCATTTGGAGTTGATATTGTCATGAGCTAGGTTTAACAAATTCAAACTCCATTTGAAATTCAAACTGCATATGTGCTGAAAATATGTCCAAATAAAACCCAATTTGAATTCTATCCAATTCAAATGGCCCAGGGGTAGATAATTCAAATGACCAAGGTTAAATTGGTCTCTACTGTTTAGAGCAGTGGGGAAAATTTAATTTCAGAGGTTAAACCCAGGGTGGGACCCACATGTCAGCCTCTATAGCAATTCAACCGACTGAAGTCACCGCAGCTCGGTTCTTGCGCGCGCCCGCGAGGTCGCCACGGCAATTGCCGACCGCTGCCACCTCCTGGTCGCCGATCACCACCTCAACCGACGTCCCCAGCTATATAGCTGCGAGCTGCCGCCGGTAGCATCTCACCTTTCCACTGCCTCGATGATTCCAGCGCTGAAAACACCGAGCTGGTCGCCGCACCGCCCACCGCATCACCTCGCCGTTGACCGGCCAAAGCAGTACCTTCCACCGCGAGCTGAGGCTACAAACAGCACCGCCGACCCTGGCTCGACATGCTACAGCTCTCAGCTGCTCGTGATCAGCTTCGGTGAAGCTTGTCCGAGCCGATCTTTCATCGCGCTGTTAACTGAGAGCTCCTCCGACTCTTGAGTACCACTTATCTCTTGCATTAAAGTCTTGTTTGAAACCAAAATGCATAGCCAAGAAAACCATGTGTTGGGATTAGGATTGAAAACCCCGTGTAGCTACTGCAATGCTAAGGTAGTGTAGGATTCGGTACAAGTCGAGTAGTTGGACCTACTCGCGAGGATAGGCTAGAGGCACTCGACTCGGGTAGAGATAGCAAATGAAACATATGGCAAGAAAAATGAGACCGAGCGGAGAGTAAGAGCAGCAGGACTTTGGGGCCTGGGTGCTATAGCTCCGCTGGAGTCAATTGAGGACCGAGCCGTGTGCGGGCCTGTTGAACAAGCTAGAACAGTACCGAAGATCTACCGGCTATATGGGAACCGGGAAATCGATGTAACTCGGGTAGCTGGGTGTTGAGGCATAGCTGGTCGTTCAGAGGGTAGGTTGAGAGCTCGAGGTGTAAATCGGCTGGCGGCACTGTGGATGCACGCACAGAGACCTCTTGCTCGGGACGATTGGACCGGTTCAACATTTGGCTGACGGGTGAAAGGTGGTTGCGTACAACGTCCGTGATGGTTGCTGTTGGCAACATCGAGTACGGGCGTACGTGATGGGTTATTCGGGTAACCATGCAGGTGTAAATCGATTATAATCGTCATCCCTCGCAGTCAGTGAGTACCACTTGTTCACTGTACCGTGACGTAGAAAGAACAGGCTAGATTTATGTTAAAAGTTTGCTGATTTGAAAGATATACCTTGCTTGTTAATGTCTTGTTATAGTTTAGAGCTAATTAAAGTTCCTTTCAACTTTGGGCAAAGCACATGAGAGAAATGCGTTTCTTGTTTGATTGCGGCTCTCTCATGTGCCTTAGCGTAAGGTTCTCCACAACCTGCTGCTAAAACTTGAAAGTAAGGTTCCACTAATTAGGCGAGTCCTTTGCAACTTATTTTACCTCATGTAACTTATCAACCTTCATGTATAGTAGAGAGGGGTCAGTCTTGCTGAGCCATCGTGCTCACTGCTTGTGTTTGAAGCTTTTGCAGGGTTTTATGAGGAAGGGACTTCCGAGGAGGAGACGGAACCCCCGGAGGTGAACCCTGTCGAGTGAGAGTCGTGCACGCTGCCGTGTTAGTGTGTGTGCGTGCTAGTGGGGACACGTTCACGGGCTGAACGTGAACTCGATGCGTAGTCTATGCCCGTGAGTGTAGACTGAACATAGTTTGTTGTACAAATGTTCATAAACTTTTGTAATAAAACTTTGCTTCCGCTTTGTACCTTTGATGTGTGTTATTTGGTGCTGTGCAACGAAGTACCCCTCAGTGTGATCCTGGCTCGACAAGACCGTGGGTTCGTGGTATCAGAGCTCGCTTGAGGTTTAACACACTGCAAAGGTCATCTTTTTCAAAAATCCAGTGAGGAACGAGTTAGTAGCCCATATAAGGATGTTATTAGTGTATAGAAAGTGGCATACTAAACTAATTGCTTATGTCGGAAAATCCGTGCATCTCAGAACGCTTTATGTCTTGGGGAGTGCACGTAAGCGCTGTCCACCAGTGCGCACAAGCTGAAGGGTGGAGCCCAACGGGTGGCAGGTAACCCGACCCGCTTTAATATCCTCTACAACTCGTCATGTCGTTTGGGGTATTCGAGCAACGTCTGTCCCTGGCGTGCTTCAGGCAATTTGGGAGACCCCGTCACGTGGTCAGTAAATTGAACACGTAGCTCAAGGCGTGTTTGGCTTGAGAACATCCGGGCGAGTGATGACGGCCGGGTGTACGAACTTTATGGATACCGGGCTCGATGTGCAGCCGAGTCTGACGATTGTTTGAGTTATCTGCAGGTAGTCTAACCATGAAACAGTAGACGTGTAGCATCCGTGTGTGAGCGACGCTTAGTGCCACTGAATTAACGAAGCCGGCTAAGTCCGGTATAGGTTTCTCCTTTGTGAGGACGTAGTACCGACATGCTCTGGTGACACATCGACGTCACACCCCACTAAATGAGCAACTGCATTGTAAAACTTGAAAATTTTAATCCAGAGTACTAAAAACTTGATGTAACTCCTTCCATTAATCTGGTTATTCAAATTTAACAAGTTTTCAACTTATAGGATACTAAGGACAAAGTCCCCTGTTTTCAGCTGAATTAAGGCTGAAGTTAATCAGAGGCTAGAGGTCGAGTTATTTCGAGGTTGTGGTCATATGATACATTTCTGGAAAGCATTGGAAGATCTTTACAACTTTTCTGTTTAGGTCCTGAGATGTTTCATCCTCTAACCAATCGAAAAATGCAGTAGAGTTGAAACTGTCCAGAAAACAGGGCAGAGCAAACACTCTCTGTAACTCTCTGCAGAAAAATCCAAAAATAGAAAATAAGGTAGTTATAAAAAGTTTAAGAGATGGGTTACAACTTTGTAACAGAAAATTTTGTCAGATTGGGAGTAGAATTAACTGGAATTCTTGGATCAAATCAGTACCTAAAGCAGGGAGGTGCTGTCCAATTTTCTCCAGAAATTCTATCAACTTCGACATCTCATAACTTTGGAACCAGGACAGATCTTCGGCCAAGAAAATATTTTCTGGAAATCTATTGAAGTTAAATTTAACTTTGATGTGGAGCTCCAGAATTGGTTTTGCCTTTAGCATGGTCTAAATTAGATTGAAATGGAAACTGATCAGGGCTGTCATATTGGACAGTAGATCAACAGTCAAATTTGTTTAAGTTTGAACTATGTTTCCAAGTTTTATGAGTTCAATGGCATGTTTTATGTTATAACTCAAGGGTTTACTGTTCAAATAAATATTTGACATTTCTCAAATATGTTTTTACAGATGACAGCGGATAGACAGTTGGAGAACGGGTGGGCGGTGTCCCACTGTTCTCACTACAGCGGCTATCCGGAAGCATTGAGGCAAATGCTTCAATATTTCTGGTACAACAAGATGCTGCAGTACTTCGCCAAGGAAGAAGGCAAGGAGGGGAACAAGATATGGACGATCCATGTCGAAGTTCCTGCAGGGCCTACGCCACCTGGTTGGGCGCCGTTCACCGTTACGGTGAGAGGCAGACAACCGGAGGGAATGTGGCAAGTGGCAGCCCGCGACACCATGTCGCGTTTCTGTCAACTGCACGTGAGAGCTATGGAGGGCTCTCCATACGCGCTCGTTCCGGTGGAGGGACGGGCTAATCATGTGCGGGAAGGGAGGTATATGGAGGCAATCGATCCGGGTTGCCCAAGGTACAACCCCACGGAGGCAAACCTCAGCCTCCAGATAAGGGCGGGAAAGGCCGTGATGGACAGCCAAGCTGTTCATACGGAGTTTCTCGCCATGAGGCTCCAGGAGAGCAACAGCCGTGGAGACCACTTCGAGAGTGCTCACAGCGTGCTCCACAATGTTCTCCTTCCGACGATTAAGCGACTGAACGAACAGCATAATCAGTTGCATCGTCTGAAGAAGGCGAAGAAGAAAGGCCGTGTCGACATCACGGCTTTGCAACAGCAGGTGGAGGCTCTGACCCAGCAGAACGAGGTCCTTACTCAAGAGCAGGACGACACTATTGAGGAGGGGCAAGGCTGGGAAGAGGACTACAACCAGGCCATGGACGAGGTGCACGCGTTGCAGGACCTCGTACCTCCGGTAATGGCCATACCGGTGGTAGGTGCCGTACCCGTGGTTTTGGGTCTTCCGGCAATGGGGGAACCCGAGCCGGAAGAGGAGGTTTCTGACCCAGAGCCACCAGCAGAGGTACCGGAGGAGTACGACCAGCAGGAGGTCGAGTTCTACTCCGAGTAGGGGTTACTGTTGCCAAGTAGGGCAGCAAGGGTGATGTAACCCAAACTTTTATAATCGATGACATGTCGTGTTGACAGTAGTGCATGTATAGATAGTGACGACATGAGCACAACTTCTCGGGGATCCGAGACTAATGTATCTTGTATAAAGTTTATGCTTTATCAATATATGTGAATGTTGTGCAAATTATTCATGCGTCACTTCAATACCTATAGTTGCATATGGAATTTTTAAGTATGGCATGTGCTGATCGCGGTTGTTTTGAATTTCAGAATGACTCGTACTCGTGCCAACCCGGATGTTGGGGGTTCCAGTCAGGGGGGAGAAACCTCCCAATAACCTCCCGAGGATTCCTGGAGACAGCAACAGCAACAACCGCCACCGCCAACGGTTACTTTGGCGGATATTGTGGCAGCAATGGCGGGTTCTCATCAGCAGCACACGGAGTTGCTGCAGACCCTCATTGCAAATACGTCTCGACCAGAGAGGCGTCAAGACTGTGAGGAGCGCCAACAGAGCTCCTACTCCGATTTTCTGGCAACTCATCCCCGGTATTCTCAAGGGTGGATGAACCCCCTCGATGCGGACAACTGGCTCCACACGATGGAAATGAAGTTCGGGCTGCTCCAAGTGAGTGAGCAGCGCAAGACTCAGTTCGCGGTCCAACAGCTCCAGGGATCCGCGACCGCATGGTGGGAGAATTACTGTGCTTCACATCCCACCGAGCGAGTCATGGCCTGGGTGGAATTCCGGACGGCCTTCAGGGCCTATCACATACCGCCGGGTCTCATGAAGAGGAAGACGCAGGAGTTCTGACGCCTGCAGCAAGGGAGTTGGAACGTACTGGAATACTCCAGGGTGTTCAACGATCTCGCGCTCTACGCTTCATATCGCGCCGATACCGACGAGAAGCGGCGGGATCACTTCTACCAGGGGCTTAACCCGCTCCTGAAAGACAAGCTAGCGATGTTCAATCGCGGCAGCCTCAATGACATAATCGATGCTGCGATTGTTCAGGAAGACTCCGGCAAGGAGTTAGCGGCGGCAGAAAGGAAGCGTAGCGCGCCGCAAAGCAGCGGAGAAGGAGGTGGTCCTTCTCAAAAATACCGGATGGGGAATCGCCCACCATCGGGTCCACGCTGGTTGCCACCACAGCGGCCGATGCCATTCTGCAGTCGGCCATGTTCTCCACCAGCATTCAGGCCGGCACTGTCAGCACCATCTCCGCAACAACAACAGCAGCAGCGGGCGATGCCGCGTGCGTATGCACCTCAGCAGCGCATGCCGGGCTTTCATCCCCCGAGCACCGGCCACGCAGCAGCCACCTGCTACAAATGTGGTTGTCCCGAACACTTCGCCAGCAGTTGTCCGGAGAGGCAAGGCGGCGGAGTTGCACCGCAACTTCCAGGGAGGAATCAGCCCCGGAACTCCACTAATGCGCGGCTAGGCCCGGCACCGTCCACCAACTTGCCATAGAGGACGTGCCGGAGGGAGAGCCAATCCTTGCGGGTATGTTTCAACTCCACCAGCATCCCGCCATAGTATTATTTGATTCAGGCGCCACGCATAGCTTTATTAGCCATGCTTTCGTTGCTAAATATGGCTTGCAAATACTACCCACCGATAGTCCATACTTGATTTGTTCACCGGGTGGGAAGATTTCAGCAAGCATAATGGTCCCAAAAGCACCATTATGCTTAGAGAGTAGAGTATACCCTACGTCCCTCATAGTCTTAGAGGGACAGAAGGTCGATGTCATCTTAGGGATGTCGTGGTTAAACCGCCACGGCGCTGTTTTAGACACCGTCCTCCGAATTGTGCATTTGAACTCAGAACTGCACGAATCTCATTCCTTATTTCTGGACAGTCCAGAAATAAAACTTCCAAGTATCTATCAATCCACAACCATCAGATTGGAAGACATTCCAGTGGTCTGAGAGTTCCCTGACGTGTTCCCGGATGATTTACCGGGGATGCCGCCCGACAGAGAGGTGGAGTTCAGGATTGAACTTGCACCGGGAACCATGCCAATATCCCGAAGGCCGTACAAGATGGCACCCAAGGAATTGGCTGAACTGAAGACTCAGCTAACGGACTTGCTGGATAAGGGTTTTATTAGGCCGAGCTCCTCGCCATGGGGCTGTTCGGCATTGTTCGTGAAGAAGAAAGACGAGACGTTGCGGCTTTGCATGGACTATCGTCCATTAAACGCCGTAACCATCAAGGACAAGTACCCATTGCCATGGATCGACATGTTGTTTGATCAGTTGGTCAAAGCAAAGATCTTTTCCAAGATGGACTTAAGATCCGGGTACCACCAGATTAAGATACGGGCTGAGGACATTCCGAAGACGGCTTTCTCGACGAGGTACGGGCTTTATGAGTACCTGGTCATGTCCTTCGGCCTCACCAACACTCCAGCTCACTTCATGTATTTGATGAACTCGGTATTCATGCCGGAGCTGGATAAGTTTGTCGTGGTCTTCATCGACGACATATTGGTATATTCCAAGTCGGAGGAAGAGCACAAGAAACATCTGCATATAGTCTTGCAACGGCTGCGGGATCACAAGCTATATGCAAAATTCAGCAAGTGCGAATTCTGGATATCGCAAGTGCCTTTTCTCGGGCATATCATCTCAGCGGAGGGCATCGCTGTAGACCCGAGTAAGATCACACAAGTGCTGAATTGGAAATCCCTGAGAACTGTTCACAAGGTACGGAGTTTCCTCGGACTCGCGGGATATTATCGGAGGTTCATTCCGAACATCTCGAAGATTGCCAAGCCTATGACGGAGCTGCTGAAGAAGGCTACCAAATATGTTTGGAGTCCAGCATGTGAAGCAACATTCAAGGCATTAGTGAAGCACCTGACATCAGCACCGGTTTTGGCGCAGCCAGACACAACAAAACCGTTCGATGTGTGCTGTGATGCATCCGGCATTGGTCTAGGATGTGTGCTGATGCAAGACCGAAGAGTGGTCGCGTATGGATCATGGCAGCTCAGAAACCATGAGCAGAATTATCCAACTCAAGACTTGGAGCTCGCTGCCGTGGTACTTGCATTTAAAATGTGGAGGCACTACCTACTCGGTAACCTCGTACATTTATATACCGACCACAAAAGCCTCAAGTACATATTCACTCAGAAGGAGCTGAACATGAGGCAGCGAAGATGGTTAGAGTTGATAAAGGATTACGAAATAGAGATCCATTATCACCCCGGCAAGGCAAACGTAGTGGCGGATGCACTGAGCCGCAAGTCACACGTCAACAATCTGACCATCACACTGTTGGAAGAGAGCGAACCACCACTGCATGTGATTCCACATGGAGCTCTCTACAACTTAGCTTTGATCCCCACCATCCGTGAAGAGATAGCGGCAGCCCAGAAAAATGACAAGGGCATGTCTCACTTGGATGAAAGTTAAAAATCAGATTTTAAAATTCAAAGTTCACCGCAAATTGTGGCCAAACTTTTGAATACTCATGCAGCCCTATACTTTGGAATTTGAGGACAACTTAGGGTGGCAAACTTTTCGTTTTTAGGGTGGGCTAAAAAGGAATTAACTAGGAGCAGTTGCAAATTCAAACCGAATCCAAATTTGCAATGCAAATTCAAACCGAATTTGGCGCATTCAAATTCTAGCTCACTTTAAAACTTCAGAACTTTTGAGATTTGAGAGATTAACATGAGAAGATCTTTTGAGAGGAGGAAGGGGGTGGACCCCACTGTTCAGTGAGCCAACTTTACTTGCAACAGAAGTATCGGTCTCTGTTTTCCACTCCAACGGGGAGCTTCACCCGAGCGGGACGTATAGACAGTGGGGAGCTGAAATGTTTCCAGAAAGACGGAGACGGCGTCCTATGGTTCAAGGACCGGATCGTCGTACCCCGTAACCCGGAGTTACGGAAGAAAATCTTTGATGAGGCTCACTTGTCAAAGTTTTCTATTCACCCCGGCAGCAACAAAATGTATCAAGAACTCAGAAGTAAGTTTTAGTGGACACGGATGAAGCGGGAGATCGCAAAGTACGTGTCCAAGTGTGATACATGTCGAAGGGTGAAGGCAGATCATATGCGGAAACCGGGACTGCTACAACCACTGGGCGTTCCTGCCTGGAAGTGGGAAGATGTGAGCATGGACTTCATCGTCGGTTTACCCACCACTTTTTAGAAACATGATTCTCTGTGGGTGATCGTCGACCGGCTCACCAAAGTTGTTTCCCCATTTCATCCCGGTCAACACAACTACAACGCTAAGAAGTATGCTGAACTGTACATCTCACGGATCCTATGCTTGTGCGGCGTACCCTGTACCATCATATCGGATCGGGGCACTTTATTTGTGTCCCGTTTTTGGGAGCAGCTACATGTTGTGTTGGGGACGAAGTTGATCCATAGTTCAGCATACCACCCGCAGACGGATGGACAGACTGAGCGGGTAAACCAAATCTTAGAAGATATGCTACGAGCTTGCGCTATCAACCACGGCAAGAATTGGGATGATCACTTGCCGCTGGCCGAGTTCTCGTACAACAATGGGTACCAGGCCAGCATCAAGATGGCGCCTTACGAGGCGCTATACGGGATAAAATGCCGCACACCACTGAATTGGTGTGAGTCTGGCGAAAGGGTTACCTTCGGGATTGATCTTGTCAATAACGCGGAAGAAAAGGTTTGGTTGATTCAAGCGAACCTAAAAGCCGCCCAATCCCGACAGAAACAATATGCGGACCGTAGAAGGCGCCCACTACAATTCGAAGTCGGGAATCACATATATCTACGTGTGTCTCCAATGACGGGCGTAAACAGATTCGGGGTGAGGGGAAAGATGGCACTCCGATTCATCGGTCCATTTCAGATTACCGAAAGATGTGGATCAGTAGCATACTGGCTGAAATTACCAGAAGCACTTTCCGGTGTGCATGACGTATTTCACATTTCCTAGCTGAGGAAGTGTCTTAAGCTATCAACTACCATTCAGCTGGAAGATATAGAAGAACTGAAACCGGATCTCACGTATCAGGAGGAACCGGTTCAGATTATTGATGAAAAGGCCCGAACCACACGCAACCGTACGTTGTGGTTCTACAAGGTTCTATGGAGTAATCACTCCATGGACAAAGCGACATGGGAGAGCGAAGGATTTCTTCGCGCTAACTACCCCGACTTTTTCACGTCGCATATACGGTAATTTTCCACCGTCCTCTCTCTTATTTTCACCTTATTAATCTCGGGACGAGATTCTTTTAAGGGGGGGGGGGAATGTAAGGGCCTAAGTTTTTGGTACATATTCAAGTGTTCATCACCCCACACACACACACTTCATTTGAAGAAACTTGATGAACACATTTGAAGAGCAAGTAAACACCATCAACATGATCATTAGAGAACAAACTCACACCATGCAAAAGTGGCATTTCCCACATGCATCATTTAGGGGCTGGGCATATGAAAAGCTCCTACACCTTGTTAGGAATGTCAATGCCAAGTTTCGCCCAAATTCAAAACCCTTTTGAAGTCCTTTTGGGTATAGCTAGAAAGAGGGTGGTTTGAACTCAAATTCAAATTCAAACTGTTTCTATCCCATGAATTCAAAAGTGGGAGGCATATTCTTGCTCAGCACATTTTTGTGAGCTCACACACCAATTTTCACTCCATTTGGAGTTGATCTTGACATGAGATAGGTTTAACAAATTCAAACTCCATTTGAAATTCAAACTGCATATGTGCTGAAAATATGTCTAAATAAAACCCAATTTGAATTCTATCCAATTCAAATGACCCAGGGGTAGATAATTCAAATGACCAAGGTTAAATTGGTCTCTACTGTTTAGAGCAGTGGGGAAAATTTAATTTCAGAGGTTAAACCCCGGGTGGGACCCACATGTCAACCTCTATAGCAATTCAACTGACTGAAGTCACCGCAGCTCGGTTCTTGCGCGCGCCCGCAAGGTCGCCACGGCGATTGACGACCGCTGCTACCTCCTGGTCGCTGATCACCGCCTCAACCGACATCCCCAGCTATTTAGCTGCGAGCTGCCGCCGGTAGCAGCTCACCTTTCCACTACCTCGACGATTCCAGCGCTGAAAACACCGAGCTGGTCGCCGCACCGCCCATCGCATCACCTCGCTGTTGACCGGCCAAAGCACTGCCTTCCAGCACGAGCTGAGGCTACAAATAGCACCGCCGACCCTGGCTCGACGTGCTACAGCCCTCAGCTGCTCAAGATCAGCTTCGGTGAAGCTTGTCCGAGCCGATCTTTCATCGCGCTGTTAACCGAGAGCTCCTCCGACTCGACGCCGTCGCCCGAGCAGCGGAAAGCTTCTCCGGCGCGACCAATGTGTCTCTGAGGTTCGCATCCAAGTCTAGTAGCTCTCCCCGAACTCCCTAGGTCCCTCTTAGTGCCGGTTAGCCGGAATTTCAATTTTTCCGATGATCACCGTATAGAACACCGAGAACCAAAACTTGAAATTTGCCTCGATCACTTGATCACCAGGGATCCTGGTCGATCTGAAGCTAGAGTAGCACCTCGCAGTCACCTCAGCCAAATTCTAGCAGTGATGATCAACCCAATGAGCATAGCACCGGAATTTGGCCATCGCCGGTGAAAATGGCACGGGTCGCCGGTGAAGTCTACTTTCCCGGCGATCTCCGGCCAAGAGGATGGCAGGGTTAGCTTCCTCGTGCCCCAGTGG
The DNA here is from genome assembly GCA_030760725.1 of Neostapfia colusana. Taxonomy (NCBI): domain Eukaryota; kingdom Viridiplantae; phylum Streptophyta; class Magnoliopsida; order Poales; family Poaceae; genus Neostapfia; species Neostapfia colusana. The sequence goes on along the minus strand of JASWHV010000014.1, from coordinate 54,181,951 downwards.
TGCTTTGGGACCCATTGGTTGATCGTGTTCACCGCCTAGACGAGCTAGCACCGCCAGACCCGAGCTCCTCTTCTGCCTCCGTCGTCGCCGACTAGGTTTCTGACAATGTCAAGGTCTGAGAAGGTGCCCGGCGTGTGCGCCGTGTTCCAAGGATCATGTAGGAAGAAACCGCGTAGCAAATTAGGCAGTAGCGGCCGAGAACGACCCGCACCACCGGCGCTGGAAGTCTCACGCTCGAGCGCTGGCGGAAGGTAGATGACGACACTGTGCGTGAGACCCACGTGCAGTGTTTTAAACATTTCCCGATTTTCAGTTTTAGTTCAAACTTCAAACCCACATAACTTTGGCTAGGAAGCTCCAAATCGAGTGAACCAAATTTTTTGGATTCAGCTATCTGAGTACTTTCCAGCAAATCAAGTTTCACTTCATGAAAATCCCTATTTCTCCAGAATTAATCCTTTAAAACTCAAACTGGTTAGAATTTTAACTGGAGAACCCTTTGAAGGAAAATTCTAAAATTTCGCTGGGGTGTTCACCAAAATATCCCTGAGCTACCATAAAAATTTCAGATCCATTTGAGCACATTTGATCCACCTAATGGTGTGATTAATGAAACTGTTCCAGAGAAAATAGAAAATGTCCAGAAACATTTTCAGAAATTTCTCTGAAATTGTTTAGCTCATATCTTTAGCTAGGAACATTAAAATTAAGTGAGACCAACTCCATTAGAACCCTCTAAAAATCTAGTTTTCAGAAAGTCATGGCTTGCTCCATGAAAATCCCTAGAACACCCTAAGAGCTCTAATTAAGGTCAAGTACATAATTATTTGTGGAGAGCTCAAATGAGCTTTGCTGCAAATAAAACTTGGCCAAGTCTCTGTTTAGGTTGTATCCAAACCACAGTGAAAATTTCAGAGTCATTGGGTCTATCTAGTAGGACTTATAGTCCTCACAAGTTGAAATTCAATGCAAATACATTTAATTAATACATATACTTGTTATATCATGTAGTCGCTAAGGTTGAGGAGGAACCCGAAGTCTTAGACTTCGTCACTCCAGAAGAGAAGCTAGCCTATGACCAAGAGCAGCAAGGCAAGCTCCGGTTTGCATTAACCTCTTTACAATTTTTTATTGTTTTGAGCACTTCCTTTATGTACCACTTATCTCTAGCATTAGAGTCTTGTTTGAAACCCAAATGCATAGCCAAGAAAACCATGGGTTGGGATTAGGATTGAAAACCCCGTGTAGCTACTGCAATTCTAAGGTAGTGTAGGATTTGGTACAAGTCGAGTAGTTGGAACTACTCGCGAGGATAGGCTAGAGGCACTCAACTCGGGTAGAGATAGCAAATGAAACACATGGCAAGAAAAATGAGACCGAGCGGAGAGTAAGAGCAGCAGGACTTTGGGGCCTGGGGGCTATAGCTCCGCTTGAGTCGATTGAGGACCGAGCCGTGTGTGGGCCTGTTCAACAAGCTAGAACAGTACCGAAGACCTACCGACCATATGGGAACCGGAAAACCGATGTAACTCGGGTAGCTGGGTGTTGAGGCATAGCTGGTCGTCCAGAGGGTAGGTTGAGAGCTCGAGGTGTAAATCGGCTGGCGGCACTGTGGGTGCACGTGCAGAGACCTCTTGCTCGGGACGATTGGACCGGTTCAACATTTGGCTGACGGGTGAAAGGTGGTTGCGTACGACGTCCGTGATGGTTGCTGTAGGCAACATCGAGTACGGGCGTACGTGACGGGTTATTCGGGTAACCCTGCAGGTGTAAATCGATTATAATCACCGTCCCTCATGGTCAGTGAGTACAACTTGTTCACTATACCGTGACGTAGAATGAACAGGCTAGATTCATGTTAAAAGTTTGCTGATTTGAAAGATATACCTTGCTTGTTAATGTCTTGTTATAGTTTAGAGCTAATTAAAGTTCCTTTCAACTTTGGGCAAAGCACATGAGAGAAATGCGTTTCTTGTTTGATTGCGGCTCTCTCATGTGCCTTAGCGTAAGGTTCTCCACAACCTGCTGCTAAAACTTGAAGTAATGTTCCACTAATTAGTCGAGTCCTTTGCAACTTATTTTACCTCATGTAACCTATCAACCTTCATGTAGAAGTTTCATGTATAGGAGAGACGGGTCAGTCTTGCTGAGCCATCGTGCTCACTGCTTGTGTTTGAAGCTTTTGCAGGGTTTTATGAGGAAGGGACTCCCGAGGAGGAGATGGAACCCCCGGAGGGGAACCCCGTCGAGTGGGAGTCGTGCACGCCGCCATGTTAGTGTGTGTGCGTGCTAGCGGGGACACTTTCACGGGCTAAACGTGAACTCGATGCGTAGTCTATGCCCGTGAGTGTAGACCGAACATAGTTTGTTGTACAAATGTTCATAAACCTTTTGTAATAAAACTTGGCTTCCGCTTTGTACCTTTGATGTGTGTTATTCGGTGTTGTGCAACGCAGTACCCCTCAGCGTGATCCTAGCTCGACAAGACCGTGGGGTCATGTCAATTCTGATCTGGACTTTTACAGAAAAGTTGTTGAAAACTTCAAAACCTTTCTATAAATGTATCACACACATCCATTGGTTCAACCAAACAAAAGTTATGTACTGTTTCAGTTCAATAAAAATTCTGCCGAAAACAGGGGAGGTTATTCCTAAGTCTTTGTGAATAAATCTATACTCCCAATTAACTCTTATTTCAATATAGGAGTTTATTAACCCCTAATGGAATCCTAGACTCCAAATTTACTCTTTTATTTGCAAACCTTTTTTCATGCAGTTCAAAACATATCACGGTACTACGTTTCCTCACTAAATTAAAATCCTAACCGTCTTTATACCGGTATATACGTCTCAAGTGGTGGCACTAACACGATAACTCACAAACATTGTCTACACGACATGTTCTACTCGTGGTTAAGGTACCTGCAGAAACACACTCAATAGTGATGCACACATTGGTTTGTCATTTCAGGCAGGTCATATCATAGTAAAAACACACGTCCCGTATCATTGCCATACGTGCCGTCCTTGAGTCAAGCCACGTCTCAAGGTACATGATCGAGTTATTCACCACCCGACGGGGGCTCCACACCTTTGCAATAAAGCACATCGGTGGAACAGCGCTTTCGTACGTCTCATAGGACATGAAGAGTCCTAGAGAACATACTTCGTGTTACAAACCACACGGTGGGGTCTCCTCCTCTTGCCCCTGGGTATGCACACTGGAGGCTAGTGCCATTCATATGTCTCTAAGACATGAAGAGTCTTAGGAAACATATTCACTTCACGTCCATTGCTGCATGGGACATCCCACACTACTTTCCTCGTATGGGGGAGCTAGCCGAAATTGATCCGCTTTCGGTGGCGTTCCTTACCCTTCTTACCTCCACATAGGTGCGTCGTTACAGAATTAAAATACTGAATATTAACATACTTTTAGTTTCCCACCTTAAGTAACTATGCTATTATAATCCTTGTATGGGCATACCATACGTTCCTCACTCGTATACCTCTAAGTTTTCAAAAATAGATTCTTTTCATGCGTGCTACTCCCAATGCGGCTCTAATACCACGCTGTCGCACCCGGGAATCGCAGTGGGTGGTGCTGTGCGATGCGGCACCCAACAGCATGCACGAAAAGAAACATAAGAACATATGAAACCCTTTTATTACTCAACATAAGATCTTTTACAATATAATGTACATACGCAGCGGAATTAAAAACTAGACAATCTACTCACTCTCGACACTAACTACGTCGAAGAGAAGTCGTTCAGCCCGTTAACGCTTCCTACTAGCTTTACCAAAGAAAAGCATCAGCTAGGTTTCCAATGAGTATAATGAACCGTGAGGTTCGTCATCTCACTGAACAACCCTCTTCATAGCAGACATCCTGCTACCGGCAAAAACAACTCAAAAGCAACCGTGAGCACTAAAGCTCAGCAAGTCTTAACCGTCAATCCTAAACATGTAACTCTACGTACAGGGATAGTAAGACCGTAGGAACATGAATTTGCAAAAAGAAGCATGACTAAACTTGATCCTTATATTCAGATTCTTATAGCCTTCATTTGAGTGGTCCTCATACCTCACAACAACAGAAGTCCACAATCAAACAAGAAACGCTTATTCCGATGTTGTTAGTCTAAGGTGGAAATGAACTTTAGTTGGCACTATAGCTAATTCAGTCAAGGTTCCAATACAATGATTGAGCCATGAACAGCATGTTAAGAGTCTCAGTTCCTCTTCTTACTACATCACGGTGTGGTGGGCAAGTATGCTCAATCCTCTTCCGCGAGCAACGGTGATTCGAATCAATAACAACCTAGAATACACAACACATACACGCGCCTCGAAAGACTCTCTCAAGAGCTATTTCTTACATTGTATGAAGCAACCTTTCACACGACACTCCGACATAGAAAAACGTTTCGCGCCGAGCAGGATGGTCCTCTATGCGGACACATCGAATTTGCCCGGTAAAGGATTTACACCTCCCACCTTCTCAACGCCATTCCCATGCAAAGGATTAGTTTCTATATCACGATCCATCGAGTTACATTGGTTTCATGGGTCCCATACCCCACTATATATCGGGTACAGATCAATCTTGTCCAGTAGGGCCGCATACGCGCGGTCCTTAACCGTTACGGACGGGGCTACAACCAACCTCCACGGTTTCCTTACCATCCCGGCCCAGGTCCAATGTGGTCTCAAGCATTGTCACACCCATCGCAGGTCGAGACCAACCTTTAGCACTCCATCCTACAGGAACATCCCCGTCCCCATCTCATTTTCATGAGGATGCTCTTATCATAAACCTCTCTTGAGTAACTCCATTACTCGACCTTTCTCGCGAGTAGCTTTTTACTACTCGACTTCTACGGAGCTAGCTACAACATTAGCCAAGCATATACTACGAGGCAAAGACTACACTAAACCTTCTACTAAGGGATGTAATAGCCATGCAAGTGGGTTTCAATCATCCTAGACATAATGCACAGTATCAAGTCTAATAAACATGAGGTGAAGTAAAGAAAAATTTAAAACGGTAATTATATGCAAACCGGGAGTTGGAACATACCCGCAAGGATTGGCTCACCCTCCGGCACGTCCTCTATGGCAAGTTGGTGGACAGTGCCAGGCCTCGGGTTTGCCCACCGTGCATTAGTAGGGTTCCAGGGCTGATTCCTCCCCGGAAGTTGCGGTGCAACTCCGCCGCCTTGTCTCTCCGGACAACAGCTCGCGAAGTGTCCTCGGCGACCACATTTGTAGCATGTGACCTCTGCTTGCCCGGTGCTTGGGGGATGAAAGCCCGGCATGCACTGCTGAGGTGCATACGCACGCGGCATCGCCCGCTGCTGCTGTTGTTGTTGCGGAAGTGGTGCTGGCAGTGCCGGCCTATGCCGATGAAGGATACGGCCGACTGCGGAATGGCATCGGCCTTTGTGGTGGCTGCCAACGTGAACCTTATGGTGGGCGATTCACCATCCGAAACTTCTGAGAAGGACCGCCTCCTTCTCCACTGCTTTGCGGCGCGCTTCGCTTTCTCTCCGCCGCCGCTTACTCCTTGTCGGAGTCCTCCTGGACAATCGCAGCATCAATGATGTCGTTGAAGCTGTCGCGATTGAACATCGCCAATTTGTCCTTCAGGAGCGGGTTAAGCCCCTGGTAAAAGTGGTCCCACCGTTTCTCGTCAGTATCGGCATGATATGACGCATAGAGCGCGAGATCATTGAATGCCCTGGAGTATTCCAGCGCGTTCCGGCTCCCTTGCTGCAGGTGTAGGAACTCCTGTGTCTTCCTCTTCATCAGACCTGGCGGTATGTGATAGGCCCTGAAGGCCGTCCGGAACTCCGCCCAGGTCATAACTCGGTCGGTGGGCTGTGAAGCACAGTAGTTTGCCCACCACGCGCTCGCGGATCCCTGGAGCTGCTGGACCGCGAACTGAGTCTTGCGCTGCTCACTTAGTTGGAGCAGCCCGAACTTCATTTCTATCGCGCGGAGCCAGTTGTCCGCGTCGAGAGGTTCATCCGCCCTTGAGAATACCGGGGGATGAGTCGTTAGGAAGTCGGAGTAGGAGCTCTGTTGACGCTCCTCACGGTCTTGACGTCTCTCTGGGCGAGACGTATTGGCGATGAGAGTTTGCAGCAACTCCGTGTGCTGCTGATGGGAACCCGCCATTGCCGCCACGATGTCGGCCAATGTAACCGTTGGCGGTGGCGGTGGTTGCTGTTGTTGTTGCTGCTGTTGCTGCTGCTGTCCCGAGGAGTCCTCGGGGGGCTGTTGGGAGGTTTCTCCCCTTTGACTGGAACCCCCAACATCTGGGTTGGCACGAGTACGAGTCATTTACTCTGGTTGCCCTACTTGGCAACGGTAACCCCCTACTCGGAGTAGAACTCGACCTCCTGTGGGTCGTCCTCCTCCGGTACCTCTGCTGGTGGTGCTGGATCTACAACCTCTTCGCCCATCTCGGGCTCTCCCATAGCCGGAAGACCCAAGACCACCGGTATGCCCAATACCAGAGGTACGAGGTCCTGCAATGCATGCACCTCGTCCATGGCTTGGTTGTAGTCTTCTTCCCAGCCTTGCCCTTCCTCAATAGCGTCGTCCCGCTCTTGAGTAAGGTCCTCATTCTGCTGGGTTAGAGTCTACACCAGCTCTTGTAACGCCGCGATGTCGACACGGCTTTTCTTCTTTGCCTTCTTCAGACGATGCAACTGATTATGCTGTTCGTTCAGTCGCTTGATCGTCGGAAGGAGCACATTGCGGAGTGCATCGTGAGCACTCTAGAAATGGTTTCCACGGCTTGTGCTCTCCTTGAGTCTTGCGGTGAGAAGCTCCGTATGAACAGCTTGGCTGTCCATCACGGCCTTTCCCGCCCTCATCTGGAGGCTGAGATTTGCCTCCGCGGGGTTGTAACTTGGGCAACCCGGATCAGTTGCCTCTTGGTACCTCCCTTCCCACACATGATGAGCCCGTCCCTCCACCAGAACGAGCGCGTATGGAGTGCCCTCCATCGCTCTCACGTGTAGCTGGCAGAAACGTGACATGGTGTCATGGGCTGCCACTTGCCACATTCCCCGGGTTGTCTACCTCTCACCGTGACGGTGAACGGTGCCCAACCGGGTGGCGTAGGTCCAGCAGGAACCTCGACATGGATTGTCCACTTCTTATTCCCCTCCTAGCCTTCTTCCTTGGCGAAGTACTGCGGCATATGGTTGTACCCGAAATACTGAAGCATCTGCCTCAATGCTTCCGGATAGCCGCTGTGGTGAGAACAGTGAGATTCCACCCACCCGTTCTCGAACTGTTTATCTATTGTCATTTGTAAAAATATATTTGAGAAATGTCAAATATTTATTTAAACAGTAAACCATTGAGTTATAACCTAAAACAGGTCATTGAACCCATAAAACTTGGAAACATAGTTCAAATTTAAACAAATTTGACTGCTGATCTGCTGTCCAGCACGACAGCCCTGACCAGTTTCTATCTCAACCTGATTTAGGCCATGCTAAATGCAAAACCAATTCTGGAGCGCAACATCAAAGTTAAAGCTATCTTCAATAGATTTCCAGAAAGTATTTGCTTGGCCTAAGATCTGTCCTGGTTCAAAAGTTATGAGAGGTCAAAGTTAACAGAATTTCTGGAGAAAATTGGACAGCACCTCCCTGCTTTAGGTACTGATTTGATCCAAGAATTCCAGTTAATTCTGCTCCCAATCTGACAAAACTTTCTGTTACAAAGTTGTAACCCATCTCATAAGCTTCCCAGAACTACCTCATTTTCTATTTTTAGATTTTTATGCAGGAAGTTATGCTCAATTTACAGAGAGTTTACAGAGAGTGTTTGCTCTGTCCTGTTTTCTGGACAGTTTCAACACTACTGCATTTTTCGATCGTTAAGGGTCAAAACACCCCTGGACATCAACAGCAAAGTTGTAAATCTCTTCCAAAGCTTTCCAGAAATGTATCCTATGACCCCAACCTCGAAAGAACTCAACCCTTAACCTCTGATTAACTTCAGCATTAATTCAGCTGAAAACAGAGTGCTCTGTCCATAGCAACCTATACAGCCCCATGCGGCGGTCTCGGTTGGTCGCCGCGCACACAAACTGTGCCAGGGTTGAGAAGCTGTCGCACATTTCAGTTTTGCGATGAGGAGGTAGAGGAGGAGTCTATGTTGCGGTTTCTCTGCTCCGTGAGGTGCTGCCTGCATGTAACCGCTGGTTCATGCTCGGTCACGAGGCGGCGACGGCGAGATGTCTCTGTTTTCTGTGAGAACGAAGCAGCGCTCGCGAGGGTCGGTTTGACTCGGTGTCATGAGAAAAATACTGCTTCGTGATGTGATCAAAGAGTTGAACTGCTCTCCAGCACGATTGTCGAAGTGTTCCGTCGACACTTCCCCGGGCCTGCTTCAGGGGCAGCCCACGGAGGTTCTTTTACGGAGGGGCTAGTTCTCTCGAGAGGGTTGCGTTGGATGAAGGAGGATTGACACAAGGATTTTTACATGGTTCAGGCCGCCGGACCGTAAAACCCTACGTCCACGGGAGTTGTGTTGCTCTGTGTATTGCTTGCTCGTGTATGAGCTGAGTTGCTAAAATGCCGAACCCGCAAGGTGGCGAACCCCTTGCAACGTTGCCTGCCCGAGTCTTTTATAGTTCAAGACTCGGGCGGCTTACAAGGTGGGCCCCGGAGCCTGACAGGTGGCCCCGGGGTGATTTCCTGCCATCTACCATATCTTGCAGTGAAGGCTGGTAGCTGTCTTGGCTGTTGATTCTTAGTCGTCGACCTGCCATCCTGCCTATGCCGCAAGCTAGGCGTAGTGGTTGATGATGGCAGGGACGGCAGGGCATGTCTTGTCGCTGTGTTTATTGGTCTACAGCCTCTGACACGGCGTGCCTGTCTTCACTGTGACGCGACTGGCCACAGCGCCACCTGATAGGGGCGTGCGCCACGTCTCCGCGTCTTGGGAAGGCGCAGGTCTTGAATGCCTTGATCGGACAAGGCATGGCGTGCCTTTACTCCTGCTGCCTACCGTGCCGTGGTGGGCAGCGCGGCTCTGCTGGCCACGTGGCGGGCCCGGGGCTCGCCTCTGAGGAGAGGGGAGGCTCGGCTCCGCTGGACACGTGGCGCCTTCGGAGCTCACCCCTGCGGAGGGGGCGAGGTCCGGCTCTGCTGGCCACGTGGCAGGCCCGGGGCTCGCCTCTGAGGAGAGGGGAGGCCCGGCCCTGCTGGACACGTGGCGCCTTCGGAGCTGACCCCTGGATGGGGGCGAGGTCCAGCTCTGCCGGCCACGTGGCGGGCCCAGAGCTCATTTCTGAGGAGAGGGGAGGCCCGGCCCCGCTGGACACGTGGCGCCTTCGGAGCTCACCCGTGCGAAGGGGGCGGGGTCCGGCTCTGCTGGCCACATGGCGGGCCCGAAGCCCACCTCTGAGGAGAGGGGAGGCCCGGCCCCGCTGGACACGTGGCGCCTTCGGAGCTTACCCCTGCAGAGGGGGCGAGGTCTGGCCCTTCCGGCCACGTGGCAGGTCTGGAGCTCTCCTCTAAGGAGAGGGGAGGCCAGGCCCTGCTGGGCACGTGGTGCCCTCGGAGCTCACCCTGTGGAGGGGGCGAGGTCCTTAGGCGGTTTTCTCCTGTGCGCGGGACCCTACGTCCACGGGAGCTGTGTTGCTCTATGTATTGCTTGCTCATGTATGAGATGAGTTGCTAAAATGCCGAACTCACAAGGTGGCGAACCCCTTGCAACATTGCCTACCCGAGTCTTTTATAGTTCAAGACTCGGGCGGCTTACAAGGTGGCCCTAGAGCCTGACAGGTGGCCCCGGGGTGATTTCCTGCCATCTACGATATCTTGCAGTGAATGCTAGTAGATGTCTTGGTTGTAGCTTCTTAGTCGTCGACCTGTCGTCCTACTCGTGCCGCAAGCTAGGCGTAGTGGTTGATGATGGCAGGGACGACAGGGCATGTCTTGTCGCTGTGTTTATTGGTCTACAGCCTCTGACACGGCGTGCCTGTCTTCACTATGACGTGACTGGCCACAGCGCCACCTGACAGGATCGCGCGCCGCGTCTCCGCATCTTGGGAAGGCACGGGTCTTGAATGCCTTGATCGGACAAGGCATGGCGTGCCTTTACTCCTGCTGCCTACCGTGCCGGGGTGGGCAGCGCGGCTCTGCTGGCCACATGGCGGGCCCAGGGCTCGCCTCTGAGAAGAGGGGAGGCTCGGGCCCGCTGGACATGTGGCACCTTCGGAGCTCACCCCTGCGGAGGGGGCGAGATCCGGCTCTGCTAGCCATGTGGCGGGCCCGGGGCTCGCCTCTGAGGAGAGGGGAGGCCCGGCCCCGCTGGGCACGTGGCGCCTTCGGAGCTCACCCCTGGAGGGGGCGAGGTCCGGCTCTACCGGTCACGTGGCGGGCCTGGAGCTCACCTCTAAGGAGAGGGGAGGCCCGACCCCGCTAGACACGTGGCGCCTTAGGGTCTGGCTCTGTTGGCCACGTGGCGGGCCCGGAGCTCACCTCTAAGGAGAGGAGAGGCCTGGCCCCGCTAGACACGTGGCGCCTTCGGAGCTCACCCCTGCGGAGGGGGCGAGGTCCGCCCCTTCTGGCCACGTGGCAGGTCCGGAGCTCTCCTCTAAGGAGAGGGGAGGGCCCGGCCCCGCTGGACACGTAGTGCCCTCGGAGCTCACCCCTGCGGAGGGGGCGAGGTCCTTAGGCGGTTTTCTCCTGTGCGAGGGGGTACCCGGTATTGAGGGTACTGACAACGATGGAGCAGCAACGCGGTGGCTGGCCTCGATGGCGCACGGAGAAGGTTTGACTGTTCGAGTGAAACGGAGATGGATGACTTAGGGTGCAAGTCTAATTGGCTCAATGACATGTGGGGCCCACTACTTTCCCCCCTCTTCTTATCCTCCCAAAAGATCTAAATTTTTGGCAGGTGATCAATTCTAGTTTGTAGAGCTCAAATTTGGGAATTCATTTGGACATACGGCAAAGTTTCATCCAAGTTCAAATTTGAACTTGAATTCAAATGCCACTTCACATCCTCTTGCAAATACTTAGTCGAACACCTCCAAATGTGGTAAAAATTTGTATTCCCACAAATTTGGAGCTGAGGATTTCAAATATGGAATCAGATTTAAAATTTGGATGCTGCACATATAAAATTTGCACCAACAGTTTGAAAGCCTCCTTTGTGATGACCCATTTAAATTTGAGTGAAAAATTTTGTTGGCTCACAACCCATGCTTGTCACTCTTGGTCCTAATCTGAACCTTACAAGTTCAGTTTGAATTTGCCTTTCAAATTTGAATTTAGCATAAATTCGCAAATGATCTTAATTAACTTCCTTTTAACTCACCCTAAAATCAGAAGGTTGCCACCATAAATTTCCTCAATTTCAAATGTATGAGGTTACATGACTATTCAAAAATTTGGCGGCAATTTTAGGTGAGCATTTGAGTCTAAAGATCTGCTTTTTATTCTCTCTCATACATATGAGAACTTTACACATGGTATTTAACTCCACATTAGTGCAACACATTCCAATGAACCCTTGAAGCCATGTTGTTGAACCCCATGTACACCATGTTGTGTAAGAAACTTTTTCTATGTCCTATTTTTCATGAACCAGGAACACAATGATGTTCAAACATCCGTTTTTTTGCATTCACATTTTTGGGACTTTTACAATAAGTACCACACCTACTCCACACATCAAATGTTCATCAACACAAGACTACAGATCAAAACCATGCCATGTATGCACAAAACTTTATATGAAACTCACTTTAACACTCTTTTGGCAATGTATTCAGCACCTAGGTCTCCCAAATCCACAATAATTTTAGAAACAAAAGCTTATACAAACTCATGGCATGTTATCTACTTTTAAAGGCCGCAAGTCACGAAAGGGAGCTTAGTTCATTTAAAACATACATCAATGCTGGAAATGACATGAAAATACATATTTTGGCAACTAATCTCTAAAAAGGAAAATATAAGAAATGTGAGAATTTACATCTGAAAGGGGGGAACATAGCAAATGTGAAAATTCATATCTAATGGGTACATTGAGCATTCACTTCTATTTTTAGAAAAGGGTACGTTTGTACAATTGAATACATTTGGTGTAATTTCTAAGTGGTGCCAAAGGGAAATAAAAGCCGACTTCAAAGGGGCGCACGGGACACAGAGGGCTTATTTGGTTACATTAGATAGGCGTGAAATAAAATGAAAGTAAACTAATTTTTACTCAATTCCTCTCAGCCCACCCGAATAGTCCACTATCCAAACAAACCCAGAAAGGGTAGAATCGGAAACAATAGGATTTGCTGCTAATAAACTTCACGCCGTACAGATGGACAATCCTGCCCTGTTTCCTCCCCAAATCCCTTCAACACCCAAAGGCGGCTGACTCCATCAGCAAAATCTGCAAAAGATCCATTTATTAGTGGAGCAAGCGCGAGGGGGGCGTGACTCAAGATTCGCCATGGGGCGCAGGAAGGACGCGCTGTCGGTCGACGGCCGCGGCGATCTGGTGGATTTGGATGAACAGGAGGAGGACATGGAAGAGGAGCAGAGTCAGGAGGAACAGGATGAGGAGTGGGATGGAGAAGAATACGGGGAGGAAGAAGAGGAAGACGGGGAGGAGGCGTCCGGGAAGACGGCGGAACAGGGGTCGCCGCCGAAGCTGGCAGAGGGGTTCTTCGAGATCGAGGCCATCCGCCGCCGCCGCCGTCGTAGGGGCCAGCTCCAGTACCTCGTGAAATGGTGATGATGCTTTCTGTAGTCCTGTCCTGTTTCTTGTAATTTTCTAGGTAGTCGTAGCGCTAGTTACTCTTGCTTGGATCGTGTTTGTCATTACCAGCTTTGGTAGCTCAGGTTTTTATATCGTTCGTAGTTTTTTTTGGCGTGGTTTCGTGTTTGGTTGGCTGCATTTGATTGTTCTTGGATGGGATTTGGCTTTGGGGACTTGTTTCTTCTTTGATTAGATTATGCTTGTGGAAACCGTGTTCTAGTTTTGTCTTTGCTTAGATTCTTCTGTTGGGATTTTAATCAAGAATGTCATCATACCATGTGACCTTTAGTCTAGCTCGTCCATGCTGTCTGCACGTTTCAAGTGCAGTGTCCATGTTGATTCATGAACTCCATATTCAAGAGTAGCTGTTGATGGCAACGCAGCGATGCTCTAATGAGGTTCGTTTAATTGCCATGTGAGTTTAGAACTGACTAATTGAAACTCTTCCCTTCTTGCAATTTGGTGGCCATCTTTGGTAGCCATTGAATCATTACCGTCTTCCATGTTCATTTTAGCTTCATTCAATAGATGCATTGTGTATCACATGGTTGTCCCTTCTTTTCTTGGCGTGACCAAGGATCTAAACTGAATTTCGTGTTTATAAGCATGTTCACTGCAATTTTACTGCAAACTTTACCGCTGCTTCTATGTTCCTTACACTTTGATGCCATTTATAAGGCGTGGGTGGCCGGAGAGTGCAAACACATGGGAGCCTTTTGAAAACCTGAAGGCTTGCTCTGATATTATTGATGCTTTTGAGAAGCGGTATGAATATGAAACATTCTCTGTCCTGCTTTCAATTCACAGCTGACGGCAGGTACCTTTATTTTTTTGTTCTGATTGGTTCATGGAACTCAGGTTGCAGTCACCAAAGCCCTCTAGGAAGCGCAAGCGTAAGACCACAATAACTCCAACTACTGATCCTAACCCTTCTCGTGGTAAACGTGGACGCCCACCTCGGTCTGAGGCCGGATCCCTGCTACGCTCTCCTGCAATACCCAAGATATTGCCCTGCAGGACAAGTAGTAGGAGAGCCAGTAACAATAGTAACAAGACCTCATTTGGGGTTCTTGAGGCATCTGGGAACGAGCATGGGCGACAAGCACTGGAAGAAGGTAGTTCTGGTGTGGTTTCAGTGGGTTTCCCATCTCAAGGGCCTGCTCTATCTGTTAGCTTGACTCACCAACAAGATGAGCATCTTCCTGTGAATGCTTTACCAAAGGTGGGTAACTCAGTACAGGCACCCCCATCTCAGGGTGGCCAGGTGACTGGTGCCAAGAAGCGCAAGTCTGGATGTGTCAGGAGGTTTAAGATGGACGCAACACAAGAGCAAGGAGATCATCTTGACCACACAAGTGAGAAGCGAGGCAACGAGTATGTTGATCGTACAGGAGAAATTATTGATAAGAACAAGGGGGAGGAATGTGGTAACCAAGTTCATATTACTAGGATCATCAAGCCAGTGCGCTATTTTGCGACCATAATGGATGGTGTGCAACAAGTGTCAATAATGTTCAGGGCACTCAGGTGATTCATTTTCTATTGTCTTAGTCTGTTGTTTTTAGTTGCTAAATCTGTATAAAGTTTGAGTTCTTACTAGTATTGCATGGTATTTTTGTACTGACCCTTTTTTGAGTAGAGCAATATCACCAAAAATGGTTAAACTTCATGCAAAAAGTTGAAACAAAAATTTTTGAGAGTAGAGTGCTTAATAGCTGTTCCTTATGGTACTTAGCAAAGTATTATCTGGATCCTTGGAGTCTATTGTGGAATTGTTCAGTAAGAAGCTAAAAATGTATCACATATTTTTGTTCCTCGCACATTTACTGAGCTTTTGATATTGGCTTCTGCTTCTTGATTTATCCATGTCATCAAAGATAATAGTGCAACATGTGAGTATGTGACTGAATTTGGAAACTCAAATTGTCTATCTATGCATGAAAGTATCTATAAAGATATATTTTCATTTTTTATCATCCATTAGGAAATTAGTTGAGTTTCTTAGGCAATTTTCTAGAATATTCGAGGATTAGGGATTGTGGTCAGGGTTGCGAATCCACGCCTGGACGCCTAGGCGCCCGCCGGCCGCCGGGACTCCTAGGCGCCTAGGCGGTCGCCTAGGCGAGCGCCAGGCGAGGAGGGGAGGCGGCGGCGGTGGCAGGCGGCGCCGGCAGGAGGGCAGAGGCGGCAGGCGGCGGTGGGCGTGCGGCGCCCGCAGGTGGGCAGAGGCGGCGGGCGGGCAATTGCGGGCGGGCGGCGGCGGACGGGCGGCTGCGGGCGGGCTGGCGCGGTCGGGCCGGCGGGCTCGGTCGGGAAGTCGGCCTGATTAAGGAGATCCGACGGTCCTCATTTCAGATCAGGCCACATATATCTAACCACCCCCCTCACCCTAACCCTAACTCTTTCCTCCCTCACTCCCTCTCTTCCTCCACCGGCGGCCGGCAGAGAGCGGCGGCGAGGGCGGTGAGGGCGGCGGTGAGGACAGAACGGCAGCGGCGGGGGCGGCAACAGCGGCGGCGGCGACCCTGCTGTGATGGCGATGACAGCAACGGCGGTGGCGGCGGCAATCGCCGGCCAGGTGAGGCGGCCGGCCGTGGCGTCCGGGCCGGAGCGCCTAATTGCCTAGGCGGTGCCTAGGTGACGCCTTGAAAACGCTGATTGTGGTAGATTGAATGGTGAAGCTAGGTCAGACTTTGTGTGGAAAAAGTGTTGTATAGATATATATTGGTGCCTTCTTGATACCGTCTTATGTATTGTATCTCGTACACTAGTTTTTAAATTGATATGTTTCTTATTCTGATAATCTTTGCTTATGATCATCTTCAGATCACTTCATTTTTCTGGAAAAAGTATTCACTTTCCCATTTATTAGTAATCTTCTGCTGAGAAACAGGGAGGTGGGAGACCCCTTGGCTGCGCTTAGGGCTGCGCAGGGGAGAAACCAGCAGCGAGGAGGTGTGGGGGCAGCTGCGCAGTACGTAACGTGGGGGACAAAGTAGCTGGTCACGGCGGCTAGGGTTAGGGTTCGAAGCCACCGTGATCCAAGGAGAAGAACAACCCTCAACGGGGATTCTTATTTTTTCCTGGATGCTCAAAACATGAGGGAGGGGGGCTGCTTATAAAGGGGGGACAGGACCCCCCCCCCTTTGGCCGCAGCCTACTCCTAGTCTGTTTGGGGATAATCCCCCAAACTGACTAGGATTCTTTTCTTCCCTTTTTTTAGTCTATTTCTTTCTATCTAAACTGATTCAATCTATAACTCCCTTTTATTCCTAAACATTATCTAATTAATTCTTCTAAATATTTTCCTGGTGCGGCTGCAGGGCCTGGACGGCCTAGTTGTGGGCTTTGTGGGCCCCACGCCGACCATATTGGCGGCCCACAAATGCATCCACAACATTTCCCCCCTTCCCGACAAAGAGCTCGTCCTCGAGCTTAAAGGAGGGGTGCTTCATCCTGAAATCTTCTAGTTGCTCCCATGATGAATCAGCTTCAGAATGTCCTGCCCATTTGACGAGTAGCTCCCAGACACCTCTGTTCAAACGCGCCCTTTGTACTTTTTCAGGCGTAGGTACAACACGTCCATGCAGAAGTGGTGGTAAAGGCACCACCTGTATGGGAGTAGGACCTTCAAATTTCTTTAACAGGGACACATGGAAGACATCATGTATCCTTGCTTGAGGAGGCAACTGAAGTTTATATGATACAGTCCCAATGCGTTGAATGATCTGATATGGTCCAAAATATTTTGGTCCAATCTTTGAAGAAGGCGTCGTCATTACTCCCACAGCTGTCCTCTGATGAAGCCGCAGCCAAACCCAATCACCGATCTGAAATTCCACCTCTCGGCGGAACTTATCTTCATAGCTTTTCATGGTGACTTGTGCTTGTACCAACCTGTTCTTGATTTCAGCTAAGAATTCATCTCTATCCTTTAGCTGTTTATCCACTGCTGCTACTCTAGATACGCCCGGTTGGTAACCAACAAGAGCCGGAGGGTCCCTGCCATAGACCACTTTGAAGGGCGAGCATTTGAGGGCCGTCTGGTAGGAAGTGTTGTAGCAATACTCAGCCCAAGGAAGCCACTGCAACCAAGTCTTTGGTCGGTCACCAGCCAAGCAGCGAAGGTACACAGTGATGATCTTGTTGACGACCTCAGATTGGCCGTCAGACTGCGGGTGGAAGGCCGAGCTGAGCTGAAGTTGGACACCGGCTAGCCGGAACAAATCTGACCAGAAGAGGCTGGTGAAGACGGTATCACGATCACTGACGATGGAGCAGGGAAAGCCGTGTAGTCGTACAATGTCGTCGAAGAATGCCCGCGCCACTGATGCAGCACTGTAAGGGTGGCTTAGGGGAATGAAGTGGGCATACTTGGAGAAGCGATCTACCACTGTCAAGATCACTGATT
This sequence comes from Neostapfia colusana, assembly GCA_030760725.1. Taxonomy (NCBI): domain Eukaryota; kingdom Viridiplantae; phylum Streptophyta; class Magnoliopsida; order Poales; family Poaceae; genus Neostapfia; species Neostapfia colusana. The sequence continues at coordinate 54,164,742 of JASWHV010000014.1, read as the reverse complement.
TCCCACCAACTTTCGGAAAACCTTCAATGAAGTCCATGGAGATATCACTCCAGACTTCCGACGGTATAGGCAGCGGTTGTAGCAGGCCGGCTGGATGAAGATGATCAGTCTTGTTGCGTTGGCACGTAGCACACCCGCGGACATACTCACGCACCCGCCGTAGCAAGGACGGGTTGTAGAAGGAGAGGCGTAGCCGATGCACTGTCTTCTGGATGCCTTCGTGGCCCCCATCATGCGCCTCAGCTAGGAGAGAGGGCCACAAGGAGGACTTGTCGGGAACGAAGAGCTTCCCCTTGTGAAGTAGAAGGCCGTCGCGTTCGGCCCAGTCAGCAGGTGCGACTCCCTCCCGGAGTTGGGCACATAGCTGTTGCGCCTGCTGGTCTGTAGCGATCTCCGCGCGGAGCGAGTCGAAGAGTGGAAAGACTGGCGCGGATATGGCGTGAATAACTATGTCTTCCTCGTCGCGGCGGGACAGGGCGTCAGCTGCCCCATTCAAGCGCCCCGGTCGGTACTCAACCTGCAGATCATAACCAAAAAGTTTGCTCACCCAAGCATGTTGGGGAATCGTCGTGAGTCGCTGATCCAGGATATATTTCAGGCTGAAGTGATCAGTCCGAACAGTGAAGGGACGACCCCACAAGTAAGGTCGCCAATGACGTACGGCCTTCACAAGACCGATTAGCTCACGCTCGTATGCCGGTAGCTTATGATGGTGAGTCGCTACAGCGCGGCTGAAGAATGCTATGGCCCCGTCGCCCTGGTGTAGAACCGCCCCAAAGCCGGCGCCGGACGCGTCGCAGTCGACGATGAAGTGCTTGTCGAAATCCGGCATTTGAAGTAGAGGCGCTGTCATCAACGCCTGCTTGAGTTGGGAGAAAGCATCCTGCGCATCATCAGTCCAGCGGAATGCTTCCCGCTTTAGTAGGGCGGTGAGGGGTGCGGCCACCGCACCATACCCCGCAATGAACTTGCGGTAGTAGCCGGTGAGCCCGAGGAAACCTCGCAAGGCTCGTAAGGACCGAGGTGTAGGCCAACGTTCCACGGCCTCCACCTTGGTCGGATCCATTGCCACGCCGTGAGCGGATATGATGTGTCCTAAGTAGGACACAGTCTCCTGGCCGAAGAAGCACTTAGATTTTTTCAGGAACAACTTGTTTGTCCGTAGTGTCTGGAACACCTGCTTGACGTGCTGAAGGTGTTCGACCCAGGTCCTGCTATACACCAATATGTCATCAAAGAAGACAAGCACAAATTTTCTGATGTAGGGGTCGAGGACGTCGTTCATCAACGACTGGAACGTGGACGGCGCATTGGTGAGGCCGAATGGCATCACCAAGAACTCATAGTGGCCTCGATGAGTTCGGAATGCTGTCTTTTCAATGTCGTCTGAGTGCATGCGCACTTGAAAGTAGCCGCTGCGGAGGTCAAGCTTGGTGAAGAACCTTGCGCGGCGAAGCTCGTCCAGTAGCTCGTCAACCACCGGGATCGGGAACTTGTCTTTCAAAGTTCTGGCGTTGAGCTCGCGGTAGTCGATGCAGAAGCGCCACGTGCCGTCGGCTTTTCGGACCAACAGTACTGGCGAGGAAAATGCAGATGTGCATTCTCGGATGATGCCTTGGCGAAGCATCTCGGCGCATTGCTTCTCAATCTCGTCTTTAAGAAGCTGGGGGTAGCGGTACGGCCGGACAGCTACTGGAGTTGTGCCCGGCAGGAGCCTGATTTGGTGGTCGTGGCGTCGTGCAGGAGGAAGCCCGCGTGGCTCATCGAAGAGGTCCTGGAAGCCATCCAGGAGGGCGCCCATCATATCAGTAGGTGGTGCTAGAGAGGCACATACCGGAGCTGAACTTCGCAGCCCCGTCCAGATCACCTCACGGTCCCCGCGCCACAATTTCATCGTGAGGTCCTCAAGGTTCCAGAGAATGGGTCCCAAAGATCGCAGCCACTGGACTCCTAGAACAAAGTCGAAGCCGTCCAGTGGGAGTGCGTAGCATGTGACGTCGAAGCGATCCCCTGCAATCATCAAGGGTACACGTGGACAGATGCCTGTACAGGAGATAGAGTCGCCGTTGGCGACTCGGACGCCGACGCCTGATCGTGGCAACATCATCAGGCCGAGCTCCTTGATGAGTGGTTCCCTGATGAAGGTGTGAGTGGACCCTGTGTCGACCAATGCTGTCAGTAGGTTGCCGTGGACGTAGACCTGGAGCTTCATTGTGTTGGCGAAGTCGATGCCGGTCAGGGCGTGTAAGGAGATGCCCATATCAGCTACGGTCGCGTCAACGTCATCATCGTCGTCAAGCTCCAGAAGGAAGATTCCTTTGCCGGCACACTTATGGTCCGGTGTGTACCGTTCAGGGCAGTGATAGCACTCGCCGCTTGCCCGCTTAGCAGCCATCTCATTGGGTGTAAGGCGTTTGAAGCGTGGGCGAGAAGATGCCGTTGTTGACGATGTCGGGGCGGGTGCTGTAGAACTGCCACTTGAGGCCGTAGCAGAGGCGCGGGACACAATAGAAGAGCGTGTGGAGCGTTGAGAGGCGGCGCCCTTCTGTATTCCGCTATCTGTTATTGCCGCAAGTCGACGTTCAAAGGCTCTGGCCAGACTCATGGCGGTTTGTAGATTAGTGGGAAACTGCAGCTCCACATCCGTTCTAAGTGGCTCGCCGAGGCCAGCTGTGAAGAGGTTGATCTGCTGGCGCTGGCTGAGGTCCTCGCAACGACAAAGAAGGACCAGGAATTGACGCTGATATTCCTCAACCGTGCCAGTACGACGGAGATCTTTAATTTCCGCCAGGTCGTTGGAGCGGAGCGGAGGCCCGAAGCGCATGTTGACGAAGTCCGCGAACCGCTCCCAGGACACGATGCCACAGTCACGTTCTAGAGCAGTGTACCACTCGGCCGCGACACCCTCCAGGTGGAGAGACGCGAGCCACACCTTTTCTTCTGGCATCGTACGTGTCCCTCGGAAGTATGTCTCACACTTGGTGAGCCAGGGTTGCGGATCTGTTTCCCCGTCGAACTTGGGGAAATTGACCTTGTGACGACGCAGCCCGCTGTCGTCGAAGGTCGGGCGTCCCGGTGGGCGCCTGGTACTGTAGTGGTCGTCGTTGCCGCCATGGCCGCCGCTGCCACCGCCGCCGCCCTTGCCGCTGCCGCAGCTGCGGGGAAGGTTGCTGCCCTGCGGTGAGTTTTGTTGCAAGTCCTCGCCACCGGAGAGCTCCCGCTCCGGTGCCTTCTCAAAGCGCGCAAGGCGCATATCGTGGCGGTCCAAGCGCTTGTTGATGGTGTCTATCTGCCCCATCATCTTGCTCATCATGTTGCCGAGATCTTGGAGGGTGAAAGTCCCAGAATCGTCCACGGGGCCGGACATGGTCGCTGCCCCGGAGTCTCTTGATACCAAATGCTGAGAAACAGGGAGGTGGGAGACCCCTTCTTAGGGCTGCGCAGGGGAGAAACCAGCAGCGAGGAGGCGTGGGGGCAGCTGCGCAGTACGTAACGTGGGGGACAAAGTAGCTGGTCACGGCGGCTAGGGTTAGGGTTCGAAGCCACCGTGATCCAAGGAGAAGAACAACCCTCAACGGGGATTCTTATTTTTTCCTGGATGCTCAAAACATGAGGGAGGGGGGCTGCTTATAAAGGGGGGACAGGACCCCCCCCCTTTGGCCGCAGCCTACTCCTAGTCTGTTTGGGGATAATCCCCCAAACTGACTAGGATTCTTTTCTTCCCTTTTTTTAGTCTATTTCTTTCTATCTAAACTGATTCAATCTATAACTCCCTTTTATTCCTAAACATTATCTAATTAATTCTTCTAAATATTTTCCTGGTGCGGCTGCAGGGCCTGGACGGCCTAGTTGTGGGCTTTGTGGGCCCCACGCCGACCATATTGGCGGCCCACAAATGCATCCACAACATCTTCACATTTTATTTCTGGGAAACATTTCATTTGTTGAGCTCCCTATGAATGGATTGTACGGTATAATTGGGCCAGCATTAAGAAGATAAAGATCCCATATGGGATCTTTACATGTTCATTGGTTACCCAACTTGGGGAATGCATGCTTGAAGATATAATTTATTCAAGTTATAGTCAAGGATGGAGGCACCATGTTTGTAGAAACCTAGTGATTGTAAAAGTGGCTGTATGTTTGCATTATACATTCAACATTCGTTGTGCATAACTGTTGTTTGTGGTTGTGTGTTGGAACTTTCCTGTTGTACTGATTTGACTTAGTATGCCGTATGAACTAGCCTGTCTGTCTCTGGTCTAATGAACATTACTTTCCTGATTGATAGAATAAAATCGTGACTTATTTAATGTGCATGAAGGCCTAATCTACATTGAGGCGCATATGTGCTTGGAGAGCCATGTTTTGAGTACCAGGAAAACATGAAATGTTCTGGATAGTATTTGGTTACAAGTTCTTGTAGGCTCGTCACTCTGTAACCTGGCTTATCATCTTTTATTTTTAATGAAAATTCGCTATTTGTGGGCTTTAGTCAAAACATAAATTGCATAGCTCTGGGAGTAGCATAATCTGCTATTCAAATGGCATGCAGTCTCATGCTATTCAAATCGTCGTTATGGGTAAACTATCGAACCTTAAAATTCATATTTACACCTGAAAGGAATGATGTTACGATAAATCATCTGGACTCGTAGCGATGATTATCCAGCACAATGTTATTTCTGTTAAAGTGGCATGCAGTTTCATGTTCTTCATGTCTTGACTTGCACAAGGCCTACGTGTTTTGACATAACTCCATTTCCCCGGTTTGTTATTATGCCCCATAGTAATCACTAATATTTGCATGGTGGATGGCATGTTGCATCAATTCTAACATATTTGTTTCTGTATAAAATACTTTTGAATGTTTATCCAAACCAATGATCAATGGCCATACATTTTTCTCTTAAAGACTTTTCTGAATTTTTCCTTAACCAATAGGTCCGACGGAGAGGAGGTGCTTGTGGATGACAAACTATTGAAAGCTAAGCAACCCTTGGTGGTAAGACCTCATTGTCTTCTCATGTTACTTAAGAAAAAAACTTGAATAACAAAACAATTATTTTCCCTCATTTGCAGCTTATAGATTACTATGAGCAGCATCTTCGTTATAACCCCAGCTTGTGAGAAATATACCTTGGCGCTACCGGTTTCCGGTTGCACTGCTCCTGTTGCCGGATGATGAACAGAGATGTATTTATTGTAATATTTTTCTGCTAGACGTATGTGTTTGTAACTGTATTGGGTAGCAGGTTAGTCTGGTTTATTTGTCTTTTAATGTTTCTGCTTAGTGCAAGTAGACAATAATTGTATTGTGTGTAAATGACATGCACGTTATCGTGTGCTGATATGCTAAGAAGTTAGTTGCTTCGTTGTACCTTCTGCCTGGGCTATTATCAAATTCTGTGATGTGCATGGTTGATGGTGAGGACTATACTGTTTGATGGAAAGAATTTTCCAAAATGTCTGAATCAGGTCTTCGATATGTTTTCCACCTTTGTGTGCTATGGAACTGCCATGATTTGTTTGTGTTGGTGTGTGGGGTGGGGGGGTGGGGGGGTCTATGTATGTTAATTTGTTCTGTGTGATAGCTTTCAGTGTTCAAAGCTTGATATATCACATGTTCCATCTGTGTTTCTGCTCTAATGCCAGAGGAATGCTCTGTTTCATATTATTTTGCAGACCTAAATTTGTTGGAGGCTGAGTATTCATGTTTAATACCTTGGTAACCTAACTTGTGGCTGTCTTTGATAAAAAAAACCTAAAAATAGAGCCCTATTTGTTCATTTGGACTTGACAATGTGTTAGAATCGTAGCCTATATTGAAGCTTCTCTATCAGGGAACCCAGATTAGGTTGTCTCCAACCATTTCTTTTATTGTCGGCAGCAACACTAGTGCAGAACTCATGATGACGGCCACTGGTGCTTTTAGGCGGAGGAGCTGCACGTCCCCGCCCCTATCGTGTTGCAGATGTGGAATCAGATGACAAGGTCGAGGGAGCAGGCAACAGAGGAGGACTGGTAGCTACAGAAGATTTGAGGCTCATCGGCGAGGGGCGTCAGAGACCAAGCTCATCCTTCTTTGATCGGAATCCCTCTCCTTCCGGCAGGTTCTCAACCCGCGGCATAGTTGGAGGAGGACAAATTAGAGTTGGATTTGTTGGGCAGTCCACACCAAACTTGGATTTTCTTGACTTGAACAGCAATTTAAACCAACAAATATGCAAGGTTGAGTACCAATGGTACTCAGCAAGTGTGAAAAGATTACGTCATGTATGACTTGAACAAGAAGAGGTTGAACTCATGGTTAAAGCACTACGCAATTATTGCTACCACCTTAGCTTATTAAGCACCTACATTACTACACAGGTGAAATGGTCCCAATCTTCCATCCCATCATCATAATCAAATAACCATAACATCATTTTCAATGTTAAGCTCCCCGCTTAACATCCTTAACTTCTAAAACCATCACTCCTCTAATCATGAATAAGTCCAAGCCGCTCTTGACCGTGAGCACGGCTATCATGACAATTTTGACTCTGCAGAGTTTGCACCACTGTACCCACATGTAGTGATTTCATCCCCCGTTGCCGGGTGGACTAAAAGAACCTCCATTATGCCAGTGGATACGAACCACATTCACACTTCCCAGGTGTGTAGCCAGTAGATCACTACGAAGCCTTTACAAAGGGATTCCCGACGAGCGTGGGCCCACTGAGGTTTCACCCCTAACAGCATACAAGAGGCTCCAACCCCGCTGCAGTGGCCCCCTCTTGAGCCTTGCGGTTCATATGGTAGTCCAGCTGACACCTATTCCCCGCACCATCCAACACACCCATACTACGCCGGGGATACACCTAATTAATTGGCCAAGCTGCCCCATCTCAGCATTTGGTTGGCACGGTAAAGCCAGGTTACATGCTCCATGAACCGGTCCTTAGGATCCAGGCAAGTACTAAACACAAACCCAAGTCTCCTGCACCCAGCACCAACCAAATCATCCAACTTGCCTTGATCCCTACCTCTACATAACTCATAACATATCATTCAAGAATAAGATAAATAAATTGATAATCTCATATCCCAATTATCCTATTTTAAGCATGGCTAAGCATAATAATAAATGTCATGATAAAATAAATCCCAACCCAATCTACAAGGAAACAAGATAATGCAATTCTAGGGAAACTTCCTAGCATGGGTTTCATATTTCAATTGACAATGCAAATAATTCTATCTACACATCCTAGCATAGGATCAAAGTGGTCAAGAACACTTGCCTTCTTCTTGCTGCTCTGGGAATGGGTAGTCTTGATCTTGGAAAGGAAGAACTTGCTCTGGAGCAGGTTCTACATCATACCATCACACATAGCAAAAGAAAACAACAATCCATAAGATATAGTTCACACTTCCACTTCATACAAACCACACATTCCTATTTATGAAAGCCATTCCCATTCCTATGTGTTGTGGTTACTCTATGTGTGTTAATTTTTGGGCTTACATGCACTTTTAAACATGTGCATATGATTTCTACTTTTATATTTATATTTATGTTGGCATACTATATATGAATGTCTAATTTAAATAAATCTCTTATATTTAATTGATACATATTTTAGCTACCAAGTATGCATGAAAGGTTTTTCCTACTCCATATGGGTCTTCAGACCTTCTACCACCCTAAACTGAATTCTTTGGATTTTAGAAACTTCATTTATCATTTTCTAGTTATTCATATCTAGCTTGCTATATTTTCAGATTTATTTCCTATGCCTAAAAGTGAACTTTATTATGAAAATAGTAAGACACCTCATCTAAACAGAATAGATTTTGGGTCTAAAATATTAAATAATATATTTTTAAACTTCTCCTCTGATGTGAACTATTTTACATTTATTTTACTAATTTTCAGAATTATTCTCTACTTAAAAATTTGTCCCTATAACTAATAAATGTGAATAATCAATTAAACAGATTCATTTCAGCCAAAAATCTATTTTTATCTCACTCCAAAGTTTTCCAAGTACTAGGAAAATTTTTAATTTGAATTTATAATGTGTTTGTCCCATCTTTTAAATTTTAAATACTAAACACATATTCAAATTCCTAAATTTAATATCACATAGGGTTAAAAAGGTAAACTCACCCCACTACTGGGTCTATTATATTATTTTAAGAATTTCCAGGGGTCTAACTACACATAACAGAGGGGTTTTCCTAATTTTTATTAAGTCCAGGGGCTAAAACTGATTTTTAAATGAATTTACATGATTTTCTGAAGTTCCAGGGGCTAAATCAGAAGTTTCCGGGGCTAGCTCATATTTTCCGAGAACCCCAGGGGGTAGCGCGTAAGAATCCCAGCCTTTATAACGCGGGGCTGACGTGGAGCGTCCGATTTAAAACAGACAGCTGAGATTATAACGTCGAACCGGTACGCGGGGATTTAAATTCTACCGTGCGATTTAAAATAGACGGCGCACAAGCGGCCACGTCGCTCTGATCGAGCGCAGGCGGCGCTGCCCGGCGGCGCACGGCGGCGATCTCGCCGGAGAGTTTCGGATCTTCGTCAATTCTTCCTAAAACTGTGATTTTATGGCATAGATCGGTAGAGGGGAGCTCGGGGATCTCACCTCGTGGGTTTTCTTGAGCTCGGAGGTCCTGGAAGGCGGTCGGCGATGAGGTCCGAGGTGAATTCACGGCGAGGCTCGTCGGCGCTGTGTTTGAGGCACAAACCACCGAGTTTTCTGCACCAGCGTGATTCCCTGGAGGCGGTGGAACACGATCGGCGCGTTAGATCAGAGAATTCGAGCAGAGATCGAGAGAAAATGGTGATCGGAGCTTCGGTTCTCACCGGGAGTAAAATCAGCCGATCGCGGGTGAAAAACGGGACGATGCCGGGGTTTTTATAGATGGGGGAGGGCGGTGTGTTAGTTTAGATCGAGTTGGAGTCCTCCGGAACCAGAATTCGGCTGGGAACACGCGGTTTTCCGGGTTAGTTTCGATCGGGTGCGCGCGCGGAGGAGTCCCGGGTTAGGACGAGCGGGAGGTCAGGGATGACAGGTGGGTCCCGCCTGTCTGCGAGAGGTGCGCGGGCGCGCGGCTGCGGGCTGGCGTGGAGGTTGGGTGGGCCGGCTGGTGGGTTTTGGCCCACTGGCCGGGAAGGTTTATTTTTTCTTTTTCTTTTTCTTTTCCATTTCTGTTTTGAGTTTAATTTGAATTCCAGTTTGAATTTAAATTTTTGCAACACATGCAATACGTCCAAAATTTTTTAAATTTCCCTCTTAACAGGATTTCGGGGTGTTACATCTCTACCCCCCTTAAAAGAAATCTCGTCCTCGAGATTGATGGTTCTAAGAAAACAATTCCGGAAATTGTGCCTTAAGCTCTTCTTCTCGCTCCCAGGTGGCTTCCTCTTCCGAGTGATGCTTCCACTGCACCTTGCACATCCGGATTCTTTTATTTCTGGTGAGGCGTTCCATTGTTTCCAAAATCTTGGATGGTTGCTCGGCATAAGACAAATCCTCAGCTACGTCAATCTCATTCATGGGTAACACCTCTTCAGGCGTTCTCAGACATTTCTTGAGTTGTGACACATGGAATACATCGTGCACATCCGATAGGCGAGCCGGTAATTCTAGTTGATACGCCACTTCGCCTTTCCTCTCCAGAACTTGAAAGGGTCCGATGTATCGAGGTGACAACTTCCCTTTTACCTTGAACCGACGAAGTCCTCGGATAGGGGACACCTTGAGATAGACATAGTCTCCCACGTTGAAAACGAGCTCTCTTCTCCGCACATCGGCATAGCTCTTTTGTCGTGTCTGTCCTATCCTCAAGTTGTTGCGAATTTCCCTCACTTTCGCCTCGGCTTCTTGTAGTACTTCAGGACCAAACACTTTACTTTCCCCTGTTTGGTTCCAAAATAGGGGAGTTCTGCACTTCCTCCCATACAAAGCTTCGAACGGTGACATCTTCATACTGGCCTGATAGCTGTTGTTATAGGAGAACTCCGCATATGGTAAGTTCTTATCCCAACTCCGGTTGTTTTTGAGTGCGCACGCTCTCAGCATATCCTCAAGAATCTGATTGGTTCTTTCCGTCTGCCCGTCTGTTTGGGGATGATAGGCAGAGCTAAAATTCAGATGGGTTCCCATGGTTTCATGCAACTTCTGCCAGAACCTTGAGGTGAACTGTGTCCCTCGATCCGACACTATCTTCTTTGGCACTCCATGGTAACACACGATCCTTGACATGTACAACTCTGCCAATTTGGATCCGCTGTAGCTTTCTTTCACGAGGATGAAATGAGCTACCTTGGTTAGCCTGTCGATGATGACCCATATCGAATCATATCCTGATTGGGTCCTAGGCAGTCCCACTATGAAATCTATACCGATTTCTTCCCATTTCCATTCAGGCACTTTGAGTGGTTGCAATAATCCCGCGGGTCGTTGATGTTCTGCTTTCACCAACTGACATGTGTCACATAGGGCAACATGTTCCGCGACATCTCGCTTCATGCCATACCACCAATACCTGCTCTTGAGGTCCTGGTACATCTTCGTACTCCCAAGATGAATGGAATAATCGGAATCGTGAGACTCCTTCAAAATCAATTCACGAATCTCCTTTACTTCAGGCACACAGATTCTTTTCCCGTGCCACACCGTACCTTGTTCATCCTCTCTGAAACCAGGGGCTTTATTTTCCTTGATGAGTTGTCTGATCTCTTGTATCTTCTCGTCGCTCTTTTGACCCTCGCGTATGTCTCGCTCTAGTGTGGAGTCCACTTCCATGGCGATGGCTTCACCACTATTCACCAAGCATAGATTGATCCTTATAACCTCATCCTTCAATTCTTCAGGCATGTCCTTCAAGCTCAACTTATTGACCTGCACTTTCCGACTTAAAGCATCTGCCACGACGTTTGCTTTCCCAGGATGATAGTTGATGCCCACATCAAAGTCATTGATTAGCTCTAACCATCTCCTTTGTCTGAGGTTGAGATCTGGCTGTGTGAAAATGTACCTTAAATTCTTATGATCCGTATATATCTCTGTCCTCTTCCCCATCAAGTAGTGCCGCCAAATTTTTAATGCGTGTACCACTGCGGCTAGTTCTAGGTCATGTGTGGGATAGTTCTTCTCATGCTTCCGGAGCTGCTGGGATGCATAAGCCACGACATGCCCTTCTTGCATGAGAACACATCCCAACCCGTTTCCAGAGGCATCGCAGTACACCGTAAAGTTCTTCTGCATATGTGGCATAACTAGCACTGGGGTTGTTGTCAATCTTTTCTTTAACTCCTGAAAACTCGTCTCGCACTGCGGCGTCCATGTGAATGTGATTCCCTTCTCCAACAGTTTGGAGAGGGGTCTCGAGATCTTAGAGAATCCCTCAATAAACCGTCGATAGTATCCAGCCAAACCCAAGAAGCTTCGAACTTCCCCAACATTTTCAGGGGTCTTCCACTTCTGTATATCCTCGATTTTGGCGGGATCTACGGAGATTCCACCCTCCGAGATTATATGTCCTAAGAAGGGAACTCTCTTCAGCCAAAACTCACATTTGCTCAACTTGGCATATAGTTGGTGTTCTCTCAGCTTCTGCAACACCAACCTTAGATATTTCTCATGTTCCTCTTCGTCTTTGGAGAAGACGAGAATGTCATCTATGAAAACCACCACAAATTTGTCCAGATATTCCATGAATACCTTGTTCATGAGATACATGAAATATGCCGGGGCATTAGTTAGCCCGAAAGGCATGACAGTGTATTCATACAGTCCGTACCGAGATACGAAAGCTGTCTTTGGAATATCGGCTTGCCTTATCTTAAGTTGGTGGTATCCCGACCTGAGATCAATTTTCGAGAACACACAAGCTCCCCTCAACTGATCAAACAAGTCTTCAATGCGGGGTAATGGGTACTTGTTCTTGATGGTTCATTCAAGGCACGGTAGTCCACGCATAACCTTTGGGTTCCATCCTTCTTGGGCACAAATATCACTGGAGCTCCCCAAGGTGAGGAACTAGGACGAATATACCCCTTCTCCGTCAATTCTCTTAAATGATCCTTGAGTTCTCCCACCTGCTTGGAGTCCATCCGATAAGGTCTCTTGTATATCGGGGCTGTTCCAGGCACTAGCTCAATTGCGAATTCCACTTCACGATCGGGAGGCATACCTGGCAACTCCTCCAGAAAAACATCTGGATATTCCCTGATGGTTCTGATCTCCTCCACTTTCACCTCAACTTGATTTAATTTAATGTCCCTCCTAGGCTCTTGTATTGTTATAAACTTTACTCTTGTGCCACTAGGGTGAGTTAGTTCCACCGTTCTGGTCGAACAATGGATGATTCCCTTATGTTTGGTCAACCAACCCATGCCCAAAATAATATCTATCCCTTGTGAATCTATAACTATGAGGTTAGCAGTAAATACTACCCCATTAATGTCTAGGTTCACCTTGGGACACACTTGTCTTGTCCTTATTTCTCCACCTGGAGAGTTTACTGCTAGCATATGGTTCATTTGTGTTGTTGCTAGGTCATGCTTCTTAACAAACCCTTGGGCAATGAACGAGTGGGTAGCACCAGAATCAAACAATAGGGCTGCAATGTGTAAATTGGCAGGAAACTTACCAACTACCACGTCGGGTGCCTCTTGCGCCTCCTCCATGGTGACGTGGTTCACCCGTCCTCTCATTACATTCTGCTGTTGCGGCTGCGCGGGCTTCTTCTTTGGGCACTTATGGGCGTAGTGCCCCACTTCACCACAGTTAAAACATTGCATCCCAACCTTAGGTGCCTGGCCTTTGTTGTCTTGGGGTTGGTTTGGGGGTCCTTGCACTGCTGGTCGAGGTTGATATGTAGGGCGAGGCTGCTGTACGAACTGACGTTGTGGCTGTATTGGTGCTGCCGGAGGTCTGTAGTTCGGGTTGTACCCTCTTGGTGCTGAGTAGGGTACCGCAGCACGGTTCGTCTGCCCTGCGGGTTGCTGCATCAGACGTGGGCGGGTGTTGCTCTCTGACGCTTGGTGTGACCGCCCAACCTTCCTTTTGTTCTCATTTTCCAAGGCCTTCAGCTTCCTTTCTACCACAAATGCTCTGTCCACCATCTTTTGGAAGCTTTCATACTCGTCGGAGGACATTGAACACTGCATTTCTGCTATGAGTCCTTCCACGAAGCAATCCTGTTTCTGCTCATCAGTCTCTATGTCCCGTGGTGCATAACGTGATAGTTGAGTGAATTTAGTGAGGTATTCCCTCACAGTCATGTTTCCTTGCTGCAATCCCAAGAACTCTTTCCTCTTGTTTTTGAGTTCACCCCTTGGTATGTAATGGTTGCGGATGCTACGCTTGAACTCTTCCCAAGTGATGTTCTCAGGGTCATGATGGGCGGCCACGTAAGCGGTGCACCAATCAGCAGCAGGTCCATGCAATTGATGAGAGGCAAATAGCACTCTCTCGTATCCTTGGCATTGTATGATCCTCATCTTGCTCTCAATGGTCTTTAGCCAGCCATCTGCCTCTAGAGGTTCAGCAGCACTTGCAAACTTCGGAGGTTGAGTTCCTAGAAACTCACTCAACCTTGGTTGGCGTGGTGCAGCTTGTGGAGGTGGAACTTGATGCAAGTTGGCCACCACTTGAGTCAGGTTCTGGATGAGCTGATTTTGATTCTCAAGCATTTGGTGGATGGGATCAACTCCCTCACGGCGTCCACTCCTGTCTTGGCTCCCAGAAAGATGAGGGTTGCAGGCCTCATCGTTGTTGTTGGCGGGGTTGGCAGCACGACCCTTTCCTCTTCCGGCCATCTAGCATGATCAACCAAATGTTAATTTAAGGCATTACGTATTATCTTACTACTTTCACTTGTTTTTACTTTGAAGTGTTGAGGCTTTGTTATACTTTCTGAGGGTTCATGTCTCATACAAAAATAAATGCACTATTATTTCATGTGGGTTCACACACCAAAGCAAAACAACCTGAAGACGAGGCTGTGGACAATTGCTCATGGCTTCCATAACTCACGTCACATACCAAGCATTAACACACCATTAACTAAGGTAACGACTCGACTACTCGGCATCTTGCTAAACGAAAGGAAGGACTCTACACTACTCGTATCACTGAGCTGGCTCCTCGGGATCTTCCTCATCATTGCGAATGCCTTCTGACTCGGCTTTGGGTGGGGAGGCTGCTGGTGGAGAAGTGCGACGACGCCTGATTGCCCGACAATCTGGGGAGTTAGGAGTCCATGTGTCATTCACGGTGACACACAGTTCATTCCCATCTCCTCTTTCTCTCGCCCTCAAGCAGCCTCGAAGCAACGCCTCGGTTTCCTTCAGGGTGTCCCGAACATCCTAAAGCTCCTGCTGACACTCCTGCAGTCGAGTGCTGAGCATAGCAGCATCCTCCAAGCGCAAGTCCATGTGCTCATGGGAAGTCCCTTGCTGCACTGCGGGTACTTATACTCCGTTGTACCACTCTCGCGCTGGAGGACATACATGTACTCAGTCCTGTCCAGGTGTCGACGATAGATGTGACATTGGCAGGTGATGGCCTCCCAGGTAACATCCTTCTCCGCATCGACCTGTGTCGCTCGACAAGCTGGAGAGCGGTGGATCTTAAGCAGCTGATTTTCATGGATAATCCTCATCTCTGAACTCCATTCTTCCCTCTTCTCACGGATGGTCCTGGTGGAGCTATAGTGTATGATTAGCTTGCCTGTATTGCCGGCGGCTTGGAGCATGCGTCGAAGACGGCGCAGCAAGCCTCCTACTGCCAATCCGTAGGAAAGGTACGTAACCGGACGACTCTCCTCTCTTTGGGCAAGGGCAACTACGGGAACTCTCCCTCCTGTGGACTTGCGAGCGGTGCGAATCATGCGAACCATCTAAAACAGAAAGCATTTAAACTTAGGTTAGATAAACTTTTAAGCAAAAATCCTATTTTGAATGAAAGTTGGGGTAAGATGAAGAAAGTGATCCCATTGAATAACATTTTTAAACCCACACCTTGTAAAATAGTTTTTAAGAAAATAGGGTCCTTAAATACGTCCATTTCTACCTAGGTCCATGTTCCTACGGGCAACCTTGGCTCTGATACCACTTCTGTCACACCCGGTTTCTCCGAAGAACAACCGAGTGAATATCACATGTATGCCAGGATCATTTTCTCATACATGTGATGACAAATAGTGAAGCATCATTTATTACAAGCCAGGTGTTGAATATAAATAAGTCTTACATAGCATATGTCTCGATGGACGATAATAAGTTCATCACAAATAAATAATTTAGCAGCGGAATATTATTCTTGTGGGCTCCTTCACAGGCGTTACCCGGGGGACTCCATGAACCTAGAAACCTTCTTCGGGTCCAAAGTCTTGATCATTAAACACCAAGTTATTCTCTTGACCTGAGCAGCAATTTAAACCAACAAATATGCAAGGTTGAGTACCAATGGTACTCAGCAAGTGTGGAAAGATTACGTCATGCATGGCTTGAACAAGAAGAGGTTGAACTCATGGTTAAAGCACTACGCAATTATTGCCTATCACCTTAGCTTATTAAGCACCTACATTACTACACAGGTGAAATGGTCCCAATCTCCCATCCCATCATCATAATCAAATAACCATAACATCATTTCCAATGTTAAGCTCCCCGCTTAACGTCCTTAACTTCCAAAACCATCACTCCTCTAATCATGAATAAGTCCAAGCCGCTCTTGACCGTGAGCATGGCTTTCATGACAGTTTTGACTCTGCAGAGTTTGCACCACTGTACCCATATGTAGTGATTTCATCCCCCGTTGCCGGGTGGACTAAAAGAACCTCCATTATGCCAGTGGCTACGAACTACATTCACACTTCCCAGGTGTGTAGCCAGGAGATCACTACGAAGCCTTTACAAAGGGATTCCCGACGAGCGTGGGCTGTAAGGGCCTCAGTTTTTGACGCATAATTGAAGTGTTCATCACCACACCACACACCTCATTTGAGGAAAGATGATGAACACAAATGAAGAGCAAGTAACCACCATCAACATGCTCATTAGAGAACAAACTCACATATTGCAAAAGTGGTATTTCCCACATGTGATATAGGTGGGCTGGACATATGAAAACTCCTACACATTGCTAAGGATGTCCATGCCAAGTTTCACCCAAATTCAAAACCTATTTGAGGTCATTTTGGGTATAGTTAGAAAGAGGGCAGTTTGAAACCATATTCAAATTCAAACTGTTTTTATCCCATGAATTTAAAAGTGGGAGGCATATTCTTACTCAGCATATTTTTGTGAGCTCACACACCAATTTTCACTCCATTTGGAGTTGATCTTGACATGAGCTAAGTGGGGGAAATTCAAACTTTATTTGAATTTCAAACTGAACTTGTGCTGAAATTTATTCAAAGCAAACCTCATTTGAACTTTGATCAATTCAAATGGCTCATGGGTGTATAATTTGAATTACTAGGGGTACTATGGGGCTCACTGTTTACAACAGTGATTAGGAGTAAATTTCAGAGGTTAAAACTGGAAGTGGGACCCACATGTCAGCCACCACTTCAACTCAAACCGACTGAAATTCTCTCACTCGGTTAACCGAGCCGCCGCTGCGATCGCCACCGAGGGCAGCCACCGCACCAGCAGCTGCTTGCCCACGCGCGGGCGTGAGGCGGTGCAGAGCCTTCTTAAGGCGCATGTCCCCCTCCTCGGCCGAGGCATCGCCGTTCTTCCCCGCAAGAACTCAGCGCTGGCCGAAGTTTTCCGCAGCTCGGGATCGATCGGAGAGCGCCGATCACAGCTTCCTCCGTCCCCTCCAGAGCCCCAGCAAGGTACTGGAGACCTTCCTCCGTCTTCCCCATTGCTAGAATTCAGCTGAAACCGATTGATATCGGCTATGCCGAAAGATCACTTTGGTGACTTACAACCACCGCACCTCGGGCTTCCGTGGACAGCCCAGCCAGGGCGTTGTCACGCCCGAGCCAAGGCACCCTTGGACGCGCTGGTGACCGGTGCTGCTCACCCCCGAGCTACAGCTCGAGTGGTTGCTCACCGGCGGCGAATTTCCAATTTTCCCCTTTCTGTGTGCAGCACGACCCTCGGGTGTGATTCTGTCAAATTCGTGCTCTAGAAAGGATTAGAGGGCCTCAATCCGCTCTCACACAAACTAGACACGGTAACGCACAAGTTGCCTTCACAACCCTTGGCCGGAGAACCTCTGTACCCGGCGTAATTCGAGGTTTACCAATGGCGGAATAAACGGGAGGCATCGGGCGCACGGTGAGGACCTACTTCAGGCCTTCCCCGAGCTGCCTCGAGCTCATGTCGACCTTCCCTGAGGTCCACTGATGCTTCCCGACCGGTTCCTCGAGTAGTTGAGGTGCTAGGGTAGTCAGCCGACATGGCCGAAGTCTTTCCGAGGTGGCGGCTCGTCGCCGACCATGCACCGGCCATTGTCATGAGCAGCTGACCCCGGAATCCTGTTCCCCGAGTGAAAGTAGGCAGGGGCGGCCAAAATCGTGAAGTTTGGAGCTGTACAGAAGCCGGCGGCGAGCTCTCCGGCGAGGTCCCTCGGCGGCGGAGCGCGGGCATCGCGAGGTTGAAGAAGGGGGTGGACCCCAGCTATCAGCGGCCGATATTTTGAATCGGGATCAGGCTGCGGCCGGGATCGGGTGTGCTGGCGCGCAAAATCCTTGTGGGCCGCAGTGTGCTGTCGCCTCGGCGTGCGACGCGTGTCCCCTGGGCCCACGCGCGAGTTTAAACTTTTCCCCGAATTTTAGATTTCCTTCAAACTTCAAATCCTCATTACTTTGGCTAGGAAGCTCCAAATCGAGTGAACCAAATTTTGTTGGATTCAGCTCTCTGAGCACTTTCCAGCAAATCAAGTTTCACTTTATGAAAACCCTTATTTCTCCAGAATTAATTCCTCAAAGTTTAAACTGTTTGGAACTTTAATTGGAGAATCTTTTGGAGGATAATCCTGAAATTTTGCTGGGGTGTTCACCAAAATATCCCTGAACTACCATAAAAATTTCAGAACCATTGGAGCTCATTTAATACACCTAATGGTGTGATTAGTGAAACTGTTCCAGAGAAAATAGAAAATGTTCAGAAACATTTTCAGAATTTTCTCTGAAATTGTTTAGCTCATATCTTTAGTTAGAAACTTCCAAATTAAGTGAGACCAACTCCATTAGAACCCTCTGAAAATCTAGTTTTCAGAAAGTCATAGTTTGTTTCATGAAAATCCTTAGAGCACCCTAAGAGTTCCAATTAAGGTCAAGGACATAATTAATTGTGGAGGGCTCAACTGAGCTTTGCTGCAACTAAAACTTGACCAAGTCTCTATTTAGGTTGTAACCAAACCACAGTCAAAGTTTCACAGCCATTGAGTCTGTCTAGTGGGACTTATAAGCTTCACAAGTGCAAACTTAATACAAATGCATTCAAATTAATACATGTATTACTTCTATCATGTAGTCGCTAAGGTCGAGGAGGAACCCGAAGTCCTAGACTTCGTTACTCAAGAGGAGCAGCTAGCCTACGACCAAGAGCAGCAAGGCAAGCTCCGGTTTGCATTAACCTTTTTACAAATTTTTATTGTTTTGAGCACATACTTGTTTCCTTTATTCTTTGCATTAGAGTCTTGTTCGTAAGCCCCACTGCATAGCCAAGAGAACCATGGGTTGGGTTTAGGATTTTGCAAACCCCGTTAGCTACTGCATTGCTAGGATAGAGTAGGATTCGGTACAAGTCCAGTAGTTGGAACTACTCGCGAGCATAGGCTAGAGGCACTCGACTCGGGTAGTGATAGCACATGAAACACATGGCAAGAAAATGAGACCGAGTGGAGGGTAAGGGCAGCAGGACTTTGGGGCCTGTATGCTGTAGCTCCACTTGTGTCGATTGAGGACCGAGCCGTGTGCGGGCCTGTTGAACAAGCTAGAACAGTACCGAAGACCTACCGGCTATATGGGAACCGGGAAACTGATGTAACTCGGGTAGCTGGGTATTGAGGCATTGCCCGTCGTTCAGAGGGTAGGTTGAGAGCTCGAGGTGTAAATCGGCTGGCGGCACAGAGATGCGCGTGCAGAGACCTCTTGCTCGGGACGATGGGACCGGTTCAATATTTGGCTGACGGGTGAAAGGTGGTTGCGTACGGCGTCCGTGATGGTTGTTGTAGGCAATATCGAGTATGGGCGTACGTGACGGGTTGTTCGGGTAACCCTGCAGGTGTAAATCGATTATAATCACCGTCCCTTGCGGTCAGTGAGTACCACTTGTTCACTGTACCATGACGTAGAAAGAACAGGCTAGTTACATGTTAAAATGCTGCTGATTGAAAGATGGACTTTGCTTGTTAATGGTTTGTTGTAGTTTAGAGCTAACTAAAGTTCCTTTCAACTTTGGGCAAAGTACAAGAGAGAAATGCGTTTCTTGTTTGATTGCGGCTCTCTCATGTGCCTTAGCGTAAGGTTCTCCACAACCTGCTGCTAAAACTTGAAAGTAAGGTTCTACTAATTAGGCGAGTCCTTGCAAATGATTTTTCCCTCATGTAACCCACCACCCCTCATTTAGAAGTTCCATGTTTAGGTGAGACGGGTCAGACTTGCTGAGCCTTCGTGCTCACTGCTTGTGTTTGAAGCTTTTGCAGGGTTCTATGAGGAAGGGACTCTCGAGGAAGAGACGGAACCCCAGGAGGGGAACCCCGTCGAGTGGGAGTCGTGCACGCCGCAGAGTTAGTGTGTGTGTGTGCTAGCAAGGACACGTTCAAGGGCTGAACGTGCACTTGATGCGTAGTCTACGCCCGTGAGTGTAGACTGAACTTATTTTGATGTAAACATGTTCATAAACTTGTTTATGTAATAAAAATTTCGCTTCCGCTTTGTACCTTTGACGTGTGTTATCCGGTGCTGTGCAACGCAGCACCCCTCAGCGTGATCCTGGCTCGACAGGACCTTGGGGTCGTGTCATGGGCGCACTGAGGTTTCACCCCTAACAGCATACAAGAGGCTCCAACCCCGCGGCAGTGGCCCCCTCTTGAGCCTTGCGGTTCATATGGTAGTCCAGCTGACCCCTATTCCCCGCACCATCCAACACACCCATACTACGCCGGGGATACACCTAATTAATTGGCCAAGCTGCCCCATCTCAGCATGTGGATGGCACGGTAAAGCCAGGTTACATGCTCCATGAACCGGTCCTTAGGATCCAGACAAGTACTAAACACAAACCCAAGTCTCGTGCACCCAACACCAACCAAATCATCCAACTTGCCTTGATCGCTACCTCTACATAACTCATAACATATCATTCAAGAATAAGGTAAATAAATTGATGATCTCATATCCCAATTATCCCATTTTAAGCATGGCTAAGCATAATAATAAATGTCATGATAAAATAAATCCCAACCCAAGCTACAAGGAAACAAGATAATGCAATTCTAGGGAAACTTCCTAGCATGGGTTTCATATTTCAATTGACAATGCAAATAATTCTATCTACACATCCTAGCATAGGATCAAAGTGGTTAAGGACACTTGCCTTGTTCTTGCTGCTCTGGGAATGGGTAGTCCTAATCTTGGAAAGGAAGAACTTGCTCTGGAGCAGGTTCTACATCATACCATCACACATAGCAAAAGAAAACAACAATCCATAAGACATAGTTCACACTTCCACTTCATACAAACCACACATTCCTATTTATGAAAGCCATTCCCATTCCTATGTGTTGTGGTTACTCTATGTGTGTTGATTTTTGGGCTTACATGCACTTTTAAACATGTGCATATGATTTCTACTTTTGTATTCATATTTATGTTGGCATACTATATATGAATTTCTAATTTAAATAAATCCCTTATATTTAATTGATACACATTTTAGCTACCAAGTATGCATGAAAGGTTTTTCCTACTCCATATGGGTCTTCAGACCTTCTACCACCCTAAACTGAATTCTTTGGATTTTAGAAACTTCATTTATCATTTTCTAGTTATTCATACCTAGCTTGCTATATTTTCAGATTTATTTCCTATGCCTAAATGTGAACTTATTATGAAAATAGTAAGACACCTCATCTAAACAGAATAGGTTTTGGGTCTAAAATATTAAATAATATATTTTTGAACTTCTCCTCTGATGTGAATTATTTTACATTTATTTTACTAATTTTCAGAATTATTCTCTACTTAAAAATGTGTCCCTATAACTAATAAATGTGAATAATCAATTAAACAGATTCATTTACTCACTCCAAAGTTTTCCAAGTACTAGGAAAGTTTTTAATTTGAATTTACAATGTGTTTGTCCCATCTTTTAAATTTTAAATACTAAACACATATTCAAATTCCTAAATTTAATATCACATAGGGTTAAAAAGGTAAACTCACCCCACTACAGGGTCTATTATATTATTTTCAGAATTTCCAGGGGTCTAACTACACATAACAGAGGGGTTTACTAATTTTTATTAAGTCCAGGGGCTAAAACTGATTTTTAAATGAATTTACATGATTTTCTAAAGTTCCAGGGGCTAGATCAGAAGTTTCCGGGGCTAGCTCGTATTTTCTGAGAACCCCAGGGGGTAGCACGTAAGAATCCCGGCCTTTATAACGCGGGGCTGACGTGGATCGTCCTATTTAAAACAGACGGCTGAGATTATAACGTCGAACCGGTACGCGGGGATTAAAATTCTACCGTGCGATTTAAAATAGACGGCGCACAAGCGGCCACGTCGCTCTGATCGAGCGCGGGCGGCGCTGCCCGGCGGCGCACGGCGGTGGGAGGCGGCGATCTCGCTGGAGAGTTTCGGATCTTCGTCAATTCTTCCTAAAACTGTGATTTTATGGCATAGATCGGTAGAGGGGAGGTCGGGGATCTCACCTCGGGGGTTTTCTTGAGCTCGGAGGTCCTGGAAGGCGGTCGGCGATGAGGTCCGAGGTGAATTCACGGCGAGGCTCGTCGGCGCTGTATTTGAGGCGCAAACCACCGAGTTTTCTGCACCTGCATGATTCCCCGGAGGCGGTGGAACACGATCGGCGCGTTAGATCAGAGAATTCGAGCAGAGATTGAGAGAAAACGGTGATCGGAGCTTCGGTTCTCACCGGGAGTAAAATCAGCCGATCGCGGGTGAAAAACGGGACGATGCCGGGGTTTTTATAGACGGGGGAGGGCGGCGTGTTAGTTTAGATCGAGTTGGAGTCCTCCGGAACCAGAATTCGGCTGGGAACGCGCGGTTTTCTGGGTTAGTTTCGATCGGATGCGCGCGCGGAGGAGTCCTGGGTTAGGACGAGCGGGAGGTCGGGGATGACAGGTGGGTCCCGCCTGTCTGCGAGAGGTGCGCAGGCGCGCGGCTGCGGGCTGGCGCGGAGGTTGGGTGGGCCGGCTGGTGGGTTTTGGCCCACTGGCCGGGAAGGTTTATTTTTTCTTTTTCTTTTTCATTTCTGTTTTGAGTTTAATTTGAATTCCAGTTTGAATTTGAATTTTTGCAACACATGTAATACGTCCAAAAGTTTTTAAATTCTCCTCTTAACAGGATTTTGGGGTGTTACATAAACATCGTGGGGGCACGAGGATGGCGGTGTGGCATGGGGGCGACGTGATGAGGATGGGCCAGCCAATGTCATAGGCGGATAGGACGACAGACGAGGCACATCAGCACGATGTGAGGATAGGGGAACGACATGGATCCGTGGAGAGTGGTATATCTTGGGGGCGCGGCGTGGCATGGGGGTGGCATGATAAGGACGCAGTGGCCAGTGGTGTTGGCGGACGGAACGACTGACAAGGTACAGCGGCACGAGGATGACAAAGTGGTGACGGCGCGATGAGGGCAGGGCAGCCAATGGCGTAGGCAGACGGGACGACCAAGGAGGGACAGCGACGGGATGATGATGACAAGGCGTCATGGCGTGGCGTGCGGGCAACACAATGAGGCGGTGTGGAGGCGGTGGAGAGTAGGGAGAAGTCACGGAAGGAGAAAGAGGTGTATAAAACCGAATGGGTCGGTGTGATGTTGACCCTCTTTTTGGTCACGGGTGAACGGCGGCCTAAATTGGGTTTTAGAAATAGGTCATTTGTTGGAGACTCTTTGCGCTGCTACTTGAGATCAAATTGGATTTGGGCTATGATTTTAGATGGCTATTGAAGATTGTCTTAAATTACTTTAGTTGTACTTTGTTATAATTTGCTCGCTGCTCGGGTTTTTTTTGGTTCCCTTGTTTTCCATGACCTCAAGTTTGCTCATGGGGAACTCGTAAATGCAATGTGGCATTATGAGTAATTCAGTACATATGGTACTATGAAACCATGTGTGATGAAATCTATTGGCAAATCATGAGCTAAAATAATAAGGGGGCTATTGTGTTTATATCCTTAGTTGATAAACACAAATAAGGGCTATTGTGTTTATACCCTTAGTTGAAACTTCAATTGTGATTTTATCATCTAAAATTAGAGTTTGTGATTTTACTCCTATTTCTTGAAACGAAGTCAAAGTATACCCCTATTCCGATATGGGTTGTTAACAATGTTAAAGTATGATAAAAAGACAGAAATGCCCTTATAATTTTACCCCTACTTTTAATACGTGATGTTGCCGGCTCCGAAGAGCAAGACTCAGGATGATGGTGAAGTAGGAGAAGATCGAGACAATGAAGAGTGAAGAAAAAAGACACCTGCTTTACTGTTATAGCATACTTTAGACTTTCTGCCTGCTATTTGGTGTGAGGATGATATGAACATGAGATGTATTTTAAGAACGACATTTTGTATGGACTTATGAGTGGATAGTAGTCTAGATAGTCATTAGAGTCTAGTGGCTAGAAAAATCGGTGGCGATCAGAGTCTGATCCCTTGTCGTTATCCCTCATGTATGGATCTCCATTTATAATGAATGGAGGTGGATTAGTCTGACTCAAAAAATTACCCCTATTTTAGTATAGTTATATTAATCTGTGTTTATACAAAATAGTGATAAAATCACAAGCACATATCAAATTAGGGTAAAATCATAATGATATTTTTGTATTTTTTTATCATATTTAACATCGTTAACAATCCATAACGGAGTAGGGGTATATTTTGGCTTTGTTTCGAATAAACAGGGGTACAATCACAAACCTTAATTTTGAAGTGTAAAATCACAATTAGACTTTCACGCAAGGGTATAAACACAATAAACCTAAATAATAATTAACTCAATATCATAACTGATATGTTTTGGTGAACATGCTTATGTGCAACATTCTCATGTGAGGTGCTACTAAAAAGGTGTTTAGTTTGTGTACAACATGCTCATGTGAAGTGCTTGGTGAGGTGTTGTATGGTTGTGTGTAACATGCTCACATTAGATTATGTGGACTAACAAGAGTCAAGTTGAAACCTTGTGCTGGCAAAGAATTAGTTGTTTTCTCATGTGTAAGTGTTGCTTGAGGTCAAGACATGGTTGGTTATAATGGTCCTTGAAACAAATTTAGTAAGAAGTTGATGTTCAACATCTAACTTTAGAATGAATTATGGTTGAGGCGATCAAAGGTGTCACACAACATAATTGGATCAAGAACGGTGCATATGAAGGTGCTTGAGACGTGTCATGTGCTGTTGCAAATGTGTGTGCAAGTCATGGGCACAAAATGCAGGTATGCAATAAGGTCGTGATGTGATTCTAACATGTTTAGATGAGAAAATGTAAATGTTGAACGTGTTTGGAAGGTGTGTGCACATGTGCAAGGAGTGTATTAAGGTTGTGATGTGATTTCTACATGTTTGGACGATAAAATCTGAAGGTTGAATATGTTTGGAAGGTGTGTGCATATGTGCAAGGAGTGTATTGACATGGTAACATAGCTCCAAGGCTTGGTGAAGGTGTTTGAATGTGTGTGGAGATTGACACAAGTTGTTGCGTGATTCCAGTACGCTCGAACGTGAAAAAGTTGATTTTAGGTAGGTTTCGAATTGTCTGAGTTGGTGTATGAACCGGATGGGTTTTGACATGCGTTTCGTTAGAAACTCGGAATGTTTTGGTCAGAAAACAGTTGATTTCGAGTTTGTTGTGGGCTCAGACTTGAGAGTCCAAGTTGAGTGTTGGATATCGAGTTTTTTGTGTCCATTATTCTTATTGTTGCGGCCGAAGAGTTTTAGAAGGTTAGTATTCTAATATAGATGCCAATAGATAGAGTCCAAGTAGGGTTAGCAGGTGTTCTAGTTTAACATTACTACTTTGGAGGTGTTTTAGTTGGTCACAGTTGTGTGAGTGTCATGAATATAAATAGAGAGGACTTGACTTCATAGAAGGCATCACTTGAAGCTAGTTTCCATGCCCTTCGATGTGCCATCAAATGAAGATGCTATGCCCGCCAACATGAAGGAAGTAGACAACAACTTCAAGGCGTGTAATTTGATTATCCAAGGATTGAACCAAGTCGGCTTTGATCATGTTGCTCACTTGTGGTCAGCATATGACACATGAAAGGCTTCGTGTGACTACCATGAGGACTTCAACACAATTAAGGAGGTGAGTCAAGACATGTATAAGAAAGAGTAATCAAGATTTGAGATGCAATCCAGTGAGTCGCTTGACAACATTTTCGCACGTTTTGATAAAATACTCAACAATTTGCGTATTGTTAGTGTCATATATTCAGATGCTAAAAATGCTAGACAGTTTCTAAGTGCCTTATACATGCTAATTTGGGAAATGAAAGTCAATTCTATAAGTGAATCTACTGTCATGAGTACTCTTATATTTGATGTGATGTATTCTAAACTAAAAACTCGTGAAATTGACATTATAACACGTAGGAATACAAACAAGTCACTTACTTTCATATCTCAATATAACATGCATAATTTTAGTCAATGTTCATCATGCGACACACTTGCTCTGCTGCTCTCTCTAACACTTCTCTCAAATCAGTTCTCAAAAGCATTGCATAATTTTTGTGCAAATTGTTCTAACCTTTCAAGTCCTAATCCCTGGGATGAAAAACAAAAAGAGTTCAAGCCGTCCTCCAAAATCAACAACAAGAAGAAAGGTTTTATGAACATCAAGGTGGTGCATCATGTTTTTTTTTGCGCTAGAACAGATCAACATGAGCGATGTGGACACTAAAAGTGATGAATATGAAAACACTTTACTAACAACAGCAACAAGAAGCAAACATTAGCATGTTTGTGTCTCATGGCAATCCAAGCTAGCTCAAGCACCATGGAGGACGACAACAACAACAGTGACGATGAGGTAAACCCCTCCTATGATGACCTTTCAGATGCTGTTGTTTGTCTTGGTACTTTACCTGAGAAAAAGGAAATAAAATTAGGAAGAACGATGCTAAAATAAATGCACTAGAAACTGAAATTGAACGTTTGAAATTTTTTATTTCTAGTGATGATTTTTGTTCCTCTTATGAGCTGATTTATGAACAACTATCTTCTATAAGAAACGTGCATGCCTCCACGCTTTCTAAGACTGAGCTAGAGGCAGAAAAGAATAAAAAGCTTGCTTTAATTGATGAGAAAAATGTGATTGATGCTAGGTGTTCTATCGATGAGTTGCATTGTTCTAGCTGTCATGATTTAAATATTAAGTTGCATGATGCTAAAACTGAAATATTTGCTTTGAACATTGCTTTGCACACACATGAGGTTCGTACTTGTACTAATTGTAAATCTGAAGCAAAAATTTTATGTGAAAACTGTCTGGACTTGTCTATGAAATTTGATGATATCCTTAGGACTCTAGATTGATTTTTTGTGGTGCGAATAAGAATCTATATTTGATTCTGAATTCTAAGTCTAGCAACGATAAAAATGGTTTAGGTTTTGGTTCTTATGCTCATGCTAAAACTAATCCACCCATGTTTGTAAAGTCACTATAAAGTGGTTTGATTCAAGCACTTTCTAAGCATAAATAGGTGGTCTTTAAAACTACTGTTGTGCTTTCTCATTCCATTGACAAGAAAAAGTTGTTAGCTTATCTAGACATGAACATAAGGTGAAATTTCACTTCACTTACTGTGGTAGGGATGGTTGTGTCATAGATTATTATTATAGACTAGCTAAACAACATAAAAAGGAAAAAACTAGCTAGATCCCATAACAATCAAGCTGCACATGTCATTCAAAATGTTAGACATGCACAATCTATTGTTTCGAGTCGTAAACATGTGAATTTTGCTTCCAAACCTATTGTTGTTTGTGCTAATCAGCCTATACCAAGTAGGTCAGTAGTCAGACGCAAAAATTCGTATGTTTTGTCTCATAAACCTGCTGTGTTATCTAACCTTTCATGTGCTATTCCCTCTGTTCGTCATGTGACAACATGCTGAATACCTAAATGTTATTTTACTAACCCAAGCACCAAAGTTGACCATGATTGTGTCTCTTTGTAAGATGTTTTACAAGAGAAGGAGAATGTTTGAGATAAAAGACTCTGAACTTGTTCAACATGTGTTCGGATACAAGAAAAGTGTTTCTGCGTCATTGCATGTGCATCTTGGGCATACAAGTTGATATTTTGAAGGTGTTTTCCAACTCAAGATGGCTTACAAGATCGATCAAAGACAACTGCTGCATCTTAACATGGTTGGACAATCATGTATTAAATTTCTGTGAGATTCATACGCATATACTAAGGGGGGTGTATGTCGTTTTTAAAATAAAGCACCATCATACATGATGGACAAGTTGAGGATTAATTTACAGAAGCTGCAACAACCTCGGATGTTCAAAGGAAACATTCACCTGGACAGATGATTGCATGTATTCATCAATGTGTCACATGATACTATTATGGGTATCTACAATTGGTGTCACACAATCCAGGTAACTTGACTCTGACTTCCGTATACATTCAACCTCATCTAACACACTAAAATGAAACACTATCAAATTGAATATCACTTTCTCCATGAAAATGTTGAAAAAGAGAACATTATTCTTCATCATGTGAATAGTGAAATTCAATTGACAGATTTTCACAAAACATTTCGTTTCTTCTCTTTTTTTTTCTTCTTTCATTTAGGGAGAATTTCGTGTCACTCATCCACTTGGATTGCGTTGAGTGGGAGTTTTCTTTTTTTTTTGAAACTTTTGTGTCTATGTGTGATTTTAAACTTAAAAGATGATATGAATATAGTGTTTCATACATATATGACATTGTGATTACTTGTACATGATGAAAATTTCTTGCTACTTCACTCATGCATATACATTTGGTAGTTTTTGCCATGGTCAACCTTTTTAGCTATTTTAATCTTATTGCATGTTCACTAATGCTTACAATGTTAAAAAATTAAGCATATAACAACTGACATGTTGAGTTTTATGATCAAAGTGAAAAAAATCTAGAAAGATCCAGAGAATATGCATACATTGCACTTAAATATGAACTTGAAATGAGTTGTGTATGACTAAAACCATGTCCTTAAGCTTCTTATTATCTCATGACCTAGGCGTGGCTTGTTTGGTTAGAATAAGGCTCATGTTGCATATAATCCCTTACCAAATACATGCAATTTCGCTTTTTTTATAAAAGATAATGAAAAATACGACAACATGTGTCATGCTTTCAAGGTTTGAGACAGTTTATGAAGTGAGATAATTACTTGAATAAATCATAATACACTTGATTTCTAGCATGACTTACACTGCTTTATCTATTTCATTGATTTGATAGTGTAAGTTATGTGATAGTATGGATTGGATGAGCTTTGTTCTATATGTATATGTGATATTATTCTCATAACAGGTGCTAATTCTCTCTTTGTAATCTTGATGAATCTATTGTCATAGGCGTAGAGATTTTAATGATACAGTGCACATTCACAAGTTACACATCCAATTTTCAATTGTTGTTTTGCATTCTATCTTTTAAGGGGGAGAGAGTTCTTTTATCTTTGTGTTGTACTTAAGGAGAGAGAAACCCTAGGGGGAATATTGCTAAGGGTCTGGGGGGATTTTTCTTGTTTGATTTTCAAAGTGGGGAACTTTCTATTGCATATTTTTATTTAAAATCTTTCATGGAACTCGCGAATATGCCCCTGTTCACATTCTATACGATGTTGCCAATGTTTTTAACAATGAGGAGATTGTGAAACCATTTGTGATGAAACCCATTGGCAAATCATGTGCTAAAATGATAATTGTCTTGATATCATAACCGATATGCTTTAGTGAACATGCTTGTGTGCAACATGCTCAGTTGATGTGTTGGAATAAGGTGTTTGGTTTGTGTACAACATGCTTATGTGAGGTGCTTGGTGGGGTGTTATATGATTGTGTGTAACATGCTCACATGAGGTGTTATGTGGACAAACGAGAGTTCAAGTCGTGGACTTGTGCTCACAAATAATTGGTTGTTTTTCCATGTGCAGGTGTTGATTGAGGTCAATACAGGCTGGTGATGGTGATCTTTAAAATAAAATTAGAGAGAAGTTGGGTTTCAATAACTAAATTCAGAAGGAATTATAGTTGAGGCGATCAAAGGTGTCACACAAAATGATTGGATCAAGAACAATTCGTATAAAGGTGCTTGAGCCGTGTCAAATGGTGTTGTAAATGTGTGCGAAAGTCATGGGCACAAGTGCATGGATGACACAAGGTTGTGACATTTTTCTAACATATTTGGACAACGAAATGTAAAGGTTGAATGTGTTTGAAAGGTGTGTGCACATGTGCAAGGAGTGCATATATGTAACAACATGGTTTCAAGGTATGGTGAAGGTGTTTGAGCATGTGTGGAGGTTGACACAAGTTTGTGGCATGGCTCTAGCACGTTCGGATGTGCAAAAGTTGATTTTAGATAGGTTTCAGATTAAGTCCGAGTTCATGTCTGAATCGGATGGGTTCGGACATGAGTTTTGTTAGAAATTAGGTTGTTTTGACCAGAAAACAGCTAATTCCGAGTTGTTTACGGGTTCGGGTTAGAGAGTCCAAGTTAGGGTTGGAACTTGAGTTGTTTGTGTCCATAACTCTTGTGTCTGCGTCAAAATATAATTTTGAAAAGTTAGAATTCTAATCCATGTGCAAATTGTGGAATCACATGTAGTGGTGGTTCGCTTTGTTCCAACGGTGTGATGGTCAGATTGTTGACATGTGACTTGCGACTCAGTGCATCCGCCACTACGTTTGCCTTGTCGGGGTGATCATGGATCTCTATTTCGTAATCATTTATCAACTCCAACCATCTTCGCTGCCTCATGTTCTGCTCTTTCTGAGTGAATATGCACTTGAGACTTTTGTGGTTGGTATATAAATGCACGAGGTTACCGAGTAGGTAGTGTCTCCACATTTTAAGTGCCAGAACCACGGCAGCGAGCTCCAAGTCATGAGTTGGATAATTATGCTCATGGTTTCTGAGCTGCCATGATCCATACGCGACCACCCTTTGGTCTTGCATCAGCACACATCCGAGCCCAACGCCGGATGCATCGCAGTACACATCGAACGGTTTTGTTGTGTCTGGCTGCGCTAAAACCAGTGCTGATGTTAGGTGCTTCACTAATGCCTTGAACGCTGCTTCACATGCTGGACTCCAAACATATTTGGCAGCCTTCTTCAGAAGCTCTATCATAGGCTTGGCAATCTTCGAGAAGTTCGGAATGAACCTCCGATAATACCCCGCAAGTCCGAGAAAACTCCGTACCTCATGAACAGTTCTCAGGGACTTCCAATTCAGCACTTGTGTGATCTTACTCGGGTCTACAGCGATGCCCTCCACTGAGATAATATGCCCGAGAAAAGGCACTTGCAATATCCAGAATTCGCACTTGCTGAATTTCGCGTATAGCTTGTGATCCCACAGCCGTTGCAAGACTATACGCAGATGCTTCGCATGTTCTTCTTCCGACTTGGAATATACAAATATGTCGTCGATGAAGACCATGAAAAACTTGTCCAGCTCCGGCCTGAATACCGAGTTCATCAAGTACATGAAATGAGCTGGATCGTTGGTGAGGCCGAAGGACATGACCAAGTACTCATAAAGCCCATACCTTGTCGAGAAAGCCGTCTTCAGAATATCCTCAGCCCGTATCATAATCTGATGGTACCCAGATCTTAAGTCCATCTTGGAAAAGATCTTTGCTTCGACCAACTGATCAAACAACATGCCGATCCGTGGCAACAGGTACTTGTTCTTGATTGTTACGGCGTTTAGTGGACGATAGTCCACGCAAAGCCGCAACATCTCATCTTTGTTCTTCACGAATAATGCCGAACAGCCCCATGGAGAGGAGCTCGGCGTAATAAAACCCTTCTCCAGCAGGTCCGTTAACTGCGTCTTTAGTTATGTCAATTCCTTGGGTGCCATCTTGTACGGCCTTCGGAATATTGGCATAGTTCCCGGTGCAAGTTCAATCTTGAACTCCACCTCTTGGTCGGGCGGCATCCCCGGTAAATCATCCGGGAATACGTCAGGAAACTCACAGACTACTGGAATATCTTCGAATCTGATGGTTGTGGATTGATATACACTTGGAAGTTTTATTTATGGACTGTCCAGAAATAAAGAGTGCAACTCGTGCACTTCTGAGTTCAAATGCACGACTCGGAGGACGGTGTCTAAAACAGCGCCATGGCGGGTTAACCACGACATCCCTAGGATGACATCGACCTTCTGTCCCTATAAAACTATGAGAGACGTTGAGTATACTCTACCTTCTAAGCACAATGGCGCTTTTAGAACCATCATGCTTGCTGAAATGCTCCCACCCGGTGAACAAATCAAGTAGGAACTGTCAGT
Source organism: Neostapfia colusana (assembly GCA_030760725.1). Taxonomy (NCBI): domain Eukaryota; kingdom Viridiplantae; phylum Streptophyta; class Magnoliopsida; order Poales; family Poaceae; genus Neostapfia; species Neostapfia colusana. Next base: position 54,132,973 of record JASWHV010000014.1, on the reverse strand, counting down.
GGGTAGTATTTGCAAGCTTTATTTCGCAATAAAAGCTTGTCTAATGAATCTATGCGTGGCGCCTGAATCAAATAACACTATAGCGGGATGCTGGTGGAGTTGGAACATACCACTTCTGTCACACCCGGTTTTTCCGAAGAACAACCAAGTAAATATCACATGTATGCCAGGATCATTTTCTCATACATGTGATGACAAATAGTGAAGCATCATTTATTACAAGCCAGGTGTCGAATATAAATGAGTCTTACATAGCAAATGTCTCGCTGGACAATAATAAGTTCATCACAAGTAAATAAACTAGCAGCGGAATAATTATTCTCGTAGGCTCCATCACAGGCGTTGCCCGGGGTCTCCATGAACCTAGAAACCTTCTTCGGGTCCAAAGTCTTGATCATTATACACCACCTCATTATCTTGACCTGAGCAGCAATATAAACCAACAAATATGCAAGGTTGAGTACCGATGGTACTCAGCAAGTGTGGGAAAGTTACGTCATGCATGGCTAGAACAAGGGAAGGTTGAACTCATGGTTAAAGCACTATGCCATTAATACCTATTACCTTAGCTTATTAAGCACCTACATTACTACACAGGTGAAATGGTCCCAATCTCCCATCCCATCATCATAATCCAATAACCATAACATCATTTCCAATGTTAAGCTCCCCGCTTAACATCCACAACTTCCAAAACCATCAATCCTCTAATCATGAATAAGTCCAAGCCGCTCTTGACCGTGAGCACGGCTGTCATGACAGTTTTGACTCTGCAGAGTTTGTACCACTGTACCCACATGTAGTGATTTCATCCCCTGTTGCCGGGTGGACTAAAAGAACCTCCATTATGCCAGTGGCTATGATCCACATTCACACTTCCCAGGTGTGTAGCCAGGAGATCACTATGAAGCCTTTACAAAGGGATTCCCGACGAGTGTGGGCCCACTGAGGTTTCACCCCTAACAGCATACAAGAGGCTCCAACCCCGCTGCAGTGGCCCCCTCTTGAGCCTTGCGGTTCATATGGTAGTCCAGCTGACACCTACTCCCCGCACCATCCAACACACCCATACTACGCCGGGGATACACCTAATTAATTGGCCAAGCTGCCCCATCTCAGCATGTGGATGGCACGGTAAAGCCAGGTTACATGCTCCATGAACCGGTCCTTAGGATCCAGGCAAGTACTAAACACAAACCCGAGTCTCGTGCACCCAGCACACAACCAAAACATCCAACTTGCCTTGATCCCTACCTCTACATAACTCACAATATCTCATTCAAGAGTAGGGTAAAATAAACTGATGATCTCATTTCCCAAATATCCCATTCTAAGCATGGCTAAGCATATGCATAATAATAAATGACATGATAAAATAAATACCAACCCAAGCTACAAGGAAACAAGGTAATGCAATTCTAGGGAAACTTCCTAGCATGGGTTTCATATTTCAATTGACAATGCAAATGATTCTATCTACACATCCTAGTATAGGATCAAAGTGGTCAAGGACACTTGCCTCCTTCCTGCTGCTCTTGAAATGGGTAGTCCTGATCTTGGAAAGGAATAACTTGCTCTTGAGCAGGTTCTACATCATACCATCACACATAGCAAAAGAAAAACAACAATCCATAAGACATAGTTCACACTTCCACTTCATACAAACCACACATTCACATTTATGAAAGTCATTCACAATTATATGTGTTGTGGTTACTCTATGTGTGTTGATTTGTGGCTTGCATGCACTTTTGATCATATGTATATGATTCCTACTTTTGTGTTCACATTTATACTTACATACTATATATATGAGTTTCCAATTTAAATAAATTCCTTATATTCAATTACTACACCTTTTAGCTACCTAGTATGCATGAAAGGTATTTTCCTTCTACATATGTTTCTTCATAATTTCTACCAACCCTAAACTGAATTCTTTGGATTTTAGAACTCCATTTATCATTTAATAGTTGCTATATTTTCAGATTTATTTCCTATGCCTAAATGTGAACTTTATTATGAAAATAACTAGACATATCATCTAAACAGAATAGGTTCTGATCTAAAATATTTACTAATATATTTTTGACCTTTTCCTCTGATGTAAACTATTTTACAATTATTTTCCCTATTTTCCAGAACAATTCTTTACTTAAAAAGGTGTCCCTAAATGTGAATAATAAATTAAATAGATTCATTTCAGCCCAAAATATATTTTTATCTCACTCCAAAGTTTCCTAAATACTGAGAAAGTTTTTAATTTAATTTTGACAATATGTTTGTCCCACTTTTTAAATTTTAAACACTAGCCACATATTCAATTTCCTAAATTAAATATCAACACAGGGTTAAAAAGGTAAACTCACCCCACTACAGGGTCTATAATATTATTTTAACAATTTTCAGGGGTCTAGCTACACATAACAGAGGGGTTTTTCCTAATTTTTATTAAGTCCAGGGGCTAAAACTGATTTTTAAATGAATTTACATGATTTTCTGAAGTTCCAGGGGCTAGATCAGAAGTTTCCGGGGCTAACTCTTATTTCCCGAGAACCCCAGGGGGTAGCACGTAAGATTTCCAGTCTTTATAACGCGGGGCTGACGTGGACCGTCCGATTTAAAACAGACGGCTGAGATTATAACGTCGAACCGGTACGCGGGGATTTAAAGTCTACCGTGCGATTTAAAATAGACGGCGCACAAGCGGCCACGTCGCTGTGATCGAGCGCGGGCGGCGCTGCCCGGCGGCGCACGGCGGCGATCTCGCCGGAGAGTTTCGGATCTTCGTGAATTCTTCCTAGAACTGTGATTTTATGGCATAGATCGGTGGAGGGGAGGTCGGGGATCTCACCTCGGGGGTTTTCTTGAGCTCGGAGGTCCTGGAAGGCGGTCGGCGACGAGGTCCGAAGTGAAACCACGGCGAGGCTCGTCGGCGCTGTGTTTGAACCGCAAACCACCGCGTTTTCTACACCTGCGAGGTTCCCCGGAGGCGGTGGATCAAGACCAGCGAGTTAGATCGGAATTTCCGAGCGTAGATCGGCCAGAATTCGCCGGAGAAGGCTCGGTTTCTCACCGGAGTAAAATCGGTGGATCGCGTGGGAGAAACAGAACGAGGCCGGGGTTTTTATAGACGGGGGAAGGCGGCGGGGTGGTTTAGATCAAGTCCGCATCGCCTACGAACGGAATTCGGCGGGGATGCGCAGGAATCCGGGTCGGTTTTGATTCGGGGTGAGAGAATCCCGGCACGGGCGCGAGGTAGAAGAAGAGCTGGTGGGCCCCGCCTGTCAGTGGGAGGAAGCGGCGCACGCGGATGCGGGCTGGCGCGGTTGCTGGGTGGGCCGGCTGGTGGGTTTCGGCCCACTGGCCGGTTTTTTTCTGTTTTCCTTTTTTTCTTTTTCTATTTCTTTTCTGTTTTGAGTTTAATTTGAATTCCAGTTTGAATTTGAATTTTTGCAAAACATGCAATACGTCCAAAAAATTTAAAATTCCCCTCTTAACATGATTTAGGGTCTTAACAAGATTTTTGGGGTGTTACACCGCAAGGATTGGCTCCCCCTCTGGCACGTCCTCTATGACAAGTTGGTGGACGGTGCCGGACTTAGGATTTGCCCGCTGCGCATTAGTGTGGTTCCGGGGTTGATTCCTCCCCGGAAACTGCGCTGCCACTCTGCCGCCTTGCCTCTCAGGACAATTGTTGGCGAAGTGTCCTGGGCGATCACATTTGTAGCATGTGGCTGCTGCCTGGCCGGTGCTTGGGGGACGAAAGCCCAGCATGCGCTGCTGAGGTGCATACGCACGCGGCGTCGCCCGCTGCTTCTGTTGTTGCTGCGGAGGTGATGCTGGCAGTGCCGGCCTGAATGCCGGTGGAGAATATGGCCGACTGCGGAATGGCAACGGCCTCTGCGGTGGCTGCCAGCGTTGACCCGATGATGAGTGATTCACCATCCGTTATTTTTGAGAAGGACCACCTCCTTCTCCGCTGTTTTGCGGCGCGCTGCGCTTCCTCTCCGCCGCTACTAACTCCTTGCCGGAGTCCTCCTGAACAATCATAGCATCAATAATATCATTGAGGCTACCGCGATTGAACATCACCAACTTGTCCTGGAGCGGGTTAAGCCCCTGGTAAAAATGATCCCGCCGCTTCTCGTCGGTATCGGCGTGATAAGAAGCGTAGAGTGCAAGATCATTGAACACCCTGGAGTATTCCAGCGCGTTCCCACTTCCTTGGTGCAGGCGAAGGAACTCCTGCGTCTTCCTCTTCATGATACCCGGCGGTATGTGATAGGCCCTGAAGGCCGTCCGGAACTCCGCCCAGGTCATAACTCGCTCGGTGGGTTGTGAGGCGTAGTAGTTCACCCACCAAGCGCTCACGGATCCTTGAAGCTGTTGGACCGCGAACTGAGTCTTGCGCTGCTCACTCACTTGGAGCAGCCCAAACTTCATCTCCATCGTGCGGAGCCACTTGTACGCATCGATGGGTTCATCCACCCTTGAGAATACCAGGGGATGAGTAGCCAGAAAGTCGGAGTAGGAGCTTTGTTGGCGCTCCTCACAATCTTGACGTCTCTCTAGCCGAGACGTATTGGCAATAAGTGTTTGCAGCAACTCCGTGTGCTGCTAATGAGAACCCGCCATCGCTGCAAAGATGTCGGACAATGTAACCGTTGGCGGTGGTGGTGGCGGTGGTTGTTGCTGCTGTTGCTGTCCTGAGGAATCCTCGGGAGGCTGTCGGAGGTCTCTCCCTCCTGACTGGAACCCCCAACGTCTGGGTTGGCACGAGTGCGAGTCATTCTGAAATTCAAAACAGCAGCGATCAGCACATATCACACTTAAAATTCCATATGAAACAGTAGGTATTGAAGTGACGCATGAATAACTTGCACAACATTCACATATATTGATAAAGCATAAACTTTATACAAGATACATTATCTTTAGTTCCCTGAGAAGTCGTGCTCATGTCGTCACTACCTATATATATACTACTGTCTACATGACATGTCACTGATTACAAAAGTTCTCCTTACACCACCCTCGCTGCCTTACTTAGCAACGGTAACCTACTACTCGGAGTAGAACTCGACCTCCTGCAGGTCGTCCTCCTCCGCTACCTCTGCTAGTGGCTCCGGGTCCATGACCTCCTCTTCCGGTTCAGGTTCCCCCATCTCCGGGAGACCCAAAACTACGGGTACATAACCTACCATTTGTATGCCCATTACCGGAGGTACGAGGTCCTGCAACGCGTGCACCTCGTGCATGATCTGGTTGTAGTCCTCTTCCTAGCCTTGCCCTTTCTCAATAGCGTCATCACGCTCTTGAGTGAGGACCTCATTTTTCTGGGTCAAGGCTTGCACTTGCTGTTGTAAAGCCATAATGTCGACGCGGCTTTTCTTTCTCGCCGTCTTCAGGCGATGCAACTGATTGTGTTGCTCATTCAATCGCTTTATCGTCGGAAGGAGAACATTGCGAAGTGCTCTGGAAGCACTCTCGAAATGATCTCCACGGCTGGTGCTCTCCTTGAGCTTCACGGCGAGACAATCCTTATGAACAGCTTGACTGTCCGTCACGGCCTTTCCCACCCTCAACTGGAGGCTGAGATTCGCCTCCGCGGGGTTGTACCTTGGGCAACCCGGATCTGTTGCCTCCATGTACCTTCCCCCCCACACATGATTAGCCCATCCCTCCACCAGAATGAGTGTGTATGGAGTGCCCTCCATAGCTCTCACGTGTAGTTGGCAGAAACGCGACATGGTGTCATGGGCTGCCACTTGCCACTTTTCTTCCGGCTGTCTACCTCTCACCGTGATGGTGAACGGTGTCCAACCGGGTGGCGTAGGTACAGCAGGAACTTCGACATGGACTGTCCACGTCTTGTTCCCCTCCTCGCCTTCTTCCTTGGTGAGGTACTGTGGCATCTCGACGTACCCGAAATATTGAAGCATTAGCTTCAACACTTCCGGATAACCGCTGCGGTGAGAAGAGTGGGATACCACCCACCCGTTCTCCAATTGTCTATCCGCTGTCATCTGTAGAAACATATTTGAAAACTGTAAAATATTTATTTCAACAGTAAATCATTGAGTTATAACATAAAACATGTCATTGAACTCATAAAACTTGGAACACCACTCAAACTTAGAACAAATTTGATTGCTGGTCTGCTGCCCAAGATGACAGCCCTGACCAGTTTCCATTTCAACCTGATTTAGACCATTCCAAAAGCAAAACTAATTCTGGAGCTCAACATAAAAGTTAAAGCTAACTTCATTAGCTTTCCATAAAGTATTTACTTGGCCTATGATCTGTCCTGGTTCAAAAGTTATGAGATGTCAAATTTGACAGAATTTCTAGAGAAAATTGGGCAGCACCTCCCTGCTTGAGGTACTGATTTGATCCAAAAATTCCAGATAATTCTACACCAAATTTGACAAAACTTTCTGTCACAAAGTTGTAAATCATCTCATGAACTTTTAAGAACTACCTCATTTTCTATTTTTGGATTTTAAGCAGGAATTTATGATCAATTTACAGAGAGTTACAGAGAGTATTTGCTCTGCCTTGTTTTCTGGATAGTTTCAACTCTACTGCATTTTTCGACTGGTTAAGCGATGAAACACCTCTGTACATCAATAGAAAAGTTGTAAATCTCTTCCAAAGCTTTCCAGAAATGTATTATATGACCCTAACCTCCAAAGAACTCAACCTCTAACCTCTGATTGACTTAAGCCTTATTTCAGCTGAAAACAGGGGACTCTGTCCTTAGTATCCTATAAGTTGAAAACTTGTTAACTTTGCACATCCTGATTAAGGGAAGGAGTTACCTCAAAGTTTTAGTGCTCTAGATTTAAAACTTTCAAGTTTTATAATGAAGTTTCTCATTTAGTGGGGTGTGACTTCGAAGCATCACGAGTTCATGTCGGTGCTACGCTCCTCACAAAGAAAAACCTATACCGGACGTAGCCGGCTTTGTTAGCTCAGTGACACTAAACATCTCTCACACATGGATGCTACTCGTCTACCAATTCATGGTTAGACTACATGCAAATAACTCATACAATCATCAGACTCGGCTGCACACTAAGCCCAGTATCTACACAGTTCATACACCCATCCGTCATCACTCGCCCGGGTGTTCTCAAGCCAAACACGCCTTGAGCTACGTGTTCACGTTACTGACCACATGACGGGGTCTCCCAAATTTGCCCGAAGCACGCCAGGGAAGGGCGTTGCTCGAATACCCCAAATGACATGAAGAGTCGTAGAGGATATTAAAGCGGGCCGGGTTACCTGCCACCCGTGAGGCTCCACCCTTCAGCTTGTGCACACTGGTGGACAACGCTTATGTGCACCCCCAAGACATAAAACGTCCCGAGATGCACGATTTTTCCGACATAAGCAATTAGGTTTGTATGCCACTTTTTATACACTAATAACATCCTTATATGGGCTACTAACTCGTTCCTCACCGAATTTTTGAAAAAGATGACCTTTTTAGTGCGTTGAACCTCAAGCGAGCTCTGATACCATGCTGATGCGGCCCCACGGCCTCGTCGAGCCAGGATCACGCAGAGGGGTGCTGTGTTGCACAGCACCGGACAATGCACATCAAAGATACAAAGCAGAAGCAAAGGTTTATTACATAAACCAGTTTATGAACATTTTTACAACAAAATAAGTTTAGTCTACACTCACGGGCATAGACTACGCATCGAGTTCACGTTCAGCCCGTGAACGTGTCCCCGCTAGCACGCACACACACTAACACGGCGGCGTGCACGACTCCCATTCAATGGGGTTTCCCTCTTGGGGTTCCGTCTCCTCCTCGGGAGTCCCTTCCTCATAAACCCCTGCAAAAGTTCCAAACACAAGCAGTGAGCACGATGGCTCAGCAAGTCTGACCCGTCTCTCCTATACATGAAACTTCTACATGAGGGTTTCCGGGTACATGAGGTAAATAAGCTGCAAAGGACCCGCCTAATTATTTGAACCTTACTTTCAAGTTTTAGCAGCAATTGTGGAGAATCTCACGCTAAGGCATATTAGAGAGCCGCAATCAAACAAGGAACACATTTCTCTCATGTACTTTGCCCAAGGTAGAAAAGAACTTTAATTAGCTCTAAACTACAGCAAGTCATTAACAATCAATGTACAGCTTTCAAATCAGCAAACTTTTAACATGTATCTAGCCTGTTCTTTCTACGTCACGGTACAGTGAACACGTGGTACTCACTGACCGCGAGGGATGGCGATTATAATCGATTTACACCTGCAGGGTTACCCGAATAACCCGTCACGTACGCCCGTACTCGATGTTGCCTACATCAACCATCACGGACGTCGTACGCAACCACCTTTCGCCCGTCAGCCAAATGTTGAACCGGTCCAATCTTCCCAAGCAAGAAATCTCTGTGCATGCATCTGCAGTGCCGCCAGCCGATTTACACCTCGAGCTCTCAACCTACCCTCTGAACGACCAGCTATGCCTCAACACCCAGCTACCCGAGTTACATCGGTTTCCTGGTTCCCATATATCCGGTAGGTCTTCGGTACTGTTCTAGCTTGTTCAACAGGCCCGCACATGGCTCGGTCCTCAATCGACACAAGCGGAGCTATGGCACCCAGGCCCCAACGTCCTGCTGCCCTTACTCTCTACTCGGTCTCATTTTTTCTTGTCATGTGTTTCATTTGCTCCCTTTACCCGAGTAGTGTGCCTCTAGCCTATTCTCGCAAGTAGTTCCAACTACTCGACTTGTACCAAATCCTACACTATCTTAGCATTGCAGTAGCTAAATGAAGTTTAAACACCTAAGACCAACCCAGGGTTTTCTTGGCTATGCATTTGGGGTTTCGAACAAGACTCTAATGCAAAAATTAAGTAGGTGCTCAAAGTAAGTTCTCAAAACAGTAAAATTTGTAAAAATGGTTAATGCAAACTGGAGCTTGCCTTGATGCTTTTGGTCGTAAGGTAGCTGTTCCTCTGGAGTGACGAAGTCTAAGACTTTGGGTTCCTCCTCAACCTTAGCGACTACATGTGATAAATACAAATATGGGTCAATTTAAATGCCTTTGAATTGAAGTTAAACTTGTGAGAGCTATAAGTCTTGCTAGATAGATCCAATGACTCTGAAATGTTTACTGTGGTTTGGATACAACCTAAACAGAGACTTGGCCAAGTTTCATTTGCAGCAAAGCTCATTTGAGCTCTCCACAAATAATTATGTACTTGGCCTTAATTGGAGCTCCTAGGGTATTCTAGGGATTTTCTTGGAGCAAGGCATGCCTTTCTGAAAACTAGATTTTCAGAGGGTTCTAATGGAGTTGGTTTCACTTAATTTGAAAGTTCCTAGCCAAAGATATGAGCTAAACAAGTTCAGAGAATTTCTGAAAAATGTTTCTGGACATTTTTCATTTTCTCTGGAACAGTTTTATTAATCACACCATTAGGTGGATCAAATTTGCTCGAATGGATCTGAAATTTTTATGGTAGCTCAGGGATATTTTGGTGAACATCCTAGCAAAATTTCAGACTTTTCCTTCAAAGGGTTCTCCAGTTAAAATTCTAAACAATTTAATTTTTGAAGAATTAATTCTGGAGAACTAAGGATTCTCATGAAGTGAAACTTGATTTGTTGGAAAGTACTCAGAGAGCTGAATGCAACAAAATTTGGTTCACTCGATTTGGAGTTTCCTAGCCAAAGTGATGTGGGTTTGAAGTTGAACTAAATCTGAAATATCGGGGAAATGTTTAAAACACTGCACGTGGGTCCCACGTACAGTGTCTTCTTCAACCTCCCGCCAGTGCCCGAGCACGCGACGCATAGCGACAGTGCCGCGGTTCATTCTCGGCCGTTACTGCCTAATTCTCGACGCGGTTTCTTCCTGCATGACCCTTGCAGCACGGCGCACACGCCGGACAACTTCTCGCGCCTCAACATCACCGGAAACGTAGTCACCGACGGTGGCGGCGGAACTGAGCTCGGGTCCGACGGTGCTAGCTCGTCTCGGTGGTGAACACGATCAACCAATGGGTCGCAAAGCACCACTGGGGCACGGGGAAGCTATCCCTGCCCTCCTCTTGGCCGGAGATCGCCGGGAAAGTAGACTTCACCGGCGACCCGAGCCGTTTTCACCGGCGGTGGCCAAAATAAGGTGCTCTGCTCACTGGGTTGATCATCATCGCTAGGATTTGGCTGAGGTAACCGTGAGGTGCTACTCTAGCTTCTGCTCGACCATGATTTCCAGTGATCAAGTGATCGAGATGAATTTTGAGTTTTGGCTCTCGGTGTTCTATACGGTGATTGTCGGGAAAATTGAAATTCCAGCTAACCGGTGCTAAGAGGGAGCTAGGGAGCTCGGGGAGAGCTACTGACATAACCCCACGGTCTTGTCGAGCCAGGATCATGCTGAGGGGTGCTGCGTTGGACAGCACCAATTAACACACATCAAAGGTACAAAGCGGAAGCAAAGTTTTATTACATAAACGGTTTTATGAACATTTTTACAACAAAATATGTCCAGTCTACACTCACGGGCGTAGACTACGCATCAAGTTCACGTTCAGCCCGTGAACGTGTCCTTGCTAGCACGCACACACACTAACACGGCGGCGTGCATGACTCCCACTCGACGGGGTTCCCCTCTTGGGGTTCTGTCTCCTCCTCGGGAGTCCCTTCCTCATAGAACCCTGCAAAAGCTTCAAACACAAGCAGTGAGCACGAAGGCTCAGCAAGACTGACCCGTCTCTCCTAAACATGGAACTTCTACATGAGGGGTGATTGGTACATGAGATGAAAAACAAGTTGCAAAGGAGTCGCCTAATTAGTGGAACCTTACTTTCAAATTTTAGCAGCAGGTTGTGGAGAACCTTACGCTAAGGCACATGAGAGAGCCACAATCAAACAAGAAACGCATTTCTCTCATGTACTTTGCCCAAAGTTGAAAGGAACTTTAATTAGCTCTAAACTACAGCGAATCATTAACAATCAAAGTCCATGTTTCAATCAGCAACATGTTAACATGTAACTAGCCTGTTCTTTCTACGTCACGGTACAGTGAACAAGTGGTACTCACTGACTGCGAGGGACAGCGATTATAATCGATTTACACAAGCAGGGTTACCCGAATAACCCATCACGTACGCCCTTACTCGATGTTGCCTACAGCAACCATCACGGACGTTGTACGCAACCACCTTTCGCCCGTCAGCCAAATATTGAACCGGTCCCATCGTCCCGAGCAAGAGGTCTCTGCACGTGCATCTCAGTGCCGCCAGCCGATTTACACCTCAAGCTCTCAACCTACCATCTGAATGACGGGCAATGCCTCAATACCCAGCTACCCGAGTTACATCGGTTTCCCGGTTCCCATATGGCCGGTAGGTCTTCGGTACTATTCTAGCTTGTTCAACAGGCCCGCACACGGCTCGGTCCTCAATCGACACAAGCGGAGCTATAGCACACAGGCCCTAAAGTCCTGCTGCCCTTACTCTCCGCTCGGTCTCATTTTTTTATTGCCATGTGTTTCATTTGCTATCTCTACCCGAGCAATGTGCCTCTAGTCTATTCTCGCGAGTAGTTCCAACTACTCGACTTGTACCGAATCCTACACTATCTTAGCATTGCAGTAGCTAACGGGATTTTCAATCCTAATCCCAACCCATGGCTTTCTTGGTTATGCATTTGGGTTTCAATCAAGACTCTGATGCAATAAGTCATTGGTACTCAAAGAAAGTTCTCAAAACAGTAAAAAATTGTAAAAAGATTAATGCAAATTGGAGCTTGCCTTGCTGCTCTTGGTCGTAGGCTAGCTGCTCTTCCGGAGTAACGAAGTCTAAGACTTCGGGTTCCTCCTCGACCTTAGCGACTACATGAGATAACAAGTACATGTATTAATTTAAATGCATTTGAATTGAAATTAAACTTGTGAAGGTTGTAAGTCCCATTAGACAGACTCAATTACTCTGAAATTTTTACGGTGGCTTGGTTATAACCTAAACAGAGACTTGGCCAAGTTTTAGTTGCAGCAAAGCCCATTTGAGCTCTCCACAAATAATGATGTACTTGAACTTAATTGGAGCTCTTAGGGTGTTCTAGGGATTTTCATGGAGCAAGCCATGACTTTCTGAAAACTAGATTTTCAGAGGGTTCTAATAGAGTTGGTATCACTTAAGTTGAAGGTTCCTAGCCTAAGATATGAGCTAAACAATTTCAGAGAAATTCTGAAAATGTTTCTGGACATTTTCTATTTTCTCTGAAACAGTTTCATTAATCACACCATTAGGTGGATCAAACTGGCTCAAATGGATCTGAAATTTTTATGGTAGTTCAGGGATATTTTGGTGAACATTCCAACGAAATTTCAGAATTTTCCTCCAAAGGGTTCTCCAGTTAAAATTCCAAACAGTTTAAATTTGGAGAATTTATTCTGGAGAAATAGGGATTTTCATGAAGTGAAACTTGATTTTCTGTAAAGTACTCAGAGAGCTGAATCTAACAAATTTTGGTTCACTCAATTTGGTGTTTCCTAGCCAAAGTTATAAGGGTTTGAAGTTTGAATGAAATCTGTAAATCGGGAAAAGTTTAAATCTCTGCGCGTGGGACCCGGGGCTACGTGTCGGCTCCTCATCGGACGACACACGCGGCTACAGAGTCTTTCGCATGCAGCCGCATCCGATCCGTGCCACAGAAGATCCTGGTTTTAAAATATCTGCCGCTGATAGCCGGGGTCCACCCCCTTCGTCTTCCTCCCGACTCCCGCGTTCGGCCGCCGCGATGCCTCGCCGGAGAGCTCGCTGACAGCCTCTGTGGTGCTCCAAACTTCATGATTCTGGCCGCCCCTGCCTAAGTCCACTCGGGGAACATGATTCTGGGTTCAGTTCGTCATGAAAACGGCCGGCACATGGTCGGCGACGAGCGGCGGCTTCGGAAAGACGTCGGCCGTGTTGGCCGACCTTCCTAGCACTCTAACCGACCGAACAAACATCCGGAAAGCATCAGCGGTCCCTCAGGAACCTCTTCATGGGTTCGAAGCAGCTCGGGGGAGGTCCGAAGTAAGCTCCCACCGTGCGCCCAATGCTTCCCGTAGGGTTCGCCATCGGCAAGCAACGAAATACGCCGGGTACAGGGGTCCTCAGGCTAAGGGTTGTGAAGGCAACTTGTGCGCTACCAAGTTTAGTCTGTGTAGGAACGGATTGGTACCCTCTAACCTTTCCTAGAGCGAGAATTTGACAGAACCACACCCGAAGGTCGGTCTGTACCGAGAAAGGGGAAAACTGGAAATTCACCACCGGCGATCAAGCCCTCGGGCTGTGGCTTGGGGGTGAGCAGCACAGGTCACCAACACGTACAGGGACGCCTTAGCTTGGGCGTGACAACCTCCCGGTTGGGCTGTCCACGGGAGCCCGAAGTGCGGCGGGTTTATGTCACTGAACGGAACTCTCGGTATAGCCGAGATCACCCGAGTTCAGACGATTTCTAGCGACGGGGAAGAAGAAGGAAGGTTCCTAGTACCTTGTCGTAGCTCTGGAGGGCTCGGGGAGGCTGTGATTGTGGTTCTCCGATCAGTCCCGAGTGGCGGAGGGAAGAATTCCGGTGCTATGTTCTTGCAAGGGGAAAAACGGCGAGGGCTTCGGCCAAGGCGTGGAGCGCCTTAAGAAGGGCTCAGAACCGACCTGCGCCCGCGCGTGGCCAAGATGCTGGTGGCGTGGCGGCCTCCCCTCGGTGGCGATCGCTGCTGAAGCCCGAAGACCCGAGTTAGAAAGTCTTCAGTCGGTTGAACCTCTTCAGTGGCTGACAGGTGGGTCCCATTCTGATTTTAACCTCTGAACTTAACTCCATATTACTGTTGTAAACAGTAAGCCCTAAAATGCACATGGTGATTTGAATTATTCACCTCTGAGCCATTTGAATTGGTTAGAATTCAAATTGGGTTTGGTCTGACTAAATTTCAGCACATGTTCAGTTTGAAATTCAAATAAAGTTTGAATTTGCTACACTTAGCTCATGTCAAGATCAACTCCAAATGGAGTGAAAATTGGTGTGTGAGCTCACAAAAATGTGCTGATTAAGAATATGCCTCCCACTTTTGAATTCATGGGATAAAAACAGTTTGAATTTGAATTTGAGTTCAAATCACCCTCTTTCTAGCTATACCCAAAAGGACCTCAAAAAGGTTTTGAATTTGGGTAAAACTTGGCATGGACATTCCTAGCAAGGTGTAGGAGTTTTCCAAATATCCAGCCCCTATATGATGTATGTGGGAAATACCACTTTTGCATTTTGTGAGTTTGTTCTCTATTGATCATGTTGATAATGGTTACTTGCTCTTCAAATGTGTTCATCAACTTTCTTCAAATGAGGTGTGTGTGTGGTGATGAACACTTTGAATGTGTCAAAAACTGAGGCCTTTTCAGCTACTAGACTTCGATACTAACCTCAGAGACCACTTTGCCGCGCTGGAGAAGCTTGGAGCTGCTCGGACGACGGTGTCAAGTCGGAGGAGCTTTCGGGTTGACAGAGCGGTGGAAGATCGGCTCGGACAAGCTCAACAGAAGCTGATCATGAGCAGCTGAGGGCGGTAGCACGTCGAGTAAAGGCCGGCGGTGCCATTTGTGGCATCAGCTTGCGGTGGGAAGGACTGCTTTGTCCGGTCGACGGCGGGGTGGTGAGTTGGGTTGTGCGGCGACTTGCTTCGGTTTCTCAGTGCGGGGAAACTTCGAGGCAGCATGAAAACCCGCTGCAGCCGTCGGCAGCTCGAGGCTAAATAGCTGAGGACGTCGGTTTGCAGCTGTGATCGGCGACCATGAGGTGGCAGCGGCGTGCAGCACCGTGGCAGCCGCGTGGGCGTGCGCAAGACCCAAGTCTCGGTTGATTCAGTCGGTCCACTGGCTTGTGTGGCTGACAAATGGGACCCACTCCCCTTTTAACCTCTGAAATTAACTTCCTCCCACTGCTCCAAACAGTAATCCCACTAATACCCTTTAGAATTTGAATTATCTACCAAATGCCCATTTGAACTTGATAGAATTCAAATTGTGAAGTGTTTGAATATATTTTCAGCACATATGCAGTTTGAAATTCAAATTGAGTTTGAATTTGCTAAAATTAGCTCATGTCAAGATCAACTCCAAATGAAGTGAAAATTGGTGGGTGAGCTCACAAAAATGTGCTGAGTATGAATATGTCTCCCACTTTTGAAGTCATGGGATAAAAGTAGTTTGAATTTAAATTTGAGTTCAAACTAGTCTCTTTCTAGTTACACCCAAAAATACCTCAAAAAGATTTTGGATTTGGGTGAAATTTGGCATGAGCATTCCTAGCAAGGTGTATGAGTTTTTCATAAGCTCAACCTCTATAAAATGCATGTGGGAAATGCCACTTTTGCGTTTTGTGAGTTTATTCTCTAATGACCATGTTGATGGTGTCTACATGCTCTTCAAAGGTGTTCATAAAGTTTCCTCAAATGAGGTGTGTGTGGTGTGATGAACACTTTGGATGTGTGCAAAAACTTAGGCCCTTATAGTGCGTCATGACTCCATTGTTATGACGTACACCTTTGTGCCATCTCATGTGTCTGGCTGCTCTTTTTGAAATAAATAACCGCTTCAATCGAGGTGTCAGTGGTAAGTAAGGAAGTTTCTTATGCGCGACTTATGTCATCACATTATCACCATATTCGTTAACAACTTCGACAAACCTCGATTTACCATATTTTAAGCCATTGTTCTCTTTCGCATGCTCTTTCCAAAAAACATACAATTGTCTGGACACACATCAATCTTCTCATATTTCATACCGATACCAGACAACAATTTCTTCGACTAATACATATCTTTAGGCACTTTGTGGGGTTGTGAAAGGATATCACCGATCAATTTGATTAGGTCGTTGTAACAGTTGTTGCAAAAGAAGTACTTAGAATTAATTACCACAAGTCTGGTGATGAACGTAACGAGAGTCACTTCTATGTGTTCATGAAGCGGCCCTTCTAAACCTTTAAGAAGCTTGAAGAACGCTTCTACCTCCGTTGTTGGAGAGCCTCTGGTTCAATAGCTTGTAGCATCTCATCCATCCGATCAACCACTATGTTGTCATCATCCTCTTGCACTTCTTGTACGGCTTGAGAATCTGTCTCGCCGTGAAAGCTCCAACCCTCATAATGTGACGTGTAACCGTTTTGACACAAGTGTATCGAAAGAGTCATTTTATCAAGCCACTTTGTGTTTTAGCATTTCATATATGGGCATCGCACCTTACCAATCGTCGACAATGAAAAGGATCAATCTACAAAAGCATCTATCTTTGTAAACCGTTGATCTGAGTGACCTCCTTTCTTGTTCCAACCATTATACATCCAAATATGGTCTTCACCCATGTTTGAAGCTACAAATTAAAGATAGGGAAAATACCATCAATTTATACTTTACTATATGTCATGACCATACTTCTATTGGGACGTAAAGGTCCTAAACCCACCCAAGAGTTACCCAGAGGAACGTGCTTCTGATGAGACGCCAGGTCCGAATCTCGACGAAATTTCGACAGCATAACCCCGTTGTTCTCTGACTGCACACCCGATAATGGTGCAGCAGAGAACATCAGAATTACGCTGTCGAAATCTCGTCCAGATTCAGACCCACGTCTCGTCATAGGAACACCCCCTCGGTCACTCTCAGGCTGTCCAAGATGGGACAATTCTGAACCTACCCAGCTCACATGTGTAATGCATGTGAGATGGGCCGGTTCAAAACGGGTGATGTACATTCTAAAGGTTTACGTTACTCATTCATTTTTGAATAATTTACGAGAGAGAGAGATAGAGAGAGAGAGAGAGAGAGAGGAAAGAACGAAAGAGATAGAGAGGGGGAGAAAAGTAGGGGTGACCGTCATTGCGCGGGTCTACGTCCATGCCAAGGTTTTTAAGTCGACTAATCGACCCTAGTCGCCCTAGGGCGACTAGGGGCGACTAGGTTGACTAGTGGTCGACATGGGCGACTAGTCGACCCTAGTCGACTACTATTCGAGCCCCTAATCGCCCAGGTTTTTTTAGCCCTGATCGGCCGACTACTCAGACGACTAGTTTTCTAGTTGCCCTGATTGCGTCATTGTCCCCGAACGACCGTCAGCGACCGATATACGACTAACCGCGACTTAGCGTCCCAACGTAGGGCGCGGGGAGTGTGGCTTAGCATCCGCACGGGGGGCGCGTGTAGCGATGGCGCCAACGAGTGCTTGACCTCCTCACCGGTCTTATTCCTCTCCGTGCCTGCCTTGATGGTTGTCATACTAATTACTGTCCTACTACCATTCTAAATAAAATATTATACGTGCTCTCATAACGGTGTATATAGCTAATTAACTGTCATGAAGCACACAACTACACTCAATTTTATAACAATTTCCAACTAAATAATAGAATTTAACAAATAATTAACAAATGAACACACTAAATAATAAAAAAACACAATTTACAACTAAATAATTAAATAACTAAACTAATTATTGAACTAAGTAATTGAACTAACAAATTAACCAAAAAACTAACTAATTAAACAAATAAACAATCACCAAGATTATTCAACTAAATTAAATAATAAACTAACTAAATAATAAACTAAATACATAATAAACTAACTTAATAATAAATTAAATATGTACTAAACTAACTTAATTGTAACTTAAACTATAATTAAGTAACTACATTAAGTAGAAATTAAGTAAAAATTAGATTACACGTACTTACCTCGAAGTGGCGCAAAGCGTGGGGCGGGCTCGAAGCCGAGCGGCGGTGGTGGCGCGGGGGCTGGAGGCACGCCGGGGTGGCTCGGCGCGGGCGGCAGTGGCGGGGAAGGCCGGCCGGGGCGCGGGCGGCAGTGGAGGCCGGCATGGGCGCTGGCGGCGGCAGCGGCGGGTTGAGCTCGGCGCGGGCGTGAATGCCCGCGCTGACCCCGACCCGGGTGGGTATAAACCCGTTATTTACGACGGTCTTAGGGTTGGCTGTCGTAAATAGTGACTAACTTACGACGGCCGTCACTAGGCCGTCGTAATTTACTATTTATTTACGATGGCCACATTTGTCCGTCGTAAATAACGTTGTTTACGAGGCTATCCATTTGGCCATTGTAAATAAGTTTAGCCGTCGGAAATGGTGCTTTTTCCTTTAGTGGTAGTGATGCATTGAGATACTTGCACAATATTCACATATATTGATAAAGAAAAAACTTTATACAAGATACGTGATTCTCGCGTAAAAATTACAACTACTTTTGATCACCCGAGACGTCGTGCTCATGTCTTCACTACATACACGCTTCTGTTTTTCTAACAACATGTCGTGTTACAAAAGCTATCATCTGTATATTTTTTTGAAAAGGTCAAATATTCATTTCGACAGTAAAACTGTTAGTTATAACATAATACATGTCATTCAACTCATAAAATTTGGAAAGATAAATCAAACTTATAACAAATTTGATTTCCAATACACTGCCCAATCCTAACAGTGCTGACCAGTATCCATTCTATCAAGATTTAGACCATGTTAAGGGCAAACTCAGTTCTGGCGTTCCACATCAAAGTTAAAGTTAACTTCAATAGATTTCCAGAATGTATTTGTATGCCCTCAGATCTGCTCTTGTTCAAAAGTTATGAGATGTCAAAGTTAACATAATTTCTGGAGAAAATTGGGCAGCATCTCCCTGCTTAAGGTACTGACTTGATCCAACAATTCCAGTTAATTCTGCGTATAATTTGACAAAACATTCTGTTATAAAGTTGTAACCTATCTCATTAGCTTTTCTTAAATGACTCATTTTCTATTTTTGATTTTTTTGCAGGAAGTTATGGTCATTTTACAGAGAATTCCAGAGAATATTTACTCTGCCATGTTTTCTGGACAGTTTCGACAAGTTATGGGATGAAATACCTCTGTACATCAATAGAAAAGTTTTAGAACTCTTCCAAAGCTTTCTAGAAATGTATCATACCACCCCAATGTCGAAATAACACGACCTCTACACTCTGTATAACTTCAGCATTATTTCAGCTGAAAACAGATGACTGTTCCTAGGCTTACATAAGTTGAAACTTGCTTAATTTGAAATTCAGATCAAGAGAAGAAATTTAATCATCTTTTTAGTTCTTGGTGGTTAAAATTTCAACTTTTACAATGGTGTTGATCATTTAGTGGGATGTGACATCAAAGCGTCACCAATTATGCCGGTACTACGTTCCTCACAAAGAAAACCCTATACCGGAGCCGACTTCTTTAATTCAGTGGCACTAAGCGACTCTCGCACACGTGTTCTACTCGGATACTAAATCGTGGTTAGACTACCTGCAGAAAACCACACAATCATCAGGTTCAGCTGCACACTGAACCCGGCTCCATAACAGTTTCATACACCTGTCCGTTGTCAGTCACACGGGTGTTCTCAAGCCAAACACAACTTGAGCTACATGTTCACGTTACCAAGCACGTGAAGGGGTCTCCACCTACTTGCCCGTAGCACGCCGGGGACTGGCGTTGATCATATACCACAAATGACATGAAGAGTCATAGAGGATACCTAAGCTGGCCGGGTTACCTACCACCCATGAGGATCCACCCTTAAGCTTGTGTGCACTGGTGGATAACGCATACATGCACCTCCCAAGACATAGAAGTCCCGAGATGCATAGTACTGCCAGTTTCTATACACTAATAACATCCTTATGTGTGCTAATACTCGTTCCTCACTGAGTTTTTGAAAATCTAGTCTTTTTTTGTGCATTAAACCTCAACGAAGCTCTGGTACCATGATGTGAGGACCTGATGGTCCCGACATTCCAGGATCTCGCTGAGGGGTGTTGCGCTGGACAACACCGGATAAGACACAGAATAAGACATAAAGCGGAAGCTAAGTTTTATTACATAACTTATTTATAAATATATTTACATCAAACTATCGTGTATAGCCTACTCTCACGGGCGTAGGATAAGCAAAAGACTTCATGTTCAGCCCATGAACGTGTCCTCAGAAGCACACATGCACACTCTAACACTGTGGCGTGCACGGCTTCCACTTAATGGTAGTTCCCTCTAGGGGATCCGTCTCCTTCTCGGGAGCCTCCTCCTAATAAACCCCTGCAAACACTTCAACAACAAGTAGTGAGCACGAAGGCTCAGCAAGACTGACCCGACACATCTAAACATGCAACTCTACATGCTGGAATTTATGTGTATAATAGGAAAGTATTTTGCATAAGGACACGCCTAATTAGTTGACTCTTGCTTTCAAGTTTTAGCCTCAAGTTAGTGGAAAACCGTGTGCTAGGCCACATAGGAACACTACAGGAATCTTGACGATTTGCGACGGCCAAGTGAAAAACCGTCGCAAATAATCTAATTGCGACGGTTTCACTTATTCGTGACGGTCTCCGACCATCGCTCGTATTTTGTCACAATTAAGTTTATTTGCGACGGCCACCGTCGCAAATAACATTGTTTGCGATGGCTTTGGCCTGCCATCGCAAATAAGTTCCTGGGCCCAACGGATGGGCCCAACAAGACAATTTGCGACAGCAGGCTGTGGCCGTCACAAATAAGAACCTATTTGCGACGGCCATATTAAGGCCGTCGCAAATAACATAGGCTAATTTGCGATGACAGTAATCTTATTTGCGACGATACTGTATAAAAATCCGTCGCAATTAAGGTTTTTTTAAAAAAAGAACATTCTGCTCGGCTCGATGGCCAGAAACACGACAGAGACAAAATATATAACAGAAGAAGCAAAAGTGTCTCGCAATAGTCACAAATGCATATCCAAAAGACAATATACAACATCTCAATCGATCACAACACAAAAGTGTCTCACATCTCATCACAACAATAGAAAAAGAAAGAATAGAGCCTATCCGCTAGCGTTCACTACCTCCAGAGCCGCCAACGTCCTCATCGGCGTCATTCCAGGCGCCGGTATAGACGGCGACGGAGTTTGAGCCTCCGTTGCCGATCCCTGCAACACATAGAAGTTGTTTGACATATGGATTAGTTCGGAACTTCATTTTTGACTAGGCTTGATTAAACAAGCTAGAATTGATCATATTGAACTTAATTTAGTTAATTTGAGTTAGGTTTGCTATATTTGATTATTTAAGACTAAGTAAGACTACAATAGCTAAGTTGAATTAGATTTGTCTACATTTGATGAATTAAGACTAAGTAAGAACATTTTTGATTACCTGAAAACCCGGAGAAATGTGCATTGGCGGCGGTAGCTCTAGTTCTGGTAGTGGAATTGGCAGTGGCAGTGGAGGTAACTCGAGGTGCAACCCCTGGGCTTCACAGCCTTGAAAGAAACTCTGTCATTGCAAACGTTACAGGTTATTACATATTATTAAGAATGCAATAAATTTAAATTACTTTAACTTACCATCATCGCCTGTCGTTGCATCTCCATCGTCTGGCGCATCTGCTCCATGCAGGCTCACTGGTAGGAGATGGTGGCCTCCATCGCCGCCCTCTGTGCCTCCATCGCCGCCTAGTACTGCTCGCGACTCTCCTGGACCTGACGGGCGAGAGTCTCCACTTGCGAGACACGGCGACTCGGGCCCGCCGATGAAGACTGTGTGGAGCTTACTCCCGCAGGTCTCGCCGCCCTCGAGTCGACAACTACGTTGAATATAGAGAGCCTATAAAAAAAGAATCAATAATATGGAATTGAAATATCTTGAATATTTGAATTGAAAACGATAAAATGACTTATGAACTCACCTTCCGTGGGCTTTTCCACCTCCGCTTGCATACGTGGCTTGAGGATCGATTGGTTCATGTTCCCAATCGATATCTACGCCATGTATCCTCCTAGCCTCCTCCCCGTACCTAGTCTGAAAACAAGAAAACCGTGTAAGTTCATCAATCCATATAGTTATATTTACTATGAATGATTTCTACACTTACCAACCGCTCGGCTGCGGCCTGACTGCACCCCTGGGGCTGAGAAGGGTCCCTGTGACCTCTCTTCCAGATCTCAGCAGGGGTTGGCGGCACCCCTGTCTCGCACTTCTGTCGATGCATGTTAGTACGAACATTAGATACACTTACCATCCGTTTAGCTAAACGCAAGTGGTTATCTTGGCTGTGTTTGTGCTTCCCGTCGACCCCTCTGCACACTCGAGCCCTCTGGGACTTAGCCTTAAACTCGTCTCTAGCCCAGTACCGACAAAGGGCCCGGTATGCATCGGACCGACCCTGCAACCAGCTCACGTGGCCCTGCACATAGTTGTATGTCGTTAAAAATACCATTGATGCATCTTCCCCATGCTTAGAAAAAATATTTACTACACCCCACGTATCTGCGTACTCTTCCTCCATCAGGTGCCTCTCGCCTCCTGCCGGAAGTGTAGCACATGGTGCTGGTTCGCCTTCAAGTACTCATTGATAACTAGAATACGAGCATTCGACAAAGCTTGCCGAACCGCCTTCGCAGCGTTCATGTGAAAAACTTTCCTCGCATCCTCAAACATGCGAGGGTCATCCGGGTCCTCTAAAATATACCTTTCCAGTGATAAAGAATATATTGAAGAGATGTACATTAAAAGATAGTGTTAAAACTTAGAAACTTTATTTAACATACTTACCATAAAATCGGCCCATACGGCCTCCTGAACGTTACCGTGCTCCTGGTGATGGGCGCGTGCGTAATCCTCCCATGAAGTAGCAGGCACCCTGTCGATGACCTCAGGATAGTACAAACGCACGAAGGACCCGAGGACACATTCACCGGTCAGTGGTTTCTCTCACCGGTGAAAGACGCGTCGTACCAAGCGCTGCAAGACATTTGTTACTTAAGTGACAAAAAGAAACCAGAATTGAACACTACGATTTTATCACCTGTCTCCAACCGGACAAATCATGATCCTCTGTGAAGGGAACACATGAGGACTGACAAAGTGAGTCCTCCTCGTCCTCCGCGTCTACTGGGGCACCACGTCTGGTGACCCAGAAGGCTCGTCACCAGTCGAGTTTAAGGGCTCAGAAACCGAAGGCTCGCCAGCCAAGGGCTGGCTGGCCGAGGGCTGGCTAACTGAAGGGTAGCCAAGCTCAACTGGCGCCATAGCCACCGAGTCAGTCGGTGAGGACTACAACATTCAAACGATTTATAAGTAAGTTTAATTGGAAATTGAATTTGAGGAATTTGTCAAAGATTAGTGAAATTTACCTGTGTAGACTGCTGTGACGAAGCCCTAGAGCTGCTCCAAACGTACCCCAGCAGCTGAGAGCGTCTGCTCCCGGTCGACGAGGCACCAGCGAAAGCGTCCTCAGCTCTAGAGGGGAAGAACCCCCTCGTAGGATGCATCTTCTTACTCTTCTTTTACGCCATCCTGTTTTAATAGATAATCAGTAAATATACAAATAAGATATACAAAATTCATGTTACTAGCTAAAAGAAAACGTTACTTGTAATCACTTTCAAAATTCATCAACATCATTATCATGTCCCCTACTCCTTAAACCAGCACAACAATCTTCCATCGTGACCTGTTTTAATTTCCATTTTCACATATCATCTGTCTCTACATCTTCAACATCTCCAACTAATTGATCGAGTCCTGCACAAGGCTCGACGGTAAAAGTGTCTCATAACTCTTCTTCTTAGTACACTTCTTCAACGTCTTCACTATCATGGTAACCATCATCCAAGGGAGTATATAACCGCTCACGAGGATTCACCTTATATACCACCAACCAAGCACCGAGCTTTGTGCATGGATAAGGTAGATAATACACTTTCTTCACTTGGTGTGCAAGAACAAATATATTGTAACCTCGTAGTCGTTCCTTATGTTTGACTTCCACCATCCCAAATTGGTTTTCTCGAGTTCCGTGAGTGCTATCAAACCAGTCACAGTCAAAGAAGACAACTCGAAGTGTCTTATTTCCGTTAAAAGAAAATTCAAGAATTTTGTTAATGATCCCATAATAATCGGTTACATTCCCTTGAGTGTCAATTGCTCTCATCACAACACCAGAATTTGATGTTGCCGCGAGAGGACGAAGAGCTTCAAAATGAGCTGTACGGAATCGAAAGCCATTTACATCATATCGACCATAGTTTCTAACATTCACCAATCCATAAGATAGTTGCCGCAAATTTTTATGGACATTGTGAGTCCGGCACTGTCAAACATGATCGTAAGTTAATATATAGTAACTTATAATATATAGAAGACGAGAAAGTATTACATACTCTCAAAACTAGGATAGGAAACCCGGCCCTCCATTTATTCCTTCTTGTCGCATCCCTTCTACTTGTTTGGCCGTAGGTTGATGCCTATGTGGCCAAAATTGTCTGTGGAACTCGCTGAACGTGAATAAACAATTTTTAGAATACATGTGTAGCAAAATATGTCGATTAGCATAAATGTAGGAGAAACACTTACTCGAAGTATTCCTGCATGCCTTCTATATTTGCGTACATGTAGAGTAAAGCAGCAGTCCTGTCACGTTCAGATAGGACGTAGGTCGTGTAGCTACCAACGGTAGTGCCTCTCGTTTGAAAAATGGAGAGGTCACTTAAAGGGGGTGCTTCGTCCACATTGTACCGCATCGCCGGAGTATTGACATTGTGTTCATCTGCAAAGTAGACACTTGAAAAGTATCCTACTTCCTTAAGAGCATATGCTTCAGCGATGCACCCTTCCACCCTTGTCCTGTTGCCAAACATTGGTTTGAGATATCGTAGCGCTCTTTCAATGTGATACATCCACCTGTATTGCACAGGACCACCAACTTTAGCTTCGAATGGAAGATGGATAAGTAGATGTTGCATTGGATTGAAGAAACCCGGTGGAAATTTTTTTCCCATCTTACATAAAAGTACGGGTATCTCCTTCTCTAACTGATCCATCATCCCATCCATGATTTCTTTAGCACAAAGCTGTCTATAGAAATAACTGAGCTCGGCTAAAACCTTCGACACTGCATCATCTAGATAGCCACAAAACATAATAGGTAAGAGTCTTTCCATGATAATGTGATAATCATGACTCTTCAACCCAGTGAGGTTTCCTGTGTTCACATTCACGGCTCGTTTCAGGCTAGCTGCGTAACCATATGGGAATTTCAAAGTTTTCAACCATTTCATGACTTCTTTCTTTTCTTTAGATCAAAGACAGAAAGAAGCACATGGCTTGCCACCACTTTCAGAGATTTCAAGAGTTGGACGGTGACAACTGTCTACCAAATCTAGTCTAGCTTTATATTGTCTTTCGTTTTGCCAAACATATCCATGCATGTGCTTATGATACTTTCGCTCATGTTACACTCCTGATGCATCACATCAATGTTGTGCATTAGAATCAACGACTTCACATACGATAGCTCCCAAAGTCCACATATATGAGTCCAATTGTGTTCCTCTCCATAACCTACGAAATATCCAGGACGACCTTCATCTGGCACCAGTTTGTCCAACATATTAGAAATTTCTGACCCATTGAGACGTTTCAGTGGTCCTTTAGTGACAACGGTGTTATTTCTCAAGACATGCCTCTGTTGCCTAAATATGTGATTCGAAGGCAACCAACTTCTGTGACAATCAAAGCAAGATATCTTGCCTCCATGAGTTAGTCAAAAGCAATCTGTGTCCAAAGCACATATTGGACACGTCAGACGACCGTGAGTGCTCCGTCCGAAAAACATGTCGTATGCCGGCAAATCTTGGACGGACCACAAATAAGCAGCTCAAAAGTTGAATTTCTGCTTCTTGTAACTGTTGTACGCTTTGAGTCCTGTCCACAACACTTTCAATTCTTCAATCAGCGGTTTCAACATCACATTGAGACGTGATCCAGAATGATCAGGTCCAGGTACAATGAGGCTGAGGAACATGAACTCGTTCTTCATACACAAAGCCGGAGTCAGGTTGTAGGGAATGACAAAGATGGGCCAACAGGAGTATGGCGTGGCGTTTGTACTGAATGGTGAGAATCCGTCTGTCACTAACCCGATACGAACATTTCTCACATCACAAGAAAAATCTAGATCGAAACGGTCTAGCGCCTTCCATGCATCACCATCGGACGGATGCATCATGAATTCTTTGTTCCCACGTTTCCCTTCTTTGTGCCATCTCATGTGTCTTGCGGTTCTTTTTGAAAGAAGCAACCGCTTCAACCGAGGTGTCACATGCAAGTAATGAAGCTGCTTATGTATGACATCTGTCATCACATTATCGCCATCGTCATTAACAACTTTGACATACCTCGGTTTACCACATTTCAAGCACATGTTTTCATTGGCGTGCTCTTTCTAGAATATCATGCATTTGTCTGGGCACACATCGATTTTCTCATAGTTCATACCGAGACCAGATATCCGGATCTTTGACTGATACATATCTTTAGGCGCTTTGAGAGGGTGTGGAAGGATATCACATATCATTTTCATGATATCATTGTAGCAGTTGATGGAAAAAAGTATTTAGACTTAATTTCCATAAATTTGGTCAAGAAAGCAAGGACAGTCACATCCGTGTGTTCATGCAACGACTGTTGTGATTTCTTGAGCTCCTCGAAGAAATCGTCTGCCTCCTTTGTTAGAGGATCCTCCACTTCCAGAGCTTCTAGCAGCTCATCCATCCTATCAACCCCCCCTATATCATCATCCTCATCCACTTCTACTATGTCTCGAGATTTAGTCTCGCAGTGAAAGGTCCACACCTCATAACTTGGCGTGAAACTGTTTCGACATAAGTGAAACGAAAGTTCCAATCTGCTCAAAAACTTGGTGTTCCGACATTTCGTACATGGGCACCGTTGTAACACCCCAAAATTTTGTTAAGACCCTAAATCATGTTAAGAGGGGAATTTAAATTTTTTTGGACGTGTTGCATGTTTTGCAAAAATTCAAATTCAAACTGGAATTCAAATTAAACTCAAATCAGAAAAGAAATAGAAAAAGAAAAAGAGAAAACAGAAAAAAACCGGCCAGTGGGCCGCAACCCACCAGCCAGCCCAACCAGCGCCCGCGACAGACCGCAGCTGCGCGCGCCGCTTTCCCCCACTGACAGGCGGGACCCACCAGTTCATCGTCTACCTCGCGCCAGCGCCGGACTCTCTCACCCGAATCGAAACCGATCGGGAATTCTCGCGTATTCCAGCCGAATTCTGTTCGGGGGCGACGCAAACTCGATCTAAACCACCCAGCCGCCCTCCCCCATCTATAAAAACCCCGGCCTCGTTCTATTTTCCCCACGCGATCCGCCGATTTTCCTCCGGTGAGAACCGAGACTTCGCCGGCGAATTTTGGCCGATCTAAGCTCGGAAATTCCGATCTAACTCGTTGGTCTTGATCCACCGCCTCCGGGGAACCTTGCAGGTGCAGAAAACTCGGTGACTTGCGGTGTAAACACAGCGCCGACGAGCCTCGCCGTGAATTCACCTCGGACCTCGTCGCCGATCACCTTCCAGGACCTCCGAGCTCAAGAAAACCCCCGAGGTGAGATCCCCGACCTCCCCTCCACCGATCTATGCCATAAGATCACAGTTCTAGGAAGAATTCTCGAAGATCCAAAAGTTTCCGGCGAGATCGCCGCTTCCCGCCGCCGTGCGCCGCCGGCAGCGCCGCCCGCGTTCGATCAGAGCGACGTGGCCGCTTGTGCGCCGTTTATTTTAAATCGCACGTTAGGGTTTAAATCCCCGCGTACCGGTTCGATGTTATAATCTCAGCTGTCGGTTTAAAATCGGACGGTCCACGTCAGCCCCGCGTTATAAAGACTGAAAATCTTACGTGCTACCCCCTGGGGTTCTCGGGAAATAAGAGCTAGCCCCGGAAACTTCTGATCTAGCCCCTGGAACTCCAGAAAATCATGTAAATTCATTTAAAAATCAGTTTTAGCCCCTGGGCTTAATAAAAATTAAGAAAAACTCCTCTGATAAGTGTAGCTAGACCCCTGGAAATTCTGAAAATAATATTATAGACCCTGTAGTGGGGTGAGTTTATTTTTTTTGCCCTGTTTAGTATTTAAATTAGGAAATTGAATATGTGGCTAGTGTTTAAAAATTAAAATGTGGGACAAACATATTGTAAAAATTTAATTAAAGACTTTCTCAGTATTTAGGAAACTTTGGAGTGAGATAAAAACATATTTTGGGCTGAATTGAATCTGTCTAATTTATTATTCACATTTAGGGACACATTTTTAAGTAAAGAATAGTTCTAGAAAATAGGGAAAATAATTGTGAAATAGTTTACATCAGAGGCAAAGGTCAAAATATGTTATTAAATTATTTAGGACCAGAACCTATTCTGTTTAGATGATGTGTCTTACTATTTTCATAATAAAGTACATATTTATGCATAGGAAAATAAATCTGAAAATATAGCAACTAGTAAATGATAAATGGAGTTTCTAAAATCCAAAGAATTCAGTTTAGGGTTGGTAGAAATTATGAAGACACATATGGAGAAGGAAAATACCTTTCATGCATACTTGGTAGCAAAAAGGTGTAGTAATTGAATATAAGGAATTTATTTAAATTGGAAACTCATATATATAGTATGTAAGTATAATTGTGAACACAAAAGTAGGAATCATATACATATGATTACTAGTGCATGCAAGCCACAAATCAACACACATAGAGTAACCACAACACATATAATGGTGAATGACTTTCATAAATGTGAATGTGTGGTTTGTATGAAGTGGAAGTGTGAACTATATCTTATGGATTGTTGTTTTTCTTTTGCTATTTGTGATGGTATGATGTAGAACCTGCTCAAGAGCAAGTTATTCCTTTCCAAGATCAGGACTACCCATTTCAAGAGCAGCAGGAAGGAGGCAAGTGTCCTTGACCACTTTGATCCTATGCTAGGATGTGTAGATAGAATTATTTGCATTGTCAATTGAAATATGAAACCCATGCTAGGAAGTTTCCCTAGAATTGCATTACCTTGTTTTCCTTGTAGCTTGGGTTGGGATTTATTTTACCATGTCATTTATTATTATGCATATGCTTAGCCATGCTTAGAATGGGATATTTGGGACATGAGATCATCAGTTTATCTTACCATACTCTTGAATGAGATATTGTGAGTTATGTAGAGGTAGGGATCAAGGCAAGTTGGATGTTTTGGTTGTGTGCTGGGTGCACGAGACTCGGGTTTGTGTTTAGTACTTGCCTGGATCCTAAGGACCGGTTCATGGAGCATGTAACCTGGCTTTACAGTGCCAACCACATGCTGAGATGGGGGCAGCTTGGCCAATTAATTAGGTGTATCCCCGGCGTAGTATGGGTGTGTTGGATGGTGCGGGGAATAGGTGTCAGCTGGACTACCATATGAACCGCAAGGCTCAAGAGGGGGCCACTGCAGCGGGGTTGGAACCTCTTGTATGCTGTTAGGGGTGAAACCTCAGTGGGCCCACGCTCATCAGGAATCCCTTTGTAAAGGCTTCGTAGTGATCTCCTGGCTACACACCTGGGAAGTGTGAATGTGGTTCGTAGCCACTGGCATAATGGAGGTTCTTTTAGTCCACCCGGCAACGGGGGATGAAATCACTACATGTGGGTACAGTGGTGCAAACTCTGCAAAGTCAAAACTGTCATGACAGCCGTGCTCACGGTCAAGAGCGGGTTGGACTTATTCATGATTAGAGGATTGATGGTTTTGGAAGTTGTGGATGTTAAGCGGGGAGCTTAACATTAGAAATAATGTTATGGTTATTTGATTATGATGATGGGATGGGAGATTGGGACCATTTCACCTGTGTAGTAATGTAGGTGCTTAATAAGCTAAGGTGATAGGTATTAATTGCGTAGTGCTTTAACCATGAGTTCAACCTCCCCTTGTTCTAGCCATGCATGACATAATTTTCCCACACTTGCTGAGTACCATTGGTACTCAACCTTGCATATTTGTTGGTTTATATTGCTGCTCAGGTCAAGATAATGAGGTGGTGTATAATGATCAAGACTTTGGACCCGAAGAAGGTTTCTAGGTTCATGGAGACCCCCGGGCAACGCCTGTGACGGAGCCCTCAAGAATAATATTCCGCTGCTAGTTTATTTACTTGTGATGAACTTATTATTGTCCATCGAGACATTTCCTATGTAAGACTTATTTATATTCGACACCTGGCTTGTAATAAATGATGCTTCACTATTTGTCATCACATGTATGAGAAAATGATCCTGACATACATGTGATATTCACTTGGTTGTTCTTCGGAAAAACCGGGTGTGACAACCGCACCTTATCATCCATTGACAATGAAAATGCTCGATCCAAGAATTTATCTAACTTGATGTACCACTCATCCGAGTGACCACCAGTTCTGTTCTTCCGGCCAGTATACATCCAACTGCGGTCTTCACCCATGTTTGACTATGCAGTTTAAAGCCGAAGAAATTATCGTTAATATATGCAAGATTTATCCTGCTTCTGACGAGACATAATATCTGAAGCCCGACAAAATTTTGGCAGCATAACCTCGCTTGTTTTACACTGCACCCAAAATGGTGCAGTTCTTCAAGCTTTGGGGTCAACTGTCCAACAACAAGGGAGGAGGCGAGGAAATAACAAAAGAGGAGGAATGAATGGGAGAAAACCACCCATCGGGGCCCGCCGTCCACGCGTGGGAGCTTGTCATAAGCAATGACATCCTGCGGACGAACGACAGTTACCGTCGCCAATTATGGCTTGGAGACCTTATTTGCGACGGTTACCGTTGCGGTTCGCTTCCGTGCCATCTCGAAGCCGCCGCGTATGCCGCTCACCAGGGCCGCCACCGCGTAGTCGGGAGCGGCCTCGGGGTGTGTGAGTCGGCGCCAGGTATGTCCCGTTTAGGGTTGGCTTCTTTGGCCGCCGCAAATACGACTTTATACGAGCATTGGCCTAGTATGCGCCTGACTACGCCTAGGTAGATATTACTTTGGGTTACCCGTACCCGCTGTATAAAATCCATACCCGAACCCGTACCCATTACCCGCAACACTTTAGCACATAACATAATATGTTCAACACATAACACAAACATAGGCACATAAAATAACATGTTCAACACATAACAAAATTGACAAACAAAAGACGGCCGTTGCAAACGAAAGGCGGGCGAGGCGGGAGACGGCAACGGCGGCAGGCGCAGCGGGAGGCGGCGGGGAGCAGTGGCGGGTGACGCGACCCGCTCAACCGAGACAGGCCACTCGCCCGGGAATCGCATTGGGTGGTGCCGTGTTGTGCGGCACCCAACAGCACACATATGAGGAACAATGTATTACACAAAACAATAGCGGAAGCTTACAAGTTTTTCCTTTGTAAATACTTTACATCAAGTAACTACAGCGGAAGTCTATACCAACTCACGTCGAATAACTAAAAGCACTCGAGATGAAGTCCAGCCCGCGGACTCCTCTCGCTAGCAACACGAAGACAAGCAGCAGCGGCTGGGTTCTCCATGTGTTACCTGACTCGGGAGTCCCCGAGTCTCACCGGACAACCTTCTTTTCAGCATTGTTGTTAACCTGCAAAACCACTTATATAGCAAGCGTGAGCACATAGGCTCAGCAAGTCTGACCCGTCTCTCCTAAACAAGAAACTCTACATGCACGACGGTTACAATTGGGTCGGCTAGATTTGCATAAAGGACTCGCCTAAAGTTGATCCTTAACTTTCATATTTTAAGCCTCATTGTGCAGACCTTGAGCCGAAAAGCATCGCAACTCCACAATCAAACAAGAAACGCTTTGTTGCGATGCTCCTTGCACAAAGTGAAAGTAAACTTTAATGAGCCTATCTCTAATTCAATCATGGTTGCAATACAAGTTATAGCACAGCCTTATCAAGTTCAAAGATAAAAAGTTCCAGTTGTTACTATGTCAAGACGCAGTGGGCAAGTATGCTCATATGACCGCGAGCGACGGTGATTCGAATCAGTACACGCCCGGACTACACGACACGTACACCCGTACTCCGAGTTGCCGGCAGCAACCTCGACTGACGTTGTACGCGGCCACCTTTCCCAAGATCTTCCACATTGGACGCAGTCCAACTGCCCCGAGTACACAAGCTCCCTCAAGGTACATACCTGCTGTGGTATGTTCTTGAGCGAGGTACCTCCTGCTACCGTGACGCCGAAAGCCTAAGGCAGTTGGAAAAGTTCCACTATGGATCTCCCAAGGTACATCGGTTTCCTGGGTCCCATATAGCCAGTATGTGCCCGGTACACAACTCAAACTTGTCCAACAGGGCCAAGAACGGACGGGCCTTAACCGACACAGGCAGGGCTATGCACGCACGGCCTGCAACCTGCTGCATCTAAACCTCCCTGCCCGGTCTCCATTTCTTATGTGTGAACTTTCCTCATCTATTCTAATTCGGACCCAATCCAAGTACCCCAGCCCTAAACTCGCGAGTAGATTCTAACTACTCGTCTTCTACCGGACCTTTCCTACTAACATTAGCGTAGCCAAATTCCCTCGAGGAGTTGCTATTCTACCATTTCTCTCTTAGGTGTTTCTGGTCATGCAAGTGGGGTTTTCAATATCATCTAGACGTAATGCAATCAACGATGCAAAGCTATGATCTCTACAAATGAAAATGCTTTATAAAACGGTTCAAATGCAAACCGGGGCTTGCCTGTTTTGCAGGTGACTAAGGTTACAATCAGTTAGTAACGATCACTTGGAGCTTGATCACTTGTTTTCCTTCTTCCTTGATCTTCACCTCAAGTTCTTCTCACCTTCTTCACGTATATGCTACACGATATGATCATGCATATGTATTTAATTGAAAAGCTTTTGCTCATAAGATCTAATGACCATTTTAAAACTGGAACTTTGTTTAAGAATTTAAAATGACACTGGTGCTAGTGGTTTGGGTTGGGTTTAACACCACGATCAAGTGTTTAGTACTTCTTCCCACTTAAGTGTTGATAACCTTAAGAGATCACACATGACAGTGGTGATACACAGCTCTAATGGATCTGAGAATTTTCATGTGAGTTCCTTGTCACAAGAAAGTCCTCTGGGCCAAAATTTAGCACATTTCATGGAGTGGTTTATTCAGAATAATTCTCTAAGGGTTTAGTCAAAGATGAATTACTTCTGAGGTAACACCCATGTTCATGTCAAACTCAGTGAACCACAATTTCAATTATAGTTCATAGAGTCTACATGAATTTTCCTAGGATTTTTGGAGCTAAGAATTTCCCAGAACTGAATTTACAAGTTTTGGAAATTCTCTGAAAATGTTTCTGTATTCATTTAAATACAGGAACTTACAATCTAAATTACCCTGATCAACTCAATTCCAAATGATCTGAAACTTTTACAGGAGTCTAATAACACCCTAAAGAATATTCTGGCAATATTTGAGGATTTTTGGATAAACCAAACTCACTTTAAAATTCTTTTGCCGAAAAGCTCTAAAGAATTTTCCAGAATTAAATAAAGACTTTCATACAGATTGGGTTGCATAATTGGATAGAGTTTGTCAATCTGAATCTAAAACAATTTGAATCACTAAATTTGGAGGTTCCTAACAAAAGTTATGCTCTTCTAAAGTTTGGGGAAAAATCAGGAATTTGAATAAATCCGGGAAATGTTTAAACTGACTGTGGGCCACGGGGCACGTGTCAGCTGCTGAGGGAGTGCCACACGGGGTCACAGGGTCATTTCCCGTGCTGTCACAATCGATCCCGCGCCACAGAGTATCCGGCCCACTGTTGCCGTGTGACTGACGCGTGGGGCCGGCAAGGTCTTCTTCCACCTCCCGCTCCCGCGCGATCCCGCCGCCGGGCTCGCCGGAGTAGCTCCGGGATCGGCCGTCCGGAAACCCCTGACGCTGAAACTTGCCGCCAGCCCCTAATTCAACGTGAGGAACACGCTGGTGGGGTTTGTTCAAGCTGGCAGGGCCGCGCAACGGTTCGGACGAAGTCCGGCGACGTCGCCCCGACGCCCTAAGCCTTCTAGGCTTCAGTTTTCAAGCTCTAGAGCACCGGCGGACGCTAAGGAACATCGACATGGGAATACAATGGCTCAGAAACGGTTCTAAATTAGGGTTCACCGTGCACCCGAACCTTTCCGCCATAGCCGCCGTCGTAAAGACTGGAAATACGTCGTGCACAGTGTGTTTCATGCGGGGTTTCAAAAGCAAACTGGTGCGTCCTTATGTCTAGCCCTCGTGTGCGAAGTTTCGGGCTATCTAGACCATAATCAACTGGGAATTTCTCGGAAACGTACCGGAAGGTCGGTTTGCACCGATCGGGAGAAATTCTCGAAATTCCCTGCCGACGATCCACGGTTGATCCTGAGCTTCGGGGGTGAGTTGCCTGGACGTCGCGCGCGCCCAGAGATTTTCTAGCTCGGTCGTAACAAGCCGCGGTTGAAGCTGCCCACGAGAGCACTTGCTCTCGGTTCTATGGCGGCTGCCGTGGAAACTCGCCGTTCTCGGTGCAGAGAGCGCGAACCCGCTCAGTGCTGGCTCGAGGATGTTGTGGGGTGTTCTGCGGTGCAGTTTTGCTGCTCAGCTGCGGCTGGCACACGCGCCAGGTGGTGGTCAATCGACCGAGAGCTCAGCGGCGGTTCTCAGTTGGTTTCTCACGTGAGGGAGGAAGGAGCTGTGGTGTCTCGGTGATAAGAGCGAACAGGAGGCCGGGAGAGGGTATAGGCCGGTCGGGCGGCTCTCCAGCGCGACGAAATTCCACCAGGAGGTGGCTGCCGGCTGAGCATCGGTGTCGAGCGGAGCTGCGCCTGTCGGTGTCGGGTGCCGACTGAAGGAGGCAAACAGAGACCCAACACTGAGATCTTTTGCAAATTTTCAGTTCACACAATGACATGTGGGACCCACTGATCAGTCCTCCTTATCCCCTCTCCAAATATCTCCCAAGTTTGAATGTTGAGTGAATTCAATTGTGGGAATTCAAATCTGGTATGCATTTGGATAATTGGGCAAGTTTCATCCAAATTCAAATATGCATTTGAATTCTTTGTCATTTAAAGTCCATTTTGCAAAATGGGTTGCAAACTATTTTCATAATCCATGAAACTTTGCACACCCCCTAATTTGGACCCAAGGAATTGAAATATGAAATCTGATTTTTATTTTGGCTGCTGCAAATGAGATTTGTAGCACAACAGTTTTGAATCCCATTGTGTTGTTCTCATTTGAGTTTTTTTTGAACAAATTGTTTTAAATCTGGTTTCTGTTTTCTCACACATATGGGAACTTCCCATCTTTGTTTTAGACCCCTCTAGGGTTCCAAGTTCTCAAATAAACATTTGACTTGTGTGAAGAAAGCCCTCATGTGTGTTATCACATGTGGGAAAAAGTTTTAACAAGTCCCAAATTTCATACATATGAAACCAACTTTTGCAAATAAGTGTTTCTTTGTATTCATAATTTTGGGACCTTTACAGCAGGAGGCGGCGCACGCGAGGCGGGGCACGGTGGCAGGAGGCGGTGCGGCGGGGCGCGGCGGCGCGCGCGCGGCGGGAAGCGATGCGGTGGGGCGCGGCGGCCGGGCGGTCATCACAAATCAATTAACTATAAACCAAATTAAACTATAAACACTCTAATTACCTAACTAACTACAAAAACAATTTAATTGCCAAATTAGTTACATGTTACTCTAAAACAACATTGAATTAACTATACTCTAACCAAATCTAACTAATAACAAGAAAAAAATGCATTTAGATGGAGGAGGTTACCGAGAGGCGGCGATGGTGGCGGGCGTGGTGGCGACGGGAGGCGGGCGCGGCGGGAGACGGCGACGGCGCCGGGCGCAGCGAGAGGTGGCGTGTGCGGTGCGGCAGCGAGAGGCGGCAGGCGAGGCAGGGCGCGGCAGCGGGCTGCGGGAAACTGGAGGCGGGGCGGCTGGGCGCGGGCGGCGGGGCGCGGGAGGCGGGGGGCGGCGGGAGGCGGCGGCGCGGCACGGGAGGCGGGCGCGGTGGCGGCGGCGGTGAGAGTTGTGTGTTGGGACGGCGCTCCGTCGGGTATATCAGGTTCATTTGCGATGGCTTCCTTAATTGCGACGGCTTTTTCGTCGGCCGTCGCAAACAATCATTTAATTGCGACAGTTATTTAATTTGCAATGGCCACAGGTCTGGCCATCACAAATAAATGTCTATTTGTGATGGCTTGTTTTTTTTGCGACGGCCTAGGGTTAGCCGTCGTAATTATCTTTATTTGTGACGGGCGACCGTCGCAAATAATTTTAGCCGTCGCAAATGATCGGGTTTCCTATAGTGGAAGTTTGCAATCAAACAAGAAACACATTCCTCTTATGCGCCCCTAAGGTTGAAAAGAACTTTGATTTGCACTAATCTAAAGCACTTCATTAACAATTAACGTAAAACTTCCAAACAGCAACTTCCAAAACATCTAGCATGTTCTTTCTACGTCACGATACAGTGAACAAGTGGTACTCACTGACCATGAGGGACAGCAATTATAATCGATCTACACCTGCAGGGTTACCCGAATAACACGTCACATACGGCGGTACTCGATGTTGCCTACAACAACCATCTGGGACGTCTTATGCAACCACCTTTCACTCGTTAACCAAGTATTGAACCGGTCCTATCGTCCCAAGCAGGAGGTCCCTACGTGGAGCAACCTACGTGCCCGCTAGCGGATTTACACCTTGCTGCTCTCAACCATCCCCTTTGGACGACAAGCAATGCCTCAACATATCGCTACCTGAATTACATCGGTTTCCCAGTATCCATATAGCCGGTATGTCTTCGGTACAGTTCTAGCTTGTTCAATAGGCCCGCACACGGCTCGGTCCTCAACCGACACAAGCAGAGCTATGGCACACAGGCCCCAACGTCCTAGTGCTCCAACTCTCTGCTCGGTCTTATTTTCATGTCATATGATTCATTGACTATCTCAACCTGAGAGGTGTGCTTCTATGCCTATTCTCATGAGTAGTTCCAACTACTCGACTTGTACCAAATCCTATACCATTTGAGCATTGCAGTGGCTACTCGAGGTTCAAATCTTAGACCTAAACTCCCTGGTTATCTTGGCTATGCAAGTTGGATTCAAATCAAGACTCTAATGTACAAGACATTGAGCTAGTAAAGTAAGTAATAAAAATAAGACTTTGCAATTAAGGTTAATGCAAACCAGAGCTTGCCTTGCTGCTGGTCGTTGACTAAAGATTCTTCTGGAGGGATAAAATCCAGAATCTCTGGGTCTTCTTTTACATTAGCGACTACACGAAATGGAAATAACAAATGTATGTCAAATTCAAATGCAATGTGTTGAATTGAGATTGTGAAGACTATAACTCTAGTTAGACATTACTTCTGACTAAAATTTTTACTGTGGCTTGGTGACAACCTAAACAGGGACTTGGCCAAATTTCATTGAAGTAGAGCTCATTTGAGCCCTGCACAAATAAATGTATAGAAGGCCATAATTAGAGGTTCTAAGGTTTTCTAGGGATTTTCATGGAGCAATGTATTAATTTCTGGAAACTAGAGTTTATTATGGTTCTAATGGAATTGGTTTCATGTGATTTGAATAATCCTAGAGAAAGTTATGAGCTAATAAA
The DNA here is from genome assembly GCA_030760725.1 of Neostapfia colusana. Classification (NCBI taxonomy): domain Eukaryota; kingdom Viridiplantae; phylum Streptophyta; class Magnoliopsida; order Poales; family Poaceae; genus Neostapfia; species Neostapfia colusana. Next base: position 54,095,421 of record JASWHV010000014.1, on the reverse strand, counting down.
ATTCAGAGAAAATTCTGAAAAATGTTTCTGTATATTTTTCCTTTTCTCTTGGTCAGTTCACTTTATCACACCATAATAAACTCGGATGGATGTGAAATTTTTCATGTGACTCAATGATATTAAATTGAAAATCCTGGCCAAATTTTTATAATTTTTCACAAAGTGGATCTCCAGTTCGAAATCCCAACATCTTAAATTTTGGAGAATTAATTTTATAAAAATAATGTGTTTCATGGAGTGAAGCTTGTTTTGCTGAAAAGTACTCAGAGAGCTGAATCCAACAAAATTTGGTTCACTAAATTTGGACAATCTTACACAAAGTTATGGATTTCTAAAATTGGAGCCGAATTCTGATTTATTTTCCTATAGGAAATTGACTCCCGCGCTGACTCAGCCGCTGACATGGCCCGCCGGTTTGTTTAAATTAAATGTATCTCCCGACGGTGAACCGAGGCGGAGAAACTTCGGCGACATAGCCCGAGCTCGGGAAAGACCCAAACACTCGGTGGTTTCTTCCTAGAGCACCGGTGTGACTCGGAGATCACGGATCTGAACCCAGACAGTGGTGAAAATGGTCGCAATGCAGACCTCACCGGCGACGAAGAACTTTTGAGCAAACCGAGGCTATACGTGATGGTTTGGCTGTGACGGACCGGAATCCGTACGTCCAGGATCTCAGAGGGTGGTGCCGCACGATGCGACACCCGACAGCACACATCATAAGGTAACCATAGTATTACATTTAAAACAAACTGGATATGTACAAAGAGTAGTACAACCTTCAGTTTACAGCTATTATAGAGTTTACTACAGCGGAATACAATTTATACAACTCACGCCAACCTAACTAGCAAAAGTTGGTTGTCCGGCCCTGCGGACAACCCACACTAGCTGCACTCAGCCTCAGCGTGGCGTGTACGGCTCCCACTCAGCCGTAGTCCCCAACGGAGGGTAGACCTCGCCGGTGGACTCGTACTCCGAGTCCGTGGAGTACTCCTCACCTGCAAACACTTATAGCAGCAACCATGGGCACGATTGCTCAGCAAGTCTTAACCGACGCTCCTACACATGGAACTCTACATGCCGGTTATAACAAACATAGGATGTCACATTGCAGCAAAGGATACGCCTACAAGTTCATCCTTAATTCATCTTTTAGCCACAAGTTAATGGTTCATGAATCTGAAATTTAGTGAGAAATATTTGGTGGCACACATGTAGCAATACAATTTATACATATCAGCAGTATTGAATCACAATTCCACAATTTATCTACGTCACGACACAGTGAACAAGTGGTATTAATAACCACGAGGGACGGTGAATCGACTCATTGTACACCTGCAGGATACCCGAATAGCACGTCACGTACGCCCACATGTGGAGCTGCACACAGCACGCTCACCCCCTGTTGTACGGGACAACCTTTCACCAAATAGCCCAACCGTCGAACCGGTCGCACCCAAATGGATAGGAGGTTCCCTACACGGAGCATCTCTCTATGACAGTTAGTGGATTTCCACCTTGCTGCCCTCAAACTACACCTATAAATCGGTGCGTTATGCCTCGATGCCCGGAGGTATAGGTTACATCAGTTTATCGGGGCCCATATATCCGATATGCCTTCAGTACATTCAAAACTTGTTCAGCGGGCCCGCACACGGATCGGTCCTCAATCGACATGGACAGGGTGACGCACACAGGACTTCCTCTTGCTGCATCCAAGCCCCTGCCTAGTCTCATTTTTTATTGCTAAAGTGGTCTCACATCTCGAACCAGTCCTGTGTGTTCCGAACCCTATACTTGCGAGTAGATTCCAACTACTCGACTTGTACCAAAGTCTATAAATATTAAGCACAGCATGAACTACTCGAGGAGTTAGACACTACCCTTACTCTTGTTGGAAATATCTGGTTATGCATTTGGGGTTTCATCCATCCTACACCTAATGCACATACATACCTCAAGCTAAATGTATATAAAGCAAAACTTTATAAAACTTGTTAAATGCAAACCAGGGCTTGCCTTGTTGCTGATGGTCAGGTGTTAGTGTTTCCTCCGGAAGTAGGAAGTCCAGAACCTTCGAGGTCTCTTCGCCTTCAGCGACTATATGTAAGCAATTTAATCGACATGTCAATTTAAATGCAATGTGTTGAAGTTTGTATGTAAAGACTGTAACTATAGCTAGACATCCCATTTGGCTCTGAAATTTTTACTATGGTTTGGTGAGAACCTACTCAGAGACTTGACCATATTTCATTTGAAACAAAGTTCATTTGAGCTCTGCACAAATAAAAGTCTAAATGGTCATTACTAGAGCTTCTATGGATTTCCAGGGATTTTCATGGATCAAAACATTACTTTCTGGAAGTTAGAGTTTGGGATGGTTCTAATGTAGTTGGTTTCATGTAATTTGAAGAATCCTAGAGAAAGTTATGCCCTAATCAAGATTTGAGAAAATTCTGAAAAATGTTTCTATATATTTTTCTATTTTCTCAGGGCGGTTTAATTAATCATACCATTAGGGGTACTACATGAACTTGGATGGATCTGAAATTTTTCCTGTCACTCAAGGATTTTCAAGTGAACCTCCTGGCCAAACTTCAGAATTTTCCATAAAAGAATTCTCAAGATAAAATTCCCAACAGTTTAAACTTTAGGGAATTAATTATGGAAAAAGAATAAGTTTCACGAGCTGAAACTAGTTTTGCTGGATAGTACTCGAAAAGTTGAATCCAATAAAATTTGTTTCGCTCAATTTGGAGCTTCCTAGATAAAGTTATAGGCATTTGAAGTTGAACTAAATTCTGAAATCATTGGAAATGTTTAAACTCTGGTTGTGGGCCGCACTCTTTAAACCGGCCCACTGAGATCGCAGCCACACCGCAGCCCACAGGGTTTTACCCACGCTGCCGCACCGAATCCTAGCCGCAACCGGATCCCCGCTGGAAAACAGAGGCCGACCGGTGGACCGGCCCCTCCTTCGTCTTCCCCGCGACATCCGCGCTCCTCGCGGCGGCGCCTCGCCGGAGAGCTCGCCGCCGGTCGTTCTCCCGCACGACCTTCGACGAAACTTGCCGCCTGTGCCCAACTGTGCTCAAGGAACACGTTGGTGCACTCACTGAAGCTCGGCGATGGCCGGAACCATGCTCGTGATGGTGACAGCGGCGACTCCAACTCCGGTGATGTCGCTCAAGATACCCAGGGCCCTATTTTTGGAACGGTTTCCTCCTACAGCTCCGTGGTGACATGCTGAGCATGAACTTGAACTTGGTTTTCTATGGAAACGGCCGGAGCTAGGACCTCACCGTCGACCTAGGGCCAAAAATGGCGGCGATCGGAAAAACTCGAAGAACAGCAACCCTAGTCGATGGTTTTCGCTGGTTGTTGATCCTAGATGGCCATGGGAAGGTGTAGAACGTGTGTGTAGCTCAGAATCCGCTGTGGTGGACTAATCATCACGAATTTTGGAGTTTTGAGTGACTCTGTTCTATGAACACCGAAAAGTAAATGGGGAAATTATCCCATGACAGTGCATGAAATGGTGTAGGGTCTTCACTGTGAGTTCGAGCTGCCTCTGGCGCGTCTATTTGCTGTTGATCGTCGGCCACGAGAGTGCTTAGAATGGCGGTGCACCGGGGAACCGAGAGGGCGGCAGAAATGGTGGTGCTTTCGGTCGACCGTGTGCGATAGCCGGCAGAGTCTCGGTGTGCGCCGCGAGAGGTGGTTTCGTGGGCAAGAAAGGTCCCTGCGCTAGCCTCCAGCGTGACAGCAGCTCGCCGCGGTGGCTGTTCGGCATCTGCTTGGTGGCACCCAGTGAAGAGTCCCGTAGAAACAGAGCCCGTGTGAGTTGCTTTGCTCAGTGCGTTTGACTGACAGGTGGGTCCATCCTCCCCCTAATCCTTTTCCTTTGTTTGTGCAAACATCTCAGCTACTCAACATTGAAGTGTAGACTTCATCACCAAGTCATGAGTTGAATTTGATTTCCTTAAATTGAAGTTGGTTTGGCTAAATTTGATTCACATTTGAATTTGAAATTCAAATTAAGTTTTGAATTAATGCAAATTTAGCTCCCGATAAGATGAACTCCAATGAGGATGAAAATTGGTGGACTAACTCAGAAAAATGTGCTGAGTTTGAATATGAAGACCACTTTTGAACCCAAGTGATGAAAATGACTGACATTTGAATTTGCATTCAAATAGACCTTTTGCAATTGTATCCAAAAGTGGCTCAAAAGGGCTTGGATTTGCATGAAACTAGGCCTGAGCATGTCTAAGAAGGTTTAGGGCCTAATGGAGAGCTCAGCCCTCATGATAATATGTGTGAGCTCCTACATTTTGGTGTTATGAGTTTTTCCTCTAATCACCTCTTGATGGTGTTTACTTGCTCTTCACATGTGTTCATGAGTTATCCACACCATGAGCTGTGGTGTGGCGATGTGATGAACACTCTAGCAAGTGAATTCTTACGCTTTTACATTGGCCCGGGTTTTGCTCAAGGATGATAGCAGCAAGCCTTGGAATCTTCCTCCAGACCCAGTTGCATGCTAACTAAGTGTGTCCGACAAATTTCTAGTTTTTTCTAGCTATGGTTCAAAGAACCCGCCGGTGGTAAACCCTAAATTCCGGCCGGCGTGGACCATGCTAGGGTCCTATCCTTGGAAGACAATTAGTAGAGCTTATGACACACCTCAGAGGTCAAGTGGCTTCTCGGGAGATGGACGAGATTGCCAGGGCGACGAGTCGGTGTGGAGGCGGAAGAACTCGGCCACCGGGATGAAGAACTCATCGGGGTTCGGCAACCGTGCGAGAAACCGTCCTTGGTTGAGGTCGAGAAGGTGCAGGAGGTCCTGGCGATCCTTGCTATTGTCTCAGCTGGGCGTGAAGTGCTCGGAAACGTCTGTTCGTTAAAGGAGTGGCCGGCGCACACGAGCTGCAAGGGAGCGGTGAAGTTTCTGTTCGAGGGCGTCGGTGAGCGAGGGAACTGATCCGGGGAGAGGTCAGACGCGAGGATAAGAGGAGGTGGGCGCTTCTCAGCTGCAAAAATCGGCGAGCAGGTGGTGGCGTCGTTCTCCAGCGCCGTAGCACTCGCGTCATCGCGCGCAAGAACCAAGCACCGGAGTTCAGTTGGTTTAGATCAACTGTGTGCCTGACAGGGGGTCCCACCAACCCAATTTTGTCCCCAAAAATTTAATTTCCACTGCTCTAAATATTTTTGACCCTACTGTCCTTTGCAATTGATCAAACCTCAAAACGGCCATTTAAATTTGAACAATTCAAAGTGTGAAGTGGTTTGAATGAAATGGCAGCAAATGTGAAGCTGAAATTCAAATTTGGTTTGAATTTGCTCCAAATAGCTTATGTCAAGATCAATCCCAAATCGTATGAAAATTGGTGGATGAGCTCATAAAAATGTGCTGAGTGTGAATATGAATCCCTATTTTGAATTCATGTGACAGAAGTAGTTTGAATTTGAATTTAATTTCAAACTAGCTCTTTTAATAATTGTATCCAAAAGTACCTCAAAGAGGTTTGGATTTGCATGAAATTTGGCATGAGCATTCCTAAGAAAGCTTAGGTGGTATTTGTGAGCTCAGCCTCTAAAGAATTCACGTGAGAAATCCATCTTTTGGATTTTGTGATTTCATCTTCTAATCAGTCTATTGATGGTGGTTACTTGCTCTTCAAAGGTGTTCATGTGTTTACCCAATTGAGCTGTGGTGTGTGTGATAAAGAACACTTTTAGCAAGTGAAAAAACTTGGGCCCTTACACCTACTGACGCGGGTGCGGTACCGACTGAGACAGGGATCAGCTCTGATACCACGCTGAGGCGGACCCGTCAACCGAGACAAGCCACTCGCCCGGGAATCGCATTGGGTGGTGCCGTGTTGTGCGGCACCCAACAGCACACATATGAGGAACAATGTATTACATAAAACAATAGCGGAAGCTTACAAGTTTTTCCTTTGTAAATACTTTACATCAAGTAACTACAGCGGAAGTCTATATCAACTCACGTCGATAACTAAAAGCACTCGAGATGAAGTCCAGCCCGCGGACTCCTCTCCCTAGCAACACAAAGACAAGCAGCAGTGGCTGGGTTCTCCATGTGTTACCTGACTCGGGAGTCCCCGAGTCTCACCGGACAACCTTCTTTTCAGCATCGTTGTTAACCTGCAAAACCACTTATATAGCAAGCGTGAGCACATAGGCTCAGCAAGTCTGACCCGTCTCTCCTAAACAAGAAACTCTACATGCACGACGGTTACAATTGGGTCGGCTAGATTTGCATAAAGGACTCGCCTAAAGTTGATCCTTAACTTTCATATTTTAAGCCTCATTGTGCAGACCTTGAGCCGAAAAGCATCGCAACTCCACAATCAAACAAGAAACGCTTTGTTGCGATGCTTCTTGCACAAAGTGAAAGTAAACTTTAATGAGCCTATCTCTAATTCAATCATGGTTGCAATACAAGTTATAGCACAGCCTTATCAAGTTCAAAGATAAAAAGTTCCAGTTGTTACTACGTCAAGACGCAGTGGGCAAGTATGCTCATATGACCGCGAGCGACGGTGATTCGAATCAGTACACGCCCGGACTACACGACACGTACACCCGTACTCTGAGTTGCCGGCAGCAACCTCGACTGACGTTGTACGCGGCTACCTTTCCCAAGATCTTCCACATTGGACGCAGTCCAACTGCCCCGAGTACGCAAGCTCCCCCAAGGTACATACCAGCTGTGGTATGTTCTTGAGCGAGGTACCTCCTGCTACCCTGACGCCGAAAGCCTAAGGCAGTTGGAAAAGTTCCACTATGGATCTCCCAAGGTACATCGGTTTCCTGGGTCCCATATAGCCAGTATATGCCCTGTACACAACTCAAACTTGTCCAACAGGGCCAAGCACGGACGGGCCTTAACCTACACAGGCAGGGCTATGCACGCACAGCCTGCAACCTGCTGCATTTAAACCTCCCTGCCCGGTCTCCATTTCTTATGTGTGAACTTTCCTCATCTTTTCTAATTCGGACCCGTTCCAAGTACACCAGCCCTAAACTCGCGAGTAGATTCCAACTACTCGTCTTCTACCGGACCTTTCCTACTAACATTAGCGTAGCCAAATTCCCTCGAGGAGTTGCTATTCTACCCTTTCTCTCTTAGGTGTTTCTGGTCATGCAAGTGCGGTTTTCAATATCATCTAGACGTAATGCAATCAACGATGCAAAGCTATGATCTCTACAAATGAAAATGCTTTATAAAACGGTTCAAATGCAAACCGGGGCTTGCCTGTTTTGCAGGTGACTAAGGTTACAATCAGTTAGTGACGATCACTTGAAGCTTGATCACTTGTTTTCCTCCCTCCTTGATCTTCACTTCAAGTTCTTCTCACCTTCTTCACGTATACGCTACACGATATGATCATGCATATGTATTTAATTGAAAAGCTTTTGCTCATAAGATCTAATGACAGTTTTAAAACTGGAACTCTGTTTAATAATTTAAAATGACACTGGTGCTAGTAGTTTGGGTTGGGTTTAACACCATGATCAAGTGTTGAGTGCTTCCTCCCACTTAAGTGTTGATCACCTTAATAGATCACACATGACAGTGGTGATCCAGAGCTCTAATGGAGCTGAGAATTTTCATGTGAGTTCCCTGTCACAAGAAAGTCCTCTGGACCAAAAGTTAGCACATTTCATGGAGTGGTTTATTCAGAATAATTCTCTAAGGGTTTAGTGAAAGATGAATTAATTATGAGGTAACACCCATGTTCATGTCAAACTCAGTGAACCAAAATTTCAATTATAGTTCATAGAGTCTACATGAATTTTTCTATAATTTTTGGAGCTAATAATTTCCCAGAACTGAATTTACAAGTTTTGGAAATTCTCTGAAAATGTTTTCTGTATTCATTTGAATACAGGAACTTACAATCTGAATTACCCTGATCAATTCAACTCCAAATGATCTGAAACTTTTACAGGAGTCTAATAACAACCTAAAGATTATTCTAGCAAAATTTGAGGATTTTTGGATAAACCAAACTCCCTCTAAAATTCTTTTGCTGAAAAGCTTTAAAGAATTTTCCAGAATTAAATAAAGACTTTCATACAAATTGGGTTGCATATTTGGATAGAGTTTGTCAATCTGAATCTAACCCAATTTGAATCACTAAATTTGGAGGTTCCTAGCAAAAGTTATGCTCTTCTCAAGTTTGGGGAAAAATCTGGGATTTGAATAAATTCGGGAAATGTTTAAACTGACTGTGGGCCATGGGGCACGTGTCAGCTGCTGAGGAAGTGCCGCACGGGCTACAGAATTATTTCCCGCGCTGTCACAGCCGATCCGGCGCCACAGAGTATCCGGCCCGTTTTCCCCGAGTCGCTGACACGCGGGCCCAGGGAGGTCGTCTTCCACCTCTCGCTCCCGCGCGATCCCGCCGCCGGGCTCGCCGGAGAAGCTCCCGGATCAGTCGTACGGCCATCTTAACTGCTGAAACTCGCCGCCAGCCCCTAATTCAACGTGAGGAACACGCTGGTGGGGTTTGCTCGAGCCGGTAGAGCCCCCAAACTAGCCCGCGACGGCGCAACGGTTCGGACGAAGTCCGGCGACGTCGCCCCGACGCCCTAAGCCTTCTAGGCTTCGGTTTCCAAGCTCTAGAGCACCGGCGGACACTAAGGAACATCGACATGGGAATACAATGGCTCAGAAACGGTTCTAAATTAGGGTTCACCGTGCACCCGAACCTTTCCGCCATAGCCGCCGTCGCAAGGACTGGAAATACGTCGTGCACAGTGTGTTTCGTGCGGGGTTTCAAAAGCAAACTGGTGCGTCCTTACGTCTAGCCCTCGTGTGCGAAGTTTCGGGCTATCTAGACCATAATCAACTGGGAATTTCTCGGAAACGTACCGGAATGTCGGTTCGCACCGATCGGGAGAAATTCTCGAAATTCCCTGCCGACGATCCACGGTTGATCCTGAGCTTCGGGGGTGAGTTTCCTGGACGTCGCGCGCGCCCATAGATGGCCTAGCTCGGTCGTGACAAGCCGCGGTTGAAGCTGCCCACGAGAGCACTTGCTCTCGGTTCTATGGCGGCTGCCGTGGAAACTCGCCGTTCTCGGTGCAGAGAGCGCGAACCCGCTCAGGGATGGCTCGAGGGTGTCGTGGGGTGTTTTGCGGTGCAGTTTTGTTGCTCAGCTGTGGCTGGCACACGCGCCAGGCGGTGGTCGATCGACAGAGAGCTCAGCGGCGGTTCTCGGTTGGTTTCTCGCGTGAGGGAGGAAGGAGCTGTGGTGTCTCGGTGATAAGAGCGAACAGGAGGCCGGGAGAGGGTATAGGCCGGTCGGGCGGCTCTCCAGCGCGACGAAATTCCACCAGGAGGTGGCTGCCGGCTGAGCATCGGTGTCAAGCGGAGCTGCGCCTGTCGGTGTCGGGTGCCGACTGAAGGAGGCAAACAGAGACCCAACACTGAGATCTTTTGCAAATTTTCAGTTCACACAATGACATGTGGGACCCACTGATCAGTCCTCCTTATCCCCTCTCCAAATATCTCCCAAGTTTGAATGTTGAGTGAATTCAATTGTGGGAATTCAAATCTGGTATGCATTTGGATAATTGGGCAAGTTTCATCCAAATTCAAATATGCATTTGAATTCTTTGTCATTTAAAGTCCATTTTGCAAAATGGGTTGCAAACTATTTTCATAATCCATGAAACTTTGCACACCCCCTAATTTGGACCCAAGGAATTCAAATATGAAATCTGATTTTTATTTTGGATGCTGCAAATGAGATTTGTAGCACAACAGTTTTGAATCCCATTGTGTTGTTCTCATTTGAATTTTTGTTTGAACAAATTGTTTTAAATCTGATTTTTGTTTTCTCACACATATGGGAACTTCCCATCTTTGTTTTAGACCCCTCTAGGGTTCCAAGTTCTCAAATAAACATTTGACTTGTGTGAAGAAAGCCCTCATGTGTGTTATCACATGTGGGAAAAAGTTTTAACAAGTCCCAAATTTCATACATATGAAACCAATTTTTGCAAATAAGTGTTTCTTTGTATTCATAATTTTGGGACCTTTACATTCCTCCCCCCTTAAAAGGAATCTCGTCCCGAGATTCAAAAGAAGAACGAGGTGGGAGGTAATTACAAGGTTTATGACAAAAGCTCCGGATAGTTCTTGCGGATGTAATCTTCGGTTTCCCACGTCGCCTCTTCCGGGGTATGATTACTCCACAGGACTTTGTAGAATCTTAAAGTCCGGTTTTGGGTGATCCGGGTCTTTTCGTCGATAATCTGAATAGGTTGCTCGACGTAGGTGAGATCCGGCTTCAACTCATCAATGTCTTTGGTGCGGATGGCAGCTGTAAACTTGAGACACTTCCGCAGCTGGGACTCGTGAAATATGTCGTGAATACCGGCAAGGCTTGCCGGTAGTTCTAGCCGGTAGGCTACAGTTCCGCACTTCTCCGTTATGGCGAACAGACCGATGAATCGGGGAGCAAGTTTCCCCTTGACACCGAACCGATGAATCCCCTTCATCGGAGACACACGAAGATACACGTGCTCTCCGACTTCGAAATGCAGCGGTCGACGTCTCTGGTCCGCGTAGCTCTTTTGACGAGATTGGGCAGCTTTGAGGTTCTCTTGTATTATCCGAACTCTCTCTTCGGCTTCATTGACAAGATCAACCCCGAACGTTACTCGTTCACCGGATTCGCACCAATTCAATGGTGTACGGCACTTCCGGCCGTATAGAGCTTCATATGGTGCCATCTTAATGCTCGTTTGATATCCGTTGTTGTACGAGAACTCCGCCAGCGGTAAGTAATCATCCCAGCTCTTACCGTGGTGGATGGCACATGCTCTTAGCATATCTTCTAATATTTGATTCACCCTCTCAGTTTGCCCATCAGTTTGAGGGTGATATGCAGAGATTCTAATCAACTTTGTCCCCAAGGAGGCGTGTAGCTGTTCCCAGAAACGGGCTACGAACAGCGCTCCTCTATCTGAGACAATGGTGCGGGGAACTCCATGTAAGCACAAGATCCGTGCTATGTACAGCTCCGCATACTGCTTTGCGTTGTACCTAGTATGCACAGGGATGAAGTGTGCCGATTTGGTTAACAGGTCCACGATTACCCAAATTGAATCATGGTTGTGGGAGGTCATCGGCAACCCGACGATGAAGTCCATACTCAAGTCTTCCCACTTCCATGCCGGTACTTGCAATGGCTGCAACAGGCCTGACTTCTTCATATGGTCGGCCTTGACTCTTCGACACGTATCACACTCTGAAACGTACTTTGCAACTTCACGTTTCATAGGTGTCCACCAAAACTTCTTCCGGAGATCTTGGTACATTTTATTACTGCCCGGATGAATGGAAAACTTGGACAGATGAGCTTCATCCAAAATTTTCTTCCGTAGTCCCATATCCCGGGGCACTACAATCCGGTCGTTGAACCACAAAGTACATTCATCATCCTTCCGGAAGCACTTCATTTCTCCGTTGTCTATCCTCCGCCGTATGTGGAACATACCCTTGTCTTTTCGTTGAGCTTCCATGATCTCCTCTCGGATAGTAGGAAGGAGAGCGAGATTATAGAGAGCTCCATACGGTATGACACGGAGGCTTGGTTCGTCATCATCCATTTCAGCGATACTTAAGTGATGGATATGCGCCTTACGACTGAGCGCATCGGCGACCACATCCGCCTTTCCTGGATGATAATGAATCTCCCGTTCATAGTCTTTAATGAGCTCTAGCCATCTTCGTTGCCTCATGTTCAATTCTTTCTGAGTGAAGATGTACTTCAAGCTCTTGTGGTCGGTGTAGAGGTGTACAAGATTTCCGAGCAAGTAATGCCTCCACATCTTCAAAGCAAGGACCACGGCAGCTAACTCAAGATCATGAGTTGGATAATGCTGCTCGTGAGTTCTGAGTTGACGAGATCCATAAGCGACCACTCGTATTTCTTGCATCAGCACGCAGCCAAGACCGATGCCAGATGCATCGCAATAAACGTCGAATGGCTTCGTTGTATCCGGCTGAGCAAGAACTGGGGCTGTTGTGAGATGCTTCACTAAGGTCTTGAAAGCTTGTTCACACGCAGCACCCCACACAAATCTGGTATTCTTCTTTAATAATTCCGTCATCGGTTTAGCAATCTTGGAAAAACTCGGAATAAACCTCCGGTAGTAACCTGCTAAACCGAGGAAGCTTCGGATTTCATGTACTGACTTTGGTGACTCCCATTTCTGCACTTGGATAATCTTACTCGGATCTACAGCGATGCCCTCCGCTGAAATGATGTGTCCGAGAAAAGGTACTTTATTAATCCAGAATTCACACTTGCTGAATTTTGCATAGAGCTGATGATCTCGCAATCTTTGTAGCACAATATGCAGATGTTCAGCGTGTTCTTCCTCTGACTTGGAGTACACCAAGATATCATCGATGAAGACAACGACGAATTTATCCAACTCCGGCATGAACACTGAATTCATCAGGTACATAAAGTGTGCCGGGGCATTGGTCAAACCAAAAGACATAACGAGATACTCATACAGCCCGTATCTCGTTGAGAATGCCGTCTTCGGAATATCTTCTGCCCGGATTTTAATCTGGTGATATCCGGACCGAAGATCCATCTTTGAAAATACCTTCGCACCCACTAATTGATCGAAGAGCATATCAATGCGAGGTAGTGGATGCTTGTTCTTGATGGTAACGGCGTTCAAAGGACGATAATCAACACAAAGCCGTAGTGTTTCGTCCTTCTTCTTGACAAACAACGCTGAACAACCCCAAGGTGACGAACTTGGTCGTATAAAGCCCTTGCTCATTAGGTCATTCAGCTGTGTCTTCAATTCTTGCAGTTCATTGGGTGCCATCTTGTACGGCCTTCGTGATATCGGTGTTGTTCCCGGTATAAGTTCAATCTTGAACTCGACGTCTCGTTCGGGCGGCATGCCCGGTAAATCCTCGGGAAATACATCCGGATACTCACGTACCACCGGAATGTCCTCTATCTTAACAACTTCCGTGTGGTTTACTGTTGCAATCTGTTGCCGTCTGGCGCCCAGAATTAATATATGAAGACCGTGCTGTGGAGAGTTGAGCTCAACGGTTCTGGAGCTGATGTTAAGAACCGCTCTGTGGTAATTCAACCACGACATCCCCAAAATGATGTCGATATTCAGACCTTCAAAAATAATGAGGGTCGTAGGGTATATTTTACCCCCCAAACAAAGAGGTGCTCGGGAGACAACCTCGCTTGCGGTACTGCTGCCCCCGGGCGAAGATATGAGGTATTGCCTCTTTGTATAAACTGTTTGGAGCTGATGTTGAGCCACAAAAGATTGGCTAATGAAGTTGTGTGTGGCACCGGAATAAAAGAGAACTAAAACCGGTAGCTGATTCAGAGAAAAGATCCCTGCTAAAGCGGCTTCTCCTTCCGGAACATCATCAATCACCGTATAGTGAATATTGCCCCTTATCTGCCCTCCTATCTGCAGATTAAGGTACGGGTCTTATTGTTGTAAATATGATGACCCGCATCCTTGAATTCCCTCCGAACATTGCCTAGCATAATGGCCCTTACGCCCACAAGTAAGACACGGATGCCTCTCCGGTTCTTCGTTGACTTGCGGTGGACTGCTAGGTACATATGGCTGCAGCGATGGAGCACAAACCACTGTCTGATGCTGCGGCTGTGGAGGTGGTGCAAGTTGTAGAACTTGACCAACAATCAATCTCTGAGGAGTTGATCGTACTGGTGGCCTCCATCTTTCACCGGGTGGCGTTTGATACACCAAACGGTACTTCTGAGGCACATAACTTGTGCTAGCCTGCTCGATCTTACTCATCTTTCTCTTCTCCGCTTGCCACTCAAGTGTCGGCTTCTCTTGAATGAAAGCCGCATTGACCATGTCGGTGTAACTGCCGTTATTATGTACGGCCAGCTTCTCCTGTAATATGGCACTCAGGCCATGGAAGAATAGGTCACACCGTGCCTCTTCTTTCGCCACATACTCGGGAGCATATTGGGCCAAAAGATTAAATCTTCTGACATACTCGAGGACACTCATGTCCCCTTGCTTCAAGCCCAAAAATTCCTCCCGCTTTGCCTTGACAATACCTAATGGTATGTAATGAGTACGAAAGGCTTCACAAAACTCCCTCCATGTCACTTGATGGTCCTCCGGAATGGTGGCAAGATGATCCACCCACCAGTTTCCGGCTGCTCCATGGAGTTGTTGAGCGGCAAACTTTGTCTTCTGGTATTCATCACACTTGAATACTCCAAATTTGGACTCCATGACACGAAGCCATCGATCTGCTTCCACAGGTTCGGTGGCTTCAGTAAAAATTGGCGGTTGAGTCGCCAAGAAGTCCAGATAAGCGTCCCGAGACGGAACGACTTGTTGCGTGTTCTGGAGTACGCCTTGCTGTACCAAAGCTTGGAGTAAGCGTGTGTGTTCTTGCGTTGATTCTTGGAGTAACCTAGTTTTCTCTTGATTAGACTCGACAACTCGAGTCATAAGATCCATCCATCCCGTAGATGGTGGTTCCAACGGTGGAATGGAAGCATCACCGCCTCGACGAGAACTTCCGGCCCTACTCCTAGAGCGAGTACGAACCATACTGCAAAATGTCGTTGAGATGAGTTAAACAAGAACTCAGCAGTATGTGAGACTAATGTAAACATGATTATGTTAAAACTTTATGAAAGCAGTAAAAAATTCATGTTTACAAAACTCTTTAGTAGGCATAGATATTCAGCCTATCTGTACAGGACAGACCTTCATGCACTATCTCCAGATTTTGATCTAGTTAAGAGCAATTTCATAACTCGAGTTGAATACTAAAGTTAAAGTTAACTTCCGTATCTTTCCAAAAAGTACTCATATGCCCCCATATCATCTCCGGATTTAAAGTTATGATTTTTCCAAAGTTGACAGAATTCCTGGATAACATTTGCCAGCACCTTCTTTGTACATGGCTGATTTTATCACAGTTGTATATGCAAATACAATAAGAACCTGAACAAACTTTGAACTACAACAATGTTGCACATTTCATAACCTATCCAATGGTGTATCATAGGCTTCTTAAGGGTTTCTCTATAGAAAGTTATGGCTTAAAAACAGAAAGGTCTAGAGACGTTTTGTTGCTGTCCTGGTTCTGGACAATTCACCTTCCTCTGAACTTTCTACCCATTTAGCATGTGATTTGGCTCTGGAGCTCTACAAATAAGTTGCAGATCACTTGAAGACCTTTCCATATCTGTACCATACACCTTAATTGGGTCAAGCTACTCAGAGTTATGCTCTGTTAAAGTCCAGCAAGAATTCCTGCCAAAAACAGAGCACTCTGTTTTTGAAATCTTTGAAGCCTAGTCATCCTCTCATTTGAATCTTAGCTCAAATAAGAGTTCAGTAACTAATATTTGCTTCAAACTTCCATTTTTATTTGAAAGTTAGTTCATGAGTCATTTCTTCAAAGAAAGGAGTTATAAAGTTTAGTACGGCGTCGATGCACCGTAAGAAGCATGCCGGTACTACATAGCCTCACCAAAAGAAAATCCTAACCGGATTATACCGGTATAACGTATCTTATGTGGCACTAAAACGGTCGCTCACAAACGTTTACTATTCGTACTACGGTTTCGTGGTTAATCCTGCATAAGTCACACTCAATCGTCAGGTCCGGCTGCACACCGAACCCGGTATCCATACATTTCTTACACCCGTCCGTCATCACTCGCACCGGTGTTCTCAAGCCAAACACGCCTTGAGCTACGTGTTCACGTTACTAACCACGTGACGGGGTTTTCCAAATTGCACCACGCATGCCTGGGGCAGACGTTGCTCGAGTACCCCAAACGACATGAGGAGTCGTAGAGGATACTAAAGCGGGTCGGGTTACCTGCCACCCGTGGGGCTCCACCCTTCAGCTTGTGCGCACTGGTGGACAGCGCTTACGTGCACCCCCCAAGACATAAATCGTCCCGAGATGCACGATTTTCCGACATAACAAATAAGTTAGGTTGCCACCTTCATATTAAGCTAATAGTAATCCTTATGTGGCCCTAGTACCGTATCCTCACCATAACCTAAATTTTTGTCGTAATACCTTCCTTATTCCGTGTGCTATTACCAATGCGACTCTGATACCAGCTGACGCGGGCACGGTACCGACTGAGACAGGGCTCAGATCTGATACCACGCTGAGGCGGACCCGTCAACCGAGACAGGCCACTCGCCCGGGAATCGCATTGGGTGGTGCCGTGTTGTGCGGCACCCAACAGCACACATATGAGGAGCAATGTATTACATAAAACAATAGCGGAAGCTTACAAGTTTTTCCTTTGTAAATACTTTACATCAAGTAACTACAGCGGAAGTCTATATCAACTCACGTCGAATAACTAAAAGCATTCGAGATGAAGTCCAGCCCGCGGACTCCTCTCGCTAGCAACACGAAGACAAGCAGCAGCGGCTGGGTTCTCCATGTGTTACCTGACTCGGGAGTCCCCGAGTCTCACCGGACAACCTTCTTTTCAGCATCGTTGTTAACCTGCAAAACCACTTATATAGCAAGCGTGAGCACATAGGCTCAGCAAGTCTGACCCGTCTCTCCTAAACAAGAAACTCTACATGCACGACGGTTACAATTGGGTCGGCTAGATTTGCATAAAGGACTCGCCTAAAGTTGATCCTTAACTTTCATATTTTAAGCCTCATTGTGCAGACCTTAAGCCGAAAAGCATCGCAACTCCACAATCAAACAAGAAACGCTTTGTTGCGATGCTCCTTGCACAAAGTGAAAGTAAACTTTAATGAGCCTATCTCTAATTCAGTCATGGTTGCAATACAAGTTATAGCACAGCCTTATCAAGTTCAAAGATAAACAATTCCAGTTGTTACTACATCAAGACACAGTGGGCAAGTATGCTCATATGACCGCGAGCGACGGTGATTCGAATCAGTACACGCCCGAACTACACGACACGTACACCCGTACTCCGAGTTGCCGGCAGCAACCTCAACTGACGTTGTACGTGGCCACCTTTCCCAAGATCTTCCACATTGGACGCAGTCCAACTGCCCCGAGTACGCAAGCTCCCTCAAGGTACATACCCGCTGTGGTATGTTCTTGAGCGAGGTACCTCCTGCTACCCTGACGCCGAAAGCCTAAGGCAGTTGGAAAAGTTCCACTATGGATCTCCCAAGGTACATCGGTTTCCTGGGTCCCATATAGCCAGTATGTGCCCGGTACACAACTCAAACTTGTCCAACAGGGCCAAGCACGGACGGGCCTTAACCGACACAGGCAGGGCTATGCACGCACGGCCTGCAACCTGCTGCATTTAAACCTCCCTGCCCGGTCTCCATTTCTTATGTGTGAACTTTCCTCATCTTTTCTAATTCGGACCTGTTCCAAGTACACCAGCCCTAAACTCACGAGTAGATTCCAACTACTCGTCTTCTACCGGACCTTTCCTACTAACATTAGCGTAGCCAAATTCCCTCGAGGAGTTGCTATTCTACCCTTTCTCTCTTAGGTGTTTCTTGTCATGCAAGTGGGGTTTTCAATATCATCTAGACGTAATGCAATCAATGATGCAAAGCTATGATCTCTACAAATGAAAATGCTTTATAAAACGGTTCAAATGCAAACCGGGGCTTGCCTGTTTTGCAGGTGACTAAGGTTACAATCAGTTAGTGACGATCACTTGAAGCTTGATCACTTGTTTTCCTCCCTCCTTGATCTTCACTTCAAGTTCTTCTCACCTTCTTCACGTATACGCTACACGATATGATCATGCGTATGTATTTAATTGAAAAGCTTTTGCTCATAAGATCTAATGACAGTTTTAAAACTGGAACTCTGTTTAATAATTTAAAATGACACTGGTGCTAGTAGTTTGGGTTGGGTTTAACACCATGATCAAGTGTTGAGTGCTTCTTCCCACTTAAGTGTTGATCACCTTAAGAGATCACACATGACAGTGGTGATCCAGAGCTCTAATGGAGCTGAGAATTTTCATGTGAGTTCCCTGTCACAAGAAAGTCCTCTGGACCAAAAGTTAGCACATTTCATGGAGTGGTTTATTCAGAATAATTCTCTAAGGGTTTAGTGAAAGATGAATTAATTCTGAGGTAACACCCATGTTCATGTCAAACTCAGTGAACCAAAATTTCAATTATAGTTCATAGAGTCTACATGAATTTTCCTATAATTTTTGGAGCTAATAATTTCCCAGAACTGAATTTACAAGTTTTGGAAATTCTCTGAAAATGTTTTCTGTATTCATTTGAATACAGGAACTTACAATCTGAATTACCCTGATCAATTCAACTCCAAATGAGCTGAAACTTTTACAGGAGTCTAATAACAACCTAAAGATTATTCTAGCAAAATTTGAGGATTTTTGGATAAACCAAACTCCCTCTAAAATTCTTTTGCTGAAAAGCTTTAAAGAATTTTCCAGAATTAAATAAAGACTTTCATACAAATTGGGTTGCATATTTGGATAGAGTTTGTCAATCTGAATCTAACCCAATTTGAATCACTAAATTTGGAGGTTCCTAGCAAAAGTTATGCTCTTCTCAAGTTTGGGGAAAAATCTGGGATTTGAATAAATTCGGGAAATGTTTAAACTGACTGTGGGCCATGGGGCACGTGTCAGCTGCTGAGGAAGTGCCGCACGGGCTACAGAATTATTTCCCGCGCTGTCACAGCCGATCCGGCGCCACAGAGTATCCGGCCCGTTTTCCCCGAGTCGCTGACACGCGGGCCCAGGGAGGTCGTCTTCCACCTCTCGCTCCCGCGCGATCCCGCCGCCGGGCTCGCCGGAGAAGCTCCCGGATCAGTCGTACGGCCATCTTAACTGCTGAAACTCGCCGCCAGCCCCTAATTCAACGTGAGGAACACGCTGGTGGGGTTTGCTCGAGCCGGTAGGGCCCCCAAACTAGCCCGCGATGGCGCAACGGTTCGGACGAAGTCCGGCGACGTCGCCCCGACGCCCTAAGCCTTCTAGGCTTCGGTTTCCAAGCTCTAGAGCACCGGCGGACACTAAGGAACATCGACATGGGAATACAATGGCTCAGAAAAGGTTCTAAATTAGGGTTCACCGTGCACCCGAACCTTTCCGCCATAGCCGCCGTCGCAAGGACTGGAAATACGTCGTGCACAGTGTGTTTCGTGCGGGGTTTCAAAAGCAAACTGGTGCGTCCTTACGTCTAGCCCTCGTGTGCGAAGTTTCGGGCTATCTAGACCATAATCAACTGGGAATTTCTCGGAAACATACCGGAATGTCGGTTCGCACCGATCGGGAGAAATTCTCGAAATTCCCTGCCGACGATCCACGGTTGATCCTGAGCTTCGGGGGTGAGTTTCCTGGACGTCGCGCGCGCCCATAGATGGCCTAGCTCGGTCGTGACAAGCCGCGGTTGAAGCTGCCCACGAGAGCACTTGCTCTCGGTTCTATGGCGGCTGCCGTGGAAACTCGTCGTTCTCGGTGCAGAGAGCGCGAACCCGCTCAGGGATGGCTCGAGGGTGTCGTGGGGTGTTTTGCGGTGCAGTTTTGTTGCTCAGCTGCGGCTGGCACACGCGCCAGGCGGTGGTCGATCGACAGAGAGCTCAGCGGCGGTTCTCGGTTGGTTTCTCGCGTGAGGGAGGAAGGAGCTGTGGTGTCTCGGTGATAAGAGCGAACAGGAGGCCGGGAGAGGGTATAGGCCGGTCGGGCGGCTCTCCAGCGCGACGAAATTCCACCAGGAGGTGGCTGCCGGCTGAGCATCGGTGTCAAGCGGAGCTGCGCCTGTCGGTGTCGGGTGCCGACTGAAGGAGGCAAACAGAGACCCAACACTGAGATCTTTTGCAAATTTTCAGTTCACACAATGACATGTGGGACTCACTGATCAGTCCTCCTTATCCCCTCTCCAAATATCTCCCAAGTTTGAATGTTGAGTGAATTCAATTGTGGGAATTCAAATCTGGTATGCATTTGGATAATTGGGCAAGTTTCATCCAAATTCAAATATGCATTTGAATTCTTTGTCATTTAAAGTCCATTTTGCAAAATGGGTTGCAAACTATTTTCATAATCCATGAAACTTTGCACACCCCCTAATTTGGACCCAAGGAATTCAAATATGAAATCTGATTTTTATTTTGGCTGCTGCAAATGAGATTTGTAGCACAACAGTTTTGAATCCCATTGTGTTGTTCTCATTTGAATTTTTGTTTGAACAAATTGTTTTAAATCTGATTTTTGTTTTCTCACACATATGGGAACTTCCCATCTTTGTTTTAGACCCCTCTAGGGTTCCAAGTTCTCAAATAAACATTTGACTTGTGTGAAGAAAGCCCTCATGTGTGTTATCACATGTGGGAAAAAGTTTTAACAAGTCCCAAATTTCATACATATGAAACCAATTTTTGCAAATAAGTGTTTCTTTGTATTCATAATTTTGGGACCTTTACATTCCTCCCCCCTTAAAAGGAATCTCGTCCCGAGATTCAAAAGAAGAACGAGGTGGGAGGTAATTACAAGGTTTATGACAAAAGCTACGGATAGTTCTTGCGGATGTAATCTTCGGTTTCCCACGTCGCCTCTTCCGGGGTATGATTACTCCACAGGACATTGTAGAATCTTAAAGTCCGGTTTTGGGTGATCCGGGTCTTTTCGTCGATAATCTGAATAGGTTGCTCGACGTAGGTGAGATCCGGCTTCAACTCATCAATGTCTTTGGTGCGGATGGCAGCTGTAAACTTGAGACACTTCCGCAGCTGGGACTCGTGAAATATGTCGTGAATACCGGCAAGGCTTGCCGGTAGTTCTAGCCGGTAGGCTACAGTTCCGCACTTCTCCGTTATGGCGAACAGACCGATGAATCGGGGAGCAAGTTTCCCCTTGACACCGAACCGATGAATCCCCTTCATCGGAGACACACGAAGATACACGTGCTCTCCGACTTCGAAATGCAGCGGTCGACGTCTCTGGTCCGCGTAGCTCTTTTGACGAGATTGGGCAGCTTTGAGGTTCTCTTGTATTATCCGAACTCTCTCTTCGGCTTCATTGACAAGATCAACCCCGAACGTTACTCGTTCACCGGATTCGCACCAATTCAATGGTGTACGACACTTCCGGCCGTATAGAGCTTCATATGGTGCCATCTTAATGCTCGTTTGATATCCGTTGTTGTACGAGAACTCCGCCAGCGGTAAGTGATCATCCCAGCTCTTACCGTGGTGGATGGCACATGCTCTTAGCATATCTTCTAATATTTGATTCACCCTCTCAGTTTGCCCATCAGTTTGAGGGTGATATGCAGAGATTCTAATCAACTTTGTCCCCAAGGAGGCGTGTAGCTGTTCCCAGAAACGGGCTACGAACAGCGCTCCTCTATCTGAGACAATGGTGCGGGGAACTCCATGTAAGCACAAGATCCGTGCTATGTACAGCTCCGCATACTGCTTTGCGTTGTACCTAGTATGCACAGGGATGAAGTGTGCCGATTTGGTTAACAGGTCCACGATTACCCAAATTGAATCATGGTTGTGGGAGGTCATCGGCAACCCGACGATGAAGTCCATACTCAAGTCTTCCCACTTCCATGCCGGTACTTGCAATGGCTGCAACAGGCCTGACTTCTTCATATGGTCGGCCTTGACTCTTCGACACGTATCACACTCTGAAACGTACTTTGCAACTTCACGTTTCATAGGTGTCCACCAAAACTTCTTTCGGAGATCTTGGTACATTTTATTACTGCCCGGATGAATGGAAAACTTGGACAGATGAGCTTCATCCAAAATTTTCTTCCGTAGTCCCATATCCCGGGGCACTACAATCCGGTCGTTGAACCACAAAGTACATTCATCATCCTTCCGGAAGCACTTCATTTCTCCGTTGTCTATCCTCCGCCGTATGTGGAACATACCCTTGTCTTTTCGTTGAGCTTCCATGATCTCCTCTCGGATAGTAGGAAGGAGAGCGAGATTATAGAGAGCTCCATACGGTATGACACGGAGGCTTGGTTCGTCATCATCCATTTCAGCGATACTTAAGTGATGGATATGCGCCTTACGACTGAGCGCATCGGCGACCACATCCGCCTTTCCTGGATGATAATGAATCTCCCGTTCATAGTCTTTAATGAGCTCTAGCCATCTTCGTTGCCTCATGTTCAATTCTTTCTGAGTGAAGATGTACTTCAAGCTCTTGTGGTCGGTGTAGAGGTGTACAAGATTTCCGAGCAAGTAATGCCTCCACATCTTCAAAGCAAGGACCACGGCAGCTAACTCAAGATCATGAGTTGGATAATGCTGCTCGTGAGTTCTGAGTTGACGAGATCCATAAGCGACCACTCGTATTTCTTGCATCAGCACGCAGCCAAGACCGATGCCAGATGCATCGCAATAAACGTCGAATGGCTTCGTTGTATCCGGCTGAGCAAGAACTGGGGCTGTTGTGAGATGCTTCACTAAGGTCTTGAAAGCTTGTTCACACGCAGCACCCCACACAAATCTGGTATTCTTCTTTAATAATTCCGTCATCGGTTTAGCAATCTTGGAAAAACTCGGAATAAACCTCCGGTAGTAACCTGCTAAACCGAGGAAGCTTCGGATTTCATGTACTGACTTTGGTGACTCCCATTTCTGCACTTGGATAATCTTACTCGGATCTACAGCGATGCCCTCCGCTGAAATGATGTGTCCGAGAAAAGGTACTTTATTAATCCAGAATTCACACTTGCTGAATTTTGCATAGAGCTGATGATCTCGCAATCTTTGTAGCACAATATGCAGATGTTCAGCGTGTTCTTCCTCTGACTTGGAGTACACCAAGATATCATCGATGAAGACAACGACGAATTTATCCAACTCCGGCATGAACACTGAATTCATCAGGTACATAAAGTGTGCCGGGGCATTGGTCAAACCAAAAGACATAACGAGATACTCATACAGCCCGTATCTCGTTGAGAATGCCGTCTTCGGAATATCTTCTGCCCGGATTTTAATCTGGTGATATCCGGACCGAAGATCCATCTTTGAAAATACCTTCGCACCCACTAATTGATCGAAGAGCATATCAATGCGAGGTAGTGGATGCTTGTTCTTGATGGTAACGGCGTTCAAAGGACGATAATCAACACAAAGCCGTAGTGTTTCGTCCTTCTTCTTGACAAACAACGCTGAACAACCCCAAGGTGACGAACTTGGTCGTATAAAGCCCTTGCTCATTAGGTCATTCAGCTGTGTCTTCAATTCTTGCAGTTCATTGGGTGCCATCTTGTACGGCCTTCGTGATATCGGTGTTGTTCCCGGTATAAGTTCAATCTTGAACTCGACGTCTCGTTCGGGCGGCATGCCCGGTAAATCCTCGGGAAATACATCCGGATACTCACGTACCACCGGAATGTCCTCTATCTTAACAACTTCCGTGTGGTTTACTGTTGCAATCTGTTGCCGTCTGGCGCCCAGAATTAATATATGAAGACCGTGCTGTGGAGAGTTGAGCTCAACGGTTCTGGAGCTGATGTTAAGAACCGCTCTGTGGTAATTCAACCACGACATCCCCAAAATGATGTCGATATTCAGACCTTCAAAAATAATGAGGGTCGTAGGGTATATTTTACCCCCCAAACAAAGAGGTGCTCGGGAGACAACCTCGCTTGCGGTACTGCTGCCCCCGGGCGAAGATATGAGGTATTGCCTCTTTGTATAAACTGTTTGGAGCTGATGTTGAGCCACAAAAGATTGGCTAATGAAGTTGTGTGTGGCACCGGAATAAAAGAGAACTAAAACCGGTAGCTGATTCAGAGAAAAGATCCCTGCTAAAGCGGCTTCTCCTTCCGGAACATCATCAATCACCGTATAGTGAATATTGCCCCTTATCTGCCCTCCTATCTGCAGATTAAGGTACGGGTCTTATTGTTGTAAATATGATGACCCGCATCCTTGAATTCCCTCCGAACATTGCCTAGCATAATGGCCCTTACGCCCACAAGTAAGACACGGATGCCTCTCCGGTTCTTCGTTGACTTGCGGTGGACTGCTAGGTACATATGGCTGCAGCGATGGAGCACAAACCACTGTCTGATGCTGCGGCTGTGGAGGTGGTGCAAGTTGTAGAACTTGACCAACAATCAATCTCTGAGGAGTTGATCGTACTGGTGGCCTCCATCTTTCACCGGGTGGCGTTTGATACACCAAACGGTACTTCTGAGGCACATAACTTGTGCTAGCCTGCTCGATCTTACTCATCTTTCTCTTCTCCGCTTGCCACTCAAGTGTCGGCTTCTCTTGAATGAAAGCCGCATTGACCATGTCGGTGTAACTGCCGTTATTATGTACGGCCAGCTTCTCCCGTAATATGGCACTCAGGCCATGGAAGAATAGGTCACACCGTGCCTCTTCTTTCGCCACATACTCGGGAGCATATTGGGCCAAAAGATTAAATCTTCTGACATACTCGAGGACACTCATGTCCCCTTGCTTCAAGCCCAAAAATTCCTCCCGCTTTGCCTTGACAATACCTAATGGTATGTAACGAGTACGAAAGGCTTCACAAAACTCCCTCCATGTCACTTGATGGTCCTCCGGAATGGTGGCAAGATGATCCACCCACCAGTTTCCGGCTGCTCCATGGAGTTGTTGAGCGGCAAACTTTGTCTTCTGGTATTCATCACACTTGAATACTCCAAATTTGGACTCCATGACACGAAGCCATCGATCTGCTTCCACAGGTTCGGTGGCTTCAGTAAAAAATGGCGGTTGAGTCGCCAAGAAGTCCAGATAAGCGTCCCGAGACGGAACGACTTGTTGCGTGTTCTGGAGTACGCCTTGCTGTACCAAAGCTTGGAGTAAGCGTGTGTGTTCTTGCGTTGATTCTTGGAGTAACCTAGTGTTCTCTTGATTAGACTCGACAACTCGAGTCATAATATCCATCCATCCCGTAGATGGTGGTTCCAACGGTGGAATGGAAGCATCACCGCCTCGACGAGAACTTCCGGCCCTACTCCTAGAGCGAGTACGAACCATACTGCAAAATGTCGTTGAGATGAGTTAAACAAGAACTCAGCAGTATGTGAGACTAATGGAAACATGATTATGTTAAAACTTTATGAAAGCAGTAACAAAATTCATGTTTACAAAACTCTTTAGTAGGCATAGATATTCAGCCTATCTGTACAGGACAGACCTTTATGCACTATCTCCAGATTTTGATCTAGTTAAGAGCAATTTCATAACTCGAGTTGAATACTAAAGTTATAGTTAACTTCCGTATCTTTCCAAAAAGTACTCATATGCCCCCATATCATCTCCGGATTTAAAGTTATGATTTTTCCAAAGTTGACAGAATTCCTGGATAACATTTGCCAGCACCTCCTTTGTACATGGCTGATTTTATCACAGTTGTATATGCAAATACAATAAGAACCTGAACAAACTTTAAACTACAACAATGTTGCACATTTCATAACCTATCCAATGGTGTATCATAGGCTTCTTAAGGGTTTCTCTATAGAAAGTTATGGCTTAAAAACAGAAAGGTCTAGAGACGTTTTGTTGCTGTCCTGGTTCTGGACAATTCACCTTCCTCTGAACTTTCTACCCATTTAGCATGTGATTTGGCTCTGGAGCTCTACAAATAAGTTGCAGATCACTTGAAGACCTTTCCATATCTGTACCATACACCTTAATTGGGTCAAGCTACTCAGAGTTATGCTCTGTTAAAGTCCAGCAAGAATTCCTGCCAAAAACAGAGCACTCTGTTTTTGAAATCTTTGAAGCCTAGTCATCCTCTCATTTGAATCTTAGCTCAAATAAGAGTTCAGTAACTAATATTTGTTTCAAACTTCCATTTTTATTTGAAAGTTAGTTCATGAGTCATTTCTTCAAAGAAAGGAGTTATAAAGTTTAGTACGGCGTCGATGCATCGTAAGAAGCATGCCGGTACTACGTAGCCTCACCAAAAGAAAATCCTAACCGGATTATACCGGTATAACGTATCTTATGTGGCACTAAAACGGTCGCTCACAAACGTTTACTATTCGTACTACGGTTTCGTGGTTAATCCTGCATAAGTCACACTCAATCGTCAGGTCCGGCTGCACACCGAACCCGGTATCCATACATTTCTTACACCCGTCCGTCATCACTCGCACCGGTGTTCTCAAGCCAAACACGCCTTGAGCTACGTGTTCACGTTACTAACCACGTGACGGGGTTTCCCAAATTGCACCACGCACGCCTGGGGCAGACGTTGCTCGAGTACCCCAAACGACATGAGGAGTCGTAGAGGATACTAAAGCGGGTCGGGTTACCTGCCACCCGTGGGGCTCCACCCTTCAGCTTGTGCGCACTGGTGGACAGCGCTTACGTGCACCCCCCAAGACATAAACCGTCCCGAGATGCACGATTTTCCGACATAACAAATAAGTTAGGTTGCCACCTTCATATTAAGCTAATAGTAATCCTTATGTGGGCCTAGTACCGTATCCTCACCATAACCTAAATTTTTGTCGTAATACCTTCCTTATTCCGTGTGCTATTACCAATGCGACTCTGATACCAGCTGACGCAGGCGCGGTACCGACTGAGACAGGGCTCAGCTCTGATACCACGCTGAGGCGGACCCGTCAACCGAGACAGGCCACTCGCCCGGGAATCGCATTGGGTGGTGCCGTGTTGTGCGGCACCCAACAGCACACATATGAGGAACAATGTATTACATAAAACAATAGCGGAAGCTTACAAGTTTTTCCTTTGTAAATACTTTACATCAAGTAACTACAGCGGAAATCTATATCAACTCACGTCGAATAACTAAAAGCATTCGAGATGAAGTCCAGCCCGCGGACTCCTCTCGCTAGCAACACGAAGACAAGCAGCAGCGGCTGGGTTCTCCATGTGTTACCTGACTCGGGAGTCCCCGAGTCTCACCGGACAACCTTCTTTTCAGCATCGTTGTTAACCTGCAAAACCACTTATATAGCAAGCGTGAGCACATAGGCTCAGCAAGTCTGACCCGTCTCTCCTAAACAAGAAACTCTACATGCACGACGGTTACAATTGGGTCGGCTAGATTTGCATAAAGGACTCGCCTAAAGTTGATCCTTAACTTTCATATTTTAAGCCTCATTGTGCAGACCTTAAGCCGAAAAGCATCGCAACTCCACAATCAAACAAGAAACGCTTTGTTGCGATGCTCCTTGCACAAAGTGAAAGTAAACTTTAATGAGCCTATCTCTAATTCAGTCATGGTTGCAATACAAGTTATAGCACAGCCTTATCAAGTTCAAAGATAAACAATTCCAGTTGTTACTACATCAAGACACAGTGGGCAAGTATGCTCATATGACCGCGAGCGACGGTGATTCGAATCAGTACACGCCCGAACTACACGACACGTACACCCGTACTCCGAGTTGCCGGCAGCAACCTCAACTGACGTTGTACGTGGCCACCTTTCCCAAGATCTTCCACATTGGACGCAGTCCAACTGCCCCGAGTACGCAAGCTCCCTCAAGGTACATACCCGCTGTGGTATGTTCTTGAGCGAGGTACCTCCTGCTACCCTGACGCCGAAAGCCTAAGGCAGTTGGAAAAGTTCCACTATGGATCTCCCAAGGTACATCGGTTTCCTGGGTCCCATATAGCCAGTATGTGCCCGGTACACAACTCAAACTTGTCCAACAGGGCCAAGCACGGACGGGCCTTAACCGACACAGGCAGGGCTATGCACGCACGGCCTGCAACCTGCTGCATTTAAACCTCCCTGCCCGGTCTCCATTTCTTATGTGTGAACTTTCCTCATCTTTTCTAATTCGGACCCGTTCCAAGTACACCAGCCCTAAACTCACGAGTAGATTCCAACTACTCGTCTTCTACCGGACCTTTCCTACTAACATTAGCGTAGCCAAATTCCCTCGAGGAGTTGCTATTCTACCCTTTCTCTCTTAGGTGTTTCTTGTCATGCAAGTGGGGTTTTCAATATCATCTAGACGTAATGCAATCAATGATGCAAAGCTATGATCTCTACAAATGAAAATGCTTTATAAAACGGTTCAAATGCAAACCGGGGCTTGCCTGTTTTGCAGGTGACTAAGGTTACAATCAGTTAGTGATGATCACTTGAAGCTTGATCACTAGTTTTCCTCCCTCCTTGATCTTCACTTCAAGTTCTTCTCACCTTCTTCACGTATATGCTACAGGATATGATCATGCATATGTATTTAATTGAAAAGCTTTTACTCATAAGATCTAATGACAGTTTTAAAACTGGAACTCTGTTTAAGAATTTAAAATGACACTGGTGCTAGTAGTTTGGGTTGGGTTTAACACCATGATCAAGTGTTGAGTGCTTCTTCCCACTTAAGTGTTGATCACCTTAAGAGATCACAAATGACAGTGGTGATCCAGAGCTCTAATGGAGCTGAGAATTTTCATGTGAGTTCCCTGTCACAAGAAAGTCCTCTGGACCAAAATTTAGCACATTTCATGGAGTGGTTTATTCAGAATAATTCTCTAAGGGTTTAGTCAAAGATGAATTAATTCTGAGCTAACACCCATGTTCATGTCAAACTCAGTGAACCACAATTTCAATTATAGTTCATATAGTCTACATGAATTTTCCTAGAATTTGCGGAGCTAATAATTTCCCAGAACTGAATTTACAAGTTTTGGAAATTCTCTGAAAATGTTTTCTGTATTCATTTGAATACAGGAACTTACAATCTGAATTACCCTGATCAATTCAACTCCAAATGAGCTGAAACTTTTACAGGAGTCTAATAACACCCTAAAGAATATTCTGGCAAAATTTGAGGATTTTTGGATAAACCAAACTCCTTCTAAAATTCTTTTGCTGAAAAGCTTTAAAGAATTTTCCAGAATTATATAAGAAATTTCATACAAATTGGGTTGCATATTTGGATGGAGTTTGTAAATCTGAATCTAACCCAATTTGAATCACTAAATTTGGAGGTTCCTAGCAAAAGTTATGCTCTTCTAAAGTTTAGGGAAAAATCTGGGATTTGAATAAATTTGGGAAATGTTTAAACTGACTGTGGGCCATGGGGCACGTGTCAGCTGCTGAGGAAGTGCCGCACGAGCTACAGAATTATTTCCCACGCTGTCACAGCCGATCCCGCGCCACAGAGTATCCGGCCCGTTTTCCCCGAGTCGCTGACACGCGGGCCCAGGGAGGTCGTCTTCCACCTCTCGCTCCCGCGCGATCCCGCCGCCAGGCTCGCCGGAGAAGCTCCGGGATCAGTCGTCCGGCCATCTTAATAGCTGAAACTCGGGCCCAGGGAGTTCGTCTTCCACCTCTCACTCCCGCGCGATCCCGCCGCCGGGCTCGCCGGAGAAGCTCCGGGATCAGTCGTCCGGCCATCTTAACTGCTGAAACTCGCCGCCAGCCCCTAATTCAATGTGAGGAACACGCTGGTGGGGTTTGCTCGAGCCGGTAGGTCCCCCAAACTAGCCCGTGACGGCGCAACGGTTCGGACGAAGTCCGGCGACGTCGCCCCGACGCCCTAAGCCTTCTAGGCTTCGGTTTCCAAGCTCTAGAGCACCGGCGGACACTAAGGAACATCGACATGGGAATACAATGGCTCGGAAACGGTTCTAAATTAGGGTTCACCGTGCACCCGAACCTTTCCGCCATAGCCGCCGTCGCAAGGACTGGAAATACGTCGTGCACAGTGTGTTTCGTGCGGGGTTTCAAAAGCAAACTGGTGCGTCCTTACGTCTAGCCCTCGTGTGCGAAGTTTCGGGCTATCTAGACCATAATCAACTGGGAATTTCTTGGAAACGTACCGGAATGTCGGTTTGCACCGATCGGGAGAAATTCTCGAAATTCCCTGCCGACGATCCACGGTTGATCCTGAGCTTCGGGGGTGAGTTGCCTGGACGTCGCGCGCGCCCAGAGATGGCCTAGCTCGGTCGTGACAAGCCGCAGTTGAAGCTGCCCATGAGAGCACTTGCTCTCTGTTCTATGGCGGCTGCCGTGGAAACTCACCGGTCTCGGTGCAGAGAGCGCGAATCCACTCAGGGATGGCTCAAGGGTGTCGTGGGGTGTTTTGCAGTGCAGTTTTGTTGCTCAGCTGCGGCTGGCACACGCGCCAGCCGGTGGTCGATCGACCGAGAGCTCAGCGGCGGTTCTCGGTTGGTTTCTCGCGTGAGGGAGGAAGGAGCTGTGGTGTCTCGGTGATAAGAGGGAACAGAGGCCGAGAGAGGGTATAGCCCGGTCGGGCGGCTCTCCAGCGCGACGAAATTCCACCAGCAGGTGGCTGCCGGCTGAGCATCGGTGTCGAGCGGAGCTGCGCCTGTCGGTGTCGGGTGCCGACTGAAGGAGGCAAACAGAGACCCAACACTGAGATCTTTTGCAAATTTTCAGTTCACACAATGACATGTGGGACCCACTGATCAGTCCTCCTTATCCCCTCTCCAAATATCTCCCAAGTTTGAATGTTGAGTGAATTCAATTGTGGGAATTCAAATCTGGTATGCATTTGGATAATTGGGCAAGTTTCATCCAAATTCAAATATGCATTTGAATTCTTTGTCATTCAAAGTCGATTTTGCAAAATGGGTTGCAAACTATTTTCATAATCCATGAAACTTTGCACACCCCCTAATTTGGACCCAAGGAATTCAAATATGAAATCTGATTTTTATTTTGGCTGCTGCAAATGAGATTTGTAGCACAACAGTTTTGAATCCCATTGTGTTGTTCTCATTTGAATTTTTGTTTGAACAAATTGTTTTAAATCTGATTTTTGTTTTGTCACACATATGGGAACTTCCCATCTTTGTTTTAGACCCCTCTAGGGTTCCAAGTTCTCAAATAAACATTTGACTTGTGTGAAGAAAGCCCTCATGTGTGTTATCACATGTGGGAAAATGTTTTAACAAGTCCCAAATTTCATACATATGAAACCAACTTTTGCAAATAAGTGTTTCTTTGTATTCATAATTTTGGGACATTTACACCTACCCTCTGCTCGGTCTCATTTTTATGTCATGTGTC
This sequence comes from Neostapfia colusana, assembly GCA_030760725.1. Classification (NCBI taxonomy): domain Eukaryota; kingdom Viridiplantae; phylum Streptophyta; class Magnoliopsida; order Poales; family Poaceae; genus Neostapfia; species Neostapfia colusana. The sequence goes on along the minus strand of JASWHV010000014.1, from coordinate 54,064,357 downwards.
TCATGATTGTTCTCACTAAACCTATTCTCGCGAGTAGTTCCGACTACTAGACTTGTACCTTATCCTATACCATTTTGGAGCATTGGTGTGGATACTCGAGGTTCATAACTTAGACTCAAACCCCCTGGTTCTCATGGCTATGCATTGGATTATCAATCAAAGACCTAATGCACATTCATTTAACTCATAAAGTAAGTGTGAAAGGTAAAACTTTATAAATGAGGTTAATGCAAACCGGAGCTTGCCTTGCTGCGAGTCGTTTACTAAAGTTCCCTCTAGAGGGATACAATCCAAGATCTCCGAGGCTTGTTCGATCTCAGTGACTACACGAAATAAAAGAACAATGCATGTCAAGTTTAAATGCATTTGTATTCATTGAGAATGTAAAGACTCCAACTCTATCTAGACATCATTACATGCTCTGAAATTTTTATTGTGGCTTTGTGAAGACCTAAAGAGAGGAATGGACAAGTTTCATTTGAAGCAAAGCTCAGTTGAGCCCTGTATAAATAAATGTATAAAAGACCATCATTAGTGCTTCAATGGACTTCTAGGGATTTTCATGAAGCAAATTTGTACTTTCTGGAAACTAGAATTGTAAGGGCCTCAGTTTTTGACACATGCTTGAAGTGTCATCACCACACACACACCTCATTTGAAGCAAGTTGATAAACACATTTGAAGAGCAAGTAACCACCATCAACATGCTCATTAGGGAACAAACTCACATATTGCAAAAGTGGTCTTTCCCACAGGTGATATAAAGGGGCTGGGCATATGAAAACTCCTACACATTGCTAGGAATGTCCATGCCAAGTTTCACCCAAATTCAAAACCTTTTTGAGGTCATTTTGGGTATAGCTAGAAAGGGGGCAGTTTGAACTCGAATTCAAATTCAAACTGATTTTATCCCATGAATTCAAAAGTGGGAGGCATATTCTTGCTCAGCACATTTTTGTGAGCTCACATACCAATTTTCACTCCATTTGGAGTTGAGCTTGACATGAGTTAAATGTAGCAAATTCAAACCCTATTTGAATTTCAAACTACATGTGTACTGAAATTTAGTCAAACCCAGACCTATTTGAATTCTACCCTATTCAAATGGATCAGGGGCAGATAATTCAAATACTTGAGGTTAGTTTGGTCTCTACTGTTTCGAGCAGTAGAGCAAAGTTAATTTCAGAGGTTAAAACCACGGGTGGGACCCACATGTCAGCCACTGAGGCAAAAGAAACCGACTGAGAACTCAGCTCGGGTACTCGTGCACGCTGCAGCGACCGCCACGGCGAAGAAACGGCGAGGACAGCAGCTGCTTGCCACCCTCGGCCGGTGAACCGCCTCGCAGGGTCCTTATCTACGCGCCCGAGCGATCACAGGGGGTCTTCACTGCTGCCTCGACGCGTTTCCACCCAGAAAGCCGAAGCTCCTCGCCACTCGGTTGAATTTTCGGTTCCTCATCAACCGGTCGATCCAGTGATCCTCCCGGCGATCAGAGACAAGCCCCAGGTGCGCCAAGCCGTCTTCGACACCCTCATGCCGGTTCCAGGCTCGGAGCAGTCCTCCCCGAGCTCCACCGAGGTGATATTTCCTCTGCCAGTTCAGCTCGAGCCGCCACTGCGGGAATCATCCTTCCGGCCACCACAGCCCACTGATCACTGAGCTGTGAACAGCAAAGAGGTTCGCCTTCAGTCCCTCTTTCATTCCCGTAAGCTCCGGCGGCGTGACAAACACTGCTCAGGCCGGAATTTCGTGTTTTCGTGACGGTGTGCAAAAGTGGAGTCGGCACTGATCCGTGAAATTCGTAATACACACTGCACCACTCATTCTCTTGTGGAGAGGATCACTTCTAGTTGCCCGTACGAGTCCATAGGAGCAGGAACCACGAAGAACCATGGAGGCAAGCCACTGTTCTTCAAGTTTTAGTAGAAATCCCGATTTCCGGCCTAGGTTGCATGGTTACAGCCCAATACCGCCCTTCCCGAGCTCCGTGGAGCTCATGTCGACCTTTCCTATGGTCCACTGATGCTCAACGACCCTTAGCTCGATCGGGTGAGGTGCTAGGGAGGACGGGCAACACGGCCGAAGTTCTCCCGAGTCTGCTGCTCGTCGCCGACCATGTGCCGGCCATTTTCATGATGAGCTGAGCCCGGAATCGTGTTCCCCGAGTGAAAATAGGCAGGGGCGGCCAGAATTATAAAGCTTGGAGCTCCACAGAGGCTGCCGGCGAGCTCTCCGGCGAGGTACACGGGCGGCAGAGCGCGGGCGACGGGAGGTAGACGAAGGGGGTGGACCCCAGCCATCAGCGGCAGAGATTTTAAATCGGGATCGGGCTGCGGCTCGGATACGGTGTGCTGGCGCATAAATACCCCGTAGACTCCGGTGTGCCGACGCCTCAGCGCGCAACATGTGTCCCTGTGGCCCACCGGCAGATTTAAACTTTTCCCCGATTTTCAGATTTCATTCAAACTTCAAAACCTCATAACTTGGGCTAGGAAACTCCACATCGAGTGAACCAAATTTTGTTGGATTCAGCTCTTTGAGAACTTTCCATCAAATCAAGTTTCACTGCATGAAAATCCTTAATTCTCCATAATTAATTCCTCAAAGTTTAAACTGTTGTGGAGTTTTAACTGGAGAATCCCTTGGAGGAAAATTCTGAAATTTTGCTTGGATTTTCACCAAAATATCCTTGAACTACCATAAAAATTTCAGGTCCATTTGAGCTAATTTGATCCACCTAATTGTGTGATTAGTGAAACTGTTCCAGAGAAAATAGAAAATGTTCAGAAACATTTTCATAATTTTTTCTGAAATTGTTTAGCTCATATCTTTAGCTAGGAACCTTCAAATTAAGTGAGACCAACTCCATTAGAACCCTCTGAAAATCTAGTTTTCAGAAAGTCATGGCTTGTTCCATGAAAATCCCTAGAGCACCCTAAGAGTTCCAATTAAGGTCAAGGACATAATTAATTGTGGAGGGCTCAAATGAGCTTTGCTGCAACTAAAACTTGACCAAGTCTCTGTTTAGGTTGTAACCAAGCCACAGTAAAAGTTTCACAGTCTTTGGGTCTGTCTAGTGAGACTTAGAAGGTTTACAAAGTTAAAACTCATTTCAAATGCATTTAATTAATACATGTACTTCTTATATCATGTAGTCGCTAAGGTCGAGGAGGAACCCGAAGTCCTAGACTTCGTTACTCCGGAGGAGCAGCTAGCCTACGACCAAGAGCAGCAAGGCAAGCCCCGGTTTGCATTAACCTTTTTTTACAAAGATTTACTGTTTTGAGCACTTACTTAAGTATGATTACTTATTGCATTGGAGTCTTGTTTGGAAATCCAATTGCATAGCCAAGAGAACCACGGACTGGGTTTAGTATTGCAAACCCCGTTAGCTACTGCAAAGCTAAGTTAGGGTAGGATTCGGTACAAGTCGAGTAGTTGGAACTACTCGCGAGCATAGGCTAGAGGCACTCGACTCGGGTAGAGATAGCACATGATACACATGGCAAGAAAGATGAGACCGAGCGGAGAGTAAGGGCAGAAGGACTTTGGAGCCTGTGTGCTGTAGCTCTGCTTGTGTCGATTGAGGACCGAGCCGTGTGCGGCCCTGTTGAACAAGCTAGAACAGTACCGAAGACCTACCGGCTATATGGGAACCGGGAAACCGATGTAACTCGGGTATCTGAGTGTTGAGGCATAGCTGGTCGTTCAGAGGGTAGGTTGAGAGCTCAAGGTGTAAATCGGCTGGCGGCACTGAGATGCGCGTGCAGAGACCTCTTGCTCGGGACGATTGGACCGGTTCAACATTTGGCTGAAGGGTGAAAGGCGGTTGCGTACAGCGTCGGTGATGGTTGCTGTAGGAATCATCGAGTACGGGCGTACGTGACGGGTTGTTCAGGTAACCCTGCAGGTGTAAATTGATTGTAATCACCGTCCCTCGCGGTCAGTGAGTACCACTTGTTCACTGTACTGTGACGTAGAAAGAACAGGCTAGTTACATGTTAAAATGTTGCTGATTAAAAGATGGACTTTGATTGTTAATGATTTGTTGTAGTTAGAGCTAACTAAAGTTCTTTTCAACTTTGGGAAAAGTACATGAGAGAAATGCGTTTCTTGTTTGATTACGGCTCTCTCATGTGCCTTAGCGTAAGGTTCTCCACAACCTGCTGCTAAAACTTGAAAGTAAGGTTCCAATAATTAGGCGAGTCCTTTGCAAATTGTTTTATCTCATGTACCCATCACCCCTCATGTAGAAGTTCCATGTTTAGGAGAGACGGGTCAGTCTTGCTGAGCCTTCGTGCTAACTGCTTGTGTTTGAAGCTTTTGCAGGGTTCTATGAGGAAGGGACTCCCAAGGCGGAGACGGAACCCCAGGAGGGGAACCCCGTCGAGTGGGAGTCGTGCACGCCGCCGTGTTAGTGTGCGTGTGTGCTAGCAAGGACACGTTCACGGGCTGAACGTGAACTTGATGCGTAGTCTACGCCCGTGAGTGTAGACTAGACCTATTTTGATGTAAAAATGTTTATAAACCTCTTTATGTAATCAAAATTTTGCTTCCGCTTTGTACCTTTGATGTGTGTTATTCGGTGCTGTGCAACGCAGCACCCTTCAGCGTGATCCTGGCTCGACAAGACCGTGGGGTCGTGTCAGCATTGGTATCAGAGCTTGCTTGAGGTTTAACGCACTAAAAAGGTCATCTTTTCCAAAAATCCAGTGAGGAACGAGTTAGTAGCCCGTATAAGGGTGTTATTAGTGTATAGAAAGTGGCATACTAACCTATTTGTCTATGTCCAAAAATCGTGCATCTCAGGACGTTTATGTCTTGGGGGGGGGGGTGCACGTAAGCGCTGTCCACCAGTGCGCACAAGCTGAAGGGTAGAGCCCCACGGGTGGCAGGTAACCTCACCCGCTTTGGTATCCTCTACGACTCTTTATGTCGTTTGGGGTATTCGAGCAACGTCTGTCCCTGGCGTGCGTGGTGCAATTTGGGAGACCCCGTCACATGGTAAGTGACGTGAACACGTAGCTCAAGGCGTGTTTGGCTTGAGAACATCCGGGCGAGTGATGACGGCTGGGTGTACGGACTGTATGGATACCGGGCTCGGTGTGCAGCCGAGTCTGATGATTGCTTGAGTTATTTGCAGGTAGTCTAACCACAAAACGGTAGACGTGTAGCATCCGTGTGCGAGAGACGCTTAGTGCCACTGAATTAACGAAGCCGGCTAAGTCCGGTATAGTTTTTTCTTTGTGAGGACGTAGTACCGACATGATCTGGTGACGCATCGACGTCACACCCCACCAAATGAACAACTTCATTGTAAAACATGAAGGTTTTGATCCAAAGCACTAAAACTTGATGTAACTCTTTCCCTTAATCAGGATATTCAAGGTTAACAAGTTTTCAACTTATAGGTTGCTAAGGCCAGAGCACTCTGTTTTCAGCTGAATTAAGGCTGAAGTTAATCAGAGGTTAGAGGTTGAGTTATTTCGAGGTTGGGGTCATATGATACATTTCTGGAAATCATTGGAAGAGCTTCACAACTTTTCTGTTGAGGTCCAGAGGTGTTTCAACCCTTAGCAATCGAAAAATGCAGTATAGTTGAAACTGTCCAGAAAACAGGGCAGAACAAAGACTCTTTGCATCTATCTGTAGATTGAGCATAACTTCCTGCATAAAAATCCAAAAATAGAAAATGAGGTAGTTCTGAAATGCTTATGAGATGGGTTACAACTTTGTAACAGAAAGTTTTGTCAGATTGGGAGCAGAATTAACTGGAATTCTTGGATCAAATCAGTGCCTAAAGCAGGGAGGTGCTGTCCAATCTTCTCCAGAAATTCTGTTAACTTTGACATCTCATAACTTTTGAACCAGGACAGATCTTAGGCCAAGCAAACACGTTCTGGAAAGCTACTGAAGTTAGCTTTAACCTTGATGTTGAGCTCCCGAATTAGTTTTGCATTTAGGATGGCCTAAATCAGGTTGAAATGGAAACTGCTCAGGGCTGTCATGCAGACAGCAGATCAGCAGTCAAATTTGTTTAAATTTGAACTATATTTCCAAGTTTCATGGGTTCAATGACATGTCTTATGTTGTAAGTCAATGGTTTACTGTTTAAATAAAAATTTGACATTTCTCAAATATATTTTTACAGATGACAGCGGATAAACAGTTTGAGAACGGTTGGGGTGGAATCTCACTGTTCTCACCACAGCGGCTATCCGGAGGCATTGAGGCAGATGCTTCAATATTTAGGATACAACCAAATGCCGCAGTACTTCGCCAAGGAAGAAGGCGAGGAGGGGAACAAGACGTGGACAATCCATGTCGAAGTCCCTGCAGGACCTACGCCACCCGGTTGGGTGCCGTTCACCGTCACGGTGAGAGGTAGACAACCGGAAGGGATGTGGCAAGTGGCAGCCCATGACACTATGTCACGTTTCTGCCAACTACACGTGAGAGCGATTGAGGGAACTCCATACGCGCTCGTTCCGGTGGAGGGACGGGCTCATCATGTGTGGGAAGGGAGGTACCGGGAGGCAACAGATCCGGGTTGCCCAAGGTACAACCCTGCGGAGGCAAACCTCAGCCTCCAGATGAGGGCGGGAAACGCCGTGATGGACAGCCAAGCTGTTCATACGGAGCGTCTCGCCGCAAGGCTCAAGGAGAGCACAAGCCGTTGAGACCAGTTCGAGAGTGCCCACAGCGTACTCCGCAATGTGCTCCTTCCGATGATCAAGCGACTGAATGAACAGCACAATCAGTTGCATCGTCTGAAGAAGGCAAAGAAGAAGAGCCGTGTTGACATCGCGGCGTTACAAGAGCTGGTGCAGACTTTAACCCAGCAGAATGAGGACCTTGCTCAAGAGCGGGACGACGCCATTGATGAAGGGAAAGGCTGGGAAAAAGACTACAACCAGGCCATGGACGAGGTGCATTCATTGCAGGACCTCGTACCTCCGGTATTGGGCATACCGGTGGTCTTGGGTCTTCCGGCAATGGGAGAACCCGAGATGGGAGAAGAGGTGGTAGATCCGGAGTCACCAGCAGAGGTACCGGAGGAGGACGACCCACAGGAGGTCGAGTTCTACTCCGAGTAAGTGGTTACAGTTGCCAAGTAGGGCAGCTAGGGTAGGGTAACCCAAACTTTTGTAATCGGTGACATGTCGTGTAGGCAGTAGCGTATGTATAGGTAGTGACGACATGAGCACGACTTCTCGGAGACCCGAGAATAATGTATCTTGTATAAAGTTTATGCTTTATCAATATATGTGAATGTTGTGCAAATTATTCATGTGTCACTTCAATACCTACTGTTGCATATGGAATTTTAAGTATGACATGTGCTAATCGCTGCTGTTTGAATTTCAGAATGACTCGTACTCGTGCCAACCCGGACGTTGGGGGTACCAGCCAAGGGGGAGAGACCTCCCAACAGCCTCCTGAGGACTCCTCGGGACAGCAGAAGCAACAGCAGCAACAGCAACACCAAACACCGCCACCGCCACTGCCAACGGTTACATTGGCCGACATCGTCTCGGCAATGGCGGGTTCTCATCAGCAGCACACGGAGTTGCTGCAAACTCTCATCGCTAATACGTCTCGCCCAGAGAGATGTCAAGACCGGGAGGAGCGTCAACAGAGCTCCTACTACGACTTCCTAGCGACTCATCCCCCGGTATTCTCAAGGGCGGATGAACCTCTCGACACGGACAACTGGCTCCGCGTGATAGAGATGAAGTTCGGGCTGCTCCAAATAAGTGAGCATCGCAAGACTCAGTTCGCGGTCCAGCAGCTCCAAGGATCCGCGAGCGCGTGGTGGGCAAACTTCTGTGCTTCACAGCCCACCGACCAAGTAATGACCTGGGCGGAGTTCCGGACGGCCTTCAGGGCCTATCACATACCGCCAGGTCTGATGAAGAGGAAGACGCAGGATTTCCTACACCTGCAGCAAGGGAGCCGGAACGCGCTGGAATACTCCAGGGCGTTCAACGATCCCGTGCTCTACGCGTCGTATCACGCCGATACCGACGAGAAGTGGCGGGACCACTTTTACCAGGGGCTTAACCCACTCCTGAAGGACAAATTGACGATGTTCAATCGTGGCAGCCTCAACGACATCATTGATGCTGTGATTGTCCAGGAGGACTCCGGCAAGGAGTTAGCGGCGGCGGAGAGAAAGCGAAGCGCGCCGCAAAGCAGCGGAGAAGGAGGCGGTCCTTCTCAAAAATTTCGGATGGTGAATCGCCCACCATCAGGTCCCCGCTGGCAACCACCCCAGAGGCCGATGCCGTTCCGCAGTCGGCCGTATTCTTCACCGGCATTCAGGCCGGCACAGCCAGCACCACCTCCACAACAACAACAGCAGCAGCGGACGATGCCGCGTGCGTATGCACCTCAGCAACGCATGCCGGGCTTTCGTCCCCTGAGCACCGCACAAGCAGCAGCCACATGTTACAAGTGTGGTCGTCCAGGACACTTCACCAGCAGTTGTCCGGAGAGGCAAGGCGGCAGAGTTGCACCTCATTTCCAGGGAGGAATCAAACCCGGAACCCTACTAATGCGCGGCGGGCCAACCCTAGCCCGGCACTATCCACCAGCTTGCCATAGAGGACGTGCCGGAGGGTGAGCCAATCCTTGCGGGTATGTTCCAACTCCACCAGCATCCCGCCATAGTATTGTTTGATTCAGGCGCCACGCATAGCTTCATTAGGCAAGCTTTCATTGATAGATATAGCTTGCAAATACTACCCACCAATAGTCCTTATGTGATCTGTTCACCGGGTGGGAAAATTTCAGCAAGCATGATGGTCCCAAAAGCGCCATTGTGCTTGGAGGGTAGAGTATACCCTACGTCTCTCATAATTTTAGAGGGACAAAAGGTCGATGTCATCTTAGGGATGTCGTGGTTAACCTGCCACGGCGCTGTTTTAGACACAGTCCTTCGAATCATGCATTTGAATCCATAAGTGCACGAATCTCATTCTTTATTTCTGGACAGTCCAGAAATAAAACATCCAAGCGTCTATCAGTCCACCACCATCAGTTTGGATGATATCCCAGTGGTCCGAGAGTTCCCTGACGTATTCCCGGACGAATTGCCGGGGATGCCGCCTGATAGAGAGGTGGAGTTCAAGATTGAACTTGCACCGGGAACCATGCCAATATCCCGAAGGCCGTACAAGATGGCGCCCAAGGAATTGGCTGAATTGAAGACCCAGCTAACGGACCTGCTGAAAAAGGGTTTTATTAGTCTGAGCTCCTCGCCATGGGGCTGTTCGGCATTATTTGTGAAGAAGAAGAATGAGACGTTGCAGCTTTGCGTGGACTATCATCCATTAAATGCCGTAACCATCAAGAACAAGTACCCGTTGCCACGGATCGACATGTTGTTCGATCAGTTGGTCGAAGCAAAGATCTTTTCCAAGATGGACTTAAGATCCGGGTACCATCAGATTAAGATACGGGCTGAGGATATTCCGAAGATGGCTTTCTCGACGAGGTACGGACTTTATTAGTACCTGGTCATGTCCTTCGGCCTCACCAATGCTCCAGCTCACTTCATGTATTTGATGAACTCGGTATTCATGCTGGAGCTGGACAAGTTTGTCGTGGTCTTCATCGACGACATATTGGTATATTCCAAGTCGGAGGAAGATCACCAGAAGCATCTGCGTATAGTCTTGCAACGGCTGCGGGATCACAAGCTATACTCAAAATTCAGCAAGTGTGAATTTTGGATATCGCAAGTGCCTTTTCTCGGGCATATCATTTCAGCGGAGGGTATCGCTGTAGAACCGAGTAAGATCACTCAAGTGCTGAATTGGAAGTCCCCGAGGACTGTTCACGAGGTACAGAGTTTCCTCGTACTCGCGGGATATTATCGGAGTTTCATTCCGAACTTCTCGAAGATTGCCAAGCCTATGACGGAGCTGCTGAAGAAGGCTACCAAATATGTTTGGATTCCAGCATGTGAAGCAGCATTCAAGGCTTTAGTTAAACACCTAACATCAGCACCGGTTTTGGCGCAGCCAGACACAACAAAACCGTTCGATGTGTACTGCGATGCATCCGGCATTGGGCTCGGATGTGTGCTGATGAAAGACCGAAGAGTGGTCGCGTATGGGTCATGGAAGCTTGGAAACCATGAGCAGAATTATCCAACTCACGACTTGGAGCTCGCTGCCGTGGTACTTGCACTGAAAATGTGGAGACACTACCTACTCGGTAACCTCGTGCATTTATATACCGACCACAAGAGCCTCAAGTACATATTCACTCAGAATGAGCTGAACATGAGGCAGCGAAGATGGTTAGAATTGATAAAGGATTACGAAATATAGATCCATTATCATCCGGGCAAGGCAAACGTAGTGGCAGATGCGCTGAGTCGCAAGTCATATGTCAACAATCTGACCATCACACCGTTGGAAGAGAGCGAACCATCACTATATGTGATTCCACACGGGGCTCTCTACAACCTAGCTTTGATCCCCACCATCCGTGAAGAAATAACGGCAGATCAGAAACATGACAAGGGTATGTCGCATTTGCGGAGACGTGTAGACAGTGAGGAGTTGAAATGTTTCCGGAAGGACGGAGACGACGTTCTATGGTTCAAGGACCGGATCGTCGTACCCCGTAACCCGGAGTTACGGAAGAAATTTTTTGATGAGGCTCACTTATCAAAATTTTCTATTCACCCCGGCAGCAACAAAATGTATCAAGAACTCAGAAGCAAGTTTTGGTGGACACGGATGAAGCGGGAGATCGCGAAGTACGTGTCCGAGTGTGATACATGTCAAAGGGTGAGGCAGACCATATGCGGAAACCGGGACTGCTACAACCACTGGGTGTTCCTGCCTGGAAGTGGGAGGACGTGAGCATGGACTTCATCGTCGGTCTACCCACCACCTTTCAGAAACATGATCCTGTGTGGGTGATCGTCGACCGGCTCACCAAGGTTGCCCATTTCATCCCGGTCAACACCAACTACAACGCCAAGAAGTACGCTGAACTGTACATCTCACGGATCCTATGCTTGTACGGCGTACCCCGTACCATCATATCGGATCGGGGCATTTTATTTGTGTCCCGTTTTTGGGAGCAGCTGCACGCTGCATTGGGGACGAAGCTGATCCGTAGTTCAGCATAGCACCCGCAGACGGATGGGCAAACCGAGCGGGTAAATAAGATCCTAGAAGACATGCTACGAGCTTGTGCTATCAACCACGGCAAGAATTGGGATGATCACTTGCCGTTAGCCGAGTTCTCATACAACAACGGGTACCAAGCCAGCAAAAAGATGGCGCCCTACGAGGCGCTATACGGGAGGAAATGCCGCACACCACTGAATTGGTGCGAGTCTGACGAAAGGGTCACCTTCGGGATTGACCTTGTCAACAACGAGGAAGAAAAGGTTCGACTGATTCAAGCGAACCTAAAAGCCGCCCAATCCCGTCAGAAACAATATGCGGACCGGAGAAGGCGCACACTACAATTCGAAGTAGGGGATCACGTATACTTACGTGTGTCTCCAATGAAGGGCGTAAACAGATTTGGGGGTGAGAGGGAAGTTGGCACCCCAATTCATCGGTCCATTCCAGATTACCGAAAGATGTGGATCAGTAGCATACCGGCTGAGATTACCAGAAGCACTTTCCGGTGTGCACGACGTCTTTCATATTTCCCAGCTGAGGAAGTGTCTCAAATTATCAACTACCGTTCAGCTGGAGGACATTGAAGAACTGCAACCGGATCTCACCTATCGGGAGGAACCGGTTCAGATTATTGAAGAGAAGGCCCGAACCACACACAACCGTACGTCGTAGTTCTACAAAGTTCTATGGAGTAACCACTCCGTGGGCAAAGCGACATGGGAGAGCGAAGGATTTCTTCGCGCTAACTACCCCGACTTTTTCACGTCGCAGATCCGGTAATTCTCCACCGTCCTCTCTCTCATTTTCACCTTATAATCTCGGGACGAGATTCTTTTAAGGGGGGAGGAATGTAAGGGCCTCAGTTTTTGACACATGCTTGAAGTGTCATCACCACACACACACCTCATTTGAAGCAAGTTGATAAACACATTTGAAGAGCAAGTAACCACCATCAACATGCTCATTAGGGAACAAACTCACATATTGCAAAAGTGGTATTTCCCATATGTGATATACAGTGGCTGGTCATATGAAAACTCCTACACATTGCTAGGAATGTCCATGCCAAGTTTCACCCAATTCAAAACCTTTTTGAGGTCATTTTGGGTATAGCTAGAAAGGGGGCAGTTTGAACTCAGATTCAAATTCAAACTGATTTTATCCCATGAATTCAAAAGTGGGAAGCATATTCTTGCTAAGCACATTTTTGTGAGCTCACATACCAATTTTCACTCCATTTGGAGTTGAGCTTGACATGAGTTAAATGTAGCAAGTTCAAACCCTATTTGAATTTCAAAATACATGTGTACTGAAATTTAGTCAAACCCAGACCCATTTGAATTCTACCCCATTCAAATGGCTCAGGGGCAGATAATTCAAATACTTGAGGTTAGTTTGGTCTCTGCTCTTTAGAGCAGTAGAGCAAAGTTAATTTTAGAGGTTAAAACCCCGGGTGGGACTCACATGTCAGCCACTGAGGCAAAAGAAACCGACTGAGAACTCAGCTCGGGTACTCGCGCGCGCTGCAGCGACCGCCACGGCGAAGAAACGTCGAGGACAGCAGCTGCTTGCTGCCCTCGGCCATTGAACCGCCTCGCAGGGTCCTTATCTACGCGCCCGAGCAATCGCAGGGGGTCTTCACCGCTGCCTCGACGCGTTCCCACCCAAAAAGCCGAAGCTCCTCGCCGCTCGGTTGAATTTTCGGTTCCTCATCGCCCGGTCGATCCAGTGATCTTCCCGGCGATCGGAGACCAGCACCAGGTGCGCCAAGCCGTCTTTGACACCCTCACGCTGGTTCCAGGCTCGGAGCAGTCCTCCCCGAGCTCCACCGAGGCGATCTTTCCTCTGCCGGTTCAGCTCGAGCCGCCACTGCGGGAATCATCCTTCTGGCCACCACAGCCCACCGATCACCGAGCTGTGAACAGCAAAGAGGTTTGCCTTCAGTCCCTCTTTCATTCCCGCAAGCTCCGGCGGCGTGACAAACACTGCTCAGGCCGGAATTTCGTGTTCTCGCGACGGTGTGCAAAAGTGGAGTCGGCACCGATCCGCGAAATTCATAATCCACACTGCACCACTCATTCTTTCATTGAGAGGATCACTTCTAGTTGCCCGTACGAGTCCATAGGAGCAGGAACCACGAAGAACCATGGAGGGAAGCCGCTGTTCTTCAAGTTTTAGTAGAAATCCCGATTTCCGGCCTAGGTCGCACGGTGACAGCCCAACACCGCCCTTCCCGAGCTCCGTGGAGCTCATGTCGACCTTTCCTATGGTCCACTGATGCTCGACGACCCTTAGATCGATCGGGTGAGGTGCTAGGGAGGACGGGCAACACGGCCGAAGTTCTCCCGAGGCTGCTGCTCGTCGCCGACCATGTGCCGGCCATTTTCATGACGAGCTGAGCCCGGAATCGTGTTCCCCGAGTGAAAATAGGCAGGGGCGGCCGGAATCATAAAGCTTGGAGCTCCACAGAGGCTGCCGGCGAGCTCTCCGGCGAGGTACCCCGGCGGCAGAGCGCGGGCGACGGGAGGTAGACGAAGGGGGTGGACCCCAGCCATCAGCGGCAGAGATTTTAAATCGGGATCAGGCTGTGGCTCAGATCCGGTGTGCTGGCGCGCAAATACCCCGTAGACTCTGGTGTGCCTACGCCTCAGCGCGCAACACGTGTCCCCGTGGCCCACCGGCAGATTTAAACTTTTCCCCGATTTTCAGATTTCATTCAAACTTCAAATCCTCATAACTTGGGCAAGGAAACTCCAAATCGAGTGAACCAAATTTTGTTGGATTCAGCTCTTTGAGCACTTTCCAGCAAATCAAGTTTCACTGCATGAAAATCCTTAATTCTCCCTAATTAATTCCTCAAAATTTAAAATGTTGTGGAATTTCAACTGGAGAATCCCTTGTAGGAAAATTCTGAAATTTTTCTGGGATGTTCACCAAAATATCCCTGAACTACCATAAAAATTTAAGATCCATTTGAGCTCATTTGATCCACCGAATTGTGTGATTTGTGAAACTGTTCCAGAGAAAATAGAAAATGTTCAGAAACATTTTCAGAATTTTCTCTGAAATTGTTTAGCTCATATCTTTAGCTAGGAACCTTCAAATTAAGTGAGACCAACTCCATTAGAACCCTCTGAAAATCTAGTTTTCAGAAAGTCATGGCTTGTTCCATGAAAATCCCTAGAGCACCCTAAGAGTTCCAATTAAGGTCAAGGACATAATTAATTGTGGAGGGCTCAAATGAGCTTTGCTGCAACTAAAACTTGACCAAGTCTCTGTTTAGGTTGTAACCAAGCCACAGTAAAAGTCTCACAGTCTTTGGGTCTGTCTAGTGAGACTTAGAAGGTTCACAAAGCTAAAACTCAATTCAAATGCATTTAATTAATACATGTACTTCTTATATCATGTAGTCGCTAAGGTCGAGGAGGAACCCGAAGTCCTAGACTTTGTTACTCCGGAGGAGCAGCTAGCCTACGACCAAGAGCAGCAAGGCAAGCCCCGGTTTGCATTAACCTTTTTTTACAAAGATTTACTGTTTTGAGCACTTACTTAAGTATGATTACTTATTGCATTGGAGTCTTGTTTGGAAACCCAATTGCATAGCCAAGAGAACCACAGACTGGGTTTAGGATTGCAAACCCCGTTAGCTACTGCAAAGCTAAGTTAGGGTAGGATTCGGTACAAGTCGAGTAGTTGGAACTACTCACGAGCATAGGCTAGAGGCACTCGACTCGGGTAGAGATAGCACATGATACACATGGCAAGAAAGATGAGACCGAGCGGAGAGTAAGGGCAGCATGACTTTGGGGCCTGTGTGCTGTAGCTCCGCTTGTGTCGATTGAGGACCGAGCCGTGTGCGGGCCTGTTGAACAAGCTAGAACAGTACCGAAGACCTACCGGCTATATGGGAACCGGGAAACCGATGTAACTCGGGTAGCTGGGTGTTGAGGCATAGCTGGTCGTTCAGAGGGTAGGTTGAGAGCTTGAGGTGTAAATCGGCTGGCGGCACTGAGATGCGTGTGCAGAGACCTCTTGCTCGGGACGATTGGACCGGTTCAACATTTGGCTGACGGGTGAAAGGTGGTTGCGTACGGCATCCGTGATGGTTGCTGTAGGCAACATCGAGTACGGGCGTACGTGACGGGTTGTTCGGGTAACCCTGCAGGTGTAAATCGATTATAATCACCGTCCCTCGCGGTCAGTGAGTACCACTTGTTCACTGTACCGTGACGTAGAAAGAACAGGCTAGTTACATGTTAAAATGTTGCTGATTGAAAGATGGACTTTGATTGTTAATGATTTGTTGTAGTTAGAGCTAACTAAAGTTCTTTTCAACTTTGGGCAAAGTATATGAGATAAATGCGTTTCTTGTTTGATTGCGGCTCTCTCATGTGCCTTAGCGTAAGGTTCTCCACAACCTGCTGCTAAAACTTGAAAGTAAGGTTCCAATAATTAGGCGAGTCCTTTGCAAATTGTTTTATCTCATGTACCCATCACCCCTCATGTAGAAGTTCCATGTTTAGGAGAGACGGGTCAGTCTTGCTGAGGCTTCGTGCTTACTGCTTGTGTTTGAAGCTTTTGCAGTGTTCTATGAGGAAGGGACTCCCGAGGAGGAGACGGAACCCCAGGAGGGGAACCCCGTCGAGTGGGAGTCATGCACGCCGCCGTGTTAGTGTGCGTGTGTGCTAGCAAGGACACGTTCATGGGCTGAACGTGAACTTGATGCGTAGTCTACGCCCGTGAGTGTAGACTGGACCTATTTTGATGTAAAAATGTTTATAAACCGCTTTATGTAATCAAAGTTTTGCTTCCGCTTTGTACCTTTGATGTGTGTTATTCGGTGCTGTGCAACGCAGCACCCCTCAGCGTGATCCTGGCTCGACAAGACCGTGGGGTCGTGTCAAGAATTTATAGTCGTTCTACTGGAAGTGGTTTAATGTCATTTGGAGAATCCTAGATAAAGTTATGTCTAGAGAAAGGTTTGAGAAAATTCTGAAAAATGTTTCTGTACATTTTTCCGTTTTCTCAGGGTAGTTCACTTAATCACACAATTAGGTGGACTTAATGAACTCGGATGGATCTGAAATTTGGCATGTGACTCAAGGATATTAAAATGAACATCCTGGCCAAATTTTACAATTTTCCACAAAGTGGATCTCCAGTTAAAACTCCCAACAGTTTAAACTTTAGGGAATTAATTCTGAAAAAAGGACTCAAGGATTGAAATTTGTTTTGCTGGATAGTACTTGGAGAGAGGAATCAAAAAAATTTGCTTGACCAAATTTGGACATTACTACCGAAATTTATGTGGGTTTGGAGTTTTGGTGGGAAATCTTTAAAAGAAAAATTCGAAATATTCAAACTGCTGACACCGGGGCACAGTGCCTTCTTCTACCTCCTGCCGAGGCCCGAGCGTGTGTCGGACAGTGGCGATGGTGTCGCCTGTTCTTGGTCGATTCTCCCTAATTTTCCACGCGGTTTTCTCTTATATGACCCTTGGTGCATGGCACACCCGCCAGGCAACTTCTCGCAGCCCAGCATCGCCAGAAAATTGATTGGCAATGGCGGCAGCATCGTTAAGCTCGGCTCCAATGGTGATCACGTGACTCAGCGGCGAACACGATGAACGGAAGGGTCGTACAGCACCACTAGAGCGTGTGAAAGCTAACCCTGCACCCCTCTTAGGCTGGAACCACCGGGAAACTAGACTTCACCGGCGACCCGACCCTTTTTCACCGGCGGCGACAAAAACATAGCGTTCTGCTTGCCGGATGCATGACCTTCGCTAAGTTTGGGCCTAGGTGATCGTGAGGAGCTCTAGTTGCTCTAGCTAGACCAGATTATCAGATGATCAAGTGGTTGTGAAGAATTTGCCGATTTGGTCTTCGTCGTTCTATACCCTAGCCGACGCAAGAACTGGAATTCCGGCTCACCAGCGTTGAGATAGCTTAAACGATTCTAGGAGGATAAACTAGGTTTGGTTGCTAACCTCTGTGACCATTTGTTCAGGCCGGAGAGGTCGTGGTTCGGCCGGGTGATAAAGACTTGTACCGGCGACTTTTCTCTTTCCCGAGGAAGAAGAAAGTTGGGGTATAGCTCGAAAGAAGCCGTGAATCAGCTTGGGGCTGCGTCGAGGACGTTGAGGAGAGTCAGGCGACCCTGTTTCCGGCCTCAGCTCCACATGAAACCCCTTGGTGCGGCTGGTCGACGTTGGAGATGTGGCGCACGAGAAAGCGGTGACGGGGACGGTGTTTCTTTGCGAATGAGAGACTAGTGAATGGCTTTTGCACGCTTAAGACTCGGGGATAAGAGGCTGGGGCGAGTGATCAGCAGCCAGGACCCGAGAACAGGAGGTGGCAGCGCTCCTTTCCATGGCGTCCGCATGAGCGCGCGCAAGAAATTGAGCAGCTCGGTGTGAGGCGGTTCATTTGGCTTGTGTGGCTGACAGTGGGTCCCACATCCTAATTTTGTGCTTCAAAATTCAATTTCTAATGTTGCACAGTATTTGGGACCCTCCTGCGCTTTGAATTTTGCTCAAACAACAAAATGAACATTTGGATGTGAATGATTCAAATTGTAGAAGTGGTTTCAATGGATTTGCATCAAATATGCAAATCTGAAATTCAAATTCTGTCTGAATTTGACCCAACTAGCCCATGTCAAGATCAATCCAAATAGGATGAAACTTGGTGGAGTAGCTCATAATAATGTGCCGAGTTTGAATATGAATCCACCTTTTGAATTCATGTGATGAAAGTAGTTTTAATTGGAATCTACATTCAAACTAGCCCTTTTAATAATTGTATCCAAAAGTACCCCAAACATGTTTCGATTTGCATGAAACTTGGCATGAGCATTCCTAAGAATGTTTAGGACCTAATAGTGAGCTCAGCCCCTCTAGCTTACATGTTGAGAAATCCCACTTTTGGATTTTGTGACTTCTTCTTCTAATCATCCTATTTATGGTGGTTACTTGCTCTTCAAATTTGTTCATATGATTACCACAATATGAGTTGTGGTGGGTGAGGTGATGAACACTTTAGCAAGTTAAAAAACACTTGAGCCTTTGCACCTCCCTTGAGTGTTTATAACTTTCAGAGCTTCTTGCATCAAAGTATTAGCTCTCAGTTGTATCATATCTTGCATTTCTTGTGGAAACAAGTCTGCCCAATATATCATAAGAGAAAAGGCAAAGAAAATAATTTCACAAGGGTGTTTAACTATTTTCTTTTCAAAACACACCCCATTTCTAAGCTTCCATGTAGCTCAACTATCTTTCTTGTTTTGTGTCTTCTTGAAGTATTCTTTTTTGTGTCTGCAACATAGAGCGTCAGCTTTTTACCGCCTACATCATGCAGTCTCACATCATAGCAAGCAGCAAAAGAAATGCAGTCCAAGACTTTCATAGGCTCCACTGGACTCCACCACTTCAGTTAAGCCTGCTAGAGTTCAGTTAAATTCATAGCAGCAAGCAGATCCCCTCCCTGCGCACAGAGATCATCTGACTTAACTGCACAATCTGATGAAGCCAACGGTGGATATCCCGCTGATGCGGGCGTGTCGGTACTCTGCAGACCAGATACCCCCATGTAGTTGGCAAAAGACAGTCCGGGCCCCGCCTCCCTGCTGAGGCGGGCCCCAATAAAAGCCATGTGCTCTGGGCCCCATGGACAACCCTGGGGCTACCATGTGCACCTAAGCTTCGGAGTTCACACGTGCCCTGGGCTCCGACCTGAGCCTCCCCGCTGTTGTGAGGTCTGGAGCTGCCACGTGTCCCTGGCTCCGAGCCACCTCATTGAGGAGGACAGCACTGGGGCTGGCACGTGTCCCGAGCTCCGGCCTAAGTCTACCTGCTGAGGTGAGGTCCGGAGCTGACACGTGTCCTCCGGCTCTGAGCCATCTCCCCGCTGAGGACAGCTCCGGTGCTGACACATGCCCCGGGCTCCGGACCGAACCTCCCCACTGAGGTGTGGTTCGGAGCCGCCACGTGTCCCTAGACACCAAGCCCATCGATGAGGGCTCCAAAACCGCCATGTGTGCCACAACCCTTAGTGGGCCATGGGTCAACGAAGTCAAGAAGGAAGTGCACTGTCACGCATCGCATTCAAGGCTTGCGCCTTCCCTAGAAGCATGTCGCACTACGCACGCCTCCGTCCCTTGCCCGTTCACCATTACGGTTACAAGATAGGACGGCAGGGCGTGACAGCAGTACAATACCATCCAACGGCACTAAGCCGCCCATACAGGGCAAGGAGATGCGGCGACAAGATGGCGTCTTCATCATCACCTGACAAGCGGTCAGGGGCGCTCAGTGCGCTGGACAGAAGGACTTAACTCCCGCTGGCCACTCTACTCAGAGGACGAAGCCCTAGATCGTGTATTGGACTCTCTGAGATTTGGGGCCACCTGTCGGGCCCCAAGCCCCATTGTAACCACATCTGTCTTGGACTATAAAAGGACCGGGGTGACCACCCTGCAAACGGTTCTGATTTCCCCACACTCAATATCACGCTATGCACAAGCGCTCACGCTCAAGCAATAGAACAAGCACACCCGTGGACATAGGGTATTACGCTCCGGCGGCCCGAACCACGTAAATCCTCGTGTTCATCCGCTCCCTTGAGCCCAGGTCATGAAGGGCGCCAAACCCTCTCCGAAAAAAGAACCGCGCGGGCTGCTTCCGAGCAGGCCGAGAGGAGTGTTGCAGCCCGCACTCCAACATTTGGCGTGCAAGTAGGGGGGTTTCACGCGCTCTCCTCATGACCATGGGGAACAACGCTTCTCACGGTGAGCCTTCTCTCCCACCTCGCCATCGTCTCCAACAAAGCTACCTCCTGCTCCAGGGCGGGCATTTCTAGATAGGCCGGCAGCCAGACGACCGGTGTGCCACCAGCGGCCTCAGCGCCTAAGTCTTGCCCAACCGGCAACCAGAACGCTGGAGCCTCTGATCCGCCCGTGGTGCCCAGATCGAGACGGACCAGAAACCTTGTGGGTGGTGCGCCATTGGTGTTCACATTGCCAGTGGTCGCTTCCTCCCGGACGCCCACTTCCCCGACAGTGGCGACAACACGGCCACGGCCGAGCCTAGAGAGTGTGCTGGCCTCAGCACGCACTCTGCTCCACAACCCTCTGGGTGAGAGTGCCACCCCAGAGGCGGCGGAGCAGTGGCGGCATGATGTTGACCATCTTGTCGCCGCTGCCATGAACTCTCCTGACTACAGGAGACAACCGGCAGAACCCTCGCTGGCCCAGTCGCATACGCTGATGGAGGCCCGATTGGTAGCATCCTCGTGGGGGACAGCCACACCCGACGTCAGGGTCGAGTTGAACCGTCACCTAGCAACTGAGGATGGTCGTACCACCATCGAGCGATGCCACAAGAGGCGTCGCAACCTCGAAGACAGGTACCGGTCCCGAGCACCGTACCGGCAGGACGCGCACCCCCTACCCCTGCCTCTCCGGGAGCAGTGGGAGGTTGCATGGCGCTCGCCCCGCATCATCGTATGATGGTCTGGCCGCCTAAGTTCCGGCACCACCTGACAGAAAAATATGACGGGACAGTCAATCCCGCCAATTTCCTGCAGATCTACTCCACCCCTCCATCCTAGCCGCAGGAGGGGATGAGGCCGTCATGGCCATCTACTTCCCCATGGCTCTGACCGGCCTAGCCCGGTCAACGCTCATGATCCTTCCCCCAGGATCCATCATGTCCTTGGAAGAGTTGTGCTGGAGGTTTACAGCCAACTTTGGGAGTTCCTAAACGCTCCCCGCCACCGAGCTCGACCTCCATTCTGTGCGTCAGCGCGATGGGGAGTTGCTGCAATCCTTCATCCAGCGGTTCTCCCAGGTCAGGAGCACCATCTCCCGCATCTCCAACGCCTGCATCGTCTTCGCCTTCCGGCAAGGCGTACACAACAATAAGATGCTCGAGAAGTTAGCCACGCATGACGTGCAAGACGTCTCCGACCTCTTAAGCCTGGCCGAAAAATGTGCTAGGGAGGCGGAAGGCCGAGACTGGCACTTACGGCCCGCCTCCGTAGCGGGGAGTGCCGGAGAGGCTGCTGCATCGCACAGTGGCAAGAAGAAAAAGACTGGAGGCAAGAACAAGCCTCTGGCTAGGGCACACACTGCTGCTCTAGCAGCGGCCGGTGGGGGCCGAGCACCACGCCCTGACAAGCGTCCCCGGCCGTGGCCTGCCAGCGACAATAACCAGTGGTGCCCGGTGCACGACACCGGCATCCAACGGTGCTAGCGACTGCCACGAGATCAAGAATCTCGCGGAACGCTTCATTGAGTTGCAACAGCAGCGGCCGCACCAAGACGGCGCACCCTCTCGCCAACGGGAGGGCAAGCAAAAGGCTAAACCTGAGGCCAACGCTGAGCATGGTATTGAGTACCAAGACGCTGAGAGGGCATTGAATACCATCTATGACCACTCCGACTCTGACTCCAGTGATCACAATGAGTGTCGCAAGATGCTCCACGCCTAACCAGGCATACCCCCTCCGTCGTGTGACAAGGGAAAATGCCCTCTTACCTTGGTGTAGGGGATTGAGGTCGTCCTCCCCCCCCCCCCACCCCCCCCCCCCCCCAGAACACATCATGGGCTCACCCGACGTCCAGACATACGGCGAAGCCGCACAGGATCAGCTTCTACGTTCAGAAATCGACCTCATCAACGAGACAACATGGCTAGAGGCTGCTTGAAATGTGCTACACCGCAAAACGCTCTAGATACGGTAAGCACAAAGCAAGCAGCCCAAGGTAGGGCCACCTGATGCCTCGGCCAGTGTTTTCTCGAATAGGGGTGACAAACCTTCCCCCCTCCCCCCCCCCAGCTGGGAGGGTCCCTTCCGACCAATACAAGTATGCCGCTCCAAATGTGCTCGCCTGGCTGCAGGGGATGGGTATCTCTACCCAGACCACAGGACATAGAACACCCCTGTAAGTTCTACCATTAGCACAGTGGTAGGATATTTTTTCTTTTTCTTTTTCTTGTAAGGGTGTTATAGTGTCTAGGAACAGTGCTTGGAACAGCTAAGTCCCGGAGGGGTCCAGCTACTCTTGTCATCCAGGGAAGGTCCCTGCCTTCTTATACGGCCTGTTACCTGAAGGAAGCCAGAAATAAGAAAAGTTTATCCTACCCTGCGCACTTTATTTACAGTTTGTGCTAGCTCATGCATATCAACTATAAAAGGCATGTCTGGAGCTTGCCCTACACACATGTCCTGGGATCCGTGTCACTAGAAGGTCTCCTCGCTAAAAGGTTAACGCCAGCAGAAGGTCCAGGCTGTGTAGCCTGTTACACCTTGTTCCATACCTTTAGCGTGCACACCCTGCCTCCCCAGCGTTACAACTGGGTACTTGGGGACCAGAAAGAACATGCCTACGGACAAGAAAAGTAACCAGACCCCGGATATTGCCCCTATACTTTTCGTGCTTTCTTTCCATACCGCTCCGGCCGTGTGGCCAGTCACTTTTTCTTTTGTTCAACCGTAGAAAGAGCTGTGCTATCCTTGTACTGGCGGGTCTGCTTGAAGTGCCTATAGCGTACTCGAGGATCCTGCGGTTGTCTCGTTGCTCGGGGGACTTATGGCACCGAATGGTCCCTCCCCCGAAAAGCATACGCTAGCGGGAGGTCCAGGGCGTAGCCTGCTATGCCTGGTTCCATACCCTTAGCATGCGTACCCTGCCTTTCTAGTGCTACAACTCGGTACCGGGGAGCCGGACGGCTCATACCTCCAAGCAAAGTCTTCACTGTGACTTAAGAGATCTTTGGTTATCTCATTGCCTGGGGGCCCTATGGCGCCTAATGACCCTCCCCCGAAAAGCTTACGCCCGAGGGAGGTCCAGGGGCGTATCCTGCTATGCCTGGTTCCGTACCCTTAGCGTGCGTACCCTGCCTCTCCAGCGCTACGGCTCGGTACCGGGTAACCGGATGGCTCATGCCTCTGGGCAAGGCTTTAACCATGAATTGGGCAACCTGCATTGAATTACCCAAGCCATGCATCTTAACTAAGGACCGTAAGCCACAGAAAAGCTACCAAACAAGGAAGAGTGACCAGATGGCATGACTACTCCATTTTCCTGCAATGACTGCAGGTCCGCACAGGTCCTTGGTGATTCGGACCTCCCATGGGGCCCGATGCTGACATCCTACCTCATCCAGTGGTAGGTGTGCCCCAACACGAGGGCCACACCTACCAGGGGGGCCATCATGGTGAACCACATGGGAAGGACGTCGGACCACTGCAGCAGCAAGCAGAAGCAAGCTCAGTTGCACAATCCACGACCAAATCTGAATATGTAGCTGCTCCTAGCGCTTGTGTTCTCAAATTCTTTGGATTGTTCAAAGACTTGAGGACTATGGGGTTGATCTACATAGTGTTCTGCCATTTTGTGATAACACTGGTGCTATTTGCATTGCTAAAAACCCCGTGCAACATTCGAAAACTAAGCTCGTTGATATTAGGTCTCACTTTATTCACTATAATATTAAAAAAAGGAAATATTGTGCTTCACTATGTCAATACCAAACAATAATAATTGGTTGATATTGTTTGAAAACCTTTAGATTTTACTCTTGTTTCTTACATTTAGGATGAAATAGGGGTTGTGCACCCTCATGGCTTGAATTGAGGGGTATTTTTTACACTTGAAAAGTCTATGTGTGAATATGAACTTAAAAAATAATATGAGCATAGTATTTCATACATATAGGACTTTGTAATTCCTTGTGCATGTTGAAAGTTCCTTACTACATTCTCTCATGTTTTTACATTTTGTAGTTTTTGCCATGACAAGATTTTGGAATAAATACTAGCACTAAATTGGGTCATGATCAAACTTGCTTTATTGTTTTAATCTTATTATATGCTCACTAATGCTTACCATATTGAAAAAATAAGCATACAACGAATCACATACTGAGTTTTTATGATCAATGTGAAAAATCTAGAAAGCTCAGGAGAATATGCAAACATCGCACTTCTTCTTTTGCAATTGCTTATCATTACATTTTTATATGAACTTGGAAGTAGTTGTGATGACTAAAATCATGCCTTTAAGATTCTTATTGTCTCATGACATAGTTTTGACTTAGTTGGTTAGAATAAGACTGATGTTGCAAATAATCCCTTAAAAATAAATGCAATTTTTGCTTTTATAATGAAAGATAATGAGTGCCAGCTACAGCAAGCTGAAGAAAAGGCCAAACTTCCCTCGGGTCCTTACGTCGCCAAGGACCAGGAAGTAGTGGTAGCCACACTGCAGGAGCGCCCTGGGCCCTTACGCTGCTAATGACCTAGAGGAACAAGCTCGAAGCATCGACAAAGAGCTGCCCTCGTCGGCTAAGTTATTCCGGACCTTGCGCTGCCAAGGGTCCGAAGTCTACATCAACAACTCAAGGTAACATAAGACTTGAAACAAAAAGTCTTTGGTAAACAGTAGAGCTCCGGCATACGCAGGAGGATACAAAGCAGGCAGGAGACCTAGGAGCTACTTGCACTGGAACCTAGCAGCTACAAGTCGGGCGACTTCCTCCACAGAAGACTTCGCCGCCTCCGGCAGGTTCCAGGGATATGTCGGGATAAGAGCTCCGAAGGCAGGTGAGCACATGCCCTGCCACCATCTAGGCCAGAGCCTTGCCTTCGGCCTCCAGATGCTCCCCCAGAACATTCTCCGACGTCAGGAGCTTCTCCTCGGCTGACTCCAGGGCAGGGAGCACCTTGCTCACCTCCTAGACTGGCCCTTCGGGGTGCAAGGGGCCAAAGCCGAAAGGTTCCAGGGCCGCCTCTGCACGGCCGAGGAAGTCCTAGACCTTCTCTGCCTCTGCGACATGAGAAGCCCGGAGATCTTCGACCTCCTTGAAAGAAGAAGCCAGCTCCTGTTCTCGAGCGGCTAGCCCCTGCTCCAGAGCAGTCAGGGCCTATTCCCTGGTGGCCAGCCACCTCCAAGTCAGACTCCCTGGATGCAGCGGAGTCCTCTCAGCCATGGACGCCCTTAAGCCGCTCCTCCAGGCGCATCTTCTTGGCCTCATAGGCAGCCAGACGGTCAGAGAGCTCCCTCTCCCTCGCCTCCGCCGCCTCCTCCCAACTAACGAGTGTCTCTTGGAGCTCTGTCAGTGCTGTGAGACGCGCATCATCGGAGGCTTGAATACTCACAGCCTCAGCTTGGGTCCTTTTGCATTCTTTGAAGGGCCGCAACGGCGGCCTCCGTCTCCGCCAGCACCTCCTCCCGAGCTTCAAGCTTCTCTGCCCGAGCCTGAGCCTTCGCCGTGGCAGACTGTACCCGTGCCTTCAGCAGGTTGTCCCAGTCCTGGAAGCATTCCCGCTCGGACCTCAGTTCGGCCCACTCTTGCTCGAGTGCGTCTTGCATCTGGTCCAGGCTAGTGCGGATGGCCCTTCGGCATCGTCAAGCTACGTGGCGCCTCGACACCTTCTGGCTCCTCGGCCACCAGTGGAGTTGCCA
Source organism: Neostapfia colusana (assembly GCA_030760725.1). NCBI lineage: Eukaryota > Viridiplantae > Streptophyta > Magnoliopsida > Poales > Poaceae > Neostapfia > Neostapfia colusana. The sequence continues at coordinate 54,038,729 of JASWHV010000014.1, read as the reverse complement.
TCATGGCAACTTGAGAAGAGAGAGGAGGAGGGCTAGTGGCCCGTCCAGTGGCAGCCGCACAGCTACCAGAGGAAGCTGCGCTTGCCGGTTGCCTAACTTTGGGGGCCTGGGTGTCGACATCCAGAGCTGCTTCAGGCACAAGCTCCGGCACCGCCGCCGGTGTTGGAGCTTCGGCGGATAGGGAGCTCCGGCTCCCGGCCTGCTGCGGTGGAGAAGGACCAGAGGTGCCCTGCTGGAAACTCATACAAAAAGAGCACCAAACATCCACTACAGTATCCATTGGCTTAGTACACAGCCTTGTAAGGTTGAGCCTTACCTCGAGGCTTATAAGTTCTACTCTGCGCGGAGCTTCTTACGCGGGGGGCTCGAGGGTCGCCTCCGCTGGCTTTGGAGCTGGCGGAGCCTCGGGAGTCTTTATCGATGAAGACACCACTTCAGGAGCTTTCCCTGCCAAGGATCCCGACGTCGAAGATGCGTCCTGAGCTGGGGCGGCCCTCGATGGCTGAGAAGCTGATGACGTTGCTGGGGGCCGTCTTGGAACCCCAGCAGCACTAGACGCCCTTCCCGTGGCCATCGGTGTGGGTTCCAGCCGCCCGCACACACCGGGAATCGCATTGGCTGGCGCCATGTTAGGCGACACCGACTAGCACACACAGAAATGAATCCAAGACATACACAATTGTGTATTAAACAAGAGATCTGTTTTACAAATAGTAATGTCCTTTCTAATGTACAGCAGCGGAATATAAAATCAAAGTTGCAGTGGAATTACAACTGTGATCACTGTCACGAACCTAGCTAAGCAGCAAAGAAGTTATCCTGCCCGAGGATAACACTTTCTAGCAGCAGGAAATGTATTCGGCGGCGAGCAGGGTTTCTTGTGACCATGCAGCCAAGAATGACGCTGTCATGCTTAACCCTTCACAGTATACGGCGGATTACCTGCAAGACAACAACTCTGCAAGAGTGAGCATGAAGGCTCAGCAAGACTTAACCGTCTCTCCTAAGGCATGCAACTCGACATGAAGGTAACTTAAGACATAAACATGTAAGTTGCATAAAGACTCGCCTACACGTTCATTCTTAATTTTCAGATTTTTAGCCATCACAGTAATGACCTTGAGCCGAGCAGCATTGGAACTCCACAATCAAACAAGAAACGCTTCATTCCAATGTTACTTGTCCCAAGGTGGAAAATAACTTTAATTTGCTCTATCTCTACTTCATACATGGTCTTCATGCAATTTAAAATATCATAACAACATATAAAACTTGCAAACTGTTGTCACATAACTTTGATAACTACATCAGAACACAGTGAGCAAGCGGTATTCATATCCACGATGGACAGTGATTCGAATCAAACACTGCCTGGCTTACTCAACACATACGCCCGCCTCTGAAGACCCAAATCTGGCGTCTTTCATTACGTCGTATGTGGCAACCTTTCACAGGACACCTGACTGTAGAACCGGCCGCGCCGTCATGGGCTCATAGGTCTAACAAGACGATATGGTATGCCTCTACAATCTAGTTAACCAGGTACATCGGTTTTCTAGGTTCCATATAACAGTAAGCATCCGGTACACAACTCAATACTTGCTCAGCTGGGCCGCACACGAGAACGGTCCTTAACCGACCTAGGGAGAGCTACTCGACCAAGACCTCGTCTTGTCGCTGCCTACACTCTCTGCCCAGTCTCATCTTTGGAAACATATACTATAGTTTGCTTGCTTACATTATACCCGTGTGAACCCGAACTATATCTCGCGAGTAGATTCCAACTACTCGACTTCTACCGGATGTCATAACATATTTAGCATGGCAATATTCTACAGCAGGGACACTTCTTCTACCCTTGACTCTAGGGTTCATTTTGGTCATGCATTTGGAGTATAAATCATTCCTGACCTAATGCACAAACGAACTCTAAACCATAGTAGTGAACAAAGTAAAAACATTATAAATAACTTAAATGCAAACCGGAGCTTGCCTTTGTTTTGCTGGTGACTAAGGTCAGATAATTATGCAGTTAGTTGCTGATGACTTGAAGATTAATCACTGCTCTTCTTGCTCTTTGATCCACGCTTCGCTTTCTTCCCACTTCTCCACGTTAATCACTACACGTTATGAACATGCACATATATTTAATTGTAAATGCTTTGTGATCAAATATTTGTTACAAATTGGAGAATAGAATTCTGATTAGGAGCTAGGGTTGAGAGTATCCTAGTTATGAAGTTGGGTTGGTTAATTTGATCAAGCACTAAGTGATCATTCCTAATTGTTGTATTTTTAACTAAGTAAGGTATATAGAAACATACTGATCCAGAGCTCAATTAATCTGAGAATTTTTCTGTGGGTTCCCTGTCATAAGAAAACATTCTGAACCAAAATTCAGAATTTTTCTATGAGTAGTTCATCCAGAACAATCCCCTAAGCATTTAGGAAAAAAGGAATTAATTCTTAATAAATTTGAACTTTCATGCAAAATTAAAGTGAACCACAATTTCTAACATAGCTCAGGGAGCAGGCATGAATTTTCCTAGGAATTTTGGAGCTAGGAATTGCCCAGGACTGATTTTTGAAAGTGGGGATTTTGTCTGAAAAAATTTCTGGACCACTTTGAGCTCAGAAAATTGTACTCAGCAAATTCCTAATTAAATCAATTCCAAATGAGCAGAACATATAGTAGGAGATCAATAATATCCTATGGCATATTCTGGCAAAAATTTTAGATTTTTGGATGAACCAAACTCCCTCCAAAATTCTTTTACATAAAAGCTTCAAAGAATTTTCTAGAATTTATTTCTGACTTTCATACAAATTGGGTTGCAAATTTGGATAGATCATTTCAATCTGAATCTGTCCCAATTTGAATCACCGAATTTGGAGTTTCCTAGCAAAAGTTATGAGAGGTTCTAAAGTTTGAACTAAATCTGTTAATTCAAATAATCCGAAGAAAAGTTTAAAAGCCTGACAACCGGGTCTGGGGTGACGTGGCGCCACCAGAGCCACCGACACACGGGACCACAGGGATCCCCTCGTGCAGCCAAAATTGGATCCAGTGCCACAGAAGATCAACTCTCCCCGCAACAGAGACTGACGTATGGGCCAGCCCCCAATCGTCTTCTTCCTCTCACCCCCGCGCCAGCCCGCCGCTGAGCTCGCCGGGAGAGGTTTCCGTTGCTCCGAACTCGCTAATTTTTGCCGCCACTACATATTTTTGTGCGGGGAACACACTGCCGGTCTTCACTGGGACCGAGGATGGCTGGAAACCTACGCGTGATGGCAACCGTGGCTGCGGCATGTCCGGCGACGTAGCTAGCGCTCTGTGATGCACCAAAAACTTCGCTGTTTGCTCGTACAGAACCACTGCACTGAGGAGAACACAGAACTACATGCTGATCTTGATAAAACTTGCCATAATATGACCTCACGGTCGGGCTATGTCAAATTCCGGCAAAATTTGAAAAACTGGATGAACAGTGGCTCTGCTCGACGGTTCTCGGTGATTTTTGATCCCCTGAGCTTCCGCGGACGTCTAGTAGTAGTTTGCTAGGTTATGTGACTAGTGGTGCAACGTGTGACAAGAATTCTCTAAGTTTCTCCCCGCGGTTCATATTGCATGTCGGTGGCAAAATGCAAAATTCCGGCGCGACGAGCTACGGCATGGTTCCGTGGTTCGCGTGGAATGAAAAGGGTTTATCGGCAAACCTTTAGGCGTTTAAAACTCGAAGAAAGATGGGCTGTGGCCGCCGGGTGACGAGTTGTTGGGTGCGGTGGCTTCACATGGCACCGAGGAAGAAAACAAGCTCGGCTCCGTGGTTTCCGTGGAGTTAGCACCTCGTTCTCGCTTTCGGCACGTCGAGGGAGCTTCAGCGACGCTGGAACCGAGCTCAGTTCGGTGTGAGAACAACCAAGACGTCCGGGCGCCGTTGCTCCGATTGGGTGCACGGTAGTGGAGGGAAAAAGCGTGCGCACAGGAAGGCAACCACGAGAGAGAGAGAGAGAGAGAGAGAGAGAGAGAGAGAGAGAGAGAGAGAGAGAGAGAGAGAGAGAGCAGCTGAGAGCGAGGTGTTGCCGTGCGGTTTGGCTATCTGGGAGATATTCTCAGCGCAGCTGAGGCGGTTCGCGTGTGCTGTGATCGACTGGAAGCGTCGAGCATGCACTGGCACCGCTAGCAGCTGCTGTCGAGCGCTGGGCAAAGGAAAAAAAAAGAGCCCGTGGCTCATTCCACATACAGCTGGGTCCCACCATGAGCCTCTCCTCCTTATCCCTCTTTGTTGCTCCCAAATTTGGCAGGTTTCATAAATCAATTATATGGAGCTCAAATTTGACATCCATTTGGAGAATCAATAGTGTTTACATCAATTTAAAATTTGAATTCAAATACCGATGAAATTCAAATCCTCTTTGACATACAAATCAAAGTATCTCCAAATTTGCTCAAACTTTGCCTCCCCACTAATTTGAACCTGAAGAATTCAAATATAGATTCAAACTTTTAATTTGGCAGCTGCAAATGAGAGGTTTACAACCACAGTTTGCATCCTTCGTTTGAAATGGCCAAATTTAAATTTTAAGTGCACAAAGTGAGGTTATAATCTGAATTAAAAACTCCTCTTGGACATGGAAACTTTACACATGAGGTTTAATCGAACCTTCGTTTAACACATCTCAATTGAGTATTAGAGCTCAGTTGGGTAAACATCCATGTGTATCATCATGTGTTAGAAAGTTTTAGTAAGTCCCATTTCTTGAATCTGAATCCCATCTTTATTCATAACTCAAGTTTTGCATTTACAAGTTTTGGGACTTTTACATTCCTCCCCCCTTAAAAAGAATCTCGTCCCGAGATTCACATTTAAGAACAATGTGGGGAGGACCACTATCGGACAAACGCCTCTAATAGCCCCGGATGATTGAATTGTAAATACTCCTCGCTTTTCCATGTAGCTTCGTCGGACGTGTGATTCTCCCATAGCACTTTGAAGAACCGCAATATCCGGTTTCTTGTCTTGCGAGTCTTTTCATCAATTATCCTGGTTGGATGTTGAACATAAGTGAGGTACTGCTTCAAATCTACTATGACTTCCGTGAGAATTCCCGTTGGAACTTTCACGCACTTCCGCAACTGATATATGTGGAAGACGTTATGAACTCCGGCTAAGGCTACCGGTAACTCCAAACGGTATGCCACGGGTCCACATCTTTGGATGATGGCAAAGGGACCCATAAAAGTGGAGCTAATTTTCCTTTCACTCCAAATTGGTGAATCCCTTTCATAAGAGATACACGGAGATATACGTGGTCTCTAACTTGGAAGTTCAGAGGACGACGTCTCTTATCCGCATAGATATTTTGTCTGGACTGAGCGGCTTTAAGATTTGCTTGAATAAGCCTTACCCACTCTTCATCTTCATTTACGAGATCAATCCCGTAAATAACTCTCTCGCCAGATTCACACCAGTTCAAGGGTGTGTGGCACTTCCGGCTGTAGAGAGCTTCATAAGGTGTCATCTTGATGCTCGCTTGATAAGCATTGTTATAAGCAAATTCCACCAACAATAGATGATCGTCCCATCATTTACTATGGTGTATGGCACATGCTCGAAGCATATCTTCGAGAACTTGGTTCACTCTCTCCGTTTGCCCATCGGTATGAGGATGATACGCAGAGCTTCTAATAAATTTGGTTCCCAATGAGGCATGTAGGTGCTCCCAGAAACGAGCAACGAACAACGCGCCTCGATCGGAGATGGTCATCCGGGGAACTCCATTTAAACACAATATTCTTTCAATATACAGCTCCGCATACCGCTTGGCATGGAATCCCCTATGTACTGGGATGAAATGTGTAAAATCCAAAGAAAAGAGACTTGCAAAAACTTTTCATCACCTCACAAAACCACAGTTTTATTGTGGATATCTTAGGAAAAATTGTGAAGAGCAAGTAACCTCCATCAGAGTGATTAGAGGGGAAAGCCTTCACTTTCACAAAGTAGGATTTCTACACATGAACATGAGAGGTTGAGCTCACCCCTAGAACTTAAAAAGTCTTGGGAAGGTTCAGGCCAAATTTCATGTAAATCCAACACTTTTTGAGGCACTTTTGGAGGTATTTGAAAAAGAGGCCAATTTGAATGTAAATTCAAATTGCAGCAACTTTCATCCCTAAAATTCAAAAGTTAGCTTCATATTCAAACTCAGCACATTTTTCTGAGTTAGCCCACAAATTTTCATCATCATTGGAGTTCATTTGGTCAAGAGCTAAATTGGCAATAATTCAAAACTGAGTTTGAATTTCAGTTTAAACATGAAGAAAACTTAGCCAAACAAAGTTCAAATTTGACAACTCAAATTCAAACCAAGACTTGCGGGCTAAGTCTCCCATTCAATGTTTAGTAGCTGGGGATATTTGAGTGCCTACTGATATGAGAAAAAATTAAAAATGGAATTAGAGGGGAGGCCCACTGGTCAGTAGACTTAGCACAGAAGTCTCCTCAGCCGACTCCCTCGACCGAGCACGCTCGCCAGCTGCGGCCAGCGTCGGCGCCCGACCACCTCGGCCGGACAGCTGCTGCTTCGGCGTAGGAGGTGGCACAGCAGGTGTCGCGCTCTCCACTGGCCTCAGGGGCCTATAAAAGGCCCGAGACCGCTGGCGAGTTGCTGTTTTTCGCGAGTCCCACAACCAGCAGCCTAGTCGCCCGGGCTCCAATCGTGTGCCACCCAAGCTGTGATCATCTTCCGGCCTTGACATCCATAGCAAAGTGAAGCGCTAGCTCGTCCTCAAGACCACCGCGCAAACCGCTCCAAGGTTCGACCTTTGTGTGCGGAGAATTTTCCAGTTTAGGGCGGGGAGCTCATTTCTGGACCCGATTAGGTTTAGGAGAAATTCGGGAATCTTGGTGGGTGGGAGGTCGAATGGAGCTCTGAGAGAGCATCTAGAGGTTCTGGCGACCCTTCTCGATCGAAAACCAGAAGAAATCACCGCCGGAACCCTAAGTTCACCATAGAACAGTGTGGCGGAGGAGGGGGTCGCCGGTGAGGTCTGGGTTGCCGGCCGTTTAAGGCCCAATGGAGATCATGTCAAGCTTCCCGAGGTTCCCCTGAGTGTGGCGACGCGATTAGCACGCGAAGGAGATGGTCAGAAGGGCGGGAACACGTTGCCGAGGTAGCACAGAGGCATAGGGCTCGTAGCCGGTGAGCTACGGCGGTTATCCGGTGCCGACTTGGTGTCCAGCGTGTTCAGCACCCGAGTTTACGTGGGGGCGGCGAGTCTCGTCGGCGCCGGCGAGCTAGATCGCAGGGAACGCCGACCTCGCCGGAGCTCCGGCGGCTTGGGGCGGCGGCGTCGAGAGGTAGATGAAGGGTGCGGCCCCACCTGTCAGCACCTGTGCTAATCGCACGCGAGCGCGCGGTTAGTTCAATTTAAACGGGCGGGCCCCGCTGTCAGCATCTGGTTTAGCGCGGGAGGTGATTCTCTATAGGAAAATAATTCAGGGATCAGCTCAAACTTTAGAAATTCATAACTTTGTGTAGGAAGCTCCAAATTCAGTGAACCAAATTTTGCTGAACTCAGGATTCTGAGTACTTTCCAGCAATACCAATTTCATCTCTTGAAACTTAATAGTTTTCCAGAATTAAATCCCTAAAGTTTAAACTGTGGGGAATTTTATCTGGAGAATTACTTTATGAAAAATGCTGAATTTTGGCTGAGAGGTTCATTGGAAAATAATGGAGTCACAGTAAAATTTTCAGACTCATCCAAGTTCATTTAGTTCCCCTAATTGGGTGATTAAAAGAACTGCCCTGCGAAAATAGAAAAATGTACAGAAACATTTTTCAGATTTTTCTCAAAACTTAATTAGGGCATAACTTTCAGTAGAATTCTTCAAATGACATGAAACCAATTCCATTAGAACCATCGTAAATTCTAGTTTCTGAGGGGGCCCGACCTCCATCACGGGGCCATGCCGCCTCGCCCGAGGAATCGCATTGGGTGGTGTCGTGTTATGCGGCACCCAACAGCACACATATAAGGAACACAGTATTACATAAATCAAAGCGGAAGGTTATAATTATTCTTTGTAAATAATTTACACAAAATAGCTACAGCGGAAGTCTATAACCAGCTCACGTTGAATAACTATGAAGCACCGAGAAGAGGTCCAGCCCACGGACTCCTCTCGCTAGCAACACGAAGACATGGCAGCGGCTAGGTTCTCCAAGTATGACATGACTCGGAAGTTTCCGTGTCTCACCGGACAACCTTCTTTATTGTGTCGATGCTTACCTGCAAAACCACTTATATAGCAAGAGTGAGCACAAAGGCTCAGCAAGACTTAACCGTCTCTCCTAAGACATGAAACTCTACATGATAGTAACCTAAGACTTAAACCTGTCATTTGCGAAAAGACTCGCCTACGAGTTCATCCTTAACTTGCAGATTTTAGCCAGAATAGTAGTGAACTTGCGCCCAGTAACATTGGAACTCCACAATCAAACAAGAAAAGATTCATTCCAATGTTACTTGTGCCAAGGTGAAAAATAAATTTAGTTTGCTCTATCTCTACTTCAAACAAGGTTCTCATGCAGTTTAACATAATCATAGCAGCAATTGTACTTTTGCAAACTGTTCCCACACAACTTGCTTACTACGTCACAACACAGTGAGCAAGCGGTACTCATAACCGCGAGGGACGGTGATTCGAATCAAGTACTACCCGGATAACTCGACACATACGCCCACCTCTGAAGACCCAACTCTGGCGTCCTTCATTACGTCGTATGTGGCAACCTTTCTCAGGCCACTAAACTGTAGAACTGGTCGCGCCGTCTCGGGCTCATAGGTCTAACAAGACGATGTGGTATGCCTCTACAATCCAGTGAACCTGGTACATCGGTTTCCTGGTTCCCATATATCAGTAAGTATCCGGTACACAACTCAATACTTGCTCAGCGGGGCTGCATACGCTTTGGTCCTTGACCGACACGGGCAGAGCTACTCGACCAAGACCTCGTCTTGTCGCTGTCTAACCCCTCTGCCTGGTCTCATCTTTAGAAACGTAAACTTTAGTTTGCTCCCCTTTCCAACCCCACTTATGTGGTCCTGGAAAAAAGCTCGCGAGTAGATTCCAACTACTCGTCTTCTACCGGATGTCCTAGCCTATTTAGCACGACCCTATTCTACAGCGATGACACAATTCTACCCTTGACCTCAGGGTTCATGTTTGGTTATGCAAGTGGAGTATCACACATCCTTGACTTAATGCACATATAAACCTTGACCAATAGTAGTGAACAAAGGGAAACTTTAAAAACAACTTAAGTGCAAACCGGGGCTTGCCTTGGTTTTGCAGGTGACTAAGGTCAGATGATATGGAGTTAGTTGCTGATGTCTTGAAGTTCAACTTCTACCCTTCTTGTTCCTTGATCCAAGTTCACCTCCTCCTTCACTCTTCCACGTTTAAACACTACACGTTATGAACATGCATACATGTTTAATTGTAAAACTTTTTGCTAACAAATGCTAAAGCTAAGTTTGAAACTGGAACTTTGTTTAAGAATTTAAAATGAAACTGGTGCTAGTGGTTTGGGTTTGTGTTTAAGCACTATCATCAAGTGAGGAGTGAGGTTCATCACTTGGGTGGTGATTTCCTAAATGGGTTGAACAGAACACTACTGATCCATAGCTCCAATGGAGCTGGAAATTTTCTTGTGAGTTCCTTGTCACAAGAAAGTCCTCTGGACCAAAATTCAGAATAATTCACTAAGTAGATCACCCAGAACAATTCCCTAAGTATTTAGGCCTAAAGGAATTAATTCTGATTGAGCTTGCACTTTCATGAAAATCCAGGTGAACTACAATTTCATACACAGCTTAGGGAGCATGCATGAATTTTCCTAGGATTTTTGGAGCTAAGGAATGGCTAGAACTGAATTTCCAAGTTTTGGAAATTCTCTGAAAATGTTTATGTATTTATTTGAATACAGAAATTTGGAATTAGAATTACCCTAAATAAATCAACTCCAACTGAGCTGAAACTTTTACAGGAGTCTCCTAATATTGTAAAGAATATCCTGGCAAAATTTGGGAAATTTTGGATGAACCAAACTCCCTCAAAAATTCTTTTGCTGAAAAGTTTTAAGAATTCTCCAGAATTTTCTATTGGTTTTCATGCAAATTGGGTTGAATATTTGGATAGAGCTTTTCATCCTGAATACAACCCAATTTGAATCACTAAATTTGGAGCTTCCTAGCAAAACTTATGAGGTTCTAAAGTTTGAACCGAATTTGGAATTCAAATTACACCGTGAATTGTTTAAACTCTGACTCCGGCCACCGGGCCACGTGTCGACCGCTGAAACACGAGCCACACGGGCCACAGAGTATTTTCCTCATTGTCACAGGCAGATCCGCGGCCACAGAAGATCTATTCCCTCGCACCAGAGACTGACGCGTGGGCCAGCCCCCGTCTTCGTCTTCCTCCGGCTGCCCGCGCTCCCGCGCCGCCGAGCTCGCCGGAGCTCTCGGCGGGAGTGGGTTCCGGTGCTCGGAACTTGCTGGATCTCGCCGCCCCCACGTATTCTCGTACGAGGAACACGTTGCCGGGCTTATCTCAGCTCGACGATGACCAGAACCCTAGGTGCTACGGCGACAGCGGCGGTGGCCACTCCGGCGATGTCGCTAGGGCGTTATACTACAACAAACACGTAGCCATTTGCGCGTACAGCACCACCGCACTGAGGAGAACATGGACCAAACCGCCGATCTCGCTGGAACTCGCCGGAAGTATGACCTCACCGTCGGGCTAGGTCAAAATCCGGCAAAAATCGAAAAACTCGATGAACAGCAGCTCTGCTCAATGGTTCTCGGTGGTTCTTGATCCTATGAATGCGCGCGGGGGTCTGGAAGATGTATGCTACGTGGTGTGATGAGTAGTTCGACGTGTGTGACGAATTTACCAAATTTCTACTCTCGGTTATTATCGTATGTCGTCGGAAGAATTGAAATTCCGGCGAGCACCGTCCAAGACAGGTCGCCGGAGTTGCGGTGAAGTGAGCAGAGGCATAAGCGAACCTTTTTGCTTTTGCAACTCGAGAGGAGAGGCTCTGTTGTGGCTGGGCGACGGATTCTTGCAGCGGCGACTTCGCCCAGTGCCGTGGAGAGGGATTGAGCTCGACGCCGGGGTTCCCGTGGGTTTAGCACCGATTCCTTGCGTCGGTCACGTTCAGGGAGGTCTCGTGACGCGGTGGAGGGACTCAGAGCGGCGTGCGACTCGTTGAGCTTACCGGGCGTCGAGGAACCGACCGTGTTCTTCCGTGCGGCAGCAGCTCGGCGAGGAAAAACGCGAGGTGACCGACGGCAGCTGTGGGAGGCGGTTTGCGGGAGCGTCGTTCACTCGGTGGGGTTGATAAGGGCGCGAGTAAACCGACTCCGGAGCAGCTCGGGAGGTGCTTCCGGTTCCTCGGTCGGCAGTGCGTGGCGCCTCGCGGTGGCTCGGTGTGAGCTCGGGTGTGAACTGAGAACAGAGTGACTTCGGCAGTAAGTTAGGTCCCCCTCCTCTCACTGACCAGTGGGACCCACAGCTCCCCTCTGCCCAAAAATATCTCCAAATTTTTGACACATTGTAAATTCATCCATGCAGGATCCAAATCCAAAAACCATTTTGACATTTGCCAATTTGTGACACAGTTTCAAGTTTAAATTCAAATTTGGATGAATTTCACAAGTTCCTTTGATATTCATATCAAAGCCTCTCCAAATTTGCTCAAAACTTGGATCCCTCATAATTTGGATCTGAGGAATTCAAATATGTCCTCTGATCTTTGAGTTGGCTATTGCAAATACACTTTTTCAAACAACAGTTTGAATTTTCTCCTTTGAACATGCCCTCCTTCTTTTTGAAGTGCACCTCTTAATTCAAACTGAATTCAAAGTTTTATAGCACATGCCAACACTTTCATGAGTAAACAAAAGTTCAAGGGTGTGCGACACTTCCGGCCGTAGAGAGCTTCATAAGGTGTCATCTTGATGCTCGCTTGATAAGCATTGTTATAAGCAAATTCCACCAACAGTAGATGATCGTCCCATCATTTACTATGGTGTATGGCACATGCTCGAAGCATATCTTCGAGAACTTGGTTCACCCTCTCCGTTTGCCCATCGGTATGAGGATGATACGCAGAGCTTCTAATAAATTTGGTTCCACCAATGAGGCATGTAGCTGCTCCCAGAAACGAGCAACGAACAACGCGCCTCGATCGGAGATGGTGATCCGGGGAACTCCATTTAAACACAATATTCTTTCAATATACAGCTCCGCATACCGCTTGGCATGGAATCCCGTATGTACTGGGATGAAATGTGTAAAAGCCCAAGAAATGAGACTTGCAAAAACTTTTCATCACCTCACAAAACCACAGTTTTATTGTGGATATCTTAGGAAAAATTGTGAAGAGTAAGTAACCTCCATCAGAGTGATTAGAGGGGAAAGCCTTCACTTTCACAAAGTAGGATTTCTACACATGAACATGAGAGGTTGAGCTCACCCCTAGAACTTAAAAAGTCTTGGGAAGGTTCAGGCCAAATTTCATGTAAATCAAACACTTTTTGAGGCACTTTTGGAGGTATTTGAAAAAGAGGCCAATTTGAATGTAAATTCAAATTGCAGCAACTTTCATCCCTCAAATTCAAAAGTTAGCTGCATATTCAAACTCAGCACATTTTTCTGAGTTCGCCCACAAATTTTCATCATCATTGGAGTTCATTTGGTCAAGAGCTAAATTGGCAATAATTCAAAACTGAGTTTGAATTTCAGTTTAAACATGAAGAAAACTTAGCCAAACAAAGTTCAAATTTGAGAACTCAAATTCAAACCAAGACTTGCGGGCTAAGTCTCCCATTCAATGTTTAGTAGCTGGGGATATTTGAGTGCCTACAGATATGAGAAAAAAATTAAAAATGGAATTAGAGGGGAGGCCCACTGGTCAGTAGACTTAGCACAGAAGTCTCCTCAACCGACTCCCTCGACCGAGCGCGCTCGCCAGCTGCGGCCACCATCGGCGCCCGACCACCTCGGCCGGACAGCTCCTGCTTCGGCGTAGGAGGTGGCACAGCAGGTGTCGCACTCTCCACTGGCCTCAGGGGCCTATAAAAGGCCCAAGACCGCCGGCGAGTTGCTGTTTTTTGCGAGTCCTACAACCAGCAGCCTAGTCGCCCGGGCTCCAATCGTGTGCCACCCAAGCTGTGATCATCTTCCGGCCTTGACATCCATAGCAAAGTGAAGCGTTAGCTCGTCCTCAAGACCACCACGCAAACCGCTCCAAGGTTCGACCTTTGTGTGCGGAGAATTTTCCAGTTTAGGGCGGGGAGCTCATTTTGGGACCAGATTAGGTTTAGGAGAAATTCGGGAAGCTTGGTGGGTGGGAGGTCGAACGGAGCTCTGAGAGAGCATCTAGAGGTTCTGGCGACCCTTCTCGATCGAAAACCGGGAGGAAATCACCGCCGGAACCCTAAGTTCACCATAGAACAGTGTGGCGGAGGAGGGGGTCGCCGGTGAGGTCTGGGTTGCCGGCCGTTTACGGCCCAATGGAGATCATGTCGAGCTTCCCGAGGTTCCCCTAAGTGTGGCAACGCGATTAGCACGCGTAGGAGATGGTCAGAAGGGCGGGAACACGTTGCCGAGGTAGCACAGAGGCATAGGGCTCGTCGCCGGTGAGCTACGGCGGTTATCCGGCGGCGACATGGTGTCCAGCGTGTTCAGCACCCGAGATTACGTGGGGGCGGCGAGTCTCGTTGGCGCCGGCGAGCTAGATCGCAGGGAACGCCGACCTCGCCGGAGCTCCGGCGGCTCGGGGCGGCGGCGTCGAGAGGTAGATGAAGGGTGCGGCCCCACCTGTCAGCCCCTGTGCTAATCGCACGCGAGCGCGTGGTTAGTTCAATTTAAATGGGCGGGCCCCGCTGTCAGCCTCTGGTTTAGCGCGGGAGGTGATTCTCTGTAGGAAAATAATTCAGGGATCAGCTCAAACTTTAGAAATTCATAACTTTGTGTAGGAAGCTCCAAATTCAGTGAACCAAATTTTGCTGAACTCAGGATTCTGAGTACTTTCCAGCAATACCAATTTCATCTCATGAAACTTAATAGTTTTCCAGAATTAAATCCCTAAAGTTTAAACTGTGGGGAATTTTATCTGGAGAATTACTTTATGAAAAATGCTGAATTTTGTCTGAGAGGTTCATTGGAAAATAATGGAGTCACAGTAAAATTTTCAGACTCATCCAAGTTCATTTAGTTCCCCTAATTGGGTGATTAAAAGAACTGCCCTGCGAAAATAGAAAAATGTACAGAAACATTTTTCAGATTTTCTCAAATCTTAATTAGGGCATAACTTTCAGTAGAATTCTTCAAATGACATGAAACCAATTCCATTAGAACCATCCTAAATTCTAGTTTCTGAGGGGGCCTGACCTCCATCACGGGGCCATGCCGCCTCGCCTGAGGAATCGCATTGGGTGGTGCCGTGTTATGCGGCACCCAACAGCACACATATAAGGAACACAGTATTACATAAATCAAAGCGGAAGGTTACAATTATTCTTTGTAAATAATTTACACAAAATAGCTACAGCGGAAGTCTATAACCAGCTCACGTTGAATAACTAAGAAGCACTGAGAAGAGGTCCAGCCCACGGACTCCTCTTGCTAGCAACACGAAGACATGGCAGCGGCTAGGTTCTCCAAGTGTGACATGACTCGGAAGTTTCCGAGTCTCACCGGACAACCTTCTTTATAGCGTCGATGCTTACCTGCAAAACCACTTATATAGCAAGAGTGAGCACAAAGGCTCAGCAAGACTTAACCGTCTCTCCTAAGAAATGAAACTCTACATGATAGTAACCTAAGACTTAAACCTGTCATTTGCGAAAAGACTCGCCTACGAGTTCATCCTTAACTTGCAGATTTTAGCCAGAATAGTAGTGACCTTGCGCCCAGTAACATTGGAACTCCACAATCAAACAAGAAACGCTTCATTCCAATGTTACTTGTCCCAAGGTGAAAAATAAATTTAGTTTGCCCTATCTCTACTTCAAACAAGGTTCTCATGCAGTTTAACATAATCATAGCAGCAATTGTACTTTTGCAAACTGTTCCCACACAACTTGCTTACTACGTCACAACACAGTGAGCAAGCGGTACTCATAACCGCGAGGGACGGTGATTCGAATCAAACACTACCCGGATAACTCGACACATACGCCCGCCTCTGAAGACCCAACTCTGGCGTCCTTCATTACGTCGTATGTGGCAACCTTTCTCAGGCCACTAAACTGTAGAACCAGTCGCGCCATCTCGGGCTCATAGGTCTAACGAGATGATGTGGTATGCCTCTACAATCCAGTGAACCTGGTACATCGGTTTCCTGGTTCCTATATATTAGTAAGTATCCGGTACACAACTCAATACTTGCTCAGCGGGGCTGCATACGCTTCGGTCCTTGACCGACTCGGGCAGAGCTACTCGACCAAGACCTCGTCTTGTCGCTGTCTAACCCCTCTGCCCGGTCTCATCTTTAGAAACGTAAACTTTAGTTTGCTCCCCTTTCCAACCCTACTTATGTGGTCCTGGAACAAAGCTCGCGAGTAGATTCCAACTACTCGTCTTCTACCGGATGTCCTAGCCTATTTAGCACGGCTCTATTCTACAGCGATGACACAATTCTACCCTTGACCTCAGGGTTCATGTTTGGTTATGCAAGTGGAGTATCACACATCCTTGACCTAATGCACATACAAACCTTGACCAATAGTAGTGAACAAAGGGAAACTTTAAAAACAACTTAAGTGCAAACCGGGGCTTGCCTTGGTTTTGCAGGTGACTAAAGTCAGATGATATGGGGTTAGTTGCTGATGTCTTGAAGTTCAACTTCTACCCTTCTTGTTCCTTGATCCAAGTTCACCTCCTCCTTCACTCTTCCACGTTTAAACACTACACGTTATGAACATGCATACATGTTTAATTGTAAAACTTTTTGCTAACAAATGCTAAAGTCAAGTTTGAAACTGGAACTTTGTTTAAGAATTTAAAATGAAACTGGTGCTAGTGGTTTGGGTTTGTGTTTAAGCACTATCATCAAGTGAGGAGTGAGGTTCATCACTTGGGTGGTGATTTCCTAAATGGGTTGAACAGAACACTACTGATCCAGAGCTCCAATGGAGCTGGAAATTTTCTTGTGAGTTCCATGTCACAAGAAAGTCCTCTGGACCAAAATTCAGAATAATTCACTAAGTAGATCACCCAGAACAATTCCCTAAGTATTTAGGCCTAAAGGAATTAATTCTGACTGAGCTTGCACTTTCATGAACATCCAAGTGAACTACAATTTCATACACAGCTTAGGGAGAATGCATGAATTTTCGTAGGATTTTTGGAGCTAAGGAATGGCTAGAACTGAATTTCCAACTTTTGGAAATTCTCTGAAAATGTTTCTGTATTTATTTGAATACAGAAACTTGGAATTAGAATTACACTAACTAAATCAACTCCAACTGAGATGAAACTTTTACAGGAGTCTCCTAATATTGTAAAGAATATACTGGCAAAATTTGGGAAATTTTGGATGAACCAAACTCCCTCAAAAATTCTTTTGCTGAAAAGCTTTAAAGAATTCTCCAGAATTTTCTATTGGTTTTCATGCAAATTGGGTTGAATATTTGGATAGAGCTTTTCATCCTGAATCCAACCCAATTTGAATCACTAAATTTGGAGCTTCCTAGCAAAAGTTATGAGGTTCTAAAGTTTGAACCGAATTTGGAATTCAAATTACACCGTGAATTGTTTAAACTCTGACTGCAGGCCACCGGGCCACGTGTCGACCGCTGAAACACGAGCCACACGGGCCACAGAGTATTTTCCGCATTGTCACAGGCAGATCCGCGGCCACAGAAGATCTATTCCCTCGCACCAGAGACTGACGCGTGGGCCAGCCCCCGTCTTCGTCTTCCTCCAGCTGCCCGCGCTCCCGCGCCGCCGAGCTCGCCGGAGCTCTCGCCGGGAGTGGGTTCCGGTGCTCGGAAGTTGCTGGATCTCGCCGCCCCCACGTATTCTCGTACGAGGAACACGTTGTCGGGCTTATCTCAGCTCGACGATGACCGGAACCCTAGGTGCTACGGCGACAGCGGCGGTGGCAACTCCGGCGATGTCGCTAGGGCGTTATACTACACCAAACACGTAGCCATTTGCGCGTACAGCACCACCGCACTGAGGAGAACACGGACCCAACCGCCGATCTCGCTGGAACTCACCGAAAGTATGACCTCACCGTCGGGCTAGGTCAAAATCCGGCGAAAATCGAAAAACTCGATGAACAGCGGCTCTGCTCAATGGTTCTCGGTGGTTCTTGATCCTATGAACGCGCGCGGGGGTCTGGAAGATGTATGCTACGTGGTGTGATGAGTAGTTCGACGTGTGTGACGAATGTAGCAAATTTCTACTCTCGGTTATTATCGTATGTCGTCGGAAGAATTGAAATTCCGGCGAGCACCGTCCAAGACAGGTCGCCGGAGTTGCGGTGAAGTGAGCAGAGGCATAAGCGAACCTTTTTGCTTTTGCAACTCGAGAGGAGAGGCTCTGTTGTGGCTGGGCGATAGATTCTTGCAGCGGCGACTTCGCCCGATGCCGTGGAGAGGGATTGAGCTCGACGCCGGGGTTCCCGTGGGTTTAGCACCGATTCCTTGCGTCGGTCACGTTCAGGGAGGTCTAGCGACGCGGTGGAGGGACTCAGAGCGGCGTGCGACTCGTTGAGATGACCGGGCATCGAGGAACCGACCGTGTTCTTCCGTGCGGCAGCAGATCGGCGAGGAAAAACGCGAGGTGACCGACGGCAGCTGTGGGAGGCGGTTTGCGGGAGCGTCGTTCACTCGGTGGGGTTGATAAGGGCGCGAGCAAACCGACTCCGGAGCAGCTCGGGAGGTGCTTCCGGTTCCTCGGTCGGCAGCGCGTGGCGCCTCGCGGTGGTTCGGTGTGAGCTCGGGTGTGAACTGAGAACAGAGTGACTTCGGCAGTAAGTTAGGTCCCCCTCCTCTCACTGACCAGTGCGGCCCACAGCTCCCCTCTGCCCAAAAATATCTCCAAATTTTTGACACATTGTAAATTCATCCATGCAGGATCCAAATCCAAAATCCATTTTGACATTTGCCAATTTGTGACACAGTTTCAAGTTTAAATTCAAATTTGGATGAATTTCACAAGTTCCTTTGATATTCATATCAAAGCCTCTCCAAATTTGCTCAAAACTTGGCTCCCTCATAATTTGGATCTGAGGAATTCAAATATGTCCTCTGATCTTTGAGTTGGCTATTGCAAATACACTTTTTCAAACAACAGTTTGAATTTTCTCCTTTGAACAAGCACTCCTTCTTTTTGAAGTGCACCTCTTAATTCAAACTGAATTCAAAGTTTTATAGCACATGCCAACTTTCATGAGTAAACAAAAGTTTTTGTAAGTCCCATTTCTTGTATTCAAACTCAACTTTATTCATAGCTCAAGTTTTCTATTCATAAGTTTTGGGACTTTTACAATTTCCAGAAAGTAATGGTTGGAGCCATGAAAACCCCTGGAATTGCTTAGAGGCTCAAATATTGACCAAATGGGCTTTTATTTGTACAAGGTTCAAATGAACTTTATTTCATATAAAACTTGGTCAAGATTATAGTTAGGACCCTACCAAGCCACCATAAAAATTTCAGAACCAAAGGGTATGGTTAGCTAGAGTTATTAGTAATTAAGTATTCAATTTCACACATTGCATTTAAATTGACACGTAGTATTTTATTAACATGTAGTCGCTGAAGGCGAGGAGGCTCCGGAAGTACTTGACTTCCTCCTTCCGGAAGAAGAACTAACCCCTGACCAGCAGCAACAAGGCAAGCCCCGGTTTGCATTAACCTTTTTATAAGTTTTACTTTGTTTACATGTGTCATATGAAGTGTGAAGGTGCATTAGGTATAGGATGGATGGAACCCCACTTGCATGACCAGAAATGTTCCATAAGAGTGAGGGTAGTGTCTAAGACCTCGAGTAGACAGGCTATGCTTAATGTTTCATAGAACTTCGGTACAAGTCGAGTAGTTGGAATCTACTCGTGAGATAGGCTTGGGACACACGGGTTCGGTTGAGTGATGTGAGATCACTTTAGTAATGAAAATGAGACTAGGCAGGGGCTAGGGCGCAACAAGATGAAGTCTTGTGTGCGCGGCCCTGTCCGTGTCGATTGAGGACCGATCCGTGTGCGGCCCACACTGATCAAGTTTGAACGTATCGAAGGCATATCGGATATATGGGCCCCGATAAACCGATGTAGCCTAAACCTCCGGGCGTCGAGGCATAACGCACCGATTTATAGGTGTAGGCTGAGGGCAGCAGGTGGAAATCTGCTAACGGGCATAGAGAGATGCTCCGTGTAGGGAACCTCCCGCTCGTTTCGGTGCGACCGGTTCGACGTTTGGACTTTTGGGTGAAAGGTTATCCCGTACGACATCCAGTGAGCGTGCTGTGCAGCTCCACGGGTGGGCGTACGTGACGTGCTCTTTGGGTTTCCCTGCAGGTGTATATCGAGTCGATTCGCCGTCCCTCGCGGTGAAGAGTACCACTTGGTCACTGAGTCGTGACGTAGGCTAATGTATGAAATATGATGCTTCAATATTGCTGATTGATATAATTGTATTGCTACATGTGTCCACCAAATACTGCTTACTAAATTTCAGATTCCTGAACTGTTAACTTGTTGCTAAAAGATGAATTAAGGGTGAACTTATAGGCGTGTCCATTTGCTGCAATGTTACTATCCTATGTGCTTTGTACACCTCATGTAGAGTTTCATGCTTAGGTGAGTCGGTTAAGTCTTGTTGAGCCTTCGTGCTCACAGTTGCTGCTTAAGTGTTTTTCAGGTGAGGAGCCACCCACGGACTCGGAGTACAAGTCCACCGGTGAGGGTTACCCTCCGTCGGGGACCACGGCTGAGTGGGAGCCGTACACGCCGCGCTGAGCTGAGGAGTGCAGCTAGTGTGGGTTGCCCTAGGGCTGGGCAACCGACTTTTGCTAGGTAGGCGGGCGTGAGTTGTAGAATAGTAGACTTCCGCTGTGTAATAAAGACAATAGTTTGTAACTGAGTATTGTACCGTTTGTACAGTTCAGTTGTTTTTCCCATGTAATATATTGTGTTCTTATGACGTGTGCTGTTGGGTGTCGCATTGTGCGGCACCACTCTATGCGATCGTGGATGGGTGGATCCCGGTCCGCCACAGCCTGGTATCAGAGCTGCATTGGGGATAGCACAATACTTAGGGACTGTATTATGGGACAACTTAGGGTTACGGTGAGGATTCGGTAGTTGCCCAAGTAAGGACTATATTAGCATAGTTACTTAAAGTGGCAAAGACTAACCTATGTGTTATAATTCTTAATTTTAATTATGTAACGACGCACCGATGCTCTGGTAAGAATGGTAAGGAACGCCACCGAAAGCGGTTCAATTTCGGTTAGCTCCCCTGATGAGGAATGTGGTTCAGGGATTTGTCTCACAGCTTGGTGTGAGACGTCAATATGAAACTCTTGGACTCTTCATGTTCCTGAGTTCATATGAAACGCTGATCCCTAGCGTGCATTAGGCAAGTAAGTGGAGACCCCATCGCGTGGTCAGTAACGCGAGAGTGTGTTCGTCTGGAAGTAGCCCAGGGGGACATACGCAGCGCTTGCCATCGGCGTGCCCTGCAGGGCAGTAGGTGGTATCTGTTGGGTTGATAACATTCCCAACCGTGACGACCCGTTCATGACATACTCGGGTTCCCCGTCGTGTGGTGTTGAAACACGATCACGTACCTTGAGACGTGACCTAACTCAAGGACGGCCGTATGGCAATGATACGGGCGTTTGTATTTACTTTTAAATATGATCCTGCCTGAAATGAAAACAACCATTGAGTGCACCATTATTGTGTGGTCTTCTGCAGGTACTAACCACGTATGTATCCGTGTAGTAAACGTGTGCGAGAGACCATTTAGTGCCACACTTGAGACGTATATGCCGGTATAATCCGGTTAGGATTTTCTTTTGAGGAACGTAGTACTGAAATATCATAGGCATATGCATGAAAAATAATGATAACAAGGAATTAAAATCACTAGGTTCAACATTTAGGACCCTGGTTGGGTAGAAAAATTGGAGGGTGATGAGTGTAGTTCCAAAAGACTGAAAAACAGAGTTCTCTATTCTGGGCAGCAAGTTTGCTGATCTTCAACAGGGCATAACTCACAGGTATTTTAGCCCAGGGAGGTGTGGTATATAGTTCTGGAAAGGTATTTAAGTACTCTACAACTTTGTTGTAGACTTCCAGGACTAAAACACACCTTAAGATGGCTTAAAACCCAGAGGGAGACAATGTGCTGGCGGGTACGTTTACTCTCAACAACCAAGCCATCATCATACTTTTTGATTCTGGTGCAACCCACAACTTTATAAGTGCATCATATGTGGTTAAGCATCAGCTGGAAGCCTTTCCAACCAAGTGTTCTTATATGATCTGCTCACCGGGAGGAAAGATTTCAACAACTATGATGGTTCCAAAAGCACCATTGTGCTTAGGTGGGAAGATATATCTCACCACTATGATTATCCTTGAGGGGCAAAAGATTGATGCAAGCTTGGGAATGTCATGGCTAAGTTACCATGGCGCTGTCCTGGAAACCCTATCACGGACGGTTTACCTCAACTCCCCATTACACCGTCCGCAGTCCCTCTTATTAGATAATCCAGTCTGGGAGGTTTCAGCGATCAATAATACTGAAGCTCTCAAGTTAGAGGACATCCCCGTAGTCAGGGAGTACCCCGATGTGTTCCCGGATGATCTTCCGGGCATGCCACGGAGCGGGATGTCGAGTTCAAGATTGAACTTGCACCCGGGACTACGCCTATATCACGGAGACCATACAAGATGGCTCCGAACGAGCTGGCTTAATTAAAAGAACAACTCAATGATCTGTTGAGCAAGGGTTTCATTAGGCCGAGTTCATCGCCTTGGGGATGCTCGGCGCTGTTCGTAAAGAAGAAGGATGAAACCTTGAGGCTGTGTGTGGATTACCGGCCGCTCAACGCTGTCACCATCAAGAATAAGTACCCACTGCCCCGCATCGACATATTGTTTGATCAACTTGTGGGTGCAAGTGTGTTCTCAAAGATGGACCTTCGCTCTGGATATCACCAGATAAAGATCCGGGCGGAGGATATCCCGAGGACGGCCTTCTCGACGAGATATGGATTATATGAATATCTCATCATGTCCTTTGGTCTCACAAACGCTCTGGCCCATTTCATGTATCTCATGAACTCGGTGTTCATGCCGGAGCTGGACAAGTTTTTGTAGTGTTCATCGATGATATCTTGGTTTACTCCAAGACAGAAGCCGAACATGCCGAACACTTGAGGATCGTTCTTCAACGATTGCGAGACCACAAGCTCTACGCCAAGTTCAGCAAATGCGAGTTTTGGATCAGCCAAGTGCCATTCTTGGGCCATATCATCTCCGCGGAAGGCATTGCGGTTGACCCAAGCAAGATAGAGCAAGTTCTGAAATGGAAAGCTCCCACTTCAGTTCATGAAGTCAGAAGCTTCCTCGGGTTAGCGGGATACTATCGGAGATTCATTCCAAACTTCTCCAAGCTCGCTAAACCGATGACAGAATTGCTGAAGAAGGGAACGAAATATGTCTGGAACCCGGCGTGTGAAGGAGCGTTCCAAGCATTGGTGAAGCATCTCACCACAGCCCCGGTCTTAGCTCAACTGGATACAACCAAGCCCTTCGACGTGTATTGTGACGCGTCCGGTATTGGGCTTGGCTGCGTGTTGATGCAGGAAGGACGTGTGGTCGCATATGGCTCACGCCAACTTCGGAACCATGAGCAGCATTATCCGACTCATGATCTTGAGCTTGCTGCAGTGATTTTGGCGCTGAAAATGTGGAGGCACTATCTCCTGGGAAATCTGGTGCATCTCTACACCGACCACAAGAGCTTGAAATACATTTTCACCCAGAAGGAGCTGAACATGAGGCAAAGAAGGTGGTTATAATTGATCAAAGATTATGAAATTGAGATTCATTACCACCCCGGCAAGGCAAATGTGGTTGCCGACGCGCTGAGTCGGAAATCACATGTCCATCACCTCACCATTACACCGGTGGGGGAGGAAGAGCCAAGTTTATACTTGGTTCCTTATGGATCGCTTTACAACCTTTCCCTTATCCCCACTATTAGGGAGGACATCATGGTAGCTCAGAAGACTGATAAAGGCATGGCACATCTCCGGAGACGGATAGACAACGGGGAGATCAAATGTTCCTGAAGGATTATGAGGGGATACTATGGTTCAATGACCGAATAGTCGTACCCCGAGATATGGAACTGAGGAGGAAGATCCTCGATGAAGCTCACTTGTCTAAGTACTCCATTCATCCGGGCAGCAACAAAATGTACCAAGATTTGAAAAAGAAATTTTGGTGGACACGGATGAAGCGGGAGGTAGCGAAGTACGTATCCGAGTGCGATACGTGTCGACGAGTGAAAGCTGACCACATGAAGAAATCAGGGCTGTTGCAACCCCTGAAGATCCCGGCATGGAAATGGGAAGATGTGAGCATGGATTTCATTGTGGGATTGCCCCTAACTGCCAACAAACATGATTCCATTTGGGTAATCGTTGATCGGTTAACCAAGATGGCTCACTTCATTCCGGTGAATACACGTTACAATGCCGGCAAATACGCGGAGCTGTACATAGCAAAGATTCTATGCTTATATGGGGTACCCAAGACCATCATCTCAGATCGAGGTGCATTATTTGTATCTCGCTTTTGGGAGCATCTACACACTGCTTTGGGTACTAAGCTGATTAGGAGCTCCGCCTATCACCCTCAAACCGATGGGCAAACAGAGAGGGTGAACCAAGTATTAGAAGACATGTTGAGAGCATGTGCCATCCACCACGGCAGGAACTGGGATAATCACCTGCCATTGGCAGAATTCTCGTACAACAATGGCTATCAGGCGAGTATTAAGATGGCACCCTACGAAGCTCTCTACGGTCGTAAATGCCACACCCCATTAAACTGGTGCGAGTCCGGTGAAAGGGTCACATTCGCGGTTGATGTGGTGAACGACGCCGAAGAGCGCGTTCGGACGATTCAAGCCAACTTGAAGGCCGCTCAATCCCGGCAGAAGAGCTACGCTGATAAGAGGCGTAGGCCGTTGCACTTTGACGTCGGTGAACACGTGTACCTCCGTGTGTCTCCGATGAAGGGCGTGCACCGGTTTGGGGTCAAGGGGAAGCTCGCTCCCTGTTTCATTGGACCCTATGCTATCACCGAGAAGTGCGTACCAGCGGCATATCGATTGGAGCTACCGGCATCTCTTGCTGGTGTCCATGACGTTTTCCATGTTTCGCAACTGCGAAAATGTTTAAAGCATACAGCTGCTGTTCCTACCGAAGACATCAGCGAGCTGAAACCGGATTTGACATATGATGAGTATCCGGTGACAATTCTTGATGAGAAAGCCCGAACCACGCGTAGCAGAACGTTGTGGTTCTACAAGATCCTCTGGAGCAACCACACCGCCGAAGAAGCGACGTGGGAGAGCGAGGAATTCCTTCGCTCAAATTACCCGGAGTTCATGGCCTCTCAGCACGGGTAAGTCCCTACTACATCGCTATCTCTTCTTTTGTAATCTCGGGACGAGATTCCTTTTAAGGGGGGAGGGATGTAAAAGCCCAAGAAAAGGGACTTGCAAAAACTTTTCATCTCCTCACAACACCAAAGTTTTATTGTGGATATCTTAGGAAAAATTGTGAAGAGCAAGTAACCTCCATCAAAAGAAAGATTAGAGGGGAAAGCCTTCACTTTCGCAAAGTAGGATTTCTACACATAAACATGAGAGGTTGAGCTCACCCCTAGAACTTAAAAAGTATTGGGAAGGTTCAAGCCAAATTTCATGTAAATCCAACACTTTTTGAGGCACTTTTGGAGGTATTTGAAAAAGAGGCTAATTTGAATGTAAATTCAAATTGCAGCAACTTTCATCCCTCAAATTCAAAAGTTAGCTTCATATTCAAACTCAGCACATTTTTTTGAGTTAGCCCACAAATTTTCATCATCATTGGAGTTCATTTGGTCAAGAGCTAAATTGGCAAGAATTCAAAACTGAGTTTGAATTTCAGTTTAAACATGAAGCAAACTTAGCCAAACAAAGTTCAAATTTGAGAACTCAAATTCAAACCAAGACTTGGGGGCTAAGTCTCCCATTCAATGTTTAGTAGCTGGGGATATTTGAGTGCCTACAGAGATGAGAAAAAATTAAAAATGGAATTAGAGGGGAGGCCCACTGGTCAGTAGACTTAGCACAGAAGTCTCAGCCGACTCCCTCGACCGAGCACGCTCGCCAGCTGCAGCCAGCGTCGGCGCCCGACCACCTCGGCCGGCCAGCTCCTGCTTCGGCGTAGGAGGTGGCACAGCAGGTGCCGCGCTCTCCACTGGCCTCAGGGGCCTATAAAAGGCCCAAGACCGCCGGCGAGTTGCTGTTTTTCGCGAGTCCTGCAACCAGCAGCCTAGTCGCCCGAGCTCCAATCGTGTGCCACCCAAGCTGTGATCATCTTCCGGCCTTGACCTCCATAGGAAAGTGAAGCGCTAGCTCGTCCTCAAGACCACCGCGCAAACCGCTCCAAGGTTCGACCTTTGTGCGCGGAGAATTTTCCAGTTTAGGCCGGGGAGCTCATTTCGGGACCCGATTAGGTTTAGGAGAAATTCGGGAAGCTTGGTGGGTGGGAGGTCGAACGGAGCTGTGAGAGAGCATCTAGAGGTTCTGGCGACAATTCTCGATCGAAAACCGGAAGGAAATCACTGCCGGAACCCTAAGTTCACCATAGAACAGTGTGGCGGAGGAGGGGGTCGCTGGTGAGGTCTGGGTTGCCGGCCGTTTAAGGCCCAATGGAGATCATGTCGAGCTTCCCGAGGTTCCTCTGAGTGTGGCGACGCGATTAGCGCGCGAAGGAGATGGTTAGAAGGGCGGGAACACGTTGCCGAGGTAGCACAGAGGCATAGGGCTCGTCGCCGGCGAGCTACGGTGGTTGGCCGGCGGCGACATGGTGTCCAGCGTGTTCAGCACCCAAGATTACGTGGGGGCGGCGAGTCTCGTCGGTGCCGGCGAGCTAGATCGCCGGGAACGCCGACCTCGCCGGAGCTCCGGCGGCTCGGGGCGGCGGCGTCGGGAGGTAGACAAAGGGTGTGGCCCCGCCTTTCAGCCCCTGTGATAATCGTGCGCAAGCACGTGGTTAGTTCAATTTAAACCGTTGGGCCCCGCTGTCAGCCTCTGGTTTAGCGTGGGAGGTGATTCTCTGTAGGAAAATAATTCAGGGATTAGCTCAAATTTTAGAAATTCATAACTTTGTGTAGGAAGCTCCAAATTCAGTGAACAAAATTTTGCTGAGCTCAGGATTCTGAGTACTTTCCATCAATACCAATTTCAGCCCATGAAACTTAATAGTTTTCCAGAATTAAATCCCTAAAATTTAAACTGTGGGGAATTTTATCTGGAGAATTACTTTATGAAAAATGCTGAATTTTGGCTGTTAGGTTCATTGGAAAATAATTGAGTCACAGTAAAATTTTCAGATTCATCCAAGTTCATTTAGTTCCCCTAATTGGGTGATTAAAAGAACTGCCCTGAGAAAATAGAAAAATGTACAGAAATATTTTTCAGATTTTCTCAAATCTTAATTATAACTTTCAGTAGAATTCGTCAAATGACATGAAACCAATTCCATTAGAACCATCGTAAGTTCTAGTTTCCAGAAAGTAATGGTTGGAGCCATGAAAACCCCTGGAATTGCTTAGAGGCTCAAATATTGACCAAATGGGCTTTTATTTGTACAAGGTTCAAATGAACTTTATTTCAAATAAAACTTGGTCAAGATTCTAGTTAGGACCCTACCAAGCCACCATAAAAATTTCAGAACCAAAGGGGAGGGTTAGCTAGAGTTATTAGTAATTAAGTATTCAAGTTCACACATTGCATTTAAATTGACATGTAGTATTTTATTAACGTGTAGTCGCTGAAGGCGAGGAGGCTCCGGAAGTACTTGACTTCCTCCTTCCGGAAGAAGAACTAACCCCTGACCAGCAGCAACAAGGCAAGCCCCGGTTTGCATTAACCTTTTTATAAGTTTTACTTTGTTTACATGTGTCATATGAAGTGTGAATGTGCATTAGGTATAGGATGGATGGAACCCCACTTGCATGACCAGAAATGTTCCATAGGAGTGAGGGTAGTGTCTAAGACCTCGAGTAGACAGGCTATGCTTAATGTTTCATAGAACTTCGGTACAAGTCGAGTAGTTGGAATCTACTCGCGAGATAGGTTTGGACACACGGGTTCGGTTGAGTGATGTGAGATCACTTTAGTAATGAAAATGAGACTAGGCAGGGGCTAGGGCGCAAAAGAGGAAGTCATGTGTGCGCGGCCCTGTCCGTGTCGATTGAGGACCGATCCGTGTGCGGCCCATGCTGATCAAGTTTGAACGTACCGAAGGCATATCGAATATATGGGCCCCGATAAACCGATGTAGCCTAAACCTCCGGGCGTCGAGGCATAACGAACAGATTTATAGGTGTAGGCTGAGGGCAGCAAGGTGGAAATCTGCTAACGGGCATAGAGAGATGCTCCGTGTAAGGAACCACCTGCTCATTTCGGTGCGACCGGTTCGATGTTTGGGCTGTTGGGTAAAAGGTTGTCCCGTACGACATCGAGTGAGCGTGCTGTGCAGCTCCACGGGTGGGCGTTCGTGAGTGCTCTTTGGGTTTTCCTGCAGGTGTATATCGAGTCGATTCGCCGTCCCTCGCGGTGAAGAGTACCACTTGATCACTGAGTCGTGACGTAGGCTAATGTATGAAATATGATGATTCAATATTGCTGATTGATATAATTGTATTGCTACATGTGTGCCACCAAATACTGCTTACTAAATTTCAGATTCCTGAACTGTTAACTTGTTGCTAAAAGATGAATTAAGGGTGAACTTATAGGCGTGTCCATTTGCTGCAATGTTACTATCCTATGTGCTTTGTACACCTCATGTAGAGTTTCATGCTTAGGTGAGTCGGTTAAGTCTTGTTGAGCCTTCATGCTCACGGTTGCTGCTTAAGTGTTTTTCAGGTGAGGAGCCACCCACGGACTCGGAGTACGAGTCCACCGGCGAGGGTTACCTTCCGTCGGGGACCACGGCTGAGTGGGAGCCGTACAAGCCGCGCTGAGCTGAGGAGTGCAGCTAGTGTGGGTTGCCCTAGGGCTGGGCAACCGACTTTTGCTAGGTAGGCGGGCGTGAGTTGTAGAATAGTAGACTTCCGCTGTGTAATAAAGACAATAGTTTGTAACTGAGTATTGTGCTGTTTGTACAGTTCAGTTGTTTTCCCATGTAATATATTGTGTTCTTATGACGTGTGCTGTCGGGTGTCGCATCGTGCGGCACCACCCTCTGCGATCCTGGATGGGCGGATCCCGGTCCGCCACAAAATGTGCTGATATGGTTAACCGATCAACGATCTCCCAAATCGAGTCATGCTTATTTGCCGTGAGAAGTAATCCGACAATGAAGTCCATATTAATATCCTCCCACTTCCATGCCGGAATGCTTAGCGGTTGCAATGTTTCCGCATTCTTCATGTGGTCGGCTTTAACTCGCCGGCACGTATCACATTCTGATACGTATTTAGCAATCTCACGTGACACGACCCCAAGGTCCTGTCGAGCCAGGATCACGCTGAGGGGTGCTGCGTTGCACAGCACCGGATAACACACGTCAAAGGTACAAAGCGGAAGCGAAATTTTATTACATAAACAAGTTTATGAACATGTTTACATCAAAATAAGTCCAGTCTACACTCACACATCACTCTGCCGCGTGCACGACTCCCACTCGACGGGATTCCCCTCCTGGGGTTCCACCTCCTCTTCGGGAGTCCCTTCCTCATAGAACCCTGCAAAAGCTTCAAACACAAGCAGTGAGCACGAAGGCTCAGCAAGTCTGACCCGTCTCACCTAAAGATGGAACTTCTACATGAGGGGATGATGGGTACATGAGGTAAAAATCATTTGCAAAGGACTCGCCTAATTAGTGGAACCTTACTTTCAAGTTTTAGCAGCAGGTTGTGGAGAACCTTACGCTAAGGCACATGGGAGAGCCGCAATCAAACAAGAAACGCATTTCTCTCATGTACTTTGCCTAAAGTTTGAAAAGAACTTTAGTTAGCTCTAAACTACAGCATATCATTAGCAATCAATGTCCATTATTCAATCAGCAACATTTTAACATGTGCCTAGCCTATTCTTTCTACGTCACGGTACAGTGAACAAGTGGTACTCACTGACCGTGAGGGACGGCGATTATAATCGATTTTACACCTGCAGGGTTACCCGAACAACCCGTCACGTACGCCCGTACTCGATGTTGCCTACAACAACCATCACGGACGCCGTACGCGACTACCTTTCACCCGTTAGCCAAATGTTGAACCGGTCCAATCGTCCTGAGCAAGAGGTCTCTGCACGCGCATCTCAGTGCCGCCAGCTGATTTACAATTCGAGCTCTCAACCTACCCTCTGAATGACCAGCTATGACTCAACACCCAGCTACCCGAGTTACATCAGTTTCCCGGTTCCCATATAGCCGGTAGGTCTTCGGTACTGTTCTAGCTTGTTCAACAGGCCCGCACACGGCTCGGTCCTCAATTGACACAAGCGGA
Organism: Neostapfia colusana; assembly: GCA_030760725.1. Lineage (NCBI taxonomy): Eukaryota > Viridiplantae > Streptophyta > Magnoliopsida > Poales > Poaceae > Neostapfia > Neostapfia colusana. Next base: position 54,008,881 of record JASWHV010000014.1, on the reverse strand, counting down.
GCTACAGCACACAGGCCCCAAAGTCCTGTTGCCCTTACCCTCCGCTTGGTCTCATTTTCTTGCCATGTGTCTCATGTGCTATCACTACCCGAGTCGAGTGCCTCTAGCCTATGCTCGCGAGTAGTTCCAACTACTCGAGTTGTACCGAATCCTACTCTATCTTAGCAATGCAGTGGCTAACGAGGTTTTCAATCCTAATCCCAACCCATGGCTTTCTTGGCTATGCATTTAGGTTTCCAAACAAGACTCTAATGCAAGGAACAATAGTATTCATGTATGTGCTCAAAACAATAAAAATTTGTAAAAGGTTAATGCAAACCGGAGCTTGCCTTGCTGCTCTTGGTCGTAGGCTAGCTGCTCCTCCGGAGTTACGAAGTCTAGGACATCGGGTTCCTCCTCGACCTTAGCGACTACATGATGGAAGGAATACATGTATCAATTTAAATGCATTTGTATTAAGTTTGAAGTTGTGAAGTCTATAATCCTTGCTAGACATTCCCAATGACTGTGAAACTTTTACTGGGGCTTGGTTACAACCTAAAAAGAGATTTGGTCAAGTTTTAGTTGCAGTAAAACTCATTTGAGCCCTCCACAATTAATTATGTCCCTGACCTTAATTGGAACTCTTAGGGTGTTCTAAGGATTTTCATGAAACAAACTATGACTTTCTGAAAACTAGATTTTCAGAGGGTTCTAATGGAGTTGGTCTCACTTAATTTGGAAGTTCCTAACTAAAGATATGAGCTAAACAATTTCAGAGAAAATTCTGAAAATGTTTCTGAACATTTTCTATTTTCTCTGGAACAGTTTCACTAATCACACCATTAGGTGGAACAAATGAGCTCAAATGGGTCTGAAATTTTTATGGTAGTTCAGGGATATTTTGGTGAACAATCCAGCAAAATTTCAGGATTTTCCTCCACAGGATTCTCCAGTTAAAATTCCAAACATTTTAAATTTTGAGGAATTAATTCTGGAAAAATAAAGAATTTCATGAAGTGAAATTTGATTTTATGGAAAGTGGTCAGAGAGCTGAATCCAGCAAAATTTGGTTCACTCAATTTGGAGCTTTCTAGCCAAAGTTATGAGGATTTGAAGTTTGAAGGAAATCTGAAAATCGGGGAAAAGTTTAAACTCGCGAGTGGGCCCAGGGGACACGCGTCGCACGCCGAGGCGACAGCACACCGCGCCCCACAAGGATTTTGCGCGCCAGCACACCCGATCCTGGCCGCAGCCCGATCCCGATTCAAAATATCGGCCGCTGACAGCTGTGGTCCACCCCCTTCTTCAACCTCGCGACGCCCGCGCTCCGCCGCCGAGGGACCTCGCCGGAGGGCTCGCCGCCGGCTTCTGTACAGCTCCAAACTTCACAATTCTGTCCGTCCCTGCCTACTTTTACTCGGGGAACAGGATTCTAGGGTCAGCTGCCCATGACAATGGCCGGAGCATGGTCGGCGACGAGCCGCCACCTCGGAAAGACTTCGGCCACGTCGGCTGACTTCCCTAGCACCCCAACTACTCGAGGAACCGGTCGGGAAGCATCAGTGGACCTCAGGGAAGGTCGACATGGGCTCGATACAGCTCGGGGAAGACCCAAAATAGGTCCTCACCGTGCGCCTGGTGCCGCCCGTTCATTCCGCCATTGGTAGACCTCGAATTACGCCGGGTACAGAGGTTCTCCGGCCAAGAGTTGTGAAGGTAACTTGTGCGTTACCGTGTCTAGCTTGTGTGAGAGTGGATTGAAACCCTCTAATCCTTTCTAGAGCACGAATTTGATAGAACCGCACCTGAAGGTCGTTCTGCACACAGAAAGGGGAAAAATGGAAATTCGCCGCCGGTGAGCAACCACTCGAGCTGTGGCTCGGGGGTGAGCAGCACCGGTCACTGGCGCGTCCAAGGTTGCCTTGGCTCGGGCGTGACAACGCCCTGGTTGGGCTGTCCACGGGAGCCCGAGGTGCGGTGGTTCCAAGTCCCGAATTTGATCTTTCGGCACAGCCGATATCAATCGGTTTCAACTGAATTCTAACAGTGGGGAGGACGGAGGAGGTCTCTAGTACCTTGCTGGGGCTCTGGAGTGGACGGAGGGAGCTGTGATCGGCGTTCTCCGATCGATTCCGAGCTGCGGAAAACTTCGGCCGGCGCTGAGTTCTTGCGGGGAAGAACGGCGATGCCTCGGCCGAGGAGGGGGACAGGCGCCTTAAGAAGGCTCTGCACCGCCTCACGCCCGCGCGTGGGCAAGCAGCTGCTGGCGCGGCGGCTGCCCTCGGTGGCGATCGCAGCGGCGGCTCGGCGACCCGAGTGAGAAAAGTCTCAGTCGGTTTGATCTGAGCAGTGGCTGACATGTGGGTCCCACCTCCAGTTTTAACCTCTGAAATTTACTCCTAATCACTGTTGTAAACAGTGAACCCCATAGTACCCCTGGTAATTCAAATTATTCACCCTTGAACCATTTGAATTGATCAAAGTTCAAATTGGGTTTGTTTTGAGTGAATTTCAGCACAAGTGCAGTTTTGAATTCAAATGATGTTTGAATTTGTCCCACTTAGCTCATGTCAAGATCAACTCCAAATGGGGTGAAAATTGGTGTGTGGGCTCACAAAAATGTGCTGAGTAAGAATATGCCTACCACTTTTAAATTCATGGGATAAAAACAGTTTGAATTTGAATGTGGTTTCAAACTGCCCTCTTCCTAACTATACCCAAAATGACCTCAAAAAGGTTTTGAATTTGGGTGAAACTTGGCATGGACATCCTTAGCAATGTATAGGAGTTTTCATATGTCCAGCCCCCTTATATCACATGTGTGAAATACCACTTTGGCAATGTGTGAGTTTGTTCTCTAATGAGCATGTTGATAATTGTTACTTGCTCTTCAATTGTGTTCATCATCCTTCCTCAAATGAGGTGTGTGGTGTGGTGATGAACACTGCAAATGTGTGTCAAAAACTGAGGCCCTTACATTCCTCCCCCCTTAAAAGAATCTCATCCCGAGATTATAAGGTGAAAATGAGAGAGAGGACAGTGGAAAATTACCGGATATGCGACGTGAAAAATTCGGGGTAGTTAGTGCGAAGGAATTCTTCGCTCTCCCATGTCACTTCGTCCATGGAGTGATTACTCCATAGAACTTTGTAGAACCACAACGTACGGTTGCGTGTGGTTCGGGCCTTTTCATCAATAATCTGCACCGGTTCCTCCCTATAGGTGAGATCCGGTTGCAGTTCTTCAATGTCTTCCAGCTGAACGGTAGTTAATAGCTTGAGACACTTCCTCAGCTGGGAAATGTGAAAGACGTCGTGCACACCGGAAAGTGCTTCTGGTAATTTCAGCTGGTATGCCACTGATCCACATCTTTCGGTAATCTGAAATGGACCGATGAATCGGGGTGCCAACTTTCCTCTCACCCCAAATCTGTTTATGCCCTTCATTGGAGACACCCGTAGGTATACGTGATCTCCAACTTCGAATTGTAAGGGGCGCCTCCTCCGGTCCGCATACTGTTTCTGACAGGATTGAGCGGCTTTTAGGTTCGCTTGAATTAGTCGAACCTTTTCTTCCGCGTTGTTGACAAGGTCAATCCCAAAGGTAACCCTTTCGCCAGATTCACACCAATTCAGTGGTGTGTGGCATTTCCGCCCGTATAGCGCCTTGTAGGGTGCCATCTTGATGCTGGCTTGGTACCCATTATTGTACGAGAACTCGGCTAACGGCAAGTGATCATCCCAATTCTTGCCATGGTTGATAGCGCAAGCTCGTAGCATGTCTTCTAAGATTTGATTTACCCGCTCCTTTTGCCCATCCGTCTGCGTGTGGTAGGCTGAACTACGGATCAGCTTCGTCCCCAAGGCAGCGTGCAGCTGCTCCCAAAAACGGGACACAAATAAAGTGCCCCGATCCGATATGATAGTACGGGGTACGCCGTATAAGCATAGGATCCGTGAGATGTACAGTTCAGCGTACTTCTTGGCGTTGTAGTTGGTGTTGACCGGGATGAAATGGGCAACTTTGGTGAGCCGATCGACGATCACCCACACAGAATCATGTTTCTGCAAGGTGGTGGGTAAACCGACGATGAAATCCATGCTCACGTCCTCCCACTTCCAGGCAGGAATGCCCAGTGTTTGCAACAGTCCCGGTTTCCGCATGTGGTCTGCCTTCACCCTTCGACATGTATCACACTCGGACACGTATTTTGCAGTCTCTCGCTTCATCCGTGTCCACCAAAACTTGCTTCTGAGTTCTTGATACATCTTGTTGCTGCCGGGGTGAATAGAAAACTTTGACAAGTGGGCCTCATCAAAGATTTTCTTCCGTAATTCCGGGTTACGGGGTACGACGATCCGGTCCTTGAACCACAGGACGCCGCTTCCGTCCTTCCGGAAACACTTCAGCTCCCCAATGTCTACCCGTCTCCGCAAATGTGACATGCCCTTGTCATTCTTCTGGGCTGCCGCTATCTCTTCACGGATGGTGGGGATCAAAGCTAAGTTGTAGAGAGCTCCATGTGGAATCACATGTAGTGGTGGTTCGCTCTCTTCCAACGGTGTGATGGCCAGATTGTTGACATGTGACTTGCGGCTCAGCGCATCCGCCACTACATTTGCCTTACCTGGATGATAATGGATCTCTATTTTGTAATCCTTTATCAATTCTAACCATCTTCGCTGCCTCATGTTCAACTCCTTCTGAGTTAATATGTACTTGAGGCTTTTGTGGTCGGTATACAAAAGTACGAGGTTACCGAGTAGGTAGTGCCTCCACATTTTCAGTGCAAGTACCACGGCAGCGAGCTCCAAATCGTGAGTTGGATAATTTTGCTCATGGTTTCTAAGCTGCAGTGACCCATACGCGACCACCCTTCGGTCTTGCATCAGCACACATCGGAGCCCAATGCCGGATGCATCACAGTACACATTGAACGGTTTTGTTGTGTCTGGCTGCGCCAAAACCGGTGCTGATGTCAGGTGCTTGACTAAAGCCTTGAATGCTGCTTCACATGCTGGACTCCAAACATATTTGGTAGCCTTCTTCAGCAGCTCTGTCATTGGCTTGGCAATTTTCGAGAAGTTCGGAATGAACCTCCGATAATATCCCACGAGTCCGAGGAAACTCCGTACCTCGTGAACAGTTCTCGGGGATTTCCAATTCAGCACTTGAGTGATCTTGCTCGGGTCCACAGCGATACCCTCCGCTGAGATGATATGCCCGAGGAAAGGCACTTGCGATATCCAAAACTCGCATTTGCTGAATTTTGCGTATAACTTGTGATCCCGCAGCCGTTGTAAGACTATACGCAGATGTTTCTTGTGATCTTCCTCCGACTTGGAATAAACCAGGATGTCGTCGATGAAGATCACGACAAACTTGTCCAGCTCCGGAATGAATACCGAGTTCATCAAGTACATGAAGTGAGCTGGAGCATTGGTGAGGCCAAAGGACATGACCAGGTACTCATAAAGTCCGTACCTTGTCGAGAAAGCTGTCTTTGGAATGTCCTCTGCACTTATCTTAATCTGGTGGTACCCGGATCTTAAGTCCATCTTGGAGAAGATCTTTGCTTCGACCAACTGATCGAACAACATGTTGATCCGTGGCAACGGGTACTTGTTCTTGATGGTTACGGCATTTAATGGACGACAGTCCACGCAAAGCCGCAACGTCTCATCCTTCTTCTTGACAAATAATGCCGAACATCCCCATGGTGAGGAGCTCGGCCTAATAAAACCTTTCTCCAGCAGGTCCATGAGCTGAGTCTTCAGTTCAGCCAACTCCTTGGGCGCCATCTTGTACGGCCTTCGGGATATTGGCATGGTTCCCGGTGCAAGTTCAATCTTAAACTCCACCTCTCTATCAGGCAGCATCCCCGGCAAATCGTCCGGGAATACATCAGGGAACTCTCGGACCACCGGAATATCTTCCAATCTGATGGTATGGCTTGATAGACACTTGGAAGTTTTATTTCTGGACTGTCCAGAAACAAAGAGTGAGACTCGTGCACTTTTGAGTTCAAGTGCACGACTCAGAGGACGGTGTCTAAAACAGCGCCGTGGCGGGTTAACCACGACATCCCTAGGATGACATCGACCTTTTGTCCCTCTAAGATTATGAGAGACGTAGGGTAAACTCTACCCTCTAAGCACAATAGCGCTTTTGGGACCATCATGCTTGCTGAAATTTTCCCACCCGGTGAACAGATCACATAAGGACTATCAGTGGGTAGTATTTGCAAGCTATACTTATCAATGAAAGCTTGGCTAATGAAGCTATGCGTGGCGCCTGAATCAAATAATATTATGGCGGGATGCTGGTGGAGCTGGAACATACCCTCAAGGATTGGCTCGCCTTCCGGCGCGTCCTCAATGGCAAGCTGGTGGACGGTGCCGGGCTTAGGGTTTGGCCGCCGCGCATTAGTAGGGTTGCGGGGTTGATTCCTCCCCGGAAACTGTGGTGCCACTCCGCCGCCTTGCCTCTCCGGGCAACTGCTCGCGAAGTGTCCTGGACGACCACACTTGTAACATGTGGCCGCTGCTGGTGGAGTGCTCGGTGGACGAAAGCCCGGCATGCGTTGCTGAGGTGCAAACGCACGCGGCATCGCCCGCTGCTGCTGTTGTTGTTGCGGTGGTACTGGCAGTGCCGGCCGGAACGCCGGTGAAGAGTACGGCCGACTGCGGAACGGCATCGACCGCTGTGGTGGCTGCCAGCGTGGACCTGATGGTGGGCGATTCACCATCCGAAACTTCTGAGAAGGACCGCCTCCTTCTCCGCTGCTCTGCGGTGTGCTTCGCTTTCGCTCTGCCGCCGCCAACTCCTTGCCGGAGTCCTCCTGAACAATCGCAGCATCAATGATGTCGTTGAGGCTGCCGCGATTGAACATCGCCAACTTGTCCTTCAGGAACAGGTTAACCCCCTGGTAAAAGTGGTCCCGCCGCTTCTCGTCAGTATCTGCGTGATACGACGCGTAGAGCGCGAGATCGTTGAACGCCCTGGAATATTCCAGTGCGTTACGGCTCCCTTGCTGCAGGTGTAAGAACTCCTGCGTCTTCCTCTTCATTAAACCTGGCTGTATATGATAGGCCCTGAAGGCCGTCCGGAACTCCGTCCAGGTCATCACTCGGTCGGTGGACTGTGAAGCACAGAAGTTGGCCCACCACGCGCTCGCGGATCCTTGGATCTGCTGGACCGTGAACTGAGTCTTGCGCTGCTCACTTATCTGGAGCAGCCCGAACTTCATCTCTATGGCGCGGAGCCAATTGTCCACGTCAAGTGGTTCATCCGCCCTTGAGAATACAGGGGGATGAGTCGCCAGGAAGTCGGAGTAGGAGCTCTGTTGACGCTCCTCCCGGTCTTGACGTCTCTCTGGGCGAGACGTATTGGCGATGAGAGTCTGCAGCAACTCTGTGTGCTGCTGATGCGAGCCCGCCATTGCCGCGACGATGTCGGCCAATGTAACCGTTGGCAGTGGCGGTGGCGGTGTTTGCTGTTGCTGTTGCTGCTGCTGTCCCGAGGAGTCCTCGGGAGGCTGTTGGGAAGTCTCTCCCCCTTGGCTAGTACCCCCAACATCAGGGTTGGCACGAGTACGCGTCATTCTGAAATTCAAAACAGCAGCGATTAGCACATGTCTTACTTAAAATTTCCATAAGCAACAGTAGGTATTGAAGTGACACATGATTAATTTGCACAACATTCACATATATTGATAAAGTATAAACTTTATACAAGATACATTATTCTCGGGTCTCCGAGAAGTCGTGCTCATGCCGTCACTACCTAAACATACGCTACTGCCTACACGACATGTCACCGATTACAAAAGTTGGGTTACGCTAACCTAGCTGCCCTACTTGGCAACCGTAACCCCCTACTCGGAGTAGAACTCGACCTCCTGTGGGTCTTCCTCCCCCGGTACCTCTGCTGGTGGCTCTGGATCTACCACCTCTTCTCCCATTCCGGGTTCTCCCATTGCTGGAAGACCCAAGACCACCGGTATACCCAACACCGGAGGTACGAGGTCCTGCAAAGCATGCACCTCGTCCATAGCTTGGTTGTAGTCCTCTTCCCAGCCTTGTCCTTCCTCAATAGCGTCGTCTCGCTCTTGAGCAAGGTCCTCATTCTGCTGGGTTAGGGTCTGCACCAGTTCTTGTAACGCCGCGATCTCGACACGGCTTTTTCTCTTCGCCTTCTTCAGACGATGCAACTGATTGTGTTGTTCATTCAGTCGCTTGATCGTCGGAAGGAGCACATTGCAGAGTGCGCTGTGAGCACTCTCTTAATGATCTCCAAGGATTGTGCTCTCCTTGAGCCTTGTGGCGAGATGCTCCGTATGAACAGCTTGGCTGTCCATCACGGCGTTTCCCGCCCTCATCTGGAGGCTAAGGTTTGCCTCCGCGGGGTTGTACCTTGGGCAAGTCGTGTCCGTTGCCTCCAGGTACCTCTCTTCCCATACATGCTGAGCCCGTCCCTCCACCGGAACGAGCGTGTATGGAGTGCCCTCCATAGCCTGCACGTGTAGTTGGCAGAAACGTGACATGGTGTCACGGGCTGCCACTTGCCACATCCCTTCCGGTTGTCTTCCTCTCACCGTGACGGTGAATGGCACCCAACCGGGTGGTGTAGGTCCTGCAGGGACTTCGACATGGATCGTCCACGTCTTGCTCCCCTCTTCGCCTTCTTCTTTGGCGAAGTATTGCGGCATCTGATTGTACCCGAAATATTGGAGCATTTGCCACAATGCTTCCGGGTAGCCGCTACGATGAGAACAGTGGGACATCACCCACCCGTTCTCCAACTTCTTATCTGCTGTCATCTGTAAAAATATATTTGAGAAATGTCAAATATTTATTTAAACAGTAAACCATTGGGTTATAACATAAGACATGTCATTGAACCCATAAAACTTGGAAACATAGTTCAAATTTTAAACAAATTTGACTGCTGATCTGCTGTTCCCATGACAGCCCTGACCAGTTTCCATTTCAACCTGATTTAGGCCATGCTAAAAGCAACACCAGTTCGGGAGCTCAACATCAAAGTTAAAGCTAACTTCAAAATCTTTCCAGAAAGTATTTGCTTGGCCTAAGATCTGTCCTGGTTCAAAAGTTATGAGATGTCAAAGTTAACAGAATTTCTGGAGAAAATTGGACAGCACCTCCCTGCTATAGGTACTGATTTGATCCAAGAATCTCAGTTAATTCTGTTCCTAATCTGACAAAACTTTCTGTTACAAAGTTGTAACCTATCTCATAAGATTTCCATAACTACCTCATTTTCTATTTTTGGATTTTCATGCAAGAAGTTATGCTTAATTTTCAGAGAGTCTACAGAGAGTCTTTACTCTGTCCTGTTTTCTGGACAGTTTCAACTCTACTGCATTTTTCGAGTGGTTAAGGGATGAAACACCTCTGGACCTCAACAGAAGAGTTGTAAAGCTCTTCCAAAGCTTTCCATAAATGTATCATACGACCCCAATCTCGAAAGAACTCAATCTCTAACCTCTGGTTAACTTCAGCCTTAATTCAGCTGAAAACAGAGTGCTCTCTCCTTAACAACCTATAAGTTGAAAATTTGTTAACTTTGAATATCCTGTTCAAGGGAAGGAGTTGCATCAAGTTTTACTACTTTAGATCAAAACCTTCAAGTTTTAAATGAAGTTGTTCATTTAGTTGGGTGTGACGTCGATGCGTCACCAGATTATGTCGGTACTACGTCCTCACAAAGAAAAACCTATACCGGACTTAGCCGGCTTCGTTATTTCAGTGGCACTAAACGTCACTCGCACATGGATGCTACACGTCTACCGTTTCGTGGTCAGGCTACCTGCAGAAACTCAATCAATCATCAGACTCGGCTGCACACCGAGCCCGGAATCCATACAGTTCGTACACCCGGCCGTCATCACTCGCCCGGATGTTCTCAAGCCAACCACGCCTTGAGTTACGTGTTCACGTTTCAGAGCACGTGACGGGGTCTCCCAAGTTGCACCACGCATGCCAGGGATAGACGTTGCTCGAATACCCCAAACGACATGAAAAGTCGTAAAGGATATCAAAGCGGGTCGGGTTACCTGCCACCCGTGGGGCTCCACCCTTCAGCTTGTGCGCACTGGTGGACAGCGCTCACGTGTACCCCGCAAGACATAAACGTCCCGAGATACATGATTTTCCGACATAACAAATAGATTAATATGCCACTTTCTATATGCTAATAACATCCTTATACAGGCTACTAACTCGTTCCTCACTGGATTTTTGAAAAAGATGACCTTTGTACTGTGTTAAACCTCAAGCGAGCTCTGATACCAACGCTGACACGACCCCAAGGTCCTGTCGAGCCAGGATCACGCTGAGGGGTGCTGCGTTGCACAGCACCGGATAACACACGTCAAAGGTACAAAGCGGAAGCGAAATTTTATTACATAAACAAGTTTATGAACATGTTTATATCAAAATAAGTCCAGTCTACACTCACGGGCGTAGACTACGCATCAAGTCCACGTTCAGCCCTTGAACGTGTCCTTGCTAGCACACACGCACACTAACTCTGCGGCGTGCACAACTCCCACTCGACGGGATTCCCCTCCTGGGGTTCCGCCTCCTCTTCGGGAGTCCCTTCCTCATAGAACCCTGCAAAAGCTTCAAACACAAGCAGTGAGCACGAAGGCTCAGCAAGTCTGACCCGTCTCACCTAAACATGGAACTTCTACATGAGGGGATGGTGGGTACATGAGGTAAAAATCATTTGCAGAGGACTCACCTAATTAGTGGAACCTTACTTTCAAGTTTTAGCAGCAGGTTGTGGAGAACCTTACGCTAAGGCACATGAGAGAGCGGCAATCAAACAAGAAACACATTTCTCTCATGTACTTTGCCTAAAGTTTGAAAAGAACTTTAGTTAGCTCTAAACTACAGCATATAATTAGCAATCAATGTCCATTATTCAATCAGCAACATTTTAACATGTGTCTAGCCTATTCTTTCTACGTCACGGTACAGTGAACAAGTGGTACTCACTGACCGCGAGGGATGGCGATTATAATTGATTTACACCTGCAGGGTTACCCGAACAACCCGTCACGTACACCCGTACTCGATGTTGCCTACAACAACCATCACGGACGCCGTACGCGACTACCTTTCACCCGTTAGCCAAATGTTGAACCGGTCCAATCGTCCCGAGCAAGAGGTCTCTGCACGCGCATCTCAGTGCCGCCAGCTGATTTACACCTCGAGCTCTCAACCTACCCTCTGAACGACCAGCTATGCCTCAACACCTAGCTACACGAGTTACATCAGTTTCCCGGTTCCCATATAGCCGGTAGGTCTTCGGTACTGTTCTAGCTTGTTCAACAGGCCCGCACACGGCTCGGTCCTCAATCAACACAAGCGGAGCTACAGCACACAGGCCCCAAAGTCCTGTTTCCCTTACCCTCCTCTTGGTCTCATTTTCTTGCCATGTGTCTCATGTGCTATCACTACCCGAGTCGAGTGCCTCTAGCCTATGCTCGCGAGTAGTTCCAACTACTCGACTTGTACCGAATCCTACTCTATCTTAGCAATGCAGTGGCTAACGAGGTTTTCAATCCTAATCCCAACCCATGGCTTTCTTGGCTATGCATTTGGGTTTCCAAACAAGACTCTAATGCAAGGAACAATAGTATTCATGTATGTGCTCAAAACAATAAAAATTTGTAAAAGGTTAATGCAAACCGGAGCTTGCCTTGCTGTTCTTGGTCGTAGGCTAGCTGCTCCTCCGGAGTTACGAAGTCTAGGACTTCGGGTTCCTCCTCGACCTTAGCGACTACATGATGGAAGGAATACATGTATCAATTTAAATGCATTTGTATTAAGTTTGAAGTTGTAAAGTCTATAATCCTTGCTAGACAGACCCAATGACTGTGAAACTTTTACTGGGGCTTGGTTACAACCTAAACAGAGATTTGGTCAAGTTTTAGTTGCAGTAAAGCTCATTTGAGCCCTCCACAAATAATTATGTCCTTGACCTTAATTGGAACTCTTAGGGTGGTCTAGGGATTTTCATGAAACAAGCTATGACTTTCTGAAAACTAGATTTTCAGAGGGTTCTAATGGAGTTGGTCTCACTTAATTTGGAAGTTCCTAACTAAAGATATGAGCTAAACAATTTCAGAGAGAATTCTGAAAATGTTTCTGAACATTTTCTATTTTCTCTGGAATAGTTTCACTAATCACACCATTAGGTGGAACAAATGAGCTCAAATGGGTCTGAAATTTTTATGGTAGTTCAGGGATATTTTGGTGAACATCCCAGCAAAATTTCAGGATTTTCCTCCACAGGATTCTCCAGTTAAAATTCCAAACATTTTAAATTTGAGGAATTAATTCTGGAAAAATAAGGAATTTCATCAAGTGAAACTTGATTTGCTGGAAAGTGCTCATAGAGCTGAATCCAGGAAAATTTGGTTCACTCAATTTGGAGCTTTCTAGCCAAAGTTATGAGGATTTGAAGTTTGAAGGAAATCTGAAAATCGGGGAAAAGTTTAAACTCGCGAGTGGGCCCAGGGGACACGCGTCGCACGCCGAGGCGACAGCACACCGCGGCCCACAAGGATTTTGCGCGCCAGCACACCTGATACTGGCCGCAGCCCGATCCCGATTCAAAATATCGGCCGCTGACAGCTGGGGTCCACCCCCTTCTTCAACCTCGCGACGCCCGCGCTCCGCCGCCGAGGGACCTCGCCGGAGAGCTCGCCGCCGGCTTCTGTACAGCTCCAAACTTCACGATTCTGGCCACCCCTGCCTACTTTTACTCGGGGAACAGGATTCTATGGTCAGCTGCCCATGACAATGGCCGGAGCATGGTCGGCGACGAGCCGCCACCTCGGAAAGACTTCGGCCACGTCGGCTGACTTCCCTAGCACCCCAACTACTCGAGGAACCGGTTGGGAAGCATCAGTGGACCTCAGGGAAGGTCGACATGAGCTCGAGACAGCTCGGGGAAGACCCGAAATAGGTCCTCACCGTGCGCCCGGTGCCGCCCGTTCATTCCGCCATTGGTAGACCTCGAATTACGCCGGGTACAGAGGTTCTCCGGCCAAGAGTTGTGAAGGCAACTTGTGCGTTACCGTGTCTAGCTTGTGTGAGAGCGGATTGAAACCCTCTAATCCTTTCTAGAGCACGAATTTGACAGAACCGCACCCGAAGGTCGTTCTGCACACAGAAAGGGGAAAAATGGAAATTCGCCGCCGGTGAGCAACCACTCGAGCTGTGGGTCGGGGGTGAGCAGCACCGGTCACTGGCGCGTCCAAGGGTGCCTTGGCTCGGGCGTGACAATGCCCTGGTTGGGCTGTCCACGGGAGCCCGAGGTGCGGTGGTTCCAAGTCCCGAATTTGATCTTTCGGCACAACCGATATCAATCGGTTTCAACTGAATTCTAGCAGCGGGGAGGACGGAGGAGGTCTCTAGTACCTTGCTGGGGCTCTGGAGTGGACGGAGGGAGCTGTGATCGGCGTTCTCCGATCGATTCCGAGCTGCGGAAAACTTCGGCCGGCGCTGAGTTCTTGCGGGGAAGAACGGCGATGCCTCGGCCGAGGAGGGGGACAGGCGCCTTAAGAAGGCTCTGCACCGCCTCACGCCCGCGCGTGGGCAACCAGCTGCTGCCATGGCGGCTGCCCTCGGTGGCGATCGCAGCGGCGGCTCGGCGACCCGAGTGAGAAAAGTCTCAGTCGGTTTGATCTGAGCAGTGGCTGACATGTGGGTCCCACCTCCAGTTTTAACCTCTGAAATTTACTCCTAATCACTGTTGTAAACAGTGAACCCCATAGTACCCCCTGGTAATTCAAATTATTCACCCTTGAACCATTTGAATTGATCAAAGTTCAAATTGGGTTTGGTTTGAGTGAATTTCAGCACAAGTGCAGTTTTGAATTTGTCCCACTTAGCTCATGTCAAGATCAACTCCAATTGGGGTGAAAATTGGTATGTGGGCTCACAAAAATGTGCTGAGTAAGAATATGCCTCCCACTTTTAAATTCATGGGATAAAAACAGTTTGAATTTGAATGTGGCTTCAAACTGCCCTCTTCCTAACTATACCCAAAATGACCTCAAAAAGGTTTTGAATTTGGGTGAAACTTGGCATGGACATCCTTAGCAATGTATAGGAGTTTTCATATGTCCAGCCCCCATTATATCACATATGTGAAATACCACTTTGGCAATGTGTGTGTTTGTTCTCTACTGAGCATGTTGATAATTGTTACTTGCTCTTCAATTGTGTTCATCATCCTTCCTCAAATGAGGTGTGTGGTGTGGTGATGAACACTGCAAATGTGTGTCAAAAACTGAGACCCTTACATCACGTTTCATCTGGGTCCACCAAAATTTAGTTTTCAATTCTTGGTGAATTTTCTTCCGCAGTCTCATATCACGAGGTACAACTATCCGGTCCTTGAACCATAAGGTACCTTCATCATCTAACCGGAAATATTTTATTTTCCCGTTCTTCAACCTTCTCCTAATATGAGACATGCCCTTATCTTGCTTTTGAGCTTTCATAACCTCCTCTTTTAATGTGGGTATGAGAGCTAGATTATGTAGAGTTCCATATGGAACCAAGTAGAGACTTGGCTCTTCCTCTTCTATCGGCATAATGCTCAAACTGTGAATATGAGATTTCTGGCTGAGTGCATCGGCAACCACATTTGCCTTGCCGGATGATAATGAATTTCAATCTCATAGTCTTTGATAAGTTCTCACCATCGCCGTTGTCGCATATTCAACTCTTTTTGAGTGAATATGTACTTCAAGCTATTGTGGTCGGTTAGAGATGAATTAGATTTCCCAATGGGTAGTCTCTCCACATATTCAGGGCTAGTACCACGGCAGCAAGCTCGAGATCATGAGTTGGATACCATTGTTCATAATTCCGTAATTTTCATGATCCATATGCGACCATGTGTCCTCCTTGCATGAGTACACAACCAAGTCCGATGCCGGACGCATCACAATAAACATCGAAGGGCTTGGTTGTATCTGGTTGAGCTAAAACAGGGGCTGTTGTGAGGTGTTTCACCAACGCTTGAAAAGCTTCCTCACATGACTTGCTCCAATCATATTTGATGCCCTTTTTCAGTAGCTCCATCGCAGATTTGGAGATTTTGGAGAAGCTTGGGATGAACCTCCGATAATATGCCGCCAAACCTAAGAAGCTACGAACTTCATGGACTGACGTTGGAGACTTCCATTTCAGCACTTGTTCAATCTTGCTTGGATCAACAGCGATGCCTTCCGCTGAAATAATATGTCCAAGAAATGGCACTTGGTTGATCTAGAATTCATCAAGACTTGTTTGCATTATGCCAGCAGGAACGAAGCAAGCACGAAATGCATCCTAAAACTCCGTCCATGTGACACGGTGCTCTTCTGGTTGGATAGCAAGGTATTCTGCCCACCAGGCTCCAGCAAAGCCGTGAGCTGCTGAGCAGCAAATAGAGTCTTCTGGAAGTCGTCACATTGAATCAACCCAAACTTTAACTCAATGATACGTAACCAATGATTTGCTTCACAATGGTCAGCCGCTTCGGAAAATACCGGTGGTTGTGTTGCCAAGAAATCCAGATAAGTACCCAGGGTCGGCATGTAATGTTGAGCTTCTCTATTTATTCCTTGCTGAACTAGAGTTTGGAGAGTTTCATTCATCTCCGCCATAATTTCCGCCAATCAGGTTGACGATGGCTCTTGTGATGAAGTCGAGTCATTCCCACCTCGAACCTCCAAGCTCCATTCGAGAATGTGCGCGTACCATACCGCACGAAATAAATTTTGAGTCAATAAAAATTCTATCCCAGCAATAAATAAAGATAAGTAAAACATGAACATGTCATGAACTTTATAATAGCATAACCACATTCATGTTTAAACAAATCTTAGGTACGCTAAACTAATCAGCTTGACTACCCTGACTAGTTCACATAAACTCCAAAATTTACTCAAGTTAAATACAGATTCTTGACTTGAGTTCAATACTAAAGTTTTAGTAAACTTCAGTATGTTTCCAATGCTTATTTGTGGTCCCTCATATCTGTTCTGGTTCAACTGATATGAAGTTTTCAAATCAACAGAAATCCTGAAAAATTTCTGCAGCACCTGCTTTAAAAGTGTCTGATTTGAACCCACAATAAAATTTATTTCCACACAGAATATGGAATAACACTTAACAACAAAGTTGTAGGATATTTCCCATATTTTCCAATGGTATATGGTATGACCCGAGGAAATTCTTCGGTCAAAACTTATGGCCAGATTACAGGAAATAGAGAACATTTTTGCTCTGTCCTGTTTCTGACCAGTTCTGGAAATCTGCAAATTTCACTAAGTTGCATTCTGATTCTGACTTGGGTTTGTAAACAACATATCTATAGGACTCCCTACTATTTCCATCCATGTACAGAACACTTCATTTGGTTACTCGGAACTAAAGTTATGCCCTGGCAAAGTCCAGTGACACTGCTGCCTAAAACAGAGGATGCTCTGTTTTGGTAGCTCGGTTCCGTTTAACGCTTCTTCACTTCGACATGTGCATGAGTGCTAAAATTTGAAGTTTGTTTTAACCTAAGTTCAAATTTTTTTATTTCAACTCAATGTTGGGTCTTTTGTTCAGTCCTACATCCTTACCTTATCATATATGCAATTTTTTCCATCCAATGTCGGTACTACGTACCCTCACAAAAGAAAAACCTATTCCGGAGTAACCAGTAATCGATTTAGCAGTGGCACTACTCGATTACTCACAAATGTACTCTAAACAAAATACATATATGTGGTTAGTACCTGCATAAGAACACTCAATAGTGATGCACACACGGGTTTTGTCAATCAGGTAGGTCCATATCATAGTAAAAACATGCGCCCCATATCATGCCATACAGGCCGTCCTTGAGTTAAGCCACGTCTCAAGGTACATGATCGGGTTATTCACCACCTGAAGGGGGGCTCCACACCTTTGCAATTAACCATGCCGATGGAACAACGCTTTTGTATGCCCAATAGAACATAAAGAGTCCTAGAGCACATATTTCGTGTTACAAACCACACGATGGGGTCTCCTCCTCTTGCCCCTGGGTTTGCGCACTGGAGGCTAGTGCCGTTCATATGTCTCTAAAACATGAAGAATCTTAGAAAACTTATTCACTTTCCATTCGTTGCCGAACGGAACATCTCATGCTACATTCCTTGCATGAGGGAGCTAACCAAAATTGAACCGCTTTCGGTGGTGTTCCTTACCGTTCTTACCTACACGTAGGTGCGTCGTTACGGAATTAAAATACTGAATTATAACACTTAAGTTAGCATTGCCACCTTACTTGCTATGCTAATAATACTCCTTATGTGGGCATTAACCGATTCCTCACTCGTAAACTGTAAGGGCCTCAGTTTTTGACACACATTTGCAGTGTTCATCACCACACCACACACCTCATTTGAGGAAGGATGATGAACACAAATGAAGAGCAAGTAACAATTATCAACATGCTCATTAGAGAACAAACTCACACATTGCAAAAGTGGTATTTCCCACATGTGATATAGATGGGCTGGACGTATGAAAACCCCTACACTTTACTAAGGATGTCCATGCCAAGTTTCACCCAAATTCAAAACCTTTTTGAGGTCATTTTGGGTATAGTAGGAAGAGGACAGTTTGAAACCATATTCGATTTCAAACTGTTTTTATCCCATGAATTTAAAAGTGGGAGGCATATTCTTATTCAGCACATTTTTGTGAGCTCACACACCAATTTTCACTCCATTTGGAGTTGATATTGACATGAGCTAAGTGGGAGAAATTCAAACTTTATTTGAATTTCAAACTGAACTTGTGCTGAAATTCATTCAAACCAAACCTCATTTGAACTTTGATCAATTCAAATGGCTCATGGGTGAATAATTTGAATTGCCAAGGGTAGTATGGGGTTCACTGTTTACAACAGTGATTAGGAGTAAATTTCAGAGGTTAAAACTGGAGGTGGGACCCACATGTCAGCCACTGCTCAGATCAAACCGACTGAGACTTTTTCACTCGGGTCGCCGAGCCGCAGCGGTGATCGCCACCGAGGGCAGCCGCCGCGCCAGCAGCTGCTTGCCCACGCGCGGGCGTGAGGCGGTGCAGAGCCTTCTTAAGGCGCCTGCCCCCCTCCTCGGCCGAGGCACCGCCGTTCTTCCCCGCAAGAACTCAGCGCCGGCCGAAAATTTCCGCAGCTCGGAATCGATCGGAAGACGCCGATCACAGCCCCCTCCGTCCACTCCAGAGCCCCAGCAAGGTACTAGAGACCTTCCTCCGTCCTCCCCGTTGCTAGAATTCCGTTGAAACCGATTGATATCGGCTGTGCCGAAAGATCAAATTCGGGACTTGGAACCGCCGCACCTCGGGCTCCCGTGGACAGCCCAACCAGGGCGTTGTCACGCCCGAGCCAAGGCACCCTTGGACGCGCCGGTGACCGGTGCTGCTCATCCCCGAGCCACAGCTCGAGTGGTTGCTCACCGGCGGCGAATTTCCACTTTTCCCTTTTCTGTGTGCAGAACGACCTTCGGGTACGATTCTGTTTAATTCGTGCTCTATAAAGGATTAGAGGGCCTCAAGCCGCTCTCACACGAGCTAGACACGGTAACGCACAAGTTTCCTTCACAACTCTGGGCCGGAGAACCTCTGTACCCGGCGTAATTTGAGGTCTACCAATGGCGGAATGAACGGGCGGCATCGGGTGCACGGTGAGGACCTATTTTGGGTCTTCCCCGAGCTGTCTCGAGCTCATGTCGACCTTCTCTGAGGTCCACTGATGCTCCCCGACCGGTTTCCCAAGTAGCTGAAGTGCTAGAGAAGTCAGCCGACATGGCCGAAGTCGTTCCGAGGTGGCGGCTCGTCGCCGACCATGCTCCGGCCATTGTCATGAGCAGCTGACCCTAGAATCCTGTTCCCCGAGTAAAAGTAGGCAGGGGCGGCCAGAATCGAGAAGTTTGGAGCTGTACAGCAGCCGGCGGCGAGCTCTCTGGCGAGGTCCCTCGGCAGCGGAGCGCGGGCGTCGCGAGGTTGAAGAAGGGGGTGGACCCCAGCTGTCAGCGGGAGATACTTTGAATCGGGATCCGGCTGCGGCCGGGATCGAGTGTGCTGGCGCGCAAAATCCTTGTGGGCCGCGGTGTGCTGTCGCCTCGGCGTGCGACGCGTGTCCCCTGGGCCCACGCGCGAGTTTAAACTTTTCCCCGATTTTCAGATTTCCTTCAAACTTCAAATCCTCATAACTTTGGCTAGAAAGCTCCAAATTAAGTGAACCAAATTTCGCTGGATTCAGCTCTCCGAGTACTTTCCAGCAAATCAAGTTTCACTTCATGAAAACCCTTAGTTCTCCAGAATTAATTCCTCAAAATTTAAACTGTTAGGAATTTTAACTGGAGAACCCTTTGGAGGAAAATCCTGAAATTTTGCTGCGATGTTCACCAAAATATCCTTGAACTACCATAAAAATTTCAGATCCATTTGAGCTCAATTAATCCACCTAATGGTGTGATTAGTGAAACTGTTCTAGAGAAAATAGAAAATGTTCAGAAACATTTTCAGAATTTTCTCTGAAATTGTTTAGCTCATAACTTTAGCTAGGAACCTTCAAATTAAGTGAGACCAACTCCATTAGAACCCGCTAAAAATCTAGTTTTCAGAAAGTCATAGTTTGCTTCATGAAAATTCCTAGAACACCCTAAGAGTTCCAATTAAGGTCAAGGACATAATTAATTGTGGAGGGCTCAAATGAGCTTTGCTGCAACTAAAACTTGACCAAATCTCTGTTTAGGTTGTAACCAAGCCACAGTAAAAGTTTCACAGTCATTAGGTCTGTCTAGCAAGGGTTATAGACTTCACAACTTCAAAGTTAATATAAATGCATTTAAATTGATACATATGTTTCTTATATCATGTAGTCGCTAAGGTCGAGGAGGAACCCGAAGTCCTAGACTTCGTTACTCCGGAGGAACAGCTAGCCTACGACCAAGAGCAGCAAGGCAAGCTCCGGTTTGCATTAACCTTTTTATAAAATTTTTATTGTTTTGAGCACTTACTTGAGTATTATTATCCTTTGCATTGGAGTCTTGTGTGGAAATCCAACTGCATAGCCAAGAAAACCATGGGTTGGGTTTAGGATTGCAAACCCCGCTAGCTACTGCATTGCTAGGATAGAGTAGGATTCGGTACAAGTCGAGTAGTTGGAACTACTCGCGAGCATAGGCTAGAGGCACTCGACTCGGGTAGTGATAGCAAATGAAACACATGGCAAGAAAATGAGACCAAGCGGAGGGTAAGGGCAGCAGGACTTTGGGGCCTGTGTGCTGTAGCTCCGCTTGTGTCGATTGAGGACCGAGCCGTGTGCGGGCCTGTTGAATAAGCTAGAACAGTATCGAAGACCTACCGGCTATATGGGAACCGGGAAACTGATGTAACTCGGGTAGCTGGGTGTTGAGGCATAGCTGGTCGTTCAGAGGGTAGGTTGAGAGCTCGAGGTGTAAATCGGCTGGCGGCACTGAGATGCGCGTGCAGAGACCTCTTGCTCGAGACGATTGGACCGGTTCAACATTTGGCTAACAGGTGAAAGGTAGTCGCGTACGGCGTCCGTGATGGTTGTTGTAGGCAACATCGAGTACGGGCATACGACGGGTTGTTCGGGTAACCCTGCTGGTGTAAATCGATTATAATCGCCGTCCCTCGCGGTCAGTGAGTACCACTTGTTCACTGTACCGTGACGTAGAAAGAACAGGCTAGTCACATGTTAAAATGTTGCTGATTGAAAGATGGACATTGATTGTTATGATATGCTGTAGCTTAGAGCTAACTAAAGTTCTTTTCAACTTTGGGCAAAGTACATGAGAGAAATGCGTTTCTTGTTTGATTGCGGCTCTCTCATGTGCCTTAGCGTAAGGTTCTCCACAACCTGCTGCTAAAACTTGAAAGTAAGGTTCTACTAATTAGGCGAGTCCTTGCAACTGATTTTTACCTCATGTAACCCATTACCCTCATGTAGAAGTTCCATGTTTAGGTGAGACGGGTCAGACTTGCTGAGCCTTCGTGCTCACTGCTTGTGTTTGAAGTTTTTGCAGAGTTCTATGAGGAAGGGACTCCCGAAGAGGAGACGGAACCCCAGGAGGGGAACCCCGTCGAGTGGGAGTCGTGCACGCCGCAGAGTTAGTGTGCGTGTGTGCTAGCAAGGACATGTTCAAGGGCTGAACGTGCACTTGATGCTTAGTCTACGCCCGCGAGTGTAGACTAAACTTATGTTGATGTAAACAAGTTCATAAACCTGTTTATGTAATAAAATTTCTGCTTCCGCTTTGTATCTTTGACGTGTGTTATACGGTGCTGTGCAACGCAGCACCCCTCAGCGTGATCCTGGCTCGACAGGACCAATGGGGTCGTGTCAGCGTTGGTATCAGAGCTCGCTTGAGGTTTAACACAGTACAAAGGTCGTCTTTTTCAAAAATCCAGTGAGGAACGAGTTAGTAGCCCGTATAAGGATGTTATTCGCATATAGAAAGTGGCATATTAACCTATTTGTTATGTCGGAAAATCGTTTATTTTGGGACGTTTATGTCTTGGGGGGTACACGTAAGCGCTGTCCACCAGTGCGCACAAGCTGAAGGGTGGAGCCCCACGGGTGGCAGGTAACCCGACCCGCTTTAGTATCCTCTACGACCCTTCATGTCGTTTGGGGTATTCGAGCAACGTCTATCCCTGGCGTGCGTGGTGCAATATGGTAGACCCCGTCACGTGGTCTGAAACATGAACACGTAACTCAAGGCGTGGTTGGCTTGAGAACATCCGGGCGAGTGATGACGGCCAGGTGTACGAACTGTATGAATTCCGGGCTCGGTGTGTAGCCGAGTCTGATGATTGTTTGAGTTTCTGCAGGTAGCCCGACCACGAAACGGTAGACGTGTAGCATCCATGCGCAAGTGACGAGTAGTGCCACTGAACTAACGAAGCCGGCTAAGTCCGGTATAGGTTTTTCTTTGTGAGGACGTAGTACCGACATAATCTGGTGACGCATCGACGTCACACCCAACTAAATAAACAACTTCATTGTAAAAACTGGAAGTTTTTAATCCAAAGTAGTAAAATTTGATGTAACTCCTTCCCTTGAACAGGATATTCAAAGTTAACAAGTTTTCAACTTATAGGATGTTAAGGACAGAGCACTCTGTTTTCAGCCGAATCAAGGCTGAAGTTAATCAGAGGTTAGAGGCTGAGTTCTTTCAAGGTTGGGGGTCATGTGATACATTTCTGGAAAGCTTTGGAAGAGTTTTACCACTTTTCTGTTGAGGTCCAGAGGTGTTTCATCCCTTAACCACTCGAAAAATACAGTAGAGTTGACACGGTCCAGAAAACAGGACAGAGTAAAGACTCTCTGTAAATTAAGCATAACTTCCTACATAAAAATCCAAAAATAGAAAATGAGGTAGTTCTGGAAAGCCTATGAGATAGGTTACAACTTTGTAACAGAATGTTTTGTCATATTAGGGACAGAAGTAACTGGGATTCTTGGATCAAATCAGTACCTAAGGCAGGGAGGTGCTGCCCAATTGTTTCCAGAAATTCTGTTAACTTTGACATCTCATAACTTTTGAACCAGGACAGATATTAGGCCAAGCAAACACTTTCTCGAAAGCTATTGAAGTTAGTTTTAACTTTGATGTTGATCTCCAGAACTGGTTTTGCCTTTAACATGGCTTAAATCAGGTTGATATGGAAACTAGTCAGGGCTGTCATGGGAACAGCAGATCAGCAGTCAAATTTGTTTAAAATTTGAACTATGTTTCCAAGTTTTGTGGGTTCAATGACATATCTTATGTTATAACTCAATGGTTTACTGTTTAAATAAATATTTGACATTTCTCAAATATATTTTTACAGATGACAGCAGATAAACAGTTGGAGAACGGGTGGGTGGTTTCCCACTGTTCTGACCGTAGCGGCTACCCGGAAGCATTGTGGCAAATGCTCCAATATTTCGGGTACAATCCGATGCCACAGTACTTCGCCAAGGAAGAAGGCGAAGAGGGGAACAAGACGTGGACAATCCATGTTGAGGTTCCTGCAGGACCTACGCCACCCGGTTGGGTGCCATTCACCGTCACGGTGAGAGGAAGACAACCGGAAGGGATGTGGCAAGTGGCAGCCCGTGACACTATGTCACGTTTCTGCCAACTACACGTGCAGGCTATGGAGGGCACTCCATACGCACTCGTTCTGGTGGAGGGACGAGCTCAGCATGTGTGGGAAGAGAGGTACCTGGAGGCAACAGACCCGAGTTGCCCAAGGTACAACCCCGCGGAGGCAAATCTCAGCCTCCAGATGAGGGCGGGAAACGCCGTGATGGACAGCCAAGCTGTTCATACGGAGCATCTCGCCACAAAGCTCAAGGAGAGCACAAGACTTGGAAATCATTTCGAGAGTGCTCACAGCGCACTCCGCAATGTGCTCCTTCCGACGATCAAGCGACTGAATGAACAACACAATCAGTTGCGTCGTCTGAAGAAGGCAAGGAAGAAGAGCCGTGTTGACATCGCGGCGTTGCAAGAGCTGGTGCAGACCCTAACCCAGCAGAATGAGGACCTTGCTCAAGAGTGGGACGACGCTATTGAGAAGGGACAAGGCTGGGAAGAGGACTACAACCAAGCTATGGACGAGGTGCATGCTTTGCAGGACCTCGTGCCCCCGGTGTTAGGCGTACCGGTGGTCTTGGGTCTTCCAGCAATGGGAGAACCCGGAATGGGAGAAGAGGTGGTAGATCCAGAGCCACCAGCAGAGGTACCGGAGGAGGACGACCCACAGGAGGTCGAGTTCTACTCCGAGTAGAGGGTTACAGTTGCCATGTAGGGCAGCCAGGGTAGCGTAACCCAACTTTTGTAATCGGTGACATGTCGTGTAGACAGTAGCGTATGTATAGGTAGTGACGACATGAGCACGACTTCTCGGAGATCCAAGAATAATGTATCTTGTATAAAGTTTAGGCTTTATCAATATATGTGAATGTTGTGCAAATTAATCATGCGTCGCTTCAATACCTACTGTTGCTTATGGAAATTTTAAGTAAGACATGTGCTAATTGCTGCTGTTTTGAATTTCAGAATGACACGTACTCGTGCCAACCCTGACGTTGGGGGTACCAGTCAAGAGGGAGAGACCTCCCAACCACCTCCCGAGGACTCCTCGGGACAGCAGCAGCAACAGCAAACACCGCCACCGCCACTGCCAACGGTTACATTGGCCGACATTGTCGCGGCAATGGCGGGCTCGCATCAGCAGCACACAGAGTTGCTGCAGACTCTCATCGCCAATACGTCTCGCCCAGAGAGACGTCAAGATCGTGAGGAGCGCCAACAGAGCTCCTACTCCGACTTCCTGGCGACTCATCCCCCTGTATTCTCAAGGGCGGATGAACCACTTGACGCGGACAACTGGCTCCGCGCCATAGAGATGAAGTTCGGGCTGCTCCAAATCAGCGAGCAGCGCAAGACTCAGTTCGCGTCCAGCAGCTCCAAGGATCCGCGAGCGCGTGGTGGGCCAACTTTTGTGCTTCACAGCCCACCGACCGAGTGATGACCTGGGCGGAGTTCCGGACGGCATTCAGGGCCTATCATATACCGCCAGGTCTAATGAAGAGGAAGATGCAGGAGTTCTTACACCTGCAACAAGGGAGCCGGAACGCGCTGGAATACTCCAGGGCGTTTAACGATCTCGCGCTATATGCGTTGTATCATGCTGATACCGACGAGAAGCGGCGGGACCATTTTTACCAGGGGCTTAACCCGCTCCTGAAGGACAAGTTGGCGATGTTCAATCGCGGCAGCCTCAACGACATCATTGATGCTGCGATTGTTCAGGAGGACTCCAAAAAGGAGTTGGCGGCGGCAGAGCGAAAGCGAAGCGCGCCGCAGAGCAGCGGAGAAGGAGGCGGTCCTTCTCAGAAGTTTCGGATGGTGAATCGCCCACCATCAGGACCACGCTGGCAGCCACCACAGCGGTCGATGCCGTTCCGCAGTCGGCCGTACTCTTCGCCGGCATTCCGGCCGGCACTGCCAGCACCACCGCAACAACAACAACAGCAGCGGGCGATGCCGCGTGCGTTTGCACCTCAGCAACACATGCCAGGCTTTCGTCCACCGAGCACTCCACCAGCAGCAGCCACATATTACAAGTGTGGTCGTCCAGGGCACTTCGCGAGCAGTTGCCCGGAGAGGCAAGGCGGCGGAGTGGCACCACAGTTTCCGCGGGGGAATCAACCCCGGAACCCTACTAATGCGCGGCGGGCAAACCCTAGGCCCGGCACCGTCCACCAGCTTGCCATTGAGGACGTGCCGGAGGGCGAGCCAATCCTTGCGGGTATGTTCCAACTCCACCAGCATCCCGCTATAGTACTATTTGATTGAGGCGCCACGCATAGCTTCATTAGCCAAGCTTTCATTGATAAATATAGCTTGCAAATACTACCCACTGATAGTCCTTATGTGATCTGTTCACCGGGTGGGAAAATTTCAGCAAGCATGATGGTCCCAAAAGCGCCATTGTGCTTAGAGGGTAGAGTTTACCCTACGTCTCTCATAATCTTAGAGGGACAAAAGGTCGATGTCATCTTAGGGATGTCGTGGTTAAACCGCCACGGCGCTGTTTTAGACACCGTCCTCCGAGTCGTGCACTTGAACTCAAAAGTGCACGAGTCTCACTCATTATTTCTGGACAGTCCAGAAATAAAACTTCCAAGTGTCTATCAAGCCACAACCATCAGATTGGAAGATATTCCAGTGGTCCGAGAGTTCCCTGATGTATTCCCGGATGATTTACCGGGGATGCCGCCTGATAGAGAGGTGGAGTTCAAGATTGAACTCGCACCGGGAACCATGCCGATATCCCGGAGGCCGTACAAAATGGCGCCCAAGGAGTTGGCTGAACTGAAGACTCAGCTCACGGACCTTCTGGAGAAGGGTTTTATTAGGCCGAGCTCCTCGCCATGGGGTTGTTCGGCATTATTTGTCAAGAAGAAGGATGAGACGTTGCGGCTTTGCGTGGACTATCGTCCATTAAATGCCGTAACCATCAAGAACAAGTACCCGTTGCCACGGATTGACATGTTGTTTGATCAGTTGGTCGAAGCAAAGATCTTTTCCAAGATGGATTTAAGATCCGGGTACCATCAGATTAAGATAAGGGCTGAGGACATTCCGAAGACGGCTTTCTCGACGAGGTACGGACTTTATGAGTACCTGGTCATGTCCTTCGGCCTCACCAATGCTCCAGCTCACTTCATGTACTTAATGAACTCGGTATTCATGCTGGAGCTGGACAAGTTTGTCGTGGTCTTCATCGACGACATTCTGGTGTATTCCAAGTCGGAGGAAGATCACAAGAAACATCTGCGTATAGTCTTGCAACGGCTGCGGGATCACAAGTTATATGCAAAATTCAGCAAATGCGAGTTTTAGATATCGCAAGTGCCTTTCCTCGGGCATATCATCTAAGCGGAGGGTATCGCTGTGGACCCGAGTAAGATCACTCAAGTGCTGAATTGGAAATCCCCGAGAACTGTTCACGAGGTACGGAGTTTCCTCGGACTCGCGGGATATTATCGGAGGTTCATCCCGAACTTCTCGAAGATTGCCAAGCCAATGACAGAGCTGCTGAAGAAGGCTACCAAATATGTTTGGAGTCCAGCATGTGAAGCAGCATTCAAGGCTTTAGTCAAGCACCTGACATCAGCACCGGTTTTGGCGCAGCCAGACACAACAAAACCGTTCGATGTGTACTGCGATGCATCCGGCATTGGGCTCGGATGTGTGCTGATACAAGACCGAAGAGTGGTCGCGTATGGATCACGGCAGCTTAGGAACCATGAGCAGAATTATCCAACTCACGACTTGGAGCTCACTGCCGTGGTACTTGCACTGAAGATGTGGAGGCACTACCTACTCGGTAACATCGTACATTTATATACCGACCACAAAAGCCTCAAGTACATATTCACTCAGAAGGAGCTGAACATGAGGCAACGAAGATGGTTAGAACTGATAAAGGATTACGAGATAGAGATCCATTATCATCCGGGCAAGGCAAACGTAGTGGTAGATGCGCTGAGCCGCAAGTCACACGTCAATAATCTGACCATCACACCGTTGGAAGAGAGCGAACCACCACTACATGTGATTCCACATGGAGCTCTCTACAACCTAGCTTTGATCCCCACCATCCGTGAAGAGATAGCGGCAGCCCAGAAGGATGACAAGGGCATGTCACATTTGCGGAGACGTGTAGAAAGTGGGGAGTTGAAATGTTTCCGGAAGGACGGAGACGGCGTCCTATGGTTCAAGGACCGGATCGTCGTACCCCGAAACCCGGAACTACGAAAGAAGATCTTTGATGAGGCTCACTTATCAAAGTTCTCTATTCACACCGGCAGCAACAAGATGTATCAAGAACTCCGAAGAAAGTTTTGGTGGACACGGATGAAACGTGAGACTGCAAAATACGTGTCCGAGTGTGATACATGTCGAAGGGTGAAGGCAGACCACATGCGGAAACCGGGACTGCTGCAACCACTCGGCATTCCTGCCTGGAAGTGGGAGGACGTGAGCATGGACTTCATCGTTGGTTTACCCACCACCTTGTAGAAACATGATTCTGTGTGGGTGATCGTCGATCGGCTCACCAAAGTTGCCCATTTCATCCCGGTCAACACCAACTACAACGCCAAGAAGTACGCTGAACTGTACATCTCACGGATCCTATGCTTTTACGGCGTACCCCGTACCATCATATCGGATCGGGGCACTTTATTTGTGTCCCGTTTTTGGGAGCAGCTGCACGCTGCCTTGGGGACGAAGCTGATCCGTAGTTCAGCATACCACCCGCAGACGGACGGGCAAACGGAGCGGGTAAATCAGATTCTAGAAGACATGCTACGAGCTTGCGCTATCAACCACGGCAAGAATTGGGATGATCACTTGCCGTTAGCTGAGTTCTCGTACAACAATGGGTACCAAGCCAGCATCAAGATGGCGCCCTACGAGGCGCTATACGGTAGGAAATGCCGCACACCTTTGAACTGGTGTGAGTCTGGCGAAAGGGTTACCTTCGGGATTGACCTTGTCAACAACGCAGAAGAAAAGGATCGACTAATTCAAGCGAACCTAAAAGCCGCTCAATCCCATCAGAAGCAGTATGCGGACCGGAGAAGGCGCCCATTACAATTCGAAGTTGGAGATCACGTATACCTACGGGTGTCTCCAATGAAGGGCGTAAACAGATTTGGGGTGAGAGGAAAGTTGGCACCCCGATTCATCGGTCCATTTCAGATTACCGAGAGATGTGGATCAGTGGCATACCGGCTGAAGTTACCAGAAGCACTTTCCGGTGTGCACGACGTCTTTCACGTTTCCCAGCTGAGGAAGTGTCTCAAGCTATCAACTACCGTTCAGCTGGAAGACATTGAAGAACTGCAACCGGATCTCACCTATCGGGAGGAACCGGTGCAGATTATTGATGAAAAGGCCCGAACCACACGCAACCGTATGTTGTGGTTCTACAAGGTTCTATGGAGTAATCACTCCATGGACGAAGCGACATGGGAGAGCGAAGAATTCCTTCGCACTAACTACCCTGACTTTTTCACGTCGCATATCCGGTAATTTTCCACCGTCCTCTCTCTCATTTTCACCTTATAATCTCGGGACGAGATTCTTTTAAGGGGGAGGAATATAAGGGCCTCAGTTTTTGACACACATTTGCAGTGTTCATCACCACACCACACACCTCATTTGAGGAAGGATGATGAACACAAATGAAGAGCAAGTAACAATTATCAACATGCTCATTAGAGAACAAACTCACACATTGCAAAAGTGGTATTTCTCACATGTGATATAGATGGGCTGGACGTATGAAAACCCCTACACTTTACTAAGGATGTCCGTGCCAAGTTTCACCCAAATTCAAAACCTTTTTGAGGTCATTTTGGGTATAGTAGGAAGAGGGCAGTTTGAAACCATATTCAAATTCAAACTGTTTTTATCCCATGAATTTAAAAGTGGGAGGCATATTCTTACTCAGCACATTTTTGTGAGCTCACACACCAATTTTCACTCCATTTGGAGTTGATCTTGACATGAGCTAAGTGGGAGAAATTCAAACTTTATTTGAATTTCAAACTGAACTTGTGCTGAAATTCATTCAAACCAAACCTCATTTGAACTTTGATCAATTCAAATGGCTCATGGGTGAATAATTTGAATTGCCAAGGGTAGTATGGGGTTCACTGTTTACAACAGTGATTAGGAGTAAATTTCAGAGGTTAAAACTGGAGGTGGGACCCACATGTCAGCCACTGCTCAGATCAAACCGACTGAGACTTTTTCACTCGGGTCGCCGAGCCGCAGCGGTGATCGCCACCGAGGGCAGCCGCCGCGCCAGCAGCTGCTTGCCCACGCGCGGGCATGAGGCGGTGCAGAGCCTTCTTAAGGCGCCTGCCCCCCTCCTCGGCCGAGGCACCGCCGTTCTTCCCCGCAAGAACTCAGCGCCGGCCGAAAATTTCTGCAGCATGGAATTGATCGGAAGACGCCGATCACAGCCCCCTCCGTCCACTCCAGAGCCCCAGCAAGGTACTAGAGACCTTCCTCCGTCCTCCCAGTTGCTAGAATTCCATTGAAACCGATTGATATCGGCTGTGCCGAAAGATCAAATTTGGGACTTAGAACCGCCGCACCTCGGGCTCCCGTGGACAGCCCAACCAGGGCGTTGTCACGCCCGAGCCAAGGCACCCTTGGACGCGCCGGTGACCGGTGCTGCTCATCCCCGAGCCACAGCTCGAGTGGTTGCTCACCGGCGGCGAATTTCCACTTTTCCCCTTTCTGTGTACAGAACGACCTTCGGGTATGATTCTGTTTAATTCGTGCTCTAGAAAGGATTAGAGGGCCTCAAGCCGCTCTCACACGAGCTAGACACGGTAACGCACAAGTGGCCTTCACAACTCTGGGCCGGAGAACCTCTGTACCCGGCGTAATTTGAGGTCTACCAATGGCGGAATGAACGGGCGGCATCGGGCGCACGGTGAGGACCTATTTCGGGCCTCCCCCGAGCTGTATCAAGCTCATGTCGACCTTCTCTGAGGTCCACTGATGCTCCCCGACCGGTTTCCCAAGTAGCTGAGGTGCTAGAGAAGTCAGCCGACATGGCCGAAGTCGTTCCGAGGTGGCGGCTCGTCGCCGACCATGCTCCGGCCATTGTCATGAGCAGCTGACCCTAGAATCCTGTGCCCCGAGTAAAAGTAGGCAGGGGCGGCAAGAATTGAGAAGTTTGGAGCTGTACAGCAGCCGGCGGCGAGCTCTCCGGCGAGGTCCCTCGGCGGCGGAGCGCGGGCGTCGCGAGGTTGAAGAAGGGGGTGGACCCCAGCTGTCAGCGGGAGATATTTTGAATCGGGATCCGGCTGCGGCCGGGATCGAGTGTGTTGGCGCGCAAAATCCTTGTGGGCCGCGGTGTGCTGTCGCCTCGGCGTGCGACGCGTGTCCCCTGGGCCCACGCGCGAGTTTAAACTTTTCCCTGATTTTCAGATTTCCTTCAAACTTCAAATCCTCATAACTTTGGCTAGAAAGCTCCAAATTAAGTGAACCAAATTTTGCTGGATTCAGCTCTCCGAGTACTTTCCAGCAAATCAAGTTTCACTTCATGAAAACCCATAATTCTCCAGAATTAATTCCTCAAAGTTTAAACTGTTAGGAATTTTAACTGGAGAACCCTTTGGAG
This sequence comes from Neostapfia colusana, assembly GCA_030760725.1. NCBI lineage: Eukaryota > Viridiplantae > Streptophyta > Magnoliopsida > Poales > Poaceae > Neostapfia > Neostapfia colusana. The sequence goes on along the minus strand of JASWHV010000014.1, from coordinate 53,978,084 downwards.
GAAAATCCTGAACTTTTGCTGGGATGTTCACCAAAATATTCTTGAACTACCATAAAAATTTCAGATCCATTTGAGCTCAATTAATCCACCTAATGGTGTGATTAGTGAAACTGTTCTAGAGAAAATAGAAAATGTTCAGAAACATTTTCAGAATTTTCTCTGAAATTGTTTAGCTCATAACTTTAGCTAGGAACCTTCAAATTAAGTGAGACCAACTCCATTAGAACCCTCTAAAAATCTAGTTTTCAGAAAGTCATAGTTTGCTTCATGAAAATTCCTAGAACACCCTAAGAGTTCCAATTAAGGTCAAGGACATAATTAATTGTGGAGGGCTCAAATGAGCTTTGCTGCAACTAAAACTTGACCAAATCTCTGTTTAGGTTGTAACCAAGCCACAGTAAAAGTTTCACAGTCATTAGGTCTTTCTAGCAAGGATTATAGACTTCACAACTTCAAAGTTAATATAAATGCATTTAAATTGATACATATGTTTCTTATATCATGTAGTCGCTAAGGTCGAGGAGGAACCCGAAGTCCTAGACTTCGTTACTCCGGAGGAACAGCTAGCCTACGACCAAGAGCAGCAAGGCAAGCTCCAGTTTGCATTAACCTTTTTATAAAATTTTTATTGTTTTGAACACTTACTTGAGTATTATTATCCTTTGCATTAGAGTCTTGTGTGGAAATCCAACTGCATAGCCAAGAAAACCATGGGTTGGGTTTAGGATTGCAAACCCCGCTAGCTACTGCATTGCTAGGATAGAGTAGGATTCGGTACAAGTCGAGTAGTTGGAACTACTCGCGAGCATAGGCTAGAGGCACTCGACTCGGGTAGTGATAGCAAATGAAACACATGGCAAGAAAATGAGACCAAGCGGAGGGTAAGGGCAGCAGGACTTTGGGGCATGTGTGCTGTAGCTCCGCTTGTGTCGATTGAGGACCGAGCCGTGTGCGGGCCTGTTGAACAAGCTAGAACAGTACCAAAGACCTACCGGCTATATGGGAACCGGGAAACTGATGTAACTCGGGTAGCTGGGTGTTGAGGCATAGCTGGTCGTTCAGAGGGTAGGTTGAGAGCTCGCGGTGTAAATCGGCTGGCGGCACTGAGATGCGCGTGCAGAGACCTCTTGCTCGGGACGATTGGACCGGTTCAACATTTGGCTAACGGGTGAAAGGTAGTCGCGTACGGCGTCCGTGATGGTTGTTGTAGGCAACATCGAGTACGGGCATACGTGATGGGTTGTTCGGGTAACCCTGCAGGTGTAAATCGATTATAATCGCCGTCCCTCGCGGTCAGTGAGTACCACTTGTTCACTGTACCGTGACGTAGAAAGAACAGGCTAGTCACATGTTAAAATGTTGCTGATTGAAAGATGGAAATTGATTGTTAATGATATGCTGTAGCTTAGAGCTAACTAAAGTTCTTTTCAACCTTGGGCAAAGTACATGAGAGAAATGCATTTCTTGTTTGATTGCGGCTCTCTCATGTGCCTTAGCGTAAGGTTCTCCACAACCTGCTGCTAAAACTTGAAAGTAAGGTTCTACTAATTAGGCGAGTCCTTGCAACTGATTTTTACCTCATGTAACCCATTACCCTCATATAGAAGTTCCATCTTTAGGTGAGACGGGTCAGACTTGCTGAGACTTCGTGCTCACTGCTTGTGTTTGAAGCTTTTGCAGGGTTCTATGAGGAAGGGACTCCCGAAGAGGAGACGGAACCCCAGGAGGGGAACCCCGTCGAGTGGGAGTCGTGCACGCCGCAGAGTTAGTGTGCGTGTGTGCTAGCAAGGACACGTTCAAGGGCTGAACGTGCACTTGATGCTTAGTCTACGCCCACGAGTGTAGACTAAACTTATGTTGATGTAAACAAGTTCATAAACCTGTTTATGTAATAAAATTTCTGCTTCCGCTTTGTATCTTTGACGTGTGTTATACGGTACTGTGCAACGCAGCACCCCTCAGCGTGATCCTGGCTCGACAGGACCAATGGGGTCGTGTCATAAACCCTAGTTTTTGAAAACTTGTTCATTTTCGGACGTGCTAATCCCAACGTGGTTCTGATACCACGACTATGGGGGCCGGCCACCCGCACACTCCAGGAATTGCATTGGGTGGTGCCGTGTTAGGCGACACCGACTAGCGCAGACAGAAATGAATCCAAGACATTCACAAGTGTGTATTAAACAAGAGATCTGTTTTACAAATAGTAATGTACATTCTAATGTATAGCAGCGGAATATAAAATCAAAGTTGCAGCGGAATTACAACTGTGATCACTCTCACGAACCTAGCTAAGCAACAAAGAAGTTATTTTGCCCGAGGATAACACTTTCTAGCAGCACGAAATCTATTCAGCGGTGAGCAGGGTTTCTTGTGACCATGCAGCCAACAATGGTGCTGTCATGCTTAACCCTTCACGGTATACGGCGGATTACCTGCAAAACAACAACTCTGCAAGAGTGAGCACGAAGGCTCAGCAGGACTTAACCGTCTATCCTAAGGCATGCAACTCTACATGAAGGTAACTTAAGACAAACATGTAAGTTGCATAAAGACTCGCCTACACATTCATCCTTAATTTTCAGATTTTTAGCCATCACAGTAATGACCTTGCGCCGAGCAACATTGGAACTCCACAATCAAACAAGAAATGCTTCATTCCAATGTTACTTGACCCAAGGTGGAAATTAACTTTAATTTGTTCCGTCTCTACTTCATACATGGTTTTCATGCAACTTAAATTATCATAAAAGCATATAAAACTTGCAAACTGTTGTCACACAACTTTGATTACGTCGTATGTGGCAACCTTTCGCAGGACACCCCACTGTAGAACCGATCGCGCGGTCTCGGGCTCATAGGTCTAACGAGACGATGTGGTATGCCTCTACAATCCAGTTAACCTGGTACATCGATTTTCTGGGTCCCATATACCAGTAAGCATCCGGTACACAGCTCAATACATGCTCAGTGGGGCCGCACACGAGAACGGTCCTTAACCGACACAGGAAGAGGTACTCGATCAAGACCTCGTCTTGTCGCTGCCTACACTCTCTGCCCAGTCCCATCTTTGGAAACATAAACTTTAGTTTGCTTGCTTACACCATACCCGTGTGAACCCGAACTATAGCTCACGAGTAGATTCCAACTACTCGACTTCTACCGGATGTCATAACCTATTTAGCATGGCAATATTCTACAGCGAGGACACTTGTTCTACCCTTGACTCCAGGGTTCATTTCGGTCATGCATTTGGAGTATAAATCATTCCTGACCTAATGCACAAACAAACTATAAACCATAGTAGTGAACAAAGTAAAAAATTTATAAATAACTTAAATGCAAACCGGAGCTTGCCTTTGTTTTCCAGGTGACTAAAGTCAGATAATTATGCAGTTAGTTGCTGATGACTTGAAGATTAATCACTGCTCTTCTTGCTCTTTGATCCACGCTTCGCTTTCTTCCCACTTCTCCACGTTAATCACTACACGTTATGAACATGCACATATATTCAATTGTAAATGCTTTGTGATCAAATAATTGTTACAAATTGGAGAATAGAATTCTGATGAGGATCTAGGGTTGAGAGTATCATAGTTAATGAAGTTGGGTTGGTTAATTTGATCAAGCACTAAATGATGTTTCCTAATTGTTGTATTTTTAACTAAGAAAGGTATATAGAAACATACTGATCCAGAGCTAAAATTAATCTGAGAATTTCCTGTGATTTTCCTGTCACAAGATAACATTCTGGACAAAAATTCAGAATTTTTCTATGAGTTGTTCATCCAGAACAATTCCCTAAGCATTTTGGAAAAAAAGGAATTAATTATGAATAAATTTGCACTTTCATGCAAATTCAACTGAACCAAGATTTCAAACATAGCTCAGGGAGCATGCATGAATTTTTCTAGGAATTTTGGAGCTAGGAATTGCCCAGCACTGACTTTTCAAAGTGGGGATTTTCTCTGAAAAATTTCTGGACCACTTTGAGCACAGCAACTTGTACTCAGAAAATTCCTACTCAAATCAACTCCAAATGAGCTGAAACTTTAGAAGCAGTTCAGTAATATCCTAAGGAATATTCTGGCAAAATTTTGGATTTTTGGATGAACCAAACTCCCTCCAAAATTCGTTACTGAAAAGCTTCAAAGAATTTTCCAGAATTAATTATTGACTTTCCTAGAAATTGGGTTCCAAATTTGGATATATATATTTTCAATATGAATCTAACCCAATTTGAATCACCTAATTTGGAGTTTCCTAGCAAAAGTTATGAGGTTCTAAAGTTTGAACTAAATCTGTGAATTCAAATAATCCGAAGAAAAGTTTAAAAGCCTGACAACCGGGTCCCGGGTGACTTGGCGCCACCAGAGCCACCGACACACGGGGCCACAGGGATCCCCTTGCACAGCCACAATTGGATCCGGTGCCACAGAAGATCAACTCTCCTTGCAACAGAGGCTGACATGTGGGCCAGCCCCCTGTCGTCTTCTTCCTCTCGCCCACGCTCCGGCCCGGCGCCGAGCTCGCCGGGAGGGGTTTCTGGTGCCCTGAACTCGCTAATTTTCGCTGCCACTACATATTTTCATGCGGGGAACACACTGCCATCCTTCACTCAGACCGAGGATGGCCGGAAACCTACGTGCGACGGCAACCGTGGCTGCTGCAAGTACGGCGACGTAGCTAGAGGCTCTGTGATGCACCAAAAACTTCACCATTTGCTCGTACAGCACCACTGCACCAAGGAGAACACAGAACTACATGCTGATCTTGATAAAACTCGCTGGAAATATGACCTCACCGTCAGGCTAGGTCAAATTCCGGCGAAATTCGAAAAACTTGATGAACAGTGGCCCTGCTCGACTGTTCTCGGTGATTTTTGATCCCCTTAGCTCGGACGGATGTCTAGTAGTAGTTTGCTGGGTTATGTGATGAGTGGTGCAACGTGTGACAAGAATTTTATGAGTTTCTCCCCGCGGTTCATATTGCATGTCGGTGGCAAATTGCGAAATTCTGGCGCGACGAGCTATGGCATGGTTCCGGGGTTTGCATGGAAGGAAAAGGGTTTATCGGCTAACCATTAGGCATTTAAAACTCGAAGAAAGATGGTCTGTGGCTGCCGGGTGACGAGCTCTTGGGTGCGGCGGCTTCACACGGCGCCGATGAAGAAAACGAGCTCGGCTCCGTGGTTTCCATGGAGTTAGCACCTCGTTCTCGCTTTGGGCACGTTGAGGGAGCTTCGGCGACACTGGAAGCAAGCTAAGTTCGGCGTTAGAACAACCAAGACGTCTGGGTGCCGTTGCTCCGATTGGGTGCATGGTAGTGGAGGGAAAAAGCGTGCGCACGGGAAGGCAACCATGAGAGAGAGAGCGCGAGCAGCTGAGAGCGAGGTGTTGCCGAGCGGTGTGGCCATCCGGGAGATATTATCGGCGCAGCTGAGGCAGTTCGTGTAAGGGACCAAGTTTTTGCATACATTCAAAGTGTTTATCACACCACACACACCTCATTTGAGGAAAGATTATGAACACATTTGAAGAGCATGTAAACACCATCAACATGGTCATTAGATGATACACTCACAAAATGCAAAAGTGGTACTTCCCACATGCATCATATAGGGCTGAGCACATGAAAAACTTCTACACCTTGCTAGGAATGGTCATGCCAAATTGCACCCAAATCCAAAACCTTTTGAGGTATTTTTGGGTATAATTATAAAGAGGCTAGTTTGAACTTAAATTCAAATTCAAACTCCTTTCATCCGCTGAATTCAAAAGTGGAATTCATATTCGCACTCAGCACATTTTTGTGAGCTTACACACCAATTTTCACTCCATTTGGAGTCGATCTTGACATGAGCTAATTTGGTTAAATTCAAACCAAATTTGAATTTCAGTTAGACTTTGCTGCAAATTTGACCAAACCAAGTCACCCTTTAAATTATTCAAAGTCAATTGGCCATTTTGAAGTTTGATCAATTCACAAAGGGTATTAGTGTCTCCACTGTTTAGAGCTGTTGGAAAATTGAATTTTAGAGGTTAAAATTGGGAGTGGGACCCTCCTGTCAGCCTCTCATGTGATCAACCCACTGAAGCAAACAGGGACTCGGGTTCTCGGGCTGCAGCAGCGAACACCACCGCGCTGAACCCCGGCGCCAGCAGCTGCTTCGCTGGCACACACTGGAAGCCATCGCTCGGCGTCCTTACCCTTCGCCCGAACCCTCTATGGGATATTTCACCGATCACCACTCCATCGCTTCGTTCTCGCACGAAAGAAACGCGCCGCTCACCCGAGCTCTCGGTGCCACCTTTTCCCAGTCGAACAAGTGGCTGTCACGCCGAGCTGAGGCCGCAACTGAGTTCGCCGATCCTTGCTCGACATTCTCGCACCGGTTCCAGACCGTGACCGACCTTCCTCGAGCTTCTTTGGGCCACTTCTTCCACGGTTCAACCCGAGCCGCCACAACAAGGAAACCTCGTCCGGCCACCACAACCCACCTTTCCCCAAGCTGTGAACAGCAAAGAGGTTCATCATAGTTCCCTCTTTCATTACCGCAAGCTCCGGCGGCGTGACATGAGTTGCCGTCACCAGAATTTCATGGTTTTGCACCGGTATACAAAAGAGGCAGCTGGATCACTTTGCAAAATTCGTGCTACATACTGCACCACTCATCACCTAACTTAGAGATGTACTTCTAGATGTCCGTGCGAGTCTATAGGATCAGAGACTTCGAAGAACCATCGGGTATAGCCATTGTTCTTCGAGTTTTGCTAGTGTTTTCGATTTCCAACCTAGATTCACGGTGACATACTAGTTGGGGCCGTTTCCGAGCTCATTTGAGTTCATGCCAACCTTCCCTAGGGTGCATTGATGCTCTACGACCTTTTGCTCAATCATTTGGGGTGCTAGGAAGCCCGGCCGACCCAGCCGAAGTCCTTCCGAGACCGCCGCTCGTCGCCGGCCATGTTCCGTTTGTTGTCATGTCGAGCTAAGGCCAGCACCGTGTTCCCCGTGCCGGATTAGACAGAGGCGGCAAAAATCTCAGAGTCTGACGCATGGCAGAGCCCTACGGCGAGCACTCCGGCGGCCGAGCGCGGGAGGGCGGGAGGTTGAAGCCCCCAGCCCCACACGTCAGCGAGCAGATATTTAAACCGGGATCAACTGTGGCTCTTGATCGTCTGTGGCTGCACGCGTAAAACTCTGTGGCCCCGTGTGTCAGCCGCTGAGGAGCCGACATGTAGCCCCGGGCCCACGAGCAGGGATTTAAACTTTTTTTCCGATTTTCAGATTTAGTTCAACCTTCAAACCCACATAACTTTGGCTAGGAAACTCCTAATTGAGTGAACCAAATTTTGTTGGATTCAGCTCTCTGATTAATTTTCAACGTATCAATTTTCACTTATGAAAATCCTTATTTATCCAGAATTAATTCTTCAAAATTTAAACTGTTTAGAATTTTAACTGGAGAACCCTTCTGAGGAGAATTCTGAACTTTGGCCAGGATATTCATCATAATACCCCTGAGCTACCATAAAAATTTCAGATCTATTTGAGCTCATTTGTTCCACCTAATGGTGTGATTAATAAATTTGTTCCAGAGAAAATGAAAAATGTCCAGAAACATTCTTTAGAATATCTCTGAACTTGTTTAGCTCATATCTTTGGCTAGGAATCTTCAAATTAGATGAAACCAATTCCAGTAGAACCCTCTGAAAATCTAGTTTCCAGTCATGGCTTGCTCCATGAAAATCCCTAGAACACCCTAAGAGCTCCAATTAAGGCCAAATACACATTTATTTGTGGAAGGCTCAAATGAGCTTTGCTGCAAATGAAATTTGGCCAAGTCTCTTTTTAGGTTGTATCCAAATCACAGTAAAAATATCAGAGTCATTGGACCTGTCTAGAAATACTTATAGTCTTAACAAATTCAAATGCATGCAAATTGACATATACATATGTTTATCTCATGTAGTCACTAAGGTTGAGGAGGAGTCACAAGGCTTAGACTTCATAACTCCGGAGGAACAGCTAGCCTATGACCAACAGCAGCAAGGCAAGCTCCGGTTTGCATTAGCCTTTTCTAAACTTTATTGTTTTGAGAACTTACATTGAGTATCCACATTACTTATGCATTAGATTCTTATTTGAAAACCCAAATGCATAGCCAAGAAACCCCTGAGTTTGGGCTTAGGTTTTCAAATCTCAAGTAGCCACTGCAATGCTAAAATAGTGTAGGATTCGGTACAAGTCGAGTAATTGGAACTGCTCGCGAGAATAGGCTAGAGGCACACCACTCGGTTAGAGATAGCAAATGGAACACATGGCAAGAAAATGAGACCGAGCGGAGAGTAAGGGCAGAAGGACTTTAGGGCCTGGGTGCCATAGCTCCGCTTGTGTCGATTGAGGACCGAGCCATGTGCGGGCCTGTTGAACAAGCTAGAACAGTACCGAAGACCTACAGGATATATGTGAACCGGGAAACCGATGTAATTCAGGTAGCTGGGTGTTGAGGCATTTCTTGTCGTCCAGAGGGTAGGCTGAGAGCTTAAGGTGTAAATCAGCGGGTGGCACTGCGGATGCGCGCGCAGAGACCTCTTGCTCAGGACGATAGGACCGGTTCAATATTTGGCTGACGGATGAAAGGTGGTTGCGTACGACGTCCGTGATGGTTTCTGTAGGCAACATCGAGTACGGGCATACGTGACAGGTTATTTGGGTAACCCTGCAGGTGTAAATCGATTATAATCACCATCCCTCACGGTCAGTGAGTGTCACTTGTTCACTGTACCATGACATAGAAAGAACAGGCTAGAGTCATGTTAAAAGTTGCTGATTGAAAGCTATACCTTGGTTGTTAATGATATGTTGTAGTTTAGAGCAAATTAAAGTTCTTTCTTGAACCATGGGCAAAGCACATGAGAGAAATGCGTTTCTTGTATGATTGCGGCTCTCTTATGTGTCTTAGCGTGAGGTTCTCCACAACTTGCTGCTAAAACTTGAAAGTAAGATTCAAGTATTTAGGCGTGTCATTGCAACTTACTTTTCTATTACACATTGCAATTCCAGCATGTAGAGTTACATCTGTAGGTGAGACGGGTCAGACTTGTTGATCCATCGTGCTCGCTGCTTGTATTTGAAGCTTTTGTAGGGTGTTATGAGGAGGCGACTCCCGAGGTGAACGCTACCGTGTTAGTGTGTGTGTGTGCTAGAGGGGACACGTTCACGGGTTAAACGTGAACCCTGTGCGTAGTCTATGCCCGTGAGTGTGGACTGAACATATTTTGTTCTAAACATGTTCATAAACTCTTTTATGTAAACTTTGCTTCCGCTTTTTACCTTTTATATGTGTTATCCGGTGCTGTGCAATGCAACACCCCTCAGTGTGATCCTGGCTCGTCGAGGCCGTGAGGCCCTCGCAGTTTGCGTGCGCTGTGATCAACCGGAAGAGTCGAGCGTGTGCTGGCACCGCTAGAAGCTGCTGTCGAGTGCTGGGCCAAGGGAAAAACAGAGCCCGTGGCTCATTTCACATACAGCTGGGTCCCACATTTAGCCTCTCCTCCTTATCCCTCTTTGTTGCTCCCAAATTCATCCCAAATTTGGCAGGTTTCATAATTCAATTATATGGAGCTCAAATTCGACATCCATTTGGAGAATCAATAGTGTTTACATCAGTTTAAAATTTGAATTCAAATACCTATGAAATTCAAATCATCTTTGACATACAAATCAAAGTATCTCCAAATTTTCTCAAACTTTGCCACCCCACTAATTTGAACCTGAAGAATTCAAATATAGATTCAACCTTTTAATTTGGTGGCTGCAAATTGGAGGTTTACAACCACAGTTTGCATCCTTCATTTGAAATGGCCAAATTTGAATTTTTAGTGCACAAAGTGAGGTTATAATCTGTGAGACCTATGTGTGCTGAATACATTGGCTATGACGATAAAAGTTTTGAATTCAGCCAAAACACTCTTTTTGTCATGGTCTGACTCTAGGTCCGAGCTCTGACAAGATCCGACGTAAGGTCCGACTTGCTATGGCTAGGTCCGACATGTGTTTGGTTAGCTCCGGCGGTAGGTCTGACTAGATTTGGTAAGTTCCGGTGCTAGGTTCTGCTAGTTTTGGTAAGCTCCGGCTCAAGGTCCGGTTAGCTTTGGCAAGGTCCGGAGCTAAATCAAAATGGTTATGTTTTTACCATGCAAATGTTTCGAACTCGCTTTACATCTACGGAAAGTTTGCTTAGTATTCTTTTACTAAGTTTTAGAAGTGTTATGGCTGTTTACGGTGGTTAACATTTTGGTATGGTTTGAAACATGCTTATGTAAGGTGTTCACGTAAGGTGTTATGGTTTTCGGAACTAACGTGAGTCAAGTCACGGACTTGTGCTCGAAAGTATTGGTTGTTTATTCATTTACAGGTGTTGCATGAGTTTAAGATATGGCTGGTGATGGGATCCATTGAACTAGTCTTAGGGAGAAGATGAGGTTCAACAACCAAGTTCGGGAGGAATTGTGGTTCAGTTGATCGGGAGGTCGCGCAGCATGTTTGGATCAAGAACATGCATATGAAGGTATCATGGACGTCGTTGGAAGGAGTTTGCACATGTGCAACGAGTGCATGGACGTGGCAACATGGTTTCAAGGCGTGATGAAGAGATGTGGACGTAAAGAATTGGTAGAAAAGGTCCAACCGGCTGGATTATGGACTCAGACTGCGGCTGAGTCGGTTATGTCTCAAATATGGAAAGATTTGAATTGGTTACGACAGGATTTCGTGTGGGACATGAAGTTAAGTTGTTTTAGGAATGTGGGATACGTTCCTAAGGTGTTTGAAAGTCTTAAGATTGCTTCTATCTGCATGTAGAAGAGTCTTGAGCAGTTATGGAAAATTTTGATTCACAAACTGAGTAGGATTAGAATCCGAGTTTGAATTGGGTTGGCCTCCGGGCTGGTTATATAAGCAAGGGAGGCCAGAGCTAGTGGTAAAAAGACTTTGGGCTGTTTCTCTTATGTTTTGATCAATACAACAACAACAACCAAGCCTTTATCCCAAGCCTATTGGGGTCGGCTAGACATGAAGCCCAATATCAATGAAGTAAAAGAGAGGAAGAGATATAAGAACAAGGAAAAAAAGAAAAAAAAGGAAAAAATGAAAAAAAGAAAAAAAAAAGAAAAAAAGAAAAAAAAGAAAAAAGAAAAAAGAAAAAAAGAAAATGAAAAATGAAAAATGAAAAAGAACAAGAGAAAAGAAAAAAGAAAAAGAAAAAACAAGACTACGATTCTGGCACATGAATTGCTACTTTCCATGCGGTCCTATCATGAGCTAAGTCTCTGGATACATTCCAATCTCTCAAATCTCGTTTTACCGCCTCCTCCCAGGTCAACCTTGGGCGTCCTCTACCCCTCCTAATATTTTCTCTACCTCTTAAAATCCCACTGTTAACCGGTGCTTCTGGAGGTCTCCGTTGGATATGTCCAAACCACCTAAGTCGATGTTGGACTAACTTCTCTTCAATCGGCGCCACCCCTACCTTATCACGAATCGCCTCATTCCTTATTCGGTCTCTTCTCGTGTGCCCGCACATCCACTATAGCATGCGCATCTCTGCGACACTCATTTGTTGGACATGTTGCCGTTTAGTTTGCCAACATTCCGCCCCATAGAGCATCGCGGGTCTGATCACCGTCCTATAGAACTTCCCTTTTAGCTTTTGTGAGACTTTCCTATCACATGGGATTCCAGAGGCTTGTCGCCATTTCATCCACCCTACCTTGATCCTGTGCAAACATCCTCATCAATATCGCCATTGCTTTGTAACATTGATCCTAAGTATCGGAAAGAGTCCCTTCTAGGTATTATTTGTCCTTGTAGACTAACATTTCCCTCTTCACGACCAACACCACTAAAGTCACACCTCATATACTCGGTTTTGGTCCTACTAAGTCTAAACCCCTTGGACTCTAAGGTTTGCCTCCATAACTCTAATTTCTTATCAACACCATCTCTAGTTTCATCTACCGGCACTACATCATCAGCAAAGAGCATGCACCAAGGGATATCCCCGTGTATATCCTTCGACACCTCAGCCATCACCAAGGAAATGATGTATGGGCTCAAAGCTGATCCCTGATGTAGTCCTACCGTGATAGGAAATGCATCAGTCTCACTATCACTTACGCGCACACTTGTCCTAACATTATTGTACATATCCTTGATAAGGGTAATGTACTTTGTTGGCACTTTATGTTTCTCTAGTGCCCATCACATGACTAACCTTGGTATCTTGTCGTACGCCTTCTCCAAGTCGATGAACACCATATGCAATTCCTTCTTCTGCTCCCTATATCTCTCCATAAGCTGACGAAGCAAGAAAATCGCCTCCATTGTAGACCTCCCAGGCATAAAACCAAACTGATTTTTAGTGACATTGGTCACTTTCCTCAGGCGGTGTTCAATCACTCTCTCCCAAAGCTTCATAGTATGACTCATAAGCTTAATACTTCGATAATTAGTACAACTTTGAATATCTCCTTTATTTTTTGAAGATAGGTACTAATATACTTTTCCTCCATTCTTCAGGCATCTTGTTTGACCGAAAAATGTGGTTGAATAGCTTTGTGAGCCATACTATTGCCACGTCCCCAAGACATCTCCACACCTCAATAGGGACATCGTCAGGGCCGAGGGCCTTTCCTCCTTTCATCCTTTTTAAGGCCTCCTTAACCTCAAACTCTTGTATCCTCCGCACGAACCGCCTGTTGGAGTCATCAAAGGAGTCATCCAACTCAACCATAGTGCTCCCATTCCCATCATTGAATAGCCCATTAAAGTAATCACGCCATCTATTCTTAATCTCTTCATCCTTCACTAGAATGTGGTTAGTCTCATCTTTGATGCATCTAACTTGATTGAGATCCCTCATCTTTCTCTCGCGGATTTTTGCTACCTTGTATATTTCCTTTTCACCTTCTTTTGTCTCTAGTCTCTCATATAACTTATCATAGGCATGTCCTCTTGCCTTACTCACAACCCGCCTTGCATTCTTCTTAGCCTCTTTGTACTTAAGCATGTTGCTTGCGCTTCTATCATTATGCCAACTCTTGTAACACTCCTTCTTCTCCTTAATGGCCTTTTGTACATCCTCATTCCACCACCAAGTGTCCTTATCTACAAGTTTCTTTCCCCTTGTCACACCGAACACCTCACTAGCTATCTTCCTAATGCAAGTTGCCATCTTCATCCACATCCTATCTGCATCTCCATTTTCTGCCCAGGGTCCTTCTGTGATCACCCTATTTTTAAAGGATTCTTGTGATTCTCCCTTCAACTTCCACCACTTTGTTCTTGTGATTTTGACACCTTTGTCTCACAAAGAACATGTATGGAAGCGAAAGTCAGCTACCACAAGCTTATGTTGTGTCACAACACACTCCCCCGGGATCACCTTACAATCTAGACACTCCCGTCTATCCTTTCTCCTAGTGAGGACAAAGTCAATCTGGCTAGAGTGTTGGGCACTACTAAAGGTCACTAGGTGAGATTGCCTCTTCCTAAAGAGGGTGTTAGCTATCAACAGATCATAGGCTACGGCAAAGTCTAGGATGTCCTTACCCTCTTGATTTCTATCGCCGCATCCAAAACCTCCATGTACTCCCTCAAATCCTAGGTTAGTTGCACCCACATGACCATTGAGATCTCCCCCTATGAGGAGTTTCTCGGTTATCGGTACACTACTAACCATATCCTCCAAGTCCTTCCAAAATTGCCTCTTAGCACTCATGTTGAGCCCAACTTGTGGGGCCTAAGCACTAATGACGTTCAAGACAATGTCCCCAATTACTATCTTGATTAAGATGATCCTATCCCCTCGTCTTCGAACATCCACTACTCCATCCTTAAGACTTATCTATTAGAACACCTACGCCATTCCTAGTCCCAGCCTAACCAGAATACCAAAACTTGAAACTGGTATTCTCGACTTCTCTCGCCTTTTGACCCGCCCATCTAGTCTCTTGTACACAAAGGATACTTACTCGTCTCCTAATGGCAACATCTACTAACTCACGTAGCTTCGCCGTCAAGGATCCTACATTCCAACTACCCACCCGAAATCTATGTTCCTCGGCTAGCTTCCTTACGCTTTGCACCCGTCGAGTAAGATGCAAAGACCCTTGCTCACTTATCACTACATCCGGGCGATGATGTAGAGCGCCACTAAGGTGGTGGCGATCCAGCCCTTGCTCATTTAACACCATATCCGGGTTCCGATATGGCGCGCCACTAAGGCGGTGGCGACCCGGCCCTTGCCCACTTAACACCATACCCGGGTTTCGATATGGCGCGTCGCTAAGAGGGTTACGCCCCAACGAATTTCTATTGGGTTTCATTTCCATGAGAATGGCTAAGTGTAGTTGTTGGCTCGCCAAGCCTATCACAACCCCCTCCTCCTTTACCCGGGCTTGGGACCGGCTATGTCATTACAACATAGGCGGAGTTAAAATTCGTAATTTAGAGGAGATTTTGTGCCTTGTTCGTCAGACATATTTTTGTCAAGTCTTTCTCATCGAGTTTCTTGACAACACAACAGTGCTTCGGTGTTTTGATCATAACTCGAGTTTTCCAGATCCAATTGACGTGATTCTTTTTGGGATGTCTTCACAACTTGATTATCAATCATCTGTGAAAATCTCACTGTCATTGGATTTTTATTTTATGATCTACACGAGTTTCTTTGTAGTGTTGCAGATCTGGTTTTTACTCTAGTAGAACAGATTGACCCTCGTTTGATCTTTCGACCATAACTTGAGTTTTTTTGATGGATTTCCGTGATTCTTGTTGTCGTGTCTCAGTGACTTGACTATCTATAATATATACCACTTTTGTCATGGTTTAACACGGTTAGATCAGTCGCATACATGGTTTCCTTAACAGATCAATTTTCTACCGAGGGGATTTTTGTTGCTTCCGCTAAAAAGTTAAAATCGACCATTCACACCCCCTCTCGTAGCTTTTCACGTGCTCTTTGATCCTACAATTGGTATTAGAGCCACGGTTCTCTAATCTTTGTGATTTGCATGTGTTTTGACTAATCATCATGGAGAAATACTACGCAAAACCTTGTGGGTTCAGTGGCATTGATTTTTAGCTTTGGAAGGCACGTATGGAGTCTTTCATCTAGGCGCAAGCCTTCGCAATATGGGAAAAGGTGTACAAGCCTTATGACGTGGCGCCAAACGATCAAGTCACGGCTACGAACATGAGAGATGTCGACAACAACCACAAAGCACGGAACTTGATCATACAAGGATTAACTTTGGTTTGGACATGGGCCTACTTTCACACACTTTCGGATCTTTAGTTGCAAATGCTTTGTTAAGAAACATGGTAATCTTGATAAATTGGAACCTAGATCCATTGATGGCATGTTTCTTGGTTACCCATCTCATACTAGAGGCTACCGTGTGCTTTTACATGACACTAACAAAATTATGGAGACTTGTGAGGTTTCTTTTGATGAAGCTAGCCCAGGTACTAGCTCTAATATTGCAGGACCAGACCCATATCCGCAGGGGGAAAGTATTTTCATCGAAGAAGATGAAGAAGTGATGCTGCTGCCCGAAAATTCAGGAGCTAATGACATTGTTCCAGCTCCTAATTTTGATTCACAACCAGCACCGACAACCACCATTGCTGGTCAAGATCGTCCTCAAGTCACAAGTTCTTCAATTTGTGATGAACATGAAGAAGAAGGAGCTTGTCAATTGTCTACTCCCCTCCGTGTCCTAAAAAGTCATCCTCCACAACAAATGATTGGAAGCTTGCACAAACGAGTCACACGGTCCAGGTTTTGTGACCCAAACTCTCACGCTCATTCTGCATTTGTTGCTTCTTTTGAACCCAAAGATATATCATACGAACTCACTAGTGAATCTTGGATTATTGCCATGCAAGAAGATTTAGAAAATTTTGAAAGAAATAATGTTTGGAAACTTGTACCTCCACCTCAAGGTCACACTCTAATCGGAACTAAATGGGTGTTTAAAAATAAACAAAGTGAGGACGGGGTTGTGGTTAGGAATAAGGCTAGGTTGGTTGCTCAAAGTTTCACACAGTTGAAGGACTAGATTTTGATGAAACTTTTGCTCCTGTTGCTAGATTAGAAGCCATAAGAATTTTATTAGCATTTGCTGCATCTAAAGGTTTCAAGTTACATCAAATGGATGTTAAAAGTGCTTTTCTTAATGACTACATAGATGAGGAGGTTTATGTCAATCTACCACCGGGTTTTGAAAATCCAAATTTTTCTAATCATGTTTACAAACTGTTCAAAGCCTTGTATGGTCTTAAACAAGCACATAGAGCATGGTATGATAGGTTAAAAACATTCTTACTTGAAAAGGGGTTTACCATGGGAAAGGTTGATAAAACTCTTTTTGTGCTTAAGCATGGCAATGACTCATTATTGATTCAAGTGTATGTGGATGATATTATCTTTGGTTGTGCTTCTCATGATCTTGTTTCCAAGTTTTCAGCTATGATGAGTTCAGAATTTTAGATGAGTATGATGGGAGAACTCACATACTTTTTGGGGCTGCAAATCAAGCAAACCAAGGAGGGTACTTTTGTGCATCAAATAAAGTATACAAGAGACCTTCTTAAGCGTTTCAACATGGACAAAAGAAAGTCTCTTGGGACACCAATGGGTACAGCAACGATACTTGAACTTGATGAAGATGGTGAACCCGTGGATCAAAAAGAATATAGAAGTATGATTGGATCACTTTTGTACCTCACGGCATCAAGACCGGATATACAATTCAGCGTATGTCTTTGTGCACGATTTCAAGCTTGCCCACGTGCTTCACATCATCAAGCCGTCAAAAGAATTCTCAGGTGCTTACATGGAAATCAAGAATTTGGGATTTTCTTCCTTCTTCCTCAACCGTTACTTTGAATGCTTTTTTGGATGCTGATTTTGGGGGTTGTAGAATTGATAGGAAAAGTACTTCAGGTACTTGTCATTTTCTTGGTAATTCACTTGTTTCTTGGTTCTCTAGAAACCAAAATTCAGTTGCATAATCCACAGCCGAATATGAATATGTAGCTGCAGCTAGCGCTTGCTCACAAATTCTTTAAATTGTTCAAACACTGAAGGACTATGGGGTTGATCTAGATAGTGTTCCACTATTTTGTGATAACACTAGTGCCATTTGCATTGCTAAAAACCCCGTGCAACATCCGAGAACAAAGCACATTGACATTAGGTATCACTTTCTCCGTGATAATATTGAAAAAGGAAACATTGTGCTTCACCATGTAGATACCGAACAACAATTGGCTGATTTTTTTACAAAACCATTGGATTTCACTCGTTTTTGTTTCATTCGTAGTGAAATAGGGGTTATGCATCCTCATGGCTTAAATTGAGGGGGATTTTTGAAACATTGGAAGTCTATGTGTGAATCTGAATTTAAAATAATATGAGCATAGTATTTCATACATATATGACTTTGTGATTCCTTTTATATGCTGAAAGTTCTTACTACATTACTCATGTTATACATTTTGTAGTTTTTGCCATGAGTGGTAATTGAAATAATTATTTACACTAAATATGGTCATGATCGAACTTTCTTGCCGTTTTAGACTTGTTGCATGCTGACAAGTGCTTTTAATAATGAAAAAATAATCAATCAACTATTCACATGTTGAGCTTTTATGTTCAAATGAAAAATTGAGAAAAAGATCAAGAGAATATGCATGCACCACACTTCTTTTGAGATGGCTTATCATTGCACTTAGATATGAACTTGGAAGAAGTTGTGTATGACTGAAACCATGTCCTTAAGCTTCTGATTGTCAAATGACATAGGCTTGGCTTGGTTGGTTAGAATAAGGCTGATGCGGCATATAATCTCTTGCAAATGTCATGCTTTCAGATCTTGACATAGTTAAGTTTGTGAGATCATGACTTGCTTAAATTGGAAATTTCACTTGATCTCTAGCATGGCTTACACTACTTTATGTATCTCATTGATGTGATAGTGTAAGTTACTTGATAGTATGGCTTGAATGAGTTTTTTTATATGTATATATTATAAATATGCTCATAACAATTAAAATTTCTCTTTTGAACCTTGCTGAATACATTGTCAAAGGGGTTGAAATTGATCACACATTGCACGATTCACAAGTGTTTTGGCACGATTCTTCTCAGGGGGAGAATTTTTGTTTTTCTTCTCATTTTATTTCGGATTTACAAAGGGGGAGAAATATGTATAGGGGGAGAAATTTTTGTTTCGAAATTTCTTTCTCATTTGATTGTTTTTAAAACTTTTCATGTGAATAAGCCAATGTTCGTATTTTAACTGGTGTTGCCAATGCATTCATCAAGGGGGAGATTGTGAGACCTATGTGTGCTGAATACATTGGCTATGACGATAAAAGTTTTGAATTCTGCCAAAACACTCTTTTTTTCAAGGTCCGACTCTAGGTCCGAGCTCTGACAAGATCCGACGTAAGGTACGACTTGCTATGGCTAGGTCCGACATGTGTTTGGTTAGCTCCGGTGGTAGGTCTGACTAGCTTTGCTAAGTTCCGGTGCTACGTTCTGCTAGCTTTGGTAAGCTCCGGCTGAAGGTCCGGTTAGCTTTGGCAAGGTCCGGAGCTAAATCAAAATGGTTCTGTTTTTACCAAGCAAATGTTTCGAACTTGCTTTACATCTATGGAAAGTTTGCTTAGTATTCTTTTACTAAGTTTTTGAAGCGTTATGGCTGTTTACGGTGGTTAACATTTTGCTATGGTTCGCAACATGCTTATGTGAGGTGTTCACGTAAGGTGTTGTGGTTTTCGGAACTAACGTGAGTCAAGTCGGGGACTTGTGCTCGAAAGTATTGGTTGTTTATTAATGTGCAGGCATTTCTTGAGTTCAAGATATGGCTGGTGACAGGATCCATTGAACTAGTCTTAGGGAGAAGATGAGGTTCAACAATCAAGTTCGGGAGGAATTATGGTTGAGTTGATCGGGAGGTCACGCAGCATGTTTGGATCAAGAACAATGCATATGAAGGTATCGTGGACGTAGTTTGAAGGTGTTTGCACGTGTGCAAGGAGTGCATGGATGTGGAAACATGGTTCCAAGGCGTGATGAAGAGATGTGTACATAACGAATTGGTAGGAAAGGTCCAACCGGCTGGAATATGGACTCAGGCTGCGGCTGAGTCGGTTATGGCTCAAATATGGAAAAATTTGAGTTGGTTATGATAGGATTTTGTGTGGGACACGAAGTTCAGTTGTTTTAGTAATGTGGGATACGTTCCTAAGGTGTTTGGAAGTCTTAAGATTGCTTCTATCTGCGTATAGAAGAGTCTTGAGCAGCTATGGAAAGTTTTGATTCAGAAACTGAGTAGGATTAGATTCCTAGTTTGAATTGGGTTGGCCTCCGGGCTGGTTATATAAGCAAGTGAGGCCAGAGCTTGTGTTAAGAAGGCTTTAGGCTTTTCCTCTTATGATTTGATCAATAAAATTCGTAATTTAGAGTACCTTTTGCGCCTTGTTCGTCCGACTTGTTTTTGTCAAGTCTTTCTCGCCGAGTTTATTGACAGCACGACAGTGCTTTGGTGTTTTGATCATAAATCGAGTTTTACAGATCCAATTGACGTGTTTCTTTTGGGTTTTCTTGACAACTTGATTATCTATCATCTGTGAAAATTTCACGGTCATTGGATTTGTAGTTTCTGACCTACACGAGTTTCTTTGCAGTGTTACAGATCTGGTTTTTACTCGAGTAGAATAGATTGACCCTCGTTTGATCTTTCGATCATAACTTGAGATTTTTTGACGGATTTCCGTGATTCTTGTTGTCGTGTCTTCATGACTTGATTCTCTATAATATATACCACTTTTGTCACGGTTGAACACGTTTAGATCAGTCGCATACACGGTTTCTTTAACAGATCGATTTTCTGCTGAGGGGGTTTTTGTTGCTTCCGCTAAAAAGTTTAAATCTACCATTCACCCCCTCTGGTAGCTTTTCACGTGCTCTTTGATCCTACATAATCTGAATTAAAAACTCCTCTTGCACATAGAAACTTTACACATGAGGTTTAATCCAACGTTGGTTTAACACATCTCAATTGAGGATTAGAGCTCGGTTGGGTAGACATCCATGTGTATCATCATGTGTTAGAAAGTTTTAGTAAGTCCAATTTCTTGAATTTGAAACCCATCTTTATTCATAACTCAAGTTTTGCATTTACAAGTTTGGGACTTTTACAGTCAAGACTGCTCCAGCAGCGGCGTCTCCAGAGCTTGTCCCGGCGCCAGTTGCCGGGTGCGGTGTGGGACCCCGGGAAGCCTGGGAACCCCTCGCCTGAGGGCCAGAGATGAAGCTTCTTTCAGGAAGGACTAGATTCATCTTTCATGCCCTGCTAGTCTCTGGGGCATCCTTGGGTGGCAAAAGGGGGCGCGCCGCAGACTCAGGCCTACCTTCCGACTCCCCCCCCCCCCTGCCTAGGAATGAGTCTGGCGCAGGATCTGACGGACCACCAGCGCCATCTGTTCCGGGGATTTCAATGCCCCGCGAGGGATCCCCAATCTTCCGCACTGCGACATCGATGTCGTTCAGTGTGGGCAGTTCCCTCAGCAGCCTTGACCGCGCCTGCGGGTTGAGGTAGATGGGCTGGCAGCTCGCCAGCGGGGTGATGGAGTCGTCGGTAATGAGTCACAGGAGAGCTTCTGCAGCATTACCTCCAACATCTCCTGACTCAGCGAGGACCCTGCTCCACGCTCCAACCGGGTCATGTCGCCCTCCCCGGTGTACTGCCAAGCTGCCTGGATACGCTGCTGAAGGGGAGCGATCCGGCGGGACAGGAAGTCAGCCAAGACTATCAGCAAGGTCAGGCCTTCCTCCACCAAGTACTTGATCCTCTCTAGCACCAGCATGTAGGCATCCAGCAGGTCAGGGACCTCATCCCCAACGGCCACCTCGGACATTGGTGGGCCGCCCAGCAGCTCCAGACGATCATGGACGTCAGTCTGGGCAATGACCCAGTCCTCCCTCCAGTGATTCCACTTCCTGGGGGTGAAGGGCGCGATGTAGGGTGCGGAGTGACTTCTGTGGTGTTGGAAGTAGTAAGCCCCCAGCTGGCTTGTGCCTCTCCCTGAGGACCTCAAGGAGAAGAACACCCTGAAGAGCCGCACTGAAGGCCGTACGCACATAAAACATCTCACAGAAGTGGACAAAGACGCCCACTAGCGCGAGAGCGTGCGGCGTGAGGTGCTGCAGCTAGAGCCCATACACCTCCAGCAGGGTGAGGAGGAACGACGACGCCGGGAGCGCGAACCCGGACAACACGTACGAGGTGAAGAGTACCACCTCACCGGGTCGCATGTCGGTCAGCAGGACCCTCCCGCGGCGGATCATTCCATCGAATGTGGCTTATTGCCAGCCGAGCAGGGGCCTCACGATAGCGATGTTGCCATCGCTCCTGAGCCTGGATGAATGGAGGCCGGAAGACATGGTGGTGAGGAAAGGTTGTAAGCGCTCGGGAGCAGAGGCTTCGAGCGCACAAGAAGAAGGCGAAGATTGCAAAAGATGAAAGGGAACTGTCCTTCTCCAGAAGGGTTCTCTTTATAAGTCCGCAACCTCTGTCAGGGCAATAGGCGTGACATTTGGCTTTCCATCGTGCCGCTCCACGGGTTACCTGCCTCCCCCAATGATGAGTAGGACCCAGGTCCACCCGTCAGACACTGGGGCCAGGAGGGTAACTTCTCGGAAACGTCCGGCGGTTACTGAGAAAAGCAGCATGGTGGAGCTGCAGTGGCCGAGCCAAAGGCTGCTGCAGTAACTTCCCTGGGGCAACCCCTCGAGCACGTTGCCACAACCCTCCAGTCAGGGGTGAACATGCGTCTACTACACCGGCGAAGTGGTGCCAGTTCGACTGGCGAGTACGCCCACTACACCGAGGATATGCAACCTTTTCGTCTCCTAGGTACAACCACTCGTACATAACAAGAAAACCTAGCCACCACTTCGGTTTCCAAAGCAGGGGTTCAAAACCACCACGCGGGAGAGATGAGGGCCCCACCTGCAGGCTCAATACCTCCTCCAAGATGGGCCCGGGGGCCACTGTCGGTACTCTGCACACCGGGTACCCCCGCGTAGTGGGTAAAAGACAGTCTGGGCCCCGCCTCCCTGCTGAGGCAGGCCCCAACAAAATCCGCGTGCTCTGGGCCCCATGGACAACCCTGGGGCTACTGCGTGCGCCTAAGCTCCGGAGCTGACACGAGCCCTGGGCTCCGACCTGAGCCTCCCCGCTGAGGTGAGGTGCGGAGCTGCCACGTGTCCTCGGCTCCGAGCCACTTCCTTGAAGTGGACAGCACCGGGGCTGGCACGTGTCCCGAGCTCTGGCCTAAGTCTCCCCGCTGAGTTGAGGTCCGAAGCTGACACGTGTCCTCCAGCTCCGAGCTGCCTCCCCACTGAGGCCAGCTCCGGTGCTGACACGTGCCTCAGGCTCTAGACCGAACCTCCCTGCTGAGGTGAGTTTCGGAGCCGCCACGTGTCCCCAGACACCAAGCCCGTTGATGAGGGCTCCAGAGCCGCCATGTGTCCCATGATCCTTTGTGGGTCGTGGGTCGATGAAGTCAAGAAGGAAGTGCGCTATCAGGCTTCGCATTCAAGGCTCGCGCCTTCCCCAGAAGCACGGCACACTATGCACGACTCCGTCCCTTGCCCGTTCACCATTACGGTGACAAGACAGGACGACAGGGCATGAAAGCAGTATAGTGCCGCCCAACGGTACTAAGCCGCCCATACAGGGAGAGGAGATGCTCAGCACGCCGGACGGAGGGACTTAACTCCGCCGTCGGCCACTCTACTCAGAGGACGAAGCCCCAGATCATGTATAGGACTCTCTGAGCTTTGGGGTCACCTATCGGGCCCCAAGCCCCATTGTAAACACCTCGTCCTTGGACTATAAAAGGACCGGGGTGACCACCCTGCAAAGGGTTCCGATTTCCCCACACTCAAGATCACGCTATGCACAAGCGCTCACGCTCAAACAATAGAACAAGCACACCCGTGGACGTAGGGTATTACGCTCCGGCGGCCCGAACCACGTAAATCCTCATGTTCATCCACCCCCTCGAGCCCAGGTCGTGAAGGGTGCCAAGCCCCCTCCAGAAAAAATAACCTCGCGGGCTATTTCTGAGCAGGCCGGGAGGAGTGTCGCAGCTCGCACTCCAACAGGGCGCGTCTTGTTTGTCCACATCAGAGACGGTCACCTTTGCACTTGTCTCCGATATTTGTCTCCGATTTGAGGTTCTTACGTAGTATTACAAGGTATAAAGTGTGCCATTTTGGAGAAACGATCAACAACCACAAAAATACTATCCCTCCCCGTCTTAGTCCTATGCGATCCCAAAAAAAGTCCATAGAAATATCCTCCCGATACACTAGGAATAGGAAGAGGCATATAAAGACCATGTGGGTTAAGGCGAGACTTAGCTTTATTGCAAGTAGTGAATCATGACACGTAGCTCTTGACATCACGCCTCATCTTCGGCCAAAAGAAGTGTGTGTACAGCACGTCATCAGTTTTCTTCGCTCCAAGATGTCCCATAACCTCCTCCATGTGCTTCCTGCAAAAGTAATAGATGAATGGAGCTAGCTGGGACGCATAGCTTGTTAGCACGATAGAGGGGACCCTCTCGCAGCACATTTTATTCCAAGTTCTTCCTTCTCTACAATTTTCAAAGCATCTTTGAAGTCCAAATCAGTAGAGTATAATGATTTTATGATCAAGTTGGGACAGCATGGTATAACGTCTAGATAATGCATCCTCAATGACATTTTCCTTCCCTTCCTTATGCTTAATGATGTATGAAAACGACTCTATGAACTCAATTCATTTAGCATGTCATTTATTCAAATTGGTTTTACACTTAAGATACTTCAAAGATTCATGATCGGAATGTATGAAACTCCTTAGACCAAAGATAATGTTGCCAAGTTTGTAAAACTCGCACTAAGGCATACAAATCCATATCATAAATAGAATAATTCAGAGAAGGACCATGTAAATTTTCACTAAAGAAAGCAACGGGTTTACCTCCTTGTATGAGAACGCCTCCAATACCAATGCTGCTTGCATCGCATAATAGCTCAAAGGTCTTGTCAAAATCAGGAAGTTGCAGCAATGGTTCTTGTGTAAGCTTCAATTTCAGAGTATCAAAAGCTTGTTGCTCCTGTTCACCCCCATCAAAACGGCACTTCCTTTTTCGTTATCTCATGGAGAGGTTCTGCAATGGTGCAGAAATCCCGCAGAAAGCAATGATAAAAACCTGCAAGACCAATAAAACTATGCACCTGTGTGACGGTTGTTAGAGTTGGCCAGCTAGTGATTGCCACAATTTTTGCCTCATTCATCTCAATTTGCTGCGAAGAAACAACATAGCCAAGAAACGAGACTTGATTGATGCAAAAGACACACTTTTCGAGGTTACCAAACAAATGTGCATCTCTCAAAATAGAAAAAACAGCACACAAATGGGATAGATGTTCATCATATGACTTGCTGTAAATGAGGATATCATTGAAGTAAACCACCACAAATTTTCCAATAAATGCACATAAAACCTCGTTCATTAATCACAGAAAAGTGCTAGGTGCATTAGTTAAACAAAAAGGCATGACTAACCACTCATAAAGGCCAAACTTGGTTTTAAATGCAGTTTTCCCTTCATCTCCTAATGCCATTCTAATTTGGTGGTAACCACTACGCAAGTCAATTTTTGTGAAAATGATAGCACCACTCAATTCATCAAGCATGTCATCTAAGCGAGGAATAGGATAACGATATTGAATGGCCATTTTATTAATCGCTCGACAATCAACACACATGCGCCAACTACCATCTTTCTTAGAAACCAAAAGAACAGGAATGAACAAGGGCTAAGGCTTTCACGAATGTACCCGCAGTCCAAAATATCTTGAACTTGTCACTAAATTTCCTTAGTCTTCTCTGGATTCGCCCTGTATGATGCACGATTTGGCAAACTTGCTCCTGGAATCAAGTCGATCTTGTGTTCAATGCCCCTCATAGGTGGTAATCCAGGGGGTATCTAGGGGGAAACACATCCTCAAACTGCTGCAAAAGGTTAGCAACAGTAGGGGGAAATGCAATAGACAATTCATGAAGTGAAAACATGGCTTCTTTGCATGCTAAAGCATAGCACATCCCCTTAGCATCAGATAAATCAGCAAGGTCAGATTTAGTTGTGAGCAACGAAGGTGATTTTAACTTAATGACTTGGTGTTTTCAGATTCTAGTTTTATTGCTTTATCATCACGAAAATTTACTCTTCTCAAAATGCACAATTTCAGCAGGAGTCATAGGAAGCAAAGTGATTTTCTTTCCTTTATGCATGAGAGTATATTTATTAGTTCTACCATGATTAATAGTATTCGTATCAAATTCCCAAGAACAACCCAACAAAATAGAACAAGCATGCATAGGCACAACATCAAAATCAGCAAAATCATTGTAAGAACCAATCGAAAAATGTACTCTCGCTGTTTGTGTTACCCGAACCTTACCGCTGTTGTTGAACCATTGAATGTGGGTGGTATGGATGAGGGTGTGCTCTTGTTGTCAAACCAAGTTTCTTGATGACGTCCATGTTCACCAAGTTATTGCAGCAGCCTCCATCGATTATAGTGTGTACGAGGCAGTCCTTGACGATGATAAACATGTGAAAGAGATTGTGTCATTGTAGCTTGTCGTTGGCCTCCACTTTGGAGCTCAAAAGACGCTGCACAATGATGGTCTTATACTTCTCCGTTGCTGTTGTACCAAGTACCTCTTCGTTGGAGCTATAGTGGTCATCATTTGGGCCTGCAATGTTAGTAGCAAGAGAATATTCATCTTCAACATCAGAAGTACTATCATACCCGCCATCATCGCGTGCTATGTATGCTCACTTGCTCGGGCAATCTTGATCAGGTGACCAAGTCCCTGGCAGCGATGCCACTTGATGTCGGTCATAGAAGGTGTGGAAGACATAGGCTTGAATGGTGTCGTCTTGCTGCCGTCCTGCAGGCGAGAAGGTGGCGCAGCAGGTGTTGTCCGTTGGCCGCCAAATTATGGTGTAGTGGCTGTACGAAAACTCAAAGATGGCGCTGTTTGAGATGGTGTAGACGTCGAACGTGGCGTGAAGGTGCTCCTCGTGCGTTGTTGCTGCTGTTGGCGGCTCTGCAATTATTTTTCTTCCAACATAGCAAGCTGAAACAATCTGTTAACAGTATCATATTCCTTGTAATCAATAATGTCCTGAATTTCACGTATCAACCCCACATAAAAATGACCTATTTTATCATCCATGTCCTCTAGTACCCCATAGCACAACATACCCTTCGGTAACTCTTGATAATACTCCTCTACGGACATGTTACCTTGGTCTAAGAGCTGCAATTTTTGTGAAGGTCCCGCTGAAAAGAAGGAGGAACAAATCAAGCATGCATAGCTTCCTTTAATCTATCCCCTGTTGGAGGATCAGTTCTAGTTAATTTTTTGTTCAGGAACAAGGTGGGCATTAAATTTATGTTATACCATCATCTCCCAATTAAGATAAGCCTCAGCATCATAAGCACCAGAAAAGAGGGTATACTAAATTTAACTTTTGCAAAAGTATCATCAGGAGGATGATTATATTGTTATGATGATCATTGTAATTATAACGATTATTACCACCCATCCCTTGACGATAAAGTGGAAGTCGTGGCTGATTGTTATGATCGTCCATATCAGAAGCATCTTCTTCACGTCCTTCAGCGAGGGGGGGGGGGAAGCCGAGCCTCAAGAGTATCCATCCGAACAACAAGACCAGCAACTTGGCAATTCAAGGTCGCTAATGTTTCCTCCGTTGATGCATGGGCTCTGGTGAACATATCTGTCATCGCCCTCATCATGCCACGTAATTCAGCATGTTGAACACATTCATCTTCTTTGTTTTCTTTTACCATTGTCAGTAGTAAACAAAAGACAACTAAAAGATGTTATCCCTATCAACTACGAAGGACAGTGGCAATGTGAAAGGTGGAAGGAAACAATCTCTCTCGCTCAAGCGTCTTACCACGCTCTTACAAGTGTTCTTACCGACACAGCAGGTGGTGTGGACGGTGAGATGAACCAATGAGGCGTAGGGTGATTGCAAAGGTACCTGTTCTGCTCAAGAGAAAGGTAGAGCTTGGATGGCACAATATGGTGGCTAACGAGCAAAAATCATTAACAGCTAAACAAAGTTGAATAAGTATTCAATGTAGGAAACTGTTGCTGGTTAATAAAGTGCTCTAGGCCTAGGACAACACAAGAAAGTAGCAAGGGAAAATAATGATATAACCAACAATCAAAGCACATGGTATAGGCCAATTGCTTTCCTATGCGTGCTCTTCACTAATTTTTTTGTAATATTTTTGTGACACTTTTTTCTTTACTCAGGAGCAAGAAAATAGGAAGCACACAAAGTTGCAGCTCAATTGGATGTTATATGCGGCCTATAGAAAATCAGGAAGATTCTTTAAAATTCACATTGAAACTTCAGAGGCCTGGTAGCCTATCTTTCAAGGGGAATTTGGCCAATTCAATTTTGCAGCAGAAAAACAGATGGGAAATTTCGAGTAGATCAATTTGAAAAAAATCACCCAATTTTGAGTTCGTATGCGTAAGTTATGGTCGTTTTAAGGTAGACTGTCCGAGTTACGGTTTTTGGATGTTGATTCCAACTCGGTTTGAGAAAAGATCTCGTAATCGGATATGAAAATGATCCAGAATTTGCACGGCGACTGATGGGATGGTGTATCATGGTTCAAGGATGATTGGCACAAAGGTTTGTCACCTAATCTAGTGCTGGCGATGCGGTAGTTTACACAAGGCGGCTAGCTAGGGCAAACCCATGAACGTGGTGGATCAGTTTGTTGTTTAGGGACTGTGGAATAGGTGTCAAAGAGCAAGAAAACAAGGATGAAACATGATAACTAGGAACCAAAACACAAAGCTAAACCAGTAACAAGACTCAACCACATGGATGCAAACTCAACAATGCAAACCGAAAAACGAAACTGCAGGAACTATAGGCTAGGAAGCGGTAAAAACGATATTTTTGGCTTTTTCTGTGCACTCTAGGTATGAAAAAACAAAATTAATCTAATGGAAAATGAAGATACCTCATGGCAACCTGGAAATCTTATACCAATTGTTGAGGAGTTGAGGCCCGATCTTCTGAAAGGTAAGTCGATTGAGGTGGAAAACTGACACGACCCCAAAGGTCTTGTCGAGCCAGGATCACGCTGAGGGGTGCTGCGTTGCACAGCACCGGATAACACACGTCAAAGGTAGAAAGCGGAAGCGAAATTTTATTACATAAACAAGTTTATGAACATGTTTACATCAAAATAGTTTCCAGTCTACACTCACGGGCGTAGACTAACCATCAAGTCCATGTTCAGCCCTTGAACGTGTCCTTGCTAGCACACACGCACACTAACTCTGCGGCGTGTACGACTCCCACTCGACGGGGTTCCCCTCCTGGGGTTCCGTCTCCTCTTCGGGAGTCCCTTCCTCATAGAACCCTGCAAAAGCTTCAAACACAAGCAGTGAGCACGAAAGCTCAGCAAGTCTGACCCGTCTTACCTAAACATGGGACTTCTACATGAGGGGTGATGGGTTCATGAGATAAAATCATTTGCAAAGGACTCACCTAATTAGTGGAACCTTACTTTCAGGTTTTAGCAGCAGGTGGTGGAGAACCTTACGCTAAGGCACATGAGAGAGCCACAATCAATCAAGAAACGCATTTCTCTCATGTACTTTGCCCAAAGTTGAAAGGAACTTTAATTAGCTCTAAACTACAGCAATTCATTAACAATCAAGTCCATCTTTCAATCAGCAACATTTTAACATGTAACTAGCCTGTTCTTTCTACGTCACGGTACAGTGAACAAGTGGTACTCACTGACCGCGAGGGACGGCGATTATAATCGATTTACACCTGCAGGGTAACCCGAAGAACCTGTCACGTACGCCCGTACTCGATGTTGCCTACAACAACCATCACGGACGCCGTACGTGGACTACCTTTCACCCGTTAGCCAAATGTTGAACTGGTCCAATCGTCCCGAGAAAGAGGTCTCTGCACGCGCATCTCAGTGCCGCCAGCCGATTTACACCTCGAGCTCTCAACCTACCCTCTGAACGACCAGGTATGCCTCAACACCCAGCTACCCGAGTTACATCAGTTTCCCGGTTCCCATATAGCCGGTAGGTCTTCGGTACTGTTCTAGCTTGTTCAACAGGCCCGCACACGGCTCGGTCCTCAATCGACACAAGTGGAGCTACAGCACACAGGCTCCAAAGTCCTGCTGCCCTTACCCTCCGCTTGGTCTCATTTTCTTGCCATGTGTTTCATGTTCTATCTCTACCCGAGTCGAGTGCCTCTAGCCTATGCTCGCGAGTAGTTCCAACTACTCGACTTGTACCGAATCCTACACTATCTTAGCATTGCAATAGCTAACGGGGTTTGCAATCCTAAACCCAACCCATGGTTTTCTTGGCTATGCAATTGGGTTTCCAAACAAGACTCTAATGCGAAGGATCATAATAGTCAAGTAAGTGCTCAAAACAATTAAAATTTGTAAAACGGTTAATGCAAACCAGAGCTTGCCTTGCTGCTCTTGGTCATAGGCTAGCTGTTCCTCCGGAGTAACGAAGTCTAGGACTTCGGGTTCCTCCTCGACCTTAGCGACTACATGATAGGAACAATACATGTATTAATTTAAATGCAGTTGTATATTAAGTTTGAAGTGGTGAAGTCTATAACTCTCACTAGACAGACCCAATGACTGTGAAACTTTTACTGGGGCTTTGTTACAACCTAAACAGAGATTTTATCAAGTTTTAGTTGCAGTAAAGCTCATTTGGGCCCTCCACAATTAATTATGCACTTGACCTTAATTGGAACACTTAGGGTGCTCTAAGGATTTTCATGAAACAAACTATGACTTTATGAAAACTAGATTTTTAGAGGGTTCTAATAGAGTTGGTCTCACTTAATTTGAAGGTTCCTAGCTAAAGATATGAGCTAAACAATTTCAGAGAAAATTCTGAAAATGTTTCTGAACATTTTCTATTTTCTTTGGAACAGTTCCACTAATCACACCATTAGGTGGAACAAATGAGCTCAAATGGATCTGAAATTTCTATGGTAGTTCAGGGATATTTTGGTGAACATCCCAGTAAAATTTCAGGATTTTCCTCCAAAGGATTGTCCAGTTAAAATTCCAAACAGTTTAAACTTTGAGGAATTAATTCTGGAGAAATAAGGAATTTCATGAAGTGAAACTTGATTTGCTGGAAGGTACTCAGAGAGCTGAATCCAGCAAAATTTGGTTCACTCGATTTGGAGCTTTCTAGCCAATGTTATGAGGACTTGAAGTTTGAAGGAAATCTGAAAATCGGGGAAAAGTTTAAACTCGCGCGTGGGCCCTGGGGACACGCGTCGCACGCGAGGCGACAGCACACCGCGGCCCACAAGGATTTTGCGCGCCAGCACACCCGATCCCGGCCGCAGCCAGATCCCGATTCAAAATATCAGCCACTGACAGCTGGGGTCCACCCCTTTCTTCAACCTCGCGACGCTCGCGCTCCACCGCCGAGGGACCTCGCCGGAGAGCTCGCCGCCGGCTTCTGTACAGCTCCAAACTTCACGATTTTGGCCGCCCCTGCCTACTTTTATTCGGGGAACAGGATTCTGGGGTCAGCTACCCATGACAATGGCCGGTGCATGGTCGTACGAGCCGCCACCTCGGAAATAATTCGGCCATGTCAGCTGACTTCCCTAGCACCTCAACTACTCGAGGAACTGGTCGGGAAGCATCAGTGGACCTCAGGGAAGGTCGACATGAGCTTGAGGCAGCTCGGGGAAGGTCCGAAGTAGGTCCTCACCGTGCGCCCGATGCCTCCCTTTTGTCCCGCCGTTGGTAAACCTCGAATTACGCTGGGTACAGAGGTTCTTCGGTCAAGGGTTGTGAAGGTAACTTGTGCGTTACCGTGTCTAGTTTGTGTGAGAGCGGATTGCGGCCCTCTAATCCTTTCTAGAGCACGAATTTGACGGAATCGCACCCGAAGGTCGTGCTGCACAAAGAAAGGGGAAAACTGGAAATTCGCCGCCGGTGAGCAATCACTCGGGCTGTGGCTCGGGGGTGAGCAGCACCGGTCACTCACCAGCGCGTCCAAGGGTGCCTTGGCTTGGGCGTGACAACGCCCTGGTTGGGCAGTCCACGGGAGCCCGAGGTGCGGCGGTTCTAAGTCACCGAATTGATCTTTCGGCATAACCGATTTCAATCGGTCTCAACTGAATTCTAGCAGCGGGGAGGACGGAAGAAGGTCTCTAGTACCTTGCCGCGGCTCTGGAGGGTACAGAGAGGCGGTGATCAAGCTTCTCTGATCAGCTCCGAGTGATCGGCAGCGATGGCGCGATTCTGATGCGAGGAGGCAGCAGAATGGGCGGTGATCGCTCCGATCAGGGCGGTGTCGTAGATAAGGGGGCTGTGAGGCGATTCAGCACGTCGGGGCGGCAAGCAGGTGGTGTCCCGGTCGCCTCTTCGCCGTGGCGGCTGCTCAGTCCGGCACAAGAACCCGAGCTGGGTTTTCAGTCGGTTTGGGTTGGAGTAGTGGCTGACATGTGGGTCCCACTTCCAGTTTTAACCTCTGAAATTTACTCCTAATCACTGTTGTAAACAGTGAGCCCCAAAATACCCCAAGTGATTGAAATTATTCACCCATGAGCCATTTGAATTGAATAGAATTCAAATTGGGTTTTGTTTGAATGAATTTCAGCACAAGTTCAGTTTTGAATTCAAATAAAGTTTGAATTTGTCCCACTTAGCTCATGTCAAGATCAACTCCAAATGGAGTGAAAATTGGTGTGTGAGCTCACAAAAATGTGCTGAGTAAGAATATGCCTCCCACTTTTAAATTCATGGGATAAAAACAGTTTGAATTTGAATGTGGTTTCAAACTGCCCTCTTTCTAGATATACCCAAAATGACCTCAAAAAGGTTTTGAATTCAGGTGAAGCTTGGCATGGACATCCTTAGCAATGTGTAGGAGTTTTCATATGTCCAGCCCACCTATATCACATGTGGGAAATACCACTTTTGCAATATGTGAGTTTGTCCTCTAATGAGCATGTTGATGGTGGTTACTTGCTCTTCATTTGTGTTCATCAACTTTCCTCAAATGAGGTGTGTGGTGTGGTGATGAACACTTCAATTATGTGTCAAAAACTGAGGCCCTTACATTCCTCCCCCCTTAAAAGAATCTCGTCCCGAGATTATAAGGTGAAAATGAGAGAGATAGGACGGTGGAAAATTACCGGATATGCGACGTGAAAAAGTCGGGGTAGTTAGCGCGAAGAAATTCTTTGCTCTCCCATGTCGCTTCGTCCATGGAGTGATTACTCCATAGAACCTTGTAGAACCATAACGTACGGTTGCGTGTGGTTCGGGCCTTTTCATCGACAATCTGCACCGGTTCCTCCCGGTAGGTGAGATCCGGTTGCAGTTCTTCAATATCCTCCAGCTGAACGGTAGTTGATAGCTTAAGACACTTCCTCAGCTGGGAAATGTGAAAGACGTCGTGCAAACCGGAAAGTGCTTCTGGTAATTTCAGCCGGTATGCCACCGATCCACATCTTTCGGAAATCTGGAATGGACCGATGAATCGGGGCGCTAACTTTCCTCTCACCCGAAATCTGTTTACGCCCTTCATTGGAGACACGCGTAGATATACGTGATCTCCAACTTCGAATTGTAATGGGTGCCTTCTCGGGTCCGCATACTGTTTCTGTCGGGATTGAGCGGCTTTTAGGTTCGCTTGAATCAGTCGAACCTTTTCTTCCGCGTTGTTGACAAGGTCAATCCCGAAGGTAACCCTTTCGCCAGAATCACACCAGTTCAATGGTGTGCGGCACTTCCTACCGTATAGAGCCTCGTAAGGTGCCATCTTGATGCTGTCTTGGTACCCATTATTGTACGAGAACTCGGCTAACGGCAAGTGATCATCCCAATTCTTGCCGTGGTTTATAGCGCAAGCTCGTAACATGTCTTCTAGAATCTGATTTACCCGCTCCGTTTGCCCATCCGTCTGCGGGTGGTAGGCTGAACTACGGATCAGTTTCGTCCCCAAGGCAGCGTGCAGCTGCTCCAAAAAACGGGACACAAATGAAGTGCCCCGATCCGATATGATGGTACGGGGTACACCGTACAAGCATAGGATCCGTGAGATGTACAGTTCAGCGTACTTCTTGGCGTTGTAATTTGTGTTAACCGGGATGAAATGGGCAACTTTGGTGAGCCGATCGACTATCACCCACACCGAATCATGTTTCTGCAAGGTGGTGGGTAAACCGACGATGAAGTCCATGCTCACATCCTCCCATTTCCAGGCAGGAATGCCCAGTGGTTGCAGCAGTCCCGGTTTCCGCATATGGTCTGCCTTCACCCTTCGACATGTATCACACTCGGACACGTATTTTGCAGTCTCCCGCTTCATCCGTGTCCACCAAAACTTGCTTCTGAGTTCTTGATACATCTTGTTGCTGCTGGGGTGAATAGAAAATTTTGATAAGTGAGCCTCATAAAAAATTTTCTTCCGTAATTCCGGGTTACGGGGTATGACAAGCCGGTCCTTGGACCATAGGACGCCGTCTCCGTCCTTCCGGAAACATTTCAGCTCCCCACTGTCTACACGTCTCTGCAAATGTGACCTGCCCTTGTCATTCTTCTGGGCTGCCGCTATCTCTTCATGGATGGTGGGGATCAAAGCTAGGTTGTAGAGAGCTCCGTGTTGAATCACATGTAGTGGTGGTTCGCTCTCTTCCAACGGTGTGATGGTCAGATTATTGACGTGTGACTTGCGGCTCAGCGCATCTGCCACTATGTTTGCCTTGCCCGGATGATAATGGATCTCTATTTCGTAATCCTTTATCAGTTCTAACCATCTTCGTTGCCTCATGTTCAGCTCCTTCTGAGTGAATATGTACTTGAGGCTTTTGTGGTCGGTATATAGATGTACGAGGTTACTGAGTAGTTAGTGCCTCCACATCTTCAGTGCAAGTACCACGGCAGCGAGCTCCGAATCGTGAGTTGGGTAATTTTGCTCATGGTTTCTAAGCTTCCATGACCCATACGCGACCACTCTTCGGTCTTGCATCAGCACACATCCGAGCCCAATGCCGGATGCATCGCAGTACACATCGAACGGTTTTGTTGTGTCTGGCTGCGCCAAAACCGGTGCTGATGTCAGGTGCTTGACTAAAGCCTTGAATGCTGCTTCACATGTTGGACTCCAAACATATTTGGTAGCCTTCTTCAGCAGTTCCGTCAGAGGCTTGGCAATCTTCGAGAAGTTCGGAATGAACCTCCGATAATATCCCGCGAGTCCGAGGAAACTCCGTACCTCGTGAACAGTCTCGGGGATTTCCAATTCAGCACTTGAGTGATCTTGCTCGGGTCTACAGCGATACCCTCCGCTGAGATGATATGCCCGAGAAAAGGCACTTGCGATATCCAGAACTTGCATTTGCTGAATTTCGCGTATAACTTGTGGTCCCGCAGCCGTTGCAAGACTATATGCAGATGTTTCTTGTGATCTTCCTCCGAATTGGAATATACCAGGATGTCGTCGATGAAGACCACGATAGACTTGTCCAGCACCGGCATGAATACCAAGTTCATCAAGTACATGAAGTGAGATGGAGCATTGGTGAGGCCGAAGGACATGACCAGGTACTCATAAAGTCCGTACCTCGTCGAGAAAGCCGTCTTCGAAATGTCCTCAGCCCTTATCATAATCTGATGGTACCCGGATCTTAAGTCCATCTTGGAAAAGATCTTTGCTTCGACCAACTGATCAAACAACATGTCGATCCGTGGCAACGGGTACTTGTTCTTGATGGTTACGGCATTTAATGGACGATAGTCCACGCAAAGCCGCAACGTCTCATCCATCTTCTTGACAAATAATGCCGAACAGCCCCATGGCGAGGAGCTCGGCCTAATAAAACCCTTTTCCAGAAGGTCCGTGAGCTGAGACTTCAGTTCAGCCAACTCCTTGGGCGCCATCTTGTACGGCCTTCGGGATATTGGCATGGTTCCCGGTGCAAGTTCAATCTTGAACTCCACCTCTCTATCGGGTGGCATCCCCGGCAAATCATCCGGGAATACATCAGGGAATTCTCAGACCACTGGAATATCTTCCAATCTGATGGTTGTAGCTTGATAGACACTTGGAAGTTTTATTTCTGGACTGTCCAGAAATAAAGAGTGAGACTCGTGCACTTCTGAGTTCAAGTGCACAACTCAGAGGACGGTGTCTAAAACAGCACCATGACGGGTTAACCATGACATCCCTAAGATGACATCGACCTTTTGTCCCTCTAAGATTATGAGAGACGTAGGGTAGACTCTACTCTCTAAGCACAATGGCGCTTTTGGGACCATCATGCTTGCTGAAATTTTCCCACCCGGTGAACAGATCACATAAGGACTATCGGTGGGTAGTATTTGCAAGCTATGTTTATCAATGAAAGCTTGGCTAATGAAGCTATGCGTGGCGCCTGAATCAAATAGTACTATAGCGGGATGCTGGTGGAGTTGGAACATACCCGCAAGAATTGGCTCGCCCTCCGGCACATCCTCAATGGCAAGCTGGTGGACGGTGCCGGGCCAAGGGTTTGCCCGCCGCGCATTAGTAGGGTTCCGTGGTTGATTCCTCCCCAGAAACTGCGGTGCCACTCCGCCGTCTTGCCTCTCCGGGCAACTGCTCGCGAAGTGCCCTGGACGACCACACTTGTAACATGTGGCCGCTGCTGGTGTAGTGCTCGGGGGACGAAAGCCCGGCATGCGCTGCTGAGGTGCATACGCATGCGGCATCGCCCGCTGTTGTTGTTGTTGCGGAGGTGGTACTGGCAGTGCCGTCCTGAATGCCGTTGAAGAATACGACCGACTGCGGAACGGCATCGACCGCTGTGGTGGCTGCCAGCGTGGACCTGATGGTGGGCGATTCCCCATCCGAAACTTCTGAGAAGGACCGCCTCCTTCTCCGCTGCTTTGCGGCGCACTTCGCTTCCTCTCCGCCGCCGCTAACTCCTTGCCGGAGTCCTCCTGAACAATCGCAGCATCAATGATGTCGTTGAGGCTGCCGCGATTGAACATCGCGAACTTGTCCTTCAGGAGCGGGTTAAGCCCCTGGTAAAAGTGGTCCCGCCGCTTCTCGTCGGTATCGGCATGATACACCGCATATAGAGCGAGATCGTTGAACGCCCTGGAGTATTCCAGCGCGTTCCGGCTCCCTTGTTGCAGGTGTAAGAACTCCTGCGTCTTCCTCTTCATCAAACTTGGCGGTATATGATAGGCCCTGAAGGCCGTCCGAAACTCCATCCAGGTCATCACTCGGTCGGTGGGCTATGAATCACAGAAGTTGGCCCACCACGCGCTCGCGGATCCTTGGAGCTGCTGGACCGCGAACTGAGTCTTGCGCTGCTCGCTTATCTGGAGCAGCCCGAACTTCATCTCTATTGCGCGGAGCCAGTTGTCCGCGTCAAGAGGTTCATCCGCCCTTGAGAATACAGGGTGATGAGTCGCCAGGAAGTCGGAGTAGGAGCTCTGTTGACGCTCCTCACGGTCTTGACGTCTCTCTGGGCGAGACGTATTGGCAATAAGAGTTTGCAGCAACTCCGTGTGCTGCTGATGTGAACCCGCCATTGCCGCGACGATGTCGGCCAATGTAACCGTTGGCAGTGGCGGTGGCAGTGTTTGCTGTTTCTGTTGCTGCTGCTGTCCCGAGGAGTCCTCGGGAGGTGGTTGGGAGGTCTCTCCCCCTTGACTGGTACCCCCAACGTCAGGGTTGGCACGATTACGCGTCATTCTGAAATTCAAAACAGCAGTGATTAGCACATGTCTTACTTAAAATTCCATATGTAACAGTAGGTATTGAAGTGACGCATGATTAATTTGCACAACATTCACATATATTGATAAAGCATAAACTTTATACAAGATACATTATTCTCGGGTCCCCAAGAAGTCGTGCTCATGTCATCACTACTTATACATACGCTACTGTCTACACGACATGTCACTTTTTACAAAATTTGGGTTAAATTACTCTAGCTGCCCTACATGGCACTGTAACCCCCTACTCGGAGTAGAACTCGACCTCCTGTGGGTCGTCCTCCTCCGGTACCTCTGCTGGTGGCTCTGGATCTACCACCTCTTCTCCCATCCCGGGTTCTCCCATTGCTGGAAGACCCAAGACCACCGGTACGCCTAACACCGGGGGTACGAGGTCCTGCAATGCATGCACCTCGTCCATGGCGTGGTTGTAATCTTCTTCCCAGTCTTGGCCTTCCTCAATAGCGTCGTCCCGCTCTTGAGTAAGTTCCTCGTTCTGCTGGGTCAGATTCTGTACCAGTTCTTGCAATGCCGAGATGTTGACACGGCTTTTCTTCTTCGCCTTCTTCAGACGACGCAACTGATGGTGTTGTTCATTCAGTCGCTTGATCGTCGGAAGGAGCACATTACGGAGTGCGCTGTGAGCACTCTCGAAATGGTCTCCACGGCTCATGCTCTCCTTGAGATTTGTGGCGAGATGCTCTGTATGAACAGCTTGGCTGTCCATCACGGCGTTTCCCGCCCTCATCTGGAGGCTGAGATTTGCCTCCGCGGGGTTGTACCTTGGGCAACTCGGATCTGTTGCCTCCCGTTACCTCTCTTCTCACACATGCTGAGCCCGTCCCTCCACCGGAACGAGCGCGTATGGAGTTCCCTCCATAGACTGCACGTGTAGTTGGCAGAAACGTGACATAGTGTCACAGGCTGCCACTTGCCACATCCCTCCCGGTTGTCTTCCTCTCACCGTGATGGTGAACGGCACCCAACCGGGTGGTGTAGGTCCTGCAGGGACTTCGACATGGATCGTCCACTTCTTGTTCCCCTCTTCGCCTTCTTCCATGGCGAAGTATTGCGGATTCTGGTTGTACCCGAAATATTGGAGCATTTGCCACAATGCTTCCGGGTAACCGCTACGGTGAGAACAGTGGGACACCACCCACCCGTTCTCCAATTGCTTATCTGCTGTCATCTGTAAAATTATATTTGAGAAATGTCAAATATTTATTTAAACAGTAAACCTCGGAGTTATAACATAACACATGTCATTGAACCCATAAAACTTGGAAACATAGTTCAAATTTTAAACAAATTTGACTGCTGATCTGCTGTTCCCATGACAGCCTTGACCAGTTTCCATTTCAACCTGATCTAGGCCATGTTGAAAGCAAAACCAATTCTGGAGCTCCACATCAAAGTTAAAGCTAACTTCAATAGCTTTCCAGAAAGTATTTGCTTGGCCTAAGATCTGTCCTGGTTCAAATGTTATGAGATGTCAAAGTTAACAGAATTTCTGGAGAAAATTGGACAGCACCTCCCTGCTTTAGGTACTGATTTGATCCAAGAATTCCAGTTAATTATGTTCCTAATCTGACAAAACTTTCTGTTACAAAGTCGTAACCCATCTCATAAGCTTTCCAGAACTACCTCACTTTCTATTTTTGGATTTTTATGCAGGAAGTTATGTTCAATTTACAGAGAGTTTACAGAGAGTCTTTACTCTGTCCTGTTTTCTGGACAGTTTCAACTCCACTGCATTTTTCGAGTGGTTAAGAGATGAAACACCTATGGGCCTCCACAGAAGAGTTGTAAAGATCTTCCAAAGCTTTCCAGAAATGTATCATATGACCCCAACCTCGAAAGAACTCAACCTCTAACCTCTGATCAACTTCAGCCCTATTTCAGCTGAAACCAGAGTACTCTGTCCTTAACAACCTATAAGTTGAAAACTTGTTAACTTTGAATATCTTGTTCAAGGGAAGGAGTTACATCAAGTTTTACTACTTTGGATCAAAACCTTCGAGTTTAAATGAAATTGTTCATTTATTTGGGTGTGACGTCGATGCGTCACCAGATTATGTCGGTACTACGTCCTCAGAAAGAAAAACCTATACCGGACTTAGCCGGCTTCGTTATTTCAGTGGCACTAAACGTCACTCGCACACGGATGCTACACGTCTACTGTTTCGTGGTCAGGATACCTGCAGAAACTCAAACAATCATCAGACTCGGCTGCACACCGAGCCCGGAATCCATACAGTTCGTACACCCGGCCGTCAACACTCGCCCGGATGTTCTCAAGCCAAACATGCCTTGAGCTACGTGTTCACATTTCGGACCACGTGACGGGGTCTCCCAAGTTGCACCACGCACGCCAGGGATAGACATTGCTCGAATACCCCAAACGACATGAAGAGTCGTAGAGGATATCAAAGTGAGTCGGGTTACCTGCCACCCGTGGGGCTCCACCCTTCAGCTTGTGCGCACTGGTGGACAGCGCTTACGTGCACCCCCCAAGACATAAACGTCCTGAGATGCACGATTTTCCGATATAATCAAATAAGTTAATATGCCACTTTCTATACACTAATAACATCCTTATACGGGCTGCTAACTCGTTCTTCACTGGATTTTTGAAAAAGATGACCTTTTTAGTGCGTTAAACCTCAAGCGAGCTCTGATACCAATGCTGACACGACCCCAAAGGTCTTGTCGAGCCAGGATCACGCTGAGGGGTGCTGCGTTGCACAGCACCGGATAACCCACGTCAAAGGTACAAAGCGGAAGCGAAATTTTATTACATAAACAAGTTTATGAACATGTTTACATCAAAATAGTTTCCAGTCTACACTCACGGGCGTAGACTAGGCATCAAGTCCACGTTCAGCCCTTGAACGTGTCCTTGCTAGCACACACGCACACTAACTCTGCGGCGTGCATGACTGCCACTCGACGGGGTTCCCCTCCTGGGGTTCCGTCTCCTCTTCGGGAGTCCCTTCCTCATAGAACCCTGCAAAAGCTTCAAACACAAGCAGTGAGCACGAAGGCTCAGCAAGTCTGACCCGTCTCACCTAAACATGGGACTTCTACATGAGGGGTGATGGGTTCATGAGATAAAATCATTTGCAAAGGACTCGCCTAATTAGTGGAACCTTACTTTCAGGTTTTAGCAGCAGGTGGTGGAGAACCTTACGCTAAGGCACATGAGAGAGCCGCAATCAAACAAGAAACGCAATTCTCTCATGTACTTTGCCCAAAGTTGAAAGGAACTTTAATTAGCTCTAAACTACAGCAATTCATTAACAATCAAGTCCATCTTTCAATCAGCAACATTTTAACATGAAACTAGCCTGTTCTTTCTACGTCACGGTACAGTGAACAAGTGGTACTCACTGACCGCGAGGGATGTCGATTATAATCGATTTACACCTGCAGGGTTACCCGAACAACCCGTCACGTACGCCCGTACTCCATGTTGCCTACAACAACCATCATGGACGCCGTACGCGACTACCTTTCACCCGTTAGCCAAATGTTGAACCGGTCCAATCGTCCCGAGCAAGAGGTCTCTGCACGCGCATCTCAGTGCCGCCAGCCGATTTACACCTCGAGCTCTCAACCTACCCTCTGAACGACCAGCTATGCCTCAACACCCAGCTATCTGAGTTACATCAGTTTCCCGGTTCCCATATAGCCGGTAGGTCTTCGGTACTGTTCTAGCTTGTTCAACAGGCCCGCACACGGCTCGGTACTCAATCGACACAAGCGGAGCTATAGCACACAGGCCCCAAAGTCCTGCTGCCCTTACCCTCCGCTTGGTCTCATTTTCTTGCCATGTGTTTCATGTGCTATCTCTACCCAAGTCGAGTGCCTCTAGCCTATGCTCGCGAGTAGTTCCAACTACTCGACTTGTACTGAATCCTACACTATCTTAGCATTGCAATAGCTAACGGGGTTTGCAATCCTAAACCTAACCCATGGTTTTCTTGGCTATGCAATTGGGTTTCCAAACAAGACTCTAATGCGAAGGATCATAATAGTCAAGTAAGTGCTCAAAACAATGAAAATTTGTAAAACGGTTAATGCAAACCGGAGCTTGCCTTGCTGCTCTTGGTCATAGGCTATCTGTTCCTCCAGAGTAACAAAGTCTAGGACTTCGGGTTCCTCCTCGACCTTAGCGACTACATGATAGGAACAATACATGTATTAATTTAAATGCAGTTGTATATTAAGTTTGAAGTGGTGAAGTCTATAACTCTCACTAGACAGACCCAATGCCTGTGAAACTTTTAGTGGGCCTTGCTTACAACCTAAACAGAGATTTGGTCAAGTTTTAGTTGCAGTAAAGCTCATTTGGGCCCTCCACAATTAATTATGCACTTGACCTTAATTGGAACTCTTAAGGTGCTCTAAGGATTTTCATGAAACAAACTATGACTTTCTGAAAACTAGATTTTCAGAGGGTTCTAATGGAGTTGGTCTCACTTAATTTGAAGGTGCCTAGCTAAAGATATGAGCTAAACAATTTCAGAGAAAATTCTGAAAATGTTTCTGAACATTTTCTATTTTCTTTGGAACAGTTCCACTAATCACACCATTAGGTGGATCAAATGAGCTCAAATGGATCTGAAATTTTTATGGTAGTTCAGAGATATTTTGGTGAACATCCCAGTAAAATTTCAGGATTTTCCTCCAAAGGATTCTCCAGTTAAAATTCCAAACAGTTTAAAATTTGAGGAATTAATTCTGGAGAAATAAGGAATTTGATTTGCTGGAAAGTACTCAGAGAGCTGAATCCAGCAAAATTTGGTTCACTCGATTTGGAGCTTTCTAGCCAAAGTTATGAGGATTTGAAGTTTGAAGGAAATCTGAAAATCGGGGAAAAGTTTAAACTCGCGCGTGGGCCCCTGGGACACGCGTCGCACGCCGAGGCGACAGCACACTGCGGCCCACAAGGATTTTGCACGCCAGCACACCTGATCCCGGCCGCAGCCCGATCCCGATTCAAAATATCGGCCGCTGACAGCTGGGGTCCACCCCTTTCTTCAACCTCGCGACACCTGCGCTCCACCGCCGAGGGACCTCGCTGGAGAGCTCGCCGCCGGCTTCTGTACAGCTCCAAACTTTACGATTTTGGCTGCCCCTGCCTACTTTTATTCGGGGAACAGGATTCTGGGGTCAGCTACCCATGACAATGGCCGGTGCATGGTCGGCGACGAGCCGCCACCTCGGAAATACTTCGGCCATGTCAGCTGACTTCCCTAGCACCTCAACTACTAGAGGAACCGGTCGGGAAGCATCAGTGGACCTCAGGGAAGGTCGACATGAGCCTGAGGCAGCTCGGGAAAGGCCCGAAGTAGGTCCTCACCGTGCGCCCGATGCCTCCCTTTTGTCCCGCCGTTGGTAAACCTCGAATTACGCTGGGTACAGAGGTTCTCCGGTCAAGGGTTGTGAAGGCAACTTGTGTGTTACCGTGTCTAGTTTGTGTGAGAGCGGATTGCGGCCCTCTAATCCTTTCTAGAGCATGAATTCGACGGAATCGCACCCAAAGGTCGTGCTGCACACAGAAAGGGGAAAACTGGAAATTCACCGCCGGTGAGCAATCACTTGGGCTGTGGCTCGGGGGTGAGCAGCACCGGTCACTCATCATCGCGTCCAAGGGTGCCTTGGCTCGGGCTTGACAACGCCCAGGTTGGGCTGTCCACGGGAGCCCGAGGTGCGGCGGTTCTAAGTCACCGAATTGATCTTTCAGCATAACCGATTTCAATCGGTCTCAACTGAATTCTAGCAGCGGGGAGCATGGAGGAAGGTCTCTAGTACCTTGCCGTGGCTCTGGAGGGGACGGAGAGGCGGTGATCAAGCTTCTCTGATCAGCTCCGAGTGATCGGCAGCGATGGCGCGATTCTGATGCGAGGAGGCAGCAGAGTGGGTGGTGATCACTCCGATCAGGGCGGTGGCGTAGATAAGGGGGCTGTGAGGTGGTTCAGCACGTCAGGGCGGCAAGCAGGTGGTGTCCCGGTCGCCTCTTTGCCGTGGCGGCTGCTCAGTCCGGCGCAAGAACCCGAGCTGGGTTTTCAGTCGGTTTGGGTTGGAGTAGTGGCTGACATGTGGGTCCCACTTCCAGTTTGAACATCTGAAATTTACTCCTAATCACTGTTGTAAACAGTGAGCCCCAAAATACCACAAGTGATTCAAATTATTCACCCATGAGCCATTTGAATTGAATAGAATTCAAATTGGGTTTGGTTTGAATGAATTTCAGCACAAGTTCAGTTTTGAATTCAAATAAAGATTCAATTTGTCCCACTTACCTCATGTCAAGATCAACTCCAAATGGAGTGAAAATTGGTGTGTGAGCTCACAAAAATGTGCTGAGTAAGAATATGCCTCCCACTTTTAAATTCATGGGATAAAAACAGTTTGAATTTTAATGTGGTTTCAAACTGCCCTCTATTTAGCTATACCCAAAATGACCTCAAAAAGGTTTTGAATTCGGGTGAAATTTGGCATGGACATCCTTAGCAATGTGTAGGAGTTTTCATATGTCCAGCTCACCTATATCACATGTGGGAAATACCACTTTTGCAATATGTGAGTTTGTCCTCTAATGAGCATGTTGATGGTGGTTACTTGCTCTTCATTTGTGTTCATCAACTTTCCTCAAATGAGGTGTGTGGTGTGGTGATGAACACTTCAATTATGTGTCAAAAACTGAGGCCCTTACATAAACTCCACGTTGATGATCCGTGGCACTCAAGCAGCTTGAATACCCCTGCAATCACTATACCACTGCTCTGTTGGTTATCAACCTTGATTCACATGTTTGGCCTCGCCAAGAAGGCTAATCCCTGCAAGTGCAACCAAGAACACGAGCAAGAACGATGAAGATGCAATCTGAATTGAGAAGTTGGGATCTCACGAACCATAGAACGGAGAAAGTGTTTAATCTCAGCAAAACCCACGGAATATGTCCGGCGTCTGTAGTATCTAAAGTCTATAGGGTTCGGCC
Organism: Neostapfia colusana; assembly: GCA_030760725.1. NCBI lineage: Eukaryota > Viridiplantae > Streptophyta > Magnoliopsida > Poales > Poaceae > Neostapfia > Neostapfia colusana. The sequence continues at coordinate 53,934,063 of JASWHV010000014.1, read as the reverse complement.
AAAATACTCTTAGAAGCGTCTCTAATGGACTCATATAGGATACACGGCCCAAAGGCCCAATACGGTGGGGGCAGCGCCGGACAGAAGTCTGGACTTGAATAGTTTCGACGATTCCCGATGAATCCGGAGGAATTTTGATGTGGGCCGGAGCCATTGGAAAGTTTATATTCTCCTCTTTCCGTGCAGAACGTTGAAAATGGAGTCCGTATGCGTCTATCCATTTTAAGGTGGACTGGTCCTGAACTTTGACTTGAACTCGAGTCTGAGTTGTAAACTTTTTCCATCAACTTGTGGACGTCCCAGCTGTTTCTCCACATTCCCATGTCCTCCTCCCTTCACTTGTTCTTCTCCATTGTTCCTAAGAACGATTAAATCATTACACAGCAATCTATTCTCAAACTCATATATAAAAGAAGTTTGTAATGAGTACCTGCTGATCTAGTAACCATTCTCATGCTCTTGTGATTGGTCCATGTAGTTCAATGCGTGTATCTGCTGTTGTGATGTCCTCATCACGTTCGAGCAATACTTGAGAGATTGTCGTTGAGTATATTAGTACTATGAAAAATATGTCGAACCCTTTTACTAAGATATTAGCACGTGCTGTAACTGATGAAGCATCAAGGGAAATGGGTCTGAAACCCACCTGAAGTTATCATACAGCGGTAACCCAAACCATTTGATTGGAGATCCCGTGAAGTAGATCTTAGTAGAAACATGTTGTATGGATAACTGGAGCGTACATGTTTACTACTGTTTCCCGCTAGAAGATGTGTACTCTCAGTACTGCAAGGAAGGATGACTTTGATGTCTTCATGTGTCCTGCAGCCTATAAAGGCAAGGTATTGTCCTACAGGGTATACATGTAAGAACACACCTATGTGAGTTTTACTGTAATGTCGCAGTCTACGAGATGTGGGTAATCTCAAATAAACTTATGAACTGACATGAGAGCAAGACCGACATGCTTCAAACATTGGCATGGATTTATATGGCCTAGTATCAGCTATGATTTCATGTGAAGCTTGCTTACACAAAACTAGCAATTCAAGCTATGTCCATTGCAAAGTTATGAGTATAGGAATCATGGAATGCTTGGTGCAACTCAACTCATAATGGGTCCGCACTGCAAATTTTGTATATAAAAGCATTGAAACATTACTTGTACACTTGGCTTTTGATGAGAACTGTTGGAATTTGGCCTATAATTGATAATTGCTCAAATAATGGGTTGATTTTTCTTGTGGGCCAGATTTCCTGGTGGAAAGCCAAGATGGTGAAAAGAGGTGGCATAGTACTTTATTCCCACATTGGCCACCTAGGTAGGTGGACCCCAATATATATAGTGGTCCTTATTATTGGTGGGACCCAGGGTCAACACTTTCCAGAAATCGCATTGGGTGGTACCATGCGATGCGGCACCCAACAGCACACATAGTAAAGGAACCATATTACATAAATCATTGCTGAAAATTTACAAAGTATTCAGTTTACAATTAATTTATATCAAACTAAACTACAGCGGAAGGTAAGACTACAACTCTCGTACTCCGTCTAACTAGGCAAAAAGAGAAGTCGTCCAGCTCGCGGACGCTCCTCACTAGCAACACGAAGACTGTGGCGGACCGGAATCTGCTCATCCAGGACCACAGAGGGTGGTGCCGCACGATGCGACACCCAACAGCACACATCATAAGAACGATATTGAATTACCTAGAAAACCAACTGAATATGTACAAACTAGTATAAGACTTCAGTTACAAACTAGTATTTGGATTACAAAAGCGGAAGCTAAGTTTATACAACTCACGGCACCTATCTAGCAAAAGTTGGTTGCCCAGCCCTAGGGCAACCCACACTAGCTGCACTCCTCAGCTCAGCTCGGTGTGTACGGCTCCCACTCAGCCGTGGTCCCCGACGGAGGGTAACCCTTGCCGGTGGACTCGTACCCCGAGTCCATGGGATGCTCCTCACCTGAAAAACACTTATAGCAGCAACCGTGAGCACGAAGGCTCAACAAGACTTAACCGACTCACCTAGGCATGAAACTCTACATGTAATGTACAAGGGACATGGGGTGGTAAGTAGAAGCAAATGGACACGCCTACAAGTTCACCCTTATTTCATCTTTTAGCCACAAGTTAACAGTTCATGAATAGAAAATTTAGTGAGCAATATTTGGTGGCACACATGTAGCAATACAATTATACATATCAGCAGTATTGAATTATGACATTCCACAGTTTATCTACGTTATGACGCAGTGAACACGCGGTACTCGTCACCGCGAGGGATGGCGAATCGACTCGATATAAACCTGCAGGGATACCCAAAGAGCACGTCACGTACGCCCACCCGTGGAGCTGCACAGCACCCTCACTCGGTGTCGTACGGGACAACCTTTCACCCAACAGCCCAACCGCTGAACCGGTCACACCGAACTACGAGCAGGAGGTTCCCTACACGGAGCATCTCTCTATGCCCGTTAGCAGATTTCCACCTTGCTGCCCTCAGCCTACACCTATAAATTGGTGCGTTATGCCTCGACGCTCGGAGGTACAGGTTACATCGTTTTATCGGGGCCCATATATCCGATATGCCTTCGGTACGTTCAATACTTGTTCAGCTGGGACGCACATGGATCGGTCCTCAATCGACACGGACAGGGCTGCGTACACAAGACTTCCTCTTGCTGCGCCTTAACCCCTGCCTAGTCTCATTTTCTTACTAAAATGATCTCACATCGCTCGAACCAATCCCGTGTGTCCCAAGCCTGACTCGCGAGTAGATTCCAACTACTCGACTTGTACCGAAGTTCTATGAATCATTAAGCATAGCCTGTCTACTCGAGGACTTAGACACTACCGTCACTCTTATAGGCAAAAGCTGTTTATGCACTTGGGTTTCGTCCACCCTACACCTAATGCACATTCATATACCTCATACTAAGTATATAACAAAGCAAAACTTTTGTAAAATGGGTTAATGAAAACCATGGCTTGCCTTGTTGCTGCTGGTCAGATGTTAAGGCTTCGTCCATAAGAAGGAAGTCGAGCACTTCCGGAGTTTCCTCGCCTTCAGCGTCTACACATCAACGAGATACTATATGTCAATTTAAATGCAATGTTTAGAACTGAATAAGTAATTACCATAACTGTAGCTAGACCTTTCCTTTGGTTCTGAAAATTTTATGGTAGCTTAGTAGGGTCCTAACCAGAGTCGTGACCGAGTTTCATTTGCAACAAAGTTCATTTGAGCTTTGTACAGATAAAAGCCTATTTGGTCAATATTAGAGCCTCTAAGGAATTCCAGGGATTTTCATGGCTGCAACAATTACTTTCTGGAAACTATAATTTGAGATGGTTCTAATGGAATTGGTTTCAGGTCATTTGGAGAATTCTAGATGAAGTTATGCCCTAAACAAGATTGGAGAAAATCTGAAAAATGTTTCTGTACATTTTTCTATTTTCTCAGGGCAGTTCACTTAATCACACCATTAGGGGGACTAAATGAACTTGGATGGGTCTGATAATTTTACTGTGACCCAAGGATTTTCCAATGAACCTCTCAGCTAAATTTCAGAATTTTTCCTAGAGTAATTCTGCAGATAAAATTCCTGAGATTTTAAATTTTAGGGAACTAATTCTGGAAAACTATTAAGTTCCATGAGCTGAAATTTGTGTTGCTGGAAAGTACTAAAAAAATCTGAGTTCAGCAAAATTTAGTTCACTAAATTTGGATCTTCCTTGCAAAAGTTGTGTGCATTTGAAGTTTGAACTAAAACTGGAAAATTCTAAAATGTTTAAACTCTTCGGGTGGGCCCCACTCTTTCAACCGGCCCACTTAGATCGCGGCAACAACGCAGCCCACGGAGTTTTACCCGCGCTGCCGCACCGGATCCCGGCCGCAAAGTGGATCCCCGCGAGAGAACAGGGACTGACCGGTGGATCTGCCCCCGCCCCTCGTCTACCTCACGACGCCTGCAACCCCCGCGGCGGTGCTTCGCTGGAGCTCTCTCCGCCGGCCATTTCGCTGCCCGACCTCCGACGGATTTTGCTGCCTGTGCCTAACTTTTCTCGGGTAACACGCTGGCACCCTCACCGAAGCTCGGCGATGGCGGGAACCACGTCCGCGACGGTGACAGCGGCGATCCCTACTCCGGCGATGTCGCCCGAGCTACTCAGGGCCTTATTTTCAGAATGGTTTGCTCCTACAGCTCCGCTGTGGCATGCTGAGCATGAAAATGAACTCGGTTTGCCATGGAAACGGCCGGAGCTAGGACCTCACCGTTGACCTAGGGCTAAAACGGTGGATGCTCGAAAAACTTGAATAACAGTGCCAGGACACGATGGTTTTCGATGGTCTTTGATCCTAGGTGGCCGTGGGAACGTGTAGAACATGTGATTGGCTGGGTTTACGCGGTGGTGGACCGATCACCACGAATTTTGGATTTATTGCTAGCTCGTTTCTTTGAACACCGAGGACTAAACGTGGAAATACTCTCCCTATAGGGCATGAAAAAGGGGTAGGGTTTTCACCATGAGCTCGAGCAGCCTCCGGCGCATGTCTTTGCCGTTGATCGCTGGTCGCGAGGGTGCCTGGATCAGCGGCGCACCAAGGACCCGAGAGAGCGGCCGAAGAGTGGATGTGTTCGGTCGATAGAAGAAACAGCGTACAGGGTTTGGGGTCTGCAGCGGTCGAGGAGCCTTCGTGAGCGGTCAAATTTGCAGTGCGCCAGCCGGGCGTGCGCTGGGAAGGTGGCCGATCGAGCAGCCCGGTGTCGAGCGCTGCAGAGGTCCGGTAAACAGAGCTCGCCCTGGGGTTTGCTCTACTCCGAAGCTTAGCTGACTTGTGGGCCCTTTTCTCCCCCCTAATTGCTTCTCCCCCCCCTTCTGCTGCAAATATCTCACCCACTAAACATTGAATGGTAGACTTTGCCACCAAGTCATTGTTTGAATCTGATTTCCAAATTTTGAAATTGATTTGGCTAAATTTGCTGGCCATTTGAATTTGAAATTCAAATTCAGTTTTGAGTTAGTGTAAGTTTGGCTCCCGACAACATGAAGTCCAATGGGGATGAAAATTGGTGGACTAACTCAGAAAAATGTGCTGAGTGTGAATATGAAGTCAACTTTTGAATTCAAGTGATGAAAGTGGCTACAATTTGAATTTACATTCAAATTGGCCACTTTTTCAAATGCCTTCAAAAGTGCCTCAAAAAGTACTGGATTTGCATGAAATTTGGCCTGAGCCTTCCCAAGACTAATTAAGGTCTAGGGGTGAGCTCAGCCTTTCATGTTTATGTGTAGAAATCCCACTTTTTGGAAGTTAGGGCTTTCCCCTGTAATCACCCCTTTTGATGGTGGTTACTTGCTCTTCACCAATGTTCACAAGCTATCCACAAGATGAGCTGTGGTGTTCTGAGGTGGTGAAAATGATCACTCTTGCAAGTCCCTTTTCTTGAGCTTTTACATCCCTCCCCCTTTAAAAGAATCTCATCCCGAGATTACAAAAGAAGAGACGGCGATGTAATAGAAACTCACCCGTGCTGAGACGTCATGAACTCCTGGTAGTTTGAGCGAAGGAATTCCTCGCTCTCCCACGTTGCTTCTTTGGCGGTGTGGTTACTCCAGAGTATCTTGTAGAACCACAATGTTCGGCTACGTGTGGTCCGAGCCTTCTCATCAATAATTGCCACCGGATATTCATCATACGTCAAATCCGGTTGCAGCTCGCCGATGTCTTCGGTGGGAACAGCAGCTGTATACTTCAGATATTTTCGCAGTTGTGAAACATGGAAAACGTCGTGAACACCAGCAAGAGATGCTGGTAGTTCCAGTCTATACGCCACTGGTCCACACTTCTCGGTGATGGCATAAGGTCCAATGAAACGGGGAGCGAGCTTCCCCTTCACGCCGAACCGATGCATGCCTTTCATCGGAGATACATGGAGGTACACGTGCTCTTCGACGTCAAAGTGCAGCGGTCTACGCCTCTTATCAGCGTAGCTTTTCTGCCGGGATTGAGCGGCCTTCAAGTAGGCTTGAATCATCCGAACGCGCTCTTCGGCGTCGTTCACCACATCAACCCCGAATGTGACCCTTTGACCGGACTCGCACCAGTTTAATGGGGTGCGGCATTTGCGACCGTAGAGAGCCTCATAGGGTGCCATCTTGAATCTCGCTTGATAGCCGTTATTGTATGAGAATTTCGCCAATGGTAGATGATCATCCAAGTTTCTACCGTGGTGGATGACACACGCTCTCAACATGTCTTCTAGTACTTGGTTCACCCTCTCTGTTTGCCCATCTGTCTGAGGGTGATAGGCGGAGCTTCTAATCAACTTAGTACCCAATGCAGCGTGCAACTGCTCCAAAAAAAAAGACACGAATAATGCACCTCGATCTGAGACTATGGTCTTGGGTACCCCATATAAGCATAGAATTCTCGCAATGTACAGCTCCGCATATTTGCCGGCATTGTAACGTGTATGCACAGGAATGAAGTGAGCCGACTTGGTTAATCGGTCAACGATTACCCAAATGGAATCATGCTTGTTGGAAGTCAGGGGTAATCCTACAATGAAATCCATGCTCACATCTTCCCATTTCCATGCTGGGATTTTCAGGGGTTGCAGCAGCTCTGATTTCCTCATATGGTTCGCTTTCACTCGTCTACACGTATCACACTCAGATACGTACTTAGCCACTTCCCGCTTCATCCGTGTCCACCAAAATTTCTTTTTCAAATCTTGGTACATTTGGTTTCTGCCCGGATGAACGAGTATTTAGACAAGTGATCTTCATCAAGAATCTTCTTTCTCAGCTCCATATTCCGGGGTACGACTATGCGGTCATTGAACCACAACGTCCCCTCATCATCTTTCCGGAAACATTTGATTTCCCCATCTATCCGTCTCCGGAGATGTGCCATACCCTTATACAACCTTCTGAGCTGCAATGATGTCCTCCCTAATGGTAGGGATGATAGCAATGCTGTAGAGCGATCCATAAGGAACCAAGTATAAACTCGGCTCTTCCTCCACCCGTGTAATGGTGAGGTTATGGACATCTGACTTCCAACTAAGCGCATCGGCAACCACATTCGCCTTGCCAGGGTGGTAATGAATCTCAATCTCATAATCCTTGATTAGTTCTAACCACCTCCTTTGCCTCATATTCAGCTCCTTTTGGGTGAAAATATACTTCAGGCTCTTGTGGTCGGTGTAGAGTGTCAGGGACAGGATCTCGTCGGGTGGTGCCATAATATGCGGCAGCCAACAGCACACGGGTCGACAAAACACACATCATATTACATAAATAGTTTAGCGGAAACATACAAGAATGTTTTACAAATAAGTATATCAGAGTAAGCTACAGCGGAAGACTATCACTATCACGACTCATCTCTAACTTAGCAACAAAGAAACAGTCCAGCCCATGGACTGTTTCTTACTAGCAACACGAAGACAATCTGCAGCGGCGAGGATGCTCTTGGAGTAAGCACTCGAAGGTTCCCGAGCTCATCGGCATCCCTTCTCTTAAGCATGAAGTCAATTACCTGCAAAACAACTCAGATAGCATCCGTGAGCATAACGCTCAGCAAGACTTAACCGTCACCCTAAACATGAAACTCTAAGTGAGGTTATGAACCTAAAGTAGGATGGCATAAGCACAATTAAACTCGCCTAAATGTGAGTCCTTACTTTCAGATATTAATTACAGCATTTTAAGTAACCTTGGGCATGCCACATCAGGAGTGCACAATCAAACAAGAAACGCTTTCTCCCGATGTAAATTGCTTATGGCATAAAAGAATCGAGTTTGCACTAGCCTATTCATCAAGATCCAATACAAAGCTAGTATGAAACTTCAAACCAATGTGATTAGTTCCTTTCTCATGCAAGTTTTTACTACATCACGATTGTGAGAACAAGTATGCTCGGTCCATTCTGCGAGCGACGGTGATTCGAACCAATAACACCCGGACTACACGACACGTACGCCCGTACTCGACGTTGCCTACAACAACCATCACTGACGTCGTACGTGGCAGCCTTTCCCCCGTTTCACCCCCGTTGAATCGATCAAGTCGCCCCATACAGTAGCCACTCTCATGGCGCACCTGCCGACGTGAGATGTCATGAGAATGTTCCCCACATACTGCACACCGGCCGTCCGCCTGAGGCGACCCGAAGAGTCCCATCGACAGCTTCCCGAGGTACATCGGTTTACTGGGTCCCTTATAGCCAGCATGAGTCCGGTACACAACTCAAACTTACTCAACAAGGCCGCATACGGATCGGTCCTTAACCGACACGGACAGGTCTATAGCACCCAGGGCCCTATGTCCTGCTGCTCCTACAACCTTCCGGTCTCAACTTTAACTTGCTAATTCATTTATGAACCAATCCCGTATGCCCCTGTTGTTCCTGAACACACGAGTAGCATCTCACCACTCGACTACTACCGAACCCTACTTAAGCATGGCAGCTCTACACGGTGAAAAACACCTACCCAATACTCCATGGGTCATTTGGCTATGCAAGAGGAGTATCAAACACTAGGCCTAATGCACAATTCATATCTTAACCGAAAGTGAATACAAAGTAAAAACTTAAAGCTGTTAAATGCAAACCGGAGCTTGCCTGTTTTGCAGGGTAGTCGTATATAATCAGTTAGTGTCCTTGCTGATCCACCCTTGATTCTCCGGAGCTTGATCCACTTCAATGAATCACTCCTTTGAATCCCCTTCGTTGTGGTTCCTATTGAAATGCATATGTACATGTTTTATAGAATGTAATGGAAAGAAGTTATAGAATTAATTTCTTAGGAACAGAGGTTATGTGGAAAAGCCAAGAACGGCTTGGTTTGCCTCTGCTGTGCAAAGAAACAGAAATGATTTACATTGATCTTACTATCTTAGCTATACACTAACTATTTTCCCTAATGAACATAATAGATGAGCTGAGAAGATTTGAGTGCAACTGAAGAACAAGAACTCCAATTGCCTCAAAACTTTTACAGCAGGTTCTGTACTACCTAATGATTTAGCTTGCCAAATTGCAGCTAAGGTGGGGTCAAATTGTGTTCTCCATAATTCTCACAATGACCTTCATGTATTCCCACATATACATAAGTATGGAGAATAATAACAGGGTGTTCAAGGGATAAACATGAGATGATAATTTACATGTTAGTTCCTGGTCACATGAAAGTAATTTGGTCCAAAATTTAGCCATTTTACTCGAGTATTTCTTCCAGAACAATTCCTTAAGCATTTCTATTTAAAAAAATTAATTCTGAAGTAATGTGCATTTTCATGCTCAATTAAGTGATCTACAATTTCAAGTATGTCTCAGAGAGGTTGCCTAAATTTTCCTATGATTTTTGGAGCTAGGGATTTCCCAAAATAGATTTTTGAAGTGAGAAACATTTTCTGAAAAATGTTTCTGGACTCTTATGAACACAGCAGTTTGTTTTTGGCAAATTCCTACTCAAATGATCTTCAAATGAGCTGAAATTTTGCTAGAATGTCAACAATATGCTAAATAATATTCTGGCAAAATTTGGGCATTTTTGGATAAACCAAACTCACTCAATAATTCTTTCCAGAAACACTTCAAAGAATTTTCCAGAATATAATATTAACTTCCATACGAATCTGAGTTCATATTTGGATAGAACTCAGAGTGATGAATCCAACCCAAGTGGAATCACTCAAATTGGAGGTTTCTACCAGGAGCTATGAATTTCCAAAGTCTGAGCCAACTCTGGAATTGTTTTCCTACTGAAAATTCGGCTGGACCCACTGTTTTAAATCCCATCCAATCAGGATTGGGCCACACCGGGGCCACAGCTTCCCAGCGCGCCAACACACTGGATCCCAGCCACAATTGATCATGGTTTAAATTTTCTGCTGCTGACCGACGGGGCCCACCCGTCGTCTTCTTCCTTCGGCTCCCCTCCCGCGCCCGCGCGCTCCCCCTTGCCGGAGCAAACAGATGCTCGCCGGACCGGCGTTCCCGGCCGCCATATGAACTAGGATTTGCCACCAGGGGGTTTAGGACACCGAGGAACACAATGGTGGGTTCTGCTTGGGCTTCCGGTGGCCGGAACTGGCTCGGCGACGTGCGGCGGCTACTGTTGTGGTTCGGCGCCGTCGCCCGAGGTCTCCAGCCCGCAAAACCTGCACCGATGAGCTCTACAGCACCAGCGCAGCTCTAGTAAGATCGGCACAACCTCAAAGTAGCTCAGGAGTGGCTGCAAATATGGTTTCACCATGCGACCGAATGCGTCCGCGGCGAACACCCCTAGTAGAGCTTGAAATCCGTCGCGCGGAGGCGTTTTCATGCGATGGATGCTAAAGGAGAATTGACCGCCGGCTAATTCAGCATCTAGGTGCAATGTTTCATGATCTGTGGAGGATCAGAGGGGGAGAATTTTAAGGAACCCTACCGGATCGTCGGTTTGAAGCCGCCGGGACAAAATTCCCGAATTCGCCGGCGAGAGCTCACGACGTGGCTTGAGCTTCAGGTGGAAGCAGCGTGGAGTCCGTGCGCTCCTTTTGCCGCCCTTGCTCGGCCGTGAAAGTCGCTGTGGTGAGCTGTCCATGAGCGCCTGCTCGGCGGCCGACGTTAGGTCGCCGCTGTGACGGTTGTTCCTGGGCTAGGGAGCCCGAAGCTCGCTTGCTTGCGGTTCAGGGAGGTGGAGGCTGAGCTCAGGGCAATGTTTAGCAGCTCGGGGGAGGGATGAGTGTGGTGTTTTCTTCGGTGACGTACTCAGTCCTGAGCGTGTGCTCGCGAGGAGGAGAAAACGATCGGGTCTTCGCTCGGGCTGAGGCGGTAAGGGTCATGTGGAGGCACGAGGAGACCGCCCTGGGCGCCAGCGCGTGAGGCAGGAAGCAGCTGGTGGTGCCGGCTCATCTCGGTGATACACCCGGGAAGCTGTTTGGTGGAATTACCCACCGAGGCTGAGACTTAGTGTGCAAGGCACCCTTTTTAGCTCTATCACATGTGGGTCCCACTCCACATTTACCTCCCAAATATCTTCTCAAGCTGATCCTCTTCATTCCCACAATTCTGAGTTTTAAAGGGTGGGTTAGAATTTGAATACTTCCAATTCAGTTTGAATTTGCTTGCCAAATTTGAATTTGGTTGAAGTTTGCAAATTCTTCTCTTTACTCCTTTTTGAGCCCACCCTACAAATGAAAAGTTTGTGATCACACTTTTCCCTACAAGATCCATCTCTAGGGCAGCATGTTTATTCAAAGTTTTTGGCCACTCCATGTATGAACTTTGAACTTCAAATCTGATTTTTAAACTTGCATGCAAAGAGGTATTTAACACCTTAGTGGTTCAACCATTTCAAATAAAAATGTGAACCTCATTTTGGATGCTCATCCATGTATTACTTTGCATGAAGAAAAGTTTTAGCAAGCCCCATTTTTCATGTCTTTGCCACACATATGAACTCAAACTTTGGTTTTTATTCATACACACTTTTGGGACTTTTACATTCTGACCCCCTTAAAAGAATCTCGTCCCGAGATTACAAAAGAAGAACGAGACGGAGAGGTAATTACAAACTGTACAAAGCTAAAAGTTCTGGATAGTTGGTGCGGAGGTAATCTTCACTTTCCAACGTCGCCTCTTCCGCGGTATGATTACTCAATAGCACTTTGAAAAATCTGATCGTCCGGTTCCGAGTTACCCGGGACTTTTCATCCAAAATCTGAACCGGTCGCTCGGTGTAGGTTAGGTCCGGTTTCAATTCGTCGATTTCCTCGGTGTGAACAGCAGCGGTGAATTTGAGGCACTTCCGCAGCTGCGACACATGAAATACATCATGAACACCCGCTAGACTTGCCGGTAGTTCCAGCCGGTAGGCTATGGATCCGCACTTCTCCATGATGGCAAAAGGACCAATAAAACGGGGAGCGAGTTTCCCCTTTACACCGAACCGGTGAATCCCCTTCATCGGAGATACACGAAGATATACGTGCTCTCCGACGTCAAAATTCAAAAGGCCTACGCCTCTGATCAGCGTAGCTCTTCTGTCGGGATTGTGCAGCCTTTAAGTTCTCTTGTATCAACCGAACTCGGTCTTCGGCTTTGTTGACAAGATCAATCCCAAACCGGACTCTTTCGCCGGACTCGCAACAATTCAGTGGTGTGCGACACTTCCGGCCGTAGAGAGCTTCATACGGTGCCATTTTAATACTCGCTTGATACCTGTTGTTGTATGAAAACTCCACCAACGGTTAGTGATCATCCCAATTCTTACCGTGGTGGATGGCACACGCTCTCAACATGTCCTCAAGCACTTGGTTCACCCTCTCAGTTTGTCCATCGGTTTGAGGGTGATATGCGGAGCTTCTAATCAGCTTGGTGCCCAACGAGGCATGCAGCTGCTCCCAAAAACAAGCAACAAACAGCGCACCTCGATCTGAAATGATGGTCTTCAGGACACCATGTGAGCATACAATTCGGGAGAGGTATAACTCCGCATATTGCCTTGCTCGATAATGAGTGTTCACCGATATGAAATGAGCTGATTTCGTCAACCGGTCGATGATCACACATATCAAGTCATGTTTTCAGGATGTGAGCGGTAATCCAACCATGAAATCCGTACTCACATCCTCCCATTTCCATGCCGGTATCTTCAAAGGTTGTAGCGGTCCGGCTTTCCGCAAATGATCATCCTTGACCTGTCTACACGTATCACACTCGGATACGTACTTCGCAATTTCCCTCTTCATCCTCGTCCACCAAAATTTCTGTTTCAAATCTTGTTACATGTAAGGGCCTCAGTTTTTGACACATAGTTGAAGTGTTCATCACCATACACACACACCTCATTTGAGGAAAGATGATGAACACAAATGAAGAGCAAGTAACTACCATCAACATGCTCATTAGAGAACAAACTCACATATTGCAAAAGTGGTATTTCCCACATGTAATATAGGTGGGCTGGACATATGAAAACTCCTCCACATTGCTAAGGATGTCCATGCCAAGTTTCACCCAAATTCAAAACCTTTTTGAGGTCATTTTGGGTATAGTTATAAAGAGGGCAGTTTGAAACAATATTCAAATTCAAACTGTTTTTTCCCATGAATTTAAAAGTGGGAGGCATATTCTTATTCAACACATTTTTGTGAGCTCACACACCAATTTTCACTCCATTTGGAGTTGATCTTGACATGAGCTAAGTGGGACAAATTCAAACTTTATTTGAATTCAAAACTGAACTTGTGCTGAAATTCATTCAAACCAAACCCAATTTGAATTCTAATCAATTCAAATGGCTCATGGGTGGATAATTTGAATCACCAGGGGAATTATGGGGCTCACTGTTTACAACAGTGATTAGGAGTAAATTTCAGAGGTTAAAACCCCAGGTGGGACCCACATGTGATAGAGAGGAGGAAGCAAAACTTGCACACAAAGTCACAGCCTCGGTGGGAAATTCCACCGAGCAGCTGTCGGCTGTGCCACCGAGCAGCCACCGGCACCACCAGCTGCTTCCCCTCTACGCGCGCTGGCGCTCAGGCGGCCTGCTCGCGCCCCCACGCGACCGTCACCGCCTCAGCGGGGTGAAGACCGGGTGCCTTCTTATCCCCGCGAGCGACACCGGGCGGCACCATTCTTGTTCTTCCCGAGCTCTCGGTCGACCGGGAAAAACACAGCAAACAATCGTATCCTCGCCTCTCTGAGTTGCCAGGCAACATCCTGAGCTCGAGCACCACCCTCCCAACGCCTGAACCACCGGGTTTTGGCCCCTGTTCCTGTGATCAACGACGACCGCCGCGGTTAGCTGAAGAACGGCGATCGGTCTCACGTGGGCAGCACACTACAGCCACTTCCACGGCCGAGCAAGGGCAGCAAAAGGAGCGCACGGACTCCACGCTGCTTCCATCTGAAGCTCAAGCCACACCGTGAACTCTCGCCGGCGAATTCTCAGTTTTTGCTCCGGCGACCTTAAACTGAACTTCCGGTACGGATCCTTCAAATTCTCGCTCTATGATCCTTCTCTAGCTATCAAATCTTGCACATAGACGCTGGACTAGCCGGCGATCAAGTTCTTTTCTGCATCCATGGCGTGAAACTGTCTAGGAGTGACGAATTCCGAGCTCGATCAAGGGCGGTCATGGCGGGCACGATCGGTCACACGGTGCCGACCGACTTGCCGCCATCTTTGCACCCTTTTGACACCCTGTCGAGCTTCCTAGAGGTACACTGATGCTGTAGAACCGATTGTTCGAGGTGTTGGCGGGTTAGAAACCACGGTCGACGGCGCCGATCCTCAACCGAGGCCGTGGCACGTCGCCGGGCTATTTCCGTGCACCGCCAGCCCGAACTGACACCACCGACGTGTTCCTCGACGTCGAAAACCCCCTGGCGGCGAGTTTCAGACCATGGGAGGTCCGGCAGCGGCGAACCGGCGAGCTCCGGGTCTGCTCTGGCGAGGGCGGCGGCGCGGGCGCGCGGGCGCGTCGAGAGGTAGACGAAGCCGGCTGGCCCACGTGTCAGCGGCTGAAAAATTTAAATCGGGATCGGGTGTGGCCGGGATCAGCTGTGCTGGCGTGCAGGAACCCAGAAGACCACGGTGTGCCGTCGCCTCGGCGTGCGACGCGTGTCCCAAGGGCCCACCCGCGAGTTTAAACTTTTTCCTGAATTTTCAGATTTCATTCAAACTTCAAATCCTCATAACATTGGCTAGAAAGCTCCAAATCGAGTGAACCAAATTTTGTTGGATTCAGCTCTCTGAGCACTTTCCAGAAAATCAAGTTTCACTTCATGAAAATCCTTAATTCTCCAGAATTAATTCCTCAAAATTTAAATTGTTTGGAATTTTAACTGGAGAATCCTTTGGACGAAAATCCTTAAATTTTGCTGGGTTTTTAACCAAAATATCCCTGAACTACCATAAAAATTTCAGATCCATTTGAGATCATTTGCTCCACCTAATGGTGTGATTAGTGGAACTGTTCCAGAGAAAATAGAAAATGTTCAGAAACATTTTCAGAATTTCCTCTGAAAATTTTTAGCTCATATCTTTAGCTAGGAACCTTCAAATTAAGTGAGACCAACTCCATTAGAACCCTCTGAAAATCTAGTTTTTAGAAAGTCATAGTTTGTTTCATGAAAATCCTTAGAACACCCATCTTGTTTGATTGCGGCTCTCTCATGTACCTTAGCGTAAGGTTCTCCACAACCTGCAGCTAAAACTTGAAAGTAAGGTTCTACTAATTAGGCGAGTCCTTGCAAATGATTTTTACCTCATGTAACCCACCATCCCTCATTTAGAAGTTCCATGTTTAGGTGAGACGCGTCAGACATGCTGAGCCTTCGTGCTCACTGCTTGTGTTTGAAGCTTTTGCTGGATTCTATGAGGAAGGGACTCCCGAAGAGGAGACGGAAACCCAGGAGGGGAACCCCGTCGAGTGGGAGTCATGCACGCCGCAGAGTTAGTGTGCGTGTGTGCTAGCAAGGACACGTTCAAGGGCTGAACGTGGACTTGATGCGTAGTCTACGCCCTTGAGTGTAGACTGGACTTATTTTGATGTAAACATGTTCATAAACTTGTTTATGTAATAAAATTTCGCTTCTGCTTTGTACCTTTGACGTGTGTTATACGGTGTTGTGCAATGCAGCACCCCTCAGTGTGATCCTGGCTCGACAAGACCGTGGGGTCGTGTCAGCGTGGTATCAGAGCTCGCTTGAGGTTTAACGCACTACAAAGGTCATCTTTTTCAAAAATCCAGTGAGGAACGCGTTAGTAGCCCGTATAAGGATGTTATTAGCATATAGAAAGTAGCATACTAACCTATTTGTTTATGTCGGAAAATCGTGTATCTCAGGACGTTTATGTCTTGGGGGGTACACGTAAGCGCTGTCCACCAGTGCGCACAAGCTGAAGGGTGGAGCCCCACGGGTGGCAGGTAAACCGACCCGCTTTGATATCCTCTACGACTCTTCATGTCGTTTGGGGTATACGAGCAACGTCTGTCCCTGGCGTGCATGGTGCAATTTGGGAGACCCCGTCACGTGGTCTGAAATGTGAACACGTAACTCAAGGCGTGTTTGGCTTGAGAACATCCGGGCGAGTGATGATGGCCGGGTGTACGAACTGTATGGATTCCGGGCTCGGTGTGCAGCCGAGTCTGACGATTGATTGAGTTTCTGCAGATAGCCTGACCACGAAACGGTAGACGTGTAGCATTCGTGTGCGATTGACGTTTAGTGTCACTGAATTAACGAAGCCGGCTAAGTCCGGTATAGGTTTTCTTTGTGAGGACGTAGTACCGCCATGCTTTGGTGACGCATCGACGTCACACCCCATTAAATGAACAACTTCATTTAAAACTTGAAGGTTTTAATCTAAAGTAGTAAAACTTGATGTAACTCCTTCCCTTAATCAGGATATTCAAAGTTAACAAGTTTTCAACTTATAAGTTGTTAAGGACAGAGTACTCTGGTTTCAGCTGAATTAGGGCTGAAGTTGATCAGAGGTTAGAGGTTGAGTTCTTTCGAGGTTGGGGTCATATGATACATTTCTGGAAATGTTTGAAAGAGCTTTACAACTTTTCTGTTGAGGTCCAGAGGTGTTTCATCCCTTAACCACTCGAAAAATGCAGTAGAGTTGAAACTGTCCAGAAAACAGGACAGAGTAAAGACTCTCTGTAGATTAATCATAACTTCCTGCTTAAAAATCCAAAAATAGAAAATTAGGTAGTTCTGGAAAGCTTATGAGATGGGTTACAACTTTGTAACAGAAAGTTTTGTCAGATTTGGAACAGAATTAACTGGAATTCTTGGATCAAATCAGTACCTAAAGCAGGGAGGTGCTGTCCAATTTTTTTCCAGAAATTCTGTTAATTTTGACGTCTCATAACTTTTGAACCAAGACATATCTTAGGCCAAGCAAATTCTTTCTGGAAAGCTATTGAAGTTAGCTTTAACTTTTATGTTGAGCTCCAGAATTGGTTTTTCCTTTAACATGGCCTAAATCAGGTTGAAATGGAAACTGGTCAGTGCTGTCATGCAGACAGCAGATCAGCAGTCAAATTTCTTTAAATTTGAACTGTATTTCCAAGTTTTGTGGTTTCAATGACATGTTTTATGTTATAACTCAATGGTTTACTGTTTAAATAAATATTTGACATTTATCAAATATATTTTCACAGATGACAGCAGATAAGCAGTTGGAGAACGGGCGGGTGGTGTCCCACTGTTCTCACCGCAGCGGCTATCCGGAAACATTGAGGCAGATGCTTCAATATTTCGGATACAACCAGATGCCACAGTACTTCGCCAAGGAAGAAGGCGAAGAGGGGAACAAGACGTGGACAATCCATGTCGAAGTCCCTGCAGGACCTACGCCCCCCGGTTGGGTGCCGTTCACCGTCACGGTGAGAGGAAGAAAACCGGAAGGGATGTGGCAAGTGGCAGCCCGTGACACCATGTCACGTTTCTGCCAACTACACGTGCAGACTATCGAGGGCACTCCATACGCGCTCGTTCCGGTGGAGGGACGGGCTCAGCATGTGTGGGGAGAGAGGTACCGGGAGGCAACAGATCCGGGTTGCCCAAGGTACAACCCCGCGGAGGCAAACCTTAGCCTCCAGATGAGGGCGGGAAACGCCGTGATGGACAGCCAAGCTGTTCATACGGAGCGTCTTGCCACAAATCTCAAGGAGAGCACGAGCCGTGGAGACCATTTCGAGAGTGCTCACAGTGCACTCCACAATGTGCTCCTTCCGACGATCAAGCGACTGAATGAACAGCACAATCAGTTGCATCGTCTGAAGAAGGCAAAGAAGAAGAGCCGTGTCGACATCGCGGCGTTACAGGAACTGGTACAGAATCTGACCCAGCAGAATGAGGACCTTGCTCAAGAGCGAGACGACGCTATTGAGGAAGGCCAATGCTGGGAAGAGGATTACAACCAGGCTATGGACGAGGTGCATGCTTTGCAGGACCTCGTACCTCCGGTATTGGGCATACCGGTGGTCTTGGGTCTTCCAGCAATGGGAGAACCCAGGATGGGAGAAGAGGTGGTAGATCCAGAGCCACCAGCAGAGGTACCGGAGGAGGACGACCCACAGGAGGTCGAGTTCTACTCCGAGTAGTGGGTTACATTTGCCATGTAGGGCAGCTAGGGTAGTGTAGCCCAAATTTTGTAATCGGTGACATGTCGTGTAGACAGTAGCGTATGTATAGGTAGTGACGACATGAGCACGACTTCTCGGAGAACCGAGAACAATGTATCTTGTATAAAGTTTATGCTTTATCAATATATGTGAATGTTGTGCAAATTAATCATGTGTCACTTCAATACCTACTGTTATATATGGAATTTTAAGTAAGACATGTGCTAATCGCTGCTATTTTGAATTTCAGAATGACGCGTACTCGTGCCAACCCTGATGTTGGGGGTACTAGCCAAGGGGGTGAGACCTCCCAACAGCCTCCCGAGGACTCCTCGGGACAACAGCAGCAGCAACAGAAACAGCAAACACCGCCACCGCCACTGCCAACGGTTACATTGGCCGACATCGTCGCGGCAATGGCGGGTTCACATCAGAAGCACACGGAGTTGCTGCAAACGCTTATCGCAAATACATCTCGCCCAGAGAGATGTCAAGACCGTGAGGAGCGTCAACAGAACTCCTACTCCAACTTCCTGGAGACTCATCCCCCGGTATTCTCAAGGGCGGATGAACCTCTTGACGCGGACAACTGGCTCCGCGCCATAGTGATGAAGTTCGAGCTGCTCCAGATAAGCGAGCAGCGCAAGACTCAGTTCGCGGTCCAGCAGCTCCAAGGATCCGCGAGCGCATGGTGGGCCAACTTCTGTGCTTCACAGCCCACCGACCGAGTGATGACCTGGACGGAGTTCCGGACGGACTTCAGGGCCTATCATATACCGCCAGGTCTGATGAAGAGGAAGACGCAGGAGTTTTTACACCTGCAACAAGGGAGCCGGAACGTGCTGGAATACTCCAGGGCGTTCAACGATCTCACGCTCTACACGTCGTATCATGCAGATACCAACGAGAAGCAGCGGGACCACTTTTACCAGGGGCTTAACCCGCTCCTGAAGGACAAGTTGGCGATGTTCAACCGCGGCAGCCTCAACGACTTCATTGATGCTGCGATTGTTCAGGAGGACTCCGGCAAGGAGTTAGCGGCGGCGGAGAGAAAGCGAAGTGCGCCGCAGAGCAGCGGAGAAGGAGGCAGTCCTTCTCAGAAGTTTCGGATGGTGAATCGCCCACCATCTGGTCCATGCTGGCAGCCACCACAGCGGTCGATGCCGTTCTGCAGTCGGCCGTACTCTTCACCGGCATTCAGGCCGGCACTGCCAGTACCACCTCCGCAACAACAGCAACAGCGGGCGATGCCGCGTGCGTATGCACCTCAGCAGCGCATGCTGGGCTTTCGTCCCCTGAGCACTACACCAGCAGCGGTCACATGTTACAAGTGTGGTCGTCCAGGACACTTCGCGAGCAGTTGCCCGGTGAGGCAAGGCGGCGGAGTGGCACCACAGTTTCCAGGGAGGAATCAACCCCGGAACCCTACTAATGCGCGGCGGGAAAACCCTAGGAGGGTTTGCCAATCCTTGCGGGTATGTTCCAACTCAACCAGCATCCTGCTATAGTACTATTTGATTCAGGCGCCACACATAGCTTCATTAGCCATGCTTTCATTGATAAATATAGCTTGCAAATACTACCGATAGTACTTATGTGATCTGTTCACCGGGTGGGAAAATTTCAGCAAGCATGATGGTCCCAAAAGCGCCGTTGTTCTTAGAGGGCAGAGTCTACCCTACGTCTCTCATAAGCCTAGGGGGATAAAGGGTCGATATCATTCTAGGGATGTCGTGGTTAATCCGCCGCGGCGCTGTTTTAGACACCGTCCTCCAAGTTGTGCACTTGAACTCAGAAGTGCACGAGTCTCACTCCTTATTTCTGGACAGTCCAGAAATAAAACTTCCAAGTGTCTATCAAGCCACAACCATCAGATTGGAAGATATTCCAGTGGTCCGAGAGTTCCCTGATGTATTCCTGGACGATTTGCCGGGGATGCCGCCCGATAGAGAGGTGGAGTTCAAGATTGAACTTGCACCGGGAACCATGCCGATATCCCGAAGGCCGTACAAGATGGCGCCCAAGGAGTTGGCTGAACTGAAGACTCAGCTCACGGACCTGCTGGAGAAGGGTTTTATTAGGCCGAGCTCCTCGCCATGGGGCTGTTCGGCATTATTTGTAAAGAAGAAGGATGAGACGTTGCGGATTTGCATGGACTATCGTCCATTAAATACCGTAATCATCAAAAACAAGTACCCGTTGCCATGGATCGACATGTTGTTTAATCAGTTGGTTGAAGCGAAGATCTTTTCCAAGATGGACTTAAGATCCGGGTACCATCAGATTAAGATAAGGGTGGAGGACATTCAGAAGACAGCTTTCTCGATGAGGTACGGACTTTATGAGTACCTGGTCATGTCCTTCGGCCTCACCAATGCTCCAGCTCACTTCATGTACTTGATGAACTCGGTATTCATGCCGGAGCTGGAAAAGTTTGTCATGGTCTTCATCGACGACATTCTGGTATATTCCAAGTCGGAAGAAGATCACAAGAAGCATCTGCGTATAGTCTTGCAACGGCTGCGGGATCACAAGTTATACACGAAATTCAGCAAATGCGAGTTCTGGATACCGCAAGTGCCTTTCCTCGGGCATATCATCTCAGCGGAGGGTATCGCTGTATACCCGAGCAAGATCACTAAAGTGCTGAATTGGAAATCCCCGAGAACTGTTCACGAGGTACGGAGTTTCCTCGGACTTGTGGGATATTATCGGAGGTTGATTCCGAACTTCTCGAAGATTGCCATGCCTATGATGGAGCTGCTGAAGAAGGCTACCAAATATGTTTGGAGTCCAGCGTGTGAAGCAGCATTCAAGGCTTTAGTCAAGCACCTGACATCAGCACCGGTTTTGGCACAGCCAGACACAACAAAGCCATTCGATGTGTACTGCGATGCATCCGGCATTGGGCTCGGATGTGTGCTGATGCAAGACCGAAGAGTGGTCGCGTATGGGTCACGGCAGCTTAGAAACCATGAGCAAAATTGTCCAACTCACAATTTGGAGCTCGCTGCCGTGGTACTCACACTCAAAATGTGGAGGCACTACCTACTCGGTAACCTCGTACATTTATATACCGACCACAAAAGCCTCAAGTACATATTCACTCAGAAGGAGCTGAACATGAGGCAATGAAGATGGTTAGAATTGATAAAGGATTACGAAATAGAGATCCAGTATCATCCGGGCAAGGCAAACGTAGTGGCAGATGCGCTGAGCCGCAAGTCACACGTCAACAACCTTACCATCACACTGTTGGAAGAGAGCGAACCACCACTACATGTGATTCCACACGGAGCTCTCTACAACGTAGCCTTGATCCCCACCATCCGTGAAGAGATAGCGGCAGCTCAGAAACATGACAAGGGCATGTCGCATTTGCGGAAATGTGTAGACAGTGGGGAGCTAAAATGTTTCCGGAAGGACGGAGACGGCGTCCTATGGTTCAAGGACCGGATCGTCGTACCCCGTAACCCGCAATTACGGAAGAAAATCATTGATGAGGCTCACTTGTCAAAGTTTTCTATTCACCCCGGCAGCAACAAAATGTATCAAGAACTCAGAAGCAAGTTTTGGTGGACACGGATGAAGCGTGAGACTGCAAAATACGTGTCTGAGTGTGATACATGTCGAAGGGTGAAGGCAGACCATATGCGGAAACCGGGACTGCTACAACCACTGGGCATTCCTGCCTGGAAGTGGGAGGACGTGAGCATGGATTTCATCGTCGGTTTACCCACCACCTTGCAGAAACATGATTCTGTGTGGGTGATCGTCGATCGGCTCACCAAGGTTGCCCATTTCATCCCGGTCAACACCAATTACAACGCCAAGAAGTACGCTGAACTGTACATCTCACGGATCCTATGCTTCTACGGCGTACCCCGTACCATCATATCGGTTCGGGGCACTATGTTTGTGTCCCGTTTTTGGGAGCAGCTACACGCTGCCTTGGGGACGAAGCTGATCCGTAGTTCAGCATACCACCCGCAGACGGATGGGCAAACGGAGCGGGTAAATCAGATCCTAGAAGACATGCTACGAGCTTGCGCTATCAACCACGGCAAGAATTGGGATGATCACTTGCCGTTAGCTGAGTTCTCGTAAAACAATGGGTACCAAGCCAGCATCAAGATGGCGCCCTATGAGGCGCTATACGGGCGGAAATGCCGCACACCACTGAATTGGTGTGAGTCTGGCGAAAGGGTTACCTTCGGGATTGACCTTGTCAACAACTCGGAAGAAAAGGTTCGACTGATTCAAGCGAACCTAAAAGCCGCCCAATCCCGGCAGAAACAATATGCGTACCAGAGAAGACGCCCATTACAATTTGAAGTTGGGGATCACGTATACCTACGTGTGTCTCCAATGAAGGGCGTAACCAGATTTGGGGTGAGAGGAAAGTTGGAACCCCGATTCATCGGTCCATTTCAGATTACCGAAAGATGTGGATCGGTAGCGTACCGGCTGAAATTACCAGAAGCACTTTCCGGTGTGCACGACGTCTTTCACATTTCCCAGCTGAGGAAGTGTCTCAAGCTATCAACTACCGTTCAGCTGGAAGATATTGAAGAACTGCAACCGGATCTCACCTATCGGGAGGAACCGGTGCAGATTATTGATGAAAAGACCCGAACCACACGCAACCGTACGTTGTGGTTCTACAAGGTTCTGTGGAGTAATCACTCCATGGACGAAGCGACATGGGAGAGCGAAGGATTTCTTCGTGCTAACTACCCCGACTTTTTCACGTCGCATGTCCGGTAATTTTCCACCGTCCTCTCTCTCATTTTCACCTTATAATCTCAGGACGAGATTCTTTTAAGGGGGGAGGAATGTAAGGGCCTCAGTTTTTGACACATAGTTGATATGTTCATCACCATACACACACACCTCATTTGAGGAAAGATGATGAACACAAATGAAGAGCAAGTAACCACCATCAACATGCTCATTAGAGAACAAACTCACATATTGCAAAAGTGGTATTTCCCACATGTGATATAGGTGGGCTGGACATATGAAAACTCCTACACATTGCTAAGGATGTCCATGCCAAGTTTCACCCAAATTCAAACCTTTTTGAGGTCATTTTGGGTATAGTTAGAAAGAGGGCAGTTTGAAACCATATTCAAATTCAAACTGTTTTTATCCCATGAATTTAAAAGTGGGAGGCATATTCTTATTCAGCACATTTTTGTGAGCTCACACACCAATTTTCACTCCATTTGGAGTTGATCTTGACATGAGCTAAGTGGGACAAATTCAAACTTTATTTGAATTCAAAACTGAACTTGTGCTGAAATTCATTCAAACCAAACCCAATTTGAATTCTAATCAATTCAAATGGCTCATGGGTGGATAATTTGAATCACCAGGGGTATTATGGGGCTCACTGTTTACAACAGTGATTAGGAGTAAATTTCAGAGGTTAAAACCCTGGGTGGGACCCACATGTCATAGAGAGAAGGAGGCAAAACTTGCACACAAAGTCACGGCCTCGGTGGGAAATTCCACCGAGCAGCTGTCGGCTGTGCCACCGAGCAGACACCGGCGCCACCAGCTGCTTCCCCTCTACGTGCGCTGGCGCTCAGGCGTCCTGCTCGCGCCCCCACGTGACCGTCACCGCCTCAGCGGGGTGAAGACCGGGTGCCTTCTTATCCCCCCGAGCGACACCGGGCGGCGCCATTCTTGTTCTTCCCGAGCTCTCGGTCGACCGGGAAAAACACAGCAAACAATCGTATCCTCGCCTCTCCGAGTTGCCAGGCAACATCATGAGCTCGAGCACCACCCTCCCAACGCCTGAATCACCGGGTTTTGGCCCCTGTTCCCGTGATCAACGACGACCGCCGCGGTTAGCTGAAGAACGGCGATCGGTCTCACGTGGGCAGCACACTACAGCCACTTCCACGGCCGAGCAAGGGCGGCAAAAGGAGCGCACAGACTCCACGCTGCTTCCACCTGAAGCTCAAGCCACACCGTGAACTCTCGCCGGTGAATTCTCAGTTTTTGCTCCGGCGACCTTAAACTGAACCTTCTGGTATGGATCCTTCAAATTCTCGCTCTATGATCCTTCTCTAGCTATCAAATCTTGCACATAGACGCTGGACTAGCCGGCGATCAAGTTCTTTTCTGCATCCGTGGCGTGAAACTGTCTAGGAGTGACGAATTCCGAGCTCGATCAAGGGCGGTCATGGCGGGCACGATCGGTCACACGGTACCGACCGACTTGCCGCCATCTTTGCACCCTTTTGACACCCTGTCGAGCTACCTAGAGGTACACTGATGCTGTAGAACCGATTGTTCGAGGTGTTGGCGGGTTAGAACCCACGGTCGATGGCGCCGAACCTCAACCGAGGCCGCGGCACGTCGCCGGGCTATTTCCGGGCACCGCCAGCCCGAACTGACACCACCGACGTGTTCCTCGACGTCGACAACCCCCTGGCGGCGAGTTTCAGACCATGGGAGGTCTGGCAGTGGCGAACCGGCGAGCTCCGGGTCTGCTCCGGCGAGGACGGCGGCGCGGGCGCGCGGGCGCGTCGAGAGGTAGACGAAGCCGGCTGGCCCACGTGTCAGCGGCTGAAAAATTTAAATCGGGATCGGGTGTGGCCGGGATCGGCTGTGCTGGCGCGCAGGAACCCCGCAGACCACGGTGTGCCGTCGCCTCGGCGTGCGACGCGTGTCCCCAGGGCCCACCCGCGAGTTTAAACTTTTTCCCGAATTTTCAGATTTCATTCAAACTTCAAATCCTCATAACTTTGGCTAGGAAGCTCCAAATCGAGTGAACCAAATTTTTTTGGATTCAGCTCTCTGAGCACTTTCCAGAAAATCAAGTTTCACGTCATGAGAATCCTTAATTCTCCAGAATTAATTCCTCAAAATTTAAAATGTTTGGAATTTTAACTGGAGAATCCTTTGGAGGAAAATCCTGAAATTTTTCTGGGATGTTCACCAAAATATCTCTAAACTACCATAAAACTTTCAGATCCATTTGAGCTCATTTGATCCACCTAATGGTGTGATTAGTAGAACTGTTCCAGAGAAAATAGAAAATGTTCAGAAACATTTTCAGAATTTCCTCTGAAATTGTTTAGCTCATATCTTTAGCTAGGAACCTTCAAATTGAGTGAGACCAACTCCATTAGAACCTCTGAAAATCTAGTTTTCAGAAAGTCATAGTTTGTTTCATGAAAATCCTTAGAACACCCTAAAAGCCTTCAATTAAGGTCAAGTACATAATTAATTGTGGAGGGCTCAAATGAGCTTTGCTGCAACTAAAACTTGACCAAATCTCTGTTTAGGTTGTAACCAAGCCACAGTAAAAGTTTCACAGTCATTGGGTCTGTCTAGTGAGAGTTATAGACTTCACAACTTCAAACTTAATACAAATGCATTTAAATTGATACATGTACCTCTTCTATCATGTAGTCACTAAGGTCGAGGAGGAACCCGAAGTCCTAGACTTCGTTACTCTGGAGGAACAGCTAGCCTACGACCAAGAGCAGCAAGGCAAGCTCCGGTTTGCATTAACTTTTTACAAATTTTTATTGTTTTGAGCACTTACTTGAGTATTATGATTCTTTGCATTAGAGTCTTGTTTGGAAACCCAAATGCATAGCCAAGAAAACCATGGGATGGGTTTAGGATTGCAAACCCCGTTAGCTAATGCAATGCTAAGATAGTGTAGGATCCGGTACAAGTCGAGTAGTTGGAACTACTCGCAAGCATAGGCTAGAGGCACTCGACTCGGGTAGAGATAGCACATGGTACACATGGCAAGAAAAATGAGACCAAGCGGAGGGTAAGGGCAGCAGGACTTTGGGGCCTGTGTGCTGTAGCTCCGCTTGTGTCGATTGAGGACCCAGCCGTGTGCGGGCCTGTAGAACAAGCTAGAACAGTACCGAAGACCTAGCGGCTATATGGGAACCGGGAAACCGATGTAACTCGGGTAGCTGGGTGTTGAGGCATAGCTGGTCGTTCAGAGGGTAGGTTGAGAGCTCGAGGTGTAAGTCGGCTGGCGGCACTGAGATGCGCGTGCAGAGACCTCTTGCTCGGGACGATTGGACCGGTTCAACATTTGGCTAACGGGTGAAAGGTAGTTGCGTACGGCGTCCGTGATGGTTGTTGTAGGCAACATCGAGTACGGGCGTACATGACGGGTTGTTCGGGTAACCCTGCAGGTGTAAATCGATTATAATCGCCGTCCCTCGCGGTCAGTGAGTACCACTTGTTCACTGTACCGTGACGTAGAAAGAACAGGCTAGTTACATGTTAAAATGTTGCTGATTGAAAGATGGACTTGATTGCTAATGACTTGCTGTAGTTTAGAGCTAACTAAAGTTCATTTCAACTTTGGGCAAAGTACATGAGAGAAATGCGCTTCTTGTTTGATTGTGGCTCTCTCATGTACCTTAGCGTAAGGTTCTCCACAACCTGCTGCTAAAACATGAAAGTAAGGTTCTACTAATTAGGCGAGTCCTTGCAAATGATTTTTACCTCATGTAACCCACCACCCCTCATTTATAAGTTCCATGTTTAGGTGAGATGGGTCAGACTTGCTGAGCCTTCGTGCTCACTGCTTGTGTTTGAAGCTTTTGCAGGGTTCTATGAGGAAGGGACTCCCGAAGAGGAGACGGAACCCCAGGAGGGGAACCCCGTCGAGTGGGAGTCGTGCACGCCGCAGAGTTAGTGTGCGTGTGTGCTAGCAAGGACATGTTCAAGGGCTGAACGTGGACTTGATGCGTAGTCTACGCCCGTGAGTGTAGACTGGACTTATTTTGATGTAAACATGTTCATAAACTTGTTTATGTAATAAAATTTCTCTTACGCTTTGTACCTTTGACATGTGTTATATGGTGTTGTGCAACGCAGCACCCCTCAGCGTGATCCTGGCTCGACAAGACCGTGGGGTCGTGTCAGTATATCTTGTTACTTCCGGGATGAATGGAAAACTTAGACAGGTGGGCTTCATCCAAGATCTTCTTCCGGAGTTTCATATTGCGCGGTACCACTATACGGTCGTTAAACCATATCGTACCATTTCCATCCTTCCGGAAACATTTCACTTCTCCGTTGTCTAGTCTTCTCCGTATGTGAGACATACCTTTGTCTCTTCTTTGAGCCTCAACAATCTCTTCACGGATTGTTGGAATGAGCGCGAGATTATAAAGCGCGCCATACGGAATGACACGGAGACTTGGTTCTTCATCTTCCAACTCAGCAGCCGCCAAGTTGTGAACGTGGGCTTTCCAACTAAGCGCGTCAGCAACCACGTTTTCTTTTCCCGGGTGATAGTGGATCTCAATTTCATAATATTTGATGAGCTCCAACCATATCCATTGTCTCATATTTAGCTCCTTCTGCGTGAAGATATGCTTCAAGCTTTTATGGTTGGTGTAGAGGTGAACAAGATTATCAAGCAGATAATGCCTCCACATCTTTAATGCCAACACTACTGCAGCAAGCTCGAGATCGTGACTTGGATAATGCTGCTCATGGTTTCGCAGTTGACGAGACCCATAG
The DNA here is from genome assembly GCA_030760725.1 of Neostapfia colusana. Lineage (NCBI taxonomy): Eukaryota > Viridiplantae > Streptophyta > Magnoliopsida > Poales > Poaceae > Neostapfia > Neostapfia colusana. Next base: position 53,906,379 of record JASWHV010000014.1, on the reverse strand, counting down.
GCGACTACACGCCCTTCTTGCATCAGAACGCAGCCGAGACCGATGCCGGATGCATCACAGTATACATCAAATGGCTTCGTCGTGTCCGGCTGAGAAAGAACTGGAGCTGTTGTGAGATGTTTCACCAAAGTTTTGAATGCTGCTTCACATGCTGCATTCCACATGTATTTTGTGCCCTTCTTCAGCAGCTCCTTCATTGGTTTAGCAATTTTTGAGAAGCTCGGAATAAACCTCCGATAATACCCCGCTAAACCTAGGAAACTTTGGACCTCGTGGACTTCCCACTTCAGCACTTGTTTAATCTTGCTGGGGTCCACGGCAATACCTTCTGCTGAAATAATATGGCCTAGGAAAGGCACTTGATCAATCCAAAATTCGCACTTGCTGAACTTGGCATATAGTTGGTGCTCCCGCAACCGTTGTAGCACGATATGCAAATGTTCAGCGTGCTGTTCTCTTGATTTGGAGTAAACCAATATGTCGTCGATGAATACCACGACGAATTTATCTAACTCCGGCATGAACACAGAATTCATCAAGTACATGAAGTGTGCTGGAGCAATGGTTAACCCAAATGACATGACGAGGTACTCATAGAGCCCGTATCTCGTCGAGAAAGCTGTCTTCGGTATGTCCTCTGGTCGGATCTTAATTTGATGATACCCCGACCGAAGATCTATCTTCGAAAATACCCTTGCACCCACAAGTTGATCAAACAGGATGTCGATGCGGGGCAAAGGATACTTGTTCTTGATCGTGACAGCATTTAGAGGACGGTAATCAACACATAGCCATAGTGTTTCGTCCTTCTTCTTAACGAACAGCGCAGAGCAACCCCAAGGTGAAGATTGGCGGTTGTGTCGCCAAGAAATCCAAATATGCGTTCCGAGGTGGAACGTCCTGTTGCGCACGTTGGAGTAAGCCTTGTTGTACCAAGGCTTGGAGTAGTCTTGTGTTCTCTTGACTTGACTCGACCATCTGATCCATGACAAACGCCCATACCGTTGATGGCGGTGCCCGTGGTGGAGTCGAGTCATTATTGTCTCGGCGAGAACCTTTAGCCTGACTCGGAGAATGACTAAGCACAATTTTGAGGGGAGTCAAAACATGATCTCAGCAGTAGGTGAAAGTATATAAAACATGAACATGCTAAAACTTTATGAAAGCATAACAAAATTTCATGTTTACACATCTTTCTAAAGCCAACATATTCAGTCCCTCATTCTGTACAGAACAGACCATTCTGTACTTAACCCAGAATTTGATCCAGTTACTAGCATTTTCATAACTCAAGTTGAATACAAAAGTTAAAGTTAACTTCAGTATCTTTCCAATTAGTACTCACATGCCTCTGGATCATCCTTTAACCAGAAGTTATGATCGTTCAAAGTTGACAGAATTTCTGGATAAATTTTGCCAGCACCTCCTTTGTATGTGGCTGTTTTCATCACAGTTTTACATACAAATGGGGTACAATTCTGAACAAACTATGAACTACAACATCGTTGCAAGTTTCATAACCTTTTCAACGGTGTATCATATGACCCTTAGAAATTTTTCTACAGATTGTTATGGCCAATTTACAGAAACATCAAGAGAAGTTTGCAGCTGCTCTATTTTCTGAACAGTTTGCATTCATCTGTACAATCAACCAAGTTGGCGTCTGATTTTGCTCTGGAGGTATACAGAAAAGTTGTAGAGCACTGAAAAACCTTTCCAGAACTGTATCGTTCACCTCCATTTGGTCAAGCTACTCAGAGTTATGCTCTGTCAAATTCCAGCAAACTTTCTGCCAGAACAGAGCACTCTGTTTCTGAGATCAAAAGAAACCTAGCAATTTTCTTCCTTGAAACTTAGTTCAAATGAATAGTTCAGTAACTATTATGTGCTTTCCAACATCCATTTTTAGTTTGAAAGTTAGTCATTAATGATTTCTTCATAGGAAAGAAGACTATCCAGTGTAGTACGGTGACGATACACCGTAACACATGATGGTACTATGTTGCCTCACCAAGAAAAACCTAACCGTATTACACAGGCATATACGTATCATTAGGTGGCACTAAAATGGTCACTCGCAAACGTATTCTAAACGCACTAAGGTTCTCGTGGTTAGCACCTACATAAGCCACACTCAATCATCAGGCCCGGCTGCACACCGAACCCGGTATCCATACAGTTCGTACACCTGGCCATCATCACTCGCCCAGGTGTTCTCAAGCCAAACACGCCTTGAGCTACGTGTTCATGTTACTGACCATGTGACGGGGTCTCCCATACTTGCCCAAAGAACGCTAGGGAAAAGCGTTGCTCGAATACCCCAAACAACATGACGAGTCGCAGAGGATACTAAAGCGGGTCGGGTTACCTGCCACCCGTGAGGCTCCACCCTTCAGCTTGTGCGCACTGGTGGACAGAGCATACGTGCACCCCCCAAGACACAAAACGTCCCGAGATGCACGATTTTCCGACATAACAAATAAGTTAGGTTGCCACCTTCATAATATGCTAATAGTAGTCCTTATATGGGCCCAGTACCGTTATCTCACCGTATCCTAAGTTTTTAACGTAATATGATGCTCAATCCATGTGCTATTCCCAACGCGGCTCTGATACCACGCTGTCAGGGACATGATCTCGTCGGGTGGTGCCGTGATATGCGGTACCCAACAGCACACGGGTCGACAAAACACACATCATATTACATAAATAGTTTAGCGGAAACGTACAAGAATGATTTACAAATAAGTATATCAGAGTAAGCTACAGCGGAAGACTATCACTCTCACGACTCATATCTAACTTAGCAACAAAGAAACAGTCCAGCCCGCGGACTATTTCTTACTAGCAACACGAAGACAATCTGCAGCGGCGAGGATGCTCTTGGAGTAAGCACTCGAAAGTTCCCGAGTCTCATCGGCATCCCTTCTATTAAGCATGAAGTCAATTATCTGCAAAACAACTCGGATAGCATCCATGAGCATAACGCTCAGCAAGACTTAACCGTCACCCAAAACATGAAACTCTAAGTGAGGTTATGAATCTAAAGTAGGATGGCATAAGCATAATTAAACTCACCTAAATGTGAGTCCTTACTTTCAGGTATTTATTACAGCATTTTAAGTAACCTTGGGCACGCCACATCGGGAGTCCACAATCAAACAAGAAACGCTTTCCCTCGATGTAAATTGCTCATGGCATAAAAGAATTGAGTTTGCACTAGCCTATTCATTAAGATCCAATACAAAGCTAGTATGAAACTTCAAACCAATGTGATTAGTTCCTTTCTCATGCAAGTTTACTACATCACGACTGTGGGAACAAGTATGCTCGGTCCATTCCGCGAGCGACGGTGATTCGAATCAATAACACCCGGACTACACGACACGTACGCCCGTACTCGACGTTGCCAACAACAACCATCACTGACGTCGTACGTGGCAGCCTTTCCCCCGTTTCAACCCCGCTGAATCGATAAAGTCGCTCCGTACAGTAGCCACTCTCATGGTGCACCTGCCGACGTGAGATGTCATGAGAATGTTCCCCACATACTGCACACCGGCCGTCCGCCTGAGGCGACCCGAAAAGTGCCAATGACAGTTTCCCGAGGTACATCGGTTTACTGGGTCCCATATAGCCAGCATGAGTCCGGTACACAACTCAAACTTACTCAACAAGGCCGCATACGGATCGGTCCTTAACCGACACGGACAGGTCTATAGCACCCAGGGCCCTATGTCCTGCTGCTCCTACAACCTTCCGGTCTCAACTTTAACTTGCTAATTCATTTATGAACCAATCCCGTATGCCCCTGTTGTTCCTGAACACACGAGTAGCATCTCACCACTCGACTACTACCGAACCCTACTTAAGCATGGCAGTTCTACACGGTGAAAAACACCTACCTAATACTCCATGGGTCATTTGGCTATGCAAGAGGATTATCAAACACTAGACCTAATGCACAATTCATATCTTAACCGAAAGTGAATACAAAGTAAAAACTTAAAGCTGTTAAATGCAAACCGGAGCTTGCCTGTTTTGCAGGGTAGTCGTATATAATCAGTTAGTGTCCTTTCTGATCCACCCTTGATTCTCCGGAGCTTGATCCACTTCAATGAATCACTCCTTTGAATCCCATTCGTTGTGGTTCCTATTCAAATGCATATGTACATGTTTTATAGAATGTAATGGAAAGAAGTTATAGAATTAATTTCTTAGGAACAGAGGTTGTGTGGAAAAGCCAAGAACGGCTTGGTTTGCCTCTGTTGTGCAAAGAAACAGAAATGATTTACATTGATCTTACTATCTTAGCTATACACTAACTATTTTCCCTAATGAACATAATAGATGAGCTGAAAAGATTTGAGTGCAACTGAAGAACAAGAACTCCAATGGCCTCAAAACTTTTATAGCAGGTTCTATACTACCTAATAATTTAGCTTGCCAAATTGCAGCTAAGGTGGGGTCAAATTGTGTTCTCCATAATTCTCACAAAAACCTTCATGTATTCCCACATATACATAAGTATGGAGAATAAGAACAGGGAGTTCAAGGGCTCAACTTGAGCAGATAATTTACATGTGAGTTCCTGGTCACATGAAAGTAATTTGGTCCAAAATTTAGCCCTTTTACTTGAGTAGTTCTTGCAGAACAATTCCTTAAGAATTTCTACTTAAGAGAATTAATTTTGAAGTAATGTGCATTTTCATGCGCAATGAAGTGATCTAAAATTTCAAGTATGTCTCAGAGAGCTTGCCTAAATTTTCCTATGATTTTTGGAGCTAGGATTTCCCAGAATAGATTTTTGAAGTGAGAAACATTTTCTGAAAAATGTTTCTGGACTCTTTTGAACACAGCAGTTTGTTTTTGGCAAATTCCTACACAAATGATCTTCAAATGAGCTGAAATTTTTCTATAAGGTCAACAATATGCTAAAGAATATTCTGGCAAAATATGGGGATTTTTGGATAAACCAAACTCCCTCAATAATTCTTTTCAGAAACACTTCAAAGAATTTTCCAGAATATAATATTAACTTCCATACAAATCTGAGTTCATATTTGGATAGAACTCAGAGAGATGAATCCAACCCAAGTGGAATCACTCAAATTGGAGGTTTCTACCAGGAGCTATGAATTTCCAAAGTCTGAGCCAACTCTGGAATTGTTTTCCTACTGAAAATTCGGCTGGACCCTGTTTTAAATCCCAGCCAATCAGGATTGGGCCACACCGTGGCCATAGCTTCCCAGCGCGCCAACACACTGGATCCCAGCCACAACTGATCACAGTTTAAATTTTCTGCTGCTGACCGACGGGGCCCACCCGTCGTCTTCTTCCTTCGGCTCCCCTCCCGCGCCCGCGCGCTCCCCCTCGTCGGAGCAAACAGATGCTCGCCGGACCGGCATTCCCGGCCGCCATCTGAACTAGGATTCTCCGCCAGGGGGTTTAGGACACCGAGGAACACGATGGTGGGTTCTGCTTGGGCTGCAGGTGGCCGGAACTGGCTCGGCGACGTGCGGCGGCTACTGTTGTGGTTCGGCACCGTCGCCCGAGGTCTCCAGCCTGCCAACACCTGCACCGATGAGCTCTACAGCACCAGTGCAGCTCTAGGAAGATCGGCACAACCTCAAAGTACCTCGGGAGTGGCTGCAAATATGGTTTCACCATGCGACTGAATGGGTCCGCGGTGAACACCCCTAGTAGAGCTTGAAATCCGTCGCGTGGAGGCGTTTTCATGTGATGGATGCTAAAGGAGAATTGACTGCCGGCTAATCCAGCATCTAGGTGCAAAGTTTGATGATCTGCATAGGATCAGAGAGGGATAATTTTAAGGAACCGTACCAGATCGTCGGTTTGAAGCCGCCGGGACAAAAATCCCGAATTCGCCGGCGAGAGCTCATGACGTGGCTTGAGCTTCAGATGGAAGCAGCGTGGAGTCCGTGCGCTCCTTTTGCCGCCCTTGCTCGGCCGCGAAAGTCACTGTGGTGATCTGTCCACGAGCGCCTGCTCGGCGGCCGACGTTAGGTCGCCGCTGTGACGGTTGTTCCCGGGCTAGGGAGCCCGAAGCTCACTTGCTTGCAGTTCAGGGAGGTGGAGGCTGAGCTCGGGGAAATGTTTAGCAGCTCGGGGGAGGGATGAGCGTGGTGTTTTCTTCGGTTTCCTGATCGACCGAGAGCGTGGAGGTGAGGTACTCGGTCCTGAGCGTGCGCTCGCGAGGAGGAGAAAACGATCGGGTCTTCGCTCGGGCTGAGGCGGTAAGGGTCATGTGGAGGCACGAGGAGACCGCCTTGGGCGCCAGCGCGTGAGGCAGGAAGCAGCTGGTGGCGCCAGCTCTTCTCGGTGGCACACCCGGGCAGCTGTTCGGTGGAATTACCCACCGAGGCTGAGACTTAGTGTGCAAGGCACCGTTTTTAGCTCTATGACATGTGGGTCCCACTCCACATTTACCTCCCAAATATCTTCTCAAGCTGATCCTCTTCATTCCCACAATTCTGAGTTTTAAAGGGTGGGTTAGAATTTGAATCCTTCCAATTCAGTTTGAATTTGCTTGCCAAATTTGAATTTGGTTGAAGTTCGCAAATTCTTCTCTTTACTCCTCTTTGAGCCCACCCTACAAATGGAATGTTTGTGATCACACTTTTTCCTAAATGATCCATCTCTAGGGCTCCATGTTTATTCAAAGTTTTTGGCCACCACATGTATGAACTTTGAACTTCAAATCTGATTTTTAAACTTGCATAAAAAGAGGTATTTAACACCTTAGTTGTTCAACCCTTTCAAATAGAAATGTGAACCTCATTTTCGATGCTCATCCATGTATTACTTTGCATGAAGAAAAGTTTTAGCAAGCCCCATTTTTCATGTCTTTGCCACACATATGAACTCAAACTTTGGTTTTTATTCATACACATTTTTGGGACTTTTACATAGAGATGCACCAAATTCCCCAGGAGATAGTGCCTCCACATTTTTAACGCCAAAACTACAGCAACAAGCTCAAGATCATGAGTCGGATAGTGCTGCTCATGGTTCCGAAGTTGGCGTGAGCCATATGTGACCACACGTCCTTCCTGCATCAACATGCAGCCGAGCCCGATGCCGGACGCATCACAATTCACGTCGAAGGGCTTAGTTGTATCCGGTTGAGCTAATACCGGGGCTGTTGTGAGATGCTTCACTAATGCTTGGAACGCTCCTTCACACGCTGTGTTCCAAACATATTTTGTTCTCTTCTTCAGCAATTCTGTCATCAGCTTAGCAAGCTTATAGAAGCTTGGAATGAATCTCCGATAGTATCCCGCTAAGCCGAGGAAGCTTCTGACTTCATGGACTGAAGTGGGAGCTTTCCATTTCAGCACTTGCTCGATTTTGCTTGGGTCAACCGCAATGCCTTCCGCTGAGATGATATGTCCCAAAAATGGCACTTGGCTGATCCATAACTCACATTTGCTGAACTTGGCATATAGCTTATGGTCCCGCAGTCGCTGAAGAACGATCCTCAAGTGTTCGGCGTGTTCTGCTTCTGTCTTGGAGTAAACCAAGATATCATCAATGAACACCACAACGAACTTGTCCAGCTCCGTCATGAACACCGAGTTCATGAGATACATGAAATGTGCCGGAGCATTCGTGAGACCAAAAGACATGCCGAGATACTCATACAAGCCATATCTCGTAGAGAAGGCCGTCTTCGGGATATCCTCCTAAGGATTCTTATTTGATGATACCCGGAGCGAAGGTCCATCTTGGAGAACACACTTGCACCCATAATCTGATCAAACAGGATGTCGATGTGGGGCAGTGGGTATTTGTTCTTGATGGTGACGGCGTTGAGCGGCCGGTAGTCCACACACAGCCTCAAGGTTTCATCCTTCTTCTTTACGAACAGCGCCGAGCATCCCCAAGGCGAGGAACTCGGCCTAATGAAACCTTTGCTCAACAGATCATTGAGCTGTTCTTTCAGTTCAGCCAGCTCGTTTGGAGCCATTTTGTATGGTCTCCGTGATATGGGCGTAGTCCCGGATGCAAGCTCAATCTTGAACTCGACATCCCGCTCAGGTGGCATGCCCGGAAGAACATCCAGGAACACATCGGGGTACTCCCGGACTACAGGAATGTCCTCTAACTTTAGACCTTCAGTATTATTAATTGCTGAAACTTCCCGGACTGGATTGTCTAATATGAGGGACTGCGGACGGTGTAGTGGGGAGTTGAGGTCAACCGTCCATGATAATGTTTCCAGTACAGCACCATGGTAGCTTAGCCATGACATCCCTAAGATTGCATCAATCTTCTACCTCTCAAGAATAATCATAGTGGTGGGATATATCTTCCCACCTAAGCACAGTGGTACTTTCGGGATCATCATAGTTGCTGAAATCTTTCCTCCCGGTGAGCAGATCATATAAGAGCACTCGGTGGGAAAGGCTTCCAGTTGATGCTTAACCACATATGATGCACTTATGAAGTTGTGGGTTGCACCCGAATCAAATAATATGATGATTGCCTGATCGTTGAGAGTGAACGTACCTGCCAGCACGTTGTCTCCCTTTGGGGCGTCCTCAGTGTCGAGGTTGCGAACGCCCCCAGTCCACTGACCAACCTTCTTGACCGGAGGTCGGCCTCGAGCACCACCAGGGAACTGGGCTTGCCCGCTGCTCTGCTGCCCCTGGGGCCAGTCCTTCGAGAAATGGCCCGCCTGGCCACACGTAAAGCATGTGTAGCGAGGCGGTCCTCCGCTGATTGGCGGACAGAAACCCGGGGTGCGTTGTTGCGGTGGAAATGCCCGGGGTACCATCTGCTGCTGCTGCTGTTGTTGCGGTCGTGATGGTGGCATCGGCGGTCAGAACGGGGGTGACTGGAAAGAACGACCCCCGAACTGCTGAGGTCGCGCCGGTGGATGCCACTGCTGACCGGATGGTGTTCGATACACCATGCGGTATTTCTGGGGAGCTCCACCCCCACTGCTGGGTGGAGCGCTGCACTTCCGCTGCTCAGCCGCCAACTCCCGCTGAGCATCTTCATGCATGATCGCGGCGTTGACTAGATCATTGAACGTGCCGCGATTGCATTAGACGAGATGCGTCTTCATCTCGGGGTGTAACCCCCGATAGAAGTGCTCTCGCTTCTTCTCCTCGGTGGAGACGTACTCCGACGCATATTGCACCAGATGGTTGAAGGCACGGGAGTAGTCATGGGCACTCCTCCCGCCCTGCTTCAGCTCCAAAAACTCTTGGAACTTCCTCTTCATTATCCCGGGAGGGATATGGTAGGCGCGGAACGCCTCCTGGAATTCTTCCCACTCCACGGCATGGCCAGCCGGCAGTGAGCCGACATAGTTCCCCCACCATGCACCAGTGACACCGTGAAGCTGCTGCACCGCGAACAGAGTCTTCTGCCGCTCCGTACATTGGAGCAGCCCGAACTTGGACTCAATTGTCCGCAGCCAGTTGTCGGCCTCCAGGGGTTCTGCTGCGTCAGTGAACACCGGAGGGTGCGTACTGATGAAATCCGAGTACGTCACATCATGGGGCTCACGAGGCCCCCTCTCTTGACGCCCCCCACCTGGGACGTATTCTGCATGATCATGCGGAGCAGGTCGGTCTGCTCCTCATGACCACCCACCAGTGCCGCAATCACATCCGCTAGCGTAAGCGGGGGCGGCGGTGATGGTTGTTGCTGCGGGGTGCTGTCGTAGGCAGGTGGCTGGGAGTCGTCACCCCCCTTCTGGCTAGAGCCACCAATCTCATGCGTGGTCCAAGTGCGAACCATCTGCAACCATACGACAATAAACATCAGTCCCGCAACATACTTCATGCAATCCAATAAAATAGGCGTAACACATAATGACAGTAAAACATGCGATACATTTCGTATGTAGATAATGTAATAACTTTGCACAAGATACACCATTACCAGACCAAATACAAGCTAGTTAAATCCAACTTGACAGACTTCCTCTTTGGAAGTTCATCCCAACTAGGTTTGGTCACTACGAGACGTTAAAATCGCTTTGTCATCACGTATACTACCCTTTTATCTTCAATACGACACAACATGGTCTCTAGCAAAAGAAACTTGAGTAAGACGTATACTCAAATCTTTCACTAGCTGAAAATAACCGCTCATGAGTATTTTCTACCCAATTGGAAGTACTCAAACCCCTTGGGGTACAACAATTTCTCAAATGAGTTCAACTGTCATCTCTCTGCCAGAATGACCAGTTTCTACATATTCCAGATTTTGATCTGGTGCTGGGCATTTTCATGACTCAAGCTGAATGCAAAAGTTAGGGTAATTCAAAGTCAACAGAATTTCTGGAAGAATTTCAACAGCACCTCCTTTGGAAGTTGCTGTTTTCAACTCTGATTTCAGCTTAATTCCGTGCTGCAATTGCAGAAACTTTGAATTACAAAGAGGTAACACATCTCCTACCATTTCCAAAGATGTATCATATTATAGTTTCATATTTTTCTACAGGAAGTTATGCTTGAAAAACAGAACAGTACAGTACAGAGAGTGTTTTAAATCTGTCCTGGTTCTGGACAGTTTACAATCCTCTGGGATTTAAGCCATCTTAAGGTGTGATTCAGCTCTGGGAGTCTACAACAAAGTTGTAGAATGCTTAAACACCTTTCTAGAAATATATCCCACACCTTCATTGGCTAAATGATCTGTGAGTTATGCTCTGTCAAAGTTCAGCAAACTTGCAGCTCAAAACAGAGCACTCTGTTTTTCCATCCCTCTGACTACACTGATCAACTATTAAATTTTTCTACCCAACCAGGGTCCTAAATGTTGAAACTTAGTTATTTTAATTCATTTTATCATTATCTTTCATGCACATGCCTATGATATGTCGGTACTACGTTCCTCACAAAAAGAAAATCCTAACCGGATTATACCGGCATATACGTCTCAACTGTGGCACTTAACGGTCTCTCGCACACGGGTACTACATGGGATACATACGTGGTTAGTACCTGCAGAAGACCACACAATAATGATGCACTCAAAGGTTATTTTCATTTCAGATAGGACCATATTAGAAAGTAAATACAAACGCCCGTACCATTGCCATATGGCCGTCCTTGAGTTAAGCCACGTCTCAAGGTACGTGATCGTGTTTTAACACCACACGATGGGGAACCTGAGTAGAGCGCGAACGGGTCGTCACGGTTGGGAATTTTATCAACCCAACAGATACCACCTACTGCCCTGCAGGGCACGCCGATGGCAAGCGCTGCGTATGTCCTCCTGGGCTATTTCCAGACAAACACACTCTAACGTTACTGACCACGCGATGGGGTCTCCACTTACTCGCCTAATGCACGCTAGGGATCAGTGTTTCATATGAGCTCAGGAACATGACGAGTCCAAGAGTTTCATATTGACGTCTCACATCAAGCTGTGAGACCTATCCCTGAACCACATTCCTCGCCAGGGGAGCTAACCGAAATTGAACCGCTTTCGGTAGTGTTCCTTACCATTTTTACCTGAGCGTAGGCGCATCATTACATAATTAAAATTCAGCATTATAACACATATGTTAGTCTTGCCACTTTAAGTAACTATGCTAATATAGTCCTTACATGGGCAAACTAGCGAATCCTCACCGTAAACCTAAGTTTTCCCGTAATACAGTCCTTATATAATGTGCTATCCCCAATGCGGCTCTGATACCAGCCTGTGGCGGACCGGAATCCGCTCATCCAGGATCACAGAGGGTGGTGCCGCACGATGCGACACCCGACAGCACACATCATAAGAACGATGTTGTATTACATAGAAAACCAACTGAATATGTACAAACTAGTACAAGACTTCAGTTACAAACTAGTATTTGGATTACAAAAGCGGAAGCTAAGTTTATACAACTCACGCCACCTATCTAGCAAAAGTTGGTTGCCCAGCCCTAGGGCAACCCACACTAGCTGCACTCCTCAGCTCAGCCGTGGTCCCCGACGGAGGGTAACCCTCGCCAGTGGACTTGTACCCCGAGTCCGTGGGATGCTCCTCACCTGAAAAACACTTATAGCAGCAACCGTGAGCACGATGGCTCAACAAGACTTAACCGACTCACCTAGGCATGAAACTATACATGTAGTGTACAACGGACATGGGGTGGTAAGTAGCAGCAAATGGACATGCCTACAAGTTCATCCTTATTTCATCCTTTAGCCACAAGTTATCAGTTCATGAATAGAAAATTTAGTGAGCAATATTTGGTGGCACACATGTAGCAATACAATTATACATATCAGCAGAATCGAATTATGACATTCCATAGTTTATCTACGTTATGACGCAGTGAACAAGCGGTACTCGTCACCGTGAGGGACGGAAAATTGACTCGATATACACCTGCAGGGATACCCAAAGAGCACATCACGTACGCCCACCCGTGGAGCTGTACAGCACGCTCACTCGGTGTCGTACGGGACAACCTTTCACCCAACAGCCCAACCACCGAACCGGTCGCACCGAAACGAGCAGGAGGTTCCCTATACCGAGCATCTCTCTATGCCTGTTAGCAGATTTCCACCTTGCTGCCCTCAGCCTACACCTATAAATTGGTGCGTTGTGCCTCGATGCCCGGAGGTACAGGTTACATCGGTTTATCGGGGCCCATATATCCGATATGCCTTCGGTACGTTCAATACTTGTTCAGCAGGGCCGCACACGGATTGGTCCTCAATCAACACGGACAGGGCTGCGTACACAAGACTTCCTCTTGCTGCGCCCTAACCCCTGCCTAGTCTCATTTTCTTACTAAAATGATCTCACATCGCTCGAACCAATCCCGTGTGTCCCAAGCCTAACTCGCGAGTAGATTCCAACTACTCGACTTGTACCGAAGTTCTATGAATCATTAAGCATAGCCTGTCTACTCGGGGACTTAGACACTACCGTCACTCTTATAGGCAAAAGCTGTTTATGCACTTGGGTTTCATCCACCCTACACCTAATGCACATTCATTTACCTCAAACTAAGTATATAACAAAGCAAAACTTTTGTAAAATGGGTTAATGCAAACCAGGGTTTGCCTTGTTGCTGCTGGTCAGACGTTAAGGCTTCGTCCGGAAGAAGGAAGTCGAGCACTTCTGGAGTTTCCTCGCCTTCAGCGACTACACGTCAACGAGATACTATATGTCAATTTAAATGCAATGTTTAGAACTGAATAAGTAATTACCATAACTCTAGCTAGACCTCCCCTTTGGTTCTGAAATTTTTATAGTGACTTGGTAGGGTCCTAACCAGAGTCTTGACCGAATTTCATTTGCAACAAAGTTCATTTGAGCTTTGTACAAATAAAAGCCTATTTGTTCAATATTAGAGCCTCTAAGGAATTCAAGGGATTTTCATGGCTGCAACCATTACTTTCTGGAAACTAGAATTTGAGATGGTTCTAATGGAATTGGTTTCAGGTCATTTGGAGAAATCTAGATGATGTTATGCCCTAAACAGGATTGGAGAAAATCTGAAAAATGTTTCTGTACATTTTTCTATTTTCTCAGGGCAGTTCACTTAATCACACCATTAGGTGGAGTAAATAAACTTGGATGGGTCTGAAAATTTTATTGTGACTCAAGAATTTTCCAATGAACCTCTCAGCAAAATTTCAGAATTTTTCCTAGAGTAATTCTCCAGATAAAATTCCTGACAGTTTAAACTTTAGGGAATTAATTCTGAAAAACTATTAAGTTCCATGAGCTGAAATTTGTGTTGGTGGAAAGTACGCAAAAATATGAGTTCAGAAAATTTTAGTTCACTAAATTTGGATCTTCCTAGCAAAAGTAGTGTGCATTTGAAGTTTGAACTAAAACTGGAAAATCCCAAAATGTTTAAACTCTGCGGTTGGGCCCCACTCTTTAAACCGGCCCACTGAGATTGTGGCCACACCGCAGCCCATGGGATTTTACCCACGCTGCCGCACCGGATCCCGGCCGCAAAGTGGATCCCCGCGAGAGAACAGGGACTGACCGGTGGACCCCCCCTTCGTCTACCTCGCGACGCCCGCAACCCCCGCGGTGGTGCTTCGCCAGAGCTCTCGCTGCCGGCCATTTCTCTGCCCGATCTCCGACGGATTTTGCCGCCTGTGCCTAACTTTGCTCGGGGAACACGCTGGCGCCCTCACCGAAGCTCGGCGATGGCCGGAACCAAGCCCGCGATGGTGACATCGGCGATCCCTACTCCGGCGATGTCGCCCGAGCTACTCAGGGCCTTATTTTTGGAACGGTTTGCTCCTACAGCTCCGCTGTGGCATGCTGAGCACGAAAATGAGCTCGTTTTGCCATGGAAACGGCCGCAGCTAGGACCTCACCATTGACCTAGGGCTAAAATGGCGGATGCTCGGAAAACTTGAATAGCAGCGCCAAGACTCGATGGTTTTCGATGGTCTTTGATCCTAGGTGGCCGTGGGAACGTGTAGAACATGTGCTTGGCTGGGTTTACGCGTTGGTGGACCGATCACCACGAATTTCGGATTCTTTGCTAGCTCGGTTCTTTGAATACCAGGGACTAAACTTGGAAATACTCTCCCTACAGGGCATGAAAAGGGATAGGGTTTTCAACGTGAGCTCGAGCAGCCTCCGGCGCATCTCTTTGCCGTTGATCGCCGGTCGCGAGGGTGCCTGGATCAGCAGCGTACCGAGGACCCGAGAGAGCGGCCGAAGAGTGGATGTGTTCGGTCGAGAGAAGAAACAAAGTACGGGGTTTGGGGTCTGCAGCGGTCGAGGAGCCTTCGTGAGCGGTCAAATGCGCAGTGCGCCAGCCAGGCGTGTGCTGTGGAGGTGGCCGATCGAGCAGCTCGGTGTCGAGCGCTGTAGAGGCCCGGTAAACAGAGCTCGCCCGGAGGTTTGCTTTACTCCGAAGCTTAGCTGACTTGTGGGCCCTTTTCTCCCCCCTACTTCCTTCTCCCCCCTTCTGCTGCAAATATCTCACCCACTAAACATTGAATGGTAGACTTTGCCACCAAATCATTGTTTGAATATGATTTCCAAATTTTGAAATTGATTTGGCTAAATTTGCTGGCCATTTGAATTTGAAATTCAAATTCAGTTTCGAGTTAGTGTAAGTTTGGCTCCCGACAACATGAAGTCCAATGGGGATGAAAATTGGTGGACTAACTCAGAAAAATGTGCTGAGTGTGAATATGAAGTCAACTTTTGAATTCAAGTGATGAAAGCGGCTGCAATTTGAATTTACATTCAAATTGGCCTCTTTTTGAAATGCCTCCAAAAGTGCCTGAAAAAGTACTGGATTTGCATGAAATTTGGCCTGAGCCTTCCCAAGACTAATTAAGATCTAGGGATGAGCTCAACCTTTCATGTTAATGTGTAGAAATCCCACTTTTTGGAAGTTAGGGCTTTCCTCTGTAATCACCCCTTTTGATGGTGGTTACTTGCTCTTCACCAATGTTCACAAGCTATCCACAAGATGAGCTGTGGTGTTGTGAGGTGGTGAAAATGATCACTCTTGCAAGTCCCTTTTCTTGGGCTTTTACAAAGACATACAGAAGCGGCAGGGATTCCCCATGAGTATACCGCTTGGAGGGTTCCGAGTCTCATCGGACAACCATACTCATAAGCATAGTGGTTAGTACCTGCAAAACAACTAATATAGCAACCGTGAGCACGAAGGCTCAGCAAGACTTAACCGTCTCACCTAAACATGGAACTCTACACGAGGGTATTTATATGAACATAGGATAGCAATTTTCATAATGGACTCGCCTAAATGTGGATCCTTATTCTCAGATTTTGTTGGCAGCAGAATAATAACCTTGGGCACCTCAACATCGGAAGTCCACAATCAAAAAAGAAACACTTCATCCCGATGTTAATTTCTCAAGGTGGAAAATAAATTTAGTTTGCACTAATCTCATGTATACAAGATAAAAATACAATGATAGTATAAAGTTCATAACAGCAGTGATTAGTTCTTATCTCAAATGCATGTATTTACTACATCATGACTGCGAGAACAAGTATGCTCAAATATCCACGAGCGACGTTGATTCGAATCAAAAGACGCCCGGACTACACGACACGTACGCCCGTACTAGAAGTCACATCGGTGCACTCCACGGACGTTGTACATATCAACCTTTCCCATGTTCCACCTACACCAAATGGATTCAATCGGCTAGGACAGTAGCCCCACCGCATGGTGCACCCTCCGTCGTGAAGATGTCATGAGCGAGTTACCCACTACTGTGCTATGGCTGAACGCCTGAGGCAATCGAAAATGTCTCAACACAGCCTTCCCAAGGTACATCGGTTTATTGGGTCCCATATATCCAACATGCTTCTGGTACACAACTCAAACTTGTCCAACAGGGCCGCACACTAATCGGTCCTTAACCGACACAGGCAGGGCTAATGCTCACAGGCCCCTACATCCTGTTGCCACTATTACCTGCCCGGTCTCAACATCAGATTACTAAACCAATTCTCGAACCAATCCCGTGTGCACCAATTCCTAGTCACGCAGTAGATTCCAACTACTCTACTTCTACAGAATCCTATACAACATTAAGCATTGCAGTTTCTACTCAAGGAAATGACAACTACCCAATTACTCCATAGGATTTCCTGGTCATGCAAGTGGAATATCAAATCATCTAGACATAATGCACATCTCCATCCTAACTAACATAGTGTATACAAAGCAAAAACTTAAATGTTGTTAAATGTAAACCGGGGCTTGCCTTTGTTTTGCAGGTGCCTAGGGTTATATATATATATATATATATATATATATATATATATATATATATATATATATACACACACACACATACATACATGTGAGTTCCTTGTCACAAGAAAGAATTTTGGACTAAGGTTCAGTATTTTTCATTGAGTAGTTAATCTAGAATAATTCACTAAGCAGTTATGCTAAAAGGAATTAATTCTGCATAAATCTGTATTTTCATGAACATTAAATGGAACTACCATTTCAAACATACCTCAGAGAGTATGCATGAATTTTCCTGGGATTGTTAGAGCTAAGGATTTACTAGGATGTATTTTACAAGTGTTTAGCTTTTTCTAAAAATGTTTATGGACATTTTTTAGTACAGTAGTTTGTACTCTGAAATTTTCTACTCAAATCATCTCCAAATTAGCTGGAACTTCTATAGAAGTTCAATAATATTCTAAATATTACTCTGGTAAATTTTGGGGATTTTTTGACACGACACCACCGGTCTTGTCGAGCCAGGATAACGCTGAGGGGTGCTGCGTTGCACAGCACCGTATAACACACGTCAAAGGTACAAAGCGGAAACGGAAATTTTATTACATAAACAAGTTTATGAACATGTTTACATCAAAATAAGTTCAGTCCACACTCGCGGGCGTAGACTAAGCATCAAGTGCACGTTCAGCCCTCGAACGTGTCCTTGCTAGCACACACGCACACTAACTCTGCGGCGTGCACGACTCCCACTCGACGGGGTTCCCCTCCTGGGGTTCCGTCTCCTCTTCGGGAGTCCCGTCCTCATAGAACCCTGCAAAATCTTCAAACACAAGCAGTGAGCACGAAGGCTCAGCAAGTCTGACCCGTCTCACCTAAACATGGAACTTCTACATGAGGGTAATGGGTTACATGAGGTAAAAATCAGTTGCAAGGACTCGCCTAATTAGTAGAACCTTACTTTCAAGTTTTAGCAGCAGGTTGTGGAGAACCTTACGCTAAGGTACATGAGAGAGCCGCAATCAAACAAGAAACGCATTTCTCTCATGTACGTTGCCCAAAGTTAAAAAGAACTTTAATTAGCTCTAAGCTACAGCATATCATTAACAATCAATGTCCAGCTTTCAATCAGCAACATTTTAACATGTAACTAGCCTGTTCTTTCTACGTCATGGTACAGTGAACAAGTGGTACTCACTGACCGCGAGGGACGGCGATTATAATCGATTTACACCTGCAGGGTTACCCGAACAACCCGTCACGTACGCCCGTACTCGATGTTGCCTACAACAACCATCACGGAGGCCGTACGCGACTACCTTTCACCCGTTAGCCAAATGTTGAACCGGTCCAATCGTCCCGAGCAAGAGGTCTCTGCACGCGCATCTCAGTGCCGCCAGCCGATTTACACCTCGAGCTCTCAACCTACCCTCTGAACGACCAGCTATGCCTCAACACCCAGCTACCCGAGTTACATCAGTTTCCCGGTTCCCATATAGCCGGTAGGTCTTCGGTACTGTTCTAGCTTGTTCAACAGGCCCGCACACGGCTCGGTCCTCAATCGACACAAGCGGAGCTACAGCACACAGGCCCCAAAGTCCTGCTGCCCTTACTCTCCGCTTGGTCTCATTTTCTTGCCATGTGTTTCATGTGCTAACACTACCAGAGTCGAGTGCCTCTAGCCTATGCTCGCGAGTAGTTCCAACTACTCGACTTGTACCGAATCCTACACTATCTTAGCATTGCAGTAGCTAACGGGGTTTGCAATCCTAAACCCAACCCATGGTTCTCTTGGCTATGCAGTGGGGCTTCCAAACAAGACTCTAATGTAAAGAATACAGTAAACAAGTATGTGCTCAAAACAATAAAAATTTTATAAAAAGGTTAATGCAAACCGGAGCTTGCCTTGCTGCTCTTGGTCATAGGCTAGCTGTTCCTCCGGAGTAAAAGTCTAGGACTTCGGGTTCCTCCTCGACCTTAGCGACTACATGATAGAAACAATACATGTATTAATTTAATGCATTTGTATTAAGTTTGAAGTTGTGAAGTCTATAACCTTTGCTAGACAGACCTAATGAATGTGAAACTTTTATTGTGGCTTGGTTACAACCTAAACAGAGAATTGGTCAAGTTTTAGTTGCAGCAAAGCTCATTTGAGCCCTCCACAATTAATTATGTCCTTGACCTTAATTGGAAGTCTTAGGGTGTTCTAGGAATTTTCATGAAGCAAACTATGACTTTCTGAAAACTAGATTTTCAGAGGGTTCTAATGGAGTTGGTCTCACCTAATTCTAAGGTTCCTAGCTAAAGTTATGAGCTAAACAATTTCCGAGAAAATTCTGAAAATGTTTCTAAACATTTTCTATTTTCTCTGGAACAGTTTCACTAATCACACCATTAGGTGGATCAGATGAGCTCCAATGGGTCTGAAATTTTTATGGTAGTTCAGGGATATTTTGGTGAACATCCTAGCAAAATTTCAGGATTTTCCTCCAAAGGATTCTCCAGTTAAAATTCCTAACAATTTAAATTTTGAGGAATTAATTCTGGAGAATTAAGGGTTTTCATGAAGTGAAACTTGATTTGCTGGAAAGTACTCGGAGAGCTGAATCCAGCAAAATTTGGTTCACTCAATTTGGAGCTTTCTAGCAAAAGTTATGAGGTTTTGAAGTTTGAAGGAAATCTGAAAATCAGGAAAAAGTTTAAACTCGCGCGTGGGCCCAGGGGACACGCGTCGCACGCCGAGGCGACAGCACACCGCGGCCCACAATGATTTTGTGCGCCAGCACACCCGATCCCGGCCGCAGCCGGATCCCGATTCAAAATATCTCCCGCTGACAGCTGGGGTCCACCCCTTCTTCAACCTCGCGACGCCCGCGCTCCACCGCCGAGGGACCTCGCCGGAGAGCTCGCCGCCGGCTTCTGTACAGCTCCAAACTTCTCGATTCTGGCCGCCCCTGCCTACTTTTACTCGGGGAACAGGATTCTAGGGTCAGCTGCTCATGACAATGGTCGGAGCATGGTCGGCGACGAGCCGCCACCTCGGAACGACTTCGGCCATGTCGGCTGAGTTCCCTAGCACCTCAACTACTTGGGAAATCGGTCGGGGAGCATCAGTGGACCTCAGAGAAGGTCGACATGAGCTCGAGGCAGCTCGTTGAAGGCCCGAAATAGGTCCTCACCGTGCGCCCGATGCCGCCCGTTCATCCCGCCATTGATAGACATCAAATTACGCCGGGTACAGAGGTTCTCCGGCCCAGAGTTGTGAAGGCAACTTGTGCGTTACCGTGTCTAGCTTGTGTGAGAGCGGCTTGAGGCCCTCTAATCCTTTCTAGAGCACGAATTAAACAGAATCGTACCCGAAGGTCATTCTGCACACAGAGAGGGGAAAAGTGGAAATTCGCCGCCGGTGAGCAACCACTCGAGCTGTGGCTCGGGGATGAGCAGCACCGGTCACCAGCGCGTCCAATAGTGCCTTGGCTCGGGCGTGACAACGCCATGGTTGGGCTGTCCACGAGAGCCCGAGGTGCGGCGGTTCCATGTCCCGAATTTGATCTTTTGGCACAGCCGATATCAATCGGTTTCAACCGAATTCTAGCAACGGGGAGGACGGAGGAAGGTCTCTAGTACCTTGCTGGGGCTCTGGAGTGGACGGAGGGAGCTGCGATCGGCGTTCTCCGATGGATTCTGAGCTGCGGAAATTTTCGGCCGGCGCTGAGTTCTTGCGGGGAAGAACGGCGGTGCCTCGGCCGAGGAGGGGGGGCAGGCGCCTTAAGAAGGCTCTGCACCGCCTCACGCCCGCGCGTGGGCAAGCAGCTGCTGGCGCGGCGGCTGCCCTCGGTGGCGATCACCGCTGCGGCTCGGTGACCCGAGTGAAAAAGTCTCAGTCAGTTTGATCTGAGCAGTGGCTGACATGTGGGTCCCACTTCCAGTTTTAACCTCTGAAATTTACTCCTAATCACTGTTGTAAACAGTGAACCCCATACTACCCTTGGCAATTCAAATTATTCACCCATGAGCCATTTGAATTGATCAAAGTTCAAATGAGGTTTGGTTTGAATGAATTTCAGCACAAGTTCAGTTTGAAATTCAAATAAAGTTTGAATTTCTCCCACTTAGCTCATGTCAAGATCAACTCCAAATGGAGTGAAAATTGGTGTGTGAGCTCACAAAAATGTGCTGAGTAAGAATATGCCTCCCACTTTTAAATTCATGGGATAAAAACAGTTTGAATTTGAATATGGTTTCAAACTGCCCTCTTCCTAACTATACCCAAAATGACCTCAAAAAGGTTTTGAATTTGGGTGAAACTTGGCATGGGCATCCTTAGTAAAGTGTAGGAGTTTTCATATGTCCAGCCCATCTATATCACATGTGGGAAATACCACTTTTGCAATGTGTGAGTTTGTTCTCTAATGAGCATGTTGATAATTGTTACTTGCTCTTCATTTGTGTTCATCATCCTTCCTCAAATGAGGTGTGTGGTGTGGTGATGAACACTGCAAATGTGTGTCAAAAACTGAGGCCCTTACATTCCTCCCCCTTAAAAGAATCTCGTCCCGAGATTATAAGGTGAAAATGAGAGAGAGGACGGTGGAAAATTACCGGATATGCGACGTGAAGAAATCGGGGTAGTTAGTGCGAAGGAATTCTTCGCTCTCCCATGTCGCTTCATCCATGGAGTGATTACTCCATAGAACCTTGTAGAACCACAACGTACGGTTGCGTGTGGTTCGGGCCTTTTCATCAATAATCTGCACCGGTTCCTCCCGATAGGTGAGATCCGGTTGCAGTTCTTCAATGTCTTCCAGCTGAACGGTAGTTGATAGCTTGAGACACTTCCTCAGCTGGGAAACGTGAAAGACGTCGTGCACACCGGAAAGTGCTTCTGGTAACTTCAGCCGGTATGCCACTGATCCACATCTCTCGGTAATCTGAAATGGACCGATGAATCGGGGTGCCAACTTTCCTCTCACCCCAAATCTGTTTACGCCCTTCATTGGAGACACCCGTAGGTATACGTGATCTCCAACTTTGAATTGTAATGGGCGCCTTCTCCGGTCCGCATACTGTTTCTGTCGGGATTGAGCGGCTTTTAGGTTCGCTTGAATCAGTCGAACCTTTTCTTCCGCGTTGTTGACGAGGTCAATCCCGAAGGTCACCCTTTCGCCAGATTCACACCAATTCAGTGGTGTGCGGCATTTCCGCCCGTAAAGCGCCTCGTAAGGTGCCATCTTGATGCTGGCTTGGTACCCATTATTTTACGAGAACTCGGCTAACGGCAAGTGATCATCCCAATTCTTGCCGTGGTTGATAGCGCAAGCTCGTAACATGTCTTCTAAGATTTGATTTACCCGCTCCGTTTGCCCATCCGTCTGCAGGTGGTAGGCTGAACTACGGATCAGCTTCGTCCCCAAGGCAGCGTGCAGCTGCTCCCAAAAACGGGACACAAATAAAGTGCCCCGATCCGATATGATGGTACGGGGTACGCCGTACAAGCATAGGATCCGTGAGATGTACAGTTCAGCGTACTTCTTGGCGTTGTAATTTGTGTTGACCAGGATGAAATGGGCAACTTTGGTGAGCCGATCGACGATCAACCACACAGAATCATGTTTCTGCAAGGTGGTGGGTAAACCGACGATGAAATCTATGCTCACGTCCTCCCACTTCCAGGCAGGAATGCCCAGTGGTCGCAGCAGTCCCGGTTTCCGCATATGATCTGCCTTCACCCTTCGACATGTATCACACTCGGACACGTATTTTGCAACCTCGTGCTTCATCCGTGTCCACCAAAACTTTCTTCGGAGTTCTTAATACATCTTGTTGCTGCCAGGGTGAATAGAGGACTTTGATAAGTGAGCCTCATCAAAGATCTTCTTTCGTAGTTCCGGGTTTCAGGGTACGACGATCCGGTCCTTGAACCATAGGACGCCGTCTCCGTCCTTCCGGAAACATTTCAACTCCCCACTGTCTACACGTCTCCGCAAATGTGACATGCCCTTGTCATTCTTCTGGGCTGCCGCTATCTCTTCACGGATGGTGGGGATTAAAGCTAGGTTGTAGAGAGCTCCGTGTGGAATCACATGTAGTGGTGGTTCGCTCTCTTCCAACGGTGTGATGGTCAGATTGTTGACGTGTGACTTGCTGCTCAGCGCATCTGCCACTACGTTTGCTTTGCCCGGATGATAATGGATCTCTATTTCGTAATCCTTTATCAGTTCTAACCATATTCGTTGCCTCATGTTCAGCTCCTTCTGAGTGAATATGTACTTGAGGCTTTTGTGGTCGGTATATAAATGTACGAGGTTACCGAGTAGGTAGTGCCTCCACATTTTTAGTGCAAGTACCACGGCAGCGAGCTCCAAGTCGTGAGTTGGATAATTTTGCTCATGGTTTCTAAGCTGCCGTGATCCATACGCGACCACTCTTCGGTCTTGCATCAGCACACATCCGAGCCCAACGCCGGATGCATCGCAGTACACATCGAACGGTTTTGTTGTGTCTGGCTGCGCCAAAACCGGTGCTGATGTCAGGTGCTTGACTAAGGCCTTGAATGCTGCTTCACATGTTGGACTCGAAACATATTTGGTAGCCTTCTTCAGTAGCTCTGTCATTGGCTTGGCAATCTTCGAGAAGTTCGGAATGAACCTCCGATAATATCCCGCGAGTCCGAGGAAACTCCGTACCTCGTGAACAGTTCTCGGGGATTTCCAATTCAGCACTTGAGTGATCTTGCTCGGGTCCACAGCGATACCCTCCGCTGAGATGATATGCCCGAGGAAAGGCACTTGCGATATCCAAAACTCGCATTTGCTGAATTTTGCGTATAACTTGTGATCCCGCAGCCGTTGCAAGACTATACACAGATGTTTCTTGTGATCTTCCTCCGACTTGGAATATACCAGGATGTCGTCGATGAAGACCACGACAAACTTGTCCAGCTCCGGCATGAATACCGAGTTCATTAAGTACATGAAGTGAGCTGGAGCATTGGTGAGGTCGAAGGACATGACCAGGTACTCATAAAGTCCATACCTCGTCGAGAAAGCCGTCTTCGGAATGTCCTCAGCCCTGATTTTAATCTGATGGTACCCGGATCTTAAGTCCATTTTGGAAAAGACCTTTGCTTCGACCAACTGATCAAACAACATGTCGATTCGTTGCAACGGGTACTTGTTCTTGATGGTTACGGCATTAATGGACGATAGTCCATGCAAAGCCGCAACGTCTCATCCTTCTTCTTGACAAATAATGCCGAACAACCCCATGGCGAGGAGCTCGGCCTAATAAAACCCTTCTCCAGAAGGTCCGTGAGCTGAGTCTTCAGTTCAGCCAACTCCTTGGGCGCCATCTTGTACGGCCTTCGGGATATTGGCATGGTTCCCGGTGCAAGTTCAATCTTGAACTCCACCTCTCTATCGGGTGGCATCCCCGGCAAATCGTCCGGGAATACATCAGGGAACTCTCGGACCACCGGAATATCTTCCAATCTGATGGTTGTGGCTTGATAGACACTTGGAAGTTTTATTTCTGGACTGTCCAGAAATAATGAGTGAGACTCGTGCACTTCTGAGTTCAAGTGCACGATTCGGAGGACGGTGTCTAAAACAGCGCCGTGGCGGTTTAACCACGACATCACTAAGATGACATCGACCTTTTGTCCCTCTAAGATTATGACAGACGTAGTGTAAACTCTACTCTCTACGCACAATGGTGCTTTTGGGACCATCATGCTTGCTGAAATTTTCCCACCTGGTGAACAGATCACATAAGGACTATCGGTGGGTAGTATTTGCAAGCTATATTTATCAATGAAAGCTTGGCTAATGAAGCTATGCGTGGCGCCTGAATCAAATAGTACTATAGCGGGATGCTGGTGGAGTTGGAACATACCCGCAAGGATTGGCCCGCCCTCCGGCACTTCCTCAATGGCAAGGTGGTGGACGGTGCCGGGCCTAGTGTTTGCCCGCCGCGCATTAGTAGGGTTCCGGGGTTGATTCCTCCCCGGAAACTCTGGTGCCACTCCGCCGCCTTGCCTCTCCGGGCAACTGCTTGCGAAGTGTCCTGGACGACCACACTTGTAACATGTGGCCGCGGCTGGTGGAGTGCTCGGTGGACGAAAGCCCGGCATGCGTTTCTGAGGTGCAAACGCACGCGGCATCGTCCGCTGCTGCTGTTGTTCTTGCGGTGGTACTGGCAGTGCCGGCCTGAATGCCGGTGAAGAGTACGGCCGACTGCAGAACGGCATCGACCGCTGTGGTGGCTGCCAGCGTGAACCTGATGGTGGGCGATTCACCATCCGAAACTTCTGAGAAGGACCGCCTCCTTCTCCGCTGCTCTGCGGCGCGCTTCGCTTCCTCTCCGCCGCCGCTAACTCCTTGCCGGAGTCCTCCTGAACAATCGCAGCATCAATGATGTCGTTGAGGCTGCCGCAATTGAACATCGCCAACTTGTCCTTCAGGAGCGAGTTAAGCCCCTGGTAAAAATGGTCCCGCCGCTTCTCGTCGGTATCAGCATGATACGACGCATATAGCGCGAGATCGTTAAACGCCCTGGAGTATTCCAGCGCGTTCCGGCTCCCTTGTTGCAGGTGTAAGAACTCCTGCATCTTCCTCTTCATTATACCTGGCGGTATATGATAGGCCCTGAAGGCCGTCCGGAACTCCGCCCAGGTCATCACTCGGTCGGTGGGCTGCGAAGCACAGAAGTTGGCCCACCACGCGCTCGCGGATCCTTGGAGCTGCTGGACCGCGAACTGAGTCTTGCGCTGCTCGCTAATTTGGAGCAGCCCGAACTTCATCTCTATGGCGCGGAGCCAGTTGTCCGCGTCAAGTGGCTCATCCGCCCTTGAGAGTACAGGGGGATGAGTCGCCAGGAAATCGGAGTAGGAGCTCTGTTGACGCTCCTCACGATCTTGACGTCTCTCGCGGCGAGACGTATTTGCAATTAAAGTTTGCAGCAGCTCCGTGTGCTGCTGATGTGAACCCGCCATTGCCGCGACGATGTTGGCCAATGTAACCGTTGGCAGTGGCGGTGGCGGTGTTTGTTGTTGCTGTTGCTGCTGTTGTTGTCCCGAGGAGTCCTCGGGAGGTGGTTGGGAGGTCTCTCCCCCTTGACTGGTACCCCCAACGTCAGGGTTGGCACGAGTACGCGTCATTCTGAAATTCAAAATAGCAGCGATTAGCACATGTCTTACTTAAAATTTCCATAAGCAACAGTAGGTATTGAAGCGACGCATGATTAATTTGCACAACATTCACATATATTGATAAAGCATAAACTTTATACAAGATACATTATTCTCGGATCTCCGAGAAGTCGTGCTCATGTCGTCACTACCTATACATACGCTACTGTCTACACGACATGTCACCGATTACAAGAGTTGGGTTACGCTACCCTAGCTGCCCTACTTGGCAACCGTAACCCCCTACTCGGAGTAGAACTCAACCTCCTGTGGGTCGTCCTCCTCCGGTACCTCTGCTGGTGGCTCTGGATCTACCACCTCTTCTCCCATTCCGGGTTCTCCTATTGCTGGAAGACCCAAGACCACCGGTACGCCTAACACCGGGGGCACGAGGTCCTGCAAAGCATGCACCTCGTCCATAGCTTGGTTGTAGTCCTCTTCCCAGCCTTGTCCTTCCTCAATAGCGTCGTCCCGCTCTTGAGCAAGGTCCTCATTCTGCTGGGTTAGAGTCTGCACCAGCTCTTGCAACGCCACGATGTCAACACGGCTCTTCTTCCTTGCCTTCTTCAGACGACGCAACTGATTGTGTTGTTCATTCAGTCGCTTGATCGTCGGAAGGAGCACATTGCGGAGTGCTCTGTGAGCACCCTCGAAATGATCTCCACGGCTTGTGCTCTCCTTGAGCTTTGTGGCGAGATGCTCCGTATGAACAGCTTGGCTGTCCATCACGGCGTTTCCCGCCCTCATCTGGAGGCTGAGATTTGCCTCCGCGGGGTTGTACCTTGGGCAACTCGGGTCCGTTGCCTCCAGGTACCTCTCTTCCCACACATGCTGAGCTCGTCCCTCCACCAGAACGAGTGCGTATGGAGTTCCCTCCATAGCCTGCACGTGTAGTTGGCAGAAACGTGACATAGTGTCACGGGCTGCCACTTGCCACATCCCTTCCGGTTGTCTTCCTCTCACCGTGACGGTGAATGGCACCCAACCGTGTGGCGTAGGTCCTGCAGGAACCTCGACATGGATCGTCCATTTCTTGTTCCCCTCTTCGCCTTCTTCCTTGGCGAAGTATTGCGGCATCTGGTTGTACCCGAAATATTGGAGCATTTGCAACAATGCTTCCGGGTAGCCGCTACGGTCAGAACAGTGGGAAGCCACCCACCCGTTCTCCAACTGTTTATCTGCTGCCATCTGTAAAAATATATTTGAGAATTGTCAAATATTTATTTAAACAGTAAACCCCTGAGTTATAACATAAAACATGTCATTGAACCCATAAAACTTGGAAACATAGTTCAAATTTTAGACAAATTTGACTGCTGATCTGCTGTTCCCATGACAGCCCTGACCAGTTTCCATTCCAACCTGATTTAGGCCATGTTAAAAGCAAAACCAATTCTGGAGCTCAACATCAAAGTTAAAGCTAACTTCAATAGATTTCCAGAAAGTGTTTTCTTGGCCTAATATCTGTCCTGGTTCAAAAGTTATGAGATGTCAAAGTAAAGGAATTTCTGGAAACAATTGGACAGCACCTCCCTGCCTTAGGTACTGATTTGATCCAAGAATCCCAGTTACTTCTGTTCCTACTCTGACAAAACTTTCTGTTACAAAGTTGTAACCCATCTCATAAGATTTCCAGAACTACCTCATTTTCTATTTTTGGATTTTTATGCAGGAAGTTATACTTAATTTACAGAGAGTCTTTACTCTGTCCTGTTTTCTGGACAGTTTCAACTCTACTGTATTTTTCGAGTGGTTAAGGGATGAAACACCTCTGGAACTCAACAGAAAAGGTAAAACTCTTCCAAATCTTTCCAGAAATGTATCACATGACCCCCAACCTTGAAAGAACTCAGCCTCTAACCTCTGATTAACTTCAGCCTTGATTTGGCTGAAAACAGAATGCTCTGTCCTTAACATCCTATAAGTTGAAAACTTGTTAACTTTGAATATCCTGTTCAAGGGAAGGAGTTACATCAAGTTTTACTACTTTGGATTAAAACCTTCCAGTTTTTACAATGAAGTTGTTTATTTAGTTGGGTGTGACGTCGATGCGTCACCAGATTATGTCGGTACTACGTCCTCACAAAGAAAAATCTATACCGGACTTAGCCAGCTTCGTTAGTTCAGTGGCACTACTCGTCACTCGCACATGGATGCTACACGTCTACCGTTTCGTGGTCGGGCTACCTGCAGAAATTCAAACAATCATCAGACTCGGCTGCACACCGAGCCCAGAATCCATACAGTTCGTACACCCAGCCGTCATCACTCGCCCGGATGTTCTCAAGCCAACCACGCCTTGAGTTACGTGTTCACGTTTCAGACCACGTGACGGGGTCTCCCATGTTGCACCACACACGCCAGGGACAGACGTTGCTCGAATACCCCAAACGACATGAAGAGTCGTAGAGGATACTAAAGCGGGTCGGGTTACCTGCCACCCGTGGGGCTCCACCCTTCAGCTTGTGCGCACTGGTGGACAGTGCTTACGTGCATCCCCCAAGACATGAACGTCCCGAGATGCACGATTTTCCGACATAACAAATAGGTTAATATGCCATTTTCTATATACTAATAACATCCTTATACGGGCTACTAACTCGTTCCTCACTGGATTTTTGAAAAAGAAGACCTTTGTACTGTGTTAAACCTCAAGCGAGCTCTGATACCACGCTGACACGACCCCACTGGTCTTGTTGAGCCAGGATCACGCTGAGGGGTGCTGTGTTGCACAGCACCGTATAACACACGTCAAAGTTACAAAGCGGAAGCGGAAATTTTATTACATAAACAAGTTTATGAACATGTTTACATCAAAATAAGTTCAGTCCACACTCGCGGGCGTAGACTAAGCATCAAGTGCACGTTCAGCCCTCTAACGTGTCCTTGCTAGCACACACGCACACTAACTCTGCGGCGTGCACGACTCCCACTCGACGGGGTTCCCCTCCTGGGGTTCCGTCTCCTCTTCGGGAGTCCCTTCCTCATAGAACCCTGCAAAAGCTTCAAACACAAGCAGTGAGCACGAAGGCTCAGCAAGTCTGACCCGTCTCACCTAAACATGGAACTTCTACATGAGGGTAATGGGTTACATGAGGTAAAAATCAGTTGCAAGGACTCGCCTAATTAGTAGAACCTTACTTTCAAGTTTTAGCAGCAGGTTGTGGAGAACCTTACGCTAAGGTACATGAGAGAGCCGCAATCAAACAAGAAACGCATTTCTCTCATGTACGTTGCCCAAAGTTGAAAAGAACTTTAATTAGCTCTAAGCTACAGCATATCATTAACAATCAATATCCAGCTTTCAATCAGCAACATTTTAACATGTAACTAGCCTGTTCTTTCTACGTCATGGTACAGTGAACAAGTGGTACTCACTGACCGCGAGGGACGGCGATTATAATCGATTTACACCTGCAGGGTTACCCGAACAACCCGTCACGTACGCCCGTACTCGATGTTGCCTACAACAACCATCACGGAGGCCGTACGCGACTACCTTTCACCCGTTAGCCAAATGTTGAACCGGTCCAATCGTCCCGAGCAAGAGGTCTCTGCACGTGCATCTCAGTGCCGCCAGCCGATTTACACCTCGAGCTCTCAACCTACCCTCTGAACGACCAGCTATGCCTCAACACCCAGCTACCCGAGTTACATCAGTTTCCCGGTTCCCATATAGCCGGTAGGTCTTCGGTACTGTTCTAGCTTGTTCAACAGGCCCGCACACGGCTCGGTCCTCAATCGACACAAGCGGAGCTACAGCACACAGGCCCCAAAATCCTGCTGCCCTTACTCTCCGCTTGGTCTCATTTTCTTGCCATGTGTTTCATGTGCTAACACTACCCGAGTCGAGTGCCTCTAGCCTATGCTCGCGAGTAGTTCCAACTACTCGACTTGTACCAAATCCTACACTATCTTAGCATTGCAGTAGCTAACGGGGTTTGCAATCCTAAACCCAACCCATGGTTCTCTTGGCTATGCAGTGGGGCTTCCAAACAAGTCTCTAATGCAAAGAATACAGTAAACAAGTATGTGCTCAAAACAATAAAAATTTTATAAAAAGGTTAATGCAAACCGGAGCTTGCCTTGCTGCTCTTGGTCGTAGGCTAGCTGTTCCTCCGGAGTAACGAAGTCTAGGACTTCGGGTTCCTCCTTGACCTTAGCGACTACATGATAGAAACAATACATGTATTAATTTAATGCATTTGTATTAAGTTTGAAGTTGTGAAGTCTATAACCTTTGCTAGACAGACCTAATGACTGTGAAACTTTTATTGTGGTTTGGTTACAACCTAAACAGAGAATTGGTCAAGTTTTAGTTGCAGCAAAGCTCATTTGAGCCCTCCACAATTAATTATGTCCTTGACCTTAATTGGAACTCTTAGGGTGTTCTAGGAATTTTCATGAAGCAAACTATGACTTTCTGAAAACTAGATTTTCAGAGGGTTCTAATGGAGTTGGTCTCACTTAATTCGAAGGTTCCTAGCTAAAGTTATAAGCTAAACAATTTCAGAGAAAATTCTGAAAATGTTTCTAAACATTTTCTATTTTCTCTGGAACAGTTTCACTAATCACACCATTAGGTGGATAAGATGAGCTCCAATGGGTCTGAAATTTTTATGGTAGTTCAGGGATATTTTGGTGAACATCCTAGCAAAATTTTAGGATTTTCCTCCAAAGGATTCTCCAGTTAAAATTCCTAACAATTTAAATTTTGAGGAATTAATTCTGGAGAATTAAGGGTTTTCATGAAGTGAAACTTGATTTGCTGGAAAGTACTCGGAGAGCTGAATCCAGCGAAATTTGGTTCACTCAATTTGGAGCTTTCTAGCCAAAGTTATGAGGTTTTGAAGTTTGAAGGAAATCTGAAAATCGGGAAAAAGTTTAAACTCGCGCGTGGGCCCAGGGGACACGCGTCGCACGCCGAGGCGACAGCACACCGCGGCCCACAATGATTTTGCGCGCCAGCACACCCGATCCCGGCCGCAGCCGGATCCCGATTCAAAATATCTCCCGCTGACAGCTGGGGTCCACCCCTTCTTCAACCTCGCGACGCCCGCGCTCCGCCGCCGAGGGACCTCGCCGGAGAGCTCGCCGCCGGCTCTGTACAGCTCCAAACTTCTCGATTCTGGCCGCCCCTGCCTACTTTTACTCGGGGAACAGGATTCTAGGGTCAGCTGCTCATTACAATGGTCGGAGCATGGTCGGCGACGAGCCGCCACCTCGGAACGACTTCGGCCATGTCGGCTGAGTTCCCTAGCACCTCAACTACTTGGGAAATCGGTCGGGGAGCATCAGTGGACCTCAGAGAAGGTCGACATGAGCTCGAGGCAGCTCGTTGAAGGCCCGAAATAGGTCCTCACCATGCGCCCGATGCCGCCCGTTCATCCCGCCATTGATAGACATCAAATTACGCCGGGTACAGAGGTTCTCCGGCCCAGAGTTGTGAAAGCAACTTGTGCGTTACCGTGTCTAGCTTGTGTGAGAGCGGCTTGAGGCCCTCTAATCCTTTCTAGAGCACGAATTAAACAGAATCGTACCCGAAGGTCGTTCTGCACACAGAAAGGGGAAAAGTGGAAATTCGCCGCCGGTGAGCAACCACTCGAGCTGTGGCTCGGGGATGAGCAGCACCGGTCACCAGCGCGTCCAAGAGTGCCTTGGCTCGGGCGTGACAACGCCATGGTTGGGGTGTCCACGAGAGCCCGAGGTGCGGCGGTTCCAAGTCCCGAATTTGATCTTTCGGCACAGCCGATATCAATCGGTTTCAACCGAATTCTAGCAACGGGGAGGACGGAGGAAGGTCTCTAGTACCTTGCTGGGGCTCTGGAGTGGACAGAGGGAGCTGCGATCGGCGTTCTCCGATGGATTCCGAGCTGCGGAAATTTTTGGCCGGCGCTGAGTTCTTGCGGGGAAGAACGGCGGTGCCTCGGCCGAGGAGGGGGGGCAGGCGCCTTAAGAAGGCTCTGCACCGCCTCACGCCCGCGCGTGGGCAAGCAGCTGCTGGCGCGGCGGCTGCCCTCGGTGGCGATCACCGCTGCGGCTCGGCGACCCGAGTGAAAAAGTCTCAGTCGGTTTGATCTGAGCAGTGGCTGACATGTGGGTCCCACTTCCAGTTTTAACCTCTGAAATTTACTCCTAATCACTGTTGTAAACAGTGAACCCCATACTACCCTTGGCAATTCAAATTATTCACCCATGAGCCATTTGAATTGATCAAAGTTCAAATGAGGTTTGGTTTGAATGAATTTCAGCACAAGTTCAGTTTGAAATTCAAATAAAGTTTGAATTTCTCCCACTTAGCTCATGTCAAGATCAACTCCAAATGGAGTGAAAATTGGTGTGTGAGCTCACAAAAATGTGCTGAGTAAGAATATGCCTCCCACTTTTAAATTCATGGGATAAAAACAGTTTGAATTTGAATATGGTTTCAAACTGCCCTCTTCCTAACTATACCCAAAATGACCTCAAAAAGGTTTTGAATTTGGGTGAAACTTGGCATGGGCATCCTTAGTAAAGTGTAGGAGTTTTCATATGTCCAGCCCATCTATATCACATGTGGGAAATACCACTTTTGCAATGTGTGAGTTTGTTCTCTAATGAGCATGTTGATAATTGTTACTTGCTCTTCATTTGTGTTCATCATCCTTCCTCAAATGAGGTGTGTGGTGTGGTGATGAACACTGCAAATGTGTGTCAAAAACTGAGGCCGTTACATTTTTGAATGAACGAAACTTCCTCAATAATTCTTTTACTATAAAATTTCAAAGAATTATCCAGAATATATTATTGACCTTCATACCATTGAATTTCAAGTTTGGATAGATCCTTCCAAACTGAGCCTAACCTAATTTGAATCACTAAATTTTTAGTTTCCTAGCAGACGTTATGAATTCCAAAGTTTGAACCAAAACTGAATTTCTTTTCAACTAGAAATCATTTAAACAGGAGCTGGGCCCATGGGTTTAAATTGGTCCAATCAGACGCGAGAACACAAGGGGCCATAGGATTTAACCCATGTAGCCACATTTGATCCGCAGACACAGACGATCTGGTCCGGTTTTATTCTCCCGCTGACGTGTGGGTGCCACCTGGTCTTCTTCCTCCTCGCGCCCCCGCGCTCTCCCACGGTCAACCTCGCCTGTTAGCTCGCCGCTGATGGGTTCCCGTGTGCCGAATTTTGCAAAACTCGTCGCCTATGGGTTTTCCACCACACTGAACACGATGGTGAGGTCGGTTGGGGGTGTCGACGACTGGAAATACGAGCGCACCGGTGGAACTCCGGCGAGCTCATTCTCACTCGGGAATCGATTATTCGAGCTGGAGTTTGCTCTAAAAGCACAAGTGGACCATGGCTGACTCCGATCTGAACCCCAACCTTGGTGAAAACCACCGAAAATAGGTTCTCACCGGTGACCCGAGCCTGCAAAATGGTAGCAGCCATGAATACTAGGTTTTTGGCACCCCTACTTGATCATTTGGATTGTTGTTTCTTTGGAGAAGCTCGCAAGGGTGTGAGGGAGCTACCCTAGGACCAAAATTAACGGAGACAACTTGGGCATGATGAATTTCATGGAAGGGAGTTTGATGTTCTATACAACGGCCGAAACAAAACTTGGAAATTCGTCGGGTAGGGAGCAAGACTCTACAAACGGGTGAGGGGAGAGCATCTACGGGGGGTCACGGACCTTTCTGCATCGTTTCTTGGTCATGCGAGGCCATGGATTGGCGGGTCGATGTGGAACCGAAGAGGCGCCGGACTTCGGACCGCTGAAGAGAATTTCGCCGTGCCCGGGGTTTTGCAAGCTGAAACCCGATCAGTTTCATGCCGAGGAGGTTGAGGATGAACACACGATGCCGTTTTGCTGCTCGGTGAGGCTTTGAACCCACGAACTCGCCGGCTTCCGATCCGACAAAGAGGCGGCACGAGCTCTATCCGGTGGTGGAAGAAATTCTCCCGGCTGGTGCTCGGCTTCGCTCAGTGGAATGCAGATGCGAATGCAGTGGAGTGTTTTGTGTCTTTAGCTGAGCCTTTATGGCGTGAAAGATCAAGAGTGATAGGGGGGGGGGGTTGCACGCTGCCGGGCAGGGTGCCTCGGTGTGCAGCTCGGTGGCCTTCGAGAAAGAACAGGGGAACCAACTAAAATTTGCCTTTTGCAGCTGACATGTGGGTCCCATTCGAATTTCTCTCTCTCTCTCTTCACTGATGGCTCCACTTTAACTCCCCCGAAAGATTTTCAGCCATGTTAATCCACTAAATTAGAACTCTCTAAAGTTTAAAAGTGGGCTGTCAATTGAATTCAACAAAATTGATTTGAATTTCTTTTTTGACTTTGAAGTCAGCCCTAAATGTGTGGTGATCACTTTTAGCATTTCTTTAGTCCCACCTTTTTGCTAATTACTAGCAAAGGACTTTGAATATTCCAAAATTAAGAAACTGAGTTTTTATATCAAATTACCGATTAAATTTGAATATGAATTCACTTGATCCAAAAGCTTTCTATATCTTCAGCACTTTTGCACATGGCTTTTGAGAACTTAACTTTCTAAACTAAACCATGCAATGGACTTAACCATGCCCTAGCTTTCTATTCACATGAACTTGGTTCCACAAGTGTGGTTTTTTACATTTATGGTTTTCAATATGAGAATAGTAACTGACTTGGAGACAGCTATGAACACAAACACTCACGCACGATGGACAAAACTTGAAGAAACAAATCAGATGATCACAACGCAAAAGCTCGACACAAACCACAAAGTTTACTCAGGAAAACACATAAAAGCTGCCAGGGTACCTCCGACATATCCAAGTCCTCTATTTATATCAACAACCCTCAAGCCAACATAGTCACCTAGAATATCACCAAAATAGCCTTTTTAAACTAAGACACCTCCTAACCGTACTTGTACTCTATCTATTGGCACATACATTAGAATTCTAACCTTCCAAAACTCTTTGTGCGTAGCCACAATAGTTGTTGAAACAAACAACTCAAATCCAACACTAACTTGGACTCTCCAACCTGAACTTGCAGTTGACTTGGAATAAATTGTTTTCAGGCTAAAACAAGTTCATTTCCTACCAAAACTCACGTTCAAATCCACTTTATTCAGACTCCAACTCGGATTCATGTTTGAACCTAATTTAAACCAACCTTTTCACACCAGAGTGCTAGAATCATAACAGAAACGTGTACCAACCTCCACACATGTTCAAACACCTTCACGACTCCTTGGAACCATGTTGTCACGTCTATGCATTCCTCGCACACGTGAACACACCTTACAAACACGTCCAACCTTTAATTTTTATTGTCCAAACATGTTGGAATCATGTCACAACCTCGTTCCATCCCTACACTTGTGCCCATGACTTCCACGCACATTTGGAACAACACTTGAAACATCCCAATCACCTTCATATGCATCATTCTTGATCCAAACATTCTCTGTGACATTTGTGATCACGTGAACCACAATTATTTCTGAATTTGGTTGTTGAACCTCAGCTTCTCTCTAATTTTATTTCAAGGTCCACCATCATCAGCCATGTAGTGACCTCAAGTAACAATAGCACATGAGCAAACAACCAATCCATTTGAGCATGCGAGGAACTGATGGTCCCGACATTCCAGGATCTCGCTGAGGGGTGCTGCAATGGACAGCACCGGATAACACACAGAAAAAGCGATAAGCGGAAGCTAAATTTTATTACATGAAGTTGTTTAGAAATATATTTACAACAAAATAACGTTGTATCTTACACTCTCGGGCGTAGACTAAGCAAAAGGTTTCACGTTCAGCCTGTGAACGTGATCCCACTAGCTACACACACCACACTAACACGGCGGCGTGCACGGCTCACACAAGATGGTGGTTCCCTCTGGGGGATCTGTCTCCTCCTCGGGAGCTTCCTCCTCATAAGACCCTGCAAACACTTCAACAACAAGCAGTGAGCACGATGGCTCAGCAAAACTAACCCGTCTCACCTAACATGTAACTCTACATGCTGGTTTTGCAGTGTATAATAGGAAAGTACTTTGCATAAAGAATCGCCTAATTAGTTGACTCTTACTTTCAAGTTTTAGCCTCAAGTTAGTGGAAAACCTCGTGCTAAGCTACATAGGAAGTCTGCAATAAAATAAGAAACACATTCCTCTTATGTGACCTGCCTAAGGTTGAAAAGAACATTGATTTGCTCTAAACTAAAGCATTTCATTAACAATCACCGTAAGACTTTCAAACAACATCTTTTAATCGTGACATCTAGCATGTTCTTTCTACGTCACCGAACAATGACCAAGTGGTACTCTCTGACTGTGAGAGACGGCGATTATAATCAATTTACACCTTCAGGGTTACCCGAATAACCCATCACGTACGCCTGTACTCGATGTTGCCTACAGCAACCATCCCGGACGTTATACGCAACCACCTTTCATTCGTTAGCCAAGTGTTGAACCGGTCCTATCGTCCCAAGCAGGAGGTCTCTACGCGGAGCATCCTTGGTGCCCGCTAGCCGATTTACACCTCGCTGCTGTCAATCTACCCTCTGGATGACAAGCAATACCTCAACATATCGCTACCCGAATTACATCGGTTTCCCAGTTCCCGTGTAGCCGTAGGTCTTCGATACAGTTCTAGCTTGTTCAACAGTCCCGCACACGACTCGGTCCTCAATCGACACAAGCAGAGCTATGGCACCCAGGCCCCAACGTCTTGCTGCCCTTCTCTCTACTTGGTCTCATTTTCTTGCCATGTGATTCATTGTATATTTCTCTAACCGAGTAGTGTGCCTCTAAGCCCATTCTCGCTAGTAGATCCAACTACTCGACCTGTACCAAATCCTATACAATTTGAGCATTGCAGTTACTACTTGAGGTTCAACTCTTAGACCCCAAATTCCCTGGTTATCTTGGCTATGCAAGTGGGTTTCAATTCAAGACTCTAATGCACATTATAAGAAATGCATCATGGAAGTGACCAAAACAATAAACTTTATAAATAGGT
The DNA here is from genome assembly GCA_030760725.1 of Neostapfia colusana. Classification (NCBI taxonomy): domain Eukaryota; kingdom Viridiplantae; phylum Streptophyta; class Magnoliopsida; order Poales; family Poaceae; genus Neostapfia; species Neostapfia colusana. The sequence continues at coordinate 53,869,474 of JASWHV010000014.1, read as the reverse complement.
TAATGCAAACCTGAGCTTGCCTTGCTGCTGGTCATCGACTAAATGTTCTTCCAGAGGGATAAAGTCCAGAACCTCTGGGTCTTCCTCGACCTTAAGACTACACGAAATAAAAATACGATGTATGTCAAATTTAAATGCATTTGTTTTGAAGTGATAATGTGAATACAATAACTTTATGTAGACAGCTCTTTTGACTCTGAAATTTTTACTTTAGCTTGGTAACAACCTAAACAGGGACTTGACTAAATTTCATTTGAAGCAAAGCTCATTTCAGCCCTGCACAAATAAATGTATTAAAGGACATAATTAGGGATTCTATGGTTTCTAGGGATTTTCATGGAGCAAGCCATTACTTTTTGGAAACTAGAGTTTTAGATGGTTCTAATGGAATTGGTTTCATCTAATTTGGAGAATCCTAGAAAAAGATATGGGCTAATGAAGTTCAAGAGAAATTCCAAAAATTGTTTCTAGACATTTTTCTTTTTCTCTGGGTCAGTTCACTTAATCACACAATTAGGTGGACTAAATGAGCTCGGATGGATCTGAAATTTTTCATGCGGCTCTGGGATATTACAATGAACATCCTGGAAAAGTTCAGAAATTTCCATAAAGGAAATCTCCAGTTAAAATTCCCAACAATTTAAATTTTGGAGAATTAATTCTGGAGAAATAATGGGTTTCATGGAGTGAAACTTATTTTTCTGGAAAGTACTCAGAGAGCTGAATCCAACAAAATTTGGTTCACTCGATTTGGACAATTGTACACAAAGTTATGGTCTTCTAAAGTTTTGGAGGGAAAACTGAAAAATCTGCTCGAATTGTTTAAACGGCTGACATCCGGGGCCCACCGAACAGTATCGTCTTTAATCTCCCGCCGGCGCCCGAGCGCGCGCCAAACGGTTGTACTGTCGCAGTGCGTTCCCGGCCTATAGTGGATGAATTTTGATGCGGTTTCTTCCAACACCCTCCTCAGACCATGGCACACACGCCGGACAAGGTTGTGTGCCATGACAACAACAGGAACCCGGTCAGCATCGATGGCAGTGATCAGTGGCGCGGCGCCAACGATGAACACCGCGTCCCAAGCTTTTCCCGATGCCGTAAGTACCCGTAGAGCATCATTGGAGCTTGAGGAAGGTGATGGTGCACTCAAACCCCGCGGAAAATGACCGGAAGTAGGAGCTCCACGGTGACCCGAGCTCTTTTTTCCAGCAGTGACGAAATTCCAGCGCACAGCTCATCAAATGGACGGTTCTTCGTGGTTTTGATCCAGGGTGATCGTGAAGCATCCTAGATGCTATGGCTAGACTAGAAACGGAGTTGATCAACCATGCTAAACAAATTTCCTGTTTCGGTTTGCTTCGGTTGTACACGGTGATTGCCGGAAAACTTGAAATTACGGCTAGCCGGCGCTAAGGGGGGGCTAGGGGGTTCAGGAGGATCTACTACACTTTGGTGCTAACCTCTAGGTGCAGTTGGTCACAACAGAGCAGCTCTGAGACGGCGTGGTGATGATGATCCGTGGAGGTGCGGCGGTGTTGAACCGAGGAAGAAGAAAACGGCTCGGTGTAGCTCGAGGGGCGTCCGTCGAGCTGCTGACGGATGGAGGGTGTTGAGTGAGGACCAGCGGTTCCATTTCTGGCCTCAGGTCACGGTGACACCTCTGGGTTTGGCCGGTCGATGGTGAGGTTGCAACCTCGGGTGAGCGGCAGTGGTAAGCGACATTTCTCTGTGCGAGAGGAAGACTGTGCTCGGTGAAATGGCGCTGTGGCCGCCCAGGAGCGATGATAAGGGAGCTGGGAAGCTGCTCGGTGGCTCAAGGAGACAGGCAGCTGCTGGCCGGCGTTTCTTCGCCGTGGCATTCGCGGGTGAGCGCGCAGAAAACCGGGAAAACGCCGTGGAGTCGGTTCTCTCAGCTGTTTCACTGACAGTGGGTCCCACAGCTCCAAATTTGTCCTCACAGATTGAAATTCCACTGCTCACATTATTTGGAGACCCTAATGCCCCTTAAATTTGATTATTGAATTATTCAAAGTGGAGAGATGGTTTGAATTAATTTGCTTCAAACATGAAATCTGAAATTCAAATTCAGTTTGAATTTGCCCAAATGGCTCATGTCAAGATCAATCCCAAATGGTAGGAAAATTGGTGGATGAGCTCAACAAAATGTGCTGAGTGTGAATATGAATCCCTCTTTTGAATTCATATGATGGAAGGAGTTTGAATTTGAATTTAAGTTCAAACTAGCCTTTTAATGATTGTATCCAAAAGTACCTCAAAGAGGTTTGGATTTGTGTGAAAATTGGCATGAGCATTCCTAACAAAGTTTAGGAGTAAATAGTGTGCTCAGACCTATATGATGCATATGGGAAATACCACTTTTACATTTTGTGAGTTCATCTCGTAATAGCTCTATTATGGTGGTTACTTGCTCTTCAAATGTGTTCATGTGTTTACCACAAATGAGCTGAGGTGTGTGGGGTGATGAACACTTTTAGCAAGTGGAAAACTTGGGGCCCTTACAGAGCACAAGTCTAAGACTTGACTCCCGTTAGTCCAAACCACAACACTTTGCATGACATCCTAACACAAACATGTTGCCCACATTCATATCACTACAACACACCAAAATTCAGTTCATGAGCATCAGACATACTCTCCCACATGTCAAAAACAAGTTTAACACTTCCCATGTCAAACCACACATCAAGCACCACGTGCATGCTCAAAAATTTACATGAAACTCTCACTTAAAACCCTCATTTCCTATGTATTCTGCACACCTAGGTCTCACAACAGTAAAATCGTCACGAAATAATTTTTCAGTCCATTGTCTCTTGCTCATTCGAGAAGCAATATTGGTACTATCACCTTCAGTGGGTTGTTCAGTGTAAGTTGAAGGTACAAATTTTAGAAAAGGTTCATGAGCAAAACTGTCAGGTGCTTCGCTACGAGTTGTAATTCAATCCTTTATTAGAAAAAATATTTTCAAAAAAGTACTGCATCACGAGATTCAAACACAGTGTTAACGTGCACATCTAGAAACTCGGATTTGATCACCAAAAATCTATAGGCTGCATTATGGTGTGTGTATCCTAGAAATACTCAATCCACAGTTTTTGGTCCCAATTTATGTTTCTTACATGCCGGCACGTTAACTTTGACCAACCGGTCCTATGCATGAAAGAAATCGAGAGCAGTCTTTCTTCCTGTCCATCCTTCATAAGGGGTTATCTCACCCTTGGATGATGGAACACGGTTTAGCACAAAACATGCAGTCAAAATGGTGTCCTGCCACCATGAGTTGGATAAACAGAACTATCCAACATGCGATTAACCAAGTCTGTCAGTGTTTGATTTTTCCGCTCTGCCACCCCATTAGATTTAAGCTAGGGAGCTGTTGACTCATGAGTAATTCCATGCTCCACACAATATGCATCAAAATCATTAGAATGGTACTCTCCTCCTTTATCGTACATAACATGTTTGATTTTTCTTTCTAGTTGATTTTCTACCTCTGCCTTATAGATCTTAAAACAATCTTGTGCCTCATCTTTCGTTTTAATAAGACAGGATTGACAATATCTTGTAGCATCATTAATAAAAGATATGAAATATATTTTTTTCTGCTCTAGTCAAAATCTCATTCATTTTACACAAATCTGAGTGAATAATATCTAATGGTGCCAATCTTTTCTCTTCCACTCTTTTAAAATGTTCCTGTAGCTGCCTAGCTTGCACGCAAGCATGACATTCAGATCTCCTTTCAACAGGAAAATTTGGAATCAAACTATGTTTTGATAATAAAATGATGCACTCAAAATTAATGTGACCAAGACTTTATTAAAAGTACAATAATCAGTCTTAATCGTATTGGCATACAAATCCAATTGTGTTCGCTCAACCGATTCGAAGCCGTACATTCTGGGTTAATTTGAGCAGCCAGCAAAGATTTCAAATTTATTGATTTAAGTGCATAATATCATCTTAAGGTCAGTACCATAGTTAAAAGTAACTTAAGTATCTTTCCAACAAGAATTTGTTAGCACCCAAATAGGTTTCAGATCAAAAAATATGAATTTTTGAAGTTAATAGCTATGCTGAAATCTTCTTACTGGGAAGTTTCCTGACAGTCCCACTTGCTCGAATTTTTCAAAGACCTTCGAGGAGTAATTTGAAATTTCCAAAAACTACATTCAGCTCAAATTTTTAAATGATCATGTTTAACTCTTTTTTAGCACACCCTAAAATCAGGATGTGGCCACCATGAATTTCCTCGAATTCAAACTTATGAGGATACATGTGTATTCCAAATTTTTGGTAGCAACTTGAGGGGAACATTTGAGTTTGAATCTGAATTTAAATTCCCTCTTACACATGAGAACTTTACACATGGTGTTTAATTCAACCTTGGCATAACCCATTTCAAAAAGAACGTGCGAGCTCGTTTGGTTGGACACCCATGTTCATCATCACGTGTATAAAGTTTTTGTAAGTCCAATTTTCATGCATTCCGAATATAACGGTAGTGAACCCTCTGTTTATTTCCTTTACATTTTTGGTACTTTTACAACTGCAGCGTGTACGGCTCCCACACAGCCGTAGTCCCCAACGGAGGATAGCCCTCACCGGTGAACCCGTACTCCGTGTCCGTGGGGTATTCCTCACCTGCAAACACTCATAGCGGCAACCGTGAGCACGATGGCTCAGCAAGTCTTAACCGACTCTCCTACCCAAGAAACTCTACATGCGAGTCATACTCAAAAATAGGATGGCAGTTTGCAGCAAAGGACATGCCTACAGGTTCATCCTTAATTCATCTTTTAGCCACAAGTTAACGGTTTACCAATCTGAAATTTAGTGAGCAATATTTGGTGGCACACATGTAACAATAAGTTATTCATAACAGCAGTAATGCATCAAATCATTCCATAGATATACTACGTCACGACACAGTGAACAAGCGGTACTCATAACCGTGACGGACGGCGAATCGACTCGTTATACACATGCAGGGATACCCAAATAGCACGTCACATACGCCCATCCTCGGAGCTGCACAGCACGCTCAACCGATGTCGTACGGGACAACCTTTCACCCAACAGCCCAAACATCGAACCGGTCGCACCGAAACGAGCAGGAGGTTCCCTACATAGATCATCTCTCTATGCCCGTTAGCAGATTTCCACCTTGCTGCCCTCAACGTACACCTATAAGTCAGTGTGATATGCCTCGACGCCAGGAGGTATAGGTTACATCAGTTTATCGGACCCCATATATCTGATATGGCTTCGGTTCATTCAAACTTGTTCAGCGGGGCCACACACGGATCGGTCCTCAATTGACACGGGCAGGGCTACGCATAAAATACTTTCTCTTGCTGCGTCCTAGCCCCTGTCTAGTCTCATTTTTCTTATTAAAGTTATCTCACATCTCGAGCCAATCCTGTATGTGGCGAATCCCATACTCGCGAGTAGATTCCAACTACTCGACTTGTACCGAAGTCTATAAACATTAAGCAAAGCATGATCTAATTGAGGACTTAGACACTACCCTCACTCTCTTTGGAATAATCTGGTTATGCAATTAGAGTTTCATCCATCCTAAACTTAATGCACATACATACCTCAAACTAAGTGAATATAAAGCAAAACTTGATAAACTTTGTTAAATGCAAACCAGGGCTTGCCTTGTTGCTTCTGGTCAATATTTAAAGTCTCCTACAGAGGTATGAAGTCCACGATCTCTGGAGTTTCCTCGCGTTCAGCGACTACACGTAATCAAATTAACGATATGTGTCAATTTAATGCAAATATATTGAGTTGACAACTATAATGACCCTAACTTTAGCTATACATCTCTTATGGCTATGAAATTTTTACTGTGGATTGGTGAGAACCTAACCAAAGACATGGCCAAATTTCATTTGAATCGAAGCTCATTTGAGCCCTGCACAAATAAATGTCTAAATGACCATTACTAGAGCTTCTAAGGATTTCCAGGGATTTTCATGGAGCAAGCCCTTACTTTCTGGAAACTAGAGCTTGAGATGGTTATAATGGAGTTGGGTTCATGTAATTTGGAGAAACCTATAAAAATATATGCCCTGATCAAGATTTGATAAAATTCTGAAAAAGGTTTCTGTACATTTTTCTATTTTCTCAGGGTAGTTCACTTAATCACTCCATTAGGTGGACTTAATGAACCCAGATGAATCTGAAATTTTTCATGTGACTCAAGGATATTCTAATGAACATCCCAGCCAAATTTAAGAATTTTCCATAAATGAAATCTCCAGATAAAATTCCCAACAGTTTAGGCTTTAGGGAATTAATTCTGGAAACATAATGGGTTTCATGGACTGAAACTTGTTTTGCTGAAAAGTACTCAGAGAGCTGAATCTAACAAAATTTGGTTCACTAAATTTCGACAATTCTACACAAAATTATGGATTTCCAAAGTTTGAGCCGAATTCAGATTTATTTTCCCACAAAAAATCTTTCCCGCGCCTAATCAGCCGCTGACAGCGGGCCCGCGGTTTAATTTAAACTAAACCCGACCACGCGCTCTCCGACCAGAAGCTGACGCGTGGGGCACAGGTTGTCTTCAACCTCGCGACGCCGCCACCCCGATCTGCCGGAGCTCCGGCGAGGTAGGTGTTCCCGGCGACCTAGCTCGCCGGCGACGGTGAAACTAGCCACCCTCCCTAATTTTGGACGCTGAACACGATGGACACCTCGCTGCCGACGGTGACGAGCGCTATGCCATTGTGCCTCATTGGCAATGTGTTCCTGTCACTCCGGCCACCCTCTTCGCGCGCTAATCGCGTCATCACGTTCAGGGCAGCCTTGGGAAGCTTGGCATGAACTCGGTTTAGACCCAAACAGCCGACAAACCGGACCTCACCGGCGACCCCCTCTTCCGCCGAACTGCCCTCGGTGAAACTAGTGTTCTGGTGGGTCTTTCTCGCTGATTTTTGATCGAGGAGGAGCGCAAGGACATCTAGGACATGTGTGGTGTGCAGCTTGAGTGGCAGTTGCCTCTGTGCAACGAATTTCACCGTCGACCGATCGCTAACCCTAATACACACCGTGGAGAGAATTGACAAATACGTGCTCTACACGGCATGAAACGGCAAACGATTTTCTCCTACAGCTGCAGCATGACTAGGTGCACCTTTTCTTCTACGGTGGCAGTGCATGAAGCAGCCGGGATCGGCTGGTCGCCGTTGGACAGAGAGCGGAAGCAATGAGTTCACGAGCAGAAAACAAAGAACAGCTCGTGGGACGCCCTGTTCAGCTCGGAAACGGTAAGAATGGAGGAAGCAGCTCGTTGTGCTGTGTTTTAGCCGACGTTTTCATCGTGAGGTGTACTTTACCATTGAGGTGGAATTCCTCATGGGGCAGCCCTGCTCACCCGCGAGCCCGAGCTTAAATGAGTCGGTTCAGTGAGGCTGGAGTCTCTTCCAAGTGGACCCCCTCCCCTCTAATTCTCTTTAATTTTTTCTCACTGATATTTTCTCATATACTCAAAATTAAATTTTCGACTTCACCACTAGTCATGATTTGAATTTGAATTCCTCAGATTGAAGTGGGTTTAGCTAAATTTGATTCACACTTGAATTTGAATTTCAAATTCAGTTTTGAATTAGTTCAAATATAGCTCCCGACAAGATCAACTCCAATGGAGATGGAAATTGGTGGACTAACTCAGAAAAACGTGCTGAGTTTGAATATGAGGTCACCTTTTGAATCCAAGTGATGAAAGTAGCTGAAATTTGAATTTGCATTCAAACTAGCCCTTTTTATTATTGTATCCAATATGCTTCAAAAAGATTTGGATTTGCATGCAACTTGGCAGGAGCATTCCCAAGAATGTTTAGGGCCAAATGGTGAGCTCAGCCCCTCATGTTTACATGTCTGAAATCCTACTTTTGGATTTGTGAGTTTTTCCTCTAATCAACCTATTGACGGTGGCTACTTGCTCTTCACATGTGTTCATGAGATCTCCACAAAATGTGATGTGGTGTGTGTGATGTGATGAGCATTTTAGCAAGTGAAATCTTGGGCTTTTACAGTTCAGCGACCCATCACCCCGCAAAGTTATTGAGTTGATCTAAGATGCGAGGTTTGAACCCTTGGAGGATGATGCCGTTGGCTGGCTCGACTTGCCCGTTGGTCCTGGCGTGAGCTATCGAAGCCCAGTCGACCCGTATATTGAACTCGTTGCAGAACTCCAGCAATCTTTTCCCCGTGAATTGTGTTCCATTATCGGTGATAATGGAGTTTGCGTAAAATCCCCAAAAGTGGTAGCAAGAAATTCAGCACGTTTACACTTAGGAAAAATGAGGGGAATTAAAATTTTGAATTATAATGGTATGAGTTCAAAGTAAGGATTCAAATTTACCAAAAACTTCCAAACATGGAGATATGAATTCATAACTTGGATCTTCACATGTCAAATATTCAATCTTCCAAATTTCAGCTCATTTGGAGGGGTTCCAATATTTGTTTGGGATTAAAAGAAGAAGCCCTCGAATCTGAATTGAAATTTCAGTTTCAAACCCCAACTTCCTCAATTTGCAAATTTGGTTCCACAAATGTGTTCTACACATTTGAATTAGCAGCCATGTCAAAATTCAGAAATAATTGAGTTAGTTTGCTATGTTTTTGGAACAATGCAAAAGGGAAGATTCAAATCCCAATTCAAATTCAAATAACCAAGATCAGTTCAAATTCCACATTATAATTCAAATCCTTGGAATTCAAATATTCAAACCATGACTTTGAGGTGAAGCAAAATTTTTATTTTTGAGTAGCTGGGAAAAAGATCAGTGGAAAAATTGGATTAAGAAATGAGGCGGTGGGACCCAGCAGTCAGCAACACAAGTTCTTTTTATCGACTCTGTTTTTCACTTCAGGCGCCACCGAGCGGTCGCACGGGCTGCCGGACGTCGACGTGCCTCCACCTTGGTTGTTTCTCTCCACGTCCTTAGCCTCAACTAAGCAAACATGACACTCCACCTCGCTCATTCTTCGTTCTCCCGAGCTACTGCACCGAGTGAACGGAAACTACTCCACTGCCCGGCAGAGCACGCGCCGCTCCTCCCTCGATCAGGAACCGGTGCTCCCAGCGGTACACAGCCTTGCTAAGCAGAAAAATGAAGCCTGAGCTTGCTCTCGACGTCCCCAATGAGAAAGCAACCGGCCTTCGTCTTGCACCAGCTCAGGCGTGGCAAAAGTTTTCTCGGCGGTCTGACATTGGGAACCTCTCCGGTTCACCATCGCCCTGGCATTACAGGACCGTTTCTCCTCTACCAACCGGCGTCCTAGGTGCGTTGTCGACCCTTCTTGCTGTCCTCCAAGTTTGGAGCTAGGTCGTAGCCTAGGTCGGCCGGAATTTGGAGTTTGCCGCCGGCGGTTTCTTTGATCCGAGGTGAAAGAAACGGGGAATTCCTTGGCCATATGGAGTTAGGGTTCACCAAAGGCTAGGCATAGGTTCTCCAAACCATAGTGACCCTTCTTGAGCAAACGGCAAGGAAAACCATGCAGATCCCGAAGAGTTCTCCGTGTTTTTACTCGCGGCGGCGCAAAACCACTTCGGTCGCACGGTGAGCTTATGCTTCCGGCTGTTTTCCGAGGGATCAGGGCAGTGTTCCAGGTTCTCCAGGTCACGGCGGTGCTGTAGGACCACACCGTGGCAGGTTTCCAAGCTCGCCGAGGGAGTACCATGTCGCAGGAGTCACCAAAGTTGCTGCCACCGTCGACGCCTATCTCCGGCCATCGTCGGTGAGGGGTAAGACCGGTGGCATGTTTCCCATGTGGAAATTAGGCAGTAGCGGCGAGTTTGGCGAAGGTTGAGGCACATGAAAACCGTTACGGCGAGATCTCCGGCGGGGGCAGCCGCGGGGGCGCGAGGAGGAAGAAGATGAGTGGGGCCCGATCATCAGTGAGCGGAAGAAAACCGGGAGGATCCCGTGTGGTGTGGGGATTTTCTGTGACAGCGTGGAAATAACCCTGTGGCCTCGGTGTTGCCGCCATCTGAGTGGATAGCGCCACGGGTAAGGCCCACAACCAGAGTTTAAACATTTCCTCATTTTTAGATTTAGTGCAAACTTCAAATGACCAGAACTTTCAGTAGGAATGTCCAAAATTTGTGAAACAAATTTTGTTGGATTCCTCTCAGTCATTAATTTGCATACATGCAAAGAATTTGATCTGAAGGCCTCTGGAATTTTCTATAAAATTCATCAAAATTAAATTACTGGGAGTTAATTCCAGAAGATCCCTGTTATGGAATTCTCTCAAATTTGGCCAGAAGATTCCTCATGATATTAGTGATCTCCTGTAAAAATTTGAGCTTCATTGGAGTTCATTTGCTAGGATAAATTGTCTTCCAAAGTTCAGCCTTTATTTGGAAATACAAATTCTAAACAGAAACTTTTCAGAACTCCTGTCCAACTTCAAAAATTCATATCTCTCTGTTGGTAGCTCCAGAAATGGTGAAACAAATTTTGTTTGAACCATGGAGACTTACCCTAATTAGATCTTCCACTGTTAGCCATGTCAAAACTTCATATTTGGAATCAAAATTCAGAGAAGCCTTGTGATTGTGGGAATTTTGGAGACCAGAAAGTGCAATGAAATTTCTCCAAACTTTGCTCAGATCATCTTTATAGGATCTAGTATCCACTTGAAAAATCCCAAAGCCAATTAAGGAACCTAAATAGCAGTAGTTATGAATACAAGTGTAATTCTTATACTTCATTAGCACTTATACAAATATTTTGCTACATTTCATATAGTGACTGAAGTTGAGGACGCACAGGAGCCGTTGGACGTCCTCCCACCAGACGCTGACTTTCCATTTAACTCGCAACCAGGCAAGCCCCAGTTTGCATTTAAGTACTTTTGCAAAGTTTTCATTTGTATCACCTATGTTTAGGGTGTAATGCTTGCATTAGAGTTAGGGTGATTGAAACCCCACTTGCATAACCTTTTAAATCCTATGGAGGGTTGGGTTGTTTACAAACTCGACGAGTAGAGAATGTCATGCTAATGTTCTTAGGATCTTGGTAGAAGTCGAGTGGTTGGAATCTACTCGCGAGATAGGTATTTATTCACACAGTATGGAAATAGGTAGATAATGGCTTAAGATTGTCAAACTGAGACCCAGCAGGGAGGATAGGATGCAGTGAGCGGAGGTCTCACGTGCGTAGCCCTGTTGGTGTCGATTGAGGACCGAGCCATGTGCGGCCCTGTTGGACAAGTTTGAACAGTATCGGATGCATACTGGCATATGAGAACCAGGAAACGGATGTAATTGGTTAACCTGGGTGCCGAGTCATACCCAACCGTTTTATAGGAGTGGGTTGAGGGTAGCAAGGTGTAAATCTGCCGGTGGGCACATACACTCTCCACGCGGGGACCTCCTGCCCGTTACGGATGGACCGGTTCGGTATTTGTGTTGCCTTTGAAAGGTTGTTGCATACAACAGAGTAGGAAGGTGTGAAGTACCACACTTCTGAAAGTGGGTGTATGTGACGTGTTATCCGGGTGTCTTCTGATTGCAATCACCGTCCCTCGTGGTTATTTTAGTACCGCTTGTTCACTGTGCTGTGACGTAGTAAGAAGTGAAATAAGCCAAATGAATATGCTGCATTGAACTATTAATGTCTTGAAACCCTGTATGCTGTAGTTGTAGAGCTAATCAAGTTTATCTTCCACTTTGGGCATCACCACATCGGAGGAAAGCGCTTCTTGTTTGGTTGTGGACTTCCGATGTGAGGGCTGTCTAAGGCTTATTAAACTGCTGCTATAAAACTGAAAGTAAGGATTAACATATAGACGTGTCTTTATTGCAATATCTTTATCCCATATTACTAATCCCTGCATGTAGAGTTCCATGACTAGGATGTTGGTTAAGCCTTGCTGAGCCATCATGCTCATGGTTGCAATATTTGAGCTGTGTGCAGGTGAGAGTTATGAGGAAGGGTCCGAGGATGAGGTGGTGCCCCCGCCGGGGTACACGGCCGAGCTGGAGCCCTGCATGCCGCTGTGATCTCCGGTTATATGTTGCTAGCGTGTAGCGTCCCCGGGCTGGACGGCTGCACTTTTGCATAGCTAGGCTGAGAGTTTAGATATTAATAAGACTTCCACTGTATAATTAAGTTTGTAAAAGACTTCCGCTGTTTCTATGTAAAATAAAAGTTTGTATGTTGTTCTTAATCTTTTCTTGTGTGCTGTTGGGTGCCGCATCGCACGGCACCACCCTCTGCGATCCTGGAGTGGGTGAACCACGGGGTGATCCCCCACAGTTGGGTACTCCGAAGCGGTACACGATGTTCCAGAAGAAAACTTGCTACATGTTCGGCTTTCACTGAGACAAAAGGCTTGGCTTCTATCCACTTCGTGAACTTGTCGACGGCCACGAGGACGGTAAAGCCCCCGGGTGCCTTCTTGAAAGTCCAAGGAGTTCGAGCCCCCATACGGCAAAAGGCCAGGTACGAGGTTGCCTGGAGGTCCTGCGCTAGCACGTGCGTCTGCCCAGCAAAGATCTGGCAACCTTTGCAGGTGCGCACGATCTGCTGGGCGCCGCTAATTGCGGTCGGCTAGAAAAAGCCCTGGCGGTACGCTTTTCTTACCAAGGAGCGCGGCGTGACGTGATGGCCACAGATGCCTTCATGGATATCGAGGAGGAGTGCCCATCCTTGATCGGTCGGGATGCATCGCTGGAGGATCCCTGTGACGTCGCATCGGAAAAGTTCAACGCCAATGAATACGAAGGACTTGACTCTTCGAGCGAGGTGGCAGGCTTCGGTTTCGTCAGCCGGGATCTCGCCGTGTTTTAGATACTCGATGAAGGGCACCTCCCTCCCTTGTTCAGCCTTGAAGACGGAAGAGTCAGGAGGGAGGTCAGCCTTACCCTTGTCCTCCTCGATCCGTGGCTCCTCCCTAGCTCGAGGCTTGCGCCTTCTTGTTCAGCCCGAACAGACGGCTCGTGGATGTCCTCCACAAAGTCACCTGGAGGAGGGGTCTCCAGACTTGAGGCCATTTTGGCTAGAAGGTCGGTCGTCTCATTGTCTATTCTTGGAATGTGGCAGAGTTCGGGCCCCTCGAACCGATCTCCTAGCTTCTGAACCTCTCCGCAATACGCGATCATGCGCAGGTCACGGCAGATTGATTCGTTCATCACCTGGTTGACGACGAGCTTGGAGTCTCTTCGTACATAGAGCCACCGAGCACCGAGCCCAATGGCTATCTTTAGCCCATTGAGGAGGGCCACGTATACATGACATTATTGGATGCTTTGAAGTAGAGCCTCCACACATATTGCGGTTAATCCCTTTAGGGGGATATGAGTGCCACACCATACCTGGCCCCGTTGAGGGTTAGCAATACATAAAAACACATTGTCGGGTATCTTGGGGCAGTCAACCTGATGGTGACATGGGTCTCCATCCACTCGGCGACGAAGTCCGCCAAGACTGACACGACCCCACGGTCTTGTCGAGCCAGGATCACACTGAGGGGTACTGTGTTGCACAGCACCGAATAACACACAGTAAAGGTACAAAGTGGAAGCAAAATTTTATTACATAAACGGGTTTATGAACATTTACAACAAAATATATTCAGGATACACTCTCGGGCGTAGACTACGCATCAAGTTCACATTCAGCCTGTGAAGGTGTCCCTGCTAGCACAGACGCACACTAACACGGCGGCGTGCACGACTCCCACTCGACGGGGTTCCCCTCCTAGGGTTCCGTCTCCTCATCGGGAGTCCCTTCCTCATAGAACCATGCAAAAGCTTCAAACACAAGCAGTGAGCACAAAGGCTCAGCATGTCTGACCCATCTCGCCTAAACATGAAACTTCTACATGAGGGATGATAGGTACAGGAGGTAAAAATCAGTTGCAAGGACTTGCCTAATTAGTGGAACCTTACTTTCAAGTTTTAGCAGCAGGTTGTGGTGAACCTTATGCTACGGCACATGAGAGAGCCGCAATCAAACAAGAAACGCATTTCTCTCATGTACTTTGCCCAAAGTTGAAAGGAACTTTAATTAGCTCTATTCTACAGCAAATCATTTACAATCAAGTCCATCATTCAATCAGCAACATTTTAACATGTAACTAGCCTGTTCTTTCTACGTCACGGTACATTGAACAAGTGGTACTCACTGAACGCGAGGGACAGCGATTATAATTGATTTACACCTGCAGGGTTACCCGAATAACCCGTCACGTAAGCCCGTACTCGATGTTGCCTACAGCAACCATCACGGACGCCGTACGCAACCACCTTTCACCCGTTAGCCAAATGTTGAACCAGTCCAATCGTCCCGAGCAAGAGGTCTCTGCACGCGCATCTCAGTGCCGCCAGCCGATTTACACCTCGAGCTCTCAACCTACCCTCTGAACGACCAGCTATGCCTCAACACCCAGCTACCCGAGTTACATCAGTTTCCCGGTTCCCATATAGCCGGTAGGTCTTCGGTACTGTTCTAGCTTGTTCAACAGGCCTGCACACGGCTCGGTCCTCAATCGACACAAGCAGAGCTATAGCACACAGGCCCCAAAGTCCTGCTGCCCTTACTCTCCGCTCGGTCTCATTTTTCTTGCCATGTGTATCATGTGCTATCTCTACCTGAGTCGAGTGCCTCTAGCCTATTCTCGCGAGTAGTTCCAACTACTCGACTTGTACCGAATCCTACTCTATCTTTGCATTGCATTGGCTAACGAAGTTTTCAATCCTAATCCCAACCCATGGTTTTCTTGGCTATGTAATTGGGTTTCAAATAAGACTCTAATGCAAGAAATAAGTGATGCTCAAAGAAGGTGCTCAAAACAATAAAAATTTGTAAAGAGGTTAATGCAAACCGGAGCTTGCCTTGCTGCTCTTGGTCATAGGCTAGCTGCTCTTCCGGAGCAACTAAGTCTAGGACTTCGGGTTCCTCCTCGACCTTAGCGACTACATGATATAACAATTACATGTATTAATTTAAATGCATTTAATTAGAATTAAACTTGTGAAGGCTATAAGTCCCACTAGACAGACTCAATGACTCTGAAATTTTTACTGTGGTTTGGATACAACCTAAACAGAGATCTGGCCAAGTTTTAGTTGCAGCAAAGCTCATTCGAGCCTTCCACAAATAATTATGTACTTGACCTTAATTGGAGCCTTTAGGGTGTTCTAGGGATTTTCATGGAGCAAGCCATGCCTTTCTGAAAACTAAATTTTCAGAGGGTTCTAATGGATTTGGTCTCACTTAATTTGACGGTTCTTAGCTAAAGATATGAGCCAAACAATTTCAGAGGAAATTCTGAAAATGTTACTGATCATTTTCTATTTTCTTTGGATCAGTTTTATTAATCACACAATTATGTGGATCAAATTAGCTCAAATGGATCTGAAATTTTTATGGTAGTTCAGGGATATTTTGGTAAACATCTCAGCAAAATTTCAGAATTTTCCTTCAAAGGATTCTCCAGTTAAAATTCCAAACAGTTTAAAATTTGAGGAATTAATTCAGGAGAAATAAGGATTTCCATGAAGTGAAACATGATTTGCTGGAAAGTACTCAGAGAGATGAATCCAACAAAATTTTGAATGAATTTTGAAAGTCGGGGATTTGAAGTTTGAATGAATTTTGAAAATCGCGGAAAAGTTCAAATCTGCCGGTGGGTCCACGGGGACACGTGTTGGGCTCTAGCGCGACGGCACACCGGGGTCCACGGAGTTTTTTGTGCGCCAGCACACCGGATCCGAGCCGCAGATCGATCCCAATTTAAAACTGAGCCGCTGACAGCCGGGGTCCACCCCGTTCGTCTACCTCCCGACTCCAGCGTTCGTCCGCCGCGACGCCTCGCCGGAGAGCTCGCCGGCAGCCTCGGTGGTGCTCCAAACTTCATGATTCTGGCCGCCCCTGCCTATGTCCACTCGGGGAACACGGTTCTGGGCTCAGTTCGTCATGACAACGGCCGGCACATGGTCGGTGACGAGTGGTGGCCTCGGGAGAACTTCGGCCGTGTCGGCCGACCTCCCTAGCACCCCAATCGATCGAGCAACCGGTCGGGAAGCATCAGTGGACCTTAAGAAAGGTCGACATGAGCTTGAAGCAGCTCGGGGGAGGTCCGAAGTAGGCCCCCACCGTGCGCCCGATGCTTCCCGCAGGATCCGCCGTTGGCAAGCTTCAAAATACGCCGTGTACAGGGGTTCTCCGGCTAAAGGTTCTGAAGGCAACTTATGCACTACCAGGTCTAGTCTGTGTAGGAGCGGATCGAGACTCTCTAACCTTTCCTAGAGTGTGAATTTGACAGAACTGCACCCGAAGGTCGGTCTGTACCAAGAAAGGGGAAAACTGGAAATTCACCGCCGGCGATCAAGCACTCGGGCTGTGGCTTGGGGGTGAGCAGCACCGATCACCAACGCGTCTGGGGTCGCCTTAGCTCGGGCGTGACCACCTCCCGGTTGGGCTGTCCGCGGGACCCCGAAGCGCGGCGGCTTTAGGTTTTTGAACGGGATTCTCGGTATAGCCGAGATCAACCGGTTTCAGCCGAGTTCTAGCGATGGGGAAGAAGGAGGAAGGTTCCTAGTACCTTGCCGTAGCTCTGGATGAAGCAGGGTGGCTGTGATCGGGGCTCTCCGATCAGTTACGAGCGGCGAAGGGAAGAATCCGGTTCTGTGTTCTTGCGTGGGAAAACGGCGAGGGGGCTTCGGCAGAGACGTGGGGCGCCTTAAGAAGGGCTCGGCACCGACCTGCGCTTGCGCGTGGCCAAGCTTCTGGTGGCCCGGCGGCCTCCCTCGGTGGCGATGGCTGCTGAAGCCCGAAGACCCGAGTGAGAAAGTCTCAGTCGGTTGAATCACTTCAGTGGCTGACATGTGGGTCCCACTTTTATTTTTAACCCCTGAACTTAACTCCATATCACTGTTGTAAACAGTAAGCCCTAAATGCTCATGGTGATTTGAATTATTCACCCCTGAGCCATTTGAATTAGTTAGAATTCAAATTGGGTTTGGTTTGACTGAATTTCAGCACATGTTCAGTTTGAAATTCAAATGAAGTTTGAATTTGCTACACTTAGCTCATGTTAAGATCAACTCCAAATGGAGCGAAAATTTGTGTGTGAGCTCACAAAAATGTGCTGAGTAAGAATATGCCTCTCACTTTTGAAGTCATGGGATAAAAACAGTTTGAATTTGAATTTGGGTTCAAACTACCCTCTTTCATGCTATACCCAAAAGTACCTCAAAAAGGTTTTGAATTTGGGTGAAACTTCGCATGGACATTCCTAGCAAGGCGTAGGAGTTTTCATATGCCCAGCCCCTAGATGATGCATGTGGGAAATACCACTTTTGCATTTTGTGAGTTTATTCTCTAATGAGCATGTTGATAATGGTTACTTGCTCTTCAAATGTGTTCATCAACTTTCTTCAAATGAGGGGTGTTGTGTGGTGATGAACACTTTAAACATGTGTCAAAAACTGAGGCCCTTACATTCCTCCCCCCTTAAAAGAATCTCATCCCAAGATTATAAAGTGAAAATGAGAGAGAGGACGGTGAAAAATTACTGGATATGCGACGTGAAAAAGTCAGGGTAGTTAGCGTGAAGAAATCCTTCGCTCTCCCATATCGCTTCGTCCACGGAGTGGTTTCTCCACAGAACTTTGTAGAACCACAACGTACGGTTGCATGTGGTTCGGACCTTCTCGTCCATGATCTGAACCGGTTCCTCCCGATAGGTGAGATCCGGTTTCAGTTCTTCAATGTCTTCCAGCTGAACAGTAGTAGATAGCTTGAGACAGTTCCTCAGCTGGGAAATGTGAAAGACGTCGTGCACACCGGAAAGTGCTTCTGGTAATTTCAGCCGGTATGCTACTGATTCACATCTTTCGGTAATCTGAAATGGACCGATGAATCGGGGTGCCAACTTTCCTTTCACCTCGAATCTGTTTACGCCCTTCATTGGAGATACACGTAAATATACGTGATCCCCGACTTCGAATTGTAGTGGGCGCCTTCTCCGGTCCGCATATTGCTTCTGTCGGGATTGGGCGGCTTTTAGGTTCGCTTGAATCAGGCGAACCTTTTCCTCCGCGTTACTGACAAGGTCAATCCTGAAGGTAACCCTTTCGCAAGACTCACACCAATTTAGTGGTGTGCGGCATTTCCTCCCGTATAGCGCCTCGTAAGGCGCCATCTTGATGCTGGCTTGGTACCCATTGTTATATGAGAACTCGGCTAACGGCAAGTGATCATCCCAATTCTTGCTGTGGTTGATAGCACAAGCTCGTAGCATGTCCTCTAGAATCTGATTTATCTGCTCGGTTTGCCCATCCGTCTGCGGGTGGTATGCTGAACCACGGATCAGCTTCGTCCCCAATGCAGCGTGTAGCTTCTCCCAAAAACGGGACACAAATAAAGTGCCCCGATCCGATATGATGGTACGGGATACGCCGTACAAGCATAGGATCCGTGAGATGTACAGCTCAGTGTACTTCTTGGCGTTGTAGTTGGTGTTGACCAGGATGAAATGGACAACTTTGTTGAGCCGGTCGACGATCACCCACACAGAATCATGCTTCTGAAAAGTGGTGGGTAAACCGATGATGAAGTCCATGCTCACATCCTCCCACTTCCAGGCAGGAACGCCCAGTGGTTGTAGCGGTCCCGTTTTCCGCATATGATCTGCCTTCACCCTTCGACATGTATCACACTCGAATACGTACTTGGCGATCTCCCGCTTCATCTGTGTCCACCAAAACATGCTTCTGAGTTCTTGATACATTTTGTTGCTTCCGGGGTGAATAGAAAATTTTGATAAGTGAGCCTCATCAAAAATTTTCTTTTGTAACTCCGGGTTACGGGGTACGACGATCCGGTCCTTGAACCATAGGACGCCGTCTCCGTCTTTCCGGAAACATTTCAACTCCCCACTGTCTACACGTCTCCGCAAATGCGACATGCCCTTGTTATGTTTCTGAGCTTCCGCTATCTCTTCACGGATAGTGGGGATCAAACCTAGGTTGTAGAGAGCTCCATGTGGAATCACATGCAGTGGTGGTTCGCTCTCTTCCAACGGTGTGATGGTCAGATTGTTGACGTGTCACTTGTGACTCAGCGCATCTGCCACTACGTTTGCTTTGCCGGGGTGATAATGGATCTCTATTTCGTAATCCTTTATCAGCTCTAACCATCTTTGCTGCCTCATGTTCAGCTCCTTCTGAGTGAATATGTACTTGAGGCTTTTGTGGTCAGTATATAAATGTACGAGGTTACCGAGTAGGTAGTGCCTCCACATTTTCAGCGCAAGTACCACGGTCGCGAGCTCCAAGTCATGAGTTGGATAATTCTGCTCATGGTTTCTAAGATGCCGTGACCCATACGCGACCACTCTTTGGTCTTGCATCAGCACACATCCGAGCCCAATGCCGGATGCATCGCAGTACACATCGAACGGTATTGTTGTGTCTGGCTGCGCCAAAACCGGTGCTGATGTTAGGTGCTTCACTAATGCCTTGAACGCTGCTTCACATGCTGGACTCCAAACATATCTGGTAGCCTTCTTTAGCAGCTCCGTCATAGGCTTGGCAATCTTTGAGGAGTTCGGAATGAGCCTCCGATAATATCCCGCGAGTCCGAGGAAACTCTGTACCTCGTGCACAGTTCTCGGGTATTTCCAATTCAGCACTTGTGTGATCTTGCTCGGGTCTACAGCGATACCCTCCGCTGAGATGATATGCCCGAGAAAAGGCACTTGCGATATCCAGAAATTGCATTTGCTGAATTTTGCGTATAGCTTGTGATCCCGCAGCCGTTGCAAGACTATACGCAGATGCTTCTTGTGATCTTCCTCCAACTTGGAATATAGCAGTATGTCATCGATGAAGACCACGACAAACTTGTCCAGCTCCGGCATGAATACTGAGTTCATTAAATACATGAAGTGAGCTGGAGCATTGGTGAGGCTGAAAGACATGACCAGGTACTCATAAAGCCCGTACCTCATCGAGAAAGCCGTCTTCGGAATATCCTCTGCCCGTATTTTAATCTGATGGTACCCGGATCTTAAGTCCATCTTGGAAAAGATCTTTGCTTCGACCAACTGATCAAACAACATGTCGATCCGTGGCAACGGGTATTTGTTCTTGATGGTTACGGCGTTTAGTGGACGATAGTCCACACAAAGCCGCAACGTCTCATCCTTCTTCTTCCCAAATAATGACGAACAGCCCCATGGTGAGGAGCTCGGCCTAATAAAACCCATCTCCAGCAGGTCCGTTAGCTGGGTCTTCAGTTCAGCCAACTCCTTGGGCGCCATCTTGTACGGCCTTCGGGATATTGGCATGGTTCCCGGTGCAAGTTCAATCTTGAACTCCACCTCTCTATCGGGCGGCATCCCCGGTAAATCATCCGGGAACACGTCAGGGAACTTTCGGACCACTGGAATATCTTCCAATCTGATGGTTGTGGATTAATAGACACTTGGAAGTTTTATTTCTGGACTGTCAAGAAATAAGGAATGAGATTCGTGCACTTCTGAGTTCAAGTGCACAATTCGGAGGACGGTGTCTAAAACAGCGACGTGGCGGGTTAACCACGACATCCCTAAGATGACATCGACCTTTTGTCCCTCTAAAATTATGAGAGACGTAGGGTACACTCTACCCGCTAAGCATAATGGCACTTTTGGAACCATCATGCTTGCTGAAATCTTCCCACCCGGTGAACAAACCAAATAAGGATTATCGGTGGGCATTATTTGCAAGCTGTACTTAGCAATGAAAGCTTGGCTAATAAAGCTATGTGTGGTGCCTGAATCAAATAATACTATGGCGGGATGCTGGTGGAGTTGGAACATACCTGCAAGGATTGGCTCACCCTCCGGTACGTCCTCTATGGCAAGTTGGTGGACAGTGCCGGGCCTAGAGTTTGCCCGCCGCGCATTAGTAGGGTTCCGGGGCTGATTCCTCCCCGGAAGTTGCGGTGCAACTCCGGTGCCTTGTCTCTTCGGACAACTGCTGGCGAAGTGTCCTGGCTGACCACATTTGTAGCATGTGGCCGCTGCTTGTCCGGTGCATGGGGGACAAAAGCCCAGCATGCGCTGCTGGGGTGCATACGCACGCGGCATCGCCCGCTGCTGCTGTTGTTGTTGCGGAGGTGGTGCTGGCAGTGTCGGCCTGAATGCCGGTGAAGAATACGGCCGACTGCGGAATGGCATCGATCTTTGTGGTGGCTGCCAGCGTGGACCTGATGGTGGGTGATTCACCATCCGAAATTTCTGAGAAGGACCGCCTCCTTCTCCGCTGCTTTGCGGCGCGCTTCGCTTTCTGTCCGCCGCCGCTAACTCCTTACCGGAGTCCTCCTGAACAATCGCAGCATCAATTATGTCGTTGAGGCTGCCGTGATTGAACATCGCCAGTTTGTCCTTCAGGAGCGGGTTAAGCCCCTGGTAGAAGTGGTCCCGTCGCTTCTCGTCGGTATCGGAGTGATACGACGCGTAGAGCGCGAGATCGTTGAACGTCCTGTAGTATTCCAGTGCGTTCCGGCTCCCTTGCTGCAGGTGTAAAAATTTCTGCGTCTTCCTCTTCATGAGACCCGACGGTATGTGATAGGCCCTGAAGGCTGTCCGGAACTCCACCCAGGTCATAACTCGGTGGGTGGGCTGTGAAGCACAGTAGTTCGCCCACCATGCGCTCGCGGATCCCTGGAGCTGTTGGACCGCGAACTGAGTCTTGCGCTGCTCACTTATTTGGAGCAGCCCGAACTTCATCTCTATCGTGCGCAGCCAGTTGTCCGCATCGAGGGGTTATCCGCCCTTGAGAATACCGGGGGATGAGTTGCTAGGAAGTCGGAGTAGGAGCTCTGTTGGCGCTCCTCACGATCTTGACGCCTCTCTGATCGAGACGTATTGGCAATCACAGTTTGCAGCAACTCCGTGTGCTGCTGATGAGAACCCGCCATTGCCGCAACGATGTCGGCCCATGTAACCGTTGGCGGTGGCAGTGGCGGTGTTTGCTGTTGCTGTTGCTGTCCCGAGGAGTCCTCGGGAGGCTGTTGGGAGGTTTCTCCTCCTTGACTAGAACCCCCAATGTCCGGGTTGGCACGAGTACGAGTCATTCTGAAATTTAAAACAGCTGCGGTCAGCACATGTCATACTTAAAATTCCATATGCAACAGTAGGTATTGAAGTGACGTATGAATAATTTGCACAACATTCACATGTATTGATAAAGCATAAACTTTATACAAGATACATTATTCTCGGGTCTCCGAGAAGTCGTGCTCATGTCGTCACTACCTATACATACGCTACTGGCTAAACGACATGTCACCGGTTACAAAAGTTTGGTTTACACTACTCTGGTTGCCCTACTTGGCAACGGCAACACCCTACTCGGAGTAGAACTCGACCTCCTGTAGGTCGTCCTCCTCTGGTACCTCTGCTGGTGGCTCTGGGTCTACAACCTCTTCTCCCATCTCAGGCTCTCCTATTGCCGGAAGACCCAAGACCACCGGTATGCCCAACATCAGAGGTACGAGGTCCTGCAATGCATGCACCTCGTCCATGGCCTGGTTGTAGTCTTCTTCCCCGCCTTGCCCTTACTCAATAGTGTCGTCCCGCTCTTGAGTAAGGTCCTCGTTCTGCTGGGTTAGAGTCTGCACCAGTTCTTGCAACGCCGCGATGTCGACACGGCTCTTCTTCTTCGCCTTCTTCAGACGATGCAACTGATTATGCTGTTCGTTAAGTCGCTTGATCATCGGAAGGAGCACATTGCGGAGTGCTCTGTGAGCACTCTCGAAATGTTCTCCTTGGCTTGCGCTCTCTTTGAGCTTTGAGGCGAGATGCTCCGTATGAACAACTTGGCTGTCCATCACGGCCCTTCCCGCCCTCATTTGGAGGCTGAGGTTCGCCTCCACGGGGTTCTACCTTGGGAAACCCGGATCAGTTGCCTCCCGGTACCTCCCTTCCCACACATGATGAGCCCGTCCCTCCACCGGAACGAGCGCATATGGAGTGCCCTCCATAGCCCTCACGTGTAGTTGGCAGAAACGCGACATAGTGTCGCGGGCTGCCACTTGCCACATTCCCTCGGGTTGTCTACCTCTCACCGTGACGGTGAACGGCGCCCACCAGGGTGGTGTAGGTCCTGCAGGAACCTTGACATGGACCGTTCACGTCTTGTTCCCCTCCTTGCCTTCTTCCTTGGCGATGTACTGCGGCATCTGGTTGTACCCGAAATATTGAAGCATCTGCCTCAATGCTTCTGGATAGCCGCTGTGGTGAGAACAGTGAGATTCCACCTACCCGTTCTCGAACTGTTTATCCGCTGTCATCTGTAAAAATATATTTGAGAAATGTCAAATATTTATTTGAACAGTAAACCATTGAGTTATAACACAAAACATGTCATTGAACCCATAAAACTTGGAAATATAGTTCAAATTTAAACAAATTTGACTACTGATTTGCTGTCCAACATGACAGCCCTGACCAGTTTCCATCTCAACCTGATTTAGGCCATGCTAAATGCAAAACCAATTCTGGAGTTTCACGTCAAAGTTAAAGCTAACTTCAATAGCTTTCCAGAAAGTATTTGCTTGGCCTAAGATCTGTCCTGGTTCAAAAGTTATGAGATGTCAATTTAACAGAATTTCTGGAGAAAATTGGACGGCACCTCCCTGCCTTAGGTACTGATTTGATCCAAGAATTCCAGTTAATTCTGCTCCCAATCTGACAAAACTTTCTGTTACAAAGTTGTAACCCATCTCATAAGCTCTCCATAACTACCTCACTTTCTATTTTTTAGATTTTTATGCAGGAAGTTATGCTCAATTTTCAGAGAGTTTACAGAGAGCGTTTGCTCTGCCCTGTTTTCTGGACAGTTTCAACTCTACTGCATTTTTCGATTGGTCAAGGGATGAAACACCTCTGGACCTCAACATAACAGTTGTAGAGCTCTTTCAAAGCTTTCCAGAAATGTATCATATGATCCTAACCTCGAAAGAACTCAACCTATAACCTCTTATTAACTTCAGCCTTCAATCAGCTGAAAACAGGGGACTCTGTCCTTAGTCTCCTATAAGTTGAAAACTTATTAACTTTGAATATCCTGATTAAGGGAAGGAGTTACATCAAGTTTTAATGCTTTGGATCAAAACTTTCAAGTTTTATAATGGATGCTCATTCAATGGAGTGTGACGTTCATGCGTCACCAGATCATGTCGGTACTACGTCCTCACAAA
Source organism: Neostapfia colusana (assembly GCA_030760725.1). Classification (NCBI taxonomy): domain Eukaryota; kingdom Viridiplantae; phylum Streptophyta; class Magnoliopsida; order Poales; family Poaceae; genus Neostapfia; species Neostapfia colusana. Next base: position 53,845,217 of record JASWHV010000014.1, on the reverse strand, counting down.
GAAAAACCTATACTGGACTTGGCCGGCTTCGTTAGCTCAGTGGCACTAAACGTCTCTCGCACACGGATGCTACACGTCTACCGTTTCGTGGTTAGTCTACCTGCAGATAACTCACACAATCATCAGACTCGGCCGCACACCGAGCCCGGTATCCATACAGTTAGTACACCCGGCCGTCATCACTCGCCCGGATGTTCTCAAGCCAAACACGCCTTGAGCTACGTGTTCACGTTACTGACCACGTGACGGGGTCTCCCAAATTGCACCATGCACGCCAGGGACAGACGTTGCTCGAATACCCCAAACGACATGAAGAGTCGTAGAGGATATCAAAGCGGGTCGGGTTACCTGCCACCCATGGGGCTCCACCCTTCAGCTTGTGCGCACTGGTGGACAGCGCTTACGTGCACCCCCCAAGACATAAAGCGCTCTGAGCTGCACGATTTTTCCGACATAATCAAATAGGTTAGTATGCCACTTTCTATACACTAATAACATCCTTATATGGGCTACTAACTCGTTCCTCACTGGATTTTTGAAAAAGATGACCTTTCTAGTGCGTTAAACCTCAAGCGAGCTCTGATACCAACGCTGACACGACCCCACGGTCTTGTCGAGCCAGGATCACACTGACGGGTACTGCGTTGCACAGCACCGAATAACACACAGTAAAGGTACAAAGCGGAAGCAAAATTTTATTACATAAACGGGTTTATGAACATTTTTACAACAAAATATGTTCAGGCTACACTCTCGGGCGTAGACTACGCATAAAGTTCACGTTCAGCCTGTGAACGTGTCCCTGCTAGCACACATGCACACTAACACGGCGGCTTGCACGACTCCCACTCGACGGGGTTCCCCTCCTGGGGTTCTGTCTCCTCCTCGGGAGTCCCTTCCTCATAGAACCCTGCAGTGAGCACGAAGGCTCAGCAAGTCTGACCCGTCTCGCCTAAACATAAAACTTCTACATGAGTGATGATAGGTACAGGAGGTAAAAATCAGTTGCAAGGACTCGCCTAATTAGTGGAACCTTACTTTCAAGTTTTAGCAACAGGTTGTGGAGAACCTTACACTAAGGCACATGAGAGATCCGCAATCAAACAAGAAACGCATTTCTCTCATGTACTTTTCCCAAAGTTGAAAGGAACTTTAATTAGCTCTATTCTACAGCAAATCATTAACAATCATGTCCATCTTTCAATCAGGAACATTTTAACATGTAACTAGCGTGTTCTTTCTATGTCACGGTACAGTGAACAAGTGGTACTCACTGACCGCGAGGGACAACGATTATAATCGATTTACACCTGCAGGGTTACCTGAATAACCTGTCACGTACGCCCGTACTCGATATTGCCTACAGCAACCATCACGGACGCCGTACGCAACCACCTTTCACCCGTTAGCCAAATGTTGAACTGGTCCAATCGTCCCGAGCAAGAGGTCTCTGCATGCGCATCTCAGTGCTGCCAGCGGAGTTACACCTCGAGCTCTCAACCTACCCTCTGAACGACCAGCTATGTATCAACACCCAGCTACCCGAGTTACATCGGTTTCCCGGTTCCCATATAGCCGGTAGGTCTTCGGTACTGTTCTAGCTTGTTCAACAGGCCCGCACACGGCTCAGTCCTCAATCGACACAAGAGGAGCTATAGCACACAGGCCCCAAAGTCCTGCTTCCCTTACTCTCCGCTCGGTCTCATTTTTCTTGCCATGTGTATCATGTGCTATCTGTATCAGAGTCGAGTGCCTCTAGCCTATTCTCGCGAGTGGTTCCAACTACTCGACTTGTACCGAATCCTACTCTATCTTTGCATTGCATTGGCTAACGAAGTTTTCAATCCTAATCCCAACCCATGGTTTTCTTGGATATGCAATTGGGTTTCAAATACGACTCTAATGCAAGAAATAAGTGATGCTCAAAGAAGGTGCTCAAAACAATAAAAATTTGTAAAAAGGTTAATGCAAACCGGAGCATGCCTTGCTGCTCTTGGTCGTAGGCTAGCTGATCTTCCATAGTAACAAAATCTAGGACTTCGGGTTCCTCCTCGACCTTAGCGACTACATGATATAATAATTATATGTATTAATTTAAATGCATTTAATTGGAATTAAACTTGTGAAGGCTATAAGTCCCACTAGACAGACTCAATGACTCTGAAATTTTTACTGTGGTTTGGATACAACCTAAACAGAGATTTGGACAAGTTTTAGTTGCAGCAAAGCTCATTAGAGCCATCCACAAATAATTATGTACTTGACCTTAATTGGAGCCTTTAGGGTGTTCTACGGATTTTCATGGAGCAAGCCATGCCTTTCTGAAAACTAGATTTTCGGAGGGTTCTAATGGAGTTGGTCTCACTTAATTTGACGGTTCCTAGCTAAAGATATGAGCCAAACTATTTCAGAGAAAATTCTGAAAATGTTACTGAACATTTTCTATTTTCTCGGGAACAGTATTATTAATCACACCATTAGGTGGATCAAATGAGCTCAAATGGATCTGAAATTTCTATGGTAGTTCAGGGATATTTTGATGAACAACCCAGCAAAGTTTCAGAATTTTCCTTCAAAGGATTCTCCAGTTAAAATTCCAAACAGTTTAAATTTGAGGAATTAATTCTGGAGAAATAAGGATTTCCATGAAGTGAAACTTGATTTGCTGGAAAGTACTCAGAGAGCTGAATCCAACAAAATTTGGTTCACTTGATTTGGATGTTCCTAGCCAAAGTTATGAGGATTTGAAGTTTGAATGAATTCTGAAAATCGGGGAAAAGTTCAAATCTGCCGGTGGGTCCACGGGGACACGTGTTGGGCTCTGGCGCGACGGCACACCGGGGTCTATGGAGATTTTTGCGCGCCAGCACACCGGATCCGAGCCGCAGACCGATCCCGATTTAAAACCCGAGCCGCTGACAGCCGGGGTTCACCCCCTTCGTCTACCTCCCGACTCCCGCGTTCGGCCGCCGCAACGCCTCGCCGGAGAGCTCGCCGGCAGCCTCGGTGGTGCTCCAAATTTCATGATTCTGGCCGCCCCTGCCTATGTCCACTCGGGGAATATGGTTCTGGGCTCAGTTCATCATGACAATGGCCGGCACATGGTCGGCGACGAGCGGCGGCCTCGGGAGAACTTTGGCCGTGTCGGCCGACCTCCCTAGCACCCCAATCGATCGAGCAACCGGTCGGAAAGCATCAGTGGACCTTAGGGAAGGTCGACATGAGCTTGAAGCAGCTCGGCGGAGGTCCGAAGTAGGCCCCCACCGTGCGCCCGATGCTTCCCGCAGGATCCGCCGTTGGCAAGCTTCGAAATACGCCGTGTACAGGGGTTCTCCGGCTAAAGGTTGTGAAGGCAACTTGTGCGCTAACAGGTCTAGTCTGTGTAGGAGCGGATTGAGACTCTCTAACCTTTCCTAGAGTGTGAATTTGACAGAACCGCACCCGAAGGTCGGTCTGTACCGAGAAATGGAAAAACTGGAAATTCACCGCTGGCGATCAAGCACTCGGGCTGTGGCTCGGGGGTGAGCAGCACGGATCACCAACGCGTCCGGGGACCCCTTAGCTCGGACATGACCACCTCCCAGTTGGGCTGACCACGGGAGCCCAAAGCGCGGCGGCTTTAGGTTTTTGAACGGGACTCTCGGTATAGCCGAGATCAACTGGTTTCAGCGAGTTCTAGCGACGGGGAAGAAGGAGGAAGGTTCCTAGTACCTTGCCGTTGCTCTGGATGAAGCAGGGTGGCTGTGATCGGGGCTCTCCGATCAGTTCCGAGCGGCAGAGGGAAGAATCCGGTTCTATGTTCTTGCGAGGGAAAACGGCGAGGGGGCTTCGGCAGAGACGTGGAGCGCCTTAAGAAGGGCTCGGCACTGACCTGCGCCCGCGCGTGGCCAAGCTGCTGGTGGCGCGGCGGCCTCCCTCGGCGGCGATCGCTGCTGAAGCCCGAAGACCCGAGTGAGAAAGTCTCAGTCGGTTGAATCACTTCAGTGGCTGACATGTGGGTCCCACTTTTATTTTTGACCCCTGAACTTAACTCCATATCACTGTTGTAAACAGTAAGCCCTAAAATGCCCATTGTGATTTGAATTATTCACCCCTGAGCCATTTGAATTAGTTAGAATTCAAATTGGGTTTGGTTTTACTGAATTTCAGCACATGTTCAGTTTGAAATTCAAATGAAGTTTGAATTTGCTACACTTAGCTCATGTCAAGATCAACTCCAAATGGATTGAAAATTGGTGTGTGAGCTCACAAAAATGTGCTGAGTAAGAATATGCCTCCCACTTTTGAAGTCATGGGATAAAACAGTTTGAATTTGAATTTGGGTTCAAACTACCCTCTTTCATGCTATACCCAAAAGTACCTCAAAAAGGTTTTGAATTTGGGTGAAACTTGGCATGGACATTCCTAGCAAGGTGTAGGAGTTTTCATATGCCCAGCCCATAGATGATGTATGTGGGAAATACCACTTTTGCATTTTGTGAGTTTATTCTCTAATGAGCATGTTGATAATGGTTACTTGCTCTTCAAATGTGTTCATCAACTTTCTTCAAATGAGGGGTGTTGTGTGGTGATGAACACTTTAAACATGTGTCAAAAACTGAGGCCCTTACAAAGACCTACGATTTGATCGCGGTGCATGGCACATACGATATGTCGAGATCCATGAACTCGAGGGCCCATTTCACAATTCTGCTCGTGGCGTCACGGTTGTTGATGATCGCCCCAAGCCCATGCACTGGTTGTGGCACGTGGTTGGGGTGATCCGATCTATTAAAGGTGACGACGATCTCGGACCACCGTAGGTAGGCTGGGACGGTGGGTTCGGTGGTGTTGACCTTCCAAGCTATCAACTTTTGTTTTTGACAGTTTTCCTGGGCACGGGTCTCATTGAAAATCATGAGGCAGCCGGTCGGCCCGGGGTAGGTGACCCCCTCCAGCCACTCCGGGACCGTCTGCGCAAACCTTTATTCCTTTCCGCCTGGGGTAACCGCCTCCTTTCCCAGAAATCGCTTTAGGAGGACGCAGTCTTTGTGGACATGCTTGGCTGGGAGAGCGTGATTAGTGCATGGCCTCTCCAAAAGCTTCTCGAATTGATCAGTCTGCGTGCGGCCCGTCCTTTGACCCTCGCGCCGTTTGACCATCACGATTGAGTTCGAGTCCTCCTCAGTCCGCCCTCGCCGCTTGCCAGTGCTGACCCTCCTCCGACCTTTGTTTCCCTGGTGGGGCGTCGCGGTTTCCCTCGAGTCGGGGGTCTTCGGCAACGCCTGGTCATCCGATGCCCTGACCGCCTCCTCTCTTTCGGCGCACACAGGGACAACCTCGAGCAATTCCTCATGGGTTTTCAGTTTTATGCGCTCCAACTCGTGCATCAGGAATCCGCATAGCCTTTTTCCGAGCGCCTGGGGCCGCGGAACGTCGGGGCTCAGGCTACGATCTTCATTGTTGTCATAGCGTCCTCCTCGGCGTGGCTATTGCTGGCACTTGGGTGAGGAAGGCAGATCCTTCTGCTTGCCCCAGGAAGCGGCTTGCAGCGCCTCTGCAGTGTTTTCTGTCATAAATGCCATCACGGGTGGGTACCCCATGTCGTCGAGCGGATGATCCTCCGGCAGCTTGCGTCATAGCCTTCCCCGGCATGGAGCAGAGGCTTCGGTACGTCTGTCGTGCCCCGGGCTCATCGGATTCCTGAAGGCTGCGTGCCATGGCGGTCACGGCCGCCATTCTCTGTCTTAGTTGCTCGAGATGGGAGGGGTTGCACGCACTGATGATGACATTCCTCGCACCTTGGTCACCACACCCTCATGTGCCGCCTCCGTGGGTGCATAAGTTGCACGGCGTCCTGTACGTCACCTTGTCTATATCTGGCCAAGCCCCTTTCATCCCGAGTATGTCGCGGCACATCTCGAACTGATCCTGATCGGTCTGTTGCAAAGCGGCTGCCGGTTCCCTACTGTGGCTTGGGTGTAATACACCCCATCGCGTCAGGGCTGGCGAAGGCGCCTCTCGAACTGCTCGGTCCGTGGCAATGAGGCCGTCAGTTCCCCGCTGTTGCTTTGGTGTAATACCTCCTATCGCGTCAGGCCTGGCGAAGGCGTGGTGTGAGTGCGGGGAGGAATCGTAGAGTTATAGCCGGTTTACGTGATGCTGCGTTCATGGATGGAGAGACGGCCCTCTTCTAACCCGGTGCCGGTCGTGTCCTCCAGGAGGCGGAGAAGGGATGCTGACGCCTCGTCAATCATGCCCACGATGTTTTCTTCGGGGGCACGGTTGGCGATGTCGATGGTCGCACCACCCATTAACAGTAGAGCGCTGCCATCATTGGCGACAAACTCTAGGATTCCAAAACGAAGGGCCTGGTGGGGCATGAAGATGACATCAGCCTCGAGCCTGTTGTTGGGGGCGATGACAAACTCGAGGCTGCCAAAATGGAGTTTCTCGCCGGCATGGAAGATCGAGCTCAAGAAAGCCATTACAATAGAAAAAAACGAATACACGAAGCGGCCTCCTACCTGGCAAGCCGACTGTCGATGTTTCCACCACCGGATATTAACCGAATGCATAAAGTTTTATGTCTGGATGGATAGCTAATAAAGACAAAGATTTATACTAGTTCCGACAACGTGTAATACGTCCAGTCTGGGGTGTTCGTCGACCTTGTATTTGCTCAGGAGGTTTGAGGAACTGCGGTTACAAGCGATGTTGTCCCGCGTGCGAGAACGGAGAGAAAGCCTAAGTGTTGAACGTGTGTGTGAGCTGTGTTCATCGTGTGAGTGGAGATTCAAGGTCTCCCCTTTTATAGCCTGGACGACTATCCCTATCCGCCGGCTCCTCATAAATGGAGCGCGGGTTTACATGCTGTGTCAGTGTCTAAGGCGGACAAAAGCGGCATAAGGGCGATGAGTACACCTGCTCCCGTCTAGTTTACGCCTACTTTCTGTCCCTGTACATCCGCGCCGAGCGTGACGGGATGGGTGGTGATGATGACCTAGCGTCGTGCTTGTCTTGTCGCGTGTGGCCTCCCGCTTTGTCTTCAATGTCTTCTGTCGTTCCATCGCGTCAGCATTTAAGTCTTCCACCTGCTCCCGGTCCGGGCTCTAGCCTAGATTGCTTCTTTCTCCCGGCCTTGTCGTCCGGGCTTGGAGGTCGACCGTCGCTCCTGTCTCGGGGGTCGGTCTTCGTTGGCGTCTTTCCGAGCGCGCGCACCTGGTCATGGCCCGTGGAGCCACGTGTCCTTGTGCGACTGGTTGGTAATATGCTTTCTTGGGTACTTACGATATGTACCCCATCACCTTCAATCTAAACAAGAATTTTAGCAATGCAAGTGTGTCTGTTTAAATTAAGCAATAACTAACATTTCTTACTTGAATAAAAAATTAGTAAAATGGCTAATGCAGTTGGGGCTTGCTTTGGTGCTGCTAAAGAAAACCTCGCTGTCAGTGGGGGGGGGGGGGGGTCAGTCCACTCCTCCAGACTCAGATCTTCGATCGTTGTCTCTGCTGACATGCACAAATGCAATATAATCAAAGAAACATAGTTCATTGCAAAATAAATCCTATGTGAGCTCAAATAAGTATTTGGAATGGTAACTGTAATTTTTATTAGATGTGAATTTTATTTGGATTAAGTTTATTTGCAGCTTTTCTGTTATTAAAGAACACCTTTATTAACTAGCTATAAGAGATTAAATCACTTAATAAACCTACAGTTACATATTCTACTCAGCTGATTTACTGGGAGTGAGTAACATGTTAAGGAAATTTATCATAAATTTTTCAAACCATATATTTTTTCTAAAATCTAAATAGAAGCAGGTAATCAAAAAAAATTCTTAAAATCTACAAGGCAAAATGTGCTCAAAGTTTTACTGTGAGATACTGATCATGCATGAGTGTGTTCTGCAACTTCTCAGATTTTTACAATGGATGGATCTCCCACAAATTTAATTTACGAAGCTCTTATTAATGCGTTTGTTAATAAAATACAATGCGCTTGCAAACAAAATAAACTTTCTCGGAGTTTAGATCTGGTCCTAAGGAGTCCAATAAAACTTTTTTCACATTATTATGATTTTTCTAGATTTTTTACAATTTTTACAAGATTCTTATCATTATCTGAAATTTTTTACAAATTGAAAAACGTTTGGAGCTCTTTGACCAATCGTAAATGGGCCACATGGGGTCCGCAGGGTAGGCCGCACGGGATCTCTGTGCCCCCAGGCCGAGCGCGCGGCTAGGCCTTCATGGGCGGCGGCGGCGGCTCCTCGTGTGGGGCTCGCCAATGGATGCAGCCAAGCAGCGAAGGGCGGCAGAAGGCCGGTAGCAAGCTAGCCATGGCGCCGGACTTTGATGGTGTCGTGCGCTCATGCCAAGGTGAGGAGGAAAGAGGAAATTGCATGGGAAGCTTCATCTAACAAACACAAAGGCTAACGTTAACTCAAATCGCGAAGAGGGTGAGCGGAGAGGGGTGCGCACGACCGTCGGCGGTGATGAAGAAACCTATTTTTTCCTCCTAGGTTGGGGAAAATTGAGGAAAATAAGTTAGGAAGGTTCGCGTGATGGTCGGCTAACTCAATTGAAGTAATCGATGCGAAGCTGACCCTGGATGAAAAATTCAGCCCGAGAGCACTCGGTGGTCTTGCAGCCATTGTTGAGGAAGAAGGTTGAAACCCGACTGGTTTAGGGCCTCTTTGGTAGTCCACATTCCCAGAGAAATCCCTCTAAAATCCACCGGCCAAAAAATCTTGGGCCGAAAATTCTCCAACATACAGCAAACCCTCACGATCACCTCTCCCTTGCGCCGCCCGCCTCTCCAGCGCGCTGCTCGGCTCATCCTGCCCCGTCTGGCGTGGATCGCCTCCCGCTCAGCCGACCCCCCCCCCCCCCGCCCCCCCCCCCCCCCGTGACGCACGCCAGCCGGTTCAGCCCCCCCCCCCCCCCCCCCCGCTAGCGACGCTCGCCTCTCCCTGGCCCCGACGTCGCCCCACTCCAGAAAGGGAAACAGTTGGTCTTTGAAGTGAGATTGCGTTGCTGATTCTTGTTTGTTTTTGTTTTCCCCCTGCATCCTGCCTTGTTGAAACCAATTTATGTGATTTTTTTTCGAGGAAGATTGCTGGCAAGATTCAGGTGGCTGTTAACTACAAAAAATCCTTCGATAGCAAGCAATTCTTGTGTTGGAAGATATATTGTTCATGTGATTCAGTTTTACACACTATAGATTATTCACCATATGTTCGGCACTCTTGATTCTACATGACAGTTAGCTAGAGATTATTCTGTCTGAAATGAATTATAGTTTCTTCATTAGTTGGCATAGATACATCTCTTCTTGTTGCAGATTTATATTCAACGGTATGCTAACTAGCTGGAGTTATGTGTGTTTCCTTGTGATTTCAGATTCCATAAGCTGCAGAATCCTAGTCAATTATCTTTACATGAGGATTTATCATGTTTATCGTGTTCCTTGACCAATCAGCTGATCAGATATTGCTGTTGTGGCTCCTTACTGTTGGATTCTTGCTGATTTAACAAAGCACTCAATTTCTGCAACATTTAATTTCTTGGTGTTCATTTTGTAATACCAATTTCTGCAATTTCAGGCATTATCTCCCACATCGTTGAACGAACTGCCAACATCTTTTAGTAGTAATTGAGATCGTACCCATTACATTTTCAAGCGCTTGGAGCTAGTGCATATCCTGTGCTGTGCTAATTCATTATTGTACTGTGATGAACTCTGCGAGCCCACTGGACAAAGATTTTTGCGATGTTGGTGTATTGTCTCCCTGTACCTGCCAAACGAATAATCACCCCAACCCTGAGGGATAGTACACCCTAGAGAGGCAGGGAACAGGAGAGATTGGGGAAAGGATTTGCTTCCCAGCTGGGTTACTGCCAAACAAAGCCTTAGCACTACAGCAATACTGTGGCGGACCGGAATCCGCTCATCCAGGATCGCAGAGGGTGGTGCCGCGCGATGCGACACCCGACATCACACGTCATAAGGACACAATATATTACATGGAAAAAACAAACTGAACTGTACAAACAGGTACAAACTTCGGTTACAAACTAGTATTTATTTTACACAGCGGAAGTCTACTCTGTACAACTCATGCCCGCCTATCTTAGCAAAAGTTGGTTGCCCAGCCCTAGGGTAACCCACAATAGCTGCACGTCTCAGCTCAGCGCGGCGTGTACGGCTCCCACTCAGCCGTGGTCCCCGACGGAGGGTAACCCTCGCCGGTGGACTCGTACTCCGAGTCCGTGGGTGGCTCCTCACCTGAAAAACACTTAAGAAGCAACCGTGAGCACGAAGGCTCAACAAGGCTTAACCGACTCACCTAAGCATGAAACTCTACATGAGGTGTACAATGACATTGGATAGCAATGTTGCAGCAAATGGACACGCCTACAAGTTCATCCTTAGTTCATCTTTTAGCAATAAGTTAACAGCTCAGGAATCTGAAATTTAGTAAGCAGTATTTGGTGGCACACATGTAGCAATACAATTATATCAATCAGCAATATTGAGTCATCATATTTCATACATTAATCTACGTCACGACTCAGTGACCAAGTGGTACTCTTCACCGCGAGGGATGGCGAATCGACTCGATATACAACTGCAGGGAAACCCAAAGAGCATGCCACGTACGCCCACCCGTGGAGCTGCACAGCACGCTCACTCGATGTCGTACCGGACAACCTTTCACCCAACAGCCCAAACGTCGAACCGGTCACACCGAAACGAGCAGGAGGTTCCCCACACGGAGCATCTCTCTATGCCCGTTGGCAGATTTCCACCTTGCTGCCCTCAGCCAACACCTAGAAATCAGTGCGTTATGCCTCGACGCCCAGAGGTTTAGGCTACATCGGTTTATCGGGGCCCATATATCCGATATGCCTTCGGTACGTTCAAACTTGATCAGCGTGGGCCTCACATGGATCGGTCCTCAATCGACACGGACAGGGCCGCGCACACAAGACTCCCTCTTGCTGCGCCCTAGCCCCTGCCTAGTCTCATCTTCATTACTAAAATGATCTCGCATCACTCGAACCAATTCCGTGTGTCCCAAGCCTATATCGTGAGTAGATTCCAACTACTCGACTTGTACTGAAGTTCTATTAAACATTAAGCATAGCCTGTCTATTCGAGGTCTTAGACACTACCCTCACTCTTATGGAAAACTTCTGGTTATGCAAGTGGGATTCCATTCATCCTACACCTAATGCACATCCATACTTCATACTAAGTGTTCATAAAGCAAAACTTGAAAAATAGTTTAATGCAAACCGGGGCTTGCCTTGTTGCTGCTGGTCAGGGGTTAATTCTTCTTCTGGGAGCAGGAAGTCGAGTACCTCAGGAGCCTCCTCGCCTTCAGCGACTACACGTTAATAAAATACTACATGTTAATGAATATGCACATGAGTTTATGGTGATGCTTCTGCTATTAGTTCTAATAACCAGTTTCTACAACTGGAACTCTGTTCAAGAATTTAAAATGGAACTGGGGCTAGTGGTTTGGGTTTGGACCTAGGCATATAGTTAAGTGCTAAGTGGTTATCCCCCTCTTCTCCATTGATCACCTCAAGTGGTTAAAAAGAGCAGGGGTGATCCAGAGCTCCAATGGAGCTGAGGATTTTTGTGTGAGTTCCCTTTCACAAGAAAACCCTCTAGACCAAACATTAGCACTTTTCATTGAGTGGTTTGCTCAGAATAATTCTCTTAGCACATAAGCAAAGAAGAATTAATTCTGAGGTAACACCCCTGTTCATGCCCAACTTAGCAAACTACAAAGTTATAGCTCATAGAGTTTGCATGAATTTTCCTAGCATTTTTGGAGCTAAGATTTGCCCAGAACTGAATTTCCAAGTTTTGGAAATTCTCTGAAATTGTTTCTGTATTCAAATGAACACAGCACATTCAAATTTGAATTGATCTGATCAAATTAACTCCAAATGGTCTGAAACTTTTAAAGGGCTTCACTAACATCCTAGAGAACACTCTGGCAAAATTTGGGGATTTTTGGATGAACCAAACTCCCCCTAAAATTCTTTTGCTGAAAAGCTTTAAAGAATTTTCCAGAATTAAATAATAGGTTTCTTACAAATTGGGTTACATATTTGGACAAAGCTATGCAAGATTAATCCAAACCAATTTGAATCATTAAATTTGGAGCTTCCTAGCAAAAGTTATGAATTTCTAAACATTGGGCCGAAACGGGAATTGTTTTGCTATTGGAAAAGAACCTGGGCCCACTCTTTAAATCCCAGCCAGTGAGAACCGAGAACACACGGGCCACAGGGTTACCCTGCGCACAGCCACACAGAATATTGGGCCATATTCGATCCGGTTTTAAACTCTCCCTCACTGACTGGTGGGCCCACCCCACCCTTCTTCTTCCTCCGAGCCCTCCTTCCCTCGCGCGCTAATCTCGCCGGACCGAGGCGGCACCTCGCCGGCTGAGTGTCTGTGGCCGTCTCCCTGCCGGAGGCTCGCCGCCTGGGGGTTTATGGGGTTGGGAAACATGTTTGTGGGCTCGGTTCAGGCGCTAGAGGATCGGAACTGTGCCAGCAGCGTGCGGCGGCCTCGGGGGATGATCGGCATCGTCGCCTGGTGGTCCTAGCCTGCCAGCGACTCAGCCCATCCATTCTAGAGCACCAGTGGGTGCTAGGGAGGCACGGCAAGCACTCCCCTGCTCATGGCCACACCTCAAAGGGGGTTCTCACCGTGCGCCCACTTCATACCGCACGGTTGAGCTCGGAACAACATGAAATACCCCACCCCGTGTCAGTTTTCTAACTAGGGTTGTGAAGGGAAATCGACTGTTAGCCAACCTAGTTCGCGTGTGCACGGTCTGGTGGCCTAAGAACGAAGATTACGGACGAATTTGACAGATTATCACCTGGAGGTCTGAGTGTATGCGCCTAGAGAAAAACGTCGAATTGACCCTCGATGGTCCACCGTTGGGGCTGTGGCTTGGCCAGTAGCAGCGTGACTATCCGGCGCGTTACCGAGTGGCCTAGCTCGGCTGGGAAAGCCTCTGGTCCGAGCTTCCCACGATGAGCCGGTGTCGGCTGTTCTTCTCGGTCACCGCCAAGAGTCTCCGGGATAGATTTTGGGCAGCTAAACTCGACTGTCTTCGGCCGGAGGAGGTAGAGGACGAGTAGCTGGTGTGGTTTTTGGCTAGGAGGGGTGCTGCACGCGAGAGATCGGCCAAATTCTCAATGAAAGTCGATCGGCGGCAGTCGGGTCGGTTCAGCGCGAGGCAACGGGAGCAGTGACGATCTATACGTGGCTGCGCGTGTTATCACCGCTGCAGTCGGTCTTCCACGGCGCGCTGGCTCGTGCATTGTCCCTCCCTCTCGGGCGCGGGAGCAGGAGCTGGTGTGATGTGTTCGACCGGCGTCGGGGAGAAACAGGCAGCTCTCGGTTGGAGAACAGTCCTCCCACTGACCTGTGGGCCCAACCTTCCCCCTAATCCTCTCTTCTCCATTTCTTTTGTAAATATCCCAGCAACTAAACATTGAATGAGAGACTTAGCCCCCAAGTCTTGGTTTGAATTTGAGTTCTCAAATTCAAACTTTGTTTGACTAAATTTGCTTTATGTTTGAACTGAAATTAAAATTCAGTTTGGAATTATTGCAAATTTAGCTCCCGACGAGATGAACTCCAATGAGGATGAAAATTTGTGGGCTTACTCAGAAAAATGTGCTGAGTTTGAATATGAAGCTAACTTTTGAATTTGAGTGATGTAAGTTGCTGCAATTTGAATTTACATTCAAATTGGCCCCTTTTTCAAATACCTCCGAAAGTGCCTCAAAAAGTGTTGGATTTTCATGAAACTTGGCTTTAACCTTCCCAATACTTTTCAAGTCCTAGGGGTGAGCTCAACCTCTCATTTTCATGTGTAGAAACCCTACTTTGTGAAAGTGAAGGCTTTCCCCTCTAATCACTCTTTTGATGGAGGTTACTTGCTCTTCACAATATTTCCTAAGATATCCATAATAAAAACTGTGGTGTTGTGAGGTGAAGAAAAGTTTTTGCAAGTCCCTTTTCTTGGGCTTTTACATCCCTCCCCCTTTAAAAGAATCTCGTCCCGAGATTACAAAAGAAGAGATAGCGATGTAATAGGGACTTACCCGTGCTGAGACGCCATGAACTCCGGGTAATTTGAGCGAAGAAATTCCTCGCTCTCCCATGTTGCTTCTTCGTCGGTGTGGCTGCCACCGGATATTCCTCATATGTCAAGTCCGGTTGCAACTCGCCGATGTCTTCGGTAGTAACAGCAGCGGTATGTTTCAGACATTTTCTCAGCTGGGAGACATGGAAAATGTCATGGACACCAGCAAGAGATGCCGGTAGCTCCAATCTATATGCCGCTGGTCTACACTTCTCGGTGATAGCATAGGGTCCAATGAAACGGGGAGCGAGCTTCCCCTTGACACCGAACCAGTGCATGCCCTTCATCGGGGACACGTGAAGGTACACGTGATCACCAACGTCAAAGTGCAACAGTCTACGCCTCTTATCAGCGTAGCTCTTTTGTCGGGATTGAGCGGCCCTCAAGTTAGCTTGAATCGCCCGAACGCGCTCTTCGGCGTTGTTCACCACATCAACCCCGAATGTGACCCTTTCACCGGACTCGCACCAGTTTAATGGGGTGCGGCATTTACCACCGTAGAGAGCTTCATAGGGTGCCATCTTGATACTCGCCTGATAGCCTTTGTTGTACGAGAATTCTGCCAATGGTAGGTGATCATCCCAGTTCCTACCATGGTGGATGGCACATGCTCTCAACATGTCTTCCAGAAACTGATTCACCCTCTCTGTTTGGCCATCTGTCTGAGGGTGGTAGGCGGAGCTCCTGATCAGCTTAGTACCCAATGCAGCATGTAGCTGCTCCCAAAAGCGAGACACAAACAATGCACCTCGGTCTGAGACTATGGTTTTAGGTACGCCATGCAAGCATAGAATCCTGGCAATATATAACTTCGCATATCTATTGGCATGGAAATGTGCATGCACGGGGATGAAGTGAGCTGACTTGGTTAGTCGGTCAACGATCACCCAAATGGAATCATGTTTGTTGGATGTTAAGGGTAACCCCACAATGAAATCCATGCTCACATCTTCCCATTTCCATGCTGGGATCTTCAGGGGTTGCAACAGCCCTGATTTCCTCATATGATCCGCCTTCACTCATCTACACGTATCACACTCGGATACGTACTTCGCTACCTCCCTAATGGTAGGGATGAGGGCAAGGTTGTAAAGCGACCCATAAGGAACCAAGTATAAACTTGGCTCTTCCTCCTCCACCGATGTAATGGTACGGTGATGGACATGTGATTTCCGACTCAGTGCGTCGGCAACCACATTCGCCTTACCGGGGTGGTAATGAATCTCAATTTCATAGTCCTTGATTAGTTCTAACCACCTCCGTTGCCTCATATTCAGCTCCTTCTGGGTGAAAATATATTTCAAGCTCTTGTGGTCGGTGTAGAGATGCACCAGATTCCCCAGGAGATAGTGCCTCCACATTTTTAGCGCCAACACCACGGCAGCAAGCTCAAGATCATGAGTCGGATAATGCTGCTCATTGTTCTGAAGTTGGCGTGAGACATATGCGACCACACGTCCTTCCTGCATCAACACGCAGCCGAGCCCAATACCGGACGCATCACAATACACGTCAAAAGGCTTTGTTGTATCCGGCTGAGCTAAGACCGGGGATGTGGTGAGATGCATCACCAATGCTTGGAATGCTCCTTCACACGCCGTGTTCCAAACATATTTTGTTCCCTTCTTCAGCAATTCTGTCATCGGCTTAGCGAGCTTGGAGAAGATTGGAATGAATCTATGATAGTATCCGTTAACCCGAGGAAGCTTCTGACTTCATGGACTGAAGTGGGAGCTTTCCATTTCAGCACTTGCTCTATCTTGCTTGGGTCAACCGCAATGCCTTCTGCGGAGATGATATGTCCCAAGAATGGCACTTGGCTGATCCAAAACTCGCATTTTCTGAACTTGGCGTAGAGCTTGTGGTCTCGCAATCGTTGAAGAACGATCCGCAAGTGTTCGGCATGTTCGGCTTCTGTCTTGGAGTAAACCAAGATATCGTCGATGAACACTACCACGATCTTGTCCAGCTCCGGCATGAACACTGAGTTCATGAGACACATGAAATGGGCTGGAGCATTTGTGAGACAAAAGGACATGATGAGATATTCATATAATCCATATCTCGTCGAGAAGGCCGTCTTTGGGATATCCTCCGCCGGGATCTTGATCTGGTGATATCCAGAGCGAAGGTCCATCTTTGAGAACACACTTGCCCACACAAGTTGATCAAACAAAATGTCAATACGGGGCAGTGGGTACTTATTCTTGATGGTGACGGCGTTGAGCGGCCGGTAATCCACACACAGCCTCATGGTTTCATCCTTCTTCTTTACAAATAGCGCCGAGCATCCCCAAGGAGAGGAACTCGGCCTAATGAAACCATTGCTCAACAGATCATTGAGCTGTTCTTTCAGTTCAGCCAGCTCATTTGGAGCCATTTTGTATGGTCTCCGTGATATGGGCGTAGTCCCGGGTGCCAGCTCGATCTTGAACTCAACATCCCGCTCCAGTGGCATGCCCGGAAGATCATCCGGGAACACGTCGGGGTACTCGCGGACAACGGGGATGTCCTCTAATTTGAGAGCTTCAGTATTGTTGATCGCTGAAACCTCCCGGACTGGATTATCTAATAGGAGGGACTGCGGACGGTGTAGTGGGGAGTTGAGGTGAACCGTCCGTGCTAGAGTTTCCAGGACAGCGCCATGGTAGCTTAGCCATGACATTCCCAAGATTGCATCAATCTTCTGCCCCTCAAGGATAATCATAGTGGTGGGATATATCTTCCCACCTAACCACAGTGGTGCTTTTGGAACCATCATAGTTGCTGAAATCTTTCCTCCCGGTGAGCAGATCATATAAGAACACTCGGTTGGAAAGGCTTCCAGCTGATGCTTAACCACATACGATGCACTTATAAAGTTGTGGGTTGCACCAGAATCAAAAAGTATGATGATGGCTTGATTGTTGAGAGTAAACGTACCCGCCAGCATGTTGTCTCCCTCTGGGGCGTCCTCATTGTCGAGGTTGCGGACGCCACCAGTCCGCTGACCAACCTTCTTCACCGGAGGTCGGCCTCGAGCACCGCCCGGGAACTGGGCTTGCCCGCTGCTCTGCTGCCCCTGGAGACAGTCCTTCGCGAAGTGGCCCGCCTGGCCACACGTGAAGCAGGTGAAACGGGGCGGTCCCCCGCTGATCGGTGGACAGAATCCCGGGGCGCGTTGTGGCGGTGGAAACGCCCGAGGTACCGTCTGCTGCTGCTGCTGCTGTCTTGGTGGTGGCATCGGTGGACGGAACGGAGGTGACTGAAACAAACGTCCCCCGAACCGCTGAGGTCGCGCCGGTGGATGCCACTGCTGTCCGGATGGTGTCCGATACACCATGCGGTACTTCTGGGGAGCGCCACCCCTACTGCTAGGTGGAGCGCTGCGCTTCCTCTGCTCAGCTGCCAACTCCCGCTGAGCGTCTTCTTGCATAATCGCGGCATTGACTAGGTCATTGAAAGTGCCGCGATTCCACTGAACGAGATGTGTCTTCATTTCAGGGTGTAACCCCGATAGAAGTGTTCCCGCTTCTTCTCCTCAGTGGAGATATAGTCTGACGCGTATTGCGCCAGATGGTTGAAGGCACGGGAGCAGTCATGGGCACTCCTCCCGCCCTGCTTCAGTTCCAAAAATTCTTGGAACTTCCTCTTCATGATCCCGGGAGGAATGTGATAGGCATGGAACGCCTCCCGGAACTCTTCCCATTCCACAGCATGGCCAGCCGGACGTGAGGCGACATAGTTCGCCCACCACGCACCAGCGGCACCGTGGAGTTGCTGCGCTGTGAACAGTCTTTTGCCGCTCCGTACATTGGAGCAGCCCGAACTTGGACTCGATGGTCCGCAGCCAGTTATCAGCCTCCAGTGGTTCTTCGGCTTCTGTGAGCACTAGAGGGTGCGTACTCATGAAGTCCGAGTACAACACTTCACGGGGCTCACGAGGCCCTCTGTCTTGACACCCCCCCCCACCTGGGACGTATTCTGCACGATCGTGCGGAACAGGTCAGTCTGCTCCTCACGACCACCCACCAGTGCCGCTATCACATCCGCTAGAGTAAGCGGAGGAGGCGGTGGTGGCTGCTGCTGCGGGGTGCTGTCGTGGGCCGGTGGCTGGGAGTCATCGCCTCCCTGTTGGCTAGAGCCACCAACCTCATTCTTGGTCCTAGTACGAACCATCTGCAACCATACGATAATAAACATCAGTCCCGTAACATATTGCACGCAGTCCAATAAAAATAGGCGTAAAAACATAATGACAATAAAACATGCGATACATCTCGTGTGTAGATAATGTAATAACTTTGCACAAGCTACACCATTACCAGACCAAATACAGGCTAGTTTAATCCAACTTGATGAACCCCCTCTATGGAACTCACCGCAACTAGGTTTGGTCACTACGAGACATTACTATCGTATACTCATCACGTATACTACCCTTTTATCTTCAATACGACACAAACATGGTCTCTAGTAAAAGAAACTTGAGTGAGACCTACACTCCAATCTTTCACTAGTTGAAGACAAGCTCTCATGAGTATGTTCTACCCCATTGGCAGTACTTAAACCACCTCTAGGGTACAACAATCTCTCCCATGAGTTCAACTGTCATTTCTCTGTCAGAATGACCAGTTTCTACATATTAAAGGTTTTGATCTGGTTCTGTGCCGTTTCATGACTCAAGTTGAATACCAACGTTAAAGCTAACTTCAGTATCTTTCCAACGAGTATTCATTTGCCCTCAGATCAGCTTTGTTTAAAAAGTTATTGTAATTCAAAATCAACAGACTTTCTGGATGAATTTCAACAGCATCTCCCTTGGAAGTGTCTGTTTTCAACCCTGGTTTCCACTGAAATCTGTGCTGAAATTTCAGAAACATTGAATTGCAAAGATGTCACACATATCCTACTATTTATAAGGATGTATCATATGAAAATTTTTATTCTTCTACTAGGAGTTATGTTTGAAAAACAGAACAGTCAAGAGAATGTTTTAACTCTGCCCTGATTCTGGACAGCTTACATTTCTCTGGGATTTAAGCCATCTTAAAGTGTGTTTAAGCTCTGGAAGTCTACAACAAAGTTGTAGAGTACTGAAATACCTTCCCAGAACTATATGCCACACCTCCCTCGTCTAAAACACCTGTGAGTTGTGCTCTGTTGAAATTCAGCAACCTTGCTGCCGAAAACAGAGCACTCTGTTTTTCATCCCTTTGGCTATCCTGCTCCACTATCCCATTCTTATACCCAACCAGGGTCCTAAATGTTGAACCTAGAGATTTTAATTCCTTGTTATCATTATTTTGCATGCATATGCCTATGATATCTCGGTACTACGTTCCTCACAAAAGAAAATCCTAACTGGATTATACCGGCATATACGTCTCAAGTGTGGCACTAAACGGTCTCTCGCACACGTTTACTACACGGATACATACGTGGTTAGTAACTGCGGAAGACCACACAATGGTGATGCACTCAAAGGTTTTTCATTTCAGGCAGTTCCATATTTAAAAGTAAATACAAACGCCTGTATCATTGTCATACGGCCATCCTTGAGTTAGGTCACGTCTCAAGGTACGTGATCGTGTTTTAACACCACACGACGGGGAACCCGAGTATGTCATGAACGGGTCGTCACGGTTGGGAATGTTATCAACCCAACAGATACAACCTACTGCCCTGCAGGGCACGCCGATGGCAAGCGCTATGTATGTCCCCCTGGGCTACTTCCAAACGAACACACTCTCGCGTTATTGACCACGCGATGGGGTCTCCACTTACTTGCCTAATGCACGCTAGGGATCAGCGTTTCATATGAACTCAGGAACATAAAAGAGTCCAAGAGTTTCATATTGACGTCTCACACCAAGCTGTGAGACCTATCCCTGAACCACGTTCCTCGTCAGGGGAGCTAGCCGAATTTGAACCTCTTTCGGTGGCGTTCCTTACCATGCTTACCAGAGCGTAGGTGCGTCGTTACATAATTGAAATTTAGAATTAAAACACATAGGTTAGTCTTTGCCACTTTAAGTAACTATGCTAATATAGTCCTTACTTGGGCAACTACCGAATCCTCACCGTACCTAGGTTTTCCCATAATACAGTCCTTAAGTACTGTGCTATCCCCAATGCAGCTCTGATACCAGGCTGTGGCGGACCGGAATCCACTCATCCAGGATCGCAGAGGGTGGTGCCGCGCGATGCGACACCCGACAGCACACGTCATAAGGACACAATATATTACATGGGAAAAACAAACTGAACTGTACAAACAGGTACAAACATCAGTTACAAACTAGTATTTATTTTACACAGCGGATGTCTACACTGTACAACTCACGTCCGCCTATCT
Source organism: Neostapfia colusana (assembly GCA_030760725.1). Classification (NCBI taxonomy): domain Eukaryota; kingdom Viridiplantae; phylum Streptophyta; class Magnoliopsida; order Poales; family Poaceae; genus Neostapfia; species Neostapfia colusana. The sequence goes on along the minus strand of JASWHV010000014.1, from coordinate 53,824,701 downwards.
TAGCAAAAGTTGGTTGCCCAGCCCTAGGGCAACCCACACTAGCTGCACGTCTCAGCTCAGCGCGGCGTGTACGGCTCCCACTCAGCGCTGGTCCCTGACGGAGGGTAACCCTCGCCGGTGGACTCGTACTCCGAGTCCGTGGGTGGCTCCTCACCTGAAAAACACTTAAGCAGCAACCGTGAGCACGAAGGCTCAACAAGGCTTAACCGAATCACTTAAGCATGAAACTCTACATGAGGTGTACAATGACATAGGATAGCAATGTTGCAGCTAATGGACACACCTACAAGTTCATCCTTAGTTCATCTTTTAGCAATAAGTTAACAGCTCAGGAATCTGAAATTTAGTAAGCAGTATTTGGTGGCACACATGTAGCAATACAATTATATCAATCAGCAATATTGAGTCATCATATTTCATACATTAATCTACGTCACGACTCAGTGACCAAGTGGTACTCTTCACCGCGAGCGACGGCGAATCGACTCGATATACACCTGCAGGGAAACCCAAAGAGCACGTCACGTACACCCACCCGTGGAGCTGCACAGCACGCTCACTCGATGTCGTACGGGACAACCTTTCAACCAACAGCCCAAACGTCAAACCGGTCGCACCGAAACGAGCAGGAGGTTCCCCACACGGAGCATCTCTCTATACACGTTGGCAGATTTCCACCTTGCTGCCCTCAGCCTACACCTATAAATCGGTGCGTTATGCCTCGACGCCCGGAGGTTTAGGCTACATCGGTTTATCCGGGCCCATATATCCGATATGCCTTCGGTACGTTCAAACTTGATCAGCGTGGGCCGCACACGGATCGGTCCTCAATCGAAACGGACAGGGCCGCGCACACAAGACTCCCTCTTGCTGCGCCCTAGCCCCTGCCTAGTCTCATCTTCATTACTAAAATGATCTCGCATCACTCGAACCAATCCCGTGTGTCCCAAGCCTATCTCGCGAGTAGATTCCAACTACTCGACTTGTACCGAAGTTCTATTAAACATTAAGCATAGCCTGTCTATTCGAGGTCTTAGACACTACCCTCACTCTTATGGAAAACTTCTGGTTATGCAAGTGGGATTCCATTCATCCTACACCTAACGCACATCCATACTTCATACTAAGTGTTCATAAAGCAAAACTTGAAAAATAGTTTAATGCAAACCGGGGCTTGCCTTGTTGCTGCTGGTCAGGGGTTAATTCTTCTTCTGGGAGCAGGAAGTCGAGTACCTCCGGAGCCTCCTCGCCTTCAGCGACTACACATTAATAAAATACTACATGTTAATGAATATGCACATGACTTTATGGTGATGCTTCTGCTATTAGTTCTAATAACCAGTTTCTACAACTGCAAGAATTTAAAATGGAACTAGGGCTAGTGGTTTGGGTTTGGACCTAGGCATATAGTTAAGTGCTAAGTGGTTATCACCCTCTTCTCCATTGATCACCTCAAGTGGTTAAACAGAGCAGGGGTGTTCCAGAGCTCCAATGGAGCTGAGAATTTTTGTGTGAGTTCCTTGTCACAAGAAAACCCTCTGGGCCAAACATTAGCACTTTTCATTGAGTGGTTTGCTCAGAATAATTCTCATAGCACATAAGCAAAGAAGAATTAATTCTGAGCTAACACCCCTGTTCATGCCCAACTTAGTGAACTACAATTTCAATTATAGCTCATAGAGTTTGCATGAATTTTCCTAGCATTTTTGGAGCTAAGATTTGCCCAGAACTGAATTTCCAAGTTTTGGAAATTCTCTGAAATTATTTCTGTATTCAAATGAACACAGCACCTTCAAATTTGAATTGCTCTGTTCAAATCAACTCCAAATGGCCTGAAACTTTTAAAGGGGTTCACTAACATCCTAGAGAACACTCTAGAAAAACTTGGGGATTTTTGGATGAACCAAACTCCCCCTAAAATTCTTTTGCTGAAAAGCTTTAAAGAATTTTCCAGAGTAAATAATAGGTTTCATACAAATTGGGTTACATATTTGGACAGAGCTATGCAAGATGAATCCAACCCAATTTGAATCACTAAATTTGGAGCTTCCTAGCAAAAGTTATGAATTTCTAAACATTGGGCCGAAACTGGAATTGTTTTGCTATTGGAAAAGAACCTGGGCCCACTCTTTAAGTCCCAGCCAATGAGAACCAAGAACACACTGGCCACAGGGTTACCCTGCGCACAGCCACACGGAATACTGGGCCATATTCGATCCGGTTTTAAACTCTCCCTCACTGACTCGTGGGCCCGCCCCACCCTTCTTCTTCCTCCGAGCCCTCCTTCCCGCGCGCGCTAACCTCGCCGGACCGAGGCGTCGCCTCGCCGGCTGAGTGTCTGCGGCCCTCTCCCCGCCGGAGGCTCGCCGCCTGGCGGTTTATGGGGTCGGGAAACATGTTTGTGGGCTCGGTTCAGGCGCTAGAGGATCGGAACTGTGCCGGCAGCATGCTGCGGCCTCGGGGGATGATCGGCATCGTCGCCCGGTGGTCCTAGCCTGCCAACGACTCAGCCCATCCGTTCTAGAGCACCAGTGGGTGCTAGGGAGGCATGGCAAGCACTCCCCTGCTCATGGCCACACCTCAAAGGGGGTTCTCACCGTGCGCCCACTTCATACCGCACGGTTGAGCTCGGAACAACATGAAATACCCCACCCCGCGTCAGTTTTCTAACTAGGGTTGTGAAGGGAAATCGACCGTTAGCCAACCTAGTTCGCGTGTGCACGGTCTGGTGGCCTAAGAACGAAGATTACGGACGAATTTGACAGATTCTCACCTGGAGGTCTGAGTGTATGCGCCTGGAGAAAAACGTCGAATTGACCCTCGATGGTCCACCGTTGGGACTGTGGCTTGGCCAGTAGCAGCATGACTATCCGGCACGTCACCGAGTGGCCTAGCTCAGCCGGGAAAGCCTCTGGTCCGAGCTGCCCACGGTGAGCCGGTGTCGGCTGTTCTTCTCGGTCACCGCCAAGAGTCTCCGGGCTAGGTTTTGGGCAGCTAAACTCGACTGTCTTCGGCCGGAGGAGGTAGAGGACGAGTAGCTGGTGTGGTTTTTGGCTAGGAGGGGTGCTGCATGCGAGAACTCGGCCGAATTCTCAACGGAAGTCAATCGGCGTCAGTCGGGTCGTTTCAGCGCGAGGCAACGGGAGCAGTGATGATATTCACGTGGCTGCGCGTGTTATCACCGCTGCAGTCGGTCTTCCACGGTGCGCTGGCTCGTGCGGTGTCCCTCCCTCTCGGGCGCGGGAGCAGGAGCTGGCATGATGTGTTCGACCGGCGTCTCTGAGAAACAGGCAGCTCTCGGTTGGAGAACAGTCCTCCCACTGACCTGTGGGCCCAACCTTCCCCCTAATCCTCTCTTCTCCATTTCTTTTGTAAATATCCCAGCATCTAAACATTGAATGAGAGACTTAGCCCCCAAGTCTTGGTTTGAATTTGAGTTCTCAAATTCAAACTTTGTTTGACTAAATTTGCTTTATGTTTAAACTGAAATTCAAATTCAGTTTGGAATTATTGCAAATTTAGCTCCTGACAAGATGAACTCCAATGAGGATGAAATTTTGTGGGCTTACTCAGAAAAATGTGCTGAGTTTGAATATGAAGTAACTTTTGAATTTGAGTGATGGAAGTTGCTTCAATTTGAATTTACATTCAAATTGGCCCCTTTTTCAAATACCTCCAAAAGTGCCTCAAAAAGTGTTGGATTTTCATGAAACTTGGCTTGAACCTTCCCAAGACTTTCAAGTCCTAGGGGTGAGCTCAACCTCTCACGTTCATGTGTAGAAACCCTACTTTGTGAAAGTGAAGGCTTTCCCTTCTAATTACTCTTTTGATGGAGGTTACTTGCTCTTCACAATATTTCCTAAGATATCCACAATAAAAACTGTGTTGTTGTGAGGTGAAGAAATGTTTTTGCATGTCCCTTTTCTTGGGCTTTTACAAATACGCCTCACTTACGATGGCCATGTAACACCCCAAAACCTGTTAAGATGGGAATTTAAAAATTTTTGGACGTATTGCATGTGGTGCAGAAATTCAAATTTGAATTCAAATTCAACTAAAAACAGAAAAGAAAAAGAAAAATAAAAATAAAAAGAAAAAAAACCCGGCCAGTGGGCCGAAACCCACCAGCCGGCCCACCATACCCCCGCGCCAGCCCGCAGCCGCGTGCCCCTTCTCCCGCTCACTGACACGCGGGGCCCGCCGACGTCTTCCTCCTCGCGCGCGCGCTCGGCCGATCCCGGGACTCCTCTCTCTCCCGAATCAAAACTACCCCCGGAAACCCACGACCTCAACCGAATTCTGGCCCCGGACGACTCCAACTCGATCACAACCGACACGCCACCCTCCCCCATCTATATAAACGCCGGCATCGTCCCGTTTTCCCCACCCGATCGGCTCTTTTTCCTCCCGGTGAGAACCGAAGCTCCGATCTAACGCATCGATCGTGTTCCACCGCCTTCGGGGAATCACGCAGGTGCAGAAGACTCGGTGGTTTGCGCTCTAGGCACAGCTCCGATGAGCACCGCAGCGATTCCATCTCGGACCTCGTCGCCGACCGCCTTCCAGGACCTCCGAGCTCAAGAAAAACCCCGAGGTGATATCCCCGACCTCTCCTCTACCGATCTATGCCATGAAATCCCAGTTTTAGGAGGTATAGACGAAGATCCGAAGTTCTCCGGCGAGATCGCCGCCTCCCGCCGCCGCGCGCCGCCGGGCAGCGCCGCCCGCGCACGGTCAAAGCGACGTGGCAGCTTGTGCGCCGTCTATTTTAAATCGCACGGTAGAATTAAAACCCGCGCGTACTGGTTCGGCGATCTAATCTGAGCCGTCTGTTTAAAATCGGACGGTCCACATCAGCCCCGCATTATAAAGGCCGGGATTCTTACGCGCTACCCCCTGGGGATCTCGGAAAACACGAGCTAGCCCCGGAAACTTCTGATCTAGCCCCTGGAACTTCAGAAATTCATGTAAATTCATTTCAAAATCGGTTTTAGCCCCTGGACTTAATAAAATTTAGGAAAACCCCTCTGTTATGTGTAGTTAGACCCCTGGAAATTTATGAAATAATATAATAGACCCTGTAGTGGGGTGAGTTTACCTTTTTAACCCTATATGATATTAAATTTAGGAATTTGAATATGTGATTAGGATTTAAAAATTAAAAGGTGAGACAAACACATTGTAATTTCAAAAATTTAAACTATCCTAGCACTTGGAAAACTTTAGAATGAGATAAAAGTAGATGTTAAGCTGAAATGAATCTATTTAATTGATTGTTCACATTTAATTAGTTATAGGGACACATTTTTAGGTTAGGAAATAATTCTGAAAATTGGTAAAATAAATTTAAATTAGTTCACATCAGAGGAGAAGTTCCAAAATATATTATTTAATATTTTAGATCAAAACCTATTCTGTTTAGATGATATGCCCTACTATTTAATATTAAAATTTACTTTTAGTAATAGAAAGTAAATCTGGAAAATATAGGAAAATAGGTGTGCATGATTAGAAAATGATAAATGAAGTCTCCAAATCCAAAGACTTCATTTTAGGACTGGTAGAAGATCTGAAAACCCATTTGAAGTAGGAAATTACCTTCCATGCAAACTTGGTAGCTAAAGAGTGTATTAAAGAATTTGTTTAAATTGGAAATTCATATTTAGTGTGCAAACAGAAATCTGAAGACGAAAGTTAGAAATTATATACATATGTTTAAAAAGTGCATGTAGGCTAAAAATCAACACATCTTGAGTAACCATAACACTTAGAAATGTGAATGACTATCATATGTATGTATGTGTGGAGTGAAAGTGTGAACTATGTCTTATGAATTGTTGTTTTCTTTTGCTATGTGTGTTGGCATGAGTAGAACCTGCCCCAGAGCAAGTTCTTCCCTTCCAAGATCAGGACTATCCATTCCCAGAGCAGCAGAAAGAAGGCAAGTGTCCTTGACCACTTTGATCCTATGCTAGGATGTGTAGATAGAATTATTTGCATTGTCAATTGAAATATGACATCCATGCTAGGAAGTTTCCCTAGAATTGCATTATATTGTTTCCTTGTAGCTTGGGTTGGGATTTATTTTATTATGTCATTCATTCATATTACTTATGCTTAGCCATGCTTAGAATGGGATAAGTGGGATATGATATCATCATCTTGTTTACCTTACTCTTGAATTGATATATCATGAGTTATGTAGAGGTAGGGATCGAGGCAAGTTGGATGATTTGGTTGGTGCTGGGTGCACGAGACTCGGGTTTGTGTTTAGTACTTGCCTGGATCCTAAGGACCGGTTCATGGAGCATGTAACCTGGCTTTACCGTGCCAACCACATGCTGAGATGGGGCAGCTTGGCCAATTGATTAGGTGTATCCCCGGCGCAGTATGGGTGTGTTGGATGGTGCGGGGAATAGGTGTCAGCTGGACTACCATTTGAACCGCAAGGCTCAAGGGGGGGCCACTGCAGCGGGGTTGGAGCCTCTTGTATGCTGTTAGGGATGAAACCTCAGTGGGCCCACGCTCGTCGGGAATCCCTTTGTAAAGGCTTCGTAGTGATCTCCTGGCTACACACCTGGGAAGTGTGAATGTGGTTCGTGGCCACTGGCATAATGTAGGTTCTTATAGTCCACCCGGCAACGGGGGATGAAATCACTACATGTGGGTACAGTGGTGCAAACTCTGCAGAGTCAAAACTGTCATGACAGCCGTGCTCACGGTCAAGAGCGGCTTGGACTTATTCATGATTAGAGGATGATGACTTTGGAAGTTGTGGATGTTAAGCGGGGAGCTTAACATTAGAAATGATGTTATGGTTATTTGATTATGATGATGGGATGGGCGATTGGGACCATTTCACCTGTGTAGTAATGTAGGTGCTTAATAAGCTAAGGTGGTAGGTAATAATTGCGTAGTGCTTTAACCATGAGTTCAACCTCTCCTTGCTCTAGCCATGCATGACATAACTTTCCGACACTTTCTGAGTACCCACGGTACTCAAACTTGCATATTTGTTGGTTTAAATTGCTGCTCAGGTCAAGGGGATGAGGTGGTGTTTAATGACCAAGACTTCAGACCCGAAGAAGGATTCTAGGTTCATGGAGTCCCCCGGGCAACGCCTGTGATGGAGCCCACAAGAATAATATTCTGCTGCTATTTTATTTACATGTTATGAACTTATTATCGTCCATCGAGACATATGCTATGTAAGACTTATTTATATTCGACACCTGGCTTGTAATAAATGATGCTTCACTATTTGTCATCACATGTATGAGAAAATGATCCTGGCATACATGTGATATTCACTCGGTTGTTCTTCGGAGGAACCGGGTGTGACAGGCCAAAACCGTCGTATGTAAGGTCCAAACCATCGTAATTAGCTTAATTACGATAGTTTACGCCTAATTATGATAGTTTCTAGCCATCCTCACAATTTGGTCGTAAGTTGAGTAACTTACGACGACCACCGTTGTAAGTTACACAACTTACGATGGTGGCCCATAGCTGTCATATTCAAGAGTCTGGGCCACATGGTGGGCTGGGTCATACCACTTACGACGGCCTGAACCCGGCCGTTGAAAGGAACATGGTTACTTATGATGGCCAGGGCCCTGGCCGTCGTAAGTTAGTTGGGCTTACTTACGACGGCCACAGCAGCCGTCGTAAGTAACATGGGTTAACTTACGACGGCTTGTATACAGACCGTCGTAAGTTATGGCTTTAATTTAAAAAAAAACAGAAACTAGCTGCCCTGACACAGTTGCCAACCAAGACAAATCACACAGTTTTTTACACAGACAAACAATACAATACACAATCGATGGTTCATTCATAAAGTCCAAAGAAATATAAAAGCACATAACAGCTACACACTCCCCTTACGACTACCTCTAGAGCCGTGAACGTCGTCTTCGTGCGTCCCTCCCGGTGCCGGTAGCTGCAGAGATGGGGTTTGCGCCTCCGTCGATGAACCTTGCAAAGTAAATAAAAGTTAGACATGTCTATTCCTCTCTTTCCCCCCCTCTCTCTTTCTCATTCTCTCTCTCTCTCTTTCACTATCAGTACTCCTCTTTCACTATCTCTCTCGCTCTCCTTCTCCCTCTCCCCATCCTCCTCTCCCTTGTCTCTTTCTCACTCTCATTGTCCCTCTCCCCACCCCCTCTCTGTCATTCTCTCTCTCTCTCTCTCTTTCACTCTCAGTACTCCTGTTTCACTCTCTCTCTCTCTCTCTCTCTCTCTCGCTCTTGTTGTCTCTCTCCCCATCCCTCTCTCCCTTCTCTCTTCACTCTCTCTACTCCTCTTTCACTCTCTCCCCATCCCTCCCTCTCTCTTTCACTATCTCTCCCCCTCTCTCCCCCACTTTCACTCTCTCTCTTTTTCTCTCTCTCCCCCTCTCTTTCTCCCCCCCCCCCCCGCTCTCTCTCTCCCCATCCCTCTATCTCCCCCTCCCTCTCTATCTATTTATCTCCCTCCCTGTATTAAATAGTATTAAAGATTAATACAGTGCCAGGGGTACCTGTGCTGGGGCGGCTATGACGAGGGAGCCTGTGGTGGCTGTGGCCACGAAGGAAACGCGAGCTCCTAGCCAATCTGTCAAGCTAAGGCCTGTCGTTGCTACATATTAGAACACATGTATATTACTGAAATGCTAAAAATTTAAAATATAGTAATTTAAATTACCTACCTCCACCGCTGCCTGCATGTGGGCCATGAGGTTGGCCTGGTACTCCTGGATGGCCCTTGTCCTGTCGAGCTCCTCTTGGGTCCACGCAAGCCTATCCTCCATGGCGCAGAACTCCAAGTGCCTCTGCGAGAGACGGTCACTCGATGAACCAAAGAATGAAGCCTCCTTCGATGGAGTGCTTCTTGAAGTCCGCACTACCCTCGAGCCGACAACTCCATCGAAAAAGGCAAACCTACGAAAGATTGAAAAATAATAAGTAGAAGAAGGAAGTTTAATAAATGAAACAGTTGACCAACTCACCGTCCATGGGCCTTCCCGCCGCCGCTTGCGTACATGGCTCTAGGCTTGATTCGCGCGTTTTCCCAATCGTGGCCTTCGCCGTGTATCTTCTTCACCTCCTGCGCGTACTTTTCCTAAAAAACAAAGAAATGATGCAAGCGTGTCAGTACTAGTATTACTTATAATTAAATTGATGAATTTTAAAAACTTACTAGTCGGTCAGCCGCGACCTGACTACACAACCCAGGCTGGGAAGGGTCACTTCCCCTGTGACCTCTCTTCCAAACCTCGGTCGGTGTCGGCTCTTGACCGGTCTCTCGCTCCTGTAGATACATGTTAGTTGAAGAAATATATTATGAACACATGAATGAACTTAAAATATACTTACCATGCGTTTAGACATACGCACGTAGCCATCACCGCCATAGTTATGCTGGCCGTCTGTCCCTCTGTAGGCTCGAACCATTGTGGACTTACTGATGAAGTCCTTGCTAGCCCAGTACCGACAAAGAGCTTTGTACGTGTCGGGATGGCTCTCTAACTGGCTAATACTAACCTGGGCGGAGTTTCGGACGACCTTCAGGGCCTATCATATACCGCCAGGTTTGATGAAGAGAAAAACACAGGAATTCCTCCACCTGCAGCAACGCAACCGGAACACGCTGGACTATGCTAGGACATTCAATGATCTCGCACTCTATGCTTCCTATCACATCGATACGGATGAGAAGCGGCGGAACCATTTTTACCAGGGGCTAAATCCGCTCCTGAAGACAAGTTTGTGATGTTCAATCGTGGCAGCGTCAATTGTGAGGGCCCGGTCCCGATCACAGGGCCGTGCCGCTCGCCCGCGAATCGCATTGGGTGGTGTCATGCGATACGGCACCCAACAGCACACATAATAAAGCATCATATTACATAAATCAAGCGGAAGCTTACAAAGTGTAAATTTTACAAATACTTCTCAAAATAATCTACAGCGGAAGACTATTACAACTCACGTATCGTACCTATGCTAAGCAACAGAAAAGGTGTCGAGCCCACGGACCCTTCTCACTAGCAACTCTATCACAATAGCAGCGGCAGGGGTTGCCATGAGTTCACCACTCGGAGAGTTCCGAGTCTCATCGAACACCCGTACATATCAGCGTACAGTTATTACCTGCAAAACAACTTATGCAGTATCCGTGAGCACGAAGCTCAGCAAGACTTAACCGTCACCCTAGTCATAAAACTCTACATGCTGAAAATAGAGGGCTGAATATAGCAGTTTGCACAAGGGATGAACTTGAGCTAAAGGAGAATCCTTACTTCAAGTTTTAAGCAACTTTTATAGTCCTCGCACAATTCACATCGAGACTCCACAATCAAACAAGAAACGCTTCATCTCGATGTCACTTGCCCGAGGTGAAAGTAACTTTAGTGAGCTACCCTAGACCCATACATACCTTGCGCCAACGACGTCGAGACTCCACAATCAAACAAGAAACGCTTTGCCTCGACGCTACTAGCCCAAGGTGGAAAATAAATTTAGTGAAAGTGTTGATCATTCCTCATCTCCATTAGGAGGATTACTCATGAAGCATTATTAAGGTTTCCCAGTTTATTACTATGTCATGACTCAGTGTACAAGTATGCTCACTACCGCGAGCGACGGTGATTGCAATAAAAAACACCCGGCTGACACGACACGTACGCCCGTACTCGACGTTGCACACAGAAACTGTCACTGACGTCGTACGTGGCAACCTTTCACACGACACCCAAATGTTGAACCGGTCCCACCGACTGGGATTAAGTCTCACTACGTCAAACCCTCGTAGAGCCGACTTCTCTATCCTTTCAGCATCTGCATCAGACGGTGAGGTATGCCTCGACACCCAGGTTAACATGTTACATCGGTTTCCTGGGTCCCATATAGCCAGTATGCATCCGGTACACATCTCAAACTTGTCCAGCGGGGCCGCACACGAGAACGGGCCTTAATCGACTCAGACATAGACTAGGTTCACAGGACCACGTCCTTAAGCCTTCCATCCACTGCCCGGTCTCCATTCCCAACAATGAGGATCAATTCCCAACTCTTTCGATGGATCCCCCTTAATCTTGGTTCACGAGTAGGAAACTGCCTACTCGAGTTATGCCTCTTTAATCCACTTTTGTTAACTTGAGATCAGCAGTTATAATAAATTGATAACCTACTCTACATTTTACTCCAGGGTTTTCTGGGTCATGCATTTGGAGTTTCATACCATCTAGACTTAATGCGATAAACAAAATGCTAGACAATATAAAGTGGATACAAATAAAAACTTGTAAGTTTTGATGCAAACCGGGGCTTGCCTTTGTTTTGCTGGAGACTTATATATATGAGGTTCAGTTAGTGAAGACCACTTGGCTTGATCAATTGCTTTCCTCCCTTCTTGATCTCCACTCCGATGACTTCAAATCCTTCACGTAGATGCTACACGTAATGAATATGCATATGGATTTGATTATAAAGAGTTTTCTAACAAGTCCTAATGACAAGTTTAAAAACCGGAACTCTGTTTAAGAATTTTAAATAACACTGGTGCTAGTGGTTTGGGTTTGGGGTTAAACACTATGATCAAGTGAGATGTGTTGTTCACCCCTTGTGTGATACTCATCTAAATAGGTTGAACAGCACAATGGTGATCCAGAGCTCCAATGGAGCTTAAATTTTTCATGTAAGTTCCTTGTCACAAGAAAGTCTCCAAAAGTTGGAATTTTTCAATGAACAGATCACTCAGAACAATTTCCTAAGCATTTTGGAAAAAACAAATTAATTCTGAATAAACTTGCACTTTCATGCAAATTCAAGTGAACTAAAATTTCAAACATACCTTCGGGAGCATGCACGAATTTTCCGAGGATTTTTGGAGCTAAGAACTTCCCAGAACTGAATTTCCATGTTTTGGAAATTCTCTGAAATTGTTTCTGTATTCATTTGAACACAAAAACATGAATTCATGTCTATCCTAACTAAATCAACTCCAAATGAGCTGAAACTTTTACAGGAGTTCACTAATAGCCTAAAGAATATTCTGGCAAAATGTGAGGATTTTTTAATGAACCAAATTCCCTCTAAAATTGTTTTGCTGAAAAGTTTTAAAGAATTTTCAAGAATTATATACTGAGTGTCATACAAATTGGGCTGCATATTTGGATATAGTTTTACAACCTGAATCCAACCCAATTTGAATCACTAAATTTGGAGCTTCCTAGCAAAAGTTATGAGTTTCTAAAGTTTGGGGAAATTCTGGAATTCGAATTAACCGGGAAAAGTTCAAATATCTGACAGCGGGTCCGGCCAACACGTGTCAGCTCCTCGGCTAAACCACACGGGGCCACAGGGCTATCTCCCGCACTGTCACAGACGATCCCGTGCAACAGAAGATCCCACACCGGTTCACTGAGAGCTGACGTCGGGGCCCGGCCACTTCGTCTTCTACCTCTCGCTCACGCTCCAGCGCACCGCCGGACTCGCCGGAGTTCGCTGGATTCCGGCGTCTCGGCCACCTCCCGAGCTCCTCTTCGCCGCTAGGGCCTAAATCCACATGCTGAACACGCTGGAACAACTTTCCCCGACCGGGGGTGGCTCTACCCCAACCGGCGACGGTGCGACGGCTCGGCTCACCTTCGGTAGCGTCGGCCAGCTAACCTAGCCCGCCAAAACATCGGTGGAAGGACCCTACAGCACCGGTGGATGCTAAGGAAAATTTTCCTGGTGGTGATACGGCCCGGAGATGGCTCTAACATAGCTTTCACCGTGAACCCGATTCTCCCAACCTCGGTTGCTGTTAGAAAACCTAGAATTTCCCGGCCTACGTGCAGTTTCAAGCTAGGGATGTGAAGGGATAATGATCGCCAACTATTGGCAGTCCTGTGTGCAAGAATTGATGACCTAAGAACAAGAATAGATGTTGAATTTGAAGTTACCATGCCGGAAGGTCGGTTTGTGCCCGCCGGAGGAATTTTCTAAAATTCACGCTCGGTAGTTCATGTCATGGCTTGAGCTTCGGAGATGAGCACCACAGGGTCCTAGCGCGTCCGAGGATACTCTTGCTCGGCCGTGAAAGACTCTCTGCCGAGCTGTCCACGTGCAACCTCCGTTCGGTTGCGGCTCGGCCGCCGCGGAAACTTGGTGTACGCGGGGTTGTGAGGGCCGAACGCTCTCGGTTGTGGTCCGAGGAGGCTGTGGAGAAGACCGTGGGTTTGTTTTTGCTACTGCCCAGGCTTTGCACGTGAAGGAACGTCGCTTCACGAGCGAGCAACGAGGCGGCGGCTGTTCGGTGCTGTTCTTGCGTGCGAGAGGGAGAGAACTGTGTCTTCGGCGCTGTGGCGAAAAGGGGCACGGCTGGGAGTAAAGACAGGAACGAGCAGCTCACCAGCGTGAGGAGAAACAAGCAGGAGGTGGCTTCCGGGACGTGGTGCGAAGCAGCTGGTGTCGCTCGGCAGACATTCCTCTGTGGAGTGAGGAACAGAGGGGAAAACTTAGGGTGCAAGTCTAATTAGCCCTATGACATGTGGACCCCACAGGCAGTCCCTCCTCATCCCTCAAAAAAATCTCCAAACTTTGCAAGTGACCAATTCAAATGTTTGGAGTTGAAATCTGAGCTGCATTTGGATAGTTGGACAAATTCCATCCAAATTCAAATGTATTTTTGAATGCTTTGCACATTTAAACCCTTTTTTGGAAAAATGGATAGCAAACCTTTTCAAAAATTAATGAAACTTTACCTACCCACTAATTTAGACCTAAGGAATCCAAATATGCAATTTGATTCTTTTGTTAGCTGCTGCAAACAAGAGTTTGAACACAACAGTTTGAATTACCATTGTGTCCTCCCTCCTTTGAAATTTGAGTTGATCATTTAGTTCAAATTCTGATTTTTAACCTTCCCATTGCACCTGAGTACTTCAATTCTGTGGGTTTAATCCACCTAGGGTCCAAACATGCAAGTAACCCTAAGTTTGTTTTAGAAGAATCTCTCATGTGTAATCATATGTGTAAAAAGTTTAAACCAGCCCCCTTTTCATACACATGAAACCAACATTTGTGCAAACTCAAGTTTCTTTGTATTCATGCTTTTGGGACCTTTACATTCCTCCCTCCTTAAAAGGGAATCTCGTCCCGAGATTACAAAATAAAGATGAGGCGGAAAGTAATTATAACGTCTATGACAAAAGTTCCGGATAGTTCTTGTGGATGTAATCTTCACTATCCCAAGTCGCCTCTTCTGGGGTTTGATTACTCCACAGGACTTTGTAAAATTTTAAAGTCCGTTTTCGAGTGATCCGGGTCTTCTCGTCGATAATCTTAATGGGCTGCTCGGCGTAGGTGAGATCCGGTTGTAATATCTCCATGTCTCCCAAAAGAATATCTGTCGGCTTCTTCAAACACTTTCTCAAGTGTGAGACATGGAAGATGTTGTGGATGCCCGATAAAGATGGTGGCAGCTTCAGACGGTAGGCTACTGGTCCACACCGTGCTGCATAAATGAACGGACCCACAAAATGAGGAGCTAGCCTTCCCTTGACCACGAATCGATGAATTCCCTTCATCGGGGATACTTGGAGATAGACGTGATCTTCGACTTCAAAATACAAGGGTAGGCGTCGCTGGTCCACATAACTCTTCTGGCGAGATTGAGCGGCTTTGAGGTTTGCTTGAATAAGGTGGACCCGCTCTTCGGCATCTTTTACAAGATCAATGCCGAAAATCACCCTCTCGCCGGATTCACCCCAATTGAGTGGCGTGTGGCACTTCCTGCCATATAGTGCTTCATATGGTGCCATTTTAATGCTGGATTGGTTACCATTGTTCTAGGATAACTCCACTAATGGCAAATGGTCATCCCCATTCTTTCCATGATCTATGGCACATGCTCTCAGCATATCTTCTAAAATCTGATTCACCCTATCCATTTGACCGTCGGTCTGAGGATGGTATGCTGAGCTTCTAATTAACTTTGTTCCCAGATATTCATGTAGTTGCTCCCAGAAACGAGCAACGAATATGGAACCTCGGTCGGATATGATGGTTTTGGGACTCCATGTAAGCACACAATTCTGGAGAGATACAACTCTGCATATTGCTTAGTATGGAATCCCGTATTCACTGGGATGAAGTGGGCTGATTTTGTTAAGCGATCAATAATCACCCTAATGGAGTCATGCTTTCTGAATGTGAGAGGCAGTCCGACAATAAAGTCCATGCTGATGTCCTCCCACTTCCATGCCGGAATGCTTAATGGTTGCAGAATTCCTGCTTTCTTTATATGGTCAGCTTTGACTCGCCGACATGTATCACATTCGGATACATATTTGGCAATTTCTCGCTTCATCCGAGTCCACCAAAATTTTGTTTTGAGGTCTTGATACATCTTATTGCTTCCTGGGTGTATTGAGTACTTGGATATATGGGCTTCATCCAGGATCTTCTTCCTTAGCTTCATGTTCAGGGGTACCACGATACGGTTGTTAAATCATAACACACCTTGATCATCTTCCCGGAATTATTTCATTTTATCCTCATTGATTCTTGCCCAGATTTTCTGCATTTATTTATCTCTCTTCTGGGCTTGTACAATCTCTTATCTAATGGTAGGCACAAGAGCAAGATTATATAATGCCCCATATGGAATAACCCGCAAGCTTGGTTCTTCATCCTCATCCGGAATAACTGACAAGTTATTTACGTGGGACTTACGACTGAGTGCATCAGCCACCACGTTAGCTTTGTCGGGATGGTAATGGATCTCGATGTGGCGGACCGGGATCCGCTCATCCAGGATCGCAGAGGGTGGTGCCGCACGATGCGACACCAGACAGCACACGTCATAAGAACACATTATATTACATGGGAAAACAAACTGAATGTACAAAGTAGTACACTTCTCAGTACAAACTAGGGTCTTTTATTACACAGCAGAAGTTTCTTTTGTACAACTCACACCCACCTATCTAGCAAAAGTCGGTTGCCCAGCCCTAGGGCAACCCACACTAGCTGCACGTCTCAGCT
The DNA here is from genome assembly GCA_030760725.1 of Neostapfia colusana. NCBI lineage: Eukaryota > Viridiplantae > Streptophyta > Magnoliopsida > Poales > Poaceae > Neostapfia > Neostapfia colusana. Next base: position 53,808,688 of record JASWHV010000014.1, on the reverse strand, counting down.
CAGCGCGGCGTGTACGGCTCCCACTCAGCCGTGGTCCCCGACGGAGGGTAACCCTCGCCGGTGGACTCGTACTCCGAGTCCGTGGGTGGCTCCTCACCTGAAAAACACTTAAGCAGCAACCGTGAGCACGAAGGCTCAGCAAGGCTTAACCGACTCACCTAAGCATGAAACTCTACATGAGGTGTACCATGACATAGGATAGCAATGTTGCAGCAAATGGACACGCCTACAAGTTTATCCTTAGTTCATCTTTTAGCAACAAGTTAACGGTTCATGAAGCTGAAATTTAGTGAGCAATATTTGGTGGCACACATGTAGCAATACAATTATATCATATCAGCAATATTGAATCATAACATTTCATTCATTAGTCTATGTTACGACGCAGTGAACAAGCGGTACTCGTCACCGCGAGGGACGGCGAATCGACTCGATATACACCTGCAAGGAAACCCAAAGAGCACGTCACGTACGCCCACCCGTGGAGCTGCACAGCACGCTCACTCTATGTCGTACGGGCCAACCTTTCACCCAACAGCCCAAACGTCGAACCGGTCGCACCGAAACGGACAGGAGGTTCCCCACACGGAGCATCTCTGTATGCCCGTTGGCAGATTTCCACCTTGCTGCCCTCAACCTACACCTATAAATCGGTGTGCTATGCCTCGACGCCCGGAGGTTTAGGCTACATCGGTTTATCGGGGCCCATTTATCCGGTATGCCTTCGGTACATTCAATACTTGTTCAGCAGGGCCGCACACGGCTCGGTCCTCAATCGACACGGACAGGGCTGCACACAAAAGACTTCCTCTTGCTGCGCCCTAGCCCCTGTCTAGTCTCATTTTCATTACTAAAGTGATCTCCCATCACTCGAACCAAACCCGTGTGTCCCAACCTATCTCGCGAGTAGATTCCCACTACTCGACTTGTACCGAAGCCCTATGAAATTATTAAGCATAGCCTGTCTACTCGAGATCTTAGACACTACCCTCACTCTTATGGAAAAATTCTGGTCATGCAAGTGGGGTTCCATCCCTCCTATACCTAATGCACAATCATACTTCACATGACACATGTAAACAAATTAAAACCTTTAAAAAGGTTAATGCAAACCGGGGCTTGCCTTGTTGCTGCTGGTCAATAGTTAGCTCTTCTTCCGTAAGGAGGAAGTCCAGCACTTCCGGAGTCTCTTCTTCAGTGACTACACGTTTAATGAATTACGACATGTAAATTTAAATGCAATGTGTAAACTTGAATACTTAACTATTAATAACTCTAGCTAGCCCTCCCCTATGGTTCTGAAATTTTTATTGTGGCTTTGTAGGGTCCTAACCAGAGTCTTGACCAAGTTTCATTTGAAACAAAGTTCATCTGAACCTTGTACAAATGAAAGCTCATTTGGTCAATATTTGAGCCTCTGAATAATTCCAGGGGTTTTCATGGCTCCAACCATTACTTTCTGGAAACTAGACTTTAAGATGGTTCTAATGGAATTGGTTTCATGTCATTTGAAGAATTCTACTGAAAGTTATGTCCTAATTAAGATTGGAGAAAATCTGAAAAATGTTTCTGTACATTTTTCTATTTTCTCAGGGCAGTTCTCTTAATCACCCCATTTGGGTAACTAAATTAACTAGGATGAGTCTGAAAATTTTACTGGGATTTTGGGATTTTCCAATGAACCTCTCAGCCAAATTTCAGAATTTTTCATAAAGTAGTTCTCCAGATAAAATTCCCATCAGTTTAAATTTTAGGGATTTAATTCTGGAAAACTATTCACTTTTATGAGCTGAATTTGGTATTGCTGAAAAGTACTCAGAATTCTGAGTTCAGCAAAATTTGGTTCATCGAATTTGGAGTTTCCTAGCCAAAGTTCTATGCATTTGAAGTTTGAACTAAAACTGGAAATTCCAAAAATGTTTAAATCCTGCGGGTGGGTCCATCGCACACGTGTCGACCGCTGGAGCCGAGCCACACGGGGCCACAGACTCCTTCCCGCGCGGCCACACTGGATCCTGTACCACAGAGAATCCCGCCTATTTATCTCCAGCCGCTGACGAGTGGGGCCTCCCCCCTTCGTCTTCCTCCGGCCACCCGCGCGACCCCGCCGCCGAGCTCGCCGGAACTCTCGCCGGATAGGGGTTCCAGCCTTCGGAACTTGCTGATTCTCGCCGCCACTGCACATTCTTGTGTGAGGAACACGTTGCCGGCCTTACCTCGGATCGAGGGTGGCCGGAAACCTCGGTGCAACGGTGACAGTAGCTGTGGTAACCTCGGCGGCGTCGCTAGGGCACTTTACTGCCCCAACCTTGCTCCGGTTAGCTCCTACATCATCGCCATGAACTAGGGAGCAACGTACAGGCCTCTGATCTCGCGAGAAACGTCGGCAACTAGGGGCTCACCGTGCGACCTAGGGCGATTTCGGGGAAAACTGGAAAAACTCAAAGAACTGAGGGTTTCCTCGATGGTTCTTCCTAGTTCTTGATCCCACGTGCCCGCACGGATGTCTACAGCTGGGTCTCTAGGTGTGGGGAAGAGTGGCTCGGTGTGTGAGGAGAATTTTCCGATTTACCCGAACCGGGCTATATCACATGCTCTAGCAAGAACTGAAATTCCGGCCAGCACGGTCCATGACACGCTGCCGGCGTGGTTGTGAAGCGAGAAGGGTTACTGGCGCACCTTTTCGCTTTTGCAACTTGATGGGAGAGGCTCTGTGGTGGCCGGGCGACGTGATCTTGTCGCAGCGGCTTTCTTCGGCGCTGTGGAGGAAGATCGGCTCGACGCCGACGTCCCGACGGAGCTAGCGCCCGGTTCTTGCTTCTGCCATGCTAAAGGACGTCAAGCGGTGCTGTGGGGAAGCTTAGCGCGTCGTGCCACCGGGTGAAGCAGCCGGGCGGTGGTGAACCGACGGCGCGCCTGTGTGCGGTCGCGTTTATCGCCGAGGACACACGGGGGTCGTTCAGCGTCGGCTGTGAGGCGATGTGGACGCTGTGCTCTCGGTGGAGATGGTAAAAAAAGAGAAACATCGATCCCCTAAGCAGCTCGGGAGGTGCTTCCGGTCTTCGGTCGTCCGTGCGGTGGCAGCCCGTGGGAGAAAGCAGCTCGCTCGGGTGTGAACTGTGGAACCGGTTGACTTAAGCAGTAAGTTTCTTCCCTCCCTTCTCACTGACAATTGGGGCCCACAGCTCCCCTCTGCCCAAAAGATCTCCAAATTTTTGGAAAATGAGTAATTCAAATGTTTGAAGTCTCAAACTGAGCTACATTTGTATGATTGGAGAAGTTTCCCTCAAATTCGAATGTATATTTGAATTCTTGGCATATTTGGATCCTTTTTGGAAAAATGGGTAGCAAATCTTTTCAATAATTCTTGAAACTTTGCCTCCCCACTAATTTGGACCTGAGGAATCCAATTATGCACTTTGATCCTTGTTTTAGCTGCTGCAACCATGAGTTTGAATGCAACAGTTTTGAATCACCCTCTCATGTGTCATCCTATGTGTAGAAAGTTTGAACTAATACCCTCTTGATGGAGGTTACTTGCTCTTCAAAATTCTTCACAAGATATTCACCACAAAACTGTGGTGTTATGAGGTGATGAAAATTTTTTTGCAAGTCCCTTTTCTTGGGCTTTTACATCCCTCCCCCCTTAAAAGAATCTCGTCCCGAGATTACAAAAGAAGAGATAGCGATGTACTAGGGACTTACTCGTGTTGAGATGCCATGAACTCCGGGTAATTTGAGCGAAGGAATTCCTCGCTCTCCCACGTCGCTTCTTCGGTGGTGTGGTGGCTCCAGAGTATTTTGTAGAACCACAATGTTCTGTTACGCGTGGTTCAGGCTTTCTGATCAATGATGGCCACCGGATACTCATCATATGTTAAATCCGGTTCAGCTCGCCGATGTCTTCAGTAGGAACAGAAGCTGTATGCTTTAATCATTTTCGCAGTTGCGAAATATGGAAAACATCATGGACACCAGCAAGGGATGCCGGCAGCTCCAATCTATACGCCGCTGGTCCACACTTCTCGGTGATAGAATAGGGTCCTATGAAACGGGGAGCGAGCTTCCCCTTCACACCGAACCGGTGCACGCCCTTCATCGGAGACACGCGGAGGTACACGTGTTCCCCAACATCAAAGTGCAACGGTCTACGTCTCTTATCAGCGTAGCTCTTCTGCCGGGATTGAGCGGCCTTCAAGTTAGCCTGAATCGCCCGAACGTGCTCTTCAGCGTCGTTCACCACATCAACCCCGAATGTGACCCTCTCACCGGACTCGCACCAGTTTAATGGGGTGCGGCATTTACGACCATAGAGAGCTTCGTAGGGTGCCATCTTGATACTCGCCTGATAGCCATTGTTGTACGAGAATTCCGCCAGTGGTAGGTGATCATCCCAGTTCTTACCATGGTGGATGGCACATGCTCTCAACATGTCTTCTAATACTTGATTTACCCTCTCTGTATGGCCATCTGTCTGAGGGTGATAGGCGGAGCTTCTAATCAGTTTAGTACCCAAACCAGCATGCAACTGCTCCCAGAAGCGAGATACAAATAATGCACCTCGATCTGAGACGATGGTCTTGGGTACCCCGTACAAACACTGAATCCTTGCTATGTATAGCTCTGCATATTTGCCGGCATTGTAACGTGTATTCACGGGAATAAAGTGACATGACCCCACGGTCTTGTCGAGCCAGGATCACGCTGAGGGGTGCTGCATTGCACAGCACCGGATAACACACGTCAAAGGTACAAAGCGGAAGCGAAATTTTATTACATAAACAAGTTTATGAACATGTTTACAACAAAATAAGTCCAGTCTACACTCACGGGCGTAGACTACGCGTCAAGTCCACGTTCAGCCCTTGAACGTGTACTTACTAGCACACACACACACTAACTCTGCGGCGTGCACGACTCCCACTCGACGGGGTTCCCCTCCTGGGGTTCCGTCTCTTCCTCGGGAGTCCCTTCCTCATAGAACCCTGCAAAAGCTTCAAACACAAGCAGTGAGCACGAAGGCTCAGCAAGACTGACCCGTCTCACCTAAACATGGAACTTCTACATGAGGGGATGATGGGTACATGAGGTAAAATCATTTGCAATGGACTCGCCTAATTAGTGGAACCTTACTTTCAAGTTTTAGCAGCAGGTTGTGGAGAACCTTACGCTAAGGTACATGAGAGAGCTGCAATCAAACAAGAAACGCATTTCTCTCATGTACTTTGCCCAAAGTTGAAATGAACTTTAGTTAGCTCTAAACTACAGCATATCATTAACAATCAGAGTCCATCTTTCAATCAGCAACATTTTAACATATAACTAGCCTGTTCTTTCTACGTCACGGTACAGTGAACAAGTGGTACTCACTGACCGCGAGGGACGGCGATTATAATCGATTTACACCTGCAGGGTTACCCGAACAACCCGTCACGTACGCCCGTACTCGATGTTGCCTACAGAAACCATCACTGACACCGTACGCGACCACCTTTCGCCCATCAGCCAAATATTGAACTGGTCCCATCGTCCCGAGCAAGAGGTCTCTGCACGCGTATCTCCGAGCCGCCAGCCGATTTACACCTCAAGCTCTCAACCTACCCTCTGAACGACGGGCAATGCCTCAATACCCAGCTACCCGAGTTACATCGGTTTCCCGGTTCCCATATAGCCGGTAGGTCTTCGGTACTGTTCTAGCTTGTTCAACAGGCCCGCACATGGCTCGGTCCTCAATCGACACAAGCAGAGCTATAGCACACAGGCCCCAAAGTCCTGCTGCCCTTACTCTCCGCTCGGTCTCATTTTCTTGCCATGTGTTTCATGTGCTATCACTACCCGAGTCGAGTGCCTCTAGCCTATGCTCGCGAGTAGTTCCAACTACTCGACTTGTACCGAATCCTACACTATCTTAGCATTGCAGTAGCTAACGGGGTTTGTAATCCTAAACCCAACCCATGGTTTTCTTGGTTATGCAGTAGGTTTTCAAACAAGACTCTAATGCAAAGAATAAAGTAAACAAGTATGTGCTCAAAACAATAAAAATTTGTAAAAAGGTTAATGCAAACCGGAGCTTGCCTTGCTGCTCTTGGTCGTAGGCTAGCTGCTCCTCCGGAGTTACGAAGTCTAGGACTTCGGGTTCCTCCTCGACCTTAGCGACTATATGATAAGAGCGGTACATGTATTAATTTGAATGCATTTGTATTAAGTTTGCACTTGTGAAGCTTATAAGTCCTACTAGACATACTCAATGACTGTGAAACTTTTACTGTAGCTTGGTTACAACCTAAATAGAGACTTGGTCAAGTTTTAGTTGCAGCAAAGCTCATTTGAGCCCTCCACAATTAATTATGTCCTTGGCCTTAATTGGAACTCTTGGGTTGTTCTAGGGATTTTCATGAAACAAACTATGACTTTCTGAAAACTAGATTTTCAGAGGGTTCTAATGGAGTTGGTCTCACTTAATTTGGAAGTTCCTAACTAAAGATCTGAGCTAAACAATTTCAGAGAAAATTCTGAAAATGTTTCTGAACATTTTCTATTTTCTCTGGAACAGTTTCACTAATCACACCATTAGGTGGATTAAATGAGCTCCAATGGGTCTGAAATTTTTATGGTAGTTCAGGGATATTTTGGTGAACATCCCAGCAAAATTTCAGGATTTTCCTCCAAAGAATTCTCCAGTTAAAATTCCAAACAGTTTAAATTTTGAGGAATTAATTCTGGAGAAATAAGGAATTTCATGAAGTGAAACTTGATTTGCTGGAAATTACTCTGAGAGCTGAATCAAACAAAATTTGGTTTACTCGATTTGGAGCATTCTAGCCAAAGTTATGAGGATTTGAAGTTTGAAGGAAATCTGAAAATCGGGGAAAAGTTTAAACTCGCGAGTGGGCCTCGGGTACACGCGTCGCACGCCGAGGCGACCGCACACTGCGGCCCACAGGGTCTTTGCGCGCCAGCACACCCGATCCCGGCCACACTCCGATCCCGATTTAAAATATCTGTGGCTGACAGCTGGGGTCCACCCCCTTCTTCAACCTCGCGACGCCCGCGCTCTGCCGCCGAGGGACCTCGCCGGAGAGCTCGCCGCCGGCTTCTGTACAGCTCCAAACTTCACGATTTTGGCCTCCCCTGCCTACTTTCTCTCGGGGAACAGGATTCTGGGGTCAGCTACCCATGACAATGGCCGCTGCATGGTCGGCGACGAGCCGCCACCTCGGAAAGACTTCGGCCATGTCGGCTGACTTCCCTAGCACCTCAACTACTCGGGGAACCGGTCGGGAAGCATCAGTGGACCTCAGAGAAGGTCGACATGAGCTCGAGGCAGCTCGGGGAAGGCCCGAAGTAGGTCCTCACCGTGCGCCCGATGCCTCCCGTTTGTTCCACCGTTGGTAATCCTCGAATTACGCCGGGTACAGAGGTTCTCCGTCCAAGGGTTGTGAAGGCAACTTGTGCGTTACCGTGTCTAGTTTGTGTGAGAGCGGATTGAGGCCCTCTAATCCTTTCTAGAGCACGAATTCAACGGAATTGCACCCGAAGGTCGTTCTGCACACAGAAAGGGAAAAACTGGAAATTCGCCGCCGGTGAGCAACCACTCGAGCTGTGGCTCGGGGGTGAGCAGAACCGGTCACCAGCGCGTCCAAGGGTGCCTTGGCTCAGGCGTGACAACGCCCTGGTTGGGCTGTCCACGGGAGCCCGAGGTGCGGCGGTTCTAAGTCACCGAATTGATCTTTCGGCACAGCCGATATCAATCGGTTTCAACTTTATTCTAGCAGCGGGGAAGACGGAGGAAGGTCTCTAGTACCTTGCCGTGGCTCTGGAGGGGACGGAGGAAGCTGTGATCGACGCTCTCCGATCGATTCCGAGCTGCGGAAAATTTCGGCCGGCGTTGAGTTCTTGCGGGGGAAGAAACGGGTGAGGCTTCGGCCGAGGAGGGGGAAAGGCGCCTTAAGAAGGCTCTGCACCGCCTCACGCCAGCGCGTGGGCAAGCAGCTCCTGGCGCGGCGGCTCCCCTCTGTGGCGATCGCAGCGGCGGCTCGGTTAACCGAGTGAGAAAATTTCAGTCGGTTTGAGTTGAAGTGGTGGCTGACATGTGGGTCCCACTTCCTGTTTTAACCTCTGAAATTTACTCCTAATCACTGTTGTAAACAGTGAGCCCCATAGTACCCCTGGTAATTCAAATTATTCACCCATGAGCCATTTGAATTGATCAAAGTTCAAATTGGGTTTGGTTTGAGTGAATTTCAGCACAAGTGCAGTTTTGAATTCAAATAAAGTTTGAATTTGTCCCACTTAGCTCATGTCAAGATCAACTCCAAATGGAGTAAAAATTGGTGTGTGGGCTCACAAAAATGTACTGAGTAAGAATATGCCTCCCACTTTTAAATTCATGGGATAAAAACAGTTTGAATTTGAATATGGTTTCAAACTGCCCTCTTTCTAGCTATACCCAAAATGACCTCAAAAATGTTTGGAATTTGGGTGAAACTTGGCATGGACATCCTTATCAATGTGTAGGAGTTTTAATATGTCCAGCCCACCTATATCACATGTGGGAAATACCACTTTTGCAATGTGTGAGTTTGTTCTCTAATGAGTATGTTGATGGTGGTTACTTGCTCTTCATTTGTGTTCATCATCTTTCCTCAAATGAGGTGTGTGTGTGTGGGTTGATGAACACTTCAACTAGGTATCAAAAACTGAGTCCCTTACATTCCTCCCCCCTTAAAAGAATCTCGTCCTGAGATTATAAGGTGAAAATGAGAGAGAGGACGGTGGAAAATTACCGGATATGCGACGTGAAAAAGTCGGGGTAGTTAGCGCAAAGAAATTCTTCGCTCTCCCATGTCCCTTCGTCCATGGAGTGATTACTCCATAGAATCTTATAGAACCACAACGTATGGTTGCGTGTGGTTCGGGCCTTTTCATCGATAACCTGCACCGGTTCCTCCCGATAAGTGAGATCCGGTTGCAGCTCTTCAGTATCCTCCAGCTGAACGGTAGTTGATAGCTTAAGACACTTCCTCAGCTGGGCAATGTGAAAGAAGTCATGCTCACCGGAAAGTGCTTCTAGTAATTTCAGCCGGTATGCCACTGATCCACATCTTTCGGTAATCTGGAATGGACCGATGAATCGTGGTGCCAACTTTCCTCTCACCCCAAATCTGTTTACGCCCTTCATTGGAGACACCCGTATGTATACGTGATCTCCAACTTTGAATTGTAACGGGCGCCTTCTCCGGTCCGCATACTGTTTTTGATGGGATTGGGCGGCTTTTAGGTTCGCTTGAATCAGTCGAACCTTCTCTTCCGCGTTGTTGACAAGGTCAATACTGAAGGTAACCCTTTTGCCAGACTCACACCAATTCAATGGTGTGCGGCATTTTCTCCCGTATAGCGCCTCATAGGGCGCCATCTTGATGCTGGCTTGGTACCCATTGTTGTACGAGAACTCGGCTACTGGCAAGTGATCATCCCAATTCTCGCCGTGGTTGATAGTGCAAACTCTTCTAGGATCTGATTTATCCGCTCGGTTTGCCCATCCGTCTGCGGGTGGTATGCTGAACTACGGATCAGCTTCGTGTTGGTGATATGCCCAAGAGGCAATCATAACAATTCGGATAAAGGCCTGATGGATATTTGATCCATATGAAATTAGGGTACTAATGGGCCTGTGACCTAAAAGCCCATTAGTGCGCCTATAAATATGAGGGGTAGGGTTAGGGACAGAGGACTCCACCAGATAGCAGTCCCAGCCGCCGCCCCTCACAGGTCAGCCGCCGAAACCCCTGCCGCGCGCACGGTGCTAGCACACCGACGCACGGCGTTCCTCCCTGTACGTGTGGACTCCGTGGAGGCGCTGCTGTTACTGCTGCACTGATCGGCTACGACGCGCATCTACGATCCGCTGCGCTGCGCGTCTAGTGGTAACGATCCATGACCTTCTTACTCGCATGTTTCCTAGGTGATACAGTCGAATTGGTAGAGTAGCGCATCCCTATTTCCCTACAGTGGTACCAGAGCCGACTTGCGTAGTTTTTGGTCTGGATCTTAGATGCGATCTACTGCAGACAAGTTCATATGATGAATTTTTATAGTTCGGCTTTTGGGGTTTGGAATTGGTTAGAGTAGATTGCCATCATATGACTAAAGGATTAGTTCGTGCTCCTTCTCTGCTGTGTGCGCAACCTTTCCCTACCGGCTGGAATCACCATCGGGACTAATAGTGTACATAGCTAACAGATTGAGCCAACAGATCACGGTCATGTGTCGCGATCTTCTCGTGGATAACCAGTCACAATGAAAATCGAGGCATTCTGAATGGCTCAGATTCGGGTTGATCTGATCAATTCGATGAGATTTTTATAGTGATTTCATAGATGCGATCTATGTAATTCCGTTGCTATCTGCTATAGTGACATCATTAAGTTGTTTCGCGATAGACATCGTTCTACGCTTAACTTGTTTTTGCAGGGAATGATGTGAATGGTATGGCCTAAATATGATGTGATAATCTGTGTGTAAAATTCGTGCAGCCTGCGTGTTGCAAATTTAACACAACCGGGTTGAGGTTGTCACATACTTGTATAACGACCTGCGTGTCGCCCTGTGATGCCTGATCTCTCATGTAATTTATTTGATAGCATTAGATGTATTAGCGTCTTTTATATTCATTGAGAAACCTCAAGCATGATGGCGATGGTGATCACCATAAGAAGGGAGACATGGCAGTGTAGATCATGATGGAACCATGGTGATGGAGAACACTATGATCCTAAAGGCCATACTATTCACATATATGATATGATCGTATGCCTGTGATGTTTTACTATTCTTTTCATGCTTTTCATATGGTGGATGTTTTGTCATGATAGAATAGCTTCCCTCGGAAAAGTTGAGTATTTGATGCCATTTACCTATAGCTGCATCTATGTTGTTTTGATCGTTGTATGGTAGGTTTGCCAAAGCAAAATACTGTCATCTATCATAATGAATAGGGTGAATGTTGGACATTCACATGCATAGTATTGGTTTACTCAACAAAGCTATCAAAACGGTTTTGGGCTTTATGGCATAGTGTTGGGAGCCGGGGCATTGGATGTCACCCAACAAACAAGAATCATATAGAGATATGATTAACAATGGTTGTTTACCTATGTCACTAATTTTCTAGCAGTGAAGCCAAAGCTCACTAGGAATTAGTGAATATGGATCTTGGACCACTATATGTCGTTAGAGGGAGGACGATGCTCATATAGTGGTGGTGTCTTTTATTAAACAGTTAATAAAAGATTGGTACATAACATAGTGCTAAAACCTTGCATATTTATTTTCTATTGTAGATCATGTCTACTAGTAACAATTCCGGTTTCAATTTGCGATTTGTGCTTGAGAAAGAAAAGCTAAATGGAGCTAACTTTATTGATTGGTACCGCAACCTGAGAATTGTTCTCAGGCAAGAGAAAATTGAGTATGTTCTTGAGCAACCATACCCCAATGACCTCCCCGATGATGCAAATGCCATAACTCGCAGGACTTATGAGAAGCACTACGATGATGCACTTAATGCAAGCTGCCTCATGCTTGCCACAATGTCCCCTGATCTACAGAAACAATATGAGCATGCAGATGCTTATTCTATGATTCAGGGACTACGTGGAATGTTTGAGAACCAAGCAAGGGCTGAGAGGTACAACATCTCAAAGTCCTTGTTCTCATGCAAGCTGGCAGAAGGTAGCCCGGTCAGTCCCCATGTAATCAAGATGATTGGTTACATTGAGACTTTGGACAAACTTGGTTTTGAACTCAAGGATGACCTGGCTATTGACGTTATTCTCCAGTCACTCCCACCGAGCTATGAGCCATTTATATTGAATTATCAAATGAATGGCATGGAGAAAACGTTGGCTGAATTGCATGGGATGCTTAAAACAGCTGAGGAAAGCATTAAGAAAAACACCACTCATGTGCTGATGGTTCGAAAGGAGAATAAAAAGAGGAAGCGTGTGATGCATCTTAAAGGCAAGGGAAAGGTTCCCAATGAGTCTTCAAGCTCAAAGCCAAAGGGCAAATCAGACCCTTCTCCTAATGATGAATGCTTCCGCTGTCGCGCTAAGGGGCATTGGTCTAGGAACTGCAAGAAGTACTTGGAGGATAAGAAGAAGAAAGGGAGTGAGACTTCCACTTCAGGTATAAATGTTATAGAAATCAATATTGCTACATCTTCTAGTGAATCATGGGTATTTGATACCGGATCAATGATTCACACTTGCAAATCGTTGCAGGGTCTAAGTGAGACTAGAAGATTTGTAAAAGGCGAGTTGGATGTTCGGGTCGGCAATGGAGCAAAGGTTGCTATCATAGCTGTCAGAACTTATCACTTGTCATTACCCTCAGGATTAGTTTTGGAATTAAATAATTATTATTGCATTCCTTCTTTGAGCAAGAACATTATATCTTCTTCATGTTTGGAAGAAGTTAATGGTTATGAGATTATAATAAAGAACAAATGTTGTTCTATTTATTATAATAATATTTTATATGCTCAATGTCCATTAGTGAATGGATTATATGTTCTTGGTCTTGAGGATAAAACAGTCTATAACATTAATACAAAAAGGGCTCGACGAAATGATCTAAATCCCACTTTTATTTGGTATTGTCGCTTAGGTCATATAAATGAGAAACGCATTGAGAAACTCCATAAAGATGGTTTGTTAAGTTCATTTGATTTTGAATCACTTGACACATGCGAGTCTTGTTTGCTTGGGAAGATGACCAAAGCACCCTTCACTGGTCAAAGTAAGAGGGCAAGTGGCTTGTTGGGACTAATACATACTGATGTATGTGGACCAATGAGTTCGGTAGCTAGAGGTGGTTTTCAGTATTTCATTACTTTTACCGATGACTTTAGTAGATATGGATATGTCTATCTAATGAGGCACAAGTCTGAATCTTTTGAAAAGTTCAAAGAATTTCAGAATGAAGTACAAAATCAGTTGGGCAAGACAATTAAACTTCTACGATCTGATCGTGGGGGTGAATATTTGAGCCATGAATTTTATGATCATTTAAAACAATGTGGAATTGTTCCACAGTTGACTCCACCTGGAACGCCCCAATGGAATGGGGTGTCCGAGCGGAGTAACCGAACCTTGTTAGACATGGTTAGGTCGATGATGAGCCAGACTGATCTTCCACCATCCTTTTGGGGTTATGCTCTTGAAACTGCTGCGTTTACACTAAACAGAGTCCCAACTAAGTCTTTTGAGAAGACACCATATGAGATGTGGACTGGGAAACGTCCCGGATTGTCTTTCCTCAAAGTTTGGGGATGTGATGCTTATGTCAAACGTTTGACGTCAGACAAACTTACTCACAAATCGGACAAATGCTTCTTTGTGGGATATCCTAGGGAAACCAAAGGATATTATTTTTATAATAAAACGGAGGGTAAAGTGTTTATTGCTCGCAATGGTGTCTTCTTGGAGAAAGAGTTTCTTTCAAAAGGAGTTAGTGGGAGTAAGGTGCATCTTGAAGAAATTCAAGAAATATCTGAAAATGTTTCAGCACCCTCTAATCCTATACAGGATGTACAAGATGTTGTACAACCACTTCATGAAACACCAGCCCCACGAAGGTCTACAAGAGTACGTCGTGCAACTGAAAAGTTGACACTAATAACCACGGAACCACAGGACATGGTATTGTTGGACAATAATGAGCCTGTGACCTACACTGAAGCAACAATGGGACCCGAATCTGAGAAATGGCTTGGAGCCATGGAATCCGAAATAGAATCCATGCATGAGAATCAAGTTTGGAACTTGGTTAATCCAATCGATGGTGTGAGACCGATCGATTGCAAATGGATTTTCAAGAAAAAGACTGATATGGATGGAAAAGTTCACATCTATAAAGCACGATTGGTGGCGAAAGGTTTCAAACAAATTCAAGGTGTTGATTATGATGAAACATTTTCGCCCGTCGCTATGCTAAAGTCTGTTCGGATTCTCCTAGCAATTGCTGCATATTTTGATTATGAAATATGGCAGATGGATGTCAGAACAACCTTTCTTAATGGGAGTCTGACTGAGGAAGTGTACATGACACAACCTGAGGGTTTTGTCGATCCTAAAAATGCTAGAAAAATATGCAAACTTCGAAAGTCCATCTATGGATTGAAGCAAGCATCTCGGAGTTGGAATCTACGTTTTGATGAAGTGGTCAAAGGGTTTGGTTTCATCAAGAACGTAGAAGAACCTTGTATTTACAAGAAGGTTAGTGGGAGCGCACTTATATTTCTGGTCCTATATGTAGATGACATATTGTTGATCGGAAATGACATTCCAGTACTAGATGCTGTTAAATCCTCATTATGGAAAAGTTTCTCAATGAAGGATTTAGGAGAGGCATCGTACATTTTGGGCATAAAGATCTATAGAGATAGATCTAAAAGGTTAATTGGATTAAGCCAAGACACATATATTGACAAGATATTGAATCGGTTCAATATGCAAGATTCTAAGAAAGGTTTCTTGCCAATGTCACATGGCATCACTCTAAGCAAAAGTCAGTGTCCTTCGACGTCTGATGAGCAAAAGAGGATGAGAGCGATTCCTTATGCTTCGGCTATTGGATCTATCATGTATGCCATGTTGTGTACACGCCCAGATGTATTCTATGCTCTAAGTGTTACGAGCAGGTATCAATCAGATTATGGAGAGGCTCATTGGACAGTTGTCAAAAACATTCTTAAGTACTTGAGAAGAACTAAGGATGTATTCCTGGTGTTTGGAGGTGAAGAAGAGCTCGTTGTAAGAGGTTACACCGATGCTAGCTTCCAAACAGACAAGGATGACTCTAGATCGCAATCCGGTTTTGTGTTCTACCTCAATGGAGGGGCAGTGAGCTGGAAAAGTTCCAAGCAAGACACAGTAGCAGATTCAACGACAGAGGCGGAGTATATTGCAGCTTCTGAAGCTGCAAAAGAAGCTGTTTGGATCAGAAAATTTGTTTCTGAGTTGGGTGTTGTTCCTAGTGCGTCCGGACCTGTGGATCTCTATTGCGACAATAATGGAGCCATTGCACAGGCAAAGGAGCCTAGATCACACAAAATATCCAAACATATACTACGACGCTATCATCTGATTCGAGAGATTATCGACCGAGGTGATGTGAATATATGCAAGGTGCATACGGATTTGAATATGGCAGATCCGTTGACAAAGCCTCTTCCACAATCAAAGCATGAGACGCACACGAGATCTATGGGTATTAGATACTTACATCAGTGATCCTAGTGTGTAGTGGGAGACATGTGTCATAGATATGTTTATGTACTATTTGAGTAACTATTATTCACATTGATCATCAAGTATGTGACTTGTTCGTGAGACTCTTTGTTAATTATAATGTTACTCAAAATGATCCCTAGTCTACATCGTTATATGAGATAATGATAGTACGCAGACTAGCACATGTATTAATTTATGATCACGTTTCACGGATCATAGATATGGAGATATCAAATTAATAATGTGAACACATGTTAGTGAACATGGTGTTGGATAGACCCATTCCGAGACACTGTTGGGATTGTTATTTACATATGTGCCATCAGTTGGTCTTGAGTGATACACCTGCTAGATTCTTTGACCTGAGATCGCCATTGTTTCTCACTATGTGTAGTTGTGCACTTTGAAACTATCAAACGCTACTCCGTAACTGGGTGGTCATAAAAATAGTCTTTAGGTGCATGATGAAGCATAGAATGAGATGTATGTGGATCAAGATGGGATTTGCCCCTTCTAAATAACAGGAGAGATATCTCTGGGCCCCTCGAGATAGTTGGATTGAAAGTGCATGGCCATGCCAAAATGATTAAAGAGTTAATCATTATGACTAAAAGTTAGTCATAGATTGAATCCACTATTTGATCGAGTGAATGGTCGAGCTATCACAAGGATGGCGCGTATCTCGCCTTGAGCTTGACTGGTATCGTGTGGCAAAGGAATTAGCATGTGAATGTATCTAGGTTCAGCCGATATGATCTTTATGTACATTCGGGAGTCAGTATGTCCTGCTAGGTACCTCTACTGACTTGTGTTTGAAAACGATTTTCATTCATAACCGACTGTACATGAACCTAACGGGTCACACACTTAAGGGGATGGAATATTGAAAAACTTGGCTATATGATTGTCTCTAGTGCAAGTGGGAGATTGTTGGTGATATGCCCAAGAGGCAATCATAACAATTCAGATAAAGGCCTGATGGATATTTGATCCATATGAAATTAGGGTACTAATGGGCCTTTGACCTAAAAGCCCATTAGCGCGCCTATAAATATGAGGGGTAGGGTTAGGGACGGAGGACTCCACCAGATAGCAGTCCCAGCCGCCGCCCCTCACAGGTCAGCCGCCGAAACCCCTGCCGCGCGCACGGTGCTAGCACACCGACGCACGGCGTTCCTCCCTGTACGTGTGGACTCCGTGGAGGCGCTGCTGTTACTGCTGCACTGATCGGCTACGACGCGCATCTACGATCCGCTGCGCTGCACGTCTAGTGGTAACGATCCATGACCTTCTTACTCGCATGTTTCCTGGGTGATACGGTCGAATTGCTAGAGTAGCGCATCCCTATTTCCCTACACTTCGTCCCCAAGGCAGCGTGCAGCTGTTCCCAAAAACGGGACACAAATAAAGTGCCCCGATCCGATATGATAGTACGGGGTACGCCGTACAAGCATAGGATCCGTGAGATGCACAGTTCAGCGTACTTCTGGGCGTTGTAGTTGGTGTTGACCGGGATGAAATGGGCAACTTTGGTGAGCCGATCGACGATCACCCACACAGAATCACGTTTCTGCAAGGTGGTGGGTAAACCGACGATGAAATCCATGCTCACGTCCTCCCACTTCCAGGCAGGAACGCCCAGTGGTTGTAGCAGTCCCTGTTTCCGCATGTGGTCTGCCTTCACCCTCCGACATGTATCACACTCGGACACGTATTTTGCTGTCTCTCGCTTCATCCGTGTCCACCAAAAC
Organism: Neostapfia colusana; assembly: GCA_030760725.1. Classification (NCBI taxonomy): domain Eukaryota; kingdom Viridiplantae; phylum Streptophyta; class Magnoliopsida; order Poales; family Poaceae; genus Neostapfia; species Neostapfia colusana. Next base: position 53,791,641 of record JASWHV010000014.1, on the reverse strand, counting down.
TTGCTTCTGAGTTCTTGATACATCTTGTTGCTGCCGGGGTGAATAGAAAACTTTGATAAGTGAGCCTCATCAAAAAATTTCTTCCGTAATTCCGGGTTACGGGGTACGACGATCAGGTCCCTGAACCATAGGACGCCGTCTCCGTCCTTCCAGAAACACTTCAGCTCCCCACTGTCTACACGTCTCTGCAAATGTGACATGCCCTTGTCATTCTTCTGGGCTGCCGCTATCTCTTCACGGATGGTGGGGATCAAAGCTAGGTTGTAGAGAGCTCCGTGTTGAATCACATGTAGTAGTGGTTCGCTCTCTTCCAACGGTGTGATGGTCAGATTATTGACGTGTGACTTGCGGCTCAGCGCATCTGCCACTATGTTTGCCTTGCCCGGATGATAATGGATCTCTATTTCATAATCCTTTATCAGTTCTAACCATCTTCATTGCCTCATGTTCAGCTCTTTCTGAGTGAATATGTACTTGAGGCTTTTGTGGTCGGTATATAAATGTACGAGGTTACCGAGTAGGTAGTGCCTCCACATTTTTAGTGCAAGTACCACGGCAGCGAGCTCCAAGTCGTGAGTTAGATAATTTTGTTCATGGTTTCTAAGCTGCCAAGATCCATACGCGACCACTCTTCGGTCTTGCATCAGCACACATCCGAGCCCAATGCCGGATGCATCGCAGTACACATCGAACGGTTTTGTTGTGTCTGGCTGCGCCAAAACCGGTGCTGATGTCAGGTGCTTGACTAAAGCCTTGAATGCTGCTTCACATATTGGACTCCAAACATATTTGGTAGCCTTCTTCAGCAGCTCTGTCATTGGCTTGGCAATCTTCGAGAAGTTCGGAATGAACCTCCGATAATATCCCGCGAGTCCGAGGAAACTCCGTACCTCGTGAACAGTTCTCGGGGATTTCCAATTCAGCACTTGAGTGATTTTGCTTGGGTCCACAGCGATACCCTCCGCTGAGATGATATGACCGAGGAAAGGCACTTGCGATATCCAGAACTCGCATTTGCTGAATTTCGCGTATAACTTGTGATCCCGCAGCCGTTGCAAGACTATATGCAGATGCTTCTTGTGATCTTCCTCCGACTTGGAATATACTAGGATGTCGTCGATGAAGACCACGACAAACTTATCCAGCTCCGGCATGAATACCGAGTTCATCAAGTACATGAAGTGAGCTGGAGCATTGGTGAGGCCGAAGGACATGACCAGGTACTCATAGAGCCCGTACCTCGTCGAGAAAGCCGTCTTCGGAATGTCCTCAGCCCTTATCTTAATCTGATGGTACCCGGATCTTAAATCCATCTTGGAGAAGATCTTTGCTTCGAACAACTGATCAAACAACATGTCGATCCGTGGCAACGGGTACTTATTCTTGATGGTTACGGCATTTAATGGATGATAGTCCACGCAAAGCCATAACGTCTCATCCTTCTTCTTGACAAATAATGCCGAACAGCCCCATGGCGAGGAGCTCGGCCTAATAAAACCCTTCTCCAGAAGGTCCGCGAGCTGAGTCTTCAGTTCAGCCAACTCCTTAGGCGCCATCTTGTACGGCCTTCGGGATATCAGCATGGTTCCCGGTGCAAGTTCAATCTTGAACTCTACTTCTCTATCGGGCGGCATTCCCGGTAAATCATCCGGGAATACGTCAGGGAACTCTCGGACCACTGGAATATCTTCCAATCTGATAGTTGTGGACTGATAGACACTTGGAAGTTTTATTTCTGGACTGTCCAGAAATAATGAGTGAGAACCGTGCACCTCTGAGTTTAAGTGCACGACTCGAAGGACGGTGTCTAAAACAGCGCCGTGGCGGGTTAACCACGACATCCCTAGAATGACATCGACCTTCTGTCCCTCTAAGATAATGAGAGACGTGGGGTACACTCTACCCGCTAAACATAATAGTGCTTTGGAAACCATTACGCTTGCTGAAATCTTTCCACCCGGTGAACAAGTTAAGTATGGACTATCGGTGGGTAGTATTGGCAAGCTGTGTTTAGCAATGAAAGCTTGGCTAATAAAATTATGTGTGGCGCCTGAATCAAACAGTACTATAGCGGGATGCTGGTGGAGTTGGAACATACCCGCAAGGATTGGCTCGCCCTCCGGCACGTCCTCAATGGCAAGCTGGTGGACGGTGCCAGGCCTAGGGTTTGCCCGCCGTGCATTAGTAGGGTTCCGGGGTTGATTCCTCCCTGGAAACTGCGGTGTCACTCCGCCGCCTTGCCTCTCCGGGCAACTGCTCGTGAAGTGTCCTGGATGACCACACTTGCAACATGTGGCCGCTGCTGGTGTAGTGCTCGGGGGACGAAAGCCCGGCATGCGTTGCTGAGGTGCAAACGCACGCGGCATCGCCTGCTGCTGCTGTTGTTGTTGCGGTGGTACTGGCAGTGCCGGCCGGAATGCCGGTGAAGAGTACGGCCGACTGCGGAATGGCATCGACCGCTGTGGTGGCTGCCAGCGTGGACCTGATGGTGGGCGATTCACCATCCGAAACTTCTGAGAAGGACCGCCTCCTTCTCCGCTGCTCTGCGGCGCGCTTCGCTTTCTCTCCGCCGCCGCTAACTCCTTGCCGGAATCCTCCTGAACAATCGCAGCATCAATGATGTCGTTGAGGCTGCCGCGATTGAACATCGCCAATTTGTCCTTCAGGAGCGGGTTAAGCCACTGGTAGAAGTGGTCCCGCCGCTTCTCGTCAGTATCTGCGTGATATGACGCGTAAAGCGCGAGATCGTTGAACGCCCTGGAATATTCCAGCGTGTTCCGGCTCCCTTGCTGCAGGTGCAGGAACTCCTGCATCTTTCTCTTCATTAAACCTGGCGGTATATGATAGGCCCTGAAGGCCGTCCGAAACTCCATCCAGGTCATCACTCGGTCGGTGGGCTGTGAAGCACAGAAGTTGGCCCACCACCCGCTCGTGGATCCTTGGAGCTGCTGGACCGGGAACTGAGTCTTGCGCTGCTCGCTTATCTGGAGCAACCCGAACTTCATCTCTATTGCGCGGAGCCAATTGTCCACGTCAAGTGGTTCATCCGCCCTTGAGAATACAGGGGGATGAGTCGCCAGGAAGTCGGAGTAGGAGCTCTGTTGACGCTCCTCCCGGTCTTGACGTCTCTCTAGGCGAGACATATTGGCGATGAGAGTCTGCAGCAACTCTGTGTGCTGCTGATGCGAGTCCGCCATTGCCGCGACGATGTTGGTGTTTGCTGTTGCTGTTGCTGCTGCTGTCCCGAGGAGTCCTCGGGAGGTGGTTGGGAGGTCTCTCCCCCTTGACTGGTACCCCCAACGTCAGGGTTGGCACGAGTACGCGTCATTCTGAAATTCAAAACCGCAGCGATTAGCACATGTCTTACTTAAAATTCCATAAGCAACAGTAGGTATTGAAGTGACACATGATTAACTTGCACAACATTCACATATATTGATAAAGCATAAACTTTATACAAGATACATTATTCTCGGGTCTCCGAGAAGTCGTGCTCATGTCGTCACTACCTATACATATGCTACTTTCTACACGACATGTCACCGATTATAAAAGTTGGGTTACGCTACCCTAGCTGCCCTACTTGGCAACCGTAACCCCCTACTCAGAGTAGAACTCGACCTCCTGTGGGTCGTCCTCCTCCGGTACCTCTGCTGGTGGCTCTGGATCTACCACCTCTTCTCCCATCCCGGGTTCTCCCATTGCTGGAAGGCCCAAGACCACCGGTATGCCCAATACCGGAGGTACGAGGTCCTGCAATGCATGCACCTCGTCCATAGCCTGGTTGTAATCTTCTTCCCAGCCTTGCCCTTCCTTAATAGTGTCATCCCGCTCTTGAGTAAGTTCCTCGTTCTGCTGGGTCAGATTTTGTACCAGTTCTTGTAACGCCGCGATGTCGACACGGCTTTTTCTCTTCGCCTTCTTCAGACGATGCAACTGATTATGCTGTTCATTCAGTCGCTTGATCGTCGGAAGGAGCACATTGCGGAGTGCGCTGTGAGCACTCTTGAAATGGTCTCCACGGCTCATGCTCTCCTTGAGCTTCGTGGCGAGATGCTCTGTATGAACAGCTTGGCTGTCCATCACGGCGTTTCCCGCCCTTATCTGGAGGCTGAGATTTGCCTCCGCGGGGTTGTACCTTGGGCAACTCGGGTCCGTTGCCTTCAGGTACCTCTCTTCCCACACATGCTGAGCCCGTCCCTCCACCGGAACGAGCGCGTATGGAGTGCCCTCCATAGCCTGCACGTGCAGTTGGCAGAAACGTGACATGGTGTCACGGGCTGCCACTTGCCACATCCCTTCCGGCTGTCTGCCTTTCACCGTGACGGTGAACGGCACCCAACCGGGTGGCGTAGGTCCTGCAGGGACTTCGACATGGATAGTCCATGTCTTGTTCCCCTCTTCGCCTTCTTCCTTGGCGAAGTATTGCGGCATCTGGTTGTACCCGAAATATTGGAGCATTTGCCACAATGCTTCCGGGTAGCCGCTATGGTGAGAACAGTGGGACATCACCCACCCGTTCTCCAACTTCTTATCTGCTGTCATCTGTAAAAATATATTTGAGAAATGTCAAATATTTATTTAAACAGTAAACCATTGAGTTATAACATAAGACATGTCATTGAACCCATAAAACTTGGAAACATAGTTCAAATTTTAAACAAATTTGACTGCTGATCTGCTGTTCCCATGACAGCCCTGACCAGTTTCCATTTCAACCTGATTTAGGCCATGTTGAAGGCAAAACCAATTCTGGAGCTCAACATCAAAGTTAAATCTAACTTCAATAGATTTCCAGAAAGTATTTGCTTGGCCTAAGATCTGTCCTGGTTCAAAAATTATGAGATGTCAAAGTTAACAGAATTTCTGGAGAAAATTGGACAGCACCTCCCTGCTTTAGGTACTGATTTGATCCAAGAATCACAGTTAATTCTGTTCCAAATCTGACACAACTTTCTGTTACAAAGTTGTAACCCATCTCATAAGCTTTCCAGAACTACCTCATTTTCTATTTTTGGATTTTTATGCAGGAAGTTATGCTTAATTTACAGAGAGTCTACAGGGAGTCTTTACTCTGTCCTGTTTTCTGTACAGTTTCAACTCTACTGCATTTTTCGAGTGGTTAAGGGATGAAACACCTCTGAACCTCAACAGAAGAGTTGTAAAGCTCTTCCAAATCTTTCCAGAAATGTATCATACGACCCCAATATCGAAAGAACTCAACCTCTAACATCTGGTTAACTTCAGACTTAATTCAGCTGAAAACAGAGTGCTCTGTCCTTAACAACCTATAAGTTGAAAACTTGTAAACTTTGAATATCCTGTTCAAGGGAAGGAGTTACATCAAGTTTTACTACTTTAGATCAAAACCTTCAGGTTTTAAATGAAGTTGTTCATTTAATGGGGTGTGACGTCGATGCGTCACCAGATTATGTCGGTACTACGTCCTCACAAATAAAAACCTATACCGGACTTAGCCGGCTTCGTTATTTCAGTGACACTAAACGTCACTCGCAAACAGATATTACAAGTCTACCATTTCGTGGTCAGGCTACCTGCAGAAACTCAAACAATCGTCAGACTCGGCTGCACACCGAGCCCGGAATCCATACAGTTCGTACACCCGGCCGTCATCACTCGCCCGGATGTTCTCAAGCCAAACACGCCTTGAGTTACGTGTTCACGTTTTCAGACCACGTGACGGGGTCTCCCAAGTTGCACCACGCACGCCAGGGATAGGCGTTGCTCGAATACCCCAAACGACATGAAGAGTCGTAGAGGATATCAAAGCGGGTCGGGTTACCTGCCACCCGTGGGGCTCCACCCTTCAGCTTGTGCGCACTGGTGGACAGCGCTTACGTGAACCCCCCAAGACATAAACGTCCCGAGATACACGATTTTCTGACATAAACAAATAGGTTAATATGCCACTTTCTATACGCTAATAACATCCTTATACGGGCTACTAACTCGTTCCTCACTGGATTTTGAAAAAGATGACCTTTGTACTGTGTTAAACCTCAAGCGAGCTCTAATACCAACGCTGACACGACCCCACGGTCTTGTCGAGCCAGGATCACGCTGAGGGGTGCTGCATTGCACAGCACCGGATAACACACGTCAAAGGTACAAAGCAGAAGCGAAATTTTATTACATAAACAAGTTTATGAACATGTTTACAACAAAATAAGTCCAGTCTACACTCACGGGTGTAGACTACGCGTCAAGTCCACGTTCAGCCCTTGAAGGTGTACTTGCTAGCACACACACACACACTAACTCTGCGGCGTGCACGACTCCCACTCAACGGGGTTCCCCTCCTGGGGTTCCGTATCTTCCTCGGGAGTCCCTTCCTCATAGAACCCTGCAAAAGCTTCAAACACAAGCAGTGAGCACGAAGGCTCAGCAAGACTGACCCATCTCACCTAAACATGGAACTTCTACATGAGGGGATGATGGGTACATGAGGTAAAATCATTTGCAACGGACTCGCCTAATTAGTGGAACCTTACTTTCAAGTTTTAGCAGCAGGTTGTGGAGAACCTTACGCTAAGGTACATGAGAGAGCCGCAATCAAACAAGAAACACATTTCTCTCATGTACTTTGCCCAAAGTTGAAATGAACTTTAGTTAGCTCTAAACTACAGCATATCATTAACAATCAGAGTCCATCTTTCAATCAGCAACATTTTAACATGTAACTAGCTTGTTCTTTCTACGTCATGGTACAGTGAACAAGTGGTACTCACTGACCGCGAGGGACGGCGATTATAATCGATTTACACCTGCAGGGTTACCCGAACAACCCGTCACGTACGCCCGTACTCGATGTTGCCTACAGAAACCATCACTGACACCGTACGCGACCACCTTTCGCCCATCAGCCAAATATTGAACTGGTCCCATCGTCCCGAGCAAGAGGTCTCTGCACGCGCATCTCCGTGCCGCCAGCCGATTTACACCTCAAGCTCTCAACCTACCCTCTGAACGACGGGCAATGCCTCAATACCGAGCTACCTGAGTTACTTCGGTTTCCCGGTTCCCATATAGCCGGTAGGTCTTCGGTACTGTTCTAGCTTGTTCAACAGGTGCGCACACGGCTCGGTCCTCAATCGACACAAGCGGAGCTATAGCACACAGGCCCCAAAGTCCTGCTGCCCTTACTCTCCGCTCGGTCTCATTTTCTTGCCATGTGTTTCATGTGCTATCACTACTCGAGTCGAGTGCCTCTAGCCTATGCTCGCGAGTAGTTCCAACTACTCGACTTGTACCGAATCCTACACTATCTTAGCATTGCAGTAGCTAACGGGGTTTGCAATCCTAAACCCAACCCATGGTTTTCTTGGTTATGCAGTGGGTTTTCAAACAAGACTCTAATGCAAAGAATAAAGTAAACAAGTATGTGCTCAAAACAATAAAAATTTGTAAAAATGTTAATGCAAATCGGAGCTTTCCTTGCTGCTCTTGGTCGTAGGCTTGCTGCTCCTCCGGAGTTACGAAGTCTAGGACTTCAGGTTCCTCCTCGACCTTAGCGACTACATGATAAGAGCGGTACATGTATTAATTTGAATGCATTTGTATTAAGTTTGCACTTGTGAAGCTTATAAGTCCCACTAGACAGACTCAATGACTGTGAAACTTTTACTGTGGCTTGGTTACAACCTAAATAGAGACTTGGTCAAGTTTTAGTTGCAGCAAAGCTCATTTGAGTCCTCCACAATTGATTATGTCCTTGACCTTAATTGGAACTCTTAGGGTGTTCTAGGGATTTTCATGAAACAAACTATGACTTTCTGAAAACTAGATTTTCAGAGGGTTCTAATGGAGTTGGTCTCACTTAATTTGGAAGTTCATAACTAAAGATCTGAGCTAAACAATTTCAGAGAAAATTCTGAAAATGTTTCTGAACATTTTCTATTTTCTCTGGAACAGTTTCACTAATCACACCATTAGGTGGAGTAAATGAGCTCCAATGGGTCCGAAATTTTTATGGTAGTTCAGCGATATTTTGGTGAACATCCCAGCAAAATTTTTAGGATTTTCCTCCAAAGGATTCTCCAGTTAAAATTCCAAACAGTTTAAAATTTGAGGAATTAATTCTGGAGAAATAAGGAATTTCATGAAGTGAAACTTGATTTGCTGGAAGGTACTCCGAGAGCTGAATCCTACAAAATTTGGTTCACTCGATTTGGAGCTTTCTAGCCAAAGTTATGAGGATTTGAAGTTTGAAGAAAATCTGAAAATCGGGTAAAAGTTTAAACTCGCGAGTGGGCCCCGGGGACACGCGTCGCACGCCGAGGCGACCGCACACTGCGGGCCACAGGGTCTTTGCGCGCCAGCACACCCGATCCCGGCCACACTCCGATCCCGATTTAAAATATCTGTGGCTGACAGCTGGGGTCCACCCCCTTCTTCAACCTCGCGACGCCCGCGCTCTGCCGCCGAGGGACCTCGCGGGGGAGCTCGCCGCCGGCTTCTGTACAGCTCGAAACTTCACGATTTTGGCCGCCCCTGCCTACTTTCTCTCGGGGAACAGGATTCTGGGGTCAGCTACCCAGACAATGGCCGGTGCATGGTCGGCGACGAGCCGCCACCTCGGAAAGACTTCGGCCATGTCGGCTGACTTCCCTAGCACCTCAACTACTCGGGGAACCGGTCAGGAAGCATCAGTGGACCTCAGAGAAGGTCGACATGAGCTCGAGGCAGCTCGGGGAAGGCCCGAAGTAGGTCCTCACTGTGCGCCCGATGCCTCCCGTTGTTCCGCCGTTGGTAAACCTCGAATTATGCCGGGTACAGAGGTTCTCCGGCCAAGGGTTGTGAAGGAAACTTGTGCGTTACCGTGTCTAGTTTGTGTGAGAGCGGATTGAGGCCCTCTAATCCTTTCTAGAGCATGAATTCAACGGAATCGCACCCGAAGGTCGTTCTGCACACAGAAAGGGAAAAACTAGAAATTCGCCGCCGGTGAGCAACCACTCGAGCTGTGGCTCGGGGGTGAGCAGCACCGGTCTTCAGCGCGTCCAAGGGTGCCTTGGCTCAGGCGTGACAACGCCCTGGTTGGGCTGTCCACGGGAGCCCGAGGTGCGACGGTTCTAAGTCACCGAATTGATCTTTCGGCACAGCCGATATCAATCGGCTTCAACTGAATTCTAGCAGCGGGGAAGACGGAGGAAGGTCTCTAGTACCTTGCCGTGGCTCTGGAGGGGACGGAGGAAGCTGTGATCGGCGCTCTCCGATCGATTCCGAGCTGCGGAAAATTTCGGCCGGCGTTGAGTTCTTGCGGGGGAAGAAACGGGTGAGGCTTCGGCCGAGGAGGGGGAAAGGCGCCTTAAGAAGGCTCTGCACCGCCTCACGTCCGCGCGTGGGCAAGAAGCTCCTGGCGCGGCGGCTCCCCTCGGTGGCGATCGCAGCGGCGGCTCGGTTAACCGAGTGAGAAAATTTCAGTCGGTTTGAGTTGAAGTGGTGGCTGACATGTGGGTCCCACTTCCAGTTTTAACCTCTGAAATTTACTCCTAATCACTGTTGTAAACAGTGAGCCCCATGGTACCCCTGGTAATTCAAATTATTCACCCATGAGCCATTTGAATTGATCAAAGTTCAAATTGGGTTTGGTTTGAGTGAATTTCAGAACAAGTGCAGTTTTGAATTCAAATAAAGTTTGAATTTGTCCCATTTAGCTCATGTCAAGATCAACTCCAAATGGAGTAAAAATTGGTGTGTGGGCTCACAAAAATGTGCTGAGTAAGAATATGCCTCCCACTTTTAAATTCATGGGGTAAAAACAGTTTGAATTTGAATATGGTTTCAAACTGCCCTCTTTCTAGCTATACCCAAAATGACCTCAAAAAGGTTTGGAATTTGGGTGAAACTTGGCATGGACATCCTTAGCAATGTGTAGGAGTTTTCATATGTCCAGCCCACCTATATCACATGTGGGAAATACCACTTTTGCAATGTGTGAGTTTGTTCTCTAATGAGTATGTTGATAGTGGTTACTTGCTCTTCATTTGTGTTCATCATCTTTCCTCAAATGAGGTGTGTGTGTGTGTGGGGTGATGAACACTTCAACTAGGTATCAAAAACTGAGGCCCTTACATGAAGTGAGCCGTCTTGGTCAACCGATCAATGATTACCCAAATGGAATCGTGTTTGTTGGCAGTTAGGGGTAATCCCACAATGAAGTCCATGCTCACATCTTCCCATTTCCATGCCGGGATCTTCAGGGGTTGCAACAGCCCTGATTTCTTCATGTGATCAGCTTTCACTCGTCTACACGTATCGCACTCGGATACGTACTTAGCTACCTCCTGCTTCATCCGTGTCCACCAAAATTTCTTTTTCAAATCTTGGTACATTTTGTTGCTGCCCGGATGAATGGAGTACTTAGACAAGTGAACTTCATCGAGGATCTTCTTTCTTAACTCCATATCCCGGGGTACGACTATGCGGTCATTGAACCACAGCGTCCCCTCATCATCCTTCCGGAAACATTTGATCTCTCCATTGTCTATCCGTCTCCGGAGATGTGCCATGCCTTTATCATCTTTCTGAGCTGCCATGATGTCCTCCCTAATCGTAGGGATGAGTGCAAGGTTGTACAGCGATCCATAAGGAACCAAATATAGACTCGGCTCTTCCTCCTCCACCGGTGTAATGGTGAGGTGATGGACATGTGATTTCCGACTCAGCGCGTCGGCAACCACATTCGCCTTGTCGGGGCGGTAATGGATCTCAATCTCATAATCCTTGATCAGTTCTAACCACCTCCTTTGTCTCATGTTCAGCTCCTTCTAGGTGAAAATATATTTTAAGCTCTTGTGGTCGGTGTAGAGATGCACTAGATTCCCCAGGAGATAGTGCCTCCATATTTTCAGCGCCAAAACCACTGCAGCAAGCTCAAGATCATGAGTGGGATAATGCTGCTCATGGTTCCGAAGTTGGCGTGAGCCATATGCGACCACCCGTACTCCCTGCATCAACACGCAGCTGAGCCCAATACCGGACGCGTCATAATACACGTCGAAGGGCTTTGTTGTATCCGGCTGAGCTAAGACCGGGGCTGTGGTGAGATGCTTCACCAATGCTTGGAACGCTTCTTCACACGCCGTGTTCCAAACATATTTCGTCCCTTTCTTCAGCAATTCTGTCATCGGCTTAGCGAGCTTGGAGAAGCTTGGAATGAATCTCTGAAGGTATCCCGCTAATCCGAGAAAGCTTCTGACTTCATGGACTGAAGTGGGAGCTTTCCATTTCAGCACTTGCTCTATTTTGCTTGGGTCAACCGCAATGCCTTCTGCTGAGATGATATGTCCCAAGAATGGCACTTGGCTGATCCAAAACTCGCACTTGCTGAACTTGGCGTAAAGCTTGTGGTCTCGCAATCATTGAAGGACGATCCGCAAGTGTTCGGCATGTTCGGCTTCTGTCTTGGAGTACACCAAGATATCGTCGATGAACACTACCACGAACTTGTCCAGCTCCGGCATGAACACCGAGTTCATGAGATACATGAAATGGGCTGGAGCGTTTGTGAGACCAAAGGACATGACGAGATACTCATATAACCCATATCTCGTCGAGAAAGCCGTCTTTGGGATATCCTCCGCCCGGATCTTTATCTGGTGATATCCAGAGCGAAGGTCCATTTTCGAGAACACACTTGCACCCACAAGTTGATCAAACAAAATGTCAATGCGGGGCAGTGGATACTTATTCCTGATGGTGACGGCGTTGAGCGGCCGGTAATCCACACACAGCCTCAGGGTTTCATCCTTCTTCTTTACAAACAGCGCCGACATCCCCAAGGCGAGGAATTCGGCCTAATGAAACCCTTGCTCAACAGATCATTGAGCTGTTCTTTCAGTTCCGCCAGCTCATTTGGAGCCATTTTGTACGGTCTCCTTGATATGGGCGTAGTCCCGGGTGCAAGTTCAATCTTGAAATCGACATCCCTCTCAGGTGGCATGCCCGGAAGATCATCCGGGAACACGTCAGGATACTCCCGGACTACGGGGATGTCTTCTAACTTGAGAGCTTCAGCATTATTAACTGCTAAAACTTCCCGGACTGGAGTGTCTAATACCATGGAATGCGGATGGTGGAATGGAGAGTTTAAATGAACCGTCCGTGTCCGAGTCTCTAGGACAGCGCCATGCTATTGTAGCCATGACATCCCTAAGATTGCATCAATCTTTTGTCCCATAAGGATTATCAAGGTGGTGGGATATAGTTTCCCACCTAAGCACAGAGGTGCCTTTGGAATCATCATATTAGCTGAAATCTTCCCTCCCGGTGAGCAGATCATATAAGTGCAGTCGGTTGGGAAGACTTGCATTTGATGCATAGCCACATAGGATGCACTTATAAAGCTGTGGGTTGCACCAGAATCAAATAATATGACGATGGCTTGATGGTTGAGAGTAAACGTACCCGTCAGCACGTTGTCTCCCTCTGGGGCGTCCTCATTGTCGAGGTTGCGGACGCCCCCAGTCCGCTGACCAACCTTCTTCACCGGAGGTCGGCCTCGAGCACCGCCCTGGAACTGGGCTTGCCCGCTGCTCTGCTGCCCCTGGGGACAGTCCTTCGCGAAGTGGCCCGTCTGGCCAAATGTGAAGCAAGTGAAACGGGGTGGCCCCCCGCAGATCGGTGGACGGAATCCTGGGGCGCGTTGTGGCGGTGGAAACGCCCGGGGTGCCATCTGCTGCTGTCATGGTGGTGGCATCGGCGGACGGAACGGAGGTGACTGAAAAGGAAGTCCCCCAAACTGTTGAGGTCGCGCCGGTGGGTGCCACTGCTGCCCGGATGGTGTCGAATACACCATACAGTACTTCTGAGGCGCACCACCACCACTGCTAGGTGGAGCGCTGTGCTTCCTCTGCTCAGCTGCCAACTCCCTCTGAGCGTCCTCTTGCATGATCGCGGCATTGACTAGGTCGTTGAATGTGCCGCGATTCCACTGAACGAGATGTGTCTTCATCTACAGGAAGCTGAATTAAAACATGGTGATTAATCTACTGCACTCATATGAATAATGATGATGAGAACTTGATGATGATAATGAGCATGGAATCGGTGGAGATCTAGGCAAGATTGGTTCGTGGATGTTGCTGAATGAGATGGTGGTTTACTTGCCGTAGATCTAAGGACCGGTTCATGCCAGCACATGCCAGGAAAACAGTGCCACCACAAGGCCAAATATGGATGCGACTTAGCCAACTAATTAGGTGTCTTGCTAGCTCGTTATGGACCGTGGATGGCACGGGGAATGGGAGTCGAGGAGGACTGCCCTGGGAACTGCATGGCACAAGAGGGGGCCCGTGGGTGGGAGAATGGTGATTCGAGCCTGCCGGTGAAACCTCAGTGAGTCCATACATCTAGTAGCCCCTTTGTAAAGGCTATTTTTTGATCTCTTGGCCATACACCTACGGTTGTGTACTGGTATAATGGAGGTTCTGCAGTCGTCGACGGGTGACGAAATCACGAACTTGTGGGTAAAGTGGTGCCACCTCTGCAGAGTGTAAAAATATCATGATAGTCGTGCTTCCAGTCACAAGCACCTGGCCAACTCACATGATTAGAGGGAAAACTTGGGACGGATATTCGGTATGGTTATGGTATGGTCATTGCGATTGGTTTTGGGACTGTTTCCAGTCATGAAAACGAGTTTGGCTTTGGCTATATGAATATGAGATGGTTATGAATATTTTATGAGCATGAGATGAACTTGAGAAAGATTAATGGCTGGATGAGACTTGATAAATGGTGAATTATGTTGAAAGAATGTTGCTGTTTTACTTGGTCATAAATGGTGAATTATGGTGAATTATGTTGAAAGCATGAGACCCAATAATCTTTTTCAAGTTCATCTCATATTCATTAATATTCGTAACCATCTCATATTCATAAAACCAAAATCAAATCCATTGTCATGACTAAAAACAGTCCCACTACCAATCACAATGACCATACCATAACCATACCCGAATAAACATCCCAAGTTTTGCCTCTAATCATGGAAGTTGGCCAGGTGCTTATGACTGGAAGCACGGCTATCATGATAGGTTTATACTCTGCAGAGGTGGTACCAGTTTACCCACAAGTTTGTGATTTTGTCACCCGTCGGCGGCTAGAAATAACCTCCATTATACCAGTACACAACCATCGGTGTATGGCCAAGAGATCACAAAATAGCCTTTGCAAAGGGGCTATAGGATGTACGGACCCACTGAGGTTTCACTGGCAGGCTCGAATCTCCATTCTCCCAGACATGGACCCCCTCTTGTTCCATATAGTTCCCAGGGAAGTCCTTCTTGACTCCCATTCCCCGCGCCATCCAATGGTCCATAACAAGCTAGCAACACACCTAATTAGTCAGCTAAGCCGCACCCATATTTGGCCTGGTGGTGGCACTATTTTCCTTGCATGTGCTCGCATGAACTGGTCCTTAGATCTATGGAAAGTAAACCACCATCTCATTCAGCAACATCCACAAACCAAGCTTGCTTAGATCTCCCCGATTCCATGTTCATTAACATCATCAAGTTATCATCATCATTATTTATATGAGTGTAGTAGCTAACCATGTTTTATTTCAGCTTCCGTATCCCGTAAGTTAAGCGAAGCAAAAAGGAAAAACGACCATAACTGACCGATCAACTTTCCCGGTGACAAGGATGGTTAGCAAAACTAGTAAATACCTATAAAAGGGTGTCCTATAAAGTTGACTCAAGCATACGAGTTTTTGCAAACAAAACAGTTTCAAAAACACGGGATAAATATGGTCAAGGGGCACTTGCCTTGCTCCCGTGGTTCGTGTTGCTCAAGGGCCTCGAAGTCTTGGTGTTGTAGTTCCTCATAGGCGGCCTCTTGAGTGTATCCTTCTACTCACGACCACGCACATACAAGATTTACATCAATCAATTATCATGCACAATCTTTACTCAAGATGCAACGAGGTGGATCAATGCAAATCCTATGGTGCAGTTTTATAAAACCAGTTTGTACGTGTTCTTGCATTTTTAGTAGGATTCCATGGGTTTTATGATGAACAAGGGTGTAGGGATCAAGTGTGGACGTGGTGATGATCTTGACACAAGATGTAGATCAATTCCACCGTCAAAAAAAGATCAAAACATGATCTGTCCACACGCCAAAAGTTTCTGCTCGAACGGACGAAGAAAACGGGTGCGTAGAAACAGCGACGGCGTCGTAAGTGGGGTAATGAAGACCTACCTCACTTCCTCCTTGCGGCAGGGCCTCCCTCCTAGCAATGGCAGCAGTGGGAGATTTTTCTGTTTAAATTATTGTAGGGCAGAACGTCGGGCTTCTTCTTCGTCGACAGTGAGGCGTGACGGGGCTCGATAGCGACCAAACTCCGGCAAGGGGGGGGGGGGGGCTCGATGACTTGGGCAGAGGGGGGCAACTTGGCGACTTGGGCAGGGGGCGCGGCCAAAGGGAATAGGGGGTGCGGCTAGGGGGGGGCTGTATTTATAAGGGGGGAAAAAAAGAGTCCTAGGGGTGGAAACAAAGAGTCCTAGCAGTATGGGACTCAACCAAAGAGTCCTAGGGGTGGAAACAAAGAGTCGTAGAGGTGGGCGACTTAACCAAAGAGTCCTCAATATGGGGGATAGGGTTCCCCCCTCAAGGGCTGCGGCCAAGGGGTCTCCCCCCTAATTGGTGCGGCCAATTTGGGGGAAAATTCCCCCCAAATGTGGGGGAAATTCCCCCTAGGGGAATTTTAGAGAATTTAGGGAATATTTGGGATGGCGCAATTTAGTTATTTTATTTTCATTACTCTCCATTTCTATATTCCTTTCCCCATTTCTACATTCATTTCTATGTTCCTTTCTCCATTTCTATATTCCTTTCTCCATTTCTATTTCTTTATAAATACTTCTCTACATGAAAAACGTATGCAATGCATGGTAGTGAAATTGAGGGTGTTACAACAGAGCTTACATGCACCCTCCAAGACATATGAAGTCCCAAGATGCATGATTTTCCGACATAACACATAATTTAGATTACCACCTTCATACTAGGCTAATATGGTAGTCCTTATGTGGGCCTAGTACCGTTTTCTCACAGTATCCTATGTTTTTGTTGTAATACAATCCTTATTCTGTGCGGTATTACCAATGCATCTCTGATACCACGCTGTGAGGACCCGACGGTCTCGACTAGCCCGGATCACGCTGAGCGGTGCTGTGTTGCACAACACCAAATAACACACAAAAGGTACAAAGCGGAAGCAAAAGTTTTATTACATAATAGCGTTTATGAACATGTTGACAACAAAATACGTCAAGTCTACATTCATGGGCGTAGACTAGGCAAAAGAGTTCAAGTTCAACCCGTGAACGTGTTCCCACTAGCACACACGCACACTAACACGACGGCGTGCACGACTCCCACTGAACGGGGTTGCCCTCTTAGGGTTCCGTCTCCTCCTCGGGAGCCTCCTCATAGCACCCTGTAAACTCTTCAAATACAAGCAGTGAGCACGATGGCTCAGCAAGACTGACCCATCTTAGCTACACATGAAACTCTACATGCTGGGTTTGCAGTGTATAATGGAATGTAAGTTGCAAAGGACACGCCTAATTAGTTAAACCTTACTTTCAAGTTTTTAGCGCAAGTTGTGAAAGAACCTCGTGCTAAGGAACATAAGAGAGCCGCAATCAAACAAGAAACGCATTTCTCTCATATGCTTTACCCAAGGTTGAAAAGAAATTTAATTAGCTTTAAACTACAACAAGTCATTAACAATCAAAGTACATTCTTAAATCAGCAACCTTTTAACATGACACTAGCCTGTTCTTTCTACATCATGATACACTGAACAAGTGGTACTCACTGACTGCGGGGGACGGCGATTATAATCGATTTACACCTGCAGGGTTTACCCGAATAACCCGTCACGTACGCCCGTACTCGAAGTTGCCTACAGCAACCACCACGGACGTCGTACGCAACCACCTTTCATTCGTCAGCCAAATGTTGAACTGATTCTATCGTCCCAAGCAAGAGGTCTCTGCACGCGCATCTACAGTGCCGCCAGCCCATTTACACCTCATGCTCTAAACCTACCCTCTGGACAACAAGTTATGCCGTAACAGATCGCTACCTGAATTACATTAGTTTCCCGGTTCCCATATATCCGGTAGGTCTTTGGTACTGTTCTAGCTTGTTCAACAGGCCCGCACAAGGCTCAGTCCTCAATCGACACAAGCAGAGCTATGGCACCCAGGCCCCAAAGTCCTGCTACCCTTACTCTCCGCTCGGTCTCATTTTTCTTGCCATGTGTTCCATTTGCTATCTCTAACCGAGTGGTGTGCCTCTAGCCTATTCTCGTGAGCAGTTCCAACTACTCGACTTGTACCGAATCCTAGCCTACTTTAACATTGCAGTGTCTACTCAAGGTTTTTAACCTAAGCCCAAAAGCCTGGTTTTCTTGGCTATGCATTTGGGTTTTCAAACAAGACTCTAATGCATAATTGTAGTGGATACTAAATGTAAATTCTCAAAATAATAAAGTTTATAAAATGGCTAATGCAAACCGGAGCTTGCCTTGCTGCTGGTCGTATGCTAGCTGTTCCTCGGAGGTGATGAAATCCAACAACTCCGGCTCCTCTTCAACCATAGCGACTACACAATATAAATATGTATGCGTGTAAATTTAAATGCATTTGAATTTGAAGTTGATATTGTTAAGACTGTAAGTACCGCTAGACAGACCCAATGACTCTGAAATTTTTACTGATGTTTGGATACAACCTAAGCAAAGACTTGGCCAAATTTCATCTGAAGCAAAGCTCATTTGAGCCCTGCAAAAATAAATGTGTATTTGGCCTTACTTGGAGCTCTTAGGGTGGTCTAAGGATTTTCATGGAGCAAGCCATGAATTTCTGGAAACTAGATTTTTAGAGGGTTATAATGGAATTGGTTTCACCTAATTTGAAGATTACTAGCAAAATATATGAGCTAAACAAGTTCAGAGAAAATCTAAAAAATATTTCTGGACATTTTTCATTTTCTATGGAACAGTTTCATTAATCACACCATTAGGTGGATCAAATGAGCTCAAATGGATCTGAAATTTTTGTGGTAGATCAGGGATATTATGATGAACATACTGGCTAAATTTCAGAATTTTCCACTAGAGGGTCTCCAGTTAAAATTCTAAAGAATTCAAACTTTGAAGAATTAATTATGGAGAAATAAAAGTTTTCATGAAGTGAAACTTGATTTGTTGGAAATTATTCAAAGAGCTGAATACAAAAAAAATTATACACTCGATTTGAAGTTTCTAGCGAAAGTTATGTGGGTTTGATGTTTGAACTAGAAACTGAAAATCGGGAAATATTTAAATCTCTGCCGGTGGGTTCGGGGCTACGTGTCACGCTCTGATGCGTTGGCACACGGGGTCACACAATTAAATGCGCGTAGCCGCACTCGATCCCGAGCCACAGAGAATCCGGTGCCCGGTTAATTGAGGCTGACATGCGGGGCCCACTGGTTGTCTTCAACCTCGCGCTCCCGCGCTCGGCTGCTGCCCCCTCGCCGGAGTGATCGCCGGAGGGGCTCTGCCGTGTGCCAAGCTTTGAGATTTTTGCCGCCTCTGCCTTATCCCGCACGGGGAATACGGTGTTAACCTTAGCTCGACACGAAAACAACCGGAACATGGCCGGCGACAAGCGGCGGCTTCGGAAGCACTTCAGCCGTGTTGGCCGGGCTCCCTAGCACCCCAAATGCTCGAGCAAAAGGTCGTACAGAATCAGTGCACCCTAGGGAAGATCGCCATGAACTCAAATGAGCTCCGTAACGGCTCCAACTAGCATGTCACCGTGCAACCTCGGTCGAAAATCGGGAAAACTAGCAAAACTCATAGAACAGTGGCTATACCCGATGGTTCTTCAAAGTTTTTGATCCTATGGACTCACACGGGCGTCTGGAAGTAGGTTACTAAGTTCGGTGATGAGTGGTGCAGTGTGTAGCATGAATTTTGCGAAGTGGTCTGGCGGTCTCTTTTGTACACAGCCGCAAAACCGTGAAATTCCGGCGACGGCAGCTCATGTCATGCCGCCGGAGCTTGCGGTGAGGTAAGAGAAGACTTTGACGAAACTCTTTTCTGTTCACAGCTCGGGGAAAGGCGGGGTGTGGTGGCCGTACGAGGTGTTCCCATCGCGGCGGCTCGGTCTGAACCGAGGAAGAAGAAATGGCTCGAAGAAGCTCGAGGAAGATCGGTCATGGGCTGTAACCGGTGCGAGAACGTCGAGCAAGGGTCGGTGAACTCGGTTGCAGCCTCAGCTCAGCATGACAGCCACTGGCTCGACCGGGCGACGGTGGAGCAGAGAGCTTCGGCGAGTGGCGCTTTTCTTTCGTGCGAGAGCGAAGCAACCGGGACTGTGAGCGAGGAATTAGTTTGGTGCTCGTCCGATTGTGAGGATGAGGGCGTGGGGAAACGGCTCGTTGGCCAGAGCATGCAGGCAGCTGGTGGCGATGTATTCTCGCCGTGGCGTCCACTTGGCTGCGCGCAAGAACCCAAGCACAGGGCTTCAGTCGGTTTGATCACTTGGGTGACTGACATAAGGGCCCCACTCCTCAGTTTTAACCTCACAAATTAAACCCCTACTGCTCTTAATTTTGTGGACCATAATGCCCTTGTCCATTTGAATAATTCACCAAATGTTCAGTTGGATTTGAATGATTCAAAGTGTGAATTGTTTGGAGTGAATTTACAGCACATATGAAGTTTTAAATTCAAACTTGATTTGAAATTTCTTAAATTAGCTCATGTCAAGATCAACTCCAAATGGAGTGAAAATTGGTGCGTGAGCTCACAAAAATATGCTGAGTGTGAATATGAATCCCACTTTTGAATTCATGTGATGAAAGAAGTTTGAATTTGAATTTAAGTTCAAACTAGCCTTTTTCTAGTTGTACCCAAAAACACCTCGAAGGTTTTGGATTTGGATGAAATTTGGCATGAGCATTCCTAGCAAATTTTGGGAGTTTTCCATATGCTCAACCCCTATATGATGCATGTGGGTAATACCACTTTTGCATTTTGTGAGTTTATCTTCTAATGACTTTCTTGATGGTGTTTACTTGCTTTTCAAATGTGTTCATATTAGTTCCTCAAATGAGGTGAGTGTGGGGTGATGAATCCTTTTTTGTATATGCAAAACATGGTCCCTTACATCCCCCGCGCGCCGCCGGACGCTGGCCGCCACGCCCCTGTGCGCCTCCTCCTCACCGTCTCTCTGCTCTCCGCTTTCCTCTTCCTCTTGCTCGCGCTCGCCATGCTCCTCCTCTACCACCGCTGGCGCCATATCCTACGCCATCGCCGGCGCACTGCGGCTGCAGCCCCGGCGTCCCTGGCAGCAAGGGTGAGGGTGGAGGCCGACGTCTGGCAGGGGGCGGTGGGGGCAGCAGGGGATGTGAGGGCGGTGGGGGTGGCGGGGGATGCGAGGGCGGCGGGGGGCGCTGAGTGCAAAGGAGAACAGGAAAGTTCGGGAATAAAAGGAAGAGAGAGGGAGGAAATAAAGAAAGAGAGAAAAGGGAAAGAAAAGAAAGGGAAGGAAATAGAAGAAAGTGAAAAATGAAAGGAAATAGAAGGGGAGAGGAAAAGAGGAAAGAAAATAGAAAGAAAGAATAGAGGAAATAAGGAAAGAAACAAAAGGAAAAAAGAGAGAAAAAGGAAAGGATATAAAAAATAGAATTAAAATAAGAAGGGAAAATGAAATAAAATAAAAGTTAAAGAATTGACAGGAAAAAGGAAAGAAAATAAAGTGAAAAATTAATCGAATAAAGAAAAGAGATGGAAAGATATAGTAAAGAATGAATGGTGGTTGATATAGAGTACGTTTAGAGAGTACAATGAGTGCGGTAGCACGTACTGGAAAGCAGAGAATCTTTTAGAGTGCACTGGAAAGAGGTGGAAATATTCGTTTGGAGTAGATTTTTAGAGCACATGAGTGCGGATAGCTTTAGCTTCTCTAAAAGCCCTATGCCGCCAACCCATAGTGAACAGCACCCCCCCCCCCCCATCTTCCCAACTGGAAACTACTACGAGATGGACTCCACTGGCCGTGACCGTTACCTCTAGCGACGAGAGTTTGAGTACTCCGGTGCCACACATGTACGCCTGCCTGCACTCGTTGTTCATCCTGTCTTCCTAATATTTCACTACACTTGCATAGTTTGCATGGTACCACATACATTTTGAGATTTTTCAAATTCTAATTAGTTGTACCAACTTTCGTGTCTTTGTTCATTATAGTGACCATGTTTTTAGAGGTGGATCGGCTTCCTGGAGTGTGTTTGTGATTTCGTACATATGTTATATTTGTATTTCCCGTATAATGAATAAGATTTGTAAAAATATTTTTACATTTTTTCAAAGGTGCACGTAACTATTCTAAGTATTTACAATTAAAATTGTTTTTGTAAGTATAAAGAAAAATAATAGAAATATCTATATTAAAAAATAATTCATAGTTGATACTGAGCAAGTGTTTAGCGTACGATGAGTGTAGAAACACGAGTCGAAAAGTAGAGAATCTTTTACAATACTAGAAATAGATAAAAATATACTTTTAAAATAAATTTTTGAAGAGTGTCGAATAGCCTTGTATCATAAGCCAAAGCCAAAATTGCTGTATAAACCCTACTCCTACACCCTAAGTTTGCAGTCACGACGCAGTGAAGTCATACCCGTTAGCCCTCGCTCTGCACGTTTAGCATCTCGAGGCTGATCATTCAATACTTACCAAACGGTGGCTGACTGGAGTAGCTGCACGGGGGGCACACCGTACTCTAACTGCTGAGTAATTGCATTCTCTTCAGCTTGGGGTCTAATGCTTGACTGACATGGCTGTATCCCGGTACAGCGTGCCGCGTGGTTGTTCTGTTCGACATTTCGGACATAGGGGGTTGGGGCCACGAGGCGCAACGACGCCAGCCGCTGCGAGGGCACGAGTATCGAACACTGTTCCTTCTGAGATCACCATATTACTAGTAAAAAATTAGCACAATCTGGTTAATTACATAGCTGAAAACAATATCCAATGTGATAATTGATTCCAGAAATAGGTCTCTCAAAAAAGAATTATAATATAATTTTGATAACCTTGATCATATATAATTAAGAATAGATAATGATGGGAAGGGACAGTAATTATTTATACTCCCTCCGTTCAATTTACTCGTCATCTCCCTTTGGGTACATGAATTAAGGAATGATAAACAGATTTGGTAAACGTAAACAAAAACATTACACTTGTTTTCGTGGGCTGCTCACGAAAATACTTGTATTTTCGACAATTTATTTTCTTGTGCCTCAGGTTTATGAAAATATGGCTAAAATCCACGAAAATAGTTATTTTCATGGGCTTTCTAGCTAATTTTGTGTGTTTCTGGCCATGAAAATACATACATTTCCTGTAGTGGATAGGGATATCGATATATCAGGAAATGAGAAATGTGAATCAAAAAATAAGAATAAAAAGTAATTTGACGAAATTTGAGAAAACTAGAATGATAAGTGACAAATGGGGGGTACATGTTTGCAAGTGATCTTTCTCGTTCTTTCCCAAGTCTTGGACGTCATTATAGTTTTGAATAGTTTTCTTCAACATTTTTGGATATTTCTCTCAAAATAATTTTCTTCAAAAGATTCAATTTTTCCTCAAAATACTTTTATTTCTTTAAAAGTGGGCCTTAAAAATGTAGAAGTGGTTGTTTAAATTATAGGATCACTGAAAAGTGAAGATGCTATCAAACATGCAATATGATAAACTTCTCTTTTTGTTAGGACAAAATCTTTAGAGATAAACATTAAACATTAACCTAATCACATCTCATGCACTTAATTAAACACGATTAAGGGCCGGATTAGCACACATGTGGATGAGCCCTCTGCACCCATGGGTGCCTTCTTTTCTTGTTTCTTGCTGATGAATCGCAATCCCTCCGACCGCCAACGGCACTGCCCGGGGACGGCGTGGAGGGGATCGGTCCTTTTTGCCGTTCTTGCTCTCCTTTAGATCGGTGATTAGACGTTTTCATGATTAGGGGTTTATTTTTTCAAGTTAATGATGTTTTACCATCTAATCACGTATTATAGAGCAAAACGGTGACGGGACTGAGCCAAGTTGGTTATGGTGCCTCCGATTGTGGTTGGAGTCCCGGTTGTTATGGGCTCATTTTCTCCTTTTTCCTTCTTCTCTTTTACTTTTACTTTTACTTATTCTTTTTCCTTTATTTTTTCTTGCCTTAGTTGAACCGAGAGCAATCCAACATTCTCCCCCTTGATCGTATGTTTCAACTTTATTTATTCATTCTTAATAAGTATAATGCATAAAGTAAAGTATTACAGTGGTTTACAAATAACCATTGAACTTCAACACTTATGATACATTAACCAATTTCAAATGGAGAATGTTATTCTTTATGGGGAGTGGCTCCTTTTAAAGGTCTCTGCTTTCCAGAATCATAATGCCTCCAATAATACCATGTCGGCAACATGATTACAAAAAATATTGGGTGGTAAGCCTTTTGTCATTGGATCCATAAGTATATGTGCCGTACTAATATGCTTCACATTAATTGTTTGATGCTCGATTCTATCTTTCACAATATGATACTTTATGTCAATGTGCTTGGCAGCAACACTTGACTTGTTGTTACTCGCATAGAAAACTGTGGGTTCATTATCGCAGTATAGCACAAATGGTTTATTAATGCTGTCAACCACTTTGAGTCCAGGAATGAAATTCTTTATCCATACAGCCTGTCTAGTAGCCTCATAACATGCTACGAACTCAGCCTGCATCATGGACGATGCAGTCACCGTTTGCTTAGAACTTTTTCCACAATATAGCTCCTCCGGTCAGTGTCAATATATAACTGACGTAGATTTCTTACTATCCACATAGCCGGTAAAATCAACATCTGAATAACCAATAACTTTCAAGTTATCAGATTTTTGATACGTTAGCATGTGATCTTTAGTACCTTGCATATAGCGCAATACTTTCTTTGCGGCCTTCCAGTGGTCTATTCCTGGATTTGATTGGAATCTGCCAAGCACTCCCATTACCAAGATTAAGTCAGGGGTGTACATACTTGACCGTACATAACACTTTCGACAGCTGAAGCGTATGAAACCGACTTCATCTTGCCAGTTTCAATTTGGTTCCTTGGATATTAAAATGTCCTAAATTCATCACCCTTGAGTATTGGAGCACGCATGGGATAGCACTTATGTATATTGAATTTCTTTAGCACTCACTCAAAGTTGGTCATTTGAGATAGTAGTAATGTGTACTTGGACCTGCCTCGATTAATTTAATGCATAGAACATAAGAGGCTTCACCGAGATCCTTCATATCGAATGTTGATGAAAAAAACTTCTTGGTCTCATGTAGCATATACTTATCACTACAAGCCAACAGTATGTCATCCACATATAGGACTGAAATTATAAACTTACTGTTTTTAAATTTAACGTATATGCAGTTGTCCAAGATATTTTCCATAAAACTAAAAGTTTGGATCACCTTATCGGACTTGAGGTACCATTGTCTCGAGGCTTGCTTCAAGCCATAAATGGATTACTTGAAACGACATGTCATGTGTTCTTTTCCTTCTATGAGAAAATATTTCGGTTGAGCAACGGTGGGGGCGGTGAAAAAATATAGTCGTCTAGAATGGGATTTTTCGCTCTTGTTGTTATCTGTGCAACAGTGGGGGCAGTGGAACATCATTTCCATGTTCCAGATTCTTGTTCACTTCCTCATTTTAATTTATTGCATCATTTTCATTATTTCCAGAATGAACGAGAGGAGAATCTGGCGTCACGACTACATTTTTGAATAGAAAAATGAACTCTTGGATACTCGGGGATGGAACATAACCCCGTTTCTCCTCAAGATCAATTTTACTAACTTTTGTGGCATCATATTCCAGAAATACTACTTGTCTTGTTTTCACAAATTTTGGACATGGTTTGGACAATAAAAGTGGTATCCCTTTCCTCGTTGAGGGTACCCAATGAAGAAACAACTAACTGTTTTTGGGTATAATTTCTTTAGTTGGAGATTGAATATTTTAGCTTCTGTGGGACAGCCCCACACACGTAAATAATTCAGGCTCAGTTCCTTCCTGTCCACATCTTGTAAGGTGTGTTCGGTGCTGACTTTGTTGAAGCAAGATTTAGTACGTGTGCAGTTGTCTTTAAAGCCTCTATCCATAGACTCACTGGTAAACTTGTGTGACTAAGCATGCTCCGCACCATGTCCATGAGTGTGCAATTCTGTCGCTTAGCCACGCTATTTTGCTAAGTTTCACCAGGCATTGAGTATTGAGCAATAATTCCATTCTAAGATAGGAACCTCACGAAAGGTCCTGTAATTTGCTCATAAGGAGCATGCTTTCTGTAATATTCTTCCTCGCAATTAGACCATACTACTTTGATCTTTTCATTAAGTTGGTTCTCAACTTTGGCTTTGAAAACATTATATTTATCCAAAGCTTACGATCGATCACGTATAAGATAACTCCATAGCAGGAAAAATCATCCGCGAAAGTTATGAATGAATCGAAACCATCTATGGATCTAACGTTAAATGGCCCGCATATGTTAGTATGAATTAGTTCTAAGAGCTTGGAGGCTCTTGTCGCTTCTTTCTTAATTAATTTAACGTATTTTCCTTTAGTGCAGTTGATGCATTAATCGACATCTAAAAAGTCTAATGGAAGAAGCGTATCATTTTTACCTAACTATTTAATTCACCCCCTTGAAATGTGGCAAAGGAGATGATGCCACAATTTCCATGAAGTACTAACACCTTCTATTTCTTTTCAACGCCATATTTTATATTCACGTCATCCAGATCACAAACATCATTCACATGCATAACAGAATCATGAAGATACGACATGTATAATTTTCTATGTCTAAAGGCGAGGCCAATATTTTTATTACAATGCATCAAAGTACATTGTCCATGACTAAATAAACACTCTTAATTGTTATCATCTAAACATGAAAATGAAATAAGATTCCTACTTAGTGAGGAAATCATAAAGCTCATTATTTAGTTGAAGCGGATATACTGAGTGTAGCTTCAGTGTGAGAGATCCCACAGCTTCAACTTCCGTTTCTTTTGCATTTGCGACTTTAAGGCTTCTTTCCCTTTGCCCCAACTTTTGGGTCAGACAATTCCTGCATAGAATCTGCAACATGAATAGTTGCACCTGAGTCAATCCACCATGTATTTCTAGAGAAATCAACATAAAGTGATTCATCAATAAACTTATTTCATCGTTACTTCTCTTCACGAGCCATTTCAGAAATTTAGGCAATCTTTTCTGAAATGTCCCATTTTATTGCAATGGATTCAGTACCACCCCAATCTCTCTTATGCTTTAATTAATCTCGGATTAGCCATAAAAATTAGAAAATATGGAGCCAGGTTGGTTATGTGCCTCCGACCGTGGCGGGAGTCCCGGTTGTTATGAGCTCCTTTTTTCCTTTTCCTCTTTTACTTTTACTTATTCTTTTTTTCCTTTATTTTGTCTTGTCTCAGTTGAACCGAGACCAATCCAACACTCTTCACTTTCCACAACAGCAGCCGAGCATGTGAGTCAAATACTTGTAAATTTAAAGCATGCCAAGTAAGTGTCATTCTTTGTCACAGGATGGAGGCACAAAGGATGAAATAAGCAAATATAATGAATAGATTTGACACGACATCCCCACGCCGAGGGAACACGCATATTTAAAATATATACATAAGACATTATTTTGCATAGTTTGGCCTGAAATATAAATATTTTTCTCAATGAAAATCTATGCGAACAATCAAAAAATATAAAACCATGAGCAGATAACGTAGTAATGCATTATTATTCTATAAATTTAAAATTATAATATATCTTGTATATTGAAACAAAAAAAAGGGTTGATGACACTATTGCTTCTCCCTATAGTATGTTAGAGAACAAGTGTAGAAGCTAAGATCAATTTCTAGAAAAATCAACATAAAGCTCTGTTTGACACAACTTATGGATACAATTTTTTTCATAAAAATAGGCAGAAGGTTTGTTAAATTGCAGGCTCTTGTAGCGGCTAATACGAAAGCTACAATTTTCAAGTGTAGAAGCTAAGATCAATTTACTAAAGCTCTGATTGACACAACTGATACAATTTTTTTCATAAAAATAAGCAGAAGGTTTGTTAAATTGCAGACTTTTGTAGCAGCTTATTAGTTCACCCGCTTTTCAGAATAAACTAAAAATAAGATATAAGCATACTTCGCTCTTCACTAGATTTTTAAATACTTTTTTTAACAAGTTTGTGCTAAACATAGCCTAAATTTGATCCAACAATACCATAGAGAGGCAAAATAAATATAGAAGATAAATATTTGATATCTTTAACAGAGCATGTATTTTCTATTAACAGGTCCGGCATAGAGAAATGCATCTGAGAATAGAGTATCCCCATTTTAGCTATTATGTCTTCTCATATGCAAAATGGCTATTCCATTTGTATCTTCCATTGGATACTATTTGGACTGGTTATCAAGATCTAAATTAGATTTGTACTACTGTTCGAATGTTTGTTGGAGACAGTCTATGTTAAACGTCAGCTACCAGTGAAAACATAAGGGCTAAAGACGATTTTGCCTTATTACCCACGATCTGTTTAGGGACGAGGTAGCACATTGAAGCCCTATTGAAACATCCAACGACATAGACATTCGAGACGAGAAGTTTCGACCATCCTCGTGCCTTTATACTGTATAGGAGTTTAGATTAGATTCAAGTGGGCCAGCGTAGGACCCGGCTGACAACCTCAAGAGGCGGCTTGGTACCTTTAACTACTCAGTCTCCAAGTACGTATTCCAAGCCACGGTTTCCAAAGCGACGAATGTGGTGGGTTTTAAATTAAAGATGTGGCCGTGCATTGCATTCCCGACGAACAGCATATATAACTAGACCTGCTCTGTGAAGGATGGCAAAAGCATGTTCCTTCCGCAAGGTCTGAAACAAGCAGAGGTGAGAGCGGATAGTGTGTGAAGTAGTACACGCTATGGGGTGGCTTCAAAAGCGTTCAGCTTTCGTGGTTGTGTTCATCAGCTTGGTGCTGCTCCTAACCCGTGAAGGTATACGCTGGCATTTCCTAGGTTCCCATTGCTTCTTGATGTTTGTTGCTCTTATACGTCTTATTTCTGTCTCTCTGCGTCTTATAACCCAGACTCACATAACTAAAAATTACTATATCTATCTTCCCCCATGTCCATGCATTTCTTGATACAACTCACCAAACTGTACGTTTCACGGTCAGCTGCTGCTACTTCCGGTAATCCATCTTCCTCCACGCCACAGGCGAGCAAACTGCTCAACATCAGTAAGATACATCCAAAAACGCTGAAATGCTCCCAGCTGCCGAGCTATAACAAATTCTCGTTTCTTTGCGTCCGAATACTGACTCAGCCGGCACCCGTGTTTTGCTGATCAGGCGAGTCATCGCGCGGCACTGGGCATTACTCGACGGCGCGGATGGGCCCGAACGACTGCTCGGAGAAGGACGTGGCTGTGTACCAGAACAGCGCGAACCCACTGCCCAGCGGCATCCCGACCTACACGGTGCAGATCATCAACGTCTGCGAAGGATGCAGGGTGTCCGACGTGCACGTCGCCTGCGGCGACTTCGCCTCCACGGAGCTCGTCGATCCAGGAGTGTTCCAGCGTGTTGGCTTCAATGACTGCATCGTCAAGGGCGGGGGACCCATGGAACCCAGCGAGAGCATCTCCTTCCAGTACTCCAACTCCTTCTCCTACCCGCTCAGTGTCGTCTCAGTCGCCTGCGAGTAGGTTCCAATATGGTCCGGATGTTGTTGTACCGTGTCTGTTTGTCGAGCGTTGGGCCCCTTGCTGCGTGTCATCGTCGTTGTGTATCTATTTCTGTGGTCGTTGGAAAATAAAACAAAGTGAATGCTCTAGCCGGGGGTCGATAGTTGGGTATGTAGCTAGCTATATGTATAGGAATGTCGCGGTACGTACTCTATATATTATGTATTTCTCTGTTTGGCAATAAAACTGTGTTTAGTTAGAGATAATTGTAATTATATCACTCCCAATGTTGGGTTTCGTTAGAATACCACTCCCAACAGACTCGTTAAAATATCATTATAATTGCAATCAGTTCCCTCATCTACCATACATATATTTTTAATAGCTAAACAACATGTGAAAAAGTCAAAATTGCCTTCATCTAAATCTTTTTTTTTTCTTTTATCCTAGCCACTTCATCTGCCTCCATACAGCGCCGCCTCCCAGGCCAAACACGGCCGCTTCGCCACCCTCCCGCAGGCGCAGCTCCCTGACCAGCGCCTGACTAAACCGCCCCCCACCCCTGTCGACGGAGTGATGTGAGTAAGGAGAGTTCAGGGCACTTTAGTCTTTTTCTATGTTCTTTTCTTTTAAAAGGGGGCTATGAGACAAGTTATAATATCTCAATGGTAAACGAGTAAACTGATTACAATTATAATGGTATTTTAGCGAGTCGTCTGTTAATAGTGGTATTCTGGCGAAGGCTAACATTGGGATTGGTATAATTCCAATTGTCTCGATTAGTTACCCTCTCGGTAGTGCAGTGCTTTTAACTTCATATAATATATATATATTTAGAAAATGAACTCTTCATATTATGTTGGCTTCTGAAGTTTTTACGATGTTCTGTTCCAAGAACAGTGATATGCGTGATGGACGATAAACATACATACTCTCCTTTTCTGTTATTTGGACAATTGTTCCATCAAGGGATAAATAAATAAACCAACTTCAAGTTCCTAAATACACTACAAGAATTAGGAACAATTAAAACAGCCAGAATTACTTACGATGGTTATAGGGTTAGCCATCGTAAATTATGTTATTTACGACGGCAAGTCCTAGCCGTCGTAAATAACTGCTAAGTTATGATGGCCTAGCCTTTGCCGTTAAACAACACTCTATTTACAACGGAAAGGGCTCGACCGTCGTAAATAACACTTATTTAGGATGGTCGCGGCTCGACCATCGTAAATAAGACCCTTATACCACGGGCCCAAGGCCCCCGCGGCCATTTTCCCCATGCCGCTGCCGGCCCCACGCTGCCCAAGGCCTCGCGCCGCCTCCGACCCGTGCTAGATCTCGGGCGTCGTGGCCTCCGACGCCCCGCGGCGCCACCGAGCCGGCCGCCCCCGCCTTCGCCGGCCCACCGCGCCACTATCGGCCGCCTCCCTAGCCTCCAAGTATTTTTTTAATTAGTGTTTTCTTAGATTAAAAATGTGTTTAGTTTATTAAATAGTTTCTTTTAAGAGATTAATTAGCTATTAAGTTAATTAGTTTATTATTTAGCTACTTTTATCGCTAATTATTTAGTCTTTTGTTTACTTAGTTAGTTTAGTATTTTGTTTATTATTTATTTATTTATTTAATTTAGTTATTTGTCTAGTTGTTTAATTACTTAATTTATTAGTAAATTGATTTGATAACCTAGTTTATAGTTTAATTGTTTGTTTAGTTGTTTAATTGCTTGGTTTAGTAACTTCATTATTTATTAATTATTAGTAACTTGATTTAGTGACTTAGTTTATAATTATTAGTAACTATATTATTTATTATTAATTACATAGTTTATAATTTAGTTGTTTATTTATTAGCTTAATTTAGGTGATTATTTAGTAGTTTAATTGATTGAGTAACTTATTTATTAGAAAATTGATTGTTAATTATTTGGTTCACGACGGTTAGCTATATACTCCATCGTGAGGGTATATATAATATTTTTATGATGGCTCCGGACCGTTGTTGCAAGTAGTAGGACCATATGAGGAGGTCGAGACGGGCACGGAGGCGAACGGTGTTGGTGAGGAGCCAAGTGCTCACGTGTGGATGGGCAGAACACGTGGGTGTACACGAGCACGACCATCTCCTAATCTTTTCCCTCTTTCTCTGTTTTTTCCTCTCTCTCTCTCTCTCTTTCTCTCATTGAAACACAGGAAAACCGTAGTAAACAAAGTTTTTACAAGCGTGTTTAATGAATAAAAAATGAGTAACGTAACTTATATGCCACCTGTTTTGAATCGGCACGTGTCACTTACGTTACGCATGTGATGCGTGTAGGTTCACTACAGGAATCGCGAAAATAGACGACGGCCAAAATCCGTCGTCTATAAGGTTACTACTGTCGTCAATAACATATTGACGACGCTAAATGGTTATAGACGACGGTTTCTAGCCTAAACGTATGGACGTGGCTAAGAGGGGACGTTCCTTTCTTGGCGTTGACCGACGAGGACGTCGGTCTTCTAAGGGGATGGATTGTGTGATATCCTTGCTCCTGGCTTAATAGGATTGATGGAATACTCATACCATCAAGGTATACCTTCTTTTCCGGAAACCCACCTGCAAAGAACTCCGAGGTTAAGCGTGCTTGGCCCGGAGAAATTTGGGGATGGGTGACCCAATGAGAAGTCTTCCCGGGTGCGCACGAGTGAGGACAAAGTGCGCAGAAAAGACTAGTGTTGGTATGTGGGGCTAGTCTATGATCCTAGAGAGCTGCCATAAATAGTATCAGAGCTGCCCCTTGCAGTTTCACGGGTGCGTACTGGTCGTCAATAATTATTCGTCAATTACCATCATCAATAAACTTATTTACGACGGCTAAAACCAGCTGTCGTCTATAAGTTTGTCGAGCCACGTGGCTGTTCAAGAAGCTTATAGACGATGACCAGTAGTTGACCATCGTCAATAAGTTCTATTATAGACAACAGTACAGTTGGCCGTCGTCTATAATTGTGGCTTATAGACGATGGCCAGCTATACCGTCGTCAATTATTGTGGCTTATTGACGACGATTGTGCTGGCCGTCGTCAATTATTATGGCTTATTAACAACGGCTAAGTACCAGAAACCGTCGTCAATAAGGATTGCAGTTTTTTTTAAATAGAAAAGGATGCCCTGGCTTCGAGGCGAGCCTTGGCTCGATGGCCAGATCACACAGGCATCAAAACAAATATATCATAGTCATCAAAACACTATACGCACGCCACTATCCAACGCTACCCCGACGCTGGCACCGAAGTCCAGAAAGTCGTCCTCGCGCTGCCGTCCAAACACAGGATGCTGGGGGGATGGAGTTTGTTGAGACTGCATCGCCAATCCCTGTGATGTGCATGTATAGTTAGATAAATTAGAAGTTTAGAAATGCATATTTGACTAAATAAAGTCATTACAAATTAGAATTGAGCAAGTTAACAAAATAAAAGTTAGCTAGAATTGAGCAAGTTCAGCTATTGAGCAATTTTGTACATGTGCTCCTGTCATCGGCCTCTGTGGCAGCTGTATCGGTGGCGGCGCCCACTGGGGAAAGACTGTCTGCTGTCCTGCGGACATAGCCTATAAATATGAAGCAAAATATTATACATGTCATTAATATATTAGAAATGTTGAGTACAACGGTCCGAACTTACCTGCATGGCAGCTTGCAACTGTATCATGTACGAGTGTTGATACTCGTCACTAGTCGTGAGCTCCGTTGTGTGCCTCTCGTTCGCCAGTCGCAGCGTTTCCTGCGTCCTTTGGAACTCTTCCTGGACACTCTGGAGCTCTAGATCTCGGCTCATATGCCTGCTGGACCCACCCTGGGATGAAGAGTCCCTCGAGTCGACTACTCTATCGAAGATGGCCAACCTACACAACGAAATAAGAGTATTAAGGTTTCGTGTCTCGAAATCCATGACATTAAATAAAAAATAACAGAACTCACCGACCGTGTGGTTTCCCACCACCGCTTGCATACGCGGCCTCAGGTATCGGCGCGTTCTGCCAACCATAATCTTCGATCGAAGCCTCGTCATCTCCTCCCCATACTTTTCCTGGAAATACAGGAAAAAAATTCATCAAAAGTATTAAAGAGAATCCAATTAAGTTAACAAAAGAACTCACCAACGTCTCCGTCGCCGTCTGAGAAGACAGCTGATCAGGCTGCGACGGGTCACTTCCCATGTGACCCCTCCTCCACACCTGGATAGCGGTCAGCTCCTAACCGATCTCGCGCTCTTATCGATACGTGTTAGCACAATGATAGCGCTAGAAATTAACTAAAATATGGTTCGAGTACCACTTACCATCAATTTAGCGAGATGTATGTAGCCATCCCCGACAAGACGGTGTTTCACGTCCATCCCTCTACTCTATCGCCGGATCATAGACACGCCTTGAAAGCACTAGCTCGCCGAACAAGCACACAGGGAACTGTACGCGTTCGGACAGGATTCAAGCCACGATAGCTGACCTGCACACATTTGTTATTGGATGAAAACATTGATCAAAATCGGATAATGAAGCAAAGTAAAATAAACATTTTACCTCTGCGTACTGGGCCTCCGTCAAATACTTGTCGGCCACATCCCTGAACCCATGCCGTCTCAACGCATACATTACGACTACAACTGTCTATACGGTACAAACACATTTAATACGTGTCGTGCCGTTTCAGGTCACACCGTGCTGGGTCAGGCAGGCCCCAAACCCGTTTACTTACATATATTAAGTAATCACTCAAAAACATAAGTAATTAACCTAAACAATATAATAAAAGCAACATAATCATGTAAACAACATAATCATGTAAACAACAATATCATCTAAACATAAGCAACATAAGTGCGGCGACGGCAACGAGCAGCAAAACCGGCGAGGCGGCGGCGACAGCGATCGTCAGGTGTCAAAAACTGCGAGGCGGCGGCGGCGCTAGGAAGCGGGCGGTAGCGATGGCGGCAGCGGCAACTGCGGCGGCGGAGGCCAGTCGCCGGCCAGGCGAGTCGCCCGGCCATGGCGTCCTGAGGAAACTGGGGGAAATTCAAGCTCGCTCATGAGGAATGATGAACCATGCATGGCCCCGCACCAGCAACAGATTGGGCTCCTGCAGTTATATGGGAGAAGCAGCTGGTGCAAACATGACATGCAAGATAGATATTCCTTGTACGTATTAGAGCAGTTCGATATCTAAGAAGCAGATCAAGAATTCCAAACAGGGCATAGATATGATAAAATGTCCCGGCCCCATGCAATGTGTGTGCCCTGAGTAGCTAGCTAGATCTTGTTACGTAGTGAATGGACGACGTCCGGGTGCGACTGAATGGACTGCTGGAGGTAACATCAGATGAGCAAGTGGCTTCATCTGCTGATCTTCAAATCTAGTACTCCCTCCGTCGTTTGAAATTATTTGAAGCCGGCTAGTTCAATTTTGAACTAGCCGGCAGCGTCAAATAATTCGAAAGGAATAAGTATTGCTTTTTTTTGCTGATGCTGTGATGCAAGCGTAATCAAAATTACGTAAGTTTAGGCGTGGTAGGCATTTAAACAAGACTGGCCAGTTGCCAAGGACGGCTTTGTTATTCAGAAAGAAAAGTCTCCAAACAATGGCCATTCATATATGCATGGCCTACTAGAAACAAATTAAGCCCACAGTTATGATAGCTGCTGGAGAGACTTTTCTTCCTGTGATAATAGCTAAGCATTAGGCATGTTTTCCGACTGATTCATTTGCAAATATGATACGGAACTAATGGTGTAGCATGCAGTAGTCTGGAATCAGATGCATCTTTGGTCTGGGCGGCCGGCTGCGCGAAGGCAGAGAAGGGCGGCAGGGACAGCGGGGCGGGAGGGGACCCGGGGCGGCCGGGCAGCGGGGCGGGAGGGGGGCCGTGGCGGCGCGGGGTGGCGGGGGCAGCCGGCGACGCAGCTGCAGAGACGAGCGGCGAGGGCAGCGGGTTGGGAGGGGGCCGGGGCGGTCGGGCAGCGGGGTGGGAGGGGGGCCGGAGCGTCTCGGGGGCGGAGAGGGGCGGCGGGGAGAGGGACGGTGGGGGCGGCTGGTGGCGCGGCAGCAGAGAGGGGCGACGGGGGAAGCGGGGCGAGAGGGGGACCGGGGATGTGTGGCAGCGGGGTGGGAGGATGGCCGGGGCGTCACGGCGGCGGAGAGGGGCAGACGGGGTGGCCGGCGGCGCAGCGGCGGAGAGGGGCGGCGGGGAGGAGGCCGTACCTCGGGCGGTGGTGAACGGAGACGGGGTGGCGGAGACCGGCGACGGTTACGACAAGTCGGGAGGAGGCGCACGGGGCGGTAGAGACCGGCGACGGCGACACAGAGTCGGGAGGCGGCGCGGGCGGGAGAGAATGCCGCCTCCCGACTCGCGCTCGGGAGTATAACGGGCTTATTGACGATGGTTGTTCCTCACCGTCGTCAATAAGCAGCTTATTGACGACGGTTGTGTCTCCCCGTCGTCAATAACGCCTTGAGTGGGGCCGGATCTCGGCCAAATTTGACTACGGTCGTTATAGACGACGACCACCGTCGTCTTTTAGTTTATTGACGACAGTACTAGGTTGGCCGTCGTCAATTACACCATTATTGATGACGGCTGTATCTAGCCGTTGCCAATTAATTAAAAGATGATGGTCCCGTCGTCAATAAACTTGACCATCATCAATAGTCGTTTTTCCTATAGTGGTTTCAATTTGTCCCTTTTTTGGACAGTCTTAGAGTGTGAGATAGTTTGATTATGAGGAGGTGAGACGTCCGAATCCGATCGAAATTTCGGGTGCATAACCCGATGTTCTCTGTTGCACCATTTCGGCACGTGCAGTTGGAGAACTGCAGGCTTATTTATGACATTTGACTTGTGACAGCTGCATACTGTTGTAAATAAATCTTTACCGTTGTAAATAAGCTATTTACGATGATATAGGGCTTATCTACGATAGTTTCCGCCCATTGTTAGTTACTAAGTTTCTTGTAGTGATATAAGTCGGGTGCACTTATTTCAAAATTAAAACTTTCGTACAAGTGATTAATTATCAGTCTAAAAAATGAAACAACTGGATTGGTAGTTAAATGTATATTACTATGGTTGCAACGTTAAATATAATAAAACACATACGCTACTGGAAACCAAAATATCTACGTGGTCCAGAATTAAACTTGATGGTTATCATTAAACACACAGGCGGGCAATTATGACTTGCTCTGTCGGCGAGTAAAACTCGTGGAGAATGTCAGAAATTTCATTGCTCCGGTACTTGGCTTCGGCGCCACTTATTTTTGTTCCTGCACCAGGTTCAGCTCATCAGTGCACTACATTCTTCCGCTTTTGACAGTGGATTTTTTGTTTTGGTATCTCTGAAATTAAGTAAATATTCGGCCGTGACATCTTTATTGGAAATAAGGATCTTTACCAACTAGGATTTGATTCTCTGGTGAAAATCTAGGAGTTGTAGACATGAGAAACCATGAAAATCAAGACCCAAATAAGAAAACAGAAACCACACCACTTCTTAGATTTATTTTCAATTGATTTTTTCATCCTGTATTAGAACCATATACTTAGTAATAATAGGAACGTCATATTGTGTCAAAAAAGTTTGATTCTAATGGAGAATCAGCAGAAGAAATTAGAAAAAAATATCATTTCAGTCAAGAGTTAGGCTTAACAATTACTAGCTAACATTTTTTCATGCCTTTTCTCCTTTGTTACATGAGACCCGTTATATTATCCCAATCTAAATCTGCAAATCTTATCCACTAAGCTGCATCCAACCCCCTACACTCCACCGCGCCTTCGTCAGGAACACCTTCGTATCTTTTGCTTCGTTCCCTCAACCACACGATCTGTAGCATCGCTCCTAGCATTGCCGCTCTACCTGGTCGCCCTCCTACCTCCCTCATATTATGTTGAATAACCTCGTCGTTTAGGAGTAGGAATCCAAGTAGAGTCAGAGTCTAGTATAGCTGGAGTAAAAAACGAGTATGAATCAGTATTGATCAAGGCGTTATGAGTTCAAAGTCCTGAGCCGTGTAGGAGTAGAATAGCATTGAAAACGTCTATATAAAGAAGCAGAATCAAGCAAGAAATAAGAGAGAAAAAATTACGTCTATATAAAGAAGCAGAATCAAGCAAGAAATAAGAGAGAAAAAATTACCGTTCTCTATTGATATTCTGCTCATACGAAAGTTCTGTTTTTCGTCTTCTGTTTTCACTCGAATTTGCTCAATAAAACGATCTAGGCAGGAACCAACAAGTGGTACCACAGCCGACCGAGCTTTGGAAACTCGATCGAGACTGAAGAACGATGGCAGGCGATGATGGAAAAGACACAAAGAAGGGGACACTCGGGGTAGAAGGAAGTAAGCCTCTCGTGATGATGACGAAGACCACCTTGGTGCCAATTCAGTATCCGATGTGAACGACACTAATTACATGGTGTGGGCTACAAAGATGAAGTTCGTACTACGTAATCTTCGTGTATAGAAGACCATAGAGGGCGATGATGAGATCAATAGTGAAATCGATGAAGACGCCATGGCAGCTCTCTCGCAGTCTGTTCCCGACTCAAGGGTCATGACGCTGGCAGAGTATTCGACAGCAAGAGAAGCATGGGAGGCTGTTAGCATACTTGATCTGGTCATAGACTCCGCGTCTGTTAGCTACGCTCTTGTCTAAACTAACCACAAGCTCCTACTCCTCAGGTCTTGTTAGTTGGATCACGGCCTTGATTCTAGGCCGGAGTCTGTTGTGATCTCGTGTACAAATGCCCCTCTGATGAATCAACACAAGTGCGCATTCTATTCTGATTCGCCTACATGGTATCAGGAGTTTTTTAGATCCATCTCTACGCTTTCGATATGGCGTCCCAGCTATATTTTTCACCTACGAGTGCGTGATCGCACTGCAATCCTTTCTTCGCTGCACCACCAATTGCTCTTGCTGCCAACGTTGTTAATCTGATTAACATTCGCTCTCATGTCTCTGTCATCCTCGACATGGCCAAAGCCAACTTCTCCGCTTGGTGAGATGTCTTCGAGCTCACCTTGAGCAAATTCGGTCTACAGGACCACATCGACAGCACAACCGAGGCCCAGCTGCGTCTCGACGATGTCGAGTGGACTCAGATCGACAAATGTATCGTGTCTTGGCTATACACTTCGGTGACGCCAGCGATATATGACATGATACGCCAACCGAATGCAACGGCCTTCTCTACTTGGCATCGGGTTCTTGGGCTTTTTCTTGACAATGACATGCAGCGAGCAGTGTATGCTCTTCAAGAATTTCATAGCCTCTGCCAAGGAAAAAAAATCTGTTGATGAATGTTGTGGCCGTCTCAAGAAATTAGCTGACACACTGCTTGATGTCGTATCGCCCATTTATGATGCGGCTCTTCTTCTCAACACTCTACGTGGGCTTAACTCCAAGTTTAGCCATGCTATTTCTAATCTCACCTTCCGTGTACCACTTCCAGACTTCATTCACACCCGCAACTATCTGGTATGCGAAGAAGTGCGTCTTTCTGAGACTGCAAAAATGGAAGCTGCTACTGCTCTGATGGCGGCGTCGACCGGAAACTCCACCGACAAGTCCACGGCTCCTCTGTCTTCTGCGCCGCCACAACAGCCGTCAAACACTGGTGGTGATCGACGCAATGGTCGCAAACGACGCAAAGGTGATGGTCGCAATGGAGGTTCTACTCGATCGTCCAACAGTGCTGCCAACGGAGGTTCTTCTCAACAACCCTCTGCCTGGATGTCACGTCCTAACCCTTGCACTACTAAAAAATTATTTTCAGACGCCTCGATTTTTCAAACACAGGCGGAAAGAAATATGACTGTGGTGACGAATGAAACAGTAACCGCCTGTGATGACAAAACCCCACAGACGATTTTTAACAAACAACCGTCTGGTTAAATACAATATTTTCTCAGACGTCTATTAATAAAGAACCGCCTGTACTGTGACAAACTTCACAGGTGGTTCTTAATAAATCACCACCTGGGTAAATACATGATTTTTACGGGCGGCCATTAATAAAGAACCGTCTGTACTGGTTCAAACATAACAAGAGGTTTTTAATGAACCACCTGGGCAAAGTCATTGTTTTCATAGGCTGCTATTAATTAAGAACCGTCTATGATGCTAATAAGCTCCTGTCAAGCTAATCCCTTCACAACAAGCTCTTGTAGATGCAAGTAACACCCGGGACTCATCATTTGGATTGTTGAAAGCTTCAATTGAAGACTGACGATACGTTGGAAGGATTTTCCCATCCATTTGAAGGATTTCTTTCCCTTCTCTCCATTTCAAAAACTTACAAAGATGCTACTTTATCAGTTCTAATGGCTAAATATATTGACTAAAAATTAGTACCATGTCTCTTAGAGTTCATACAAGCGATGAAGCGAACAACCTCAATCACAAATCTTGTTTTTGTTCCTTCATAGGGATTTGACCTTAATCTTTCAAGGATAGATTTATTAACAAGTGAAGCTTCCTCATCAGACATGTTATCAGTGGCAATGTCCAGGTTAGAAATCTCAATAGGGTTGAAGACAAAGAGATCCTGCATATGAGTGACAATGTCCAGGTTAGACAGCGGGAAGCTATGATGACATCCTTCAACAACATGAAAAGGTGTCGGGTGATAGATGGTGAAGAGAAGTTCAACCTTGTTGAGCACATTTATGATGACATCTTCAACATCTCTCATACTCCCAACCGCTCATGTGGTTATGCACCATACATCATGTGTCTAATTGAGAAGGTGTCGGGGATAGTCTTTGTCAAGGATGTCACTCATCGACCTCTCCGTCCTCAGCTACCCCCCATTGTGCCAGAACCCTCAAGGAGGAAAAATGCTCAACCTCCTTCCAGTTCAGCGGCCCCTCCTGGTTCAGCGGCACCCCCATCATCTCCTCCTCCGCAGTCCATGAGCGGATTCTTCAAGTGCTTCAACACACTCTTCGCCTCCTGTCGGCGTGTGGAGGTCCGGACTCGACGCATGGAGAGGCGTCAGGAGAAGTACCTCAAGGCTGTGTGTGACAAGCTTGAGATACCCATGTCTCCTCCCGAGGAGAGTGATGGGGAACTCACTCATATCTAGAGTTCACCGCTGATGAGCTCGCCCAGTTTAGGGAAGATGGGAGCTCCTCCAAGACCATGCCTCCATCCACCACCGCCGACGATGAGGAAGAGGATACGGAGGCCACGGAGAGCGATGAAAATGATGAAGAAGAAGACGAAGAAGATGACGAGTAGACTTAGGCGTATCTTCTTCCCTCTTTTCCTTTTTGGTGCCTTGATGCCAAAGGGGGACAGATGGGGAGAGGGTCTCTTTAGTTTATCATCTCCTAGTCTTGTAATAGATCTTTTGGACACCTATGTTTAATGTTTTATGCATGACTATCTTTTATGTAAGACTATGTGTTGGATTTCATGGCTTATATTTGATTATTGTTGCTCCTTGCTATGTTTATTGTCTTATCACATTTTTTTAGCACAACACGTAGGCACCCCACCATAATATGTGAATGTATGTCACTGCCCTCTTTTACTCTTGCATACATTCAGGGGG
Source organism: Neostapfia colusana (assembly GCA_030760725.1). Lineage (NCBI taxonomy): Eukaryota > Viridiplantae > Streptophyta > Magnoliopsida > Poales > Poaceae > Neostapfia > Neostapfia colusana. The sequence continues at coordinate 53,751,180 of JASWHV010000014.1, read as the reverse complement.
GTTTTGCATACGTACACTTGTTATGAAAATTAAATTTTTACCTCTTATGATTGAAACTTAATGTGTTGTCATCAATCACCGAAAAGGGGGAGATTGTAAGTGCATCTAGGTATCCCTGTGGGTTTTGGATGATTGATGACGACAATTAAGAGACTAATGAGCTGAGATGATCATAAGCACAGGATGTTTCCAAGGTGGACACCTAAACTCTCAAAAAGGAAAAGGATGAAAAACGGTGTCGAAGACTTGAAGAGTAGAAATTAGGTTTTCACTTGAGTCTTTAGCGGGCTAGCCATGTAAAAGTGAGAGTATGTGTGTGTCAAGTGCATTGAGATCATAGAAGAGAGCTCAAAGCGTTAGAAGTGTCAAAACCGTAGTGGAGAGAGGTGGAGAGGTAAAATTGGGCAGGCCGGACTTGTCCAGGCCAGTGGCCGGACTAGTCCGGAAGTCCCCCCGACTTAGTCCGTTTTAGGGCGGACTACGAGTTCCTGACTGAGTTCAGACTTCTCCGTTTTGGGATGGACTAGTCCATTTCTCTGTTGAAAAGAGTGTTTTGGGACTAAGTCCTGGTAGACCGGACTTGTCCGCCTCAGTGGCCAGACTAGTCCGGGATAGCCAGACTTGTTCGGTTTCACCCGGACGAAGAGTCCCTGAGTGAGTTCGGTCTAGTCCGTTCTTAGGCGGACTAGTCCGTATGGTTGTGAGATGAGAGCTCCCACGGCTAAGTCTTGGTAGAACGGACTTGTCCGCCTCAGTGGCCGGACTAGTCCGGGTCATCCAGACTTATCCGTTCTCACACGGACAAAGAGTTCCTGTGTGAGATCAGACTAATCCGAGTCCTGACGAGACTAGTCCGAACTTTTGGTAGGTGGCAACGGTTGGCTTCGGGACTTCTATAAAAGGAGATGCCCCGACGTCATTTAGATACCTCTGGAACCCTAGCGCCGCCACAGCCTTTCTAGAGCCTCTCCAAGCTTTCTCCATTGCCTACTCACCCTCTTGAATCAAATCCTAAGTGAATTTGGGTGTGTGAGAAGAGGAGAAGGAAGAACTTCGCGTTTAAGGCTCTCGGAGTGATCTCGTGCACTTGGTGTGACCTGTGGCTTGCAAAATCGGTGAAGCTTTGTAGAAGTGATCAAGTGAGAGCCTCGGATTGTGCGCAGCCCCAAACATTGTAAGTTCACCCTTGAGATAGTGAAGAACCGGGTTTGCCTTAGTGGCGACTTGGTGAGGAAAGGGTTGTTAGACCCAGTCCTTTGTGGACTTCTCAACAGGGACGTAGATTCCTGAGTAGAATTGAACCTCGGGAAAAAATCCTCGGTGTCTCTCTTGCATGTACATTTCTTTGAAGATCAATATTGCTTAGGGTTTATTTTAATTATCTCGTGATTAGAGTATACATCATCACAATCTTACAATCCATTTCAATATTCTATCACACTTGTCATATAGTATTGCTAGTTGTTTCATCCACATTTTGTTAAACTAAAATCTGGAGAAAAACCCATAAAAACCAAGTTTTAGGCCTTTCCAGCAATTGACCAGACTAGTCCGCCCCTAAGGCAGACTAGTCCAACCCTTTTAGGTTTTTCAGCAAGCAAACCGGACTAGTCCGCCCCTGAGCCAGACTAGTCCGATCACTATGTTCTAATTTTATTTAATTAAGCCATTTCATATATTTTGGCCTATTCACTCCCCTATAGACAATTTCAGTGGTTTTATGTGAAAGAACTTGGCGGTCAGAGCCCTCCTAATAAGGATGCATTAGAGATATCGACAAATTTTCCTTGTCCCAAGCAGCCTTCTAACAGCGTCTTATGCGGGTATTACGTATGTGAGCATCTTCGGACCGCCTGCGAATATAGAGTGAATCGTGAGGATGTAAGTTATCTTTAATGTTGATATTGTATTTTCTTACTTTTGAGTTTTATTTTTATTATAACTAGCGTATTTTTTTACCACACTAGGGTTTATCTGTATAGCCATTACAAAAAATATGTTAAGCTTGTTACTTCATAAAATTATTACTACCGTTCTACTCATGAGTTGTTATATATTTCATTGCAGCACGCGAAGAATGTTTAACAAGAATGGCTGGTTTGTAGAAGTATTCTTGATGGAGGAACCGACAAGATTGCGAGTGCATTGTGTCAATTCATGCGTCGCGAAATCTTCCACCGAAGAGGCGTTGTACTTCGATAATGATGGTGGAGTAGCTGATGTGCCAGAACTTTGCCAGTATGACAATAGAAACATTTTTAGTAAAACTTGTAAACTATGATGACTGTTGGTGTAACAAACTATGAGATCACTTCTGTGTAACCTGTACATTGTTTTAGTAAATTGACTTCTGTGATTATACTGTTTTAGTGTAAACTATGGGATGAGTTTTGTGATTAAATTATTTTAGTGAAATTGACCTATAAATTAGAAATAATAGCAGGTACTACTGCATAGGGTATACTTTGTCACAAGCGGTTCTTTACCTACGGATTATAACACGCGGCTAGTCATAGGTAAAGAACCCCCTATTATAAAAGGATTACATAGGCGGTTACACTTACGGTACAAACCGCCTGTGATAAAGTGTCTTCACAGGCGGCTAGTAGTAGTTAGAGGACCGTCTGTGCTAATATAGATATCACAGGCGGTAAAACTTACGTTACTAACCAGCTGTGATAAAGTGTCTTCACAGGCGGCTATTAGTAGTTAGAGGACCGCCTGTGCTAATATAGATATCACCGGCGGTAAAACTTACGTTACTAACCGTCTGTGATAATGTGTCTTCACAAGCAGTTAGACCTAGATAAAGGACCACCTGTGATAAATCTATTTCACAGGCGGTATTACTTTCTGCCTGTGAAATTGTCGATTATCAGTCTCTTCGTTTCAGGCGGTTTTGGAAACCGCGTGTGATAATACGTTTGGAGCCGCCTGCGATGAAGCTTATTGTAGCAGTGTTGGATGGGCATGGTTCAGGCCTGGCAGATGCCAAATTGGCGCATGTCGGCTATGAGCTCCTTTGGACCTCCTCCCTCAACACTACATCAGGCATACGCGGCAATGGCGCCAGGATATGGATCTATTCTATACTTAGCTGTGCCACCTGCCTCTACACCACAACAGCAACCACTACAGGAAACAAGGCAACATACGACAGCCAGTGTAACATACGATGGCTAGCTGTCGTATATAAACTTACATACGACGGTCAGCCGAGGCTGTCGTATATAAGTTTATAAATGACAGTACAACCGTCGTTTAGTACGTGGCTGTCGTATATAAGTGTTATATACGACAGCCAACCCTAGGCTGTTGTATATAGCAGTTATATACGACAGCCAACCCTAGGCTGTCGTATATAGTAGTTATATACGACAGCCACACCGAGGCTGTCGTAAATAAGGCTTATTTACGACGGCCCATGGTGTGGCCGTCGTAAATAAGGCTTATATACCCGCGGGGGCTCGGGTCGGCGCGGGCATTCACGCCCGCGCCGACCCGAGCCCGAGCAGCCCTAAGCGCCCCGGCCGCCGCCCGCCGCCGCCGCTAGCCGCCGCCCGGCCGCCAGCTGCCACCCCGGCCACCCCCCGGCCGCCGCCCCGGCCGCCTCTGCAAGCCGGCGCCCCGTCCTGCCACCCGGCCGCCGCCCGCCAAGCGCCGCCCGGCCGCCCCCCGGCCGCCTCCCCGGCCGCCGCCCCGGCAGCCCCCCCAGCCGCCCCAGCGGCCGCAGCCCTGGCCGCAGCCCCGGCCGCCCCCGCCAGCCGGCGCCCCAGCGGCCGAAGCCCCGGCCGCCACCCCGGCCGCCCCCCGCCCGCCAGCCGGCGCCCCGGCCGCCACCCGCCGCCCGCCCGCCGCCGCCAGCCGCCGCCCCAGCCGCCCCCGCCAGCCGGCGCCCCGGCCGCCACCCGCCCGACAGTCGCCGCCGCTGCCCCGGTGGTCCCCGCCCCAGCCTCCACCCCGGGCTGTGCGCCGCCGCACCGTGCCGGTCCGCCTCCACACGCCGTCAGCCACACCGTGCCGCGCCGCCTCCACTGTGAGGTAAGTCGCCCGCCTCCCTCCCTATCTAGATAGTTTGGTTTTTTAATTACCAATTGTTTATATTACGCTTGTTTGTTTTTTATTGTTTAGTGGATAATTTCTTAGATTTAGATGAATTGATATGCTTAGGTTTAATTTTTGCCCAGGTTTATTTGAATTGCTAGCTAGGTGTTTTTTTAATTGCTTAGAATTGATAAGCTTGTTAACTACGGTAATTATGTTTGTTTAGATGAGTTGTTAATTGCTTAGATGATTAATGCATATGAGTTAATAGTTTAATTGATTATTGTTTCGATTGTTTGAGTGTTTAAAAGTACTATATGTACATAAATGGGCTTAGGGCCCGATATGACCCATTTAGTGGTAACATATACGTCTACAAAAGCACGATGTGAACAACCTTGGCCGCCTCGCCCTACCCCCCACCCCTCCCCTCCCTCGCGGCGTTCGGCCTCCGATCCCCCATCCCCCTCCCCCCCGCGGCTTAGCCAGCGCTCGGCCTCCGACACTCTGCCGCGGAACTGCCAATCCTTCGGCGCTCGGCCTCCACCGTCGCGGGACTGTCGATCTGCCGGCACTCGTCGGCCTCCATTGACCGGCTGCCGCGGATCTGCCGGTGCTCAACCTCATACAAACGCAAGATCCTGTGCGCAGGCGCCGCCGCCGCCGCCTCCCTTGTGTGCAAGCGCCGCCGCCGTATTCACCTGCCTTACGCCAGGATCTAAGGCGATGGGACGCCTTACGATCCTCAGGCGCCTTACCGCTTAAGCGATGCCTTAACAACTATGGTTCTTTCCTTCTCTCTATTGTTCTTTCCTCTCTCTCTCTCTTTGAAATCACTCAAAAATGAAAGATTGACGTAAACCTTTACAATATGCGTCACCCGTTTCGAACCAGCCCGTCTCACACGTGTTACACATGTGAGGCGTGTAGGTTCGGAATTGTCCCTTTTTGGACAGCCTAGGAGTGACCGAGAGGGCGTGCTTATAATGAGACGCGTGGTTTAGATTTGGACGTAGTTTCGACAGCGTAACCCTAATGTTCTCCGCTGCTCCATTTTTGGATGTGCAGTTGGAGAATAGCGGGGTTATGCTGCCGAAATTTCGTCTGAATCTAGACCTCGTGTCTTGTTATAAGCGTGTTCGTCTCGGTCACTCTTGGGTGGGTTTAGGACCTATTCTTTCCTATAGATATAGGTCCGTAATATAAATAAATAATAAACTAACTATAAATTCTTTGACTTAAAACTGCGGAGTTAAACATGAGTGAAGACCGTAGTTGGATGTATACCGGTTGGAACAAGGCAACTGGTCACTCAGATGAGTGGTATGCCGGGACAGACGACTTTATTGATCGAGTGTTCTCGTTCTCTACGACCGATAAAGTTCGTTATCCATGTGCGAAATGCCGAAATACTAAGTTTTTGGACAAAACGACATTGTCATTACACTTGTGCAAAAACGGTTACATGCCATATTATGAGGTCTGGAGTTTCCACGGCGAGTCTGCTCCTCGAGCCGTTCATGTAGATGATGATGATTGTCCGGGTGTTGATAGGATCGATAAGATGTTACAAGATATACAAACGGAGGATCCACCCACAAATGAGGCAGACGCATTCTTTAATCTCTTGAAAGCTTCTGAAGAGGTGTTGCATGATCATACTGAAATGACTCTTCTTACTTTCATGACCAGATTTATGGCAATCAAATCTAAGTATTTCTTCTCTAATAATTGCTACAATGATATGATGAAACTTATCAGCGATGCTCTTCCACAACCTCATAAACTGTCCAAAGATATGTATCACTCAAAGAAATTACTATCTGGACTGGGTATGAAATATGAAAAAATTGACGTGTGTCCAGATAACTGCATGCTATTTTGGAAAGAGCATGACAAAGAGAAGAATTGTTTAAAGTGTGGAAAATCGAGGTTTGTCGAAGTTGTCAATGACGATGGTGATAAAGTAATGACAGAAGTTGCACATAAGCAATTGCGTTACTTGCCTGTGACACCTCGGTTGAAGCGGCTGTTTCTTTCTAAAAGATCTGTCAGACACATGAGATGGCACAAAGAAGGTGTGCGTGAGAACAAAGATGTGTTGACTCATCCGTCGGACGGTGATGCATGGAAGTCTTTGGACTCTTTTGATCCTGCTTTTGCTAGTGATGCGAGAAATATTCGCATCGGGTTAGCGACGGATGGTTTTTTACCTTTCAGTACAAATGCCACACCATACTCCTGTTGGCCCGTCTTTGTTATTCCGTACAACCTACCACCTTCTCTTTGTATGAAGTACGAGTTTATGTTTCTTAGCCTCATTATACCAGGACCAGATCATCCGGGATCACGTATCAATGTGATGTTGAAACCATTGATTGAAGAATTGAAAACGTTGTGGATTGGAGTTGAAGCGTATGATTGTTACAAGAAGCAGAAATTCAACCTTCGAGCTGCTTATTTGTGGTCTGTCCATGATTTCCCTGCGTACGACATGTTTTCTAGATGGAGCACACATGGTCGTTTGTCGTGTCCCATATGTGCGTCTAACACAGAGTGTTTTCGACTTACATACGGTGGCAAGATAAGCTACTTTGATTGTCATAGGCGTTGGCTTCCTCGAAACCACCCATTCAGGCAACAGAGGAATGTCTTCAGAAAAGATACTGTTGTCACTAAGGAACCACCTAAACGCCTAAGCGGGTGTGAAGTATCCGATGTGTTGGACTCACTAGTTCCTGATGAAGCTCGCCATGGATTCTTTGTAGGTTACGGAAATGTTCACAACTAGACTCATGTATGTGGAGTTTGGGAGCTACCATATGTGAAGTCATTGATACTGATGCATAATATTGATGTAATGCATCAGGAGCGTAACATGGCCGAATGTATCATAAGCACGTGCATGGATATCACGGGCAAAACGAAAGACAACTTAAAGGCTCAAAAGGATTTGGCCGATATTTATAATCGACCTACTCTTGAGCTCTCTGAAAGCGGTGGTAAGCCACGTGCTTCTTTCGTGCTTCGACCTAATGAAAAGAAACAAGTTATGGAATGGTTGAAAACTTTGAAATTCCCAGATGGTTATGCTGCTAGTCTGAGACGAGGCGTGAATGTTAAAACGGGAAAGCTCACTGGGTTGAAGAGTCATGACTATCATATAATAATGGAAGGACTCTTACCTGTTATGTTTCGGGGATATCTGGATGATGCGGTGTGGAAGGTGTTAGCTGAGCTATCATTATTCTATAGTCAGTTATGTGCCAAAGAAATAACGAAAGACATGATGGAGAAGTTAGAGAAGGAGATACCTGTACTTTTATGTAAGATGGAAAAAATATTTGCTCCTGGTTTCTTCAATCCAATGCAGCATCTTCTTATACATCTTCCATTCGAAGCAAAAGTTGGTGGTCCTGTGCAATATAGATGGATGTACCATATTGAAAGAGCATTGAGATATTTGAAAACTATGGTTGGCAACAGAGCAAGGGTTGAAGGGTGCATTGCCGAAGCATTTACTCTAAAGGAAGTAGGTTACTTTTCTAGTTTCTACTTTGCAGAGGAAAACAATGTCAATACTTCGGCAATGCGATACAATGTAGATGACGAACCACCAGTTAGTGATCTCTCTATTTTTTAATCGAGGGGAACTATGTTGGCAGCAGCACATCATACGATTTTACTGAAGGAGAAAGGACTGCTGCTTTACTCTACATGTATGCTAATATCTATGGCATGGAGAAATATTTCGAGTAAGTGTTTCTCTTACATTTATGATGATTATTGTATTTACCAATACATGTATGCTAATGTCGATGGCATGTGTTTTGTGTGTACAGTGAGTTCCACAACCAAAACTGGAAACATAAGCATCAACCAACGAGAAAGCAAGTAGAAACGATGCGACGGGCTGGAATTAATGAAGGGCCTAATTTCTTATCCTGGTTTCGAGCTTATGTATTAGCGAACACAGACATCCATCAAGATTTACGACAACTATCTTATGGATTAGTGAAAGTTAGAAGCTATGGTCGATATGACGTAAATGGCTTCCGATTCTGTACAACTCAATTCGAAACTCTTCGTCCTCTCGCAGCAACATCAAATTGCGGAGTTGTGACGAGAGCAATCGACTCACAAGGGAAAGAAACCAATTACTATGGAATCATTAACAAAATTCTGGAATTTACTTTCGCTGGCAATAAAGAACTTTGAGTGGTGTTCTTTGATTGTGATTGGTTTGATAACAATCATGGAACTCGAGAAAATCAATTTGGCATGGTGGAAGTGAATCACAATGAACGCTTACGAGGTTTAGATACATACGTTCTTGCACATCAAGTGGAACAAGTGTATTATCTACCTTATCCATGTAAGAAGCTTAGCACTTGGTGGGTGGTATATAAAGTGAATCCTCGTGAGCGCTTGTATACTCCTGGAGATGATGGTTATCATGATAGTGGAGACACTGAAGAAGTTTACCAAGACGAAGAGTTGCCAGACTCTTTTATTGTCGAGTCTGGTGCAGTACTCGATAACTTAGTAGGAGACGTTTCAGATGTAGAGACATCTACAATGTGAAAGCGGAAACGTAAACAGCTCAAGACGATAGATCGCGATGTTGATAATCGTGATGTTGATGATCATGATGTTGATGAATTTTGAAACTGATTATGAGTAATGTTCTTTTAAATGAAAGTGACATTAATTATCGCTTACATTACTTTTGAAACTGATTAGGAGTAATTACTTTTTAAACTGATTAGGATGTCGTCAAGCAAGGGTTCAAAGGGTTCAAAGGGGAAGAAGGCGCCGAGTGTGAGGGGTTTCCTCCCCTCGCAGGAGAGAGACGACTACTTCTACGGTTCCACTTACAGCGGGAGCAGACGCACTCAGCTGTTAAGTGCGTATCCAGAGTTGCGGGACAGGGTTGTTAGTTTGCAGCGTACAGAGGTAAATTTTTCTACAATGCACAAAATTATTAAAATCACTTTTTCAATCTAGCTTACTTACTTTACCATTGTTGTCTGATTCGGACTATGAGTCCGAGGCCAGAGTGGCACCTCAGGAGACGGGTACGCAGCGCAGCGTGCCCTCGGGCAGCGAGCCCTCTGGTAGCCAGCCCTCCGGCAGCCACCCCCAGGGTAGTCTGCCCAGCGAGCCCGAGGGCACCCAGCCTGAGGACACGTCCGGTGACCAGCCTTCTGGGTCACCAGACGTGGTGCCGCAGCGGAGGAGACGCATGAGGAGGAGTAACTTTGTTGGTCCTCCACCTATTCGTAGAGAGCCGGTAATTATTCGTCCGGTTGGAGACAGGTAACACATTAATAAAGTATTTATTTCTATTTGTTCTCAAAGACTATGATCTTACTTAATGACTTAACAAACAACTTTTTAGTTCTTGGGAGGACCTCTCGTACGACGGGCAGAAACACCACAGGACGGTGAACGGTTGCATCGGGAACTTAGTGCATCTGCACTACACCGGTGCGATTGATGGACGTGCAGCTACGTCGTGGGACGACTACCCGCGCGTTCCTCACCTGGAGAACGACAACCTACAGGGAGTCGTGTGGGCAGATTTTTGGGTAAGTAACTTTCATAAATATTTGAAGTTTCAATTCTTTATGTTCCTTCAAATATTAATGTGCGTATATGTCGAACTGTGTTGGCTTCCTACAGCTCAGGTACCGCCTTGAGGACCCGACTGAGCAGATGGATCACGCCCGCTCCGTGTTCGAAGTGAACGCTCGGAAGCTTGTTATGCAAATTCTTTCAAACGCTCGGAGTCAAGTAGTTAACGACTACTTAAAGCTCCACGACCACGAGGTTGGGTCGTTCAGAGACGCCTCCGACACGTACTTGATGGAGGAGCAATACGCAGAGGTAGGTTGCGTAATCTTTAAATTGTTCATATTAATATTGCTAAGTAACACCTAATGAACTACGCATGTGTGCAGGTTAGTGTCCCTTGGTTACAGGGACGAACTGAAGATTACCGAGCCCTTTGAAGGTATTGGGCTAGTGATGAGTTCATCGCTAAGTCCAAGAAGGCTCGAGATGCCAGAGGGAGCTCAGGGAAGCACGGTATGAGCGTCCAAGGTTTTGTGCGAATGGCTAAACGGATGGTAAGTTTCTTGGTAGTTTTTATTATATTCATAATGTAGTATTGTTCGTACTAACATATGTTCACAGGAAAAGGAGACCGGTGTGCGATCGAGTGCTACTGCGGTCTATAGGAGAGGTCACGCTGACCCTTCTCAGTCGGAGCAGTGTAGTCAGTACGCAGCGGAGCGCCTGGTAAGTTTCATGACCTCTGAAATTATTTGACACTATATATGTTGTTGAACTTACACAATTTCATTGTTTTTCAGACTAGGTATGGGCAAGAGGCTGTGAGGATACACGGCGAAGGGTTCGATTGGAAAAACTCCCCGAACATCGACCCTCAAGCCGCATATGCAAGCGGAGGTGGAAAAGCACACGGAAGGTGAATTCATTTACTTTCATTGTTTTCAATTCAAGATTATTCAATTTTACCTTGAATTGATTCACTTTTTTAGGCTTGCCATATTCTCTGGAGTCGTCAACTCTAGGGAGGCACGACCTGCGAGAGGCAGCTCCTCGCAGTCTTCGGCTGCAGGCTCCTCCAGCCGCCGTGTCACCGAGAGAGATCTAGAAGTCATGGCGCTTCGGGAGAGCTTGGCTCGGCAGGAGGAGGCCTTGGCGAGAGAGCGAGAGAACAACAGGGCTGCCATGGCGTACCATGCGTCCTATATGGCACAGATGCAAGCGGCAATGGAAGTAAGAAACATACAATTATAGTTTAATTACATTGCATTTCAATTAGTTTTGTAAATTGTAATGTTTGAAATGGCAGGCGCTAGGTCGACAGCAAGGGCAGCAAATCCAGATACCGTTGTGGCAGCCACCTCCGTTCGTGCTGGAGCCGTCGCCACCACAGGAGCAATTTCCTGGAGTACAGGTATAAAAAGAAAGTTACATTAAGTGGAAGCCCCAACCGCTAAGAATCCTAATGAACCTAGAAAAACAATTGTAAACTTGTACATATGTCACTTTGTTTCGCAGGGATCAAAGACGAAGGCTCAGACTCCATCGCCACAGCTAAGGGCGCCAGGTTCGCCGCGGCAGGATGACTTCTTCGCTCCCGGAGGTAGTGGAGGGGCTAGTAATCAATAGATTTGTGATTTTGTTTTTATTTGTGTGGATGTCAGACTTTGTGATTGTCGATGTGTACTATTGCACTTTGTTGTGAATTTATATATCAAACTATTTTGTTGTTGTCTTTGGATGTGTAGCTGGCCATCGAGCCAGGTTAGCCATTTTCTATTTTTTTAAAAAAATGGAAAAGATTATATACGACGGCCTGTATAGTTTATATACAACGACCGCTATACAGGGTCATCGTATATAAGCCTAAATTATATACGACGGCTGGGCCAGACTGTCGTATATAAGGGCTTATATACGACAGCCACGGTCCAGCGGCTGTCGTATATAAGCCCTTATATACGACAGACAGGGCCCAGCGACTGTCGTATATAAGGCCTTATATACGACAGCCAGGGCCCAGCCGTCGTATATAAAGGCCCTGGCCCACTGGGCCAAGTCCACGAAACGGGCCGTTGGATATAAGCGGCCGTCGTATATATACTGTTATATACGACGGCGCCGTCGTATATAACTATATATACGATAAAATATATACGACGGCCACAAACCGTCGTATATAAACAACTGCCGTCGTATATAAACTATATACGACGGCTTCTGCTTTATATACGACGGTTTTAGCCGTCGTATATTGACGGGAATCGTGTAGTGAACTTCCACAGGGTCTTTTCACGGCGATCCAAGGAATGCCAACAAATTCTACCTACACAGGCAATGATTGGTTTCTGGATACGGGAGCTTCCACTCATATGTCCAACAATTCTGGTATTATTTCTTCACGGACTTCTGATGCTAATTCTTCTTGCACTATTGGTAATGGCTCCTATTTACCTGTTGAAGGCATGGTTTCCAACGCCTACATCTCTTTTACATCTTAATCATGTCCTGATATCTCCAAAGCTAGTGAAGAATCTAATTTCAGTTATAGCATTAACATGTGCCAACAATGTAACTATGGAGTTTGATGCTTTTGGCTTTTCTATTAAGGATGTTCTGACCAAGACGGTTCTGCTCTGATGTGATAGCCAAGGTGACTTATGTCCAGTGCGGCTCAAGTCTTCATCAACCAACTACTCTCTCTTCCCGACAAATAAATCGGAGATTTGGCACTCGGCTTGGTCATCTCGGCAAAGAGTCTCTGTCTAGAGTCATTGGATCATTTTCTTTTAATTGTCAGAAGTCTGCAGCTCATTCTTGTCAAACGTGTCGTATTGGAAAAAATGTTAAGCTTCCATTTAAAGCTTCACACAATATTTCATATTTTCTGTTCCAATTATGGCATTGTGATGTTTAGACATCCCCTATCGCAAGTAACTCTAGTTTTTTCAATATTATTTGGTGATTTTAGATGACTACTCTCACTATGTTTGGGCATTCCCCTTGCGGCACAAGTCTGACGTTCTTGCAACAATGATTTCATTCCATGCAACATACTACACACACTACAGGAAACCTAACACACTACGACAGCCAAGTTATTTACGACGGCTAGCCGTCGTAAATAACATAACTTACGACGGTCGTTGTGGGCCGTCGTAAGTAAACTAACTTATGATGGCCTTGGGCCCAACGTCGTCGTAAGTTACGGGCCCGTCGTAAGTTACGTATAATTTACGACAGCCGTAACTCTAAGCCATCGTAAGTTAAAGCGCGGTCGTAAACTAAGAGTAACTTACGACGGCTTAGGATACAACCGTCGTAAGTTAAGCGGCCGTCATAAGTTACGGGTTTTAACCGCCGCCCCGGCCCGGGCTCAGGCTCATTCAGCCCGCGCCTGCACCGCCGCCGCAGGCGCCGGGCCGCGCCTCCCAGCGCTTCCCCGGCCGCGCCGCCGCCCCGAGCTCCCTCGGTCGCCGTGCCGCCCTGCGCGCCTCCCCACGCCGCCCCGCCGCCCCTGCGCGCCTCCCCACGCCGCCCCGCGCTCCCCCGGCCGCGACGCCACCGCGCGCATCCCTGCGCCGTCTCGGCGCCGCCGCCGCTAGGCCCCAAGCCCGCCCCGCTTTGCCGCCACTTCGAGGTACGTTTAATTTAGTAATTCATTTAGTTTGTTTAGTAACTAATTTAGTTTATTCAGTTCATTTAATAATTAATTTAGTTCGTGTAGTAATTAATTTAGTTTATTTAATAAGTAATTTAGTTCATTTATTAATTAAATTAATTCATTTAATTCATTTAGTTCTTAATTTAGTTTTTTATTAATTAGTTTAGTTAATGATTTAATTTATTACTAATTAGATTACTTAACTTTGGTTTAGTTTAGTATTAAGTTAGTTTTATATGTCTTCTAAAATTTTGAGTTAGTTGATTATTGAGTTAGGAATTTTAGTTTAATTTGATTGCTTGAGTGTATAATATCGATATATAAATAAATGAGCTTCGGGCCGGCTCAGCCCGACACAGCCCATATATGGCCTAACACGGGTCATTTAAAGGTCAATGGCCATGGCCATGGCCGCCACCGAGACAACCGTTGAGAACCGTGTGGTTCCGATCAAGAAGCACCGTTGGTGCCATGGCCATGGCCGCCGCCGCCGTAGCCAACTAGTTTAGCACTTCTTAGTTTTCTGTGAAGCCAACCGATCATGTCCCAAGATTTTTTATCCATCTGTGTCAGAGAACAAGGTCGTCGGAGTTCCTACGCCGCCCACCGCCATCGCCGAGTACTCTCCGACCATTTTTAGCCCTAGTCGCCATTGTTCTTTCCTTCTGTCTCACATTCTTACCTCTCTCTCATACATCACTCTAAAAAGTAAGATTAACGTAACCTATACAATATGCGTCACCCGTTTCAGACCGACTCGTCTCACATGCGTTACGCATGTGAGGCGTGTAGGTTCGGAATTGTCCCTTTTTGGACAGCCTGGGAGTGACCGAGGGGGCGTGCTTATGACAAGATGCAGGGTCTTGATTCAGACGAAATTTTGACGGCGTAACCCTAATGTTCTCCGCTGCACCATTATCGGGCGTGCAGTTGGAGGACAACGGGGTTATGCTGCTGAAATTTTGTCTGGATCCGGACCCCACGTCTCGTTATAAGCACGCTCCTCTCAATCACTCTTGGGTGGGTTTAGGACCTATCCATTCCAATAGATGTAAAGTGAACGTAATTTCTCTAGCTTTATACTGCAGACTAAAACATGGGTGAAGACCACAGTTGGATGTATACTGGTTGGAAGAGCAGATCCGGTGGTCACTCAGATGAGTGGTTCGTCAAGACAGAGGAACTTGGAGTTCCGTGCCATGTAGGATAGGCTTGCGCGGATCCAAGAGGAGCTCGACAGGACTAGGGCCATTCAGGAGTACCAGACCAACCTCATGGCTCAAATGTAGGCAACGGTGGAGGTAAGTAATTTAAATTACTGTATTTTAAATTTTTATCATTTCAGTAATATACATGTGTTCTAATATGTTGCAATGACATGCTTTAGCTCGACTGAGTGGCCAGGAGCTCCCGTTTCCTTCATGGCCACAGCCACCACAGGCGCCCTCATCATTGCCGCCCCAACAGAGGCACAAATGGCATTGTATAAATCTTTAATACTATTTAATACAGTGAGGGAGATAAAGTGATAGAGAGAGGGGGGAGAGATAGTGAAAGAGATAGAGGGATGGAGAGAGAGTGAAATAGAGAGAGAAGGGAGAGGGAGATGGGGAGAGAGACAACGAGAACGAGAGAGAGAGAGAAGGGAGAGGGGGACGTGGAGAGGGATAACGAGAGCGAGAGAGAGAGAGAGAGAAGGGAGAGGGGGATGGCGAGAGGGACAACGAGAGCGAGAGAGAGATAGAGAAGGGAGAGGGGGATGGGGAGAGGGACAACGAGAGCGAGAGAGAGAGAGAGAGAAGGGAGAGGGGGATGGGGAGATGGACAACTAGAGCGAGAGCGAGAGAGAAGTGAGACGGGGATGGGGAGAAGGACAACGAGAGAGAGAGAGAAGTGAGAGGGGATGGGGAGAGGGACAACGAGAGCGAGAGAGAGAGAGAGAGAGAGAGAGAGAAGGGAGAGGGGGATGGGAAGAGGGACAATGAGAGCGAGAGAGAGAGAGAAGGGATACGGGGATGGGGAGAGGGACAACGAGAGCGAGAGAGAGAGAGAGTGAAAGAGGAGTACTAAGAGTGAAAGAGAGAGAGAGAATGAGGGAAAGAGAATGAGACATGTCTAACTTTTATTTACTTTGCAGGGTTCACCGACGGAGGCGCAGACTCCATCTCCGCACCTACCGGCACCAGGAGGGACGCGCGAAGATGACTTCACGGCTCCGGAGGTAGTCGTGAGGGGAGTGTGTAGCCGTTATGTGTTTTTAGATTTTCTTGGACTTTATGAATGAATCGTCGAATCTGTATTGTATTGTTTGTCTGTGTTAATGCCTGTTTGATTTGTCTCGGCTTGGAACTGTGCCAGGGCAGCTAGTTTCAGTTTTTTTTAAAAAAAAATTAAAACCATAACTTATGACCTGTATACACGCCGTCATAAGTTAGCCCATGTTACTTACGGCGGCTGTTGTAGCCGTCGTAAGTAAGCCCGAATTAGTTACGACGGCCTGGTTACTTACGACGGCTAGGTTCAGACCGTCGTAAGTGGTATGGCCCAGCCCACTACGTGGCCCAGACGTTTTTACATACGACGCTACGGGCCGCCGTCGTAAGTTAATTAACTTACGACCAAATCCTGACGACGGCTAAAAACCGTCGTAATTAGGCTTAAACCGTCATGATTAAGCTAATTACGATGGTTTAGACATTACTTACGATGATTTTAGCCGTCGTAAGTGAGTTGAATTGATGTAGTGACAGTTTCAACAGGATATATATTGTTTCAAGTCAGACAATGGGAAGGAGTTCGATAATGTGGCTCTCTGGTCCTGTCTCTCTGCACACGGCATTGTTCTCAGGCTGGCATGCCCGTCTACATGTGAGCAGAATGGGCGAGCTGAGCGAGTTCTTCGAACTCTTAACAACAGCACGCGATGTCTTCTTTTACATGCTAGATTACCGCCAACCTTTTGGCCCGGTGCACTTCTGACATCTGCCTTTCTTCTTAATAATAGGCGCCCATGCCGGCCACACATCTTTCTCACACCCTACGAGCTACTATTTGGTGCACCACCTGACTATGATCACTTGCGCGTCTTGGGTTGCTTGTGCCATCCTCTATCCACTGGCTACAATCACAAACTTGCACCTCGATCCTTGCCTTGTATCTTCCTCGGTTATCCTCCTAAAACTAAAGGGCATAGGTGCTATGATCCCGTGAACAGCGTGTTCACGACTCCAGGCACGTTTCCTTTGAAGAAAATGTGTTTCCCTATTGCCAATTAACCACAAGGCCCTCGATTCCCCAGCCTTGTTTTACTTCCCCAGAAATTATTCCTGTGCCTCTTCCAGCGCAAAAAACCCACACAACCGATGTAAACGGCAACACCTTGCATGGTACTGTTCTGCTGCATTCAATGCCTCCTCCAGCATCGCATGCGGATTCGCCGGTCCAGTCTGCGGCACGACAAGCTTCGTCTGGTGCGCCTGCTACATCTCTGCCACATCAGAATCGGGAAGATCCCTCCGAAGCTACAGGTTCTTATCAGCCTGCTGTGGATCTGTGTCGGGATCTTCTGCGCCTACAAACAATATGCCTCCAGCTACTCATTCTATGGTCACTCAGCTACGATCAGGAATTATCAAGCCGAATCCAAAATATGCTTGCACTACGCAAGCTATTGATCTACCCAAGTTTGTTAATGCAGCTCTGAAAGATCCGTCTTGGCGTGCAGCTATGGAGGAAGAATTTCGCGCTCTGGAGGCTAATCGGACATGGACACTAGTTCCTAAACCGCCTGGTGCTAATATTATCTCTGGCAAATGGGTCTTTAAGAACAAGTTTAATTCAGATGGTACACTTGAACGACGCAAAGCGCATTGGGTTATCCGCCGTTTTCGACAGAGGGCAGGAGTTGATTTTGATCAAACTTTCTCCCCAGTTGTGAAACCGGCTTCCATCCGTATTGTGTTGCATCTTGCTTCATCCACGAACTGGCCTGTACATCAGCTGGATATTAAAAATGCATTCTTGAATGGATTCATTAAAGAGCAGGTTTACTGTTTGCAACCAACAAGTGGTTTCCTTAATCCTCAGTACCGAGAACATGTCTGCTTATTATCAAAATCTTTATCGTCAGATTCCTCATGTCGTAAGGTTTCAAGGTGTGGCGAGACCTTTGCGGATGCTGCCCTCGCTCTCGCCACCCTCGCCGCCCTCGCTCTCGCCACCCACGCCGGAAGGTACGCCGCCTCCAGCGTCCACCCCACTTCCCTCGCCAAAAGGCACGCCGCCTCCGGCGCCCACCCCACTTCCCCAGCCGTCTGTGTCGGTGGGTGCTCCTCCGGCGCCCACCCCACTTTCCCAACCGTCCGCGTTGGTGGGTACCTGGCCATGGGTGCTCACCCAGCAAGCTCTGGTGTCTCCTCCAGCAGTTTCTAATGAAGACTCGCCGCCGATGTCTGCCCAGCCATCGCCGGCTCCGGGGGACCTACTATCGCATCCTGTCCTGTCGCTCCCGCCTGAAGGCTCGTCGCCGTCGGCGTTCAACCAGCTAAACCTGCCCCCCCCCCGGTGCCCAGCCAGCCTGCTTCCGTTTCTCAACTACCCCTGTTGGAAGCCTCATCACCTTTGGCACCTGTACGATCCACCCTTGCTTCTTCTTCGATAGTGTCGAATAGTACTCTGCCTCAGATGGCCATGCACTCCTCGTTGCCTTCGATGGATGTGGTCTTTGGGGAGCGTTCGGAGCAGTCCAGGAGCAAGGCACTATCGGCCACGGGGGCACCTATGCCGGTAGCGCAGATGAGTTCTCCTTCCTCTACTCAGCCTTCTCCTTGTTTGAGGCAAACTGTCAAAATTCTTACTAGAGGAACCTCTCTCGATGAGGCTCTGTTTCAATCTCGTGATGAGGTGCGATCTCACCCGTGTACGCCATTCTCAGAACTTCAGTCCCCAGATCTTACCCGTATGGATCAATCGGCAGCTCTTTCTGAGGAGGAGAATTATTCCTTGCTTCCAATTCTGGCATTGGAAAGGGCAGATCTTGATGTTGATGATCCGTCCCCTTCATCAGTTCATACTTCACCGACGCTCCGGCATTTGCCGACCTCGATGCCATCTCTACTTTCTCCCGAGATGGCGGCGATGTATTCCTTACCAGCAGAAAAGGTATCGCCGGAGCGTCCGGTGATCGTCGGAAGGGCCCCTGCTCCTCCAAAGTGTGAGAGCCCGGAGCCCGAGAAACTCTCCTGCGTTTCAAAAGCCATCATGGCCTCGCCACAAGCTATCCCTACTGGCACAGCTGCTGTCAGTCCTACTGCTCGCCTTACTTGTGAGATTGGTTCTTCACTGAATCCTTGCAGCTTGTCTCGCAGGCGTCAATTGATGGGACGAGTGACATGACCCTCCATACTGGGCGCCCCGCCTCCTGCCACAGCGGCTACATCAACGTCGCCTCTCACTGTTCCCATGACATGTCAAGCTCCCACGCTTACAGCACGCCATCGTCTTGCTTCTAGACTTGGGCCATCGCCCCTGGCCACCGAGGGAGGATGGACAACGGTACGCCGCTCGAGAAGAAGCCCTCCTCACCCGATGCCTCGGGATTCTGCGCCACGACGCGGCGCAATCGCGCCTGATCGCAGAGATTTTCTCAAAGGCCGATGTTTCAGCTGTCTTGGACGCGGACATGTCGCGGCAGTGTGCAGAGACCCTCCTCGGTGCTGGTCTTGCATGCAGCCAGGTCATCGCTCCAATCGCTGCCTTTTGCCCAAAGGACCTGGGGGCCGCCCCCCGCTACATGCTCAGCTTATAAATAAGAAAACACCGCTTATAGGCAGGCTCACCTTCCCTCGGCAAGCACCTAAAGCTCCCGCTCCCTCCCCTGTCCGCCCAGGACTCTCATACGCTGCTGCTGTAACTTCCACACCAATCAAAGAAGCCATGCCCAGGACCAGGCAAACGCCGGGTGCCCCTGAACGACGCCCGTCCTTCGGGCAGGCGGCCGTCGTGTCCGGAAATGGGATGATCTCTGAGCTGCGGCGTCTTCGTCGGCAAGCACTGTTCATTGTGCCTCTCCAGGGGCGTGTTAGGGCATCCCCGTCCGAGATATCTAAGGCCATCCACAACCAGCTTGGAATCCCGCATTGGGCATGCAAAGTTGCCACTCATCACCCAGGCTTTCTCGCATCCTTCCAGAGCCCTCAGCTCCGTGACCAAGCTCTTCTGGCTGGCTCTCTGGCACTGCCTCGATCTAGCCTTATATTCAAGCCATGGGGGTTCCCTGCTCAAGCCTCTATTGAAGGATGGTTCTTTCATGTCAAGATATGCATTGAAAACTTACCGCTGCACGCGTGGAATGCGGAAGCTGTGCGTCAAATCATGGGTGATACGGTGCTCTTCGATTACTTTGACTCCTCTACCTTTCATCAGGAAGACACTGACAACTGTGGGGTTGTTGGGTGGATGCAGAACCCAAATCTCCTCCCTCTTGCCAAGGACATCATTCTGTTTCTGGGAGGATCAGGGCGTACCAGGAATAGTGACGGGCCTCCTCAAGATGACATCGACCATTCTAACGCTCAAATTCCTGGAGGACATCGGATCAGTCTCATCCTACACCTTGATCATTATCATGACTACACTCCGGTGGATCCAGACTCTTCGTCGTCGTCATCGGACGATCGTCGTGGAGGCGATGGTCGATCCTCTGATTCTTCCAACTCGTCTGGAGGCGCCTTCCCGCGTACTAAGAGGTTCATGTGGTCGCGTGGAGTTCTCGATGATGTCTCCCGCAGTGGGCCGCCTGGTTTTGACCCTGTACCCCGTTTCCATCGCCAAGACACAATGCATACTATGGAGAAGATCAGCAGCACCCCTCCTAGGGGCCGTGCTCGAGAGCGTGGTAGGGCAGGCTCTCACAGGGCTCACCGCCCTACGGTGCTGGTGGCTGTTAATCATCGTGCGGCATCTCCGGACATTCTGCCGACTCCTTGCTCCCCCCCACCTAGCCCGAATGACCCTATGCTAATGGTGGAAATGAATAGTGTGCGCCCTGTATTGCCGCCCACTGAAGGCCAGAGCCAGGAGGCTCCCAATATGCAGATTCCTCTGCCCTCACTGACATCACCACCTGCTGCCCCTGCATGTTTTGAGGACACTGTCTTCGGCCCACCCGACTCTGGATTGCTGCCTCCGCCGACCCGGCGTCGACCTACTGTGAGGGGCCAGTCGGTACCGGCTACGGCAGGAAGGCATAGTGCGCGCCAGGCTTCCAAAGCCTCGCAGATTCCAGTATACCTTCGTGCTACCTTTCTTCTAATCAGGCAATTAGACTTGGCAGGTCCAGAGGAACCCATTGATGATGCTATTCTGCAGCGCTATTCTGCTCTCTACAAGCAGCCTCTTCCAGCTCCTGTTATAAGTAAAATGAAGGAGATCACGGGGCTTATGCGGGCAGACACCTCTGCGGCCTCCTCGGCGCTGGTGACCACTGAGCTGGCGGCTCAGTTGGCATTGGCTTAACCAGTTTGTTGCTGTTCTCCCTGGTGTCAATGAAGTATGTACGCATGAAGACTTTCTTGGGGACTTGGAAGGTGTCTTTCTGTACTAGGGCTGGTGTTGTATTATGTCTAGTGTTCGTATGGGAGCTTTCCCTCCCTGTGTATCAAGGTGAAGTTGTTGGTGCTTGCTGTAGCTTATGGATGGCACCCTATCTATATTAAGTTGGAATGTTCAAGGACTTAACACGCCAGCTCGTCGTGAGATACTGAAGTCCTTGATTTATTCAGCGTGACCCTCAATCATTTGCATTCAGGAGACAAAACTTCAACATCTGGATGCTCGACTCACTGCAGATTGTATTGGGCCCAACCTTCAGTCCCTCCATCTACCTGCAGCCGGCACGCGAGGTGGTATATTAGTGGCATGAAATCCTTCCATTGTCTTTGTCACGACACATACCCTTGGTACATTCTCTGTAACCATGGCTTTCACCCATACCCCATCTCTCACTACTCCAATGTTGACTGCTGTTTATGGGCCCTCCTCGGATGAGGGCAGACTGGACTTCTTGTCAGAAATTAGAGCCTCGAAGCCGGTGCATGGTATGCCGTGTGTTTGCATAGGAGATTTCAATCTCATATATGAAGCTCGAGACAAGAGCAATGGAAATGTGAATAGGAGATGGATGGGGGCATTTCGAAACATACTCAACTTCTCTGAGTTGCTGGAGTACCGGCTGCTTAATAGGAATTTCACTTGGAGTAATGAACGTGCCAATCCTACACTGGTTCGCCTTGATAGAGTTTTCTATAACCAGGCATGGGATGCGGCCTTCGAGGACTTCGGTGTGGTGGCTTTGTCATCATCTATATCTGACCATTGCCCCATCCTTTTGGCGCAGCAAGAAAAGCCCCTAATATCAACCATGTTTAGATTTGAACACTTTTGGTTGCAAATACCGGGTTTTATGCAGGTGGTGCAAACGGCTTGGGCAGCGCAAGTATATAGGGACAATGCCTCTCTTCTCTCGGTTCTGCACCATAAACTTTCAAACACAGCCAAGGCTCTGCGTCGGTGGAGTGCTGACCTTTTCGGGAAGGCAAGGATGCAACTGTATATGATAATGGACATCATTCACAACTTGGATTCAGCTCAAGAAGTCAGGGCTCTCTCGAGTTTGGAAGTTGAATTGAGGAAAGAGCTCAAACTGCGCTTACTTGGCGTAGGAGCTATTGAACGATCTAGATGCCGTCAGGCCTCTCGACTGACTTGGCTACAATTGGGTGATGCATGTACAAGATTTTTTCATGCAAAGCACAAGACGTGGGCTAAAAAGAATTATATTTTCCATCTGTTAAATTCTGAAGGTTCACTGGTTCGGTCGCATGAAGAAAAAGAGCAGCTCCTTCATCAGTTTTTCACATTAAACATTGGATCTCGTTTTGAGCGGCTGGCATATGTTCAATGGGACCTGTTGGATCTTCCGACTGTCCATGACCCAGCTTCTCTGGTTCAGCCATTTTCTGAGCAGGAGGTTCATCAAGCTGTTCTGCTGATGCCATCAGAAAAGGCGCCGGGGACAGATGGTTTCACAATGGAATTTTATAAGTGTTGCTGGACGATTATTAAAGATGACTTCATGCGGGCACTACACTGCTTTTTCAACATGCGTTGTGGCTCTCTTCATAAACTGAATGGTGCTGATATTATCCTGTTACCTAAGAAAAAGGAAGCACGGGCTCCGGCTGATTTTAGGCCAATAAGCCTGATCCACTCTGTGGCTAAAATTATTTCTAAGGTGCTCGCTAGGCGTTTATCGGTGGAAATGGATAGCTTAATCTTGCCTGCGCAGAGTGCCTTCATCTCAAAGCGATCTATCCAAGATAACTTCCTATACGTCAGGAACATGGTGCGACAATTTTATAATATGGGAAGACCAGTGCTGATGCTGAAACTTGATATCTCCAGGGCTTTTGATTCTGTTGCCTGGGAGTACATGTTTGAACTGCTGCAGATACGAGGCTTTCCGAGATGTTGGAGAGATTGGATGGCTCTTCTGTGGTCCACGGCAAGTTCTCAGGTGCTACTAAATGGGACTAGGGGTCCTACGATCTATCATGAAAGGGGTCTTCGGCAAGGGGACCCAATATCCCCCTATATGTTTATTCTGGCAATCAATACGCTCCACGCCATTTTTCAGAAGGCAACAATAGAAGGTGTCTTATCTCCTCTTCACAGTGATCATGCCTCTCTGCGGGTCTCAATGTATGCCGACGATGTGGTGATTTTGTTAAACCCGGTGCGTACTGAGGTGAAGCTCACACTGGACATTCTACGACGTTTTGGCCGGACGTCCGGCTTGGTGGTTAATATGTCCAAAAGCACTATTACCGCAGTTCGATGTGAAGCAAGTGAGCTACCGACTATTCT
This sequence comes from Neostapfia colusana, assembly GCA_030760725.1. NCBI lineage: Eukaryota > Viridiplantae > Streptophyta > Magnoliopsida > Poales > Poaceae > Neostapfia > Neostapfia colusana. The sequence goes on along the minus strand of JASWHV010000014.1, from coordinate 53,727,974 downwards.
GCATGATTTTGAGGGTGAGGTGACATCCCTTCCTATTACTTACCTTGGTCTACCGATCCACCTAGGACGACTGCACCCTCATCACTTGCAGCCGATCCTGGAGAAGATTCAGGCAAAGTTAGCAGGTTGGCAGGCCAGACTTTTGACGCTAGCAGGGAGGAAGGAATTAGTGAAGACAGTCCTCACTTCGCTGCCGATGTATCTTCTGAGCTCTGTGCGAGTGCCCTCCAAATTTATTCAGCAGGTGGATAAAGCATGCCGCCGATTTCTGTGGGCCGGGTCTCAACAATTAAGTGGAGGAAAATGTAAGGTTACATGGGGACGGGTCTGTTCACCAACTGAGAAAGGGGGTCTTGGGATTTTGGACCTGCAACGTTTCAGCCGGGCATTGCGACTTCGGTGGCTCTGGCGCGCTTGGACTAGCTCGCAGCTGCCGTGGCATTGTATGGAGCTTCCGGTCGACATAACTGATCGTGTTCTATTTGCGGCTGCCACTATAGTAACAGTGGGGAATGGTGAAAGGGCGTCATTCTGGTGGTCCAGTTGGCTACGAGGCCTGGCGCCGGCTGCACTTTTTCCTGAACTTTTCAACAACTGTCGAAAGAAGTGGATGACAGTATTGCAGGCTGTCAGGGAAGATGCGTGGATCACTACTTTCCGGCCCCTACTCTCCATTGAGCTTCAGGTTCAGTTCTTATCCTTGCTGATTATGATCAGGGACGAGAGGGTCAACCTCCGTGATGAGGTCGAAGACACTATCATATGGAAGTCGGCTTCCGGAACATACACTGCTCGTTCAGCATATAGGATACAATTCGAAGGGACCCTGTCTACAATGGACCCTTTGCTAATATGGAAAGTTTGGGCGCCGTCCAAGTGTAAAGTATTTGTTTGGCTTCTCTCAAAAGATAGGGTCTGGACGGCTGACAGGCTGCAGCAGCGTGGCTGGCCAAATTCATATTTTTGTGTATTCTGTTTCCGGAGTCTTGAGACTTCTCTTCATTTTGTGATTCAATGTCCGGTCACCTGACTTTTCTGGCAGAAGATCAGTACAGAATTGCGGATCTGGGAACTGCACCCGGATAATTGGGAGGATGTCTGTTCGCTTACTGATTGGCTTCGGGCTACCACAAACACCCGGCCAAAATCACGTGCCCAGGGGTTGCAGACACTGATCATGGCGGTGATTTGGAATTTGTGGAAGGAAAGAAATGCGTGGTGTTCCGAGGAAGGGAGCAAACGGTAATCGAGTGGTACGGACAACTGCACGAAGAACTACTCCAGTGGCGTCTTGGCCGGGCTACTAAGCTTGCTTTGTTGTGTACTAGTAGCGTGGAGCATCAGTCTTAAACATCCTTCTTCTCATACTTCCTTCCACCACACCCCCCTTCTTCTCTCTAATGTGTTTTCTATGCGTATCTTGCGTATGTAAATTGACTATTTTCCTCTTCTCTTAATATAAGCCGTATGGCTTTTTCAAAAATTTTTTTATCAAAATCTTTATATGGTCTTCGACAGGCACCTCGTGCTTGGTTCAAAAGAAATTCTGGATACTTGAAGACCATTGGTTTCGACAAACTGTTGCTGATACATCTTTATTTGTACATAAGCAGGGAGAGTCTGTCTTATTTCTTGTTATATGTTGGTGACATTGTCATTACCGCTTCAGACTCAGCCTTGCTACACAAACTTGTTGCACAACTCCTGTCGACATTTGCACTCAGGGATCTAGGTCTGCTGTCATATTTTCTCAGCATTCAGGTTACACGGAACACATCTGGTTTCCTTTTGTCTCAGACAAAATATGCTGCTGATGTCCTAGATCGAGCCGGAATGGCAAATTGCAAACCTGCCTCTCTACACCGGTTGATTCCAAACCGAAGGTCTCTTCCAATGAAGGACATGCAGTTAAAGATCCCTCTTTCTACCGAAGCATTGTGGGCGCCTTGCAATACTTAACACTGACTCGTCCGGACATCACATATGCAGTGAATCAGGTTTCTCTTCACATGCATGCTCCGATGGACGTCCACTGGGCACTGGTCAAGTGTATTTTACACTATGTTAAAGGTTCAACATCTCATGGAATTTGTATCACTGCTTACCCATCACTTGATCTTGTTGCTTACTCGGATGCGGACTGGGCTGGCTGTCCCAATACAAGGAGATGTACCTCTGGATACTGTGTTTTTCTTGGCGGTTCACTAATCTCCTGGTGCTCAAAACGACAACCAACCGTGTCCAAATCAAGTGCGGAAGCCGAGTATTGTGCAGTTGCCACTGTTACATCAAAATGTTGTTGGATCCGAAACCTCTTGCATGAATTGCTCGTTCCGGTTACTAAAGCAACTATAATATATTGTGACAACATATCTGCGGTTTATCTATCTGCTAATCCGGTTCATCATCGGTGCACTAAACATATTGAGCTGGACAATCATTTTGTTTGTGAAAAGGTTGCTGTCGGTGATTTCCACGCGCTTCATGTTCCCACTTCACTTCAATTTGCAGATATCATGACCAAAGGACTACCGAGATCGTTGTTTAACAATTTTTGTAACAGTTTGAACGTCACTTCTATGGACCCTTCCCCGGACCCTGCGCAAGCGGGAGCTACATGCACCGGGCTGCCCTTTTGAACGTCACTTCTATAAACGCAGAAACTGATGGGGGGTGTTAGCGTACTTGATCTGGTCATAGAGTCCGCGTCTGTTAGCTACGCTCTTATCTAAACTAACCACGAGCTCCTATTCCTCAGGTCTTGTTAGTTGGCTCACGGCCTTGATTCTAGGCCGGAGTCTGTTGTGATCTCGTGTACAAATACCCCTCTAATGAATAAATACAAGTGCACATTCTATTCTAATTCACCTACGAGGCGATCAGAGAGATGCGAGTGGGCAAAGATAAGGTGAAACTTGCTCGTGCATGTTAGAATCAAACGACAAGAAATTGTAGATCAAAACAGAGGAGACGCAGATTTTTAACGTGGAAAACCCCTCCAAATCAAAAGGGAAAAAACCACGGGCACTGACCGGCAAATTTCACTATATCAGGAGGCCCAAGCCTCCCGGCGACGGGCCTCCGCTTCGCTACGGAAATCCTGGCTCTTTTATCTTCATTAGAATTTGGATCATCAATCAACAGTGCACAAGTGCTGAAACAGCAGCTCTACAAGTTGGAGATGTCCCAGACAGAAACGATCGCCGAATACTTCGTGAAGCTCACAAATCTTGTAAGCGAGATTAGGACTCTTGGAGGTTCAGTGACAGACACAGAAACTGTTGAAAAATTGTTCTCTTAGGTAACCGATAAGTTCACAGAGATCATCAAAACCATAGAACAGTTTAGCGACATTACCATGATGACAGTGCCTGAGCCAATTGGAAGGTTAAGGACACATGAGGAAAATCAGAAAGGGAAGAAAGAAATCAGGGACAATGGAGAAAGGCTTCTGTACTCACAGTCTGATATGGAGGCTTGGATAGCGAAAGAAAGAAAGAAATATGAAGGATCCAGTAACAAAAGGAACGAAGGCCAATTAGGTGGCAGAGGCCGTGGCAAAGGACAATCTCATGGGGCTGGTCGAGGTAACGCTGACCGATTTATTAATGAAAGAAGGCCACCAGGTTTTGATATTTCTAAGTTAAAGTGTTTCAACTGTAATCAAAAGGGTCATTTTGCTGAGAACTGTAAAAGGTCAGGTAGAAGATTTAAAGCAAAAGCAAACTTGACCAAGAAACAGGATGATGAGGAAGCTCATTTACTAATGATGAAGTCATGTATCCTAAACCAAATGGCTCCTGAGACTGAGAGAAAGATATTACTAAATGAAAGGAGGGTCATCCCTAAGCAATACAAGGAAGAAGACATGTCATGGTATTTAGATACCGGGGCAAGTAATCATATGACAGGAAGAAGGGAAAAATGTCAAAACCGGGAACATCAGGTACACAGTGAGGTATAATTACATACCTCAGTTACAAAGCAACATAATTAGTATAGGACAGATCGATGAGCATGGATGCAAAACAGTGATTGAGGATTTCCTGATGGCTATCTGGGATAGGAGAAAGAAGATCTTTGGCAAAGTAAAACATTCAGGTGGTTGTCTGTATATTCTGAATATGAAACAAACTAGACCTGAATGTTGGCTTGCAAGATCAAGTGAAGATGCATGGCTATGGCACGCAAGGTATGGACATGTAAATTTTCATGCCTTGAAAAAATTTTCCAACCAGAACATGGTGAGAGGAATGCCAAAAGTAGATCATGTTGAGAAAATCTGTGATGGCTGTCGCATATCAAAGCAGCACCGCAAGCCATTTCCTGTCACTTCAAACTTTCGTGCAGAAAAACCATTGGAGTTACTACATGGTGATCTGTGTGGTCAAAATATCACCTTAGACACATGCAGGGAAGAGATATTTTCTTCTGCTTGTTGATGATTACTCTAGATATTTGTGGATCACTGTGCTTGAAAGTAAAGATGAAGCTTTTCAAGCCTTCCATCGACTAAAAGCAGGAATGAAGTTAGAGCTGACCTTGCATGTAGGTTCTCTACGAACCGATAGAGGAGGAGAGTTCACATCAAATGAGTTCAATGATTATTGCAAGGATCAGGGTATTAGGAGGTACCTTAGAGCTCCATACTCACCACGGCATAACGGTGTAGTCGAAATGAGGAATCAGACAGTAGTAGAAATGGCCCGAAGCTTGCTGAAGAGCAAAGGCATGCCAAATAAATTTTGGGGAGAAGCTGTCACAATGGCTGTCTACCTTCTCAACAGGGCACCAACAAAAAGTGTACCTTGAAAAACGCCCTATGAAGCACTATATGGTAGAAAGCCAACTGTTGCACACTTCAAGGTGGTTGGGTGTGTAGGACATGTGAAAAGGACTACACCAAATCTCAGTAAACTGGAAGACCAAAGCACAAAAATAGTTTCCATAGGATATGAAGTCGACTCACTCAAAGGCATATCGAATGTATGATCCCGTTGGGAAAAAGGTCCACATCTCTCCAGATATAGTGTTCAAAGAAAACATGTCTTGGCCATGGAATCTGGAGGGGTCAGAAAACAACACAACAACTGAGCCTCTTGTTGTGGAATATGGTGATTTCACTGATGAAAGCATGTTGGAGCAGAGTGGAGATCAACATGCTGATCACCCTGAGCCAGAAACCCAGCAGGGGGACATTACTCTAATCAATGATACCGAACAGCAGGAAGAAAATGGTGTAAGCACTCCTCATGCACCTAATATACAGGAAGCACCAGAAGGTGATTTTTCTCCAAACCAACCGTTGAGATATCGAAATGTGTCATCAGTTTATAGAGAAACGGTTCCCATAAACTTCGAACATGCTGGTCTATGTCTACTCGGGATGGAGGAGCCTGCCAACTTTGAAGAAGCAAATTCTGAACTGAGTTGGAGACAAGCAATAGAAGAAGAACTATCCTCAATACAAGACAATAAGACATGGACCTTGACAGTTCCGCCTGCTGCCCATAAAGCTATAGGTCTAAAGTGGGTATTCAAGTTAAAAAAGAACAGGCAAGGAAAAATTGTGAAACATAAGGCAAGGCTAGTTGCTAAAGGATATTTGCAACAGCAAGTCATTGATTTCGATGAAGTATTTGCACCAGTTGCTCGCATTGAAACAATAAGACTACTGGTGGCCATTGCAGCCCACGGAGGTTGGAGTATTCATCATATGGACGTTAAATCAACGTTTCTAAATGGAGATCTCACTGAAGAAGTATGTGTCACAGGCACCAGGCTTTGAGAAGAAAGGAGAAGAACATAAATTAATGAGACTGCATAAAGCATATACGGTCTTCGACAAGCTCCCAGAGCTTGGAACTCAAAGCTTGACAAGTTACTGAATACTCTGGGTTTCGTCAAGTGTGCTCTAGAACATGCAGTATATAAAAGAGACAGGCTTCTAGTTGGAATTTATGTTGATGACTTGATTATAACTGGAGGTAGTGCAAACGAAATCAATGTGTTCAAAAACCAGCTGAAGAAGCTGTTCAACATGAGTGATCTGGGCTTACTAAGCTACTATCTCGGTATAGAAGTAAGTCAAAAATCAGAAACAATATCTCCGAACCAGTCGGCATATGCAGAAAAGGTTTTAGAGAAATGTGGGATGAAGAAATGTAACTCCACCTTCAACTAAACACTATATGGTGGTGAGCAAATTCTAAGGTATGTTAAGGGACTATAAGATATGGAGTTGTTTACAGAAAAAGTAAAGAAGGTATGAAGCTTCATGGTTACTCGGACAGTGATTATGTAGGGGATTTAGATGACAAGCAAAATACTTCAGGTATGATTTTCTACCTTGGCTCGAATCCAGTCAGCTGGAACCCACAAAAACAGAAAATCATAGCACTTTCCTCATGTGAAGCAGAGTATGTGGCAGCGTTTGGATCAGCTTGTCAAGGAGTATGGCTAAGAAGGTTACTCAATGATCTGTTAGGGAGAACAGATGAGAAACCTTTGTTGATCCAGATCGACAACCAGTCAGCTATATCCCTATCCAAAAATCCAGTACTACATGAGTGAAGTAAGCACATTGAGACACCGCTGCACATACTAGTTGAATGCCCATCAGTAAGGGAGATTTGGGATCAAATCAGCACCTGGGTGCAAGGACCGCAGCTATGTCTAAGAAACTGGCCAGCCGCAACTTCAGTATTTGAATGGTATTATAAGCTCCGGATTGAAAGTGGACTGCGCTCATTAGTGATCACGATAATGTGGATAGTGTGGAAAGAGCAAAATGCAAGGATTTTCAAGGACCAAAGAAATCAATGGAGCAAATAATTGAAGCCATCAAAGAGAAACTATGTTATGGCGCGTGGCAGGTGCTAACAAACTAAAAAAATCTCTTTACTAGGGATGGTGTACGAGAAAGGGTTTCTAGAGGTCTGTCTCCCTAGCCCTATTAGGGGGTTGTCCTTTCCTGCACCGCTGGTGCATGTAACAAACTCTATTCTCTACCTTAATACAAAACCGGTACTGACCCGAGTTTTCGAAAAAAAGTAAGCACATTGAAACTCGATTTCATTTCATTCGTGAGTGCGTTGATACTGGCAGAGTTAGAGTACAACATGTATGTACAAAGGAACAGCTTGCTGACATCTTAACAAAATCATTGGATTGTCCTAAGTTCCAAGAGGTGAGGGACAAGATCGGGATTCATGAAATAAAGAAAGGAAGGAACGGCAAGCTTAGGGATGTGATTGTTGAATAACCTTGTCGTTTAGGAGGAGGAATCTGAGTAGAGTCAGAGTCTAGTTTAGCTGGAGTAAAAAACGAGTATGAATCAGTATTGATCAAGGTGTGATGAGTTCAAAGTCCTGAGTCGTGTAGGAGTAGAATATCAATGTAAATCTCTATATAAAGAAGCAGAATCAGCAAGAAATAAAAGAGAAAAAAATTACCGTTCTCTGTTGATACTCTGTTCATATGAAAGTTTGGTTTTTTCATCTTCTGTCGCCGACAAGCTGGATAGCGGTGGATCTTGAGCAACTTGTTATCGTGGATGATCCTCATCTCTGAGGTCCATTCTTCACGGTTTTCACGGATGATCTTGGTGGAGCTGTAGTGGATGATTAGCTTGCCAACGTTGCCAACGGTGTGGAGCATACGCCGAAGACGACGCAACAAGCCTCCCACTGCCAACCCGTAGGAGTGGTACGTCACCGGGCGGTTCTCCTCCCTCAAGACAAGTGCAGCTATAGGAACTCTCCCTCCGGTCGACTTGCAAGCGGTGCGGACCATGTGAACCATCTAAAACATAAAACATTTAAAATCAAGTTAGACAATAATCAAATAAATACTGTATTTTGAATAAAAGTTGAGACAAGATGAACAAATAAAATAAAGGAACAACATTAATTAACACTTTTACCCCACACCTTTTGTAAAATAGTTTTTAAGAACATAAGGTCCTTAAATACGTCCATTTCTACCTAGGTCCACGTTCCTACGTGTAACCTGGCTCTGATACCACTTCTGTCACACCCGGTTTTTCCGCAGAACAACCGAGTGACTCCCACATGTATGCCAGGATCATTTTCTCATACATGTGATGACAAATAGTGAAGCATCATTATATTACAAGCCAAGTGTTCGAATATAAATAAGTCTTACATAGCGTATCGAAGGACGATGATATGTTCACAACATGTAAAGAAACAAACAGCGGAAGTAAAGTCTTGAGGGCTCCATCACAGGCGTTGCCCGGGGGACTCCGTGAACCTAGAATCCTTCTTCGGGTCCAAAGTCTTGATTGTTGTACACCACATCATTGCCTTGGCCTGAGCAGCAATTTAAAACCAACGAAAAGCAAGCTTGAGTACCGTTGCTACTCAGCAAGAGTGGGAAAGTTATGTCATGCATGGCTAGAACAAGGAAAGATTGAACTCATCGTTAAAGCACTACGCAATTAGTACCTATCACCTTAGCTTATTAAGCACCTACATTAATATATAAATGAAATGGTCCCAATCCACTAACCCATCATCAATATCAAGTAACCATAACTTCATTTCCATTGTTAAGCTTCCCGCTTAAGCACCTCCACTTCCCAATTCATCATTCTCTAATCATGAATAAGTATAAGCCGCTCTTGACCATTGTAAAAGCCCAAGAAAAGGGACTTGTAAAAACTTTTCATCACCTCACAACACCACAATTTTTGTTGTGGACATCTTGTGAAAAATTGTAAAGAGCAAGTAACCTCCATCAAAAGAGTGATTAGAGGAGAAAGCCCTAACCTTCACAAAGTAGGGTTTCTACACACGAACATGAGAGGTTGAGCTCACCCCTAGGACTTAAAAAGTCTTGGGAAGGTTCAAGCCAAGTTTCATGCAAACCCAACACTTTTTGAGGCATTTGAAAAAGAGGCCAATTTGAATGTAAATTCAAATTGCAGCAACTTTCATCCCTCAAATTCAAAAGTTAGCTTCATATTCAATCTCAGCACATTTTTCTGAGTTAGCCCACCAATTTCCATCCCCATTGGAGTTCATCTTGTCGGGAGATAAATTTGCAAGAATTCAAAACTGAATTTGAATTTCAGTTCAAATGTGAAGCAAATTCAGCCCAACAAAGTTCAAATTTGAGAACTCAAATTCAAACCAAGACTTGGTGATTAAGCCTCACATTTAATTGTGAGTAGCTGGGGATATTTTGGCACAAACAGAAATGAGAAAAATGAAAAGGAATTAGAGGGGAGGCCCCAACTGTCAGCAGCCTTAACAGAGAAGTATACTCAGTGATCTTTTCTCTCCCTCGGCCGAGACCGCGCGCCAGCGCACGGCAGCATCGGCGCCCGATCACCTCGCCCAGCCACCTCCTGTTTTCCTCTCTCGCGCTGGCAACCGGGCAGCAGCTCACCCTCCTCTACGTGACCCGCTCCCTACGCAGCTGAGCCGAGCGTGTTTGCCTTCCTCCTCCTGACCAGCAAGCGCACCGCGCTCTGTTTCGCTCACCAGCGCCGCTCCTCCGATTTCCACCGTACACCGGCGCCTGCTCGGCCTTTGCCCGAGCCACCAACACAAAAAGTGGGCACCAGCGCGCGCTCTAGCTACCCACCCTGATACTTCGCGGCGTTGGCGCTTCGTTTAGCCGCAATTCGACGATCGCCGCCGAGAACCGTGGCCCACCGGCGGGAAACCAAAGTTGCTCTCCGTGGACAGCACACTACGGCCGTTTTCACCGCCTGTTCTCTACACGAAAAAGGTGCGCCTTAGTCTCCAGATCATGTAGCTGCAACCCTCATAGCAATTGATCGATCAAGCGCAGAGAATCCCCAAGATTCCCAAAGCTAGTGCATGCGGGTAGGGTTCGGTCTACTCTGAAATTAGGATTTCACGGTCCACCCCAGCTCGGATAAGCTTGCACACACCTTCCTCACTTCCTAGCGGCCCTCCTCGACCAAGAATCGAGTGATATGGTCCAGCAATGACCGGGTTCTTGTTGTTTTTCGGGCCGCCATAGAATAACAGCTCGGGTCACCGTGGAGCTCCATGTTGCCGACCTTTTCACGGGATTTGGCGGCCATTTTTGACACACTCGAGCTCCCACGGTGCTCTCCGATCATTTCCCAATTGTTTTGATGCAGTGTAGCGCATTCCCAACCACACCGGAACCCTAACAGCCGCTGCCATCGTCGGGCGCCCTGTTCCGGTGAGCTACGGCCGCCGGCGACACCCGAGCCGAGTTCAGCGTCGCGAGTTAGGGTGGGGCGGCGAGTCTGAGGTCGGGAGATGGCCGGGAAAGCGATTCCGGCGACGCTCGCTGGAGGACGCCGCCGTGGTCCCTGTTTGGCGCGAGGAAGAAGAAAGCCTGCCGGGTGGGACCCACTAACAGGCATTTAAACTTTTCAGGGATTTCAGTTTCTAGTTTAAACTTTGGAGGGCCACAACTTGGTGTAGGAGAATCCAAAAATTGTGAAACAAATTTTATTTGATTCCACTAATAGGGTACTATCCAAATATGAAACCCTATTTGTATGAAACTCATTATTTAATTCTGGAAAATTCTTTAAATCTTTTCAGAAAAAGAATTTTAAAGGGAGTTTGGTTCATCCAAAAATCCTCAAATTTTTCCAGAATATTCTTTAGGAAGTTAGTGAACTCCTGTAAAAGTTTCAGACCATTTGGATTTGATTTGATCATGGCAATTCAGATTTGAAGATGCTGTATTCACTTAAATACAGAAACGTTTTCAGAGAATTTCCAAAACTTGGAAATTCAGTTCTGGGAAATACTTAGCTCCAAAAATGCTAGAAAAATTCATACAAACTCTATGAGATATAATTGAAATTCTAGTTCACCAAGTTTGGCATGAACAGGGGTGTTATCTCAGAATCAATTCTTCTTTGCTTAATTGCTTAGAAAATTATTCTGAACAAACCATTCAATGGAAAGTGCTAATTTTTGGTCCAGAGGGTTTTCTTGTGACAAGGAACTCACACCAAAATTCTCAGCTCCATTGGACGTCTATATCACCCCTGTTCTGTTTAACCACTTGAGGTGATCAATATAGAAGAGGGGAAAATCACTTAGCACTTAATCATGTGCTTAGGTCCAAACCCAAACCACTAGCCACAGTTTCATCTTAAATTCTTAAACAGAGTTCCAGCTGTTAAAAACTTGTTATTAGAACTGAGAGCAGAATCGTTACAATTAACTTATGTGCATATTCATTAACGTGTAGTCGCTGAAGGTGAGGAGACTCCAATGGACCATATTGGGAGGAGGTGAAGATGGAACCCCATGATGAAGAGGAAGTCAATAGCTCTATGCATGAGGAAGAAGATCAGGAAGAGGTGGAACCATTCAAAGATGATATGGAGGATGATCCACAAGAACGGCCATTGGTACGCACCTCAGGAGGAATTTCATGCGGGCTTACACCCCGTGGAGCCTCATGAAGCTATGTCGGGAGGAGATGAATCCGAAGAGGAGCCACCCCTTGCTGAGACCAATAATGAAGGTGATGAACGGGCCAACCATTCAGTTCAAGAGTTTCGGTCCGACGGAATGGAAGGAGGACACATATCCAAGGAGCTGAAAGAATTTCTGGATTGCTGCAGCCTATACCTGGAATATCTTCTAAAGAAAGTCCCTCGTCTCGGACATGAATAGTGGAAGGCTGAAGTAACCATCCTATCTAACGGTAGGGTTGTCACTCGGCACTTCGCACCCACATGGAGAGCTACAAGGGCAGAAACTATCAATGATGCTGCATGGGATGCACTCAACGTACTCTGCTACGCCTTCCCTGAGCAGCTTGAGGACACCACTTTTGAGCTGCACCCGTATCGGAAGAGTGGTACAAGGGAGATCATTAGACCCCATGTAGGAGCTCTTTCCAACCCAGAAGTTTCTGACAAGTCTCATAGGTTGCTCGTGGAGTTAGAAAACCGCTATGCAAGCGCACAAGAAGAGATCTGTTACCTCCGCAAGAAGCTGTACTTGCTGGAAAAACAGGAGACTCGTGCCAACGCGGGAGCAAATGGAGCACCAGCGTCATCTATCCCTATATGGACTGCCGACTCACCATGGCGTGCACCCATGTATGGACCACCCCCATCACACAGCGAGAACAGCACCTGTTCTCACGATTAAGTTTAGGTTTCAATTGAATAAAACTGTAATAGGAACGTTTATATCGTAGTAGCTTCAATAAGAGTGGTGTGCTGAAATTTTTGTGATGATTTCTTGGTTTGTGTGCTTATGTTAGTTGTGGAAGCTTCGGTGAATATCCACATCCACACATAGTAGAGAGATGTAAGATGCTTCGGCACTAGTTCACATCCTCATATAGGCTGAAATTAAAAAAAAAAGTTGCTTAGTTCATACACCTTGATGCATATAGTTGGGAAATCACTTATTTCAGTTCTGAATTCTATTCCGGAAGTAAGCAATAAAATAAGTGGGTAGACTTTCTCGCCAACCTTATTGTCGTGGATTCCCAAGGGATTGACATAATACTTGGAATGGATTGGTTAAGCAAGCACAACGGAGTGATTCAATGTGCTGAGAGGATCGTGCAGTTGACAAGTGAGCATGGTACTCGTATTGAGTTCGAGGCAACCCAACCCGCAACCGAGAAGGCAGTGCTGAACCACGTCGAAGAAGCGCCATTGGAAAGCATTCCGGTGGTTCAAGAATATTCAGATTTGTTCTCGAAAGAACTTCCAGGTATGCCACCTGACCGGTACATTGAATTTTCCATTGATTTAGTACCCGGAACTGCACCTATAGCGAAGAGGCCATATAGGATGCCCGCTAATGAACTAGTGGAGCTCAAGAAGCAAATTCAGGAGCAGCTAGAAAAGGGTTTTATACGCCCAAGCTCGTCACCGTGGGTAGCCCCCGTGCTCTTCGTAGACAAGAAAGAGGGGACCCAAAGGATGTGTGTGGACTATAGGTCTCTCAACAAGGTGACGATCAAGAATAAATACCCGCTGCCCCACATAGAGGACCTATTCGACCAAATGAAAGGTGTCCGAATTTTCTCCAAGATTGATCTTCGGTCGGGATACTTCCAGCTGAAGATTAAGCCCTCCGACATACCCAAGACTGCATTTCAAACATGGTATGGCTCGTATGAGTATACCATTATGTCTTTTGGGTTGACGAATGTGCCCGCATACTTTATGTACCTCATGAATAAGGTCTTCATGGTGTACATGGACAAGTTCGTTGTGGTTTTCATCGACGACATCATGGTGTATTCAAAAAGCGAGGAAGAACATGAAGAACACTTGAGATTGACATTGCAGAAACTGTGAGAGCATCAATTGTATGCCAAGTTCAGCAAGTGTCAATTTTGGTTAAAGGAGATATCGTTCCTAGGCCAAGTCATATCCGAAGGAGGAATATCGGTTGATCCTAGAAAAGTGAGGGATGTTTTGAAGTGGAATCAACAGCAGAATGTGAGGGATATTCAGAGTTTCCTTGGGATGGTTGGATTTACTACCGCCGGTTCATCAAGGATTTCTCCAAAATAGCGAAGCCTATGACTGAATTGATGATGAAAGGGAAAGCATTTCAGTGGACACAAACATGTCAAGAAGAGATTAACAACAGCGCCGGTTTTAGTATTGCCGGACTAAGCAAGAGTTTCGATATATATATTGTGACGCATCAAGACAAGAGCTTGGATGTGTGCTCATGCAAGGAGGACAAGTGGTTGCCTATGCATCGAGGCAATTAAAGAAACATGAGCCGAATTACCCCACACATGACTTGGAACTTGCAGCTGTGGTACATGCCTTGAAGATTTGGAGGCATTATATCCTTGGCGACCGATGTGAGATCTATACGGATCACAAAAGCCTCAAGTATATATTCACGCAAACGGATCTGAATTTGAGGCAATGTCGATGGTTGGAACTGATCAAGGATTATGATGTTGGAATCAACTATCACCCCAGAAAGGCCAATGTAGTAGCTGATGCGTTGAGCCGAAAAGGAGCATGTCATCAACTCATGGTTCGGGAGCTGCCACCCGAGCTGTGTAAGGAGTTTGAACGGTTGCATCTCGGATTCTCGAACGAGATGGAGGTGATCAAACTTAACTCAACGCTGGAACAAAAGATACGAGATAACCAAGCAATGGATGATGAAATCAAGGAAATCAAGGAAAGAGTCTGACAAGGCATAGAAAAGGATTTCAAGGAAGATGAGAAAGGCATGCTTTGGTTAGGGAAAAGGATTTGTGTGCCTAACGTGAAGCACATCCGCGACACGATACTAAAGGAGGCACATGACTCACCTTATTCCATACATCCCGGCTGTACAAACATGTACAAGGACCTGAAAACATGCTATTGGTGGGATGGTATGAAAAGGGATATTGCTGAATATGTCGCCGTATGTGACACGTGCCAACGAGTGAAGGCCGAACATCAAAGACCCGCTGAACTGTTGCAGCCATTGAAAGTACCCGAGTGGAAGTGGGAAGACATCAGCATGGATTTCATAGTCGGATTGCCACGTACTTAGTCGGGTTACGACTCTATTCGGGTTATCGTGGACCGATTGACGAAAACAGCCCACTTCCTTCCCGTTAGAACCAAGTACACCATCGCCCAACTAGCCGAGCTGTATATGGAGCAAATCGTGTGTCGCCATGGAGTTCCGACGAGGATAGTTTCAGATCGAGGTTCTCAATTTACCTCTAGGTTCTGGAAGAAGCTGCATGAAGCCATGGGTATATGGCTGAATTTCAGCTCCACATATCACCCGCAAACGGACGGGCAAACTGAGAGGACAAATCAGATTTTGAAAGACATGTTGAGAGATTGCGCCTTGAAACATGGGCGTAGTTAGGATAGGAGCTTGCCGTATGCTGAATTCTCATACAGCAACAGCTACCAAGCCAGCTTGAAGATGTCACCTTTCGAAGCATTGTATGGTAGACGATGTAGACACCGCTGTTCTGAAATGAGACCGGAGAAAGCCAAGTATTCGGACCCGAAGTGCTGTAATGCTGAAAAGCAAGTCCAAACGATACGTGAAAACTTGAATGCCGCTCAGTCACGACAAAAAGGTTATTCAGACAATAGGCGAAGAAGATTGACCTTTGAAGTAGGAGACTTCGTGCATCTTAAAGTATCGCCTATCCGAGACCAACGACGGTTCAACGTCAAAGGCAAATTAGCACCTTGCTACATCGGGCCATTTAAGATTTTGGGCAAGCGAGGAGAAGTAGCCTAACAACTAGAGCTGCCAACGCACCTCTCCGACGTGCACGACGTGTTTCACGTATCCCAACTCAATAAGTGCTTAAGAGTACCGGAAGAACAAGTACCGATGGATGAGCTCGAGCTTCAAGAGGATCTGACCTACGCGGAACACCCCGTCAAAATCTTGGACGTGAAGGAAAGGGTCACGAGGAACAAAGTGATCCGTTGGTGCAAGGTACAATGGAGCCATCACACGGAAGCCAAAACTACATGGGAGCGTGAGGAAGATCTCAAGGCAGAATTCCCCCATCTATTTTCCACTCTATCGAATCTCGAGGCCGAGATTCACTTTAAGGGGGTAGGTTTGTGACACCCTCAAATTCATTACCATGCATTGCATACATTTTTCATGTAGAGAAGTATTTGAAAATAAGTAGAAATGGAGAAAGAATCCTAGAAGTGGAGAAAGAATCATAGAAATGGAGAAAGAACCATAGAAATGGAGTAAAGAACCATAGAAATGTAGAAGGGAATATAGAAATGGAGATAGGGACATAGAAATGGAGAGTGGAATATAGAAATGGAAAAGGGGACATAGAAATGGAGAGAAATGGAAATAAGATGGCTGAAATGAACCATTCCCAAATTTCCCCCAAATTTCCCGAATTCCCCAAGGGGGAATTTCCCCCACATTTGGGGAGAATTTTCCCCAATGTAGCCACAGCCTAGAGGGGGGGACCCCTAGGACTCTTTGGTTGTGTCCAAATTGGACTAGGACTCTTTGGTTGATTTTCAATTGGACTAGGACTCTTCTTTTCTCCCCCTTATAAATACAACCCCCAGCCCCCCCTTGGCCGCAGCCCCCTCCCCCTCCCCAAAGTCGCCGAGTTGGCCCTGCCCCCCCCAACTCGCCGAGTTGGCCACCCCCCTGCCGGGGTTTGGTCGCTGGTGAGCCCCGCCGGTGAGCCCCACCGATGAGCCCTGCCGTCGAGCCCTGTCATCGAGCCCCGCCGTCGAGCCCTGTCGTCGAGCCCGGTAAAAGTCCCAAAACGTGAGTGCAAAGAAACGGATGTTTGAGCATCATTGTGTTTCGGGTTCATAAAAATTTGGATTTGTTTAAATTTTTCCACATGTGATGACCCACATGAGTGTCCCACCACTCTAGACTAGGATCAATGGAGTGTTTGGGGAACAAAGTTAATTTAAAACTCATGTGTAAGCTCTCATGTGCAAGGAAGAATGAAATTCAGAGTTTGAACTCAAATTGTTCAACTCAAATTTCAAATGAGGGCAACAAATAGGAATACAAACTGTTGTGCTCAAAACCTCATGTGCAGCAGCCAAAACAAAAATCAGATTTCATATTTGAATTTCTTAGGTCCAAATTAAGGGGTAGGCAAAGTTTCATGAATTTTGGAAATGTTTCCTACCCATTTTTTCAAATGGACTTTAAATTGCATAGGAATTCAAATTCAAATGTGAATTTGGATGAAACTTGTCCAATTCTTCAAATTCAGTTCGGATTCAAACTTCCCACAATTGAATGGAGTCATTTGACAACTTTGAGAAAATTTGAGGGGATAAGGGGGACAGTGGGACCCACATGTCATTGAGCAAAAAGTGTGACTTGCACCCTAAGCAACTTTTCTCTGGTTTTCCACTCCACCGAAGACTGTTGCTGTTTCAGTCGAAACAGCTAAGAGCTGCACCGAGCGACACCGAGCTACCGTCTGTGCCACCTACTCAGGGAATTCCCCGCACTGGAGAGCAGCTCATGTGCTGCCTTACCGCTCGGCGTGATCCACTTCCTCCTCGACCTAGTCCCGGTTCATTGCTTCCCCCTCGCGCAAGAATAGAAACCAGCAGCTCGCCGCCGCCTCTGAAAAACAGTCGGGAACCGGTGAAACCTCGTGCTCGCCTCCACTCCAGGCTGCAACACAGCGGGGCGCGCTCATCCTCCCCTCCCTCGGCACAAAAACAGCCCGAGTTACGGGTTCCCTAGCCCTAGAACGGCTCCTCCGCGGTGACCTAAAACAAAGACGGCGATCGGGCGCCCGTGGACAGCTCTCCACAGAGACTTTCACGCCCGAGTAAGCATGGCCATGGAAGTGTCCTACCTTGGTGCTGCTTCCATCCAAAACTTGGAGCAACCCGTGGACCCTAGCGGCTGAATTTGCCATTCTTCTCCCGGAGCACCTCCACGGACCTTTCGGTATGAAATTCCAAAATTCGCACTCAATTCTCACTTAGAGTTCATCAAATCATGCACAAAGGAGCTAGAGTAGTCAGCGACCAACTTCTCTTCATAACCCTATGCGAGGGCCTCACGGCCTCGTCGAGCTAGGATCATGCTGAGGGGTACTGTGTTGCACAACACCGGATAACACAAGGAAAGATACAAAGCGGAAGCAAAGTTTTATTAAATAAACGAGTTTATGAACATTTTACAACAAAATATTTTCAGTCTACACTCACGGGCGTAGACTACGCACCGAGTTCACGTTCAGCCCGTGAACGTGTCCCCGCTAGCACACACGCACACTAACACGGCGGCGTCCATGACTCCCACTCGACGGGGTTTCCCTCTTGGGGTTCCGTCTCCTCCTCGAGAGTCCCTTCCTCATAACACCCTGCAAAAGCTTCAAACACAAGCAGGAGCACGATGGCTCAGCAAGTCTGACCCGTCTCTTCTATACATGAAACTTCTACATGAGGGATTTTAGGGTACATGAGGCAAATAAGCTGCAAAGGACTCGCCTAATTATTTGAACCATACTTTCAAGTTTTAGCAGCAAGTTGTGGAGAACCTCACGCTAAGGCACATGAGAGAGCCGCAATCAAATAAGAAACGCATTTCTCTCATGTACTTTGCCCAAGGTTGAAAAGAACTTTAATTAGCTCTAAACTACAACAAGTCATTAAGAATGAAGGTATAGATTTCAATCAGCAACTTTTACATGACTCTAGCCTGTTCTTTCTACGTCACGGTACAGTGAACAAGTGGTACTTACTGACCGTGAGGGACGGCGATTATAATCGATTTAGACCTGAAGGGTCACCCGAATAACCCGTCACGTACGCCCGTACTCGATGTTGCCTACAGCAACCATCACGGACGTCGTACGCAACCACCTTTCATCCGTCAGCCAAATGTTGAACCGGTCCAATCGTCCTGAGCAAGAGGTCTCTGCACGCATCCGCAGTGCCGGCCTATTTACACCTCAAGCTATCAACCTACCCTCTGAACGGCCAGCTATGCCTCAACACCCAACTACCCAAGTTACATCGGTTTCCCGGTTCCCATATATCCGGTAGGTCTTCGGTACTGTTCTAGCTTGTTCAACAGGCCCGCACACAGCTCAGTCCTTAATCGACACAAGCGGAGCTATGGCACCCAAGCCCCAACGTCCTGCTGCCCTTACCCTCCGCTCGGTCTCATTTTTCTTGCCATGTGTTTCATTTGCTACCATGACCCGAGTAGTGTGCCTCTAGCCTATTCTCGCGAGCAGTTCCAACTACTCGACTTGTACCGGATCCTACACTATCTTAGAATTGCAGTAGCTAATCGAGGTTTACAAACCTAAGCCCAACCAAGGGTTTTCATGGCTATGCATTTGGGTTTTCAAACAAGACTCTAATGCAAAATTTAAGTGGGTGCTCAAAGTAAGTTCTCAAAACAGTAAAATTTATAAAAAGGCTAATGCAAACTGGAGCTTGCCTTGCTGGTGTTGGTCATAGGCTAGCTGTTCCTCTGGAGTGATGAAGTCTAAGACTTCGGGCTCCTCCTTAACCTTAGCGACTACATGAGATAAATACATATATGTATCAATTTGAATGCATTTGAATTGAAGTTGAATTTGTGAAGACTATAAGTCTTACTAGACAGGCCCAATGACTGTGAAATGTTTATGTTGTTTCGGTACAACCTAAACAGAGACTTGACCAAGTTTCATTTGCAGCAAAGCTCATTTGAGCTCTCCACAAATAATTGTGTACTTGGCCTTCACTGGAGCTCTTATGGTGTTCTAGGGATTTTCATGGAGCAAGCCATGACTTTATTAAAACTAGATTTTCAGAGGGTTCTAATGGAGTTGGTTTCACTTAATTTTATGGTTCCTAGCTAAAGATATGAGCTAAACAATTTCAGGGAAATTCTGAAAATGTTTCTGGACATTTTCCATTTTCTCTGGAACAGTTTTATTAATCACACCATTAGGTGGATCAAATGAGCTCAAATGGCTATGAAATTTTTATGGTAGCTCAAGGATATTATGATGAACTTCCTGGCCAAATTTCGGAATTTTCCACCAATGGATTCTCCAGTGAAATTTCTAAACAGTTTAATTTTTGAAGAATTAATTCTGGAGAAATAAGGATTTTCATAAAGTGAAACTTTATTTGTTGGAATGTACTCAGAGAGCTGAATCCAACAAAATTTGGTTCACTCGATTTGGAGTTTCCTAGCCAAAGTTATGTGGGTTTGAATTTTGAACTAAATCTGAAAATCAGATAAAAGTTTAAACTTCTGCCAGTGGGCCCCACACGCACTGCTGCTTCTTCTTCCTCGCACCAAACACCCGGCGGCGGTGGCCTCTGGCGAGACTCGCAGGAATCGAGTTCCTGGCCACCTCACGGCTCGAAACTCGCCGCCTCCCCATTTTCCGACCTCCTGAACTCCGCTGTGAGCTCGCCGGCCGCCGGCGATGGCCGGAAACCTGTGCGCACCAGCGACAGCATCCGTTAGGGTTTCGACGAGGTCGGTTATGCTCTGTCCTTCACCAACACGTTGGGCTTTTGGCTCTATAGCACCAGGGGACCATAAGGAAGCTGGAAATGGTAGCCAACCTTGGCGAAACGGCCGGCAACACCGAGCTCCACGGTGAATCAAGACCGTTTTCCATGGCAGCCCGAAGAACTGCCCTCTCTGAGCCAATTCCCCATGATTTTCCTTGGTTTTTCTTCTAAGAAAGGCACTAGGGGATGTGCTAGCTACATGCAAACGAGGTCGGCTTGTGGCAGTATATGTGAACCGAATTTGGCTCACAACCGAGCTTGGGTGTTTTATACTAGGGTTCGGGAAATTGGAAAATTCTAGCTCTACGGTTGATCATTTGCCAAACGGCTTGCGGTTACACCTTCTATACACAGTGACGCACCTTTCTTGTATAGAGAAGTGGAGGCAAGGATGGCTGTGCCGGGCTGTCTGCGGGAGCACCGAATGGCGGCAACACTCGGGTCGCCGGAAAAACGCTCAGTTAGCTTGAGGGAGTTGTGTCACGGGGTAACAAGACGTCGAGGAGGTTGCTCACAAACCCACAACGCCGTTTCGCTACTGGGAAAGTTCTGTTCACAGTGATCGGCTTGCTCGCGAGCGGGACCGAGAGGGCGGCGCGCTTTCGGTTGAGCTCGGCGTGAGAGAGGACGAACGCGCTGTGGTTCCGGGTTGTGAACAAACAGAGCACGTCGAGGAGGGCTAAGGCGTCCGGCAGCAGGTCTCCAGCGCGGGGAGACAAAGCAGGAGCTGGCGCCGCTCCTCCGCTCAGTGGTGCGCTCAGCTGCAGCCCGAGAAACCGAGTGTTCTGTTCTTCAGTCGGTTGAATTGCTGTTGAGGCTGACAGGTGGGCCCCCCTTCCATTTTAACCGCTGAAATTAGTAGTTCCACTAATACCCTCTGAAATTTGAATTATCTACCAAATGACAATTTAAAGTTGATAGAATTCAAATTGTGAGGTGTTTGAATATATTTACAGCACATATGCAGTTTGAAATTCAAATCGAATTTGAATTTGCTAAAATTGGCTCATGTCAAGATCAACTCCAAATGGAGTGAAAATTGGTGTGTGAGCTCAAAAAAATGTGCTTAGTGTGAATATGCCTCCCACTTTTGAATTCAAGGGATGAAAGGAGTTTGAATTTGAATTTTACTTCAAACTAGCCTCTTTCTTATTATACCCAAAAATACCTCAAAAAGGTTTTGGATTTGTGTGAAATTTGGCATGAGCATTCCTAGCAAGGTGTAGGAGTTTTACATATGCTCAGCCCCTATCTGATGCATGTGGGAAATACCACTTTTGCATTTTGTGAGTTCATCCTCTAATGACCATATTGATTGTGGTTACTTGCTCTTCAAATGTGTTCATAAGTTATCCTCAAATGAGGTATGTGTGGTGTGATGAACACTTTGGATGTGTGCAAAAACTTAGGCCCTTACACCCTAGCCTTAAACGCCATATAGACCGAAAATTTCCATCTTTTCCGAGCTCAACCATGGCGACATCAATCGGGCGCACGATGAGAACCCATTTGGAGGTGTTTTCACGTGCTGGTTCTTACTTTCCGTGCTTCCCTAGCATCCACTGGTGCTTTAGAGTGGATTGGACGAGCTTTTGGCGGGTTAGGTTGGCCGGCCGACGGTGCCGAAGTGCTCCCGAGGCCGCCACACGTCGCCGACGGTATTCCGGCCACCGGCAGCCCGAGCCAACCCTGCAGACATGTTCCCCGCCTTCCAAACTCACAGGCGGCGAGTCTCCGGCCGGGAGATGTCCGGAAATGCTGGTCCGGCGAGCTCCGGTTGAGGGCCGGCGAGGGAGCAGCACGGGAGCGGGAAATAGCCGAGGAGGAAGAAGACCCGGGCAGGTCCCATGTGTCAGCGACCGAAAGTTTAAAAAGCTGATCAGCTGTGGCTCTGGGATCCCATGTGTCTGCGTGCCAAAATGGTGTAGCCCGGTGTGGCTGGAATCCCAGTGGCTGAGATTTAAAACGTGGGCCCAAGTCCATTTCAATAGCAAAACAATTCTAGTTTTAGTTCTAACTTTCAAAATTCATAACTTTGTGTAGAAAACTCCAAATTGAGTGATTCAAATTGGGTTAGATTCATTTTACAAAGATCTATCCAAATATGAACCCCAATTTGTATGAAAGCCAATAATAAATTCTGTAAAATTCTTTGAAAATTCTCTGAAAAAGAATTATTGAGGGAGTTTGGTTCATCCAAAAATTCCCAAATTTTGCCAGAATATTTCTTAGGATGTTATTGAACTTCTAGATAAATTTCAGATCATTTAGAGTTAATATGTGTAGGAATTTCCAGAGTACAATTTGCTGTGCTCAAAATTGTCCAGAAACTGTTTCAGAAAATGATCTTCCTTTGTAAAATCAGTTCTGGGCAATCCTTAGCTCCAAAAATCATAGGAAAATTCAGACATGCTATATGATCCATACTTAAAATGGTAGTTCACTTTATTTGGCATGAAAATGCATATTACTTCAGAATTAATTCCTTGTAGCATAACTGCTTATAGAATTATTCTGGAGGAACTACTCAATGAAGAGTCCTGAATTTTGTATCAACTTACTTTCATGTGACCAGGAACTCACATGCAAATTATCAGCTCAATTTGAGCCTTGGATCTCTCTGTTCTTGTTCTCCATGCTTATGTCTGTGAGCAACACAGAGAATTATGGTGGGAATTATGGAAGACACAATTTCCACCCACATTACCTGCAATTTGGCAAGCTAAGTCTCTGTGTAGTGTATGACTTCATGTAAAAATTTCGATGTCATTGGAGATCAGAACCTGTAGTTCCTTTCAAACCATTTCAACTCATGTCACATGTCCATTAGGAACCATAGAACATGTTAATGGAACTCCTTATGGACAGGTGGTTTTTCCTCTATTTCCTCTGCACAACAGGGACAAGAACTTCATTCTTAGTACGCCCCACACAGTTCACTGTTATTCACAAGTTGAGTCTTTACTTCTTTAAATTGCATTATAAGAACATGTGCATATGCATGTCAATAGGACTTACGGCGGAGGAAATCAATGGAGAAGTTCGACGAGTGAATCCATTGAAGTGGATCAGTTGATCAAGCCTCAAGGGAGACAAGACTCTAACTGAATTATATACTATTAGACCCTGTAAAACAGGCAAGCCCCGGTTTGCATTTAACTACCACTAAGTTTTTACTTTGTATACAATACGTCGGTTAGGATGAATTGTGCATTATGTCTAGATGTTTGATATTATTCTTGCATGACCAGAAAACCTATGGAGTATTTGGGTAGATGTCCTTCCATCGTGTAGAAATTGTCATGCTTAAGTAGGACTCGGTAGAAGTCGAGTGGTTGGATACTAATTGCGAGTATTGGAAATTGGGAGAACCAGAGGATTGGTTCAATAAGATGTTAGTAAGTTGAAATGAGACCGGACAGGGTGTAGGGGCAACAGGACCTGGGGGCCTGGGTGCTTAGACCTGTCCGTGTCAGTTGAGGGCCGATCCGTGTGCAGCCCACGCTGATCAAGTTTGAACGTACCAAAGGCATATCGGATATATGGGACCCGATAAACTGATGTAACCTATACCTCTGGGCGTCGAGGCATAACGCACCGATTTATTGGTGTAGGTTGAGGGCAGCAAGGTGGAAATCTGCTAAAACGCATTGAGAGATGCTCCGTGTAGGAACCTCCTGTCTGTTTGGGTGCGACCGGTTCGATGTTTGGGCTGTTTGGTGAAAGGTTGTCCTGTACGACATCAGTGGAGCATGCTGTGCAGCTCCGAGTATGGGCGTACGTGACGTGCTATTCGGGTATCCCTGCAGGTGTATATCGAGTTGATTCGCCGTCCCTCGCGGTGATGAGAACCACTTGGTCACTGAGTCGTGACGTAGAGGTAACTTGCACAGAGATAATAATAAATCACTATTGGTTGAAGTTGATACTAGTAATGGAATGTTGTCTTGTATGAATAGGTTAGTGCAAATTCGATTCTTTTCCACCATGAGCAAGTTACATCGGGAAAAAGCGTTTCTTGTTTGATTGTGGACTCCCAATGTGAGGTGCCCAAGGTTATGTTTAATTTGATGCTAATAATACCTGAAAGTAAGGATCCATATTTAGGCGAGTTCATATGCAATGTACTATCCTATGTTGTGTCTTTACCATCATGTAGAGTTTCATGATTAGGGTCGACGGTTAAGTCTTGCTGAGCATTATGCTCATGGATACTATATGAGTTGTTTTGCAGGTAATAACACTACACTGTTGAGTATGATTGTCCGATGAGACTCGGAACTCTCCGAGTGGTAAACTCATGGAAACCCCTGCCGCGGCTACTACTATCGTGTTGCTAGTGAGAAGGATCCACGGGCTGGATGTCTTCTCTGTTGCTTAGCATAGATATGAGATGTGAGTTGTATTAGTCTTCCGCTGTAGATTATTTTGAGAAGTATTTGTAAAATTAACACTGTAGGATCGAAGTACACGTGTAAAGCTACCAGAGGGGGGGTGAATGGTAGATTAAAAACTTTTCAGCGGAAGCAACAAAACACCCCTCAGCAGAAAACCAATCTGTTAAAGAAACCGTGTGTGCGACTAATCTAAACGTGTTCAACTGTGACAAAACTAGTATAGATTGTAGAGAATCAATTCATGAATACGTCACAAAAAGAATCATGAAAATCTGTTGATAGAAACTCAAGTTACGATGGAAACATCGAACAAAGGTCAATCTGTCCTACGCGAGAAAAACAGTTCTAGAATACTGCAAAGAAACTCGTGTAGATCATAAACCACAAATTCAATGACCGTGAAATTTTCACAGATGATAGATAATCAAGTTGTGAAGACAACCCAAAAAGAATCACATCAATTGGATCTTTAAAACTCGAGTTATGATAAAACCACCGAAGCAAGGTAGTGCTGAACAGAAACTCGACGAGAAAAACTTGTCTGAGACAAGTCGGACGAACAAGGCACAAAAGTTCCTTTAGAATATGAATTTTGTTTATCAAAACACAAGAGGAACAGCCCCAAAGTTGTGCACCCATGAGCCTTGGCCTCCCTTGCTTATATAACCAGCCCTAAGGCCAACCCAATTCAAACTAGGACTCCTACTCCTACTTGGATTCAAACTGTAACTTTCCAGTACTGCTCAAGACTCTTCTACACGCAGATAGAAGCGATCTTAAGACTTCTAAACACCTTAGTAACGTCCAAAACATTCCTAAAACAACTCAAATTCGTGACCCACACGAAATCCTATCATAACCAACTCAAAACTTTCCATATTTGAGTCAAACACGACTCAGCCGCAGCCTGAGTCCATAACCTAGTCGGTTGAACCTTTTCGACCAATTCTTTACGTCCACATCTCTTCATCACGCCTTGGAACCATACAGCCACGTCCATGCAATCATTGCACACGTGCAAACATCTTCCAACGACGTCCAAGATACCTTCATATGCATTGTTCTTGATTCAAACATACTGCGCAACCTCCCGATCAACTCAACCACAATTCCTCCCGAACTTGGTTGTTGAACCTCATCTTCTCCCTAAGACTAGTTCAATGGATCCCGTCACCAGCCATGTCTTGAACTCAAGCAACACCTGCACATGAATAAACAACCAATACTTCCGAGCACAAGTCCTCGACTTGACTCTCGTTAGTTCCGAAACTACAACATCTTACGTAAGCACCTCAAATAAGCATGTTGTAAACCATAGCAAAATGATATCAGCCATAACCACCAAAACACATAAAAAACTTAGTAAAATAATACTAAGCAAACTCTCCATAAGAGTAAAGCAAGTTCAAAACATTGCAAGTTAAAAGTAGAACCATTGCAATCAAGCTCCGAACATTACCAAAGCTAACCGGAGCTTACCAAAGCTAGTCGGCCCTAGCGCCGGAGCTTACTAAAGCTTAGTCGGACCTAGCACGGAACTTACTAAAGCTAGTCGTACCGAGCACCGGAGCTAGCAAAAATAAGTCGGACCTAGCCAAAATAAGTCAGACCTAGACAAAGCAAGTCGGACCTTACGTCGGACCTATCATCGGACCTTGCAGGAGCTTGGACCTAGAGTCGGACCTTGTTAAAAAGGTGTTTTGGTAGTATTTAAAACTTTTATCGTCAAAACCAATGTATTCAGCACACATATGTCTCACAATCTCCCCCTTGATGAATGCATTGGCAACACCACTTAAAATCCGAACATTGGCTTATTCACATGAAAAGTTTTGAAAACAATTTCTCTCCCTTTGTAAATCAGAAATAAAATGAGAAGAAAAACAAAAAATACCAAAAATTCTCCCCCTGAGAAGAATCGTGCCAAAACACTTGTGAATGTGTGCAATGTGTGATCAATTTCTCCCCCTTTGACAATGTATTCAGCAAGGTACAAAAGAGAAATTTTAATTTGTTATGAGCACATTATAACATATACATATAAAATAAAGCTCATCCAAATCATACTATCAAGTAACTTACACTATCACATCAATGAGATACATAAAGCAGTGTAAGTCATGCTAGAGATCAAGTGTAATTTTCAATTTAAGCAAGTCATGATCTCACAAACTTAACTATTTCAAGACCTGAAAGCATGACACTTGTTGCTGCATTTTATTTATCATTTAAAGCACAAATTTTGATCTTATGACATTTGTAAGAGATTATATGCAGCATCAGCCTTATTCTAACCAACCAAGCCAAGCCTATGTCATTTGACAGTCAGAACCTTAAGGACATGGTTTTAGTTATACACAACTCCTTTCAAGTTCATATCTAAGTGCAATGATAAGCCATATCAAAAGAACAAGTGCGATGCATGCATATTCTCTTGATCTTTTCTCATTTTTTATTTGAACATAAAAACTCAACATGTGAGTTGATTACTTGATTAATTCTTTATGATTAAAAGCACTTGTGAGCATGCAACAAGTTCAAAACAGCAAGAAAGTTCGACCATGAGCAGATTTAGTGCAAGTAATTATTCCAATTACTAGACATGGTAAAACTACAAAATGTATAACACGAGTAATGTAGTAAGAACTTTCAGCATGAAAAAGGAATCACAAAGTCATATGTGCATGAAATACTATGCTCATATTATTTTAATTCCAGATTCACACATAGACTTCCCAAGTTTCAAAATTCTCCCTCAATTTAAGCCATGAGGATGCATAACCCCTATTTCACTACGAATATAACAAAAATGAGTGAAATCCAAAGGTTTTGTAAAAATGTCAGCCAATTGTTGTTCGGTATCTACATGGTGAAGCACAATGTTCCCTTTTTCAACATTATCACGGAGAAAGTGATACCTAATGTCAATGTGCTTAGTTCTCTAATGTTGCACGGGGTTTTTAGCAATGCAAATGGCACTAGTGTTATCACAAAACAGTGGAACACTATCTAGATCAACCCCATAGTCCTTAAGTGTTTGAACAATCCAAAGAATTTGTGAGCAAACACTAGCAGCAGCTACATATTCAGATTCGGCTGTGGATTGTGCAACTGAACTTTGTTTTCTAGAGGACCAGGCAACAAGTGAATTACCAAGAAAATGACAAGCACCAGAAGTACTTTTTCTATCAATCCTACAACCCCCAAAATCAGCATCGGAAAAAGGTTTCAAAGTAACGGTTGAGGAAGAAGGAAGAAAAATGCCAAATTCTTGAGTTCCATGTAAGTACCTGATAATCCTTTTGACGGCTTGACGATGTGAAGCACGTGGGGAGGCTTGAAACCTGCACAAGACATACGCTGAATTGTATGTCCGGTCTTGATGCCGTGAGATACAAAAGTGATCCGATCATGCTTCTATATTCTTTTTGATCAACGGGATCACAATCTTCATCAAGTTCAAGTGTTGTTGCTGTTCCCATTGGTGTCTGAAGAGGCTTGCTTTTGTCCATGTTGAAGCACCTTAGGAGATCTTTTGTATACTTTGTTTGATGCACAAAGGTACCCTCCTTGGTTTGCTTGATTTACAACCCCAAAAAGTACGTGAGTTCTCCCATCATACTCATCTCAAATTCTGAACTCATCATAGCTGAAAACTTGGACACAAGATCATGAGAAGCACAACCAAAGATAATATCAGCCACATACACTTGAACGAATAATGAGTCATTGCCATGCTTAAGCACAAAAAGAGTTTTATCAACCTTGTCCATGGTAAACCCCTTTTCAAGTAAGAATATTTTTAACCTATCATACCATGCTCTAAGGGCTTGTTTGAGACTGTACAAGGCTTTGGACAGTTTGTAAACATGATTAGGAAAATTTGGATTTTCAAAACCAGGTGGTTGTTTGACATAAACCTCCTCATCTATGTAGCCATTAAGAAACACACTTTTAACATCCATTTGATATAGCTTAAAACCTTTAGATGCAGCAAAAGATAACAAAATTCTTATGGCTTCTAATCTAGCAACAGAGGCAAAAGTTTCATCAAAATCTAGACCTTCAACTTGTGTGAAACCTTGAGCAACCAACCTAGCCTTATTCCTAACCACAACCCCATCCTCACTTTGTTTATTTTTAAACACCCATTTAGTTCCAATTAAAGTGTGACCTTGAGGTGGAGGTACAAGTTTCCAAACATTATTTCTTTCAAAATTTTCTAACTCTTCTTGCATGGCAATAATCCAAGATTCATTAGTGAGTGCGTGTGATATATCTTTGGGTTCAAAAGAAGCAACAAAAGCAGAATGAGCATGAGAATTGGGGTCGAAAAACCTGATCTTGTAACTCGTTCATGCAAGCTTCCAATAATTTGTTATGGAGGATGACTTTTGAGAATCCGTAGGGGAGTGGACACTTCACAAGCTTCTTTTTCTTCATGTTCATCACAAATAGATGAGCTTGTGACGTGAGGAGGATCTGGACCAGCAATGGTGGTTATCGGTGCTGGCTGTGAATCAAGATCAGGAGCTGGAACAATGTCATTAGCTGCTGAATTTTCGGGCAGCAGCACCACTTCTTCCTCTTCTTCAACGAAAATACTCTCCCCCTGCGGATATGGATCCGGACCTGCAATATTTGAACTAGTACCTGGGCTAGATTCATCAACAGAAACCTCACAAGTCTATACAATTTTGTTAGTATCAAGTAAAAGCACACGGTAGCCTCTAGTATGAGATGGATAACCAAGAAACATGCCATCAACAGATCTAGCTTCAAATTTATCAAGATTACCATGTTCCTTAACAAAGCATTTGCAACCAAAGACCCTAAAGTGTGTGACACTAGGCCTATATCCAAACCTGAGCTCATATGGTGTTTTACCTAGCTTAGCACGCAAGAAAACACGATTTGAGACATCACAAGCGGTTGCAATTGCATCAGCCCAAAATTTCCTAGGAGTTTGATATTCATCAAGCATAGTCCTAGCCATCTCAACTAAGGTTCTGTTATTTCTCTCTACAACACCATTTTGTTGAGGTACATATGGTGAAGAAAATTGATGATCTATTGCATTTTCAGCACAAAAGTGATCAAACGATTGATTTTTAAATTCGGTTCCATTATCACTTCTAATTGCTCTTAAAGATCTTGGGTGATCAATTGATAATCTAAGAAATAAAGTTCTAAAGTGACTAAAAGCTTCATTCTTAGATGCCATAAAGTAAACCCAAGAGTATCTAGAATAGTCATCAACAATCACAAGAACATAGCATTTACCTCCGAAGGATTGAACACGTGAAGGTCCTACGGTGTCAAGGTGTAAAAGTTGACCCGGTTCAGTTGTCATGGTCATTGTGAGAGGAGCATGTGAACCTGCAACCATATTAGCATGTCTACAAGAAGAGTACACAATTTCTTTGTCCCCTTTAAGCTTAGGCAGCCCAGTATGCAATCAAGAGCACTAACACGCGTGAGATGATCAAAGCCTATGTGACCAAGTCTACGATGCTAAAAATATAAATCTTTGGAATCGTTTGCAACTAGACATCTATGCTTAGAGGAAGACATATCAAAATCAGCTTTAAAAACTCTTCCAAACCGAGACATGTTAAAGATAAGCTCACTATTTGAACCTACAGCTTTGCAGCAGTTTTTATTGAAAATAATTTCCAGATTTTCATATAGCAATTGTGAAACATAAAGCAAGTTGTATTTCAAATTTTTGACAAGTGCCACATCCTTCAAAGTGTAGTGATCATTTACTCTAATCGAACCCTTAGCAATCATAGGAGTTGAAGAATTATCGGCAAAAGTAACATTCTCTACACGTGACACAAAAGAGAGAGAGGAGAACCATTCTTTGTTACCGGTCATGTGGCGTGAGCAACCTGAATTCACAATCCAAATGTTCTCCTTCATCAACCGTGTAACCTACATAGAAGCACAATACGTCGATGACTCAATACTGGGGTTAGTTAAAAGGCATTTAGGAATCCAGTACCGAGTCACACGACGTCCAGGAGGAATAACATGTGAAAGCTGAGATAAAACAGCAGGTTTATGAGTCAAAGTTTAAGATTTTTGTTCTTAACTACTTACCTATGAGGTGTTACTTGTGTAGCACGAAAAATAGAAGGCCCGGAGGCAAAAACAGAAGGTCCAGAGGCAAAAACTGAAGCTCCGGAGGCAAAAACTGAAGCTCCGGAGGTAAACTTTTGAATATTTCTGACTCATAACAGCAGGTTGCATGTTCCTGACATTCGGTTTAGTATGTGTGGAAAATTTTGCATGAGAGTTATAAGATCTAGCTTGCATTCTTTCCTTTTCATGTTGTTTAGCTAGTCTATAACAAAAATCTATGACATGACTATCTCTACCACAATAGGTACAATGAAATTTATTTTGTGTTCATGTCTAGATGAGCATGCAGTATGCTTATTTGAACCCGAATGTGACAACACTCCTGCAGATTTAAAAACCACTTCTTTCTGTTTAGGAACTGTTTGAATCAAACCACTTCCTAATGATTTTACAATTTTAGGTGGATGTTCCTTAGCATGAGCATGTGAATCAAAACCTAAACCAGTTTTATCATTGCAAGACTTGGAAGAATTCAGCAGCAAGTTTAGGTTCTTATTCCCATTACAAAACCGATCTAATGTCCTATGCATGTTATCAAGTTTATTTGATAGATCAAGACAATTTTCACATGAATTTTTTCCTTTTAATTTGCAATTGGAATAATATTTAACTTCATGAGAACGTAAAGCATTGTTCAATATAGAAATTTCTTTCATATCATCTTGTAGTTTCTTATCAAGATCATCGCAAGTAGAATAATGCAAATCAATTGTGGAACAACAAGCATCTTTCAAGTTTTTATCATTAAGTGCAGCAAGCTTTTTGTTCTTTTCGATTTCAAGTTTATCAAGTGTGGAGGTGTGTGCACTTCTTTGAGAGGACAATTGTTCATATATTAAATCACATGAGGAACAAGAATCATCACTAGGAATCAAGGATTTTAAACGATTAATTTCAGATTCTAGTGACTCAATTTTAACAGCATTGTCCCTAAGCTTTTTGTCCTTTTCTTAACAATAATAGTGGCACGAGAAATAGCATCACACATTTCTTCGCAAGTAGAACATACCTCTTCGTTGTCACTGTTGTGTTCTGCATCCTCCATACTTGATTTTGATTTGCCCGCCATGAAGCACAAGTTTGTCAGATCATCTTCATCTTCATCACTTCCAATGTCTACATCACTCGAGCCAAGTTCTTTAAGTGCGGTGATGAAATTGTTTAACAGTTTGCGTCCTGTAAAAACCTTCTTTTTCTTGTCGGTGTTGCCAAAAGAGGACTTGACTTTATTCTGCTTTTCATCACGGTTAGAAGGACCTGAAAGGTTAGGGCAATCTGTACAAATGTGTCCTGTCTTACCACATTCAAAGCATCATTGAGGTCCGGAGCTTCCTCCCCTTCTAGTTCTCACATTTTGCAATGCTTTTGAGAACCTAGTAGAAAGAAGTACTAGCTCCTCCTCTGGAAACTCCTCAATCTGTTCCAGGGTTAGTGAAGACAGCAAAGCAAGTGTATTGCTAGATGATTGGCCGGAGCTAGGCATATCACGTTGTGAGACAAATGCAATAGTCTTATTTGGGTTCTTACGTGATATAATGTCAATTTCATGAGTTTTTATCTTAGAATAAAGCACATATAATGTAAGAGTACTCATGACAGTGGATTCACGTATGGATGTTACTTTCATCTCCCAAATTGACATGTCTAATGCACTTAGTAATTGCCTAGCATTTTCAGCATCTGAAAAATTAACATTGACGCTACGCAAGTTGCTGAGAATTTTATTAAAGCGAGCAAAGAGGTCATCAATGGACTCACCGGGTTGCATCTCAAAGCGTATGTATTCTTTCTTGAACATATCCTGTCTTACATCCTTGATCGTGTTGGATCCTTCGTGGTAGTCACAAAGTGCTCTCCACACATCGTACGCCGATCGGAGGTGTGCAACACGGTCGAAGTCGCTCTGAGTTAGTCCTTGTATGATCAAGTTCTGAGCCTTGTTGTTGTTGTCGACATCTCTCATATTTGTAGCCGTGACTTGATCGTTTGAAGGTACATCGTAAGACTTGTACACCTTTTCCCATATTGCAATGCCTTGCGACTGGATGAAAGCTTCCATGCATGCCTTCCAAACCTCAAAATCAATACCACTAAACACACAAGGTTTGGCGGAGTATTTCTCCATGATGATTAGTCAAAACACGTGCAAATCACAAAGATTAGAGAAACCTGGCTCTGATACCAATTGTAGGATCGAAGTACACGTATAAAGCTACCATAGGGGGGTGAATGGTATATTAGAAACTTTTCAGCGGAAGCAACAAAACACCCCTCAGCAGAAAACCGATCTGTTAAAGAAACCGTGTGTGCGACTAATCTAAACGTGTTCCTGTGAAAAAAACTAGTATAGATTGTATATAATCAAGTCACGAAGACGTCACAACAATAATCATGAAAATTCGTTGAGAGAAACTCAAGTTACGATCAAAAGATCGAACAAAGCTCAATCTGTCCTACGCGAGAAAAACAGTTCTAGAATACTGCAAAGAAACTCGTGTAGATCATAAACCAAAAATTAAATGACCGTGAAACTTCTACATATGATATATAATCAAGTTATGAACACAACCCAAAAATAATCACATCAATTGCATCTGTAAAACTCGAGTTATGATAAAACCACCGAAGCAAGGTAGTGCTGAACAAAAACTCGACGAGAAAAACTTGTCTGAAATAAGTCGGACGAACAAGGCATAAAAGTTCCTTTAGAATACGAATTTTGTTTATAAAAACACAAGAGGAACAGCCCCAAAGTCGTGCACCCACGAGCCTTGGCCTCCCTTGCTTATATAACCAGCCCTAAGGCCAATTCAAACTAGGACTCCTACTCCTACTTGGATTTAAACTGTAACTTTCCAATACTGCTCAAGACTCTTCTATACGCAGATAGAAGCAATCTTAAGACTTCCAAACACCTTAGTAACATCCCAAACATTCCTAAAACAACTCAAATTCGTGACCCACACGAAATCCTAACATAACCAACTCAAAACTTTCCGTATTTGAGTCAAACACGACTCAGCCGCAGCCTGAGTGCATAACCTAGTCGGTTGAACCTTTCCGACCAATTCTTTACGTCCACATCTCTGCATCACGCCTTGGAACCATGCAGACACGTCCATGCACTCCTTGCACACATGCAAACATCTTCCAATGACGTCCAAGATACCTTCATATGCATTGTTCTTGATTCAAACATACTGCGCAACCTCCCGATCAACTCAACCATAATTCCTCCCGAACTTGGTTGTTGAACCTCATCTTCTCCCTAAGACTAGTTCAATGTATCCCGTCACCATCCATGTCTTGAACTCAAGCAACACCTGCACATGAATAAACAACCAATACTTCCGAGCACAAGTCCTCGACTTGACTCTCGTTAGTTCCGAAACTACAACATCTTACGTGAGCACCTCACATAAGCATGTTGTAAACTATAGCAAAATGATATCAGCCATAACCACCAAAACACACCAAAAACTTAGTAAAATAATACTAAGCAAATTTTCCATAAGAGTAAAGCAAGTTCGAAACATTGCAAGTTAAAAGTACAACCATTACAATCAAACTTCGAACCTTACCAAAGCTAACCGGAGCTTACCAAAGCTAGTCGGACCTAGCGCCGGAGCTTACTAAAGCTTAGTCGGACCTAGCACAGAACTTACCAAAGCTAGTCGTACGTAGCACCGGAGCTAGCAAAAACAAGTCGGACCTAGCCAAAATAAGTCAGACCTAGACAAAGCAAGTCGGACCTTACGTCGGACCTATCGTCGGACCATGCAGGAACTTGGACCTAGAGTCGGACCTTGTTAAAAAGGTGTTTTGATAGTATTCAAAACTTTTATCGTCAAAACCAATGTATTCAGCACACATAGGTCTCACAAACACTTTGTAAGTTTCCGCTTGATTTATGTAATATGATGCTTTATTATGTGTGCTTTTGGGTGCCGCATCGCACGGCACCACCTAACGCGATGGGGGGGCGAGAGGCACGGACCCGTGATCGGGCTGGGTCACTCACAGCGTGGTATCAAAGCCGCATTGGTAATAGCGCACAGAATAAGGATCGTATTACGACAAAAAATTAGGATACGGTAAGGAAACGGTATTAGGCCCACGTAAGGACTACTATATTAGCATATACTGAAGGTGGCAACCTAACTTACTTTCTTATGTCGGAGAATAGTGCATCTCGGGACTTCATATGTCTTGGGGGTGCATGTAAGCGCTGTCCACCAGTACGCACAAGCTGAATGGTGGAGCCTCACGGGTGGCAGGTAACCCGGCCAGCTTTGGTATCCTCTATGACTATTCATGTCGTTTGGGGTATCCGAGCAACGCCCTTCCCTGGCATGCTACGGGCAAGTATGGGAGATCCCGTCACATGGTTAGTAACGTGAACACGTAGCTCAAGGCGTGTTTGGCTTGAGAACACCTGTGCGAGTGATGACGGACGGGTGTACGAACTGTATTGGGACCAGGTTCGGTGTGCAGCCGAACCTGATGATTGTGTGTCATTTATGCAGGTTTAACCACGAGTAGAACACGTTTGTGAGTGATCGTCTTAGTGCCACCTATGGATACGTATAGGCCGGTGTAACCCGGTTAGGATTTTCTTTGGTGAGGAACGTAGTACCATCATATCTCTTACGGTTCATCGCCACCGTACTACACTTGATAATTTTTTTCCTCTGAGAAATGGTTCATGAATAACTTTCAACTAAAAATGGAAGTCAGAAAACCCATATTAGTTACTTAGCTCTTCATTTGAACTAAGTTTCAAAGGAGAGATTTGCTAGGCTTCATTTGATCTAAAAACAGAGTGCTCTGTTCTGACAGCAACTTTTGCTGGAGTTTGACAGAGCATAACTCTGAGTAGATTTACCCACTGTAGGTGTATGATACAGTCCTGAAAAGGTTTTGAAGTGCTATACAACTTATCTGTAGACCTCCAGAGCAAAATCACACGTTGAGTTGGTGAAAAGTCCAGTTGAAGGCAAACTGTCGAGAACCAGGGCAGCAGAAAAACCTCTCTGGACCTTTCTGTAGAAAAATCACTAAGAAGCCTATGATACACCATTGGAAAGGTTATGAGATATGAAACATTGTTGTAGTTCAAAGTTGGTTCAGTTTCATATTGTATTTGTATATACAACTGTGATAAAAATAGCCACATACAAAGGAGATGCTGGCAAATTTTGTCCAGGAATTCTGTCAATTTTGAGCAATCATAACTTTTGATCCAAAAATGATATGGAAGCATTTGAGTACTCTTTGGAAATATACTGAAGTTAACTTCAACTTTGGTATTCAACTCAAGTTATGAAAATGCTGTTAAACGGATCAAAAATCTGGGTTAGGACAGACGTGTCTGTTCTGTACAGCAAAGAGGGCTAGTTAGGACTACCACACGGAAGTGACTAAACCCGACGATATTCCGGTGGTATGTGAATACCGATGTGT
The DNA here is from genome assembly GCA_030760725.1 of Neostapfia colusana. Taxonomy (NCBI): domain Eukaryota; kingdom Viridiplantae; phylum Streptophyta; class Magnoliopsida; order Poales; family Poaceae; genus Neostapfia; species Neostapfia colusana. The sequence goes on along the minus strand of JASWHV010000014.1, from coordinate 53,691,953 downwards.
TTCTGATGAGTTACCGGGCAGACCGCCTGAATGGGACGTCAAGTTCAAGATTGAACTGGTGCCGGAAACAACACCGATTTCACAGAAGCCGCATAAGATGGCACCCAATGAACTAGCGGAGTTGAAGGAGCAACTAAGTGAACGCTTGAGCGAAGGGTTACACGGCCAAGCTCAACACTTTGAGGTTGCTCTGCGCTGTTCGTTAAGAATAACGATGAGACACTAAGATTAAGTGTTGATTATCATTCGCTTAATGCCATCACTATAAAGGACAATGAGGGTACTCTATGCTTTAAAGACCGTATAGTTATACCTCGTAATATGAAGCTCTATACTGCCAGAAATGTCTAACACTGCCGAAGTGGTGTGAGTACGGTGGAAGGTACTGTTAGGGGTTGATTAGTCAACAAAGCCGATGACTGAGTTCGGACAATAAAAGCGAACTTGAATGCTGAATAATCCCGACAGAGATACGATGGTCAAAGGCGTAGACCGTTGCATTTCGACTTCGGAGAACACGTTTATCTTTGTGTGTCTCCGATGAAAGTAATTCACCGGTACAATGTAAAGGGGAGATTTTGCTCTCCTAGCTTTGGATCCATTTGCTATCACTAAGAAGTGTGGACCCGTATCCTACCGGCTGGAACTACCGGCATGTTTTGCGGGAGTCCACGACATAGTCATGTGTCACAACTGCGGAAGTGCCTCAAATTTACCACTGCTGTCCGCACCGAAGAAATCAACGAGTTCAAGCCGGGTCGCGCCTATGTCGAGCGACCGGTTCTGACTATCGACGAAAGGATCCGAAACACCTGGAACCAGACATTAAGATTTTACAAGGTGCTGTGGAGTAATCATACCACGGAAGAAACAACGTGGAAAGCAAATATTACCTCCGCAGGAACGATCCAGAACTTTATCGTCATACAGCTTGGAATTACCTCTCCCATCTCGTTCTTCTTTTGGAATCTCGGGACGAGATTCTTTTTAAGGGGGTAGGAATGTAAAAGTCCCAAAAACATGAGTGCAAGAAACGGATGTTTGAGCATCATTGTGTTTCGGGTTCATAAAACTTTGGACTTGTTTAAATTTTTCCACATGTGATGACCCACATGAGTGTCCCACCACTCTAGCCTAGGATCAATGGAGTGTTTGGGGAACGAAGTTAATTTAAAACTCATGTGTAAGCTCTCATGTGCAAGGGGGAATGAAATTCAGAGTTTGAACTCAAATTGTTCAACTCAAATTTCAAATGAGGGCAACAAATAGGAATACAAACTGTTGTGCTCAAAACCTCATGTGCAGTAGCCAAAACAAAATTCAGATTTAATATTTGAATTCCTTAGGTCCAAATTAGGGGGTAGGCAAAGTTTCATGAATTTTGGAAATGTTTCCTACCCGTTTCTTCAAATGGAATTTAAATTGCATAGGAATTCAAATTCAAATGTGAATTTGGATGAAACTTGTCCAATTCTTCAAATTCAGTTTGGATTCAAACTTCGCACAATTGAATGGAGTCATTTGCCAACTTTGAGAAAATTTGAGGGGATAAGGGGGACAATGGGACCCACATGTCATTGAGCAAAAAGTGTGACTTGCACCCTAAGCAACTTTTCTCTGGTTTTCCACTCCACCGAAGACTGTTGCTGTTTCAGTCGAAACAGCCGAGAGCTGCACAGAGCGACACCGAGCTACCGTCTGTGCCACCTCCTCATGGAATTCCCCCCACTGGAGAGAAGCTCGTGTGCTGCCTTACCACTCGGCATGATCCACTTCCTCCTCGACCGAGCCCCTATTCGTTGCTTCCCCCTCGCACAAGAACAGAAACCAGCAGCTCGCCGCCGCCTCTGAAAAACAGTCGGGAACCGGTGAAACCTCGCGCTCGCCTCCACTCCAGGCTGCAACACAACAGGCCATGCTCATCCTCCCCTCCCTCGGCACAAAAACAGCCCGAGTTACGGGTTCCCTAGCCCTAGAACGGCTCCTCCGCGGCGACCTAAAACAAAGCCGGCGATCGGGCGCCTGTGGACAGCTCTTTACAGAGACTTTCATGCCTGAGCAAGCACGGCCCCGGAAGCGCCGTACCTTGGTGCTGCTTCCATCCAAAACTTGGAGCAAGCCGTGGACCCTAGCGGCTGATTTGCCGTTCCTCTCCTGGAGCACCTCCACGGACCTTTCGGTATGAAATTGCAAAATTCACACTCGATTCTCACTTAGAGTTCATCAAATCATGCACAAAGGAGCTAGAGTAGTCAGCGACCAACTTCTCTTCACAACCCTATCCTTAAACGCCATATAGACCAAAAATTTCCATCTTTTCCGAGCTCAACCATGGCGGCATCGATCTGGCGCACGATGAGAACCCATTTGGAGATGTTTTCACGTGCTGGTTCTTACTTGTCGTGCTTCCATAGCATACACTGGTGCTTCAGAGTGGATTGGCCGAGCTTTTGGCGGGTTAGATTGGCCGGCCGACGGTGCCGAAGTGCTCCCGAGGCCGCCACACGTCGCCGACGGTATTCCAGCCACCGGCAGCCCGAGCCAAGCCCGCAGACATGTTCCCCGGCCTTCCAAACTCACAGACGGCGAGTCTCCGTCCGGGACATGGCCGGAAACGCCGGTCCGGCGAGCTCCGGTTGAGGGCCGGCGAGGGAGCAGCGCGGGAGCGGGAAATAGCCGAGGAGGAAGAAGACCCGGGCGGGTCCCATGTGTCAGCGACCGAAAGTTTAAAAAGATGATCATCTGTGGCTCTGGGATCCCTTGTGGCTGCGCACCAAAATGGTGTAGCCCGGTGTGGCTCGAATCCCAGTGGCTGAGATTTAAAACATGGGCCCAAGTCCATTTTCAATAGCAAAACTATTCCAGTTTTAGTTCTAACTTTCAAAATTCATAACTTTGTGTAGAAAACTCAAAATTGAGTGATTCAAATTGGGTTGGATTCATTTTGCAAAGATCTATCCAAATATGAACCCCGATTTGTATGAAAGTGAATAATAAAAGCTGAAAAATTCTTTGAAATTTTCCGTAAAAGAATTATTGATGGAGTTTGGTTCATCCAAAAATCCCCAAATTTTGCCAGAATATTCCTTAGGATGTTATTGAACTTCTAGAAAAATTTCAGATCATTTGGAGTTAATCTGTCTAGGAATTTCCAGAGTACAATTTGCTGTGCTCAAAATTGTCCAGAAACTGTTTCAGAAAATGATCTTCCTTTGTAAAATTAGTTCTGGGCAATTTAGCTCCAAAAATCATAGGAAAATTCAGACATGCTCTATGAGACATACTTGAAATGGTAGTTCACTTGATTGGGAATGAAAATGCACATTACCTCAGAATTAATTCCTTGTAGCATAACTGCTTATAGAATTATTCTGGAGGAACTACTCAATGAAAAGTCCTGAATTTTGTATCAACTTACTTTCACGTGACCAGGAACTCACATGAAAATTATCAGCTCAATTTGAGCCTTGGATCTCTCTGTTCTTGTTCTCCATGCTTATGTATGTGAGCAACACATAGAATATTATGGTGGGAATTATGGAAGACACCATTTCCACCCACATTAGCTGCAATTTGGCAAGCTAAGTCTCTTTGTAGTGTATGACTTCATGTAAAAATTTTGAAGTCATTGGAGATAAGAACCTTTAGTTCCTTTCAAACCATTTCAACTCATGTCACATGTCCATTAGGAACCATAGAACATGTTAATGGAACTCCTTATGGACACGTGGTTTTTCCTCTATTTCCTCTGCACAACAGCGACAAGAACTTCATCCTTAATACCCTCACACAGTTCACTGTTATTCACAAGTCGAGTCTTTACTTCTTTAAATTGCATTATAAGAACATGTGCATATGCATGTCAATAGGACTTACGACGGAGGAAATCAATGGAGAAGTTCGACGAGTGAATCCATTGAAGTGGATCAGTTGATCAAGCCTCAAGGGAGACAAGACTCTACCTGAATTATATACTATTAGACCCTGCAAAACAGGCAAGCCCAGGTTTGCATTTAACTACCACTAAGTTTTTACTTTATATACAATACGTCGGTTAGGATGAATTGTGAATTATGTCTAGATGTTTGATACTACTCTTGCATGACCATAAAACCTACGGAGTATTTGGGTAGATGTCGTTCCACCATTTAGAAACTGCCATGCTTAAGTAGGACTCGGTAGAAGTCGAGTGGTTGGATACTACTCGCGAGTATTGGAAATTGGGAGCACCAGAGGATTGGTTCAATAAGATGTTAGTAAGTTGAAATGAGACCGGACAGGGTGTAGGGCAACAAGACATAGGGGCCTGGGTGCTTAGACCTGTCCGTGTCGGTTGAGGACCGATCCGTGTGCGGCCCACGCTGATCAAGTTTGAACGTACCGAAGGCATATCGGATATATGGGACCCAATAAACCGATGTAACCCATACCTCCGGGCGTCGAGGCAAAACGCACCGATTTATAGGTGTAGGTTGAGCGCAGCAAGGTGGAAATATGCAAACGGGCATAGAGAGATGCTCCGTGTAGAGAACCTCCTGTTCGTTTGGGTGCGACCGGTTCGACGTTTGGGCTGTTTGGTGAAAGTTGTCCCGTACGACATCAGTGGAGCGTGCTGTGCAGCTCCGAGTATGGGCGTACGTGACCTGCTATTCGGGTATCCCTGCAGGTGTATATCGAGTCGATTAGCCGTCCCTCGCGGTGATGAGTACCACTTGGTCACTGAGTCGTGACGTAGAGGTAACTTGCACAGAGATAAGAATAAATCACTATTGGTTGAAGTTGATACTAGTAATGGAATATTGTATTGTATGAATAGGTTAATGCAAATTCGATTTTTTTCCACAATGAGCAAGTTACATCGGGGAAAAGCATTTCTTGTTTGATTGTGTGAACTCCCGATGTTAGGTGCCCAAGGTTATGTTTAATTTGATGCTAATAATACCTAAAAGTAAGGACCCATATTTAGGTGAGTTCATATGCAATGTACTATCCCATGTTATGTTTTTCCCATCATGTAGAGTTTCATGATTAGGGTCGACGGTTAAGTCTTGCTGAGCGTTATGCTCACGGATACTATAAGAGTTGTTTTGCAGGTAATAACACTATGCTGCTGAGTACGGTTGTCCGATGAGACTCGGAACTCTCCGAGTGGTAAACTTATGGAAACCGCTGCCGCGGCTACTACTATCGTGTTGCTAGTGAGAAGGATCCACGGGCTGGACGTCTTCTCTGTCGCTTAGCATAGATATGAGACGTGAGTTGTATTAGTCTTCTGCTGTAGATTATTTTGAGAAGTATTTGTAAAATTAACACTTTGTAAGCTTCCGCTTGATTTATGTAATATGATGCTTTGTTATGTGTGTTGTTGGGTGCCGCATCGCACGGCACCACCCAATGTGATTCCCGGGCGAGAGGCACGGCCCCGTGATCGGGCCGGGTCACTCACAAGCCCCGCCGTCGAGACCCGCTGACGAGCCCCGTCACGCCTCGCCGTCGCCGGAGGAGAAACCCGACGATCTGCCCTACCATAATTTTCCATGGAAAAATTCCCCGCTGCTGCCGTTGCTGGGAGAAAGGCCCTGCCACAAGGAGTAAGTGAGGTAGGTTATAATTACCCATCTTATGACGTCGCCGTCGTTTCTACGCATCCGTTTTCTTTGCCCCCTTCGAGAAGAAACTTTTGCGTGTGGACAGATCGTGTTTTGATTGATTTTTGATGGTGGAATTGATCTAGATCTTGAGTCAAGATCATCACCACGTCCACACTTGATCCCTACACCCTTGTTCATCATAAAATCCCATGAAAGCCCATTAAAACATGCAAGAACACGTACAAACTGGTTTAATAAAACTGCACTATAGGATTTGCATTCATCTACCCATTGCATCTTGAGTAAAGTTTATGCATGATGATTGATTGCTGTAAATTTTGTATGTGTGTGGTCGTGAGTAGAAGGACAAGCTCAAGAGGCCGTCTACGAGGAACTACAGCACCAAGATTTTGAGACGCTTGAGCAACACGAACCACAGGAGCAAGGCAAGTGCCCCTTGACCATATTGATCCCATGTTTTGAAACTGTTTTGTTTGCAAAAACTCGTATTCTTGTGTCAACTTGATGGGACACCCTTTTATAGGAGTTACTAGTTTTGTCAACCATCCTTGTCGTCGAGAAAGTTGATGAGTCGGGTATGATCGTTTTTCCTTTTTGCTTCGCTTAACTTATGGGATACGGGAAGATGAAATAAAACATGGTTAGCTACTGCACTCATGAGAATAAAGATGATGATAACTTGATGATGTTGATGAGCATGGAATCGGCGAGATCTAGGAAAGATTGGTTCGTGGATGTTGCTGAATGATATGGTGGTGTACTTGCCGTAGATCTAAGGACCGGTTCATTCGAGCACATTCCAGGAAAACAGTGCCACCACAAGGCCAAATATGGGTGCGGCTTAGCTGACTAATTAGGTATGTTGCTAGCTTGTTATGGACCGTTGGATGGCGCGGGGAATGGGAGTCGAGAGGGACTGCCCTGGGAACTGCATGGCACAAGAGGGGGCCCGTGGGTGGGAGAGTAGAGATTCGAGCCTGCCGGTGAAACCTCAGTGGGTCCGTACATTCTAGTAGCTCCTTTGTAAAGACTATTTTGTGATCTCTTGGCCATACACCGACTGTTGTGTACTGGTATAATGGAGGTTCTTTCTAGTCGCCGACGGGTGACGAAATCACGAACTTGTGGGTAAAGTGGTGCCACCTCTGCAGATTGTAAAACTATCATGATAGTCGTGCTTCCGGTCACAAGAACCTGGCCAACTTCTATGACTAGAGGCAAAACTTGGGATGTTTATTCAGGATGGTTGTGGTATGGTCATTGGGAATGGTTTTGGAACTGTTTTGAGTCATGAAAATGAATTTGGTTTCGGTTATATGACTATGAGATGGTTATGAATATTTATGAGTATGAGATGAACTTGAGAAAGATTATTGGCTGATTGAAGCATGATAAATGGTGAATTATGATGAAAGAATGTTACTGAATTACTTGGTTATGTTGGGATTCAACTCATCTAGAGATAGTTGTTGTTTTTACCATGTTTATGAAATAAAATTTGCTTGCTGCAATGAGCCTTTTTATTCCCCACCTTGTTGTAAGCTACATGTCATACTTTTTCCCGCACTTGCTGAGTACAACATATAATCACCCATGCATTACCACATATACATCAGCTACAGGAGAAGACTATTTCGAGGAACATGTGGAGTACTAGGCGTGCGCACTACCGTCAACATGCCTGTGGAGTTGAAGTTGGAGCCTGCTGTCTTAGTCATTTTCTGCTGTCGTTTAGAGTCTTACGCTGCTAATAAGTTAGATATTCATGAGTGAGACATTGAGTCATTGTAATAAAGTACTTAAACACTATTCGTACGTGGTTATATTCTGAATTCAGTTTATGGAATACATGTTTATGTGTGATAAACATCCTGGGCACACATATGCATTCACTTGGTTCATTTTTCAGAACCGGGTTTAGAACGCCTAGGGGACATGCCCCACACGACACTGGAACAGGGACTCACTGCGAGTCGAGGACCCTGGCCCCGATTGTCCTCCCCTGCCGCCTACGCATCGTCAGGATAGCATGTGCTTCTATCTGATGCCGTCAAGAGGAGGGATGTACCAGAGAACTTCTCTGAAAGGCGCACAAACACGAACATCTTGCAAAAGTGGACGAGGATGGTGACCAGTGAGAGGGTGTCTGGAGGGCGAGAGTGCTGGTAAGCAGAGACTTCTAGCACGCAAGAGGAGAATAAAGGCCACATGGTGAGTGAGGGTGCCATCCAGCATCGAAAGGCCTCCTTTTATACTCAGTCATAACCTCTGGCAGGGCAATACGCGTGGCGATTGGGCTTCACCTCTGCACATCGTGGGTTATTCGCCTCTCCTAACGATGGGTAGGATCCAGATCCACCCGTGAGACATTGGGGGTCGAGGGGATAACCTTTACAGGACGTCTGGCGGTTCCCGAGAAAAGCGGTGCGACCAAGTCATCGGTTGCCGCAGTAAGTGACTCGAGGCAGCCCCTCGGGCACGATGCCTCAACACTCACCCCCCACCCTTTCGATGGGTAGGACCCAGGTCCACCCGTCAGACACTGTGGGCCAGGTGAGTAACATCTTGGGGACGTCCGGCGGTCCCCGAGAAAAGAGGCGTGGTGGAGATGCAGCTACCAACCAAGTTGGTTGCCGCAATAAGTGCACCGAGCCAACCCCTCGAGCATGTTGCCTTAAGCATTCACCCGCGCCAATGATAGGTAGAACCCAGGTCCACTGGTCAGGTGCTAGCGGCACAGGCGAGTAAAGCCTCGGGAACTTCCGGTGGTTCCCGAGGGAAGCAACACGGTATTCCTGTGACTCATGGGCTGTTGCGGTAATTACCTTGAGGCAAACCCTCGAGTGCATCGTCGTGACCTATCAAATCAGGTATGAACATGATGACTCACAGCTGTTTCGTTTGAAAGCGCCGACTACGTCGAGGACGTGCAGCCTTTTCATCTCCCAGGTATAACTCCTCGTCCACTACGGGAATCTCGCCACCACTTCGGTTTCCAAAGCGTAGGTTCAAAACCACCACGTGGGAGAGATGGGGGCCCCACCTGCGGGCTCAATGCCTCCTCCAAGATGGGCCCAGGGACTACTGTCGGTACTCTGCAGACCGAGTACCCCTGCGTAGTGGGTAAAAGACAGTCTGGGCCCCATCCCCCTGCTGAGGCAGGCCCCAGCAAAAGCCATGTAGCCTGGGTCCCATGGTCAACCCTAGGGCTATCGCGTGCGCTTGAGCTCTGGAGTTGACACATGCCCTGGGCTCCAACCTGAGCCTCCTCGTTGAGGTGAGGTCCGGAGTCACCACGTGTCCCCGGCTCTGAGCCACCTCCCTGAAGAGGACAGCACCGGGGCTAGCACGTACCCCGAGCTCCGGCCTAAGCCTCCCCGCTGAGGTGAGGTCAGGATCTGACACGTGTCCTCCGGCACGGAGCCACTTCCCCATTGAGGACAACTCCGATGCTGACACGTGCCCCGGGCTCCGGGTCGAACCTCCTCACTAAAGTGGGATCCGGAGCCGCCATGTGTCCCCGGACACCAAGCCCGTCGACTCCAGAGCCGCCACGTGTCCCACGATCCTTCATGGGTCGATGGAGTCATGAAGGAACTGCGCTGTCAGGCTTCGCATTCAAGGCTCGCGGCTTACCGATAAGCATGGCGCACTATGCACGTCTCCATCCCTTGCCCGTTCGCCATTACGGTGATAAGACAGGGCGGCAGGGCGTGACAGCAGTACAGTGCCGCCCAACGGCACTAAGCCGCCCATACAAAGCGAGGAGATGAGGCGACAAAGAGGCGTCTTCATTATCACCTAACAAGAGGCCAAGGGCACTCAGCGCGCCGGATGGAGGGACATAACTCCCCCGACGGCCCCTCTACTCAGTGGATGAAGCCCTAGATCGTGTATAGGACTCTCTGAGCTTTGGGACCACATGTTGGGCCCCAAGCCCCATTGTAACCACCCCGGCCTTGGACTATAAAAGGACCGGGGTGACCACCCTGCAAAGGGTTCCGATTTCCCCACACTCAAGATCACACTACCCATAAGCGCTCACGCTCAAGCAATAGAACAAGCACACCCGTGGACGTAGGGTATTATGCTCTGGTGGCCCGAACCATGTAAATCCTCATGTTCATCCGCTTCCTCAATCCCAGATCGTGAAGGGCGCCAAGCCCCCTCCAGAAAAAAAGAACCTCGCGGGCTGCTTCCGAGCAGGCCAGGAGGAGTGTCGCAGCTTGAACTCCAACAACACCATTAGGTGTACTAAATGAGCTTGGATGGATCTGAAATTTTTATGGTGGCTCAGGGATATTACCAGGAACATCCTGGCCAAATTTTAGAATTTTCTATTAAAGGGATCTCCAGATAAAATTCCCAACATTTTAACTTTTGGAGAATTAATTCTGAAAAAGTAAAGGGTTTCATGAGGTGAAACTTGTTTTAATGGAAAGTACTCAGAAATCTGAATCCAACAAAATTTGGTTCACTCAATTTGGACCATTCTAGCAAAAGTTATGGGCTTCTAAAGTTTTGGAGGGAAAACTAAAAAATCCACTCAATTTGTTTAAACTACTGTCACCCGGGGCCCACAAAACAGTGCGGTCTTCAACCTCCCACCGGCGCTCGAGCACGCGCCGGACAGCGGCAGTGGCGCGGCCCATTCTACGGCTACGGCGGACCATTTTCGGTGATCTTTTGCGCTACACGCTCCTCAGACCAAGCCCTAGTGGTCGGACAAGGTTGTGCAGCACGCTATCGACGGGAAACTGGTCAGCATCGACGGCGGTGATTTGTGGTGCAGCACCGATGATGACCAACGCGTCTCAAGCTTCTCCCGATGCCCGAAGCGGCCGTAAAGCACCACTGGAGCACGAGGAAGGTGATAGTGCACTCAGACCCCGCAGAAAACGACCGGAGCTATGAGCTCAACAATGACCCGAGCCATTTTGGCCTGCGGCAGAGAGTTTGCGTTGCTCAGCTCGTTGGATGGAGATTTCTTCGTGGTTTTTGGTCAGGGTGGTCGTGAAGGGCCCTAGTTGCTATAGCTAGACCAGTTTTTGGAATGATCAACCATGCTAAACGACTTTTCTGTATTGGTGTACTTTGGTTCTACACGGTGATCATCAGAAAACGTAAAATTCCGGCTAGTCGGCATGATGAACGAGCTAGGGGTTCGGGAGGAGCTACTATACTTCAATGCTAACCTCTTTGAGCAGTTGGTTGCGGCAGAGGAGCTCAGAGCTGTCCGGGTAACGGTGTTTAGTCGGAGGCGCGTCGGGGTGAATAGGGGAGGAGAAAACGGCTCGGTGAAGCTTGAAGGAAGCCGATCACAAGAAGCTGAGGGTTGGAGCACGTCGAGTGAAGGTCGGTGGTTCCGGTTTTCGCCTCAGCTCGCGGTAACACCTCCGGGTTCGGCCGGTCGACGTTGAGGGTGGGACTTCAGGTGTGCGGCGAGGTCTTTCGGGGTTTCTGTGCGACAAGGCGTCGAAGCAGTGGAAAGATTTCTTTTGCCTGTCGGTTGCTCGAGGATAAGCAGCAGAGAATGTCGCCCAGCTGCAAAATTCGGCGAGCAGGAGGTGGCGCCGGTCTCCAGCACCGTGGCGCTCGCGGGCATGCGCGCAAGAAACCGAGCGCTCTCGGTGGAGTCGGTTGAATCCTCTGTTCCACTGACTGGTGGGTCCCATTTCCATTTTTTGTCCCACAAAATTGAATTTTCACTTTTGCACAATATTTGGGACCCTCCTGCCCCTAAAAAATTGATCAAACCACTGAATCAAACTTTGAAGTTTGAATGATTCAAAGTGAAGCAATTTTTTGAATGAATTTGCTTTAAATGGCAAGCTGAATTTTAAATTCAGTTTAAACTAGCTTAAAATAGCTCATGTCAAGATAACCTCCTAATGGAGTGAAACTTGGTGTGTGAGCTCATAAAAATGTGTTGAGTATGAATATGAAGCCCACTTTTGAATTCATGTGATGAAAGGGGTTTGAATTTAAATTTAATTTCAAACTAGCCTTTTAATGAGTGTACCCAAAGTACTTCAAAGAGGTTTGGATTTGGGTGATATTTGGCATGAGCATTCCTAACAAAGTTTAGAAGTTGATAATGTGCTCGTCCCCTATATGATGTATGTGGAAAATACCACTTTTACATTTTGTGAGTTCATCTCCTAATAAATCTATTTACGGTGGTTACTCGCTCTTCAAATGTGTTCATGTGATTACCACAAATGAGGTGAGGTGTGGGTGTGAGGAACACTTTTAGCAAGTGAAAAACTTGGGCCCTTACAGTTTTGGTAAAACACAATGCTCGGGCTGTCCGAACTTTTTTTACTGCAGTAAATCCAAGGTGAAGTGGAGTAACGGCTCGCGTCTCTATTACGGTTTGAAATAGGACCAACATAGTACCATCATGGAACGTTTATTCAACTTGTTGTGACTAATGTGGTACTAGCTGTTCCTTTGTGCAACTTGTGTCTAGCAGCGACCTACAGCTCCACAAAATTATCTACAACACCACAGGGTTGTGCTGGCAGCCATCGTTTGTTGTTGTTCTTGCTGATTGCCGGCGCCTCCTACATCGCATGGTAAGAACTTGTAAGAGCTTGATTTCTTGCTAGTGAGGAAGTGTGTGTGTCCTACCACCTCTTAGCAACTGCTAGGATTAATCTGGTTGCTGTTGTATTTCTTGTCTTTAGTAACCATGTCAGCAGATGCGAATGAGACATTTCCACATTCACCACATACGAGGGGCATTATTCAGCATTTCGTACACCAAGTGAAGCTGCACACGGATGCCCTCAGGGAGGATACTCAAGTCACTAATGAACACATTGGTCAATTAGAGTCGACGCAGATTTGTACCAACACCAAGCTGACCACATTGAGCGATTAACACTTCTCTTGCAGCAATCATTGAGCAATTGGAAAGAATGGAACAGGTTGGACGTGAAGAGAGGGACAGACGTATTGATGACGGCCACGACTCCATTGGTAGCTCTGCAAGATATGACGAGGCGGAGTATTCAGCGTATACCAAGCTTGATGACGGATCTTTAAGGTATCGACGGAAGCCATGTCACGACCATCATGGTATGGGTGGTCGAGCTCCATGACATGAGGTGCGTGACAATGACGATTCCCTACGCAGAATTAAATTTTCCATACTGCCTTTTGATGGGAAATATGATCCGGATGCATATCTGTCTTGGGAGTTGTCGGTAGATCAAAAATTTGCATGCCATGAATTTCCTGATGATAAAAAGGTTAGAGCTGCCACTAGTGAATTCACTGACTTTGCTTCTGTTTGGTGGCATGAGTATCAAACTAAAAATCCAGCTACCGTACTACAAACTTGGAATACCTTGAAACAAATCATGCATCATCATTTTGTTCCTTGCTATCATGCCCGTGACCTGTTGCATAAATTACAACAATTTAGGCAAGGCAACAAATCTGTTGTGAAATACTATCAAGAACTACAAATAGGCATGATGCGATGTGGTCTAGTAGAAAATGAAGAGGCTGCAATGGCTAGGTTCATGGGTGGTTTAACTAGAGAAATTCAGGATATATTGGCTTACAAGGAGTACACTAACGTCACTCGATTATTTCACCTTGCTTGTAAGGATGAAAGAGAAGTGCAGGGACGACGTACAAGAACTAACATTTCTGCAGGACGGACTACCTCATGGCAATCCCGCTCAAGTGCTGCTAATCCTAAGCATGATTTTCAGGACGATGCTTCCAATCGGTTGTCCAAGACTACATCAAATTCAGTACCTTCCCGTGCTACCGGGACAACAAAAGTATTAACCCATACTGCAACCAACATTTCTTCTTCCATCGCTTCCACCGGGAGAATGAAGGACATCCACTGTCTCCAATGCAAAGGATTTAGGCACCTACAAAGGGACTGCCCAAGCAAGCGTGTGCTGATTGTACGAGAAAATGGTGAGTACTCATCCGCTAGTGATTTAGATGATGAAGCATATGCCATGCTTGCTGCCCAAGATACAGGAAAGAAGAATGATGATGAAGAGCACATTGGGGCTGAACATGCTGAACACTATGAGAGTCTTGTTGTGAGGCGTGTCTTGAGTGCCCAAATGATTCAAGCTGAACAGAACCAGCGACACAATTTATTCCAAACTGTGTAGTTTTGGAACGATCATGCCGCATTATTGTTGATGGAGGAAACTGCAACAACTTGGCAAGTGCTACCATGGTAGACAGGCTTGGGATGAAAACACTTCCACATCCACATCCCTACTTCATCCAGTGGTTCAACGATAGTGGTAAGCTTAAGGTAACACGTCTAGTTCGAGTAGAATTTACAATTGGGTCCTACCATGATTATATTGATTGTGATGTGATTCCTATGCAAGCCTGCTCTATGTTATTTGATCGACCTTGGCAATTTGATAAGGATACTTTACATCATGGTACATCGAATCAATACTCTTTCATGCATAATAATAATAAGCTTGTTTTGCACCCCATGTCCCCAGATGCTATTTTGAAGGATGAAGCTGCTAGAGCTTGCAAAGAGAAACATAAGAAATCTGCTCAAAATGAAAATATAGATGTTGCGAATAAATCGGTACCTAAGAACGACAATTCTAAATCTACTCCTGTGAGAAAGAATGAGATAAAATTGAAAAGTGCTTGTTTTCTCGCTTCCAAATCTGATTTGTTTGAATTAAAAGATGATGCCGCAATCTTCTATGTGTTTGTCTGCAAAGACGCTTTGTTCTCGCTTCACGACATACCATCTACTTTCTACCCTGCTATCACTAATCTTTTGCAGGAATATGCTGATGTGTTTCCACAGGAAATGTCAGCCGGGCTACCGCCATTAAGAGGGATTGAACATCAGATTGACCTCATCCCTGCGGCTTCTTTGCCAAACCGAGCCCCATACAGGACCAACCCGGAGGAGACCAAGGAGATTCAGCGACAAGTACAGGAATTACTCGACAAAGGTTATGTACGTGAGTCCCTTAGTCCTTGCTCTGTTCCCGTCCTTTTGGTTCCAAAGAAAGATGGATAATGGCGCATGTGTGTAGATCGTCGAGCAATTAATAACATAACCATTAGATATCGTCATCCTATCCCTAGGTTAGATGATATGCTTGATGAACTTAGTGGCTCGATGATTTTCTCTAAAATTGACTTGCGTAGTGGATACCACCAAATTCGCATGAAGCTAGGTGATCAATGAAAAATGGCGTTTAAAACCAAGTTTGGTTTGTATGAGTGGTTAGTCATGCCTTTTGGCCTCACTAATGCACCTAGCACCTTCATGAGATTAATGGATGAGGTTTTACGTTCTTTCATTGGAAGATTTGTGATAGTCTACTTTGATGAAATCTTGATCTATAGCACATCTCTAGAGGAACATCTTGATCATCTACGTGCTGTATTTAATGCTTTACGTAATGCACACTTATTTGGTAACATTGACAAGTGCACCTTTTGCACGGATATAGTCTTTTTTTTTGGCTATGTTGTGACACCACAGGGAATTGAAGTTGATCTAGCCAAGGTGGACGCGATACACGGCTGGCCGATTCCTACTACGGTCACACAAGTACAAATCTTCCTCGGGATTGCTGGATTCTATCGCCGCTTTGTAAAGGATTTTAGCACCATAGAAGGCCCGCTGCATCAGCTTACGAAGAAGGGTGCTCCATTCACATGAGGCAAGGAGCAAGAGGTTGCACTTTTAGACTTTGAAGGATAGGTTAACTCATACACCCCTTCTCCAATTACCAAATTTCAGTAAACTTCTGAATTGGAGTGTGATGCTTGTGGTATTGGATTGGGAGGTGTCTTGTTGCAAGAGGGGAAACCTATTGCTTATTTTAGTGAGAAACTGAATGGGCCTAGTTTGAACTATTCCACTTATGATAAAGAATTATATGCACTAGTACGAACTTTGGAAACATGGCAACATTATTTATGGCCTAGAGAATTTATTATACATTCTGATAATGAATCTTTGAAGCACATTAAGAGCCAAACTAATCGGAACCGTAGGCATGCCAAGTGGCTAGAATTCATTGAGTCCTTTCCTTATGTCATCAAATATAAGAAAGGAAAAGATAATGTCATTGCAGATGCCTTGTCTCGCCGTTATACTATGTTGTCCCAACTTGATTTTAAGATTTTTGGCTTGGAAACAATTAAAGAACAATATGCTTTTGATGCTGATTTCAAAGGTGTGCTGCTGCAATGTAAATAAGGAAAAACATGGAACAAGTTTGTTCTCACTGATGGTTTTGTGTTTCGAGCTAACAAATTGTGCATTCTAGCTGGTTCTGTGCATATGTTACTATTGAAGGAAGCACATGGTAGAGGGTTGATGGGACACTTTGGTGTAAAGAAAATGGAAAATATCCTAGCAAACCATTTCTTTTGGCCGAAGATGAGAAGATATGTAGAGAGGTTTGTTGCTCGCTGCACCACCTGTCAAAAAGGTAAGTCCCGTCTTAATCCACATGGTTTATACATGCCTCTCCCTGTTCCTAGTTCTCCATGGGAGGATGTTTCTTGTAACAGCCCTAACTTTTGAAAAGTTTGATTTCAACTTATGAAACAAAGTTAAGGCAATAAAAGGCTATAGTTGTGTCACATGAAAGGATGAACACAAATATGGACACGTGAGGGAGTTAAAAATTTTCTCTAGCCCATTCTCAACACATGTTAACCTAGGGGAAAGAATTACACTCCCAAAAACTCTAACTCATGTGCACCTCCTCTATGAGTAGAGTGGAGGGAATTTAAACGCAATTTGAATTCTTTTAAAAGGATTCCTATCCAGATTGTCCATGTACCAATGAGCTCATGATCCAAATTTGGATATTTTTGGAGCTCATATACCAATTATTCCGGGAAATATTCGAGGGAGGGTTCAAATTCAAATTTGAATTCAAAAACTGAACCAAACGTGCTCAATTTTGAAATTTGAGTTTAGATTCAAATTCATCACCGCATGTTTGGTCTAACCTCCAATTTTGGTAGAATTCGGACAAAGGCGGTGCGGGAAAATTAAAGCACGGAGGGGGGAGATTTGAGTGCTGTGGCCCACATGTCAGCCGGCTCAAGTGCACACCGCCTCTGTTTGCATTTTCTTCGACCGAGCGCACGGCAGAAGCCCCTACCGACGCCACCTCCTGCTAGATCGTCCTGTTACTCGATCTGATCCTACACAGCGAGTTCAACAAACCTCCTTTGCTTTCCCCCAGCTCGAGCTCGGTCTGCTCCCGTGCATTTGCTCCCGAGAAGAAAAACAGCAGCCACCGTTTCCTCTGTTTCCTCTGATCGCCCAAGCAAACAAAGCACTCTTTGCTCGAGCTCCCCACAGAGAAAAGCTTCACCCACGAGTTTTCTAGCCGGCTAGCACCTTTCCTCCGCCGTCCCGAGCTCACTGGCGCCTAGAAACGGCTTGATTGCTGCTGCTCTCGAGTTCAAACTCAAGGAACCGAAACTGATCACTGTGGACAGCCCAAACCAGGAGTGATCACGCCCAACCAAGCCACCCCATGGGTGCAACTACAAGTCTAGTTGCTCATCTCCGAAGCTCAGCCCTAGCCATTGATCACAGAGGGAGAATTTCAAGATTTTCTCCCGGGCGGCAGAAGCTGACCTTGAGGTAAGGAATTGCAAAATTCGTCCTTAAATCATGTTTGTTGTGTTTCAAACATCACACAAAGGATGTTAACTGCCTAGCACACCTCCTCCATCGATCTTAGACCAAGAAATTGAGTGTAGAGTGAGAAATCCGAGTTCTTTTCGAGGGTATAGCGCTGGACCATATCGGGCGCACGGTGCCGATAGGTTTGGAGCGCTCCCCGGCTTGTTTAGACCTCATGACGGTATTCTACACGATCCCCTGGTGCTTTAGAGCCCAAGAAATGACCATTTGGTGGAGAATTCACCGTGCACGACCTCGCCAGAGCCCTAGGGTTTGCTGTTGCAGGTGCGTCATGTTTTCCGGCGAGTACCATCCGGCGACGTCACCAACGTGTTCAGCGTGGGGGAAAATAGGGGGCAGCAGGGGTTCCGGAGGTGGCTGGGAAGTGCCTTTCCGGTGACCTTGCCGGAGGGAGCCGCCACTGCTCTATTTGGCGCGAGGCTGGAGGTTAGGGATGACTAGTGGGACCCACTATCAGCATTTAAACATTTTCCAGATTTTCCCACTTTAGTTCAAACTTTTGAGAGCCATAACTTTGTGTAGGATTGTCCAAAAAATGTGAAACAAATTTTGTTGGATTCCTCCCAAAGAGTACTATCCAGGGGTGCGCCAATATTTATGGAAATCCCTGGATTTGGCTCATTAATTCATTTAATAAAAATCTTGTATGAATTTTTACAGCGGTTCTGTTGATCGGAAAATTCCCAAATTTGGACATGACATTGTTCAAAAATTCTTTGAACTCCAGTAAAAATTTCAGAGTCATTGGACCTCGTTTTCTTGGTCAAATGATGTGTTCGTTCCTTATGTCTCTGAAAAATGGGAAAAATGAACAGAGACAATTTCAGCTTTTTCCCATTCTTTGTAAAATCCATATCTCCATGTAGCAAACTCCAAAAATGGTAAAACCAATTCCTATGGACTCAGTACATTTTGTACTTCACAAAAAGTCTACTTTGCAGCATAGGAAAGCTTAATATCTAGGGGGTAAAGGCAGGTTAGTGAAAACCACATAAGGATTTCTTGTGCTCATATGAAGCCATTTCATGAGCTCAGTTTTTGCACACTGCCTAAATACCTTACATAGAGGCTGTCGTTAAATTTTCAGCTTCATTGGACCTCTGGAACTTGAGCTACCATCTTTTAGGTTTAAGTGTCCATATAATGGACTTAATCACATGGTGATTACTAGTATCACTTGTCACCTAGCATTCTTCTTCTCTAAGGTTTAGATCCAACAACAGAAACCTTGCTTTTTTATCTCTTGTAGGTTTGAGTTAACTGGTACAATAGTTTTGAATCATTTTCTAAATTGCTTTTGAATACATGTGCATAAATCATCTTAATAGCACGTGACATCGACGTTCAACGACGACTCGACTCTGCAGTGAGGATCTCCATCTCTTGACGAGTTTGGAGGATTCTCTGGAGGAAGACTAACTCTTAGCTTCTAACAAAACCGTTGAGCAAGGCAAGCCCCGGTTTGCATATCGTTACCGTTTTAAATTTTGCTTTACTTCACATCATGTTTATTAGACTTGATATTGTGCATTATGTCTAGGATGATTGAAACCCACTTGCATGGCTATTACATCCCTGATTAGAAGGTTTAGTGTAGGCTTTGCCTTGTTGTAGATGCTAGGCTAATGTTGTAGCTAGCTCGGTAGAAGTCGAGTAGTAAAAAGCTACTCGCGAGAAAGGTCGA
Organism: Neostapfia colusana; assembly: GCA_030760725.1. Lineage (NCBI taxonomy): Eukaryota > Viridiplantae > Streptophyta > Magnoliopsida > Poales > Poaceae > Neostapfia > Neostapfia colusana. The sequence continues at coordinate 53,672,947 of JASWHV010000014.1, read as the reverse complement.
GTAATGGAGTTACTCGCGAGAGGTTAATGATAAGAGCACCCTCATGAAAATGAGATAGGGACGGGGATGTTCCTGTAGGATGGAGCGCTCAAGGTTGGTCTCGACCTGCGATGGGTGTGACAATACTTGAGACCACATTTGGCTTGGACCGGGATGGTAATGCAAATGTGGAGGTTGGTTGTAGCCCCGTCCGTGTCGGTTAAGGACCGTATGTATGCGGCCCTACTGGACAAGATTGAGCTGTACCGGATATATAGTGGGGTATGGGACCCATGAAACCGATGTAACTCGATGGACCATGATATAGAAGCTCATCCTTCGCGTGGGAATGGCGTAGAGAAGGTGGGAGGTGTAAATCCTTTAGCGGACAACTTCGACTTTCCGCGTAGAGGACCATCCTGCTCGACGCGAAACGTTTTTCTATGTTGGGGTGTCGTGTGAAAGGTTGCTGCATACAACGTAAGAAAGAGCTCTTGAGAGAGTCTTTCGAGGCGGGTGTATGTGTCGTGTATTCCGGGTTGTTATTGATTCGAATCACCGTCGCTCGCGGAAGAGGATTGAGCATACTTGCCCACTGCGCCGTGACGTAGTAAGAAGAGGAACTAAGTCTCTTAACTTGCTGTTTGTGGATTAATCATTGCATTTGAACCTTGACTGAATTAGATATAGAGTCAACTAAATTTCTGTTCCACCTTAGGCTAACAACATCGGGATAAGCGTTTCTTGTTTGATTGTGGACTTCCGGTGTTGTGAGGCGTGAGGACCACTAAAATGAAGGCTATAAGAATCTGAATATAAGGATCAAGTTTAGTCAAGCTTCATTTTCGCAAATACATGTTCCTATTGTCTTACTACCCTTGCATGTAGAGTTACATGTTTAGGATTGACGGTTAAGTCTTGCTGAGCCTTAGTGCTCACGGTTGCTTCTGAGTTGTTTTGCAGGTAGCAGGATGCCTGCTATGAAGAGAGTTGTTCAGTGAGACAACGAACCTCACGGTTCGTTCCACTCATCGGAAACCTAGCCGCTGCCTTTCTTTGGTGGAGCTAGTAGGAAGCGTTCACGGGTTGAACGACTTCTCTTTGGCGTATTTAGGGTTGAGAGTTGAGTAGGTTGTCCAGTTTTTACATTCCGCTGTGTGTGTACTTATGTTGTAAAAGAACTTATCTTGAGTGACAAAATAGGTTCGTTAAGTTCTTGAGCCTCTTTTCGTGCATGCTGTTGGGTGCTGCATCACACGGCACCACCCACTGCGATTCCCGGGCCGGGGGCCTCACAGCGTGGTATCAGAGCCGCATTGGGAATAGCACGCATGAAAAGAGCGTATTTTTGAAAACTTAGGAGTATACGAGTGAGGAACGTATAGTATGCCCACATAAGGATTATAAATAGCATAGTTACTTAAGGTGGCAAGCTAACAGTGTGTTACTCTTCAGTATTTCAATTCAGTAACGATGCACCTACGTGGAGGTAAGAATGGTAAGGAACGTCACCGAAAGCGGATCAATTTCGGTTAGCTCACCCATACGAGGAAAGTAGTGTGGGATGTCCCGTTCAGCAATGGACGGGAAGTGAATATGTTTTCTATGACTCTTCATGTCTTAGAGACATATGAATGGCACTAGCCTCCAGTGCGCAAACCCAGGGGCAAGAGGAGGAGACCCCATCGTGTGGTTTGTAATACGAAGTGTGTTCTCTAGAACTCTTCATGTCCTATGAGGCATACGAAAGTGATGTTCCACCGGTGTGCTTTATTGCAAAGGTGTGGAGCCCCCGTCGGGTGGTGAATAACCCGATCATGTACCTTGAGACGTGGCTTGACTCAAGGACGGCCCGTATGGCAATGATACGGGGCGTATGTTTTTACTATGATATGGACCTGCCTGAAATGATAAACCAATGTGTGCATAATTATTGAGTGGCTTTCTGTAGGTACCTTAACCACGTTAGTACATGTCTTGTAGAAAACTTTTGTGAGTGATCGTTTTAGTGCCACCACTTGAGACGTATATGCCGGTATAAAGCCGGTTAGGATTTTAATTTGGTGAGGAAACATAGTACCGTGATATGATTTGAACTGCATAAAAAAAGAAGGTTTGAAAAGAAAAAGAGTAAATTTGGAGTCTAGGATTCTATTAGGGGTTAATGAACTCCTATGTTGAACTTAGAGTCAATTGGGAGTATAGATTTATTCAAAAAGACTTAGGGATAACCTCCCCTGTTATCGGCAGAATTTTTGCTGAAGGTGAACAGGACATAACTTTTGTTTGGTTGAACCAATGGAGGTGCGCAATACATTTCTGGAGAGGATTTGAAGTCTTCTACAACTTTTCTGTAGAAGTCCAGATCAGAATCACCCTCCAAATGGATGAAATTCTCAGAGGAGTGTGAACTGCCCAAAAACAGGGCAGGCACAAATTGCTCTCTGGAAATTTCTGTATTTCAACCATAACTTTCTGTAGAAGATTTTCTAAGGATCAAGTAATACACCGTTGGAAAGCTTGTGATATATTCTATGACTTTGTAGTTCAAAGTTTCTCCATATTTGGAGTTTAAAGTGATGAAATCTTGCGGACAAAACAGACACTTCCAAAGGAGGTGCTGTCAAAATTGTTCCAGATTTCTGTCAACTTTGAAATATCACAACTTTTGATCCAGAACTTATATGAAGGCAAATGAATATCCGTTGGAAATATATTGAAGTTAACTATAACTTTGATATTCAACTTGAGACATGAAATTTCCGTTTTCATATTCAAATTCTGGGATTAAGACCTATTGGTCATTCTGAACAGATCGAGTAGTGCTTATTGCCTATGTGACTTAGGACTAGTTGTGGACAGGGACGTTTTAGACTTCTCTAAACTCCATAACATGTTCTTGAGTTATTTTTCAGTTTTGCCTACTATTGGAGTTAAGGGTTTGGACAAACTTGCTCACGTTTGATAGATTTCAGAATTGTCAAAGCCCTGGTTAGATTGTGTAGCGCTGCAATGTCTATGTGATGCTTTTACGGTTATGTTTTTGAATTCAAGTTGAGTTTAAACTTTGAATTTTAACCGTAAATTGCTCACTCTTGCAGCATGGATCATGCTCCTTCCAGGAGTGAGGTTGGTGAGTCGAGTCACGGCGAAAGTAATTCGCCACGACAAGAAGTGCCAAAATCATCAACCGGATTAGCGGAAATCTTGGCAAAGATGGCTGAGTCTCGGCATCTGTTGGTGCGACAAAGCATACGACAGGAGACACTACAGCAAAATCCCCCGCCAAGCACTTATCTGGATTTCTTAGCAAGACAACCACCGGTTTTCTCGGAAGCAAAAGAACCATTGGAGTCGGCTCATTGGCTCCAATGTATTGAAGCCAAGTTCGATATGCTTGAATGCGATGAGTACCAGAAGACTTTATTTGCCGCTCAACAACTCCACCGAGCCGCTGGATCTTGGTGGGCAGAGTACATCGCTACTCTTCCTGAAGGTCATTGAGTGACATGGGATGAATTCCGGACTGTTTTCTGGGCACGTCACATTTGTTCGGGAATTCTTCAAACAAAGTATCAAGACTTTCTGGAGTTAAAGCAAGGGGAAAGGAGTGCATACGAGTACTTCAAAGAGTTTGAAGACTTGATGCAATACGCCACTCATATGGTAGACTCGGAAGCGTTGAAGTGCGAGGATTTCTTCCAAGGTTTGAATGTCTAACCTAAGGAACAAGTGACCTTGTTCAATAACGTTATTTACAATGAGTTGGTAAATGCCGCTATCATTAAAGAAGACATGCATCTTCGTTGTGAAGCGGAGCTGAAAAGAAGTATACCGCCAGACAGCGATATCGAGGTTCGTCCAAACTATCGAGTGCGGTATTACTCGCCAGTTAGGCAACAAATTAAGCCAATGGTGCAACTCTCACAACCACGGCTGGAGTTGATCACTTATGAGCCTCCACCTCAACAGCAGCAGTCAGAAATTATTCGTGCAACCCTACCGCAACCAGCTACGCACAAATTATCTCCACCTCGTGTGAGTAGAGAGCTGAGGATTTCTGCAGCACGAAACCGTCGTGGAGCTGAGCAGAGCCACACTTGTGTGTCATCTCATCAATGCTCAGACCAGCACCGTGAACCTACAAAGAAGAATCTTTCAAAAGCTGGCAGGGTTAATTACACTGCTATTGAGGACATTGCAAAAGGCGAACCAGTTTTAGCGGCCATGTTCACGTTACATGAACAACCCACTTTTGTGTTATTTGATTCCGGGGCCACACACAATTTTATTAGTAGAGACTACGTGCTGAAGGATAATCTTCCATTTAGCACAGTTAAGCATCCGTTTCATATCAGCTCACCCGGAGGCAAGATATCAACAGATGAGATGGTCTCTCGGGCACCGTTATGTTTGGTTGGAAACATCTATCCTGTGAGCCTTATCGTACTCAAAGGCCAAAGGATTGATATTATCTTGGGGATGTCATGGTTGACACATTGTGGAGCTATCTTTGACATCAGCTCTCGGACTGTCCAACTGAACTCTCCAATACACGGTTGCAACACATTGAACCTTGTGGATCCATCACAACGAGTTGCAGCAGTGCATCAAATTGAAGCTCCTAAACTTGAGGATATTCCAGTGGTATGTGAATATCCAGATGTGTTTCCCGAAGACTTGCCGGGCATGCCTCCTGAACGTGATGTAGAGTTCAAGATTGAACTAGCACCGGGAACAACACCTATTTCTCGGCGACCATACAAAATGACACCGAAGGAGCTAGCAGAATTGAAGGAGCAACTGAATGACCTCATGGACAAAGGTTTTATGTAAGGGCCTCAGTTTTTGACACACCTTTGCAGTGTTCATCACCACACCACACACCTCATTTGAGGAAGGAGGATGAACACAAATGAAGAGCAAGTAACAATTATCAACATGCTCATTAGAGAACAAACTCACACATTGCCAAAGTGGTATTTCACACATGTGATATAAGGGGGGCTGGACATATGAAAACTCCTACACTTTACTAAGGATGTCCATGCCAAGTTTCACCCAAATTCAAAACCTTTTTGAGGTCATTTTGGGTATAGTTAGGAATAGGGCAGTTTGAAACCATATTCAAATTCAAACTGTTTTTACCCCATGAATTTAAAAGTGGGAGGCATATTCTTACTCATCACATTTTTGTGAGCTCACACACCAATTTTCACTCCATTTGGACTTGATCTTGACATGGGCTAAGTGGGAGAAATTCAAACTTTATTTGAATTTCAAACTGAACTTGTGCTGAAATTCATTCAAACCAAACCTCATTTGAACTTTGATCAATTCAAATGGCTCATGGGTGAATAATTTGAATTGCCAGGGGTAGTATGGGGTTCACTATTTACAACAGAGATTAGGAGTAAATTTCAGAGATTAAAACTAGAAGTGGGACCCGCATGGCAGCCACTGCTCAGATCAAACCGACTGAGACTTTTCTCACTCGGGTCACCGAGCCGCAGCGTGATCGCCACCGAGGGCAGCCGCCGCGCCAGCAGCTGCTTGCCCACGCGCGTGCGCGAGGCGGTGCAGAGCCTTCTTAAGGCGCCTGCCCCCCCTCCTCGGCCGAGGCATCACCGTTCTTCCCCGCAAGAACTCAGCGCCGGCCGAAGTTTTCCGCAGCTCGGAATCGATCGGAGAACGCCGATCGCAGCTCCCTCCGTCCACTCCAGAGCCCCAGCAAGGTACTAGAGACCTTCCTCCGCCCTCCCCGTTGCTAGAATTCAGTTGAAACCGATTGATATTGGCTGTGCCGAAAGATCAAATTCGGGACTTGGAACCGCCGCACCCCGGGCTCTCGTGGACAGCCCAACCAGGGCGTTGTCAAGCCCGAGCCAAGGCACCCTTGGACGCGCTGGTGACCGGTGCTGCTCATCCCCGAGCCACAGCTCGAGTGGTTGCTCACCGGCGGCGAATTTCCACTTTTCCCCTTTCTGTGTGCAGAACGACCTTCGGGTATGATTCTGTTTAATTCATGCTCTAGAAAGGATTAGAGGGCCTCAAACCGCTCTCACACGAGCTAGACACGGTAACGCACAAGTTGCCTTCACAACTCTGGGCCGGAGAACCCCTGTACCCGGCGTAATTTGAGGTCTACCAATGGCGGAATGAACGGGCGGCATCGGGTGCACGGTGAGGACCTATTTCGGGCCTTCCCCGAGCTGCCTCGAGCTCATGTCGACCTTCTCTGAGGTCCACTGATGCTCCCCGACCGGTTTCCCAAGTAATTGAGGTGCTAGGGGAGTCAGCCGACATGGCCGAAGTCGTTCTGAGGTGACGGCTCGTCGCCGACCATGCTCCAGCCATTGTCATGTGCAGCTGACCCTAGAATCCTGTTCCCCGAGTAAAAGTAGGCAGGGGCGGCCAGAATCGAGAAGTTTGGAGCTGTACAGAAGCCGGCGGCGAGCTCTCCGGCGAGGTTCCTCGGCGGCGGAGCGCGGGCGTCGCGAGGTTGAAGAAGGGGGTGGACCCCAGCTGTCAGCGGCCGATATTTTGAATCGGGATCCAACTGCGGCCGGGATCGGGTGTGCCGTCGCCTCGGCGTGCGACGTGTGTCCCCTGGGCCCACGCGCGAGTTTAAACTTTTCCCTGATTTTCAGATTTTCTTCAAACTTCAAATCCTCATAACTTTGGCTAGAAAGCTCCAAATTGAGTGAACCAAATTTTGCTGGATTCAGCTCTCCGAGTACTTTCCAGCAAATCAAGTTTCACTTCATGAAAACCCTTAATTCTCCAGAATTAATTCCTCAAAGTTTAAACTGTTAGGAATTTTAACTGGAGAATCCTTTGGAGGAAAATCCTAAAATTTTGCTGGGATGTTCGCCAAAATATCCCTGAACTACCATAAAAATTTCAGATCCATTTGAGCTCATCTGATCCACATAATGGTGTGATTAGTGAAACTGTTCTAGAGAAAATAGAAAATGTTCAGAAACATTTTCAGAATTTTCTCTGAAATTGTTTAGCTCATAACTTTAGCTAGGAACCTTCAAATTAAGAGATACCAACTCCATTAGAACCCTCTGAAAATCTAGTTTTTAGAAAGTCATAGTTGGCTTCATGAAAATTCCTAGAACACCCTAAGAGTTCCAATTAAGGTCAAGGACATAATTAATTGTGGAGGGCTCAAATGAGCTTTGCTGCAAATAAAACTTGACCAATTATTTGTTTAGGTTGTAACCAAGCCACAATAAAAGTTTCACAGTCATTAGGTCTGTCTAGAAAAAGTTATAGACTTCACAACTTCAAACCTAATACAAATGCATTAAATTAATACACTTATTGTTTCTATCATGTAGTCGCTAAGGTCGAGGAGGAACCCGAAGTCCTAGACTTCGTTACTACGGAGGAGCAGCTAGCCTATGACCAAGAGCAGCAAGGCAAGCTCCGGTTTGCATTAATCTTTTTACAAATTTTTATTATTTTGAGCACATACTTGCTTCCTTTATTCTGTGCATTAGAGTCTTGTTTAAAAGCCCCACTGCATAGCCAAGAGAACCATGGGTTGGGTTTAGGATTGCAAACCCCGTTAGCTACTGCATTGCTAGGATAGAGTAGGATTCGGTACAAGTCGAGTAGTTGGAACTACTCGCGAGCATAGGCTAGAGGCACTCGACTCGGGTAATGATAGCCCATGAAACACATGGCAAGAAAATGAGACCAAGCGGAGGGTAAGGGCAGCAGGACTTTGGGGCCTGTGTGCTGTAGCTCCACTTGTGTCGATTGAGGACCGAGCCGTGTGCGGGTCTGTTGAACAAGCTAGAACAGTACCGAAGACCTACCGGCTATATGGGAACCGGGAAACTGATGTAACTCGGGTAGCTGGGTATTGAGGCATTGCCCGTCGTTCAGAGGGTAGGTTGAGAGCTTGAGGTGTAAATCGGCTGGCGGCACTGAGATGCGCGTGCAGAGACCTCTTGCTCGGGGCGATGGGACCGGTTCAATATTTGGCTAACGGGCGAAAGGTGGTTGCGTACGGCGTCTGTGATGGTTGCTGTAGGCGACATTGAGTACGGGCGTACGTGACGGGTAGTTCGGGTAACCCTGCAGGTGTAAATCGATTATAATCGCCGTCCCTCGCGGTCAGTGAGTACCACTTGTTCACTGTACCGTGACGTAGAAAGAACAGGCTAGTTACATGTTAAAAATGTTGCTGATTGAAAGATGGACTTGATTGCTAATGGATTGCTGTAGCTTAGAGCTAACTAAAGTTCTTTTCAACTTTGGGCAAAGTACATGAGAGAAATGCGTTTCTTGTTTGATTGCGGATCTCTCATGTGCCTTAGCGTAAGGTTCTCCACAACCTGCTGCTAAAACTTGAAAGTAAGGTTCTACTAATTAGGTGAGTCCTTGCAACTGATTTTTACCTCATGTAACCCATTACCCTCATGTAGAAGTTCCATGCTTAGGTGAGACGGGTCAGACTTGCTGAGCCTTCGTGCTCACTGCTTGTGTTTGAAGCTTTTGTAGGGTTCTATGAGGAAGGGACTCCCGAAGAGGAGACGGAACCCCAGGAGGGGAACCCCGTCGAGTGGGAGTCGTGCACGCCACAGAGTTAGTGTGCGTGTGTGCTAGCAAGGACACGTTCGAGGGCTGAACGTGCACTTGATGCTTAGTCTACGCCCGCGAGTGTAGACTGAACTTATTTTGATGTAAACATGTTCATGAACTTGTTTATGTAATAAAATTTCCGCTTCCGCTTTGTACCTTTGACGTGTGTTATACGGTGCTGTGCAACGCAGCACCCCTCAGCGTGATCCTGGCTCGACAAGACCATTGGGGTCGTGTCATTTTATATGCCCAAGTTCATCACCTTGGGGCTGTTCCGCACTCTTCATGAAGAAGAAGGATGAGACTTTGAGACTATGCGTAGATTATCGTCCACTGAATGCTGTCACTATCAAGAATAAGTATCCACTACCTTGCATTGATATTTTGTTTGATCAACTAGTGGGTGCTAAGGTATTCTCCAAGATGGATCTTCGGTCCGGGTATCATCAGATAAAAATCCGGGCAGAGGATGTACCAAAGACGGCGTTCTCGACAAGATATGGTCTTTATGAATATCTTGTCATGTCTTTTGGGTTGACCAATGCTCCGGCTCACTTTATGTATCTCATGAACTCTGTGTTCATGCCGGAGTTAGACAAGTTCGTCATGGTTTTCATCGACGACATCTTGGTCTATTCAAAGTCAGAAGAAGAACATTCTAAACATTTGCGTATTGTACTCCAACGCTTGAGGGATCACAAGCTATTTGCAAAGTTCAGTAAATGTGAGTTTTGGATCAGCAAAGTGTCGTTCCTTGGGCATATTATTTCAGTGGAAGGCATCGCTGTGGACCCAAGTAAAATCGAGCAAGTGTTGAATTGGAAATCTCCAACATCTGTTTATGAAGTGAGGAGTTTCCTAGGTTTAGCGAGTTATTACCGGAGATCCATTCCAAACTTCTCCAAAGTCGCTAAACCTATGACGGAGCTGTTGAATAAAAGCACCAAGTATGACTGGAGTAATTCATGTGAACAAACTTTTCAAACTTTAGTGAAGCATCTCACTACAGCTTCAGTTTTGGCCCAGCCGGACACAACGAAGCCGTTTGATGTTTATTGTGACGCATCCGGCATTGGTTTGGGTTGTGTGTTAATGCAAGAAGGACGTGTGGTCGCGTATAGATCCCGACAACTCAGGGGTCATTAGCAGAATTACCCGATGCACGACCTTGAACTAGTTGCAGTGGTCTTACATTGAAAATGTGGAGACATTATCTACTAGGCAATCTAGTAAATCTCTACACTGACCACAAAAGCTTGAAGTACATCTTCACATAGAAAGAACTGAATATGAGACAGCGAAGATGGCTAGAATTGATCAAGGACTATGAACTTGAAATTCATTACCATCCGGGTAAAGGGAATGTGGTTGCCGATGCACTTAGTCGAAAAGCCCACATTCACCATTTAGCCATGGCTGCACATGAAGAAGGAGAACCAAGCCTGCGCTTAGTTCCCTACGGATTTCTGTTCAACCTCACTCTTATTCCTACAATCTCGGAGGAGAGTGGACAGTGGTGATTTGAAGATGTTCCGCAAGGATAAAGAGGGTACTCTATGGTTTAATAACCGTATAGTTGTACCCCGAAGCATGAGGTTGCGGAGGAAGATATTGGATGAAGCTCATTCATCCAAGTACTCTATTCATCCGGGAAGCAATGAGATGTACCAGGACTTAAAATCTAAGTTCTGGTGGACACGGATGAAAAGAGAGATTGCGAAATACGTATCTGAGTGTGATACGTGTCGGCAGGTTAAAGCCGACCATATGAGGAAAGCCGGACCACTTCAACCGCTGAATGTTACAGCATGGAAGTGGAAAGACATAAGTATGGACTTCATCGTTGGTTTACCCATGACCAGCAACATGCATGATTCTATTTGGGTAATCGTCGATCGTTTGACCAAGACAGCTCATTTTATTCCACTCCATACTAAATATGTGGCAAAGAAGTATGTGGAGTTGTTCATCTCGAGAATCGTGTGTTTACACGGGGTTCCCCGCACCATCGTGTCTGACCGAGGTGCGTTATTCATATCAAGATTTTGGGAGCAACTGCATGCTTTCTTGGGAACCAAGTTAATTCGGAGTTCAGCATATCATCCGCAAACCGATGGTCAAACGGAGAGGATAAATCAGATTCTGGAGGATATGCTATGGGCATATGTCATCAATTATGGGAAGAATTGGGATGACCATCTACCGTTAGCAGAATACTCATATAATAACGGTTATCAATCTAGCATCAAGATGGCCCCGTATGAAGCTCTTTATGGTCAGAAGTGCCGCACACCGCTGAATTGGTGTGAGTCTGGCGAGAGAGTGGTCTACGGGACTAATCTTGTGAATGAAGCCGAGGAACGAGTGTGAGTTATTCAAGCAAATTTAAAGGCTGCTCAATCTCGGTAGAAAAGCTACGCAGGCAAAAGAAGTCGACCTCTTCACTTCGACATCGGGGACCACGTTTATCTTCGTGTCTCTCCGATGAAAGGAGTTCATCGTTTCAGAGTAAAGGGAAAGCTCGCTTCGCGATTCATCGGGTCGTTTGTTGTCACTGAGATATGCGGACCCATAGCCTATCGTCTGGAGTTACCGACGTCACTTTCGGGTATTCACAATATTTTCCACGTCTCTCAGCTGCGGAAATGCCTTAAGTACCCAACCGCAGTTCATATGGACAACATTGAGGATCTTCAACCGGATCTCACTTATTCTGAGTATCCAATATAGATTATCGACGAGAAGACTCGCGCCACAAGAAATCGGACATTGCGATTTTACAAAGTCTTGTGGAGCAACCACACCGCTGATGAAGCTACGTGGGAAAGCGAGGAATTTCTCCGTTTAAATTTTCCTGACTTGTTTGTACCATATGTCCAGTAGTCATTCTCCCTTCTTTTTTTTGTAATCTCGGGACGAGATTCTTTTAAGGGGGGAGGAATGTAACAGCACTAACTTTTGTAAAGTTTGATTTCAACTTATGAAACAAAGTTAAGGCGATAAAAGGCTATAGTTGTGTCACATGAAAGGATGAACACAAATACGGACATGTGAGGGAGTTAAAAAATTTCTCTAGCCCATGCTCAACACATGTTAATCTAGGGGAAAGAATTACACTCCCAAAAACTCTAACTCATGTGCACCTCCTCTATGAGTAGAGTGGAGGGAATTTAAATGCAATTTGAATTCTTTTAAAAGGGTTCCTATCCAGATTGTATAAATGCATCAAATGAATTCATCGATGCATTCTCCATGTATCAATGAGCTCATGATCCAAATTTGGATATTTCTGGAGCTCGTATACCAATTATTCCGGGAAATATTCGAGGGAGGGTTCAAATTCAAATTTGAATTCGAAAACTGAACCAAACATGCCCAATTTTTGTAGAATTTGGACAAAGGCAGTGCGGGAAAAATAAAGCACAGAGGGAGGAGATATTTGAGTGCTGTGGCCCACATGTCAGCCAGCTCACAGTGCACACCGCCTCTGTTTGCATTTTCTTCGACCGAGCGCACGGCAGCAGCCCCTACCGACGCCACCTCCTGCTAGCTCATCCTGTTACTCGATCTGATCCTCCACAGCGAGTGCAACAAACCTCCTTTGCTTTCTCCCAGCTCAAGCTCGGTCTGCCCCCGTGCGTTTGCTCCCGAGAAGAAAAACAGCAGCCACCGTTTCCTCTGTTTCCTCTGATCGCCCAAGCAAACAAAGCACTCTTTGCTTGAGCTCCCCACAGAGAAAAGCTTCACCCACGAGTTGTCTAGCCGGCTAGCACCTTTCCTCCACCGTCCCGAGCTCACTGGCGCCTAGAAACGGCTTGATTGCTGCTGCTCCCGAGTTCAAACTCAAGGAACCAAAACTGATCACCGTGGACAGCCCAAACCAGGAGCGATCACGCCCAAGCAAGCCACCCCATCGGTTCACCTACAAGTATAGTTGCTCACCTCAAAAGCTCAGCCCTAGCCATTGATCACAGAGGGAGAATTTCAAGATTTTCTCCCGGGCGGCAGAAACTGACCTTGAGGTAAGGAATTGCAAAATCCGGCCTCAAATCGTGTTTGTTGTGTTTCAAACTTCACACACAGGATGTTAACTGCCTAGCACACCTCCTCCATCGATTTTAGACCAAGAAATTGAGTGTAGAGTGAGGAATCCGAGTTCCTTTTTAGGGTATAGTGCTATACCATATCAGGCGCACGGTGCCGATAGGTTTGGAGCGCTCCCCGGCTTGTTTAGACCTCATGTCGGTCTTCTACACGGTCCCCTGGTGCTTTAGAGCCCAAGAACCAACCATTTGGTGGAGAATTCACCGTGCACAACCTCACCGGAGCCCTAGGGTTTGCTGTTGCCGGTGCGCCATGTTTTCCGGCGAGTTTCAGCCGCCGGCGACGTCAACAACTTGTTCAGCGTGGGGGAAAATGGGGGGGGAGGGGGCGGCCAGCAGGGGGTCCAGGGGTGGCTGGGAAGTGCCTTTCCGGCGACCTTGCCGGAGGGAGCTGCCACTGCTCTGTTTGGCGCGAGGCTGGAGGTTAGGGATGACTAGTGAGACCCACTGTCGGCATTTAAACATTTTCCAGATTTTTCCACTTTAGTTCAAACTTTAGAGAGCCATAACTTTGTGTAGGATTGTCCAAAAATTGTGAAACAAATTTTGTTGCGTTCCCTCTAAAAGAGTACTATCCAGGTGTGCAGCCCAATGTTTATGAAAATCCCTGGATTTGGCTCATTAATTCATTTAAGAAAATTTTTATATGAATGTTTATAGGAGTTCTGTTTATTGGAAAATTCCCAAATTTGGACATGACATTCTTCAAAAATTCCTTGAACTCCAGTAAAAATTTCAGAGGCATTGGACCTCATTTGCTTGGTCAAATGATGTGTTCATTCCTTATGTCTCTGAAAAATGGGAAAAATGAACAGAGACAATTTCAGTTTTTTCCCATTCTTTGTAAAATCCATATCTCCATGTAGGAAACTCCAAAATGGTAAAACCAATTCCTATGGACTTAGGACATTTGTACTTCACAAAAAGTCTACTTTGCAGCATAGGAAAACTTAATATCTAGGGGGTAAAGGCAGGTTAGTGATAACCACATAAGGATTTGTTGTGTTCACATGAAGCCATTTCATGAGCTTAGTTTTTGCACACTGCCTAAATACCTTCCATAGATGCTGTTTTTAAATTTTCAGCTTCATTGGACCTCTGGAACTTGAGCTACCATCTTTTAGGTTTAAGTGTCCATATAATGGACTTAATCACATGGTGATTACTAGTATCACTTGTCACCTAGCATTCTTCTTCTCTAAGGTTTAAATCCAACAACAGAAACCTTGCTGTTATTTATCTCTTTTAGGTGTGAGTTAACTGGTACAATAGTTTTGAATCATTTTCTAAATTGCTTGTGAATACATGTGCATAAATCATCTTAATAGCACGTGACGTCGACGTTCGACGATGACTCGGCTCTGCAGCGAGGATCTCCATCTCTTGACGAGTTTGGTGGATTCTCCGGAGGAAGACTAACTCCTAGCTTCTAACAAAACCGTTGAGCAAGGCAAGCCCCGGTTTGCATATCGTAACCGTTTTAAATTTTGCTTTACTTCACATCATGTTTATTAGACTTGATATTGTGCATTATGTCTAGGATGGTTGAAACCCACTTGCATGGCTATTACATCCCTGATTAGAAGGTTTAGTGTAGGCTTTGCCTCATTGTAGATGCTAGGTTAATGTTGTAGCTAGCTCGGTAGAAGTCGAGTAGTAAAAAGCTACTCGCGAGAAAGGTCAAGTAATGGAGTTACTCACGAGAGGTTAATGATAAGAGCACCCTCATGAAAATGAGATGGGGACGGGGATGTTCCTGTAGGATGGAGCGCTCAAGGTTGGTCTCGACCTGCGATGGGTGTGACAATACTTGAGACCACATTTGGCTTGGACCGGGATGGTAAGGAAAATGTGGAGGTTGGTTGTAGCCCCGTCCGTGTCGGTTAAGGACCGTATGTATGCGTCCCTGCTGGACAAGATTGAGCTGTACCAGATATATAGTGGGGTATGGGACCCATGAAACCGATATAACTCAATGGACCGTGATATAGAAACTCATCCTTCGCGTGGGGATGGCGTAGAGAAGGCGGGATGTGTAAATCCTTTAGCGGGCAACATCGACGTGTCCGCGTAGAGGACCATCCTGCTCGGCGCGAAACATTTTTCTATGTCGGGGTGTCATGTGAAAGGTTGTTGCATACAACGTAAGAAAGAGCTCTTGAGAGAGTCTTTCGAGGCGGGTGTATGTGTCGTGTATTCCGGATTGTTATTGATTCAAATCACCGTCACTCGCGGAAGAGGATTGAGCATACTTGCCCACTGCGCCGTGACGTAGTAAGAAGAGGAACTAAGTCTCTTAACTTGTTGTTTGTGGATTAATCATTGCATTGGAACCTTGATTGAATTAGATATAGAGCCAACTAAATTTCTGTTCCACCTTAGGCTAACAACATCGGGATAAGCGTTTCTTGTTTGATTGTGTACTTCCGGTGTTGTGAGGCGTGAGGACCCCTAAAATGAAGGCTATAAGAATCTGAATATAAGGATCAAGTTTAGTCAAGCTTCATTTTCGCAAATACATGTTCCTATTGTCTTACTACCCTTGCATGTAGAGTTACATGTTTAGGATTGACGGTTAAGTCTTGCTGAGCCTTAGTGCTCACGGTTGCTTCTGAGTTGTTTTGCAGGTACCAGGATACCTGCTATGAAGAGGGTTGTTCGGTGAGACAACGAACCTCACGGTTTGTTCCACTCATCGGAAACCTAGCCGCTGCCTTTCTTTGGTGGAGCTAGTAGGAAGCGTTCACGGGCTGAACGACTTCTCTTCGGCGTAGTTAGGGTCGAGAGTTGAGTAGATTGTCCAATTTTTACATTCCGCTGCGTGTGTACTTATGTTGTAAAAGAACTTATCTTGAGTAACAAAATGGGTTCGTTATGTTCTTGAGCCTCTTTTCGTGCATGTTGTTGGGTGCCGCATCGCACGGCACCACCCACTGCGATTCCCGGGCCGGGGGCTTCACATTTCTATGGATTTTGTTTTAGGATTGCCTAGAACAAATAAGGGGAGAGATAGTATTTTTGTTGTTGTGGACAGATTTTCTAAAACGGAACATTTCATACCATGTCACAAAACTGATGATGCTACCCATATTGCTGATTTGTTCTTTCGTGAAGTTGTTCGTTTGCATAGGGTACCCAAAACTATTGTTTCAGATCGGGATGCTAAATTTCTTAGTCATTTTTGGAAAACCTTATGGGCTAAGTTGGGAACTAAATTGCTCTTTTCTACTACTTGTCACCCTCAAACCGATGGACAGACCGAAGTTGTGAACCGTAGTTTATCTACCATGCTTAGTGCTGTTCTGAAACATAACATCAAATTGTGGGAAGAATGTTTGCCTCATATTGAATTTGCTTTACAATCGTTCGCTGCATTCTACTACTAAATTGTGCCCTTTCCATATTGTGTATTGTTTTATCCCTCGAGCTCCCATTGATCTTGTGGCTATGCCAGCTTCAGAGAAATTGAAATTTGATGCTGCTCACCGTGCTGAATTGATTCTTAAGATGCATGAGCAAACTAAAGCAAACATTGAGAGCATGAACGTTAAGTATCAACAAGCCGGTAGCAAGGGTAGAAAGCATGTTACTTTTGAATCTGGTGATTTAGTTTGGGTGCATTTGAGAAAGGATAGATTCCCTGATTTGAGAAAGTCTAAATTGCTACCTAGAGCTGCTGGACCCTTCAAAGTGCTTCGAAAAATTAACGATAATTCATATTTCGTAGTGCGATCTGCGATACTCCTCCCGGCCTGCTCGGAAGCAGCCCGTGAGGTTCTTTCTCTGGAAGGGGCTTGGCGCCCTTCACAACCTGGGCTCGAGGGAGCAGATGAACACAAGGATTTACGTGGTTCGGGTCACCGGAGCATAATACCCTGCGTCCACGGGTGTGCTTGTTCTATTGCTTGAGCATGAGCGCTTGTGCGTAGTGCGATCTTGAGTGTGAGGAAATCGGAACCCTTTGCAGGGTGATCACCCCGGTCCTTTCATAGTATAAGGTCGGGGTGGTTACAATGGGTCTTGGGGACCGACAGGTGGCCCCAAAGCTTAGAAAATCTTATACACGATCTAGGTCTTCATCTTCTGAGTACAGTGGTCGGCAAGGGAGTTAAGTCCCCTTGTCTAGCGCACTGAGCGCCCGTGACCGCTTGTCAGGTGATGATGAAGATGCTATCTTGTCGCCGCGTCTCCTCACCCTGTATGGGTGGCTTAGTGCCATTGGGCGGCACTGTACTGCTGTCACGCCCTGTCGTCCTGTCTTGTCACCGTAATGGCGAACGGGCAAGGGACGGAGGCGTGTGTAGTGCGCCGTACTTCTAGGGAAGGCGCGAGCCTTGAATGCGAAGCCTGACGGCACACTTCCTTCTTGACTTCGTCGACCCATGACTCACGAAGGATCGTGGGACACGTGGCGGCTCTGAAGCCCTCATCGACGGGCTTGGTGTCTCGGGACACGTGGCGGCTCCGGACCTCACCTCAGTGGGGAGGTTCGGCCGGAGCCCGAGGCACGTGTTAGCATCGGAGCTGTCCTCAGCGGGGAGGCGGCTCGGAGCCAAAGGACACGTGTTAGCTCCAGATCTCACCTCAGTGGGGAGGCTTTGGCCAGAGCCCGGGGCACGTGTCAGCACCGGAGTCGCCCTTAACGGGGAGGCGGCTCGGAGCCGGAGGACGCATGTCAGCTCCGAACCTCACCTGAGTCGAGAGGCTTAGGTTAGAGCTCAGGACACGTACCAGCCCCAGTGCTGTCCTCTTCAGGGAGGTGGCTCGGACCCGGGGACACACGTGGCAGCTCCGGACCTTACCCCAGTGGGGAGGCTCAGGTCAGAGCCCAGGGCACGTGTCAGCTCCGGAGGTTAGGCGCACGCGGTAGCCCCAAGGTTGTCCATGGGGCCCAGAGCACGTGGCTTTTGCTGGGGCCCGCCTCAGCAGGGATGCGGGGCCCAAACTGTTTTTTACCCACTACACGAGGGTACCCGGTCTACAGAGTACCGATAGCATATGAAATTGAGTTGCCTGCACATTTTGGGGTTACTTCCTCTTTTAATATTGCAGATTTGAAATCATACGTGGGCGAGGAAGACACGTTTGAGTCGAGTACGACTCTATTGCAAGAAGGGGAGGAAGATGAGGACATCACTACCATTGATACAACCACAACGGCATGTCATTCACCGCTTACAACTAATCAAGGTCCAATGACACGCGCTCGTGCACATGAACTTAATTATCAGGTGAATTCGTTACTGGCTGTTAAAATTAATTTTCCTTCAAATGGGGAGCAATTAAAGCCTTGTGATGACTTTATTATTATTACGTGCTTGGGAATTGATCTAGCTAGGAGTGAAAGGGGGATTAAGGCAATTAAAGCTGTTCCACCCGAGGGGTCCTCGTCACTGCAGCAAGTACCAACTTAAAAGGGGCATAACTCTCACTCCCAAGGTTGTTTAATGCAAATAAGTACTTGCTTGAAAGGTCTCTTCGTCACTTTCCATTGGATCAAGAATCAATGGCAGATGACGTTTGAGCTGCCTAGAAAATGTCGAACAAGACTCGTGACTCCATCCTGAGTTTTAGTCTTCCTCCTCTATATAAGCAAGTAGCAGCCATAGGAAGAAGTTGTGTTTTGCTTTCTGAAAGTTTAGCCTTTGCTACTTCCTTGTAGCACAAGTGTCGACGAGACCTTCCGATTACTTGAAGAACCCCATCTTTATCAGATCCGTGAGTGTTTGCTTGTTATCTTGTTCTTGCTTGTTCTTCGATTGCTTGCAGGTTCAAGGCTGTTCTTGGCACTGTAAGAACAGCAACAACAGGAGCCAGTGTAACTACCGCTAAGGCACATCACCCTTGTGGATGTTGTAGTCGGGTAGCACAACATCGACCTTCACCCCAAATCGTAGTTATCAGGAGACAGTGTAACTGTCGCTCAAAGCGCCACACCATTCTGGTTGTGGTAGTCGGGTAGCCAACATCGGTCTCCACCAACTTCATTGCCACCATCATCTCTCATCGAAAGATAGGGCATTTCCCATACCCTTCAGGTTCATCAATCACGCGGCGGCGGGAGGAGCTCGCGTCGGCGGGATGAGCGCACGGCGGCGGCGGGATGCACCGGGAGGAGCAAGCAATGACGTGACCTCCTGTGCGGAAGGGTACCGACGAAAACGTGACTTGCTTCTGTAGAAGCGAAGTATGGGCTGCAACCCACAAAAGCGAGATTACTGTTGTTTTTTGGCCTTTCAGAAAATCGGCTTAAAAGATAATCTAATATTAAGCAAGATGTTTGGGTGGGATTTTTGCTTAGTTTCACACTAATCCGATTATAAGCGAACCAAACAGAGCCTTTATAAGATGACAAATGGCATACCCAGTGCTGAATGCTCTCACACATTATGGGGTCCGCGGAATGGTTATTTGTACACAGCCTTATCCCTGCTTTTGCAGAGAGGCTAGACCTAGAGACACACTACCACTATGACAGGTCCGCTCTTCCTTTAAAATGACAGTTATGAGTAATTTACATTAAAATTTAAGAGCATTTTTATACATGCTGACACGACCAAAAGCGGGTGAGAGGCCGGTTTTATTATGAGTTCAACCTGGTAAGCGTTTTTTAATAAACGGGATAAGAAGTTGCACGTTTTAAATTTTAAAGGCTTAAATTCATACTAAAAAGATAGTTAATAACTGTCCTAAAGAGCGGCGGACCAGGGCTGGGTTAGTTCGGTCCATTCGAATCCGAGTACACAAAGGGCACAAAGCCACCCTCCGTTTGTTTCCCCAAATCGCACTCGACGCGACCCTGACCGCCGGAGACGAAGCCGAGACCGATCTTAGCCACCCCGCCTGCCGCTCCAGTTCCCTACCGCTACCCGCCGCCACGATGGGGAGCGCGGACCTCGTTCTCAAGCCGGCGTGCGAGAGCTGCGGCAACACGTCGGACCTCTACGGCACGGGCTGCAAGCACACCACGCTCTGCAGTAACTGCGGCAAGTCCATGGCTCGCTCCCGAGCCCGCTGCCTGATCTGCTCCGCCCCGATCACCAGTCTCGTTCGGGTACGGATCAGTTCATCCGCCCCCTTTCCCCACCCCCGGATGGGCGCTGGATGTTCTTATCGTGCCATTTGTGTCCAAAAGTGGTCAAGTGTCGGGGAATCGAGATTCGCGACTGTGCGGATTAGGTTTTTGATACCCCTATGAGCTGAACTCTCTAGTTCAGTTCAATATTTTAGTAGACTAGCTTCATCCCCTTTGCAAACTGACATGGATTGAAAGGAGCGCGCAGGTGGGTCCTGTAGTTGAGTTGAAATAGTATTATTGCTATTCCCAGGATATTGATAGGATCAAATGGTGACACTGAATTTGTAAATTGAGCAATGTTTTTAAGTCGCCTAGTCGAAAGGCGATTAGTCTCGCCTTAGTCGCTCCTAGTCGACCTCTAGTCGAGGTCCTAGTCGTCCAACATTTTTTATAGCAGTTTCTAGTCGATGCTTATATATATCGACATATATAATATATATATACACACACAGTTACACACACACACACACATATATATATATATATATATATATATATATATATATATATATCTTCAGTGGCAAACCTTTAAGTGCAGCTGCAAAATATGCTTAGAAAATAGAAATTACATACCAGATTTGAATTTTGAAGTCTAGAAATAGTGTTGTCTAGTGTACCAAATTGTGGAATTAAATTCCAGACGTGATAAACAAAATGTACACATATTTCAATTCAACAACAACAACAACCAAGCCTTTATCCCAAGCCTGTTGGAGTCGGCTAGACATGAAACCCAATATCAATGAAGTAAAAGAGAGGAAGAGATATAAGAACAAGGAAAAAAAATAGAAAAAAAGAAAAAAAGAAAAAAAAAGAAAAAAGAAAAAGAGAAAAGAGAAAAGAAATAAGAAAAAAGGAAAAGAAAAAGAGAAAAGAAAAAAGAAAAAAAGAAAAAAACAAGACTACGATTCTGGCACATGAATTGCTACTTTCCATGCGGTCCTATCATGAGCTAAGTCTCTGGATACATTCCAATCTCTCAAATCTCGTTTTACCGCCTCCTCCCAGGTCAACCTTGGTCGTCCTCTACCCCTCCTAATATTTTCTCTACCTCTTAAAATCCCACTGTTAACCGGTGCTTCTGGAGGTCTCCGTTGGATATGTCCAAACCACCTAAGTCGATGTTGGACTAACTTCTCTTCAATCGGCGCCACCCCTACCTTATCACGAATCGCCTCATTCCTTATTCGGTCTCTTCTCGTGTGCCCGCACATCCACCGTAGCATGCGCATCTCTGCGACACTCATTTGTTGGACATGTTGCCGTTTAGTTGGCCAACATTCCGCCCCATAGAGCATCGCGGGTCTGATCACCGTCCTATAGAACTTCCCTTTTAGCTTTTGTGGGACTTTCCTATCACATAGGATTCCAGAGGCTTGTCGCCATTTCATCCACCCTACCTTGATCCTGTGGCAAACATCCTCATCAATATCGCCATTGCTTTGTAACATTGATCCTAAGTATCGGAAAGAGTCCCTTCTAGGTACTATTTGTCCTTGTAGACTAACATTTCCCTCTTCACGACCAACACCACTAAAGTCACACCTCATATACTCGGTTTTGGTCCTACTAAGTCTAAACCCCTTGGACTCTAAGGTTTGTCTCCATAACTCTAATTTCTTATCAACACCATCTCTAGTTTCATCTACCAGCACTACATCATCAGCAAAGAGCATGCACCAAGGGATATCCCCTTGTATATCCTTTGACACCTCATCCATCACCAAGGAAAAGATGTATGGGCTCAAAGCTGATCCTTGATGTAGTCCTACTGTGATAGGAAATGCCTCAGTCTCACTATCACTTACGCGCACACTTGTCCTAACATTATTGTACATATCCTTGATAAGGGTAATGTACTTTGTTGGCACTTTATGTTTCTCTAGTGCCCACCACATGACTGACCTTGGTATCTTGTCGTACGCCTTCTCCAAGTCGATGAACACCATATGCAAGTCCTTCTTCTGCTCCCTATATCTCTCCATAAGCTGACGAAGCAAGAAAATCGCCTCCATTGTAGACCTCCCAGGCATAAAACTAAACTGGTTTTTAGTGACATTGGTCACTTTCCTCAGACGGTGTTCAATCACTCTCTCCCAAAGCTTCATAGTATGACTCATAAGCTTAATACCTCGATAATTAGTACAACTTTGAATATCTCCTTTATTTTTGAAGATATGTACTAATATACTTTTCCTCCATTCTTCAGGCATCTTGTTTGACCGAAAAATATGGTTGAATAGCTTTGTGAGCCATACTATTGCCACGTCTCCAAGACATCTCCACACCTCAATAGGGACATCGTCAGGGCCGAGGGCCTTTCCTCCTTTCATCCTTTTTAAGGCCTCCTTAACCTCAAACTCTTGTATCCTCCGCACGAACCGTCTGTTGGAGTCATCAAAGGAGTCATCCAACTCAACCATAGTGCTCCTATTCCCATCATTGAATAGCCCATTAAAGTAATCACGCCATCTATTCTTAATCTCTTCATCCTTCACTAGAATGCGGTCAGTCTCATCTTTGATGCATTTAACTTGATTGAGATCCCTCATCTTTCTCTCGCGGATTTTTGCTACCTTGTATATGTCCTTTTCACCTTCTTTTGTCTCTAGTCTCTCATATAACTTATCATAGGCCTGTCCTCTTGCCTTACTCACAACCCACCTTGCATTCTTCTTAGCCTCTTTGTACTTAAGCATGTTGCTTGCGCTTCTATCATTATGCCAACTCTTGTAACACTCCTTCTTCTCCTTAATGGCCTTTTGTACATCCTCATTCCACCACCAAGTGTCTTTATCTACAAGTTTCTTTCCCTTTGTCACACCGAACACCTCACCAGCTACCTTCCTAATGCAAGTTGCCATCTTCATCCACATACTATCTGCATCTCCATTTTCTGCCCAGGGTCCTTCTGTGATCATCCTATTTTTAAAGGATTCTTGTGATTCTCCCTTCAACTTCCACCACTTTGTTCTTGTGATTTTGACACCTTTGTCCCACAAAGAACATGTATGGAAGCGAAAGTCAGCTACCACAAGCTTATGTTGTGTCACAACACACTCCCCCAGGATCACCTTACAATCTAGACACTCCCGTCTATCCGTTCTTCTAGTGAGGACAAAGTCAATCTGGCTAGAGTGTTGGGCACTACTAAAGGTCACTAGGTGAGATTGCCTCTTTCTAAAGAGGGTGTTAGCTATCAACAGATCATAGGCTACGGCAAAGTCTAGGATGTCCTTACCCTCTTGATTTCTATCGCCGCATCCAAAACCTCCATGTACTCCCTCAAATCCTAGGTTAGTTGCACCCACATGACCATTGAGATCTCCCCCTATGAGGAGTTTCTCGGTTATCGGTACACTACTAACCATATCCTCCAAGTCCTCCCAAAATTGCCTCTTAGCGCTCATGTTGAGCCCAACTTGTGGGGCATAAGCACTAATGACGTTCAAGACAATGTCCCCGATTACTATCTTGATTAAGATGATCCTATCCCCTCGTCTTCGAACATCCACTACTCCATCCTTAAGACTCTTATCTATTAGAACACCTACACCATTCCTAGTCCCAGCCGAACCAGAATACCAAAGCTTGAAACCGGTATTCTCGACTTCTCTCGCCTTTTGACCCGCACATTTAGTCTCTTGTACACAATGGATATTTACTCGTCTCCTAATGGCAACATCTACTAACTCACGTAGCTTCCCCGTCAAGGATCCTACATTCCAACTACCCATCCGAAATCTATGTTCCTCGGCTAGCTTTCTTACGTTTTGCACCCGTCGAATAAAATGCAAAGACCCTTGCTCACTTATCACTACATCCGGACGATGATGTAGCGCGCCACTAAGGTGGTGGCGATCCGATCCTTGCTCATTTAACACCATATCCGGGTTCCGATATGGCGCGCCACTAAGACGGTGGTGACCCGACCCTTGCTCACTTAACACCATACCCGGGTTCCGATATGGCGCGTCGCTAAGAGGGTTACGCCCCAACGAATTTCTATTGGGTTTCATTTCCATGAGAATGGCTAAGTGTAATTGTTGGCTCGCCAAGCCTATCACAACCCCCTCCTCCTTTACCCGGGCTTGGGACCGACTATGTCATTACAACATAGGCGGAGTTACATATTTCAATTCAACATTAAACTAAAAAAGGGGGATAAGTTCAGTGCAGAAGTACTTACAATTCAGTTCCACCAAATCACGCCGCTGCCGACTCACATCTACACGATAGTACATATTACAAAATTTTAGACCTATGTACAACATAAAATAGAGGCTAGGTCTAGGAGGAAGAAGGACAATGCCACAGCTAAAGTGCTATACCTTCATCTGAGGAGGAATTCATCTTGTCGGCGTTAGCTCACAGTCAGAGGGAGTCAGAGAGCTCGCGGTGGCAGCTGCTCGCGGTCAGACTTCAGAGGCGGCGGCAGCTTAGTGACCCGAGTACCCGACGCCAGAGAGGGGCTCAGGCAGCGACGCGGCGTAGGGAGGGGCTCAGGCAGCGGCGCGGCGCAGGGAGAGGCTCAGGCGGCGGCGCGGCGCAGGGAGGGGCTCAGGCGGCGGCGCGGCGCAGGGGAACAGCGCGGCGGCCGGCGCAGGGGAAGGGCACGGGCAGCGGCAGGGCAGAGAGCGGGCGGCGCATGGGAACGGCGCGACCGGCGCTAGGGAAGGGAGCGGCGGAGTTCGGCGGCTGTTGAGGAAAACCAAATGAGAGTGGCTCGGGGTAAGAGGAAGAACCGGCTTGAGAAGGAAAGGAACCCTCATGGGCTGGCCAGTTGGCCCAAAATGTTTTGCAAATCGTCCTGATCGCCTAAACCACCTAGTCGGCCGATTAGTCAGGCTGATCGGACGACTAATCGTCTGACTAGGTTTCTAGTCGAACTAATCGTGTCGGAAGGTCTGATCGGACTTAACCGGGCGATAAGGACGACTAATCGCAATTAGTCGTCCAATTTGAAAACACTGAAATTGAGATGCTTGCTGAGTTTACGGTTTGGTGGGTATTATTGAACTGAAACTTTTAATAAGTTCGAAATGTTTTTGGGTTAATACTAACCATGTGTAACACAAGCAGTTAGTTTTGGACTTTTGGTGTTTTTTAGGGCGTCCGTTCTTCTACACACTTCAATTCTTCATGTACTTTATAAGTTATATCCCTAACTTGCTTTAACGGAACCATTTCTCAGTGTTAAGTTCTGATGAAAATGTAGATTAGGGAAACTAACACTCCTTTAAGAGTGTTACAATATGTCTGCAGTGGAACGTACTTGTTAAAAATGATATATGTTTAACTTCTATGGGAGTGCTGACTATATAAATGTTCTACAATAAGTTCACATAGTGGTTACACAAGCTTCAGAATGCCAAACCATCTGAACGATACTTGCATACTTGAAAGGGGATTGGTATAAAATATTGCCAGTTCTTTTCTCGTGTGACATGACACTAACATTTGGTTTGACAATCCAAGAAGACTGATGTTACTTTGTTTTGTGTCAGCAAGTTTAGGATATGTAAGTCTCTTTTATGTGTCATGTACATTCTTTCTTTAAGGACATTGTCACCACATATTAAGTTAGAACTCATTTTCATATTTTGAGGCTGGCTCTTCATGTGAAATCAGTTAATGCTGTTGCTCACTAGTTGCAGTTTTAAATAGAGATTATTTTCATTTGTTTTAATGCAGAAACTGTGTTGTGAGCATTATTTTGGTTTACTATTTTGGTTCATCATTTCTTTCTTGATGTTGAAGGGCGGACCTGGCGGCAGTGGTAGTGTGTCTCCACTTGTGTCCTGAGGTCTTGGGTTCGAACCAGCCTCTCTGCAAAAGCAGGGGTAAGGCTGTCTAGAAATAACCCTTCCCCAGACCCCACATGTGTGGGAGCCTTCGGCACTGGGTACGCCCTTTTTTATTTCTTTCTTGATGTTATCCTTTCTTCGGCAGGAATACAATGTACGAGCTAATGCTATCACGGATAAGACCTACTCTATTGGAAGATTCGTTACTGGCTTACCTCCATTCTCAAAGAAGAAAAGTGCTGAGAACAAATGGTCCCTTCATAAGGAGGGCCTACAAGGACGGCAGATTCCTGAGAATATGCGGGTATGTGCATATGATTTTTGTTTTTCGAAATATTAACTCAAACTGTTTCGAGTGCAAAAGATAACTTATTATGATCCTTCTTGTAGTTCCTTGTGATTTTTAATCATCAGATTTATTAATGTAACATTCTGTTGATGCTCTTAGGGAATTATCAACAATTACTATTTACTTCATTGGGGCCTTGTAGTGTCTATTTGTGTAGAACTGATAAACCTTTCATTTGTGTTTTTTTGTCTAGATTCTCATGCACTGGCTAGTATGCCTAGGGTACTGACTTAGACTCCTAGGAATCGTGTGGTATACAACATTTACGTAAGAGTACAGTAACAAGGAAAGAACAAAGGCCCCATTGGTGCCCCATGGACAGTCATGAGCTTTTGATACCTCTTGACTTCACAGACAAATCCTTCATAGTCAGATTCATATCTTGCGTTACACATGCACACAGGAGTGAACACTAGAAGTCATTTTCTGCGCATCTTGCATGCATGCAATGGACAAGCAAGTGGGCATCACATGGAAAGTAAATGTATTACACTAATGTTATTCTTTTCTTGGTCTTCGTGCTCAGTGTTAATGCAATGAGTATTATTTTGGCGTTTATCATCAAGAAGGGTGGTGGCGTTAGAAAAGGCCAGTTACTATATAATTGCACAGTTGAAATTTAATGAACAAGTGAACAGCTACCCTCCTATGTCCTGACCCAGCCTTTCTGCTTTCAACGATGTTACTTTTGGTGTTATAAGTTCTTAGTGCAGGTTGCTTCAGTAACTATGTGCCTGTGTTTTTTTATCACCCCAGGAAAAATACAACAGGAAACCATGGATCTTGGAAGATGAGACAGGCCAATATCAGTATCAAGGTCAAATGGAGGGATCACAGTCAGCTACAGCTACATACTATCTGTTAATGATGCAGGGCAAAGAATTTAATGCATTTCCTGCTGGTTCCTGGTAATGGACATGTTTTACATTTTATTTTTTGTTCGTGCTTACTGTTAGGTTATCTTGAATCTGCCGTCATGTAACTTTGCCTGCTAAGTAAAAGCATTGTTTTAAGTCCCATTCAGGTAAAATTAGGCGCTAGACAGGCGGTGACCCACCACCTAGAGCCGAGGCACACCTAAACATTCCTAGGCATTATGTACTGTAGCAATGATGCATTATAAAATTTTTAAAAACAAAAAAATATATTCATACCTTATTTCTGCTGCAAGGATGATCTTTATGCAATCCTTGTCTTCATTTTGTCAACTTCTTGGTCCTAAGCGTTATCTTGATGCATTAACCGTCATAAGACTATAAGAGGCGATTGTTAGTATCATGGAGAGGATGACACTAAGAGTTGGGAAATTTTTCTTGTTTTATTCCACACACAATGCCATGCCCAACCTAGGGATTGGGGTTACATATTTATAGCTGAGGCAGCCAAGCATATATCTAGATGCTAGTTTAATATGCTGTCCTACCAAAAGACTAATATGCTGTCCTAACAAGAACTGAGATGCTGTCCTCTTGGTCTAAGATGTCCTACCAAAGGACTAATATTGTTGCAACTTCGGTCCTGTTTCCTGCTGAAACAACGTCTGATCTTGCTTTATAATCAGATCTGAACTAGCAGATCAATCTGCCCTCCAAGGAGACAGACCAGAATTAATCTACAGCAAGAACAGAGGCTAGAACAGAAAAAAACATAACCTTCTGGTCCTGTCCTGGACAGAACAGAAGCAGGGAGAGAGATACTTCTGATCTGGGCGATCAGAACAGGGAGAGAGGAGAGCTGCCAGCCTGTTCCTGAGCTGTGGAGGCGCTAAACAGTGAGATCAAGGGGACGGCAGCAGCTAGGGTTTAGCCTCTTGGTGGTGGCGGCTGGAGAGAGGGAGGCGCCGACCTGGGAGAGATGAGAGGGGGCGGTGGCTGCAGCAGGGGAGAGAGGCGGCTAGGGCAGAAAACTGGAGAAACTTTTCTTTTTTCAACTCTCTCACAATTTGGGGTGTTTTTGGCTTGTATATATACCCCCCTTACAAGAGTCCTAATCTATTACAAAAGGATCTTTTAGTCTATCTCTAAGAAGATTAAACTCAGATTCCTTCTAGAAAGGGGGCCTGGCCTGGGCCAGGGCTGACCAGCCCACTTGGCCCAGTTCTGGCCGCCCTGGGCCAGGGGCAGATCAACCCACATTCTCCTCCTGATC
Source organism: Neostapfia colusana (assembly GCA_030760725.1). Classification (NCBI taxonomy): domain Eukaryota; kingdom Viridiplantae; phylum Streptophyta; class Magnoliopsida; order Poales; family Poaceae; genus Neostapfia; species Neostapfia colusana. The sequence goes on along the minus strand of JASWHV010000014.1, from coordinate 53,644,882 downwards.
CTGACACTGGCCCACGTCTAGGATTCCGATCCTTCTCCTCATCTCCACGAACTTCTGTCTTCCAAGAGTCTTGGTCAAGATGTCCGCCATCTGGTCTTGAGTGGAGATTTGCTCAAGCACAATAGTACCGCTGTCCACATACTCCCGTATGTAGTGGTACTTGACGTCGATGTGCTTGCTCCTGTCATGGTGTACCGGGTTCTTGCTCAAGTCTATAGCTGACTTGTTATCAACCCGCAGCACCAGCGCCTTCGATTTTTCAGCTAAGTCCTCCATCAGCCGTGCCATCTATACACCTTGACATGCCCCTTGAGCTGTTGCGATATATTCTGCTTCACATGAGGACAAGGCCACCACCTTCTGCTTGCAGGACTGCCGTGAAACGGGGCTGTTTCCAAGACAAAACAGCACCCCGCTTGTGCTCTTGCGGTCCTCTACGTCTCCCGCATAGTCACTATCCGAGTACCCAATAAGCTCCATGTTTCCTCCTCTTGCATAGAAGACTCCATAGTTGATTGTACCCGCTATGTAGCGTACAATGCGTTTGACTGCAGCAAAGTGATCCTCCTTGGGCTCCTCCAGAAACCGACTCACGTACCAGATCGAGTAGGCAAGATCGGGACGTGTGTTCACCAAGTATCGCAGCCCTCCAACCAAGCTCCTATAATCCGTTGTATGCACCAACGAGCTATCACTTGTCTTGCAAAGCTTGAGGCCTTGCTCCATGGGGAATGCACATGGATTGCATCCTTCCAGGCCAACTTTAGAGACAAGTTTGGAAGCGTAGGCCGCCTGCCCAACGCTTATCCCTGCATCAGTTTGCCGCACCTCCAGGCCAAGATAATATGATAAGAGACCCAAGTCGCTCATCTTGAACCTCTTCATCATCTCCCCCTTGAACTTCTTGAGGTCGCCTCCTCCTGTGATCACAAGATCGTCGACGTACACGCCAACGATGAGCTTCTCATCTTTAGCTCCACGGAAATAGATCCCGTGCTCGCTCGTACTCTTCTGGAAACCAAGCGATAGCAAGCTATCGTTGAGCTTGGCATTCCAGGCCCTGGGCGCCTGACGAAGTCCATATAAAGCTTTCTTGAGCCGATACACCTTGTGTTCGGCTCCGTCGATGATGAAGCCAGCGGGTTGGGAGACGTACACCTCCTCCATCAAGTCGCCGTTCAGGAAGGCGCTCTTCACGTCCATGTGGTGTACCTCCTACCCCTTGTGTGCAGCAACTGCAAGGAGCAAGCGAACAAATTCGAGACGAGCTACAGGAGCAAATACCTCGTCAAAATCTATTCCTTGCCGTTGGACATAGCCTTTTGCCACCAATCGAGCCTTGTGCTTCACCACCTCCCCATGCTCGTCCTTCTTCACCTTAAACACCCATTTGAGGCCAATGGGCTTGTGTCCTGCAGGAAGATCAACAAGTTGCCAAGTCTTGTTTTCTTCTATGGACTCCATCTCCTTGAGCATGGTCCGTCTCCAGCACGGGTGTTCCTCAGCATCGGCGAAGGACGTGGGCTCCTCCGTGGTGGTGAACATAAGCTCCCACTCCTCCAAGCTTGGTGGGCGCTCAGCCCGACCAGAAGGGGTGAGGGTTCCGAGTATGTTGCGCATCGTGCGGAACCGTAGTTTCGCGCCGTCGTCGTAGTACGTGTCGACAACATTGCTGTTGGGGTCCGACAACGGTGAGGCGAAGCAGATGGGCCGTGGAGGATTCCGGGGCGTGACGAAGGTGCTGGAATCTTCAAGTCCGGAACCCCCCACTGCTGCTGACCCCCCGTGCAGGACTGTCCCAGCCCTAATTTGCGCTGGACAGCCCCTGCAGGGGCCCTTGGGGCGACGCTGCAGGTGCTGGATTCTCTCCAGCAGGTCTGGAGGCTGGCGCAGGAACTCCTGGGGTCTGTACAGACCCTTCTATGCCCCTCCTGGGCACTGCAGGGGTGCTGTTCTGCCCCTCCGGACCCTGCAGCACCTCTCCGGGTGCTGAAACAGCAGGTCCAGCACCTGCTGGACCTAAGGAGTCGACGTGGAAGGTGGTGTAGTCCTCTTCTCCTGTTCCTTCTCCCCAGTCCCACTTGGCCGCCTCGTCGAATATCACGTCACGTGATATGTGTGTGCGCCCATCAGCCAGATTATACATCCGATAGCCATTCGTCCCTGTAGCATAGCCAAGAAAAATCATCGGAGTACTCCGGTCTTCCAACTTTTTCAGGTGGGGGCGCATGTTCTTAACATGCCCCACACACCCAAAAGTTCAAAAATAATTGACGACTGGTCGCTCTCCATGCCAAGTTTCATATGGCGTCTTCCCGTCGAGGCCGCGGGTAGGGGATCGATTCAAAATATAGACAGCCGTGATAACTGCCTCACCCCAAAATATCCTGGGCATACCCTTCACCTTCAACATGCTTCTCGCAATGCCGACCACCGTCTGGTTGCGCCGCTCCACAACCTCGTTTTGCTGCGGCGTATACGGGGCTGTGAGCTGACGTTGTACTCCGTGCTGAGTGCAGTACTCGCCGAACTCTTGTGAGGTGAACTCTCCTCCGCGATCACTACGGAGTAGCTTCAGCCTCCTCCCAGACTCTAATTCAGCTGCCGCCTTGAATTGCTGAATTAAGTCGGGCGCCTTGTCCTTGGTTGCTAGAAGATAGAGCCACATATAGCGGCTCATGTCATCCACTAGCAACAAGAACATCTTCTTGCCGCCTGGAGTCGTCGGCGTGATAGGCCCACAGATGTCGCCATGGACAAGGTCGAGCGCGCCCTCCGCGCGCCGCCGAGCTTGCTTGGGGAAGCTGGAGCACCTCTGCTTCCCGACCAAGCAAGCTTTGCACAATTGATCGACATGATCAATTTGCGGAAGCTCGAGCACCATCTCCTCTCGTGCCAACTTTCGAAGCGCCTGGAAGCCGACGTGTCCGTAGCGTTCGTGCCAACGCCACGCAACATCATCACGCCTCGCAGTTAGGCAAACCGGACGTGTGATGTTGAGCCTGACGGAGTACATCTTGCTGTCGTCGCGTTGAACTCGTGTGAGGAGATGCTGCTGCTCATCCCGTATGTGCATCACTCCTCCTTGCACCGTGATGCTGTAGCCATCCTCATCCAGCTGGCCGACGCTGATGAGGTTGGTGGTGAGGCGTGGGATGAGGTAGACGCCGGTGAGCCTCCTGTGCTCACCCGTCTTGACGGCGAATATGACCGTACCCTTCCCCTGGATACGCATGACGGAGTTGTCGCCGAACTTGATGGTTCCGACAACGTTTTCGTCGAGCTCGGAGAAGACGGCGCGCGGACCCGTCATGTGGTTGGTCGCGCCCGTGTCGAGGTACCAACGAGTGTCGTCAAAGTCATCGTCGTTGCTGCGGTGAGCGAAGACACGTCCCTCCACTATCTCTAGTGGGCGCATAGGACGTTCCTGTACAAGCTCCTGTATTGAGGCCACCCTTGTTATAAACAAGGCGCCCTCCTCCTCCGCCTTTGCCACGAAAGCCTGCTGCTGCGGCTCCTCCTTAGGCTTCAACTGACACTCCCTGGCCCAGTGGCCCTTCTACCCGCACTTCCTGCACTGGTCCCGCGGAATATTCTTCCCGGAACCTCCCTTCTTGCCTCCGTTCTTCTTGGGCGGACCCTTTCGACCGCCCCTCTTAGAAGAACCTGCGGACTGGGTAGACCGCTCCTCCTTCCGCTGTGCCTCCCACTCCTCCTGAGTGAGGTACAACTGGCCGTTGTGTACTCCCTTCCGCTGCGTCGAGTCGAAGGCGTTCTCAGCCGTCCTGAGACGCCCCGTCACCTCCGACAAGGTGAGGGTCGACACGTCCAGCAGTGTCGTGATCGCCACCACGATCTATTGGAAGCGTTCTGGAACGCTTCGTAGGGGTTTCTCCACGGCCCTCTCTTCTCCTATCTCTCCCCCTAGCGACGCAAGCCGTGATAGCAATGCCGCTCAGGCGGAGGGAGAAGTCCTCCACGCTTTCGCCATCCTTGAAGACAACGTCTTCGAACTCCTTCCGGAGTTGCTGTGTTGTTGTCTTCCTCACGCGGTCGGCCCCGACCCGCATGATGGTGATCGTGTCGCATGCCTCCTTCGCCGTCCTCTTTTCTCCTATCGTCATGATCATCTCCGATGGGACAGCGCTGACCAAGATGTCAAGCGCCATCATGTCTTCCTGCTCGCTCACGTTCCCCTCCTCCACGGCCTTCCAAATCAGCCGTGCCTTCAGCTTGATCTTCATCATGACAGCCGACTCCGCGTAGTTGGTCTTGGTGAGCACGGGAAACCCCGTCCCTATCTTCACCTCACGAGGTGTCAGTGAGGGTGTGCCATGGCTGATGGCGCTACCGCTGCTTGTAGGTGTAGACGACATCTTGCAGAATTCAGTCTAGTGTTGAAACCGGCTCTGATACCATGATTGTTGCAACTCCGGTCCTGTTTCCTGCTGAAACAGCGTCTGATCTTGCTTTATAATTAGATCTGAACTAGCAGATCAATCTGCCCTCCAAGGAGACATACCAGAATTAATCTACAGCAAGAACAGAAGAAAAACAGAAGCTTCTGGTTCTGTCCTGGACAGAACAGAAGCAGGGAGAGAGATACTTCTGATCTGGGCGATCAGAACAGGGAGAGAGGAGAGCTGCCGGCCTGTTCCTGAGCTGTGGAGGCGCTGAAAAGGGAGATCAAGAGGGCGGCAGCAGCTAGGGTTTAACCTCCTGGTGGTGGCGGCTGGAGAGAGGGAGGCGCCGACCTGGGAGAGATGAGAGGGGGCGGCGGCTGCAGCAGGGGAGAGAGGCGGCTAGGGCAGAAAACTGGAGGAACTTTTCTTTTTTCAACTCTCTCACAATTTGGTGTGTTTTTGGCTTGTATATATAGCCCCCCCTTACAAGAGTCCTAATCTATTACAAAAGGATCTTTTAGTCTATTATCTCTAAGAAGATCAAACTCAGATTCCTTCTAGAAAGGGGGCCCGGCCTGGGCCAGGGCTGATCAGCCCACTTGGCCCAGTTCTGGCTGCCCTGGGCCAGGGGCAGATCAGCCCACAAATATGCTGTCCTAACAAGGAATGATATGCTGTCCTCTTGGTCTAAGATGTTGTCCTAACAAGGACTAAGATGCTGTCCTACCAAAGGACTAATATGCTTGTCCTAACAAGGACTGAGATGCTGTCCTAACTAGGGGCCACACAGACCAAGAGTACAAGACTTATTCCTTCATTCTCCCGCTAAGTCTTGTGCGTTGTCTTGTGAGAGAGTTGGACCATCCCGATCCTGGAGCAAAGCTCAAGGAACGTGATCCTCCCAAGGGGCTTGGTGAGCAGGTCTGCAAGCTGGTCCTTGGTGTTGATGTAGCACGCCTTGATTCTCCCTTCCTCCAAGGAGCCTCGGAGGAAGTGGTACCTCACCCGGATGTGCTTGCTCCGTTCATGAAAGACGGGGTTCTTTGCTAGAGCCAGAGCGGACTTGTTGTCCACCCTGAGTTCCACCGCTCTGGTGTCTTTGCCGAGGAGATCACCAAGCAGTCGAACTAGCCAGAGCGCCTGAGTCGAAGCGGTAGAGGCCGCTATGTACTCGGCCACGCAGCTGGACAGGGCCACCGCCTGCTGCTTGACCGACTGCCAGCTAACGAGGCACTTGCCGAGGAAGAAGAGAATCCCGCTCGTGCTCTTGCTAGTGTCGATGTCGCCGGCGTGGTCGCTGTCGCTGTACCCGACAAGGTGTGCCTCCCCAGGGCACCTCGGGTAGTAGAGGCCGTGGTCGAGAGTCCCCGCAACGTAGCGGATGATCCTCTTCACAGCCTGCTGGTGCTCCGTCGTCGGTCACTGCATGAACCGACTGACGTAGCCGACAGAGAATGCCAAGTCCGACCATGTATGGGCGAGGTAGCGAAGGCTCCCCACAAGACGTCGATACTCCGTGGCGTCCACCTCCTCCGTCGTGCTGTTGCGGCTCAGCTTCAGTCTCTCCTCCATGGGAGTGAGAGCTAGGTTGCAGTCTGTGAGCCTAGCCAGCTCAACAATGCGCTTGGCTTAGACAGTCTGTCGAAGCATGATCCCGGAGTCGGCCTGGTGCAGCTCGATCCCCAAGTAGAAGGAGAGAGATCCCAGGTCACTCATTTCGAAGGTGGCTTTTATCGCTTCCTTGAATGCTGCCGGTGAACACCAAGTCGTCGACGTAGACACCCACTAGTAGGGTATTTCCTCCATTGCCCCGCCGGTAGATGGCCGCCTCGTGCGGGCTTTGATCGAAGCCCATCCCCTTGAGTGTGGAGTCCAACTTGGCATTCCACGCCCTTGGTGCCTGCCGCAGGCCATAGAGGGCCTTGCGCAGGTGCAACACCTTGCCCTCCTTGCCAGGAATCGTAAATCCCGGCGGCTGGTGCACATAGACCTCCTCCTTTAAATCGCCGTTAAGAAACGCCGACTTGACATCCATGTGCTGAACCCGCCAGCCTCCCTGAGCAGCCAGCACAAGGAGGAGTCGCACAGATTCCATCCGTGCCACGGGCGCGAAGGCATTGTCGAAGTCGATCCCCTCCTGTTGCACGAAACCGCGTGCCACCAAGCGAGCCTTGTGCTTGACGATGGCGCCAGCTTCATCCCTCTTCAGCTTGAACACCCACTTAAGGGTGATCGCTCGATGACCATGAGGGAGGTCAGCAAGCTCCCAGGTGTGGTTGTTCTCAACCGCGTCCATCTCCGACTGCATCGCGGCATTGCCATGCCACGTGTCTCTCAGCCTCCGCAAAAGACCGAGGCTCACCGTCGTCACACGCAAGATGCAACTGCGCCTCCAGATCGCGAGGGACCAGTCCCGGCAGCGACTGGTCACCGAGAAGATCCTCCATCGTACTATACCGCAACGGCTTGCCGTCGTGGTACGCGTCGATGCGCTCCTCGTCGTGGGAGAGCGGAGTAACAAACTCCACTGGTTTGTGCTCGACACGAGCTGGTGTCGGAGTGGACGTACCCGGAGGGATGGCAGTCGGTGCTGGAGTGCATGGGGTCGCCGACTGTGGTGGTGGAGAGGTCCTCGCTGCCGAGATCGTGACTGGGAGCGTGACGCTGAAGTCGGTGGAGAAGAGCTGCCTACTCCCCCAGTTCCCTTGAAGTAGACGTACTCGACGATGAAGTTGTCGTATGTCGGAGTCGAGCTGTCGTCTACCGCCTTGTCTCATGCCCATCCTCGCCCTTCATTGAACACTACATCACGTGCCGTGCGCACGCGTTGTGTTCCTGGGTCGAGAATGCGGTAGGCCTTCGAGCCCTCCGCGTAGCCGATGAACACCCCTAGAATGCTCCTGTCGTCGAGCTTGCTGATGTGGCCAAACTCCTTGGCGAACGCTAGGCAGCCGAAGACCCCTAGGTGAGAGACTGTCGGCTTGCGCCCATATCAAGCCTCGTACGACGTCCTGCCGTTGAGAGCCTTGGTGGGCGAGCGGTTGAGGATGTAGACTGCCGTCACCACCGCCTCTCCCCAGAAGATAGCCGACATTCCCCTCTGCTTGAGGAGGGCCCGAGCCATCCCCACAACCATCTGGTTGCGTCGCTCGACGACGCCATTCTGCTGCGGGCTGTACGGCGCCGAGTAGTGGCGCTGAACACCCTCATCCGCGCAGAACGACGCGAATTCAGCCGCCGTGAATTCGCCGCCGTTGTCGGTGCGCAACACGTGCAACTTGCGGCCACACTCCGCCTCCGCAATGGCCTGCGCGCGCCTGATGACGTTCGCAACCTCTCCCTTGCTGCCGAGGACCATCACCCACATGTAGCGGGAGAGGTCAACGACAAGCAGCAGGAAGTAACGTCGTCCTCCCGGTGTAGCCGGTGTCACCGGGCCACATAAGTCCCTGTGCACGAGGTCGAGCCGCTCCTTGGCTCGGAAGCTCGAGTGCTGGGGAAAGGGGAGCCGCCTCTGCTTTGTCACTACGCAGACATCGCAGAACTGCTCCACATGGTCAAGGCACGGCAGGTCCTGTACCATCTCCTTGGCACTAAGCCGCTTCAGGGCCTTGAAGTGAAGGTGCCCAAAGCGCTCATGCCACTGCCACGCCTCGTCATCCCGACAAGTAGCAAGGCAGAGAGGTTGTGCTACCTGCACGTTAAGGACGTAGAGTCGATTGGTGCCTCTGGTTACCTTGGCAAGAAGGCGACAATGGTGATCCCAAATCCTCATGACTCCGTCCTTGATCTCCACGCGCGAACCGTTCTCATCCAGCTGGCCAAGGCTGATGATAGAGTTCCTCAACGCGGGAATGTAGTAGACTCTGACGAGCAGCCTGTGCTCACCAGACTCGACGGTGAGGATGACGGAGCCGACGCCCTTGATCTCCACACCAGAGGCGTCCCCAAACTTGACGGAGCCTCGGACATTGGGGTCGAACTCAGTGAAGAACTCCCGTCGACCAGTCATGTGATGGGTGACGCCGGTGTCGAGGCACCATCCGTCAGTCTTGTCGTTGCTGGAGCCATCACCGAGAAAGGTGTGTGCTCTCGGCTCATCGATGTGGAGGAGAGCCGCTGTGGCCGATGCCATTGGAGGTGGCTCGATGCTTGCGTGCGCCAGGAGCAGAGCCGACTCCTCCTCCTCCACCTGTGTGACGTGGGCCTGGCCGCGTCGTTGCTGCCGACACTCCCTGGCCCAATGACCAAGCTTGCCACAGTCGTGGCAGATGTCGTCTTGTGCTGGCTTCCGGTTGCCGGCGGCGCCACCCTGGGCGCCTTCGTGGGCGCCACCCTCGGCACGTCTCTACGCCCCGGCTTGGGCACCTCCCCGCCCCTTGCTTGGCTTGCCGCGTTTGCGGCCGCCTTTCGAGGAGGAGGACTCCCCCTTCTTCCCGTCACCTTGGCAGGCTTCACACTGCTCCCGAGTGAGATGTAGCTTCCCACCGATGGTGATAGGCCCCAAGAGAGGCTGAGATTCGTTGCTGTCGATGATCTTGAGGCGGCCTATCGCCTCTCCGATCGACATTGTGGAGAGGTCCAGCAGAGACTCGATCGAGCGAGCGATCTGCTTGTACTTCTCGAGGATGCAACAGAAGAACTTCTTGACGGCTTTCTCCTCGTTGTAGGTGTCGTTGCCGAACTGCACCATCTTCTGCAGTAGTGTGTTGAGACGAAGAGCAAAGTCATCAACATCCTCACCTGGTTTGAAGGTCAGGTTCTCCCACCCCTTGCGAAGTGCCTGCAGTGTGGTCTTGCGGGCGCGGTCGCTGCCGATGCGTGCCGCAGCGATGGCGTCCCAGGCCTCCTTGGCAGTCCGCTTATTGGAAAGCGAGAACTGCATCTCGGACGGTATTGCAACACCCGCCGATCCTTGTAGTAGTCGACGTCTCCGTACCGGACTGCTTCCCACATGTGCCGCACTTGGAGCCGTATCCTCATCACCACGACCCACTCGACATAGTTGGTCTTGGTGAGGGTAGACCACCCACCGCCGGGACCAACGTCCCTGACAATGGCTTGGATCCCGTGGTGACCATGGTACCTGTTCGGGGAGGGAGAGTCGCGCTGCCTGTAAATGCCTCGATCTCCGTCAACCCAACCACCCCCGTCGGGAGCGTCGCCAGCGCGTCCGCGCCTGTCAGGGCTGCAGCCGCCGCGCTCATGGGGGTGCGCGGCTGCCCACTGTGGCGTCTGTGGTCGTGCTACCTTCCTCGCCAGCCTGAGGTCTTCGTTGGTGCCGCCGTTGGTAGAATCAGAGCCTCTGTCGCTTCCGCTACGCAGAGCCTCAAGCTCTGTTGCAGCCGCACGCGCTGCATCTGCAGCCGCTGCTGCTTCTACTTCCGCCTTCGCCGCTGCCAGTTCCGCCGCCGCCAGCCTCGCCGCCCTCGCTGCAGCCTCTGCCGCTGCTCGCTCGCGTTCTTGTGCCGCGGCGACCTCGGCCTCCTGCCGATGCCGCGCGCTCGAAGCGACCGAGTGCTGAGACTGTCCTTCGGACATGGCACGCTAGTGGGGGAGTGCTGTGTAGGGAAGAGGCTGTCTCAGACAAGCTGTTGCTTGTCTGTCCAGAAGAGGAGGAATGAGTTGAAACAACCGGTGTTATTGCTGCCGGCTGAAGACGAAGAGAGGCGTTTGAAGGAGATGAGCAGGAGATGTCTAGGCTACAGGATAGAACGACTCTGATACCACTTGTTAGTATCTGAAGTATTACTCTCATGGAGAGGATGACACTAAAAGTTGGGAAATTTTTCTTGTTTCATTCCACACACAATGCCATGCCCAACCTATGGGTTGGGGTTACATATTTATAGCTGAGTCAGCCAAGCATATACCTAGATGGTAGTCTAAGATGCTGTCCTACCAAAGGACTAATATGCCGTCCTAACAAGGACTGAGAGCTGTTCTCTTGGTCTAAGATGTTGTCCTACCAAAGGACTAATATGCTGCCTAACAAGGACTGATATGCTGTCGTCTTGGTCTAAGATGTTGTTCTAACAAGGACTAAGATGCTGTCCTACCAAAGGACTAATATGATTGTCCTAACAAGGACTGAGATGTTGTTCTAACTAGGGGACACATAGACCAAGAGTACAAGACTTATTCCTTAAGCGATAACGCCTCGTAAGCCACGACATCAATGAAGTGTCGAAGCAAAGCGTGGCCCACGGGCCAAGACAAGACGATTTGAAGATACGAAAAGACAAGTCCGTGGAGCGAGAGACCATAGTCCAACAAGGAAAGGAGTCAAGTCGGGGTCCACCTCCCAACCTGGACTGGTAACGTCAGCCACATAGGTCAGGGGAGTAGCGTGCCTCCATGTGCCCTAACTTCCCTCAACCTAACCAGATCGGGACTGGTCTCACTCAGCCTTTTTGAGGCGTCATCTAGGCGCCGCCTAGGCGTCCAGTCGGTCCGGAGGCGACGCCTGGACAGGTCGCCTCGCCTGGAGGCCGCCACCACCGGTCGCCGGTCGCCGTGCCGCCGCCGGCCCTCGCCGCGCCGCCGCCGCCATCTGTGGAGAGGAGAGTGAAGGTGAGATGGATTCTGTTTAGGGTTAGGGTGGGGGTGGGGTGGTATTTTATTTGTGCTGACGTAGAAAGATCACCGTTGGATTAGATCCGACGGTTCAGAGAGCCCGCCCGCTGCCTCCGCCTCCGCTCGCCCGCCTCCGCCGCGTCCGTCGCCTCCGCCTCTGCTGCGCCCGCCGCCGCGCCCGCCGCCTCCCCTCCTCGGCTCGCTGCCGCCGCCTCCCCTCCTCGCTTGGCGCTCGCCTAGGCGACCGCCTAGGCGTGCCTAGGCGTCTCGGCGGCCGGCAGGCGCTTAGGCGTCCAGGCGTGGATTCGCAACCCTGGTCCCACTCAATTCCTATTCCGAAACTTGACCTAGCGTAATGCTTAGTCCTGAGGAAAAGACTCATGAAGGATAGGTGGTGGCAGGCGGGGCTACCAAATTCTCGAGCAGAGACCAGAAACGACTAGTGAAGTACGTCTGCTGTCCTACCGTACCCTTGGGCAGAGTCCGGACAAGACAGGCGACAGGACGACACGTTCTCACCCTCCCCCGTGCATGGGGAACCAGTGTGCGACAATGTACGGCGCCCACTATGGAACGGATGGAAGCATGACATCAAGTTGTGGGGCCTGCCATGGCCCCCACTTCTCTCTTTGCCACTTCAATGTGGAGTTGCAGACACCCCTACACACACACGTCAGCCGCATGGCCGAAAGCCATCCAAGACAGAGTGGGATGTGACAAGGTGGCGCAAGGGCTTAGAGGCCACCAACTAGTGATATGATGCGCTAGCTACCGTCTTAACTCTGATCTGTTCGAGCTCACCACAGTGAGCGCCCCCCTCTACACAATAAAGGGGAGGTCTCAAGGTCAGAGAAAAGGGGGGTCAAGCCCACAAACGCTTGAACAAGTACCAAACACTGTATCATCCTTGGCTCAAAACATCAATAAAGCAGGACGTAGGGTTGTTAGCCTCTTGGTGGCCCAAACCTGGGTAAAACCATCGTGCCTGTTTTTGTTCATCTTTTCTAAAACGCGAACACGCTGTGCATCTCTCGACCGAACTCCAAAGGGCCGATCCCGCCGATCTCTCAAGTATCGACAACACATTGACATTTGGAGCTTGGAGCGCCAGGTAGAGGGGCGCATCAAGCTTTTTTGGTGTTTTCCTTGCTGCTTTCAGCAAGCAGTCCCCCAACGATGGCTGGCCCAGGCTAACATCGCTCCCAGTCCCATAGGTAGCCGCTGACAGTCCGGGATTGTTGGCAACAATGTTCAAGCAGATTCGACTCTGCCTAGACATATGCAGGCAAATCCAGCGTTTTCAAGTCGTCGCCTAGGCGACGCCTAGTCGGCGACTAGGCGTCCAGGCGCTCCGGCCCGGACGCCATGGCTGGGCGACTCGCCTGGCCGGCGACGCCGCTGCCGCCATCGCTGCCGCCCGCCTAGCGCCACCACCGCCTCGCTGTTGCTGGCGCCTGACGCTGGCTGTCGCTGCCGCCGCCGGTGTTGCTGCTCGCCGCCGCCGCCGCCACTCAGACCAGTGGAGAAGAGAGGGTTGAGGGAGAAATGGTTAGGGTTAGAGTGAGTAGGTTTTTATATACCCAATCTAAAAATCCGACGGTCCACGTTATTTTGGGCTAAATCAGCGTGAGGCCCAGTCTTCAGCTCCTCCACCCGCGCCCACCAGCCGCCGCCCGCCCGCCCCCAGCCGCCGCCTGCCCGCCTCTGCCACCGCCGGCATCGCCCACCCACCCGCCGCCGCCCGCTTGGCCAGGCGCCTAGGCGACTAGGCGGGCGCCTGGGTGTCCAGGCGGCCGGCAGGCGCCCATTTACAAGCCTGGGCAAATCCCATCCCCTTGTTACCGACTAGATCAACCTTCATGCACATCTTTGACGAGTCCTCGTGCCTGAATATAAATATTACTTGCCACAAAATACTCGTGACACCAGTCAAAGTTATAATTCAGTGGCCACAAAAAAGTTAGGATGAAAAAAAAGTACATAATAATACTTACCTGTTACAAAAACATACAGTGTACTGAGGATTTTCTGTGTCTGAAATGATATCATTGGTCAAAGTTAATATAATTTAACATGAACAAGTTCTAAATAGCAATTTTCGTGACTGGTGGCCAGAGGGAGTTGTGTACAATGTTAGCAGCAGGAAAAATGGTTCAAAACTGACATTATTAATATGTAGTAGTTCAATTGTGCTAGTTCTTGAAGCAAAGATCTTTTTGAATTGTTAATAAATGTCCCACGTACCCTTATGTCAGGTATAACTTCAATAAAATTGCACAGTACAAGCAACTGACACTGGAAGAGGCTGAAGAAAAGATGAATAAGAGGAAGACTAGTGCAACTGGTTACGAGCGTTGGATGATGAAAGCAGCTGCAAATGGGCCAGCTGCCTTCGGTTCAGACATGAAGAAACTTGAGGCAGCAAATGGTGGGGAAAAAGATAATGCCCGTCCCAAGAAAGGAAAAAATAATGAGGAGGGTAATAATTCTGATAAAGGTGAGGAGGATGAAGAAGAGGAAGCTGCACGTAAAAATAAGCTTGGACTCACAAAAAAAGGCATGGATGATGATGAGGAAGGTGGAAAAGATCTGGACTTTGATTTGGATGATGAAATTGAGAAAGGTTTGCCCTCATTTGTACTCAGACTGCAACACTTGTGCAGTTGGTTCCCACCTCTGTCATCATTTACTTGCTCAGTTTGGAGTTCCACTTCGGTATTCTTTTGTCTCGGATCTATAACCATCCCGTTGAGCAATTACATCATACATTTTATGTAACTATTATATCCAGGTTTTCTTGACATTTTTTGCATAAAGCCCTAGTTTCTTGGTGTGTCAAGCTCACATCTATGGTGATATTTGTTCAATAAGACAGCATTCTTGTTCTCTTCTACAAGAACAAACAACGACAACAAAGCCTTTGTCTCAAGCATTCTTGTTCTCTTCTATTGTTTTAAAAATAAGAAGCATGTGCTTGTGACTAATAATCTTGTGTACTTGATGTATACTACATTTTCATTAGGGCTTCACACGAGTCTTAACGAATCAACATTTTGAGATTTATTTAATATGTTGCAGCAGAGTTATTCTAAAATGTTTGTACTGCCACAGAGTATTTATATTGTCTGCGATCAGTGGCATATTTCCAAACTCTCAAATTGGCATCTTAATGTGGAATCATATTTCAGGTGATGACTGGGAGCATGAAGAAACATTCACTGACGATGATGAGGCAGTGGATATTGATCCAGAGGAGCGTGCAGATTTAGCTCCTGAACTTCCTGCTCCACCTGAAATTAAGCAGGTCGATATACACTACTGCTGGAATATTTACGTGTGTAAATTCACATGCCTTATCACGTACCTTCTTTCATGAAATGTCTTATATCAGCAGTGAAATATTACATTATGAATTAAAATAAAATGGAACTGTGCACAGGTTATCAATATGGTTCACAAATGGTGACAAATGTAGCCACCTTACTCCTAACTCCTCTTAATGATGTATTCCTAGTATGGTTGTATTGCGCTCCTAAATAATTTCGATAGATATGCGAATGACTCTTATCATGCTCTTTGTTCTTTCTTAAATTCATTTTAATGTATATTAGAAGAATTAATGAATACACATCCATGGGCACATAAGTTTTGTCTATATGCTAGTTTAAACAAATTATACTGGCTAGCATGCATAAGTGACGTATGTAAATCAAGAAACAATAATCTACTCCATGCAATGTTTTGTAACCTAAAAAATTTAATACAATAGCAGTTAATTTGTGTACAATGCACTCTTTGCTATGGTTTCTGTTTTGTGCCATGCTAGTAACTGCAAATTGATGTCGATAAATATTGCTTGGTAAGTTATGGGAAAGCACCAATGGTAATTGTTCCTAGAAAGCTAGAGGCCTAGATATGAATGTTTTCGTGTGAAGCTAGATTACTTTTTCCTGCGCTCCTTCCTTTCTAATTGTGATTATTACAGGATGATGAAGAGAATGAGGAAGAAGGTGGTTTGAGCAAGTCCGGCAAGGAATTAAAAAAGCTCCTTGGGCGTGCTGCTGGATTAAATGACTCTGACGCTGATGAGGATGAAGAAGAAGATGATGTACTGATTCATTTTCTTTCAAGCTCAATATTCTATTTCCTATGGGTTAGGAGTGTATGATTTTTTGTATATAAAAATGTAATACATAAAAAAATTATGTTTTCTTCATCCAGCAGGAAGATGAGTCATCTCCAGTGCTTGCTCCAAAACAGAAGGTTCAAGTTAAAGATGAACATGTTGATAACAGCCCAGCTAAACCAGCACCATCAGGACATGCTCGCAGCACACCTGCATCCAAAGGTAAGCAAAAGAGAAAATCGGTTGCTGATGATGCAAAAACTTCCGCAGCTTCGAAGAAAGCAAAGGTAGAACAGGTTAGTCCTCTATGTTCATTTTACTTTTATGTAGAAGATTAGGAATGATTTTTTTAGGTTTTACACAATCCATATGCTCTACATTTCTAGGTATGTTAGTAATACTCTTTGTTTGTATAGGATATAAAAACATCTGTTGTCAAAGAAGAGGCACCGTCTTCAGCCAAACCTACATCCAAGGCCTCTGCTTCATCAAAAAGTGGGGCAAACGTGTCACCTGTCACAGAGAATGAAATCAGAAGTGTTCTTCGTTCGGTGGCTCCAGTAACCACACAGGATTTAGTATCTAGATTTAAGTCTAGACTTCGAGGTCCAGAGGTGCCCTTCTTCAGCTCATTCTTTTATTTAAATCTGGTCCACTGTTAACTAATTTTATTGTTGAGGTAGAGCATAAAACTAAAGATAATTTTGTTACAGATTTAAAGACTTATATTACACAACTTTAGGTTTAGAGTTTATTTGTATCACAAATCTACATTCAAGGATGGAATCACAAAATTACAAATTTTGCGACCAATGTTCACAAAAACTACATGATTGACGTATCAATTTATGAAAAAACCACAAATTTAAGATGCATAATATTTGTTTTTATCCTCATGCATATAGAATCTGTTATTATGTGATACAGTTTTCCAAATCTGTAGTTTTTTTATTTATAAGGATACACAAAATCTATAGTTTTTTATACAACTTAAATCTGTAGTTTTTTGTTAGTCACTAAACTACAAGTACTTTTGGTTCAGCTTTATGAAGCGGATTCACTATAAAGAATCTGAGATATGAACCAAAAGGGTTTCCCTGCAAAACAGATTCTTAAAAAGCTAGACTTTTCCCAGTACAAATCAAAATCTCCTCTCATCCTAGGTTTTTTAGATTTTTCATCCAGCTATTAGAAAAAACTACCCACCTATCATTGGTTACACACCCGAATAATTCTTTTATTTTCTTTCTCACAGTTCACAACAACTTTTCACAACTCACAGTTAAAATCACATTTTCAGTAATACGCAGCTGAACTAGCCTCTCTGCAAAAGCAGGGGTAAGGCTGTCTAGAAATAACCCTTCCCCAGACCCCACATGTGTGGGAGCCTTCGTCACTGGGTACGCCCTTTACGCAGCTGAACTAGACACACCGTACCTGTAGCTAAACTACTAATTCCGTGACCAATGTATCACAAAACTACATGATTGATGGGTCAATTTATCAAAAGAAAACTACAAATTTAAGATGTATAAAATTTGTTGTTTTTTATCCTCATGCATATAAAATCTGTTATTATGTGATACAGTTATTTAAATATATCGTTTTGTGATGTATAAGGATGCACTAAATCTATAGTTTTTGGTACAACTTATATCTGTATTTTTTTGTTAGTCACCAACGTATCTGTAGTCTTTGGTAAAATTTACTCTTCACAATAGTAAGTTCACAATTCAGCATCATCCAACCACTTGAAATTATGTATTCCACAATTGTTTTTGTTTACTAAACCTACAATGGTTTCTGAGTGGTTATATTATGGCTAACATCACGCCAAACAAACTTGATTTGTTAGAGCTCATCATAGAGGTCGTTACTTGGATGTGTAGATTTCATAGGGAAATCATGTGTTGTCTGTTACATTTCTATGAAACATTCAAGCTGCCAAACATCAGACCGACAGCCGTGGTTTGCTTTCTAGCCAGTGCATGTGATTTCCTGATGTCCACTCATCTTACTTTGCAGGACAAGAACGCTTTTGCTGAAATTCTGAAGAAAATCTCGAAGATACAGAAGACTAATGGCCATAATTACGTTGTCCTCAGAGAGGACAAGAAGTAAAAGGCCACATTTAGGCATCACTTTTTAATTAAACCAAGAAGTAAAGGGTCACATTTAGGCATCACTTTTTAATTAAACCATTTTGTTATGCTATCTCTGGAGACACAAGTTTGTAATATACAGTAGAGTAATTTACCTTCTAACCTGCTAGTGTAGATTTCCTTCTCGCAACGGCAATTGATATTTGTAGCTGTCGCTAGACATCCTCCCATGGAAATGAAATGATGCTACGGTTTACTGCACCACATTTTCTTTTTGTTGTAATAGTTTTTGTATGTTAGAATCTGGTGCTGAACTGCAACCGCGAATTTGAGTGGGATTTTGAGCCTTGCACAATGTATCCAAAACGTTAAGTCTATGAAATGAATCATTGTAGAACCCTAAAGGACGAGAAAATACAAGAACGAACATACAGGTTGATGCATTGTCCATCGTTTCATTCCACAAAAAAAATATTTGTTATATAGGAGAGCTCAAGTATCGGTGTGGTAATAATATTAAACTTTTGTCCCTATGGGTGTGTAGTCTTTTGGTACGCTTTCCTGGTTGCCCGTTTGCTTCAGCAAGGGTGCGGAGCACCTCTTCGCTTAGCTTTGGGTCCATGCGGCATCATTCCTGCAACAGGTTAGGAAGCTAAGGGCTTCGGAGATTGCCCGACACATTCCGAGAAAGATCAATCCCGGAGGCATCTAGATGAAAATCTATTTCTTGCATTCAACAAAATTTGTTCCCATTTTATAGGCTCATGCAAGATCACTCTGCTTAAGCGTCCGCTGTCTGTTTCGAGAGGATTTTGTTCCTGATGATTCCTTCAGATTGGTTTCTGCTGTTTCATTAGGTCAAAGGGAATCACAAACTCCGATGAATTACTTTGGCAGCATCTCTGAAATGTAAAGCTCCCTAAAGGATATCAACCTCTCATAGCACAAACCAATTTTCAGACCGCAGATAACCACTTCAGTCTTCTGAAAAAAAAAGATAACCGCTTTAGTATACACGTACTATGGATAAGGAGCAAGTTCATTAGTCCTGGGAAATATAAAAGCCATGAGTAGAATGCAATACCCCTGTCCTTCATGAGTAGAACTTCTGCAAGGAATTCATCAAATAATTTGATTGTCAGTGTCACAACATCCAAATACTTCAAACCACCTATAGTTAGGGCTATCAACCAGCCGAGCTCGAGCCAGCTTGCTCTCTTAGGATCGACAAGGCTCGTTTAAATAATTAGGCTTGGTTGAAGCTCGTAAAAGCTCGAGTGGCTTGTTTAAACAATAAAAATAAAATATATTTACAAAAAAATAATACTGAATAATATTCACAATATTAAACTTATCTGAACGAGCTTTGTCGAGCTCGAGCTCATCACACTCGCGAGCTTTGATTTAAGCTTGAGTTCAGTATGTTTATTTTTTGAGTCGAGTTCAAATCTAGCTTTTAACGAGCCGAAGTCGAGTAGCTCACAAGTCTCGAGCTTTATTGTCAGCCCTACCTATAGTAAATAACTACAACCTTGTACCCTGCTGCCCTATGAATGAATTACACTGGATATTTATAAATCTGGGAACATGTTCGTCTGAACCGCTTCTAACAATTTGGTTTGTCACTTGGATCGAATTTGGATGGATTTAAATGGGCTGGTGACGAGGGGATGGCCATCAGATAGACCAAGCACAAGGAGTTGAGGAAGATCAAGCATGTAAAGGCCCATATAACCTAGGGTTTATGGGCAAACACGTTAAGATGACTCAGACTCTGTTCTCGTATGGAAGGTGAAGTCTGTGAAGAAGTGATTTGGACTCTGTACAAACAAGAAAAGTAGACATCATATCTAAAATAGATATAGCAAGTTATAAGCAAAATCCGGATTTGTTAAGATCAATTTGTCATCGACTTGGGTCATGCCTCGGGACCCTTAGACCCTTTAAATGGCATGGGACATGCAACAAGTTGGGGGGACCCAATCATCGAGTCAATAATACCGTACTCAACCCTTAGTTGATAGGCAACCCACATACATTATTGTAATCTTGGTATCAAGGGCAAAATCAATCAAGTAGGAGTAAGGTATTACCTCGTCACAGAGGGACTAAACCTGGATAACCTGTGCCTTCTATTACCCATGGCTGCTGGCCGAGGCTGTGCGTGCCTCAAGCTGGATCTGGTGCGGCTTGCACCAGATCCTGTGCGGCCAGTTTGCTGTGGCAACCAGTGTGGCTTAAATCCTATTGGCCCCAAAATGTCCAGCGATTCTCTCTTTTTTTGAATAATTTCAGGAATGGTTGAGACATTGTGCAAATCATGGAAAATTCTAGAAATATCAGAAAAATGTGAAACAAGTTTTGTTGGATTCCTTAGGACCCTATAAATATTTTTAAAAGTTTATTTAGCATGAAAGTGCTCTATAATTTATTTATAAATACATTACTTTGTAGCACAACAAATTGGTTAGAGGGTAACCCATGCATTGGGAAAATCTGAAAAATTACAGAATATATACTTACATGCTAAGTATCCCACAGTAAAAGTTTCGGCTCATTTGGCCCGGTATATCACTATAAAATAATTATTGCATATTGACTTCTAATTAAATTCTAGAAATTTAAACTATGGCTAGATCAATCCTGAAATTTGAGGGGGCGGGGGTACATTTGTTGAACATATTCCTAACATCCATTAAATCACCATGTTAAGAGTGTAACTGTATATTAACAACTTATTTCAACCAATATAGTTAATATATAGAAAAGCATAATCATACATAAATGAAATGATGCGTTTTAACTTTAATTGACATATAGGACACCTCTGACCATAAAGCTGTTATCAAACTTCCAAATAAATGTTTTAGTATCAGTTTGATGCTGACACAATACAAAATTACTGCACTATTAATTTAATTGCATTGTGTGCATATCGGTAGAGCCAGAGATCAACGAGTCTGGAGGAGTGGACTAACTTAAATCCTGCTGACAATGAGGTCTTCCCTGAGCAGCATCAAGGCAAACCCCGGTTTACATTAGCTTTTTTATAAATATTTCCTTTTTACATCAATATATGCTTAGTGTTATGTGATTGTGCATTAAGTTCTAGGATTTGAGTGATACTCCACTTGCACGGCTTATAAATCCCTGTTAGCTCAGTGGGTAGATCGGCTACATGATTATTTCTTGCTATGCTAATTAAACATATTGAACGATAGAAGTTGGGTAGTCGGAAACTACTCGCAAGTTATAGGATTTTGTAGAAAATATGGGTATGACAAGGAGTTCTTGGATCAGAATTAATAAATGGAGACCGGGCAGGTAGTAGGAAGCAACGGGACATGATACTATGTGCGTAGTCTTGCTATGTCGCTTAAGGACCATGCCTTAGTCGGGCCTGTTGAAAAAGTATTGGATGTACCGGTAGCATGCTAGTGATATGGGCCTGGATGCCGATGATCATTCCGACCTTGGTCATGTGTTAAGAGGGCAGTAGGTAATCCGCTCATGAAGATCGTCCCGGTCGGAATCTCGTGTAGGGAACATCCTGTCCGGGCCGGCAAACTTTTTCGGACTTTGGGGGTGTCTTGAGAAAGGTTGCCACGTACGACAATTACAAAGTGTGTCATATACGACTTCGGGAAGTGCGTACGTGTCGTGCTTCCGGGTTTCTCCTGCAGGAATAAAAATTGGTTCGAATCGCTGTCAGTCACTGATAATGAGTACCGCTTATTCACTGTGCCATCACATAGTAACAAGTTGAAATTTCTGTTAATACGGTCAGGTCTGAAATTAGGTCAATTGTTGCTATGCAAACTTGAGTGCTTAGGTTAGTTGCCAACTAAACTTTATTCTTTTGTGCCACTAAAAATGCTTGTGTAATTTGCTAATTAAGGACACACAATTAGGCTTCTTTTATGAAAAACAGCCCCTACTACCAATGTTTCCACTTCATATTAGTAGAGGTGTTAGAGAGCCCTTTGACGGGTAAGTCTTGCTGAATATTAGTTGCTCAGGGTTTGTTAAATTATTTTTCAGGTAATTATGAATTCATTCCTGACGATAATGTTGAAGGGCTCCCGAATTAAGTGTCACCCATTGAGTGTTGGACGGTTCAATGGGAGCCTATCTCGCCGCGAGACTGAATGATGTGATGCTAGAGTGATGTATCATTGGGCTCGATACGTTGCTACCACCTTAGCCTATGTATCTGTCGAGTTGTAATATCTAGTTGCGTTTCCATTATTTCTGAACCCTGTTTCCAGACTCACACTCTGATGTAATATAACTAAGTGAACCCTATGTTGTAATATTTTCGTATTTTCGTATGTGAGCTGTCCGGTGTCGCGGTGCGTGGCACCATCCAACGTGATCCTGGTTGTCGGGAATCTGGTCCTCACAGCGTGGCATCAGAGCCGTGTTGGGACAACACACATCGAAAAGACTTATTTTCAAAAATCTAATACGTTTGCGAGTGGGAATTCGGTAGTATGCCCATATAAGGTTATATTATTAGAATATTGTCTAGGTGGCAAGCTAACAATATTTATTTTTCTGTAACTACGGAAATTATGGTTAGGAAGGTAAAAGTAGGTTGAAATGATTTTATTGTATGAGTGTTATTTTTCTGTTGATGACTTATTTTGTTGTTGGTGACATTATTTTGTTGTTGGTGCTATTCTAGAACTAGTAGGTTGTGGGTGTATTATTTTATTGTTTATGATATATTATTTTAGTTGTTTTGGAGATTTTATTTTAGTTGTTTTGAAGATATTATTTTAGTTGTTTGTGGACTTTGTTTAGTTGTTTGTGGAATTTTATTGTGGTGAGGATTCTATTGTTGTGATCCATCTTCTGTAGGTACACTAACCACGTTTATCGTATCACGAGTAGAAAACGTTTGTGAGCGACCGCTTTAGTGCCACCGTCTAAACATATATACCAGCTAAGTCTGGTTAGGATTTTTATTTTGTGAGGATGCGTAGTACCGTAATATTACCTTGGTGTGCATTCTAATGAGACCCTGGAAAAAATCTAATCTATAAATGAAAGTTAGCAGCTTTAAAGTTAATGAAATGTGAATATGTAAATTACAATTACAAGAATCAGGATTATTTAAACACAGCCAAATACTACTTAAAAATATTTCTCTGGAGCCCAAACCAATCCCTCAATAATTTAAATCTTCCCCCATATGCCGAGTAGTTTTTCTGTCCTGTTTTCAGAAACTTATAGCCATCTTTGAAGGATGGTATGAGTACAGTCGAAGAGTTTAGAGAGTTCTCTTCAACTTTGATATGTATGAGATCCTTCGGTTCTGTTCCCAAACTCTCTGAAAACTCAACAATTATTAAACTATCAATTCTGTCCAGCTCCAATTTTTCAGAAACGGTATTCATCTTCGAAAGGCAGTAAACCCTGTTATGCTTATCGGATGAAGATGTATAAATATCCGTTTGAAAGGTTGTGAAGTCCTTTTCGACTTTGTTATTCATGTAATGTTCAATTCTTCCTACAAATCGCTTAAATTGCATAAAGTTCACAAACTGTCACAGAGCAAATTTCAAATTCCTCTCTGTACCTTTCTGTAAAATGGACATAAATCTGAATATAAAAATCGCATAGGGTCATACAAAATACCATTACAAAGATTTGGAGGTTTGGTATCACTTTTTAGTTCATGACATTTCCATTTCGACTCGAAGGTTTCTGAAAATATTGAACAATTGAGGCTGCTCAGAAAACTGCATAACCGAGAAAAATTTCCAGAACTTCGGTCAACTTCAAGAATTCATATCTCTTGATCCAGAACTCGTTTGGATGCATGCAGATACTCTTTGAAAAGCTATAAAAGTTAAAATTAACTTTCTGTCAGATTGAGTAAAACTCTGGCTCTAAATGATGTCAGATTCGAGATTTCAACCTGCTACCCAGTTAAGGACAGAGTTAGTCGAATTTTTATGGGTTAAGCAAAAACTTATTGGATTCATGCTCCGATATTGTCATGGTTGATTATTGAACCTTTTGCAAAGTCCTTATTTTGCTAATATGGTTGCTTAATTTGATTTTTCTATGGGAAACTGAGTTTTGACCCATTGTTCAAACTCTCCCTGCAGATGGCCAACATTGTGACCAACTTCTGCCTTGACCGCCCGGGTTACTCCCTCTTGCTATGGCAGATGCTTCAAACCTTCGGGTATGTTGAAGTGCCAATGTACGTCGGGTGAGAAATGCTGGACCGAGGGGAGATAGTGTGCATTATGCACGTGGTCGTCCCTGCCGTTCTGGTGCCATCCGGATGGGCTCCGTGGATAGTGGACGTCACAGGGCTAACATTGCAGGACACTTGGGACATTGCGGGTCGCCATACTCTTGCTCGTTTCTGTGGAGAGCATTGTTGGAAGCTGGAAGGATCGCCGTATGCCCTTCTTCCGGTCGATGACCCGACTCATCCGGTGTGGCAACTCCGGGTGCACTGGGTGCATGATGTGTACCATCCATATTATGGCCCATGTGTAACCACCCTTAGCTTCTACGCGAGGTTGGACCACCAGCTGTATTGTTCACTGCAGGATCTCGATCACTGAAGAGTGGAAGCCTTGCAGCAAGCTCACATACAAAGGGAAGCCGCCGCTTTCCTCATTGAAGCACAGGGTGCGGAAATAGCTGAGTTAAAGCGTCTGCTGCAAGAAAAGAGTGAGGTGCTGCAGCAAAAAGACAGAGACTTTACAGCTGAAGGATCAGTTTATTCAAGGGAAAAATGAGCAGATTGAAGAGCTCACAGCTGAGAGGGATAACATTCAAGCGGATGCAGAGTTTTTCGATCAGGAGATGCTCGAGGCTTAGGGCGAGTTGGCCGAGCTTAGGGCCAACCCTCTGCAGTTAGGTGACCCTCACAACGTTGAGGAGCTGCAGCTTGACCAGAGAGCACTGATAGAGCCAGAGTCCGAGCCAGAGACAGAGGTAGAGTCACCAGTTGACAAGCCAGGACTGGTGTGGACGTCAGATTCAGACACTGAGTCAGAGATGGAGATTGAGATCGACCCAGAGACGGAGGTCGAGACCCGGTCTGATACGGATCCCGAGGAGGTGTTTGGGGCTGAGTTCGAGCCGGAACAGCAGCTCGCACCAGTGCCAGTGCCAGGAACCGAGGACGAGTAGACTAGTCTCGTGATCTACTAGCTAGCTTAGATGTCTACATGTGTATGTATTATATTATCTGCTGTAGTAACTCGTGTGTGGTGTTAATGTGGACTTGAGCATGCTATGTATTTTGTTGACCGAGTGTAGGTGTGGATGAACTTCTATAGAAGGGGTACATTATTTTGGGGGCGTAAAGTTGTAAAACTTGGTCATTTGACAGTACTAGACTTGTACAAATTTCCGCAGTACTAATATATGTGAGATGTTGCAAAAATCTGTGATGAACTACTACAGTTAATGTTATTTCGAGAAAAGTATGAATTCAACCTTTGGAAATTAACTGTGTTAGTCACTTTTGCAGCATGGTTCGCACTCACTCTCTGCATGAGATCGGATGCTCTAGTCATGGTGGAGATGACTCTCCACCGTTGCAACGGCAAGTACCACCACAACAGCCTCCACCGCCACCTCCACCCACTTTGGCGGAGGCTATTGCAGCAATGATGGGTTCTCACCGGGAAAGCACCAAGCTACTCTGAGCATTAGTGCAGAATACATCACGTCAAGGTGAACGTCCAGAGGCACCTCCACGTCATCCACCTCGGAGCTCCTTTTCGGAGTTCCTAGCAACACATCCACCAGTGTTCACTGAAGCGGACGAGCCTTTGGAGGCGGACAACTGGCTCTGCACCATTGAGTCAAAGTACGGTCTGCTCCAATGCACCGAGCACCAGAAGACATTGTTTGCTGCCCAACAATTTCATGGCTCAGCCGGAGCCTGGTGGGCGAACTACCTTGCCAGCCTCCCCGCCAGTCAACAAGTGACATGGGCAGAGTTCCGTGAGGCTTTCCGTTCTCATCACATTCCTTCGGGAACCATGAAGAAAAAGCTTCAGGAGTTCCTAGACTTGAAGCAAGGGGGAGGACTGCTCACGAATACTCCAAGGTGTTCAACCACCTAGCACAATATGCGCCAGAACACGTGAATACAGAAGCTAAGAAGCATGATTGCTTCTTTAGAGGGCTGAACTCCAAGCTCCAAGATTGTCTGTCTTTGTTCAACAATGGCAGTTTTAATGACCTTGTTAATGCTGCTATCACTCAAGAGGACGCTTATCGCAGCCACCAGGCAGAAAAGAAAAAGCGAAGCACCCCTCAGGGAAGCTCAAGTGGCCCTCCAATAAAATACCGGATGGTCCTCCGTTCGCCATCCGGCCAAAGATTCCAAGCAGCCCCGCGACCACCACAAGCTCGCCCCTTCTAGTCAAGCTTTCGACCACCTTCGCAGCAGCAGCTGATGATACCTCGTGCAAATCCACCCCAGCAAGGTGCACAAGGATATCGTCCTCAGTTTACCGGAGGTCTGAACCATAATCTGTGCTTCAATTGTGGCCGCCTAGGACACTTTGCACGGGATTGCCGTCAAGCAAAGCAAGTTAGCAGCAACACCCCTCCGTCTCAGGCTTCCAACCAGCCACGTGGGCAACAGAAGAAGGCAGCACCAAAGATTGGCTGTGTCAACTACGTCGCAGTTGAGGAGATACCGGAAGGAGAACCCGTTCTAGCGGGTATGTTCACCCTAAAATGGGGAAATGAAGTGTTTCTGTGAGGACGTAGAAGGAGCTCTATGGTTCAACAACCGACTCGTAGTCCCTAAAAGTCATCAACTATGGAGGGAGATTTTGGATGAGGCTCACTTATCCAAATATTCAATTCATCCGGGAAGCTACAAAATGTATTAGAACTTGAAGAAAAAGTTCTGGTGGACTCGGATGGAAAGGGAGATCACTCAGTTTGTGGCTGAGTGTGACTTGTAGAAGAGTCAAGGCTGATCATGTGATGAAGGAAGGATTGTTGCAGCCTTTGAGCGTTCCTGCGTGGAAGTGGGAGGACATCAATATGGATTTTATTGCTGGATTACCTCTCAAATTTCGCAAGCATGACTCAATTTGGATCATCATCGACTATCTAACCAAATCAGCCCACTTTATTCCCGTACATACCCGAAATAACAACAAGAAGTATGTGTAGTTATACATATCTCGCATAGTGTGTTTACATGGAGCCCCCACACTATCATATCAGACAGAGGCACTCCATTCATTGCTCGATTTTGGGAGCAACTACATGCGTCATTAGGAACTAAGCTCATTAGAGGCTCTGCATACCATCCTCAGACAGATAGTCAGACTGAGAGAGTAAACCAAATACTCGAAGATATGCTACGAGATTATACTATTGTCTATGGGATAAATTGGGACGATCATCTACCTCTGGCCGAGTTATCATATAACAACAGTTATCAAGAGAGCATCCAAATGGCACCATATGAGGCTCTATATGGTAAGAAACGTCGGACGACCCGCAATTGATGTGAATCAGGTGAAAGGGTCATTTTTGGGGTCGATCTCGTCAAAGAGGCCAAAGAACAGGTGAAAATAATACAAGCGAACCTCAGGGCAGCGAAGGCTCGACAGAAATGTTATGCGGATAAACGACGTCGCCCCCTTCAATTCAGAGTAGGAGACCATGTATACCTACATGTTTCTCCTATGAAAGGGGTGCACCATTTTGGGTCAAAGGGAAACTATCTCCGCTATTCATCGGTCCCTTTCCCATCACCGAGAAATGTGGAGCCACTTCATATAGCTTGCAGCTGCCTACGTCATTATCCACAGTGCACAATATTTTCCACATCTCCCAGTTGCGAAAGTGTCTCAGGACACCATCAAAAGTTTGCATGGAGGACATAGAAGCTCTACAGCCAGACCTCACATATATTGAGCCTCCCTTTAGAATTGTTGATGAGAAGGCTTGAGTCACCCGGAATCAAACTCTGAGATTTTATAAAGTACAATAGACTATTCATTCTTCTGAGGAGACAACTTGGGAGCAAGAAGATTATCTCCAATCACATTATCCGGAGCTATTAGCGTCATATCACAGGTAATCATCTACCCTCTCTTCTAAAGTATTATTCATCTTAGTCTCATGACGAGAGTTCTTTAAGGGGGTAGGGTTGTAACAACCTAAGTTCAATAAAATGCCAAAAAAATTCAGGAACTACAACACTATTTCTTCAAATTATGAGTTAAACCCTTATTCAAAAAAATCATAACCTAAGTTCCTATGTGGAAAATTCAAATCTGAGTTCATTACAATTAAGAATATATTGGGTAGGGCACCTCTGCAAATTTTTACCATTTTAGGAGGCATCTAAGCAATTGTTTTTGAATTTATAAGAGGGCTGCAGATTTGAAATTCATGAAAATAAAAAAGGGCAGTGGACCCCGCATGTCAGTGTCTTCCTCCTCTCTGCCTTGCTTCCTCGAAGTCCCGCGAGCCGTGCATGGCTGCCACAGGAAGCACGCCGCCTGACCGCTAGTCGGCGTTAAGGCCACCCACCGCGCAGCTCTTCTCCTCTTACTCCACACTCGCTCATTTCCTCGCCTGCTCCGAGTTCGCCCAAGTTCGTCGCTCCCGAAAACGCTGTGGAGCTTGAGCTGCCATTGCACCGCACCACAGGGAGCTTCCAGCCAAAACCGAGCGCGCTGCCACGTGCACCCGCTTGCCCTAAACCCTGCTAGCCGCCTCACTCGTCTCCATTTCTATCCACACGGTTGAAGAAAACTCGATACCTTTCATATCAGTCGTCCTCACTTGCGGGCGCACCAAGCTGAGCTCTTGCTTTTGCAGGGGGGGTCGACAAGAGCGACAGATTTGAAGTTTTTCCCTGCCGCCAGCCGTCACCAGCACCTACCTCATTGTCGACCTCCATCTTCCGCTTATCTCCTCCGCAATCTGGGTTCATACCGGCCTTCCACATGTTGAGGTGAAGCTTCCCACGTATTTTCCCCCATTTCCTACACCTTCTTTCAGGCATAAGACGTCGCTTGAGTTGAGCGCCGAAGGAGTCTTGTCGCCGGACTGATTCTGCCCTCTCTGGCGAGGCTGCTACCTCGTGGCGAGGTGCCCTGGGCACTGCGGTTCCGCCGAGCCCCTCCCTTCCGCCGGGCGTCGTTTCCAGCGAGCTCCGCCAGCCTTGGCTGCTGACCGAGGCTGTGCGTGCCTCAGGCTGGATCTGGTGCGGCTTGCATCAGATCCTGTGCGGCTTGCACCAGATCCTGTGCGGCCAGCCTGCTGTGGCAACCAGTGTGTCCTGAATCCTATTGGCCCCAAAATGCCCAGCGATTTTTTTGAATAATCTAAGGAATGGTTGAGACATTGTACAAATCATAGAAAATTCTAGAAAAATCTGAAAAATGTGGAACAAGTTTTGTTGGATTCCTTAGGACCCTATAAATATTTTTCAGAATTTGATTTAGCATGAAAGTGCCCTGTAATTTATTTATAAATACATTACTCAGTAGCATGTCAAATTGATTAGACGGTGACCCATCCATTGGAAAAATCTGAAAAATTACAGAATGTATACTTATATACTAAGTATCCCACAGTAAAAGTTTCGGCTTATTTGGCCTCGTATATCACTATAAAATAATTATTGCATGTTTACTTTGTAAAAGTCCCAAAACTTGTAAATGGGAAACTTTAGTGATGAATAAATTGAGTTTAAATCCAAAAAATGGGACTTGCAAAAACTTTTCTAAACATGGAATTGTTGTCATGTGCAAGAGGACTTTAAATTCAGTTTGAAATAAAGTGTTCACCTCAAGGAAAAGGAGGCCATTTCCAAAAAGGAAATTCAAACTGTTGTTTAAAAATTCGTATTTGCAGTGGCCAACTCAAAGATCAGAGGGCATATTCAAATTCTTCAAGTTTGAATTAGTGAGAATGCAAATTTTGAGAAAGTTTGGAGTTGCTTTGATATGAATATCAAAGGGGCTTATGAATTTCCCTTGAAATTTGAAGTCAAATTTGGAACTGAAGTGCACCTTGTCAAATCTTCCAAATGGCTTTCAAATTTGAGCTCTTCAGGATTTAAATTTACACTATGCCAAATTTGGAAGATCTTTTGGGAAGAGAGTGGTGGGACCCAATTGTCATGGAGAGGGAGAAAAACTTAACACACAAGTCTCTGTTGTCTCTGTTCAGACTCAACCGACTGAACAAAAATCGGTTCACTACTTCATAGTGGCTCACGGTGAGACACGGTGCTGGCCACCGAGGCTTCAACGTGCAGCTTCCAAACTCCAATTTTTCCACACGTAACGCCTCAGTGGAGCAACTCAGATACTCCACTTTGGCCTCCTCGCTGTTTCCCCGAGAAGAGCAAGCACGAGCTGAAAATTTGCTTGCCGCTCGGCCACGCTCGGACCCAATCGTCGCCTGGCGCTGCTGCTCCATTTCGTGGCCACCGGCGATCGTAGAAGCTTGCGCTGAACTTCACTGAACCTCCTTGAGCTGCCCACGCCAATCCATCGTCCCTTGTGCGCGGTGCACAGAAAGAAATTGCCTCGGAATTTCGGTTCGAGCCGCCGCCGTGCCTCCTCGATGTTCTGGCGATACAGAGCGTTTCACACCGAGTGTTGAACAGCAAAAAGGTGCGCCAATCCCTTCTCTTCACGCTGCCGAAAACCTTAGGCCATTCCTCCACGGGAGCCACGGGAATTTCTAAAATACCGACGACATGTTCATAGGCCGTGGGTGTAGAATTTCCCAAAATTCATGATCAGTAGCGCTTCTTTGCTCATCCTGATCATGGAATAGGTTAGAGACCTCCTTGTGAGTCACTGAGATCAAAAACCAAGGAGAATCGTCGAGCCTCAACGATGTTCTTCGAGTTTTAGCTTTTGCCACCGGTGTTTGGGGTAGGGCGCGCAGACTTGGTATTTGGTGGCGTTTCCAAGTTCTTTTGCTTGCATGACGACCTTTGCCATGAGTCACTGATGCTCTAGAGCAAAACAACCGCGAGTTTGGGTTGGTAGGGTAGCCGGCCGACGTCGCAGGACATGGACCGAAGCCACCGCCCATCGCCCGTCCCCTTGCGGCCCTCTATAGCCCACACCGACTCGAAAATTGGTTTCTCCGACCTCTAAAACCCCTAAGCGTAGAATTTTGGGCCGGGGGACGATCGGGGGGCGAGGGGCTGAGTGGGGGAAATCTCTGCCGGCGAGGTGGTGCGCGCACGGGAAAGAGGGAAGCCGAGGTTGAAGAAGGTGTCGGCCCCACCTGTCAGCCGCCGAGAGTTTAAACGGGGACCCTCTGTGGATGCTGATCTTTTGTGGCTATGGGCTGATAACTTTGTAACCCATGTGTCCCCAAATTCTATTGGCTGGAGTTTAAAATGTGGGCCCAACCGGATTTCAGTAGAAAAACAAATTCAGAACTTGCTACAACTTTGCAAAAATCATATCTTGGTGTAGGAACTTCCAAATTTCGTGAATCAAATTGGTTTGGATTCAGATTTAACAAATCTATCCAAATGAGCAACTCAATTTGTATGAAAATCATTATTAAATTCTGGAAAATACTTTAAATCTTTTCAGCAAAAGAATTTTAGAGGGAGTTTGGTTCATCCAAAAATCCTCAAATTCTGCCAGAATATGCTTTAGGATATTAGTGAACTCCTGTAAAAGTTTCAGCTCATTTGGAGTTGATTTAGTTAGGATAATTTTGATTTCACGTTTCTGTGTTCAAATGAATACAGAAACAATTCCAGAGAATTCCCAAAACTTTGAAATTCAGTTCTAGGAAATTCTTAGCTCCAAAAATCCTAGGAAAATTCATGCATACTCCCTGAGATATGTTTGAATTTGTAGTTCACTTGAATTTGCATGAAAGTGCAAATTTATTCAGAATTAATTCCTTTTTGTCTAAATGCTTAGGGAATTGTTCTGAGTGATCTACTCATTGAAAAATTCTAAATTTTCGTCCAGATGACTTTCTTGTGACCATTAACTCACACGAAAAGTTTCAGCTCCATTGGAGCCCTGGATCAGTACTGTTCTGTTCAACCTCATTAGGTGATCAACACACAAGTGATGAAACAAACTTATCACTTGATCATAGTACTTAAACTCAAAACTAAACCACTAGCACCAGTGTCAATTTAAATTATTAAACAGATTTCCAGTTTTAAACTTGCATTTAGAACTTGTTAGCAAATGTTTTACAATTAAACATATATGCATATTCATAACGTGTAGTGATTAAACTTGGAAAAGTGGAGAAGAAGTGAAGCTTGGATCAAGGAACAAGAAGGTCAGTGATTAAGCTTCAAGTTATCAGCAATTAACTTAACAATTTTCTGACTTTAGTCACCTGCAAAACCAAGGCAAGCTCCGGTTTGCATTTAAGTTATTTATAAAGTTTTTACTTTGTTCACAATTATGGTTTAGAGTTTGTATGTGCATTAGGTCAAGGATGCCTTACACTCCAAATGCATGACCAAATAAACCCGAGAGTCAAGGGTAGAATATAGTTTCTGCTGTAGAAGGTTGCCGTGCGAAATAGGTTATGACATCCGGTAGAAGTCGAGTAGTTGGAATCTACTTGCGAGTTATACTCGGGATTACATGGGTGTAGTTGGAAAAGAGGCAAACTAAAGTTTATATTTCTCAAGATGAGACCGGGCAGGAGGGTTAGGCAGCGACAAGACGAGGTCTTGGTCGAGTAGCTCTGCCTGTGTCGGTTAAGTACCGATGCGTGTGCGGCACCCATGAGCAAGTATTGAGTTGTGTACCGGATGCCTACTGCTACATAGGAATCAGGAAACCGATGTACCAGGTTAACTGGATTGTAGAGGCATACCACATCGTCTCGTTAGACCTATGAGCCCGAGACGGTGCGACTGGTTCTATAGTCGAGTGTCCTGCGAAAGGTTGCCACATACAACGTAATGAATGACGCCAGATTTGGGTCTTCAGAGGCGGGCGTATGTGTCGAGTTATCCGTGTAGTGTTTGATTCGAATCACCGTCCCTCGCGGTTATTGAGTACCGCTTGCTCACTGTGTTGTGATGTAGTAATCAAGTTGTGTGGAAACAGTTTGCAAAGTTTTAATTACTGCTATGATTATCGTAAACTGCATGAAAACCCTGTTTGAAGTAGAGATAGAGCAAACTAAAGTTAATTTCCACCTTGGGACAAGTAACATTGGAATGGAGCGTTTCTTGTTTGATTGTGGAGTTCCAATGTTGCTGGGCGCAAGGTCACTACTGCGATGGCTAAAATCTGAAAGTTAAGGATGAACTTGTAGGTGAGTCTTTTTGTAAACTACATGTTTAGGTCTTATGTTACTTTCATGTAGAGTTGCATGCTTTAGAAGAGACGGTTAAGTCTTGCTGAGCCTTTGTGCTCACTCTTGCTATATAGTGGTTTTGCAGTTTAATATCGACACATATAAAGAAGGTTGTCCGGTGAGACTCGGAGACTTCCGAGTCATGTTACACATGGAGAACCTAGCCGCTGCCATGTCTTCGTGTTGCTAGCGAGAGGAGTCCGTGGGCTGGACCTCTTCTCGGGTGCTTCTTAATTATTCGACGTGAACTGTTTATAGACTTCCGCTGTAGCTATTTTCTGTAAATTATTTGCAAAGAACATTGTAAGCTTCCACTTTTGATTTATGTAATACAATTTTCCTTATATGTGTGCTGTTGGGTGCCGCATAACACGGCACTACCCAATGCGATTCCCGGGCGAGGTGCCCCGTCTCCGTGACTGAACGGGCGGCGTTGGGGTCCTGTCAGCGTGGTATCAGAGCCGCATTGGTAATAGCGCATGGAATGAGGATCGTATTACGACAAAAACTTAGGATACAGCGAGGAAACGATATTAGGCCCACATAAGGACTATAGTAGTATAGTTACTTAAAGTGGCATGACTAACATACTTGTTATAATTCTAAATTTTGATTATGTAACGACGCACCTACGCTCAGGTAAGCATGGTAAGGAACACCACCGGAAGCGGTTCAATTTCGGTTAGCTCCCCTGACGAGGAACGTGGTTCAGGGATAGGTCTCACAGCGTTGTGTGAGACGTTAATATGAAACTCTTGGACTCTTTATGTTCCTGAGTTCATATGAAACGCTGATTCCTAGCGTGCATTAGGCAAACAAGTGGAGACGCCATCGTGTGGTCAGTAACGCGATAGTGTGTTCTTCTGAAATTAGCCAAGGAGCACATACGCAGCGCTTGCCATCGGCGTGTCCTGCAGGGCAGTAGGTGGTATCTGTTGGGTTGATAAAATTCCCAACCGTGATGACCCGTTCATGCTCTACTCGGGTTCCCCGTCGTGTGGTATAAAAACACGATCACGTACCTTGAGACGTAGCTCAACTCAAGGATGGCCGTATGGAAATGATCTGGGCGTATGTATTTACTTTCAAATATGGACCTGCCTGAAATGAAAATAACCCATGAGTGCACCACTATTGAGTGTCTTCTGCAGGTACTAACCACGTACGTATCCCAAGTAGCACACGTTTGCGAGTGACCGTCTTAGTGCCACGGATAAGACGTATATGCCGGTATAATCCGGTTAGGATTTTTCTTTTGGTGAGGCAACGTAGTACCGACATGTTTCGTACGGTGCATCGACACCATACTACACTTAATAACCTATTCCCTATGAAGAAATGATTCATGACCTAACTTTCAACTAAAAAAATGGAAGTTTGAAACAAATATTAGTTACTGGACTCTTATTTTGAGCTAAGATTCAAATGGGAGCATGACTAAGCTTCAAAGATTTCAAAAACAGAGTGCTCTGTTTCTGGCAGGAATTCTTGCTGGACTTTAACAGAGTATCACTCTGAGTTGATATAACCAAATAAGGTGTATGATACAGTTCTGGGAATATTTTTAAGTGCTCTACAACTTCTTTGTGGACCTCCAGAGCAAAATCTTACGTTAAATTGGTAAAAAGTCTAGTTGAAGGCAAACTGTTCAGAACCAGGACAGCGGCAAAAACCTCTCTGGACCTTTCTGTTTTTAAGCCATAACTTCCTGTAGAAAAATCCTTAAGGAACCTATGATACACCGTTGGAAAGGTTATGAGATTTGCAACATTGTTGTAGTTCAGAGTTTTCTCAGATTCTTATTGTATTTGCATATACACCTGTGATAAAGGTTGCCACATACAAAGGATATGCTGGCAAATTTTATCCAGGAATTCTGTCAACTTTGAGCAATCATAACTTTTGATCCAGAGATTATATAGAGGCATATGAGTACTTGTTGTATAGATACTAAAGTTTACTAAAACTTTGGTATTGAACTCAAGTTAAGAATCTGTAGTTAACTTGAGTAAATGTTGGAGTTTGTGTGAACTGGTTAGGGTGGTCCAGCTGATTAGTTTAGCGTACTTAAGATTTGTTTAAACATGAGCGTGGTTATGCTTTCATAAAGTTCATTACATGTTCATGTTTTACTTATCTTTACTCACTAGTGAGATAGAATTTTGATTAACTCAAAATTTTGTTTCGTGCAGTAGGGTACGCGCACACTCTCAAATGGAGCTTGGAGGTTCGAGTCGAGGTGGGAATGACTCGACTTCATCACAAGAGCCATCGCCAACCGGATTGGCAAAAATTATGGAAAAGATGAATGAAACTCTTCAAACTCTAGTTCAGCAAGGAATAAATAGAGAATCTCAACATCACATACCAACCCCGAGCATTAATCTAGATTTCTTGGCGACACAACCGCCGGTATTCTCCGAAGCGGCTGACCATTGTGAAGCAAATCACTGGTTACGTGTCATTGAGTCCAAGTTTGAGTTGATTCAATGTGATGAATTCCAGAAGACTCTATTTGCCGCTCAGCAGCTTCACGGCTTTGCTAGAGCATGGTGGGCAGAATATCTTGCTATCCAACCAGCAGGGCATCGTGTCACATAGGTGGAGTTCCAGGATGCATTTCGTGCTCGTTTCGTTCCTGCGGGCATAATGCAAACAAGTCTGTATGAATTCTGGAATCTAAAATAAGGAGAAATGAGTGTTATTGAGTATGCGAAGGAATTCAATCGCTTAGCTCAATATGTCCCTGAATATGTGAAATCACCATCCTTGAAGGGTTATCATTTTTACCGAGGGCTGACTGCTAGGCTGCGATGTGAGTTGGCTCAAGTTAGCCAAGAAAATTTTGATGAGTTTGTTAGCTGTGCTATCACTCAGGAATATTATTCCAATCTCTACCTTAAAGAAAAGAGGGAGAGGGACTCATCATAGGATGAATGCAATCATCTGCATCAGAAGTATCGGTGGGTAATCCGTTCACCTTCCGGTCGAGAGGTTCCACAAGAAGTGCAGTTATTCTTGGAGTATGACGACTCGTATACTCCACAGAGGTTTTATTTACCTCCACCGCAGCAGGAACTTATTTCTCGTGCACCTCAGTATCAACAAGGTGCACCAGAATATGATTTCCCTCAAGAGGTTGCGGATGATCACAGTGATTTCTCAGCTGAACCGAGTGGTATCCCACTTCATATTGACAATGAACTCAACGTCAATGAAGCAACTAACCGAGTGGCAACATTATGTATGCGGGTTCAGTTCCAAAGAGTGATCTTGGACAGCAAAGAAAAGCCATGTCCAAAGTGGGAACTGTTAATTATGTGTCAGTCGATGATCTGCCAAAGGGAGGACCTGTTCTTGCAGGCAGGTTCACCTTAAATGACAAGCCGGTTGTCATTCTATTCGACTCTGGTGCAACACATAACTTCATTAGCAAGGCGACGGTGATCCGGGATCAGATCTCCACAATTACCACAAAAGGTTCTTACCTTATTCATTCGCCAGGTGGAGACATATCGACTAATGAAGTCGTTTCTCGAGCACCACTGTGTTTGGGTGGAAAAATTTATCCTACCACCCTTATTATTCTCGAAGATCAAGGAATTGATGTCATAATGGGAATATTATGGTTGACATTCTATAAGGCTGTTCTAGACATCGAGAACATAAGTGTTCATTTGGACTCTCCACTTCATGGGCCTCATACATTGCATCTCGGCAAAGCTGTGTCCAAAGATGCGGAAGTATGTAATGCCGAGGCGTGCAAGTTAGAAGACATTCCGGTAGTCCATGAACATCCGGACGTGTTTCCCGATGATCTTCCAGGCTTACCACCTGAGCGCGAGGTGGAATTCAAAATAGAGTTAATACCGGGAACCACGCCGATCTCTCGGAGACCATACAAAATAGCTCCGAATGAATTAGCTGAACTGAAGGAGCAACTCAAAGATCTGACGGACAAGGGGTTTATTCGTCCAAGTTCATCACCCTGGGGATGCTCGGCTTTATTTGTGAATAAGAAGGATGAGACGCTAAGACTATGCGTCGATTATTGTCCGTTAAATGTTGTGACCATAAAGAACAAGTATCCACTACCAAGAATTGAGATTCTCTTCGATTAACTAGTGGGTGCTAAAGTCTTCTCCAAGATGGACTTACGGTCGGGATATCATCAAATCAAGATTCGAGCGGAAGATATCCCGAAAACAGCATTCTTGACAAGATATGGACTCTATGAGTATCTTGTCATGTCATTTGGGTTGACCAATGCTCCGGCTCACTTTATGTATCTTAAGAAATCGGTGTTCATGCCAGAGCTGAATCAGTTCGTTGTGGTATTCATCGACGACATCTTGGTCTATTTCAAATCAGAAGAGGAACACACTAAACATTTGCATATTGTGCTCCAACGCTTAAGAGATCACAAGCTCTATGCAAAGTTTAGTAAATGTGAATTCTGGATCAACCAAGTGCCGTTTCTTGGACATATTATTTCAGCGGAAGGCATTGTTGTTGATCCAAGCAAGATTGAACAAGTGCTGCAATGGAAGTCTCCAACATCAGTCCATGAAGTTCGTAGCTTCTTGGGTTTAGCGGGATATTATCGGAGGTTCATCCCGGGCTTCTCAAAAATCTCTAAACTTATGAGGGAGCTACTGAAAAAGGGCATCAAATATGATTGGAGCAAGCCATGTGAGGAAGCTTTTCAAGCGTTGGTGAAACACCTCACAACAGCCCCAGCTCTAGCCCAACCGGATACAACCAAGCCCTTTGATGTTTATTGTGATGCGTCCGGCATCGGACTTGGTTGTGTACTCATGCAAGGAGGACGCATGGTCGCATATGGATCACGGAAATTACGGAATCATGAAGAACATTATCCAACTCATGATCTCGAGCTTGCTTCCGTGGTGCTAGCTTTGAAGATGTGGAGACATTACCTATTGGGAAATCTGGTTCATCTCTACACCGACCACAAAAGCTTGAAGTACATATTCACTCAGAAAGAGTTGAATATGCGACAACGGCGATGGTTGGAGCTGATCAAGGACTATGAGATTAAAATTCATTATCATCCGGGCAAGGCAAATGTTGTTGCCGATGCACTCAGCTGGAAGTCTCATGCTCATAATCTGACCATTACGCCGATAGAAGAGGAAGAACCGAGTCTCTACTTGGTTCCATATAGAGCTTTACGTAATCTAGCTCTCATACCCACATTGAAAGAGGAGGTTATGAAAGCTCAAAAGCAAGACAAGGGCATGGCTCATATTAAAAAGAGTTTGAAGAACGGGGAGATGAAATGTTTCCGGTTAGATGATGAAGATACCTTATGGTTCAAGGACCGGATAGTCGTACCACGTGATATGAGGCTGCAGAAGAAAATTTTGGATGAGGCTCACTTATCCAAATTTTCTATTCATCCGGGCAGCAATAAAATGTACCAAGACCTCCGGAAGAAGTTTTGGTGGACACGTATGAAACGTGAAGTTGTAAAATACGTTTCAGAATGTGATACGTGTCGAAGAGTTAAGGCCGACCATGTGAAGAAGTCGGGCCTGCTGCAACCACTACAAATACCTACATGGAAGTGGGAATACTTGAGTATGGATTTCATCGTCGGGTTGCCGATGACCTCCCACCACCATGATTCGATTTGGGTAATCATGGACCGTTTAACCAAATCAGCACGCTTCATCCCCGTGCATACCAGATACACCACCAAGCAGTATGCGGAGTTGTACATAGCACGGATCTTGTGCTTACATGGAGTCCCCCGGACGATCATCTCCGATCGAGGTGCGTTGTTCGTTGCTCGTTTCTGGGAGCAGCTACACGCATCCTTGGGAACCAAATTGATTCGAAGCTCCGCGTATCACCCTCAAACCGACGGACAAACTGAGAGGGTGAATCAAATACTGGAAGATATGCTAAGAGCATGTGCCATTCACCACGATAAGAGCTGGGATGATCACTTACCGTTGGCGGAGTTCTTGTATAACAACGGTTATGAATTGAGCATCAAAATGGCACCTTATGAAGCTCTCTACGGCCGGAAGTGCCGCACACCCTTGAATTGGTGTGAATCCGACGAGAGAGTTGTTTACGGGATTGATCTCGTAAATGAAGCAGAAGAGCGGGTAAGTCTTATTAAAGCAAATCATAAAGCCGCTCAGTCCAGACAAAAGAGCTATGCGGATAAGAGACGTCATCCTCTGGAATTTCAAGTTGGAGACCACGTATATCTCCGCGTATCTCCTGTGAAGGGCATTCACCGATTTGGTGTAAAAGAAAAATTAGCTCCGCGTTTTATCGGTCCCTTCGCCATCATCGAAAGATGTGGACCCATGGCATACCGTGTGGAATTACCGGCAGCCTTAGACGGAGTTCATAACGTCTTCCACATATCTCAGTTGCGGAAGTGTTTGAATGTTCCAACGGGATTCTCACGGAAGGCATAGCAGATTTGAAGCCGGACCTTACTTATGTTGAGCGTCCAACCCGGATAATTGATGAAAAGACTCGCGAGACCAGAAACCGGACGCTGCAATTTTTCAAGGTGCTATAGGAAAATCACACGTCTGAGGAAGCTACATGGGAGAGCGAGTAATATTTACAACTCAATCCTCCGGAGCTATTAGAGGCTTATGTACAATAGTCATCCTCTCCACATTGTCTTAATCATGAATCTCGGGACGAGATTCTTTTTAAGGGGGGAGGAATGTAAAAGTACCAAAACATGTAAATGGGAAACTTTAGTGATGAATAAAGTTGAGTTTAAATCCAAGAAATGGGACTTGCAAAAACTTTTCTAAACATGGAATTGTTGTCATGTGCAAGAGGACTTTAAATTCAGTTTGAAATAAAGGGTTCACTTCAAGGAAAAGGAGGCCATTTACAAAAAGGAAATTCAAGCTGTTGTTTAAAAATTCGTATTTGCAGTGGCCAACTCAAAGATCAGAGGGCATATTCAAATTCTTCAGGTTTGAATTAGTGAGAATGCAAATTTTGAGAATTTTGGAGTTGCTTTGATATGAATATCAAAGGGGCTTATGAATTTCCTTGAAATTTGAAGTCAAATTTGAAACTGAAGTGCACATTGTCAAATCTTCCAAATGGCTTTCAAATTTGAGCTCTTGAGGATTTAAATTTACACTATGTCAAATTTGGAAGATCTTTTGGGAAGAGAGCGGTGGGACCCAATTGTCATGGAGAGGGAGAAAAACTTAACACACAAGTCTCTGTTTTCTCTGTTCAGACTCAACCGACTGAACACAAACTGGTTCACTGCTTCACAGTGGCTCACGGTGAGACACGGCGCTGGCCACCGAGGATTCAACGTGCAGCTTCCGAACTCCAATTTTTCCACACGTAATGCCTCAGTGGAGCAACTCAGATACTCCACTTCAGCCTCCTCGCTGTTTCCCCGAGAAGAGCAAGCACGAGCTGAAAATTTGCTTGCCGCTCGGCCACGCTCGGACCCAATCGTCGCCTGGCGCTGCTGCTCCATTTCGTGGCCACCGGCAATCGTAGAAGCTTGCGCCGAACTTCACTGAACCTCCTCGAGCTGCACATGCCGGTCCATCGTCCCTTGTGCGCGGTGCACAGCAAGAAATTGCCTCGGAATTTCGGTTTGAGCCGCCGCCGTGCCTCCTCGATGTTCCGGCGATACCGAGCGTTTCACACCGAGTGTTGAACATAAAAAAGGTGCGCCAATCCCTTCTCTTCACGCTGCCGAAAACCTTAGGCCATTCCTCCACGGGAGCCACGGGAATTTCTAAAATACCGACGACATGTTCATAGGCCGTGAGTGTAGAATTTCCCAAAATTCGTGATCAGTAGCGCTTCTTTGCTCATCCTGATCATGGAATAGGTTATAGACCTCCTTGTGAGTCACTGAGATAAAAAACCAAGGAGAATCATCGAGCCTCAACGATGTTCTTCGAGTTTTAGCTTTTGCCGCTGGTTTTTGGGCTAGGGCACGCGATGACTTGGTATTTGGGGGCGTTTCCAAGCCCTTTTGCTTGCATGAAGACCTTTTCCATGAGTCACTGATGCTCTAGAGCAAAACAACCGCGAGTTTGGGTTGGTAGGGAAGCCGGCCGATGTCGCCGGACATGGACCGAAGCCCCCGCCCGTCGCCCGACCCCTTGCGGCCCTCTATAGCCCACACCGATTCCAAAATTGGTTTCTCCGACCTCCAAGATCCCTAAGCGGCGAATTTTGGGCCGGGGGACGACCGAGGGTCGAGGGGCCTTGTGGGGGAAATCTCTGCCGGCGAGGTGGTGCGTGCGCGGGAAAGAGGGAAGCCGGAGGTTGAAGAAGGTGTCGGCCCCACCTGTCAGCCGCCGAGAGTTTATACGGGGATCCTCTGTGGCTGCTGATCTTTTGTGGCTATGGACTGATAACTGTGTAACCCGTGTGTCCCCAAATTCTATTGGCTGGAGTTTAAAACGTGGGCCCAACCGGATTTCAGTAGAAAAACAAATCTAGAACTTGCTACAACTTTGCAAAAATCATATCTTGGTGTAGGAACTTCCAAATTTTGTGAATCAAATTGGGTTGGATTCAGATTGAACAAATCTATCCAAATGTGCAACTCAATTTGTATGAAAATCATTATTAAATTCTGGAAAATTCTTTAAAGCTTTTCAGCAAAAGAATTTTAGAGGGAGTTTGGTACATCCAAAAATCCTCAAATTTTGCCAGAATATTCTTTAGGATTTAGTGGACTCCTGTAAAAGTTTCAGCTAATTTGTAGTTGATTTAGTTAGGATAATTTTGA
The DNA here is from genome assembly GCA_030760725.1 of Neostapfia colusana. Classification (NCBI taxonomy): domain Eukaryota; kingdom Viridiplantae; phylum Streptophyta; class Magnoliopsida; order Poales; family Poaceae; genus Neostapfia; species Neostapfia colusana. The sequence continues at coordinate 53,603,542 of JASWHV010000014.1, read as the reverse complement.
TTTCAAGTTTCTGTGTTCAAATGAATACAGAAACAATTCCAGAGAATTCCCAAAACTTGGAAATTCAGTTCTAGGAAATTCTTAGCTCCAAAAATCCTAGGAAAATTCATGCATACTCCCTGAGCTATGTTTGAAATTTTGGTTCACTTGAATTTGCATGAAAGTGCAAATTTATTCAGAATTAATTCCTTTTGCCTAAATGCTTAGGGAATTGTTCTGAGTGATCTACTCATTGGAAAATTCTAAACTTTGGTCCAGATGACTTTCTTGTGACAAGGAAATCACATGAAAAGTTTCAGCTCCATTGGAGCCCTGGATCAGTACTGTTCTGTTCAACCTCATTAGGTGATCAACACACAAGTGATGAAACAAACTTATCACTTGATCATAGTACTTAAACTCAAACCTAAACCACTAGCACCAGTGTCATTTTAAATTCCTAAACAGAGTTCCAGTTTTAAACTTGTCTTTAGAACTTGTTAGCAAAAGTTTTACAATTAAACATATATGCATATTCATAACGTGTAGTGATTAAACGTGGAAAAGTGGAGAAGAAGTGAAGCTTGGATCAAGGAACAAGAAGGGCAGTGATTAAGCTTCAAGTCATCAGCAACTAACTTCACAATTTTCTGACTTTAGTCACCCGCAAAACCAAGGCAAGCTCCGGTTTGCATTTAAGTTATTTATAAAGTTTTTACTTTGTTCACAATTATGGTTTAGAGTTTGTATGTGCATTAGGTCAAGGATGCCTTACACTCCAAATGCATGACCAAATAAACCTGAGAGTCAAGGGTAGAATATAGTTTCTGCTGTAGAAGGTTGCCGTGCTAAATAGGTTATGACATCCGGTAGAAGTCGGGTAGTTGGAATCTACTCTTGAGTTATAGTCGGGATTACATGGGTGTAGTTGGAAAAAGAGGCAAACTAAAGTTTATATTTCTAAAGATGAGACCGGGCAGGAGGGTTAGGCAGCGACAAGACAAGGTCTTGGTCGAGTAGCTCTGCCTGTGTCGGTTAAGGACCGATGCGTGTGCGGCACCCATGAGCAAGTATTGAGTTGTGTACCGGATGCTTACTGCTATATGGGAACCAGGAAATCGATTTACCAGGTTAACTGGATTGTATAGGCATACCACATCGTCTCGTTAGACCTATGAGCCCAAGACGGCATGACCGGTTCTACAGTCGAGTGTCCTACGAAAGGTTGCCACATACGACGTAATGAAGGACGCCAGATTTGGGTCTTTAGAGGCGGGCGTATGTGTCGAGTTATCCGGGTAGTGTTTGATTCGAATCACCGTCCCTCGCGGTTATTGAGTACCGCTTGCTCACTTTGTTGTGACGTAGTAATCAAGTTGTGTGGAAACAATTTGAAAAGTTTTAATTGCTGCTATGATTATCGTAAACTGTATGAAAACCCTGTTTGAAGTAGAGATAGAGCAAACTAAAGTTAATTTCCACCTTGGGAAAAGTAACATTGGAATGAAGCCTGTTTCTTGTTTGATTGTGGAGTTCCAATGTTGCTAGGCGCAAGGTCACTAATGTGATGGCTAAAATCTGAAAGTTAAGGATAAACTTGTAGGCGAGTCTTTTTGCAAACTACATGTTTAGGTCCTAAGTTACTTTCATGTAGAGTTGCATGGTTTAGAAGAGATGGTTAAGTCTTGTTGAGCCTTTGTGCTCACTCTTGCTACATGAGTGGTTTTGCAGGTTAATATCGACGCATATAAAGAAGGTTGTCCGGTGAGACTCGGAGACTTCCGAGTCATGTTACACATGGAGAACCTAGCCGCTGCCATGTCTTCGTGTTGCTAGCGAGAGGAGTCCGCGGGCTGGACCTCTTCTTGGGTGCTTCTTAGTTATTCGACGTGAGCTGTTTATAGACTTCCGCTGTAGCTATTTTATGTAAATTATTTGCAAAGAACATTGTAAGCTTCCGCTTTTGATTTATGTAATACAGTTTTCCTTATATGTGTGCTGTTGGGTGCCGCATAAAACGGCACCACCCAATGCGATTCCCAGGCGAGGTGCCCCGTCCCCGTGACTGAACGGGCGGTGTTGGGGTCCTGTCATACTTCAAATTAAATTCCAGAAATTTAAACTATGGCTAGATCAATCCTCAAATTTGAGGGGGCGGGGGTACATTTGTTGAACATATTCCTAACATCAATTAAATCACCATGTTAAGAGTGTAACTGTATATTAATAACTTATTTCAACCAATGTAGTTACTATATAGAAAAGTATAATCATACATAAATGAAATGCTGCGTTTTAACTTTAGTTGACGTATAGGACAACCCTGACCATAAAGCTGTTATCACACTTCCAAATAACTGTTTTAGTATCAGTTTGATGTTGACACAATACAAATTACTGCACTATTAATTTAATTGCATTGTGTGCATATCGGTAGAGCCCGAGATCAAGGAGCCGAGTCTGAAGGAGTGGACTAACTTAAATCCTGCTAACAGCGAGGTCTTCCCTGAGCAGCATCAAGGCAAGCCCCGTTCTACATTAGCCTTTTTTTATAAATATTTCCTTTTTACATCAATATGTGCTTAATGTTATGTGATTGTGCATTAAGTTCTAGGATTTGGGAGATACTCCACTTGCATGACTTATAAATCCCTGTTAGCTCAGTGGGTAGATCGTCTACGTGATTACTTCTTGCTATGCTAATTAGACATATCGAATGGTAGAAGTCGGGTAGTCAGAAACTACTCACGAGTTATAGGATTTTGTAGGAAATACGGGTATGACAAGGAGTTCTTGGATCACAATTAATAAATGGAGACCCGGCAGGTAGTAGGATGCAACGGGACATGATTCTGTGTGTGTAGTCCTGCCTCTGTTGCTTAAGGACCGTGCCGTAGTCGGCCTTGTTGAACAAGTATTGAATGTACCGATAGCATGCTAGTGATATGGGCACTAGCAAACCAATGTAACTTGATCACCCTGGATGCCGATGATGATTCCACCAACCTTGGTCAGGCATTGAGAGGGCAGTAGGTAATCCACTCACGAAGATTGTCCCGGTCGGACATCTCGTGTGAGGAACCCTCTGTCTGGGTCGGCAGACTTTTTTGGACATTGGGGGTGTCTTGTGAAAGGTTGCCACGTACGACAGTTACGAAGTGCGTCGTATACGACTTCAGAAAGTGCGTATATGTGTCATGCTTTCGGGTTTCTCCCGCAGGAATAAAAATTAGTTCGAATCGCCATCACTCACGGATAATGAGTACAGCTTGTTCACTGCATTGTCGCATAGTAATAAGTTGAAATTTCTATTAATATGGTCAGGTCTGAAATTAGGTCAATTGTTGCTATGCAAACTTGAGTGCTTAGGTTAGCTGCCAACTAATTATTTTGTTCCACTAAAAATGCTGGTGTAATTTGCTAACTAAGGACACACAATTAGGCTTCTTTTATGCAAAACAACTCCTACTACCAATGTTTCCACTTCATATTAGTAGAGGTGTTAGAGAGCCTTTTGATGGGTAAGTCTTGTCGTGTATTAGTTGCTCAGGGTTTGTTAATTTATGTTTTCAGGTAATTATGAATTCATTCCTAATGATAATGTTGAACGGCTCCCGAATGATGTGCCGCCCATTGAGGGTTGGACGGTTCAATGGGAACCTAGCTCACCGCGAGAGTGAATGATGTGATGCTAGAGCAACGTATCATTGGGCTTGATACGTCGCTACCGCCATAGCCTATGTATCGAATTGTAATATCTAGTTGCATTTCCGTTATTTCTGAACTCTGTTTCCAGACTCGCACTCTGATGTAATATAACTAAGTGAACCCTACGTTGTAATATTTTCGTACTTTCGTATGTGAGCTGTCCGGTGTCGCAGCGCGTGGCACCACCCAACTTGATCCTGGTTGTCGAGATTCCGGTCCTCACACGGGCTTTGTGGGGACCACCCCATGGTTCGCCCACTCTGGGATCGGAGAGGGTGGTGCCGTGCGATGCGGCACCCAACAGCACACAGGAAAAGAATATGAACAACATACAAACTTTTATTTTACATAAAACAATAGAAGTCTTTTACAAACTTAATTATACAGCGGAAGTATTATACATAACTAGTCTCTCATCCTAACTAAGCAAAAGTGCAGCCCTCCAGCCCGGGGACGCTGCACACTAGCAACACCCACACCACGTTCACAGCGGCATGCAGGGCTCCAGCTTGGCCGTGTACCCCGACGGGGGCATCGCCTCGTCCTCGTACCCTTCCTCATAACTCTTACCTGCACACAGCTCAAATATTACAACCGTGAGCATGATGTCTCAGCAAGGCTTAACTGACAACCCTAGTCACAGAACTCTACATGCAGGGATGTGTAATATAGGAAAAAGACTTTGCAATAAAGACACGCCTACATGTTAATTCTTACTTTCAGTTTTATAGCAGCCGTTTAATGAGCCTTAGGCAGCCCTCACATTGGAAGTCCACAATCAAACAAGAAACTCTTTCCTGCGATGTGGTTATGCCCAAAGTGGAAGATAAACTTAATTAGCTCTACATCTACAACAGACATGGTTTCAAGACATTAATAATTCAGCACAGCATAATTCAGCAGCATTCATCTGGCTTCTTTCACTTCTTACTACATCACAAAAGAGTGAACAAGCGGTACTCAAATAAACACGAGGGACGGTGATTGTAATCAGGAGACACACGAACAACACGTCACATACACCCACTTTCAGAAGTGTGGTGCCATACACCTTCCTACTCTGTTGTATGCAACAACCTTTCAAAGGAAACCCAAATGCCGAACCGGTCCATACGTAACGGGCAGGAGGTCCCCGCATGGAGAGTGACTGTTCCCACTAGCAGATTTACACCTTTCTACCCTCAACCCACCCCTATAAAACGGTTGGGTAAGCCTCAGCATCCAGGTTAACCAATTACATCGGTTTCCTGCTTATGTCAGTATGCCATCCGGTACTGTTCGATATTTGTCCAGCAGGCCCGCACAGGACTCGGTCCTCAACCGACACCAACAGGGCTACACACGTGAGACCTCTGCTCACTGCATCCTACCCCCCCTGCTGGTCTCAGTATCACATTCTTAAGCTATTCTCTACTCTTTTCCATACCGTGTGATAACACCTTACCTCGCGAGTAGATTCCAACTACTCGACTTCTACCGAGATCCTAAGCACATTAGCATGGCATTCTCTACTCGTCTAGTCTGTAAACTACCCAACCCATCATAGGATTTATGTAAGGGCCTAAGTTTTGCACACATCCAAAGTGTTCGTCACACCACACACACACCTCATTTGAGGAAAACTTATGAACACATGTGAAGAGCACGTAACCACAATCAATATGATCATTAGAGGATGAACTCACAAAATGCAAAAGTGGTATTTCCCACATGCATCATATAGGGGCTGAGCATATGAGAAACTCCTACACATTGCTAGGAATTCTTATACCAAATTTCACCCAAATCCAAAACCTTTTTGAGGTATATTTGGGTATAATAAGAAAGAGGCTAGTTTGAACTCAAATTCAAACTCCTTTCATCCCATGAATTCAAAAGTGGGATGCATATTCACACTCAGCACATTTTTGTGAGCTCATACACCAATTTTTACTCCATTTGGAGTTGATCTTGACATGAGCTAATTTTAGCAAATTCAAATTCAATTTGAATTTCAAACTGCATATGTGCTGAAAATATATTCAAACACTTCACAATTTGAATTCTATCAAGTTTAAATGGGCATTTGGTAGATAATTCAAATTTCAAAGGGTCTTATTGGGACTACTGTTTAGAGCAGTGGGAGAAAGTTAATTTCAGAGGTTAAAATGGAAGTGGGTCCCACCTGTCAGCCTCACTAGCAATTTAACCGACTGAAGAACAGAGCACTCGGTTTCTCGGGCCAGTGCTGCGGTCGCCACCGAGCCATAAGAGCCGGCCAGCAGCTGCTTCGCTCGCGCACGCTGGAGGCCACCGATTGACGTCCTTACCCGGCGCCCGGACCCTCGGGGATATTTCACCGATCACAGCCAGTCGCATCACCCCTGAGGGAAAGAACCTCGACGCTCTTCCGAGCTCTCGGCTCCACCGTCGCGCGGCCAAACCCGTGGTTGTCACGGTGATCTGAGACCGCAACTGAGTGCGCCAAGCCTTACTTGACTTTCTTGCACCAGTCCCAGACCGTGATCGACCCTCCTCGAGCTCCACCCCGCCATTCTTTCTTCCTCGGTTCAACCCGAGCCGCCGTCGCGGGAACAACTCATCCAGCCACCACAGACCACCTTTATCTGAGCTGTGAACAGCAAAGAGGTTTGCCATCGATTCCTCTTTCATTACCACAAGCTCCGGTGACATGACATGAGCTGCCAATGCCAGAATTTCACGATTTTGCGCCGGTGTACAAAAGAGGCAGTGGGACCGATTCAAAAAATTTGTGGTACACACTGCAACACTCATCACCTAACATAGAGAACTACGTCTAGACGTCCGTGTGAGTCTATAGAATCCAAAACTTCGAAGAACCGTTGGGTGTAGCCATTGCTCTACAAGTTTTGCTAGAATTTCCGGTTTCCGACCTAGGTCACACGGTGACATCCTAGTTGTGGCCGTTTCCGAGCTCCTTTGAGTTCATGTTGACCTTCCCTAGGGTGCACTGTGTAAAAGCCCCAAAAACGTGAATGCAAAGAAACGGATGTTTGAACATCATTGTGTTTCGGGTTCATAAGAATTGGGACTTGTTTAAATTTTTCCACATGTGATGACACACATGAGTGTCCCACCACTCTAGCCTAGGATCAAGTGAGTGTTTGGGGGACAAAGTTAAGATAAAACCCATGTGCAAGCTCTCATGTGCAAGGAGGAATAAAAAAAATTCAGAGTGTGAACTCAAATTGTTCAATTCAAATTTCAAATGAGGGCAACAAATAGGAATGCAAACTGTTGTGCTCAAAATCTTATTTGTAGCAGCCAAAACCAAAATCAGATTTCATATTTGAATTCCTTAGGTCCAAATAAGTGGGTAGGCAAGGTTTAATGAATTTTTGGAAATGTTTGCTACCCATTTTTCAAATGGAATTTAAATTGCATAGGAATTCAAATTCAAATGTGAATTTGGAGGAAACTTGTCAAATTCTTCAAATTCAGTTCAGTTTCAAATTCCCCCCATGGAATGGAGTCATTTGCCAGTTTTGAGAGGATCAGTTTGAGGAGATCTTTTGGGGAGAAAATTGGGTGAAGCCCACATGTCATTGGAAAGAAACTTACAACTGAAGGAAGCCGTTTCTTCTGTTCAGACTCGAACCCGTGCAGGAGAGAGCGCACACCACCGGGGGGGGGGGGGGGGGAATGCCGCCACCTCCCAGCTGCTTGATCAGCGCTGGAGAGCAGCTTGTGGGATGTTTACCGCTCGGCGTGATCCACCTCCTCCTCGACCGAGTCCTGTTCGTTGCTTAACCCCCACGCAAGAACGAAACAGGGCCGCCGCTCATAGCCGCCTCGGGCACTCGATAAGGAACCCGCCAGACTCGTGCCCACAGAGCCTCCCAAGCTGAAAAACGGCACCAGGGGACTTCCCTTTACCTCCTCGACACAAACCCGAGAGGTTGCCGGCTGCCCCGACCAAGAACGGCGTGTACGTGCGGTGACCCGAAAGCTAAACCACGAACGGACTCACGTGGACAGCGCAACCGAGGGGCTTTCACGCCCGAGCTAGGACACCCATAGGAGTGTCGGAGCTCCCTGCTACTCCTCGCTAAACCTCAACTCAAGTCATGATCTCCTGAGCGAGAATTTGGCGATTTACTCTCGGCGCATGCAAAGTGATCCAGGGTGAGAATTCCTCCAAATTCGATCGCAATTCTTGTTTTTAGGCCACCAAATCATGCACACGTGCACTAGACTGGCTAGTGGTCAAGTTCCCTTCAAAACCCTAGCTAGAAATCGATCGTGAGTGAACTATTTCATGCGTTCCCGAGCTCGGACGTCGCAACACCATTCGGGTGCACGGTGAAAGCAGGGTAGCCGCCATTTCCGGGCATGTTTGCATCCTAGCCAAACTTCCCTAGCATCCAAGGATGCTCCAGAGCCAATAACCCAAGCTTTTGGCGCTCTAAGACCACCGGGAGATGGCGCCGAGGTTCACCGAATGCCTCCACACGTCGCCGGCACGTTTCCGGTTGTCTAGCGCCCACGCTAACCCCGCCAACGTGCTCCCCGACCCTGAAAACCCCCAGGCGGCGAGTCTCCAGCCGGGAGACGGCCAGAAACGCTGGTCCGGCGAGCTCCGGTTGGAGTCCGGCGAGGGAGCAGCGTGGGAGCGGGAAACAGCCCGAGGAAGAAGAAGACCGGGTGGGTCCCGTGTGTCAGTGACCGGTAGTTTAAATCTTGGATCAGCTGTGGATCTGGGATTCATTGTGGCTGCGCGCCAAAAGGGTGTGGCCCGGTGTGGCTGGAATCCCAGTGGCTGAGATTTAAAACATGGGTCCAAGTTCATTTTCAATAGCAAAACAATTCCAGTTTTAGCTCCAACTTAGGAAATTCATAACTTGGTGTAGGAGACTCCAAATTGAGTGATTCAAATTGGGTCGGATTCATTTTGTAAAGATCTATCCAAATATGAACCCCAAGTTGTATTAAAGTCAATAATAAATTCTGGATAATTCTTTTAAGGTTTTATGAGAAAGAATTATTGAGGGAGTTTAGTTCATCTAAAAATCCTCAAATTTTGCCATCATATTCTTTAGGATATTATTGAACTTTCAGAAAAATTTCATTTCAATTGGAGTTGATTTGAGTAGGAATTTCCAGAGTACAATCTGCTGTGCTCAAAATTGTCCAGAAACTTTTCCAGAAAATAGTTTTCCTTTGTAAAATCAGTTCTGGGCAATCCTTAGCTCCAAACATAATAGGAAAATTCAGACATGTTCTATGAGCCATACTTGAAATGGTAGTTCACTTGATTGGGTATGAAAATGCACATTACTTCAGAATTAATTCCTTGTATCATAATTTCTTATAGAATTATTCTGGAAGAACTACTCAAGTAAAAAGTCTGAATTTTGTACCAGAGTACTTTCATGTGACCAGGAACTCACACGTAAATTTTCAGCTCAAATTGAGCTTTAGATCTCCCTATTCTTGTTCTCCATGCTTATGTATGTGAGCAACACATAGATAATTATGGGAGACACAATTTCCACCCACATTAGTTGCAATTTGGCAAACTAAGTCTCTGTGTAGTGTGTCACTTAATGTAAAAATTTCGAAGTCATTGGAGATCAGGACCTTTAGTTCCTTTCAACCCATTTCAACTCATGTCACATGTCCATTAGGAACCATAGAACATGTTAATGGAACTCCTTATGGACAGTTGATTTTTCCTCTTATTCCTCTGCACAACAGGGACACGAACTTAATTCTTAGTACTCCCACACAGTTCCCTGTTATTAACGAATTGAGTCTTTACTTCTTTAAATTGCATTATAAGAATATGTGCATATACATATCAATAGGACTTACGACGGAGGCAATCAATGGAGAAGTTCGACGGAGTGATTCCATTGAAGTGGATCAGTTGATCAAGCCTCAAGGGAGACAAGCCTCTAACTGAATTATATACTATTAGACCCTACAAAACAGGCAAGCCCCGATTAGCATTTATGACATGACCCCACGGTCTTGTCGAGCCAGGATCACGCTGAGGGGTGCTGCGTTGCACATCACCGTATAACACACGTCAAAGGTACAAAGCGGAAGCGAAATTTTATTACATAAACAAGTTTACGAACATGTTTACATCAAAATAAGTCCAGTCTACACTCACGGGCGTAGACTATGCATCAAGTTCACGTTCAGCCCTTGAACGTGTCCTTGCTAGCACACACGCACACTAACTCTGCGGCGTGCACGACTCCCACTCGACGGGGTTCCCCTCCTGGGGTTCCGTCTCCTCTTCGGGAGTCCCTTCCTCATAGAACCCTGCAAAAGCTTCAAACACAAGCAGTGAGCACGAAGGCTCAGCAAGTCTGACCCGTCTCACCTAAACATGGAACTTCTACATGAGGGGTGATGGGTTACATGAGGTAAAAATCATTTGCAAGGACTCGCCTAATTAGTAGAACCTTACTTTCAAGTTTTAGCAGCAGGTTGTGGAGAACCTTACGCTAAGGCACATGAGAGAGCCGTAATCAAACAAGAAACGCATTTCTCTCATGTACTTTGCCCAAAGTCGAAAAGAACTGTAGTTAGCTCTAAACTACAACAAATCATTAACAATCAAAGTCCATCTTTCAATCAGCAACATTTTAACATGTAACTAGCCTGTTCTTTCTACGTCATGGTACAGTGAACAAGTGGTACTCACTGACCGCGAGGGACGGCGATTATAATCGATTTACACCTGCAGGGTTACCCGAACAACCCGTCACGTACGTCCGTACTGGATGTTGCCTACAACAACCATCACGGACGCCGTACGCAACTACCTTTCACCCGTCAGCCAAATATTGAATCGGTCCCATCGTCCTGAGCAAGCGGTCTCTGCACGCGCATCTCAGTGCCGCCAGCCGATTTTACACCTCGAGCTCTCAATCTACCCTCTGAACGACGGGCAATGCCTCAATACCAAGCTACCCGAGTTACATCGGTTTCCCGGTTCCCATATAGCCGGTAGGTCTTCGGTACTGTTCTAGCTTGTTCAACAGGCCCGCACATGCCTCGGTCCTCAATCGACACAAATGGAGCTACAGCACACAGGCCCCAAAGTCCTGCTGCCCTTACTCTCCGCTCGGTCTCATTTTTCTTGCCATGTGTATCATGTGCTATCTCTACCCGAGTCGAGTGCCTCTAGCCTATGCTCGCGAGTAGTTCCAACTACTCGACTTGTACCGAATCCTACACTATTTTAGCATTGCAGTAGCTAACGGGGTTTACAATCCTAAACCCAACCCATGGTGTTTCTTGGCTATGCAATTGGGTTTTCATACAAGACTCTAATGCAAGGAATCATAATACTCAAATAAGTGCTCAAAACAATAAACATTTGTAAAAAGGTTAATGCAAACCGGAGCTTGCCTTGCTGCTCTTGGTCGTACGCTAGCTGCTCCTCCGGAGTAACGAAGTCTAGGACTTCGGGTTCCTCCTCGACCTTAGCGACTACATGATAATCAAGTACATATGTATTAATTTAGATGCATTTGTATTAAGTTTGAACTTGTGAAGCTTATAAGTCCAACTAGAAAGACTCAATGACTATGAGACTTTTACTGTGGGCTGGTTACAACCTAAACAGAGACTTGGTCAAGTTTTAGTTGCAGCAAAGCTCATTTGAGCCTTCCACAATTAATTATGCACTTGACCTTAATTGAAGGCTTTTAGGGTGTTCTAAGGATTTTCATGAAACAAACTATGACTTTCTGAAAACTAGATTTTCAGAGGGTTCTAATGGAGTTGGTCTCACTTAATTTGAAGGTTCCTAGCAAAAGATATGAGCTAAACAATTTCAGAGAAAATTCTGAAAATGTTTCTGAACATTTTCTATTTTCTCTGGAACAGTTTCACTAATCACACCATTAGGTGGATCAAATTAGCTCAAATGGATCTGAAATTTTTATGGTAATTCATGGATATTTTGGTGAACATCCCAGCAAAATTTCAGAATTTTCCCCCAAAGGATCCTCCAGTTAAAATTCCAAACAATTTCAACTTTGAGGAATTAATTCTGGAGAAATAAGGATTTTCATGAAGTGAAACTTGATTTGCTGGAAATTGCTTAGAGAGATGAATCCAACGAAATATGGTTCACTCAATTTGGAGCTTTCTAGACAAAGTTATGAGGATTTGAAGTTTGAATGACATCTGAAAATCGGGGGAAAAGTTTAAATCTGCCGGGGCCCGCGGGGACACGTGTTAAGTGCGGAGGTGACCGCACACTGAGGCCCACAGGGTTTTCGGCGCGCCAGCACACCCGATCCCTGCCGCAGCCCGATCCCGATTTAAAATATCTCCCGCTGACAGCTGGGGTCCACCCCCTTCGTCAACCTCTCGCCGCCCGCGCTCTGCCGCCGGGGGACCTCGCCGGAGAGCTCGCCGGCAGCTTCTGTGGAGCTTCAAACTTCACGATCTTGGCCGCCCCTGCCTACTTTTACTCGGAGAACAGGATTCTGGGGTCAGCTTGTCATGACAACGGCCGGTGCATGGTCGGCGACGAGCCGCCGCCTCGGAAAGACTTCGGCCGTGTCGGCTGACTTCCCTAGCACCTCAACTACTTGAGCAACCGGTAGGGAAGCATCAGTGGACCTCAGTAAAGGTCGACATGAGCTTGAGGCAGCTCGGGGGAGGCCCGAAGTAGGTCCTCACCGTGCGCCCGATGCCTCCCGCTTGCTCCGCCGTCGGTAAACTTCAAAATACGCCGGGTACAGAGGTTCTCCAGCCAAAGGTTGTGAAGGCAACTTGTGCGTTACCGTGTCTAGTTTGTGTGAGAGCGGATTGAGGCCCTCTAATCCTTTCTAGAGTATGAATTCGACGGAACCGCACCCGAAGGTCGTTCTGCACACAGAAAGGGGAAAACTGGAAATTCGCCGCCGGTGAGCAAGCACTCGGGCTGTGGCTCGGGGGCTGAGCAGCACCGGTCACCAGCGCGTCCAAGAGTGCCTGGGCTCGGGCGTGACAACTCCCCGGTTGGGCTGTCCACGGAAGCCCGAAGTGCGGCGGCGTTAGGTCACCGGATTGAACTCTCGGTATAGCCGAGATCGACCGGTTTCAGCTGAATTCTAGCAGCGGGGAAGACGGAGGAAGGTTTCTAGTACCTTGCCGTGGCTCTGGAGGGGACGGAGAGGCGGTGATCAAGCTTCCCTGATCAGCTCCGAGTGCTCGGCAGCGATGGCGCATTTCTGATGCGAGGAAGCAGCAGAGTGTGCGGTGATCACTCCGATCAGGGCGACGGCGTAGATAAGGAGGCTGTGAGGCGGTTCAGCACGTCGGGGCGGCAAGCAGGTGGTGTCCCGATCGCCTCTTCGCCGTGGCGGCTGCTCAGTCCGGCGCAAGAATCCGAGCTGGGTTTTCAGTCGGTTAGATTTGGAGTAGTGGCTGACATGTGGGTCCCACTTCCAATTTTAACCTCTGAAATTTACTCCTAATCACTGTTGTAAACAGTGAGCCCCAAAATACCCATGGTGATTCAAATTATTCACCCATGAGCCATTTGAATTGGTTAAAATTCAAATTGGGTTTGGTTTGAATGAATTTCAGCACATGTTCAGTTTGGAATTCAAATAAAGTTTGAATTTGCCCCACTTAGCTCATGTCAAGATCAACTCCAAATGGAGTGAAAATTGGTGTGTGAGCTCACAAAAATGTGCTGAATAAGAATATGCCTCCCACTTTTGAATTCATGGGATAAAAGAAGTTTGAATTTGAATATGGTTTCAAACTGCCCTCTTTCTAGCTATACCCAAAATGACCTCAAAAAGGTTTTGAATTTGGGTGAAACTTGGCATGGACATCCTTAGCAATGTGTAGGAGTTTTCATATGCCCAGCCCCTCTATATCACATGTGGGAAATACCACTTTTGCAATATGTGAGTTTGTCTAATGAGCATGTTGATGGTGGTTACTTCCTCTCCATTTGTGTTCATCAACTTTCCTCAAATGAGGTGTTTGTGTATGGTGATGAACACTTCAAATATGTGTCAAAAACTGAGGCCCTTACAATTTAACTACCACTAAGTTTTTACTTTGTACACAATACGTCGGTTAGGATGAATTGTGCATTAAGTCTAGATGTTTGATACTACTCTTGCATAACCAGAAAACCTATGGAGTAATTGGGTAGATGTCCTTCCACCGTGTAGAAGCTGCCATGCTTAAGTAGGACTCGGTAGAAGTCGAGTGGTTGGACGCTACTCGCGAGTATTGGAAAATTGGAGCACTAAAGGATTGGTTCAAAAAGTTGTTAGTAAGTTAAAAGGAGACCGGGCAGGGTGTAGGGGCAACAGGACATGGGGGCCTGGGTGCTTAGACCTGTCCATGTCAGTTGAGGACCGATCCGTGTGCGGCTCCGCTGAACAAGTTTGAACGTACCGGAGGCATATTGGATATATGGGACCCGATAAACCGATGTAACCTATACTTCCAGGCATCGAGGCATAACACACCGATTTATAGGTGTAGGTTGAGGGAGCAAGGTGGAAATCTGCTAATGGGCATAGAGAGATGCTCCGTGTAGGGAACCTCCTGCTCGTTTCGGTGCGACCGGTTTGACGTTTGGGCTGTTTGGTGAAAGGTTGTCCCGTACGACATCAGTGGAGCGTGCTGTGTGCAGCTCTGAGTATGGGCGTACGTGACGTTCTATTCGGGTATCCCTGCAGGTGTGTAATGAGTCGATTCACCGTCCCTCATGGTTATGAGTACCGCTTGTTCACTGCATCGTGACGTAGAGGTAACTTGCACTGAGATAAGGATTAATCACCATTGGTTTGAAGTTGATACTAGTAATGTAATGTTATCTCTTGTGAATAGGTTAGTGCAAATTCGATTCATTTCCACCATGAGCAAGTTACATCGGGAGAAAGCGTTTCTTGTTTGATTGTGGACCCCCGATGTGAGGTGCCCAAGGTTATGCTTAATTTGATGCTAATAACACCTGAAAGTAAGGATCCATTTTTAGGCGAGTTCATATGCAATGTACTATCCTATGTTATGTTTTTACCATCATGTAGAGTTTCATGATTAGGGACAACGGTTAAGTATTGCTGAGCGTTATGCTCACGGATACTATACGAGTTGTATTGCAGGTAATAACACTACGCTTCTGAGTAAGGTTGTCCGATGAGACTCGGAACTCTCCCTGGGGTAAACTCATGGAAACCCCCGCCGCTGCTACTGCAATCGTGTTGCTAGTGAGAAGGGTCTGCGGGCTGGACGTCTTCTCTGTTGCTTCGCATAGATATGAGACGTGAGTTGTATTTGTCTTCTGCTGTAGATTATTTTGAGAAGTATTTGTAAAATGAACCCTTTGTAAGCTTCCACTTGTTTTATGTAATATGATGCTTTATTATGTGTGCTGTTGGGTGCTGCATCGCACGACACCACCCAATGCGATTCCCGGGCGAGAGGCACTGCCCCATGACACGGGTGCCGGGTGGCCCCTCACCCCCTGATGCTCTGCGGCCTTTTGCTCGATCGTTTTGTAAAAGCCCAAGAAAAGGGACTTGCAAAAACTTTTCTGCACCTCACAACACCACAGTCTTGTTGTGGATAGATTGTGAAATATTGTGAAGAGCAAGTAACCTCCATCAAAAGAGTGATTAGAGGGGAAAGTCTTCACTTTCACAAAGTAGGGTTTCTACACATATGATCACACATGAGAGGGTGATTCAAAACTGTTGCATTCCAATTCATGATTGCAACAGCTAAAACAAGGATCAAAGTGCATAATTGGATTCCTCAGGTCCAAATTAGTGAGGAGGCAAAGTTTCAAAAAAATTTTGAAAAGATTTGCTACCCATTTTTCCAAAAAGGATCCAAATATGCCAAGAATTCAAATATACATTTGAATTTGAGGTAAATTTGCCAAACCATACCAATGTAGCTCAGTTTGAGATTTCCAACATTTGAATTCATCTTTTGTGAAGTGTTGGAGATCTTTTGAGAGGTGGTAGAGCACTGACCAGTGGGGCACACATGTCATTGGGTGAAATAGACTTAGCCCCCAAGTCTTCTCTCTGTTTCTCAGTCAACCGAGCGCAGCCAGCTGCCGCGCGCGCACTGCCGGCCGAACGGCCACCTCCTGGTTCCCGTCGCTCGCGCTGGCAGCCGGGAAACGGCACACCCTCTCCTCTACGTGACCCCCTCGCCAAGCCACCGAAGACGTACGCGTGCTTCTTTGCAAAACAGCGAGCCCCCGCTCTGCTCGGTCACCGACGCCGCTCCCCCGATCCTCCCCTGCACGCCGACGTCCGCTCGGCCTTTGCCCGAGCTCCCAACACAGAAAGGGAGCGCCGGTGTGTGCTCTAGCTAGCCATCTCACCACCCCTCGGTGTTAGCACCGCACTCGACCACAAATCGACGATCGCCACTGAGAGCTCAGGCCACCGGCGGAAAGGCGAGGACTGCTCCCCGTGGACAGCACGCCACGGCCAGTTTCACCGCCGGACTCCTACACGAAAAAGGTGCGCCGTGCTCTCTAGATCGTGTAGATGCAAGCCGAATAGCGGTTGAACCACCGGATGAAGAGTATTTCCAGTTCTTCCGAAACGTAGTGCATTCGGGTAGAGCGCGGTCTACCCCAAAATTCCTGCTACTCGTTTAGCTATTGGCCGCGCAGGATTGCCAACACCTTCCTCACTCCCTAGCGGCCCTCCTCGACCAGGAATCAAGGGAAATGACCCAGAAATGGCCGGGTTTAGGTTGTTTTTCGGGCCGCCATAGAATAACAGCTCGGTTCACCGTGGAGCTCTAGGTTGCCGACCTTTTCATGGGGTTTGGCGGCCATTTCCATCACCCTCGAGCTCCCGTGGTGCTCTCTGACCCTTTGCCAATCATTTTGATGCGTTGTAACGCATTCCCGACCACGCCGGAACCCTAACCGCCACTGTCACCGTCTGGAGCCCTGTTCCGGTGAGCTACGGCCGCCGGCGACGCCACCGACGAGTTCAACGACGTGAGTTAGGGCGGGGCGGCAAGTTTGGGGCCGGGAGACGGCCAGGAAAGCAGTTCCGGTGACGCTCGCCGGAGTGCGCCGCCGCGGGCCCCTGTTTGGCGCGAGGAAGGAGAAGACTGCCAGGTGGGACCCACCGGCAGACATTTAAACATTTTGAAATGTCCAGTTTGTAGTTCAAACTTTGGAGGACCACAACTTGGGTTAGGAGAATCCAAAAATCATGAAACAAATTTTGTTGGTTTCCTTTAACAGAGTACAATCCAAATCTGAAACCCAATTTGTATGAAACCCATTAATTAATTCTGGAAAATTCTTTAGAGCTTTTCAGCAAAAGAATTTTTGAGGGAGTTTGGTTCATCCAAAAATCCCCAAATTTTGCCAGAATGTTCTATAGGACATTAGTAAACCCCTGTAAAAGTTTCAGACCATTTGGAGTTGATTTGGTCAGAGCAATTCAAATTGGAAGGTGCTGTGTTCATTTGAATACAGAAACATTTTCAGAGAATTTCCAAAACTTGGAAATTCAGTTCTGGGCAAATCTTAACTCCAAAAATGCTAGGAAACTTCATGCAAACTCTAGGAGCTATAATTGAAATTGTAGTTCACTAAGTTGGGTATGAACAGGGGTCTGACCTCAGAATTAATTCCTCCTTGCTTATTTGCTAAGAAAATTATTCTGAGCGAACCACTCCATGAAAAGTGCTAATGTTTGGTCCAGAGAGTTTTCTTGTGACAAGGAACTCACACAAAAATTCTCAGCTCTATTGGAGCTCTAGATCACCCCTGTCCTGTTTACCCACTTAAGGGATTAATATGGAAAAGGGAGAAAACCACTTAGCATTTAACCATGTGACTAAGTCCAAGCCAAACCACCAACACCAGTTCGTCTTTAAATTCTTAAACAAAGTTCCAGGTGTTAGAGGCTGGTTATTAAAACTAATAACAGTAACCTTACAATAACTTGTATGCATATTAATTAACATGTAATATTGCATAAACGTGTAGCCGTTGAAGAAGAGACCCCAGAAGTGCTGGACTTCCTCCTTCCGGACGAAGAACTAACTCCTGACCAGCAGCAACAAGGCAAGCCCCGGTTTGCATTAACCCTTTTATAAGTCTTACTTTGTTTACATGTGTCATATGAAGTATGTATGTGCATTAGGTATAGGATGAATGAAACCCCACTTGCATAACCAAAGGTTCCTAAAAGAGTGAGGGTAGTGTCTAAGACCTCGAGTAGACAGGCTATGCTTAATGAGTCATAGGACTTCGGTACAAGTCGAGTAGTTGGAATCTACTCGCGAGATAGGCTTGGGACACACGGGTTCGGTGGAGTGATGTGAGATCACTTTAGTAATGAAAATGAGACTAGGCAGGGGCTAGGGCGCAGCAAGAGGAAGTCTTGTGTGCGCAGCCCTGCCCGTGTCGATTGAGGACCGATCCGTGTGCGGCCCTGCTGAACAAGTATTGAATGTACCGAAGGCATATCGGATATATGGGCCCCGATAAACCGATGTAGCCTAAACCTCCGGGCGTCGAGGCATAGCACACCGATTTATAGGTGTAGGTTGAGGGCAGCAAGGTGGAAATCTGCCAACGGGCATAGAGAGATGCTCCGTGTGGGGAACCTCCTGCTCGTTTCGGTGCGACCGGTTCGACGTTTGGGCTGTTGGGTGAAAGGTTGTCCCGTACGACATCGAGTGAGCGTGCTGTGCAGCTCCACGGGTGGGCGTACGTGACGTGCTCTTTGGGTTTCCCTGCAGGTGTATATCGAGTCGATTCGCCGTCCCTCGCGGTGACGAGTACCGCTTGTTCACTGCGTTGTAACATAGACTAATGGATGAAATATGTTGATTCAATGATGCTGATTGATATAATTGTATTGCTACATGTGTGCCACCAAATACTGCTTACTAAAGTTCAGATTTCATGAACTGTTAACTTGTTGCTAAAAGATGAACTAAGGATGAACTTGTAGGCGTGTCCTTTTGCTGAAATGTTACTATCCTATGTCCATTGTACCCCTCATATAGAGTTTCATGCTTAGGTAAGTCGGTTAAGCCTTGCTGAGCCTTTGTGCTCACGGTTGCTGCTTAAGTGTTTTTCAGGTGAGGAGCCACCCACGGACTCGGAGTACGAGTCCACCGGCGAGGGTTACCCTCCGTCGGGGACCACGGCTGAGTGGGAGCCGTACACGCCGCGCTGAGCTGAGGAGTGCAGCTAGTGTGGGTTGCCCTAGGGCTGGGCAACCAACTTTTGCTAGATAGGCGGGCGTGAGTTGTGTAGTGTAGACTTCCGCTGTGTAACATAAACAATAGTTGTAACTGAAGTTTGTACCTGTTTGTACAGTTTCAGGTGTTTTTCCCATGTAATATATTATGTTCTTATGACGTGTGCTGTTGGGGGTCGCATCGCATGGCACCACCCTCTGCGATCCTGGATGAGCGGATTCCGGTCCGCCACAGCCTGGTATCAGAGCTGCAGTGGGGATAGCACAGTACTAAAGGACTGCATTATGGGAAAAAAACTTAGGTATACGGTGAGGAATCGGTAGCTGCCCAAGTAAGGACTATATTAGCATAGTTACTTAAAGTGGCAAAGACTAACCTATGTGTTATAATTCTGAATTTCAATTATGTAACGACGCACCTACGCTCTGGTAAGTATGGTAAGGAACGTCACCGAAAGCGGTTCAATTTTGGTTAGCTCCCCCTGACGAGGAACGTGGTTCAGGGACTGATCTCACAGCTTGGTGTGAGAGTCAATATGAACCTCTTGAACTCTTCATGTTCCTGAGTTCATATGAAACGCTGATCCCTAGCGTGCATTAGGCAAGTAAGTGGAGACCCCATCGCGTGGTCAGTAACGCGAGAGTGTGTTCGTCTGGAAATAGCCCAGGAGGACATACGCAGCGCTTGCCATCGGCGTGCCCTGCAGGGCAGTAGGTGGTATCTGTTGGGTTGATAACATTCCCAACCGTGACGACCCGTTCATGACCTACTCGGGTTCCCCGTCGTGTGGTGTTGAAACACGATCACGTACCTTGAGACGTGACCTAACTCAGGGACGGCCGTATGACAATGATACGGGCGTTTGTATTTACTTCTAAATATGGAACTGCCTGAAATGAATAACCATTGAGTGCACCATTATTGTGTGGCCTTCTGCAGGTACTAACCACGTAAGTATCCGTGTAGTAAACGTGTGCGAGAGACCGTTTAGTGCCAAATTTGAGACGTATATGCCGGTAAAATCCGGTTAGGAATTTCTTTTGTGAGGAATGTAGTACCGAGATATTGTAGGCATATGCATGAGAATAATGATAACAAAGAATTTAAATCTATAGGTTCAACATTTAGGACCCTGGTTGGGTATAAAAATGGGATAGTGAAGTAGGATAGCCAAATGGATGAAAAACAGAGTGCTCTGTTTTGGACAGCAAGTTTGCTGATCTTCAACAGGGCATAACTCACGGGTCCTTTAGCCCAAAGAGGTGTGCTATATAGTTCTGGAAAGGTATTCAAGTCCTCTACAACTTTGTTGTATACTTCCAGAGCTGAAACTCGCCTTAAGATGGCTGAAATCCCAGAGGAATGTAAACTGTCCAGAACCAGGGCAGAGTAAAACATCCTCTGAACTGATCTGTTTTTCAAACCTAACTCCCAGTAGAAAAAAATCTAAAATTGTCATATAATACATCCCTAGAAAGAGTAGAAGATGTCTGACACCTTTGGAATTCAAAGTTCCTGAAATTTCAGCACAGAATTAGTGGAAATCAGGATTGAAAACAGCCACTTCCAAGGGAAGTGCTGTTAAAATTCTTCCAGAAATTCTGCTGACTTTGAATTAGCATAACTTTTTAACCAAAGCTGATCTGGGGGCAAATGAGTACTCGTTGGAAATATACTGAAGTTAACTTTAACTTTTGTATTCAACTTGAGTCATGAAAATGCCAATAACCGGATCAAAACTTGGAATAGGTAGAAACTGGTCATTCTGACGGAAGAATGACAGTTGGACTCATTGGAGAGGGTGTCATACCCTAAGGGTGGTATATGTGATGACAACGCGATAATAATATCTCGTAGAGACCAAACCCAGTTATGGTAAGCTTCCAAAGAGGGGGTTCATCATGTTGGATTAAACTAACTTGTGTTTGGTCTGGTAATGGTGTAGCTTGTGCAAAGTTATTACATTATCTATTTACGAGATATTTCGCATGTTTTGTTGTCATAATGTTTTTACGCCCATTTCTATTGGACTGCATGCAAAATGTTGCGGGACTGATGTTTAATGTCGTGTGGTTGCAGATGGTTCGTACTAGGACCACGCACAAGGTTGGTGGCTCTAGCTAACAGGGAGGTGATGACTCCCATCCACCGGCCTACGACAGCACCCCGCAGCAGCAGCCACCACCGCCGCCTCCGCTTACTCTAGCGGATGTGATAGCGGCATTGGTGGGAGGTCGTAAGGAGCAGACCGACCTGCTCCGCACGATCGTGTAGAATACGTCCCAGGCGGGGGGACGTCAAGATAGAGGGCCTCGGGAGCCCCGTGATGTGTCGTACTCGGATTTCATGAGTACGCACCCTCCAGTGTTCACCGAAGCTGAAGAACCACTGGAGGCTGACAACTGGCTGCGGACCATCGAGTGCAAGTTTGGGCTGCTCCAGTGTACGGAGCGGCAGAAGACCCTGTTCCCAGCACAGCAGCTCCACGGTGCCGCTGGTGCGTGGTGGGCGAATTATGTCGCCTCACGTCCGGCTGGCCATGCCGTGGAATGGCAAGAGTTCCGGGAGGCGTTCCGCGCCTATCACATCCCTCCCGGAATAATGAAGAGGAAGTTCCAAGAATTTTTGGAACTGAAGCAGGGCGGGAGGAGTGCCCACGACTACTCCCGTGCCTTCAACCATCTGGCGCAGTATGCGTCAGACTACATCTCCACGGAGGAGAAGAAGAGGGAGCACTTCTATCGGGGGTTACACCCCGAAATGAAGACCCACCTCGTACAGTGGAACCGCGGCACATTCAACGACTTAGTCAATGCCGTGATCATGCAAGAGGATGCTCAGCGGGAGTTGGCAGCTGAGCAGCGGAAGCGCAGCGCTCCACGCAGCGGTGGGAGTGGCGCTCCCCAGAAGTACCGTATGGTGTATCGGACACCATCCGGGCAGCAGTGGCGTCCACCGGCGCGACCTCAACAGTTCGGGGGACGCTCGTTCCAAGCACCCCCGTTCCGTCCGCCGATGCCACCACCAAGACAGCAGCAGCAGCAGACGGTACCCCGGGCGTTTCAACCGCCGCAACGCGCCCCGGGTTTCCGTCCACCGATCAGCGGGGGACCGCCCCGTTTCACCTGCTTCACGTGTGGCCAGGCGGGCCACTTCGCGAAGGACTGTCCCCAGGGGCAGCAGAGCAGCGGGCAAGCCCAGTTCCAGGGCGGTGCTCGAGGCCGACCTCCGGCGAAGAAGGTTGGTCAGCGGACTGGAGGCGTTCGCAGCCTCGACAATGAGGGCGCCCCAGAGGGAGACAACGTGCTGGCGGGTACGTTTACTCTCAACAATCAAGCCATTGTCATATTATTTGATTCTGGTGCAACCCACAGCTTTATAAGTGCATCCTATGTGGCTAAACATCAATTGCATGTCTTCCCAACCGACTGCACTTATATGATATGCTCACCGGGAGGGAAGATTTCAGCTAATATGATGATTCCAAAGGCACCTCTGTGCTTAGGTGGGAAACTATATCCCACCACCTTGATAATCCTTATGGGACAAGAGATTGATGCAATCTTAGGGATGTCATGGCTACAATACCATAGCGCTGTCCTAGAGGCTCGGACACGGACGGTTCACTTAAATTCTCCATTCCACCGTCCGCATTCCATGGTGTTAGACACGCCAGTCCGGGAAGTTTTAGCAATTAATAATGCTGAAGCTCTCAAGTTAGAAGACATCCCCGTAGTCCGGGAGTATCCTGATGTGTTCCCGGATGATCTTCCGGGCATGCCACCTGAGCGGGATGTCGAGTTCAAGATCGAGCTCGCACCCGGGACTATGCCCATATCACGGAGACCATACAAGATGGCCCCAAATGAGCTGGCGGAACTGAAAGAACAGCTCAATGATCTGTTGAGCAAGGGTTTCATTAGGCCGAGTTCCTCGCCTTGGGGATGCTCGGCGCTATTTGTAAAGAAGAAGGATGAAACCCTGAGGCTGTGTGTGGATTACCGGCCGCTCAACGCCGCCACCATCAAGAATAAGTACCCACTGCCCCGTATTGACATCTTGTTTGATCAACTTGTGGGGGCAAGTGTATTCTCAAAGATGGACCTTCGCTCTGGATATCACCAGATCAAGATCCGGGCGGAGGATATCCCGAAGACGGCGTTCTCAACGAGATACGGCTTATACGAATATCTCGTCATGTCCTTTGGTCTCACAAATGCTCCAGCCCATTTCATGTATCTCATGAACTCGGTGTTCATGCCGGAGCTGGACAAGTTCGTGGTAGTGTTCATCGACGATATCTTGGTTTACTCCAAGACAGAAGCCGAGCATGCCGAACACTTACGGATCGTTCTTCAACGATTGCGAGACCACAAGCTCTACGCCAAGTTCAGCAAATGCGAATTTTGGATCAGCCAAGTGCCGTTCTTGGGACATATCATCTCAGCTGAAGGCATTGCGGTTGACCCAAGTAAAATAGAGCAAGTATTGAAATGGAAAGCTCCCACTTGAGTTCATGAAGTCAGAAGCTTCCTCGGGTTAGCGGGATACTACCGGAGATTCATTCCAAGCTTCTCCAAGCTCGCTAAGCCGATGACAGAGTTGCTGAAGAAAGGGACAAAATATGTTTGGAACACGGCGTGTGAAGGAGCGTTCCGAACACTGGTGAAGCATCTCACAACAGCCCCGGTGTTAGCTCAGCCGGATACAACAAAGCCCTTCGACGTGTATTGTGACGCGTCCGGTATTGGGCTCGGCTGCGTGTTGATGCAGGAAGGACGTGTGGTCGCTTATGGCTCACGCCAACTTTGGAACCATGAGCAGCATTATCCCACTCATGACCTTGAGCTTGCTGCAGTGGTTTTGGCGCTGAAAATGTGGAGGCACTATCTCCTGGGGAATTTGGTGCATCTCTACACCGACCACAAGAGCTTGAAATACATTTTCACCCAGAAGGAGCTGAACATGAGGCAACGGAGGTGGTTAGAATTAATCAAGGACTATGAAATTGAGATTCACTACCACCCCGGCAAGGCGAATGTGGTTGCCGACACGCTGAGTCGGAAATCGCATGTCCATCACCTCACCATTACACCAGTGGAGGAGGAAGAGCCAAGTTTATACTTGGTTCCTTATGGATCGCTGTACAACCTTGCCCTCATCCCTACTATTAGGGAGGACATCATTGCATCTCAGAAAACGGATAAAGGCATGGCACATCTCCGGAGACGGATAGACAATAGAGAAATTAAATGTTTCCGGAAAGACGATGAGGGGACGCTGTGGTTCAATGACCGCATAGTCGTACCCCGAGATATGGAGTTGAGGAAAAAGATCCTCGATGAAGCTCACTTGTCTAAATACTCCATTCATCCGGACAGCAACAAAATGTACCAAGATTTGAAAAAGAAATTTTGGTGGACACGGATGAAGCGGGAGGTAGCTAAGTACGTATCCGAGTGCGATACGTGTAGACGAGTGAAAGCTGATCACATGAAGAAATCAGGGCTGTTGCAACCCCTGAAGATCCCGGCATGGAAATGGGAAGATGTGAGCATGGATTTCATTGTGGGATTACCTCTAACAGCCAACAAGCATGATTCCATATGGGTAATCGTTGATCGGTTAACCAAGACGGCTCACTTCATTCCGGTGAATACACGTTACAATGCCGGCAAGTATGCGGAGCTATACATAGCGAAGATTCTATGCCTATACGGGGTACCCAAAACCATTGTCTCAGATCGAGGTGCATTATTTGTATCTCGTTTTTGGGAGCAGCTACACGCTGCATTGGGTACTAAGTTGATCAGGAGCTCCGCTTATCACCCTCAAACAGATGGCCAGACAGAGAGGGTGAATCAAGTTTTGGAAGACATGTTGAGAGCATGTGCCATCCACCATGGTAGGAACTGGGATAATCACCTACCATTGGCGGAATTCTCGTACAACAACGGCTATATCAGGCGAGTATCAAGATGGCACCCTACGAAGCTCTCTACGGTCGCAAGTGCCGCACCCCATTAAATTGGTGCGAGTCCGGTGAAAGGGTCACATTCGGGGTTGATGTGGTGAACGACGCCGAAGAGCGCGTTCGGACAATTCAAGCCAATTTAAAAGCCGCTCAATCCCGGCAGAAGAGCTACGCTGATAAGAGGCGTAGACCGTTGCACTTTGACGTTGGTGAACACGTGTACCTCCGCGTGTCTCCGATGAAGGGCGTGCACCGGTTAGGTGTGAAGGGGAAGCTCGCTCCCCGTTTTATTGGACCCTACGCTATCACCGAGAAGTGTGGACCAGCGGCGTATCGATTGGAGTTACCGGCATCCCTTGCTGGTGTCCATGATGTTTTCCATGTTTCGCAACTGCGAAAATGTTTGAAGCATACGGCTGCTGTTCCTACCGAAGACATCGGCGAGCTGAAACCGGATTTAACATATGATGAGTATCCGGTGGGAATTCTTGATGAGAAAGCCCGAACCACGCGTAGCAGAACGTTGTGGTTCTACAAAATACTCTGGAGTAACCACACCGCCGAAGAAGCGACGTGGGAGAGCGAGGAGTTCCTTCGCTCGAATTACCCGGAGTTTATGGCTTCTCAACACGGGTAAGTCCCTACTACATCGCTATCTCTTCTTTTGTAATCTCGGGACGAGATTCTTTTAAGGGGGGAGGGATGTAAAAGCCTAAGAAAAGGGACTTGCAAAAACTTTTCTGCACCTCACAACACCACAGTCTTGTTGTGGATAGATTGTGAAATATTGTGAAGAGCAAGTAACCTCCATCAAAAGAGTGATTAGATGGGAAAGTCTTCACTTTCACAAAGTAGGGTTTATACACATATGATCACACATGAGAGGGTGATTCAAAACTTTTGCATTCCAATTCATGATTGCAG
Organism: Neostapfia colusana; assembly: GCA_030760725.1. NCBI lineage: Eukaryota > Viridiplantae > Streptophyta > Magnoliopsida > Poales > Poaceae > Neostapfia > Neostapfia colusana. The sequence continues at coordinate 53,577,750 of JASWHV010000014.1, read as the reverse complement.
CAGCTAAAACAAGGATCAAAGTGCATAATTGGATTCCTCAGGTCCAAATTAGTGAGGAGGCAAAGTTTCAAAATTTTTTTGAAAAGATTTGCTACCCATTTTTCCAAAAAGGATCCAAATATGCCAAGAATTCAAATATACATTTGAATTTGAGGTAAATTTGCCAAACCATACCAATGTAGCTCAGTTTGAGATTTCCAACATTTGAATTCATCTTTTGTCAAGTGTTGGAGATCTTTTGAGAGGTGGTAGAGCACTGACCAGTGGGGCCCACATGTCATTGGGTGAAATAGACTTAGCCCCCAAGTCTTCTCTCTGTTTCTCAGTCAACCGAGCGCAGCCAGCTGCCGCGCGCGCACCGCCGGCCGAACGGCCACCTCCTGGTTCCCGTCGCTCGCGCTGGCAGCCAGGAAACGGCGCACCCTCTCCTCTACGTGACCCCCTCGCCAAGCCACCGAAGACGTGCGCGTGCTTCTTTGCAAAACAGCGAGCCCCCGCTCTGCTCGGTCACCGACGCCGCTCCCCCAATCCTCCCCTGCACGCCGACGTCCGCTCGGCCTTTGCCCGAGCTCCCAACACAGAAAGGGAGCGCCGGTGTGTGCTCTAGCTAGCCATCTCACCACCCCGCGGTCTTAGCACCGCACTCGACCACAAATCGACGATCGCCACTGAGAGCTCAGGCCACCGGCGGAAAGGCGAGGACTGCTCCCCGTGGACAGCACGCCACGGCCAGTTTCACCGCCGGACTCCTACACGAAAAAGGTGCGCCGTGCTCTCTAGATCGTGTAGATGCAAGCCGAATAGCGGTTGAACCACCGGATGAAGAGTATTTCCAGTTCTTCCGAAACGTAGTGCATTCGGGTAGAGCGCGGTCTACCCCAAAATTCCTGCTACTCGTTTAGCTATTGGCCGCGCAGGCTTGCCAACACCTTCCTCACTCCCTAGCGGCCCTCCTCGACCAGGAATCAAGGGAAATGACCCAGAAATGGCCGGGTTTAGGTTGTTTTTCGGGCCGCCATAGAATAACAGCTCGGTTCACCGTGGAGCTCTAGGTTGCCGACCTTTTCATGGGGTTTGGCGGCCATTTCCATCACCCTTGAGCTCCCGTGGTGCTCTCTGACCCTTTGCCAATCATTTTTATGCGTTGTAACGCATTCCCGACCACGCCGGAACCCTAACCGCCACTGTCACCGTCGGGAGCCCTGTTCCGGTGAGCTACGGCCGCCGGCGACGCCACCGACGAGTTCAATGACGTGAGTTAGGGCGGGGCGGCAAGTTTGGGGCCGGGAGACGGCCGGGAAAGCAGTTCCGGCGACGCTCGCCGGAGTGCGCTGCCGCGGGCCCTGTTTGGCGCGAGGAAGGAGAAGACTTCCGGGTGGGACCCACCGGCAGACATTTAAACATTTTGAAATGTCCAGTTTGTAGTTCAAACTTTGGAGGACCACAACTTGGGTTAGGAGAATCCAAAAATCATGAAACAAATTTTGTTGGATTCCTCTCACAGAGTACAATCCAAATATGAAACCCAATTTGTATGAAACCCATTAATTAATTCTGGAAAATTCTTTAAAGCTTTTCAGCAAAAGAATTTTTGAGGGAGTTTGGTTCATCCAAAAATCCCCAAATTTTGCCAGAATGTTCTTTAGGACATTATTAAACCCCTGTAAAAGTTTCTGACCATTTGGAGTTGATTTGGTCAGAGCAATTCAAATTGGAAGGTGCTGTGTTCATTTGAATACAGAAACATTTTCAGAGAATTTCCAAAACTTGGAAATTCAGTTCTGGGCAAATCTTAACTCCAAAAATTCTAGGAAAATTCATGCAAACTATAGGAGCTATAATTGAAATTGTAGTTCACTAAGTTGGGTATGAACAGGGGTCTGACCTCAGAATTAATTCCTCCTTGCTTATTTGCTAAGAAAATTATTCTGAGCGAACCACTCCATGAAAAGTGCTAATGTTTGGTCCAGAGAGTTTTCTTGTGACAAGGAACTCACACAAAAATTCTCAGCTCTATTGGAGCTCTAGATCACCCCTGTCCTGTTTACCCACTTAAGGGATTAATATGGAAAAGGGAGAAAACCACTTAGCATTTAACCATGTGACTAAGTCCAAGCCAAACCACCAACACCAGTTCGTCTTTAAATTCTTAAACAAAGTTCCAGGTGTTAGAGGCTGGTTATTAAAACTAATAACAGTAACCTTACAATAACTTGTATGCATATTAATTAATATGTAATATTGCATAAACGTGTAGCCGTTGAAGAAGAGACCCCGGAAGTGCTGGACTTCCTCCTTCCGGACGAAGAACTAACTCCTGACCAGCAGCAACAAGGCAAGCCCCGGTCTTGCATTAACCCTTTTATAAGTCTTACTTTGTTTACATGTGTCATATGAAGTATGTATGTGCATTAGGTATAGGATGAATGAAACCCCACTTGCATAACCAAAGGTTCCTAAAAGAGTGAGGGTAGTGTCTAAGACCTCGAGTAGACAGGCTATGCTTAATGAGTCATAGGACTTTGGTACAAGTCGAGTAGTTGGAATCTACTCGCGAGATAGGCTTGGGACACACGGGTTCGGTGGAGTGATGTGAGATCACTTTAGTAATGAAAATGAGACTAGGCAGGGGCTAGGGCGCAGCAAGAGGAAGTCTTGTGTGCGCAGCCCTGCCCGTGTCGATTGAGGACCGATCCGTGTGCGGCCCTGCTGAACAAGTATTGAATGTACCGAAGGCATATCGGATATATGGGCCCCGATAAACCGATGTAGCCTAAACCTCCGGGCGTCGAGGCATAGCACACCGATTTATAGGTGTAGGTTGAGGGCAGCAAGGTGGAAATCTGCCAACGGGCATAGAGAGATGCTCCGTGTGGGGAACCTCCTGCTCGTTTCGGTGCGACCGGTTCGACGTTTGGGCTGTTGGGTGAAAGGTTGTCCCGTACGACATCGAGTGAGCGTGCTGTGCAGCTCCACGGGTGGGCGTACGTGACGTGCTCTTTGGGTTTCCCTGCAGGTGTATATCGAGTCGATTCGCCGTCCCTCGCGGTGACGAGTACCACTTGTTCACTGCGTCGTAACGTAGACTAATGGATGAAATATGTTGATTCAATGATGCTGATTGATATAATTGTATTGCTACATGTGTGACACCAAATACTGCTTACTAAAGTTCAGATTTCATGAACTGTTAACTTGTTGCTAAAAGATGAACTAAGGATGAACTTGTAGGCGTGTCCTTTTGCTGAAATGTTACTATCCTATGTCCATTGTACCCCTCATGTAGAGTTTCATGCTTAGGTAAGTCGGTTAAGCCTTGCTGAGCCTTTGTGCTCACGGTTGCTGCTTAAGTGTTTTTCAGGTGAGGAGCCACCCACGGACTCGGAGTACGAGTCCACCGGCGAGGGTTACCCTCCGTCGGGGACCACGGCTGAGTGGGAGCCGTACACGCCGCGCTGAGCTGAGGAGTGCAGCTAGTGTGGGTTGCCCTAGGGCTGGGCAACCAACTTTTGCTAGATAGGCGGGCGTGAGTTGTGTAGTGTAGACTTCCGCTGTGTAACATAAACAATAGTTGTAACTGAATTTTGTACCTGTTTGTACAGTTTCAGTTGTTTTTCCCATGTAATATATTATGTTCTTATGACGTGTGCTGTCGGGTGTCGCATCGCGTGGCACCACCCTCTGCGATCCTGGATGAGCGGATTCCGGTCCGCCACACGTTTGGGGTGCTAGGAAGCCTGACCGACAAGGCCGAAGTTCTTCCAAAGCCGCCGCTCGTTGCCGGCCATGTTCCGGTGGATGTCATGTTGAGCTAAATCCAGCAACGTGTTCCCCGTGTGGGATTAGGCAGAGGCGGCAAAAATCGTGGAGTTTGGCACACGGCAAGGCCCCTCCGGTGAGCACTCCGGTGAGGGGGGCGGCGGCCGAGCGTGGGAGGTCGGGAGGTAGACGAAGCCCCCAATCCCACGTGTCAGCGGCCAGATATTTAAACCGGGGATCAGCTGTGGCACTGGATCTGATGTGGCTGCATGCAAAATACTCCATAGCCCCGTGTGTCAGCCACTGAAAAACTGACACGTAGCCCCGGTCCCACGCGCAGCGATTTAAACTTTTCCCCGATTTTCAGATTTAGTTCAAACTTCAAACCCACATAACTTTGGCTAGAAAACTGCAAATCAAGTGAACCAAATTTTGTTGAATTCAGATCTATGAGTACTTTCCAACAAATCAAGTTTCACTTGATGAAAATCCTTATTTATCCAGAATTAATTCTTCAAAATTTAAACTGTTTAGAGTTTTAACTGGAGAACCCTTTAGAGGAAAATTCTGAAATTTAGCCAGGATGTTCAACAGAATATCCCTGAGCTACAATAAAATTTCAGATCCATTTGAGCTTATTTAATCCACCTAATGGTGTGATTAATAAAACTGTTCCAGAGAAAATGGAAAATGTCCAGAAACATTTTCAGAATTTATCTGAAATGGTTTAGCTCATATATTTAGCTAGGAACCTTCAACTTAGGTGAAACCAACTCCATTAGAACCCTATGAAAATCTAGTTTTCAGAAAGTCATGGCTTGCTCCATGAAAATCCCTAGAACACTCTAAGAGCTCCAATTAAGGCCAAGTACACAATTATTTGTGGAGAGCTCAAATGAGCTTTGCTGCAAATAAAACTTGGCCTAGTATCTGTTTAGGTTGTATCTAAACCACAGTAAAAATTTCAGGGTCATTGGGCCTGTCTAGCAAGACTTATAGTCTTCACAAATTCAACTTCAATTCAAATGCATCCAAATTGATACATATATGTATTTATCTCATGTAGTCGCTAAGGTTGAAGAGGAGCCCGAAGTCTTAGACTTCATCACTCCAGAGGAGCAGATAGCCTATGACCAACAGCAGCAAGGCAAGCTCCGGTTTACATTAGCCTTTTACAATTTTACTGTTTTGAGAACTTACTTTGAGCACCCACTTAAAGTTTGCATTAGAGTCTTGTTTGAAAACCCAAATGCATAGCCAAGAAAACCCTGGGTTGGGTTAGGTTTGTAAACCTCGATTAGCTACTGCAATGCTAAGGTAGTGTAGGATTCGGTACAAGTCGAGTAGTTGGAACTGCTCGCGAGAATAGGCTAGAGGCACACTACTCGGGTAAAGGTAGCAAATGAAACATATGGCAAGAAAAATGAGACCGAGCGGAGGGTAAGGTCAGCAGGACGTTGGGGCTTGGGTGCCATAGCTCCGCTTGTGTCGATTGAGGACCGAGCCGTGTGCCGGCCTGTTGAACAAGCTAGAACAGTATCGAAGACCTACCGGATATATGGGAACCGGGAAACCGATGTAATTCAGGTAGCTGGGTGTTGAGGCATTGCTTGTCGTCCAGAGGGTAGGTTGAGAGCTTGAGGTGTAAATCGGCTGGCGGTACTTGGATGCAGGCGCAGACACCTTTTGCTTGGTACGTTAGGACCGGTTCAACATTTGGCTGACGGATGAAAGGTGGTTGCGTACGACGTCCGAGATGGTTGCTGTAGGCAACATCGAGTACGAGCGTACGTGACGGGTTATTCGGGTAACCCTGCAGGTGTAAATCGATTATAATCGCCGTCCCTCGGGGTCAGTGAGTACCACTTGTTCACTGTACCGTGACATAGAAAGAACAGGCTAGATACATGTTAATAGTTTGCTGATTTGAAAGCTATATAGTGATTGTTAATGACTTGCTGTAGTTTAGAGCGAACTAAAGTTCTTTTCAACCTTGGGCCAAGTACATGAGAGAAATGAGTTTCTTGTTTGATTGCGGCTCTCTCATGTGCCTTAGCGTGAGGTCCTCCACAATTGGCTGCTAAAACTTGAAAGTAAGGTTCAAATAATTAGGCGAGTCCTTTGCAACTTATTTGCCTCATGTACCCTGAATCCTTCATGTAGAAGATTCATGTATAGGAGAGACGGGTCAGACATGCTGAGCCATCATGCTCACTGCAAGCTTTTGCAGGGTGTTATGAGGAAGGGACTCCCGAGGATGAGACGGAACCCCAAGAGGGAAACCCCGTCGAGTGGGAGTCGTGCACGCCGCCGTGTTAGTGTGTGTGTGTGCTAGCGGGGACACGTTCACAGGCTGAACATGAACTCAATGCGTAATCTACCCCCGTGAGTGTAGACTGAACTTATTTTGTTGTGAAAATGTTCATAAACTCGTTTATGTAATAAAACTTTGCTTCTGCTTTGTATCTTTGATGTGGTGCTGTGCAACGCAGCACCCCTCAGCGTGATCCTGGCTCGACGAGGCCGTGGGGCCCTCTCAGTGTGGTATCAGAGCTCGCTTGAGGTTTAACGCACTAAAAAGTCATCTTTTTCCAAAACTCGGTGAGGAACGAGTTAGTAGCCCATATAAGGATGCTATTAGTGTATAGAAAGTGGCAATACTAACCTATTTGCTTATATCAGAAAATCATGCATCTCGGGACGTCATATATGTCTTGGGGGTGCATGTAAGCGCTGTCCACCAGTGCGCACAAGCTGAAGGGTGGAGCCTCACGGGTGGCAGGTAACCCGGCCCGCTTTAATATCCTCTATGACTCTTCATGTCATTTGGGGTATTCGAGCAACGACCTTCCCTGGCGTGCTACGGGAAAGTTTGGGAGACCCCGTCACGTGGTCAGTAACGTGAACACGTAGCTTAAGGCGTGTTTGGCTTGAGAACACCCGTGCGAGTGATGACGGACGGGTGTATGAACTATATTGGTACCGGGCTCGGTGTGCAGCTGAGTCTGATGATTGTGTGAGTTATTTGCAGGTAGTATAACCACTAATCGGTAGACGAGTAGCATCCGTGTGCGAGCGATGTTTAGTGCCACTGAACTGACGAAGCCGGCTAAGTCCGGTATAGGTTTTTCTTTGTGAGGAACGTAAGTACCGAAATGAACTGGTGACGCTTCGACGTCACACCCCACTAAATAGTCAACCTCATTGTAAAACATGAAGGTTTTAATCCATAGCACTAAAACTTTGATGTAACCCCTTTCCTTAATCAGGATGTTCAAAGTAAATAAGTTTTCAACTTATAGGATACTAAGGACAGAGTCCTCTGTTTCAGCTGAAATAAGGCTGAAGTTAATCAGAGGTTAGAGGTTTAGTTCTTTCGAGATTGGGGTCATATGATACATTTCTGGAAGCTTTTGAAGAGCTTTACAACTTTTATATTGATGTCCAGAGGTGTTTCATCCCTTAACCAGTGGAAAAATGCAGTAGAGTTGAAACTGTCCAGAAAACAGGGCAGAGCAAATACTCTCTGTAACTCTCTGTAAATTGAGCATAACTTCCTGCATAAAAATCCAAAAATAGAAAATGAGGTAGTTCTAAAAAGTTCATCAGATGGGTTACAACTTTGTAACAGAAAGTTTTGTCAAATTTGGTGTATAATTAACTGGAATTCTTGGATCAAATCAGTACCTCAAGCAGGGAGGTGCTGTCCAATTTTCTCCAGAAATTCTGTCAACTTTGACATCTCATAACTTTTGAACCAGGACAGATCTTAGGCCAAGTAAATACTTTCTGGAAATCTATTGAAGCTACATTTAACTTTGATTGGAGCTCCATAATTGTATTTTCTTTTAGCATGGTCTAAATCAGGTTGAAATGGAAACTGGTCAGGGTTGTCAGTTTGGGCAGCAGACCAGCAATCAAATTGTTCTATGTTTGAGTTGTGTTTCAAGTTTTATGAGTTCAATGACATGTTTTATGTTATAAATCAATGAGTTACTGTTGAAATAAATATTTGACCTTTTTCAAATATGTTTCTACAGATGACAGCGGGTAGACAATTGGAGAACGGGTGGGTGGTATCCCACTGTTCTCACCGCAGCGGTTATCCGGAAGTATTGAGGCAAATGCTTCAATATGTCGGGTACGTCGAGATGCCACAGTACCTTGCAAAGGAAGAAGGCGAGGAGGGGAACAAGACATGGACAATCCACGTCGAAGTTCCTGCAGGACCTACGCCAACCAGTTGGGTACCGTTCACCGTCACGGTCAGAGGTAGACAGCCGGAGGAAATGTGGCAAGTAGCAGCCCGCGACACTATGTCGCGTTTCTGCCAACTACACGTGAGAGCTATGGAGGGCACTCCATACGCGCTCGTTCTAGTGGAGGGACGAGCTAGTCATGTGTGGAGGGAAAGGTACATGGAGGCAACAGATCTGGGTTGCCCAAGGTACAACCCCACGGAGGCGAACCTCAGCCTCCAGTTGAGGGCAGGAAAAGCCGTGATGGACAGCCAAGCTGTTCATACGGATTGTCTTGCCGTGAAGGTCAAGGAGAGTACCAGCCGTGGAGACCATTTCGAGAGTTCTCACAGCACACTCCGTAATGTTCTCCTTCCGACGATAAAGCGACTGAACGAACAACATAATCAGTTGCATCGTCTGAAGAAGGTGAAGAAGAAAAGCCGCGTCGACATTACGGCTTTGCAACAGAAAGTGCAGGCCTTGACCCAGCAAAATGAGGTCCTCACTCAAGAGCGCGATGACGCTATTGAGGAAGGACAAGGCTGGAAAGAGGACTACAACCAGGCCATGGACGAGGTGCATGAATTGCAGGAACCCGTACCTCAGGTAATGGGCCGACCGATGGTAGTTGCGGTACCAGTGGTTTTGGGTATCCCGGCGATGGGGGAATCTGAACCGGAAGAGGAGGTCATGGACCCAGAGCCACCAGCAGGGGTAGCAGAGGAGGATGGCCCACAGGAGGTCGAGTTCTACTCCGAGTAGTGAGTTACCGTTGCCAAGTAGGGCAGCGAGGGGGGGGGGTGTAGGAAGAACTTTTGTAATCAGGTGACATGTCATGTAGACAGTAGTATATGTATAGGTAGTGACGACAGGAGCACGACTTCTCGGAGACCCGAGAATAATGTATCTTGTATAAAGTTTATGCTTTATCAATATATGTGAATGTTGTGCAAGTTATTCATGTGTCACTTCAATACCTACTGTTTCATATGGAATTTTAAGTATGACATGTGCTGATCGCTGCTGTTTTGAATTTCAGAATGACTCGCACTCGTGCCAACCCAGATGTTGGGGGTTCTAGTCAGCGGGAGAGGCCTCCCAACAGCCTCCTGAGGATTCCTCGGGACAGCAACAGCAGCAACAGCAACAACCGCCACCGCCACCGCCAATGGTTACATTGGCTGACATCGTTGCGGCTATGGCGGGTTCTCATCAGCAGTACACGGAGTTGCTGCAGAACATAATTGCTAATACGTCTCGACCGGAGAGACGTCAAGACCGTGAGGAGCGCCAACAAAGCTCCTACTCCAACTTTCTGGCTACTCATCCCCTGGTATTCTCAAGGGCAGATGAACCCCTCGATGTGGACAACTGGCTCCGCACGATGGAGATGAAGTTCGGGCTGCTCCAAGTGAGAGAGTAGCACAAGACTCAGTTCGCAGTCCAATAGCTTCAAGGATCCGCGAGCGCTTGGTGGGCAAACTACTGTGCCTCGTAACCCACCGAACGAGTTATGACCTGGGCGGCGTTCCAGACGGACTTCAGGGCCTATCACATACTGCCGGGTCTTATGAAGAGGAAGACACATGAGTTCCTTCACCTGCAGCAAGGAAGCAGGAACGCGCTGGAATACTCCAGAGCGTTCAATGATCTTGCACTCTACGCTTCTTATCACGCCGATACCGATGAGAAGCGGCGGGATCATTTTTACCAGGGGCTTAACCCTCTCTTGAAGGACAAGCAGACAATGTTCAATAGCGGCAGCCTCAACGACATTATTGATGCTGTGATTTTTCAGGAGGACTCCAGCAAGGAGTTAGCGGCGGCGGAGAGGAAACAAAGCGCGCCGCAGAGCAGCGAAGAAGGAGGTGGTCCTTCTAAAAAATACCTGATGGTGAGTCGCTCACCATCGGGTCAACGCTGACAGCCACCACAGAGGCCGATGCCATTCCGCAGTCGGCCATATTCTCCACCGGCATTCAGGCCGGCACTACCAACACCACCTCCGCAGCAACAACAGCAGCAGCGGGCGATGCCGCGTGCGTTTGCACCTCAGCAGCCAATGCCGGGCTTTCGTCCCCCAAGCACGGGCCAGACAGCCGCCACATGCTTCAAATGCAGTCGTCCAGGACACTTCGCCAACAACTGTCCTGAGAGGCAGGCGGAAGAGTGGCACCACAGTTTCCGGGGAGGAATCAGCCCCGGAACCCCACTAATGCACGGCGGGAAAATCCTAAGCCCGGCACCGTCCATCAACTCGCCATAGAGGACGTGCCAGAGGGGGAGCCAGTCCTTTTGGGTATGTTCCAACTCCACCAACATCCCGCCATAGTGTTATTTGATTCAGGCACCACACATAATTTTATTATCCAAATTTTTATTGCTAAACACAGCTTGCAAAATACTTCCCACCGAAAGTTCATATTTGATTTGTTCACCGGGTGGGAAGATTTCAGCAAGCATAATGGTTTCCAAAGTACCATTTTGCTTAGCGGGTAGAATATACCCCACGTCTCTCATAGCTTTAGAGGGACAAAAGGTCGATGTTATCTTAGGGATGTCGTGGTTAACCCGCCACAGTGCTGTTTTAGACACCGTCCTCCGAGTTGTGCATTTACACTCAGAAATGCACGAGTCACATTCATTATTTCTGGACAGTACAGAAATAAAACTTCCAAGTGTATATCGATCTACCACCATCAGATTGGAAGACATTCCAGTAGTCTGTGAGTTTCCTGACGTGTTCCCAGATGATTTACCGGGGATGCCGCCCGACCGAGAGGTGGAGTTCAAGATCAAAATTGCACCGGGAACTATGCAAATATCCTGAAGGCCGTAGAAGATGGCGCCCAAGGAATTGGCTGAACTGAAGACGCAGTTAACGGACCTGCTGGAAAAGGGTTTTATTAGGCCGAGCTCCTCGCCATGGGGCTGTTCGGCATTGTTCGTTAAGAATAAAGATGAGACATTAAGGCTTTGCGTGGACTATCGTCCACTAAACGCCGTAACCATAAAGAACAAGTACCCGTTGCCACGGATCGACATGTTGTTTGATCAGTTGGTCGGAGCAAAGATCTTTTCCAAGATGGACTTAAGATCCGGGTACCATCAGATTAAGATACGGCCTGAGGATATTCAGAAGACAGCTTTCTCGACGAGGTACAGACTTTATGAGTACCTGGTCATGTCCTTCGGCCTCACCAACGCTCCAGCTCACTTCATATATTTTATGAACTCGGTATTCATGCCGGAGCTGGAGAAGTTTGTCGTGGTCTTCATCAAAGACATATTGGTATATTCGAAGTCAAAGGATGAACACGCGAAGCATCTGCGTATAGTCTTGCAATGGCTGCGGGATCACCAACTATATGCGAAATTCAGCAAGTGCGAATTCTGGATATCGCAAGTGCCTTTTCTTGGGCATATTATCTCAGCAGAGGGCATCGCTGTAGACCCGAGTAAGATCACACAAGTGCTCAATTGGAAGTCCCCGAGAACTGTTCACGAGGTAAGGAGTTTCCTCGGACTCGCGGCACATTATTGGAGGTTCATTCCGAACTTCTCAAAGATTGCCAAGTCTATGACAGAGCTGCTGAAAAAGGCTACCAAATATGTTTGGTGTCCAGCATGTGAAGCAGCGTTGAAGGCATTAGTGAAGCACCTAACATCAGCACCGGTTTTGGCGCAGCCAGACACAACAAAACCGTTCGATGTGTACTGCGATGCATCCGGCATTGGGCTCGGATGTGTGCTGATGCAAGACCGAAGGGTGGTCACGTATGGATCATGGCAGCTCAGAAACCATGAGTAGAACTATCCAACTCATGACTTAGAGCTCGCTGCCGTGGTACTCGCACTCAAGATGTAGAGGCACTACCTACTCGGTAACCTCGTGCATTTATATACCGATCACAAAAGCCTCAAGTACATATTCACTCAGAATAAGCCGAACATGAGGCAGCAAAGATGGTTGGAGTTGACAAAGGATTACAAAATAGAGATCCATTTTCACCCCGGCAAGGCAAACATAGTGGCGGATGCGCTGAGTCGCAAGTCACACGTCAACAATCTGACCATCACACCGTTGGAAGAGAGCGAGCCACCACTGCATGTGATTCCACATGGAGCTCTCTACAAATTAGCTTTGATCCCCACCATCCGTGAAGAAATAGCGGCAGCTCAGAAACATGACAAGGACATGTTGCATTTGCGGTGACATGTAGACAGTGGGGAACTGAAATGTTTCCGGAAAGACGGAGACAGCGTCCTATGGTTCAAGGACCGGATTGTCGTACCCCGTAACCTAGAGTTACGGAAGAAAATCTTTGATGAGGCTCACTTGTCAAAGTTTTCTATTCACCCCGGCAGCAACAAAATGTATCAAGAACTCAGAAACAAGTTTTGGTGGACACGAATGAAGCGGGAGATTGCAAAATACGTGTCCGAGTGTGATACATGTCGAAGGGTGAAGGCAGACCACATGAGAAAACCGAGACTGGAACAAACACTGGGAATTCCTGCCTGGAAATGGGAAGATGTGAGCATGGACTTCATCGTCGGTTTACCAACTACATTTCAGAAGCATGATTCCATGTCGGTGATCGTCGACTGGCTCACCAAAGTTGCCCATTTTATCCCGGTCAACGCCAACTACAACGCCAAGAAGTACGCTGAATTGTACATCTCATGGATCTTATGCTTGTATGGCGTACCCCGCACTATCATATCGGATCGGGGCACTTTATTTGTGTCCCGTTTTTAGGAGCAGCTACATGCTGCGTTGGGGATGAAGCTGATTCGTAGTTCAGCATACCACCCGCAGACAGATGGGCAAACCGAGCGGGTGAATCAATTTTAGAAGATATGCTACGAGCTTGTGCTATCAACCATAGTAAGAATTGGGATGATCACTTACCGTTGGCCGAGTTCTCGTACAACAATGGGTACCAAGCCAGCATCAAGATGGCGCCTTACAAGGCGCTATACGGGAGAAAATGCCGCACACCACAGAATTGGTGTGAGTCTGGCGAAAGGGTCACTTTCGGGATCAATCTTCTCAACCATGCAGAGGAAAAGGTTCGGCTGATTCAAGTGAACCTAAAAGCTGCCCAATCCCGACAAAAACAATATGCGGAAGGGACGCCCGTTACAATTTGAAGTTGGGGATCACATGTATCTACGCGTGTCTCCATTGAAGGGCGTAAACAGATTCGGGGTGAGAGGAAAGTTGGCACCCCGATTCATCCGTCCATTTCAGATTGTGGAAAGATGTGGATCAGTTGCATACCGGCTGGAATTACCGGCGACACTTTCCGATGTGCACGACATCTTTCACATTTCTCAGCTTAGGAAGTGTCTTAAGCTATCAACTACCATCCAGCTGGGGGATATTGAAGAACTGAAACCGGATCTCACGTATTAGGAGGAACCGGTTCAGATAATTGATGAAAAGGCCCAAACCACACGCAACCGTACGTTGTGGTTCTACAAGGTTCTATGGAGTAATCACTCCGTAGACGAAGTAACATGGGAGAGCGAAGGATTTCTTCGCGCTAGCTACCCCGACTTTTTCACGTCGCACAGACGGTAATTTTCCACCGTCCTGTCTCTCATTTTCACCTTATAATCTCAGGACGAGATTCTTTTAAGGGGGGAGGAATGTAAGGGCCTAAGTTTTGCACACATCCAAAGTGTTCATCACACCACACACACACCTCATTTGAGGAAAACTTATAAACATATTTGAAGAGCAAGTAACCAAAATCAATATGGTCATTAGAGGATAAACTCACAAAATGCAAAAGTGGTATTTCCCACATGCATCATATAGGGCTGAGCATATGAAAAACTCCTACACCTTGCTAGGAATGCTTATGCCAAATTTCACCCAAATCCAAAACCTTTTTGAGATATATTTGGGTATAATAAGAAAAAGGCTAGTTTGAACTCAAATTCAAATTCAAACTCCTTTTATCCCATGAATTCGAAAGTGGGATGCATATTCACACTCAGCACATTTTTGTGAGCTCACACACCAATTTTCTCTCCATTTGGAGTTGATATTGACATGAGCTAATTTTAGCAAATTCAAATTCAATTTGAATTTCAAACTGCACATGTGCTGAAAATATATTCAAACACTTCACAATTTGAATTCTATCAAGTTTAAAAGGGAATTTGGTAGATAATTCAAATTTCAAAGGGTATTATTGGGTCTACTGTTTAGAGCAGTGGGAGAAAGTTAATTTCAGTGGTTAAAATGGAAGTGGGTCTCACCTGTCAAGCTCACTAGCAATTTAACCGACTGAAGAACATAGCACTCGGTTTCTCGGGCCAGTGCTGCTGTCGCCACCGAGCCACAAGTGCCGGCCAGCAGCTGCTTCGCTCGCGCGCGCTGGAGGCCACCGATCGACGTCCTTACCCAGCGCCCGGACCCTCGGGGATATTTCACCGATCACAGCCAGTCGCATCACCCCCGAGCGAAAGAACCTCGCCGCTCTTCCGAGCTCTCGGCTCCACCGTCACCCGGACAAACCCGTGGTTGTCACGGCGATCTGAGACCGCAACTGAGTGCGGCAAGTCTTACTTGACGTTCTCGCACCAGTTCCAGACCGTGATCGACCCTCCTCGAGCTCCACCGTGCCATTCTTTCTTCCTCGGTTCAACCCGAGCCGCCATCGCGGGAACAACTCATCTGGCCACCACAGCCCACCTTTCTCTGAGCTGTGAACAGCAAAGAGGTTTTCCATCGATCCCTCTTTCATTACCACAAGCTCCGGCGGTGTGACATGAGCTGCCAACGCCGGAATTTCATGATTTTGCGCCGGTGTACAAAAGAGACAGCGGGACCGATTCGCAAAATTCATGGTACACACTGCACCACTCATCACCTAACATAGAGAACTACGTCTAGACGTCCGTGCGAGTCTATAGGATCCAAAACTTCAAAGAATCGTTGGGTGTAGCCACTGCTCTACAAGTTTTGCTAGAATTTCCGGTTTCCGACCTAGGTCGCATGGTGACATCCTAGTTTCGGCCGTTTCCGAACTCCTTTGAGTTCATATCGACCTTCCCGATGCTCTGCGGCCTTTTGCTCGATCGTTTGGGGTGCTAGGAAGCCCGGACGACACGGCCGAAGCTCTTCCGAAGCTGCCGCTCGTCGCTGACCATGTTCCGATGGATGTAATGTCGAGCTAAGTTCAGCACCGTGTTCCCCGTGTGGGATTAGGCAGAGGCGGCAAAAATCGTGGAGTTTGGCACACGGCAAGGCCCCTCCGGCGAGCACTTCGGCGAGGGGGGTGGCGGCCGAGCGCGGGAGGTCGGGAGGTAGACGAAGCCCCCGGTCCCACGTGTCAGAGCCCAGATATTTAAACCGGGGATCATCTGTGGCACCAGATCTGGTGTGGCTGCGCAAGAAATACTCCGTATCCCCGTGTGTCAGCCGCTGAGAAACTGACACGTAGCCCCGGTCCCATGCGCAGCGATTTAAACTTTTCCCCGATTTTCAGATTTAGTTCAAACTTCAAACCCACATAACTTTGGCTAGGAAACTCAAAATCGAGTGAACCAGATTTTGTTGAATTCATATCTCTGAGTACTTTCCAACAAATCAAGTTTCACTTGATGAAAATCCTTATTTCTCAAGAATTAATTCTTCAAAGTTTAAACTCTTTGGAATTTTAACTGGAGAACCCTTTGGAGGAAAATTCTGAAATTTAGCCAGGATGTTCACCAGAATATCCCTGAGCTACCATAAAAATTTAAGATCCATTTGAGCTCATTTGATCCACCTAATGGTGTGATTAATAAAATGATTCCAGAGAAAATGGAAAATGTACAGAAACATTTTCAGAATTTGCCTGAAATGGTTTAGCTCATATCTTTATCTAGGAACCTTAAAATTAGCTGAAACCAACTCCATTAGAACTCTATGAAAATCTAGTTTTCATAAAGTCATGTCTTGCTCCTTGAAAATCCCTAGAACACCCTAAGAGCTCCAATTAAGGCCAAGTACACAATTATTTGTGGAGAGCTCAAATGAGCTTTGCTGCATATTAAACTTGACCAAGTCTATGTTTAGGTTGTATCCAAACCACAGTAAAAATTTCACAGTCATTGGGCCTGTCTAGCAAGACTTATAGTCATCACAAATTCAACTTCAATTCAAATGCATTCAAATTGATACATATATGTATTTATCTCATGTAGTCGCTAAGGTTGAAGAGGAGCCCGAAGTCTTGGACTTCATCACTCCAGAGGAGCAGATAACCTATGACCAACAGCAGCAAGGCAAGCTCCGGTTTGCATTAGCCTTTTTACAATTTTACTGTTTTGAGAACTTACTTTGAGCACCCACTTAAAGTTTGCATTAGAGTCTTGTTTGAAAACCCAAATGCATAGCCAAGAAAACCCTGGGTTGGGTTAGGTTTGTAAATCTCGACTAGCTACTGCAATGCTAAGATAGTGTTGGATTCGGTACAAGTCGAGCAGTTGGAACTGCTCGCCAGAATAGGCTAGAGGCACAATACTCGGGTAAAGATAGCAAATGAAACATATGGCAAGAAAAATGAGACCGAGCGGAGGGTAAGGGTAGCAGGACGTTGGGGCCTGGGTGCCATAGCTCCTCTTGTGCCGTTTGTGGACCGAGCCGTGGGTGGGCCTGTTGAACAAGCTAGAACAGTACCGAAGACCTACCAGATATATGGGAACCGAGAAACCGATGTAATTCGGGTAGCTGGGTGTTGAGGCATTGCTTGTCGTCCAGAGGGTAGGTTGAGAGCTTGAGGTGTAAATAGGCTGGCGGTACTGCGGATGCGCATGCAGAGACCTATTGCTCGGGACAATAGGACCGGTTCAACATTTGGCTGACGGATGAAAGATGGTTGCGTACGACGTCCATGATGGTTTTTGTAGGCAACATCGAGTACGGGCGTATATGACGGGTTATTTGGGTAACCCTGCAGGTGTAAATTGATTATAATCACCGTCCCTCGTGGTTAGTGAGTACCACTTGTTCACTGTACCGTGACGTAGAAAGAACAGGCTAGATACATGTTAAAAGTTTGCTGATTTGAAAGCTATATAGTGATTGTTAATGACTTGCTGTAGTTTAGAGCGAACTAAAGTTCTTTTCAATCTTGGGCCAAGTACATGAGAGAAATGTATTTTTTATTGCGGCTCTCTCATGTGCCTTAGCGTGAGGTCCTCCATAATTGGCTGCTAAAACTTGAAAGTAAGGCTCAAATAATTAGGCGAGTCCTTTGCAACTTATTTGTCTCATGTACTGAATCCTTCATGTAGAAGTTTCATGTTTAGGAGAGACGGGTCAGACTTGCTGAGCCATCGTGCTCACTGCTTGTGTTTGAAGCTTTTGCAGGGTGTTATGAGGAAGAGACTCCCGAGGAGGAGACGGAACCCCAAGAGGGAAACCCCGTCGAGTGGGAGTTGTGCACGCCGCCGTGTTAGTGTGCGTGTATGCTAGCGGGGACAGTTCATGGGCTGAACGTGAACTCGATGCGTAATCTACGCCCGTGAGTGTTAACTGAACATATTTTATTATAAAAATGTTCATAAACTCGTTTATGTAATAAAACTTTGCTTCCGCTTTGTATCTTTGATGTGCGTTGTCTGATGCTGTGCAACGCAGCACCCCTTAGCGTGACCCTGGCTCGACGAGGCCGTGGGGCCCTCTCAATTTAAAGTCATGCAAGTGGGGTTTCAAACACTTTAACTCTAATGCAAACATTTCAACCTAGACATAAGTGATACAAATGAAAAACTTTGTAAAAGGTAACTAAATGCAAACCGGGGCTTGCCTGGTTGCAAGTCAAAAGGAAAGTTAGCTTCTGGTGGGAGGACGTCCAACAGCTCCGGCGTGTCCTCAACTTCGGTCACTATATGAAATGTAGCAAAATATATGCATAAGTGCTAGTGTTATATAAGAGATGAACTCCTATTACTAGCTACTGCTGTTTAGGTTCCTTAATTTGACTTGGGATTTTTCCAGTGGATACTAGACTCTCTAAGGATGACCTGAGATAATTTGGAGAAATTCCATTGAACCTTGTGGTCTCCAAAATTCCTACAAGTCCAAGGCTTCTCTAAATTTTGAGCTCATATCTGAAGCTTGGACATGACTAACAATGGAAGATCTAATTAGAGGAACTCTCTGTGGTTCTAACAAAATTTGTTTCACCATTTTTGGAGCTACTTACAGGGAGATATGGTTTTTTCAAGTTTGGGTAAAAGTCTGAAAATGGGCTCTGTTTATTTACCTATTTTTCAGAGACATACAGGATTGACACCACATTTGGCCAAGCAAATGAGGTCCAATGTCTCTGAAATACTTACTGGAGTTCAAGTATTTTTGGACGAATGTCCTGCACAAATTTTGGCATTTTCCAATAAACAAAACCCCTGTAATAATTCCTACAATATTTTCCTTTAATGAATTAATGAGCAAAATCTAGGGATTTTCATAAAAATTTGGATGCACCCCTAGATCGTACTCTCTGATAGGAATCTAATGGAATTTATTTCACAATTTCTGGAGGTTCCTATAAAAATTTATGAGAATTAAAGTTTGAACTAAACTCTGGAAATTCTGAAAAGTTCAAACCCTGCCGGTGGGCCCCAGACCACAGTTCCTTCTTCCTCTTCGCGCCAACAGCCGAGCAGCGGCGTTTCTCCGGTGAGCTCCGCAGGAACTGCGTTCCCGGCCTCCCCTACGGCTCAAACTCACCGCTCCCCCTTGATTTCCACCGCTGAACCCGTCTAGGGGGTCGCCGGCCACCGGTGACGACCGGAACTACCCGCGCACCGGCGGCAGTAGCACTTTGGGTTCTGGCGATGTCGGGTGACCTCATTTCTAGCTCAAACTTCCATATATTTGGCTCTAAAGCATCAGGGGATCGTGGAGAATCTAGAACGGGCTGCCTAACTCGATGAAATGGCCGGCAAACTATGGCTCCACGGTGAGCCGAGGTGGTTTCCAATGGCGGCACGAAAATCGGCTAGAACATGGCAAATTCTTGATGGTTTTCCTCGGTTCCTCGTCGAGGAGGGGCGCTAGTGAGTGTATAAGCTATGTGCAAGTCAGCTCGAGTGTTGGTTGATTGTGTAACCTGAATTTGGGTTTAAACCGAGCTCGACTCTTCTGCACTAGGGTTCGGGAAAGATTGAAATTCGAGCTACATGGTGGATCATTTGCCAAACGGCTTGCAGCTACACCATCTAGGGATACCCACGCAACTTTCCTGTGTAGAAAGTTGGAGGAGAGGGTGGCCGGATCTGGATGTCGACGGTGAGCCAAAGTGATGTTCCGCCGGTTCACCTTGGGAGCTCGCCGCAAACTCAAATTTACGGTCCACAGAAGCAAGGAACAGCCGAGTTGATGCGGTAGATCATGGTAGCTTGTTGTGGTGCTTCTTTTCGGTGTTGGCACCTCGAGTAACCGGTGATCGGACCCTGTGGTGTGGTGGAACACCAAGAGCGTCGGCGGTGGGTTCTTCGCGCGTGCGGGAGCAAAGCAGCGAGACGTACGAGCTGGGAGAGAAGAATTTCGATGTTGCTTCATGTGGGAGAGATAAGGGTGGCCACCGGATGGAGAAACGCGTAGGCAGGCAGCTCGCCGGCCACGGCGCAGCTCGGTGGCGTGGGCTACGCGACCGAAGCAAAGAAAATGAGTCGGTTGTGAAGTGTGTGGCTGACAGATGGGTCCCACCCCCTCATTTCTTAATCAAATTTTTCCACTGATCTTTTTCCACAGCTACTCACAATTAAAAGCTTTGCTTCACCTCAAAGTCATGGTTTGGAATCTTTGAATTCAAATGATTTGAATTCTAGTGTGGAATTTGAACTGATTTTGGTCACTTGAATTTGAATTGGAATTTGAATTCTCCCTTTGCATTGTTCCAAAAACATAGCAAACCAACTCAAATAATTCTGAATCTTGGCATGGCTGCTAATTTAAATGTGGAGAACTCATATGTGGAACCAAATTTGCAAATTGAGGAAGTTGGGATTTGAAACTGAAATTTAAATTCAGATTCGAGGGCTTCCTCTTTTAATCCCAAACAAATAGTAGAACCCCTTCAAATGAGCTGAAATTTGAGAGGCCTAATATTTGGATTATGGAGACTCAAGTTATAATTTAGGTATCCATGTTTGGAAGTTTTAGGAACGTCTGAATCATCACTTTGAACTCACACCGTTATAATTCATAGTTTTAATTCCCCTCATTTTTCTAAGTGTAAACGTGCTGAATTTCTTGCTACCACTTTTGGGGATTTTACATCCCTCCCCGCTTAAAAAGAATCTCATCCTGAGATTCCAAAAGAAAAGCAAAGTGGGGAAACTTTAGCGGGTATACGATGATAGCAAGTCCGGATAATTCGCTTGTAGATAGTCCTCGCTTTCCCATGTCGCCTCTTTAGCGGTATGGTTGCTCCACAAGACCTTGTAAAACCATAAGGTCCGGTTTCTTGTGGCGCGAGTCTTTTCATTGATAATCCGGATCGGATACTCCGAGTATGTGAGGTCCGTTTGAAGAACTTCTATGTCTTCCGTGCGGATTTCAGCCGAGGGTTTGAGGCATTTCCTCAGCTGAGATGTGGAAGATGTTGTGAATTCCCGCAAGTGACGCCGGTAACTCCAGGCGATAGGCCACAGGTCCGCATTTTTCAATGATGGCGAACGGACCGATGAATCGCGGTGCAAGTTTGCCCTTCACTACAAAATGATGAACTCCCTTCAGCTGAGACACATGGACATAAACATGGTCCCTGATGTCGAAGTGGAGAGGACGGTGTCTTTTATCCGCATATCTCTTGTGACGAGATTGAGCAGCCTTGAGGTTGGCTTGTATTACTCGCACTCGTTCTTCAGCCTCATTCACAAGTTCAATGCCATAGATAACTCGCTCGCCGGACTCGCACCAGTTGAGTGGTGTGCGGCATTTCCGGCTGTAGAGAGCTTCATACGGCGCCATCTTTATGCTAGCTTGATCGTCCCAGTTTTTACCGTGGTGGATGGCACAAGCGCGTAGCATATCTTCAAGCACTTGATTCACCCGTTCAGTTTGACCATTCGTCTGCGGGTGATATGCGAAGCTTCGGATCAGTTTGGTCCTCAATGACGCGTGCAGCTGTTCCCAAAACCGAGCGATGAACAGCGTAATGCGATCTGAAATAATGGAGCGGGGAACACCGTGCAAGCACAAGATCCTTGCAATATACAGCTCCGCATATAGCTTGGCCACATAACTTGTATGTATGGGAATAAAATGAGCCGACTTGGTTAGTCGATCGACTATCACCCAAATTGAATCATGCTTGTGAGACGTGAGAGATAAACCAACTATGAAATCCATGCTGATATCCTCCCACTTCCACGCCGGAATGTTCAATGGTTGCAGCTATCCGGCTTTATGCATATGGTCGGCTTTCACACGCCAACATGTATCGCATTCGGATACGTACTTTGCGATTTCTCATTTCATCCGCGTCCACCAAAACCTGGTTTTCAGGTCTTAGTACATCTTGTTGCTGCCTGGATGAATAGAATACTTAGACAAATGGGCTTCGTCCAAGATTTTCTTCCGAAGCTTCATGTCACGGGGTACCACTATACGGTCTTTAAACCATAGAGTACCGTGTTCATCCCTTCGGAAGCATTTCATTTCACAACCAAGATCGATGCCGGACACATCACAATATACGTCAAAGGGCTTGGTCGTATCTGGTTGAGCTAACACCGGGGCTGTTGTAAGATGCTTCACCAATGCTTGGAAAGCTCCTTCACAAGCTGAGCTCCAAACATATTTGATCCCCTTCTTCAACAATTCTGTCATCAGCTTAGCAAGCTTGGAGAAGTTCGGTAAGAATCTCCGATAATATCCCGCTAACCCGAGAAAGCTCATGACTTCATGGACAGATGTAGGGGACTTCCATTTCAGCACTTGCTCGATTTTGCTTGGATCAACTGCAATGCCTTCCGCAGAAATAATATGACCAAGAAATGGCACTTGGCTGATCCAAAACTCGCACTTGCTGAACTTGGCATAAAGCTTATGGTCTCGCAATCGTTGCAGCATGATATGCAAGTGTTTGGCATGTTCTTTTTCAGACTTGGAATAAACCAAGATGTCGTCAATAAACACCACAAACTTGTCCAACTCCGGCATGAACACTGAGTTCATAAATGTGCCGGGGTGATGAGGACATCACAACAGTGGATACTCACATTGATATACAAGGACCAATCACAAGATCACGAGCACGGTTACTAAATTAGCAGGTGAACTCGTTCCTAACTTCCGACCCATGTGAGTTTGAGAATTGATTGCTATTTAATGATTTAATTGTTATTAGGAACCATGGACATGATCAACAAGTAAAGGGAGGAGGATTTGGGGACGTGGACAACCAGATGGGACGTCCACAAGTTGATTGAAACAGTCGCCAACTCGGCCTCGAGTTCAACTCGGAGTCCAGGAGCAGTCCATCTTAAAACGGATGCCCATGATGCATACGGACTCCGTTTTTGACATTATACATATGCATGGAAAGATGAGAAGATAAACTTTCCAATGGTTCTGGTTACACATTAAAATTCGCCAGGAGTCATTGGGAATTGTCGAAACAATTTGAATTCGGAGTTCTGTCCGGTGTTGCACCACCGTATTGGGCTTTTGAGCCTTGTATCCCGTATGAGTCCATTAGGTATGCGTCTAAGGATCTTATGGACGAATCCTAGCCTTTAAATACTGTAGCCGCCGGCCATATTTGGTGGGTTTTGCTTAGATTAAACACTTTCGCCGTTCTATGGTTTGTGAGACCCCAATTTCGCAATTTCAGATTGCATCTTCATCGTTCTTGCTTGTGTTCTCGGTTGCACCTGCAGGAATAGACTTCTTGGCGAGGTCAAGCGTGTGAAGCACGGTTGATAACCAATGGAGCAGTGGTGTAGTGATTGCAGGGGTATTCTGGTCTGCTCGAGTGCCTCGGATCATCAATGTCGAGATCTCCACTTCAATCGACCTACCTTTCGGAAGATCGGGCCTAAACCGCTCATCAATTGGTATCAGATTTCAGGTTGCCCGTGAGGTACTTTGATTTCCCACTAGATTATTTTTTGTTTTTCATACCTAGAGTCCACAGAAAAAGTCACAAAAAACATATCGAGTTTACCGATTCCTAGACCATAGTGCCTGCAATTTTCGTTTTTCAGTTTGCATTGTTGAGTTTGCATTCGTGTGGTCGAGTCTTGTTGCTGGTTTAGCTTTGTGTTTTTTGGGTCGTAGTTATCGGTTTTCTTCCTTGTTTTTCTTGCTGCTCACCTATTCCACAATCCCTAAACAACAAACCGAGCCACCAAGACATCGGTTTGCCCTAGCTAGCCGCCTTGCATGAACTCCCGCATCGCCAGCCCTAGAACAGGTGACAAACCATTGTGCCAGTCCTCCTTGATTCATCACACAACATCCCATCAGGCGCCGTTGCTAAATTCCGATTGTTTCTCAAATCCTATTGCGAGATCTTCTTCACAACCGAGTTTGAATCAACGTAAAAAACAGTAACTCGGGTAGCCTATCTTAAAACGGCCATAACTTTTGCATACGAACTCAAAATCGGGCGAATTTTTTTTCAAATTGATCTACTCAAAATTTGGCAACCGATTTTCCACAGCTTCACCGTGTTCGGTGAAATTTGTTTGGCCAAATTCCCATCGGATGATAGACTATCCAGCCTCCGAAGTTTCAGCCCAGAATTTAAAGAATCTTACTGATTTTCTATAGGCCACATCTTACATCCAATTGAGCTGCAAAGTTGTGTGCTTTCTATTTTCGTGCTCTCGAGTAAACAAAAAAATCTAAAAAAATATAAAAAAATAGTGAAGAGAGCACAGATATTAAAGCATTGACAGCATACCCTTGAAAACAGTTGGCCTATACACTTGTGCTGTACTTGTTTGGTTATATCTTCCTGATTTTCTATTTGCCTTTCTACTGCCTTGTGTTGTGCTAGGCCTAGAACACTTGTTAACCAGCAACAGTTCCTACATTGAATATTTATTCAACTTTGTTTGCTGTTAACGATTTTTTTGTTTATTAGCCACCATATTGTGCCATCCAAGCTCCACTTTTCCTCTTGAGCAGAACAGGTACCTTTTTGCAATCACTCCATGCTTCATTGGTTCTCACCGTCCACCATTTACCACCTACTGTGTCGGTAAGAACACTTGTAAGAACATGGTAAGACGCTTGAGAGAGAGAAAGATTGTTTCCTTCCTTCCACTTTTCACATTGCCACTATCCTTTGTAGTTGATAGGGATAACATCTTTTTGTTGTCTTTTGTTTCCTACTAACAATGGCAGAAGATAAAAGGGATGATGAATGTGTTCAACATGCTGAGTTGCGTGACACGATGAGGGAAATGACAGATATGTTCACCAAAACCCAAGCATCGACAGAGGCGTCATTGACGACCTTGAATCACCAACTTGCTGATCTTGTTATTCGGATGGATACTCTTGAGGCGCGGCTGCCTCTCGCTGAAGATCCTGAACACGGTGCTTATAATATGGAAGATCATAACAATCAACCACGACTTCCACTTTATCTACGAGGTATGGGAGGTAATAATCGTTATAATTACAATGATTGTCATAAAAGTTTTAATCGCCCTCTTGATGATCCTTTTGCTAAATTCAAATTTACTATACCCTCTTTTTCTGGTGCTTATGATGCTGAGGCATATCTTGATTGGGAGATGACAGTAGAGCAGAAATTTAATTCCCACCTTGTTCCCGAACAACAAGTTCGTCAAGCCACTAGTGAGTTTAAGGATTTTGCTATCATATGGTGGAATGAACTTGTTAAAACTAGAACTGATCCTCCAACATGGGATAGATTAAAGGAGTCTATGCGTGTTCGTTTTGTTCCTCCTTCTTTTCAGCGGGACCTTCGCAAAAAATTGCAGCGCTTAGACCAAGGTAACATGTCCGTAGAGGAGTATTATCAAGAGTTACAGAAGGGTATGTTGCGCTGTGGGGTAGTAGAGGACATGGATGATAAAAAAGCTCGTTTTTATGGGGGGTTGAGGCATGAAATTCAGGACATTGTTCATTATAAGGAATATGATACTGTTAACAGATGATTTCAGCTGGCTATGTTGGCATAAAAAGAAATGCAGGGCCGCCAACAGCAGCAGCACCAACGCACGAGGAGCACCTTCACACCGCATTCGACATCTACACCATAAAAAACAGCACCATTTTCGAGTTTTCCTACTGTCACTACACCATCCAATGGTGGCCAATGAACTTCATCTACTGCTCCATTTCCTCGCGCGCCGGAGGGCAGCAAGACGACACCATTCAAGCCTACGTCTTCCACTCCTTCCACGAGTCAAACTTCCAACATTAAGTGTCACCGCTGCCAGGGAGTTGGTCATGTGATGAAAGATTGCCCTAGCAAACGAGCATATATAGCACGAGATGATAGCGGGTATGATAGTACTTCAGATGTTGAAGATGAATATTCTCTTGCTACTAACGTTGCAGGACCAAAAGATGACCACTATAGCACAGATGAAGAGGTACTTGGTACTGCAGCAACGGAAAATTATAGAAGCATAATTGTGCAGGGTGCTTTGAGCTCCAAAGTTGAGGCGGATGACAAGCTACAATGACACAATCTTTTTCACATGTTTCTCATCGTCAAGGACTGCCGTATGCACACTATAATTGATGGAGGCAGCTGCAACAACTTGGTGAACACGGATGTGGTCAAGAAACTTGGGTTGACAACAAGAGCACACCCTCATCCATACCACATTCAGTGGTTCAACAACAGCGGTAAGGTTAGGGTAACACAAACAGCGAGGGTACATTTTTCGATTGGTTCTTACCATGATTTTGCCGATTTTGATGTCGTACCTATGGATGCTTGTTCTCTTTTGTTGGGACGTCCTTGGGAATTTGATACGGATGCTATTCATCATGGTAGAACTAATAAATATACTCTGATGCATAAAGGAAAGAAAATCACTTTTCTTCCTATGACTCCTGCTGAAATTGTACATTTTGAGAAAAGTAAAACACATGATGATAAGGCAACAAGATCACTAGACTCTGAAAAACAGCAAGTAATTAAGTTAAAATCACCTTCGTTGCTCACAACTAAATCTGACCTTGCTGATTTATTTAATACCAAGGGGATGTACTATGCTTTAGTATGCAAAGAAGCCATGTTTTCAATTCATGAAGTGTCCTTTGCATTGCCTCCTGCTGTTGCTAACCTTTTGCAGGATTTTGCGGATGTGTTTCCCCCCGAGATACCCCCTGGATTACCACCTATGAGGGGCATTGAACATAAGATCAACTTGATTCCAGGGGCAAGTTTGCCAAATCGTGCGGCGTACAGGGCGAATCCGGAAAAGACAAGGGAAATTCAGCGACAAGTTCAAGATCTTTTGAACCGCGGGTATATTCGTGAAAGCCTTAGTCCTTGTTCTGTTCCTGTTCTTTTGGTTCCTAAGAAAGATGGTAGCTGGCGCATGTGTGTTGATTGTAGAGCAATTAATAACATCACCATTCCATATCGTTATCCTATTCCTCGCTTAGATGACATGCTTGATGAATTGAGTGGTGCTATTATTTTCACAAAAATTGACTTGCGTAGTGGTTACCACCAAATTAGAATGACACTAGGAGATGAATGGAAAACTGCATTTAAAACCAAGTTTGGACTTTATGAGTGGTTAGTAATGCCTTTTGGTTTAACTAATGCACCTAGCACTTTTATGCGATTAATGAACGAGGTTTTACGTGCTTTTATTGGAAAATTTGTGGTGGTTTACTTTGATGATATCCTCATTTACAGCAAGTCATATGACGAACATCTTAATCATTTACGTGCTGTTTTCAGTGTCTTGAGAGATGCACGTTTGTTTGGTAACCTCGAAAGTGCGTCTTTTGTACCAATCGAGTTTCGTTTCTTGGATATGTCATTTCATCGCAGGGAATTGAGATGGATGAGGCAAAAATTGTGGCGATCACTAGCTAGCCATCTCCATCGACCGTCACGCTGGTGCGTAGTTTTCTTGGTCTTACAGGTTTTTATCAACACTTTGTGCGGGATTTCAGCACCATTGCAGCACATCTCCATGAACTGACGAAGAAGGGAGTGCAGTTTCGATGGGGCGAACAGCAGCAACAAGCTTTTGATATTCTCAAATCAAAGCTTACACAAGCACCATTGCTACAACTTTCTGATTTTGATAAGACATTTGAGCTAGAATGTGATGCAAGCGGCATTGGTATTGGAGGTGTTCTCATACAAGGAGGTAAACCCATTGCATTCTTTAGTGAAAAATTGCATGGTCCTTCTCTGAATTATTCTACTTATGATAAGGAATTGTATGCCTTAGTGTGAGTTCTACAAACTTGGCAACATTACCTTTGGTCTAAGGAGTTCGTCATACATTCCGATCATGAATCTTTGAAGTATCTTAAGTGCCAAAACAATCTGAATAAATGACATGATAAACTGATTGAGTTCATAGAATCATTTCCATACATCATTAAGCATAAGAAAGGGAAGGAGAATGTTATTGCAGATGCATTATCTAGACGTTACACGATGCTGTCCCAACTTGATCATAAAATATTTGGTTTAGAAACAATAAAAGGATTTTATCCTACTGATTTGGACTTCAAAGATGCCTTTGAAAATTGTAGAGAAGGAAGAACATGGAATAAATATGTACTACGGGAGGGCCTCCTCTATCGTGCTAACAAGCTATGTGTTCCTACTAGTTCCGTTCACCTATTACTTTTGCAGGAAGCACATGGAGGAGGTTTGATGGGACATTTTGGAGTGAAGAAAACGGAGGACGTGCTGGCCACACACTTCTTTTGGCCAAAGATGAGACGTGATGTCGAGCACTACATGTCACGATGCACTACTTGCAATAAAGATAAGTCTCGACTTAACCCACATGGTCTTTATATGCCTCTTCCTGTTCCTAGTGTACCTTGGCAGGATATTTCCATGGATTTTGTTTTGGGATTGCCTAGGACTAAGAGGGGGAGGGATAGTATTTTTGTGGTTGTTAATCGTTTCTCCAAAATGGCACATTTTATACCTTGTCATAAGAATGATAATGCCTCACACATTGCTGATTTGTTTATGACGGAAATTATTCGTTTATATGGTATGCCAAATACCATTGTTTCTGATCGCGATGCAAAATTTTTAAGTCATTTTTGGAGAACTCTGTGGTATAAATTGGGAACCAAACTGATGTTTTCAACCACATGTCACCCACAAAACGATGGACAACCTGAGGTAGTAATTCGTACTCTATCCACTATGTTGCGGGCTGTTTTAAAAACAAATTTAAAGGGTCGGGAGGATTGTTTACCACATATAGAATTTGCTTACAACAGGTCAGTTCACTCTACTATAAAGGTAAGCCCATTCCAGGTAGTGTATGGTTTCAATCCCCATGCTCCTATTGATTTATTACCTTTGCCTCCTTCTGAAACTATAAATTTGGATGCTAAACAACGCTCTGAATTCATTCTTAAGATGCATGAAACTACAAAGAAAAATATTGAAAGGATGAATGAGAAGTATAGAATTTCTGGTAGTAAAGGTAGAAAAGAAGGAAAACTTGAACCGGGGACTTGGTATGGCTACATTTGAGAAAAGAACAATTCCCTCACTTGAGAAAATCTAAACTTATGCCACGTTCTGCTGGTCCTTTTAAGATTGTTGAAAAGATCAATGACAATGCATATAAGCTTGAGTTGCCTCCCGATTTTGGGGTTAGTCCCACATTTAACATTTCAAATTTACGACCATACTTGGGAGAAGAAGATGATCTTGAGTCGAGGACGACTCCGATTCAATAGGGGGAGGATGATGAGGACATCACAACACTGGATACTCACATTGATATACAAGGACCAATCACAAGATCACGAGCACGATTACTAAATCAGCAGGTGAACTCGTTCCTAACTTCCTACCAATGTGAGTTTGAGAATGGATTGCTATTTAATGATTTAATTGTTATTAGGAATCATGGACATGATCAACAAGTAAAGGGAGGAGGATTTGGGGACGTGGACAACCAGATGGGACGTCCACAAGTTGATGGAAACAGTCGCCAACTCGGACTCGAGTTCAACTCGGAGTCCAGTAGCAGTCCATCTTAAAACGGACGCCCAGGATGTATACGGACTCCGTTTTTGACGTTCAACATATGCATGGAAAGATGAGAAGATAAAAATTCCAATGGTTCTGTTTCCACACGCCAGGAGTCATTGGGAATTGTCGAAACAATTTGAATTTGGAGTTCTGTCCTGTGTTGCACCACCGTATTGGGCTTTTGGGCCTTGTATCCCATATGAGTCCATTAGGGACGCGTCTAAGGGTCTTATGGACGAACCCTAGCCTTTAAATACTGAAGACCCTGGCCATATTCCATGGGTTTTGCTTAGATTAAACACTTCCGCCGTTCTATGGTTTGTAAGGCCCCAATTTCGCAATTTCAGATTGCATCTTCATCGTTCTTGCTTGTGTTCTCGGTTGCACCTGCAGGAATAGCCTTCTTGGTGAGGTCAAGCGTGTGAAGCATGGTTGATAACCAATGGAGCAGTGGTGTAGTGATTGCAGGGGTATTCGGGTCTTCTCGAGTGCCTCGGATCATCAACGTCGAGATCTCCACTTCAATCGACCTACCTTTCGGAAGATCGGGCCTAAACCGCTCATCACGGGGCTTTGGTGAGACTAAAAGACATGACGAGATATTCATACGACCCATATATCATCGAGAAGGCCATCTTCGGAATATCCTCCGCTCGGATCTTGATTTGATGATATCCTGAGCGAAGATCCATCTTCAAAAATACACTCGCACCCACAAGTTGATTGAATAGAATATCGATGCGGGGCAGTGGATATTTATTCTCTCGGTGACGGTGTTGAGAGGTCGGTAATCTACACACAACCTCAAGGTTTCATCCTTCTTTTTCATAAACAGCGCCAAGCATCCCCATGGCGAGGAACTCGGTTGAATGAATCCCTTCTTCATTAAATCATTGAGCTGCTCCTTCAATTCAGCTAGCTCATTCAGAGCCATCTTGTACGGTCTCCGTGGTATCGGTGTCGTCCCGGGTACAAGGTGGATCTTGAACTCGACATCCCTTTCTAGTGGCATGCCCGAGAGATCATCCAGAAATACGTCCGGGTATTCACGGACCACACGAATATCCTCAAGTTTTGTGGCTTCTGTGTTATATGTGGCTGGAACTTCTTGAACCGAACGGTCAAGAATGAGAACATGTGGTTCATGAAGTGGAGAGTTTAAACGATGTATCCATGATGATGTATCCATGACATTCCTAAAATGACATCGAGTTTTTGACATTCTAACATGATTAGAGAAGTCGGATATAGATTCCCACCCAATTGTATTGGTGCTCTATAGACCATCCTATCAGCTGTTATTTCCCCACCCGGAGAGCATATCAAGTATGAACTATTTGTGGGAATGATAGGTAATTGATATTTAATAAGATTTACTTATAAAATTATGGGTGGCACCGGAGTCAAAAAGTATGACTACGGGATGATCTAAATAAGAAAACGTACCCGCAAGGACGTCTTTGATTGCTAAGCGGTGGACATTGCCGGGTTTTTGTACTGGTTTCTTGGGCTGATTGCGGGGCTGATTTGCACCCAGATACGGTGCTGCACCCCTGCCCTGTCGCTGCTCGAGACAGTCCATGGCAATATGCCCGACACGGCCACACGTGAAGCACGTGTAAGGTGTCGGGGTCCCTCCAAATTGAGGATGGAATCCCGGTGCATGCGGTTGAAATGGAGACGCACGCGGGACCATCCTTTGCTGCTGCTGTTGCTGTGGTGGATACGACGGTCGGAAGCTTGGCACATTAAATTGTCGACCGTGAAACTGAGGTGGTCGCGCCGGTGGATGCCATCTCTGACCGGATGGTGAGCGATACACCACGCGGTACTTTTGTGGTGCCCCACCACTGCTGCTTGTCAGCACGCTGCATTTCCTCTTATCAGAACCGTGCTCGCGCTGAGCATTTTCTTGTAAAATCGCGGCATTAACAAGGTCGTTGAATGTACCACGGTTGCATTGGGCGAGATGGACCTTCATTTTGGAATTCAGGCCCCGGAAGAACGCGTTTCGCTTCTGTTCCCCTGTTCCCACAAATCCTGGCGCATACTGCACCAGCCTGTTGAATGATCTGGAGTACTCATGAGCACTCCTCTCGCCTTGTTTCAGCTCCAGAAACTCCTGGAGCTCCTCTCCATAACCCCGGGAGGTATACGATAGGCGCGGAATGCCTCCCGGAACTCCGTCCATGTGACGGCATGGCCAGCCGGTAATAAGGCGATGTAGTTGGCCCACCATGTACCGGCTTCCCCTTGAAGCTGTTGCGCTGCATACAGCGCCTTCTGTTGTTCGGTGCACCGAAGTAAACCGAACTTTGCCTCAAGACGTCGGATGAAGCTGTCCGCCTCCAAAGGCTCTTCGGCCTCCGTAAAGACCGGTTGATGGGTCGCCAGGAAGTCTGAATATGAACTCTGTTGGGGCTGGCATTGCCCATTGTCTTGGCATCCTCCTGGACGGGACACATTTTGTTGCACCAGCATCCGCAGCAACTCGGTTTGCTCGTCACGCGAGCCGAGTACTGTGGCAAGAACCTCCGCATGATTTCTTGGAAGTTCTGGTGGTGGAGGAGGTGGTTGCTGCTGCGTTGTGGTTTGCTCTGGAGGTGGAGACTCATCACTATGAACCTGACTTGGACCTCCCTCCTCTTGCGTAGACCGTGTACGCACCATTCTGCATTCCTACCATTCAAATGATCAGCACATGTTTGATTACTTCATCCAGTCTATACAATAGTAGTGCGAGAATGGAACAATTAATACGCATAACATTTACACATATGGATAAAGTATAAACTTTATACAACATACACATCCCTGGACCATGTCACCATAATCGAGTTCCAAGGTAATGAACTTTATGGATTAAAGTTCATTTCGACCATCGTGGGTTAGCACGGGATGTTAAGTGTGTTAGCCTGCGTAAATCCTTGCTATTGTACTGGACGCAAACATGTCCTCGCTCGAAGTGATATGTTGAATGCATAAAATTTTCGACTCCAACTCGCTGTGTTATAACAGCTGCTGGATATCGTGTGACACCCGGTTCCAAAAACAGAACCAAGTTAATGCATATGTGTGCCCAGGATGTTCATCAAACATACACATGTAATCCACAAACTGAATTCAGAATATAACCACGAAAAAATAGTGTTTAAGTACTTTATTACATCGACTCATTGTCTCACTCATGAATCTCTAACTTATTCTTGCAGCGGAAGTCTCTTAACGACAGCGGAAATAACTAAATAGCAGCAGGCTCCATCTTCAACTCCACAGGCATGTTGATGGTAGTTCGCACACCTAGTACTCTACATGGTCCTCGAAGTACTCTTCTCCTGTTGTTGATGTTTATGTGATAATGCAAGGGTGAGTACATGTCGTACTCAGCAAGTGCGGGAAAAGTATCACATGTAGCTTACAACAAGGTAGGAATAAAAAGGGCTCACTGCAGAAAGCAAACTTTGTTTTACAACATGATAAAAACAGCAACTATTTCTAAGTGATATTTATCCCAACATGACCAAGTAATTCAGCATCAATTTCTCCATCATAATTCACCATTTATCAAGTCTCAAACAGCCATTAATCTTTCTCAAGTTCATCTCATACTCATAAACATTCATAACTATCTCATATTCATATAACCGAAACCAAACTCAATGTCATGACTCGAAACAGTCGCAAAACCAATCCCAATGACCATACCATAACCATACCGAACATCCATCCCAAGTTTTCCCTCTAATCATGTGAGTTGGCCTGGTGCTTGTGACCGTAAGCACGACTATCATGATAGTTTTACACCCTGCAGAGGTGGCACCACTTTACCCACAAGTTTGTGATTTTTTGTCACCCGTCGGCGACTGC
Source organism: Neostapfia colusana (assembly GCA_030760725.1). Classification (NCBI taxonomy): domain Eukaryota; kingdom Viridiplantae; phylum Streptophyta; class Magnoliopsida; order Poales; family Poaceae; genus Neostapfia; species Neostapfia colusana. The sequence continues at coordinate 53,544,665 of JASWHV010000014.1, read as the reverse complement.
AGAACCTCCATTATACCAGTACACAACCGTCGGTGTATGGCCAAGAGATCACAAAATAGCCTTTACAAAGGGGCAACTAGATTATGGACTCACTGAGGTTTCACCGGCAGGCTCGAATCACCATTCTCCCACCCACGAGCCCCCTCTTGTGCCATGCAGTTTACAGGGAAGTCCTCTCTCGACTCCCATTCCCCACGCCATCCACGGTCCTTAACAAGCTAGCAACACACCTAATTAGTCAGCTAAGCCACACCAATATTTGGCCTTGTGGTGGCACTGTTTTCCTGGCATGTGCTGACATGAATCGGTCCGTAGATCTACGGCAAGTAAACCACCATCTCATTCATGCAACATCCAGGAACCAAGCTTGCCTAGATCTCCCCCGATTCCATGCTCATTATCATCATCAAGTTCTCATTATCATTATTCATATGAGTCCAGTAGCTAACCATGTTATCATCATTATTCATTATCATCATCATCAAGATCTCCCCCGATGATTAGGGCAGGACAGATCGTCGGCTCTTTTCCGGCGATGGCGAGGCGTGACGGGGCTCGTCGGCGGGGCTCACCGACGGGGCTCGCCGGCGGGGCTCGACGGCGGGGCTCGTCGGCGGGGCTCACCGGCGGCTGAACTCCGGCGAGGGGAGGGTCAACTCGGCGAGTTGGGGGCTAGGGCCACCAAGTCGCCGACTTGGGGGGGGGGATGGGAGGGGGGGGGGGCTGCAGCCAGGGTGGGGGTTTGGGATCTATTTATAAGGGGGGGATCCTAATCCAATTGGAGCAAAATCCTAACAAACTTTTCCTCAAATAATTGGGTGCGGCAGCAATGTGGGGGAAATTCCCCAAATGTTGGGAAAGTTCCCCTTTTTGGGGAATTCGGAGATTCGGGGGAAAATTTGGGGAAATTGAAATTGGCTCATTTCAGCTATCTTTTTTCCCATTCCTCAACATTTCTATGTCACTTACTCCATTTCCACATTCCCCTCTCCATTTCTATGTCTCACTCTCCATTTCTACATTCCCCTCTCCATTTCTATATGCCCTTCTCCATTTCTATGGTTCCTTTCTCCGTTTCTATGATTCTTTCTCCATTTCTATGGTTCTTTCTCCATTTCTATGATTCTTTTCTCCATTTCTATGGTTCTTTCTCCATTTCTATAGTTCTTTCTCCATTTCTATAGTTCTTTCTCCATTTCTACTTCTTTTATAATGCTTCTCTACATGAAAAATGTTTGCAATGCATAGGAATGAATTTTGAGGGTGTTACAAACCTACCCCCCTTAAGCTGAATCTCGCCCTCGAGATTCGATAGAGTAAAGAATAGATGAGGGAATTCTGCCTTGAGGTCTTCCTCACGCTCCCATGTAGTTTTGGCTTCCGTGTGATGGCTCCATTGTACCTTGCACCAACGGATCACTTTGTTCCTTGTGACCCTTTCCTTCACGTCCAATATTTTGACGGGGTGCTCTGCGTAGGTGAGATCCTCTTGAAGCCCGAGCTCATCCATCGGTACTTGTTCTTCTGGTACTCTTAAACACTTCTTGAGTTGGGATACGTGAAACACGTCTGTGAGACCTATGTGTGCTGAATACATTGGCAATTAGGATAAAAGTTAGCATTAACATTCAAAGTTTTGAATATTGCCAAAACATTCTTCTGTGGCAAGGTCTGACAAGTTCTTTGTTAGGTCCGCCAAGTGTTGGCAAGGTCTGACGCAAGGTCCGGAGAGCTCCTGCAAGGTCCGTAGAGCTTCTGTGAGGTCCGGAGCTTGTTTTTAGGGAGCTCCCGTGAAGTTCAACTCGTAGAACTGCAGCGTCTTATTTTTGCTTTTAACTCGTAATGTTTCAAACTTGCTTTATGGGAAGGTTTGCTTAGTATTAATTTGCTAAGTTTTTGGTGTGTTTTGGTGGTTATGGCTGTTATCATTTGATATGGTTTGCAACATGCTTATGTGACGTGCTCATGTAAGGTGTTGTGGTTTTCGAACTAACGTGAGTCAAGTCGAGGACTTGTGCTCGGAAGAATTGGTTGTTTATTCATGTGCAGGTGTTGTTTGAGTTCAAGACATGGCTGGTGACGGGATCCTTGGACTAGTCTCAGGAAAGAGATGAGGTTCCAACAACCAAGTTCTGGAGGAGCTGTGGTTGAGTTGATCGGGAGGTCGCGCAGCATGTTTGGATCAAGGGCAGTGCATATGAAGGTTGCGTGTACATCGTTGGAAGGTGTTTGCACGTGTGCAAGGAGTGCATGGACGTGGAAACATTGTTCCAAGGCGTGATGAAGAGAAGTGGACGTAAAGAATTGGTCGGAAAGGTCCAACCGGCTGGATTGCGTACTCAGGCTGAGGCTGAGTCGGATATGGCTCAAATATGGAAGATTTGAGTTGGTTATGATAGGATTTCGTGCTAGGCACGAAGTTGAGTTGTTTTAGGAATGTTTAGGACGTTCCTAAGATGTTTGGAAGTCTCACGATTGCTTCTATCTGCGAATAGGAGAGTCCTGAGCAGTTATGGTAAGTTAGGATACGAGTCCAATTAGGAGTAGGAGTCCTAGATTGGATTGTTTAGCCTGAGGGCTGGCTATAAAAGCATGGGAGGCCAGAGCTCTCGTGTGTAGAGAACTTTGGGCTGTTCCTCTTGTGTTTCTATTGAATAAAGTTCATAGTTTCGAGTAGCTTTTGTGCCTTGTTCGTCCGATTTGTTTTTCGTCAAGTCTTTCTCGCCGAGTTTCTGGACAGACCGATGTTGCTTCGGTGTTTCGTTCATAACTCGAGTTTTACAGATCCGATTGACGTGTTTCTTTTTGGGTTGTCTTCACAACTCAATTATCTATTATCTGTGAAGTTATCACGAGCTTCGGATCTGTAGTTTTTGAGATACACGAGTTTCTTTGCAGCATTGCAGATCTGTTTTATATCGGGTAGAACAGATTGATCTTCGTTTAATGTTTTGATCGTATCTCAAGTTTTACTTCGTGTTTTCAAGTGATTCTTATTGCATTAGATCCGTGACTTGATTCTCTACCTCTCTACTTGATTTGTCATGGTTGAACACGTTTGAAATCACTTGCACACATGGTTTCTTTAACCGATTGATTTTTTTCTGAGGGGTTTTTGTTGTTTCCGCTGCGAAAAGTTTTTATCTACCATTCACCCCCTCTGGTAGCTTTTCACGTGCTCTTCGATCCTACAATTGGTATCAGAGCCAAGGTGCTCTAATCTTTGTGATTTGCACGTGTTTTGACTAACCATCATGGAGAAGTACTCCGCAAAACCTTGTGTGTTCAATGGCATCGATTTTCAGGTTTGGAAGGCGCGGATGGAGGCCTACATACAGGCGCAAGGCTTCGCCATATGGGAAAAGGTCTACTGGAACTTCGATGTACCACCCAACGATCAAGTTATGGCTGCGAACATGAGAGATGTTGACAACAACAACAAGGCTCGCAACTTGATCATCCAAGGATTGACTCAAAGCGACTTCGACCGTGTTGCACACCTCCGATCTGCATATGATGTTTGGAAAGCTCTTTGTGACTACCATGAAGGATCCAATACGATCAAGGAGGTAAGGCAAGATATGTTCAAGAAAGAGTATATGCGTTTTGAGATGCAACCCGGTGAGTCAATTAACGACCTGCGTAGTGTCAATGTTAACTTTTCAGATGCTGAAAATGCTAGACAATTGTTAGGAGCATTAGATATGTAAATTTGGGAGATGAAAGTTACATCTATTCGTGAATCTACTGTCATGAGTTCTCTTACTTTAGACGTGCTTTATTCTAAATTGAAAACTCATGAAATTGACATCATCTCACGTAAAAACCCCAACAAGTCTATTGCATTTGTTTCGCAACGTGACATGTCTAGTTCTAGTCAATCATCATCTAGTGGTGCACTCTCTTTGCTGTCCTCTCTAACCCTTGAACAGATTGAAGAGTTTCCAGAGGAGGAGCTTGCACTCATATCTACTCGGTTCTCAAAAGCATTGCAAAATGTGAGAACTAGAAGGAGAGGAAGCTCCGGACCTCAACGATGTTTTGAATGTGGTAAGACAGGACATTTTCTTACGGAGTGCCCTAACCTTTCAGGTCCGACTTCACGTGAAGCAAAGCAAACAAGGCCGAAGAAATCGTTTGCAAAGAATAAGAAGAAGAAAGATTTATCAATGCGCAACATAGTGCATAGTATGATCTCTGCACTTCAAGATTTCGGCTCAAGTGATGTGGACACCGGTAGTGATGAAGATGAAGAAGCTATGGCAAATATGTGCTGCATGGCGAGCAAGTCAAGTTCAAGCTCCGAGGAGGCAGAACACAACAGCGACGATGAAGAGGTATGTCCCACTTGCGAAGAAATGTGTGATGCTATTTCTCGTGCCACTGTTATATTAAAGAAAAAGGATAAAAAACTTAGGAACAATGCTGTTAAAATTGAATCACTAGAATCTGAAATTAATCGTTTAAAAACTTTGATTCCTAGTGATGATTCTTGTTCCTCATGTGATTTGATTTATGAACAATTATCCTCTTTAAGAAGTGCACACGCATCTACACTTGATAAACTTGAACTTGAAATTGAAAAGAACAAAGAGCTTGCTGCACTTAATGATAAAAATTTGAAAGATGCTTGTTGTTCTACAATTGATTTGCATTGTTCTTCATGTGATGATCTGAATAAGAAACTAAATGATGCTATGAATGAGATTTCTATTTTGAACAATGCTTTACATGTGTATGAAGTTAAATACTGTTCAAATTGCAAACTAAAAGGAAAAACTTCATGTGAAAACTGCTTTGATCTGTCCAATAAACTTGATGACATGCATAGGACACTAGATCGGTTTTCTAATGCAAATAAGAACCTAAACTTGCTGCTGAATTCTTCCAAGTCTTGTAATGATAAAACTGGTTTAAGTTTTAATTCTCATGCTCATGCTAAGGCACACCCACCTAAAGTTGTAAAGTCATTAGGAAGCAGTTTGATTCAAACAGCTCCTAGACAAAAAGAGGTGATTTTCAAATCTGCAGGAGTACTGTCCCATTCGGGTTCTAATAAACGTGTTGCTTGCTCATCTAGACATGATAATAAGGTTATTTTTCATTGTACCTACTGTGGTAGAGATGGTCATGTCATGGATTTTTGTTATAGACTAGCTAAACACGATAAGAGACAAAGAATACTTGCTAGATCACATAACAACCAAGCAAAATCTGCTAGACCGAATGTTCGGAGCTTGCAACCTGCTGTAATGAGTCAAAAACTTGCTCCCGGACCTACTGTTTTTTGTGCTACATATAACACATCTTCTAAGTCAGTAGTTGGGAACAAAAATTTTCGATGTTTGGCTCATAAACCTGCTGTACCTTCTCAGCTTTCGCGTTTTATTCCTGCTGGACGTCGTGTGACTCAGTACTGGATTCCTAAAAGTCTTTTAACTAACCCCAGTATTGAGTCATCGACATATTGTGCTGCTGTGTAGGTTTCACGTTTGAGGAAGGAGAACATTTGGATTGTGGATTCAGGTTGCTCACGCCACATGACCGGTAACAAAGAATGGTTCTCCTCTCTCTCTTTTGTGTCACGTGTAGAAAATGTTACTTTCACCGATAACTCTTCTACTCCCATAATTGCTAAAGGTTCGGTTAGAGTAAACAATCTCTACACTTTGAAAGATGTGGCACTTGTTAAAAATTTTAAATACAACTTGCTTTCGGTTTCACAATTGCTAGATGAAAATCTTGAGGTTAGCTTTGCTAAAAATTGCTGCAAGGTTGTAGATTCAAAAGGTGAGCTTCTGTTTAATATGTCTAGGTTTGGAAGAGTTTTTAAAGCTGATTTTGATTTGTCAACTTCTAAGCATCGGTGTCTAGTTGCTAATGATACAAAGGATCTATATTTTTGGCATCGTAGACTTGGTCACATAGGCTTTGATCATCTCACTCGTGTTAGTGCTCTCGATCGCATACGTGGGCTGCCGAAGCTTAAAAAGGACAATGATATTGTGTGCTCTTCTTGTAGACATGCTAAGTTTGTTGCAGGTTCACATGCTCCTCTCACAATGACCATGACAGCTGAACCGGGACAACTTTTACATCTTGACACAGTAGGTCCGGCACGTGTTCAATCCTTCAGAGGTAAATGGTATGTGCTTGTGATTGTTGATGATTATTCCAGATATTCTTGGGTTTATTTTATGGCATCTAAGAATGAAGCTTTTAGTCATTTTAGAACTTTATTTCTTAGATTATCTATTGATCACCCAGGATCATTAAAAGCAATTAGAACTGATAAGGGAACTGAATTTAAAAACCAATCCTTTGATCACTTTTGTGCTGAAAATGGAATAGATCATCAATACTCTTCACCCTATGTACCACAACAAAATGGTTTCGTAGAAAGAAAGAACAGGACCTTAGTTGAGATGTATAGGACTATGCTTGATGAATATCAAACTCCTAGGAAATTTTGGGCTGATGCAATTGCAACCGCTTGTTATGTCTCAAATCGTGTTTTCTTGCGTGCTAAGCTTGGAAAAACCCCATATGAGCTCCGGTTTGGACATAGGCCTAGTGTTACACACTTTAGGGTTTTTGGTTGCAAATGCTTTGTTAAGAAACATGGTAATCTTGATAAATTTGAAGCTAGATATGTTGATGGCATGTTTCTTGGTTATCCATCTCATACTAGAGGCTACCGTGTGCTTTTACTTGACACTAACAAAATTGTGGAGACTTGCGAGGTTTCTTTTGATGAAGCTAGCCCAAGTACTAGCTCCAATATTGCAGGTCCGGATCCATATCCGCAGGGGGAGAGTATTTTTATTGAAGAAGATGAAGAAGTGGTGCTGCTGCCCGAAAACTCGGAAGTAAATAACGATCAAGCTGCTGATTTTGCACCACAACCAGCACCAACAGTAACTACTGCTGGTTCGGACCTTCCTCAATCAACAAGCTCTCCTAATCAAAGGTCCAAACATGAAGAAGAAGGTTCTTGTGAAGTGTCTACTCCCCTCCGAGTACTCAAAAGTCATCCTCCACAACAAATCATTGGAAGCTTGCATGAACGAGTCACTCGGTCTAGGTTTTGCGATCCAAACTCTCATGCTCATTCTGCTTTTGTTGCTTCTTTTGAACCCAAGGACATATCACACACACTCACTAATGAATCTTGTATAAATGCCATGCAAGAAGAGTTAGAAAATTTTGAAAGAAATAATGTTTGGAAACTTGTACCTCCACCTCAAGGTCACACATTAATCGGAACTAAATGGGTATCTAAAAATAAGCAAAGTGAGGATGGGGTTGTGGTTAGGAATAAAGCTAGATTGGTTGCTCAAGGTTTCACTCAAATTGAAGGTCTAGATTTTGATGAAACATTTGCTCCTGTTGCTAGATTAGAAGCTATAAGAATTTTATTAGCATTTGCTGCATCTAAAGGTTTCAAGTTATATCAAATGGATGTTAAAAGTGCTTTTCTTAATGGCTACATAGAGGAGGAGGTTTATGTTAAGCAGCCACCGGGTTTTGAAAATCCAAATTTTCCTAATCATGTTTACAAACTATCCAAAGCCTTGTACGGTCTAAAACAAGCCCCTAGAGCATGGTATGATAGGTTAAAAACATTCTTACTTGAAAAGGGGTTTACCATGGGCAAGGTTGATAAAACTCTTTTTGTACTTAAGCATGGCAATGACTCATTATTCATTCAAGTTTATGTGGATGATATTATCTTTGGTTGTGCTTCTCATGATCTCTTGTCCAAGTTTTCAGCTATGATGAGTTCAGAATTTGAGATGAGTATGATGGGAGAACTCACATACTTTTTGGGGCTGCAAATCAAGCAAACAAAAGAAGGAACTTTTGTGCATCAAACTAAGTATACAAAGGACCTTCTTAAGCGCTTCAACATGGACAAATGCAAGCCTCTTCGGACACCAATGGAACAGCAACAACACTTGAACTTGACGAAGATGGTGACCCGGTCGATAAAAAAGAATACAGAAGTATGATTGGATCACTTTTGAATCTCACGGCGTCAAGACCGGACATACAATTCAGCGTATGTCTTTGTGCACGTTTTCAAGCTTCTCCACGTGCTTCACATCGCCAAGCCATCAAAAGGATTCTCAGGTACCTACATGGAACTCAAGAATTTGGCATTTTTCTTCCTTCTTCCTCAACCGTTTCTTTGAAAGCTTTTTCGGATGCTGATTTTGGGGGTTGTAGCATTGATAGGAAAAGTACTTCGGGTGCTTGTCATTTTCTTGGTAATTCACTTGTTGCTTGGTCCTCTAGAAAACAAAGTTCAGTTGCATAATCCACGGCCGAATCTGAATATGTAGCTGCGGCTAGCGCTTGCTCACAAATTCTTTGTATTGTTCAAACACTTAAAGACTATGGGGTTGATTTAGATAGTGTTCCACTGTTTTGTGATAACACTAGTGCAATTTGTATTGCTAAAAACCCCGTGAAACACTCTAGAACTAAGCACATTGACATTAGGTATCACTTTCTTCGTGATAATGTTGAAAAAGGAAACATTGTGCTTCACCATGTCGATACCGAACAACAATTGGCTGATATTTTTACAAAACCTTTGGATTTCACTCGTTTTTTGTTTCATTCGTAGTGAAATAGGGGTTATGCATCCTCATGGCTTAAATTGAGGGGGAGTTTTTGAAACTTTGAATGTCTATGTGTGAATCTGAAACTAAAATAATATGAGCATAGTATTTCATACATATATGACCTTGTGATTCCTTTTACAGGCTGAAAGTTCTTACTACATTACTCATGATATACATTTTGTAGTTTTTGCCATGACTAGTAATTGGAATAATTACTTACACTAAATCTGGTCATGATCGAACTTTCTTGCTGTTTTGAACTTGTTGCGTGCTCACAAGTGCTTTTAATCATAAAAAAATTAATCAAGTGATCAACTCAGATGTTGAGTTTTCAAATAAAAAATTGAGAAAAGATCAAGAGAATATGCATGCATCACACTTCTTCTTTTGAGATTGCTTATCATTGCACCAAGATATGAACTTGGAAGGAATTGTGTATGACTAAAACCATGTCCTTAAGCTTCTGATTGTCAAATGACATAGGCTTGGCTTGGTTGGTTAGAATAAGGCTGATGCGGCATATAATCTCTTGCAAATATCATATGATCAACTTTGTGCCTTAAATGATTATGAATAATAAAAATGCAGTAACAAGTGTCATGTTTTCAGGTTTTGAAATAGTTGAGTAAGGGAGATCATGACTTTCTTAAAATGAAAAATACATTTGATCTCTAGCATGGCTTACACTACTTTATGTATCTCATTGATGTGATAGTGTAAGTAACCTGATAGTATGACTTGGATGAGCTTTGTTTTGTATGTATATGTTATAATATGCTCATAACATTTAAAAATTTCTCTTTTGAACCTTGCTGAATACATTGTCAAAGGGGGAGAAATATGTATAAGGATAGATTTTTTTTTACACTTTGCATATGTTATATACTTTCTTCCTTCTCTGATTTTAAAAAATGGGGAGAAATTAATAAAGGGGGAGAAATGAGTTTTCAAAGCTTTTCAAAACTTTTCATAAGCCAATGTTCAGATTTTAATTGGTGTTGCCAATGCATTCATCAAGGGGGAGATTGTGAGACCTATGTGTGCTGAATACATTGGCAATTAGGATAAAAGTTAGCATTAACATTCAAAGTTTTGAATATTGCCAAAACATTCTTATGTGGGAAGGTCCGACAAGTTCTTTGTTAGGTCCGCCAAGTGTTGGCAAGGTCCGACGCAAGGTCCGGAGAGCTCCTGCAAGGTCCGGAGAGCTTCTGTGAGGTCCGGAGCTTGTTTTTAGTGAGCTCCCGTGAAGTTCAACTCGTAGAACTGCAGCGTCTTGTTTTTGCTTTTAACTCGCAATGTTTCAAACTTGCTTTATGGGAAGGTTTGCTTAGTATTAATTTGCTAAGTCTTTTGTGTGTTTTGGTGGTTATGGCTGTTATCATTTGATATGGTTTGCAACATGCTTATGTGACGTGCTCATGTAAGGTGTTGTGGTTTTCGAACTAATGTGAGTCAAGTCGAGGACTTGTGCTCGGAAGAATTGGTTGTTTATTCATGTGCAGGTGTTGCTTGAGTTCAAGACATGGCTGGTGACGGGATCCTTGGACTAGTCTCAGGGAGGAGATGAGGTTCCAACAACCAAGTTCGGGAGGAGCTGTGGTTGAGTTGATCGGGAGGTCGCGCAGCATGTTTGGATCAAGGGCAGTGCATATGAAGGTTATGTGTACGTTGTTGGAAGGTGTTTGCCCATGTGCAAGGAGTGCATGGACGTGACAACATTGTTCCAAGGCGTGATGAAGAGAAGTGGACGTAAAGAATTGGTTGGAAAGGTCCAACCGGCTTGATTGCGTACTCAGGATGAGGCTGAGTCGGATATGGCTCAAATATGGAAGATTTGAGTTGGTTATGATAGGATTTCGTGCTAGGCACGAAGTTGAGTTGTTTTAGTAATGTTTAGGACGTTCCTAAGGTGTTTGGAAGTCTCACGATTGCTTCTATATGCGAATAGGAGAGTCCTGAGCAGTTATGGTAAGTTAGGATACGAGTCCAATTAGGAGTAGGAGTTCTAGATTGGATTGTTTAGCCTGAGGGCTGGCTATAAAAGCAAGGGAGGCCAGAGCTCTCGTGTGTAGAGAACTTTGGGCTGTTCCTCTTGTGTTTCTATTGAATAAAGTTTCGAGGAGCTTTTGTGCCTTGTTCGTCCGATTTGATTTTCGTCAAGTCTTTCTCGCCGAGTTTCTGGACAGACCGACGTTGCTTCAGCGTTTCGTTCATAACTCGAGTTTTACAGATCCGATTGATGTGATTCTTTTTGAGTTGTCTTCACAACTCAATTATCTAGCATCTGTGAAATTTTCACGAGCTTCGGATCTGTAGTTTTTGAGATACACGAGTTTCTTTGCAGCGTTGCAGATCTGTTTTATATCGGGTAGAACAGATTGATCTTCGTTTAATGTTTTGATCGTATCTCAAGTTTTACTTCGTGTTTTCAAGTGATTCTTGTTGCATTAGATCCGTGACTTGATTCTCTACCTCTCTACTTGATTTGTCACGGTTGAACACGTTTGAAAACACTTGCACACACGGTTTCTTTAACCGATTGATTTCTTTCTGAGGGGTTTTTGTTGTTTCCGCTGCGAAAAGTTTTAATCTACCATTCACCCCCTCTGGTAGCTTTTCATGTGCTCTTCGATCCTACATCGCCCCTTCACAAGAAAGTATTAGCCGAAGCACCTGGTCACCCACCTCGAGCTATCTAATCCGCATGAACCGATGATGATAACACTGGCCGCGTCTGGCGGTACCATGCATTTCGAGCAGCTGCCTGCCACCTTACCTTATCGACAAGGTCGATATCTTCATGCCGGAGCTGATCCTGCGTGGCTTCGTCGTATGCTTGGACATCGGCGAGGCCATTGTGATCTCTGGGGGGTGGACAGCCTAAGCCCCATACACCAGGAAGAAGGGTGTTTCTCCTATCGCGCGACTGAGACGTCCGTCTATCCCACAGTGCACACGAAAGCACATCTACCCAATTGACACCATGCTTCTTCAAGCTGTCGTAGGTGCATGTCTTGAGTCCCCTAAGCATCTCAGTGTTTGCTCTTTCGACTTGACCCTGGCTCTCTGGGTGAGCAATGGAAGCGTAGCAAACTTGGATGCCGAGTGTGGGGACCACCCCGTGGTTCACCCACTCCAGGATCGCAGAGGGTGGCGCCGTGCGATGCGGCACCCAACAGCACACAAGAAAAGATTAAGAACAACATATAAAAGTTTATTTGATATAAAAACACAGCGGAAGTCTTTTACAAACTTATTTATACAGCAAAAGTATTATACATAACTAGTCTCTCATCCTAACTAAGCGAAACTGCAGCTGTCCAGCCCGGGGACGCTACACACTAGCAACACTCACGCCACGATCATGGCGGCGTGCAGGGCTCCAGCTCGGCCGTGTACCCCGACGGGGGCATCGCCTCGTCCTCAGACCCTTCCTCATAATTCTCACCTGCACACAGCTCAAATATTGCAACTGTGAGCATGATGGCTCAACAAAGGCTTAACCGACATCCTAATCATGAAACTCTACATGCAGGTATTGGTAATGTAGGATAAAGACATTGAAATAAAGACATGCCTACATATTAATCCTTACTTTCAGTTTTATAGCAGCAGTTTAATGTGCCTTAGACAGCCCTCACGTCGGAAGTTCACAATCAAACAAGAAATGCTTTCCTCCGATGTGGTTATGCCCAAAGTGTAAGATAAACTTAATTAGCTCTACATCTACAGCAGACATGGTTTCAATACATTAATAGTTCAACACAGCATAATATCATTCATCTAGCTTCTTTCACTTCTTACTACGTCACAGAATAGTGAAGAAGCGGTACTCAAATAACCGCGAGGGACGGTGATTGCAATCAGGAGAGACCCGGACAACACATCACATACACCCACTTTCAGAAGTGTGGTGCTTCACACATTCTTACTCTGTTGTATGCAACAACCTTTCAAAAGAAACCCAAATGCCTAACCGGTCCATCCATAACAGGCGGGAGGTCCCTGCGTGGAGCGTGTCTGTGCCCACCGGCAGATTTACACCTTGCTACCCTCAACCCACTCCTATAAAACGGTTGGGTAAGCCTCGGCACCCAGGTTGACCAATTACATTAGTTTCCTGCTTATGTCAGTTTGCCATCTGGTACTGTTCAATACTTGTCCAGCAGGCACGCACACGACTCGGTCCTCAGTCAACACCAACTGGGATATGCACGTGAGACCTCCGCTCACTGCATCTATCTCCCCTGCTGGGTCTCAGTTTCACAATTCTTAAGCCATTCTCTACTCTTTTCCATACCGTGTGATAAAACCTTACCTGACGAGTAGATTCCAACTACTCGACTTCTATCGTGATCCTAAGCACATTAGCATGGCATTCTCTACTCGTCGAGTTTGTAAACTACCCAACCCTCCATAGGATTTTAAGGTTATGCAAGTGGGGTTTCAATCACCCTAACTCTAATGCAAGCATTTCACCCTAAACATAAGTGATACAAGTGAAAACTTTGCAAAAATACTTAAATGTAAACCGGGGCTTGCCTGGTTGCGAGTCAAAACGAATGTTAGCGTCCGGCGGGAGGACGTCCAACGGCTCCGGGGTGTCCTTATAGCTGCTTCTATTGAGGTTCTTTAATTGGATTTGGGATTTTTTCAGTGGATACTATATTCTATAAGGATGCTCTGAGCAAAATTTGGAGAAATTTCATTGAAGCTTGTGGTCTCCAAAATTCCCACAAGTACAAGGCTTCTCTGAATTTTGATCCCAAATCTGAAGGTTTGGCATGGCTAACAGTGGAACATCTAATTAGAGCAGGTCTATATGGTTCTAACAAAATTTGTTTCACCATTTTTGGAGCTACCTACAGGGAAAAATGAATTTTTGAAGTTGGACAGAATTGCTGAAAAGTTTCTGTTTAGAATTTGAATTTCCAATTGAAGGCTGAACTTTGGAGTAGAATTTAGCCTAGCAATTGTACTCCCATGAATCTCAAATTTTTACAGGATATCACTAATATGATTAAGAATATTCTGGCCAAAATTGATGAAATTCCATAACAGGGATCTTCTGGAATTAATTCCAAAAAATTAAATTTGATGAATTTTGAAGAAAATCCCATAGAAGTTTGGACTCTGAAAAATCCTACTCAAATCAACACCAAATGATCTGAAACTTCGCTGAAGGATCAATAATACCGTAATGGATATTCTGGCAAAATTTGGGGATTTTTGGCTTAACCAAACTCCCTCCATAATTCTTTTACTAAAAATCCTAAAAGAATTATCCAGAATTTATTATTGACTTTCATACAAATTGGGGTACAAATTTGAATATATCTTTGCAAACTGAATCTAAACCAATTTGAATCATCCAATTTGGAGTTTCCTACACAAAGTTATGAATTTTCAAAGTTTGAAAATTTTCTGGAACCTAATACTGGCCGACAGTGGGGTCCACTGTCAGACCCATCTTTTACCTCGGGACAGAGCCCGCACGCACGCCGGAACAGAGGGATGGCGTGCCCCGTTCTCCCTCATTACTCCACCATTTTTGCTCCGGTTTCACCCTGCATGACCGTTGGAACATGGTGCAGCTGCCGGGCAAGGTCTTACGTCATGAAAACAGCTGAAAACAGGTCGGCACCGTCGGCGGAGCTCGGCGGCGCGGCGTCGACACGTTCTGGCGTGTCCCAAGCTGATTTCAACTGCACAAGATGCCGTACAGAATCCCTAGAGCGCGTGGAACATGGAACGCACGCCAATTCTTGCAGGCAACGGCGGAAAGAGGGTGGTCACCAGAGGACCGACTCGTTTTTGTCAGCGGCGGCGAATTCTCGACGCCTGGGGCGTGTGGTGGACGGTTTGCTTCGGTATTTGGCGTGGGAGGGCACTAGGTTTGTGGGTTGCTGTGGTTTGAACCGCATGAGAGATGATCAACCCGTTTGGATGAATTTCCCGATTTACTCACGCTCAGTTCTTCACGTTCGCCGGCGCCAAAACGTAAATTCCGGCAAGCCGGCAGTGCGGACAAGCAAGGGAAGGTCGGGAGCATGTTCTACACACCATGGCGCACCTTAGGTGGGTGTTGGTCGTGCGGGAGAGGCACTATACCTGGTGGAAGACGAGGAGCAGTGAGGGCGACATCGGGTGGCACCAAGGAAAGAAGTTGGCTCGGTACCAGCCGGAGGACGACGGACACGAGCTGTGGAGGTGCTTATGATGTCCAGTGGAGGCCGGTGCATCTCCTAGTCGACTCATCTTGGCGCTAAACCCATCGGAGGGGGATCGGCGCTGCAGAGCAGAGAAGAGACGGCGCCGGGTTCCATTCTCGGGTGAGCGCTCGAGAGGACTTCCTGTGCTGTGGGTTTGCTCGTGTGAGGCAGAGAAGAAGTATTTGATGTGTGCAACCCATGACCTTTAGCGAGCAGCTAAGAACAAGGACGTGAACCGACTCCAGAAGCCGGCAAACAGGCAGCTCGCTGGAGCTCTACACCCCCTCAGTGGCAAGCCCACATAGAAGAGAAATCAGATGGTTCTCTGTTTCTATGACATGCGGGTCCCACTGGCAGTCTCCCCCCTAAACAACAGTGGAACCCCAACTTCAAATTCAAAATTCGCAGGCATTTCCACAAACTGAATTTGATTACTGGGAGTTAACCTTCCGTTAGGTTCAAAACTTTAAATTCGGAATCTCGGTTCAGTTCCTGTGCGAGGAGGGAAATAACACCTGGGTTGCTGTTTTGTGAGCAAAAGATCACGCCGAGAGCTACTCAATCCCATGAGTTGGTCGCGAGAGCCATGAAAAACAGCGAGGAGGTGGCCTCCGCTTGCAGCTCAGTTGGTGAGTGAGAGGATCACGCTGTGAGGTGTTGAAGCCACGAGCAGGTCGTCAGCTCGATGCAAGAAGCTGGAGGTGGCTGCCCTCGGTGGAGCTCTGTGAGAGCTCGGTTGGTTTTCGACACCGAACAGAGGAGGTCTTCAGGAGCAAGTTAAAATGGCTCAATGACATGTGGGTTCTACTCCCTTACTCCTCTTCTTACCTCCAAATGTCTCCAAAAGATCTTCATTCGAGTGAACCCCTCAATCTGATATTTCAGGAGTTTAAACGTGGGCTGAATTTTGAATAAACCAAATCCATTATGAATTTCACTTTCAACATTGAATTCCGCTCAAATTTGGAAATGATCATATTTAACCCCTTTTCAGCCCATCCTAAAATCAGAAGGTTGCCAACCTATGTTTTCCTCAAATTCAAAGTTATGAGGATACATGTGTACTCCAACTTTTTGGTAGGAACTTGAGGGAAACATTTGAGTTCAAATATGAATATAGACTCCCTCTTACACATGAGAACTTTACACATGGTGTTAATTCAACCTTGGCTTAACACATTTCAAATGAACATGAGAGCTTGTTTTGTTGGACACCCATGTGCCTCATCACGTGTATAAAATTTTTGTAAGTCCCATTTTCATGCATTCCAACCACAAAAGGGAATCTACATTCACTTTATTGACTTTGCATTTTTGGGACCTTTACATTCCTCCCCCCTTAAAAGAATCTCGTCCCGAGATTCCAAGGAGAAGAGGAAATTAGGGAATGTTATCGGTAATATGACGATAACACACCGAACGGATATAACGATCTTCTAGCTTTTCCATAGTGCTTCCCTTGACGGTATGATTAGCCCGTAAAACTCTGTAGACCCATATTAACGAGGACAATTGGCTGGGATCTTTACTGTCCTAATCCTGACATGGATAACTAACTCTTGTCTAGATTAACTGAGTCCTTCGAAGTTTAGTGTAGTACTTGAAATTTGATTACATAAAAATGTAATTTCCTATTATCTCCTGATGACGTCATCCTTCGGGTAATAGCCAAGTGAGAATCAATGCTTTGGTTTACTTGTATGCACTCCTACCCCCTGAAGTTCCTATGTAGGATATTGAGAACTTAATCCATACTATTATTGCGGGGAGATAATGCACAACCATAGCCTTCTAGGGTGAAAACTACACCGGTTTTGATCGCCGAGAGTGGTGGTACTGTAGTCCGTCTTCCTCACTTGGTAGGGTCTTGTAAATAAAAATCTTCTGTGGTTGAACTCGAAACTAATGATATACAGAAGACTCAGAACTTGTTATGGACTTCTGAGAGTACGAAGAAAAACACTCATAATCCCAACAAATTATCAGGGCTTCACCAATCAGATTCCTGACAACTCGGTTCACAACTGACCAGTCTGCACTAAAAACTGGAGTTGAATACCTAAGTTCTGGACCGCTTTAGTTTCCTTCCAACGGTTATTTACGTGACTCCATATCAGTTCCGGACCAAGTTTGTGAAACTCACAACTACAAAGTTGTAGTCTAACTCACTAGATTTCCAGAAATGTATCACACAACCATTGGTAAACATTAATACAGGAAGTGATGGTCCAAAACAGAAAGGTACATAAATTGGACCAACTTCTGTTCTATGCTTTAAAATACTAAGTTATCGTGTGAATCTTCTGTGGGGTGAACAGAAAAGTTGGAGAAGACTTCCATATCTTTCCAACGATTATTTATTTGCCTTCAACTAAGTTCGAGATCGAAAACTATGAGCTTCTAAAGTTGACCTAAATTCTGGAAGAATTTCAGCAGCACCTCTCCTGTAAGTGCTCACTTTGAGTCAACTTCTCCATACAGTTAGAACCGTATATGGACCAAACTCATAATTACAAAGTTGAAGAACAATTCATATTCTTTATAGAATTGTAAGATTTCCCATTTTACAACTCTTATACAGGAAGTTATAAGCAAAACCCTAATCAGTACATAAACTATGCACAGACTTTGGGTACTCTGGACAGTTTCACTTGTACTGCGACTTTCACATATTTATAAGGGGATTATGTCTTAGGGTTGAACAGAAACATTGTAAAGAACTTCCCAAGCTTTCCAAAATGTATTTATATAACCTCTTTGCATTCCTGGATCAAAAGATATGATGGTTCAAAGTTAACGGAATTTCTGGCAGGATTTTGACAGCACCTTCCCAGAGGTACCTAGTTTCAATCCACAATTCCAATTTAGTATGCTCCAGTTTTGGCAAAAGTTTGAATTACAAAGTTGTATTATATCTCATGCCCTTTACAGAAATGTATCATAAAACCTTTCTAAAATTTTCTACAAGAAGCTATGGTCGAAATACAGAAAATTCCAGAGAGTATTTTTGGGCTGCCCTGTTTCTGGACAGTGCATACTCATCTGAGATTTTCATCCATTTCTAGGGAGATTTTGTTCTGGAGTTATACAGAAAAGTTGTAGAGGACTTGAAAACCTTTCCAGAATAGTATCACACATCTCCATTGGTTGAACCAATCCTATGTTATACCCTGTTTAAATTCAGCGAAAATTCTTCTGAAAACAGGGGAGGTTGCTCCTAAGTCTTTGGAAATGAATCTACACTCCCCACTGACTCTTAGTTCAATATGGGAGTTCAATAACCCCTAAATGTAATCCTAAACTTCATTTTGACTCTTTGATTTGAAAATATCCTTTTTATGCAACTAATACTCATCTCGGTACTACGTTTCCTCACCAAAGAAAAATCCTAAACCAGTATTCCGTCATATACGAGTCAAATGGTGGAACTAAAGGCGTCACTCACAAACGATTTCTAAACATCATGCACTAACATGGTTAATTTACCTGCAGAAGACCAAACAATAATGGTGCACACAAGGGTTTTGACATTTGAGGCAGGTCCATATCATAGTAAAAACATACGGTCCGTATCATTGCCATACGGATTATCCTTGAGTCAAGCCACGTCTCAAGGTACATGGTCATGTTTTCACACGAAACGACAGGGAACCCGAGTAGAGCATTAACGGGTCGTCACGGTTGGGAATTTCATCAACCCAATGGATACCACCTACTGCCTCATGACCGTTGAGGCACGCCGATGGCGAGTGATGCGTATGGCCCTTTGAACATTGAACGCTCAAGAGTTGCATACTATCATGTTTCTTACAACACGATGGGGTATTCTCGCTTTTTCCTAAAGCACGCTGGAGATCAGCGTTTTCATATGCTCTCAGAACCATGAGAAGGTTCAGAGACTCATATTCACTACCGTGCCAAGTCACGGTAAACCATTTCATACCATTGCTCGTATGGCGAGCTTACCGCAATTGATCCGCCTGCGGTGGCGTACCTTACCTCTTACCTGACGACGGAGTGTCGTTACAGAATGTATAACACATAAGTTAGCTTTTCCACCTTAGGTCACTGCTACTATCATAGACCTTATGTGGGCATAGTGACTAATCCTCACTCGACTACTTCTTCATTTTCAAAATAGGCTCTTTTCAAGCGTGCTATTCCCAATGCAGCTCTGATACCACGCCTATGAGGACCACCTTGTGGTTCACCCACTCCGGGATCGCAGAGGGTGGTGCCGTGCGATGCGGCACCCAACAGCACATAATAAAATATTAAGAACAACATTCAAACGTTTATTTGATATAAAAACACAGCGGAAGTCTTTTACAAACTTATTTATACAGCGGAAGTATTATACATAACTAGTCTCTCATCCTAACTAAGAAGAAGTGCACCTGTCCAACCCGGGGGCGCTACACACTAGCAACACTCACACCACGATCACGGCGGCGTGCAGGGCTCCAGCTCGGCCGTACCCCAATGGGGGCATCGCCTCATCCTCGGACCCTTCCTCATAACTCTCAGCTGCACACAGCTCAAATATTGCAACCGTTGAGCACGATGGCTCAGCAAGGCTTAACCGACACCCTAATTATGAAATTCTACATGCAGATATTGCTAATGTAGGATAAAGACATTGAAACAAAGACACGCTTACATGTTAATCCTTTCTTTCAGTTTTATAGCAGCAGTTTAAAGTGCCTTAGGCAGCCCTCACATCGGAAGTCCACAATCAAACAAGAAACGCTTTCCTCCGATGTGGTTATGCCCAAAGTGTAAGATAAACTTAATTAGCTCTACATCTACAGCAGACATGGTTTCAAGACAATAATAGTTCAACACAGCATAATAGCATTCATCTGGCTTCTTTCACTTCTTACTACGTCACGGAACAGTGCACAAGCGGTACTCAAATAACCGCGTGGGACGATGATTGCAATCAGGAGACACCCGGACAACACGTTACATACACCCACTTTCAGAAGTGTGGTTCTTCACACCTTCCTACTCTGTTGTATGCAACAACCTTTCAAAGGAAACCCAAATGCCTAACCGGTCCATCGGTAATGGGCAGGAGGTCCCCGCGTGGAGCGTGTCTGTGCCCACCGGCAGATTTGCACCTTGCTACCCTCAACCCACTCCTATAAAACGGTTGGGTAAGCCTCGGCACCCAGGTTAACCAATTACATCGGTTTCCTGCTTATGTCAGTATGCCATCCGGTACTGTTCAATACATGTCCAGCAGGCCCGCACACGACTCGGTCCTCAATCGACACCAACAGGGCTACGCACGTGAGACCTCTGCTCACCGCATCCTACCCCCCGTGCTGGGTCTCAGTTTCACAATTCTTCAGCCATTCTCTACTCTTTTCCATACCGTGTGATAAAACCTTTACCTCGCGAGTAGATTCCAACTACTCGATTTCTACCGCGATCCTAAGCACATTAGCATGGCATTCTCTACTCATCGAGTTTGTAAACTACCCAACCCTCCATAGGATTCAAAGGTTATGAAATGGGGTTTCAATCACCCTAACTCTAATGCAAGCATTTCACCCTAAACATAAGTGATACAAATCAAAACTTTGCAAAAGTACTTAAATGAAACCTAGGCTTACCTGGTTGCGAGTCAAAAGGAACGTTAGCGTCCGGCGGGAGGACGTCCAACGGCTCCGGGGTGTCCTCAACTTCGGTCACTAAATGAAATGTAGCAAAATATATGTATAAGTGCTAATGAAGTATAAGAATTACACTTCTATTCATAGCTACTTCTATTTAGGTTTCTTAATTGGCTTTGGGATTTTTCCAGTGGATACTAGACGCTATAAGGATGATCTGAGCAAAATCTGGAGAAATTTCATTGAGGCCTGTGGTCTCCAAAATTCTCACAAATACAAGGCTTCTCTGAATTTTGATCCCAAATCTGAAGGTTTGGCATGGCTAACAGTGGAACATTTAATTATAGCAGGTCTTTATGGTTCTAACAAAATTTGTTTCACCATTTTTGGAGCTACCTACAGGGAGAAATGAATTTTTGAAGTTGGACAGAATTGTTGAAAAGTTTCTGTTTAGAATTTGAATTTCCAATTGAAGGCTGAACTTTGGAGTAGAATTTAGCCTAGCTATTGTACTCCAATGAAGCTCAAAGTTTTACTGGAGATCACAAATATGATGAAGAATCTGCTGGCCAAATTTGAGTAAATTTCATAACTGGCATCTTCTGGAATTAATTCCCAAAATTTTAAGTTTGATGAATTTTGGAGAAAATTCCAGAGATCTTCAGATCAAATTATTTTCATTTCTGAAAAATTACTGACTGAGAGGAATCCAACAAAATTTGTTTCACGAATTTTGGACATTCCTACTAAAAGTTATGGAGGTTTGAAGTTGGAAATATTTTTCTGGAAATTAACTCTGTGATTTTTAGCTAATTTATTTAACCCTGAGATAACCTCCTTATTAAGCCACCTTAATCACCTCCAAAGATCCTACGATTTTTACTGGAGGTCAGGACCTAGGATAAGATTTTTCTGACCAAAAATGGGAATATTTCATAAAGGAATATTCCTGGAATTACTCACTAATGGATCATCTAAAAAGAATTTTATAGAACATCCTAGGAATTTTCATAGCAAGACTTTTGTTTCTATGCAAAGTATTCTTCCTAAGGATTCCAGAACAATTTATTTCGATATTTGTGGAGCTAAGGATTGCAAGAATGAATTTTACAAAGTGGAAACTTTTTCTGAAAAGTTTCTGGACACTTTTAAGCACAGCCATTTGGACTCTGAAAAATCCTACTCAAATCAACTCCAAATAATCTGAACCTTTGCTTAAAGTTCAATAATACCATAAAGAATATTCTGGCAAAATTTGGGGATTTTCGGCATACCCAAACTCCCTCCATAATTCTTTTACAAAAAATCCTTAAAGAATTATCCAGAATTTATTCTTGACTTTCATATAAATTGGGGTACAAATTTGAATAGATCATTGCAAAGTGAATCTAACCAAATTTGTATCACCCAATTTGGAGTTTCCTACACAAAGTATGAATTTTCAAAGTTTGAACATTTTCTGGAACCTAATACTGGCTGACAGTGGGGTCCACTGTTAGACCCTTCTTTTACCTCGGGACAGAGCCCGCGCGCACGCCGGAACAGAGGGATGGCGCACCGCGTTCTCCCTCATTTCTCCACCATTTTTGCTCCAGTTTCGCCCTACACGACCATTTGAACGTGGTGCAGCTGCCGGGCAAGGTCTTACCTCATGAAAACAGCCGAAAACAAGTCGGCACCGTCGGCGGAGCTCGGCGGCACGGCATCGACGCGTTCCGGCATGTCCCAAGCCAATTTCAACCGCACAAGCTGCTGTACAGCATTCCTAGAGCGTGTGGAACATGGAACACATGCCAATTCTTGCAGCAAACGGCAGAAAGAGGGTGGTCACCGGAGGACCGACCCGTTTTTGCCGCAGGCGGCAAATTCTCGTCGCCCGGGGCGTGTGGTGGACGGTTTGCTTTGGTATTCGGCATGGGAGGGCAGTAGGGATGTGGGTTGCTGTGGTTTGAAATGCATGAGAGATGATCAACCCGTTTGGATGAATTTCCCGATTTACTCATGCTCAGTTCTTCAAGTTCGTCGGCGCCAAAACGTAGATTTCGGCAAGCCGGCAGTGGGGACGAACAAGGGGAGGTCGGGAGCATGCTCTGTACACCATGGCGCACCTTAGGGGGGTGTTGGTCGTGCGGGAGAGGCGCAATACCAGCTGGAAGACGAGGAGCAGTGAGGGCGACGTCGGGTGGCACCGATGATAGAAGTTGGCTCGGCACCGGCCGGAGGACGACGGACACGAGCTGTGGAGGTGTGGATGATGTCCAGTGGAGGCCGTCGCATCTCCTAGTTGACTCAGCTGGGCGCTAAACCCATCGGAGGGGGATCGGCGCTGCAGAGCAGAGACGGCGCCGGGTTCCGTTCTCGGGTGAGCGCGCGAGAGGACTTCCTTTGCTGTGGGTTTGCTCGTGCGAGGCAGAGAAGAAGCATTTGATGTGTGCAACCCGTGACCTTTAGCAAGCATCTAAGAACAAGGACGTGAACCTACTACAGAAGCCGGCAAACAGGCTGCTCGATGGAGCTCTACACCCCCTCAGTGGCAAGCCCACAAAGAAGAGAAATCAGATGGTTCTCTGTTTCTATGACATGCGGGTCCCACCGGTAGTCTCCCCCCTAAACAACAGTGGATCCCCAACTTCAAATTCAAAATTTGCAGGCGTTTCCACAAACTTAATTTGAATACCGGGAGTTAACCTTCCGTTAGGTTCAAAACTTTAAATTCCGAACTCTCGGTTCAGTCCCTGTGCGAGGAGTTTAATAACGCCTGGGGTTGCTGTTTTTTTGAGCAAAAGATCACGTCGAGAGCTACTCAATCCCACGAGTTGGTCACCAGCGCGATGAAAAATAGCGAGGAGGTGGCCTCCGCTTGCAGCTCGGTTGGTGAGTGAGAGGATCACGCCGTGAGGTGTTGAAGCCATGAGCAGGTCGCCAGCTCGATGCAAGAAGATGGAGGTGGCTGCCCTTGGTGGTGCTCTGTGAGAGCTCGGTTGGTGTTCGACACCGAACAGAAGAAGTCTTCGGGAGCAAGTTAAAATGGATCAATGACATGTGGGGTCTATCCCCTTACTCCTCTTCTTATCCTTCAAATGTCTCTAAAAGATCTTCATTCGAGTGAATCCCCTCAATCTGATATTTCAGGAGTTTAAACATGGGCTGAATTTTTAATAAACCAAATCCATTATAAATTTCACTTTAAACTTTGAACTCCGCTCAAATTTGGAAATGATCATATTTAACCCATTTCCAGCCCATCTTAAAATCAGAAGGTTGCCAACCTAAGTTTTCCTCAAATTCAAAGTTATGAGGATACATGTGTACTCCAACTTTTTGGCAGCAACTTGAAGGAAACATTTGAGTTCAAATCTGAATTTAGACTCCCTCTTACACATGAGAACTTTACACATGGTGTTAATTCAACCTTGGCTTAACACAATTCAAATGAATGTGAGAGCTCGTTTGGCTGGACACCCATGTGCCTCATCACGTGTATAAAATTTTTGTAAGTCCCATTTTCATGCATTCCAAACACAAAGGGGAATCAACATTCACTTTATTGAATTTGAATTTTTGGGACTTTTACATTCCTCCCCCTTAAAAGAATCTCGTCCAGAGATTGCAACAATAAGAGGAAAGTAGGGAATTTTATCGGTAATATGATGATAACACATCGAACGGATATAACGATCTTCTAGCTTTTCCATAGTGCTTCCAAAGACGGTATGATTAGCCCGTAAAACTCTGTAGACCCATGTTAACCGGGTCAATTGGCTGGGATCTTTACTGTCCTAATCTTGACATGGATAACTAACACTTGTCTAGATTAACTGAGTCCTTCGAAGTTTAGTGTAGTACGTGAACTTTTATTACATAAAAATGTAATTTCCTATTATCTTCTGATGACGTCATCCTTCGGGTTATAGCCAAGTGAGGATCAATGCTTTGGTTTACTTGTATGCACTCCTCCCCTCTTAAGTTCAAATGTAGGATATTGAGAACTTAACCCATACTATTCTTGCGGGAAGGTAATGCACAACCATAGCCTTCTAGGGTGAAAACTACACCGGTTTTGATCGCCGAGAGTGCTGGTATACTGTAGTCCGTCTTCCTCACTTGGTAGGGTCCTGTAAAAAAAATCTTCTGTGGTTGAAGTCGAAACTAATGATATACAGAAGACTCAGAACTTGTTATGGACTTCTGAGAGTATGAAGAAAAACACTCATAATACCAACAAAATATGATGAGAGCCAAGGGAGAGTGTGGTCTTTAACCCGAAGATGAGAGCCTCATACTTGTCTAGGTTCAACTTCGTGCATGTCGAATGCAACCTACCGAAGACTAGGGCTAGGTTGTTGAGCAAATATGTTTGCGACTTAACTATAACAGCGATGTCGTCGACATACACCTCTAGTAGGTCACGAATGAGATTCCCAAATGTTTTATGCATAGCACGTACAAAAGTGGGAAGAGCATTCTTAAGACCATAAGGCATGGATACATAAGAATATAGACCATCTACTGTTATGAAGGTAGTATGCTCTTCATCTTCCATAGACATAGGTATTTGATGAAAACCTAAGTAAGTGATTAGGAAGCACGGCAGATCGCAGCTGGATGTAGAATCCACTATTTCATCTATACGGGGTAGAGGAAATGGATACTTTGGACATGCCTTATTGAGAGTGGTTCAGACGATGCACATCCAAAGCTTCCCACCAACCTTGGGGACGACAACAGCGTCCGCCAGACATCGTGGATGGTGGACCTCTCGGATGAAGCCGGCATCGAACAGCTTCTTGATTTCTTCACGAATGAAGTCTTACCGCTTGACTGTTTCTGAGGCTTCTGTTGCACTAGCCTTATGTGGGGCAGATCTTCAGATGTAGCTCAATCACCTCCCTAGGGATCCCAGGCATCTCCGACGTTTTCCATGTAAACACGTCGATATTAGCCCAAATGAAGGTGATGAGTGTGTCTTCCTATTTGTCGCCCACGCCCCCGGCAACGTGGGTGGTATGGGCGGCATCGGAATTAACTTGGACGACCTTGACAGGAACGTCTTCGCTGTATGAAGGCTGCACACAGGGTGCAGATATCATCCCTCGCTGGCACGTGATTGGAGGCAGCCGGCTACCTTCTCCATAGCCGGAAGCAGCCTCCTGCGCCGCTGCTAACGCTTTTAGCTTCCCCAGCGCTGTGATGGAGGCAGTGCGGTCACTGCGGATCTTGAGGATGCCTCCCTGAGTCAGCATCTTCAAGACCAATTAGCCGTAGTTGGCCTACTGCCATGAATCTGTACAGGGCTAGCCTGCCGATGATGGCGTTGAAGGGGAGGCTGACCTCCGCGACGTCGAAGATGACGCTCTCCATGCGGTAGTTCTCAGGCGTCCCGAATTTCACCGAGAGAGAGATGCTACTGCACGGGAAGATAGGGTCCCGGCCCACCCCTGAGAATGGACGTGAGGAGGTGAGCTTGGACATTGGGATCTGCAGCTTTTTGCAAGCTGCAAGGCTGATGACGCTGAGGGACGCCCCACAATCCATTAGGACATGGTAGAGCTTCACATTGGCGATGGCGGGGGTGACGAGGAGTGGCAGCTGGACGGCGCCCGCCATGTTCTTGGGGCAGCCGGAGGTGTCGAATCTGATCGGTGTGAGGGCCCGGCCCTGCTCTCGGGTCCATGCACGCTCGCCCGGGAATCACATTGGGTGGTGCCGTGCGATGCGGCACCCAACAGCACACGAGTAAAGGAAACCATATTACATAAATCATGCGGAAGCTTACAAAGAGTTAATTTTATAAATACTCTACCTCAAATACTACTACAGCGGAAGACTACAACTCTCATTACTCATTTCTAATTCAGCAACAAAGAAACATTCCAGCCCGTGGACGTTTCTTACTATCAACATGAATAACAAACAACAACGGCAAGGTTCCTCATGAGTATTCACTCGGAGGGTTCTGAGTCTCATCGGACAAACATAATCATATCATACAGTCAATACCTGCAAAACAACTAGTATAGCATTCGTGAGCATAAAGCTCAGCAAGACTTAGCCATCGAACCTAATCATGAAACTCTACATGAAGGTAATGACGTAAACATAGGGTAGTAAAAGGCATAAAGAACTCGCCTACGTGTTGATCCTTATGTTAAGGTCTTATTAGCAGCAATTAAGAATTAACCTTCGGCACCTCACATCAGGAGTCCACAATCAAACAAGAAACGCTTTCCCCCGATGTAACTTGCTCAAGGTGAAAATGAATCGAGTTTGCCCT
Organism: Neostapfia colusana; assembly: GCA_030760725.1. Taxonomy (NCBI): domain Eukaryota; kingdom Viridiplantae; phylum Streptophyta; class Magnoliopsida; order Poales; family Poaceae; genus Neostapfia; species Neostapfia colusana. Next base: position 53,517,925 of record JASWHV010000014.1, on the reverse strand, counting down.
AACCTATTGATACAAGATATCAATACATTTCTAGTATCAACTTCAATCCACAATGATTAGTTCTTATCTCATGCAAGTTCTTTACTACGTAACGAATGTGAGAACAAGTATGCTCAAATAGCAGTGAGTGACGGTGATTTGAACCAAAAGACACCCGGACTACACGACACGTACGCCCGTACTCGATATTGCCTATAGCAACCATCCCTGTCGTTGTACGTGGAAGCCTTTCCCATGTTTCACCTACGTTGAATCGATCTGATCGTACCATACAGTAGCCTCACCTCATGGTGCACCTACCGACGTGAGATGTCATGAGCGAGTTACCCACATACTGCACACCAGCCGTCCGCCTGAGGCAACTGGAAAAGTCCCAATGCAAGCTTCCCGAGGTACATCAGTTTACTGGGTCCCATATAGCCAGCATGAGTCCGGTACACAACTCAAACTTGCGCAACAGGGCCGCACACGGATCGGTCTTTGACCGACAGACAGTTCTAACGCACCCAGGCCCCTATGTCCTGTTGCTCCTACAACCTGTCCGGTCTCAACTTCACTTGCTAACAAATTTCTTGAACCAATTCCATGTGCCCCTTTTTCTCCTATTCATGCGAGTAGCGTTCAACCACTCGACCTCTACCGAACCCTAATTAAGCATGGCAATTTTCTAAACGATGAAAAGACATCTACCCAATACTCCACGGGTTTTTCTGGTCATGCAAGAGGAGTATCAAAGCAACTAGACCTAATGCACATTTCATTTCCTAACCAACATATTGAAAACAAAGTAAAAAACTTAAAAGTTGTTAAATGCAAACCGGAGCTTGCCTGTTTTGCAGGTGAGTATAATCAGTTACTGATCTTTTATTCCCTTGATGCTTGATCAACTGATCCACTTAACGGGATGAAGTCCGTCGAACGTCTTCGTCATGAGCACTATCAACATGCATATGCATAAGTTTTTATAATGCAATTTAAAGAATTAAAGGCTTGAACTTCTTAAGAACAGAGGCTGTGTGGTAGTGCTAAGAAATAATGTTTTGCCTCTGTTGTGTAGAGAAATTAAAGATAAAAATCAACCTACACCTAAGGAACTCAGCTCTAAAGTGCTATGTGTCCATATAGAGATATGGAATGAGCTGAAATGATTTGGAGAGAACTGAAGATCCTGATCTCCAATGACTTTACAGGAAGTCATACACAACACAGTGACATAGCTTTCCTCATTGAATCCCCACAAGATTTCCTATGTATTTCCACATACATAAGCATGGAGAACAAGGACAGGAAGATCTAAGGCTCAACTTGAGCTGAAACTTTGCAAGTGAGTTCCTTGTCACAAGAAAGTATTTTGACCAAAAATTCAGGACATATACTTGAGTAGTTCCTCCAGAATAATTCTGTAAGCAGTTATGCTAAAAAGGATTAATTCTGAAGTAATGTGCATTTTCATACCCAATCAAATGAACTACAATTTCAAGTATAGCTCATAGAGAATGCCTGAATGTTCCTATGATTTTTGGAGCTAATAATTGCCTAGAACTTGAGAGGGCCCGGTCCCGATCACGGGGCCGTGCCGCCTCACCCGGGAATCGCATTGGGTGGTGCTGTGTTATGCGGCACCGAACAACACACATATAAGGAACCCTGCATTACATAAATTAAAAGCGGAAGCTTACAACTGTTCTTTGTAAATACTTTGCATAAAGTAGCTACAGCAGAAGTCTATAAACAGATCATGTCGAATATCTAAGAAGCACTCAAGAAGAGGTCCAGCCCGCGGACTCCTCTCGCTAGCAACACGAAGACATGGCGGCGGCTAGGTTCTCCGAGTGTGACATGACTCGGAAGTTCCCGAGTCTCACCGGACAACCTTCTTTATAGCGTCGAGATTTACCTGCAAAACCACTTATATAGCAACAGTGAGCACAAAGGCTCAGCAAGACTTAACCGTCTCTCCTAAGGCATGAAACTCTACATGAAAGTAACCTAAGACTTAAGCCTGTCATGTGCGAAAAGACTCGCCTACGAGTTCATCCTTAACTTTCAGGTTTTAGCCATAATAGTAGTGACCTTGCACCTAGCAACATTGGAACTCCACAATCAAACAAGAAATGCTTCGTTCCAATGTTACTTGTCCCAAGGTGGAAAATAACTTTAGTTTGTTCTATCTCTACTTCAAACATGGTTTTCATGCAATTTACAATTATCATAACAGCATTTAAAACTTTGCAAAATATTTCCACACAACTTGATTACTACGTCACAACACAGGGAGCAAGCGGTAATCAATAGCCGCGATGGACGGTGATTCGAATCAAACACTACCCAGATAACTCGACACATACGCCCGCCTCTGAAGACCCAAATCTGGCGTCCTTCATTACGTCGTATGTGGCAACCTTTCTCAGGACACTAGACTGTAGAACCGGTCGCGCCGTCTCGGGCTCATAGGTCTAACGAGATGATGTGGTATGCCTCTACAATCCAGTGAACCTGGTACATCAGTTTCCTGGTTCCCATATGTCAGTAAGCATCCAGTACACAACTTAATACCTGCTCCTGGGTGCCGCACACGCATCGGTGCTTAACCGACACAGGCAGAGCTACTCGACCAAGACCTCGTCTTGTTGCTGCCTAACCATCCTGCCCGGTCTCATCTTTAGAAATGTAACTTTAGTTTGCCCCTTTTTCCATCTACACCCGTGTAATCCTGTCTATAACTCGCGAGTAGATTCCAACTACTCGACTTCTACCGGATGTCCTAAGCTATTTAGCACGGCATTATTCTACCGCGGTGTCCCTTTATACCCTTAAATCCAAGGTTCATTTGGTCATGCATTTGGAGTGTAAAACATCCTTGACCTAATGCACATACAAACCTAAACCCATAGTAGTGAACAAAGTAAAAACTTGAGAAAACAACTTAAATGCAAACCGGGGCTTGCCTTGGTTTTGCAGGTGACTAAAGTCAGAGATGTATGAAGTTAGTTTCTGATGACTTGAAGCTTAATCCCTGCCTTCTTGCTCCTTGATCCAAGCTCAACTTCTCCTTCTTCACTTTCCACATTTAATCACTACACGTTATGAATATGCATACATGTTTAATTGTAAAACTTTTGCTAACAAATGCTAAAGCCAAGTTTAAAACTGCAACTCTGTTTAAGAATTTAAAATGACACTGGTGCTAGTGGTTTGGGTGTGTGTTTAAGTACTATCATCAAGTGAGAAGTGAGGTTCATCACTTGGGTGGTGATCACCTAATAGGTTGAACAGAACACTACTGATACAGGGATCCAATGGAGCTGGAAATTTTCTTGTGAGTTCCTTGTCACAAGAAAGTCCTCTGGACCAAAATTCAGAATATTTCACTAAGTAGATCACCCAGAACAATTCCCTAAGCATTTAGGCAAAATGAATTAATTCTAAATTAATTTGCACTTTCATGCAAATTCAAGTGAACTATAATCTCAAACATAGCTCAGAGAGTATGCCTGAATTTTCCTAGGATTTTTTGGAGCTAAGGAATGCCCAGAACTGAATTTCCAAGTTTTGGAAATTCTCTGAAAATGTTTCTGTATTTATTTGAATACAGAAACTTGAAACCAGAATTACCATGACTCAATCAACTCCAAATGAGATGAAACTTTTACAGGAGTTTCCTAACATCCTAAAGAATATCCTGGCAAAATGTGGGAAGTTTTGGATGAACCAAACTCCCTTTAAAATTCTTTTTCTGAAAAGCTTTAAAGAATTTTCCAGAAATTTACCTTGCTTTTCATACAAATTAGGTTGCATATTCGTTTAGAGTTTTTCATCCTGAATCCAACCCAATTTGAATCACTAAATTTGGAGCTTCCTAGCAAAAGTTATGAGGTTCTAAAGTTGGGACTAAATCTGGGAATTCAATTAAACCGGGGAAAAGTTTAAATCCTGACAGTGGACCCCTCGCACACGTGTCAGCTGCTGGAGCCGAGCCACACGGGGCCACAGGACCTTTCCCGTGCCACCACACTGGATTCCGTGGCCGCAGCTGATCGGGGATTTAACTTTTCGCCACTGACACGTGGGACCCGCCGGTCGTCTTCCTCCTCTAGACGCCCGCGCGATCCCCCCCCTGGCCTGCTACTCGCCGCCCGGGGGTTTTCAGGGACGAGGAACTCATCTACGGGGTCAGCACACGCTCTAGCAGCCCGGAACCAGGTCGGCAGCGTGCAACGGCCTCGGTGAAGCTTCGGCGTTGATGACCGATCGCTAGCCCACAAAACCTCAAGGGATCGATTCTACAGCATCAGTGACGCCTAAATAAGCTCGACATGGCCACAAAGTAGCTCGGGAACGACGGTTACTAGGACTTCACTGAGCACCCGATCGTTCCCGCCATGGCCGCCGAAGAAAGAACTCGAAATTAGGTGCAACCACTCACTTCTAAGCTAGGGTTGTGAAGGAAAAAAGGTTCCCTATCCATTCTAGCTCCTGGTTGCGCAAAATGAGCAGCTCTAACAGAAAATTGAGTGTCAATTTCAACAGTTCTTACCCGTGGGGAAGTTTTTCCGGCCAAAAGAAGAACTCAAAACTCTCGAGCTACGGTGCACGGATTGCCCTGAAATTTGGAGAGGAGCAGCGCAGAGAGTTGGCGCGCCTTGGGGTGCTCTCGTTCGGTCGTGAAACTGCCCGGTGTGAGCTGCCCACGAGAGCCTGACGTCGGTTTCCACCGTTTGCACCTCGGCTTCAGCGCTGATCCTCAAAATACGGCCAACAGCAGCTCCGAACGCTGGAGCTGAGCTGGGAAAACTCTTGTGCACACGCTGGCGCTCGTTTTTTGTGTTGATAGCTTGAGCAGTCGGAGAGCGACGCCGGCTTAGGATCGCGGAGAACAGACGCGGCGCCGGCGGCTGTTGTTTGGGCGCGTGAGCAGACGAAGGCCACGAGCACGAGTGAGAGGCTTCGTGTTTGCTTCGGTCGGAGAGATAAGCACCGGGTGAACCTCCTCTGGCACCCGCGCGTGGGGGGGGGGAGCTCGAGCAGGAGGTGGTGGTAGCCGCTTCTCGGTGGCGCCCCAGTGGAACCGTTCGGTTGAACCGATAACAGAGGGCTGAAGACTTAGGCAGTAAGTTTGATCTCCCCTGTCAATGACAATTGGGGCCCACAGCCCCTCTCTGCCCCAAAAGATCTCCAAATTTTGACACATTGCAAATTCATCTATGAGGGTTCCAAATTCAAAAGCCATTTGGCCATTTGACAAGTTGTGCCACAGTTTCAAACTTGAATTCAAATTTCAATGAAAATTCACAATTCTCTTTGATATACCTATCAAAGAACCTCCAAATTTTCTCAAAATTTTCCTTCCTCATAATTTGAATCTGGAGAGTTTGAATATGCCCTCTGATCTTTGAGTTGGCCATTGCAAATACAACTTTTTAAACAACAGTTTGAATTTCCTTTCTTTTGGAAATGGCCTTCTTTCCCTTGAAGTGACCCTTTTAGTTCAAACTGAATTTAAAGTTTTATTGCACATGCCAACACTTTCATGAGTAAACAAAAGTTTTTGCAAGTCCCATCTCTTGTATTTAAACTCAACTTTATTCATAGCTCAAGTTTTCTATTTACATGTTTTGGGACTTTTACATTCCTCCCCCCGTAAAAAGAATCTCGTCCCAAGATTCATGATTAAGGACAACGTGGAGAGGACAACTACTAAGTATAAGCCTCTAACAACTCCGGATTATTGCGTTGTAAATATTCCTTGCTTTCCCATGTAGCTTCGTCGGACGTGTGATTTTCCCATAGCACCTTGAAAAATCCCAGCGTCCGATTTCTGGTTTCGCGAGTCTTTTCATCAATTATCCGGGTTGGATGCTCAACATATGTGAGGTCTAGCTTCAAATCTGCTATGCCTTCCGTGAGAATCTCCGTTGGAACTTTCAAACACTTCCGCAACTGAGATATGTGAAAGACGTTATGAACTCCGGCTAAGGCTGCGGGCAACTCCAAACAGTATGCCACGGGTCCACATCTTTCCATGACGGCGAAGGGGCCGATAAAACGCGGAGCTAATTTTCTTTTCACTCCGAATCGTTGAATGCCCTTCATAGAAGATACGCGGAGATATATGTGGTCCCCAACTTGAAATTCCAGAAGACGACGCCTCTTATACACATAGCTCTTTTGTCTGGACTGAGCGGCTTTAAGATTTTCCTGAATAAGCCTCACCAGCTCTTCTGCTTCCTTTACGAGATCAATCCCGTAAATAACTCTCTCCCCGGATTCACACCAGTTCAAGGGTGTGCGGCACTTCCGGCCATAGAGAGCTTCATAAGGCGCCATTTTGATACTTGATTAATACCCGTTGTTATATGAGAACTCTGCCAACGGTAAGTGATCATCCCAGCTCTTACCGTGATGGATGGCACATGCTCTCAGCATATCTTCAAGTATTTGATTCACCCTCTCAGTTTGCCCATCGGTTTGAGGGTGATACGCGGAGCTTCGAATCAATTTGGTTTCTAAGGAGGCGCGTAGCTGCTCCCAGAAACGAGCAACAAACAACGCGCCTCGATCGGAGATGATCGTTCGGGGAACTCCATGTAGGCACAAGATCCGTGCTATGTATAACTCCGCATACTGCTTGGCGGTGTATCTGGTATGCACCGGAATGAAACATGCCGATTTGGTTAATCGGTCAAAGATTACCCAAATCGAATCATGGTGGTGGGAGGTCATCAGCAACCCAATGATGAAATCCATACTCAAGTATTCCCACTTCCATGCCGGTATTTGTAGTGGTTGCATCAGGCCCAACTTCTTCACGTGGTCGGCCTTAATACTTCGACACGTATCACATTCTGAAACGTATTTTGCAACTTCACGTTTCATACATGTCCACCAGAACTTCTTCCGGAGGTCTTGGTACATTTTATTGCTGCCAGGTGAATAGAAAATTTGGATATGTGAGCCTCATCAAAAATTTTCTTCTGCAACCTTATATCACGGGGTACGACTATCCGGTCCTTGAACCACAAGGTATCTTCATCATCTAACTGGAAACATTTCATTTCCCCATTCTTTAACTTCCTTTTGATATGAGCCATGCCCTTGTCTCTCTTTTGAGCTTCCATAACCTCCTCTCTTATTGTGGGTATGAGAGCTAGATTATGTAGAGCTCCATATGGAACCAAGTATAGACTTGGTTCTTCCTCTTCTATCGGCGTAATGGTCAGGTTATGAATATGAGACTTCCGGCTGTGTGCATCGGCAACAACATTTGCCTTGCCCGGATGATAATGAATTTCAATCTCATAGTCCTTGATCAGCTCCAACCATCGCCGTTGTCGCATATTCAACTCTTTCTGAGTGAATATGTACTTCAAACTTTTGTGGTCGGTGTAGAGATGAACCAGATTTCCCAATAGGTAATGTCTCCACATCTTCAAAGCTAGTACCACGGCAGCAAGATCGAGATCATGAGTTGGATAATGTTGCTCATGATTCAGTAATTGCCGTGATCCATATGCGACCACACGTCCTCCTTGCATGAGTATACAACCAAGCCCGACGCCGGATGCATCACAATAAACATCAAAAGGCTTGGTTGTATCCGGTTGAGCTAGAACTGGGGCTGTTGTGAGGTGTTTCACCAACGCTTGAAAAGCTTCCTCACATGGCTTGCTCCAATCATATTTGATGCCCTTTTTCAGTAGCTCTGTCATAGGTTTGGAGATTTTTGAGAAGCCCGGGATGAACCTCCGATAATATCCCTCCAAACCCAAGAAGCTACGAACTTCATGGACTGATGTTGGAGACTTCCACTTCAGCACTTGTTCAATCTTGCTTGGATCAACCGCAATGCCTTCCGCTGAAATAATATGTCCAAGAAATGGCACTTGGTTGATCCAGAATTCACATTTACTAAACTTTGCATAGAGCTTGTGATCTCTCAGTCGTTGGAGCACAATATGCAAATGTTTAGCGTATTCCTCTTCAGATTTGGAATAGACCAATATGTCGTCGATGAATACCACGACGAACTGATCCAGCTCCGGCATGAACACCGAGTTCATAAGATACATAAAATGAGCCGGAGCATTGGTCAACCCAAATGACATGACAAGATACTCATAGAGCCCATATCTTGTCGAGAATGCCGTTTTCGGGATATCTTCCGCTCGGATCTTGATTTGATGATATCAAGACCTTAAATCTATCTTGGAGAAGACTTTAGCATCCACTAGCTGATCGAAGAGGATATCAATTCTTGGTAGTGGATACTTGTTCTTTATTGTCACAGCATTTAAAGGACGATAATCGACGCATAGCCTCAGCGTCTCATCCTTCTTCTTCACAAATAAAGCCGAGCAACCCCATGGTGATGAACTTGGACGAATGAACCCCTTGTCCATCAGATCTTTGAGTTGCTCCTTCAGTTCTGCTAATTCATTCGGAGCTATTTTGTAGGATCTCCGAGCGATCGGGGTGGTTCCCAGTATCAACTCTATTTTGAATTCCACCTCGCGCTCAGGTGGTAAGCCTGGAAGATCTTCGGGAAACACGTTCGGATATTCACGGACTACCGGAATGTCTTCTAACTTGCAAGCCTCGGCATTACATACTTCCGGGTCTTTAGAGATCGCTTTGCCGAGGTACAATGTTTGACGCCCGTGAAGTGGAGAGTCCAAGTGAACACTCCTGTTCTCGATGTCCAGAACAGCCTTATGGAAGGTCAACCATGATATTCCCAATATGGCATTGATCCCATGGTCTTCGAGAATAATGAGGGTGGTAGGATAAATGTTTCCACCCAAACAAAGTGGTGCTCGAGAAACGACTTCATCAGTTGACATGTCTCCACCTGGTGAGTGAATAAGGTAAGAACCTTTTGTGATAGTGGTGGAGATCTGATCCCGGATCACCGTCGCCCTGCTAATGAAGTTATGTGTTGCACCAGAGTCGAATAAAATGACAACCGGCTTGTCATTTAAGGTGAACCTGCCGGCAAGAACAGGTTCTCCCTTTGGTAGATCATCGACTGACACATAATTAACCGTCCCCACTTTGGACATAGCTTTTCTTGGCTGTCCAAGATCACTCCTGGGAACTGGACCCGCAGACATAAGGTTGCTGCTTGGTTCAGCTGCTTCATTGACGTTGAGTTCATTGTCAATACGAAGTGGGACAGCACTCGGTTCAGCTGAGAAATCACCTTGTTCATCTTCAACCCCTTGAGGGAAATAATATTCTAGTGCACTTTGCTGATACTGAGGTGCAGGAGAAATAAGTCGCTGCTGCTGTGGAGGTGAATAAGACCTCTGTGGAGTATACGAGTCGTCATACTCCAAGAATGGCTGCACTCTTTGTGGAACCTCTCGACCGGAAGGTGAGCGGATTACCCACCGATACTTCTGAGGTAGATGATTGCATTCATCCTGTGATGAGTCCCTCTCCCTCTTCTCTTTAAGGTATAGGTTGGAATAATATTCCTGAGTGATAGCACAGCTCACAAACTCATCAAAATTCTCTTGGCTAACTTGAGCCAATTCACATCACAGCCTAGCGGTCAGCCCTCGGTAGAAATGATAACCCTTCAAGGATGGTGATTTCACATAGTCAGGGACATCTTGAGCTAAGCGATTGAATTCCTTCGCATACTCAATAACACTCATGTCCCCTTGCTTCAGATTCCAGAATTCATCCAGGTTGGTTTGCATTATGCCCGCAGGAATGAATCCAGCACGAGATGCAGCCTGGAACTCTGCCAAGGTGACACGATGCCCTGCTGGTTGGACAGCAAGGTAGTCTGCCCACCATGCTCCAGCAAAGCCGTGAAGCTGCTGAGCGGCATATAGAGTCTTTGAGAATTCATCACATTGGATCAACCCGTACTTGGACTCAATGACACGTAACCAGTGGTTTGCTTCACAATGGTCAGCCGCCTCAGAGAATACCGGCGGTTGTGTGGCCAAGAAATCCAGATACGTGCTCTGGGTTGGTATGTGATCTTGAGCTTCTCTATTTATGCCTTGCTGAACTAGAGTTTGGAGAGTTTCATTCATCTTTGCCATAATTTCAGCCAATCTGGTTGGCGATGGCTCTTGTGATGAAGTCGAGTCATTCCCACCTCGACTTGAACCTCCAATCTCCATTTGAGGATGTGTGCGTACCCTACTGCAACAACAACAACAACCAAGCCTTTATCCCAAGCCTGTTGGGGTCGGCTAGACATGAAACCCAATATCAATGAAGTAAAAGATAGGAAGAGATATAAGAACAAGGAAAAAAGAAAAAAAAAAGAAAAAAAAGAAAAAAAGAAAAAAAAAAGAAAAAAAAAAGAAAAAAGAAAAAAGAAAAAAACAAGACTACGATTCTGGCACACGAATTGCTACTTTCCATGCGGTCCTATCATGAGCTAAGTCTCTGGCTGCATTCCAATCTCTCAAATCTCGTTTTACCGCCTCCTCCCAGGTCAACCTTGGTCATCCTCTACCTCTCCTAATATTTTCTCTACCTCTTAAAATCCCACTGTTAACCGGTGCTTCTGGAGGTCTCCGTTGGATATGTCCAAACCTCCTAAGTCGATGTTGGACTAACTTATCTTCAATCGCCGCCACCCTACCTTATCACGAATCGCCTCATTCCTTATTCGGTCTCTTCTCGTGTGCCCGCACATCCACCGTAGCATGCGCATCTCTACGACACTCATTTGTTGGACATGTTGCCTTTTAGTTGGCCAACATTCCGCCCCATAGAGCATCGCGGGTCTGATCACCGTCCTATAGAACTTCCAATTTAGCTTTTGTGGGACTTTCCTATCACATAGGATTCCAGAGGCTTGTCGCCATTTCATCCACCCTACCTTGATCCTGTGGCAAACATCCTCATCAATATCGCCATTGCTTTGTAACATTGATCCTAAGTATCGGAAAGAGTCCCTTCTAGGTACTATTTGTCCTTGTCGACTAACATTTCCCTCTTCACGACCAACACCACTAAAGTCACACCTCATATACTCGGTTTTGGTCCTACTAAGTCTAAACCCCTTGGACTCTAAGGTTTGTCTCCATAACTCTAATTTCTTATCAACACCATATCTAGTTTCATCTACCAGCACTACATCATCAGCAAGGAGCATGCACCAAGGGATATCCCCTTGTATATCCTTCGACACCTCATCCATCACCAAGGAAAAGATGTATGGGCTCAAAGCTGATCCTTGATGTAGTCCTACCGTGATAGGAAATGCATCAGTCTCACTATCACTTACGCGCACACTTGTCCTAACATTATTGTACATATCCTTGATAATGGTAATGTACTTTGTTGGCACTTTATGTTTCTCTAGTGCCCACCACATGACTGACCTTGGTATCTTGTCGTACGCCTTCTCCAAGTCGATGAACACCATATGCAAGTCCTTCTTCTGCTCCCTATATCTCTCCATAAGCTGACGAAGCAAGAAAATCGCCTCCATTGTAGACCTCCCAGGCATAAAACCAAACTGGTTTTTAGTGACATTGGTCACTTTCCTCAAGCGGTGTTCAATCACTCTCTGCCAAAGCTTCATAGTATGACTCATAAGCTTAATACCTCGATAATTAGTACAACTTTGAATATCTCCTTTATTTTTGAAGATAGGTACTAATATACTTTTCCTCCATTCTTTAGGCATCTTGTTTGACCGAAAAATGTGGTTGAATAGCTTTGTGAGCCATACTATTGCCACATCCCCAAGACATCTCCACACCTCAATAGGGACATCGTCAGGGCCGAGGGCCTTTCCTCCTTTCATCCTTTTTAAGGCCTCCTTAACCTCAAACTCTTGTATCCTCCGCACGAACCGCCTGTTGGAGTCATCAAAGGAGTCATTCAACTCAACCATAGTGCTCCCATTCCCATCATTGAATAGCCCATTAAAGTAATCACGCCATCTATTCTTAATCTATTCATCCTTCACTAGAATGTGGTCTGTATCATCTTTGATGCATTTAACTTGATTGAGATCCCTCATCTTTCTCTCGCGTTTTTTTGCTACCTTGTATATGTCCTTTTCACCTTCTTTTGTCTCTAGTCTCTCATATAACTTATCATAGGCCTGTCCTCTTGCCTTACTTACAACCCGCCTTGCATTCTTCTTAGCCTCTTTGTACTTAAGCATGTTGCTTGCGCTTCTATCATTATGCCAACTCTTGTAACACTCCTTCTTCTCCTTAATGGCCTTTTATACATCCTCATTCCACCACCAAGTGTCTTTATCTACAAGTTTCTTTCCCTTTGTCACATCGAACACCTCACTAGCTACCTTCCTAATGCAAGTTGCCATCTTCATCCACATACTATCTGCATCTCCATTTTCTGCCCATGGTCCTTCTGTGATCACCCTATTTTTAAAGAATTCTTGTGATTCTCCCTTCAGCTTCCAACACTTTGTTCTTGTGATTTTGACACCTTTGTCCCGCAAAGAACATGTATGGAAGTGAAAGTCAGCCACCACAAGCTTATGTTGTGTCACAACACACTCCCCCGGGATCACCTTACAATCTAGACACTCCCGTCTTTCCTTTCTCCTAGTGAGGACAAAGTCAATCTGGCTAGAGTGTTGGGCACTACTAAAGGTCACTAGGTGAGATTGCCTCTTCCTAAAGAGGGTGTTAGCTATCAACAGATCATAGGCTATGGCAAAGTCTAGGATGTCCTTACCCTCTTGATTTCTATCGCCGCATCCAAAGCCTCCATGTACTCCCTCAAATCCTAGGTTAGGTGCACCCACATGACCATTGAGATCTCCCCCCTATGAAGAGTTTCTCGGTTATCGGTACACTACTAACCATATCCTCCAAGTCCTCCCAAAATTGCCTCTTAGCACTCATGTTGAGCCCAACTTGTGGGGCATAAGCACTAATGACGTTCAAGACAGTTTTCCCAATTACTATCTTGATTAAGATGATCCTATCCCCTCATCTTCGAACATCCACTACTCCATCCTTAAGACTCTTATCTATTAGAATACCTACGCAATTCCTAGTACCAGCCGAACCAGAATACCAAAGCTTGAAACCGGTATTCTCGACTTCTCTCGCCTTTTAACCCGCCCATCTAGTCTCTTGTACACAAAAGATATTTACTCGTCTCCTAATGACAACATCTACTAACTCACGTAGCTTCCCCGTCAAGGATCCTACATTCCAACTACCCACCCGAAATCTATGTTCCTCGGCTAGCTTCCTTACGCTTTGCACCCGTCGAGTAAGATGCAAAGACCCTTGCTCACTTATCACTACATCCGGGCGATGATGTAGCACGCCACTAAGGTGGTGGCGATCCGGCCCTTGCTCATTTAACACCATATACGGGTTCCGATATGGCGCGCCACTAAGGCGGTGGCGACCCGGCCCTTGCCCACTTAACACCATACCCAGGTTCCGATATGGCGCGTCGCTAAGAGGGTTACACCCCAACGAATTTCTATTGGGTTTCATTTCCATGAGAATGGCTAAGTGTACTTGTTGGCTCGCCAAGCCTATCACAACCCCCTCCTCCTTTACCCGGGCTTGGGACCGGCTATGTCATTACAACATAGGCGGAGTTGTGCGTACCCTACTGCACGAAACAAAATTTTGAGTCAATCAAAATTCTATCTCAGTAGTAAGTAAATATAAGTAAAACATGAACATGTCATGAACTTTATGAAAGCATAACCACATTCATGTTTAAACAAATCTTAAGTACGCTAAACTAATCAGCGGGACTACCCTGACCAGTTCACACAAACTCCAAATTTTACTCAAGTTATCAACAGATTCTTGACTTGAGTTCAATACCAAAGTTTTAGTAAACTTCAGTAGCTTTCCTACAAGTACTCATAGGCTCCTTACAGATTTTTCTATAGGAAGTTATGGCTTAAAAACAGAAAGGTCCAGAGAGGTTTTTGCTACCGTCCTGGTTCTGAACAGTTTGCCTTCAACTGGACTTTTCACCAACCTAACGTCTGATTTTGCTCTGGAGGCCTACAAAGAAATTGTAGAGCACTTGAAATTTTTTTCCAGAACTGTATCATACACCTTATTTGGGTCAAGCTACTCAGAGTTATGCTCTGTTGAAGTCCAGCAAGAATTTCTGCCAGAAACAGAGCACTCTGTTTTTGAAAACCTTGACACCTAGTATACTCTCATTTGAATCTTAGCTCAAAATAAGAGTTCAGTAACTAATACTTGTTTCAAACTTCCATTTTTAGTTGCAAGTTAGTTCATGAATCATTTCTTCATAGGGAAGAGGATCAGATGTTTAGTACGGTGTCGATGCACCGTAAGAAGCATGTCGGTACTACGTTACCTCACCAAAAGAAAATCCTAACCGGATTATACCGGCATATGCGTATTATCAGTGGCACTAAGACGGTCTCTCGCACACGTGTACTACACGGGATACGTACGTGGTTAGTACCTGCAGAAAACACGCAATAGTGGTGCACTCAAAGGTTGTTCCATTTCAGGCAGTTCCATATTTGAAAATAAATACAAACGCCCGTATCATTGTCATACGGCCGTCCTTGAGTTAAGCCACGTCTCAAGGCACGTGATCGTGTTTCAACACCACGACGGGGAACCCGAGTATATCATGAACGGGTCGTCACGGTTGGGAATGTTATCAACCCAACAGATACCACCTACTGCCCTGCAGGGCACGCCGATGGCAAGCGCTGCGTATGTCCTCCTGGGCTACTTCCAGACGAACACACTCTCGCGTTACTGACCACGCGATGGGGTCTCCACTTACTTGCCTAATGCACGCTAGGAATCAGCGTTTCATATGAACTCAGGAACATGAAGAGTCCAAGAGTTTCATATTAACATCTCACACCAAGCTGTGAGATCTAACCCTGAACCACTTTCCTCGTCAGGGGAGCTAACCGAAATTGAACCGCTTTCGGAGACGTTCCTTACCATGTTTACCTGAGCGTAGGTGCGTCATTACATAATCAAAATTCAGAATTCTAACAAATATGTTAGTGCTGCAACTTTAAGTAACTATACTACTATAGTCCTTATGTGGGCCTAATACCGTTTCCTCACCGTATCCTAAGTTTTTGTTATAATATAATCCTTATTCCGTGCGCTATTACCAATGCGGCTCTGATACCATGCTGAGGGGGGCCCGGTCCCGATCACGGGGCCGTGCCGCCTCGCCCGGGAATCGAATTGGGTGGTGCCGTGTTATGCGGCACCGAACAGCACACATATAAGGAACCCTGCATTACATAAATCAAAAGCGGAAGCTTACAACTGTTCTTTGTAAGTACTTTGCATAAAGTAGCTACAGCAGAAGTCTATAAACAGCTCACGTCGAATATCTAAGAAGCACTCGAGAAGAGGTCCAGCCCGCGGATTCCTCTCGCTAGCAACACGAAGACATGGCAGCGGCTAGGTTCTCCGAGTGTGACATGACTCGGAAGTTACCGAGTCTCACCGGACAACCTTCTTTATAGCGTCGAGGTTTACCTGCAAAACCACTTATATAGCAACAGTGAGCACAAAGGCTCGGCAAGACTTAACCGTCTCTCCTAAGGCATGAAACTCTACATGAAAGTAACCTAAGACTTAAGCCTGTCATGTGCGAAAAGACTCGCCTACGAGTTCATCCTTAACTTTCAGGTTTTAGCCATAATAGTAGTGACCTTGCGCCTAGCAACATTGGAACTCCACAATCAAACAAGAAACGCTTTGTTCCAATGTTACTTGTCCCAAGGTGGAAAATAACTTTAGTTTGCTCTATCTCTACTTCAAATATGGTTTTCATGCAATTTACAATTATCATAACAGCATTTAAAACTTTGCGAACTATTTCCACACAACTTGATTACTACGTCACAACACAGGGAGCAAGCGGTAATCAATAACCATGATGCACGGTGATTCGAATCAAACACTACCCAGATAACTCGACACATACGCCCACCTCTAAAGACCCAAATCTGGCGTACTTCATTACGTCGTATGTGGCAACCTTTCTCAGGACACTAGACTGTAGAACCGGTCGCGCTGTCTCGGGCTCATAGGTCTAACGAGGCGGTGTGGTATGCCTCTACAATCCAGTGAACCTCGTACATCGGTTTCCTGGTTCCCATATGTCAGTAAGCATTCAGTACACAACTCAATACCTGCTCCTAGGTGCCGCACACGCATCGGTCCTTAACCGACACAGGCAGAGCTACTCGACCAAGACCTCGTCTTGTCTATTCCTAACCATCCTGCCCGGTCTCATCTTTAGAAATGTAATTTTAGTTTGCCCCCTTTTTTCCATCTACACCCGTGTAATCCCGTTTATAACTCGCGAGTAGATTCCAACTACTCGACTTCTACCGGATGTCCTAAGCTATTTCGCACGGCATTATTCTACCGCGGTGTCCCTTTCTGCCCTTAAATCCAAGGTTCATTTGGTCATGCATTTGGAGTGTAAAACATCCTTGACCTAATGCACATACAAACTTAGACCCATAGTAGTGAACAAAGTAAAAACTTGAGAAAACAACTTAAATGCAAACCGGGGCTTGCCTTGGTTTTGCAGGTGACTAAAGTCAGAGATGTATGAAGTTAGTTTCTGATGACTTGAAGCTTAATCCTGTGGGGACCCCGCCATCCCGATCACTCACGGGGACGGGATACCTCGCCCGGGAATCGCATTTGGTGGTGTCGTGCGATGCGGCACCCAACAGCACACATAATAAAGCATCATATTACATAAATCAAGCGGAAACTTACAAAGTTTTGACTTTACAAATACTCCTCAAAATAAACTACAGCGGAAGACTATTACAACTCACGACTCATATCTATGCTAAGCAACAGAGAAGATGTCCAGCCCGCGGAACCTTCTCACTAGCAACACTACCACAGTAGCAGCGGCAGGGGTTGCCCTGAGTTCACCACTCGGAGAGTTCCGAATCTCCTTAGGCACCCGTACATCTCAGCGTACAGTTATTTCCTGCAAAACAACTTGTGCAGTATCTGTGAGCACGAAGCTCAGCAAGACTGACCCGTCACCCTAGTCATGAAACTCTATATGATGGAAATAGAGGGCTGATTATAGCATTTTTCATAAACGATGAACTTGAGCTAAATGAGAGTCCTTACTTCCAGTTTTAATCAACTTTTATAGACCTCGTGCAACTTACATCGAGACTCCACAATCAAACAAGAAACGCTTCATCTCGATGTCACTTGCCCGAGGTGAAAGTAACTTTAGTGAACTACCCTAGACTCATACAGACCTTGCGCCATCAACGTCGAGACTCCACAATCAAACAAGAAACGCTTTGCCTCGACGCTTCTAGCCCAAGGTGGAAATTAAATTTAGTGAAGTGTTGATCGTTCCTCATCTCCATTATGAGGATTACCCACGAAACATATTAAATATTTCTCCGGTTTATTACTACGTCACAACTCAGTGTACAAGTATGCTCACTACCGCGAGCGACGGTGATTGCAATAAAAAACACCCGGCTGACATGACACGTACGCCCGTACTCGACGTTGCACACAGCAACCGTCACTGACGCCGTACGTGGCCACCTTTCACACGACACCCAAATGTCGAACCGGTCCCACCGACTGGGATTAAGTCTCTCTACGGCAAACCCTCGTAGAGCCGACTCCTCTATCCTTTCAGCATCGGCATCAGACGGTGAGGTATGCCTCGACACCCAGGTTAACATGTTACATCGTTTTCCTGGGTCCCATATTGCCAGTATGCATCCGGTACACATCTCAAACTTGTCCAGCGGGGCCGCACACGAGAACGGGCCTTAATCGACTCAGACATAGACTAGGCTCACAGGACCACGTCCTTGACCTTCCATCCACTGCCCGGTCTCCATTCCCACTATGAGGATCAATTCCCAACTCTTCCGATTGACCCCCCTAAATTCCTATTCACGAGTAGGAATCTGCCCACTCGAGGTTTGCTTCTTTTAATCCACTTTTGTTGAGATCAGCAGTTATAATGAATTAATAACATATCCTACATTAAACTCCAGGGTTTTCTGGGTCATGCATTTGGGGTTTCATACCATCTAGACGTAATGCAATACATATAATACTAGACGTATGAAGTGAATACAAATAAAAACTTGTAAATTTGATGCAAACCGGGGCTTGCCTTTGTTTTGCAGGTGACTTATATATATATGCAGTTAGGGAAGACCACTTGGTGCTTGATCAACCTCTTTCCTCTTTCCTTGATTTCTACTCCGATGACTTCAACTCCTCCACGTAGATACTACACGTGATGAATATGCATATCGTTTAGTTGTAAAGACTTTGCTACAAGTCCTAATAACAAGTTTTCAAAAACTGGAACTCTGTTTAAGAAATTAAAATGACATTGGTGCTAGTGGTTTAGGTTTGGATCTAGGCATATGATTAAAGGTTAAGTGGTTTTCCACCCTCTTCTATATTGATCACCTAAAGAGGTTAAAAAGAACAGGGGTGATCCAGGGATCCAATGGAGCTGAGAATTTTCATGTGAGTTCCTTGTCACAAGAAAGTCATATGGACCAAAAATTAGCACTTTTCATTGAGTGGTTTGTTCAGAATAATTTTCTAAGCAATTAAGCAAAGAAGAATTAATTCTGAGATCCCACCTATGTTCATGCAAAATTTTGTGAACTACAATTTCAATTATAGCTCATAGAGTTTGCATGAATTTTTCCTAGCATTTTTGGAGCTAAGATCTGCCCAGAACTGAATTTCCAAGTTTTGGAAATTCTCTGAAATTGTTTCTGTATTATTTGAATACAGCATCTTCAAATCTAAATTTCCCTGATCAAATCAACTCAAGTTGATCTGAAACTTTTATAGGGGTTCACTAATACCCTAAAGACCATTCTGGCAAAATTTGAGGATTTTTGGATTAACCAAACTCCCTCTAAAATTCTTTTGCTAAAAAGCTTTAAAGAATTTCACAGAATTAAATAAAGTTTTTCATACAAATTGGGTTCTACATTTGGATAGTACTCTATCAGAGGAATCCAACAAAATTTATTTCACAATTTTTGGATTCTCCTACCCAAAGATGTAGCTATTCAAAGTTTGAACTGAAAACTGAAATTCCCCAAAATGTTCAAATACTGTCTGTGGGTCCGGGGACAGGTGTCACTCGCTGAGGCAAGCCACACGGGGCTACAGGGTATTTCCCGCGCCACCACACCAGATCCCTGCGCCACAGCCGATCAAATATTTGAAAAAACCGTCGCTGACGGGCGGGACCCACCGGGTCGTCTTCTACCTCCGGCCCCCGCGCCCGCGCGCCGCCGTGCTCGCCGGAGTTCGACGGATCCCGGCCTCCCGGCCATCCCCCGAGCTCTCCCTCGCCGCTAGGGCCTTATTTCACATGCTGAACACGATGGAACCCTCTTCCCTGGCTGGCGATGGCTCTAACCTAGCTGTCCACGGCGCGGCGGCTCTGGACCGGTTCGGCAACGTCGCCCGGTCATCCTAGCCTACCCAGACCTCGGCGGAACGGCGCTACAGCACCAGTGGACTATGGGAATGCTCGACCTAGCCTCAAAACTGCTCGGGACCGGCGGCTAACGGTGTCTCACCGTGCACCCGAAACCTCCTCCCCGTTTGAGGTCGGAACTTTTGGATTTCATGCGGTCTATGTGCATCTTTCCAACTAGGGTTGTGAAGGACTACTAATCGCCGTTTAGTGGCGGTCCTGTGTGCAAAGTTTCACGGCCTAAGAACGAGAGGGACGATCGAATTTGGTATTACCGTATCAGAAGGTCGGATGGTGCCTGACAGCGATCTTTTCCCAAATTCGAGCCCGGTAGATCATCTCATGGCTTGAGCCTCGGGGACGAGCATCAGGGGCTCCCAGCGCATCCGAGGGTGCTCTAGCTCGGGCCTGAGAAGCTCTCGGTGGGTCTGTCCACGTGAGACCAGCTCCGGTTCTCCGCCGGACAGCTCTGTTTTCTCGGCGCCGTTTGCCGAATTGTGTGCACAGGCTAGGGCCTTTGGTGTTGTTGGGCTGGTGTGGTAGAGCAGGCACAGGCGCTGCTTTTCTGTACTGCCGGTGCGCACAACCGAGGTTTGGTTGAGGCCGGCGATCGGGGAGAAAGGAGTGCGGCGGTGAGCGCCGATTGCTGTTTGCGCGTGGGAAGAACAGCTAGCGCGCGATCAAAGTGAAGACGGCAACGTGCTGCAGCCGGTTTCCGGGGTAAGGAGCAGGCCAGCGCGAAATGGGAGCAGGAGGTGGAGCCTCGGTCGACGGGGGCGGTCGCTCGGTGTCGCCCCGGGGTTACACCTCGGTGGAGTGAAGACCAGAGAGAAAACTTAAGTGTTAAGTATACTCATTCCTATGACATGTGGGCCCCACAACTCAGTACCTCTTTTCCTCAAAATATCTCCAAAGTTTGACAATTATCCAACCCAATTGTTTGAAAATTGGAAACTGAGCTCATTTGACAAGTTTGGACAAATTCCATGCAAATTCAAATGTTCATTTGAATTCTTTGCACATTTGACTCCCTTTGGAAAAATGGGCAGCAAGACTTTTCAAAAATTAATGAAACTTTGCCTCCCCACTAATTTGGACCTAAGGAATCCAAATATGCCACTTGATCCTTGTGTTAGCTGCTGCAAACAATAGTTTGGACACAACAGTTTTGAATTCCTCATTGTGTCCTTCCCTCACTTGAAGTTTGAATTTACCTTTAGTCCATCTCTGATTTTTAAACCCTTCCCTTGCACTTGAGCTCTTCATTTCTGGGTTTTAATCTACATGAGGTCCATCCATGCAGCAACCCTAAGTTTGTTTAGAAGAATTCTCACCAATGTTATCATATGTGGGAAAAAGTTTCAACTAAGCCCCTTTTTCATACACATGACTCCAACATTTGTGCAAACTCATGTTTCTTTGTATTCACATTTTTGGGACCTTTACAATCCTCCCCCCTTAAAAGAATCTCGTCCCGAGATTACAAAAGAAAGATGAGACGGAAGGTAATTACAACAACTACGACAGAAGTTCCGGATAGTTCTTGTGGAGGTAATCTTCACTTTCCCACGTCGCTTCTTCCGGTGTGTGATTACTCCACAGGACTTTGTAAAATTTCAAAGCCCGATTTCGAGTGATCCGGCTCTTCTTGTCGATAATCTTGATGGGCTTCTCGGTGTAGGTGAGGTCCGGTTGCAATACTTCCATGTCTTCCGAAAGGATGTCCGTCGGTTTCTTCAAACACTTTCTCAAGTGTGACACATGGAAGATGTCGTGGATGCTCGATAAGGATGGCGGCAGCTTCAAACGGTAGGCTACCGGACCACACCGTTCTGTAATAAGGAACGGACCCACAAAGCGAGGAGCTAGCTTTCCCTTGACCCCGAATCGATAAATTCCCTTCATCGGGGATACTCGGAGATAGACGTGATCTCCGACTTCAAAACTCAAGGGTCGGCGTCGCTGGTCCGCATAGCTCTTCTGGCGAGATTGAGCGGCCCTGAGGTTCTCTTGAATCAGCTGGACTCGCTCTTCGGCATCTTTTACAAGATCAATGCCGAAAATCACCCTCTCGCCAGATTCACACCAATTGAGTGGTGTGCGGCACTTCCTGCCATAAAGTGCTTCATATGGTGCCATTTTAATACTGGATTGGTAACCATTGTTGTAAGAGAACTCTGCTAATGGCAAATGGTTATCCCAGTTCTTTCCATGATCTATGGCACATGCCCTCAGCATATCCTCCAGAATCTGGTTCACCCTTTCAGTTTGACCGTCCGTCTGGGGATGGTATGCTGAGCTTCTAATTAACTTTGTTCCTAGAGATTCATGTAGTTGCTCCCAGAAACGAGCAACAAATATTGAACCTCGGTCTGATATGATGGTCTTGGGCACTCCATGCAAGCACACAATTCTGGAGAGATACAACTCTGCATATTGTTTAGTATGGAATCCCGTATTTACTGGGATGAAGTGGGCTGATTTGGTTAAGCGATCAACAATCACCCAAATGGAGTCATGCTTTCTGGACGTGAGAGGCAGTCCGACAATAAAGTCCATGCTGATGTCCTCCCACTTCCATGCTGGAACGTTTAATGGTTGCAGCATTCCCGCTTTCTTTATGTGATCAGCTTTGACTCGCCGACATGTATCACACTCGGATACATATTTGGCAATTTCTCGCTTCATCCGAGTCCACCAAAATTTTGTTTTAAGATCTTGATACATCTTATTACTTCCTGGATGTATCGAGTACTTAGACATATGAGCTTCGTCCAAGATCTTCATCCTTAACTTCAGATTCCGGGGTACCACGATACGGTCGTTAAACCATAACACGCCTTGATCATCTTCCCGGAAACATTTCATCTTATCCTCTTTAATCCTTGCTCGTATATTCCGCATCCCTCTATCTCTCTTCTGGGCTTGTATAATCTCCTCTCCAATGGTAGGCACAAGAGCAAGGTTATACAACGCCCCATACGGAATCACTCGCAAGCTTGGTTCTTCCACCTCCTCCGGAACAACTGCCAAATTATTAACGTGGGACTTACGACTGAGTGCATCAGCCACCACGTTAGCTTTGCCCGGATGGTAATGGATCTCGAGCTCATAGTCTTTAATTAATTCCAGCCATCTCCGCTGCCTCATATTAATATCCTTCTGAGTGAATATATATTTGAGGCTCTTATGGTCGGTGTAGAGGTGCACTAAATTTCCAAGTAAGTAGTGCCTCCACATCTTCAACGCAAGCACCACTGCAGCAAGTTCTAGGTCATGAGTGGGGTAGTGCTGCTCGTGGTTGCGGAGTTGTCGAGACCCATACGCGATCACGCGTCTATCTTGCATTAAGACGCAGCCAAGTCCAATGCCTGAGGCATCACAATAAACATCAAATGGCTTTGTTGTATCCGGTTGGGCTAACACCGGTGCCGTTGTGAGATGTTTCTTTAGAGTTTGAAATGCCTCTTCACAGGCCTCTGTCCACACATACTTGCTGCTCTTCTTTAATAACTCTGTCATTGGTTTAGCCACCTTCGAGAAACTGGGAATAAATCTCCGATAGTAACCCGCTAGCCCCAGAAAACTGTGGATTTGATGAACAGATGTTGGAGACTCCCACTTCAAGACTTGCTCAATTTTAGTTGGATCCACGGCCACACCCTCTGCTGAAATAATGTGGCCTAAGAATGGTACCTTGCTGATCCAAAATTCACACTTGCTGAATTTGGCATACAGTTTATGTTCCCGTAACCGTTGGAGCACAATATTAAGATGTTTGGTGTGCTCCTCCTCCGATTTGGAGTATACGAGAATGCCGTCGATGAAAACCACGACGAACTGATCCAACTCTGGCATGAATACAGAATTCATGAGATACATGAAATGCGCGGGTGCATTTGTTAGCCCGAAAGACATGACTAGATACTCATAGAGCCCGTATCTAGTCGAGAAGGCCGTCTTCGGTATATCCTCCGCTCTGATCTTTATCTGATGGTAACCAGACCGTAAGTCCATCTTGGAGAATACCTTGGCACCCACCAACTGATCAAACAATATATCAATCCGCGGCAACGGATACTTATTTTTGATCGTCACTGCATTCAGAGGCCGATAATCCACACATAATCGAAGTGACTCATCCTTTTTCTTCACAAAGAGGGCTGAACAGCCCCATGGCGATGAGCTTGGTCGGATGAACCCTTTGTCCATTAAGTCCTTTAGCTGTTCTTTCAGTTCCGCTAATTCCTTCGGAGACATTTTGTACGGCCTCCGAGATATTGGGGTGGTTCCCGGTGCTAACTCGATCTTGAATACCACCTCCCTCTCAGGCGGCATCCCTGGAAGATCGTCGGGAAACACATCTGGGTACTCACGGACCACTGGAATATCCTCCAGTTTCGTGGTCACACTGTGGTACACCACGGAATTTTTAGAATCCACGGCTTCAAGTATGAGCGTTTGGAGACCGAAGATTGGAGAGTCCAAACTAACAATCCGTGGACCAATATCAAGAACAGCCCCGTGGTAGTTCATCCACGCCATTCCTAGAATCACGTCGATCTTCTGCTCCTCTAACACAATGAGGGTGGTGGGGTATAAGTTTCCACCTAAGCACAAGGGTGCTTTGATCACTACTTCATTAGCAGCTATATTTCCGCCCGGTGATCGGATAAGATAGTGATCCTTCGGTGTGGAGGTGGAGAGCTCAGCTTTGCACACAAACAACCTGCTGATGAAATTGTGTGTAGCTCCAGAGTCAAACAGAATTAATACGGGCAGTCCATTGAGGGTGAACATTCCCGCTAGCACAGGTGCCCCATCTGGCACATCCTCTAGAGCTGTATGATAAATGCACCCGGATTTTGGTGCAGTTCCTTGAAGCTGAGCCCGAGGTTGATTTATACCCTGCTCCGGTGTAGTATCTCTGTGGCGTATCCTTCCTGGACACTTTCTGCTGATGTGACCCAAGTACCCGCACGTGAAGCATGGTTTCTCAGCCGGTTCCTGGTTGCTCTGTGCATGGACATTAGTGGTATTCTGCTGTGGCAAGAACACTTGAGGAGCAGAATAACGTGGCTGCATATACCATTGTTGCAGCTGTCCGTGTTCAGAGTATTGGGATGATCGACTGGAATATTTCTGGAGTCGTCGAGCCGGCTGTATCAGCTGACAGTTCAAGGTACTGTCTACCACCCTGTATTTCTGCGGAGCACCACTGCTACTCTCCGGTGGTACATGGTTCTTTCTTTTCTCAGCCTGAACTTCCCGTTGAGCATCTTCAACCATGATGGCAGCACTCATCAATTCGTTGAAGTTCTTTCGGTCAGCTAAAACGAGTCTCTCCTTTAGCTTGGGATTGAGACTGCGGAAGAACCATTCACACTTTTGTGCTTCGGTGTTCACATGTTGAGGCGCATACTGCGCCAGCTTGTTGAACACTCGCGAATGCTCGTATGCACCCCTCCCTCCTTGTTTTAAGGCCAGAAACTCCTCGAGTTTCTGCTGAATTATTCCGGAAGGAACGTGATACGCGAGAAACGCCTTCCGGAATTCTGCCCATGTAAAGTCATGTCCATCTGGTAAGGAGGCGAGTTGATTTGCCCACCATGCACTGGCGGACCCGTGAAGTTGTTGCGCCGCATATAAAACCTTCTGCTGTTCGGTGCATTGAAGCAACCCGAACTTAGATTCAATGGTACGGATCCAGCTATCCGCCACCAGAGGATCCTCGGATTCAATGAAAACCGGTGGTTGAGTTGCCAAGAACTCAACATAGGAATTCAGTTGCGGTTGGCGCAAGTCTTCGTCTTGACATCCCCCTTGGCGGGATGTATTCATCACCAGGGTGCGGAGCAAGTCGGTTCGCTCATCGCTTGCACCCGTCATGGCGGCCAGAATGTCCGCCATTGTGACCGTGGGTGAAGGCCCTGGTGGAGGCTGCTGTTGCGGAGCTCGCTGCTCCCGCTGTGGAGAGTTATTACCACGACCACCACTGGAACCACCCACCTCACTCATGGAATGAGTTCGCACCATTCTGCAAATGCAAGAGTTCGTTATCAGTTCAACACTATCACTTGATTTATTCCATAAACAAAGTAGTGTAACACTGATAATGAAACCTCAACATGTAAGCAAAAATGATTTAGGCGCAAACTGATGTATCTAACAGCAAGGATTTACAAACCGACTGATTGGTCTTTAAACAGATCAGATTCTGATCCAGTTAAAAGCACTTTCGTAACTCAAGTTGAATATCAAAGTTTAACTTTAATGTCTTTCCAACGAGTATCCAAAGGCCTCCTAGGGATTTTTTTCTACAGGAAGTTATGGCTTAAAAACAGAAAGGTTCAGAGAGGCTTTGTTACTGTCCTGGTTCTGAACAGTTTGCCTTCAACTGAACTTTTCACCAACTTAATCTGTGATTTTGCTCTGGAGGTCTACAAGAAAGTTGTAGAGCACATGAAAATCTTTCCAGAACTGTATCATACACCTTAATTGGTTAAAGCTACTCAGAGTTATACTCTGTAAAAGTCCAGCAAAAATTTCTGCCAGAAACAGATCACTCTGTTTTTGAAAGCTTTGATACCTAGACATTTTCTTATTTGAATCCTAGTTCAAAATAAGAGTTCAGTAACTAATACTTGTTTCAAACTTCCATTTTTAGTTGAAAGTTAGCTCATGAATTAATTCTTCATAGGAAAGGGGTTATTAAGTTTAGTACGGCGTCAATGCACCGTAACAAACATGTCGGTACTACGTTGCCTTTCCAAATGAAAATCCTAAACCGGCTTATACCGGCATATACGTATGATCAGTGGCACTAAGACGGTCTCTCGCACACGTGTACTACATGGGATACGTACGTGGTTAGTACCTGCAGAAAATCACTCAATAGTGGTGCACTCAAGGGTTGTTTCATTCCAGGCAGTTCTATAGTTGAAAATAAATACAAACGCCCGTATCATTGTCATACGGCCGTCCTTGAGTTAAGTCACGTCTCAAGGTACGTGATCGTGTTTCAACACCACACGACGGGGAACCCGAGTATGTCATGAACGGGTTGTCACGGTTGGGAATGTTATCAACCCAACGGATACCACCTACTGCCCTGCAGGGCACGCCGATGGCAAGCGCTGCGTATGTCCTCCTGGGCTATTTCCAGACGAACACACTATCGCGTTACTGACCACGCGATGGGGTCTCCACTTACTTGCCTAATGCACGCTAGGGATCAGCGTTTCATATGAGCTCAGGAACATGAAGAGTCCAAGAGTTCATATTAACGTCTCACACCAAGCTGTGAGACCTAGCCCTGAACCACTTTCCTCGTCAGGGGAGCTAACCAAAATTGAACCGCTTTCGGTGGCGTTCCTTACCATTCTTACCAGAACGTAGGTGCGTCGTTACAGAATCAAAATTCAGAATTATAACACATAAGTTAGTTCTGCCACTTTAAGTAACTATACTACTATAGTCCTTATGTGGGCCTAATATCGTTTCCTCACCGTATCCTAAGTTTTTGTCGTAATACAATCCTTATTCCGTGTGCTATTACTTATATGGCTCTGATACCACGCTGTGGGGACCCCGCCGTCCCGATCACTCACGGGGACGGGATACCTCGCCCGGGAATCGCATTGGGTGGTGTCATGCGATGCGGCACCCAACAGCACACATAATAAAGCATCATATTACATAAATCAAGCGGAAACTTACAAAGTTTTGACTTTACAAATACTCCTCAAAATAAACTACAGCGGAAGACTATTACAACTCACGACTCATATCTATGCTAAGCAACAGAGAAGATGTCCAGTCCGCGGAACCTTCTCACTAGCAACACTATCACAGTAGCAGCGGCAGGGGTTGCCCTGAGTTCACCACTCGGAGAGTTCCGAATCTCCTTAGGCACCCGTACATCTCAGCGTACAGTTATTTCCTGCAAAACAACTTGTGCAGTATCTGTGAGCACGAAGCTCAGCAAGACTGACCCGTCACCCTAGTCATGAAACTCTATATGATGGAAATAGAGGGCTGATTATAGCATTTTTCATAAACGATGAACTTGAGCTAAATGAGAGTCCTTACTTCCAGTTTTAATCAACTTTTATAGACCTCGTGCAACTTACATCGAGACTCCACAATCAAACAAGAAACGCTTCATCTCGATGTCACTTGCCCGAGGTGAAAGTAACTTTAGTGAACTACCCTAGACCCATACAGACCTTGCGCCATCAACGTTGAGACTCCACAATCAAACAAGAAACGCTTTGCCTCGACGCTTCTAGCCCAAGGTGGAAATTAAATTTAGTGAAGTGTTGATCGTTCCTCATCTCCATTATGAGGATTACCCACGAAGCATATTAAATATTTCCCCGGTTTATTACTACATCACGACTCAGTGTACAAGTATGCTCACTACCGCGAGCGACGGTGATTGCAATCAAAAACACCCGGCTGACACGACACGTACGCCCGTACTCGACGTTGCACACAGCAACCGTCACTGACGCCGTACGTGGCCACCTTTCACACGACACCCAAATGTCGAACCGGTCCCACCGACTGGGATTAAGTCTCTCTACGGCAAACCCTCGTAGAGCCGACTCCTCTATCCTTTCAGCATCGGCATCAGACGGTGAGGTATGCCTCGACACCCAGGTTAACATGTTACATCGGTTTCCTGGGTCCCATATTGCCAGTATGCATCCGGTACACATCTCAAACTTGTCCAGCGGGGCCGCACACGAGAACGGGCCTTAATCGACTCAGACATAGACTAGGCTCACAGGACCACGTCCTTGACCTTCCATCCACTGCCCGGTCTCCATTCCCACTATGAGGATCAATTCCCAACTCTTCTGATTGACCCCCTAAATTCCTATTCATGAGTAGGAATCTGCCCACTCGAGGTTTGCTTCTTTTAATCCACTTTTGTTGAGATCAGCAGTTATAATGAATTGATAACATATCCTACATTAAACTCCAGGGTTTTCTGGGTCATGCATTTGGGGTTTCATACCATCTAGACGTAATGCAATACATATAATACTAGACGTATGAAGTGAATACAAATAAAAACTTGTAAATTTGATGCAAACCGGGGCTTGCCTTTGTTTTGCAGGTGACTTATATATATATATGCAGTTAGGGAAGACCACTTGGTGCTTGATCAACCTCTTTCCTCTTTCCTTGATTTCTACTCCGATGACTTCAACTCCTCCACGTAGATACTACACGTGATGAATATGCATATCGTTTAGTTGTAAAGACTTTGCTACAAGTCCTAATAACAAGTTTTCAAAAACTGGAACTCTGTTTAAGAAATTAAAATGACACTGGTGCTAGTGGTTTAGGTTTAGATCTAGGCATATGATTAAAGGTTAAGTGGTTTTCCACCCTCTTCTATATTGATCACCTAAAGAGGTTAAAAAGAACAGGGGTGATCCAGGGCTCCAATGGAGCTGAGAATTTTCATGTGAGTTCCTTGTCACAAGAAAGTCCTATGGACCAAAAATTAGTACTTTTCATTGAGTGGTTTGTTCAGAATAATTTTGTAAGCAATTAAGCAAAGAAGAATTAATTCTGAGATCCCACCCATGTTCATGCAAAATTTTGTGAACTACAATTTCAATTATAGCTCATAGAGTTTGCATGAATTTTTCCTAGCATTTTTGGAGCTAAGATCTGCCCAGAACTGAATTTCCATGTTTTGGAAATTCTCTGAAATTGTTTCTGTATTATTTGAATACAGCATCTTCAAATCTAAATTTCCCTGATCAAATCAACTCAAGTTGATCTGAAACTTTTATACGGGTTCACTAATACCCTAAAGACCATTCTGGCAAAATTTGAGGATTTTTGGATTAACCAAACTCCCTCTAAAATTCTTTTGCTAAAAAGCTTTAAAGAATTTCACAGAATTAAATAAAGTTTTTCATACAAATTGGGTTCTACATTTGGATAGTACTCTATCAGAGGAATCCAACAAAATTTGTTTCACAATTTTTGGATTCTCCTACCCAAAGATGTAGCTATTCAAAGTTTGAACTGAAAACTGAAATTCCCCAAAATGTTCAAATACTGTCTGTGGGTCCGGGGACAGGTGTCACTCGCTGAGGCAAGCCACACGGGGCTACAGGGTATTTCCCGCGCCACCACACCAGATCCCTGCGCCACAGCCAATCAAATATTTGTAAAAACCGTCGCTGACGGGCGGGACCCACCGGGTCGTCTTCTACCTCCGGCCCCCGCGCCCGCGTGCCGCCGTGCTCGCCGGAGTTCGACGGATCCCGTCCTCCCGGCCATCCCCCGAGCTCTCCCTCGCCGCTAGGGCCTTATTTCACGTGCTGAACACGATGGAACCCTCTTCCCTGGCTGGCGATGGCTCTAACCTAGCTGTCCACGGCGCGGCGGCTCTGGACCGGTTCGGCAATGTCGCCCGGTCATCCTAGCCTACCCAGACCTCGGTGGAACGGCGCTACAGCACCAGTGGACTATGGGAATGCTCGACCTAGCCTCAAAACTGCTCGGGACCGGCGGCTAACGGTGTCTCACCGTGCACCCGAAACCTCCTCCCCGTTTGAGGTCGGAACTTTTGGATTTCATGCGGTCTATGTGCATCTTTCCAACTAGGGTTGTGAAGGACTACTAATCGCCGTTTAGTGGCGGTCCTGTGTGCAAAGTTTCACGGCCTAAGAACGAGAGGGACGATCGAATTTGGTATTACCGTATCAGAAAGTCGGATGGTGCCCGACGGCGATCTTTTCCCAAATTCGAGCCCGGTAGATCATCTCATGGCTTGAGCCTCGGGGACGAGCATCAGGGGCTCCCAGCGCATCCGAGGGTGCTCTAGCTCGGGCCTGAGAAGCTCTCGGTGGGTCTGTCCACGTGAGACCAGCTCCGGTTCTCCGCCGGACAGCTCTGTTTTCTCGGCGCCGTTTGCCGAATTGTGTGCGTCACAGGCTAGGGCCTTTGGTGTTGTGGGGCTGGTGTGGTAGAGCAGGCACTGCTTTTCTGTACTGCCGGTGCGCACAACCGAGGTTTGGTTGAGGCCGGCGATCGGGGAGAAAGGAGTGCGGCGGTGAGCGCCGATTGCTGTTTGCGCGTGGGAAGAACAGCTAGCGCGCGATCAAAGTGAAGACAGCAACGTGCTGCAGCCGGTTTCCGGGGTAAGGAGCAGGCCAGCGCGAAATGGGAGCAGGAGGTGGAGCCTCGGTCGACGGGGGCGGTCGCTCGGTGTCGCCCCGGGGTTACACCTCGGTGGAGTGAAGACCAGAGAGAAAACTTAAGTGTTAAGTATACTCATTCCTATGACATGTGGGCCCCACAACTCAGTACCTCTTTTCCTCAAAATATCTCCAAAGTTTGACAATTATCCAACCCAATTGTTTGAAAATTGGAAACTGAGCTCATTTGACAAGTTTGGACAAATTCCATGCAAATTCAAATGTTCATTTGAATTCTTTGCACATTTGACTCCCTTTGGAAAAATGGGCAGCAAGACTTTTCAAAAATTAATGAAACTTTGCCTCCCCACTAATTTGGACCTAAGGAATCCAAATATGCCACTTGATCCTTGTGTTAGCTGCTGCAAACAATAGTTTGGACACAACAGTTTTGAATTCCTCATTGTGTCCTTCCCTCACTTGAAGTTTGAATTTACCTTTAGTCCATCTCTGATTTTTAAACCCTTCCCTTGCACTTGAGCTCTTCATTTCTGGGTTTTAATCTACATGAGGTCCATCCATGCAGCAACCCTAAGTTTGTTTAGAAGAATTCTCACCAATGTTATCATATGTGGGAAAAAGTTTCAACTAAGCCCCTTTTTCATACACATGACTCCAACATTTGTGCAAACTCATGTTTCTTTGTATTCACATTTTTGGGACCTTTACAAATCCCTGCCTTCTTGCTCCTTGATCCAAGCTCAACTTCTCCTTCTTCACTTTCCACGTTTAATCACTACACGTTATGAATATGCATACATGTTTAATTGTAAAACTTTTGCTAACAAATGCTAAAGCCAAGTTTAAAACTGGAACTCTGTTTAAGAATTTAAAATGACACTGGTGCTAGTGGTTTGGGTGTGTGTTTAAGTACTATCATCAAGTGAGAAGTGAGGTTCATCACTTGGGTGGTGATCACCTAATAGGTTGAACAGAACACTACTTATACAGGGCTCCAATGGAGCTGGAAATTTTCTTGTGAGTTCCTTGTCACAAGAAAGTCCTCTGGACCAAAATTCAGAATATTTCACTAAGTAGATCACCCAGAACAATTCCATAAGCATTTAGGCAAAAGGAATTAATTCTAAATTAATTTGCACTTTCATGCAAATTCAAGTGAACTATAATCTCAAACATAGCTCGGAGAGTATGCCTGAATTTTCCTAGAATTTTTGGAGCTAAGGAATGTCCAGAACTGAATTTCCAAGTTTTGAAAATTCTTTGAAAATGTTTCTGTATTTATTTGAATACAGAAACTTGAAACCAGAATTACCCTGACTCAATCAACTCCAAATGAGCTGAAACTTTTACAGGAGTTTCCTAACATCCTAAAGAATATCCTGGCAAGATTTGGGAATTTTTGGATGAACCAAACGCCCTTTAAAATTCTTTTTCTGAAAAGATTTAAATATTTTCCAGAATTTTACATTGTTTTCTTACAAATTGGGTTGCATATTTGGATAGAGTTTTTCATCCTTAATCGAACCCAATTTGAATCACTAAATTTGGAGCTTCCTAGCAAAAGTTATGAGGTTCTAAAGTTGGGACTAAATCTGGGAATTCAATTAAACCGGGGAAAAGTTTAAATCCTGACAGTGGACCCCTCGCACACGTGTCAGCTGCTGGAGCCGAGCCACACGGGGCCACAGGACCTTTCCCGCACCACCACACTGGATCCCGGGGTCGCAGCTGATCGGGGATTTAACTTTTCGCCACTGACAAGTGGGACCCGCCGATCGTCTTCCTCCTCTAGACGCCCGCGCGATCCCGCCGCCGGAGGGCATCGTAACCAGACTTCCCGGCCGCCCCCCCCGGCCTGCTACTCGCCGCCCGGGAGTTTTCGGGGACGAGGAACTCATCTAGGGGGTCAGCACACGCTCTAGCAGCCCGGAACCAGCTCGGCGGCGTGCAACGGCCTCGGTGAAGCTTCGGCGTCGATGGCCGATTGCTTCAGCCCACAAAAACCCCAAGGGATCGTCTCTACAGCATCAGTGACGCCTAAAGAAGCTCGACATGGCCACAAAGTAGCTCGGGAATGACGGTTACTAGGACTTCACTGAGCACCCGATCGTTCCCGCCATGGCCGCCAAAGAAAGAACTCGAAATTAGGTGCAACCACTAACTTCTAAGCTAGGGTTGCGAAGGAAAAAGGTTCCCTATCCATTCTAGCTCCTGGTTGCACAAAATTAGCAGCTCTAACAGAAAATTGAGTGTCAATTTCAACAATTCTTACCCGCGGGGAAGTTTTTCCGGCCGAAAGAAGAACTCGAAATTCTCGAGCTACGGTGCACGGATTGCCCTGAAATTTGGAGAGGAGCAGCGCAGAGAGTTGGCGCACCTTAGGGTGCTCTCGTTCGGTCGTGAAACTGCCCGGTGTGAGCTGCCCACGAGAGCCCGACGTCGGTTTCCACCGTTTGCACCTCGGCTTCGGCGCTGATCCTCAAAATACGGCCAACAGCAGCTCCGAACGCCGGAGCTGAGCTGGCAAAACTCTTGTGCACACGCTAGCGCTCCTTTTTCATGTTGATAGCTTGAGCAGTCGGGGAGCGACGCCGGCTTAGGATCGCGGAGAACAGACGCGGCGCCGGCGGCTGTTGTTTGGGCGCGTGAGCAGACGAAGGCCACGAGCACGAGTGAGAGGCTTCGTGTTTGCTTCGGTGGGAGAGATAAGCGCCGGGAGAACCGCCTCTGGCGCCCGCGCGTGGAGGGTGGGAGCTCGAGCAGGAGGTGGCGGTAGCCGCTTCTCGGTGGCACCCCAGTGGAACCGTTCGGTTGAACCGATAACAGAGGGCTGAAGACTTAGGCAGTAAGTTTGATCTCCCCTCTCAATGACAATTGGGGCCCACAGCCCCTCTCTGCCCCAAAAGATCTCCGAATTTTGACACATTGCAAATTTATCTATGAGGGATCCAAATTCAAAAGCCATTTGGCCATTTGACAAGTTGTGCCATAGTTTCATATTTGAATTCAAATTTCAATGAAAATTCACAATTCTCTTTGATATACCTATCAAAGAACCTCCAAATTTTCTCAAAATTTGCCTTCCTCGTAATTTGAACCTGGAGAGTTTGAATATGCCCTCTGATCTTTGAGTTGGCCATTGCAAATACAACTTTTTAAACAAAAGTTTTTGCAAGTCCCATCTCTCGTATTTAAAATCAACTTTATTCATAGCTCAAGTTTTCTATTTACAAGTTTTGGGACTTTTACAGAACTGATTTTACAAAGTAAATACTTTTTCTGAAAAAGTTTCTGTATTATTTTGAACATGTACAGCAGGTTATATTCTGGAAAATACTACTCAAATCAACTCCAAATGAGCGGAAACTTTGCTAGGAGGTCAATAATATGCTAAAGAATGTTCTGGCAAAATTTGGGGATTTTTGGCTCAACCAAATTCCCTCAATAATTCTTTTACAGAAAATTTTAAAAGAATTTTCCAGAATTTATGTTGACTTTCATACAATTGGGGTTCATATTGGGATAGATCTTTGCAAACTGAATCTACCCCAATTTGAATCACTCAATTTGGAGTTCCCTACACAAAGATATGAATTTCTAAAGTTGTGGCAACATCTGGAATTTATTTGCTACTGAAAATTGACTGGGCCCATGGTTTAAACTGCAACCAATGAAATGCAAGACACACCGGACCACGGGGTTAGCAGTACGTATTCACAAACTGATCCAAAAAACACAGCAAATCCCATGTTTTAAACTTCGGTCATTGACAAGTGAGGCCAGCCCCTTTCTTCCTCCTCCCGCCTCCCTCTCGCGCGTGCGTGTCTCGCCCTCGCCGGACCGAGGGGGCGCCTCGCCGGTGTAGGATCGAAGAGCATGTGAAAATCTACCAGTGGGGGTGAATGGTAGATTTAAACTTTTTAGCGGAAACAACAAAAACCCCCTCGGCAGAAAATCGATCTGTTAAAGAAACCATGTATGTGACTGATCTAAATGTGTTCAACCGTGACAAAAGTGGTATATATTATAGAGAATCAAGTCACAAAGATACGACAACAAGAATCACGGAAATCCGTCAAGAAAAACTCAAGTTATGATCGAAAGATCAAATGCGGGTCAATCTGTTCTACTCGAGTAAAAACCAGATCTGCAACACTGCAAACAAACTTGTGTAGATCAGAAATTACAAATCCAATGACCTTGAAATTTTCACAGATAATAGATAATTATGTTTTGAAGACAATTAAAAATAATCACGTCAATTGGATCTGTAAAACTCGAGTTATAATCAAAACACCGAAGCACTGTCGTGCTGTCCAGAAACACGATGAAAAAGACTTGACAAAAACATGTCGGACGAACAAGGCACAAAAGCTCCTCTAAATTACAAATTTTATTGATCAAAGCATAAGAGGAACAGCCCAAGGTCGTGCACACCACGAGCCTTGGCCTCCCTTGCTTATATAACCATCCCTAAGGCCAACCCAATTCAAACTAGGACTCCTACTCCTATTTGGATTCAAACTGTAACTTTTCAATACTGCTCAAGACTCTTCTATACGCTGATAGAAGCAATCTTAAGACTTCCAAACACCTTAGGAACGTCCCAAACATTCATAAAACAACTCTACTTCATGCCTAACATGAAATCCTATTATAACCAACTCGAAACTTTCCATAAACAAACCATAACCGCCTCAGCCGCAGCCTGAGCGCAAAATCCAGCCGGTTGAACCTTTTCAACCATATGTCCACTTCCATATCTCTTCACCACGCCTTGGAACAATGTAGACACGTCCATGCACTCCTTGCACACGTGCAAACACCTTTCACCAACGTCCACGATGTCACACCCGGTTTTTCCGAAGAACGACTGAGTGACTCCCACATGTATGCCAGGATCATTTTCTCATACATGTGATGACAAAGAGTGAAGCATCATTATATTACAAGCCAAGTGTTCGAATATAAATAAGTCTTACATAACGTCTCGATGGACGATAACATGTTCACAACATAGAAATAAAAGAACAGCGGAAGATAAGTCTTGTGGGCTCCGTCACAGGCGTTGCCCGGGGGACTCCGTGAACCTAGAATCCTTCCTCGGGTCCGAAGTCTTGGTCATTGTACACCACGTCATTCCCTTGGCCTGAGCAGCAATTTAAAACCAACAGAAAAGCAAGCTTGAGTACCATAGGTACTCAGCATGTGTGGGAAATGAATTTCATGCAGGCTAGAACAAGGAAAGGTTGAACTCATGGTTAAAGCACTACGCAGTTAATACCTATCACCTTAGCTTATTAAGCACCTACATTACTACATGAGTGGAATGGTCCCAATCCCCTAACCCATCATCAATATCATGTAATCATAACTTCATTTCCAATGTTAAGCTCCCCGCTTAACATCCTCCACTTCCCAATTCATCATCATCTAATCATGAATAAGTCCAAGCCGCTCTTGACCGTGAGCAAGGCTGTCATGACAGTTTTAACTCTGCAGAGTTTGTACCACTGTACCCACATATAGTGATTTCATCCCCCGTTGCCTGGTGGACTAGAAAACCTCCATTTTGCCAGTGGTCGCGAACCACGTTCACACTTCTGAGGTGTGTAGCCAGGAGATCACTACGAGGCCTTTACAAATGGATTCTCGACGAGTGTGGGCCTACTGAGATTTCACCCCTAACAGCATCCAAGAGGCTCCAACCCCGCTGCAGTGGCCCTCTCTTGAGCCTTGCGGTTCGTATGGTAGTCCAGCTGACACCTATTCCCCGCACCATCCAAACACCCATACTACGCCGGGGATGCACCTAATTAATTGACCAAGCTGCCCCATCTCAGCATGTGGTTGGCACGGTAAAGAAAGGTTACATGCTCCATGAACTGGTCCTTAGGATCCAAGCAAGCACTAAACACAAACCCGTGTCTCGTGCACACAGCACCAACCAAAGCATCCAACTTGCCTAGATCCCTATCTCTACATAATTCATAATATTCCATTCAAGGGTAAAATAATCAATGTGATGATCTCATATCCCATTTATCCCTTTCTAAGCATGGCTAAGCATGAGTATTATAATGAATGACATAATAAAATAACTCCCAACCCAGGTTACAAGGAAGAAAGATAATTAAAATCTAGGGAAACTTCCTAGCATGGGTTCCATACTTCAATTGACAATGCAATGAGATTCTAACTATACATCCTAGTATAGGATCAAAGTGGTCAAGGACACTTGCCTTCTTCCTGCTGCTCCGGGAATGGAAAGTCTTGATCTTGAAAGGTGAGAACCTGCTCTGGGGCTGGTTCTACTCATGCCAATACACACATAGCAAAAGAAAACCACAATCCATAAGCAATAGTCCACACATACATTCATGCAAGTCATACATGCATAAACATTTGAAGTTATACACATAGTTAAGTGTTGTGTTTACCCTAGATAGGTTGCTACTATGCATACATGCACTTTTAAACATATATTTTACCTTTAACTTTAATATTAAGATTTCTAAGTGCACACTATATATGAATTTCCAATTTGAACCAAATTTTCTATATGAGATAATACACTTATCAGCCACAAAACTTGCATGAAAACTAATTTCCTACTCCAAATAGGGTTTTCAGATCTTCTACACAATCTTAACTTGAAATGGATTTGGGGACCACATTTGACATTTTCCAATTATGTATACCTATTTTCCTATATTTTCAGATTTATTTTCTATACCTAAAAGTGAACTTTAATACTAAAATAGCAAGATATACCACCTACACAGAATATAATTTTGATCTATAATGTCCAATAATATATCTTTTGCCTTCCTCTCTGATGGGATCAATTTATATTTATTTTTAACTATTTTTCAGAATTATTCCTAGCCTAAAAAAGAATTTCCAGCAATAATAAATTTAAATAGCCCTTAGTCAGATTTCATTTCAGCCTAAAATCAGTCCTAAATTTTCTCTAACTTTTTTCAGGTGCTAAAAAGAATTTGAATTATCATTACATCAGAGTTTGAATCACTTATTTGAATTTAAATGCTATTCACATATTCAAATTACTGAAATCAAGAATCCTCAGGGGTTGATGTGCAAATCCCCACTGAATTTGGGCCCAATTTCTTATTTTCTAAATTTTCAGTGGCCTAAGTGTGTAAAACAGAGGGGTTTTCCTATTTTTATTAAGTCCAGGGGCTAAAACTGATGTTTAAACGTGTTTGCATAAATTCCCGAGGGTCCAGGGGCTAGATCAGAAGTTTTCTGGGGCTAGATCCTCTTTCCTCAGAACCCCGGGGGGTAGCCCGCATAATTCCCGGGCTGATGTGGGCCTTTGGATTTTAAATGGAGGGCCAAGATTAGATCGCGAAGGGGTACGCGGGGGTTCTGTTTTCATCCGCCTGATTTAAAATGGACGGGCCGTAGAGGGCCACGTCGCCCTGGCCGGGTGTGGGTGGCGCTGACAGGCGGCGCACATCGGCGGGAGGCGGCGATCTTGCCCGAATTTCCCGAAATCTGGTCTACCGGCCCTAGACTACCATTTTCTCTGCACAATTCAAAGGAGGGGGAGTAGGGTGTCTCACCTCGGTGGTTTTCTTGAGCTCGGAGGCCCTGGAAGTCGATCGGCGATGAGGTCCGAGGGGGAAGCTCGGCGGTGCTCACCGGAGTTGTTGCTAGAGCGCAGAACACGGTGTCTTCTTCACCTGCAAGAC
Source organism: Neostapfia colusana (assembly GCA_030760725.1). Classification (NCBI taxonomy): domain Eukaryota; kingdom Viridiplantae; phylum Streptophyta; class Magnoliopsida; order Poales; family Poaceae; genus Neostapfia; species Neostapfia colusana. The sequence goes on along the minus strand of JASWHV010000014.1, from coordinate 53,479,530 downwards.
TCCCCGGCGGCGGTGGCACATACTACAAGCGTTAGATCGGAGAAAACAGAAGAAATTCGAAGGAAAATGGTGATGGGCGCTTTGGTCCTCACCGGGAATGGAAGTGGGTCGAGCGGGGAAGAAAACGGGCAACCTCCAGCGTTTAAATGGATAAGAGGGGGCGGCGGGGTCGGTTAGAGCGATGCAGCACCGCACGGCCGGAGATCGTGGCTCGTGCGCGTGGAAATCAGACGAGGCAGGCACAATCGGGCGCGGGAGCTCGGCGCGGGAAGGGCGGACGACGGTTGAAGACGGCGCTGATAGGCGGGTCCCGTGCAGCATAGAGAGAGGGGAGGGAAAAACATCCGCGGGTTGCTGGGCCGGCTGGTGGGTCTCGGCCCATTGGTCATTTTCTTTTTTTCCTTTTTCTTTTCTGTTTTTGATTCAAATTTGAATTCCAGTTTGAGTTTGAATTTTTCTCCACATGCATTACGTCCACAAATTTTGAATCATACTTTTGACACATTTTGGGGTGTTACACACGATACCTTCATATGCATTGTTCTTGATCCAAACATGTTGCGCGACCTCCCGATCAACTCAACCACAATTCCTCCTGTACTTCATGCCGAACATGAAATCCTATTATAACCAACTCGAAACTTTCCATAAACAAACCATAACCGGCTCAGCCGCAGCCTGAGCGTAAAATCCAGCCGGTTGAACCTTTTCAACCATATCTCCACTTCTATATCTCTTAACCATGCCTAACAATGTAGACACGTCCATGCACTCCTTGCACACTTGCAAACACCTTCCAACGATGTCCACAATACCTTCATATGCATTGTTCTTGATCCAAACATGCTGCGCGAACTCTTGATCAACTCAACCACAATTCCTCCCGAACTTGGTTGTTGAACCTCATCTTCTCCCTAAGACTAGTTCAATGGATCCCGTCACCAGCCATATCTTGAACTCAAGAAACACCTGCACATGAATAAACAACCAATACTTTTGAGCACAAGTCCGCGACTTGACTCACGTTAGTTCCGAAAACCACAACACCCTACGTGAACACCTCACATAAGTATGTTGCAAACCATAGCAAAATAATAACCACCGTAAACAGCCATAACACTTCAAAAACTTAGTGAAAGAATATTAAGCAAACTTTCCATAGATGTAAAGCAAGTTCGAAACGTTTGCAAAGTAAAAACAGAACCATTGCGATTTAGCTCTGGACCTTGCCAAAGCTAACCGGACCTTGAGCCGGAGCTTACCAAAGCTAGCAGAACCTAGCACCTGAACTTACCAAAGCTAGTCGAACCTACCCCCGGAGCTAACCAAACACATGGTGGACCTAGCCATAGCATGTCGGACCTTACTTTGGATCTTGCAAAATTAAAAACTTTTACCGTCATAGCCAATGTATTCAGCACACATAGGTCTCACAATCTCCCCCTTGATGAATGCATTGGCAACACCACTTAAAATCCGAACATTGGCTTATTCACATGAGAAGTTTTGAAAACAATCAAATGATAAAGAAATTTCGAAACAAAAATTTCTCCCCCTGTACATATTTCTCCCCCTTTTTGTAAATCGGAAATAAAATGAGAAGAAAAACAAAAATCCCCCCCTGAGAAGAATCGTGTCAAAACACTTGTGAATCGTGCAATGTGTGATCAATTTCTCCCCCTTTGACAATGTATTCAGCAAGGTTCAAAAGAGAAATTTTAATTGTTATGAGCATATTTATAACATATAAAACAAAGCTCATCCAAGCCATACTATCAAGTAACTTACACTATCACATCAATGAGATACATAAAGTAGTGTAAGCCATGCTAGAGATCAAGTGTAATTTTCAATTTAAGCAAGTCATGATCTGACAAACTTAACTATGTCAAGACCTGAAAGCATGACACTTGTTGCTACATTTTAATTATTTTTCAAAGCACAAATTCAGATCATATGACATTTGCAAGAGATTATATGCCGCATCAGCCTTATTCTAACCAACCAAATCAAGCCTATGTCATTTGACAATCAGAAGCTTAAGGACATGGTTTTAGTCATACACAACTTCTTCCAAGTTTATATCTAAGTGCAATGATAAGCCATCTCAAAAGAAGAAGTGTGAGGCATGCATATTCTCTTGATCTTTTTCTCAATTTTTCATTTGAGCATAAAAGCTCAACATGTGAATAGTTGATTGATTATTTTTTTCATTATTAAAAGCACTTGTGAGCAAGCAACAAGTTTAAAACAGCAAGAAAGTTTCCAATTACTAGTCATGGCAAAAACTACAAAATGTATGACATGAGTAACGTAGTAAGAACTTTCAGCATATCAAAGGAATCACAAAGTCATATATGTATGAAATACTATGCTCATATTATTTTAGATTCAGATTCATACACCGACTTCCCAAGTTTCAAAACTCCCCCTCAATTTAAGCCATGAGGATGCATAACCCCTATTTCACTACGAATGAAACAAAAAGGAGTGAAATCCAAAGGTTTTGTAAAAATATCAGCCAATTGTTGTTCGGTATCTATATGGTGAAGCACAATGTTTCCTTGTTCAACATTATCACAAAGAAAGTGATACCTAATGGCAATGTGCTTTGTTCTCGAATGTTGAACAGGGTTTCTAGCAATGCAAATTGCACTAGTGTTATCATAAAATAGTGGAACACTATCTAGATCAACCCCATAGTCCTTAAGTGTTTGAACAATCAAAAGAATTTATGAGCAAACGCTAGCTGCAGCTACATATTCAGATTCGGCTGTGGATTGTGCAAATGAATTTTATTTTCTAGAGGACCAAGCAACAAGTGAACTACCAAGAAAATGACAAGCACCCGAATTACTTTTCCTATCAATTCTACAACCCCCAAAATCAGCATGCGGAAAAGCTTTCAAAGTAACGGTTGAAGAAGAAGGAAGAAAATCCCAAATTCTTGAGTTCCATGTAAGTACCTGAGAATTCTTTTGATGGTTTGACGATGTGAAGCACGTGGGGAAGTTTGAAATTGTGCACAAAGATATACGCTGAATTGTATGCCCGGTCTTGATGCCGTGAGGTACAAAAGTGATCCAATCATACCTCTATATTCTTTTTGATCCACGGGTTCATCATCTTCATAAATTTCAAGTGTTGTTGATGTACCCATTGGTGTCCGAAGAGACTTGCTTTTGTCCATGTTGAAGCGCTTAAGAAGGTCTCTTGTATACTTTGTTTGATGCACAAAAGTACCCTCCTTGGTTTGCTTGATTTGCAGCCCCAAAAAGTATGTGAGTTCTCCCATCATACACATCTCAAAATTCTGAACTCATCATAGCTGAAAACTTGGACACAAGATCATGAAAAGCGCAACCAAAGATAATATCATCCACATACACTTGAACGAATAATGAGTCATTGTCATGCTTAAGCACAAAAAGAGTTTTATCAACATTGCCCATGGTAAACACCTTTTCAAGTAAGAATGTTTTTAACCTATCATACCATGCTCTAGGGGCTTGTTTAAGACCATACAAGGCTTTGGACAGTTTGTGAACATGATTAGGAAAATTTGGATTTTCAAAACCCGATGGTTGCTTGACATAAACCTCCTCATCTATGTAGCCATTAAGAAAAGCACTTTTAACATCCATTTGATATAACTTGAAACCTTTAGATGCAGCAAATGCTAACAAAATTCTTATGACTTCTAATAGCAAACGTTTCATCAAAATCTAGTCCTTCAACTTGTGTGAAACCTTGAGCAACCAACCTAGCCTTATTCCTAACCACAACCCCATCCTCACTTTATTTATTTTTAAACACCCATTTAGTTCCAATTAGAGTGTGACCTTGAGGTGGAGGTACAAGTTTCTAAACATTATTTCTTTCAAAAATTTCTAACTCTTCTTGCATGGCAATAACCCAAGATTCATTAGTGAGTGCGTGTGATATATATTTGGGTTCAAATGAAGCAATAAATGCAGAATGATCGTGAGAGTTTGGATCACAAAACCTGGACCGTGTGACTCGTTTGTGCAAGCTTCCAATCATTTGTTGTGGAGGATGACTTTTGAGGACCCGGAGGGAGTAGACAATTCACAAGCTCCTTGTTCTTCATGTTCATCACAAATTGAAGAACTTGTGACTTGAGAACGATCTGGACCAGCAATGGTGATCGTCGGTGCTGGTTGTGAATCAAAATAAGGATCTGGAATAATGTCATTAGCTCCTGAATTTTTGGGTAGCAGCATCACTTCTTCATCTTCTTTGATGAAAATACTCTCCCCCTGCGGATATGGCTCCAGTCCTGCAATATTAGAGCTAGTATATGGGCTAGCTTCATCAAAAGAAACCTCACAAGTCTCCACAATTTTGTTAGTGTCATGTAAAAGCACATGGTAGCCTCTAGTATGAGATGGGTAACCAAGAAACATGCCATCAACGGATCTAGGTTCAAATTTATCAAGATTACCGTGTTTCTTAACAAAGCATTTGCAACCAAAGACCCGAAAGTGTGTGACACTAGGCCTATGTCCAAACCGAAGTTCATATGGTGTTTTACCTAGCTTAGCACGCAAGAAAACACGATTTGAGACATAACAAGCTGTTGCAATTGCATCAACCCAAAATTTTCTAGGAGTTTGATATTCATCAAGCATAGTCCTAGCCATCTCAACTAAGGTTCTGTTCTTTCTCTCTACAACACCGTTTTGTTGAGGTACATATGGTGAAGAAAATTGATGATTTATTCCATTTTCAGCACAAAAGTGATCAAACGATTGATTTTTAAATTCGGTTTCGTTATCACTTCTAATTGCTTTTAAAGATCCTAGTTGATCAATTGATAATCTAAGAAATAAGGTTCTAAAGTGACTAAAAGTTTCATTCTTAGATGCCATAAAATAAACCCAAGAGTATCTAGAATAGTCATCAACAGTCACAAGTACATACCATTTAGCTCTAAAGGATTGAACGCGTGAAGGTCCTACAGTGTCAAGGTGCAAAAGTTGACCCGGTTCAGTTGTCATCGCCATTGTGAGAGGAGCATGTGAACCTGCAACCATCTTAGCATGTCTACAAGAAGAGCACACAATTTCTTTGTCCCCTTTAAGCTTAGGCAGCCCACGTATGCGATCAAGAGCACTAACACGTGTGAGATGATCAAAGCCTACATGACCAAGTATACGATGCCAAAAATATAAGTCTTTTGAATCATTAGCAACTATACATCTATGCTTAGAGGATGACATATCAAAATCATCTTTAAAAACTCTTCCAAACCGAGCCATATTGAAAATGAGCTCACTATTTGAATCTACAACCTTGCAACAATTTTTAGTGAAAATAATTTACAAATTTTCATCTAGCAATTGTGTAACAGAAAGCAAGTTCTATTTCAAATTTTTAACAAGTGCCACATCTTTTAAAGTGTAGTGATTATTTATTCTAACCGAACCCTTAGCAATTATAGGAGTTGAAGAATTATCGGCAAAAGTAACATTTTCTACATGTGAAACAAAAGAGAGGGAGGAGAACCATTCTTTGTTACCGGTCATGTGGCGTGAGCATCCTGAATCCACAATCTAAATGTTCTCCTTCCTCAAGTGTGTAACCTACATAGAAGTACAATACGTCGATGACTCAATACTGGGGTTAGTCAAAAGGCATTTAGGAATCCAGTACTGAGTCACACGACGTCCAGGAGAAGTAACACGCAAAGGCTGAGATAAAACATCAGGTTTATGAGCCAAAGCTTGAGGATTTTTTCTACCCAACTACTGACCTACGAGGTGTTACATGAGTAGCACTAAAAACAGTAGGTTCGAAAGGAAACTTTGCATGTTTTTGACTCATTACAGAAGGTTGTATATTCCTAACATTCGGTTCAGCAGACGCAACAGGTTTTGCACAGTTGTTATGTGATCCAGAAATCATTCTTTCCTTTTTCTGTTGCTTAGCTAGTCTATAACAAAAATCTATGACATGACCATCTCTACCACAGTAGGTACAACTAAATTTAACTTTATGTTCATGTACAGATAAGCATACAACATGTTTATTTGAAACCGAATGAGACAACACTCCTGCGGATTTAAAAACAACTTATTTTTGTTTAGGAACTGTTTTAATCAAACCACTTCCTAATGACTTTACAATTTTAGGTGGATGTGCTTTAGCATGAGCATGGGAATCAAAACCTAAACCAGTTTTATCATTGCAAGATTTAGAAGAATTCAACAGTAAGTTCAGATTCTTATTCCCATTATAAAACCGCTCTAGTGTCCTATTCATGTCATCAAGTTTCTTAGACAAGTCTACGCAGTTTTGACTTGTAGTTTTTCCTTTTAGTTTGCAATTGGAACAATACTTAACTTCATGAGAACGTAAAGCATTGTTCAATATAGAAATTTCATTCATAGCATCTTGTAGTTTCATATTAAGATCATCACAAGTAGAACAATGCAAATCAATTGTAGAACAACAAGCATCTTTAAAGTTCTTATCATTAAGTGCAGCAAGCTCTCTGTTCTTTTCAATCTCTAACTCAAGTTTATCAAGTGTGGAGATATGTGCTCTTCTTAGAGAGGACAATTGTTTATATATTAAATCACATGAGGAACAAGAATCATCACTAGGAATCAAATATTTCAAACGATTAATTTCATATTCTAGTGACTCAATTTTGACAGCATTGTCCCTAAGCTTTTTGTCTTTTTTCTTAACTATAACAGTGGCACGAGAAATAGCATCACATATTTCTTCGCAAGTAGGACATACCTCTTCATTGTCGCTGTTGTGTTCTACCTCCTCCATACTTGAACTTGACTTGCCTGCCATGAAGCATAAGTTTGCCAAATCATCTTCATCTTCGTCACTTCCAATCTCCACATCGCTTGAGCCAAGTTCTTGAAGTGCGGAGATAAAACTATTTACCAACTGGCGTCCTATAAAACCCTTCTTTTTTTATTGTCGCTTGCAGACGAGTGCTTCGACCTAGTTTGCTTTTCATCATGGGAAGTAGGACCTAAAAGGATAGGGTAATCCGTATGAAAATGTCCTGTCTTACCACATTCGAAGCATCGTTGAGGTCCGGCACTTCCTCTCCTTCTAATTCTCACATTTTGCAATGTTTTTGAGAACAAAGTAGAGATGAGTGCAAGTTCTTTCTCTAGAAACTCTTCAATCTGTTCAAGGGTTAGAGAGGACAACAAAGAAAGTGTACCACAAAATGAATATTGACTAGAGCTAGACATGTCACGTTGTGAAACAAATGCAAGAGACTTGTTGGGGTTCTTACGTGATATTATGTCAATTTCTTGAGTTTTTAACTTAGAATATAGCACATCTAATGTATGTGTACTCATGACAGTAGATTCACGAATAGATGTAACTTTCATCCCCCAAATTGACATGTCTAATGCACTTAGTAATTGCCTAGCATTTTCAGCATCTAAAAAATTAACTTTGACACTACACAAGTTGCTGAGAATTTTATTGAAGCGAGCAAATAGGTCATCGATTGACTCACTGGGTTGCATCTCAAAGCGCATGAATTCTTTCTTGAACATATCTTGTCTTACCTCCTTAATCGTGTTGGATCCTTCGTGGTAGTCACAAAGTGCTTTCCACACATCGTATGCAGATCGGAGGTGTGCAACACGGTCGAAGTCACTTTGAGTTAATCCTTGTATGATCAAGTTCCGTGCTTTGTTGTTGTTGTCGACATCTGTCATGTTCATAGCCGTGACTTGATCATTTCACGGCACGTCATAAGGCTTGTACACCTTTTCCCATATTGTGAAGCCTTGCGACTTTATGAAAGCCTCCATTCGTGCCTTCCAAACCTGAAAATCAATGCCACTGAACACACAAGGTTTTGCGGAGTATTTCTTCATGATAATTAGTCAAAACATGTGCAAATCACAAATATAAGAGCACCGTGGCTCTGATACCAATTGTAGGATCGAAGAGCATGTGAAAAGCTACCAGAGGGGATGAATGGTAGATTTAAACTTTTTAGCGGAAGCAACAAAAACCCCCTCGGCAGAAAATCGATCTGTTAAATAAAAACGTGTATGCGACTGATCTAAATGTGTTCAACTTTGATAAAAGTGGTATATATTATAGAGAATCAAGTCACAAAGACATGACAATAAGAATCACGAAAATCTTTCAAGAAAAACTCAAGTTACGATCGAAAGATCAAACGAGGGTCAATCTGTTCTACTCGAGTCAAAACCAGATCCACAACACTGCAAAGAAACTCGTGTAGATTGGAAAATACAAATCCAATGACCGTTAAATTTTTAAACATGATATATAATCAAGTTGTGAAGATAAACCAAAAAGAATCACATCAATTGGATCTGTAAAAATCAAGTTATCATCAAAACACCCAAGCACTGTCGTGCTGTCCAGAAACTCGACGAGAAAGACTTGACAAAAACAAGTCGGACGAACAAGACACAAAATCTCCTCTAAATTACGAATTTTATTGATCAAAACAAAAGAGGAACAGCCCACGGTCGTCCACACCATGATCCTTGGCGACCCTTGCTTATATAACCAGCCCTAAGGCCAATCCAATTCAAACTAGGACTCCTACTTCTACTTGGATTCAAACTGTAACTTTCCAATACTGCTCAAGACTGTTCTATACGCAGATAGAAGCAATCTTAAGACTTCCAAACACCTTATAAACATCCCGAACATTCCTAAAACAACTCTACTTCATGCCGAACATGAAATCCTATTATAACCAACTCGAAACTTTCCATAAACAAACCATAACCGCCTCAGCCAAAGCCTGAGCATAAAATCCAGCCGGTTGAACCTTTTCTACCATATCTCCACTTCCATATCTCTTCACCATGCCTAACAATGTATACACGTCCATGCACTCCTTGCACACGTGCAAACACCTTCCAACGACGTCCACAATACCTTCATATGTATTGTTCTTGATCCAAACATGCTGCGCGACCTCCCGATCAACTCAACCACAATTCCTCCCGAACTTGGTTGTTGAACCTCATCTTCTCCCTAAGACTAGTTCAATGGATCCTGTCACCAGCCATATCTTGAAATCAAGCAACACATGCACATGAATAAACAACCAATACTTTCGAGCACAAGTCCGCGACTTGACGCACGTTAGTTCCGAAAACCTTAACACCTTACGTGAACACCACACATAAGCATGTTGCAAACCATAGCAAAATGTTAACCACTGTAAACAGCCATAACAGTTCAAAAACTTAGTAAAACAATACTAAGCAAACTTTCCATGGATGTAAAGCAAGTTTGAAACATTTGCATGGTAAAAACAGAACCATTGCGATTTAGCTCCGGACCTTGCCAAAGCTAACCGGACTTTGAGCTGGAGCTGACCAAAGCTAGCAGAACCTAGCACCGGAACATACCAAAGCTAGTCGGACCTACCGCCGGAGCTAACCAAAAACATGTCGGACCTAGCCACAGCAAGTCGGGCCTTACTTCGGATCTTGCAGAATTCAAAACTTTTATCGTCATAGCCAATGTATTCAGCACACATAGGTCTCACAGCAGGCCTTGCGTTTCCATCCGCCTCTCGGCTCGGTTCTCGCCGCCTGTGAGTTTGGAAGGGTGAGGAATCCGTTGGTGGTGTTTGTACGGGCTGCCGGTGGCCCGAAACCCGGCGGCGGCGTGCGGCAGCTTCGGGATCACTTCGATGCCGATGACCGACCGTTCTAGCCCGCCATAAACTCGATTGAACGGCATGGCCTCAAACTTGCTCGGGAAAGCCTCTACATGGGTTGTCACCGTGCAACCGAGGGGTCCGCCACGTTTGAGCTCGGAAAACATGGAAATTACGCTGTCTACGTGCGTTTCAGAGCTAGGGTTGCGAAAAAAAACACGGTCGCCAGCTAGTCCAGCTCCTGTGTGCTGGAGTTGGTGATCCAATAACAAATAGGGAGTGAGAATTTGGGATTTTCGTACGGGTTGCTCGGTTTGCACCCGCCGGAGCAAAATATCCAAATTGGAGCTCAGCGGTTCACGGCTCGACTTGAGGCTTGGGTGGAAGCAGTGTGGAGGTCATGCGCCCCTGTGGCTGTCCTTGCTCGGGCGTGAAAGTCTCTCAGTTGGGCTGTCCACGTGCGCCCGATTGTGAGTTATGTTCAGTCGCCGCGAAGAAACTGCGTGCACGGGTACGAGAGGCCGAAACTCTTTCAGCTCTTGCACCGAGGAAGTGAGGAGTGATCAACCATGCGGTTTTACAGCTCGGAGGGCTCTGTGGCGCAAGTTTTTGCCGGCTCCCGATCGTTTTGCAGAGGCGGCGGTGAGCTCCGTTCTTTTCGCGTGCAAGGAGAAAGCAAACCCCGGTGTTGCCTCTGGTGAGCCAAAGGATCATGTTGAGAGCTAAAGGCACACACAAGCTGCTCCCCAGCACGATGAAATACCAGGAGGTGGCCTCTGCATGAGCCTCGGTGGCGCTCGGAGGAAGTTTCGGTCTGTGCTTGACACTAAACAGAGGGAACACATCGGGTGCAAGTCATTGTGTACCAATGACATGTGGGGTCCACCCCCTTTCCTCCTCTTCTTATCCTCCAATTATTTCCAAAAGATCTTCAAACATGTAATTCCACCCAATCTTATATTTCTGGAGTTTAAACGTGGCTGGCATTTGAGTTCTCCGAATTCAGTTTGAATTTGCCATGCAAATTTGAATTCAGTTCAAATTTGGAATTTCTCATATTTATCCTTTTCAGCCCACCCTAAAAATAGAAGTCTGCCATTCCAATTTTTCCTCAATTTCAAAGGTTTGGAGGTTGCATGCCTATTCAAAGGTTTGGCAGCACTTTGAGATAAACTTTGAGTTTGAAAATCTGCTTTTTGATCTCCTTCATGCAAAGGAGTATTTCAACCATGGTGTTTAAGTCCATGTTGGTTCAACACATTCAATGAACATATGAGCCCCTTTTTGATGAACATCCATGTACACCCTTACGTGTAGAAAAGTTTTTTGTAAGTCCCATTTTCATGAATTTGAAACATATACCAATCAAGCTTCGGTTCATTTCACATAAAATTTTGGGACATTTACATTCCGCCCCCTTAAAAGAATCTTGTCCCGAGATTACAAAAGAAAACAAGAGACGGGGGAGATAATTACAAGCTGTATGCTGATAAAAGTTCCGGATTATTGGTACGGAGGTAATCTTCGCTTTCCCACGCTGCCTCTTCCGTGGTATGATTACTCCACAGCACCTTGTAAAATTTTATTGTCCGGTTCCGGGTGATCCGGGTCTTTTCATCAATAATCTAAACCTGTCGCTCGGTGTAGGTAAGATCCGGCTTCAATTCGTCGGTTTCTTCGGTGCGGACAGCAGTGGTAAATTTAAGACACTTCCGCAGATGTGACACATGAAATACGTCATGAACACACGCAAGACTTACTGGTAACTCCAGCCTGTAGGCTACAGGTCCACACTTCTCCATGATAGCAAATGGACCTATAAATCGGGAAGCGAGTTTCCCCTTTACACCGAACCGGTGAATTTCCTTCATCGGAGATACACGAATATAAACATGCTCTCCAACGTTAAAATGCAGAGGTCGACACCTCTGATCCGCGTAGCTTTTCTGTCGGGATTGTGCAGCCTTCAAATTTTCTTGTATCAACCGAACTCAGTCTTCGGCTTCGTTAACAAGATCAACTCCAAACAGTACTCTTTCGCCGGAATCACACCAATTCAGTGGTGTGCGACATTTCCAGTCGTAGAGAGCCTCATATGGTGCCATTTTTTTACTCGCTTGATAGACATTATTGTAAGAAAACTCCGCCAACGGTAAGTGATCATCCCATTCTTTACCGTGGTGGATGGCACATGCTCTCGACATGTCTTCAAGTATTTGGTTCATCCTCTCCGTTTGTCCACTCGGTTTGAGGGTGATATGCAGAGCTTTTAATCAGCTTAGTGCCCAACGAAGTGTGCAACTGCTCCAAAAAATGAGCAACGAACAGCGCACCCCGATCTGAAATGATGGTGTTCGGGACACCATGTAAGCATACAATTCTTGAAATCTATAACTCCGCATACTGCTTGGCCCGATAATGAGTATTCACTGGAATGAAATGAGCTGATTTCATCAACCGGTCGAGAATCACCAAAATCGAGTCATGCTTCCGGAATGTTAGTGGTAATCTGACGATGAAATCCATACTCACAACCTCCCATTTCCATGCCGGTATCTTCAGTGGTTGTAGCGGTCCGGCTTTCCGCATATGATCAGCCTTGACCCATCTACACGTATCACACTCGGATACGTACTTAGCAATTTACCGCTTCATCTGCTTCCACCAAAATTTCTGTTTCAAATCTTGGTACATTTTTTTGCTGCCGGGATGAATGGCAAACTTCAACAGGTGTGCTTCATCTAATATCTTCTTCCGGAGCTTCATATTACGTGGTACAACTATACGGTCATTGAACCATAGAGTACTTTCATGATCCTTCCGGAAACACTTCATCTCTCCATTTTCTAGTCTTCTCTGTATGTGAGACATACCCGATCTCTTCTTCGAGCCACAACAATCTCCTCTCAGATTGTTGGAATAAGAGCACTATTATAAAGTGCTCCATACGGAATGACGAGGAGACTCGGTTCTTCTTCTTCTTCTAACTCAGCAGTCGCCAAGTTTTGAACGTGGGCTTTCCAACTAAGCGTGTCGGCAACCACATTCGCATTTCCCAGATGGTAGTGGATCTCTATTTCATAATCTTTTATGAGCTCCAACTATCTTTGAGAATACCCTTGCACCAACTAGTTGATCGAATAAAATATCGATGTGGGCAGGGGCACTTGTTCTTTATAGTGACAGGATTGAGCGAATGATAATCAACACCTAATCTTAGTGTCTCGTCGTTCTTCTTAACGAACAGCACAGAGCAACCCCAAGGTGATGAGCTTGGTCGTATAACACTTTTGCGCATGAGTTCACTTAGTTGCTCCTTCAACTCCGCTAGTTCATTGGTGCCATCATGTACGGCCTCCATGAAATTGGTGTTGTTCCCATAGACAGTTCAATTTTGAACTCGACTTCCCGTTCGGGTGGCATGCCCGGTAACTCATCGGGAAACACATCGGGTATTCACGTCCCACCTGAATATCCTCGAGTTTAATCACTTCCGTGTGGTAGGCCTAACTAGCCCTCTTTTCTGTACAGAAAAGACCTTTCTGCACTTAACCCATATTTTGTTCCGGTTAACTGCATTTTTCATAACCCAAGTTGAATAACCAAGTAAAAGTTAACTTCAATAACTTTCCAACGAGTATTTATATTCCTCCATATCATTTCTGGATCAAAAGTTATGACTGCTCAAAGTTGACAGAATTTCTGGATAAAATTTGTCAGCATCTCCTCTGAATGTGGCTCTTTTCATCACAGTTGTATCTGAAAATAAAATACAACTCTGAACAAATTTTGAACTACAAAATTGTTACACATATGATCACATTTCCCATGGTGTATCATATGACCCTTAGAGATTTTTCTACAGAATGTTTGGAGGGTTATACAGAAATGTCCAGAAAGTTTTTGAATCTGTCCTGTTTCAGGACATTTTGCATTCAACTGAACATTCAACCAGTTTGGCGTGTGATTTAGCTCTGGAGGTCTACAGAAAAGATGTAGAACACTTGAAAACCTTTCCATAAATGTATCATAAACCTCCATTGGGTCAATCTACTCATAGTTATGCTCTGTCAAAGTCCAGCAAAAATTCCTGCCAGAACAGAGCACTTTGTTTTTGAGAACCTTAGAAGCCTATCAATTCTCTCCTTTGAATCTTAAATCAAATGAAGAGCTCAGTAACTAATATATGTTTTCAGAATTCCATTTTTAGTTGAAAGTTAGTTCATGAGTTATTTCCCAGAGCAAAGAAAACTATCAAGTATAGTACGGTGTTGATGCACCGTAGGATTTATGTCGGTACTTGCCTCACAAAAGAAAAATCCTAACCGGATTACACCGGCATATACGTATCCTTAGGTGGCACTAAGAACGATCACTCCCACACGTGATCTACTCATAATATGGTTTTCATGGTTAGTGTACCTGCATAAACCACACAATCATCGGACTCAGTCGCACAACTGAATCCGGCTCCATAACAGTTTCATACACCCGTCCATCGTCAGTCGCACTTAGATCGTCAGTCGCCAAACATGTCTTGAGCTACGTGTTCACGTTACAAACTACGTGATGGGATCTCCACCTACTTGGCCACAGCACGCCGGGGAAAGGCATTGCTCACATACTCCAAACGACATGAAGAGTCATAGAGAACATATGAGCGGGTCGGGTTACCTGCCACCTGTGGGGCTCCACCCTTCAGCTTGTGCGCACTGGTGGACAGCACTTACATGCACCACCAAGACATGAAAAGTCCTGAGATGCATGATTTTCCGACATAATCAAGTAAGTTAGATTGCCACCTTCATAATATGCTAAAATAGTAGTCCTTATGTGGTCCTAGTACAGTTTTCTCACCGGATCCTAAGTTTTTATCATAATATGATCCTTAATCCATGTGCTATTCCCAATGTGGCTCTGATACCACGCTGAGGGCCCGGCCCCCTTATCGGGTCCGTGCACGCTCGCCCGGAAATCGCATTGGGTGGTGTCGTGCGATTCGGCACCCAACAGCACACGAGTAAAGGAAACCATATTACATAAATCATGCGGAAGCTTACAAAAGTTATTTTATAAATACTTTACCTCAAATACTACTACATAGGAATACTACAATTCTCATGACTCATTTCTAATTCAGCAACAAAGAAACTGTCCAGCCCACAGACGTTTCTTACTAGCAACATGAATAACAAAACGCAGTGGCAAGGTTGCTCATGAGTATCCACTCGGAGTGTTCCGAGTCTCATCGGACAAACGTAATCATAGCATAGAGTCAATAACTGCAAAACAACTAGTATAGTATCCGTGAGCATAAAGCTCAACAAGACTTAACCGTCGAACCTAATCATGAAACTCTACATGAAGGTAATGACGTAAACATAGGGTAGTAAAAGGCATAAAGAACTCGCCGACGTGTTGATCCTTAGGTTAAGGTCTTATTAGCAGCAATTAAGAATTAACCTTGGGCACCTCATATCGGGAGTCCACAATCAAACAAGAAACGCCTTCCCCCGATGTAACATGCTCACGGCGGAAATGAATCAAGTTTGTACTAACCTATCCATACAAGATATCAATACATTTCTAGTGTCAACTTCAATCCACAATGATTAGTTCTTATCTCATGCAAGTTCTTTATTACGTCACGACTGTGAGGACAAGTATGCTCAAATATCCGCAAGAGATGGTGACTCGAATCAAAAGAAACCAGGACTACACGACACGTACGCCCGTACTCGATGTTGCCTACAGCAACCATCTTTGACGTTTTCACCTGCGTCTAATTGATCTGATCGTCCCATACAGTAGCCTCACCTCATGGTGCACCTACCAATGTGAGATGTCATGAGGGAGTTACCCACATACTACACACCGGCCGTCCGCCTGAGGCAACCGAGAAAAGTCCCAATGCAAGCTTCCCGAGGTACATCGGTTTATTGGGTCCCATATAGGCAGCATGAGTCTGGTACACAACTTAGACTTGCTCAACAGGGCCGCATACAGATCGGTCCTTGACCGACACAGACTGGTCTAACGCACCCAGGCCCCTTTGTCCTGTTGCTCCTACAACCTGCCCGGTCTCAACTTCACTTGCTAACAAATTTCTTGAACCAATCCCATGTCCCCCTTTTTCTCCTATTCATGCGAGTAGCGTCCAACCACTCGACTTCTACTGAACCCTAATTAAGCATGGCAATTTTTTACATGATGAAAAGACATCTACCCAATACTCCACGGGTTTTTCTGGTCATGCAAGAGGAGTATCAAAGCAACTAGACCTAATGCACATTTCATTTCCTAACCAACATAGTGAAAACAAAGTAAAAACTTAAAAGTTGTTAAATGCAAACCGGAGCTTGCCTGTTTTCCAGGGAAGTAATATTATAATCACTTAGTGATCTTCTATTCCCTTGATGCTTGATCAACTGATCCACTTCACGGGATTCGAACGTCTTCGTTGTGAGCACTATCGACATGTATATGCATAAGTTTTTATAATGCAATTTAAAGAATTAAAGGCTCGAACTTCTTAAGAACATAGGCTGTGTGGTAGTGCTAAGAAATAATCTGTTGCTTCTATTGTGTAGAGAAATTGAAGATAAAAATCAACCTACACCTAAGGAACTTAGCTCTAATGTGCTATGTGTCCATATAGAGATATGGAATGGGCTGAAATGATTTGGAGAGAACTGAAGATCCTGATCTCCAATGACTTCGAAACTTTTACAGGAAGTCGTACACTACACAGTGACTTAGCTTGCCAAATTGCAGCTGATGTAAATGGAAATTGTGTCCCAATTAATCCCCACAAGATTTCCTATGTATATCCCACATACATAAGCATGGAGAACAAGGACAGGAATATCTAAGGTTCAACTTGAGCTTAAACTTTCCATGTGAGTTCCTGGTCACAAGAAAGTATTTTGAATTAAAATTCAGGACTTTTACATGACTAATTCCTCCAGAATAATTCCGTAAGCAGTTATGCTAAAAATAATTAATTCTGAAGTAATGTGCATTTTCATGCCCAATCAAGTGAATTAAAATTTCAAGTATAGCTAATAGAGCATGCCTGAATTTACCTATGATTTTTGGATCTAATAATTGCCTAGAAGTGATTTTACAAGTAAATACTTTTTTCTGAAAAAGTTTCTGTATTATTTTGAACACAGCAGGTTATATTCTGGAAATTACTACTCAAATCAAGTCCAAATGAGCTGAAATTTTGCTAGGAGGTGAATAATATGATAAAGAATATTCTGGCAAAATTTGGGGATTTTTGGCTCAACCAAATTCCCTCAATAATTCTTTTAAAGAAAAATTTAAAAGAATTTTGCTGAGTTTATTATTGATTTTTATACAATTGGGGGTTCATATTTGGATAGATCTTTGCAAACTGAGTCTAACCCAATTTGATCACTCAATTGGGTGCTTCCTACACCAAGATATGAACTTATAAAGTTGTGAAAAAGTCTGGAATTTATTTGCTACTGAAAATTGACTGGGCCCACCATTTAAACTGCAACCAATGAAATGCAAGCCACACCGGACTACGGGGTTAGCAGTGCGCATTAACACTGGATCCAAAAAACACAGCAAATCCCAAGTTTTAAACTTTGGTCGCTGACATGTGGGGCCAGCCCCTTTCTTCCTCCTCCCGCCTCCCTCTCGCGCGCGCGGCTCGCCCTTGCCGGTCTTGCGTTTCCACCCACCTTTCAGCTCGGTTCTTGCCGCCTGTGAGTTTGGGAGGGTTATAAATCAGTTGGTGGTGTTTGCACGGGCTGCCGGTGGCCGGAAACCCGTCGGCGGCGTGCAGCGGCCTCGGGATCACTTCGGCACTGATGACCGACCGTTCTAGCCCACCAAACACTCGAGTGAACGGCGCTAATGCACCAGTGGACCTCGAGTATGATCGACATGGCCTCAAACTTGCTCGGGAAAGCCTCTACATGGGTTGTCACCATGCAACCTAGGGGTCCGCCACGTTTGAGCTCCGAAAACATGGAAATTAGGCTGTATACGTGTGTTTCTGAGCTAGGGTTGCAAAAAAGAAAACGATCACCAGCTAGTCCAGCCCCTGTCTGCAGGAGTTGGAGATCCAATAACGAATAGGGAGTGAGAATTTGGGATTTTCGTACTGGTCGCTCGGTTTGCACCCGCCGGAGCAAAAACTCCAAATTCGAGCTCAATGGTTCACGGATCGACTTGAGGCTTGTGTGGAAGCAGAATGGAGGACGTGTGCCCCTGTAGCTGTCCTTGCTCGGGCGTGAAAGTCTCCTGGTTAGGCTGTCCACGTGCGCCCGATTGTGAGTTGTGTTCGATCGCTGCGAAGAAAACTGCACGCCTGGGTAGGAGAGGCTGGAACTCGTTCAGTTCTTGCACCAAGGAAGTTAGGAGTGATCAACCCTGCGGTTTTGCAGCTCGGAGAGCTCTGTGGCGGAAGTTTTTGCTGGCTCCTGATCGTTTTACAGAGGCGGCGGTGAGATCCGTTCTTTTCACGTGCGAGGAGAAAGCAAACCTTTCCTCCTCTTCTTATCGTCCAATTATTCTCAAAAGATTTTCAAACATGTAATTCCACCCATTCTGATATTTCTGGAGTTTAAACGTGGCTGGCATTTGAATTCTCTAAATTCAGTTTGAATTTGCCATGCAAATTTGAATTCAGTTCAAATTTGGAATTTCTCCTATTTATCCTTTTCTGCGCACCCTAAAAATAGAAGTCCGCCATTCCAATTTTTCCTAAATTTCAAAGGTTTGGAGGTTGCATGTATATTCGAAGGTTTGGCAGCATGTTGAGATAAACTTTGAGTTTGGAAATCTGCTTTTTGAGATCCTTCATGCAAAGGAGTATTTCAACCATGGTGTTTAAGTCCACATTGGTTCAACACATTCAATGAACATATGAGCCCCTTCTTGATGAACATCCATGTACACCCTTACGTGTAGAAAAGTTTTTGTAAGTCCCATTTTCATGAATTTGAAACATATAACAATCAAGCTTCAGTTTATTTCACATAAAATTTTGGGATTATTACAATCAGCGTCCCCATCCACTTGTGGTGGGGCGCCGGCCCGGGGATTGGTGCAGTTGCTGCCACTGCTCGACGCAGGGTCTTGACAGCTCGCTAGGACGTGATGTCGGAGGAACCCCCGTACATCCAGTGGAGCGCCTCTCATTGTCGGGGATCGAGTCGTAGTCGGAGTGGCCGTAGATGGCCTTCAACGGAAACTTGGCATCTTGGTACTCCATCTCCTGCTCAGCGCCGGCCTCAGGCCCAGCCTTCTGTTTGCCCTCCCGCTGGCAGAAGATCGCACCATTTTGGTGCTTCTGCTGTTGCAGCTCACGGAAGCATTCCGCGAGATTCTTGATCTCACGGCACTCGATAGCACCATGGTGGCTGGAGTTGTGCACCGGGCACCGTTGGCCATCATCACTGACGGACGGCGGTCGTGGGCGCTTGTAGGTGCGTGGTGTGAGGCCCGGGAATTGCAGTGGGTGGTGCCGTGCGATGCGGCACCTAACAACATGCATGAAAAGAGGCTCATGAACATATGGAACCATTTTGTTACTCAAGATAAGTTCTTTCACAAAATAAGTACACACGCAGCGGAAATTAAAACTAGCTGGACAATCTACTCACTCTCAACCCTAACTACGCCGAAGAGAAGTTGTTCAGCCCGTGAACGCTTCTTACTAGCTTCACCAAAGAAAGGCAGCGGCTAGGTTTCCGATGAGTGTAATGAACTGTGAGTTCATCATCTCACCGAACAACCCTCTTCATAGCAGGCATCCTGCTACCTGCAAAACAACTCAGAAGCAACCGTGAGCACTAAGGCTCAACAAGACTTAACCGTCAATCCTAAACATGTAACTCTACATGCAGGGGTAGTAAGACAGTAGGAACATGTATTTGTGAAAATGAAGCTTGACTAAACTTGATCCTTATATTCAGATTCTTATAGCCTTCATTTTAGTGGACCCCACGCCTCACAACACCGAAGTCCAGAATCAAACAAGAAACGCTTATCCCGATGTTGCTAGCCTAAGGTGGAAATGAAAGTTAGTTGGCTCTGTATCTACTTCAGTCGAGGTTCCAATGCAATGATTCATCCATAAACAGAAAGTTAAGAGACTTAGTTCCTCTTCTTACTACGTCACGGCGCAGTGGGCAAGTATGTTCAATCCTCTTCCGCGAGCGACGGTGCTTCGAATCAATAACAACCCGGAATACACGACACATACACCCGCCTCGAAAGACTCGCTCAAGAGCTCTTTCTTACATTGTATGCAGCAACCTTTCACACCACACCCCGACATAGAAAAGCGCTTCGCGCCGAGCAGGATGGTCCTCTATGCGGACACGTCAAAATTACCCGCTAAAGGATTTACACCTCCCGCCTTCTCAACGCCATTTCCACATGATGGATGAGTTTCTATATCATGGTCCATAGAGTTACATCGGTTTCATGGGTCTCATACCCCACTATATATCCGGTACAGCTCAATCTTGTCCAGCAGGGCCGCATAGATACGGTCCTTAACCGACACGGACGGGGCTACAGCCAACCTCCACATTTGCCTTACCATCCCGGTCCAGGCCAAATGTGGTCTCAAGCATTGTCACACCCATCGCAGGTCGAGACCAACCTTGAGCGCTCCATCCTACAGGAACATCCCCGTCCCCATCTCATTTTCATGAGGGTGCTCTTATCATCAACCTCTCGCGAGTAACTCCATTACTCGACCTTTCTCGCGAGTAGCTTTTTACTACTCGACTTCTACCGAGCTAGCTATAACATTATTATAGCATATACTACGAGGCAAAGCCTACACTAAACCTTCTACTCACGGATGTAATAGTCATGCAAGTGGGTTTCAAACATCCTTGACATAATGCACAATATCAAGTCTAATAAACATGAGGTGAAGTAAAGCGAAATTTAAAACCGTAACGATATGCAAACCGGGGCTTGCCTTGCTCAACGGTTTTGTTAGAAGCTAGGAGTTAGTCTTCCTCCAGAGAATCCGCCAAGCTCATCACGAGATGGAGATCCTCGCTGCAGAGTCGAGTCCTCGTCGAACGTCGACGTCACGTGCTATTAAGATGATTTATGCACATGTATTCAAAAGCAATTTAGAAAAAGATTCAAAAATGTTGTACCAGTTAACTCACACAAAAAAGGGACAAACAAAAGCAAGGTTTATGTTGTTGGATCTACAACCTTAGAGATGATGAAGGCTAGGGTGAGAAAAGATACTAGTAATCACCATGTGATTAAGTCCATTATATGAACACTTAAACCTAAAAGATGGTAGCTCAAGTTCCAGAGGTCCAATGAAGCTGAGAATTTAAGCACAGCCTCTATGGAAGGTATTTAGGCAGTGTGCAAAAATTTAGCTCATGAAATGGCTTCATGTGAGCAAAACAAATCCTTATGAGGTTTTCACTAACCTGCCTTTACCCCCTAGATATTAAGCTTTCCTATGCTGCAAAGTAGACTTTTTGTGAAGTACAAAATATCATGAGTACATAGGAGTTGGTTTGACCATTTTTGGAGTCTCCTACATGGAGCTATGAATTTTTACAAAGATTGGGGAAAAGCTGAAAATGTCTCTGTTCTTTTTTTTTCCATTTTTCAGAGACATAAGGAATGAACACATCATTTGACCAAGCAAAGAGGGTCCAATGCCTCTAAAACTTTTACTGGAGTTCAAGGAATTTTGCAAGAATGTCCTGTCCAAATTTGGGAATTTTCTAATAAACAGAACTCCTGTAAAAATCATTCAAGATTTTCCTTAAATGAATTAATGAGCCAAATCCAGGGATTTTCACAAATATTGGATGCTCCCTTGGATAGTACTCTTTGAGAGGAATCTAACAAAAATTTTTTCACAATTTTTGGACACTTACACAAAGTTATGGCTCTCCAAAGTTTGAACGGAATTGGGAAAATCTGAAAAATGTTTAAATGCCGACAGTGGGTCCCACTCGTCATCCCTAACCTTCAGCCTTGCGCTAAACAGAGCAGTGGCGGCTCCCTCCGGCGATGTCGCTGGAAAGGCACTTCCCAGCCACCTCCGGATCCCCTGCTGGCCGCCCCCCCCATTTTCCCCCACGCTGAACACGGAAACTCGCCGGAAAACAGGGCGCACCGGCAACAGCGAACCCTAGGGCTCCGGCGAGGTCGTGCACGGTGAATTCTCCACCAAATGGTCGGTTCTTGGGCTCTAAAGCACCAGGGGATCGTGTAGAAGACCGACATAAGGTCTAAACAAGCCGGGGAGCGCTCCAAACCTATTGGCATAGTGCGTCCGATATGGTCCAGCGGTATACCCTCGAAAGGAACTCGGATTCCTCTCTCTACACTCAATTTATTGGTCTAAAATCGATGGAGGAGGTGTGCTAGGCAGTTAACATCCTGTGTGTGAAGTTTGAAATCCAACAAACATGGTTTGAGGATGAATTTTGCAATTCCTTACCTCAAGGTCAGTTTCTGCCGCCCGGGGGAAAATCTTGAAATTCTCCCTCTGTGATCAATGGCTAGGGCTGAACTTCGGAGGTGAGCAACTAGACTTGTAGGTGCACCGATGGGGTGGCTTGCTTGGGCGTGATCACTCCTGGTTAGGGCTGGCCACGGTGATCACCGGCAACAGCGAACCCTAGGGCTCCGGCGAGGTCGTGCACGGTGAATTCTCCACCAAATGGTCGGTTCTTGGGCTCTAAAGCACCAGGGGATCGTGTAGAAGACCGACATAAGGTCTAAACAAGCCGGGGAGCGCTCCAAACCTATCGGCATAGTGCACCCGATATGGTCCAGCGGTATACCCTCGAAAGGAACTCGGATGCCTCTCTCTACACTCAATTTCTTGGTCTAAAATCAATGGAGGAGGTGTGCTAGGCAGTTAACATCCTGTGTGTGAAGTTTGAAACTCAACAAACACGATTTGAGGACGAATTTTGCAATTCCTTACCTCAAGGTCAGTTTCTGCCGCCCGGGAGAAAATCTTGAAATTCTCCCTCTGTGATCAATGGCTAGGGCTGAGCTTCGGGGGTGAGCAACTAGACTTGTAGGTGCACCGATGGGGTGGCTTGCTTGGGTGTGATCACTCCTGGTTTGGGCTGGCCACGGTGATCAGTTCCAGTTTCTTCAGTTTCAACTCAGGAGCAGCAGCAAACGAACTGTTTCTAGGCGCAAGCAAGCATTGATCATCGGGGTGAGGTTGCTAGCCGGCTAGAGCACTCATGGGCGAAGGTTTTTGCTGTGGGGAGCTCGAGCAAAGGGAGCTAGGTTGCTTGGGTGATCAGGGAAACCAGAGAACATGGCAGCTGCGTTTTTGCTTCGGCGTGAAATGAGCGAGCAGAACCGAGGGGACCGAGGGAAATGGCTCACATCGGGAGGGCAGCGTGTTACACTTCCCTCGGCATTCTTATCCGCGAGCAGGATCTGGCGTGGTGGGAAGGTGATGGCCACCGGCTGTCGAGAGGTTGCGCGCGTGCGCTGTCCGCGTGAAACAGAGAAGACTTCGGGTTGAAGTCTACTGACATGTGGGCCCCAGTTCTCCCCTCTTATCTCTTAATTCCATTTAAAATAGCAAACAAGATCCAAATTCGATCAAACTTGGAGGATAGGTCAAAAGAATTATGAGGAACTCAAATCTGAAATCAGATTTTGAAATTGAATTGGTTTGGTTCAAAATTCAAATCCAAGTTTGAATTTGAACGTGCCCTCATTTAATCCTCGGAATAAATAGTATATGAAACCTAAAATTCTCCAAATTTGAAACTTAGGCTCTTGAATACATGATAAGTGCATCTATGATCTCACATATAGGCCTTTGGACAATCTGAATAGGAATCCTTTCAAAAGATTCAAAATGGTGTTTAAATTTCCTCCACTCTCCTCATAGAGAAGGTGCACAAGAGTTAGAGTTTTTGGGAGTGTGATTATTTCCCCTAGGTTAACATGTGTTGAGCATGGGCTAGAGAAAATTTTTAACTCCCTCACATGTCCATTTATGTGTTCATCATTTCATGTGACACAATTATAGTCTTTTATCACCTTAACTTTGTTTCATGAGTTGATCTCAAACTTTACAAAAGTTAGGACTGTTACATTCCTCCCCCCTTAAAAGAATCTCGTCCCGATATTACAAAAAGAAAGAAGAAGGGAGGATGACTACTGGACATATGGTACAAACAAGTCGGGAAAATTTAAACGGAGAAAATCCTCGCTATCCCACGTGGCTTCATCAGCGGTGTGGTTGCTCCACAAGACTTTGTAAAATCGCAATGTCCGATTTCTTGTGGCGCGAGTCTTCTCGTCGATAATCTGTATCGGATACTCAGAATAAGTGAGATCCGGATGAAGATCCTCAATGTCTCCATATGAACTGCGGTTGGGTACTTAAGACATTTCCGCAGCTGAGAGACGTGGAAAACATTGTGAATACCCGAAAGTGACGTCAGTAACTCCAGACGATAGGCCACGGGTCCGCATATCTCATTGACAGCAAACGGCCCGATGAATCGCGGAGCGAGCTTTTCCTTCACTCCGAAACGATGAACTCCTTTCATCGGAGAGACACAAAGATAAACTTGGTCCCCGATGTCGAAGTGAAGAGGTCGACGTCTTTTGTCTGCATAGCTTTTCTACCGAGATTGAGCAGCCTTTAAATTGGATTGAATCACTCGCACTCGTTCCTCGGCTTCATTCACAAGATCAATCCCGTAGACCACTCTCTCGCCGGACTCACACCAATTCAGCGGTGTGCAGCACTTCCGGCCATAAAGAGCTTCATACGGGCCATCTTGATGCTGGATTGATAACCGTTATTATATGAGAATTCTGCTAACAGTAGATGGTCATCCCAATTCTTCCCATGATTGATGACACATGCCCGTGGCATATCCTCCAAGAACTGATTTATCCTCTCCGTTTGACCATCGGCTTGCGGATGATACGCTGAACTCCGAATTAACTTGGTTCCCAAGGAAGCATGCAGTTGCTCCCAAAATCTAGATACGAATAATGCACCTCAGTCAGACACGATGGTGCGGGCAACCCCGTGTAAACACACGCTTCTTGAGATGAACAGCTCCGCATACTTCTTTGCCACATATTTCGTATGGACTGGAATAAAATGAGCTTTCTTGGTCAAACGATCGATGATTACCTAAATAGAATCATGCTTGTTGCTGGTCATGGGTAAACCGATGATGAAGTCCATACTTATGTCTTCCCACTTCCATGCTGGAACCTTCAGCGGTTGAAGTGGTCCGGCTTTCCTCATATGGTCCGCTTTAACCCGCCGACACGTATCACACTCAGATACATATTTTGCAATCTCCCTTTTCATCCGTGTCCACCTGAACTTAGATTTTAAGTCCTGGTACATCTGAATGGAGTACTTGGATGCGCTTCATCCAGTATCTTCCTTCGCAATTTCATGTTTCGGGGTACCACTATGCGGTTGTTAAACCATAGAGTACCCTCTTCATCCTTGCGGAACATCTTCAATTCACCGCTGTCCACCCGTCTCCGGATATGAGACATACCCCTGTCTCTCTTCTGAGTCTCTACAATCTCATCTCGGATTGTAGGAATAAGAGCGAGTTTGAACAGCGATCCATAGGGAACTAAGCGCAGGCTTGGTTCTCCTCCTTCATGTGCAGCCAAGGCTAAATGGTGAACATAGGCTTTCCGACTAAGTGCGTCGGCAACCACATTCGCTTTGCCTGGATGGTAATGAATCTGAAGTTTATAGTCCTTGATCAATTCTAGCCATCTTCGCCGCCTCATAATAAGTTCTTTCTATGTGAATATGTACTTCAAGCTTTTGTGGTCAGTGTAGAGATGTACTAGATTGCCTAGTAGATAATGTCTCCACATTTTCAATGCAAGGACCACTGCAGCTAGCTCAAGGTCGTGCGTCGGGTAATTCTGCTCATGACCCCTGAGTTGTTGGGATCCATACGCGACCACACGTCCTTCTTGCATCAACACACAACCCAAACTGATGCCGGATGCATCACAATAACCGTCAAACGGCTTCGTGGTGTCTAGCTGGGCCAACACTGGAGCTGTAGTGAGATACTTCACTAAAGTTTGAAAAGCTTGTTGACATGAATTGCTCCATTCATACTTGGTGCTTTTCGTCAATAGCTCCGTCATAGGTTTAGCGACTTTGTAGAAGTTTGGAATGAATCTCCGGTAATAACCCGCTAAACCTAGGAAACTCCTCACTTCATGAATAGATGCTGGAGATTTCCAATTCAGCACTTGCTCGATTTTACTTGGGTCCACAGTGATGCCTTCCGCTGAAATAATATGCCCAAGAAACGACACTTTGCTGATCCAAAACTCACAATTACTGAACTTCGCATAAAGCTTGTGATCCCTCAAGCGTTGAAGTACAATACGGAAATGTTCAACATGTTCTTCTTATGACTTTGAATAGACCAAGATGTCGTTAATGAAAACCACGACGAACTTGTCTAACTCTGGCATGAACACAGAGTTCATGAGATACATAAAATGAGCTGGAGCATTGGTCAACCCAAAAGACATGACAAGATATTCATAAAGACTGTATCTTGTCGAGAACACCGTCTTAGGTACATCTTCTGCCCGGATTTTTATCTGATGATACCCGGACCGAAGATCCATCATGGAGAATACCTTGCCACCCTCTAGTTGATTGAACAAAATATTGATGCGTGGTAGTGGATACTTATTCTTGATAGTGACAGCATTCAGTAGACGATAATCTACGCATAGTCTCAAAGTTTCGTCCTTCTTCTTCACGAAGAGTGCGGAACAGCCCCAAGGTGATGAACTTGGGCGTATAAAACCTTTGTACATGAGGTCATTAAGCTGCTCCTTCAGTTCTGCTAGCTCCTTCGGTGCCATTTTGTATGGTCGCCGAGAAATAGGTGTTTTTCCCAGTGCTAGTTCAATCTTGAACTCAACATCACGTTTGGGTGGCATGCCCGGAAAGTGTTCAGGAAACACATCTGGATATTCACGTACCACTGGAATATCCTCAAGTTTAGAAACTTCAATCTGATGCACCGCTGCAACATGTTGTGATGGATCCACAAGATTCAATGTGTTGCAACCATGTATTGGGGAATTCAGTTGGACAGTCCGAGAGCTGATGTCAAAGATAGCTCCATAATGTGTCAACCATGACATCCCCAAGATAATATCAATCCTTTGCCCTTTGAGTATGATAAGGCTCGCAGGATAGATGTTTCCACCCAAACATAAAGGTGCCCATGAGACCATCTCATCTGTTGATATCTTGCCTCCGGGTGAGCTGATATGAAAGGGAGGCCTAACCGTGCTAAATGGAAGATTACTCTTCAGCACATAGTCTCTGCTAATAAAATTGTGGGTGGCTCCGGAATCAAACTACACGACAGTGGGCTGTTCATGTAAAGTGAACATGCCCGCCAAAACTGGTTCGCCTTTAGCAATGTCCTCAATAGCAGTATAATTAACCCTGCCAGCTTTTTAAAAATGCTTCTTTGAAGGTTCGTGATGCTGATCTGAGCATTGACGAGGCAACACACGAGTGTGACTCTGCTCAGCACCACAATGGTTTTGTGTTGTAGAAATCCTCAGCTCTCTACTAACATGAGGTGGAAATAATTCGTGCGTAGCTGGTTGCGGTAGGGTTGCACAAATAATTTCTGACCGCTTCTGTTGAGGTGGAGGCTCATAAGTGAGTAACTCCAGCAGTGGTTGTGAGAGTTGCACCACAGGCTGAATTTGTTGCCTAACTGGTGAGTAATATCGCACTCGATAGTTCGGAGGAACCTCAATATCACTGTACGGCGATATACTTCTTTTCAGCTCCGCTTCACAACGGAGATGCACGTCTTCCTTAATGATAGCGGCATTTACCAACTCATTGTAAATAGCGTTATTGAACAAGGTCACTTGTTCCTTAAGTTCAACATTCAAACCTTGGAAGAAATATTCGCACTTCAACGCTTCCGAGTCTACCATATGAATGGCGTATTGCATCAAGTCTTCAAACTCTTTGAAGTACTCGTACGCACTCCTTTCCCCTCGCTTTAGCTCCAGAAAATCTTGATAGTTTGTTTGAAGAATTCCCAAACAAATGTGGCGTGCCCGGAAAACATTCCGGAATTCATCCCACGTCACTCGATGACCTTCAGGAAGAGTAGCGATGTACTCCGCCCACCAATCTCCATCAGCTCCGTGGAGTTGTTGAGCGGCAAATAGAGTCTTCTGATATTCATCGCACTCAAGCATATCAAACTTGGCTTCAATACATTGGAGCCAATGAGCTGACTCCAACGGTCCTTTCGCTTCCGAGAAAACCGGTGGTTGTCTTGCTAAGAAATCCAGATAAGTGCTTGGCGGGGGATTTTGCTGTAGTGTCTTCTGTTGTATACTTTGTCGCACCAACAGATCCAGAGACTCGGCCATCTTTGACAAGATTTCCGCCAATCCGGTTGATGATGTCGGCACTTCTTGTCGTGGCGAATTACTTTCGCCGTGACTCGACTCATCAACCTCACTCCTGGAGTGAGCATGATCCATGCTGCAAGAGTGAGAAATTTATGGTTAAAATTCAAAGTTTAAACTCAACTTCAATTGAAAACATAACCGTAAAAGCATCACATCAATATTGCTGCATTACACAAGCTAACTAGGGTTTCGACAATTCTGAAGTCTCCCAAACTTGAGCAAGTTTGTCCAAACCCTTAATTCCAACAGTAGGACAAACTGTAAATATAACTCAAGAACATGCTATGGAACTTAGAGAAGTCTAAAACATTCCTGTCCACAACAAGTCTCAAGTTAAATGGCAATAAACACTACTCTGTTCAGAATGACCAACAGGTCTTAATACCAGAATTTGAATATTAAGATTAAAATTTCATGTGACAAGTTGAATATTAAAGTTATATTTAACTTCAATATCTTTCTAACGAGTATTTATTTGCCTTAATATCAGTCCTGGATCAAAAGTTGTGATATTTCAAAGTTGACAGAAATCTGGAACAATTTTGACAGCACCTCCTTTGAAAGTAGCTGTTTTGTCCACAAGATTTCATACAATTGAACTCCAAATCTGGAGAAACTTTTAACTACAAAGTCGTAGCACATATACTAAACTTTCTAACGGTGTCTTACTTGACCCTTAGAAATTTTTCTACAGAAAGTTATGGTCGAAATACAGAAATTTCCAGAGAGCAATTTGTGCCTGCCCTGTTTTTGCGCAGTTCACACTCCTCTGAGAATTTCATCCATTTGGAGGGTGATTCTGATCTGGCATTCTACTGAAGAGTTGTAGAAGACTTCAACAGCTTTCCAGAAATGTACCACTCACCTCTATTGGTTCAACCAAACAAAAGTTATGTCCTGTTCAACTTCAGCAAAATTCTGCCGAAAACAGGGCAGGTTTTTCCTAAGTCTTTGTGAATAAATCTATACTCCCAATTGACTCTTAGTTCAATATAGGAGTTCATTACCCCCTAATAGAATCCTAGACTCCAAACATACTCTTTTTCATTTAAAACCTTCTTTTTCATCCAGTTCAAATCATGTCACGGTACTACGTTTCCTCACCAAATTAAAATCCTAACCAGCTTTATACCGGCATATACGTTTCAAATGGTGGCACTAAAATGATCACTCACAAACGTTGTCTACACGACATGTACTAACGTGGTTAAGGTACCTGCAGAAAAGCACTTAATAATGATGCACACATTGGTTATCATTTCAGGCAGGACCAACTCATAGTAAAAACATACGGCCCGTATTATTGCCATACGGGTCGTCCTTGAGTCAAGCCACGTCTCAAGGTACATGATCGGGTTATTCATCACCCGACGAGGCTCCACACCTTTGCAATAAAGCACATCGGTGGAACAGTGCTTTCGTATGCCTCATAGGACATGAAGAGTCCTAGAGAACACACTCCGTGTTACAAACCACACGATGGGGTCTCGTCCTCTTGCCCCTGGGTTTGCGCACTGGAGGCTAGTGCTATTCATATGTCTCTAAGACATGAAGAGTCTTAGAAAACATATTCACTTCCCATCCATTGCTGAACGGGACATCCCACACTACTTTCCTCGTATAGGGAAGCTAACCAAAATTGATCCGCTTTCGGCGGCGTTCCTTACCATTCTAACCTCCACGTAGGTGCATCGTTACTGAATTGAAATACTGAAGAGTAACACACTGTTAGCTTGCCACCTTAAGTAACTATGCTAATAATATTCCTTAAGTGGGCACACTATACGTTCCTCACTCGTATACCTCTAAGTTTTCAAAAATATGCTCTTTTCATGCGTGCCATTCCCAATGTGGCTCTGATACCATGCTGTGAGGCCCGGGAATCACAGTGGGTGGTGCCGTGCGATGTGGCACCTAACAACATGCACGAAAAGAGGCCCAAGAATATATGGAACCATTTTGTTACTCAAGATAAGTTCTTTTACAACATAAGTACACACGCAGCGGAAATTAAAACTAGATGGACAATCTACTCACTCTCGACCCTAACTACGCCGAAGAGAAATCATTCAGCCCGTGAACGCTTCTGACTAACTTCACCAAAGAAAGGCAGCGGTTAGGTTTCCGATGAGTGTAACGAACCGTGAGGTTCATCGTCTCACTGAACAACCCTCTTCATAGCAGGCATCCTGCTACCTGCAAAACAACTCAGAAGCAACAGTGGGTCCCACTCGTCATCCCAAACCTTCGGCCTCGAGCTAAATAGAGCAGTGGCGGCTCCCTCCGGCGATGTCGCCGGAAAGGCACTTCCCAGCCATCTCCGGACCCCCTGCTGGCCGCCCCCCCCCCATTTTCCCCCACGCTGAACACGTTGGTGACGTCGCCGGCGGCTGAAACTCGCCGGAAAACAGGGCGCACCGGCAACAGCGAACCCTAGGGCTCCGGCGAGGTCGTGCACGGTGAATTCTCCACCAAATGGTCGGTTCTTGGGCTCTAAAGCACCAGGGGATCGTGTAGAAGACCGAATTAAGGTCTAAACAAGCCGGGGAGCGCTCCAAACCTATCGGCATAGTGCGCCCGATATGGTCCAGCGGTATACCCTCGAAAGGAAATCGGATTCCTCTCTCTACACTCAATTTCTTGGTCTAAAATCGATGGAGGAGGTGTGCTAGGCAGTTAACATCCTGTGTGTGAAGTTTGAAACCCAACAAACACGATTTGAGGACGAATTTTGCAATTCCTTACCTCAAGGTCAGTTTCTGCCGCCCGGGAGAAAATCTTGAAATTCTCCCTCTGTTATCAATGGCTAGGGCTGAGCTTCGGAGGTGAGCAACTAGACTTGTAGGTGCACCAATGGGGTGGCTTGCTTGGGTGTGATCACTCCTGGTTTGTGCTGGCCACGGTGATCAGTTACGGTTTCTTCAGTTTCAACTCGGGAGCAGCAGCAAACGAACTGTTTCTAGGCGCAAGCAAGCATGAATTACCGGGGTGAGGTTGCTAGCCGGCTAGAGCACTCATGGGCGAAGGTTTTTTATGTGGGGAGCTCGAGCAAAGGGAGCTAGGTTGCTTGGGTGATCAGGGAAACCAGAGAACATGGCAGCTGCGTTTTTTCTTCGGCGTGAAATGAGCGAACCGAGGGGACCGAGGGAAATGGCTCACGTCGGGAGGGCAGCGTGTTACACTTCCCTCGGCATTCTTATCCGCGAGCAGGATCTGGCGTGGTGGGAAGACGATGGCCACCAGCTGTCGAGAGGTTGCGCGCGTGCGCTGTCCGCGTGAAAAGAGAAGACTTCGGGTTGAAGTCTACTGACATGTGGGTCCCAATTCTCCCCTCTTATCTATTAATTCCGTTTAAAATAGCAAACGAGCTCCAAATTCGATCAAACTTGGAGAATAGGTCAAACGAATTATGAGGAACTCAAATCTGAAATCAGATTTTGAAAGTGAGTTTGTTTGGTTCAAAATTCAAATCCAAGTTTGAATTTGAACGTGGCCTCATTTAATCCTCGGAATAAATAGTATATGAAACCTAAAATTCTCCAAATTTGAAACTTAGGCTCTTGAATACATGATAAGTGCATCTATGATCTCACATATAGGCCTTTGGACAATCTGAATAGGAATCCTTTCAAAAGATTCAAAATGGTGTTTAAATTTCCTCCACTCTCCTCATAGAGAAGGTGCACAAGAGTTAGAGTTTTTGGGAGTGTGATTATTTCCCCTAGGTTAACATGTGTTGAGCATGGGCTAGAGAAAATTTTTAACTCCCTCACATGTCCATTTATGTGTTCATCATTTCATGTGACACAATTATAGTCTTTTATCACCTTAACTTTGTTTCATGAGTTGATCTCAAACTTTACAAAAGTTAGGACTGTTACATTCCTCCCCCCTTAAAAGAATCTCGTCCCGATATTACAAAAAGAAAGAAGAAGGGAGGATGACTACTGGACATATGGTACAAACAAGTCGGGAAAATTTAAACGGAGAAAATCCTCGCTATCCCACGTGGCTTCATCAGCGGTGTGGTTGCTCCACAAGACTTTGTAAAATCGCAATGTCCGATTTCTTGTGGCGCGAGTCTTCTCGTCGATAATCTGTATCGGATACTCAGAATAAGTGAGATCCGGATGAAGATCCTCAATGTCTCCATATGAACTGCGGTTGGGTACTTAAGACATTTCCGCAGCTGAGAGACGTGGAAAACATTGTGAATACCCGAAAGTGACGTCAGTAACTCCAGACGATAGGCCACGGGTCCGCATATCTCATTGACAGCAAACGGCCCGATGAATCGCGGAGCGAGCTTTTCCTTCACTCCGAAACGATGAACTCCTTTCATCGGAGAGACACGAAGATAAACTTGGTCCCCGATGTCGAAGTGAAGAGGTCGACGTCTTTTGTCTGCATAGCTTTTCTACCGAGATTGAGCAGCCTTTAAATTGGATTGAATCACTCGCACTCGTTCCTCGGCTTCATTCACAAGATCAATCCCGTAGACCACTCTCTCGCCGGACTCACACCAATTCAGCGGTGTGCGGCACTTCCGGCCATAAAGAGCTTCATACGGTCCATCTTGATGCTGGATTGATAAACGTTATTATATGAGAATTCTGCTAACGGTAGATGGTCATCCCAATTCTTCCCATGATTGATGACACATGCCCGTGGCATATCCTCCAGAATCTGATTTATCCTCTCCGTTTGACCATCGGTTTGCGGATGATACGCTGAACTCCGAATTAACTTGGTTCCCAAGGAAGCATGCAGTTGCTCCCAAAATCTAGATACGAATAATGCACCTCGGTCAGACACGATGGTGCGGGGAACCCCGTGTAAACACACGCTTCTTGAGATGAACAGCTCCGCATACTTCTTTGCCACATATTTCGTAAGGACTGGAATAAAATGAGCTTTCTTGGTCAAACGATCGATGATTACCCAAATAGAATCATGCTTGTTGCTGGTAATGGGTAAACCGACGATGAAGTCCATACTTATGTCTTCCCACTTCCATGCTGGAACCTTCAGCGGTTGAAGTTGTCTGGCTTTCCTCATATGGTCGGCTTTAACCCGCCGACACGTATCACACTCGGATACATATTTTGCAATCTCCCTTTTCATCCGTGTCCACCAGAACTTAGATTTTAAGTCCTGGTACATCTGAATGGAGTACTTGGATGCGCTTCATCCAGTATCTTCCTTCGCAATTTCATGTTTCGGGGTACCACTATGCGGTTGTTAAACCATAGAGTACCCTCTTCATCCTTGCGGAACATCTTCAATTCACCGTTGTCCACCCGTCTCCGGATATGAGACATACCCCTGTCTCTCTTCTGAGCCTCTACAATCTCATTTCTGATTGTAGGAATAAGAGCGAGGTTGAACAGCGATCCATAGGGATCTAAGCGCATGCTTGGTTCTCCTCCTTCATGTGCAGCCAAGGCTAAATGGTGAACATAGGCTTTCCGACTAAGTGTGTCGGCAACCACATTCGCTTTGCCTGGATGGTAATGAATCTGAAGTTTATAGTCCTTGATCAATTCTAGCCATCTTCGCTGCCTCATATTCAGTTCTTTCTATGTGAAGATGTACTTCAAGCTTTTGTGGTCAGTGTAGAGATGTACTAGATTGCCTAGTAGATAATGTCTCCATATTTTCAATGCAAGGACCACTGCAGCTAGCTCAAGGTCGTGCGTCGGGTAATTCTGCTCATGACCCCTGAGTTGTTGGGATCCATACGCGACGACACGTCCTTGTTGCATCAACACACAACCCAAACTGATGCCGGATGCATCACAATAACCGTCAAACAGGCTTCGTGGTGTCTAGCTGGGCCAACACTGGAGCTGTAGTGAGATACTTCACTAAAGTTTGAAAATCTTGTTGACATGAATTGCTCCAATCATACTTGGTGCTTTTCTTCAATAGCTCCGTCATAGGTTTAGCGACTTTGGAGAAGTTTGGAATGAATCTCCGGTAATAACCCGCTAAACCTAGGAAACTCCTCACTTCATGAATAGATGTTGGAGATTTCCAATTCAGCACTTGCTCGATTTTACTTGGGTCCACAGCGATGCCTTCCGCTGAAATAATATGTCCAAGAAATGACACTTTGCTGATCCAAAACTCACATTTACTGAACTTCACATAAAGCTTGTGATCCCTCAAGCGTTGAAGTACAATACGGAAATGTTCAACATGTTCTTCTTATGACTTTGAATAGACCAAGATGTCGTTAATGAAAACCACGACGAACTTGTCTAACTCCGGCATGAACACAGAGTTCATGAGATACATAAAATGAGCTGGAGCATTGGTCAACCCAAAAGACATGACAAGATATACATAAAGACCGTATCTTGTCGAGAACACCGTCTTAGGTACATCTTCTGCCGGGATTTTTATCTGATGATACCCGGACCGAAGATCCATCATGGATAATACCTTGGCACCCACTAGTTGATTGAACAAAATATTGATGCGTGGTAGTGGATACTTATTCTTGATAGTGACAGCATTCAGTGGAAGATAATCTACGCATGGTCTCAAAGTTTCGTCCTTCTTCTTCACGAAGAGTGCGGAACAGCCCCAAGGTGATGAACTTGGGCATATAAAACCTTTGTACATGAGGTCATTAAGCTGCTCCTTCAATTCTGCTAGCTCCTTCAGTGCCATTTTGTATGGTCGCCGAGAAATAGGTGTTTTCCCAGTGCTAGTTCAATCTTGAACTCAACATCACGTTTGGGCGGCATGCCCGGCAAGTGTTCAGGAAACACATCTGGATATTCACATACCACTGGAATATCCTCAAGTTTAGGAGCCTCAATCTGATGCACCACTGCAACATGTTGTGATGGATCCACAAGATTCAATGTGTTGCAACCATGTATTGGGGAATTCAGTTGGACAGTCCGAGAGCTGCTGTCAAAGACAACTCCATAATGTGTCAACCATGACATCCCCAAGATAATATCAATCCTTTGGCCTTTGAGTATGATAAGGCTCGCAGGATAGATGTTTCCAACCAAACATAAAGGTGCCCATGAGACCATCTCATCTGTTGATATCTTGCCTCCGGGTGAGCTGATATGAAACAGATGTCTAACCGTTCTAAATGGAAGATTACTCTTCAGCACATAGTATCTGCTAATAAAATTGTGGGTGGCTCCGGAATCAAACAACACGACAGTGGGCTGTTCATGTAAAGTGAACATGCCCGCCAAAACTGGTTCGCCTTTAGCAATATCCTCAATAGCAGTATAATTAACCCTGCCAGCTTTTTAAAAATGCTTCTTTGAAGGTTCGTGATGCTGATCTGAGCATTGACGAGGCAACACACGAGTGTGACTCTGCTCAGCACCACAATGGTTTTGTGTTGTAGAAATCCTCAGCTCTCTACTAACACGAGGTGGAAATAATTCGTCCGTAGCTGGTTGCGGTAGGGTTGCACAAATAATTTCTCACCGCTTCTGTTGAGGTGGAGGCTCATAAGTGAGTAACTCCAGCAGTGGTTGTGAGAGTTGCACCACAGGCTGAATTTGTTGCCTAACTGGTGAGTAATATCGCACTCGATAGTTCGGAGGAACCTCGATATCACTGTACGGTGGTATACTTCTTTTCAGCTCCGCTTCACAACGGAGATGCATGTCTTCCTTAATGATAGCGGCATTTACCAACTCATTGTAAATACCGTTATTGAACAAGGTCACTTGTTCCTTAAGTTCGACATTCAAACCTTGGAAGAAATACTTGCACTTCAACGCTTCCGAGTCTACCATATGAGTGGCGTATTGCATCAAGTCTTCAAACACTTTGATGTACTCGTACGCACTCCTTTCCCCTTGCTTTAGCTCCAGAAAATCTTGATTGTTTGTTTGAAGAATTCCCAAACAAATGTGACGTGCCCGGAAAACATTCCAGAATTCATCCCACGTCACTCGATGACCTTCAGGAAGAGTAGCGATGTACTCCGCCCACCAATCTCCAGCAGCTCCGTGGAGTTGTTGAGCGGCAAATAGAGCCTTCTGATATTCATCGCACTCAAGCATATCAAAGTTGGCTTCAATACATTGGAGCCAATGAGCCGACTCCAACGGTTTTTTCGCTTCCAAGAAAACCGGTGGTTGTCTTGCTAAGAAATCCAGATAAGTGCTTGCCGGGGGATTTTGCTGTAGTGTATTCTGTCGTATACTTTGTCGCACCAACAGATCTAGAGACTCGGCCATCTTTGCCAAGATTTCCGCCAATCCGGTTGATGATGTCGGCACTTCTTGTCGTGGCGAATTACTTTCGCCGTGACTCGACTCACCAACCTCACTCCTGGAATGAGCATGATCCATGCTGCAAGAGTGAGAAATTTACGGTTAAAATTCAAAGTTTAAAGTCAACTTGAATTGAAAACATAACCGTAAAAGCATCACATCAATATTGCTGCATCACACAAGCTAACTAGGGTTTCGACAATTCTGAAGTCTCCCAAACTTGAGCAAGTTTGTCCAAACCCTTAATTCCAACAGTAGGACAAACTGTAAAAATAACTGAAGAACATGCTATGGAACTTAGAGAAGTCTAAAACATTCCTGTCCATAACAAGTCTCAAGTTAAATGGCAATAAGCACTACTCTGTTCAGAATGACCAATAGGTCTTAATCCCAG
This sequence comes from Neostapfia colusana, assembly GCA_030760725.1. Classification (NCBI taxonomy): domain Eukaryota; kingdom Viridiplantae; phylum Streptophyta; class Magnoliopsida; order Poales; family Poaceae; genus Neostapfia; species Neostapfia colusana. The sequence continues at coordinate 53,442,695 of JASWHV010000014.1, read as the reverse complement.
AATTTGAATATTAAGATGGAAATTTCATGTCTCAAGTTGAATATCAAAGTTATAGTTAACTTCAATATCTTTCTAACGAGTATTTATTTGCCTTCATATCAGTCCTGGATCAAGAGTTGTGATATTTCAAATTTGACAGAAATCTGGAACAATTTTGACAGCACCTCCTTTGAAAGTAGCTGTTTTGTCCACAAGATTTCATACAATTGAACTCCAAATCTGCAGAAACTTTGAACTACAAAGTCGTAGCACATATCCTAAAATTTCCAACGGTGTCTTACTTGACCCTTAGAATTTTTTCTACAGAAAGTTATGGTCAAAATACAGAAATATCCAGAGAGCAATTTGTGCCTGCCCTGTTTTTGCGCAGTTCACACTCCTCTGAGAATTTCATCCATTTGGAGGGTGATTCTGATCTGGCGTTCTACTGAAGAGTTGTAGAAGACTTCAACAGCTTTCCAGAAATGTACCACTCACCTCCATTGGTTCAACCAAACAAAAGTTATGTCCTGTTCAACTTCAGCAAAATTCTGCCGAAAACAGGGCAGGTTTTTCCTAAGTCTTTGTGAATAAATCTATACTCCCAATTGACTCTTAGTTCAATATAGGAGTTCATTACCCCCTAATAGAATCCTAGAATCCAAATTTACTCATTTTCATTTCAAACCTTCTTTTTCATGCAGTTCAAATCATGTCACGGTACTACGTTTCCTCACCAAATTAAAATCCTAACCAGCTTTATACAGGCATATACGTTTCAAATGGTGGTACTAAAATGATCACTCACAAACGTTGTCTACACGACATGTACTAACATGGTTAAGGTACCTGCAGAAAAGCACTTAATAATGATGCACACATTGGTTTATCATTTCAGGCAGGTCCATATCATAGTAAAAACATACGGCCCGTATTATTGCCATACGGGCCGTCCTTGAGTCAAGCCACGTCTCAAGGTACATGATCGGGTTATTCACCACCCGACGGGGCTCCACATCTTTGCAGTAAAGCACATCGGTGGAACAGCGCTTTCGTATGCCTCATAGGACATGAAGAGTCCTAGAGAACACACTCCGTGTTACAAACCACACGATGGGGTCTCCTCCTCTTGCCCCTGGGTTTGCGCACTGGAGGCTAGTGCCATTCATATGTCTCTAAGACATGAAGAGTCTTAGAAAACATATTCACTTCCCGTCCATTGCTGAACAGGACATCCCACACTACTTTCCTCGTATAGGGAAGCTAACCGAAATTGATCCGCTTTCGGCGGCGTTCCTTACCATTCTTACCTCCACGTAGGTGCATCGTTACTGAATTGAAATACTGAAGAGTAACACACTGTTAGCTTGCCACCTTAAGTAACTATGCTAATAATACTCCTTAAGTGGGCACACTATACGTTCCTCACTCGTATACCTCTAAGTTTTCGAAAATATGCTCTTTTCATGCGTGCCATTCCCAATGTGGCTCTGATACCACGCTGTGAGGCCCGGGAATCACAGTGGGTGGTGCCGTGCGATGTGGCACCTAACAACATGCACGAAAAGAGGCTCAAGGATATATGGAACCATTTTGTTACTCAAGATAAGTTCTTTTACAACATATGTACACACGCAGCGGAAATTAAAACTAGATGGACAATCTACTCACTCTCGACCCTAACTACGCCGAAGAGAAGTCATTCAGCCCGTGAACGCTTCTTACTAACTTCACCAAAGAAAGGCAGTGGCTAGGTTTCCGATGAGTGTAACGAACCGTGAGGTTCATCGTCTCACTGAACAACCCTCTTCATAGCAGGCATCCTGCTACCTGCAAAACAACTCAGAAGCAACAGTGAGCACTAAGGCTCAGCAAGACTTAACCGTCAATCCTAAACATGTAACTCTACATACAGGGGTAGTAAGACAGTAGGGACATGTATTTGTGAAAATGAAGCTTAACTAAACTGGATCCATATATTCAGATTCTTATAGCATTCATTTTAGTGTTCCCCACGCCTCACAACACCAGAAGTCCACAATCAAACAAGAAACGCTAGCCTAAGGTGGAAATGAAATTTAGTTGGCTCTATATCTACTTCAGTCAAGGTTCCAATGCAATGATTCATCCATAAACAGCAAGTTAAGAGACTTAGTTCCTCTTCTTACTACGTCACAGTGCAGTGGGTAAGTATGCTCAATCCTCTTCTGCGAGCGACGGTGATTCGAATCAATAACAACCTTGAATACACGACACATACACCCGCCTCGAAAGACTCTCTCAAGAGCTCTTTCTTAAGTTGTATGCAGCAACCTTTCACACGACACCCCAACATAGAAAAGCGCTTCACGCCGAGCAGGATGATCCTCTGCGCGGACACGTTGAAGTTGCCCGCTAAAGGATTTACACCTCCTGCCTTCTCAACGCCATTCCCACGCAAAGGATGAGTTTCTATATCACGGTCCATCGAGTTACATCGGTTTCATGGGTCCCATACGCCACTATATATCCGGTACAGCTCAATCTTGTCCATCAGGGCCGCATACATACGGTCCTTAACCGACATGAACGGGGCTACAACCAACCTTCACATTTGCCTTACCATCCCGGTCCAGACCAAATGTGGTCTCAAGCATTGTCACACCCATCGCAGGTCGAGACCAACCATGAGCGCTCCATACTACAGGAACATCCCCGTCCCCATCTCATTTTCATGAGGGTGCTCTTATCATCAACCTCTCGCGAGTAACTCCATTACTCGACCTTTCTCGCGAGTAGCTTTTTACTACTCGACTTCTACCGAGCTAGCTATAACATTAGCCTAGCATCTACTACGAGGCAAAGCCTACACTAAACCTTCTACTCAGGGATGTAATAGTCATGCAAGTGGGTTTCAAACATCCTAGACATAATGCACAATATCAAGTCTAATAAACATGAGGTGAAGTAAAGCAAAATTTAAAACGGTAACGATATGCAAACCGGGGCTTGCCTTGCTCAACGGTTTTGTTAGAAGCTAGGAGTTAGTATTCCTCTAGAGAATCTGCCAAGCTCATCAAGAGATGGAGATCCTCGCTGCAGAGTCGAGTCCTCGTCGAACGTCAACGTCATGTGCTATTAAGATGATTTATGCACATGTATTCAAAAGCAATTTAGAAAATGATTCAAAACTGTTGTACCAGTTAACTCACACCAAAAAGGGACAAACAACAGCAAGGTTTCTGTTGTTGGATCTACAACCTTATAGATGATGAAAGCTAGGGTGAAAAGAGATACTAGTAATCACCATGTTATTAAGTCCATTTTATGAACACTTAAAACTAAAAGATGGTAGATCACGTTCCAGAGGTCCAATGAAGCTGAGAATTTAACCACAGCATCTATGGAAGGTATTTAGGCAGTGTGCAAAAATTGAGCTCATGAAATGGCTTCATGTGAGCACAACAAATCCTTATGTGGTTTTCACTAACCTGCCTTTACCCCCTAGATATTAAGCTTTCCTATGCTGCAAAGCAGACTTTTTGTGAAGTACAAAATGTCATGAGTCCACAGGAGTTGGTTTTACAATTTTTGGAGTCTCCTACATGGAGCTATGGATTTTTACAAAGATTGGGGAAAAGCTGAAAATGTCTCTATTCTTTGTTTCCCATTTTTCAGAGACATAAGGAATGAACACATCATTTGACCAAGCAAATCGGGTCCAATGCCTCTGAAATTTTTACTGGAGTTCAACGAATTTCTGAAGAATGTCCTGTACAAATTTTGGAATTTTACAAGAAACAGAACTCCTGCAAAAATTCATACAATATTTTAGTTAAATGAATTAATGAGATAAATCCAGGGATTTTCACAAATATTGGGATGCACCCTTGGATAGTACTCTTTGAGAGGAATCCAACGAAATTTGTTTCACAATTTATGGACACTCCTACACAAAGTTATGGCTCTTCAAAGTTTGAACTGAATTGGGAAAATCTGGAAAATGTTTAAATGCCGACAGTGGGTCCCACTCGTCATCCCTAACCTTCAGCCTCGTGCCTAATGGAGCAGTGGCGGCTCCCTCCGGCGAGGTCACCGGAAAGTCACTTCCCAGCCACCTACGGACCCCCTGCTGGCCGCCCCCCCATTTTCCCCCACGCTGAACACGTTGGTACGTCGTCGGCGGCTGAAACTCGCCGGAAAACAGGGTGCACCGGCAACAGCAAACTCTATGGCTTCGGCGAGGTCGTGCACGGTGAATTCTCCACCAAATGGTCGGTTCTTGGGCTCTAAAGCACCAGGGGATCGTGTAGAACACCGACATGAGGTCTAAACAAGCCGGGGAGCGCTCCAAACCTATCGGCACACCGTGCGCCCGATATGGTCCAGCGGTATATACCCTCGAAAAGAACTCAGATTCTTCGCTCTACACTCAATTTCTTGGCCTAAAATCGATGGAGGAGGTGTGATAGGCAGTTAACATCCTGTGTATGAAGTTTCAAACCTAACAAACACGATTTGAGGACGAATTTTGCAATTCCTTACCTCAAGGTCAGTTTCTGCCGCCCGGGAGAAAATCTTGAAATTCTCTCTCTGTGATCAATGGCTAGGGCTGAGCTTCGGAGGTGAGCAACTAGACTTGTAGGTGCACCGATGGGGTGGCTTGCTTGGGCGTGATCACTCCTGGTTTGGGCTGGTCACGGTGATCAGTTCCGGTTTCTTCAGTTTCAACTCGGGAGCAGCAGCAAACGAACTGTTTCAAGGCGCAAGCAAGCATGGATCACCGGGGTGTGGTTGCTAGCCGGCTAGAGCACTCATGGGCGAAGGTTTTTGCTGTGGGGAGCTCAAGCAAACGGAGCTAGGTTGCTTGGGCGATCAGGGAATCCAGAGAACACGGCAGCTGCGTTTTTGCTTCGGCATGAAATGAGCGAGCAGAACCGAGGGGGGCAAGGGAAATGGCTCACGTCGGGAGGGCAGCGTGTTACACTTCCCTTGGCATTCTTATCCGCGAGCAGGAGCTGGCATGGTGGGAAGGCGGTGGGCACCGGCTGTCGGGAGGTGGCGCGCGTGCGCTGTCCGCTTGAAACAGAGAAGACTTCGGGTTGAAGTCTACTGACATGTGGGCCCCAATTCTTCTCTCTTATCTCTTAATTCCGTTTAAAATAGCAAACAAGCTCCAAATTCGATCAAACTTGGAGGATAGGTCAAAAGAATTATGAGAACTCAAATCTGAAATCAGATTTTGAAATTGAGTTTATTTGGTTCAAAATTCAAATCCAAGTTTGAATTTGAACGTGTCCTCATTTAATCCTTGGAATAAATAGTATATGAAACCTAAAATTCTCCAAATTTGAAACTTAGGCTATTGAATACATGAGAAGTGCATCTATGATCTCACATATAGGCCTTTGGACAATCTGAATAGGAATCCTTTCAAAAGATTCAAAATGATGTTTAAATTTCCTCCACTCTCCTCATAGAGAAGGTGCACAAGAGTTATAGTTTTTGGGAGTGTAATTATTTCCCCTAGGTTAACATGTGTTGAGCATGGGCTAGAGAAATTTTTTAACTCCCTCACATGTCCATTTATGTGTTCATCATTTCATGTGACACAATTATAGTCTTTTATCACCTTAACTTTGTTTCATGAGTTGATATCAAACTTTACAAAAGTTAGGGCTGTTACACGTGGGGTATGGCCCCCACCGGCTGCTGCAGCGGCGACGGTGGGTGCATCTGCTAGATGCTTGTCCTTGCCTCCATACTTCTTCTTCTTCTTGCCGCTGCCCTAAGCAGCATCCTCGCTGACACTCCCCAATACGGAGGCGGGTCGTGATTTCCAGTCTCGGTGTGACACCCGGTTCTGAAAATGAACCAAGTGAATGCATATGTGTGCCCAGGATGTTCATCACACATACACATCTTTATCACAAACTTAATTCAGAATATAACCACGTTTAAATGATTTTTAAGAACTTTATTATATTGACTCATTGTCTCAATCATGAATATCTAACTTATTCTTACAGTGGAAGACTCTAAACGACAGCGGAATATGACTAAGACAGCAGGCTCCAACTTCAACTCCACATGTATGTTGACGGTAGTGCGCACGCCTAGTACTCCAGCTTTTCCTCAAAGTACTCTTCTCCTGTTGCTGAAGTATATGTGGGAATGCAAGAATGAGTACATGTCGTACTCAGCATGTGCGGGAAAAGTATGACATGTAGCTTACAACAAGGTAGGAAATAAAGAGGTTCATTGCAGCAAGCAAATTTTATTTCACAAACATGGTAAAAACAGCAACTATTTCTAGGTGAGTTAAATCCCATCATAACCAAGTTAATCATCAACATTCCTTCATCACAATTCACCATATATCAAGTTTCAACCAGCCAATACTCTTTCTCAAGTTCATCTCATACTCATAAGTACTCATGATCAACACATATTCATATAATCAAATCCAATCTCATATTCATGACCACACAACCAGTCCCAAAACCAATCGCAATGACCATACCCGAATAACCATTCCAAGTTTTGCCTCTAATCATGAAAGTTAGCCAGGTGCTTGTAACCGGAAGCACGGCTATCATGATAGTTTTACACTCTGCAGAGGTGGCACTACTTTACCCACAAGTTCGTGATTTCATCACCCATCGGCGACTAAAGAAAACCTCCATTATACCAGTACAAAACCGTCAGTGTATGGCCAAGAGATCACAAAATAGTCTTTACAAAGGGGCTACTAGGATGTACGAACCCACTGAGATTTCACCGGCAGACTCGAATCTCCATTCTCCCACCCAGGGGCCCCCTCCTGTGCCATGAAGTTCCCAGGCAGTCCTCCTCGACTCCCATTCCCCACGCCATCCAATGGTCCATAACAAGCTAGCAACACACCTAATTAGTCAGCTAAGCCACACCCATATTTGGCCTTGTGGTGGCACTGTTTTCCTGGCATGTGCTCGCATGAACCGGTCCTTAGATCTACGGCAAGTAAATCACCATCTCATTCAGCAACATCCATGAACCAAGCTCGCCTAGATCTCCCCAATTCCATGCTCATTCAATATTATCAAGTTATCATCATCATTATTCATATGAGTGCATTAGCTAACAAGTTTTATTTCATCTTCCCGTATCCCGTATGTTAATCGAAGCAAAAAGGAAAAACTACCATACCCGACTCATTACTTTCCCGGCGACAAGGATGGTTAATAAAAACTAGTAAAATCCTGTAAAATGATTGTCCCATCAAGTTGACACAAGCATATAAGTTTTCGCAAGCAAAATAGTTTCAAAAACATGGGATCAATATGGTCAAGGGGCACTTGCCTTGCTCCCGCGGTTTGTGTTGCTCAAGTGTCTCTGTCGGTACCCGAGATATGGGGTACCCCCACGCACAGGGTAAAATGCCTAAGGTGCTCGCCCTTCTCCGCAGGGAGAGCTCCGAAGGCGCCACGCGTCTGGCGGGGCCGGACCTCCATCTCCTCAGAGGAGAGCTCCGGGCCCGCCACGTGGCATACAGAAGTCGGACCTCCCCTCCGCGGGAGAGAGGTCCGAAGACGCCACGCGTCTAGCGGGGCCGGACCTCCCTCTCCTCAGAGGTGAGCTCCGGGCCCGCCACGTGGCATGCAGAAGCGGGACCTCCCCCTCCGCGGGAGAGAGGTCCGAAGGCGCCACGCGTCCAGCGGGGCCGGACCTCCCTCTCCTCAGAGAAGAGCTCCGGACCCGCCACGTGGCTAGAAGAACGGTGCTGCCTGCCCCCGAGCGGTAGGCAGCGGGCGTAAAGGCGCCCCTCACCTTGCCCGTACAAGGTATTCAAGGCCCGCGTCTTCCCAAGATGCGGAAACGCGGAGCACGCGCCTGTCAGGTGCCGTTGCGTCCAGTCGCATCACAGACTGGCGCGCGGTGTCAGAACCTGACTGGTAATAAACGCCGCGACAAGACATCCCATGTCGCCTGCGCCGTCATCAACCACTACGACTAGCGCACGGCATGGGCAGGGCGGCAAAAGGAAGACTCAGAAGCCTTCGACCGGAGGCAACCACCGGCATAACTACAGATACGGTAGATAATAGACAATCTTCCCGGGACCACCTGTCGGGTCCCGGCTTCCCTTGTAAGCCGCCCGAGCCTTAGACTATAAAAGGCTCGGGTAGGCGTCGATAGCAAGGGTTCGCATTCTGCAACTCATACGCCAGCCATACACTCTCAAGCTGTAACTCACCCCCAAGCTCAGGCCCCCGGCCCTGAGCAGCAAGCAATACAGCGAGCTCCATAGCTCGCCGTGGACGTAGGGTTTTACGCTCCGGCGGCCTGAACCACGTAAAACTCCCCGTGTCAAGCTCTCACTAACTCGTCCATCTGCGCAAGCTCTCCGCTAGGAACTAGCCCCTCCGAAAAAAGAACCTCCGCGGGCTGCCCAGTGCAGGCCCGGGGGAAGTGTCGATCGCACACTTCGACATTTGGCGCGCCAGGTAGGGGGCTTTTCCCCTAGCGCGACGAGTTTCCGCCGGCGAAGATGACCAAGCTCCCTTCAGCGGCAAACTCTCCCCCTCCGCATTCACGGCGAACCGTGACCAGCGGGGAGTACATGTCGACGCACTCAGGACGCAGTGTGTCGGCACAAGCGGGTAGCCAGCAGCCGACTCCGGCAACGCCGACTCCGGCTATGCAGGCCCCGACCAGCGTGAGGTCTTCTGCAGCGCTGAGCGTACACCATGGAGGTGCGCTAGCTGCAGCAAGGGCGCTGCTGCGCAACCCACCTGCAGGGGATGCGCCCCATTCAGCGACCCAGCAATGGGTCCGCGAGGTGGACCGCCTCGTCGTCGCCGCCGCGAACCCTCAGTTTCGGCGAGGGCAGCGCCCAGGGCAACCGGCTGTGTCGCTGACGCGCACACCCACGGTTGACGGGCTAACGGCGGATTCCAGCTCCTCCAGGCTTCTGTCGACGGACCTGCGAAGGGAACTGGAACGGTGCCACTTGGGGCAGGACGCCCGAGTGTACCTCGAGCGACGTCGAGAAAGGCGTCGCAACCATGAGGCAGGTGACAGCATGTCATCGGCCTCGACGCAACCAGAAGGGCAGGCCTTCGCCATGCGAGCCCCGCCTCAGGCATATGCAGCGCAACATATGCCACCACCATATGCGCCGCAAGTAGCGGCCCCGGCCTATGGTGCAGCCTTGCCCATGCCGGGATACGTGGTGCCAGGTGTGAACCACCTGCTCGCAGCACCAGTACCTGCAGCAGCAGGTGCAGGATGTGCAGCCCTTGCACCCCACCTTCGCTTCGCAAGGTGGCCGCGCAAGTTTCGCCCGCACTTGCCCGAGAAGTACGACGGAAGCGTCAACCCGGCGGAGTTCCTCCAGATCTACTCCACCGCCGTACTTGCTGCAGGAGGCGATGAGGCTGTCATGGCCAACTACTTTCCCGTCGCCTTGACCGGCCCAGCCCGGTCCTGGCTCATGAATCTACCCCAGGGGTCCATAACCTCCTGGGGTGAGCTCTGCCGACAGTTCGTCGCCAACTTCGGCAGCTCCTACACCCGTCCCGGCACGGAGCTCGACCTCCACGCCGTCAAGCAACAACCTGGGGAGTCGCTGCGCTCTTTCATCCAGCGGTTCTCTCAGGTGCGCAACACCATCCCACATATCCAAAGCGCCTCTGTGGTGGTGGCGTTCCGACAGGGTGTTCGGGACGAGAAAATGCTCGAGAAGCTCGCGACCAGAGAGGTCCACGACGTCTCGGAGCTCTTTAGCCTGGCGGACAAGTGCGCCAGGGCAGCCGAAGGGCGGAACTGGCACGCACTGCCGACCTCCGAGTCAGGAGGGCAGCCCGGGTCCGGTGCTGCTGCCTATGGGGGTGGCAAGAAGACCAAGAACCGGGGGAGTGGGAAGATGAAGTCACCATTCACGGCCCCCGTCGCCGCAGCTGCGACAACCAGCGGAGCTCGGGGTCGCGCCCCGACAAGAGGCAGCGGCAATCACCGGCCCCAGACAGTGGCCAAGGCGGTCTATGCCCCGTGCATGGCACCTGCAACCATACAGCTGCCGAGTGCTGGGAGATCCAGAGGCTCGCAGAGCGCTTCCGCAATAGAAGACAGCAGAGGGCTGAAGCACCGCCCTACCCTCAGAGGGATGGCAAACAGAAGGCCGATGCCCCAGTCACCGCCGCCCACCAAGTGGGGTTCCAGGAGCCTCAGCGTGTCATAAAGACAGTGCATGACGGTGAGGACTCCAGTTCTGACGGTGACGGGCCAAGGCGTTAGCTAGCTGCGGCACGCCTCCGTGCCTCGAACATACCTCTCGGGGGCCGCCTAGGGTCCGTCAACCCCTTGAAGGCCTTGCCAGAAGGGGGAGACGCCCTAGGTCATCCAAGGCGAGCCCGGGTCCACCTACCCCTTGAAGGCCTTAGCCAGAAGGGGAGAACTCCCCGGGGGCCCCGGAGAGAAGCCACGTAGGACCTGATCCAGCGTGAAGACAACAACTTCGACAAGACTCGGCTTGCAGGGAACACCCCACAACGCACGGTCTCGGCTAATGCTCTAAGCACTACCGCCAAAGAACCAAACATGACGGGGGCCCGCAAGAGGGCAGCCTGGTGAAGCGGCACACTATATTCCAAGAAGGACCCATAAGCTCTCCCCAGCAGGGAAGGTCCCTTCCGAATCATGAAAGCTGCCGCCCCAGGTACACATGCCTTTCAACCGAGAGTGGGATCCATTCCCAATAATCCTTGCCATGGAGCAACACTGTAAGTCCTACTTACTGAGCATTGGTAGAACAGGGTTATTCACCTCTGTAATAGACCCCATAGAACTTAGGAACAGAGCTTGGGGTAGCTAAGTCTCAAGGGACGGTACAGGACTACGTCCAGTTTAGCCTGGTTCAGACCCTAAGCGCGTAGAGTCTTGCTTCCCTTGTAGACGAGGCGGAACATTGCCCCCACGTACAGCCAGAATTCCACCTATGGGCGCGAATACAGAGACCTGTTCTACTTAGCTCCTTCTCATGCGCTCATTTAAATTATGCATTAATTTTTATGATCGCACTGTCTCTGTATGTTCATCATACGTCTAGCTCCCCCTCTCCTGCGCTCATCCATAGTCGGCATTTGCTATCCTCCCGAAGGCGGTTGCGCTTGAGGCACCTGCCGATGGCCGAGTGAGTCTCTCGGGCCTCCCCCAGTCAGGTGTTGCGGTGTCAGTTGGTCACCTCCAGGGAAGGCCAACATTGTGCATGGGGGGTCCAGGGTGCGTATCCAGCTTAGCCGGCCCAGAGCCCAAAGCATGCGCATCCTGCTCTCCGGAGGTCCAGGGGAGTACGTCCGCTTTGCCTGGTCATGAACCCAAAGCGCGTGCACTCTGCTTCCCCAGCGCATGGCCCGGTACTAGGGATCGGACGGCCGTACCCGGACCTCGGAGGGAGCCGGAGCTCCGGCGCCTCATGCACAGAATTGCCCAAGCCCCGTATAGCGGGTCAGGACCATAAGACAGATAAGACTAGGAGACAGGAGGGGAGGACCCCCGAGGAGAATTACGTTTCCTCTACCTGTGTGCAGGACCTTCAGGTTACGGCAACAGGGACTGCATGAAGCGGGGGGAAAGGAGCTACCAGCTACACCGGCCTGGGACTGGAAGGACCGGGACCCGCCCCTCCAGCAGGGGCGGGGCCCGGGGGCCCCACGTGTCCAGCAGGCCCGGAACTCTCTCCTTCCTTGAGGAGGGCTCCGGGCTCGCCACGTGGCAGGCAGGGACCGTACCTCCCCCCTCAGCGGGAGGGCTCCGAAAGCCCTACGTGTCTAACATGACCGGAGCTCCCGTCTATTGAGGAGGAGCTCCGGACCCGCCACGTGGCCGGCAGACTTGGAGCCCCCCATAGGGCGAGGTTCGGAGACCTCCGGGGGCCCCTAACACGGTTAGGACCCAGGGAGGGTGTCTGTGCGAAGCTCCGAGATTGGAAATGGCCTCTGAGTACCTTGCGGAGCTAAGGACTCAGCCAGGCAAAACCAAGAAGGAGGGAAAAAGCATCACAGACACAAGTATCCAAGATAGTCAAATTAAGAAAGGCTCCTTGAGCTGGACTACAGACTCGATAAAAAAGGGAGAAGCAAGTCCTAAGGACCTCCCGGCTCTCTCCGGAACCTTGCGGCTACAAGGGCGGCCACATCCTCGACTTCAGCCCTGGCAGCTTCCACCCGCTCCGCGGCTGGGCCCTCTCTTGCTGGCTCCAGTGAGAAAGAGGGGTCGCGACTCTTGAAGCATTCCAGCACATGCGAGGCGACCTCTAAAGCTAAGCCGCGGCCCTCGGCTTCAAACTCGCTGGTGACCACCGAGTCGAGTCTGTCCAGCTTGGCGCCGATCGACTCCAATGCAGGGATCACCTCTGCCACCTGCAATGCGGGAGTTGCGGCCCTCACCGGACTGAAGCCAAGAGGGATCAGGGCGGACCCCGCTCGATCCACGAAGCTTGAGACCGCAAGGGCCTCGGAGGACCGTAGGGCTGAGAGCTCCTCCACCTCGCGGCGGGCCGCCCGCAGAGCCTCCAGGTTCCTCTCGGAGAATTCCTTCTCCTTGGCCGCCAGGGAACTCTCCCAAAGACGGAGAGTCTCGGCTAGCCGCTCTAACTCAGCGGCCTTGAAGCCGGCCGTCAACTCCCGGTCCAAGACCGCCCGGCGATCATGGGAGACCTGTTCATCCCTCAAGTCAAGGTCTGCCTTCAGAATCTCCAGCTCCTCCATCCGAGCTCGGAGGTCATCCTCGCCCACGGCCAGCTGCGCGGCGACCCTCTCTGCCTCAGCTGCCACGGAATGCTCCCGCTCCACAACGGCGAGTTCGCGGCGCTCCAACCGCTGCCGTATTTCCACAGCAGCAGAGAGGCTCTCTTCGGCCCGGGCGTGAGCCTCCAGGGCCTCCCTGTTGATCCGCCGTGACTGGGTGTCCATGCGGTCAACAGCCCGCTTCATCCGGTCGACGAGCGTTTCCCGGAAGTCGAGCAACTCCCGCCTGGAGTCGAGCTCGCTCTTAACCTTCGCGGTCCTCTCCCGCAAAAGGTTCCCCCAGGTGAGGAGGCGGTCCCGTTCAACCGTATACTCCTCCCGCTCGCGCCCTAGCACAGCCAAGACCTGCCAGACGCTCGACTCGGCAAGCGCGAAGGCGTCCGCCAGAGGCAATGGAGCAACAGAAGCTGGGGCAGTCCCTCCGACCTCCTCCATTACCTCGTCCTTGGGAAGAGCCGACGCGCTAGCCACCAAGACGAGACGCCGATCAGGAGAAACTGGCCCAGCGGCCCTGGCAGCCGGGCCAGCCCGGCTCTCTTCAGCTTCAGGCTCCTTGACCTGAGGAGAGGGACGAGCCGGGGAAGACGGTGCTGGAGAAGAAGCCAGGCCGCCTAGTGCAGGATCAACCTGTGCTGGCTCAGGGGCCGCGGTGGCTGTCTCGGCAGGAAGAGACGCCGCCGCCGCGGAGTCCGGGCACACCGGAACAGGAGAAGTCCGCGCTGGCCTGGGGGCCGCAGCAGTTGCCCCTGGCTCCGAGCGCATCGGCACAGATTCCCCGCAAGACGGGGAAGGCCGGGAAGCGCGGACACTCCAGCGGGCTCTAAACCCCGACTTCCGATCCGGGGTAGGATTTCCAGAGCCCGCTACCGTCTCCGACGACCGCTCCGCAGTCGCTTGGACTGGCGGAACAGGAGACGCCTCAGAGGCTTCCCCCAGCACATCAGCCCGGGGCCTCTCTGAGTCGCCACCGGAGGGAGTGTCAGGCACCCCAGAATCCCGACTTGGCACCGGCGCCGTTGCTGGAGGAGATCGAGCGCGTTTCTTCTCTGGCAGCAGGTTGGAAGCCATGGCAAGGGAGAGCTCAAAGGCAAAAGAGCAAAAGCGCAAGAGTCCAAGAAGAAACGCAGAGAAGTGCGAAGGGAAGCTACAATGTGGGTGAGACCCCCTCTAAAAAGCTTCCCGGTGTGGTTCCAAGCGATTCGGAACTCTTCGAATACCCCGCACCCGCAACTGCTTCGGTTCCTAGACCGAGTGCCGATGACGGGTAGGCCCAAGCCGCTTAACTGGAGTGGTGGGGGCACGGAGTCAGTCTCCTAAGAAGATGAGCCGGCAAGGCCCTTCGGCGGTTCGCGAAGAAAGCGCCGCAACGTGCAGAAGTGGCAGCTTTGGGAACCGCCGCAGTAAAAGCAGTCATCAAGTGGGCGCACGCTCTCACGACCCCGCGGCCGTTCATGCTCCGGCAGCGGCCAATTCGGGACATAGAGAAAGTGCGCGGATCGGAAGAGACGAAGGTCCCACCTCGGGCTCGCTATCTCCCCCGAGATGGGCCCGGGGGCCACTGTCGGTACCTGAGATATGGGGTACCCCCACGCACAGGGTAAAATGCGTAAGGTGCTCGCCCTTCTCCGCAGGGAGAGCTCCGAAGGCGCCACGCATCTGGCGGGGCCGGACCTCCATCTCCTCAGAGGAGAGCTCCGGGCCCGCCACATGGCATACAGAAGCCGGACCTCCCCTCCGCGGGAGAGAGGTCCGAAGACGCCACGCGTCTAGCGGGGCCGGACCTCCCTCTCCTCAGAGGTGAGCTCCGGGCCCGCCACGTGGCATGCAGAAGCGGGACCTCCCCCTCCGCGGGAGAGAGGTCCGAAGGCGCCACGCGTCTAGCGGGGCTGGACCTCCCTCTCCTCAGAGAAGAGCTCCGGACCCGCCACGTGGCTAGAAGAACGGTGCTGCCTGCCCCCGAGCGGTAGGCAGCGGGCGTAAAGGCGCCCCTCACCTTGCCCGTACAAGGTATTCAAGGCCCGCGTCTTCCCAAGACACGGAAACGCGGAGCACGCGCCTGTCAGGTGCCGTTGCGTCCAGTCGCATCACAGACTGGCGCACGGTGTCAGAACCTGACAGGTAATAAACGCCGCGACAAGATATCCCATGCCGCCTGCGCCGTCATCAACCACTACGACTAGCGCACGGCATGGGCAGGGCGGCAAAAGGAAGACTCAGAAGCCTTCGACCGGAGGCAACCACCGGCATAACTACAGATACGGTAGATGATAGACAATCTTCCCGGGACCACCTGTCGGTTCCCGGCTTCCCTTGTAAGCCACCCGAGACTTGGACTATAAAAGACTCGGGTAGGCGTCGATAGCAAGGGTTCGCATTCTGCAACTCATACGCCAGCCATACACTCTCAAGCTGTAACTCACCCCCAAGCTCAGGCCCCCGGCCCTGAGCAGCAAGCAATACAGCGAGCTCCATAGCTCGCCGTGGACGTAGGGTTTTACGCTCCGGCGGCCTGAACCACGTAAAACTCCCCGTGTCAAGCTCTCACTAACTCGTCCATCTGCGCAAGCTCTCCGCTAGGAACTAGCCCCTCCGAAAAAAGAACCTCCGCGGGCTGCCCAGTGCAGGCCCGGGGGAAGTGTCGATCGCACACTTCGACAGTCTCGAAGTCTTAGTGCTGTAGTTCCTCGTAGATGGCCTCTGGAGGGTGTCCTTCTACTCACGACCACGCACATACAAAATTTACAGCAATCAATTATCATGCACAAACTTTAAGAGGTGGATGAATGCAATTCCTGTGGTGCAGTTCATAAAAATCAGTTTCTACGTGTTCTTGCATGTTTTAGTAAGCTTCCATGGGGTTTTATGATGATCAAGGCTGCTGGGAACAAGTGTGGACGTGGTTATGATCTTGACACACTTTGTAGATCAATTCCACCGTCAAAAATTGACCAAAACATGGTCTGTCCACACACAGAATTTTCTGCTCGCAGAGGGTGAAGAAAACAGGTGCGTAGAAACAGCGGTGACGTTGTAAGAGGGGCAACGGAAACCTACCTCACTTGTTCCTCCTATCTTCCTGGCGGCAGAACCTTATTCCTTGCAATGGCAGCAGCAGGAGATTTTCTATGGAGAATTACAAGGCTGCGGCTAGGGCAGAACGTCTGGGGCTTCTTTTCCGGTGACGGCGAGGCGTGACGTAGCTCGACGGCGGCCAAAATCCAGCTAGGGGGGGCAGCGACTTGGCTGGCAGGAATGGAGGGAAAAAGAGCTAGGGTGGCTAGGATTTTAGTAACTCAATGATCTAATGGCTGAGATTTAATTTTAAAAGAGCTGGAAGCTAGGGGCTGGGATTTTATTTTTTATTTTCCACCAATGGCTGAGATTAATTGAGCAACAAAAGCCCACGAAAATCAAAAAGGGGGGGCGGCTAGGGTTCCCCCCCCCTAATTGGCTGCGGCCAAGGGGGTGGGACCCATTAGGGTATCCGCCCCCCTAAGTGGTGCGGCCAAAATTGGGGGGGGGGTTCCTCCAAATGTGGGGGAAATTCCCTAGAGGAATTTTGGGGAATTGGGGAAAATCAGGAAAATTGGGAAATAATGGGAAAATTAGGGGAGAGGGGAAGTTGGAGAAAATTAGGGAATTTTGGAGAAAAATTGGGGTCCCAATTTGGCTATTTTTTTATATTTTTATTTCTTTTCCTTTCGTATTTATTTCCGTTATTTTCTATTTTTATTCCCTTTTACTATTTTATTTCCTTCTATATTCCTCTCTTTATTTCTTCTTCTTTTTAAATGCTTCTCTATATGAAAAATGTATGCAATGCATGGTAGTAATTTTGAGGGTATTACAGACCTACCCCATTAAAATGAATCTCGCCCTCGAAATTCGATAGAGTGGAGAAGAGATGAGTGAATTCTGCCTTGAGATATTCTTCACGTTCTACACCGTCTGCCATACAATGCTTCGAAAGGTGACATCTTCAGGCTGGCTTGGTAACTATTGTTGTATCAGAATTCAGAATACGGCAAGCTCTTATCCCAACTACGTCCATGTTTCAAGGCGCAATCTCTCAACATGTCTTCCAAAATCTTATTTGTCCTCTCAGTTTGCCCGTCGGTTTGCGGGTGATATGCAGAGCTGAAATTCAACCGTGTACCCATGGCTTCATGCAGCTTCTTCCAGAACCTAGAGGTAAATTGAGAACCTCGATCTGAAACTATCCTCTTTGGAACTCCATGACGACACACAATTTGCTCCATGTACAGCTCAGCTAATTGCGCCACGGTATACCTCGTCCTAACAGCAATAAAGTGGGATGTTTTCATCAATCGGTCCACGATAACCCAAATATAGTCGTAGCCCGACTGAGTACGTGGCAATCCGACAATAAAATCCATGCTGATGTCTTCCCACTTCCACTCGAGTACTTCCAATGGCTGCAATAATCCAGCGGGTCTTGGATGTTCGGCCTTCACTCGTTGGCACGTGTCGCATAAGGAAACATATTCAGCGATATCCCTTTTCATAACATCCCACCAATAGCATGTTTTCAGTTCCTTGTACATCTTTGTACAATCAGGATGTATGGAATAAGGCAAGTCATGTGCCTCCTTTAGTATCATGTCACGGATGTGCTTCACGTTAGGCACACGAATCCTTTTCCCTAACAAAGCGTACCATTCTCGTCTTCCTTGAAATCCTTCTCTATCACTTGTTGGATTCTTTCTTTGATTTCCTCATCCATTGCTTGTCCTTATCGTATCTCTTGTTCCAGCGTTGAGTTCAGTTCTACCACCCCCATCTCGTTCAAGAACCCAAGATGTAATCGTTCGAACTCTTTACGCAGCTCGGGTGGCAGCTCCCGAACCGTGAGTTGGTGACATGATCCCTTTTGGCTCAATGCATCAGCTACTACATTGGCCTTTCCTGGGTGATAGTTGATTCCAACATCATAATCCTTGATGAGTTCTAACCATCGGCGTTGCCTCAAAGTCAGATCTGTTTGCGTGAATATATACTTGAGGCTTTTGTGATCCGTATAGATCTCACCTCGGTGACCAAGGATATAATGCATCCAAATCTTCAAGGCATGTACCACGGCTGCAAGTTCTAGGTCATGTGTGGGGTAATTCAGCTCATGTTTCTTTAATTGCCTCGATTCATAGGCTACCACTTGTCCTCCTTGCATAAGTACACATCCAAGCCCTTGTCTTGATGCATCACAATATATATCGAAACTCTTGCTCACGTCCGGCAATACCAAAACCGGCACTATTGTTAATCTATTCTTTAGCTCCTCAAAGCTGTCTTGACACGCTTGTGTCCACTGAAATGCTTTCCACTTCATCAGCGATTCTGTCAGAGGCTTCGCTATTTTGGAGAAACCCTTGATGAACCGGTGGTAGTATCCAGCAACCCCAAGGAAACTCCGAATATCCCTCACGTTTTGCGGTTGGTTCCACTTCAAAACATCTCTCACTTTTCAGGAATCAACCGATACTCCTTCTTCGGAGATGATGTGGCCTAAGAACGATATCTCCTTTAGCCAAAACTGACACTTGCTGAACTTAGCATAAATTGATGCTCTCGCAGTTTCTGCAATGTCAATTTCAAGTGTTCTTCATGTTCTTCCTTGCTTTTTGAATACACCATGATGTCGTCGATGAAAACCACAACAAACTTGTCCATGTACTCCACTAAGACCTTATTAATGAGGTACATAAAGTATGCAGGTGCATTCGTCAACCCAAATGACATAATGGTATATTCATATGAACCATACCGTGTTCTAAATACAGTCTTGGGTATGTCGGAGGGCTTAATCTTCAGCTGGAAGTATCCCGACCGAAGATCAATCTTAGAGAAAATTCGGGCACCTTTCATTTGATTTAATAAGTCCTCTATGCGGGGCAGCGGGTATTTATTCTTGATCGTCACCTCGTTGAGAGACCTATAGTCCACACACATCCTTTGGGTCTCATCTTTCTTGTCCACGAAGTGCACAGGGGCTCCCCACGGTGACGAGGTTGGGCGTATAAAACCCTTATCTAGTTGGTCCTGAATTTGCTTCTTGAGATCCACTAGTTCATTGGCAGGCATCCTATATGGCCTCTTCACTATAGGTGCAGTTCTGGGTACTAAATCAATGGAAAATTCAATGTCCCGGTCAGGTGGCATACCTAGAAGTTCTTCCGGGAACACATCTAAATATTCTCGAACCACCGGAATGCTTTCCAATGTCGCTTCTTCGATATGGTTCAGCACTGCCTTCTCGGTTGCAGGTTGGGCTGCCACAAACTCAATACGAGTACCGTGCTCACTTGTCAACTGCATGATCCTTTGAGAACATTGTATTACTCCGTTGTACTTGCTTAACCAGTCCATTCCAAGTATTATGTCAATCCCTTGGGAATCCAAGACGATAAGGTTTGCAAGAAAGTCTACCCCCCTTAATTTAAGGCTTACTATCGGAATAGAATTCAGAATGAAAGAAGCGCTTCCCAACTATATGCATCAAGGTATATGAGACTAAGCAATTCCTTTATTAACATCAGCCTATATGAGTATGTGAACAAGTGCCGAAGCATCTCACATCTCTCTACTATGTGTGGATGTGGACATTCGCCGAAGCGTCCCACAACTCATACCAAGCACACAAACACAAGCAATCATCACAAAAGTTCAGCACACCACTCTTATTCAAGCTACTACAATCTAAGCGTTCTTATTACAACTTTATTCAATAGTGAACCTAAACTTAATCGTGAGAACCCGTGCTGTTCTCGCTGTGTGATGGGGGTGGTCCATACATGGGCGCACGCCATGGTGAGTCGGCTGTCCATGTAGGGATAGATGACGCTGGTGCTCCATTTGCTCTCACGTTGGCATGAGTCTTCTCTTGTTTTTCCAGCAAGTACAGCTTCATGCGGAGGTAACGGATCTCTTCTTGTGCCCTTGCATAGAGGTTTCCCAACTCCACGAGCAACCTCTGATACTTGTCAGCAGCTTGTGGGATGGAAAGAGCTCCTCCATGGGGTCCAATGATCTCCCTTGTACCACTCTTCCGATACGGGTGCAACTCAAAGGTAGTGTTCTCAAGCTGCTCACGGAAGGCGTAGCACAGTCCAGTGAGTGCATCCCATGCAGCATCATCAACAGCTTTTGCCCTTGTAACTCTCCATGTGGGTGTGAAGTGCTGAGTGACAACTTTACCATTAGATAGGATGGTTACCTCAGCCTTCCACTCTTCATGTCCGCGATGAGGGACTTTCTTGAGGAGATACTCTGGGTATAGGCTGCAGCAATCCAGGAACTCTCTAAGCTCCTTGGATATTTGTCCTCCCTCCATCCCGTCAGACCGGAATTCTTGAACTGAAGGTTGGCCTGTTCATCACCTTCATTCTCGGCCTCAGTAGGGGGTGGCTCCTCTTCGGATTCATCTCCTTCCGACATAACTTCATGAGGCTCTGCTGGGTGTAAGCCCGCGTGAAATTCCTCCTGAGGTGCCTACCAATGTTGTTGTTGTGAATCATCTTCCATGTCTTCTTAGATTGGTTCCACCTCTTCCAGATCCTCTTCCTCATGCATGGAGCTACTGACTTCATCTTCCTCATGGGCTTCCATCTTCACCTCCTCCTAATATGGTCCATCGGACACCTCAATGGGGTTAAGTGCACTCCCATGTGGTGGACGAGTCCTTATGCGTGCTGTGCTCCTAGTCACCGGCATCTATAAATAAGACATGAGAAAATTTAGAGAAGAAGAAAATAGCTCCAAAACTTCAGAAGCTATGAAGCAAGAAAACAAAAGTGTCACTGTCCAAAAGAAGAGAAAAAGAGGGGCTGAAAATAGCACTTTGTGGTGGCTGAGTTGACAAATAAAGTGCGGCAGCAAGCATTTTTTGAAAATAACAGTTTATAGGGGTGTTCCTATGTGTTTTAGAGTGTCCATTCTACCTAGGCCTGCATCCTATGGTCAACATGGCTCTGATTCCAATTTGTGACACCCGGTTCCGAAAATGAACCAAGTGAATGCATATGTGTTCCCAGGATATTCATCACACATACACAGCTTTATCACAAACTGAATTAAGAATATAACCACATACAAATGATGTTTACGTACTTTATTACATTGAATCATTGTCTCACTCATGAATATGTAACTTATTCTTGCAGCGGAAGACTCTAAACGACAGCGGAATATGACTAAGACAGCAGGATCCAACTTCAACTCCACAGGCATGTTGACGGTAGTGCGCACGCCTAGTACTCCACATGTTCCTCAAAGTACTCTTCTCCTATTGCTGAAGTATATTTGGGACTGCAAGGGTGAGTACATGTCGTACTCAGCAAGTGCGGGAAAAGTATGACATGTAGCTTACAACAAGGTAGGGAATAAAGAGGTTCATTGCAGCAAGCAAATTTTATTTCACAAACATGGTAAAAAAACAACTATTTCTAGGTGAGTTAACATCATAACCAAGTTAATCATCAACATTCCTTCATCATAACTCACCATATATCAAGTCTCAACCAGCCAATACTCTTTCTCAAGTTCATCTCATACTCATAAATACTCATGATCAACACATATTCGTATAATCAAATCCAATCTCATATTCATGACCATAATCAGTCGCAAACCCAATCCCAATGACCATACCCGAATAACCATTCCAAGTTTTGCCTCTAATCATGGAAGCTGGCCAGGTTCTTGTAACTGGAAGCACAGCTATCATGATAGTTTTAAACTCTGTAGAGGTGGCACCACTTTACCCACAAGTTCGTGATTTCATTACCTGTGGGCGACGAAAGAAAACCTCCATTATACCAGTACACAACCGTCGGTGTATGGCCAGAAGATCACAAACTAGCCTTTACAAAGGGGCTACTAGGATGTACGAACCCACTGAGGTTTCACCGGCAGGCTCGAATCTCCATTCTCCCACCCACGGGCCCCCTCTTGGGACATGAAGTTCCCAGAGCAGTCCTCCTCAACTCCCATTTCCCGCGCCATCCAACAATCCATAACAAGCTAGCAACACACCTAATTAGTCAGCTAAGCAGCTCTCATATTTGGTCTTGTGGTGGCACTGTTTTCCTGGCATTTGCTCGCATGAACCGGTCCATAGATCTACGGCAAGCAAATCACCCTCTCATTCAGCAACATCCATGAACCAAGATCGCCTAGATCTCCCCGATTCCATGCTCATTTAACATCATCAAGTCATCATCATCATTATTCATATGAGTGCAGTAGCTAACAAGTTTTATTTCAGCTCCTCGTATCCCGTAAGTTAAGCGAAGCAAAAAAGGAAAAACGACCATACCCTACTCATCAACTTTCCTGGCGACAAGGATAGTTAATCAAAACTAGTAAACTCCTATAAAAATGGTGTCCCATCAAGTTGACACAACCATACAAGTTTTGGCAAGCAAAACAGTTTCAAAAACATGGGATCAATATGGTCAACGGGCACTTGCCTTGCTCCCGCGGTTCGTGTTGCTCAAGCGTCTCAAAGTATTGGTGCTGTAGTTCCTCGTAGATGGCCTCTTGAGCGTGTCCTTCTACTCACGACCACGCACATACAAAACTTACAGCAATCAATTATCATGCACAAACTTTAGTCAAGATGCAATAAGGTGGATGAATGCAATTTCTATTGTGCAGTTTATAAAAATCAGTTTGTACGTGTTCTTGCATGTTTTAGTAGGCTTCCATGGGGTTTTATGATGATCAAGGCTGCTTGGATCAAGTGTGGATGTGGTTATGATCTTGACACACTTTGTAGATCAATTCCACCATCAAAAATCGACCAAAACATGGTCTGTCCACACGCAGAATTTTTTGCTCGCAGGGGGTGAATAAAACGGGTGCGTAGAAACAGTGGCGGCGTTGTAAGAGGGGTAACAGAAACCTACATCACTTGTTCCTCCTCTCTTCCTGGCGGCAGAACTTTCTTCCTTGCAATGGCAGCAGCGGAATATTTTCTATGGAGAATTACAAGGCTGCGGCTAGGGCAGAACGTCGGGGGCTTCTTTTCCAGCGATGGCGAGGCGTGACGGAGCTCGGCGGCGGCCAAACTCCAGCTAGGGGGGGCGGCAACTTGGCTGGCAGCAAGTGAGGGCGGTGCCCAAAATAGAGGGGTGGGGTGGCGGCTAGGGGGGGTTTGTTTATAAGGGGGGAAAAAGAGCTAGGGTAGCTAGGATTTTAGCAACTCAATTATCCAATGGCTGAGATTTAATTTTAAAAGAGGTGGGTGCTAGGGTCTGGGATTTTATTATTTATTTTCCACCAATGGCTGAGATTAAACTCCGCCTATGTTGTAATGACATAGCCGGTCCCAAGCCCGGGTAAAGGAGGAGGGGGTTGTGATAGGCTTGGCGAGCCAACAACTACACTTAGCCACTCTCATGGAAATGAAACCCAATAGAAATTCGTTGGGGCGTAACCCTCTTAGCGACGCGCCATATCGGAACCCGGGTATGGTGTTAAGTGGGCAAGGGCCGGGTCGCCACCGCCTTAGTGGCGCGCCATATCGGAACCCGGATATGGTGTTAAATGAGCAAGGGCCGGATCGCCATCACCTTAGTGGCGCGCTACATCATCGCCCGGATGTAGTGATAAGTGAGCAAGGGTCTTTGCATCTTACTCGACGGGTGCAAAGCGTAAGGAAGCTAGCCGAGGAACATAGATTTCGGGTGGGTAGTTGGAATGTAGGATCCTTGACGGGGAAGCTACGTGAGTTAGTAGATGTTGCCATTAGGAGATGAGTAAATATCCTTTGTGTACAAGAGACTAGATGGGCGGGTCAAAAGGCGAGAGAAGTCGAGAATACCGGTTTCAAGCTTTGGTATTCTGGTTCGGCTGGGACTAGGAATGGCGTAGGTGTTCTAATAGATAAGAGTCTTAAGGATGGAGTAGTGGATGTTCGAAGACGAGGGGATAGGATTATCTTAATCAAGATAGTAATTGGGGACATTGTCTTGAACGTCATTAGTGCTTATGCCCCACAAGTTGGGCTCAACATGAGTGCTAAGAGGCAATTTTGGGAGGACTTGGAGGATATGGTTAGTAGTGTACCGATAACCGAGAAACTCCTCATAGGGGGAGATCTCAATGGTCATGTGGGTGCAACTAACCTAGGATTTGAAGGAGTACATGGAGGTTTTGGATGCGGCGATAGAAATCAAGAGGGTAAGGACATCCTAGACTTTGCCGTAGCCTATGATCTGTTGATAGCTAACACCCTCTTTAGGAAGAGGCAATCTCACCTAGTGACCTTTAGTAGTGCCCAACACTCTAGCCAGATTGACTTTGTCCTCACTAGGAGAAAGGATAGACGGGAGTGTCTAGATTGTAAGGTGATCCCGGGGGAGTGTGTTGTGACACAACATAAGCTTGTGGTAGATGACTTTCGCTTCCATACATGTTCTTTGCGGGACAAAGGTGTCAAAATCACAAGAACAAAGTGGTGGAAGTTGAAGGGAGAATCACAAGAATCCTTTAAAAATAGGGTGATCACAGAAGGACCCTGGGCAGAAAATGGAGATGCAGATAGTATGTGGATGAAGATGGCAACTTGCATTAGGAAGGTAGCTAGTGAGGTGTTCGGTGTGACAAAGGGAAAGAAACTTATAGATAAAGACACTTGGTGGTGGAATGAGGATGTACAAAAGGCCATTAAGGAGAAGAAGGAGTGTTACAAGAGTTGGCATAATGATAGAAACGCAAGCAACATGCTTAAGTACAAAGAGGCTAAGAAGAATGCAAGGCGGGTTGTGAGTAAGGCAAGAGGACAAACCTATGATAAGTTATATGAGAGACTAGGGACAAAAGAAGGTGAAAAAGACATATACAAGGTAGCAAAAATCCGCGAGAGAAAGATGAGGGATCTCAATCAAGTTAAATGCATCAAAGATGAGACTGACCGCATTCTAGTGAAGGATGAAGAGATTAAGAATAGATGGCGTGATTACTTTAATGGGCTATTCAATGATGGGAATGAGAGCACTATGGTTGAGTTGGATGACTCCTTTGATGACTCCAACAGGCGGTTCGTGCGGAGGATACAAGAGTTTGAGGTTAAGGAGGCCTTAAAAAGGATGAAAGGAGGAAAGGCCCTCGGCCCTGACGATGTCCCTATTGAGGTGTGGAGATGTCTTGGGGACGTCGCAATAGTATGGCTCACAAAGCTATTCAACCACATTTTTCAGTCAAACAAGATGCCTGAAGAATGGAGGAAAAGTATATTAGTACCTATCTTCAAAAATAAAGGAGATATTCAAAGTTGTACTAATTATCGAGGTATTAAGCTTATGAGTCATACTATGAAGCTTTGGGAGAGAGTGATTGAACACCGCCTGAGGAAAGTGACCAATGTCACTAAAAACCAGTTTGGTTTTATGCCTGGGAGGTCTACAATGGAGGCGATTTTCTTGCTTCGTCAGCTTATGGAGAGATATAGGGAGCAGAAGAAGGACTTGCATATGGTGTTCATCGACTTGGAGAAGGCGTACGACAAGATACCAAGGTCAGTCATGTGGTGGGCACTAGAGAAACATAAAGTGCCAACAAAGTACATTACCCTTATCAAGGATATGTACAATAATGTTAGGACAAGTGTGCGCGTAAGTGATAGTGAGACTGATGCATTTCCTATCACGGTAGGATTACATCAAGGATCAGCTTTGAGCCCATACATCTTTTCCTTGGTCATGGATGAGGTGTCGAAGGATATACAAGGGGATATCCCTTGGTGCATGCTCTTTGCTGATGATGTAGTGCTGGTAGATGAAACTAGAGATGGTGCTGATAAGAAATTAGAGTTATGGAGACAAACCTTAGAGTCCAAGGGGTTTAGACTTAGTAGGACCAAAACCGAGTATATGAGGTGCGATTTTAGTGGTGTTGGTCGTGAAGAGGGAAATGTTAGTCTACAAGGACAAATAGTATCTAGAAGGGACTCTTTCCGATACTTAGGATCAATTTTACAAAGCAATGGCGATATTGATGAGGATGTTTGCCACAGGATCAAGGTAGGGTGGATGAAATGGCGACAAGCCTCTGGAATCCTATGTGATAGGAAAGTCCCACAAAAGCTAAAAGGGAAGTTCTATAGGACGGTGATCAGACCCGCGATGCTCTATGGGGCGGAATGTTGGCCAACTAAACGGCAACATGTCCAACAAATGAGTGTCGCAGAGATGCGCATGCTACGGTGGATGTGTGGGCACACGATAAGAGACCGAATAAGGAATGAGGCGATTCGTGATAAGGTAGGGGTGGCGCCGATTGAAGAGAAGTTAGTCCAACATCGGCTTAGGTGGTTTGGACATATCCAACGGAGACCTCCAGAAGCACCGGTTAACAGTGGGATTTTAAGAGGTAGAGAAAATATTAGGAGGGGTAGAGGACGACCAAGGTTGACCTGGGAGGAGGCGGTAAAACGAGATTTGAGAGATTGAAATGTATCCAGAGACTTAGCTCATGATAGGACCGCATGGAAAGTAGCAATTCATGTGCCAGAATCGTAGTCTTGTTTTTTTTCTTTTTTTCTTTTCTCTTTTTATTTTCCTTTTTTCTTATTTCTTTTCTCTTTTTCCTTTTTCTTTTTTCCTTTTTTTTCTTTTTTTCCTTTTTTCCCCCTTGTTCTCATATCTCTTCCTCTGTTTTACTTCATTGATATTGGGTTTCATGACTAGCCGACCCCAACAGGCTTGGGATAAAGGCTTGGTTGTTGTTGTTGTTGTTGTTGCAATGGCTGAGATTAATTGAGAAACAAAAGCCTGCATAAATCAAAAATGGGGGGGGGCGCCTAGGGTCCCCCCCCAATGGGCTGCAGCCAAGGGGGTGGGGCCCATTAGGGTTTCCCCCCTAATGCCAAAGCTCGCCGCCAGCCGATCCTCTGCGCCAAGCTTCACGAGACTCGTCGCTGAGGCCTCGTCGGACGCGAGGAACACGTTGGTGGGGTCGGCGGTGGTCGACAGTGACTGGAAAGTAGCTCCCGGCGGTGCACCGAGATGGAGCAACTTTGGCGATGTGGACTGAGCTCGGGAAAACCCCAAATGCTCCGCTGTTTCCTCCTACAGCACCGGGGAAACTCAGGGATCAATGATCTGAGCCTAGCTGACGGTGTAAACGGCTGCAACACTGACCTCACCGATGACCCGAGGTGATTTCTCCGGGGACGAAAGATTTTCGAGCAAACCGAGGCTATACACGATGGTTTGGCTCGGGGTTTGCTCGAGGATGATCGCAGCCGTCCTAAGAATCTTCCTCTAGACCCAGTCGATCGCTAACCTTGTGTATACAACAAATTTCTAAATTTTATAGTGACTGTTCCGGGAACCGTCGGTGGTAGACTTCAAATTATGGCTGGCGTGGTCCATAATAGGTTTCTAGGTTTGTAAGGTAACTAGTAGACCTTATCACGCACCTCTGATGCCAAGAAGTAGCTCGTAAGGTGGATGATGTCGTCGGGGCAACGAGTTGGCATGGAGACGGAGGAACTCGACCGACGGGACAAAAACCTTGTCGGATTTCGGCAACCACACGAGCAGACGACCCTGGAGGTGGTCTGGAAGGTTCAGAGGGTTCTTGCGGCCTCAGTTTGGCGTGAGGTGCACGAGAGCGATGATTTCCCGGTGAGGTTGTCGGCGCACAGAAACAGCGAGTGATTCGGCGTTTTCTCTGCGTGAGCGACGTCGAGGCAGTGGAGAATTGGTATTGTGGCGCCCGGGCGTGGAGATAAGGAGCTGGGGTGATCGTTCCAGCGCTGGAGCTCGGAAGCAGCTGGTGGTGGTCAGGTTAACGCCATGGCGTCCGCAGCGTCGGCCCGGAGAACAGAGCGCTCGGTTTAAAAATCGGTTCAGCTCATGTGGGTCACTGACAGTGGGTCCCAATTTCCAATTTTGTCCTCAAAATTTGAATTTTCCTACTGCTCCAAATCTTGGGGACCTTAATGCCATTGGTGAGTTGATGAAATCACCCAATGCCCATTCGAATTTGAAATGATTCAATTGTGAACTGGTTTGGCTGCATTTTGATTCAAATGGCAAACTGAAATTTAAATTCAGTTTGAATTTTTCTCAAAATGGCTCATGTCAAGATCAAATCCAAATGGAGTGAAAATTGGTGTGTGAGATCATAAAATATGCTTAGTGTGAAAATTGATCCCACTTTTTAATTCATGGAATGAAAGGAGTTTCAATTTGAAATTAAGTTCAAACTAATCTTTTAACAATTATACCCAAAAGTACACAAAAAGGTTTTGGATTTGGGTGAAATTTGGCATGAGCATTCCTAACAACGTTTGGGAGTTAATCATATGATCAGCCCGTATATGATGCATGTGGGAAATACCATTTTTTCATTATGTGAGTTCATCTCCTAATTAATCTATTGATGGTGGTTACTTGCTCTTCAGATATGTTCATGTGATTACCACAAATGAGGTGAGGTGTGTATGGTGATGAACACTTTTAGCAAGTGAAAATTTGGGCCCTTACAGGCACCCTTCAGGGGGCCGTGTGGAACAACTTTATGGTATGATTAAATGTTTACATTTTTTCCACTCATTTAAATTGTTAATGTAGATCGATTAAATGTTTGTTTTCTTAAAGCTGAAGTATCAGTTAGAGGACTCGAGCGGGAGCATGATGGAGCATGTGACTGCCATGTTCTACACGAATGCTCAGAAGCTCGTGCTGCAGGCATTGTCGTACGCCCTCATACAGGCGATTAACGAGTACAACAAGCAGCATCAGCAGCGGCAGGGAGGGGGTCCATTTAGGAAGGACTCTGACACGTACTTGACCGAGGATCAGTACGCGGAGGTAAGTTCATATTGTTAACTATTTCTAATAATTACTTATGTTAACAGTATTGATGAAATACTAAATATGTGCAGGTTAGTATTAGCTGGTTAAAGGGCCAGCCCGCCGTGTACCGATCTCTTTGTCGGTACTGGGCTAGCCAGGACTTCTTCGCTAAGTCCACGAGGGCTCGAGCCTGCAGAGGTACGGACGGCCAGCACAACTACGGCGGTGATGGCTACGTGCGTTTGGCTAAATGCATGGCAAGTATATTTTAAGTTTGTTTATATGTTCATAATATATTTCTCCTACTAACACGTATCTACAGGAGCGAGAGACCGGTCAGGAGCTGACACCGACCTAGGTTTGGAATAGAGGTCATAGGAGAAGTGACCCTTCCCAGCCTAGGCAGTGTAGTCAGGTCGCTCTGACCAACTGGTAAGTTTTAAAAATTCATCATTTTAATCATAAGTAATACTATTACTGACATGCTTACACCATTTTTTTGTTTTTTAGGAAAAGTACGCGCAGGAGGTCAAGAAGATACACGACGAAGGCTACGATTATGAAAACGCGCCAATCGATCCTAGAGCCGTGTATGCAAGAGGCAGTGGGAAGGCCTTGGGACGGTGAGTTGGTCAATTGTTTAATTTTTTTGAATCTTCCTTCTTTTACTTATTATTTTTCTATCTTTTGTAGGTTTGTTATTTTCGATGGAGTTGTCGACTCGATGGTGGCGCGACCTTCGAGAGGCACTCCATCGATGGAGGATTCATCCATTGGGCCGTCGAGTGGCTGTTGTCTCTTGCAGAGGGACTTGGAGCTCTGTGCCATGGAGGAGAGGCTTGCGCGGACCTAGGAGGAGCTTGACAGGACAAGGGTCGTCCTAGAGTACCAGGCCAACCTCATGGCCCAGATGCAGGCAGCGGTGGAGGTAATTAATTTAAATTATTGTAGTTCAATTTTATAGCATTTCAATAATATGTATGTTCTAATATTTTGCGATGACAGACCTTAGCTCGATAGAGTGGCCAGGAGCTCATGTTTCCTGCGTGGCCGCAGCCGCCACAGGCGCCCCCCGCATAGCCGCCCCCAGCACAGGTACTCCCGACACTTCGTAACTCTTTGATACTCTTTAATACATGGAGGGTGATAAATAGAGAGAGAGGGATGGGGATAGGGAGAGAGAGGCAGCGGGGGGGGGGAAGAGAGAGAGAGAGAAAGAGAGAGAGGGAGTGGAAGAGGGGGAGATAGAGGGGAGAGAGAAGGATGGGGAGAGGGATAGAGATAGAGGGGAGAGAAAGTGAAAGAGGGGCAAAGAGAGGGGAAGAGATAGTAGGAGAGATAGGGATGGGAGAGGGAGAGATAGTGAAATAGAGAGAGGGATGGGGAGGGGGAAAGATAGTGAAAGAGAGAGAGGGATGGGGAGGGGGAGAGATAGTGAAAGAGAGAGAGAGGGATTGGTAGGGGGAGAGATAGTGAAAGAGAGATATAGGGATGGGGAGAGGGAGAGAGAGAGACAAAGAGAGGGAGAGAGTGAAAGAGAGAGAGAATGAGGGAGAGAGAGAGAAGGGGATGGGGAGAGGGACAACGAGAGGGGGAAAGAGAGGGGGGTGATAAGAGGAAGAGAGAGGGAGAGAGAGGGACGGAAAGGGAGAGAGACATGTCTAACTTTTATTTACTTTGCAGGGTTCACCGACGGAGGTGTAGACTCCATCTCCACAGCTACCAGCACCCGAGGGACGCATGGAGATGACCTCCACGGCTCCGGAGGTAGCTAAGAGGGGAGTGTGTAGCCGTTAGGAGTTTTAAGATTTCTTTGGACTTTGTGAATAAACCGTCAAATATCGACTGCATTGTCTCTCTTTTGTCTGTGTATTGTCGAATATATATTGTCCGTCTATTGTCTCTCTTTTGTCTCGGCTGACAATTATGCCAGGGTGGCTATTTTCTGTTTTTTTTTAAAATAAAAAACATAACTTACGACGGCCTCTAAACGGCCACCGTAAGTTAGCCTAAATAACTTACGACGGCTGTTGTAGCCGTCGTATTTAAGCCGGTTACTTACGACGGCCATGGCCCAGGCTGTCATAAGTAACCGGCTACTTATGACGACCAGGTCCAGACCATCGTAAGTTGTATGGCCTAGCCCACCACGTGGCCCGGGAGCTTACATACAACGGCTACGGGCCGCCATCGTAAGTTATGTAACTTATGACGGTGGCCGTCGTAAGTTACGTAACTTACAACAAAACCCTGATGTCGGCTGACAACCATCATAATTAAGCATAAATCATTGTAATTTTATCTCATTCCTGTAGCGTTCCCTTTCTTATGCTTAATGATGTATGGAGACGACTCTATGAACTCAATCCATCTAGCATGTCGTTTATTCAAATAGGTTTGACACTTAAGATAGTTCAAAGATTCATGATCGGAATGTATGGCAAATGTAAAAGTCTCAAAAATATAAAGGCAATAACTTGAAGGTTGAATAAAGTGAGTTTTAAAGTTCAAGGAAATGGGACTTATAGAAACATTCTAAATGTGATTGTGCACATGGTTGTCCAAAAAAACGGGCTCAAGTGTTCATTTGAATGCTTTATCCCATTATTGATTAAACACCATGAGTAAATTTAGTCATGTTCATGTGGGAGGTGAAATTCAGATTTTGAACTCAATTGTTCACATCGAATTTTCTGCCAAAATTATGAATACACATGTAACCTCATAGCTTTGAATTTGAGGGAAATCCTATTGGCAATTTTCTGAATTAAATGTGGCCAAAAAGAGGTTAAAGATGATTATCATCAAATTAGGGCTGAATTCAAATTTAAAAAGAAAATTCAACCCAATTTAGTGTAATTCAAACTCTAGCCCACTTTCAAACTTCAGAAAATTGAAACTTAGATGATCACTATGACTGGAGATATTTTGCAGGAGTTAAATGGGAGTAATCAGTGGAGAGAGGAAGGAAATTTGTGGGGGACCCACATGTCAACCACACAAACCGAGCCCAGTCGGTTTCTTTCTCTCCACGGTGCGCCACCGAGAAGCTCGCCGAGCCGACGATGTGCGCCCCCCCCCCCCCTGGATTCCTCCTCTACGTCTTAAAGACTCAGAGGAGCTCACAAAACACTCCACTCCGCTTCCTCCAAGATTCCACTGAGCTCAGCTCCTCTCTCGCGCGCTCTACTCGCTAAAAACTTTAATCGCCGCAGAACCAATTCGGTCCTCTGGCGCCCAGCAAGTTCAGCGTGCATATCGCTCAACCGAGCCACTGGAAGGCTGCTCCGAGCTCCCCTCTAGCTCACCGAAGCGCCAGGACATAGCCATCGCCGTCGGCCAGCAGAACAGAGCGAATTTTTTAGCAACTGACCCGTTGCCGATCGCCCTGGCGCCACACCGTCGCCCGGTGGATCTACTGTGTTGCGAGCTCAACCAGAAGGTTCCTGAGATGAGTGATTATCTCTTCCTCCTTCCCTCAAATGCGCTCCATCGTTCCTAGCCTTACCTCCGTGTAATTCCAGTTCTTGCGCCGACTGTTCTTGATAATACTGAATTGTTTTTGGCAAAATTCACCATGCTCGGAGTATCTCCACGTTATCTGATCCTAAGATATATTCTCTGTGGCGGACCGGAATCCGCTCATCCAGGATCGCAGAGGGTGGTGCCACACGATGTGACACCTGACAGCACACATCATAAGGACACCTTTTATTACATGGGAAACCAACTGAAACTGTACAAACAGGTACAACCTTCAGTTACAAACTATTGTCTTTGTTACACAGCGGAAGTTTCTTTTATACAACTCACGCCCGCCTATCTAGCAAAAGTCAGTTGCGCAGCCCTAGGGCAACCCACACTAGCTGCACTCCTCAGTTCAACGCGGCGTGTACGGCTCCCACTCAGCCGTGGTCCCTGACGGAGGGTAACCCTCGCCAGTGGACTCGTAACCCGAGTCCGTGGGTGGCTCCTCGCCTGAAAAACACTTAAGCAGAAACCATGAGCACGATGGCTCAACAAGGCTTAACCGACTCACCTAGGCATGAAACTCTACATGTAATGTACAATGAACCTAGGATGGTACAATTGCAGCAAACAGACACGCCTACAAGTTCATCCTTAGTTCATCTTTTAGGCATAAGTTAACAGTTCATGAATCCGAAATTTAGTAAGCAATATTTGGTGGCACACATGTAGCAATACAATTATATCGTAACAGCAATATTGAATAATCATATTTCATACATTAGCCTACGTCACGACTCAGTGACCAAGTGGTACTCTTCACCGCAAGGGACGGGAATCGACTCGATATACACCTGCAGGGAAACCCAAAGAGCACGTCACGTACGCCCACCCGTGGAGCTGCACAGCACGCTCACTCGATGTCGTACGGGACAACCTTTCACCCAACAGCCCAAACGTTGAACCGGTCGCACCGAAACGAGCAGGACGTTCCCTACACGGAGCATCTCTCTATGCCCGTTAGCAGATTTCCACCTTCCTGCCCTTAGCCTACACCTATAAATCGGTGCATTATGCCTCGACGCCCGGAGGTTTAGGATACATCGGTTTACCGGGGCCCATATATCCGATATTCCTTCGGGACGTTCAAACTTGATCAGCGTGGGCCGCACACGGATCGGTCCTCAATCGACACGGACAGGGCTGCGCACACAAGACTTCCTATTGCTGCACCCTAGCCCCTGCCAAGTCTCATTTTCATTACTAAGGTGATCTCACATCACTCGAACCAATTCCGTGTGTCCCAAGCCTAACTCGCGAGTAGATTCCAACTACTCGACTTGTACCGAAGTCCTATGAATCATTAAGCATAGCCTGTCTATTCGAGGCCCTAGACACTACCCTCACTCTTGGGGGAAAATTTTGGTTATGCAGTTGGGTTTTCATCCATCCTACACCTAATGCACATACATACATCACACTACGCACGTAAACAAAGTAAAACTTTATAAAAGGCTTAATGCGAACCGGGGCTTGCCTTGTTGCTTCTAGTCAGTGGTTAGGTCTTCGTCCGGAAGGAGGAAGTCAAGCACTTCCAGAGTCTCCTCGCCTTCAGCGACTATACGTTAATGAATATGCACATAAGTTTAATTGTAAATATTCTGCTACAAGTTTTCAAAAACTGGAACCTTGTTTAAGAATTTAAAATGAAACTGGTGCTAGTGGTTTGGGTTTGGACCTAAGCACATGATTAAGTGCTAAGTGGTTTTTCCCCTCTTCTATATTGACCTTCTTGAGTGGTTAAACAGAACAGGGGTGATCCAGAGCTCCAATGGATCTGGGAATTTTCATGTGGGTTCCTTGTCACAAGAAATTCCTTTGGACCAAAAATTTGCACTTTTCATTGAGTGGTTTGTTCAGAACAATTTTTAAGCAATTACGCAAAGAAGAATTAATTCTGAGGTAACACCATGTTCATGCCAAACTTAGTGAACTACAATTTCAATTATAGTTCATAGAGTTTATATGAATTTTCCTAGCATTTTTCGAGCTAAGATTTGCCCAGAACTGAATTTCCAAGTTTTGGAAATTCTCTGAAAAGGTTTCTGTATTCAATTGAACACAGCAACTTAGATTCTGGATTGCCCAGGCCAAATCAGCTCCAATTGAGCTGAAATGTTTACATGGGTCCACTAACATCCTATAGAATATTCTGGCAAAATTTGAGGATTTTTGGGTTAACCAAACTCCCTCTAAAATTCTTTTGCTGAAAAGCTTTAAAGAATTTTCCAGAATTAAATAATGAGTTTCATACAACTTGGGTTTCATATTTGGATAGTACTCTATTAGAGGAATCAAAAAAAATTATTTCACAATTTTTGGATTCTCCTACACCATGTTGTGGCCCTCCAAAGTTTAAACTAGAAACTGAAATCCCTGAAAAGTTTAAATGCCTGTCAGTGGGTCCCGCCCGGCAGGCTTTCTTCTTCCTCACGCCAAACAGGGCCTGTGGCGGCGCCCTCCGGCGAGCGTCACCGGAATAGCTTTCCCGGCCATCTCCCGACCTCAGACTCGCCGCCCCACCCTAACTCGCGACGCTAAACTCGGCTCGGGTGTCGCCGGTGGCCGTAAATCGCCAAAACAGGGTGCCCGACGGTAACAGCGGCTGTTAGGGTTCCGGCGTGGTCGGGAATATGTTACACCACATCAAAACGGTCGGGAACTGATCGAAGAGCACCGTGGGAGCTCGAGGGTGTCGAAAATGGCCGCCAAACCCCATGAAAAGGTCGGCAACATGGAGCTCCACTGTGACCCGAGCTGTTTTTTCCATGGCAGCCCGAAAAACCGCAAGAACCCGGTCATTTCTGGACCATATCATCCGATTCTTGGTCGAGGAGGGCCGCCAGGAATTGAGGAAGGTGTGTGCAAGCTTGCCCGAGCTGGGGTGGACCGTGAAATCCTAATTTCGGAGTAGACCGAACCCTACCCGCATACACTAGCTTTCGGGAATCTTGGGAATTCTCCACGCTCGATCGATCAATTGCCATGAGGGTTGCAGCTACACGATCTGGAGGTTAAGGCGCACCTTTTTCGTGCAGAGAACGGGCGGTGAAAGCGGCTGTGGTGTGCTGTCCACTGAGAGCAACTTCGGTTTCCCGCCGGTGGGCTGCGGTTCTCGGCGGCGATCGTCGAATTGCAAACCAACCGAGGCGTCAACGCTGTGAAGTAGCGGGGTGGGTAGCTCGAGCACGTGTTGGTGCTAACTTTTTGTGTGGGTGCTCGGGCAAAGACCGAAAAGGCGCCGGTGTGCGGTGGGAGTTGGAGGAGCGGTGCCGGTGGTGCAAACAGAGCCTGGTGCGGTGCTGTTCGTGCAGCGGAAGCAATGCGTATGGCTCAGCTGCGTGGAGGACCGATCGGTTTGAGGAGGGGTGAGCTGCTGCCCAGTTGCCAGCACGAGAGGGAGGAGCAGGAGCTGTCGTCCTGTGCTTCTTAGTGGCGCACGGTGGAAGCCGAGGTTGCTTCGTGTGGAGGAGAGAAAACAGAGACCAACCACTGTGATATTTCTCCATTTAACCACCTCTATGACATGTGGGCCCACTGGTCAGTACCCCCTCATCTCTCAAAAGATCCCCAAAACTTGGCCAGTGATCAATTCAAATGTTTGGAGTCTAAAACTGAGCTACATTTGCATAGTTGGACAAATTTCCCCCAAATTCAAATGTGTATGTGAATTCTTTGCACATTTGAACCCTTTTTAGAAAAATGGGTAGCAAACCTTTTCAAAAATTACTGAAACTTTGCCTACCCACTAATTTGGACCTAAGGAATCCAAATATACAATTTGATTCTTGTGTTAGCTGATGTAACCAAGAGTTTGAATACAACAGTTTTGAATCACCATTATGTCCTCCCCTCATTTGAATTTTGAGTTGGATATTTAGTTCAAATTCTGATTTTCAAACCCTCCCATTGCACTTGAGTACTTCAACTCGGTGGTCTTAATCCAATTAGGCTCCAAACATGCAAATGACTCTAAGTTGGTTTTAGAACAACCTCTCATGTGTTATCCTATGTGTAGAAGTTTGAACCAATCCCCTTTTGATGGAGGTTACTTGCTCTTCACAATTCTTCACAAGATATTCACCACAAAAACTGTGGTGTTGTGAAGTGATGAAAAGTTTTTGCAAGTCCCTTCTCTTGGGCTTTTACATCCCTCCCCCCTTAAAAGAATCTCGTCCCGAGATTACAAAAGAAGAGATAGCGATGTAATAGGGACATACCCGTGCTGAGACGCCATGAACTCTGGGTAATTTGAGCGAAGGAATTCCTCGCTCTCCCATGTCGCTTCTTCGGCGGTGTGGTTGCTCCAGAGTATTTTGTAGAACCACAACATTCGGCTACGCGTGGTTCGGGCTTTCTCATCAATAATCGCCACCGGATATTCATCATACGTTAAATCCGGTTGCAGCTCGTTGATGTCTTCAGTGGGAATAGCAGCCGTATGCTTCCGACATTTTCGCAGTTGCGAAACATGGAAAACGTCATGGACACCAGCAAGAGATGCCGGTAGCTCCAGTCTATACGCCGCTGGTCCACGCTTCTTGGTGACAGCATAGGGTCTAATGAAACGGGTAGCGAGTTTCCCCTTCACACCGAACCGGTGCACGCCCTTCATCGGAGACACACGGAGATACACGTGTTCTCTGACGGCAAAGTGCAGCGGTCTACGCCTTTTATCAGCGTAGCACTTCTGTCGGGATTGAGCGGCCTTCAAGTTGGCTTGAATCGTCCGAACGCGCTCTTCGGCGTCGTTCACCACATCAACCCCGAATGTGACCCTTTCACCAGACTCGCACCACTTTAATGGGGTGCGACATTTGCGACCGTAGAGAGCTTTGTAGGGTGCTATCTTGATACTCGCCTGATAGCCGTTGTTGTACGAGAATTCCGCCAACGGTAGGTGATCATCCCAGTTCCTACCATGGTGGATGGCACACGCCTTCAACATGTCTTCTAATACTTGATTCACCCTTTCTGTTTGGCCATCTGTCTGAGGGTGGTAGGCGGAGCTTCTAATTAGTTTAGTACCCAAAGCAGCGTGCAACTGCTCCCAAAAGCGAGATACAAA
This sequence comes from Neostapfia colusana, assembly GCA_030760725.1. NCBI lineage: Eukaryota > Viridiplantae > Streptophyta > Magnoliopsida > Poales > Poaceae > Neostapfia > Neostapfia colusana. The sequence continues at coordinate 53,405,529 of JASWHV010000014.1, read as the reverse complement.
CAATGCACCTTGGTCTGAGACTATGGTCTTAGGTACGCCATGCAAGCATAGGATCCTGGCAATATATAACTCCGCATATCTGTTGGCATGGAAATGTGTATGCACGGGAATGAAGTGAGCTGACATGGTTAGTCGGTCAACGATCACCCAAATGGAATCATGCTTGTTGGATGTTAGGGGTAATCCCACAATGAAATCCATACTCACATCTTCCCATTTCCATGTCAGAATCTTCAGCGCTTGCAACAGCCCTGATTTTCTCATATGATCAGCCTTCACTCGTCTACACGTATCACACTCGGATACGTACTGCGCTACCTCCCTCTTCATCCGCATCCACCAAAATTTCTTTTTCAAATCTTGGTACATTTTGTTGCTGCCCGTATGAATGGAGTATTTATACAAGTGAGCTTCATCAAGGATCTTTCTCCTCAGCTCCATATCTCGGGGTACGACTATGCGGTCATTGAACCATAGCGTCCTGTAACAGCCCTAACTTTTGTAAAGTTTGATGCCAGCTCATAAAACAAAGTTAAGGCAACAAAAGACTATAATTGTGTCACATGAAATGATGAACACATAAATGGACATGTGAGGGAGTTAAAAATTTTCTCTAGCCCATGCTCAACACATGTTAACCTAGGGGAAATAATTACACTCCTAAAACTCTAACTCATGTGCACCTCCTCTATGAGTAGAGTGGAGGGAATTTAAATGCAATTTGAATCTTTTGAAAGGATTTCTATTCAGATTGTCCAAAGGCCTATATGTAAGATCATAGATACATCTCTCATGTATTCAAGAGCCTAAGTTTCAAATTTGGAGAATTTTTGGTTTCATATACTATTGATTCCGAGGATTAAATGAGGGCACGTTCAAATTCAAACTTAAATTTGAATTTTGAACCAAACATACTCAATCTCAAAATCTGATTTTAGATTTGAGTTCCTCATAATTCTTTTGACCTATCCTCCAAGTTTGATCAAATTCGGAGCTCATTTGCTATTTTAAACCGAAATGGGGGTAAAGAGGGAGAATTGGGGCTGTGGACCCCACATGTCATAGACTGTTCTAAACCGACGTGCTCGACTCCTCAGCGTGCGACAGCAGCTGCTCGTTCACCAACGCCACCTCCTGCTGGATCGTCTTCTGCTCATCCTCATCACCTCACACGAGTGCCACAGCACCATTTTGCTTCTCCCAGCTCGAGCTCGGCCTCTGTGGGGGTGCTCCCGTGAAACACAAACAGCTGCCGTGTTCTCTGTTTTCCTCTGATCGCCCCAGCAAAACCAGCGTCCTTTGCCCGAGCTTCCACAGCAAAAAGGTTCACCCCTGAGTGCTCTAGCCGGCTGTGAACTTCCCTATGCTGTTCCATGCTTGCTGGCGCCTAGAAGCAGCAAAGTTTCTCTGCTCCCGAGTTCAAACTCAGGCAACCAAAAACTGGACGCCGTGGACAGCCAAAACCAGAAGGGATCACGCCCAAGCAAGCCACCCCATCTGTGCACCAACAAGTCTAGTTTCTCACCTCCAAAGCTCAGCCCTGGCCATTGATCACAGAGGGAGAATTTCAAGTTTTTCTCCCGGGCGGCAGAAACGGACCTTGAGGTAAGGAATTGTAAAATTCGTCCTCAATTCGGGTTTGTTGGGTCTCAAACTTCACACACAGGTTGTTAACTGCCTAGCACACCTCCTCCATCGATTTTAGACCAAGAAATTGAGTGTAGAGTGAGCAGTCCGAGCTCTTTTAGAGGGTATGCCGCTGGACCCTATCGGGTGCACGGTGCCGATAGGTTTAGAGCCATCTCCAGCTGGTTTAGACCTCATGCCGGTCTTCTACATGATCCCCTGGTGCTGTAGAGCCCAAGAACCGACCATTTGGTGGAGAATTCACCGTGCAAGACCTCGCCGGAGCTCTAGGGTTTGCTGTGGCCGGTGCGCCCTATTTTCCGGCGAGTTTCAGCCGCCGGCGACCTCACCAACGTGTTCAGCGTGGGGAAATATGGGGGGGGCGGCCAGCAGGGGGTCTGGAGGTGGCTGGGAACTTGTTTTCCTGCGACCTCGCCGGAGTGGGCCGCCACTGCCCTGTTGGGCGCGAGTCTGGAGGTTAGGGATGACAGGTGGGACCCACTGTCAGCATTTAAACATTTTCCAGATTTTCCCACTTTAGTTCAAACTTTGGAGAGCCATAACTTTGTGTAGGAGTGTCCAAAAATTGTGAAACAAATTTTGTTGGATTCCTCTCAAAGAGTACTATCCAGGGGTGCAGGCCAATGTTTATGAAAATCCCTGGATTTGGCTCATTAATTCATTTAAGTAAAACCTTGTATGAATTTTTACAGGAGTTCTGTTTATTGGAAAATTCCCAAATTTTGACAGGACATTCTTCCAAAATTCCTTGAACTCCAGTAAGAATTTCAGAGGCATTGGACCTAAGTTGCTTGGTCAAATAATGTGTTCATTACTTATGTCTCTGAAAAATAGGAAAATAAACAGAGACAATTTCAGCTTTTCACCATTCTTTGAAAAATCCATATCTCCATGTAGGAAACTCCAAAAATAGTAAAACCAATTCCTATGGACTCAGGACATTTTGTACTTCACAAAAAGTATACTTTGCAGCATAGGAATGCTTAATATCTAGGGGGTAAAGGCAGATTAGTGAAAATCACATAAGGAATTATTGTGATCACCTTGAGCCATTTCATGAGCTCAATCTTTGCACACTGCCTAAATATCTTCCATAGAGGCTGTGGTTAAATTCTCAGCTTCATTGGACCTCTGGAACTGGAGGTACCATATTTTAGGTTTAAGTGTTCATATAATGGACTTAATCACATGGTGATTACTAGTATTTCATTTCACCCTAGCTTTCATCATCTCTAAGGTTTAGATCCAACAACAGAAACCTTGCTGTTGTTTACCTCTCTTATGTGTGAGTTAACTGTACAACAGATTTGAATCATTTTCTAAATTGATTTTGAATACATGTGCATAAATCATCTTGAGCACGTGACGTCGCCGTTCGACGAGGACTCGACTCTGCAGCGAGGATCTCCATCTCGTGACAAGTTTGGCGGATTCTCCGGAGGAAGACTAACTTCTAGCTTCTAACAAAACCGTTGAGCAAGGCAAGCCCCGGTTTGCATATCGTTACCGTTTTAAATTTTGCTTTACTTCACATCATGTTTATTAGATTTGAGTGCATTATGTCTAGGATGATTGAAACCCACTTGCATGCCTATTACATCCCTCATTAGAAGGTTTAGTGTAGGCTTTGCCTCGTTGTAGATGCTAGGCTAATGTTGTAGCTAGCTCGGTAGAAGTCGAGTAGTAAAAAGCTACTCGCGAGAAAGTTCGAGTAAGGAAGTTACTCGCGAGAGATAAATGATAAGAGCACCCTCATGAATATGAGATGGGGACGGGGATGTTCCTGTAGGATGGAGCGCTCAAGGTTGGTCTCGACCTGCGATGGGTGTGACAATGCTTGAGACCACATTTGGCCTGGACCGGGATGGTAAGGCAAATGTGGAGGTTGGTTGTAGCCCCGTCCGTGTCGGTTAAGGACCGTATGTATGCGGCCCTGCTGGACAAGATTGAGCTGTACCGGATATATAGTGGGGTATGGGACCCATGAAACCGATGTAACTCGATGGACCGTGATATAGAAACTCATCCTTCGCGTGGGAATGGCGTTGAGAAGGCGGGAGGTGTAAATCCTTTAGCGGGCAACTTCGACGTGTCCGCGTAGAGGACCATCCTGCTCGGCGCGAAGCGTTTTTCTATGTCGGGGTGTCGTGTGAAAGGTTGCTGCATACAACGTAAGAAAGAGCTCTTGAGAGAGTCTTTCGAGGCGGGTGTATGTGTCGTGTATTCCGGGTTGTTATTGATTCGAATCACCGTCGCTCGCGGAAGAGGATTGAGCATACTTGCCCACTGCGCCGTGACTTAGTAAGAAGATGAACTAAGTCTCTTAACTTGATGTTTGTGGATTAATCACTGTATTGGAACCTTGACTGAAGTAGTTATAGAGTCAACTAAATTTCATTTCCACCTTAGGCTAGCAACATCGGGATAAGCGTTTCTTGTTTGATTGTGGACTTCCGATGTTGTGAGGCGTGAGGACCACTAAAATGAAGGCTATAAGAATCTGAATATAAGGATCAAGTTTAGTCAAGATGCATTTTGCAAATTCCTATGCCTACTTTCTTACTACCCCTGCATGTAGAGTTGCATGTTTAGGAGTGACGGGTAAGTCTTGTTGAGCCTTAGTGCTCACGGTTACTTCTGAGTTGTTTTTGCAGGTAGCAGGATGCCTGCTATGAAGAGGGTTGTTCGGTGAGACGATGAACCTCACGGTTTGTTCAACTCATCGGAAACCTAGCCGCTGCCTTTCTTTGGTGAAGCTAGTAGGAAGCGTTCACGGGCTGAACGACTTCTCTTCGGCGTAGTTAGGGTCGAGAGTGAGTAGTTTGTCCAGCAAATTTTAATTTCCGCTGCGTTTGTACATTATGTTGTAAAAGAAATTATATTGGGTAACAAAATGGTTCCGTTATGTTCTTATCGTCTTTTCGTGCATGCTGTTGGGTGCCGCATCGCATGGCACCACCCACTGCGATTCCCGGGCCGGGCCGTCACAGCGTGGTATCAGAGCCGCATTGGGAATAGCACGCATGAAAAGAGCATATTTTTGAAAACTTAGAGGTATACGAGTGAGGAACGTATAGTATGCCCACATAAGGAGTATTATTAGCATAGTTACTTAAGGTGGCAAACTAACAGTGTGTTACTCTTCAGTATTTAAATTCAGTAACGACGCACCTACGTGGAAGTAAGAATGGTAAGGAACGCCACCGAAAGCGGATCAATTTCGGTTAGCTCACCCATACGAGGAAAGTAGTGTGGGATGTCCCGTTCAGCAATGGACGGGAAGTGAATATGTTTTCTAAGACTCTTCATGTCTTAGAGACATATGAATGGCACTAGCCTCCAGTGCGCAAACCCAGGGGCAAGAGGAGGAGACCCCATCGTGTGGTTTGTAACACGAAGTATGTTCTCTAGGACTCTTCATGTCCTATGAGGCTTACGAAAGCGCTGTTCCACCGGTGTGCTTTATTGCAAAGGTGTGGAGCCCCCGTCGGGTGGTGAATAACCCGATCATGTACCTTGAGACGTGGCTTGACTCAAGGACGGCCCGTATGGCAATGATACGGGGCGTATGTTTTTACTATGATATGGACCTGCCTGAAATGATAAACCAATGTGTGCATCATGATTGAGTGATTTTCTGCAGGTACCTTAACCACGTTAGAACGTGTCGTGTAGAAAACGTTTGTGAGTGATCGTTTTAGTGCCACCACTTGAGACGTATAAGCCGGTATAAAGCCGGATAGGATTTTAATTTGGTGAGGCAACGTAGTACCGTGATGTGTTTTGAACTGCAAGAAAATGAAGGTTTGAAAAGAAAAAGAGGAAATTTGGAGTCTAGGATTTCATTAAGGGTTAATGAACTCCTATATTGAACTAAGAGTCAATTGGGAGTATAGATTTATTCACAAAGACTTAGGAATAACCTCCCCTGTTTTCAGCAAAGAAATTTTGCTGAAGTTGAACAGGACATAACTTTTGTTTGGTTGAACCAATGGAGGTGAGGGATACATTTCTGGAAAGCTATTCAAGTGTTCTACAACTCTTCATTAGAACTCCAGACCAGAATCACCCTCCAAATTGATGAAATTCTCAGATGAGTGTGAACTGTCCAAAAACAGGGCAGGCACGAATTGCTCTCTGGAAATTTCTGTATTTCGACCATAACTTTCTGTTGAAAATTTTATAAGGGTCAAGTAATACAGCGTTAGAAAGCTTGTGATATATGCTATGACTTTGTAGTTCAAAGTTTCTCCAGATTTGGAGTTTAATTGTATGAAATCTTGCGGACAAAACAGCCACTTTTAAAGGAGGTGCTGTCAAAATTGTTCCAGATTTCTGTCGACTTTGAAATATCACAACTTTTGATCCAGAACCGATATGAAGGCAAATGAATGCTCGTTGGAAAGATATTGAAGTTAACTATAACTTTGATATTCAACTTGAGATATGAAATTGCCATTGTCATATTCAAATTCTGGGATTAAGACCTATTGGTCATTCTGAACAGAGTAGTACTTATTGTCATTTAGCTTGAGACTTGTTGTGGACAGTGATGTCTTAGACTTCTCTAAGCTCCGTAACATGTTCTCGAGTTATTTTTCAGTTTGTCCTACTGTTGGAATTAAGGGTTGGACAAACTTACTCACATTTGATAGATTTCAGTATTGTCGAACCCTAGTTAGCTTGTGTAATGCTGCAATATTGATGTGATGCTTTTACGGTTATGTTTTCAATTCAAGTTGAGTTTAAACTTTGAATTTTAACCGTGAATTGCTCACTCTTGCAGCATGGATCGTGCTCATTCCAGGAGTGAGGTTGGTGAGTCGAGTCACGGCGAAAGTAATTCGCCACGACAAGAAGTGCCGACATCATCAACCGGATTGGCGGAAATCTTGGCAAAGATGGCTGAGTCTCTGGATCTGTTGGTGCGACAAAGCATACGCCAGGAGACACTACAGCAAAATCCTCCGCCAAGCACTTATCTGGATTTTCTAGCAAGACAACCACCGGTTTTCTCGGAAGCGAAAGAACCGTTGGAGTCGGCTCATTGGCTTCAATGTATTGAAGCCAAATTCGATGTGCTTGAGTGCGATGAATATCAGAAGACTTTATTTGCCGCTCAACAACTCCACGGAGCTGCTGGAGCTTGGTGGGCAGAGTACATCGCTACTCTTCCTGAAGGTCATCGAGTGACGTGGGATGAATTCCGGAATGTTTTTCGGGCACGTCACATTTGTTCGGGAATTTTTCGAACAAAGTATCAAGACTTTCTGGAGCTAAAGCAAGGAGAAAGGAGTGCGTACGAGTACTTCAAGGAGTTCGAAGACTTGATGCAATACGCAACTCATATGGTTGACTCGGAAGCGTTGAAGTGCGACTATTTCTTCCGAGGTTTGAATGTTGAACTTCAGGAACAAGTGACTTTGTTCAATAACGGTATTTATAATGAGTTGGTAAATGCTGCTATCATTAAGGAAGACATGCATCTTCGTTGTGAAGCGGAACTGAAAAGAAGTATACCGCCGGATAGTGACATCGAGGTTCGTCCGAACTATCGAGTGCGGTATTACTCGCCAGTTAGGCAACAAATTCAGCCTGTGGTGCAACTCTCACAACCACGGCTGGAGTTGATCACTTATGAGCCTCCACCTCAACAGCAGCGGACAGAAATTATTCGTGCAACCCTACCGCAACCAGCTACGCACGAATTATCTCCACGTCGTGTTAGTAGAGAGCTGAGGATTTCTACAACACGAAACCGTCGTGGTGCTGAGCAGAGTCACACTCGTGTGTTGTCTCAGCAATGCTCAGATCAGCACCGTGAACCTTCACAGAAGAATCTTTCAAAAGCTGGCAGGGTAAATTACACTGCTATTGAGGATATTGCTAAAGGCGAACCAGTTTTGGCGGGCATGTTCACGTTACATGAACAGCCCACTTTCATTTTGTTTGATTCCGGAGCCACCCACAATTTTATTAGCAGAGACTATGTGCTGAAGAATAATCTTCCCTTCAGCACAGTTAAGTATCCGTTTCATATCAGCTCACCCGGAGGCAAGATATCAACAGATGAGATGGTCTCTCGGGCACCTTTATGTTTGGGTGGAAACATCTATCCTGCGAGCCTTATCATACTCAAAGGCCAAAGGATTGATATTATCTTGGGGATGTCATGGTTGACACATTATGGAGCTATCTTTGACATCAGCTCTCGAACTGTCCAACTGAATTCCCCAATACACGGTTGCAACACATTGAAGCTTGTGGATCCATCACAACAAGTTGCAGCAGTGCATCAGATTGAAGCTCCTAAAATTGAGGATATTCCAGTGGTATGTGAATATCCAGATGTGTTTCCCGAAGACTTGCCGAGCATGCCGCCCGAACGTGATGTAGAGTTCAAGATTGAACTAGCACCGGGAACAACACCTATTTCTCGGCGACCATACAAAATGGCACCGAAGGAGCTAGCAGAATTGAAGGAGCAGCTTAATGACCTCATGGACAAAGGTTTTATACGCCCAAGTTCATCACCTTGGGGCTGTTCCGCACTCTTTGTGAATAAAAAGGACGAGACTTTGAGACTATGTGTAGATTATCGTCCACTGAATGCTGTCACTATCAAGAATAAGTATCCACTACCGCGCATTGATATTTTATTTGATCAACTAGTGGGTGCTAAGGTATTTTCCAAGATGGATCTTCGGTCCTGGTATCACCAGATAAAAATCCGGGCAGAAGATGTACCTAAGACGGCGTTCTCGACAAGATATGGTCTTTATGAATATCTTGTCATGTCCTTTGGGTTGACCAATGCTCCGGCTCACTTTATGTATCTCATGAACTCTGTGTTCATGCCGGAGTTAGACAAGTTCGTCGTGGTTTTCATCGACGACATTTTGGTCTATTCACAGTCAGAAGAAGAACATGCTGAACATTTGCGTATTGTACTCCAACGCTTGAGGGATCACAAGCTATATGCAAAGTTCAGTAAATGTGAGTTTTGGATCAGCAAAGTGCCATTTCTTGGGCATATTATTTCAGCGGAAGGCATCGCTGTGGACCCAAGTAAAATCGAGCAAGTGCTGAATTGGAAATCTCCAACATCTGTTCATGAAGTGAGGAGTTTCCTTGGTTTAGCGGGTTATTACCGGAGATTCATTCCCAACTTCTCCAAAGTCGCTAAACCTATGACGGAGCTGTTGAAGAAAAGCACCAAATATGATTGGAGCGATTCATGTGAACAAGCTTTTCAAACTTTAGTGAAGCATCTCACTACAGCTCCAGTTTTGGCCCAGCCGGACACCACGAAGCCTTTTGATGTCTATTGTGATGCATCCGGCATTGGTTTGGGTTGTGTGTTGATGCAAGAAGGACGTGTGGTCGCGTATGGATCCCGACAACTCAGGGGTCATGAGCAGAATTACCCGACGCACGACCTTGAACTAGCTGCAGTGGTCTTAGCATTGAAAATGTGGAGACATTATCTACTAGGCAATCTAGTACATCTCTACACTGACCACAAAAGCTTGAAGTACATCTTCACACAGAAAGAACTGAATATGAGGCAGCGAAGATGGCTCGAATTGATCAAGGACTATGAACTTGAAATTCATTACCATCCGGGTAAAGCGAATGTGGTTGCCGACGCACTTAGTCGGAAAGCCCACGTTCACCATTTAGCCATGGCTGCACATGAAGAAGGATAACCAAGCCTGCGCTTAGTTCCCTATGGGTCACTGTTCAACCTCGCTCTTATTCCTACAATCCGAGATGAGATTATAGAGACTCAGAAGAGAGACAGAGGTATGTCTCATATCCGGAGGAGAATGGACAGCGGTGAATTGAAGATGTTCCGCAAGGATGAAGAGGGTACTCTATGGTTTAACAACCATATAGTTGTACCCCGAAACATGAAATTGCGGAGGAAGATATTGGATGAAGCACATTTATCCAAGTACTCCATTCATCCGGGAAGCAATAAAATGTACCAGGACTTGAAATCTAAGTTCTGGTGGACACGGATGAAAAGAGAGATTGCGAAGTACGTATCCGAGTGTGATACGTGTCGCCGGGTTAAAGCCGACCATATGAGGAATGCCTGACCACTTCAACCGCTGAAGGTTCCAGCATGGAAGTGGGAAGACATAAGTTTGGACTTCATCGTCGGTTTACCCATGACCAGCAAAAAGCATGATTCTATTTGGGTAATCGTCGATCGTTTGACCAAGACCGCTCATTTTATTCTAGTCCATACTAAATATGTGGCAAAGAAGTATGCGGAGCTGTTCATCTCGAGAATCGTGTGTTTACACGGGGTTCCCCGCACCATCGTGTCTGACCGAGGTGCGTTGTTCGTATCCAGATTTTGGGAGCAACTGCATGCTTCCTTGGGAACCAAATTAATTCGGAGTTCAGCGTATCATCCGCAAACTGATGGTCAAACGGAGAGAGTCAATCAGATTCTGGAGGATATGCTACGGGCATGTGTCATCAGTCATGGAAAGAATTGGGATGACCATCTACCGTTAGCAGAATTCTCATATAATAACGGTTATCAATCCAGCATCAAGATGGTCCCGTATGAAGCTCTTTATGGCCGGAAGTGCCGCACACCACTGAATTGGTGTGAGTCCGGCGAGAGAGTGGTCTACGGGATTGATCTTGTGAATGAAGCCGAGGAACGAGTGCGAGTGATCCAAGCCAATTTAAAGGCTGCTCAATCTCGGCAGAAGAGTTATGCAGACAAAAGACGTCGACCTCTTCACTTCGACATCGGGGACCACGTTTATCTTCGTGTCTCTCCGATGAAAGGGGTTCATCGTTTTGGAGTGAAAGGTAAGCTAGCTCCGCGATTCATCGGGCCGTTTGCTGTCACTAAGATATGCGGACCCGTGGCCTATCGTCTGGAGCTACCGGCGTCACTTTCGGGTATTCACAATGTTTTCCACGTCTCTCAGCTGCGGAAATGTCTTAAGTACCCAACCGCAGTTCATATGGAGAACATTGAGGATCTTCAACCGGATCTCACTTATTCTGAGTATCCGATACAGATTATTGACGAGAAGACTCGCACCACAAGAAATCGGACATTGCGATTTTACAAAGTCTTGTGGAGCAACCACACCGCTGATGAAGCTACGTGGGAAAGCGAGGATTTTCTCCGTTTAAATTTTCCCGACTTGTTTGTACCATTTGTCCAGTAGTCATTCTCCCTTCTTCTTTCTTTTTGTAATCTCGGGACGAGATTCTTTTAAGGGGGAGGAATGTAACAGCCCTAACTTTTGTAAAGTTTGATGCCAGCTCATAAAACAAAGTTAAGGCAACAAAAGAATATAATTGTGTCACATGAAATGATGAACACATAAATGGACATGTGAGGGAGTTAAAAATTTTCTCTAGCCCATGCTCAACACATGTTAACCTAGGGGAAATAATTACACTCCTAAAACTCTAACTCATGTGCACCTCCTCTATGAGTAGAGTGGAGGGAATTTAAATGCAATTTGAATCTTTTGAAAGGATTTCTATTCAGATTGTCCAAAGGCCTATATGTAAGATCATAGATACATCTCTCATGTATTCAAGAGCCTAAGTTTCAAATTTGGAGAATTTTTGGTTTCATATACTATTGATTCCGAGGATTAAATGAGGGCACGTTCAAATTCAAACTTAAATTTGAATTTTGAACCAAACATACTCAATTTCAAAATCTGATTTTAGATTTGAGTTCCTCATAATTCTTTTGACCTATCCTCCAAGTTTGATCAAATTCAGAGCTCATTTGCTATTTTAAACCGAAATGGGGGTAAAGAGGGAGAATTGGGGCTGTGGACCCCACATGTCATAGACTTCTAAACCGACGTGCTCGACTCCTCAGCGTGCGACAGCAGCTGCTCGTTCACCCCTGAGTGCTCTAGCCGGCTGTGAACTTCCCTATGCTGTTCCATGCTTGCTGGCGCCTAGAAGCAGCAAAGTTTCTCTGCTCCTGAGTTCAAACTCAGGCAACCAAAAACTGGACGCCATGGACAGCCAAAACCAGAAGGGATCACGCCCAAGCAAGCCACCCCATCTGTGCACCAACAAGTCTAGTTTCTCACCTCCAAAGCTCAGCCCTGGCCATTGATCACAGAGGGAGAATTTCAAGTTTTTCTCCCGGGCGGCAGAAACGGACCTTGAGGTAAGGAATTGTAAAATTCATCCTCAATTCGGGTTTGTTGGGTCTCAAACTTCACACACAGGTTGTTAACTGCCTAGCACACCTCCTCCATCGATTTTAGACCAAGAAATTGAGTGTAGAGTGAGCAGTCCGAGCTCTTTTAGAGGGTATGCCGCTGGACCCTATCGGGTGCACGGTGCCGATAGGTTTAGAGCCATCTCCAGCTGGTTTAGACCTCATGCCGGTCTTCTACATGATCCCCTGGTGCTGTAGAGCCCAAGAACCGACCATTTGGTGGAGAATTCACCGTGCAAGACCTCGCCGGAGATCTAGGGTTTGCTGTGGCCGGTGCGCCCTATTTTCCGGCGAGTTTCAGCCGCCGGCGACCTCACCAACGTGTTCAGCGTGGGGAAATATGGGGGGGCGGCCAGCAGGGGGTCTGGAGGTGGCTGGGAACTTGTTTTCCGGCGACCTCGCCGGAGTGGGCCGCCACTGCCCTGTTGGGCGTGAGTCTGGAGGTTAGGGATGACAGGTGGGACCCACTGTCAGCATTTAAACATTTTCTAGATTTTCCCACTTTAGTTCAAACTTTGGAGAGCCATAACTTTGTGTAGGAGTGTCCAAAAATTGTGAAACAAATTTTGTTGGATTCCTCTCAAAGAGTACTATTCAGGGGTGCAGGCCAATGTTTATGAAAATCCCTGGATTTGGCTAATTAATTCATTTAATTAAAACCTTGTATGAATTTTTACAGGAGTTCTGTTTATTGGAAAATTCCCAAATTTTGACAGGACATTCTTCCAAAATTCCTTGAACTCCAGTAAAACTTTCAGAGGCATTGGACCTAAGTTGCTTGGTCAAATAATGTGTTCATTACTTATGTCTCTGAAAAATAGGAAAATAAACAGAGACAATTTCAGCTTTTCACCATTCTTTGAAAAATCCATATCTCCATGTAGGAAACTCTAAAAATAGTAAAACCAATTCCTATGGACTCAGGACATTTTGTACTTCACAAAAAGTATACTTTGCAGCATAGGAATGCTTAATATCTAGGGGGTAAAGGCAGATTAGTGAAAATCACATAAGGAATTATTGTGATCACCTTGAGCCATTTCATGAGCTCAATCTTTGCACACTGCCTAAATATCTTCCATAGAGGCTGTGGTTACATTCTCAGCTTCATTGGACCTCTGGAACTGGAGCTACCATATTTTAGGTTTAAGTGTTCATATAATGGACTTAATCACATGGTGATTACTAGTATTTCATTTCACCCTAGCTTTCATCATCTCTAAGGTTTAGATCCAACAACAGAAACCTTGCTGTTGTTTACCTCTCTTATGTGTGAGTTAACTGTACAACAGATTTGAATCATTTTCTAAATTGATTTTGAATACATGTGCATAAATCATCTTGAGCACGTGACGTCGCTGTTCGACGAGGACTCGACTCTGCAGCGAGGATCTCCATCTCGTGACGAGTTTGGCGGATTCTCCGGAGGAAGACTAACTTCTAGCTTCTAACAAAACCGTTGAGCAAGGCAAGCCCCGGTTTGCATATAGTTACCGTTTTAAATTTTGCTTTACTTCACATCATGTTTATTAGATTTGAGTGCATTATGTCTAGGATGATTGAAACCCACTTGCATGCCTATTACATCCCTCATTAGAAGGTTTAGTGTAGGCTTTGCCTCGTTTTAGATGCTAGGCTAATGTTGTAGCTAGCTCGGTAGAAGTCGAGTAGTAAAAAGCTACTCGCGAGAAAGTTCGAGTAAGGAAGTTACTCGCGAGAGATAAATGATAAGAGCACCCTCATGAATATGAGATGGGGACGGGGATGTTCCTGTAGGATGGAGCGCTCAAGGTTGGTCTCGACCTGCGATGGGTGTGACAATGCTTGAGACCACATTTGGCCTGGACCGGGATGGTAAGGCAAATGTGGAGGTTGGTTGTAGCCCCGTCCGTGTCGGTTAAGGACCGTATGTATGCGGCCCTGCTGGACAAGATTGAGCTGTACCGGATATATAGTGGGGTATGGGACCCATGAAACCGATGTAACTCGATGGACCGTGATATAGAAACTCATCCTTCGCGTGGGAATGGCGTTGAGAAGGCGGGAGGTGTAAATCCTTTAGCGGGCAACTTCGACGTGTCCGCGTAGAGGACCATACTGCTCGGCGCGAAGCGTTTTTCTATGTCGGGGTGTCGTGTGAAAGGTTGCTGCATACAACGTAAGAAAGAGCTCTTGAGAGAGTCTTTCGAGGCGGGTGTATGTGTCGTGTATTCCGGGTTGTTATTGATTCGAATCAGCGTCGCTCGCGGAAGAGGATTGAGCATACTTGCCCACTGCGCCATGACTTAGTAAGAAGATGAACTAAGTCTCTTAACTTGATGTTTGTGGATTAATCACTGTATTGGAACCTTGACTGAAGTAGTTATAGAGTCAACTAAATTTCATTTCCACCTTAGGCTAGCAACATCGGGATAAGTGTTTCTTGTTTGATTGTGGACTTCCGATGTTGTGAGGCGTGAGGACCACTAAAATGAAGGCTATAAGAATCTGAATATAAGGATCAAGTTTAGTCAAGATGCATTTTGCAAATTCCTATGCCTACTTTCTTACTACCCCTGCATGTAGAGTTGCATGTTTAGGAGTGACGGGTAAGTCTTGTTGAGCCTTAGTGCTCACGGTTGCTTCTGAGTTGTTTTTGCAGGTAGCAGGATGCCTGCTATGAAGAGGGTTGTTCGGTGAGACGATGAACCTCACGGTTTGTTCAACTCATCGAAAACCTAGCCGCTGCCTTTCTTTGGTGAAGCTAGTAGGAAGCGTTCACGGGCTGAACGACTTCTCTTCGGCGTAGTTAGGGTCGAGAGTGAGTAGTTTGTCCAGCAAATTTTAATTTCCACTGTGTTTGTACATTATGTTGTAAAAGAAATTATATTGAGTAACAAAATGGTTCCGTTATGTTCTTATCGTCTTTTCGTGCATGCTGTTGGGTGCCGCATCGCACGGCACCACCCACTGCGATTCCCGGGCCGGGCCGTCACACGTCCCTTCATCATCTTTCCGGAAACACTTGATCTCCCCATTGTCTATCCGTCTCCGGAGATGTGCCATGCCCTTATCAATCTTCTGAGCTGCAATGATGTCCTCCCTGATAGTAGGGATGAGTGCCAGGTTGTAGAGCGATCCATAAGGAACCAAGTATAAACTTGGCTCTTCCTCCTCTACCGGTGTAATGGTGAGGTTATGGACATGTGATTTCCGACTCAGCGCGTCGGCGACAACATTCACCTTGCCGGGGTGGCAGTGAATCTCAATCTCATAATCTTTGATCAGTTCTAACCACCTCCTTTGCTTCATGTTCAGATCCTTTTGGGTGAAAATGTATTTCAAGCTCTTGTGGTCGGTGTAGAGGTGCACCAAATTCCCCAGGAGATAATGCCTCCACAATTTCAGCGCCAAAACCACTGCACCAAGCTCAAGATCATGAGTCGGATAGTGCTGCTCATGGTTCCGAAGTTGGCGTGAGCCATAAGCGACCACACATCCTTCCTGCATCAACATGCAGCCGAGCCCAATACCCGACGCATCACAGTACACGTCAAAGGGCTTGGTTGTATCCGGTTGAGCTAAGACCGGGGCTGTTGTGAGATGCTTCACCAATGCTTGGAACGCTCCTTCACACGCCGTGTTCCAAACATATTTCGTTCCCTTCTTCAGCAATTCTGTCATCAGCTTAGCAAGCTTGGAGAAGCTTGGAATGAATCTCCGATAGTATCCCGCTAAGCCGAGGAAGCTTCTGATTTCATGGACTGAAGTGGGAGCTTTCCATTTCAGCACTTGTTCTATTTTGCTTCGGTCAACCGCAATGCCTTCCGCAGAGATGATATGTCCTAAGAATGGCACTTGGCTGATCCAAAACTCGCATTTGCTGAACTTGGCGTAGAGCTTGTAGTCTCGCAATCGTTGAAGAACGATCCTCAA
Organism: Neostapfia colusana; assembly: GCA_030760725.1. NCBI lineage: Eukaryota > Viridiplantae > Streptophyta > Magnoliopsida > Poales > Poaceae > Neostapfia > Neostapfia colusana. The sequence continues at coordinate 53,389,733 of JASWHV010000014.1, read as the reverse complement.
GTGTTCGGCATGTTCGACTTCTGTCTTGGAATAAACCAAGATATCATCGATGAACACCACCACGAACTTGTCCAGCTCCGGCATGAACACCGAGTTCATGAGATACATGAAATGGGCTGGAGCATTCGTGAGACCAAAAGACATGATGAGATATTCATATAACCCATATCTCGTTGAGAAAGCCGTCTTCGGGATATCCTCCGCCCGGATCTTTATCTGATGATATCCAGAGTGAAGGTCCATCTTGGACAATACACTTGCACCCTCAAGTTGATCAAACAATATGTCGATGCGGGGCAGTGGGTACTTATTCTTGATGGTGACGGCGTTGAGCGGCCAGTAGTCCACACACAGCCTCAAGGTTTCATCCTTCTTCTTTACAAACAGCGCCGAGCATCCCCAAGGCGAGGAACTCGGCCTAATGAAACCTTTGCTCAACAGGTCATTGAGATGTTCTTTCAGTTCAGCCAGCTCATTTGGAGCCATTTTGTATGGTCTACGTGATATGGGTGTAGTCCCGGGTGCAAGCTCAATCTTGAACTCGACATCCCGCTCAGGTGGCATGCCCGGAAGATCATCCGGGAACACGTCGGGGTACTCCCGGACTACGGGGATGTCCTCTAACTTGAGAGCTTCAGTATTATTGATTGCTGAAACCTCCCTGACTGGATTATCTAATATGAGGGACTGCGGACGGTGTAGTGGGGAGTGGAGGTGAACCGTCCGTGATAAAGTTTCCAGGACAGCGCTATGGTAGCTTAGCCATGACATTCCTAAGATTGCATCAATCTTCTGCCCCTCAAGAATAATCATAGTGGTGGGGTATACCGTCCCACCTAAGCACAGGGGTGCTTTCGGAATCATCATAGTTGCTGAAATCTTTCCTCCCAGTGAGCAGATTATATAAGAACACTCGGTTGGAAAGGCTTCCAGCTGATGCTTAACCACATATGATGCACTTATGAAATTGTTGATTGCACCAGAATCAAATAATAGGATGATGGCTTGGTCGTTGAGAGTAAACGTACCCGCCAGCACGTTGTCTCCTTCTGGGGCGTCCTCATTGTCGAGGTGGCGAACGCCCCCAGTTCGCTGACCAACCTTCTTGACCGGAGGTCGGCCTCGAGCACCGCCCTGGAAATGGGCTTGCCCTCTGCTCTGCTGCCCCTGGGGACAGTCCTTCACGAAATGGCCCGCCTGGCCACACGTGAAGCAAGTGAAGCGGGGCGGTCCTCCGCTGATCCGCGGACGGAAACCCGGGCGCGTTGTGGCGGTGAAAACGCCTGGAGTATCTGCTGCTGCTGCTGTTGTTGCGGTCGTGGTGGCGGCATCGGAGGTCGGAACGGAGGTGACTGAAAGGGACGACCCCCGAACCGCTGAGGTCGCGCCGGTGGATGCCACTGCTGTCTGGATGGTGTCCGATACACCATGCGGTACTTCTGAGGAGCGCCACCCCCACTGCTGGGTGGAGCGCTGCACTTCTGCTGCTCAGCTGCCAATTCCCGCTGAGCATCCTCTTGCATAATCGCGGCATTGACGAGGTCGTTGAAGGTGCCACGATTCCACTGAACGAGATGCGTCTTCATCTCGGGGTGTAACCCCCGATAGAAATGCTCCCGCTTCTTCTCCTTGGTGGAGACGTAAACTGACGCATATTGCGCCAGATGGTTGAAGGCACGGGAGTAGTCATGGGCACTCCTCCTGCCCTGCTTCAGTTCCAAAAATTCTTGGAACTTCCTCTTCATTATCCAGGAAGGTATATGATAGGCGTGGAACGCCTCCCGGAACTCTTCCCACTCCACGGCATGACCAGCCGGATGTGAGGCAACATAGTTCGCCCACCACGCACCAGCGGCACCGTGAAGCTGCTGCGCCGCGAATAGGGTCTTCTGCCGCTCCGCACATTGGAGCTGCCCGAACTTGGACTCGATTGTCCGCAGCCAGTTGTCGGCCTCCAGTGGTTCTTCTGCTTCTGTGAACACCGGAGGGTGCATACTCATGAAGTCCGAGTACGACACATCACGGGGCTCACGAGGACACCTCTCTTGACGCCCCCCCACCTGGGACGTATTCTGCACAATCGTGCGGAGCAGGTCGGTCTGCTCCTCACGACCCCCCACCAGTGCTGCTATCACATCCGCTAGAGTAAGCGGAGGCGGCGGTGGTGGTTGCTGCTGCGGGGTGCTGTCGTAGGCAGGTGGCTGGGAGTCATCGCCTCCCTGCTGGCTAGAGCCACCAACCTCGTGCGTGGTCCTAGTGCGAACCATCTGCAACTATACGACAATAAATATCAGTCCTGCAACATAGTTCGTGCAGTCAAATAAAATAGGTGTAAAATATAATGACAGTAACATGTGATACATCTCGGATGTAGATACTGTAATAACTTTGCACAAGCTACACCATTACCAGACCAAATACAAGCTAGTTAAATCCAACTTGATGAACTCCCTCTTTAGAAGTTCATCTCAACTAGGTTTGGTCACTACGAGACGTTACTATCACCTTGTCATCACGTATACTACCTTTTATCTTCAATACGACACAAACATGGTCTCTAGTAAAAGAAACTTGAGCGAGATCTATACTCAATTCTTTCACTAGTTGAAGACAACCTATCATGAGTATGTTCTACCCCATTGGAAGTACTTAAACCCCTTAGGGTACAACCATCTCTCCAATGAGTTCAATTGTCACTCCTCTGTCAGAATGACCAGTTGCTACATATTCCAGATTTTGATCTGGTTCCGGGCAGTTTCTGTGGTGGCCCGCCGTCCCGATCACTCACGGGGACGGGGCACCTCGCCCGGGAATCGCATTGGGTGGTGCCGTGCGATGCGTCACCCAACAGTACACATAACAAAGCATCATATTACATAAATCGAGCGGAAGCTTACAAAGTGTAAATGTTTCAAATATTTCTGAAAATAATCTACATCGGAAGACTATTACAACTCACGCCTCATACCTATGCTAAGCAACAGCGAAGGTGTCCAGCCCGCGAACCCTTCTCGCTAGCAACACTATTGACACGACCCCAAGGTCCTGTCAAGCCAGGATCACGCTGAGGGGTGCTGCGTTGCACAGCACCGGATAACACACGTCAAAGGTACAAAGCGGAAGCAAAATTTTATTACATAAACAGGTTTATGAACATGTTTACATCAAAATAAGTTTAGCCTACACTCGCGGGCGTAGACTACGCATCAAGTCCACGTTCAGCCCTTGAACGTGTCCTTGCTAGCACACACGCACACTAACTCTGCGGCGTGCACGACTCCCACTTGACGGGGTTCCCCTCCTGGGGTTCCGTCTCCTCCTCGGGAGTCCCTTCCTCATAGAACCCTGCAAAAGCTTCAAACACAAGCAGTGAGCACGAAGGCTCAGCATGTCTGACCCGTCTCACCTAAACATGGAACTTCTACATGAGGGGTGATGGGTACATGAGATAAAAATCATTTGCAAAGGACTCTCCTAATTAGTACAACCTTACTTTCAAGTTTTAGCAGCAGGTTGTGGAAAACCTTACGCTAAGGCACATGAGAGAGCCGCAATCAAACAAGAAACGCATTTCTCTCATGTACTTTGCCCAAAGTTGAAAAGAACTTTAGTTAGCTCTAGACTACAGCAAGTCATTAGCAATCAAGTCCATCTTTCAATCAGCAATATTTTAACATGTAACTAGCCTGTTCTTTCTACGTCACGGTACAGTGAACAAGTGGTACTCACTGACCGCGAGGGATGGCGATTATAATCGATTTACACCTGCAGGGTTACCCGAACAACCCGTCACGTACGCCCGTACTCGATGTTGCCTACGACAACCATCACGGACGCCGTATGCAACCACCTTTCATCCGTCAGCCAAATATTGAACCGGTCCCATCGTCCCGAGCAAGAGGTCTCTGCACGCGCATCTCAGTGCCGCCAGCTGATTTACACCTCAAGCTCTCAACCTACCCTCTGAACGACGGGCAATGCCTCAATACCCAGCTACCCGAGTTACATCAGTTTCCCGGTTCCCATATAGCCGGTAGGTCTTCGGTACTGTTCTAGCTTGTTCAACAGGCCCGCACACGGCTCGGTCCTCAATCGACACAAGCGGAGCTACAGCACACAGGCCCAAAAGTCCTGCTGCCCTTACCCTCCGCTTGGTCTCATTTTCTTGCCATGTGTTTCATGTGCTATCACTACCCGAGTCGAGTGCCTCTAGCCTATGCTCGCGAGTAGTTCCAACTACTCGACTTGTACCGAATCCTACTCTATCCTAGCAATGCAGTAGCTAACGGGGTTTGCAATCCTAAACCCAACCCATGGTTCTCTTGGCTATGCAGTGGGGCTTCCAAACAAGACTCTAATGCAAAGAATAAAGTAAACAAGTATGTGCTCAAAACAATAAAAATTTGTAAAAAGGTTAATGCAAACCGGAGCTTGCCTTGCTGCTCTTGGTCGTAGGCTAGCTGTTCCTCTGGAGTAATGAAGTCTAGGACTTCGGGTTCCTCCTCGACCTTAGCGACTACATGTTAGAAGAAACATATGTATCAATTTAAATGTGTTTGTGTTAAGTTTTAAACTTGTGAAGCTTATAAGTCCCACTAGACACACTCTATGACTGTGAAACTTTTACTGTGGCTTGGTTACATCCTAATAGAGACTTGGTCAAGTTTTAGTTGCAGCAAAGCTCATTTGAGCCCTCCACAATTAATTATGTCCTTGACCTTAATTGGAACTCTTAGGGTGCTCTAAGGATTTTCATGAAATAAACTATGACTTTCTGAAAACTAGATTTTCAGAGGGTTCTAATGGAGTTGGTCTCACTTAATTTGGAAGTTCCTAACTAAAGATATGAGCTAAACAATTTCAGAGAAAATTCTGAAAATGTTTCTGATCATTTTCTATTTTCTCTGGAACAGTTTCACTAATCACACCATTAGGTGGATGAAATGAGCTCAAATGGATCTGAAATTTTTATGGTAGTTCAGGAATATTTTGGTGAACATCCCAGCCAAATTTCAGGATTTTCCTCCAAAGGATTCTCCAGTTAAAATTCCAAACAGTTTAAACTTTGAGGAATTAATTCTGGAAAAATAAGGAATTTCATGAAGTGAAACTTGATATGCTGGAAAGTCCTCAGAGAGCTGAATCCAGCAAAATTTGGTTCACTCGATTTGGAGCTTTCTAGCCAAAGTTATGAGGATTTGAAGTTTGAAGGAAATCTGAAAATCGGGGAAAAGTTTAAACTCGCGCGTGGGCCCCGGGGACACGTGTCGCACGCAGAGGCGACAGCACACCGCGGCCCACAAGGATTTTGCGCGCCAGCACACCCGATCCCGGCCGCAGCCCGATCCCGATTCAAAATATCGGCCGCTGACAGCTGGGGTCCACCCGTTCGTCAACCTCCCGACGCCCGCGCTCTGCCGCCGAGGAGCCTCGCCGGAGAGCTCGCCGCCGGCTTCTGTAAAGCTCCAAACTTCACGATTTTGGCCGCCCCTGCCTACTTTCACTCGGGGAACAGGATTCCGGGGTCAGCTACTCATGACAATGGCCGGTGCATGGTCGGCGACGAGCTGCCACCTCGGAAAGACTTCGGCCATGTCGGCTGACTTCCCTAGCACCTCAACTACTCGAGGAACCGGTCGGGAAGCATCAGTGGACCTCAGGGAAGGTCGACATGAGCTTGAGGCAGCTCGGGGAAGGCCCGAAGTAGGTCCTCACCGTGCGCCCGATGCCTCCTTTTTGTTCCGCCGTTGGTAAACCTCGAATTACGCCGGGTACAGAGGTTCTCCGGCCAAGGGTTGTGAAGGCAACTTGTGCGTTACCGTGTCTAGTTTGTGTGAGAGCGGATTGCGGCCCTCTAATTCTTTCTAGAGCACGAATTTGACGGAATCCCACCCGAAGGTCGTGCTGCACACAGAAAGGGGAAAATTGGAAATTCGTCGCCGGTGAGCAATCACTCGGGCTGTGGCTCGGGGGTGAGCAGCACCGGTCACCAGCACATCCAAGGGTGCCTTGGCTCGGGCGTGAAAACGCCCCGGTTGGGCTGTCCACGGAAGCCCGAGGTGCGGCGGTTCTAAGTCACCGAATTGATCTTTCGGCACAGCCGATATCAATCGGTTTAACCTGAAATCTAGCAGCGGGGAAGACGGAGGAAGGTCTCTAGTACCTTGCCGTGGCTCTGGAGGGGACGGAGGAAGCTGTGATCGGCGCTCTCTGATCGATTCCGAGCTGCGGAAATTGTTTGCCGGCGCTGAGTTCTTGCGGAGGAAGAAACGGGCGATGCTTCGGCCGAGGAGGGGGAAAGGCGCCTTAAGAAGGCTCTGCACCGCCTCACGCCCGCGCGTGGCCAAGCAGCTGCTGGTGCGGCGGCTTCGCTCGGTGGCGATCGCAGCGGCGGCGCGGTTAACCGAGTGAGAAAGTCTCAGTCGGTTTGATTTGAAGTAGAGGCTGACATGTGGGTCCCACTCCCCATTTTAACCTCTGAAATTTACTCCTAATCACTGTTGTAAACAGTGAACCCCATACTACCCCTGGTAATTCAAATTATTCACCCATGAGCCATTTGAATTGAGTAGAATTCAAATTGGGTTTGGTTTGAGTGAATTTCAGCACAAGTTCAGTTTTGAATTCAAATAAAGTTTGAATTTGTCCCACTTAGCTCATGTCAAGATCAACTCCAAATGGAGTGAAAATTGGTGTGTGAGCTCACAAAAATGTGCTGAGTAAGAATATGCCTCCCACTTTTAAATTCATCGGATAAAAACAGTTTGAATTTGAATATGGTTTCAAACTGCCCTCTTTCTAACCATACCCAAAATGACCTCAAAAGGTTTTGAATTTGGGTGAAACTTGGCATGGACATCCTTAGCAAAGTGTAGGAGTTTTCATATGTCCAGCCCACCTATATCACATGTGGGAAATACCACTTTTGCAATGTGTGAGTTTGTTCTCTAATAAGCATGTTGATGGTGGTTACTTGCTCTTCATTTGTGTTCATCATCTTTCCTCAAATGAGGTGTGTGGTGTGGTGATGAACACTTCAATTTTGTGTAAAAAACTGAGGCCCTTACATTCCTCCCCCCTTAAAAGAATCTCGTCCCGAGATTATAAGGTGAAAATGAGAGAGAGGACGGTGGAAAATTACCGGATATGCGACGTGAAAAAGTCGGGGTAGTTAGCGTGAAGAAATTCTCCGCTCTCCCATATCGCTTCGTCCATGGAGTGATTACTCCATAGAACCTTGTAGAACCACAACGTACGGTTGCGTGTGGTTCAGGCCTTTTCATCAATAATCTGCACCGGTTCCTCCCGATAGGTGAGATCCGGTTGCAGTTCTTCAATGTCTTCCAGCCGAACGGTAGTTGATAGCTTGAGACACTTCCTCAGCTGGGAAATGTGAAAGACGTCGTGCACACCAGAAAGTGCTTCTGGTAATTTCAGCCGGTATGCTACTGATCCACATCTTTCGGTAATCTGGAATGGACCGACGAATCGGGGTGCCAACTTTCCTCTCACCCCAAATCTGTTTACGCCCTTCATTGGAGATATACGTAGATATACGTGATCTCCCACTTCGAATTGTAATGGGCGCCTTCTCCGGTCCACATACTGTTTCTGACGGGATTGAGCGGCTTTTAGGTTCGCTTGAATCAGTCGAACCTTTTCATCCGCGTTGTTGACGAGGTCAATCCCGAAGGTAACCCTTTCGCCAGATTCACACCAATTCAGTGGTGTGCGGCATTTCCGCCCGTATAGCGCCTCGTAAGGTGCCATCTTGATGCTGGCTTGGTACCCATTGTTGTACGAGAACTCGGCTAACGGCAAGTGATCATCCCAATTCTTTCCGTGTTTGATAGCGCAAGCTCGTAGCATGTCTTCTAAGATCTGATTTACCCGCTCCGTTTGCCCATCCGTCTGCGGGTGGTAGGCTGAACTACGGATCAGCTTCGTCCCCAAGGCAGCGTGCAGCTGCTCCCAAAAACGGGACACAAATAAAGTGCCCCAATCCGATATGATGGTACGGGGTACGCCATACAAGCATAGGATCCTTGAGATGGATAGTTCAGCGTACTTCTTGGCGTTGTAGTTTGTGTTGACCGGGATGAAATGGGCAACTTTGGTGACCCGATCGACGATCACCCACACAGAATCATGTTTCTGCAAGGTGGTGGGTAAACCGACGATGAAGTCCATGCTCACATCCTCCCATTTCCAGGCAGGAATGCTCAGTGGTTGCAGCAGTCCCGGTTTCTGCATGTGGTCTGCCTTCACCCTTCGACATGTATCACACTCACACACGTATTTTGCAGTCTCTCGCTTCATCCGTGTCCACCAAAACTTGCTTCTGAGTTCTTGATACATCTTGTTGCTGCCGGGGTGAATAGAAAATTTTGATAAGTGAGCCTCATCAAAAATTTTCTTTCGTAATTCCGGGTTACGGGGTACGACGATCTGGTCCTTAAACCATAGGACGCCGTCTCCGTCCTTCCGGAAACATTTCAGCTCCCCACTGTCTACACGTCTCCGCAAATGTGACATGCCCTTGTCATTCTTCTGGGCTGCCGCTATCTCTTCACGAATGGTGGTGATCAAAGCTAGGTTGTAGAGAGCTCCGTGTGGAATCACATGTAGTGGTGGTTCGCTCTCTTCCAACGGTGTGATGGTCAGATTGTTGACGTGTGACTTGCGGCTCAGCGGATCTGCCACTATGTTTGCCTTGCCCAGATGATAATGGATCTCTATTTCGTAATCCTTTATCAGTTCTAACCATCTTCGTTGCCTCATGTTCAGCTCCTTCTGAGTGAATATGTACTTGAGGCTTTTGTGGTCGGTATATAGATGTACGAGGTTACCGAGTAGGTAGTGCCTCCACATCTTCAGTGCTAGTACCATGGCAGCGAGCTCCAAATCGTGAGTTGGATAATTTTGCTCATGGTTTCTAAGCTGCCGTGATTCATACGCGACCACTCTTCGGTCTTGCATCAGCACACATCCGAGCCCAATGCCGGATGCATCGCAGTACACATCGAACGGTTTTGTTGTGTCTGGCTGCGCCAAAACCGGTGCTGATGTCAGGTGCTTGACTAAAGCCTTGAATGCTGCTTCACATGCTGGACTCCAAACATATTTGGTAGCCTTCTTCAGCAGCTCTGTCATTGGCTTGGCAATCTTTGAGAAGTTCGGAATGAACCTACGATAATATCCCGCGAGTCCGAGGAAACTCCGTACCTCGTGAACAGTTCTCGGGGATTTCCAATTCAGCACTTGAGTGATCTTGCTCGGGTCTACAGCGATACCCTCCGCTGAGATGATATGCCCGAGAAAAAGCACTTGCGATATCCAGAATTCGCATTTGCTGAATTTCGCGTATAGCTTGTGATCCCGCAGCCGTTGCAAGACTATACGCAGATGATCTTGTGATCTTCCTCTGACTTGGAATATACCAGTATGTCGTCGATGAAGACCACGACAAACTTGTCCAGCTCCGGCATGAATACTGAGTTCATCAAGTACATGAAGTGAGCTGGAGCATTGGTAAGGCCGAAGGACATGACCAGGTACTCATAGAGCCCGTACCTCGTCGAGAAAGCCGTCTTCGGAATGTCCTCAGCCCTTATCTTAAGATTTGAACTGGGGATAAAGGATTTGCAGTCCCCTGCCTTACCGCTTGGCCATGCCGCCAAATCCGATTCTAAATCGAGAGAAATCTTATTCATCCATTTACTATACTAATTCTTTTTCGTAGCAGGAATCTGATGGTACCCGGATCTTAAATCCATCTTGGAGAAGATCTTTGCTTCGACCAACTGATCAAACAACATGTCGATCCGTGGCAACGGGTACTTATTCTTGATGATTACGGCATTTAATGGATGATATTCCACGCAAAGTCGTAACGTCTCATCCTTCTTCTTGACAAATAATGCCGAACAGCCCCATGGCGAGGAGCTCGGCCTAATAAAACCCTTCTCCAAGAAGGTCCGTGAGCTGAGTCTTCAGTTCAGCAAACTCCTTGGGCGCCATCTTGTACGGCCTTCGGGATATTGGCATGGTTCCCGGTGCAAGTTCAATCTTGAACTCCACCTCTCTATCGGGTGGCATCCCCGGCAAATCCTCCGGAAATACGTCAGGGAACTCTCGGACCACTGGAATATCTTCCAATCTGATAGTTGTGGCTTGATAGACACTTGGAAGTTTTATTTCTGGACTGTCCAGAAATAATGAGTGAGACCCGTGCACTTCTGAGTTTAAGTGCACGACTCGAAGGACGGTGTCTAAAACAGCGCCGTGGCGGGTTAACCATGACATCCCTAGGACGACATCGACCTTCTGTCTCTCTAAAATTATGAGAGACGTAGGGTACACTCTACCTGCTAAGCATAATGGTGCTTTGGAAACCGTTACGCTTGCTGGAATCTTCCCACCCGGTGAACAAATTAAATATAGACTATCGGTGGGTAGTATTGGCAAGCTGAGTTTAGCAATGAAAGCTTGGCTAATAAAATTATGCGTGGCGCCTGAATCAAACAGCACTATAGCGGGATGCTGGTGGAGTTGGAACATACCCGCAAGGATTGGCTCGCCCTCCGGCACGTCCTCAATGGCAAGCTGGTGGACGGTGCCGGGCCTAGGGTTTGCCCGCCGCGCATTAGTAGGGTTCCGGGGTTGATTCCTCCCCGGAAACTGCGGTGCCACTCCGCCGCCTTGCCTCTCCGGGCAACTGCTCACGAAGTGTCCTGGACGACCACACTTGTAACATGTGGCCGCTGCTGGTGTAGTGCTCGGGGGACGAAAGCCCGGCATGCATTGCTGAGGTGCAAACGCACGCAGCATCGCCCGCTGCTGCTGTTGTTGTTGCGGTGGTACTGGCAGTGCCGGCCTGAATGCCAGTGAAGAGTACGGCCGACTGCGGAACGGCATCGACCGCTGTGGTGGCTGCCAGCATGGACCTGATGGTGGGCGATTCACCAGCCGAAACTTCTGAGAAAGACCGCCTCCTTCTCCGCTGCTCTGCGGCGCGCTTCGCTTTCGTTCAGCCGCTGCTAACTCCTTGCCGGAGTCCTCCTGAACAATCGCAGCATCAATGATGTCGTTGAGGCTGCCGCGATTGAACATCGCCAACTTGTCCTTCAGGAGCGGGTTAAGCCCCTGGTAAAAGTGGTCCCGCCGCTTCTCGTCAGTATCTGCGTGATATGACGCGTAAAGCGCGAGAATTTGAACGCCCTGGAGTATTCCAGCGCGTTCCGGCTCCCTTGCTGCAGGTGAAAGAACTCCTGCGTCTTTCTTTTCATCCGACCTGGCGGTATATGATAGGCCCTGAAGGCCGTCCGGAACTCCGTCCAGGTCATCACTCGATCGGTGGGCTGTGAAGCACAGAAGTTAGCCCACCACGCGCTCGCGGATCCTTGGAGCTGCTGGACCGCGAACTGAGTCTTGCGCTGCTCGCTTATCTGGAGCAGCCCGAACTTCATCTCTATGGCGCGGAGCCAGTTGTCCGCGTCAAGTGGTTCATCCGCCCTTGAGAATACCGGGGGATGAGTAGCCAGGAAGTCGGAGTAGGAGCTCTGTTGGCGCTCCTCACGATCTTGACGTCTCTCTGGGCGAGACGTATTGGCGATGAGAGTCTGCAGCAACTCTGTGTGCTGCTGGTGTGAACCCGCCATTGCCGCGACGATGTCGGCCAATGTAACTGTCGGTAGTGGCGGTGGCGGTGTTTGCTGTTGCTGCTGCTGTTGTCCCGAGGAGTCCTCGGGAGGCTGTTGGGAGGTCTCTCCCCCTTGGCTAGTACCCCCAACATCAGGGTTGGCACGAGTACGCGTCATTCTGAAATTCAAAACAGCAGCGATTAGCACATGTCTTACTTAAAATTCCATATGTAACAGTAGGTATTGAAGTGACACATGATTAATTTGCACAACATTCACATATATTGATAAAGCATAAACTTTATACAAGATACATTATTCTCGGGTCTCCGAGAAGTCGTGCTCATGTCGTCACTACCTATACATACTCTACTGTCTATACGACATGTCACCGATTACAAAAGTTGGGTTACACTACCCTGGCTGCCCTACATGGCAACTGCAACCCCCTACTCGGAGTAGAACTCGACCTCCTGTGGGTCGTCCTCCTCCGGTACCTCTGCTGGTGGCTCTGGATCTACCACCTCTTCTCCCATTCCGGGTTCTCCCATTGCTGGAAGACCCAAGACCACCGGTACGCCCAATACCGGAGGCACGAGGTCCTGCAAAGCATGCACCTCGTCCATAGCCAGGTTGTAGTCCTCTTCCCAGCCTTGTCCTTCCTCAATAGCGTCGTCCCGCTCTTGAGTAAGTTCCTCGTTCTGCTGGGTCAGATTTTGTACCAGTTCTTGTAACACCGCGATGTCGACACGGCTTTTTCTCTTCGCCTTCTTCAGACGATGCAACTGATTATTCTGTTCATTCAATCGCTTGATCGTCGGAAGGAGCACATTGCGGAGTGCGCTGTGAGCACTCTCGAAGTGGTCTCCACGGCTCATGCTCTCCTTGAGCTTTGTGGCGAGATGCTCTGTATGAACAGCTTGGATGTCCATCACGGCGTTTCCCGCCCTCATTTGGAGGCTGAGATTTGCCTCCGCGGGGTTGTACCTTGGGCATCTCGGGTCCGTTGCCTCCAGGTACCTCTCTTCCCACACATGCTGAGCCCGTCCCTCCACCGGAATGAGCGCGTATGGAGTGCCCTCCATAGCCTGCACGTGTAGTTGGCAGAAATGTGACATGGTGTCACGGGCTGCCACTTGCCACATCCCTTCCGGTTGTCTTCCTCTCACCGTGACGGTGAACGGCACCCAACCGGGTGGCATAGGTCCTGCAGGGACCTCGACATGGATCGTCCATGTCTTGTTCCCCTCTTCGCCTTCTTCCTTGGCGAAGTACTGCGGCCTTTGGTTGTACCCGAAATATTGGAGCATTTGCCACAATGCTTCCAGGTAGCCGCTACGGTGAGAACAGTGGGACACCACCCACCCGTTCTCCAATTGCTTATCTGCTGTCATCTGTAAAAAATATATTTGAGAAATGTCAAATATTTATTTAAACAGTAAACTTGGAAACATAGTTCAAATTTTAAACAAATTTGACTGCTGATCTGCTGTTCCCATGACAGCCCTGACCAGTTTCCATTTCAACCTGATTTAGGCCATGTTGAATGCAAAACCAATTCTGGAGCTAAATATCAAAGTTAAAGCTAACTTCAATAGATTTCCAGAAAGTATTTGCTTGGCCTAAGATCTGTCCTGGTTCAAAAGTTATGAGATGCCAAAGTTAACAGAATTTCTGGGGAAAATTGGACAGCACCTCCCTGCTTTAGGTACTGATTTGATCCAAGAATTCCAGTTAATTCTGTTCCTAATCTGACAAAACTTTCTGTTACAAAGTTGTAACCTATCTCATAAGATTTCCAGAACTACCTCATTTTCTATTTTTGGAGTTTTATGCAGGAAGTTATGCTTAATTTACAGATAGTCTACAGAGAGTCTTTACTCTGTCCTGTTTTCTGGACAGTTTCAACTCTACTGCATTTTTCGAGTGGTTAAGGGATGAAACACCTCTGGACCTCAACTGAAGAGTTGTAAAGCTCTTCCAAAGATTTCCAGAGATGTATCATACGACCCCAATCTCGAAAGAACTCAACCTCTAACCCCTGGTTAACTTCAGCCTTAATTCAGCTGAAAACAGAGTGCTCTGTCCTTAACAACCTATAAGTTGAAAACTTGTTAACTTTGAATATCCTGCTCAAGGGAAAGAGTTACATCAATTTTTACCACTTTGGATAAAAAAACCTTCAAGTTTTTAAATGAAGTTGTTCATTTAACGGGGTGTGACGTCGATGCGTCACCATATTATGTCGGTACAACGTCCTTACAAAGAACAACCTATACCGGACTTAGCTGGCTTCGTTAATTCAGTGGCACTAAACGTCACTCGCACACGGATGCTACACGTCTACCGTTTCATGGTCAGGATACCTGCAGGAAACTCAAGCAATCATCTGACTCGGCTGCACACCGAGCCCGGAATCCATACAGTTCGTACACCCGGCCGTCATCACTCGCCCGGATGTTCTCAAGCCAAACACGCCTTGAGTTACGTGTTCACGTTTCAGACCACGTGACGGGGTCTCCCAAATTGCACCACGCACGCCAGGGATAGACGTTGCTCGAATACCCCAAACGACATGAAGAGTCGTAGAGGATATCAAAGTGGGTCGGGTTACCTGCCACCCGTGGGGCTCCACCCTTCAGCTTGTGCGCACTGGTGGACAGCGCTCACGTGTACCCCCCAAGACATAAACGTCCCGAGATACACGATTTTCCGACATAAACAAATAGGTTAATATGCCACTTTCTATATGCTAATAACATCCTTATACGGGCTACTAACTCGTTCCTCACTGGATTTTTGGAAAAGATGACCTTTTAGTGTGTTAAACCTCAAGCGAGCTCTGATACCATCGCTGACACGACCCCAAGGTCCTGTCGAGCCAGGATCACGCTGAGGGGTGCTGCGTTGCACAGCACCGGATAACACACGTCAAAGGTACAAAGCGGAAGCGAAATTTTATTACATAAACATGTTTATGAACATGTTTACATCAAAATAAGTTTAGTCTACACTCGTGGGCGTAGACTACGCATCAAGTCCACGTTCAGCCCTTGAACGTGTCCTTGCTAGTACACACGCACACTAACTCTGCGGCGTGCACGACTCCCACTCGACGGGGTTCCCCTCCTGGGGTTCCGTCTCCTCCTCTGGAGTCCCTTCCTCATAGAACCCTGCAAAAGCTTCAAACACAAGCAGTGAGCACGAAGGCTCAGCAAGTCTGACCCGTCTCACCTAAACAATGAACTTCTACATGAGGGGTGATGGGTACATGAGGTAAAAATCATTTGCAAAGGACTCGCCTAATTAGTAGAACCTTACTTTCAAGTTTTAGCAGCAGGTTGTGGAAAATCTTACGCTAAGGCACATGAGAGAGCCGCAATCAAACAAGAAACGCATTTCTCTCATGTACTTTGCCCAAAGTTGAAAAGAACTTTAGTTAGCTCTAGACTACAACAAGTCATTAGCAATCAAGTCCATCTTTCAATCAGCAATATTTTAACATGTAACTAGCCTGTTCTTTCTACGTCACGGTACAGTGAACAAGTGGTACTCACTGACCGCGAGGGACGGCGATTATAATCGATTTACACCTGCAGGGTTACCCGAACAACCTGTCACGTACGCCCGTACTCGATGTTGCCTACGACAACCATCACGGACGCCGTACGCAACCACCTTTCACCCATCAGCCAAATATTGAACCGGTCCCATCGTCCCGAGCAAGAGGTCTCTGCACACGCATCTCAGTGCCGCCAGCCGATTTACACCTCAAGCTCTCAACCTACCCTCTGAACGACGGGCAATGCCTCAATACCCAGCTACCCGAGTTACATCAGTTTCCCGGTTCCCATATAGCCGGTAGGTCTTCGGTACTGTTCTAGCTTGTTCAACAGGCCCGCACACGGCTCGGTCCTCAATCGACACAAGCGGAGCTACAGCACACAAGCCCCAAAGTCCTGCTGCCCTTACCCTCCGCTTGGTCTCATTTTCTTGCCATGTGTTTCATGTGCTATCACTACCCGAGTCGAGTGCCTCTAGCCTATGCTCGCGAGTAGTTCCAACTACTCGACTTGTACCGAATCCTACTCTATCCTAGCAATGCAGTAGCTAACGGGGTTTGCAATCCTAAACCCAACCCATGGTTCTCTTGGCTATGCAGTGGGGCTTCCAAACAAGACTCTAATGCAAAGAATAAAGTAAACAAGTATGTGCTCAAAACAATAAAAATTTGTAAAAAGGTTAATGCAAACCGGAGCTTGCCTTGCTGCTCTTGGTCGTAGGCTAGCTGTTCCTCAGGAGTAACGAAGTCTAGGACTTCGGGTTCCTCCTCGACCTTAGCGACTACATGTTAGAAGAAACATATGTATCAATTTAAATGTGTTTGTATTAAGTTTTAAACTTGTGAAGCTTATAAGTCCCACTAGTGTAAAAGCCCAAGAAAAGGGACTTGCAAAATTTTTATGCACCTCACAACACAACAGTTTTGTTGTGGGTAGATTGTGAAATATTGTGAAGAGCATGTGGCCTCCATCAAAGGAGTGATTAGAAGGGAAAGTCTTCACTTTCACAAAGTAGGGTTTACACACATATGATCACACATGGGAGGGAAATTTCAAACTGTTGCATTCAACTTCAGGATTTCAGCAGATAAAACAAGGAGTAAAGGGCATACTTGGATTCCTCAGGTTCAAATTAGTGGGGAGGCAAAGTCTCAATAATTTTTGCAAGGGTTTGCTACCCAATGGTCCAAAAAGGAGCCAAATAGGCAAGAATACAAATATACATTTGAATTTGAGGGAAACTTGTCCAATCATGCAAATGTGGCTCAGTTTGAGACTGCAAACATTTGAATTACTCATTTGCCAAAAATTTGGAGATATTTCGGGGCAGAGGGGAGCTGTGGGCCCCACTGGTCAGTGAGAAGAGAGGG
Source organism: Neostapfia colusana (assembly GCA_030760725.1). Lineage (NCBI taxonomy): Eukaryota > Viridiplantae > Streptophyta > Magnoliopsida > Poales > Poaceae > Neostapfia > Neostapfia colusana. Next base: position 53,373,158 of record JASWHV010000014.1, on the reverse strand, counting down.
GAGAAGCTTACTGCCTAAGTTAATCGGTTCCACAGTTCACACTCGAGCGAGTTGCGTTCTCCCACCGGCTGCCACCGCACGGACAACCGACGACCGAAGCACCTCCCGAGCTGCTTCGAGTGTCGGTTCCCCCGCGCCTTCATCTCCCCTACGCCGCGCTCTGTCGGCCACAACAACCCTCCCACGAGCCCTGTTATCTTTCCTCCCGAGCAAACAAGCCGCCGGCGCCGCGCCGGTTCGTCCCGATCCTAAGCCGGCATCGCGTCCCGACTGCTCAAGCGATCAACGCGAAAAAGGAGCGCCAGCGCGTGCACAAGAGTTTCCCCAGCTCAGCTCCGGCGTTCGGGGTTCCTGTCGGCCGTATTTCGAGTATCAGCACCGAAGCCGAGGTGCAACCGGTGGAAACCGACGTCGGGCTCCCGTGGGCAGCTCACACCAACCAGTTTCACGACTGAGCGAGAGCACCCCAAGGTGCGCCAACTCCCTGCGCTGCTCCTCTCCAAATTTCAGAGCAATCCGTGCGACGTAGCTTCGGAATTTCGAGTTTTTCCCTCGGACGAGGAAAACCTAACCGCGGGTAAGAACTGTGGAAATTAACGCTTAATTCTCGGTTAAAGTTATTCATTTTGCGCACACCAGAACTAGAGAGGATAGGGAACCTTTTCCCTCCACAACCCTAGCTAGAAACGCCGTGGTTACAGCTAATTTCGAGCTTTTCGGTCGGCGGCCATGGCGGGAACACGCGGGCGCACGGTGACAACCGGTTTGCCGTCGTTTCCGAGCCAGGTTGAGGCCACGCCGAGATTTCCTGACCTCCACTGATGCTTTAGAGCGGATCCGCCGAGCTTTTGGCTGGCTAATGTGCTCGGGCGACGGTGCCGATCATCACCGAAGGCCGCGGCTCGTCGCCAGCCTACTTCCGGCCACCGGCAGCCCGAGCCAACCCCGTAGACTTGTTCCCCGACCCTGAAAACCCCCAGGCGGCGAGTCTCCGGCCGAAAGGTGGCCGGGAAGCCGGGTCCGGCGAGCTCCAGTACAGCGTCGGCGAGGGGGAGGCGCGGGAGCGAGAGGAAGAAGAAGACCCGCCGGGCCCACGTGTCAGCAGCTGAAGATTAAAACTCCGGATCAGCTGTGGCGTGTGATCCCGTGTGGTGGCGCGGGAAAAGGTCTGTGGCCCCGTGTGGCGTGATTCCGGCGGTTGACACGTGTAGGGTGGACCCACAGGCAGAGTTTGAACTTTTCCCGAATTAATTTGAATTCCAGAATTGGTTCAAACTTTGGAACTGCATAACTTTTGCTAGGAAGCTCCAAATTTAGTGATTCAAATTGGGTTGGATTCATCTTGCCTAGCTCGGTCCAGATATACAACCCAATTTGTATGAAACACATTAATTAATTCTGGAAAATTCTTTAAATCTTTTCAGCAAAAGAATTTTAGAGGGAGTTTGGTCCATCCAAAAATCACCAAATTTTGCCAGAATGTGCTTCAGGACATTAGTAAACCCCTGTAAAAGTTTCATACCATTTGGAGTTGATTTGGTCAGAGAAATTCAAATTGGAAGGTGCTGTGTTCATTTGAATGCAGAAACATTTTCAGAGAATTTCCAAAATTTGGAAATTCAATTCTGGGCAAACCTTAACTCCAAAAATACTAGAAAAATTCATGCAAACTCTAGGAGCTATAATTGAAATTGTAGTTCACTAAGTTGGGTATGAACAGGGGTCTGACCTCAGAATTAATTCCTCCTTGCTTATTTGCTAAAGAAATTACTCTGAGCAAACCATTCCATGAAAAGTGCTAAGGTTTGGTCCAGAGAGTTTCTTGTGACAAGGAACTCACACAAAAAAATTCTCAGCTCCATTGGAGCTCTAGATCACCCCTGTCTTGCGTAACCAATTAAGGGATTAATATGGAAAAGGGGGGAAAACCACTTAGCATTTAGCCATGTGATTAAGTCCAAACCAAACCACCAACACCAGTTCATATTTAAATTCTTAAACAAAGTTCCAGGTGTTAGAGGCTGGTTATTAGAACCAATAGTAGAAGTTTTATTCTAAAACTCGCATTTGCATCTAAATTAACATGTAGTATTTCATTAACGTGTAGCCGTTGAAGAAGAGACCCCGGAGGTGCTGGACTTCCTTCTTCCGGACGAGGAACTAACTACTGACCAGCAGCAACAAGGCAAGCCCCGGTTTGCATTAACCTTTTTATAAGTTTTCTTTTGTTTACATGAGTCATGTGAAGTATGATTGTGCATTAGGTGTAGGATGAATGGAACCCCACTTGCATAACCAAAGGTTCCTAAAAGAGTGAGGGTAGTGTCTAAGACCTCGAGTCAACCGGCTATGCTTAATGAGTCATAGGACTTCGGTACAAGTCGAGTAGTTGGAATCTACTCGCGAGATAGGCTTGGGACACACGGGTTCGGTTGAGTGATGTGAGATCACTTTAGTAATGAAAATGAGACTAGGCAGGGGCTAGGGCGCAGCAAGAGAGAGTCTTGTGTGCGCAGCCCTGCCCGTGTCGATTGAGGACCGATCCGTGTGCGGCCCTTCTGAACAAGTATTGAACGTACCGAAGGCATATCGGATATATGGGCCCCGATAAACCGATGTAGCCTAAACCTCCGGGCGTCGAGGCATAGCACACCGATTTATAGGTGTAGGTTGAGGGCAGCAAGGTGGAAATCTGCCAACGGGCATAGAGAGATGCTCCGTGTGGGGAACCTCCTGCTCGTTTCGGTGCGACCGGTTCGACGTTTGGGCTGTTGGGTGAAAGGTTGCCCCGTACGACATCGAGTGAGCGTGCTGTGCAGCTCCACGGGTGGGCGTACGTGACGTGCTCTTTGGGTTTTCCCTGCAGGTGTATATCGAGTCGATTCACCGTCCCTCGCGGTGACGAGTACTGCTTGTTCACTGCGTCGTAACGTAGACTAATGGATGAAATATGTTGATTCAATGATGCTGATTGATATAATTGTATTGCTACATGTGTGCCACCAAATACTGCTTACTAAATTTCAGATTTCATGAACTGTTAACTTGTTGCTAAAAGATGAACTAAGGATGAACTTGTAGGCGTGTCCTTTTGCTGAAATGTTACTATCCTATGTCCATTGTACCCCTCACGTAGAGTTTCATGCTTAGGTGAGTCGGTTAAGCCTTGCTGAGCCTTTGTGCTCACGGTTGCTGCTTAAGTGTTTTTTTTTTCAGGTGAGGAGCCACCCACGGACTCGGAGTACGAGTCCACCGGCGAGGGTTACCCTCCGTCGGGGACCACGGCTGAGTGGGAGCCGTACACGCCGCGCTGAGCTGAGGAGTGCAGCTAGTGTGGGTTGCCCTAGGGCTGGGCAACCAACTTTTGCTAAATAGGCGGGCGTGAGTTGTATAGTGTAGTCTTCCGCTGTGTAATATAAACAATAGTTGTAACTGAAGTTTGTACCTGTTTGTACAGTTTCAGTTGTTTTCCCATGTAATATATTATGTTCTTATGACGTGTGCTGTCGGGTGTCGCATCGCGTGGCACCACCCTCTGCGATCCTGAATGAGCGGATTCCGGTCCGCCACAGCCTAGTATCAGAGCTGCAGTGGGGATAGCACAGTACTAAAGGACTGCATTATGGGAAAAAAACTTAGGTATACGGTGAGGAATCGGTAGCTGCCCAAGTAAGGACTATATTAGCATAGTTACTTAAAGTGGCAAAGACTAACTTATGTGTTATAATTCTGAAATTTAATTATGTAACGACGCACCTACGCTCTGGTAAGTATGGTAAGGAACGCCACCGAAAGCGGTTCAATTTCGGTTAGCTCCCCCTGACGAGGAACGTGGTTCAGGGATAGAGTCTCATAGCTTGGTGTGAGATGTCAATATGAAACTCTTGGACTCTTCATGTCCCTGAGTTCATATGAAACGCTGATCCCTAGCGTGCATTAGGCAAGTAAGTGGAGACCCCATCGCGTGGTCAGTAACGCGAGAGTGTGTTCGTCTGGAAATAGCCCAGGAGGACATACGCAGCGCTTGCCATCGGCGTGCCCTGCAGGGCAGTAGGTGGTATCTGTTGGGTTGATAACATTCCCAACCGTGACGACCCGTTCATGACATACTCGGGTTCCCCGTCGTGTGGTGTTGAAACACGATCACGTACCTTGAGACGTGACCTAACTCAAGGACGGCCGTATGACAATGATACGGGCGTTTGTATTTACTTCAAATATGGAACTGCCTGAAATGAATAACCATTGAGTGCACCATTATTGTGTGGTCTTCTGCAGGTACTAACCACGTATGTATCCGTGTAGAAAACGTGTGCGAGAGACCGTTTAGTGCCACATTTGAGACGTATATTCCGGTATGATCCGGGTAGGATTTTCTTTTGTGAGGAACGTAGTACCGAGATATGGTAGGCATATGCATGAAAATATTGATAACAAAGAGTTAAAATCTATAGGTTCAACATCTAGGACCCTGGTTGGGTATAAGAATGGGATAGTGGAGCAGTATAGCCAAAAGTATGAAAAGCAGAGTGCTCTGTTTTGGGCAGCAAGGTTGCCGAACTTCAACAGAGCACAACTCACAGGTCTTGTAGCCGAGAGAGGTGTGCTATATAGTTCTGGGAAGGCATTGAAGTACTCTACAACTTTGTTGTAGACTTCCAGAGCTGAAACTCAACTTAAGATGGCTTAAATCCCAGAGACATGTAACTGTCCAGAACTAGGACAGTGTTAAAACATTCTCTGGACTGTTCTGTTTTTCAAGGATAAAATCCCAGTAGAAAAAAAAATCTAAAATTGTCATATAATACATCCTTAGAAAGAGTAGAAGATGTGCGACACCTTTGCAATTCAAAGTTCCTGAAATTTCAGCACAGAATTTAGTGGAAATCAGGGTTGAAAACAGCCACTTCCAATCCTCGATGAAGCTCACTTGTCCAAATACTCCATTCATCCGGGCAGCAACAAAATGTACCAAGATTTGAAAAAGAAATTTTGGTGGACACGGATGAAGCGGGAGGTAGCTAAGTACGTATCCGAGTGTGATACGTGTAGACGAGTGAAAGCTGATCACATGAAGAAATCAGGGCTGTTGCAACCCCTGAAGATCCCGACATGGAAATGGGAAGATGTGAGCATGGATTTCATTGTGGGATTACCCCTAACAGCCAACAAGCATGATTCCATATGGGTAATCGTTGATCGGTTAACCAAGACGGCTCACTTCATTCCGGTGAATACACGTTACAATGCCGGCAAATATGCGGAGCTATACATAGCGAAGATTCTATGCCTATACGGGGTACCCAAGACCATTGTCTCAGATCGAGGTGCATTATTTGTATCTCGCTTTTGGGAGCAGCTACACGCTGCATTGGGTACTAAGTTGATCAGGAGCTCCGCTTATCACCCTCAAACAGATGGCCAGACAGAGAGGGTGAATCAAGTCCTAGAAGACATGTTGAGAGCATGTGCCATCCACCATGGTAGGAACTCGGATGATCACCTACCATTAGCGGAATTCTCGTACAACAACGGCTATCAGGCGAGTATCAAAATGGCACCTTACGAAGCTCTCTACGGTCGTAAATGCCGCACCCCATTAAATTGGTGCGAGTCCGGTGAAAGGGTCACATTCGGAGTTGATGTGGTGAACGACGCCGAAGAGCGCGTTCGGACAATTCAAGCCAATTTGAAGGCCGCTCAATCCCGACAAAAGAGCTACGCTGATAAGAGGCGTAGGCCGTTGCACTTTGACGTTGGGGAACACGTGTACCTCCGCGTGTCTCCAATGAAGGGCGTGCACCGATTCGGTGTGAAGGGGAAGCTCGCTCCCCGTTTTATTGGACCCTACGCTATCACCGAGAAGTGTGGACCAGCGGCGTATCGATTGGAACTACCGGCATCTCTGGCTGGTGTCCATGATATTTTCCATGTTTCGCAACTGCGAAAATGCTTGAAGCATACAGCTGCTGTTCCTACCGAAGACATCGGCGAGCTGAAACCGGATTTAACATATGATGAATATCCGGTGGGAATTCTTGATGAGAAAGCCAGAACCACACGCAGCAGAACGTTGTGGTTCTACAAAATACTCTGGAGCAACCACACCGCCGAGGAAGCGACGTGGGAGAGCGAGGAGTTCCTTCGCTCAAATTACCCGGAGTTCATGGCTTCTCAACACGGGTAAGTCCCTATTACATCGCTATCTCTTCTTTTATAATATCGGGACGAGATTCTTTTAAGGGGGGAGGGATGTAAAAGCCCAAGAAAAGGGACTTGCAAAATTTTTATGCACCTCACAACACAACAGTTTTGTTGTGGGTAGATTGTGAAATATTGTGAAGAGCAAGTGGCCTCCATCAAAGGAGTGATTAGAAGGGAAAGTCTTCACTTTCACAAAGTAGGGTTTACACACATATGATCACACATGGGAGGGAAATTTCAAACTGTTGCATTCAACTTCAGGATTTCAGCAGCTAAAACAAGAAGTAAAGGGCATACTTGGATTCCTCAGGTTCAAATTAGTGGGGAGGCAAAGTCTCAATAATTTTTGCAAGGGTTTGCTACCCAATGGTCCAAAAAGGAGCCAAATAGGCAAGAATACAAATATACATTTGAATTTGAGGGAAACTTGTCCAATCATGCAAATGTGGCTCAGTTTGAGACTGCAAACTTTTGAATTACTCATTTGCCAAAAATTTGGAGATATTTTGGGGCAGAGGGGAGCTGTGGGCCCCACTGGTCAGTGAGAAGAGAGGGGAGAAGCTTACTGCCTAAGTTAATCGGTTCCACAGTTCACACTCGAGCGAGTTGCGTTCTCCCACCGGCTGCCACCGCACGGACAACCGACGACCGAAGCACCTCCCGAGCTGCTTCGAGTGTCGGTTCCCCCGCGCCTTCATCTCCCCTACGCCGCGCTCTGTCGGCCACAACAACCCTCCCACGAGCCCTGTTATCTTTCCTCCCGAGCAAACAAGCCGCCGGCGCCGCGCCGGTTCGTCCCGATCCTAAGCCGGCATCGCGTCCCGACTGCTCAAGCGATCAACGCGAAAAAGGAGCGCCAGCGCGTGCACAAGAGTTTCCCCAGCTCAGCTCCGGCGTTCGGGGTTCCTGTCGGCCGTATTTCGAGTATCAGCACCGAAGCCGAGGTGCAACCGGTGGAAACCGACGTCGGGCTCCCGTGGGCAGCTCACACCAACCAGTTTCACGACTGAGCGAGAGCACCCCAAGGTGCGCCAACTCCCTGCGCTGCTCCTCTCCAAATTTCAGAGCAATCCGTGCGACGTAGCTTCGGAATTTCGAGTTTTTCCCTCGGACGAGGAAAACCTAACCGCGGGTAAGAACTGTGGAAATTAACGCTTAATTCTCGGTTAAAGTTATTCATTTTGCGCACACCAGAACTAGAGAGGATAGGGAACCTTTTCCCTCCACAACCCTAGCTAGAAACGCCGTGGTTACAGCTAATTTCGAGCTTTTCGGTCGGCGGCCATGGCGGGAACACGCGGGCGCACGGTGACAACCGGTTTGCCGTCGTTTCCGAGCCAGGTTGAGGCCACGCCGAGATTTCCTGACCTCCACTGATGCTTTAGAGCGGATCCGCCGAGCTTTTGGCGGGCTAATGTGCTCGGGCGACGGTGCCGATCATCACCGAAGGCCGCGGCTCGTCGCCAGCCTACTTCCGGCCACCGGCAGCCCGAGCCAACCCCGTAGACTTGTTCCCCGACCCTGAAAACCCCCAGGTGGCGAGTCTCCGGCCGAAAGGTGGCCGGGAAGCCGGGTCCGGCGAGCTCCAGTACAGCGCCGGCGAGGGGGAGGCGCGGGAGCGAGAGGAAGAAGAAGACCCGCCGGGCCCACGTGTCAGCAGCTGAAGATTAAAACTCCGGATCAGCTGTGGCGTGTGATCCCGTGTGGTGGCGCGGGAAAAGGTCTGTGGCCCCGTGTGGCGTGATTCCGGCGGTTGACACGTGTAGGGTGGACCCACAGGCAGAGTTTGAACTTTTCCCGAATTAATTTGAATTCCAGAATTGGTTCAAACTTTGGAACTGCATAACTTTTGCTAGGAAGCTCCAAATTTAGTGATTCAAATTGGGTTGGATTCATCTTGCCTAGCTCTGTCCATATATACAACCCAATTTGTATGAAACCCATTAATTAATTCTGGAAAATTCTTTAAAGCTTTTCCGCAAAAGATATTTAGAGGGAGTTTGGTCCATCCAAAAATCCCCAAATTTTGCCAGAATGTTCTTCAAGACATTAGTAAACCCCTGTAAAAGTTTCATACCATTTGGAGTTGATTTGGTCAGAGAAATTCAAATTGGAAGGTGCAGTGTTCATTTGAATGCAGAAACATTTTCAGAGAATTTCCAAAATTTGGAAATTCAATTCTGGGCAAACCTTAACTCCAAAAATACTAGAAAAATTCATGCAAACTCTAGGAGCTATAATTGAAATTGTAGTTCACTAAGTTGGGTATGAACAGGGGTCTGACCTCAGAATTAATTCCTCCTTGCTTATTTGCTAAAGAAATTACTCTGAGCAAACCATTCCATGAAAAGTGCTAAGGTTTGGTCCAGAGAGTTTCTTGTGACAAGGAACTCACACAAAAAAAATTCTCAGCTCCATTGGAGCTCTAGATCACCCCTGTCCTGCGTAACCAATTAAGGGATTCATATGGAAAAGGGGGGAAAAACACTTAGCATTTAGCCATGTGATTAAGTCCAAACCAAACCACCAACACCAGTTCATATTTAAATTCTTAAACAAAGTTCCAGGTGTTAGAGGCTGGTTATTAGAACCAATAGTAGAAGTTTTACTCTAAAACTCGCATTTGCATCTAAATTAACATGTAGTATTTCATTAACGTGTAGCCGTTGAAGAAGAGACCCCGGAAGTGCTGGACTTCCTTCTTCCGGACGAGGAACTAACTACTGACCAGCAGCAACAAGGCAAGCCCCGGTTTGCATTAACCTTTTTATAAGTTTTCTTTTGTTTACATGAGTCATGTGAAGTATGATTGTGCATTAGGTGTAGGATGAATGGAACCCCACTTGCATAACCAAAGGTTCCTAAAAGAGTGAGGGTAGTGTCTAAGACCTCGAGTCGACCGGCTATGCTTAATGAGTCATAGGACTTCGGTACAAGTCGAGTAGTTGGAATCTACTCGCGAGATAGGCTTGGGACACACGGGTTCGGTTGAGTGATGTGAGATCACTTTAGTAATGAAAATGAGACTAGGCAGGGGCTAGGGCGCAGCAAGAGAGAGTCTTGTGTGCGCAGCCCTGCCCGTGTCGATTGAGGACCGATCCGTGTGCGGCCCTGCTGAACAAGTATTGAACGTACCGAAGGCATATCGGATATATGGGCCCCGATAAACCGATGTAGCCTAAACCTCCGGGCGTCGAGGCATAGCACACCGATTTATAGGTGTAGGTTGAGGGCAGCAAGGTGGAAATCTGCCAACGGGCATAGAGAGATGCTCCGTGTGGGGAACCTCCTGCTCGTTTCGGTGCGACCGGTTCGACGTTTGGGCTGTTGGGTGAAAGGTTGTCCCGTACGACATCGAGTGAGCGTGTTGTGCAGCTCCACGGGTGGGCGTACGTGACGTGCTCTTTGGGTTTTCCCTGCAGGTGTATATCGAGTCGATTCGCCGTCCCTCGCGGTGACGAGTACTGCTTGTTCACTGCGTCGTAACGTAGACTAATGGATGAAATATGTTGATTCAATGATGCTGATTGATATAATTGTATTGCTACATGTGTGCCACCAAATACTGCTTACTAAATTTCAGATTTCATGAACTGTTAACTTGTTGCTAAAAGATGAACTAAGGATGAACTTGTAGGCGTGTCCTTTTGCTGAAATGTTACTATCCTATGTCCATTGTACCCCTCACGTAGAGTTTCATGCTTAGGTGAGTCGGTTAAGCCTTGCTGAGCCTTTGTGCTCACGGTTGCTGCTTAAGTGTTTTTTTTCAGGTGAGGAGCCACCCACGGACTCGGAGTACGAGTCCACCGGCGAGGGTTACCCTCCGTCGGGGACCACGGCTGAGTGGGAGCCGTACACGCCGCGCTGAGCTGAGGAGTGCAGCTAGTGTGGGTTGCCCTAGGGCTGGGCAACCAACTTTTGCTAAATAGGCGGGCGTGAGTTGTATAGTGTAGTCTTCCGCTGTGTAATATAAACAATAGTTGTAACTGAAGTTTGTACCTGTTTGTACAGTTTCAGTTGTTTTCCCATGTAATATATTATGTTCTTATGACGTGTGCTGTCGGGTGTCGCATCGCGTGGCACCACCCTCTGCGATCCTGGATGAGCGGATTCCGGTTCGCCACAACTAGACAGACTCTATGACTGTGAAACTTTTACTGTGGCTTGGTTACAACCTAAATAGACTTGGTCAAGTTTTAGTTGCAGCAAAGCTCATTTGAGCCCTCCACAATTAATTATGTCCTTGACCTTAATTGGAACTCTTAGGGTGCTCTAAGGATTTTCATGAAATAAACTATGACTTTCTGAAAACTAGATTTTCAGAGGGTTCTAATGGAGTTGGTCTCACTTAATTTGGAAGTTCCTAACTAAAGATATGAGCTAAACAATTTCAGAGAAAATTCTGAAAATGTTTCTGATCATTTTCTATTTTCTCTGGAACAGTTTCACTAATCACACCATTAGGTGGATTAAATGAGCTCAAATGGATCTGAAATTTTTATGGTAGTTCAGGAATATTTTGGTGAACGTCCCAGCCAAATTTCAGGATTTTCCTCCAAAGGATTCTCCAGTTAAAATTCCAAACAGTTTAAACTTTGAGGAATTAATTCTGGAAAAATAAGGAATTTCATGAAGTGAAACTTGATTTTCTGGAAAGTACTCAGAGATCTGAATCCAGCAAAATTTGGTTCACTCGAATTGGAGCTTTCTAGCCAAAGTTATGAGGATTTGAAATTTGAAGGAAATCTGAAAATCGGGGACAAGTTTAAACTCGCGCGTGGGCCCCGGGGACACGCGTCGCACGCCGAGGCGACAGCACACCGCGGCCCACAAGGATTTTGCGCGCCAGCACACCCGATCCCGGCCGCAGCCCGATCCTGATTCAAAATATCGGCCGCTGACAGCTGGGGTCCACCCCTTCGTCAACCTCCCGACGCCCGCGCTCTGCCGCCGAGGAGCCTCGCCGGAGATCTCGCCACCGGCTTCTGTAAAGCTCCAAACTTCACGATTTTGGCCGCCCCTGCCTACTTTCACTCGGGGAACAGGATTCCGGGGTCAGCTACTCATGACAATGGCCGGTGCATGGTCGGCGATGAGCCGCCACCTCGGAAAGACTTCGGCCATGTCAGCTGACTTCCCTAGCACCTCAACTACTCGAGGAACCGGTCGGGAAGCATCAGTGGACCTCAGGGAAGGTTGACATGAGCTTGAGGCAGCTCGGGGAAGGCCCGAAGTAGGTCCTCACCGTGCGCCCGATACCTCCTTTTTGTTCCGCCGTTGGTAAACCTCGAATTACGCCGGGTACAGAGGTTCTCCGGCCAAGGGTTGTGAAGGCAACTTGTGCGTTACCGTGTCTAGTTTGTGTGAGAGCGGATTGCGGCCCTCTAATTCTTTCTAGAGCACGAATTCGACAGAATCGCACCCGAAGGTCGTGCTGCACACAGAAAGGGGAAAATTGGAAATTCGTCGCCGGTGAGCAATCACTCGGGCTGTGGCTCGGGGGTGAGCAGCACCGGTCACCAGCGCGTCCAAGGGTGCCTTGGCTCGGGCGTGACAATGCCCTGGTTGGGCTGTCCATGGAAGCCCGTGGTGCGGCGGTTCTAAGTCACCGAATTGATCTTTCGGCACAGACGATATCAATTGGTTTCAACTGAAATCTAGCAGCGGGGAAGACGGAGGAAGGTCTCTAGTACCTTGCCGTGGCTCTGGAGGGGACGGAGGAAGCTGTGATCGGCGCTTTCCGATCGATTCCGAGCTGCGGAAATTGTTTGCCGGCGCTGAGTTCTTGCAGAGGAAGAAACGGGTGATGCTTCGGCCGAGGAGGGGGAAAGGCGCCTTAAGAAGGCTCTGCACCGCCTCACGCCCGCGCGTGGCCAAGCAGCTGCTGGTGCGGCGGCTTCCCTCGGTGGCGATCGCAGCGGCGGCGCGGTTAACCGAGTGCGAAAGTCTCAGTCGGTTTGATTTGATGTAGAGGCTGACATGTGGGTCCCACTCCCCATTTTAACCTCTGAAATTTACTCCTAATCACTGTTGTAAACAGTGAACCCCATACTACCCCTGGTAATTCAAATTATTCACCCATGAGCCATTTGAATTGAGTAGAATTCAAATTGGGTTTGGTTTGAGTGAATTTCAGCACAAGTTCAGTTTTGAATTCAAATAAAGTTTGAATTTGTCCCACTTAGCTAATGTCAAGATCAACTCCAAATGGAGTGAAAATTGGTGTGTGAGCTCACAAAAATGTGCTGAGTAAGAATATGTCTCCCACTTTTAAATTCATGGGATAAAAACAGTTTGAATTTGAATATGGTTTCAAACTGCCCTCTTTCTAACCATACCCAAAATGACCTCAAAAGGTTTTGAATTTGGGTGAAACTTGGCATGGACATCCTTAGCACAGTGTAGGAGTTTTCATATGTCCAGCCCACCTATATCACATGTGGGAAATACCACATTTGCAATGTGTGAGTTTGTTCTCTAATAAGCATGTTGATGGTGGTTACATGCTCTTCATTTGTGTTCATCATCTTTCCTCAAATGAGGTGTGTGGTGTGGTGATGAACACTTCAATTTTGTGTCAAAAACTGAGGCCCTTACAACTATCACAATGGCAGCGGAAGGGTTTGCAATGAGTTCACCGCTCGGAGAGCTCCGAGTCTCATCGGACACCCGTACCTAGCAGCGTACAGTTATTACCTGCAAAACAACTTATGCAGTATCTGTGAGCACGAAGCTCAGCAACACTGACCCGTCACCCTAGTCATGAAACTCTACATGCTGAAGATAGTGGGCTGAATATGGAGGTTTGTACAAAATATGAACTTGAGCTAAAGGAGATTCCTTACTTCCAGTTTTAAGCAACTTTTATAGCCCCGTGCAATTTACATCGAGACTCCACAATCAAACAAGAAACGCTTTATCTCGATGTCACTTGCCCGAGGTGGAAGTAACTTTAGTGAGCTACCATAGACTCATACTGACCTTGCACCATCAACGTCGATACTCCACAATCAAACAAGAAATGCTTTGCCTCGACGCTCCTAGCCCAAGGTGGAAATTAAATTTAGTGAAGGGTTGATCGTTCCTCATCTCCATTATGAGGATTACCCACGAAGCATATTAAATGTTTCCCGGTTTATTACTACGTCACGACTCAGTGTACAAGTATGCTCACTACCGCGAGCGACGGTGATTGCAATAAAAAACACCCGGCTGACACGACACGTACGCCCGTACTCGATGTTGCACACAGCAACCATCACTGACGTCGTATGTGGCAACCTTTCACACGGCACCCAAGTGTCGAACCGGTCCCACCGACTGGGATTAAGTCTCTCTACGGCAAACCCTCATAGAGCCGACTTCTCTATCCTTTCTACATCGGCATCAGACGGTGAGGTATGCCTCGACACCCAGGTTAACATGTTACATCGGTTTCCTGGGTCCCATATTGCCAATATGCATCCGGTACACCTCTCAAACTTGTCTCACAGGGCCGCACACGAGAACGGGCCTTAATCGACTCAGACATAGACTAGATTCACAGGACCACGTCCTTGAACCTTCCATCCACTGCCCGGTCTCCTTTTCCAACTATGAGGATCAATTCCAAACTCTTCCGATTGATCCCCCTTAACCCCGTTTCACGAGTAGGAAACTGCCTACTCGAGTTTTGCTTCTTTTAATCCACTTTGTTAACTTGAGATCATCAGTTATAATCAATTGATAACATATTCTACATTTAAACTCCATGGCTTTCTGGGTCATGCATTTGGAGCTTCGTACCATCTAGACTTAATGCAATAAACAAATTACTAGACCAAGTAAAGTGAATACAAACAAAAGCTTGTAAATTTTGATGCAAACCATGGCTTGCCTTTGTTTTGCAGGTGACTTATATATCTGCAGTTCAGTTAGTGAAGACCACTGCATGCTTGATCAACTGCTTCATCCTTCCTTGATCTCTACTCCGGTGACTTCAACTCCTCCACGTAGATACTACACGTAATGAATATGCATATGGATTTAATTGTAAAGATTTGCTACAAGTTTCAACAACAAGTTTCAAAACTGGAACTCTGTTTAAGAATTTAAAATGACACTGGTGCTAGTGGTTTGTGTTTGGGTCTAAGTAACATGATCAAGTGCTAAGTGTTTTCCCACCTTCTATATTGATCATCCTAAGAGTTTGAACCGAACAGGGGTGACCCAGAGCTCCAATGGAGCTGAGAATTTTCATGTGAGTTCCTTGTCACAAGAAAATTCTCTGGACCAAAATATTAGCACTTTTCATTAAGTTGTTTGTTCAGAATAATTTTCTAAGCAGTTAAGCAAAGAAGAATTAATTCTGAGATAACACCCATGTTTATGCCACACTTAGTGAACTACAATTTCAATTATAGCTCATAGAGTTTGCATAAATTTTCCTAGCATTTTTGGAGCTAAGATTTACCCAGAACTGAATTTCCAATTTTGGAAATTCTCTGAAAATGTTTTCTGTATTCAATTGGATACAGCAACTTTAAATCCTGAATTGCCCTGATCAAATCAACTCCAATTGAGCTGAAACTTTTACACAGATTCACTAACACCCTAAAGACTATTCTGGCAAAATTTGAGGATTTTTGGATTAGCCAAACTCCCTCTAAAATTCTTTTTCTGAAAAGCTTTAAAGAATTTTGCAGAATTAAATATTGACTTTCATACAAATTGGGTTTCTTATTTGGACAGTACTCTGTTACAGGAATCCAACAAAATTTATTTCACAATTTTCGGATTCTCCTACACAAAGTTGTGGCTATTTAAACTTTGAACTGAAATCTGAAAATCCTAAAATGTTCAAATGCTAACTGTGGGTCCAGCGGGACATGTGTCACTCGCTGGGTCAAGCCACACGGGGCTACTGGATTTTTCCCGCACAGCCACAAGTGATCCTAGCGCCACAGCCGATCATTGATTTGAATTACTGTCACTGACGAGCGGGACCCGCCGGTCATCTTCAACCTCCAGCCACCCGCACCCGCGCGCCGCCGGGCTCGCCGGAACTGAGCCGAACCTTGCCGTCCGGCCAGCTCCCGAGTCCTCCCTCGCTGCTAGGGCCTAAATTCAGGTGCTGAACACGATGGAACTCTCTCCCCCGGCCGGCGGTGGCTCTAACCTAGCCGGCCACGGTGCGGCGGCTCTGTACAAGTTCGGCGACGTCGCCCGGCCAACCAAGCCCGCCAAAACACCGGTGGAACAGAGCTACAGCACAAGTGGATGCCAAGGAGGATCGTCCAGGTGGTGAAGCAGCTGCCCGGATATGGATCTAACCTAGCTCTCATCGGGAGCCCGAACTGCCCCACCATAACCGCCGCCGGAAGAATGGGAAATACGTCGGGCACAGTGGTTTTCATGCGTCGG
The DNA here is from genome assembly GCA_030760725.1 of Neostapfia colusana. Classification (NCBI taxonomy): domain Eukaryota; kingdom Viridiplantae; phylum Streptophyta; class Magnoliopsida; order Poales; family Poaceae; genus Neostapfia; species Neostapfia colusana. The sequence continues at coordinate 53,357,552 of JASWHV010000014.1, read as the reverse complement.
TTGCAAAAGGGCAATTGATCGCCGGCTAGCCCAGCTCATGTGTGCAAGATTTGACAAGCTATAGAGGATTAGAGAGTGAGAATTTTGGCGGCAAGTACCGGATGCTCCGTTTTAGTTCGCCGGGACAAATTCTCCAAATTAGCCGCCGATCCTCCACGGGTTGCTCCAGGCTTTGGAGGAGAGCAGCACCACGGTGGCGTGCTCCCGTGGCCGGGCTTGCTCGGATGTGACAACCCTTGTGGAAGGCTGTCAGCGTGCGCCCGGTCGTCGGCTAGCTGTGGGTCGCCGCGGATGAGGCGTTTAAAGCTCGGAAAACACCACGGCTTGCTAGCTCTCGCGCTGAGAAGGTGAGGAACGATGGCACAGCGTCGTTGTGCCGCTCGGGATGCACTGTGGCACGGTTTAGACGGCTCCCGATGGTTTCCCAGAGGTGGCGGCGAGCTAGGTTTCTGTTTCGGGTTATCACGCGTGTGAGGAGGGGAAACACTGGTGGTCGACTCGGTCGCGCGGGAGGATCACGTAGAGGGGGCACTGCCGACTCCCGTGCTGCCAGCGGCCCAGGCGAAAAGCAGGAGGTGGCTCAGGTTGCTCCCGCGGTGGCACCCGATGAGGACCCTGTTCGGCTGAGTGAAGACTTAAGGCTGAAGAATTGGAGATCTTTTTACAGTTTTCAACCTCCCCAATGACAGGCGGGGCCCACTCAACCTCCCTGCAAAAAGATCTCCATAGTTTGACAAATATTCAACCCAAATGTTTGAAATTTGGAAACTGAGCTGCATTTGAATAGTTGGACAAATTCCATCCAAATTCAAATATTTATTTGAATTCCTTGCACATTTAACTCCATTTGGAAAAAAATGGGTAGCAAATCTTTTGCAAAGTTGATGAAACTTTGCTTCCCCACTAATTTGGACCTAAGGAGTTTAAATATGCAACTTGACTCTTGTGTTAGCTGCTGCAAACAAGAGTTTGAACACAACAGTTTTGAATTCCCATTGTGTCCTCCGTCATTTAAATTTGGTTTGATCCTTTAGTTCCAAATCTGATTTTTAAACCCTTCCTTTGCACTTGAGTACTTCACTTCTGGGGTCTTAATCCACCTAGGGTCCAAACATGCAAATAACCCTGAGTTGGTTTTTGAACAACCTCACATGTGTTATCATGTGTGTAAAAAGTTTGAACCAATCCCCCTTTTCATACACATGACACCAACATTTGTGCAAACTCATGTTTCTTTGTATTCACACTTTTGGGACCTTTACAATCCTCCCCCCTAAAAAGAATCTCGTCCCAAGATTACAAAAGAAAGATGAGGCGGAAGGTAATTACAAAATTTACGACAAAAGTTCCGGATAGTTCTTGTGGATGTAATCTTCACTCTCCCAAGTCGCTTCTTCCGGTGTGTGATTACTCCACAGGACTTTGTAAAATTTCAAAGTCTGATTTCGAGTGTTCTGGCTCTTTTCATCGATAATCTTGATGGGCTGCTCAGCGTAGGTGAGATCCGGTTGCAATATCTCCATGTCTTCCGAAAGGATGTCCGTCGGCCGCTTCAAACACTTTCTCAAGTGTGAGACATGGAAGATGTCGTGGATGCCCAATAAGGATGGCGGCAGCTCCAAACGGTAGGCCACTGGTCCACACCGTTCTGTAATAAGGAACGGACCCACAAAGCGAGGAGCTAGCTTTCCCTTGACCTCGAATAGATGAATTCCCATCATCGGGGATACTCGGAGATATACGTGATCTCCGACTTCAAAACACAAGGGTCGGCGTCGCTGGTCCGCATAGCTCTTCTACCGAGATTGAGCGGCCCTGAGGTTTTCTTGAATCAGCTGGACCCGCTCTTCGGCATCTTTTACAAGATCAATGCCGAAAATCACCCTCTCGCCAGATTCACACCAATTGAGTGGTTGTCACACCCGATATTCTATAAAGAACACCGAGCGTATACTCACATGTATGCCAGGATCAGTTGAGTCATACATGTGCCGACAAGAGTGAAATATCATTGTATTATAAGCCAAGTGTATCATACAACGTAATATTACATCATAAGACATAAAGTATCAATTATGAGTACAAGCACACTAATAATATAACAGCGGAAGACTCTAGCGGGGTGCTCCAGTTCCACAGGCGTTGCCCGGGGGTTACGCCAACCTAGAACAACTCCTCAGGGTCGAAGTACTCCTCGTCAAAGTCTACGTCTTCATTTACACCTGAGCCAACATATGATATCCAACAAAAGCAAGTTTGAGTACCGAAGGTACTCAGCAAGTGTAGGAAAGAATGTTATGTAGGCCAACAACAAGGAAGGCTAACATGGTTAAGCACTATGCATTAATCCTAAGCCTTAGCTTTGATTAGCAACCTATCTTACTAAGTGATAATCCCACCATCATCATAGTTATGTCATTAATGTTAGGTTACACCACCCAACAACCTCTTTTGACTCACTTCCATGTTTCTCTAATCATGGACAAGTCCAAGCCGCTCTTGACCGTGAGCACGGCGGTCATGACAGTTTGGTTCTCTGCAGAGATTGTACCACTTTACCCACAAGTAGTGATTTCATCCCCTGTTGCCAGGTGGACTAAGAAACCTCCCTGATATCCGTGGTTGCAAGCCACATTACACACTTCCTTTGGTGTGCGATCAGGAGATCACTACATGGCCTTTACAAAGGGTCTACCGGCAAGTACAAGCCCACTGAGGTTTCACCGCTGTAGTTCCTGGGAGTAACCCTCCCCTACAGAAGCCCCCTCTTGAGCCTTGCAGTTCCCAGGGCAGTCAAAAATAGACTCCCATTCCCCGCACCATCCAAACACTCATACTATACCGGCAAACTCCTAATTAATTGGCCAAGCTGCCCCATCTCAGTCTTGTGGTGGCACTGTAAAGCCGGGTTAACTGTTCCATGAACCGGTCCTTAGAATCTAAGACAGGCACTAACTCATTCCCGAGTCTCGTGCACGAAGCACCAACCAAACAACCAGCCTGTCTAGATTCATAACCACATGACACATACACTTGTGTCTTTCATATAATCCACAAGTCTAGTATCAACTATGTTTCATTCATCTCTAAAGTTCTAAGCATGGCTAAGCACATAAAATAATAACCATCAAGTTCTATCTAATTCCCTCCATGGTTTTGCAAGGAAAGATAAAGCAATGAAACTATGGAAACATCCTACACTGGGTTTCATATTAAAGACATCATGCAAATAATCTAACTATTCATCCTAGAATAGGAACAAAGTGGTCAAGGAACACTTGCCTTTTTATTGCTGCTCAGAAATGTCAAAATTTGCCGTTGAAAATCGACAGTTAGTTTTGGGGCTGGTTCTTAATTCAACGATTTTGAGAGGGCCGCATCATTCCGACCGTGATCAACGGAGGCGCACGGTGTCACCGGCGGCGGCGACGACTTTCTAGCCGCATAAACACAAGTAAGCGGAATAACTCATTGATTCTCAACTTTTCTAACGAATCTGGAGGCGGAAAATACGAGGAACTCACCTAGTGCGGTTTCTTTGATCGAAACAGCCCGAAAATGCGTTGAACTGCGACGGCGATCATCGGACTTCATCGCAAGAGTGCGAGAACCAAGGATCTTCTATGTTTTCTTTTGTTGGAGAGCATCCTAATGAGAATTTGTTTGTGTGTGGAAGAAAGAGAATTGGGGTCTCTTGTTTGTTTAAATAGGAGAGAAAGAAAAGCACCGGTTGGGGGCTAGCGAGCGCACGCGCTGGCATGCGGACGCGCGAGGGGCGCGAGCGAGAGGCGCGAGCAGCGGGCGCGGCTGTGCGAGGCGTGAGCGGTTTCTTTTTTTTTATTCACGTGGCTGTGACAAACTACCCCCCTTAAATGGAATCTCGCCCCGAGATTCAGAAGGTTTAAGATTTCGAAAGTTTGGTTGAGTAAATGATTTCATTAAGATGTGCAAGAAAGATGTAATCAAAATTCATATGATTAGGACAATACGGTTAAGACCAAACTATTTGTGGCTACGATGATTGTTAAGTGCCAAAAAACGGTTTTGATATGGTGAAGGAGATATAAGCTTACTAACCTAACCTAGTATACACGCTATACACAAGTAAGCATATATCATCGTAGCTTTGTGGTGATCTTCAGAACCTCCGAGCTTGCTTCCTGTTAGTGGATCTTCATCTTCATGTGTGAGAGCCTTCTATGTCAATTTTTTTCTTCTTACGTTGTCGTCATCGATGATGACCTATCGTATCGATTATCTAATCGTGCTTAAAAGTAAGTGCTAAAATGCGATAACTACCCCCCTTAAATAAAGAAAACGCACTAGATTACAATATATCAGACAATTTTTTTAACTTGTTATGACCAATGATTTCATTCGCTAATCAAAATGGGATCTAAGCGAGTGGTGAATAAATTTCTTCAGAAGTCTTCTTCCCTTTTCAAATTATCTTTATACGTTAATCTTCAAAAATTAAAATTATGTTGATTTGAAAAATAACAAAGTTAAAAAAAAATTATGGAAAGCTAGATGAGGTTGGACTAAAAAAATATATATCAACTAGTAAACAACGTCAATTTTTTTTTAAAATAATTTTTTTTAAAATAGTAAAATATTTATTACGTCCATTTCTCACTAGGCTTGCGTCCTACGGGCAACCTTGGCTCTGATACCACTTTGTCACACCCGATATTCTATAAAGAACACCGAGCGTATACTCACATGTATGCCAGGATCAGTTGAGTCATACATGTGCCGACAAGAGTGAAATATCATTGTATTATAAGCCAAGTGTATCATACAACGTAATATTACATCATAAGACATAAAGTATCAATTATGAGTACAAGCACACTAATAATATAACAGCGGAAGACTCTAGCGGGGTGCTCCAGTTCCACAGGCGTTGCCCGGGGGTTACGCCAACCTAGAACAACTCCTCAGGGTCGAAGTACTCCTCGTCAAAGTCTACGTCTTCATTTACACCTGAGCCAACATATGATATCCAACAAAAGCAAGTTTGAGTACCGAAGGTACTCAGCAAGTGTAGGAAAGAATGTTATGTAGGCCAACAACAAGGAAGGCTAACATGGTTAAGCACTATGCATTAATCCTAAGCCTTAGCTTTGATTAGCAACCTATCTTACTAAGTGATAATCCCACCATCATCATAGTTATGTCATTAATGTTAGGTTACACCACCCAACAACCTCTTTTGACTCACTTCCATGTTTCTCTAATCATGGACAAGTCCAAGCCGCTCTTGACCGTGAGCACGGCTGTCATGACAGTTTGGTTCTCTGCAGAGATTGTACCACTTTACCCACAAGTAGTGATTTCATCCCCTGTTGCCAGGTGGACTAAGAAACCTCCCTGATATCCGTGGTTGCAAGCCACATTACACACTTCCTTTGGTGTGCGATCAGGAGATCACTACATGGCCTTTACAAAGGGTCTACCGGCAAGTACAAGCCCACTGAGGTTTCACCGCTGTAGTTCCTGGGAGTAACCCTCCCCTACAGAAGCCCCCTCTTGAGCCTTGCAGTTCCCAGGGCAGTCAAAAATAGACTCCCATTCCCCGCACCATCCAAACACTCATACTATACCGGCAAACTCCTAATTAATTGGCCAAGCTGCCCCATCTCAGTCTTGTGGTGGCACTGTAAAGCCGGGTTAACTGTTCCATGAACCGGTCCTTAGAATCTAAGACAGGCACTAACTCATTCCCGAGTCTCGTGCACGAAGCACCAACCAAACAACCAGCCTGTCTAGATTCATAACCACATGACACATACACTTGTGTCTTTCATATAATCCACAAGTCTAGTATCAACTATGTTTCATTCATCTCTAAAGTTCTAAGCATGGCTAAGCACATAAAATAATAACCATCAAGTTCTATCTAATTCCCTCCATGGTTTTGCAAGGAAAGATAAAGCAATGAAACTATGGAAACATCCTACACTGGGTTTCATATTAAAGACATCATGCAAATAATCTAACTATTCATCCTAGAATAGGAACAAAGTGGTCAAGGAACACTTGCCTTTTTATTGCTGCTCAGAAATGTCAAAATTTGCCGTTGAAAATCGACAGTTAGTTTTGGGGCTGGTTCTTAATTCAACGATTTTGAGAGGGCCGCATCATTCCGACCGTGATCAACGGAGGCGCACGGTGTCACCGGCGGCGGCGACGACTTTCTAGCCGCATAAACACAAGTAAGCGGAATAACTCATTGATTCTCAACTTTTCTAACGAATCTGGAGGCGGAAAATATGAGGAACTCACCTAGTGCGGTTTCTTTGATCGAAACAGCCCGAAAATGCGTTGAACGGCGACGGCGATCATCGGACTTCATCGCAAGAGTGCTAGAACCAAGGATCTTCTATGTTTTCTTTTGTTGGAGAGCATCCTAATGAGAATTTGTTTGTGTGTGGAAGAAAGAGAATTGGGGTCTCTTGTTTGTTTAAATAGGAGAGAAAGAAAAGCACCGGTTGGGGGCTAGCGAGCGCACGCGCTGGCATGCGGACGCGCGAGGGGCGCGAGCGAGAGGCGCGAGCAGCGGGCGCGGCTGTGCGAGGCGTGAGCGGTTTCTTTTTTTTTATTCACGTGGCTGTGACAGTGGTGTGCGGCACTTCCTGCCATAAAGTGCTTCGTATGGTGCCATTTCAATACTGGATTGGTAACCATTATTGTAGGAGAACTCTGCTAATGGAAAATAGTTATCCCAGTTCTTTCCATGATCTATGGCACATGCCCTCAACATATCTTCTAAAATTTGATTCACCCTCGCCGTTTGTCCGTCGGTCTGAGGATGGTATGCCGAGCTTCTGATTAACTTTCTTCCCAGAGATTCATGTTGTTGCTCCCAGAAACGAGCGACAAATATTGAACCTCGGTCCGATATGATGGTCTTGGGGACTTCATGTAAGCATACAATTCTGGAGAGATATAACTCTGCATATTGCTTAGTCTGGAATCCCGTATTCACTGGGATGAAGTGGGCTGATTTTGTTAAGTAATCAACAATCACCCAAATGGAGTCATGCTTTCTGGACGTGAGAGGTAGTCCGACGATAAAGTCCATACTGATGTCCTCCCACTTCCATGCCGGGTTGCTTAATGGTTGCAGCATCCCCGCTTTCTTTATATGGTCAGCTTTGACTCGTTGACATGTATCACATTCCGATACATATTTAGCAATTTCTCGCTTCATCTGAGTCCACCAAAATTTTGTTTTAAGATCTTGATACATCATATTAATTGCTTCCTGGATGTATCGAGTACTTGGACAAATGAGCTTCGTCCAAGATCTTCTTCCTTAGCTTCAGGTTCCGGGGTACCACGATACGATCGTTAAACCATAACACGCCATGACCATCTTCCCAGAAACATTTCATTTTATCCTCCTTAATCCTTGCTCGGATATTCCGCATCCCTCTATCTCTCTTCTGGGCTTGTACAATCTCTTCTCTAATGGTAGGCACAAGAGCAAGATTATACAACGCCCCATACGGAATCACCCGTAAGCTTGGTTCTTCCTCCTCCTCCGGAACAACTGACAAGTTATTAACGTGGGACTTACAACTGAGTGCATCAGCCACCACGTTAGCTTTGCCCGGATGGTAATGGATCTCGATCTCAATGTCTTTGATTAATTCCAGCCATCTCCGCTGCCTCATATTAATATCCTTCTGAGTGAATATATATTTGAGGCTCTTATGGTCGGTGTAGAGGTGCACTAAATTCCCGAGTAAGTAGTGCCTCCACATCTTCAACGCAAGCACCACCGCAGCGAGTTCTAGGTCATGAGTGGGGTAGTGCTGTTCGTGGTTGCGAAGTTGACGAGACCCATACGCTATCACGTGTCTATCTTGCATTAAGACGCAGCCAAGTCCAATGCCTGAGGCATCACAATAAACATCAAATGGCTTTGTTGTATCCGGTTGGGCTAACACCGGTGCCGTGGTGAGATGTTTCTTCAAGGTTTGAAATGCCTCTTCACAGGCCTCTGTCCACACATACTTGATGCTCTTCTTCAATAACTCTGTCATTGGTTTAGCCACCTTCGAGAAGCTGGGAATAAACCTCCGGTAATAACCCGCTAGTCCTAGAAAACTGCGGATTTGATGAACCGATGTTAAAGACTCCCACTTCAAGACTTGCTCAATTTTGGTTGGATCCACGGCCACACCCTCCGCTGAAATAATGTGACCTAAAAATGGTACCATGCTGATCCAAAATTCACACTTGCTGAATTTGGCATACAGCTTATGTTCCCGTAAGCGTTGGAGCACAATGTGGAGATGTTTGGTGTGCTCCTCCTCCGATTTGGAGTATACGAGAATGTTGTCGATGAAAACCACGACGAACTGATCCAACTCTGGCATGAATACAGAATTCATGAGATACATGAAATGGGCGGGTGCATTTGTTAGCCCGAAAGACATGACTAGATACTCATAGAGCCCGTATCTAGTCGAGAAAGCCATCTTTGGAATATCCTCCGCTCTAATCTTTATCTGATGATAACCAGACCGTAAGTCCATCTTGGAGAATACTTTGGCACCCACCAACTGATCAAATAATAAATCGATCCGCGGCAGTGGATATTTATTTTTGATCGTCACTGCATTCAGCGGCCGATAATCTACACATAATCGAAGTGACTCATCCTTTTTCTTCACAAAGAGGGCTGAACAGCCCCACGGCGATGAGCTTCGTCGGATGAACCCTTTATCCATTAAGTCATTTATCCGTTCTTTCAGTTCAGCTAATTCCTTCGGAGACATTTTGTACGGCCTCCGAGATATTGGTGTGGTTCCCGGTGCTAACTCGATCTTGAATACCACATCCCTCTCAGGCGGCATCCATGGAAGATCGTCGAGAAACACATCTGGGTACTCATGGACCACTGGAATATCCTCCAGTTTCATGGTCACACTGTGGTACACCACTGGATTTTTAGAATCCACGGCTTCAAGTATGAGCGTTTGGAGACCGTAGATTGGAGAGTCCAAACTAACAATCCGTGGACCAATGTTAAGAACAACACCGTGGTAGTTCATCCACGCCATTCCTAAAATCAAGTCGATCTTCTGCCCCTCTAACACAATGAGCGTTGTGGGGTATACGTTTCCACCTAAGCACAAGGGTGCTTTGATCACTACTTAATTAGCAGATATATTTCCACCACGTGAGCGGATAAGGTAGTGATCCTTCGGTGTAGAGGTGGAGAGCTCAGCTTTGCACACAAACAACCTGCTGATGAAATTGTGTGTAGCTCCAGAGTCAAATAAAATTAACACGGGTAGTCCATTGAGGGTGAACATTCCCGCTAGCACAGGTGCCCCATCTGGCACATCCTCTAGAGCTGTATGATAAATGCACCCGGATTTTGGTGCTGTTCCTTGAAGCTGAGCACGGGGTTGACTTATACCCCGCCCCGGTGTAGTTTCTCTATGGTGTATCCTTTCTGGACATTTCCTGCTGATGTGACCCAAGTACCCGCACATGAAGCACGGTTTCTCAGCCGGTTCCTGGTTGCTCTGTGTACGGACACTAGTTGTATTCTGCTGCGGCAAGAACACTTGAGGAAAAGAATAACGTGACTGCATATACCGTTGTTGCAGCTGTCCGACTTCAGAGTGTTGAGCTGAACGACCCGAATGTTTCTGGAGTCATCGAGCCGGTTGCATCAGCTGACGGTTCAAGATACTGTCTACCACCCTGTATTTCTGCGGAGCACTACTGCTACTCTCCGGTGGTATATGGTTCTTTCTTTTCTCAGCTGAACTTCCCGCTGAGCATCTTCAACCATGATGGCAGCACTCATCAATTCGTTGAAGTTCTTTCGATCAGCTAAAACGAGTCTCTCCTTTAGCTTGGGATTGAGGCTGCGGAAGAACCATTCACACTTTTGTGCTTCGGTGTTCACATGTTGAGGCGCATACTGTGCCAACTTGTTGAACACTCGCGAATGCTCGTATGCACCCCTCCCTCCTTGTTTTAAGGCCAGAAACTCCTCGAGTTTCCGCTGAATTATTCCGGAAGGAACATGATACGCGAGAAACGCCTTCCGGAATTCTGCCCATGTAAAGTCATGTCCAGCTTTGAGCCCATACATCTTTTCCTTGGTCATGGATGAGGTGTCGAAAGATATACAAGGGGATATCCCTTGGTGCATGCTCTTTGCTGATGATGTAGTGCTGGTAGATGAAACTAGAGATGGTGTTGATAAGAAATTAGAGTTATGGAGACAAACCTTAGAGTCCAAGGGGTTTTTAGTTTAATGTTGAACTTAAGTACTGAACCTTAAATACTGTTGCTTGTTTATTTTATTTAACTACTGCAGTTTTTTTGTCTCTTCTAATATTGAGGATCTAATTTTATGAAAGTTTGTTGCTGAATGCTGAGCTGAGCTGAATTTGTAAGTACTTCTACACTGAACTTCTTCCCTTTTTTAGTTAAATGTTGAACTGAAATATGTGTATATTTTATTTATCAGGTCTGAAATTTTAATCTGGTATGTGTACATCATTATTTGTAGGCTTCAAAATTCAAATCTGGTATGTTTTCTATTTTCTAAGCATATTTTAAAGCTGCACTTAAAGGTTTGTTTGCTTTTGCTGGTATGTGTATTATTGTTACTGGAAATATATATATATATATTATATATGTCGATATATATAAGCATCGACTAGAAACTGCTATAAAAAAAGGTTGGACGACTACGACCTCGACTAGAGGTCGACTAGGAGCGACTAGTCGCCCTAGTCGACGACTAGTCGCCCTAGTCGTCCTAGTCGCCCCTAAGGCGACTAGGGTCGACTAGGCGACTTAAAAACATTGGGAGTCATGTGTATGAAAAAGGGGCTTAGTTGAAACTTTTTCCACATATGATATCATAGGTGAGATTCTTCTAAACAAACTTAGGGTTACTGCATGGATGGACCTCATGTGGATTAAAACCACAGAAGTGAAGAACTCAAGTGCAATGGGAGGGTTTAAAAAATAAGAGTGTGAACTAAAGGTTAAACTCAAATTTCAAATGAGGGAAGGACACAATGGTAATTTAAAACTGTTGTGTTCAAACTCCTGTTTGCAGCAGCTAACACAAGAATCAAATTGCATATTTGGATTCCTTAGGTACGAATTAGTGGGAAGGCAAAGTTTCATTAATTTTTGAAAAAAGTTTGCTGCCCATTTTTCCAGATGGAGTTAAATGTGCAAGGGATTCAAATAAACATTTGAATTTGGATGGAATTTGTCCAAACTTCCAAATGAGCTCAGTTTCCAACTTTCAAACATTTCGGTTGGATAATTGTGAAACTTTGGAGATCTTTTGAGGAGAAGTGGTACTGACTAGTGGGGCCCACATGTCATTAGGGAAGTGAGTGTGCAAAAGGTCTTCAGTTCAGGCAGTGCACGGTCGCTGTTTTTCTCCTCCCCGCGAAGTCACCGCGCCACCGAGACAGCCTCGGGTTTTCTCACCGTGCGACACAGCGGCAAGCCGACGCCACCTCTCCCTCGCGACCTCTGCGCTGGCGAGCTGGTTTTCCCCCTTCTTATCACCGCTGCTCGCGCGTCGTCCTCTGTTCCCACTCTCACGCGCACAACAGAAACCTGCCGGTGTCGCTTCCCATTCTGCCTGTGGCAAATCGGCCTCGCCCCTCCACTGCACGAGTGATCCACGGCAAAAGTGAGCGCCAACGCATGCGCTAGCTACCCACCTCGCTACTCCGCGATGTAGTCGCATCGTTTGATCACAATTTGACGAATTGCGCCGAGCACCGAGGCTCACCAGCGGGAAACCGAAGTGGTCTCACGTGGACAGCCCTACCGAAAGCTTCTCAGGCCCGAGTTAGAGCACCCTCGGATGCGCTAGGACGCCCTGATGTTCTTCCCCGAAGCTCAAGCCATGAGATGATCTACCGGGCTCAAATTTGAGAAAAGTTCGCCGGCAGGCACCATCCGACCTTCCGGTACGGTAATAACAAATTCGATCTTCTTTCTTGTTCTTAGGTCGTGAAACCTTGCACAGGACCGCCACTAGTCGGCGATCAGTAGCCCTTCACAACCCTGGTTGGAAAAAAACGCACGTCGACCGCATAATTCCCAGAAGTTCCGAGCTCAAACGCGGAGGTCTCAGGTGCACGGTGAGACACCATTACCCGCCGGTCCGGAGCAATTTTGAGGCTAGGTCGAGCATCCCCATGGTCCACTGGAGCTGTAGCGCCATTCCACCAATGTCTTGGCGGGCTAGATTGGCCGGGCGACGTCGCTGAACTTATACAGAGCCGCTGCACCGTGGCCGGCTAGGTTAGAGCCACCGCCGGCCAGGGGAGAGGGTTCCATCGTGTTCAGCACCTGATTTTAGGCCCTTGCAGCGAGGGAAGACTCGGGAGCTGGCCGGACGACAAGGTTCGGCTCAGTTCCGGCGAGCCCGGCGGCGCGCGGGCGCGGGTGGCTGGAGGTGGAAGACGACCAGGTGGGTCCCACATGTCAGCGACAGGGAATCAAATTTCGGATCGGTTGCGGCGCTGGGATCTAGTGTGGCTGCACGGGAAATACCCAGTAGCCCCGTGTGGCTTGCCTCGGCGAGTGACACCTGTCCCCTGGACCCACAGTCAGCATTTGAACATTTTGGGAATTTCAGATTTCAGTTCAAAGTTTAAATAGCTACAACTTTGTGTAGGAGAATCCAAAAATTGTGAAACAAATTTTGTTGGATTCCTATGATAGAGCACTATCTAGATATGGAACCCAATTTGTATTAAACCCTTTATTTAATTCTGGGAAATTCTTTAAAGCTTTTCAGAAAAAGAATTTTAGAGGGAGTTTGGTTAATCCCAAAATCCTCACATTTTGCCAGAATATTCTTTAGGGTATTAGTGAACCCCTGTAAGAATTTCAGATCAATTGGATTTGATTTGATCAGAGCAATTCAGCTTTGGAGATGCTGTGTTCAATTGAATGCAGAAACCTTTTTCAGAGAATTTTCCAAGACATGGAAAAATCAGTTCTGGGCAAATATTAGCTCCAAAAATGCTAGGAAAATTCCTGCAAGCTATATGAACTATAATTGAAATTTTAGTTCACTAAGTTTGGCATGAACATGGGTGTGATCTCAGAATTAATTCTTCCTGGCTTAATGGCTTAGAAAATTGTTCTGAACAAACAACTCAATGAAAAGTGCTAATTTTTGGTCCAGAGGACTTTCTTGTGACAAGGAACTCACATAAAAAATTCTCAGATCCATTGGAGCTTTGGATCACCCCTGTTCTATTTAACCACTTAAGGTGATCAATATAGAAGAGGGGGAAAACCACTTAGCACTTAATCATGTGTTTAGATCCAAACCCAAACCACTAGCACCAGTGTCATTTTAAATTCTTAAACAGGGTTCTAGTTTTTTGTAAACTTGTCATTAGAACTTGTAGCAAAATCTTTACAAATAAATATATGTGCATATTCATTACGTGTAGCATCTACGTGAAGGACTTGAAGTCATTGGAGTAGAGATCAAAGGAGGGAGGCAAGAGATCAAGTCAAGTGGTCTTCACTAACTGCATATATATATAAGTCACCTGCAAAACAAAGGCAAACTCCGTTTTGCATCAAAACTTCCAAGTTTTTATTTGTCTTCACTTTATATGTCTAGCAGTTTATTTATTGCATTACGTGTAGATGGTATGAAACTCCAATTGCATGACCCAGAAAACCCTGGAGTTTAATGTAGGATATGTTATCAATTAATTATAACTGCTGATCTCAACAAAATTGGATTAAAAGAAGCAAAACTCGAGTGGGCATTTTCCTACTCGTGAACCGGGATTAAGGGGGATCAATTGGAAGAGTTGGGAATTGATCCTCATAGTTGGGAATGGAGACCGGGCAGTGGATGGAAGGATCAAGGACGTGGTCCTGTGAACCTAGTCTATGTCTGAGTCGATTAAGACCCGTTCTCATGTGCGGCCCTGTGAGACAAGTTTGAGATGTGTACCGGATGCATACTGGCAATATGGGACCCAGGAAACCGATGTAACATGTTAACCTGGGTGTCGAGGCATACCTCACCGTCTGATGCCGATGCTGAAAGGATAGAGAAGTCGGCTCTACGAGGGTTTGCCATAGAGAGACTTAATCCCAGTCGGTAGGACCGGTTCGACATTTGGGTGTCGTGTTAAAGGTTGCCACGTACGACGTCAGTGATGGTTGTTGTGTGCAACGTCGAGTACGGGCGTACGTGTCGTGTCAGCCGGGTGTTTTTTATTGCAATCACCGTCGCTCGCGGTAGTGAGCATACTTGTACACTGAGTCGTGATGTAGTAATAAACCGGGAAACATTTAATATGCTTCGTGGGTAATCCTCATAATGGAGATGAGGAACGATCAACACTTCACTAAATTTAATTTCCACCTTGGGCTAGTAGCGTCGAGGCAAAGCGTTTCTTGTTTGATTGTGGAGTCTCGACGTTTATGGCGCAAGGTCAGTATGAGTCTAGGATAGCTCGCTAAAGTTACATTCACCTCGGGCAAGTGACATAGAGATGAAGCGTTTCTTGTTTGATTGTGGAGTCTCGATGTAAGTTGCGCGAGGGCTATAAAGTTGCTTAAAACTTGAAGTAAGGACTCTCCTTTAGATCAAGTTCAACGTTGGTGCAAACTTCTATAATCAGCCCTCTATTTTCATCATATAGAGTTTCATGACTAGGACGACAGGTCAGTCTTGCTGAGCTTCGTGCTCACAGATACTGCATAAGTTGTTTTGCAGGTAATAACTGTTCGCTGATATGTACGGGTGTCCGATGAGGCTCGGAGCTCTCTGAGTGGTGAACTCATGGCAACCCTTGCCGCTGCTATTGTGAGAGTGTTGCTAGCGAGAAGGGTCCGCGGGCTGGACACCTTCTCTGTTGCTTAGCATAGGTATGAGACGTGAGTTGTAATAGTCTTCCGCTGTAGAATATTTTGAGAAGTATTTATAAAATCAATACTTTGTAAGCTTTCGTTTGTTTTATGTAATATGATGCTTTATTATGTGTGCTGTTGGGTGCCACATCGCACGGCACCACCCAATGCGATTCCCGGGCGAGGTGCCCCGTCCCCGTGAGTGAACCGGGACGACGGGTCCTCACAGCGTGGTATCAGAGCCGCATTGGTAATAGCGCACGGAGTAAGGATCGTATTACGACAAAAACTTAGGATACGGTGAGGAAACGATATTAGGCCCACATAAGGAGTATAGTAGTATAGTTACTTAAAGTGGCAGAATTAACTTACTTGTTATAATTCTGAACTTTGATTATGTAACGACGCACCTACGTTCAGGTAAGAATGGTAAGGAACGCCACCGAAAGCGGTTCAATTTCGGTTAGCTCCCCTGACGAGGAAAGTGGTTCAGGGATAGGTCTCACAGCTTGGTGTCGGACGTTAACATGAAACTCTTGAACTCTTCACGATCCTGAGTTCATATGAAACGCTGATCCCTAGCGTGCATTAGGCAAGTAAGTGGAGACCCCATCGTGTGGTTAGTAACGCGAGAGTGTGTTCGTCTGGAAATAGCCCAGGAGGACATATGCAGCGCTTACCATCGGCGTGCCCTGCAGGGCAGTAGGTGGTATCTGTTGGGTTGATAACATTCCCAACCGTGACGACCCGTTCATGATATACTCGGGTTCCCCGTCGTTTGGTGTTGAAACACGATCACGTACCTTGAGACGTGACTTAACTCAAGGACGGCCGCATGACAATGATACGGGCGTTTGTATTTATTTTCAAATATGGAACTGCCTGAAATGTAAACAACCTTTGAGTGCACCACTATTGAGTGTCTTCTGCAGGTACTAACCACGTATGTATCCCATGTAGTACACGTGTGCGAGAGACCGTCTTAGTGCCACTGATTAAACGGATATGCCGGTATAATCCGGTTTAGGATTTTCTTTTGCTGAGGCTACATAGTACCGACATGATTCTTACGGTGCATCGACACTGTATTAAACATATAATCCTCTTCCCTATGAAGAAATGATTCATGAACTAACTTTCAACTAAAAATGGAAGTTTGAAACAATACTAGTTACTGAACTCTTATTTTGAGCTAAGATTCAAATGAGAGAAGGTTTAGGTTTCAAAGATTTCAAAAACAGAGTGCTCTGTTTCTGGCAGGAACTCTTGCTAAATTTTAACGGAGCATAACTCTGAGTAGCTTGAACCAATTAAGGTGTATGATACAGTTCTGGAAAGCTTTTCAAGTTCTCTACAACTTTCTTGTAGACTTCCCGAGCAAAATTACAATTTAAGTGGGTGAAAAGTCCAGTTGTAGGCAAACTGTCCAGAACCAGGACAGCAGAAAAACCTCTCTGGACCTTTCTGTTTTTAAGCCCTAACCTGTTGTAGAAAAATCCCTAAGGATCCTGTGACACACCTTTGGGAAGGTTATGAGATATGCAACATTGTTGTAGTTCAAAGTGGGTTCAGATGCATATTGTATCTATGTATACAACTGTGATAGAATCAGCCACATACAAAGGAGATGCTGGCAAATTTTGTCCAGGGATTATGTCAACTTTGAGCAATCATAACTTCTGATCCAGAAATGATCTAGAGGCATAGGAGTGCTCGTTGGAAAGATAGTGAAGTTAACTTTAACTTTGGTATTCAACCTGAGTTATGAAAATGTCTCTAAACGGATCAAAATCTGGGTTAGGACAGAAGAGTCTGTTCCACACAGCAAAGAGAACGGTTGAAGGAGCAACTAAGGGAAACCGTGAGCAAATGTGTTATACAACCAACATCATGACCTTGGGGTTGCTCTGCGCTGTGTAGTAGGAATAAGGACGAAACACTACGGCTTAGTGTTAAAAATTTCGTCCGCTTAACATTGTGTCAATCAAGAATAAGTACCCGTTACCACAGATCGACTTATTTTTTGATCAGTTGGTCAAAGCAAGGATCTTTTTCAGGATGGAATTAGGATCAGGGTACCATCAGATTGAGATAAGGGCCAAGGCTATTCTGAAGACAGTTTTTCGGCGAGGTACGGAGTTTATGAGTACCTGTCATATTCCTTGGCCTTACCAACACTCCAGCTCAGTTCATGTACGTAAAGAACCCGGTATTCATGCAGGAGCTAGACATGTTTGTCGTGGTCTTCATCGATGACCTACTGGTTTATTCCAACTCAGAGGAGGCACACGAGAAGCACCTGCGTATAGTCTTGCAACGGCTGCGGGATCACAAGCTATACGTGAAATTCAGCAAGTGCGAAATTCTAGATATCACTAGTACTTTGTCTCGGGCATATCATCTCGGCGAAGGGCATCGCTGTAGACCCGAGTAATATCGCACCAGTGCTACATTGGAAGCCCCCACGGTCTATTAACGAGGTATGGGAAAATTCCTCAGACTCACGGGATATTATCGGAGGTTCATTTCGAACTTCTCGAACATTGCCAAGCCTAGGACAGAGCTGCTGAAGAAGGCTACCAAATGAGTTTGGAGTCCAACATGTAAAGCAGCGTTCAAGGCATTAGTGAAATACTTAACATCAGCACCGGTTTTGGCACAGCCAAACACCACAAGACCGTTCGTGTGTACTGTGATGCATCCGGCTTTGGGCTAGGATGTGTGCTGATGAAAGACTGAAGTGTGGTCATGTATGGATCACGGCAACTAAGGAATCATGAGCAACACTATCCGACTCATAACTTAGAACTCGCTGCCGTGGTACTCGCACTCAAAAATGTGGAGGCACTACCTACTTGGTAACCTCGTGCATTTATATATCGACCACAAGAGCCTCAAGTACATATTCACTCAGAAGGAGTGTAACGTGAGGCAGCAAAAGATGGTTGGAGTTGATAAAGGATTACGAAATAGAGATCCATTATCACCCCAGCAAGGTTAACATGGGCGAATGTGGGAGTCGCAAGTCACACGTTCGTAATCCAACCATCACCTTGGGGAGAGAGCGAGCCACCATTACGTATGGTTCACCTTAGAGCTCTCTACAAATTAGCTTTTATCCCCACCATCCGTGAAAAAGGGTGGCAGCCCAGAAACATGATAAGGGCATGTCACATTTGCAGAGAGGTATAGACAGTGGGGAACCGAATTATTTCCGGAAAGACGGAGACGGCGTCCTGTCATTTAAGGACAGAATCGTCGTACACCGTAACCCGGAGTTGAGGAAGAGCAATTTTTGGACAAGGCTCACTTATCAAAGTTCCTATTCATCTCGATTAATCCTTCCATTACAGGTTTTCGGAAATATGTGAATCAGTTGCATACCGATGGGAATTTCTAGCGACATTTACCGGTGTGTACGACATCTTCCATAATTCTCGGCTGAGGAAGTGCCTCCAGTGTTCTACCACCATTCAGCTGGGAAATACCGGGGAACTGAAACCAGATCTCACACCTCAGGAGGGACTGGTTCAGATCATCGACATAACGGACCGAACCCCACGCGACCATGCGTTGTGGTTCTATAAAGTTTTAGGGAGTGATTACTCCAAGGTTGAAGCGACACGGGAGAGCGAAGGATTTATTCGCACCAATTATCCCACCTCTTGACGTCTCACATCCTATAAACTTCCACCATCCTTCCTCTCATTTTTACCCTGTAATCTCGTGACGAGATTCTTTTAAGGGGGGAGGATTGTAAAGGTCCCAAAAATTTGAATACAAAGAAACATGAGTTTGCACAGATGTTGGAGTCATGTGTATGAAAAAGGGGCTTAGTTGAAACTTTTTCCACATATGATATCATAGGTGAGATTCTTCTAAACAAACTTAGGGTTACTGCATGGATGGACCTCATGTGGATTAAAACCACAGAAGTGAAGAACTCAAGTGCCATGGGAGGGTTTAAAAAATAAGTGTGTGAACTAAAGGTTAAACTCAAATTTCAAATGAGGCAAGGACACAATGGTAATTTAAAACTGTTGTGTTCAAACTCTTGATTGCAGCAGCTAACACAAGAATCAAATTGCATATTTGGATTCCTTAAGTCCGAATTAGTGGGAAGGCAAAGTTTCATTAATTTTTGAAAAAAGTTTGCTGCCCATTTTTCCGAATGGAGTTAAATGTGCAAGGGATTCAAATAAACATTTGAATTTGGATGGAATTTGTCCAAACTATTCCTAATGAGCTCAGTTTCCAACTTTCAAAAATTTGGGTTGGATAATTGTCAAACTTTGGAGATCTTTTGAGGAGAAGTGGTACTGACTAGTGGGGCCCACATGTCATTAGGGAAGTGAGTGTGCAAAAGATCTTCAGTTCAGGCAGTGCACGGTCGCTGTTTTTCTCCTCCCCGCGAAGTCACCGCGCCACCGAGACAGCCTCGGGTTTTCTCACTGTGCGACACAGGGGCAAGCCGACGCCACCTCTCCCTCGCGACCTCTACGCTGGCGAGCTGGTTTCCCCCCTCCTTATCACCGCAGCTCGCGCGTCATCCTCTGTTCCCACTCTCGCGCGCACAACAGAAACCTGCCGGTGCCGCTTCCCGTTCTGCCTGTGGCAAACCAGCGTCACCCCTCCACTGCGCGAGTGATCCACGGCAAAAGTGAGCGCCAACGCGTGCACTAGCTACCCACCTCGCTACTCCGCGGTGTTGTCGCGTCGTTTGATCACAATTTGACGAATTCCGCCGTGCACCGAGGCTCACCAGCGGGAAACCGAAGTGGTCTCACGTGGACAGCCCTACCGAAAGCTTCTCAGGCCCGAGCTAGAGCACCCTCGGATGCGCTAGGACCCCCTGATGCTCGTCCCTGAAGCTCAAGCCATGAGATGATCTACCGGGCTCGAATTTGAGAAAAGTTCGCTGGCGGGCACCATCCGACCTTCCGGTACGGTAATAACAAATTCGATCTTCTTTCTCGTTCTTAGGTCATGAAACCTTGCACACAGGACCGCCACTAGTCGGCGATCAGTAGCCCCTCACAACCCTGGTCGGAAAAAACGCACGTAGACCGCATAATTCCCAGATGTTCCGAGCTCAAACGCGGAGGAGGTCTCGGGTGCACGGTGAGAGACCATTAGCCGCCGGTCCCGAGCAGTTTTGAGGCTAGGTCGAGCATCCCCATGGTCCACCGGTTCTGTAGCGCCATTCCACCGATGTCTTGGCGGGCTAGATTGGCCGGGCGACGTCGCCGAACTTATATAGAGCCGCCGCACCGTGGCCGGCTAGGTTAGAGCCACCGCAGGCCAGGGGAAAGGGTTCCATTGTGTTCAGCACCTGAGTTTAGGCCCTGGCAGCGAGGGAAGACTCGGGAGCTGGCCTGGCGACAAGGTTCGGCTCAGTTCCGGCGAGCCCAGCGGCGCGTGGGCGCGGGTGGCCGGAGGTGGAAGACGACCCGGCGGGTCCCACGTGTCAGCGACAGGGAATCAAATTTCGGATCGGCTGCGGCGCTGGGATCTAGTGTGGCTGCGCGGGAAATACCCAGTAGCCCCGTGTGGCTTGCCTCGGCGAGTGACACCTGTCCCCTGGACCCACAGTCAGCATTTGAACATTTTGGGAGAAACAGTTTGTTCCTCAAAGCCTGGACCATTTCAGATTTCAGTTCAAAGTTTAAATAGCTACAACTTTGTGTAGGAGAATCCAACAATTGTGAAACAAATTTTGTTGGATTCCCCTGATAGAGCACTATCCAAATATGTAACCCAATTTGTATGAAACCCTTTATTTAATTCTCAAAAATTCTTTAAAGCTTTTCAGAAAAAGAATTTTAGAGGGAGTTTGGTTAATCCCAAAATCCTCAAATTTTGCCAGAATATTCTATATGGTATTAGTGAACCCCTGTTAATATTTCAGATCAATTGGAGTTGATTGATCAGAGCAATTCAGCTTTCGAGATGCTGTGTTCAATTGAATGCAGAAACCTTTTTCAGAGAATTTTCCAAGACTTGGAAAATTCAGTTCTGGTCAAATATTAGCTCCAAAAATGCTAGGAACATTCCTGCAAGCTATATGAACTATAATTGAAATTGTAGTTCACTAAGTTTGGCATGAACATGGGTGTGATCTCAGAATTAATTCTTCCTGGCTTAATGGCTTAGAAAATTGTTCTGAACAAACCACTCAATGAAAAGTGCTAATTTTTATTCCAGAGGACTTTCTTGTGACAAGGAACTCATATAAAAATTCTCAGATCCATTGGAGCTTTGGATCACCCCTGTTCTATTTAACCACTTAAGGTGATCAATATAGAAGAGGGGGAAAACCACTTAGCACTTAATCATGTGTTTGGATCCAAACCCAAACCACTAGCACCAGTGTCATTTTAAATTCTTAAACGGGGTTCCAGTTTTTTGTAAACTTGTCATTAGAACTTGTAGCAAAATCTTTACAAATAAATATATGTGCATATTCATTACGTGTAGCATCTACGTGAAGGACTTGAAGTCATTGGAGTAGAGATCAAAGGAGGGAGGCAAGAGATCAAGTCAAGTGATCTTCACTAACTGCATATATATAAAAGTCACCTGCAAAACAAAGGCAAGCTCTGGTTTGCATCAAAACTTCCAAGTTTTTATTTGTCTTCACTTTATATGTCTAGCAGTTTATTTATTGCATTACGTCTAGATGGTATGAAACTCCAAATGCATGACCCAGAAAACCCTGGAGTTTAATGTAGGATATGTTATCAATTAATTATAACTGCTGATCTCAACAAAAGTGAATTAAAAGAAGAAAAACTCGAGTGGGCATTTTCCTACTCGTGAACCGGGATTAAAGGGGATCAATCGGAAGAGTTGGGAATTGATCCTCATAGTTGGGAATGGAGACCGGGCAGTGGATGGAAGGGTCAAGGACGTGGTCCTATGAACCTCGTCTATGTCTGAGTCAATTAAGGTCCGTTCTCGTGTGCATCCCTGTGAGACAAGTTTGAGATGTGTACCGGATGCATACTGACAATATGGGACCCAGGAAACCGATGTAACATGTTAACCTGGGTGTCGAGGCATACCTCACCGTCTGATGTCGATGCTGAAAGAATAGAGAAGTCGGCTCTACGAGGGTTTGCCGTAGAGAGACTTAATCCCAGTCGGTGGGACCGGTTCGACATTTGGGTGTCGTGTGAATGGTTGCCACGTACGACGTTAGTGATGGTTGCTGTGTGTAACGTCGAGTACGGGCGTACGTGTCGTGTCAGCCGGGTGTTTTTGATTGCAATCACCGTCGCTCGCGGTAGTGAGCATACTTGTACACTGAGTCGTGACGTAGTAATAAACCGGGAAACATTTAATATTCTTCATGGGTAATCCTCATAATGGAGATGAGGAACGATCAACACTTCACTAAATTTAATTTCCACCTTGGTCTAGTAGCGTCGAGGCAAAGCGTTTCTTGTTTGATTGTGGAGTCTCGATGTTTATGGCGCAAGGTTAGTATGGGTCTAGGATAGCTCGCTAAAGTTACTTTCATCTCGGGCAAGTGACATCGAGATGAAGCGTTTCTTGTTTGATTGTGGAGTCTCGATGTAAGTTGCGCGAGGGCTATAAAAGTTGCTTAAAACTTGAAGTAAGGACTCTCCTTTAGCTCAAGTTCAACGTTGGTGCAAACTTCTATAATCAGCCCTCTATTTTCATCATATAGAGTTTCATGACTAGGACAACGGGTCATTCTTGCTGAGCTTCGTGCTCATAGATACTGCATAAGTTGTTTTGCAGGTAATAACTGTTCGCTGATATGTACGGGTGTCCGATGAGGCTCGGAGCTCTCTGAGTGGTGAACTCATGGCGACCCTTGCCGCTGCTATTGTGAGAGTGTTGCTAGCGAGAAGGGTCCGCGGGCTGGACACCTTCTCTGTTGCTTAGCATAGGTATGAGACGTGAGTTGTAATAGTCTTCCGCTGTAGAATATTTGGAGAAGTATTTGTAAAATCAATACTTTATAAGATTACGTTTGTTTTATGTAATATGATGCTTTATTATTTTTTCTGTTTGGTGCCGCATCGCACGCCACCACCCAATGAGATTCCCGGGCGAGGTGCCCCGACCCCATGAGTGAACCGGGACGACGGGCCCTCATAGAAACATAGTGATTTTAATTCCTTGTTATCATTATCTTTCATGCACATGCCTATGATATGTCGGTACTACGTTCCTCCCAAAAAGAAAATCCTAACCGGATTATACCGGCATCATTATTGTGTGGTCTTCTGCAGGTACTAACCACGTATATATCCGTGTAGACAATGTGTGTGAGAGACCGTTTAGTGCCACACTCGAGACATATATGCAAAGGTTATGTTTCTATTTCAGGCAGGTCCATATTTGAAAGTAAATACAAACGCCCGTATCATTGCCATACGGCCGTCCCTGAGTTAGGTCACGTCTCAAGGTACGTGATCATGTTTCAACACCACACGACGGGGAACCCGAGTATATCATGAACGGGTCGTCACGGTTCGGAATGTTATCAACCCAACAGATACCACCTACTGCCTGCAGGGCACGCCAATGGCAAGCGCTGCGTATGTCCTCCTGGGCTATTTCTAGATGAACACACTCTCGCGTTACTGACCACACGATGTGGTCTCCACTTACTTACCTAATGCATGCTAGGGATCAGTGTTTCATATGAACTGACAAACATGAAGAGTCCAAGAGTTTCATATTTACGTCTCACACCAAGCTGTGAGACCAATCCCTGAACCACGTTCCTCGTCGGGGGAGCTAACCGCATTGAACCGCTTTCGGTGGCGTTCCTTACCATTCTTACCAGAGCGTAGGTGTGTCGTTACATAATTAAAATTCAGAATTATAACACATAGGTTAGTCTTTGCCACTTTAAGTAACTATGCTAATATAGTCCTTACTTGGGCAACTACCGAATCCTCACCGTAAACCTAAGTTTTCCCGTAATACAGTCCCTAAGTACTGTGCTATCCCCAAAGCAGCTCTGATACCAGGCTGTGGCGGACCGGAATCCGCTCATCCAGGATCACAGAGGATGGTGCCGCACGATGCGACACCTGACAGCACACATCATAAGGACACCTTTTATTACATGGGAAACCAACTGAAACTGTACAAACAGGTACAACCTTCAGTTACAAACTATTGTCTTTATTACACAGCGGAAGTTTCTTTTATACAACTCAAGCCCGCCTATCTAGCAAAAGTCGGTTGCCCAGCCCTAGGGCAACCCACACTAGCTGCACTCCTCAGTTCAACCAGCGTGTACGGCTCCCACTCAGCCGTGGTCCCCGACGGAGGGTAACCCTCGACGGTGGACTCGTAACCCGAGTCCGTGGGTGGCTCCTCACCTGAAAAACACTTAAGCAGCAACCATGAGCACGATGGCTCAACAAGGCTTAACCGACTCACCTAGTCATGAAACTCTACATGTAATGTACAATGAACCTAGGATGGTACAATTGCAGCAAACGGACACGCCTACAAGTTCATCCTTAGTTCATCTTGTAGGCACAAGTTAACAGTTCATGAATCCGAAACTTAGTAAGCAATATTTGGTGGCACACATGTACCAATACAATTATATCATAACAGCAATATTGAATCATCACATTTCATACATTAGCCTACGTCACGACTCAGTGACCAAGTGGTACTCTTCACCGCGAGGGACGGCGAATCGACTCGATATAGACCTGCAGGGAAACCCAAAGAGCACGTCACGTACGCCCACCCGTGGAGCTGCACAGCATGCTCACTCGATGTCGTACGGAACAACCTTTCACCCAACAGCCCAAAGGTCGAACCGGTCGCACCAAAACGAGCAGGAGGTTCCCTACACGGAGCATCTCTCTATGCCCGTTAGCATATTTCCACCTTCCTGCCCTCAGCCTACACCTATAAATCAGTGCGTTATGCCTCGACGCACGGAGGTTTAGGATACATCGGTTTACCGGGATCCATATATCCGATATGCCTTTGGTACGTTCCAACTTGATCAGCGTGGGCCGCACACGGATCGGTTCTCAATCGACACGGACAGGGCTTGGCACACAAGACTTCCTATTGCTGCGCCCTAGCCCCTGCCAAGTTTCATTTTTATTGCTAAGGTGATCTCACATCACTCGAACCAATCCCATGTGTCCCAAGCCTAACTCGCGAGTAGATTCCATCTACTCGACTTGTACTGAAGTCCTATGAATCATTAAGCATAGCCTGCCTATTCGAGGCCCTAGACACTACCCTCACTCTTGGGGGGAAATTTTTGTTATGCAGTTGGGTTTTCATCCATCCTACACCTAATGCACATACATACTTCACACTACGCATGTAAACAGAGTAAAACTTTATAAAAGGCTTAATGCAAACCGAAGCTTGCCTTGTTGCTGCTGGTCAGTGGTTAGATCTTCGTCCGGAAGGAGGAAGTCAAGCACTTCCGGAGTCTCCTCTCCTTCAGCGACTACACGTTAATGAATATGCACATAAGTTTAATTGTAAAGATTCTGCTACAAGTTCTACTAACAAGTTTTCAAAAAATGGAACCTTGTTTAAGAATTTAAAATGAAACTGGTGCTAGTGGTTTGGGTTTGGACCTAAGCACATGATTAAGTGCTAAGTGGTTTTTCCCCTCTTCTATATTGACCACCTTGAGTGGTTAAACAGAACAGGGGTGATCCAGAGCTCCAATGGAGCTGGGAATTTTCATGTGGGTTCCTTGTCACAAGAAATTCGTTTGGACCCAAAAATTTGCACTTTTCATTGAGTGGTTTGTTCAGAACAATTTTCTAAGCAATTACGCAAAGAAGAATTAATTCTGAGGTAACACCATGTTCATGCCAAACTTAGTGAACTAAAATTTCAATTATAGTTCATAGAGTTTGCTTGAAGTTTCCTAGCATTTTTGGAGCTAAGATTTGCCCAGAACTGAATTTCCAAGTTTTGGAAATTCTCTGAAAAGGTTTCTGTATTCAATTGAACACAGCAACTTAGATTCTGGATTGCCCTGTACAAATACACTCCAATTGAGCTGAAATTCTCACATGGGTCCACTAACATCCTAGAGAATATTCTGGCAAAATTTGAGGATTTTTGGATTAACCAAACTCCCTCTAAAATTCATTTGCTGACAAGTTTTAAAGAATTTTTACAGAATTAAATAATGAGTTTCATACAACTTGGGTTTCATATTTGGATAGTACTCTATTAGAGGAATCCAACAAAATTTGTTTCACAATTTTTGGATTCTCCTACACCAAGTTGTGGCCCTCCAAAGTTTAAACTAGAAAGTGAAATCCCTGAAAAGTTTAAATGCCAGTCAGTGGGTCCCACCCGGCAGGCTTTCTTCTTCCTCGCGCCAAACAGGGCCCGCGGCGGCGCCCTCCGGTGAGCGTCGCCGGAATAGCTTTCCCGGCCATCTCCCGACCTCAGACTCGCCGCCCCACCCTAACTCGCGACGCTGAACTCGGCTCGGGTATCGCCGGCAGCCGTAGATCGCCAGAACAGTGTGCCCGACGGCAACAGCGGCTGTTAGGGTTCCGGTGTGGTCGGGAATATGCTACACCGCATCAAAACAGTCGGGAACTGATCAGAGAGCACCGTGGGAGCTCGAGGGTGTCGAAAATGGCTGCCAAACCCCGTGAAAAGGTCGACAACATGGAGCTCCACGGTGACCCGAGCTGTTTTTTCCATGGCGGCCCGAAAAAAGGCAAGAACCCGGTCATTTCTGGACCATATCACTCGATTCTTGGTCGAGGAGGGCCGCCAGGAATTGAGGAAGGTGTGTGCAAGCTTGGCCGAGCTGGGGTGGACCGTGAAATCCTAATTTCGGAGAAGACCGCACCCTCCCCGCATACACTAGCTTTCGGGAATCTTGGGAATTCTCCATGCTCGATCGATCAATTGCCATGAGGGTTGCAGCTACAGGATCTGGAGGTTAAGGCACACCTTTTTCGTGTAGAGAATGAGCGGTGAAAGTGGCTGTGGTGTGCTGTCCACGGAGAGCAACTTCGGTTTCCCGCCGGTGGGTTGCGGTTCTCGGCGGCGATCGTCGAATTGCAACCAACCGAGGCGTCAACACTGTGAAGTAGCGGGGTGGGTAGCTAGAGCACGTGTTGGTGCTCACTTTTTGTGTTGGTACTCGGGCAAAGGCCGAGCAGGCGCCGGTGTGCGGTGGGAGTTGGAGGAGCGGCGCTGGTGGTGCAAACTGAGCCCGGCGCGGTGCTGTTCGTGCAGAGGAAGCAAAATGTATGGCTCAGCTGCATGGAGGACCGATCGGTTTGAGGAGGGGTGAGCTGCTGCCCAGTTGCCAGCGCGAGAGGGAGGAGCAGGAGCTGTCGTCCGGTGCTTCTCGGTGGTGCACGGTGGAAGCCGAGGTTGCTTCGTGTGGAGGAGAGAAAACAGAGACCAACCACTGTGATATTTCTCTATTTAACCGGCCCCACTGGTCAGTACCCCCTCATCTCTCAAAACATCCCCAAAACTTGGCCAGTGATCAATTCAAATGTTTGGAGTCTAAAACTGAGCTACATTTGTATAGTTGGACAAATTTCCCCCAAATTCAAATGTGTATGTGAATTCTTTACACATTTGAATCCTTTTTAGAAAAATGGGTAGCAAACCTTTTCAAAAATTACTGAAACTTTGCCTACCCACTAATTTAGACCCAAGGAATCAAAATATACAATTTGATTCTTGTGTTAGCTGCTGCAACCAAGAGTTTGAATACAACAGTTTTGAATCACCATTATGTCCTCCCCTCATTTGAATTTTGAGTTGGACATTTAGTTCAAATTCTGATTTTCAAATCCTCCCATTGCACTTGAGTACTACAACTCGGTGGTCTTAATCCAACTAGGGTCCAAACATGCAAATGGCTCTAAGTTGGTTTTAGAACAACCTCTCATGTGTTATCATATGTGTAGAAGTTTGAACCAATCCCCTTTTGATGGAGGTTACATGCTCTTCACAATTCTTCACAAGATATTCACCACAAAAACTGTGGTGTTGTGAGGTGATGAAAAGTTTTTGCAAGTCCCTTTTCTTGGGCTTTTACATTCTCCATGTCCTCACGACCATATCCGAAGAAACTGAGGTCAAAAAGAACAAGTATGATCGCTGGAAACTATATTTTCATGGCCGCAACCATCTTCTGGCTCAGATCATCGGTGAGAGCATTTTTCCAGTGGTTTTCACACAGATCAGGATCCATTTCCAGGTTAGGCATGTTCCACTGATGTTGTAGGAGCAAACCATAGTGGATTTAGAGCTCTACTGAGCTGTAGCGCCATCGCTGGAGTTGTCCGAACTGCTGTCACCGTCGCGTGGGTATATCCGGTCATCCTCGGGGTGAGCTGAGGCCGATAGGATATTCAGCAACGAAACTCATGTGGAGGTGGCGAGATTCGTGAAGCTCCATCCGGGAAGGCTACCGCGGCGAGCTCGCAGGCGAGGTCGGGTGCGGGAAGTCGCGGGTGGCGTGAGGTAGGCAAAGGCTTGGCTGGCCCACCTGTCAGCGAGAGAATCAGATCAGTTGTGGTGCGGATTCTGTGTCGCTATGCAGGAATTCTCGTGAGCCAACGTGCGGCTCCGTGCAGTGTCGACACGTGGTGCGAGATCACACTGTTCAAAGTTTAAAATTTTTCATTTTCAGTTTGAATTTGCAGATTGTGGACAAACTTTTGCTAGGAAACTCCAAATTTAATGATTCAATTTGGATTAGACTCAGTTTAGAAAGATCTATCAAAATTTGAATTTAGTTGGTACGAAATCAATAATATATTCTAGATAATTCTTTGAAATTTTTCAGTAAAAGAATTATTGAGGGAGTTTGGTTCGTCAAAAATCCCCCAAAATTTACCAGGATACTCTTTAGAATATTATTGAACTGCTATCAAAGTTTCAGCTCTTTTAGAGATGATTTGTGTAGAAAATTTCAAAAATATTTTCATAAAAAAACAAACACATGTAAAATCAATTCTAGAGAATCCTTAGCTCTAAAAATTTCAGGACAATTCATGCATAATCTCTAAGGTATGTTTGAAATGGTAGTTCCATTTAATTTGCATGAAAATGCAGATTTATGCAGAATCAATTCTTTTAGGATAACTGCTTAGTGAATTATTCTGGATGAACTACTCAATGAAAGATCCTTAAACTTAGTCCAAGAATGCTTTTTTGACAAGGAACTCACATTCAAAGTTTCAGCTCAAATTGATCCTTGGATCTTCCTGGACTCCATATCCATTCTTATGTATGTTGTAAAGATCCCGAAAATTGTGAATACAAACGAAATGAAGTTTGAACACTATTTGGTTTCATGTGTATGAAAATTGGGACTTGTTTAAACTTTCACATGTCATGATGCACATGATAGCTCTCTCTACACAAGCTCATGTTTATTCACATGCATGGAACCAAGGTGGATTTAAAACCACAGATGTGAAGTATCATGTGCAAGAGAAAAATGCAAATCAGGTTGGGAACTAAATTTGTTTAACTAAAATTTCAAATGGGGGAAACCCAATAGTAATGCAATCTGTTGTGTTCCAACTCTCATTTGCAGCATCTAAATTGAAAATCAGATTTCATATTTGAATTCCTTAGGTCCAAATTAGTGGGGATTCAAAGTTTCAAAAATTTTGGAGGGACTTTAGTAGCTATTTAAAAGAGGACTTTAAATTGCATAGGAATTCAAATTCAAATTTGAATTTGGATGAAACTTGCCCAATTATCCAAATGCAGTTCAGATTGAATTTCCAACGATTGAATTTTATCATTTGCTAAGTTGGAGATCTTTTGGAGTGATAAGGAAGGGCTGACTTGTGGGACCCACTTGATCAGCCACAGTGAACAAAAGATCAGAGAGTTTCAGTCTCTGTTCTCTACTCGCAGGCCACAGAGGCAGCTCGAGCCATCACCGTGCGACACCGAGCCTCAACGCAGGATCCACCTCCTCTCTGGTTGCTCGTGCTGGCACTCTCCTCAGCGATCGTTTCACTAATTGTCGTGTTCCTGTTTGCCCCCAACACCGAAGTGTTGCCGCCGTTATTTCTCTCGCACAAGCACTGAACAGAGACGCTGCCTCAACCATCGATTGATCAGGATCCCGTGTTTCATCATGTGCAAAGCCTCTGTGCGTGGCAAAATGGCACCAGGGTGGAGGCTCACATGGACAGCCAAACCCGTGGCTTTTCACACCCAAGCTAGGATGCCCAGTGGAGCGTTAGGACCACGTGCTGCTCACCTCCAAAGATAAAGCCGAACCAGTGATCGTCGATGGTGGATTTTGAAGTTTTCTTCTGATCGGCACAAACCGACCCGCGGGTAAAGAACATTCAAATTATTGACCAATACTTGTTTAGATCTACCAAATTTTGCACACATGAGCTAGACTCTATAGTGGATAACTTCTCTTCGTAACCCTAGCACAAAACTGCACATAGGCGGACTATTTTGAGGTTTTCTGACGGCGACCATAGCGGGAAGCCTCGGGCGCATGGTGAGAAGTACTTTAGAGCCATCCACGAGCTAGTTAACGTCCATGTTGAGCTCCTCCATGATACAAAGGTGCTTTTTGTTTGCTCCACCGGGCTTTTGATGGGCTTGGACATCGGGGCGGCGTCGCCGGAGTTGATATAAGTCGCTGTGCCGTCGCGAGAGGGATTGGAGGCCTCGCTGGCTCGGGGAAACGGCACCAATGTGCTCCTCACGTCGGAATAGGGGCTGGCTGCGAGCAGGAGCACGAGAGGAGGCCCGGAGAGTGAGCTCCGGCGAGGGGGCAGCGGGGCTCGCGTGTGGGAGCGGGAGGAGGAAGAAGTTCTGTCCGGTCCCACACGTCAGCCGCTCGATTGGACTGAACCGGATTATCTGTGCCCTCGGATCAATTTGTGTCCACGCGGGAAAGACTCTGTAACCCCGTGCGGTTTTCCTGAGAAAGCGCCACGTAGCCCCTGGACCCCACTGTAAGATTTTAAACTCTTCCCCCGGTTTATTTGAATTCCAGATTTCCTTCAAACTTTGGAAGAGCATAACTTTTGCTAGGAAACTCCAAAATTAGTGATTCAAATTGGGTTAGATTCAGGATGAAAAACTATATCCAATTATGCAACCAATTTGTATTAAAGTCAATAATTAATTCTGGAAATTCTTCAAATATCTTCAGTAAAAGAAGTTTAGAGGAAGATTGTTTCATCCAAAGATCCTCATATTTTGCCAGAATAATCCATAAGATGTTATTGGACTCCTGTAAAAATTTCAGCTCATTTAGAGTTTATTTGATTAGGAGAATTCAGATTACCATTTGCTGTATTCAAATGAATACAGGAACATTACAGAAAAAGTCCCAAAGTTGGAAAAATCATTTCTGGACAACTCTGAGCTCCAAAAATCCTAGGAAAATTCATGCAGGCTCTATGAACTATAATCGAAATTTTGGTTCACTAAGTTTGAATTGAGCATGTGAGTTACTTCAGAATTAATTCCTTTTTGCTTAATTGCTTAGAGAATTGTTCTGAATAAACCATGCAGTGAAGAGTGCTAAATTTTGGTCCAGATTACTTTATTGTCACAAGGAACTCACATGAAAAAATTTCAGCTCCATTGGAGATCTGGATCATCACCTTTCTGTTTATCCTCTTTAGGTGATTAAACCACAAGTGAGGAATGCACTTAGACTTGATCATTTATGATTAACCCAAACCCACCCACTAGCACCAGTTCCATTTCAAATTCTTAAACAGAGCCAGTATTTAACTTCTCATTAGGCTGGTTAGCAAAAGATTTTGTAAGGACTTAAGGTTTTGCACACATCTAAAATGTTCATCACACCACACACACCTCATTTGAGGAAATGATATGAACACATTTAAAGAGCAAGTAAACACCATCAACATGGTCATTAGAGAATAAACTCACAAAATGCAAAAGTGCCATTTCCCACATGCATCACATAGGGAATGGGCATATGAAAAACTCATACACCTTGCTAGGAATGCCCATGCCAAATTTCACCCAAATCCAAAACCTTTTTGAGGTCTTTTTGGGTATAACTAGAAAGAGGGTAGTTTGAACTCAAATTCAAATTCAAACTACTTTTATCCCATGACTTCCAAAGTGAGAGGCATATTCTTACTCAGCACATATTTTGTGAGCTCACACACCAATTTTCACTCTATTTGGAGTTGATCTTGACATGAGCTAAGTTTAGCAAAATTCAAACTCAATTTGAATTTCAAACTGCATATGTGCTGAAAATATATTCAAACACTCCACAATTTGAATTCTATCCAATGCAAATGGCCAGTTGGTAGATAATTCAAATATGAAAGGGTATTTGGGTCTCTACTGTTTAGAGCAGTGGGGAAAATTCAATTTCAGAGGTTAAAACAGGAGTGCGACCCACATGTCAGCCTCAGTAGCCAAATTAACCGACTGAAGAACTCAGCCCGGTTTCTTGCGCCGGCTCGAGCTGCCTCCATCGCAAGGATCGGCAGGGACAGCAGCTGGTTGCCGCCCCTGGACACTGAACTGCCTTGCCCTCCCTCTTATCCCCGCAGCTGAGCCGGTCAGAGGCAGTACCGATCACTTCTTCGCTCTCGCGCAAGAAAACATCGCCTCACCGCCGCTCTCTTGGATTTGATCAGAGAGCCAGTGATCACCACCCCACCACTCCCTCCAAGCTGCAAAATGGTACTAGAGGCTCTCCTCTTCCTTCCCCGTCGTAGGAACTAGCTGAGTCTGATTGATCTTGCCCCACACAGAAAGCTTTTCCAGTGACCTAAGGTTTTCCGCACCTCGGGCTCCCATGGACAGCCCAAACGGGAAGGTGTCACGCCCAAGCTAAGGCGTCCCTGGACGTCTTAGGGTCTGGTGTTGCTCACCCCCAAACCACAGCCCGAGTGTTTGATCACCGGCGACGAATTTCAGTTTTCCCTTTCATTCGGCGCAGACCGACCTTCGGGTACGGATCCGCCAATTTCTCGTTCCATAGTTGTTTAGAGATCCTCAAACTGCACCTACAGGAGCTAGGCGTGGTAGCGATCAACTTTCCTTCGCGGTCCTAGCAAGAAAACCTTGGTAGACCGGCCATTCCTAGCTTTTGTACCGGCGCTAACGGCAGGAGCCGTCGGGCGCATGATGAGGGCTTACCTAGGACCTCTCCCGAGCTGCCTTGAGCCCATGCCGAGCTTCCCTAGGGTGCACTGATTCTCTACGACCAATAGCTCAATCTTTTGGGGTGCTAGGGAGTCCGGCCGACACGGCCAAAGTTCTTCCGAAGCCGCCACTTGTCGCCGGCCATGTTTCGGTGATTGTCACGTCGAGCTGAGCCCAGCATCGTGTTCCCCGTTTGAGATTAGGCAGAGGCGGCCAAGATCGTAGAGTTTGGCACACGGCAGAAGCCATCCGGTGAGCACTCCGGCGAGGGGGGCGGTGGTCGAGCGCGGGAGGCCAGAGATAGACGAAGCCCCCGGTCCCACGTGTCTGTGGCCGATATTTTTAAACTGGGGATTTGCTGTGGCACTGGATCGGGTGTGGCTGCGTGCGAAATACTCCGTAGCCCCGTGTGTTGGCCGCTGACAAGTTGACACGTAGCCCCGGTCTCACGCGCAGCGATTTAAACATTTCCCCGATTTTCAGATTTAGTTCAAACTTCAAACCCACATAACTTTGGCTAGGAAACTCCAAATCGAGTGAACCAAATTTTGTTGGATTCATCTCTCTGACTACTTTCCAACAAATCAAGTTTCACTCTACGAAAAATCCTTATTTCTCAAGAACTTATTCTTTAAAATTTAAACTGTTTAGAATTTTTACAGGAGAACCCTTTGGAGAAAAATTCTGAAATTTGGCTAGGATATTCACCACAATATCCCTGATATACCATAAAAATTTCAGATCCATTTGAGCTCATTTGATCCACCTAATGGCGTGATTAAAAAACTGTTCCGGAGAAAATAGAAAATGTCCAGAAATATTCTTAGAATTTCTCTGAAATTGTTTAGCTCATATCTTTAGCTAGGAACATTCAAAGTAAGTGAGACCAACTCTATTAGAACCCTCTGAAAATCTAGTTTTTAAAAGGTCATGGCTTGCTCCATGAAAATCCCTAGAACACCCTAGGAGCTCCAATTAAGGCCAAGTACATGATTATTTGTGGAGAGCTCAAATGAGCATTTCTGCAAATGAAACTTGGCCAAGTCCCTGTTTAGGTTGTATCGAAACAACAGTAAAAATTTCAGAGTCATTAGGTCTGTCTAGCAAGACTTATAACTCTCACAAGTTTAACTTCAATTCAAATGCTTTTAAATTGACACATATTGTATTTATTATATGTAGTCGCTAAGGTTGAGGAGGAACCCGAAGTCTTAGACTTCGTCACTCCGGAAGAACAGCTAGCCTACAACCAAGAGCAGCAAGGCAAGCTCCGGTTTGTATTAACCCTTTTACAAATTTATATTATTTTGAGAACTTACTTTGAGCACCCACTTAATTCTTGCATTAGAGTCTTGTTTGAAACCCAAATGCATTGCCAAGAAAATCCTGTGTTGGGATTAGGTTAATAAACCTCGTTTAGCTACTGCAATGCTAAGATAGTGTAGGATTCGGTACAAGTCGAGTAATTGGAACTACTCGCAAGAATAGGCTAGAGGCACATTGCTCGGGTAAAGATAGCAAATGAAACACATGGCAAGAAAAATGAGACCGAGCGGAGAGTAAGGTCAGCAGGACTTTTGGGCCTGGGTGCCATAGCTCCACTTGTGTCGATTGAGGACCGAGCCGTGTGTGGGCCTGTTGAACAAGATAGAACAGTACCGAAGACCTACCGGATATATGGGAACCGGGTAACCGATGTAACTCGGGTAGCTGGGTATTGAGGCATTGCCTGTCATTCAGAGGGTAGGTTGAGAGCTTGAGGTGTAAATCGGCTGGCGGCACAGCGAGTGCGCTCGCAGAGACCTCTTGCTCGGGACGATAGGACCGGTTCAATACTTGGCTAACGTGTGAAAGGTAGTTGCGTACAACGTCCGTGATGGTTGTTGTAGGCAACATCGAGTACGGGCGTACGTGAAGGGTTAATCGGGTAACTGTGAAATCCCAAAACTCTAGCAAGTGGAGCTACAAGTCACGCCAAGAAAATGAGAGGGAATTTAAACTTTTAAATTTAACGGTGTGGGCTCCAAATCTAAACTTGAACTTGCAAAAATTCTCGAACACGGAGATCTAAAGCTATCATTTCGTTCTACACACATCCAATAATAGCCCGGCAAATTTTCAGAGCATTTGAAAAGGATTTCCTATTTGTTTGAATTTAAATGGGAGAAATTTTGAATTTGAATTTAAATCTCAGTTTCAAATTCCGTGTAAAGGTCCCAAAATATGAATACAAAGAAACTCTTGCTTGTGCAAAGTTGGTTTCATATGTATGATAAATGGGACTTGTTAAAACTTTTTCCACAGGTGATAACACACATGAGAGTTTTCTTCACACAAGTTCAAACATTCAATTGAAGACTTGGAACCCAAGAGGGATCAAAAACCAAAGTGGGAAGTCCCCATTTGTGTGAGAAAGTTAAAGTCAGATTTTGAGAAAACAAATTGTTCCACTCAAAAATTCAAATGAGAGTGACACAATGATTTTCAAACTGTTGTGTTAAAAATCCCATTTGCAGCAGCCAAATCAAAGATCAGAGTTCATATTTGAATTTCTTAGGTCCAAATTAGGGGGTAGGCAAAGTTTCATGAATTTTTGATGATGTTTGCTATCCATTTTTCCAAATGGACTTAAATTTGCAAGGAATTCAAATATACATTTGAATTTGGATAAAACTTGTCCAAATAACCACACACAATTCAGAATTGAATTCCCACCATTTGATTTCCAGCATTTGCCAAAATTAGGAGATATTTGTGAGAAAAGGAGAGGGGATAAGGGGGAAGGTGGGACCCACTTGTCATATGGCCAAAAAGATATCAGTGTGCAGTCTTCAATTCTCTACTCGCTGGTCACCGAGACAGAGCCGAAGACTCCCCGGGCGACACCACGGGAGATGCTCCGAGCCACCTCCTGCTCTTCGCACTGGTCACTGGCAGCACGGGGGTTGGCGGTGCCCTCTCTACGTGATTTTTCTCACACAGCCGAGGCAGCCACCGATTGTTTTCTACCTCACGCGCTCACTCGAAACAATGGCGCCTCCTCTCTGCTCCCATAGACGATCGGCTCCCAGCGTGTTTGACGCCCGGCTGGACCATCCCAGAGCTGCGCCGAAGTCTCCCCGACGTCCTCAACGTGTTCTCAGCTCGTCCCCGGCTGTTCCCCGCTGCTGCTGAGCCTTGTTTCTCCCGGCAAAACAGAGCCACGGCGCCTCCACGTCTTCACGTCGCCTGGCCGTCTCCGAGCCTCCCCGACATGCTCCAAAGCTCACAGAGGTGCGCCAAGCAGTCTAGGTACTCCTCCCGTAGTCCCCCTGCTCTTCCCTGCCGCCGGTTAGCCGGATTTCGCATTTTACCGCCGGAGCACGTGAAGAACCGGCGCTGTCCAATTCTCCAAATTAGCTCGAACCGCTGGATCATCCCTCCTACAATTCAAACCACAGCAACTAGATTCCCTAGCGCCCTCCCACGCCGAGAACCAAAGAAAATCGATCATCACACGCCCCGGGCGACGAGAATTCACCGCTGGCGGCAAAAACGGGTCGGGTCTCCGGTGACCGCCCTATTCCCGCCAATTGCTGCATGAACTGAGGTGTGTTCCATGCTCCACGAGCACTGGTGATGCTTTAGGGAAAGGTAGCTCGCCGGGAGAAGCTTCGGACGCGCCAGAACGCGTTGACGCCAAGCTCCCGAGCAGCCCCACCGGTGCCGACCTGTTTTCGGCCATTTTCATGTGCGGAAACCTTGCCCGGCAGCTGCGCCATGTTCCAAGGAGCATGTGGGGCGAAACCGGAACTAATTTGGTGGAGAAAAAGAGCGAGAACAAGCCGCGCCACGGTCTCTGGCGAGAGGTTGAAGAAGCACCTGACCCGTGGGCCCCACTTTCGACTGTTCTGTTTAAAATCAAACAGAGAGTTGTTCAAACATGGAACAGGCATAACTCTGTGTAGAAAGATCCAAAAATAGTGAGATAAATTTTGTTGGATTCCACTCAGAGCGTACTATCCAGGGGTATAGCCCAATAATTATGAAAATCCATGGTTTTGGCTCATTAATTCATATAATGAAAATTTGTAGGAATTTTTCCAGGAGTTCTGTGCATTGGAAAATCCCCAAATTTGGGCAGGGGATTCTTCCAAAAATACATGAACTCCAGTAAAATTTTCAGAAGCATTGGACCTCATTTCTTGGCCAAATGTGGTGTTAATCTCTTAGGCCTCTGAAAATTGGAAAAATAGAACAGAGTTCAATTTCAGAATTTTCCCCAAACTTTAGAACCTCATAACTTTTGCTAGGAAGCTCCAAATTTAGTGATTCAAATTGGGTTGGATTCATATTAAATAGATCTATCAAAATATGCAACCCAATTTGTATGAAACTCATTATTTCATTCTGGAAAATTATTTATACTTTTCAGCAAAATAATTTTAGAGGGAGTTTGGTTAATCCAAAAATCCTCAAATTTTTCAAGAATATTCTATAGGATGTTAGTGAACCCCTGTAAAAATTACAGCTCCATTGGAGTTGATTTGCTCAGGGTAATGCAGATTTAAAGTTGCTGTATTCAATTGAATACAGAAACGTTTTCAAAGAATTTCCAAATATTGGAAATTCATTTATGGGAAATTCTTAGCTCCAAAAATCTTAGGAAAATTCATGCAAGTCCTATGAACTATAATTGAAATTTTAGTTCACTATGTTTGGCATGAACATGCAAGTTTATTCAGAATTAATTCCTTTTTGCCTAAAGGCTTAGGGAATAATTCTGAGTGATCTATTCATTGGATAACTCCAAATATTGGTCCAGAGTGCTTTCTTGTGACAAGGAACTCACATGAAAATTTTCGGCTCCATTGGAGATTTGGATCACCCCTGTTCTATTTGACCTCTTTACGTGATCAATATAGAAGAGGGGGAAAACCACTTAGCACTTAATCATATGCTTAGATCCAAACCCAAACCACTAGCACCCATATCATTTTAAATTCTTAAACAGAGTTCCAGTTTTAAACTTGTCTTTAGCATTTGTTAGCAAAACTTTAACAATTAAACATATGTGCATATTCATTAACGTGTAGTCGCTGAAGGCGAGGAGACTCCGGAAGTGCTCGACTTCCTCTTTCCGGAAGAAGACCTAACCACTGACCAGCAGCAACAAGGCAAGCCCCAGTTTGCATTAAGCCTTTTATAAAGTTTTACTTTGTTTACATACGTAGTGTGAAGTATGTATGTGCATTATGTGTAGGATGGATGAAAACCCAACTGCATAACCAGAATTTTTCCCCCAAGAGTGAGGGTAGTGTCTAGGGGCTCGAATAGACAGGCTACGCTTAATGATTCATAGGACTTCGGTACAAGTCGAGTAGTTGGAATCTACTCGCGAGTTAGGCTTGGGACACACGGGATTGGTTCGAGTGATGTGAGATCACCTTAGTAATGAAAATGAGACTTGGCAGGGGCTAGGGCGCAGCAAGAGGAAGTCTTGTGTGCGCAGCCCTGTCCGTGTCGATTGAGGACCGATCTGTGTGCGGCCCACGCTGATCAAGTTTGAACGTACTGAAGGCATATCGGATATATGGGCCCCGATAAACAGATGTAACCTAAACCTCCTCGCATCGAGGCATAGCACACCGATTTATAGGTGTAGGTTGAGGGCAGCAAGGTGGAAATCTGCTAATGGGCATAGAGAGATGCTCCGTGTAGGGAAACTCCTGCTCGTTTCGGTGCGACCGGTTCGACGTTTGGGCTGTTGGGTGAAAGGTTGTCCCGTACGGCATCGAGTGAGCGTGCTGTGCAGCTCCACGGGTGGGCGTACGTGACGTGCTCTTTGGGTTTCCCTGCAGGTGTATATCGAGTCGATTCGCCGTCCCTCACAGTGAAGAGTACCACTTGGTCACAGAGTCGAGACGTAGGCTAATGTATGAAATGTGATGATTCAATATTGCTGTTATGATATAATTCTACTGCTACATGTGTGCCACCAAATATTGCTTACTAAATTTCAGATTCCCGAACTGTTACTTGTTGCTAAAAGATGAATTAACGATGAACTTGTAGGCGTGTCCATTTGCTGCAATGTTGCTATCCTATGTTCATTGTACACCTCATGTAGAGTTTCATGCCTAGGTGAGTCGGTTAAGTCTTGTTGAGCCCTCGTGCTCACTGTTGCTGCTTAAGTGTTTTTCAGGTGAGGAGCCACCCACGGACTCGGGTTACGAGTCCACCGGCTTGGGTTACCCTCCGTCGGGGACCATGGCTGAGTGGGAGCCATACACGCCGCGCTGAGCTGAGGAGTGCAGCTAGTGTGGGTTGCCCTAGGGCTGGGCAACCGACTTTTGCTAGATAGGCGGGCGTGAGTTATATAAAAGAAACTTCCGCTGTGTAATAAAGACAATAGTTTGTAACTGAAGGTTGTACCTATTTGTACAGTTCAGTTAGTTGTTCCCATGTAATATATTGTGTCTTTATGACGTGTGCTGTCGGGTGTCGCATCGTGCGGCACCACCCTCTGCGATCCTGGATGAGCGGATCCCGGTCCGCCACATTCCGACTTCACCGAAAATCAAATTTGAGTCCTTCTTTCCTGCTCGCACGTCCCTCACCCGCTCAAACCGAAGAAAACGCTGCCGTGCTCTGCTGCTCCCATCACCGATCGCTTTCTGCTAGCGTGGGCGCCCAGATGAGCCGTGCAGGAGCTGCGCCGGACTCCACTCGACGTCCCCCAACCCTCACAAGCCCGTGCCGGCCTGCTCCAATCGCTGCCACGCCGTTCTTCCTCCGTAAGTTTGAACAAAGTCACGCTTTACTGATCATCGGCGCCTGGACATTCTGAACCGTATCGTGGCCAACCTTCTACAGAAAAAAGAGGCACCCCAGACTTCTCTACACTCCGGTGAAAACCCCTCCTCTTTTCGTGCACTACAGAGGAAGAATTTCTCTGTTTACTGTAAGTGTATTCATAGAACTGAGCTACACAAATCTTAAAAAATTCGTCGTAATCAGTCCACCATCACGTTTGCCAAGCTACAAACATGATCTAGACACTCCTACGCCCCTCTAGGATAAAAAACCATCAAAAATCATCAAGATTTGGCGCTGTTCTTCGAGAATTTCAGGCCGGCACAGATTTTCGCCCTAGGTCGCCGATGAGTTCCTATTTGCAGCCATTTTGAGCAGATTTGAGCTCATGCCAGTGGTAAGGGATACCCCACGGTGCTTTTGAGCCCAAGAACTGAATATTTGGTGAAGAAATCACCGTGCACGACCTCGCCGGAGCCCTAGGGTTTGTTGTTGCCGGTGCGCCCTGTTTTCCAGTGAGTTTCAGCCGCCGGCGACCTTACCAACGTGTTTAGCGTGGGGGAAAATGGGGGGGGGGGGCGGCCAGCAGGGGTCCGGAGGTGGCTGGGAAGTGCCTTTCCGGCGACCTCGCCGGAGGGAGCCGTCCCTGCTCTGTTTGGCGCGAGGCTGAAGGTTAGGGATGACGAGTGGGACCCACTGTCGGCATTAAACATTTTCCAGATTTTCCCATTTCAGTTTAAACTTTGGAGAGCCATAACATTGTGCAGGAGTGTCCAAAAATTGTGAAACAAATTTTGTTGGATTCCACTCAAAGAGTACTATCGAGAGGTGCTGCCCAATATTTATGAAAATCCCTGGATTTGGCTCATTAATGTATTTAAGGAAATATTGTATGAATTTTTACAGGAGTTCTATTAATTGGAAAATTCCCAAATTTGGGCAGGACATTATTCAAATAATCCTTGAAGTCCAGTAATATTTTCAGAGTCATTGGACCTCATTTGCTTGGCCAAATGTTGTTTGAATCCTCTATGTCTCTGAAAAATGGGAAAATGAACAGAGACATTTTCAGACTTTTAACCAAGTTTGGAAAATTCATATCTCTGTGTAGGAAGCTCCAAAAATGGTGAAACCAAGTCCTATGGACTCATGAGACTCTCAAGTTTCTGAACAACAAAATTTGGAGCATGACAAGACACTATAATTTCCATAGGATTTCAGAGAAGCCAAATAGTAAGAAAATTCCCTAGGCCACATCTTCCATCAACTTTGTCTGAAATATTGCAAGACATACCTCTGTATGATCTATGGACCACTGTAAAAATTTCAGAGCAAGTTGAGATCATCTTCTCCAGTTTTCTGCTGGTTCTTTCCACTACCTTTCTTATGTCCATTATAAATAGATCTTTGCATTTTCTTCAACAAACATCCACTGCCCACCCAAAGATATCCTCTGTTCTTGACCATAACAGAGATTTTCACTCACCTTAGAGTTGGTCTAAACCATTCTTATTTCCTAAAACACTTTTGATTTATAATGTCTTTACTTGCAACATAAAACTCTGCATATTCATATCGGTAGGGAAAATGACGAAGGAGCTCGACGAGGAACTTGACTCGGAGCAGCAAGATGAGGCTTAACTCATTGCCAAGCTACTGACTTAAAAGTAGAAATAAACCTGCAGCAACATAAGGCAAGCCCCGGTTTGCATTTAACATCTTTTTAGTTACATTTTACTTTGCATCACTTCTATTGGTCTAGTATGAATTGTGCATTAGGTCAAGGTGATTGATACTCCAAATGCATGACCCACAAACCCTTGGAGTACATGGTAGAACAGTTACCTTCGTGTAGATTCTGCTAGGCTTAAGTTGTATAGGATCCGGTACAAGTCGGGTAGTTGGAAGCTACTCGCGAGTTTAGGATGTTGGTTCAACGGGGTATGATTCTAGAGAATGAAAGTTCTGGAATGAAAAATGAGACTGAGCAGAGAGTAGGAGCAGCAGGACGTTGGGCCTGTGTGGCTGTAGCTCTGTTTGTGTCGGTTAAGGACCGATGCGTATGCCGCCCTGCTGAGCAAGTTTGAACAGTACCAGATGCATACTGGAATTATGTGATCCAGGAAACCGATGTAACTCGGGTACTCTCGTGTCGAAACTTATACGGCCGTCCTTTGGGGGTTGGTGTCAGAGGTGTAAACCCACTAGCGGAGCAATTTCAACGTGTTCCATGTAGTGGCCCTTCTAATGGGTCGGCGGAACTGGTTCGGCATTGGAGTGATGGGTGAAAGGTTGCTGCATACAACGTAAGAAAGAGCTCGCGTGAGTCTTTTGAGGCGGGTGTATGTGTCGTGTATTCCGGGTGTGTCCTGATTGCAATCACCGTCCCTCGCGGTTATATGAGTACCACTTGTTCACTGAGTTGTGACGTAGTAATAATTTCCAGATGAAGTGAGATGAATCATTGCTGATGTGAAGTTCTTAAATTCATTGTATTGCCAACCATGTGTGCTATAGTTGTAGAGCTCACTAAGTTTATTTTCCTCTTTGGGCATCACCACATCGGAGGAAAACGTTTCTTGTTTGATTGTGGACTTCCGATGTGAGGGCTGCCTAAGGCATAATAATCTGCTGCTATTAAACTGAAAGTAAGGACTAACATGTTGGCGTGTCGTTATTGCATCATACTTTTCCTATGTTAGTAATCCCTGCATGTAGAGTTTCATGTTTAGGAGTGTCGGTTAAGTCTTTCTGAGCCATCGTGCTCACGGTTGCATTATTAGTGTTTTGCAGGTTATAAAATTTGCTATAAAGATGGTTGTTCGGTGAGCCATCAGAGACTCAACGAAAACACTGCCGCTGCACTCAGCTTGGTTGAAGCTAGTAAGAAGTGTCCGCGGGCTGGACGTCTTCTCTTTTGCATAGTTAGGACCGAGAGTAAGTGTGTATTTATATTCCGCTGTGTGTACCCTCATGGTACAATATTTTGTAAATGACACTATCTTGAGAAATAAAATACTTTGTAGGGTTCAAATCAGCCTCCTTGCAAAATAAGCAAGGGGAAGGCTGCCTAGAAATTCCCTTCCCCAGACCCCACAACGTGTGGGAGCTTTCAGCACTGGGTATGCCCTTTTTTTTACTTTATGGTTCTTTTTGTGTATGCTGTTCGGTGCAACATCGCACGGCACCACCCAATGTGTATCCTGGAGTGAGGATCCCGGAAGGGGTTCCCCACAGGCATGGTATCAGAGCCACATTGGGAATAGCACACATGAAAAGAGCTTATTTTCGAAAACTTAGAAGTATGCGAGCGAGGAACGTATAGTATGCGCACATAAGGACTATTAGAAGCATAGTTACTTAAGGTTGCAAGCTAACAGTGTGTTAATATTCAGTATTTAAATTCTGTAATGACGCACCTACGTGGCGGTAAGAGGTAAGGTACGCCACCGCAGGCGGATCAATTGCGGTAACTTGTCATACGAGTAATAGTATGGAATGGTATACCGTGGCTTGGCATGGTAGTTAATATGAGTCTCTGAACCACTCTATGGTTCTGAGAGCATATGAAAACGCTGATCTCCAGCGTGCTTTAGGCAAAAGTGAGAATACCCCATCG
This sequence comes from Neostapfia colusana, assembly GCA_030760725.1. NCBI lineage: Eukaryota > Viridiplantae > Streptophyta > Magnoliopsida > Poales > Poaceae > Neostapfia > Neostapfia colusana. The sequence continues at coordinate 53,314,060 of JASWHV010000014.1, read as the reverse complement.
TGTGGTAAGCAACACGATAGTATGCAACTCTTGAACGTTCAATGTTCAAAGGGCCATACGCAGCGCTCGCCATCGGCGTGCCTCAATGGTCATGAGGCAGTAGGTGGTATCCGTTGGGTTGATATCATTCCCAACCGTGACAACCCGTTCGCGCTCTACTCGGGTTCCCCATCGTGTGGTGTTAAAACACGAACATGTACCTTGAAATGTGACTTGACTCAAGGACGGCCCGTATGGCAATGATACAGGGCGTATGTTTTTACTATGATATGGACCTGCCTGAAATAGAAAACCCTCTTGTGTGCATCACTATTGATTGATCTTCTGCAGGTATCTTAACCATGAGTAGAACATGTCGTTTAGAAAACGTGTGTGAGTGATCGTTTTAGTGCCACCCCTTGAGACGTATATGCCGGTGTAACGCCGGTTAGGATCTTTGATTTGGTGAGGATACGTAGTACCGTAATATGTTCTTAACTGCATCAAAAAGAAAGTTTTCAAAAAAAGAGAAATTTTGGAGTCTAGGATTCCATTAGTGGTTAATGAACTCCTATATTGAACTAAGAGTCAATTGGGAGTATAGTTTCCATCTCAAATATTTAGAAACCATCTCCCCTGTTTTCGGCAGAATTTTGGCTGAATTTGAACAAGGCATACTTTTGTTTGGTTGAACCAATGGAGGTGAGGGATACATTTCTGGAAAGTTTTTTAAGTCTTCTACAACTTTTCTGTAGGGCTCAAGAACAGAATCTCCCTCCAAATGGATGAAAATCTCAGATGAGTGTTAACTGTCCAGAAACGGGGCAGACCAAAAATACTCTCTGGAATTTTCTGTATTTCGACCATAAATTCCTGTAGAAAGATTTCTAAGGGTAATGTAATACACCGTTGGAAAGTTTGTGATATGTGCTACGACTTTGTAGTTCAAAGTTTCTATGGATTTGGTGTAGAACTTTATGAAATCTTCCGGACAAAACAGACACTTTCAGAGCAGGTGCTGTCAAAATTGTTCCAGATTTCTATCAATTTTGAAATATCACAACTCCTGATCCAGAATTGATACGAAGGCAAATAAATACTCGTTGGAAAGATATTGAAGTTACATATAACTTTGATATTCATATTGAGACATGAAACTTCCATTTGCATAATCAAATTTTGGGAATTAGGTCAAATGGTCAATCTGAACAGAGCATTGTTCATTGCCGATGTAACTTGAGACTTGTTATGGACATGAAGATTTTTATACTTCTCTAAGTTCCACGACATAGTCATTAGTTATCTTTCATCATTCCTTGCTGTTGATTTAAGTGTTTGACAAACTTGAACAATCATTGGTTATATTTCAGAATTGTCAAAAACCTTGTTTCCTTTATATATGCTGCACAATTGATGTGATGCTTTTGCGGTTAATAATTTCGAGTTAAAGCTGAGTACACTCATGGATATTAACCGCAAATTGCTCACTCTTGCAGTATGGATCATACTCATTCCGGGATGAAGTTGGTGGTTCCAGTCGGGATAGAAATGATTCGTCGCAACGACGATCACCGCCATCATCCACCGGACTAGCGGAGGTGTTGGGAAGAATGGCTGAGTCTCTTGAGATGTTGATGCAGCAAGGCATCCGAGAAGAGACCTCACAGCAAAACCCCACACTGAATACGTATCTGGATTTTCTAGCAAGACAACCACCGGTATTCTCTGAAGCTAAAGAAGCCTTGGAGGCAGATCATTGGCTCCGGGTGATTGAATCTAAATTGGGAATTCTCCAGTGTCATGAATATGAGAAGGATTTATTTGACGCTCAGCAACTTCATGGATCCGCTGGGGCTTGGTGGTCTGAATGTCTTGCTAAGATCGCTGAAGGTCATCGTGTGTCGTGGATGGTGTTTCGTGATGCTTTCCGAGCACGTCATATCTGTGAGGGCATCGTCAAAACCAGAATTGAAGAGTTCTATGAACTCAAACAAGGAGGCATGAGTGTTATGAAGTACTATACAGAATTTAACTGTTTAGTACAATATGCATCCGCTTATGTGCGTACGGAGACGATGAAGTGTCATTACTTCTTCCGAGGCCTCAATGTGGAGCTTCGGATAAAAGTGGCACAATGCAATAAAGGGAATTATAGCGAGTTAGTCAATGCCGCTATGATTTAAGAAATAGCTGAACTCGAGCATAAGGAAAGTAAGAGGAAGAGAAAATTATCACTGGCAAGTACGGGTGATTATCGTCAAGAACAACCGGTGATATATTGCTTACCATCCGGGGTGGAAATTCAATCCTTTGACGGACCACATCAGATGCAATACTGTCCATATTCACCCATGGAGGTTCAGCCACTGCTGCAACAGCAGCAAATGAGTAGTTGTGCACCCCCACTTCAACAAGGTGCACAAGAATATCAGTCACTTTCATATTATGAAGATCCTGAGCTCGCATCGTACGGTACTTGTTGTAATGTAAAGCATACTCCTCAGGAGGGTCAAGTGACCCAGCAAAGCAGCAGTCATATGTCATCTCAAGCTGCAAAGAAATTTCATGGTCAGCCAAGGAGGACAGTACTGAAAGTGGAAAATGGAAACTATATGGCAGTTGAAGACGTTCCCGTAGGAGAACCCGTGTTGGCGGGCATGTTCAGCCTACGTGATCAGCCCACGCTCGTGTTGTTCGACTCGGGTGCTACACATAATTTTACGAGCAAAGATTATATGGTTAAGCACAAAGTACCATCAACCACCTTGGCCGCATCTTATCAGATTAATTCACCGGGAGGTAGTAGGACAGCGAACAGAATTGTTGCTCGAGCGCCTATATGTTTGGATGGGCGGATATATCCTACTACTCTTATCATCCTAGAAGGCTTGCGGATTGACATCATCTTGGGAATGGCTTGGTTGACACATCACCAAGCTATCTTTGATATTAGTTCACGAACGGTGCAGCTGACTTCAAAGAAGCACGGGCAACATACGTTGATTCGGAGAAATGTTGCACCGGAAGTCACTTTTGTCCACACTGTTGAAGCTAAGAAACTGGAGGACATTCCAGTGGTCCGGGATTATCTGGACGCGTTTCCCGAGGATTTACTGGGCATGCCGCCCGAACGTGAAGTGGAGTTCAAAATTGAACTAGCACCGGGAACCACATCCATCTCTCGGAGGTCGTATAAAATGGCACCGAAGGGACTCGCGGAGCTGAAGGAGCAGCTGAATAATTTATTAAGCAAAGGCTTCATTCGACCCAGTTCATCACCATGGGGATGCTCCGCGCTGTTCGTCAAGAAAAAGGACGAGACTCTGAGGTTATGTGTGGACTATCGTCCGCTCAATGCCATAACTATCAAGAACAAGTATCCACTACCACGTATCGATTTGCTTTTCGATCAACTAGTTGGTGCGAAGGTTTTCTCGAAGATGGATCTTCGGTCCGGGTATCACCAGAGAAAAATCCGGGCGGAAGACATACCCAAGACGGCATTCTCGACGAGATACGGGTTATATGAGTATCTCGTCATGTCATTCGGACTCACTAATGCTCCGGCTCATTTTATGTACTTGATGAATTCAGTCTTCATGCCAGAGCTGGAAAAGTTCGTCGTGGTCTTCATCGACGATATCTTTGTATATTCTAAGTCGGAGGAAGAACACACCGAACATCTGCATATTGTGCTCTAACGCCTACGGGATCACAAATTATATGCAAAATTCAGCAAGTGCGATGTGGCGGACCGGGATCCGCTCATCCAGGATCGCAGAGGGTGGTGCCACGCGATGCGACACTCGACAGCACACGTCATAAGAACATAATATATTACATGGGAAAAACAACTGAAACTGTACAAACAGGTACAAACTTCAGTTACAACTATTGTTTATGTTACACAGCGGAATTCTACACTACACAACTCACGCCCGCCTATCTAGCAAAAGTTGGTTGCCCAGCCCTAGGGCAACCCACACTAGCTGCACTCCTCAGCTCAGCGCGGCGTGTACGGCTCCCACTCAGCCGTGGTCCCCGACGGAGGGTAACCCTCGCCGGTGGACTCGTACTCCGAGTCCGTGGGTGGCTCCTCACCTGAAAAACACTTAAGCAGCAACCGTGAGCACGAAGGCTCAGCAAGGCTTAACCGACTCACCTAAGCATGAAACTCTACATGAGGTATACCAAGACATAGGTTGGTAGCATTTCAGCAAAACGACACGCCTACAAGTTCATCCTTAGTTCATCTTTTAGCAACAAATTAACAGTTCATGAAATCTGAAATTTAGTAAGAAGTATTTGGTGGCAAACATGTAGCAATACAATTAAATCAACCAGCAATATTGAATCAACATGTTTCATCCATTAATCTACGTTACGACGCAGTGAACAAGCGGTACTCGTCACCGCGAGGGACGGCGAATCGACTCGATATACACCTGCAGGGAAAACCCAAAGAGCACGTCACGTACGCCCACCCGTGGAGCTGCACAGCACGCTCACTCGATGTCGTACGGGACAACCTTTCACCCAACAGCCCAAACGTCGAACCGGTCGCACCGAAACGAGCAGGAGGTTCCCCACACGGAGCATCTCTCTATGCCCGTTGGCAGATTTCTACCTTGCTGCCCTCAACCTACACCTATAAATCGGTGTGCTATGCCTCGACGCCCGGAGGTTTAGGCTACATCAGTTTATCGGGGCCCATATATCCGATATGCCTTCGGTATGTTCAATACTTGTTCAGCAGGGCCGCACACGGATCGGTCCTCAATCGACACGGGCAGGGCTGCGCACACAAGACTCTCTCTTGCTGCGCCCTAGCCCCTGCCTAGTCTCATTTTCATTACTAAAGTGATCTCACATCACTCAACCGAACCCGTGTGTCCCAAGCCTATCTCGCGAGTAGATTCCAACTACTCGACTTGTACCGAAGTCCTATGACTCATTAAGCATAGCCTGTCTACTCGAGGTCCTTGACACTACCCTCACTCTTTTAGGGACCTTTGGTTATGCAAGTGGGGTTTCATTCATCCTATACCTAATGCACATACATACTCCATATGACACATGTAAACAAAGTAAAACTTTTAAAAAGGGTTAATGCAAACCGGGGCTTGCCTTGTTGCTGCTGGTCAGGAGTTAGTTCTTCGTCCAGAAGGAGGAAGTCCAGCACTTCCGGAGTCTCTTCTTCAACGGCTACACGTTAATGAAATACTACATGTTAATTTAGATGCAAATGTGAGTTTTAGAGTAAGACTTCTACTATTAGCTCTAATAACCAGCCTCTAACACCTGTAACTTTGTTTAAGAATTTAAATATGAACTGGTGTTGGTGGTTTGGCTTGGACTTAATCACATGGTTAAATGCTAAGTGGTTTTCCCCCTTTTCCATATTAATCCCTTAAGTGGTTAAACAGGACAGGGGTGATCTAGAGCTCCAATGGAGCTGAGAATTTTTGTGTGAGTTCCTTGTCACAAGAAAACTCTCTGGACCAAACATTAGCACTTTTCATGGAGTGGTTTGCTCAGAATAATCCTCTTGGCAAATCAGCAAGGAAGAATTTATCCTGAGGTAATACCCCTGTTCATACCCAACTTAGTGAACTATAATTTCAATTATAGCTCCTAGAGTTTGCATGAATTTTCCTAGCATTTTTGGAGTCAAGGTTTGCCCAGAATTGAATTTCCATGTTTTGGAAATTCTCTGAAAATGTTTCTGTATTCAAATGAACACAGCACCTTCCAATTTGAATTGCTCTGACCAAATCAACTCCAAATGGTCTGAAACTTTTACAGGGGTTTACTAATGTCCTAAAGAACATCCTGGCAAAATTTGGGGATTTTTGGATGAACCAAACTCCCTCTAAAATTCTTTTGCTGAAAAGCTTTAAAGAATTTTCCAGAATTAATTAATGGGTTTCATACAAATTGGGTTGTATATCTGGACAGAGCTAGGTAAGATGAATCCAACCCAATTTGAATCACTAAATTTGGAGCTTCCTAGCCAAGGTTATGGATTTCTAAAGTTTGAGCTAATCCCTGAATTATTTTCCTACAGAAAATCCCCTCCCGCGCTAAACCAGAGGCTGACAGCGGGGCCCACCCGTTTAAATTGAACTAACCGCGCGCTCGCGCGCGATTAACACGGGGGCTGACAGGTGGGGCCGCGCCCTTCGTCTACCTCCCGACGTCGCCGCCCCGAGCCGCCGGAGCTCCGGCGAGGTCAGCGTTCCCGGCGATCTAGCTCACCGGAGCCGACGAGACTCGCCGCCCCCACATAATCTCGGGTGCTGAACCCGCTGGACACCATGTCGCCACCGGCTAACTGCCATAGCTCGCCGGCGACGAGCCCTATGCCTCTGTGCTACCTCGGCAACGTGTTCCCGCCCTTCTGACCATCTTCTTCGTGCGCTAATCGCGTCGCCACACTCAGGGAAACCTCGGGAAACTCGGCATGAGCTCTGTTGGGCCCTAAACGGCCGGCAACCCAGACCTCACCGGCGACCCCCTCCTCCGCCATACTGTCCTAGGGTGAACTTAGGGTTCCGGCGGTGATTTCCTTCCGGTTTTCGATCGAGAAGGGTCGCCAGAACCTCTAGATGCTCTCTCACAGCTCCGTTCGACCTCCCACCCACTAAGCTTCCCGAATTTCCGCTAAACTGGAAAATTCTCCGCGCACAAAGGTCGAACCTTGGAACGGTTTGCGCGGTGGTCTTGAGGACGAGCTAGCGCTTCACTTTCCTATGGATGTCAAAGCCGGAAGATGATCACAGCTGGGGTGGCATCCGATCGGAGCTCGGGTGACTAGGCTGCTGGTTACGGAACTCGCGAAAATCAGTAGCTCGCCGGCGGTCTCGGGCCTTTTATAGGCCCCTGAGCCCAGTGGAGAGCGCGACACCTGCTGTGCCACCTCCTCTGCCGAAGCAGGAGCTGGCCGGCCGAGGTGGTCGGGCGCCGGCGCTGGCTGCAGCTGGCGAGCGCGCTCGGTCGAGGAAGTCGGCTGAGGAGACTTCTGTGCTAAGTCTACTGACCAGTGGGCCTCCCCTCTAACTCTTTTGTTTTTTCCAATTTTCTGAATTCTGTTGTGCCAAAATATCCTCAGCTACTCACAATTTAATGTGAGACTTAGTCACCAAGTCTTTGTTTGAATTTGAATTCTCAAATTCAAACTTTGTTTGGTTAAATTTGCTTCATATTTAAACTGAAGTTCAAATTCAGTTTTGAATTCTTGCAAATTTAGCTCTTGACAAGATGAGCTCCAATGGAGATGAAAATTGGTGGGTTTACTCAGAAAAATGTGCTGAGTATAGATATGGAGCTAACTTTTGAATTTGGGTGATGAAAGTTGCTGCAATTTGAATTTACATTCAAATTGGCCTCTTTTTGAAATAACCCAAAAGTGCCTCAAAAAGTGTTGAATTTGCATGAGCTTTGGACTGAACCTTCCCAAGACTTTTTAAATTCTAGGGGTGAGCTCAACCTCTCATGCTCATGTGTAGAAACCCTACTTTGTGAAAGTGAAGGCTTTCCCCTCTAATCATTCTTTTGATGTAGGTCACTTGCTCTTCACAATATTTCACAATCTATCCACAACAAAACTGTTGTGTTGTGAGGTGCAGAAAAGTTTTTGCAAGTCCCTTTTCTTGGGCTTTTACATGCGAGTTCTGGATCAACTAAGTGCCATTTCTTGGACACGTTATTTCGTCGGGAGGCATTGCAGTTGATCCGAGCAAAATTGTCCAAGTGCTGAATTGGAGTTCACCAAAATCAGTCCACGAAGTCCGTAGCTTTCTCGGTTTAGCTGGGTACTACCGAAGATTCATTCTGAATTTCTCCAAAGTTTCTAAACTGATGATGGAACTTCTGAAGAAAGGAAACAAATATGTGTGGAGTGAAGCCTGTGAGAAGGCGTTCAAGGCGTTGGTAAAGCACCTCACAACAGCCCCCCGTGTTGGCACAGCCCGATACAACTAAGGCTTTTGATGTTTATTGCGATGCATCCAGCATCAGCCTTGGCTGTGTGCTTATGCAAGAAGGGCAAGTGGTCGCATATGGATCCAGGCAGCTTCGGAATCATGAGCAGAATTTCCCGACACATGATCTCGAGCTAGCTTCTGTAGTTCTTGCTCTAAAGATGTGGAGGCACTATTTGCTTGGAAACTTAGTCCACCTCTACACCGACCACAAGAGTTTAAAGTACATCTTCACACAAAAGGAGATAAATTTGAGGCAGAGAAGATGGTTAGAGTTAATCAAGGATTATGAACTGGAGATTCATTACCATCCTGGAAAAGAGAATGTGGTTGTCGACGCACTTAGTCGAAAATCACATGTGCATAATCTAACCATGGCTGCAATGGAAGAAGAAGAACCGATCCTGCGCTTGGTTCCTTATGGGTCATTGTTTAACCTTGCCCTCATTCCTACAATTCGTGATGAAATTGTAGAGACTCAAAAGAAAGATAAGGGCATGGCCCATATCCGGAAGAGAATAGACAAAGGAGAAGCTAAGTGCTTCCGGAAAGATGAGAATGGTACGCTATGGTTCAAGAACCGTATAGTCGTACCGAGGGACATGAAGCTTCATAAGAAAATATTAGACGAAGCTCATCTTCCAAAATTTTCCATTCATCCAGGAAGCAACAAGATGTACCAAGATTTGAGAAACAAGTTTTGGTGGACACGGATGAAGCGGGAAATAGCTAAATACGTATCCGAGTGCGATACGTGTCGAAGGGTGAAAGCAGATCACATGAATAAACCTGGTTTGCTGCAGCCCCTCCATATTCTGGCAAGGAAGTGGGAAGATGAGAGTATGGATTTTATTGTCGGGTTACCACTCACATCTCGGAAGCATGATTCGGTTTGGGTAATCGTTGACCCATTAACCAAGTCAGCACACTTCATACCGGTGAATGTGGGATTCAATGCCAAGAAATATGCGGAGTTATACATTGAACGAATATTATGCCAGCATGGAGTTCCAAGAACAATAGTTTCAGATCGTGGTGCACTATTCGTTTCTCAATTCTGGGAACAGATGGACGCATCTTTGGGAACCCAATTGCTTAGAAGCTCCGCATGTCACCCTCAAACTGATGGACAAACCGAGAGGGTGAATCAAGTCTTGGAAGATATGTTGAGAGCGTGTGCCATCCACCACGGTAAGAACTGGGATGCTTATCTACCATTGGTGGAATTCTCGTACAACAACAGCTATCAAACGAGTATCAAGATGGCACCGTATGAGGCTCTCTACAGCCGGAGATGTCGCACACCGCTGAATTGGTGTGAATCTGGTGAAAGAGTGACATTCGGGATTGACCTTGTCAATGACGCCGAAGAATGAGTTCGGGTCATACAAGCAAATTTAAAGGCTGCTCAATCTCGACAGAAGAGTTATGCAGACCAGCGACGTCGACCGCTGCACTTCAACGTCGGAGAGTATGTATATCTCCGCGTATCTCCAATGAAGGGAGTTCACCGATTCGGTGTAAAAGGGAAGCTCGCTCCCCGGTTTATTGGTCCATTTGCTATCACGGAGAAATGTGGACCCGTAGCTTACCGGCTTGATCTACCGACCAATCTCGCTGGGGTGCATGATATATTTCACGTCTCTCAGCTTCAAAAATATCTCAAGAATACCACTGCTGTCCACAATGAAGATCTTGAGACATTGCAGCCGGATCTCTCCTATACCGAGCATCCAATCTGGATTATCGATGAAAAGTCTCAGTCGACAAGGAATCGGACGCTCCAATTCTATAAGGTAATATGGAGAAATCATACCGAGGAGGAAGCAACATGGGAGAGTGAAGAATACCTCCGTTCAAACTATCCGGACTTGCTGTCCGCTGATATCCGGTAATTCCTTCTCTACCGCTTCGTCTCTTCTTTATGAATCTCGGGACGAGATTCTTTTTAAGGGGGAGGGATGTGAAATCCCAAAACTCTAGCAAGTGGAGCTACAAGTCACACCGAGAAAATGAGAGGGAATTTAAACTTTTGAATTTAACGGTGTGAGCTCCAAGTCTAAACTTGAAATTGCAAAAATTCCCAAACACGGAGATCTAAAGCTATCATTTGGTTCTCCACATATCCAATAATAGCCCGGCAAATTTTCAGAGCATTTGAAAAGGATTTCCTATTTGTTAGAATTTAAACGGGAGAAAATTTGAATTTAAATCTCAGTTTCAAATTCCGACTTCACCGAAATTCAAATTTGAGTGCACCGTTGTGTTGCTCACATTTCTTATGGCCTACCCTCCGAGTTTGATCAAATTTGGAGCTCGTTTGCTAGTTTTAAACGGAAATTGGGGGATAAGGGGGAGAGGTGGACCCCATCTGTCAGCTACGCAGGGAGTGAACTGCCTCTATTTTTCTCCCTCGCTGGAGCTCCCGACAGCACACCGGGAGAAGGCTTCGGTGTGAAGTTTTAGCGCCACCTCCTGCTCTCAGCTGGTTTCTTCGCCCTTATCTCTCCCACACGTAGCAGCAGCGAAGTCCTTCTTTCCTGCTCGCACGTCCCTCACCCGCTCAAACCGAAGAAAACGCTGCCGTGCTCTGCTGCTCTCATCGCCAATCGCTTTCCGCTAGCCTGGGCGCCAAGCTGAGCCGTGCTGGAGCTGCGCCGGACTCCACTCGACGTCCCCCAACCCTCACCAGCCCGTGCCGGCCTGCTCCAATCGCTGCCATGCCGTTCTTCCTCCGTAAGTTTGAACAAAGTCACGCCTTACTGATCATCGGCGCCTCGACATTCTGAACCGTATCGTGGCCAACCTTCTACAGAAAAAAAGAGGCGCCCCAGACTGCTCTACACTCCGGTGAAACTCCCCCCTTTTCGTGCACTACAGAGGAAGAATTTCTCTGTTTACTGCAAGTGTATTCATAGAACCGAGCTGCACAAATCTTCAAAATTCGTCATAATCAGTCCATCACGTTTGCCAAGCTACAAACATGATCTAGACACTCCTACGCCCCTCTAGGATCAAAAATCATCGAAAATCATCAAGATTTGGCACTGTTCTTCGAGAATTTCGGGCCGGCACCGATTTTCACCCTAGGTCGCCGATGAGTTCCTATTTGCAGCCATTTTTGAGCTGATTTGAGCTCATGCCGGTGATAAAGGATAACACACAGTGCTTTTGAGCCCAAGAACCGACCATTTGGTGGAGAAATCACCGTGCATGACCTCGCCGCAGCCCTAGAGTTTGCTGTTGCCGGTGCGCCCTGTTTTCCGGCGAGTTTCAGCCGCCGGCAACCTCACCAACGTGTTCAGCGTGGGGGAAAATGGGGGGGGGGGGGGGCGGCCAGCAGGTGGTCCGGAGGTGGCTGGGAAGTGCCTTTCCGGCCACCTCGCCGGAGGGAGCGGCCACTGCTCTGTTTGGCGCGAGGCTGAAGGTTAGAGATGATGAGTGGGACCCACTGTCGGCATTTAAACATTTTCCAGATTTTCCCATTTCAGTTCAAACTTTGGAGAGCCATAACATTGTGTAGGAGTGTCCAAAAATTATGAAACAAATTTTGTTGGATTCATATCAAAGAGTACTATCCAGAGGTGCAGCCCTATATTTACGGAAATCCCTGGATTTGGCTCATTAATTCATTTAAATTAAATCTTGTATGAATTTTTACAGGAGTTCTGTTTATTGGAAAATTCCAAAATTTGGGCAGGACATTCTTTCAATAATCCTTGAACTCCAGTAAAATTTTCAGTGGCATTGGACCGCATTTTCTTGGCCAAATGTTGTTTGAATCCTCTATGTCTCTGAAAAATGGGAAAATGAACAGAAACATTTTCAGACTTTTAACCAAGTTTGGAAAATTCATATCTCTGTGTAGGAAGCTCCAAAAATGGTGAAACCAAGTCCTATGGACTCATGAGACTCTCAAGTTTCTGAACAACCAAATTTGGAGCATAACAAGACATTATAATTGCCATAGGATTTTAGAGAAGCCAAATAGTAAGAAAATTCCCTAGGCCACATCTTCCATCAACTTTGTCTGAAATTTTGCAAGCCATACATCTGTATGATCTATGGACCACTGTAAAAATTTCAGAGCATGTTGAGATAATCTTCTCTAGTTTTCTGCTGGTTCTTTCCACTACCTTTCTTATGTCCATTATAAATAGATCTTTGCATTTTCTTCAACAAACATCCACTGCCTACCCAAAGATATCGTCAGTTTTTGACCATAACAGAGATTTTCACTCACCTTAGAGTTGGTCTAAACCATTCTTATTTCCTAAAACACTTTTGATTTATAATGTCTTTACTTGCAACATAAAACTGTGCATATTCATATCGGTAGGGGAAACGACGAAGGAGCTCGACGAGGAACTTGACTCGGAGCAGCAAGATGAGGCTTAACTCATCGCCAAGCTACTGACTTAAAATTAGAAATAAACCTGCAGCAACATAAGGCAAGCCCCAGTTTGCATTCAACAGCTTTTTAGTTACATTTTACTTTGTATCACTTCTATTGGTCTAGTATGAATTGTGCATTAGGTCAAGGTGATTGATACTCCAAATGCATGACCCACAAACCCTTGGAGTACAGGGTAGAACAGGTTACCTTCATGTAGATTCTGCTAGGCTTAAGTTGTATAGGATCCGGTACAAGTCGGGTAGTTGGAAGCTACTCGCGAGTTTAGGATGTTGGTTCAGCAGGCTATGATTCTAGAGAATGGAAGTTCTGGAATGAAAAATGAGACCGAGCAGAGAGTGGGAGCAGCAGGATGCTGGGCCTGTGTGGTTGTAGCTCTGTTTGTATCGGTTAAGGACCGATGCGTATGCCGCCCTGCTGAGCAAGTTTGAACAGTACCGGATGCATACTAGAATTATGGGGTCCAGGAAACCGATGTAACTCGGGTACTCTCGTGTCGAAAAATTATACGGCCGTCCTTTGGGGTTGGTGTCAGAGGTGTAAACCCGCTAGCGGAGCAACTTTGACGTGCTTCGTGTAGTGGCCCTTCTGATGGGTCGGCGGAACTGGTTCGGTATTGGAGTGACGGGTGAAAGGTTGCTGCATACAACGTAAGAAAGAGCTCGCGTGAGCCTTTCGAGGCGGGTGTATGTGTCGTGTATTCCGGGTGTGTCCTGATTGCAATCACCATCCCTCGCGGTTATATGAGTACCACTTGTTCACTGAGTTGTGACGTAGTAATAATTTCTAGATGAAGTGAGATGAATCATTGCTGATGTGAAGTTCTTAAATTCATTGTATTGCCAACCATGTATGCTATAGTTGTAGAGCTCACTAAGTTTATTTTCCTCTTTGGGCATCACCACATCGGAGGAAAGCGTTTCTTGTTTGATTGTAGACTTCCGATGTGAGGGCTGCCTAAGGCATAATAATCTGCTGCTATTAAACTGAAAGTAAGGACCAACATGTAGGCGTGTCGTTATTGCATCATACTTTTCCTATGTTAGTAATCCCTGCATGTAGAGTTTCATGTTTAGGAGTGTCGGTTAAGTCTTGCTGAGCCATCGTGCTCACGGTTGCATTATTAGTGTTTTGCAGGTTATAAAATTTGCTATAAAGATGGTTGTTCGGTGAGCCATCAGAGACTCACCGAAAACCCTGCCGCTGCACTCAGCTTGGTTGAAGCTAGTAAGAAGCATCCGCGGGCTGGACGTCTTCTCTTTTGCATAGTTAGGACCGAGAGTAAGTGTGTTTGTATATTCCGCTGTCTGTACCCTCGTGGTACAATATTTTGTTAATGACACTATCTTGAGAAATAAAATACTTTGTACTTTATGGTTCTTTTTGTGTATGCTGTTCGGTGCCGCATCACACGGCACCACCCAATGTGTATCCTGGAGTGAGGATCCCGGAACACTACAGGAAACCCGATCATTTACGATGGATAGAGTTATTTGCAACAGGACGCCATCGCAAATAAATTAAATTGCGACGGCTAACCCTAGGCCGTCACAAATTGCGTCCTATTTGGGACGGCTGCGTCTGTAGCCGTCACAAATAGCATTAATTTGCGACGGCCAGACCTGTGGCCGTCGTAAATTAAGCAACCGTCGCAATTAAAAGCTTGTTTGTGACGGCCGAAGGAAATGCCGTCGCAATTAAGTAAGCCGTCGCAAATGACCCCGATATAGTCGACCGGGCACCTCCCGGTTCACACAACTGCCGTCGCCCTGCGCCCGCCCACCGCCGCGTGGCCGCCGGCCGCCGCCCCATGCCCGTCCGCCCGCGCACTGGCCGCCGCCCCACGCCCGTCCGCCCGCGCTCGGCTGCCCGCCGCCGCTCGGCGGCCGCCGCCGCCCCGTGCCCGTACACCCGCGCACCGGCCGCCGCCCCGCGCCGGTCCGCCCACGCTCGGCCGCCCGCCACCGCCACGGCCGCCGCGCACCGGCTGCCGGCCGCCACCCAGCGCCCGTCCACCCGCGTCCACCGCCCAGCGTGCCGCCGCCCGGCTCTCACCGCCCGTCGTGCACGCTGCCTCCTGCAGCCTCCCGCCGCGCCCGCCGCCATCGCCGTTGCCTCCCAGCTCCGGCTCCGGCGCCCGGCCGCCCCCTGCCTCCCGGCTCCCGCGCCCGACCGCCCCCTTCTCCCGCCTCCGGCGCCCGACGCCTCTCAGTAACCTATGTTCATGCATTTTTTTAATTTTTTTCTTGTTGTTAGTTAGATTTAGTTAGAGTAGAGTTAATTGAATATTGTTTTAGAGTAATTTGTAATTAATTTGGCAATTGAATTGTTTTTTGTAGTTAGTTTATAGTTTATAGTTTAAATCGATTTAAATAGTTGTTAAATTGGTTTCAGCAATGGAATAACTAGTTGTTCAAATTGTTTAATTAGTTGATTTCTTGTTTAATTTGTAGCTTTATATATTAATTATTTGATTAGTAGCGTAATTGCTTAAATATTACTTTGATTGATGAAGTGCTAAATTATTATATAAATAGTCGGGCTGGCCCAGCCTGACACAAGCTATTTAGGGTCCGGCTCGACACGGTACATTTAGGGCCTGGCCCAACACTATAGGAAACACGATGATTTGCGACGGCTAGGATTATTTGCGAAGGCCGACCGTCGCGAATAAATTAAGGAGGGACGGCTTACCCACCACCCCTCCCACCACCGCGTCCCGCCTTCCCCGCCTCCCGCCGTGCCCGCCTCCCGTCGCCGCCGCGCCCGCCTCCCGCCACCGCCGCGCTGCCTTCCGCCGCGCGCGCCTCTCGCCGCCTCGCCCCGCCACCCCTGCCTCCCGCCACCATCAGCCTCCCCCGGCTCCCGCCTCCCGCCGCTGCGCCCCGCTGCGCCCGCCTCCCGTCGCAAGTAAAATAAATTGCGACGACCAAAGAAAAAGCCGTCGCAAGTAAAATAAATTGCGACGGCCAACCCTAAACGGGATATACCCGGCCCCATCTCACACACCCCGAGGCCGCTCACGACTACGCGACGGCGGCCCCGGTGAGTGGTAACTGTCGGAAATAAAGTTTCCAAGCCATAATTGGTGACGGTAACCATCGTACGTCCCCAATATGTCATTATTTACAACAAGCTACCGCGCATGGATGGTGGGCCCTGACTGGTGCTTTTCTCCCCTTCATTCCTCCTCTTTCGTTATTTCCTCGCCTCCTCCCTTGTTGTTGGACAGTTGACCCCAAAGCTTGAAGAACTGTACCATTTTTGGGGGGTGCAGTGTAAAACAAGCGAGGTTATGCTGCCAAAATTTTGTTGGGCTTTAGGTATTGTGTCTCGTCAGAAGCAGGATAAATCCAGCATATATTAACGATAATTTCTTCGGCTTTAAACTGCAAAGTCAAACATGGGTGAAGACTGCAGTTGTATGTATACTGGCTGGAAGAGCAGAATGGTGGTCACTCGGATGAGTGGTACATCAAGTTAGATAAATTCTTGGATCGAGCATTTTCATTGTCAACTGATGATAAGGTGCGGTGCCCATGTACGAAATACCGGAACATCAAGTTTTTGAGCAGATTGGAACTATCGTTTCACTTATGTCGAAACGGTTTCACACCAAGTTATGAGGTGTGGACCTTCCACGGCGAGACTAAACCTCGAGACATAGTAGAAGTGGATGAGGATGATGATATAAAGGGGGTTGATAGGATGGATGAGATGCTAGAAGCTCTGGAAGTGGAGGATCCTCTTACAAAGGAGGCAGACGATTTCTTCGAGGAGCTCAAGAAATCACAACAGCCGTTGCATGAACACACGGATGTGACCGTCCTTGCTTTTTTGACCAGATTTATGGCAATTAAGTCTAAGTATTTTTTTCTATCAACTGCTACAATGATATCATGAAAATGATATGCGATATCCGTCCACAACCTCACAAAGCGCCTAAAGATATTTATCAGTCGAAGATCCAGATATCTGGTCTTGGTATGAATTATGAGAAAATCGATGTGTGTCCAGACAACTGCATGCTATTCTAGAAAGAGCATGCCAATGAGAACATGTGCTTGAAATGTGGTAAACCGAGGTATGTCGAAGTTGTTAATGACGATGGTGATAATGTGATGACAGATGTCGCACATAAAAAGCTTCTTTACTTACCTTTGACACCTCATTTGAAGCGGTTATTTCTTTCAAAAAGAACTGCTAGACACATGAGATGGCACAAAGAAGGTAAACGTGAGAACAAAGAATTCTTGACGCATCCGTCCGACGGTGATGCATAGAAGGCTCTAGACCGTTTCGATCCAGAATTTTCTCGTGATGCAAGAAATGTTCGCATCGGGTTAGCGACAGACGGATTCTCACCGTTCAGTACATATGCCACGCCATACTCCTGTTTGCCCGTCTTTGTCATTCCCTACAACCTGCCACCGGCTTTGTGTATGAAGGACGAGTTCATGTTCCTCAGCCTCATTGTACCTGGACCTGATCATCCTGGGTCACATCTCAACGTGATGTTGAAACCGCTGATCGAAGAATTGAAAGAGTTGTGGACAGGAGTCGAAGCGTACGACAGTTACAAGAAGCAGAAATTCAACCTTCGAGCTGCTTATTTGTGGTCCGTCCATGATTTGCTGGCATACGGCATGTTTTCCGGATGGAGCACTCACGGTCGTTTGACGTGTCCGATATGTGCTTCGGACACGGATTGCTTTCGCCTAACTCATGGAGGCAAGATATCTTCCTTCGATTGTCACAGACGTTGGTTGCCTTTGAATCACATATTTAGGCAACAGAAGCATGTCGTTAGAAACAACACCGTTGTCACGAAAGGACCACCGAAACGTCTCAACGGGTCAGAAATTTTTGATATGTTGGACAAACTGGTGCCAGATGAAGGTCGTCCTGGATATTTTGTAGGTTATGGCATGGAACACAATTGGACTCACATATGTGGACTTTGGAAGCTACCGTATGTGAAGTCGTTGATTCTAATACACAATATTGATGTGATGCATCAGGAGCGTAACATCAGCGAAAGTATCATAAGCACATGCATGGCTATGTCTGGCAAAACGAAAGACAATATAAAAGCTAGACTAGATTTGGCAGACGTTTGTCACCGTCCATCTCTTGAAATATCTGAAATTGGTGGCAAGCCACGTGCTTCTTTCTGTCTTCGATCTAAAAGAAAAGAAAGAAGTCATGAAATGGTTGAAAACTTTGAAATTCCCAGATGGTTACGTAGCTAGCCTGAAACGAGTCGTGAATGTGAACACAGGAAACCTCACTAGGTTAAAGAGTCATGATTATCACATTATTATGGAAAGACTCTTACCTGTTATGTTTCGTGGCTATCTAGATGATGCAATGTGGAAGGTTTTAGCCGAGCTCAACTATTTCTATAGACAGCTTTGTGCTAAAGAAATCAAGACATGGATGATGGATAAGTTAGAGAAGGAGATACCTGTACTTTTATGTAAAATGCAACATCTAATTATCCATCTTCCATTCGAAGCTAAAGTCGGCGGTCCTGTGCAATATAGGTGGATGTATCACATTGAAAGAGCGTTACGATATCTGAAACCAATGGTTGGCAACAGGGCAAGGGTGGAAGGGTGCATCGCTGAAGCATATGCTCTTAAGGAAGTAAGATACTTTTCAAGTGTCTACTTTGCAGCTGAACACAATGTCAATATTTCGGATATGCGGTACAATGTGGACGAAGCCCCCCTTTAAGTGACCTCTCCATTTTTCAAACGAGAGGCACTACCGTTGGTAGCTACACGACCTACGTCCAACCCGAACGTGACAGGACTGCTGCTTTACTTTACATGTATGCAAATATAGAAGGCATGCAGGAATACTTCGAGTAAGTGTTTCTCCTACATTTATGCTAATCGACATAATTTGCTACACATGTATTCTAAAAACTGTTTTCTCACGTTCAGTGAGTTCCACAGACAATGTTGGCCACATAGGCATCAACCTACGGCCAAACAAGTTGAAGGAATGCGACAATAAGGAATAAATGGAGGGCCGGGTTTCCTATCCTGGTTTTGAGATTATGTAATACTTTCTCGTCTTCTATATATTATAAGTTACTATTATTAAAGAACTTATTATTTTAACTTACGATCATGTTTGACAGTGCCGCACTCACAATGTCAATAAAGATTTGCGGCAGCTATCTTATGGATTGGTGAATGTCCGAAGCTAAGGTCGATATGACGTAAATGGTTTTCGATTCCGCACAACTCATTTTGAAGCTCTTCATCCTCTCGCGGCAACATCAAATTCTGGTGTTGTGACGAGATCAATTGACAGTCAAGGCAATATAACTGATTATTATGGGATCATTAACAAAATCCTTGAATTTACTTTTACCGGAAATAAGACACTTCGAGTTGTCTTCTTTGACTGTGACTGGTTTGATAGCACTCATGGAACTCGAGAAAACCAATTTGGAATGGTGGAAGTCAAACATAAGGACCGACTACGAGGTTACGATACATTTGTTCTTGCACACCAAGTGGAGCAAGTGTATTATCTACCTTATCCATGCACAAAGCTCAGTGCTTGGTGGGTGGTATATAAGGTGAATCCTCGTGAGGGTTATATACTCCTGGGGATGATGGTTACCATGATAGTGAGGACGTTGAAGAAGTGTACCAAGAAGAAGAGTTGCCAAACACTTTTATCGTCGAGCCTGGGGAAGGACTGGATCAATTAGTAGGAGATGTTGAAGATGTACAGACAGATGATATTCGAAAACGAAAATTAAAACAGGTCACAATGGAAGATCGTTGGGCTGGTTTGAGGAGTAGGGCACATGATAATGATGTTGATGAATTTTGAAAGTGATTACAAGTAACGTTTTCTTTTAGTTAGTAACATGAATTATGTATATCTTTTAGATGTTTAAGGAGAAGGACACTGATTATCTATTAAAACAGGATGGCGTCAAAGAAGAGTAAGAAGATAGAGGCGACGAGGGGGTTCTTCCCCTCTAGACCAGAGGACGCTTTTGCTGGTGCCTCGTCGACCGGGAGTAGACACTCTCATTTGCCTGGGTACGTTTGGAGCAGCTCTAGGGCTTCGTCACAACATTCCACACAGGTAAATTTCAGTATCCTTTGATGAATTCTTCACATTCAATTTCCAATTAAACTTACTTATGTATCATTTGAATGTTGTAGTCCTCACCGACTGACTCAGTGGCTACGACGCCAGTTGAGCTTGGCTACCCTTCGGTGAGCCAGCCCTTGGCTAACGAGCCTTCTATTCCAGAGACGTCTGATCCTCAGGCTTCTGTTCCTGAGCCTTCTGGGTCACCAGACGTGGTGCCCCAGCAGACGTGGAGGACGAGGAGGACTCACTTTGTCAGTCCTCCTGCGGCCCCTTCACAGAGGATCGTGATTCGTCCGGTCGAAGACAGGTAATAAAATCGTAGTGTTAAATTCTGGTTTCTTCTTGTTACTTAAGTAATGAATTATTAAATGTCTTGCAGCGCTTGGTACGACGCGTCTTTCACCGGTGAGAGACACCACAGACTGGTGAACGATGTCCTCGGGTCCTTAGTGCGTTTGCACTATCCCGGGGTCATCGATGGGGTGCCTGCTACTTCCTGGAAGGATTATGCACGCGCCGATCACCAGGGGCACGGCAACGTTCAGGAGGCCGTATGGGCTAATTTTACGGTAAGTATGTTAAATAAAGTTTCTAAGTTTTAACCCTGAAACTCTTTTAATGTACATCTCTTTCAATATTTATCACAGGAAAGGTATATTTTAGAGGACCCGGACGACCCTCGCATGTTGGAGGATCCGAGGAAAGTGTTTCACGTGAACGCTGCGAAGGTGGTTCGGCAAGCTTTGTCGAACGCTCGTATTGAAGTTATCAACGAGACTTTGAAGGCAAACCAGCACCACGTGCTACACTTCCGGCAGGAGAGCGAGAGGCACCTGACGGAGGAAGAGTACGCGCAGGTACGTGGGGTGTAGTAAATATTTTTTTCTGAGCATGGAGCAAATACATCAATGATATTTTTAACGACCTACAACTATGTGCAGGGCCACGTGAGCTGGTTGCAGGGTCGGTCCGATGCATACTGGGCCCTTTGTTGGTACTGGGCTAGCAATGAGTTCAAGGCTAAGTCCTAGAGGGCTCGAGGGTGCAGAGGGGTCGAGGGGAAGCACAAACACGGTCAAGATAACCACTTGCGTTTAGCTAAACACATGGTAAGTGTATCTAACTTATGTTTATGTATTCATAATATATTGTTCGTACTAACACGTATTGATAGGAGCGCAATACGGGGGTGCCGCCGACTCCTGCTTAGATCCGTAAGAGAGGTCACAGGGACCCTTCTCAGCCCCAGGGTTGCAGTCAGGCCGCAGCCGAGCGGTTGGTAAGTATAGAAATCATTCATAGTAAATATAACTATATGGATTGATGAACTTACACGGTTTTCTTGTTTTTCAGGCTAGGTACGGGGAGGAGGCTAGGAGGATACACGGCACAGATTTTGATTGGGAACATGAACCAATCGATCCTCAAGCCGCGTATGCAACCGGAGGTGGAAAAGCCCATGGAAGGTGAGTTCATAAGTCATTTTATCATTTTCAATTCAAAATATTAAATATATTTCAATTCCATATTACTGATTCTGTTTTTATAGGCTCGCCATATTCGACGGAGTTGCCGACTCGAGGGCGGTGAGACCTGCGAGAGGCAGCTCCACACAGCCTTCGTCGGTGGGCCCGAGTCGCCATGTCTCGCAGGTGGAGACTCTCGCCCGTCAGGTCCAGGAGAGTCGTGAGCAGTTTCAGTCGGACCTGGAGGCACAGAGGGCGGCGATGGTGGCGCAGAGGGCGGCGATGGAGGCCACCATCTCCTACCAGAGAGCCTGCATGCAGCAGATGCGACTGACGATGGAGATGCAGCGACAGGCGATGACGGTAAGCTAAAGTAATTTAAATTTAGCGCATTCTTAATAATATGTAGTAACCGGCAACTTTTGCAACCACAGAGTTTCTTTCAAGGCTGCGATGTCCAGGGGTTGCACCTCCAGCTTCCTCCACTGCCACCGCTGATTCCACAGCCGGAACTGGAGCTACCGCCGCCGGTGCACGTTTCTCTGGGTGTTCAGGTAATCAACTAAGTTCAATATGATCAATTATAGTTTGTTTAATCAATTCTAGTCAAAAACGAAGTTCTAAACAAATTAATATGTCCAACAACTTCTATGTATTGCGGGGATCGGCGACGGAGGCTCAAACTCCGTCGCCGTTTATACCGGCGCCTGGACTGACGCGCGGCGAGGATGTTGGCGGCTCTAGAGGAAGTGGACGCTAGCGGAGAGACTCTTCCTTATTTTTGTATTCTTGTGATGAGATGTGAGACTTTTTTGTTGTGATCGATGGTGAGGCGAGGATGTTGTATTTCTCTATTCCTTATTTATCTGCTGTTATGTCTATTGTGTTTCTGGCCATCGAGCCGGGCAGAATGTTCAGTTTTTTTAAAAAAATAAAAAACCTTATTTGCGATGGCTTTTTATACAGTACCGTCGCAAATAAGTGTCCAGCCTGTCACAAATTAACCTACGTAATTTGCGACGGTTGGCGGCGGCCATCACAAATTAAGTACTTACTTGCAACGGCCATGGCTGGCCGTCGCAAACTGTCGAGTCAGGCCCGTCAGCTGGGCCCGGGCCCTTGTTTGCGACGGTGGGTCTAAGCCATCGCAAATAAAATTAATTGCGACGAAAAACAAGCGACAGCCAGAAACCGTCAAAAATAAGTAAAGCCGTCGCAATTTGATTATTTGCGACGATTTTACACTTATTTGCGACGGTACCGGCCGTCGCAAATCGCCGGGATTCCTGTAGTGGAAGGGGTTCCCCACAGTAACCCTGCAGGTGTAAATCGATTATAATCACCGTCTCTCGCGGTCATCGAGTACCACTTGTTCACTGTACCGCGACGTAGAAAGAACAGGCTATATACATGTTAAAAGTTTGCTGATTTGAAATCTATACATTGCTTGTTATTGACTTGTTGTAGTTTAGAGCTAATTAAATTTCATTTCAACTTTGGGCAAAGTACATGAGAGAAATGTGTTTCTTGTTTGATTGCGGCTCTCTCATGTGCCTTAGCGTGAGGTTCTCCACAACCTGCTGCTAAAACTTGAAAGTAAGGTTCAAATAATTAGGCGAGTCCTTTGCAACTTATTTACCTCATGTACCCTTAAACCCTTAATGTAGAAGTTTCATGTATAGGAGAGACGGGTCAGACTTGCTGAGCCATCGTGCTCACTGCTTGTGTTTGAAGCTTTTGCAGTGGTTTATGAGGAAGGGACTCCCGAGGAGGAGACAGAATCCCCAGAGGGAAACCCCGTCGAATGGGAGTCATGCACGCTGCCATGTTAGTTTGTGTGCGTGCTAGCGGGGACACGTTCATGGTCTGAATGTGAACTCGATGTGTAGTCTACGCCCGTGAGTGTAGACCAAACTATTTTGTTGTAAAAATGTTCATAAAATGGTTTATGTAATAAACCTTTGCTTCCGCTTTGTATCTTTGATGTGTGTTATCCGGTGCTGTGCAACGCAGCATCCCTCAGCATGATCCTGCCTCGACGAGGCCGTGGGGCCGCGTCAGCATGGTATCAGCGCTCGCTTGAGGTTTAACGCACTACAAAGATCATCTTTTTCACGGTGAGGAACGAGTTAGTAGCCCATATAAGGATGTTATTAGCGTATAGAAAGTAGCACACTAACCTATCTCTTTATGTCGGAAAATCGTGCATCTCGGAACGTATTATGTCTTGGGGGGGTGCATGTAAGCGCTGTCCACCAGTGCGCACAAGCTGAAGGGTGGAGCCTCACGGGTGGCAGGTAACCCAGCCCGCTTTAATATCCTCTATGACTATTCATGTCGTTTGGGGTATTCGAGCAATGCCTTTCCCTGGCGTGCTTCGGGCAAGTTTGGGAGACCCCGTCACGTGTTCAGTACCGTAAACACGTAGCTCAAGGCGTGTTTGGCTTGAGAACATCTGGGCGGGTGATGACGGCCGGGTGTATGAATTGTATGGATACTGGGCTGGGTGTGCAGCCGAGTCTGACAATTGTGTGAGTTACTTGCAGGTAGTATAACCACGAATCGGTAGACGAGTAGCATCCGTGTGTGAGAGACGTTTAGTGCCACTGAACTAACGAAGCCGGCTAAGTCCAGTATAGGTTTTCTTTGTGAGGAACATAGTACCGGCATGATCTGGTGACGCTTCGAAGTCACACCCCACTAAATGAGCAACTTCATTGTAAAACATGAAAGTTTCAATCTAGAAAACTAAAATTTTGATGTAACTCCTTCCCTTAATCAGGATATTACAAGTTAACAAGTTTTCAACTTATAGGATACTAAGGACAGAGTCCCCTGTTTTTAGCTAAAGTAAGGCTGAAGTTAATCAGAGGTTAGAGGTTGAGTTCTTTCGAGGTTGGAGTCATATGATACATTTCTGGAAACATTTGGAAGAGCTTTACAACTTTTATGTTGATGTCCAGAGGTGTTTCCTCCCTTAACCAGTCAAAAAATGCAGTAGAGTTGAAACTGTCCACAAAACAGGGCAGAGCAAACACTCTCTGTAACTCTCTGTAAATTGAGAATAATTTCCTGCATAAAAATCCAAAAATATAAAATGAGGTAGTTCTGAAAAGTTCATGAGATGGGTTACAACTTTGTAACATAAGGTTTTGTCAAATTTGGTGTAGAATTAACTGGAATTCTTGGATCAAATCAGTACCTCAAGCAGGGAGGTGCTGTCCAATTTTCTCCAGAAATTCTGTCAACTTTGACATCTAATAACTTTTGAACCAGGACAGATCTTAGGCCAAGAAAATACTTTCTCGAAATCTATTGAAGTTATCTATAACTTTGATATTGAGCTCCAGAATTGGTTTTGCATTTAGCATGGTCTAAATCAGGTTGAAAGAGAAACTGGTCAGGGCTGTCAGTTTGGGCAGCAGACCAACAATCAAATTGTTCTAAGTTTGAGTTGTGTTTCCGAGTTTTATGAGTTCAATGACATTGTTCTAAGTATGACATGTGCTGATCGCTGCTGTTTTGAATTTCAGAATGACTCGCACTCGTGCCAACCCAGACGTTGGGGGTTCCAGTCAGGGGGGAGAGACCTCCCAACAGCCTCCCAAGGATTCCTCGGCACAGCAACAGCAACAGCAACAACCGCCACCGCCAATGGTTACATTGCCCGACATCGTTGTGGTGATGTCAGGCTCTCATCAGCAGCACGGGGAATTTCTGCAAACCCTTATTGTGAATACGTCTCGAACAGAGAGGCGTCAAGATCGCGAGGAGCACCAACAAAGCTCCTACTCCGACTTTCTGGCTACTCATCCCCCGGTATTCTCAAGGGCAGATGAACCCATCGATGTGGACAACTGGCTCCGCACGATGGAGATGAAGTTCGGGCTGCTCCAAGTGAGTGAGCAGCGCAAGACTCAATTCGCGGTCCAACATCTTCAGGGATCCGCGAGGGCTTGGTGGGTGAATTTCTGCGCCTCGAACCCACCGAGCGAGTTATAACCTGGGCGGAGTTCAGGACGGCCTTCAGGGCCTATCACATACCGCCGGGTATTATGAAGAGGAAGACGCAGGAGTTCTTACGCCTACAGCAAGGAAGCAGGAACGCGCTGGAATACTACAGGGCGTTCAATGATCTTGCAGTCTGCGCTTCTTATCACGCCGATACCGACGAGAAGCGGCGGGATCATTTTTACCAGGGGCTTAACCCGCTCCTGAAGGACAATCTGGCAATGTTCAACTGTGGTAGCCTCAACAATATTATTGATGCTGTGATTGTTCAGGAGGACTCCAGCAAGGAGTTAGCGGCGGAGGAGAGGAAGCGAAGCGCGCCGCAAAGCAGCGGAGAAGGAGGTGGTCCTTCTCAGAAATACCGAATGGTGAATCGCACACCATCGGGTCCACGCTGGCAGCCACCACAGAGGCCGATGCCATTCCGCAGTCGGCCATATTCTCCACCAGCGTTCAGGCCGGCACTGCCAGTACCACCTCAGCAGCAACAACAGCAGCAGCGGGCGATGCCACGTGCGTATGCACCTCAGCAACGCATGCCGGGCTTTCGTCCCCCAAGCACCGGACAGGCAACAGCCACATGCTACAAATGTGGTCGCTCAGGATACTTCGCCAACAACTGTCCTGAGAGGCAAGGCGGCGGAGTTGCATGGCAGTTTCTGGGGAGGAATCAGCCCCGGAACCCCACTAATGCACGGCGGGCAAATCCTAGGCCCGGCACGGTCCACCAACTTGCCATAGAGGACGTGCCGGAAGGAGAGTCAATCCTTGCGGGTATGTTCCAACTCCACCAGCATCCCGTCATAGTATTATTTGATTCAGGTGCCACGCACAATTTTATTAGCCAAGCTTTCATTGCTAAACACAGCTTGCAAATACTACCCACCGAAAGTCCATATTTGATTTGTTCACCGGGTGGGAAGATTTCAGCAAGCATGATGGTTTCCAAAGTACCTTTATGCTTAACGGGTACAGTATACCCTACGCCTCTCATAATTTTAGAGGGACAGAAGGTCGATGTCATCTTAGGGATGTCGTGGTTAACCCGCAACGGCGCTGTTTTAGACACCGTCCTGCGAGTCGTACATTTACACCCAGAAATGCATGAGTCACAGTCATTATTTCTGGACAGTCCAGAAATAAAACTTCCAAGTCTATATCAATCCACAACCGTCAGATTGGAAGACATTCCAGTAGTCCGTTAGTTCCCTGACATGTTCCCGGATGATTTACCGGGGATGTCGCCCGACAGAGAGGTGGAGTTCAAGATTGAACTTGCACCAGGAACCATGGCAAAATCCCAAGGGCCATACAAGATGGCGCCCAAGGAATTGGCTGAACTGAAGACGCAGTTAACGGACCTGCTGGAGAACGGTTTTATTAGGCCAAGCTCCTCGCCATGGGGCTGTTCGGCATTATTCGTGAAGAAGAAAGACGAGACGTTGTGGCTTTGCATGGACTATCGTCCACTAAATGCCGTAACCATCAAGAACAATGTAAGGGCCTCAGTTTTTGGACACATATTTAAATTGTTCATCACCACACACACACCTCATTTAAAGAAAGTTGATGAACACATTTGAAGGGCAAGTAACCACCATCAACATGCTCATTAGGGAATAAACTCATATATTGCAAAAGTGGTATTTCCCACATGTAATATATAGGGGCTGGGCATATGAAAAACTCCTACACATTGATAGGAATGTCCATGCCAAGTTTCACCCAAATTCAAAACCTTTTGAGGTCATTTTGGGCATAGCTAGAAAGAGGGCAGTTTGAAACTACATTCAAATTAAAACTGTTTTTATCCCATGAATTCAAAAGTGGAAGACATATTCTTACTCAGCACATTTTTGTGAGCTCACACACCAATTTTCACTCCATTTGGAGTTGATCTTGACATGAGCTAAGTGGGGCAAATTCAAACTTTATTTGAATTTCAAACTGAACATGTGCTGAAATTTATCCAAACCAAACCCAATTTGAATTCTACTCAATTCAAATGGCTCAAAGGTTGATAATTCAAATCAGCAGGGGCTTTGTGGGGATTACTGTTTACAAAAGTAATTTGGAGTTAAGGCCAGAGGTTAAAACTGAGAGTGGGACCCACATGTCATAGAGATAAGAGGGAAGACTTGCACACAGTCACAGCCTCGGTGGGAAATTCCACCGAGCAGCTGCCGGCTGTACCACAGAGAAGCAACCGGCGCCACCAGCTGCTTCTCTCTTCGCGCGCTGGCGCCCAGGGCGGCCTGCTCGCGCCTCCACGCGACCGGCACCGCCTCAGCCCGAGCGAAGACCGGTTGGCTTTATCCCCTCGGGTGCGACCTCGAGCAGCGGCAGTCTTTTCTCCCCGAGCTCTCGGTCGATCGGGAAAATGCAGCAAACCATCGCACCCTCGCCCCCGAGCTGCTAGGCAGCATCCTGAGATCGAGCACCACTCTCCCGACGCCTAAACCACCGGGTTTTGGCTTCTGTTCCCGTGATCAACGACGACCGCCGTGACTGAGCTGAAGAACGGCCATTGGTCTCACGTGGCCAGCACACTACAGCCACTTCCACGGCCGAGCAAGGGCGGCAAAAGGAGCGCACGGACTCCATGCTGCTTCCACCTGAAGCACCAGCCACGCCGTGAACTCTCACCGGCGAATTCCGAGAATTTTCTCCGGTGACCTCAGCCCGAGCTTCCGGTACAGTTCTTTAAAATTCTCCTTCTCTATTCCTCCTTGAGTCATCAAATTTTGCACACATATGCTGGATTAGCCGGCGATCAAATCTCCTTTAGCGTCCATCGCATGAGAACGCCTCGGAGCGGCGGAAATTAAGCTCTATTCGGAGTGTCCGCCGCGGAGCCATTCGGTGACACGGTGCAACCGTATTTACGGTGACTCCCGAGTTACTCTGAGGTCATGCCGAGCTTCCTAGAGCTGCGCTGGTGATGTAGAGCCCATCGGCGCAAGCGATGGCGGGCTAGAGACCTCGGACAACGGTGCCGAATCACAGCAGTAGCTGCCGCACGTCGCGGAGCTGGTTCCGGCCACCGATATCCCAAACAGAGCCCACCAACGTGTTCCTCGATGCCCTAAACCCTCTGGCGGCAAGTCTCTGGCTAGGCGGCGGCCGGGAACGCCGGTCCGGCGAGCTCCGGGTCTGCTCTGGCGAAGGGAGGCGGCGCGGGCGCGAGGGCGCGTCGGGAGGAAGACGAAGCCGGCTGGGCCACGAGTCAGCGGCTTAAAAATTTAAATCGGGATCAGGTGTGGCTGGGATCCGTTGTGCTGGCGTGCAGGAACCCCGCAGACCACGGTGTGCCGATGCCTAAGTGTGCGACGCATGTCCCCGTGGCCCACCCGCAAGTTTAAACTTTTTCCCGATTTTCAGATTTCATTCAAACTTCAAATCCTCATAACTTTGGCTAGAAAGCTCCAAATCGAGTGGACCAAATTTTGTTGGATTCAGCTATCTGAGGACTTTCCAGCAAATCAAGTTTCACTTCATGAAAATCCTTATTTCTCCATAATTAATTCCTCAAAGTTTAAACTGTTTGGAATTTTAACTGGAGAATAATTTGGAGGAAAATTCTGAAATTTTGCTGGCATGTTACCAAAATATCCCTGAACTACCATAAAATTTTCAGATCCATTTGAGCTCATTTGATCCACCTAATGATGTGATTAGTGAAACTGTTCCAGAGAAAATAGAAAATGTTCAGAAACATTTTCAGAATTTCCCCTGGAATTGTTTAGCTCATATCTTTAGTTAGGAACCTTCAAATTAAGTGGGACCAATTCCATTAGAACCCTCTGAAAATCTAGTTTTCAGAAACTAATAGTTTGTTTCATGAAAAACCTTAGAACACCCTACAAGCCTTCAATTAAGGTCAAGTACATAATTAATTGTGGAGGGCTCAAATGAGCTTTGCTGCAACTAAAACTTGACCAAGTCTATGTTTAGGTTGTAACCAAGCCACAGTAAAAGTTTCACAGTCATTGGGTTCGTCTAGTAAGAGTTATAGACTTCACAAGTTTAAATTCAATCGAATGCAGTTAAATTAATACATATGTACATGTATATCATGTAGTTGCTAAGGTCGAGGAGGAACCCGAAGTCCTAGACTTCGTTACTCCGGAGGAGCAGCTAGCCTACGACCAAGAGCAGCAAGGCAAGCTCCGGTTTGCATTAACCGTTTTACAAATTTTATTGTTTTGAGCACTTACTTGAGTATTATAATTCCTTGCACTAGAGTCTTGTTTGAAAACCCAATTGCATAGCCAAGAAAAACCATGGGTTGGGATTAGGATTGAAAAACCCCGTTAGCTACTGCAATGCTAAGATAGTGTAGGATTCGGTACAAGTCGAGTAGTTGGAACTACTCGCGAGCATAGGCTAGAGGCACTCGACTCGGGTAGAGATAGCATATGATACACATGGCAAGAAAAATGAGACCGAGAGGAGGGTAAGGGCGGCAGGACTTTGGGGCCTGTGTGCTGTAGCTCCGCTTGTGTCGATTGAGGACCGAGCCGTGTGCGGGCCTGTTGAACAAGCTAGAACAGTACCGAAGACCTACCGGCTATATGGAAACTGGGAAACTGATGTAACTCGGGTAGCTGGGTATTGAGGCATTGCCCGTCGTTCAGAGGGTAGGTTGAGAGCTCGAGGTGTAAACTGGCTGGCGGCACTGAGATGCGCGTGCAGAGACCTCTTGCTCGGGACGATGGGACCGGTTCAATATTTGGCTGACGGGTGAAAGGTAGTTGCGTACGGCGACCGTGATGGTTGTTGTAGGCAACATCGAGTACGGGCGTACGTGACGGGTTGTTCTGGTAACCCTGCAGGTGTAAATCGATTATAATCGCCGTCCCTCGCGGTCAGTGAGTACCACTTGTTCATTGTACCGTGACGTAGAAAGAACAGGCTAGTTACATGTTAAAATGTTGCTGATTGAAAGATGAACTTTGCTTGTTAATGATTTGTTGTAGCTTAGAGCTAATTAAAGTTCCTTTCAACTTTGGGCAAAGTACATGAGAGAAATGCATTTCTTGTTTGATTGCGGCTCTCTCATGTGCCTTAGCGTGAGGTTCTCCACAACCTGCTGCTAAAACTTGAAAGTAAGGTTCCACTAATTAGGCGAGTCCTTTGCAACTGGTTTTTATCTCATGTACCCATCACCCCTCATGTAGAAGTTCCATGTTTAGGAGAGACGGGTCAGACTTGCTGAGCCTTCGTGCTCACTGCTTGTGTTTGAAGCTTTTGCAGGGTTCTATGAGGAAGGGACTCCCGAGGAAGAGACGGAAACCCAGGAGGGGAACCCCGTCGAGTGGGAGTCGTGCACGCCGCCGTGTTAGTGTGCGTGTGTGCTAGCAAGGACACGTTCACGGGATGAACATGAACTTGATGCGCAGTCTACGCCCGTGAGTGTAGACTGGACCTATTTTGATGTAAACATGTTCAGAAACCAGTTTATGTAATAAAATTTTGCTTCCGCTTTGTACCTTGTATGTGTGTTATCCGGTGCTGTGCAACGCAGTCCCCCTCAGCATGATCCTGGCTCGAAAAGACCATTGGGTCGTGTCAGCGTTGGTATCACAGCTCGCTTGAGGTTTAACGCACAACAAAGGTCATCTTTTTCAAAACTCCAGTGAGGAACGAGTTAGTAGCCCGTATAAGGATGTTATTAGCGTATAGAAAGTGGCATACTAACCTATTTGTCTATGTCGGAAAATCGTGCATCTCGGGACGTTTATGTCTTGGGGGGTGCACGTAAGCGCTGTCCACCAGTGCGCACAAGCTGAAGGGTGGAGCCCCACGGGTGGCAGGTAACCCGACCCGCTTTGATTTCCTCTACGACTCTTCAAGTCGTTTGGGGTATTCGAGCAACGTCTGTCCCTGGCGTGCGTGGTGCAATTGAAAGACCCCGTCACGTGGTCTGAAATGTGAACACGTAACTCAAGGCGTGTTTGGCTTGAGAACATCCGGGCGAGTGATGACGGCCGGGTGTACGGATTGTATGGATACCAGGCTCGGTGTGCAGCCGAGTCTGACGATTGTTTGAGTTTCTGCAGATAGTATAACCACGAAACGATAGACGTGTAGTATCCGTGTGTGAGAGATGTTTAGTGCCACTGAACTAACGAAGCCGGCTAAGTCCAGTATAGGTTTTTCTTTGTGTGGACGTAGTACTGACATGATCTGGTGACGCATCGAGGTCACACCCCACTAAATGGAAAACTTCATTGTAAAACTAGAAGGTTTTTAATCCAAATCAGTAAAACTTGATGTAACTCCTTCCCTTAATCAGGGTATTCAAAGTTAACAAGTTTTCAACTTATAGGTTGTTAAGGACAGAGCACCCTGTTTTCAGCTCAATTAAGGATGAAGTTAATCAGAGGTTAGAGGTTGAGTTCCTTCGAGGTTGGGGTCATATGATACATTTCTGGAAAGCTTTGGAAGAGCTTTACAACTCTTCTGTTGAGATCCAGAGGTGTTTCATCCCTTAACGAATCGAAAAATGCAGTAGAGTTGAAACTCTCCAGAAAACAGGGCGGAGCAAAAAAAACTCTCTGTAAACTCTCTGTAAATTGAGTATAACTTCCTACATGAAATTCTAAAAATAAAAAATGAGGTAGTTCTGGAAAGCTTATGAGATGGGTTACAACTTTTTAACAGAAAGTTTTGTCAGATTAGGAACAGAATTAACTGGAATTCTTGGATCAAATCGGTACCTAAAGCAGGGAGGTGCTGTCCAATTTTCTTCAGAAATTCTGTTAACTTTGACATCTCATAACTTTTGAACCAGGACAGATCTTAGGCCAAGCAAATACTTTCTGGAAATCTATTGAAGTTAGCTTTAACTTTTATGTTGAGCTCCAGAATTTGTTTTGCTTTAACATGGCCTAAATCAGGTTAAGATGGAAACTGGTCAAGGCTGTCATGTTGGACAGCAGATCAGTAGTCAAATTTGTTTAAATTTGAACTATATTTCCAAGTTTTATGGGTTCAATGACATGTATTATGTTATAACTCAATGGTTTACTGTTTAAATAAATATTTGACATTTATCAAATATATTTTTACAGATGACAGCAGATAAACAATTGGAGAACGGGTCGGTGGTGTCCCACTGTTCTCACCGCAGCGGCTATCCGGAAGCATTGAGGCATATGCTTCAATATTTCGGGTACAACCAGATGCTGCAGTACTTCGCCAAGGAAGAAGGCGAAGAGGGGAACAAGACGTGGACAATCCATATCGAAGTCCCTGCAGGACCTATGCCACCCGGTTGGGTGCCGTTCACCGTCACGGTGAGAGGTAGACAACCGGAAGGGATGTGGCAAGTGGCAGCCCGTGACACCATGTCACGTTTCTGCCAGCTACACGTGAGAGCGATGGAGGGCACTCAATACGTGCTCGTTCTGGTGGAGGGACGGGCTCATCATGTGTGGGAAGGGAGATACCGGGAGGCAGCCGATCCGGGTTGCCCAAGGTACAACCCCGCGGAGGCAAACCTTAGCCTCCAACTAAGGGCGGGAAAGGCCGTGATGGACAGCCAAGCTGTTCATACGGAGCATCTCGCCACAAGGCTCAAAGAGGGCACAAGCCGTGGAGACCATTTCGAGAGTGCTCACAGCGCACTCCGCAATGTGCTCCTTCCGACGATCAAGCGACTGAATGAACAACATAATCAGTTGCATCGTCTGAAGAAGGCGAAGAGGAAAAGCGGTTTCGACATTGCGGCGTTGCAAGAACTGGTACAGAATTTAACCCAGTAAAACGAGAACCTTACTCAAGAGCGGGACGACGCTATTGAGGAAGGGCAAGGCTGGGAAGAGGACTACAACCAGGCCATGGACGAGGTGCATGCTTTGCAGGACCTCGTACCTCCGGTATTGGGCATACCGGTGGTCTTGGGCCTTCCAGCAATGGGAGAACCCGAGATGGGAGAAGAGGTGGTAGATCCGGAGCCACCAGCAGAGGTACCGGAGGAGGACGACCCGCAGGAGGTCGAGTTCTACTCCGAGTAGGGGGTTACAGTTGCCAAGTAGGGCAGCTAGGGTAGTGTAACCCAACATTTGTAATCGGTGACATGTCGTGTAGACAGTAGCGTATGTATAGGTAGTGACGACATGAGCACGACTTCTCGGAGAACCGAGAACAATGTATCTTGTATAAAGTTTATGCTTTATCAATATATGTGAATGTTGTGCAAATTAGTCATGTGTCACTTCAATACCTACTGTTGCATATGGAATTTTAAGTATGACATGTGCTAATCGCTGCTGTTTTGAATTTCAGAATGACGCGTACTCGTGCCAACCCGGACGTTGGGAGTAGTAGCCAAGGGGGAGAGACCTCCCAACAGCCTCCCGAGGACTCCTCGGGACAGCAGCAGCAACAGCAGCAACAGCAACAGCAAACACCGCCACCGCCACTGACAACGGTTACATTGGCCGACATCATCACGGCAATGGCGGGTTCACATCAGCAGCACACGGAGTTGCTGCAGACTCTCATCGCTAATACATCTCGCCCAGAGAGACGTCAAGACCGTGATGAGCATCAACAGAGCTCCTACTCCGACTTCCTGGCAACTCATCCCCCGGTATTCTCAAGGGCGGATGAACCTCTTGACGCGGACAACTGGCTCTGCGCAATAGAGATGAAGTTTGGGCTGCTCCAGATAAGTAAGCAGCGCAAGACTCAATTCGCGGTCCAGCAGCTCCAAGGATCCGCGAGCACGTGGTGGGCAAACTTTTGTGCTTCACAGCCCACCGACCGAGTTATGACCTGGAAGGAGTTCCGGACGGCCTTCAGGGCCTATCACATACCGCCAGTTTTGATGAAGAGGAAGACGCAGGAGTTTCTATACCTGCAGCAAGGGAGCCGAAACGCGCTGGAATACTCCAGGGAGTTCAATGATCTCGTGCTCTACGCGTCGTATCACGCAGATACTGATGAGAAGTGGCAGGACCACTTTTACCAGGGGCTTAACCCGCTCTTGAAGGACAAATTGGCGATGTTCAATCACGGCAGCCTCAACGACATCATTGATGCTGCGATTGTTCAGGAGGACTCCGGCAAGGAGTTGGCGGTGGCGGAGAGAAAGCGAAGCGTGCCGCAAAGCAGCGGAGAAGGAGGCGATCCTTCTCAGAAGTTTCGGATGGTGAATCGCCTACCATCAGGTCCACGCTGGCAGCCACCCCAGAGGTCGATGCCTTTCCGCAGTTGGCCGTACTCTTCACCAGCTTTCAGGCCGGCACTGCCAGCACCACCTCCACAACAACAACAGCAGCAGTGGGCAATGCCGCGTGCATATGCACCTCAGCAGCGCATGCCGGGCTTTCGTCCCCCGAGCACCACACCAGCAGAGGCCACATTTTACAAGTGTGGTCGTCCAGGACACTTCACCAGCAGTTGTCCAGAGAGGCAAGGCGGCGGAGTTGCACCACCGTTTTCGGGGAGGAATCAACCCCGGAACCCTACTAATGCGCGGCGGGCAAACCCTAGGCCCGGCACCGTCCACCAACTTGCCATAGAGGACGTGCCGAAGGGTGAGCCAATCCTTGCGGGTATGTTCCAACTCCACCAGCATTCCGCCATAGTATTGTTTGATTCAGGCACCACGCATAATTTTATTAGCCAAGCTTTCATTGCTAAACACAGATTGCAAATACTACCAACCGATAGTCCATATTTAATTTGTTCACCGGGTGGGAAGATTTCAGCAAGCGTAATGGTTTCCAAAGCACCATTATGCTTAGCGGGTAGAGTGTACCCCACGCCTCTCATCATCTTAGAGGGACAAAAGGTTGATGCCATCCTAGGGATGTCGTGGTTAACCCACCACGGCGCTGTTTTAGACACCGTCCTTCGAGTCGTGCACTTGAACTCAGAAGTGCACGGAGCTCACTCCTTATTTCTGGACAGTCCAGAAATAAAACTTCCAAGTGTCTATCAGTCCACAACCATCAGATTGGAAGATATTACAGTGGTCTGAGAGTTCCCTGACGTATTCCCGGAAGATTTACCGGGAATGCCGCCCGATAGAGAGGTGGAGTTCAAGATTGAACTTGCACCGGGAACCATGCCAATATCCCGAAGGCCGTACAAGATGGCGCCCAAGGAGTTGGCTGAACTGAAGACTCAGCTCACGGACCTCCTGGAGAAGGGTTTTATTAGGCCGAGCTCCTCGCCATGGGGCTGTTCGGCATTATTTGTAGAGAAGAAGGATGAGACGTTGCGGCTTTGCGTGGACTATCGTCCATTAAATGCCGTAACCATCAAGAACAAGTACCCGTTTGCCACGGATCAACATGTTGTTTGATCAGTTGGTCGAACCAAAGATCTTTTCCAAGATGGACTTCAGATCCGAGCACCATCAGATTAAGATAAGGGCGGAGGACATTCCGAAGACGGCTTTCTCGACGAGGTACGGACTTTATGAGTACCTGGTCATGTCGGCCTCACCAATGCTCCAGCTCACTTCATGTAGTTAATGAACTCGGTATTCATGCCGGAGCTGGACAAGTTTGTCGTGGTCTTCATCGACGACATCCTGGTATATTCCAAGTCGGAGGAAGATCACAAGAAGCATCTGCGTATAGTCTTGCAACGGCTGCGGGATCACAAGCTATACGCGAAATTCAGCAAATGCGAGTTCTGGATATCGCAAGTGCCTTTTCTCGGGCATATCATCTCAGCGGAGGGTATCGCTGTAGACCCGAGCAAGATCACTCAAGTGCTGAATTGGAAATCCCCGAGGACTGTTCACGAGGTACGGAGTTTCCTCGGACTCGCGGGATATTATCGGAGGTTCATTCCGAACTTCTCGAAGATTGCCAAGCCTATGACGGAGCTGCTGAAGAAGGCTACCAAATATGTTTGGAGTCCAGCATGTGAAGCAGCATTCAAGGCTTTAGTCAAGCACCTAACATCAGCACCGGTTTTGGCGCAGCCAGACACAACAAAACCGTTCGATATGTACTGCGATGCATCCGGCATTGGGCTCAGATGTGTGCTGATGCAAGACCGAAGGGTGGTCGCGTATGGATCACGGCAACTTAGAAACCATGAGCAGAATTATCCAACCCACGACTTGGAGCTCGCTGACGTGGTACTTGCTCTGAAAATGTGGAGGCACTACCTACTCGGTAACCTCATACATTTATATACCGACCACAAGAGCCTCAAGTACATATTCACTCAGAAGGAGCAACATGAGGCAGCGAAGATGGTTGGAACTGATAAAGGATTACAAAATAGAGATCCATTATGATCCAGGCAAGGCAAACGTAGTGGCAGATGCGCTGAGGCGCAAGTCACACGTCAACAATCTGACCATCACACCGTTGGATGAGAGCGAACCACCACTGCATGCGATCCCACATGGAGCTCTCTACAACCTAGCTTTGATCCCCACAATCCGTGAAGAGATAGCGGCAGCTCAGAAACATGACAAGGGCATGTCGCATTTGCGGAGACGTGTAAACAGTGGGGAGTTGAAATGTTTCCGGAAGGACGGAGATGGCGTCCTATGGTTCAAGGACTGGATCGTTGTACCCCGTAACCCGGAGCTACGGAGGAAATTTTTTGATGAGGCTCACTTATCAAAATTTTCTATTCACCCCGGCAGCAACAAAATGTATCAAGAACTCAGAAGCAAGTTTTGGTGGACACGGGATGAAGCGGGAGATCGCGAAGTACGTGTCCGAGTGTGATACATGTCGAAGGGTGAAAGCAGACCATATGGGGAAACCGGGACTGCTACAACCACTGGGCGTTCCTACCTGGAAGTGGGAGGACGTGAACCTGGACTTCATCGTCGGTTTACCCACCACTTTTCAGAAGCATGATTCCGTGTGGGTGATCGTCGATCGGCTCACCAAAGTTTCCCATTTCATCCCGGTCAACACCAACTACAACGCCAAGAAGTACGCTGAAATGTACATCTCACGGGTCCTATGCTTGTACGGCGTACCCCGTACCATCATATCGGATCGGGGCACTTTATTTGTGTCCCGTTTTTGGGAGCAGCTGCACGCTGCCTTGGGGACGAAGCTGATCCGTAGTTCAGCATACCACCCACAGACGGATGGACAAACCGAGCGGGTAAATCAGATCTTAGAAGATATGCTATGAGCTTGCGCTATCAACCACAGCAAGAATTGGGATGATCACTTGCCGTTAGCCGAGTTCTCGTACAACAATGGGTACCAAGCCAGCATAAAGATGGCGCCTTACGAGGCGCTATACGGGAGAAAATGCCGCACACCATTGAACTGGTGTGAGTCTGGCGAAAGGGTTACCTTCGGGATTGACATTGTCAACAATGCGGAAGAAAAGGTTCGACTGATTCAAGCAAACCAAAAAGCCGCCCAATCCCGTCAGAAACAGTATGCGGACCGGAGAAGACGCCCATTACAATTTGAAGTGGGGGATCACATATATCTACATGTGTCTCCAATGAAAGGCGTAAACAGATTCGGGGTGAGAGGAAAGTTGGCACCCCGATTCATCGGTCCATTTCAGATTACAGAAAGATGTGGATCGGTAGCATACAGGCTGAAATTACCAGAAGCACTTTCCGGTGTACACGACGTCTTCCACATTTCCCTGCTGAGGAAATGTCTTAAGCTATCTACTACCGTTCAGCTGGAAGACATTGAAGAACTGCAACCGGATCTCACCTATTGGGAGGAGCCGGTTCAGATCATTGATGAAAAGGCCCGAACCACACGCAACCGCACGTTGTAGTTCTACAAGATTCTATGGAGTAATCACTCCGTGGACGAAGCGACATGGGAGAGCGAAGGATTTCTTCGCGCTAACTACCCCGACTTCCTCACGTCGCACATCCGGTAAATTTCTACCGTCTTCTCTCTCATTTTCACCTTATAATCTCGGGACGAGATTCTTTTAGGGGGGAGGAATGTAAGGGCCTCAGTTTTTGGACACATATTTAAATTGTTCATCACCACACACACACCTCATTTAAAGAAAGTTGATGAACACATTTGAAGAGCATGTAACCACTAGCAACATGCTCATTAGGGAATAAACTCACATATTGCAAAAGTGGTATTTCCCACATGTAATATATAGGGGCTGGGCATATGAAAAACTCCTACATATTGCTAGGAATGTCCATGCCATGTTTCACCCAAATTCAAAACATTTTGAGGTCATTTTGGGCATAGCTAGAAAGAGGGCAGTTTGAAACTACATTCAAATTCAAACTGTTTTTATCCCATGAATTCAAAAGTGGGAGACATATTCTTACTCAGCACATTTTTGTGAGCTCACACACCAATTTTCACTCCATTTGGAGTTGATCTTGACATGAGCTAAGTGGGGCAAATTCAAACTTTATTTGAATTTCAAACTGAACATGTGCTGAAATTTATCCAAACCAAACCCAATTTGAATTCTAGTGAATTCAAATGGCTCAAAGGTTGATAATTCAAATCATCAGGGGCTTTGTGGGGATTACTGTTTACAACAGTAATTTGGTGTTAAGGCCAGAGGTTAAAACTGAGAGTGGGACCCACATGTCATAGAGATAAGAGGGAAGACTTGCACATAAAGTCACAGCCTCGGTGGGAAATTCCACCGAGCAGCTGCCGGCTGTACCACAGAGAAGCAACCGCCGCCACCATCTGCTTCTCTCTTCGCGCGCTGTCGCCCAGGGCGGCCTGCTCGCGCCTCCACGCGACCGGCACCGCCTCAGCCTGAGCGAAGACCGGTTGGCTTTATCCCCTCGCGTGCGACCTCGAGCAGCGGCAGTCTTTTCTCCCCGAGCTCTCCGTCGATCGGGAAAACGCATGAAACCATCGCACCCTCGCCCCCCGAGCTGCTAGGCAGCATCCTGAGCTCGAGCACCACTCTCCCGATGCCTAAACCACCGGGTTTTGGCTTATGTTCGCGTGATCAACGACGACCGCCGTGACTGAGCTGAAGAACGGTGATCGGTCTCACATGGGCAGCACACTACTGCCACTTCCACGGCTGAGCAAGGGTGGCAAAAGGAGTGCACGGACTCCACGCTGCTTCCACCTGAAGCACCAGCCACGCCGTGAACTCTCGTCGGCGAATTCCGAGAATTTTCTCCGGTGACCTCAGCCCGAGCTTCCGGTACAGTTCTTTAAAATTCTCCTTCTCTAATCCTCCTTGAGTCATCAAATTTTGCACACATATGCTGGATTAGCCGGCGATCAAATCTCCTTTAGCGTCCATTGCATGAGAACGTCTTGGAGCGGCGGAAATTAAGCTCTATTCGGAGTGTCCGCCGTGGAGCCATTCGGTCACACGGTGCAACCGTATTTACGGTGACTCCCGAGTTACTCTGAGTTGATGCCGAGCTTCCTAGAGTTGCGCTGGTGATGTAAATCCCATCGGCGCAAGCGATGGCGGGCTAGAGACCTCGGAAAACGGTGCCGAACCACAGCAGTAGCCGCCGCACAACGCGGAGCTGGTTCCGGCCACCGATACCCCAAACAGAGCCCACCAACGTGTTCCTCGATGCCCTAAACCCTCTGGCGGCAAGTCTCTGGCTAGGCGGCAGCCGGGAACGCCGGTCCGGTGAGCTCCGGGTCTGCTCCGGCGAAGGGAGGCGGCGCGGGCGCGAGGGCGCGTCGGGAGGAAGACGAAGCCGGCTGGCCCACGCATCAGCGGCTTAAAAATTTAAATCGGGATCGGGTGTGGCTGGGATCCGTTGTGCTGGCACGCAGGAAACCCGCAGACCACGGTGTGCCGACGCCTCAGTGTGCGACGCGTGTCCCCGTGGCCCAACCGCAAGTTTAAACTTTTTCTCGATTTTCAGATTTCATTCAAACTTCAAATCCTGATAACTTTGACTAGAAAGCTCCAAATCGAGTGAACCAAATTTTGTTGGATTCAGCTCTCTGAGCACTTTCCAGCAAATCAAGTTCCACGTAACGAAAATCCTTATTTCTCCAGAATTAATTCCTCAAAGTTTAAACAGTTTGGAATTTTAACTGGAGAATCCTTTGGAGGTAAATTCTGAAATTTTGCTGGAATGTTAACCAAAATATCCCTGAAATACCATAAAAATTTCAGATCCATTTGAGCTCATTTGATCCACCTAATGGTGTGATTAGTGAAACTGTTCCAGAGAAAATAGAAAATGTTCAGAAACATTTTCAGAATTTCCCCTGGAATTGTTTAGCTCATATCTTTAGTTAGGAACCTTCAAATTAAGTGGGACCAATTCCATTAGAACCCTCTGAAAATCTAGTTTTCAGAAAGTAATAGTTTGTTTCATGAAAATCCTTAGAACACCCTACAAGCCTTCAATTAAGGTCAAGTACATAATTAATTGTGGAGGGCTCAAATGAGCTTTGCTGCACCTAAAACTTGACCAAGTGTATGTTTAGGTTGTAACCAAGCCACAGTAAAAGTTTCACAGTCATTGCGTTTGTCTAGTAAGAGTTATAGACTTCACAACTTTAAATTCAATCAAATGCAGTTAAATTAATACATATGTACTTGTATATCATGTAGTCGCTAAGGTCAAGGAGGAACCTGAAGTCCTAGACGTCGTTACTCCAGAGGAGCAGCTAGCCTACGACCAAGAGCAGAAAGGCAAGCTCTGGTTTGCATTAACCGTTTTACAAATTTTATTGTTTTGAGCACTTACTTGAGTATTATAATTCCTTGCACTAGAGTCTTGTTTGAAAATCCAATTGCATAGCCAAGAAAAATCATGGGTTGGGATTAGGATTGAAAAACCCCGTTAGCTACTGCAATGCAAAGATAGTGTAGGATTCGGTACAAGTCGAGTAGTTGGAACTACTCGCGAGCATAGGCTAGAGGCACTCGACTCGGGTAGAGATAGCACATGATACACATGGCAAGAAAAATGAGACCGAGCGGAGGGTAAGGGAAGCAGGACTTTGGGGCCTGTGTGCTGTAGCTCCGCTTGTGTCGATTGAGGACCGAGCCATGTGCGGACCTGTTGAACAAGCTAGAACAGTACCGAAGACCTACCGGCTATATGGGAACCGGGAAACTGATGTAACTCGGGTAGCTGGGTATTGAGGCATTGCCCGTCGTTCAGAGGGCAGGTTGAGAGCTCGAGGTGTAAATCGGCTGGCGGCACTGAGATGCGCATGCAGAGACCTCTTGCTCGGGACGATGGGACCGGTTCAATATTTGGCTGACGGGTGAAAGGTAGTTGCGTACGGCGCCCGTGATGGTTGTTGTAGGCAACATCGAGTACGGGTGTACGTGACGGGTTGTTCGGGTAACCCTGCAGGTGTAAATCGATTATAATCGCCGTCCCTCGCGGTCAGTGAGTACCACTTGTTCACTGTACCGTGACGTAGAAAGAACAGGCTAGTTACATGTTAAAATGTTGCTGATTGAAAAATGGACTTTGCTTGTTAATGATTTGTTGTAGCATAGAGCTAATTAAAGTTCCTTTCAACTTTGGGCAAAGTACATGATAGAAATGCGTTTCTTGTCTGGTTTGCGGCTGTCTCATGTGCCTTAGCGTGAGGTTCTCCACAACCTGCTGCTAAAACTTGAAAGTAAGGTTCCACTAATTAGGCGAGTCCTTTGCAACTGGTTTTTATCTCATGTACCCATCACCCCTCATGTAGAAGTTCCATGTTTAGGAGAGACAGGTCAGACTTGCTGAGCCTTCGTGCTCACTGCTTGTGTTTGAAGCTTTTGCAGGGTTCTATGAGGAAGGGACTCCCGAGGAAGAGACGGAAGCCCAGGAGGGGAACCCCGTCGAGTGGGAGTCGTGCACGCCGCTGTGTTAGTGTGCGTGTGTGCTAGCAAGGACACATTCACGGGCTGAACGTGAACTTGATGCGTAGTCTACGCCCGTGAGTGTAGACTGGACCTATTTTGATGTAAATATGTTCAGAAACCAGTTTATGTAATAAAATTTTGCTTCCACTTTGTACCTTGTATGTGTGTTATCCGGTGCTGTGCATCCCTCAGCGTGATCCTGGCTCGACAAGACCGTGGGGTCGTGTCAAACAAGTACCCGTTGTCATGGATTGACATGTTGTTTGATCAGTTGGTCGAAGCAAAGATCTTTTCGAAGATGGACTTAAGATACGGGTACCATCAGATTAAGATACGGGCTGAGGATATTCTGAAGGCGGCTTTCTCGACGAGGTACGGGCTTTATGAGTACCTGGTCATGTCCTTTGGCCTCACCAACGCTCCAGCTCAGTTCATGTACTTGATGAACTCGGTGTTCATGCCAGAGCTGGACAAGTTTGTCGTGGTCTTCATCGACGACATATTGGTATATTCTTAGTCGGAGGAAGAACACAGGAAGCATTTGCGTATAGTCTTGCAACGGCTGCGGGATCACAAGCTATACGCGAAATTCAGCAAGTGCGAATCCTGGATATCGCAAGTGCCTTTTCACGGGCATATTATCTCAGTGGAAGGCATCGCTGTAGACCCGAGTAAGATCACACAAGTGCTCAATTGGAAGTCCCCGAGAACGGTTCACGAGGTACGGAGTTTCCTCAGACTCACGGGATATTATCGGATGTTCATTCCGAACTTCTCGAAGATTGCCAAGCCTATGACAGATCTGCTGAAGAAGGCTACCAAATATATTTGGAGTCCAGCATGTGAATCAGCGTTCAAGGCATTAGTGAAGCACCTAACATCAGCACCAGTTTTGGCGCAGCCAGACACAACAAAACCGTTCGATGTGTACTGTGATGCATCCGGCATTGGGCTCGGATGTGTGCTGATGCAAGACCGAAGGGTGCTCACGTATGGATCACGACAGCTCAGAAACCTTGAGCAGAATTATCCAACTCATGACTTGGATCTCGCTGCCGTGGTGCTTGCACTTAAGATGTGGAGGCACTACCTACTCGTTAACCTCATACATTTATATACCGACCACAAAAGCCTCAAGTACATATTCACTCAGAAAGAGCTGAACATGAGACAGCGAAGATGGTAGGAGTTCATAAAGGATTACGAAATAGAGATCCATTATTACCCCAGCAAGGCAAACGTAGTGGCGGATGCGCTGAGTTGCAAGTCACACGTCAACAATCTGGCCATCACCCCGTTGGAAGAGGGCGAGTCACCATTGCATGTCATTCCACATGGAGCTCTCTACAACTTAGCTTTGATCCCCACCATCCGTGAAGAGATAGCAGTAGCTCAGAAACATGACAAGGTCATGTCGCATTTTCGGAGACGTGTAGACAGTGGGGAGATGAAATGTTTCTGGAAAGACGGAGACAGCGTCCTATGGTTCAAGGACCGGATCGTCGTACCCTGTAAACCGCAGTTACGGAAGAAAATCTTTGATGAGGCTCACTTGTTAAAGTTTTCTATTCACCTCGGCAGCAACAAAATGTATTATGAACACAAAAAAAAGTTTTGGTGGACACGGATGAGCGAGAGATTGCAAAGTACGTGTCCGAGTGTGATACATGTCGAAGGGTGAAAGCAGATAAAATGAGGAAACCGGGACTGCTACAACCACTTTGCGTTCCTTCCTAGAAGTGGGAAGATGTGAGCATGGATTTCATAGTCGGTTTACCCACCACTTTTCAGAAACATGATTCTGTGTGGGTGATCGTCGACCGGCTCACCAAAGTTACCCATTTCATCCCGGTCAACACAAACAACAACGCCAAGAAGTATGCTGAACTGTACATCTCACGGATCCTATGCTTGTACGGCATACCCCGCACTATCATATCGGATCGGGGCACATTATTTGTGTCTCGTTTTTGGGAAAAGCTACACGCTGCGTTGGGGACGAAGCTGATCCGTAGTTCAGCGTACCACCCACAGACTGATGGGCAAACCGAGCGGGTAAATCAGATTTTAGAAGATATGCTACGAGCTTGCGGTATCAACCACGGTAAGAATTGGGATGATCACTTACCGTTGTCCGAGTTCTCGTACAACAATGGGTACCAAGCCAGCATCAAGATGGCGCCTAACGACGCGCTATACGGGAGAAAATGCCGCACACCAATGAGTTGGTGTGAGTCTGGCGAAAGGGTTACCTTCGGGATTGATCTTGTCAATAACGCAGAGGAAAAGGTTCGGCTGATTCAAGCGAACCTAAAAGCCGCTCAATCCCGACAAAAACAGTACGCGGACCAAAGAAGACGCCCATTACAGTTTGAAGTTGGGGATCACGTATATCTACGTGTGTCTCCAATGAAGGGCATGAACAGATTCGGGGTGAGAGGAAAGTTGGCACCCCGATTCACCGGCCCATTTCAGATTACAGAAAAATGTGGATCGGTCGCATACCGGCTGAAATTACCAGAAGCACTCTCCGGTGTGCACGACGTCTTTCACATTTCCCATCTGAGGAAGTGTCTCAAGCTATCAACTACTATTCAGCTAGGGGATATTGAAGAACTGAAACAAGATCTCACGTATCGGGAAGAACCGGTTCAGATCATTGATGAAAAGGCCCGAACCACACGCAACCGTAGATTGTGGTTCTACAAATTTCTATGGAGTAATCACTCCATAGATGAAGCGACATGGGAGAGCGAAGGATTTCTTCGCACTAACTACCCCGACTTTTTCCTGTCGCATATACGGTAATTTTCCACCGTCCTCTCTCTCATTTTCACCTTATAATCTCGGGACAAGATTCTTTTAAGGGGGGAATGTAAGGGCCTAAGTTTTTGCACACATCCAAAATGTTCATCACACCACACACACCTCATTTGAGTAAATGATATGAACACATTTGAAGAGCAAGTAAACACCATCAACATGGTCATTAGAGAATAAACTCACAAAATGCAAAAGTGAAGAGAAAATTGCTTCTAATTTGTTTTGTGTGACATTTCCCACATGCATCACATAGGGGCTGGGCATATGAAAAACTCCTACACCTT
The DNA here is from genome assembly GCA_030760725.1 of Neostapfia colusana. Taxonomy (NCBI): domain Eukaryota; kingdom Viridiplantae; phylum Streptophyta; class Magnoliopsida; order Poales; family Poaceae; genus Neostapfia; species Neostapfia colusana. The sequence continues at coordinate 53,269,197 of JASWHV010000014.1, read as the reverse complement.
GTTAGGAATGCCCATGCCAAATTTCACCCAAATCCAAAACCTTTTTGAGTTCTTTTTGGGTATAACTAGAAAGAGGGTAGTTTGAACTCAAATTCAAGCTACTTTTGACCCATAACTTCCAAAGTGGGAGGCATATTCTTACTCAGCACATTTTTATGAGCTCACACACCAATCTTCACTCCATTTGGAGTTGATCTTGACATGAGCTAAGTGGGGCAAATTCAAAATTTAATTGAATTTCAAACTGAACATGTGCTGAAATTTATCCAAACCAAACCCAATTTGAATTCTAGTCAATTTGACATGAGCTAAGTTTAGCAAAATTCAGACTCAATTTGAATTTCATACTGCATATGTGCTGAAAATATATTCAAACACTCCACAAATTGAATTCTATCCGATGCAAATGGCCAGTTGGTAGATAATTCAAATATGAAAGGGTATTTGGGTCTCTACTGTTTAGAGCAGTGGGCAAAATTCAATTTCAGATGTTAAAACCAGAGTGGGACCCACATGTCAGCCTCAGTAGCCAGATTAACTGAGTGAAGAACTCAGCCCGGTTTCTTGCGCCGGCTCGAGCTGCCGCCACGGCGAGGATCGGTAGGGACAGCAGCTGGTTGCCGCCCCTGGCCACTGAACCGCCTCGCCCTCCCTCTTATCCCCGTAGCTGAGCCGGTCAGTGGCAGTACCGATCACTTCTTTGCTCTCACGCAAGAAAACATCGCCTCGCCGCCGCTCTCTCAGATTTGATCAGAGAGCCAGTGATCACCGCCTCTCCACTCCCTCCAAGCTGCAAAACGGTACTAGAGGCTCTCCTCTTCCTTCCCCGTCGTAGGAACTAGCTGAGTCAGATTGATCTTGCCCCACACCGAAAGCTTTTCCGGTGACCGAAGGTTTTCTGCACCTCAGGCTCCCGTGGACAGCCCAAACGGGAAGGTATCACACCCAAGCTAAGGCGTCCCCAGACGTGTTAGGGTCTGGTGTTGCTCACCACCAAACCACAGCTCGAGTGTTTGATCACCGGCGACGAATTTCAGTTTTCCCTTTCATTCGGCGCAGACCGACCTTCGGGTACGGATCCACCAAATTCTCGTTCCATAGTTGATTAGAGATCCTCAAACTGCACCTACACGAGCTAGGCTTGGTAGCGATCAACTTTCCTTCGTGGTCCTAGCAAGAAAACCTTTGTAGACCGGCCATTCCTAGCTTTTCTACCGGCGCTAATGGCGGGAGCCGACGGGCGCACGGTGAGGGCTTACCGAGGACCTCTCCTGAGCTGCCTTGAGCCGATGCCGAGCTTCCTTAGGCTGCACTGATTCTCTACGACCGATAGCTCGATTTTTTGGGGTGCTAGGGAGTACGGCCGACACGGCCGAAGTTCTTCCCAAACCACCACTCGTTGCCGGCCATGTTCCGGTGATTGTCATGTCGAGCTGAGCCCAGCATCGTGTTCCCCGTGTGGGATTAGGCAGAGGCAGCCAAGATCGTGGAGTTTGGCACACGGCAGAAGCCCTCCGGCGAGCACTCCGGCGAGGGGGGTGGCGGTCGAGCGCAGGAGGCCAGAGGTAGACGAAGCCCCCGGTCCCATGTGTCAGCAGCCAATATTTTTAAACTGGGATTTGTTGTGGCACCATATTGGGTGTGGCTGCATGCAAAATACTCCATATCCATGTGTCTCGACCGCTAAGAAGTTGACACGTAGCCCCGGTCCCACGCGCAGCGATTTAAATATTTCCCCGATTTTCACATTTAGTTCAAACTTCAAACCCACATAACTTTGGCTAGAAAACTCCAAACTGAGTGAACCAAATTTTGTTGGATTCAGCTCTCTGAGTACTTTCCAACAAATCAAGTTTCACTCTATGAAAATCCTTATTTCCCAGAATTAATTCTTCAAAGTTTAAACAGTTTAAAATTTTTACTGGAGAACCTTTTGGAGAAAAATTCTGAAACTTGGCTTGGATATTCACCAAAATATCCCTGAGCTACCATAAAAATTTCAGATCCATTTGAGATAATTTGATCCACCTAATGGTGTGATTAATAAAATTGTTCCAGAGAAAATAGAAAATGTCCAGAAACATTTTCAGAATTTCTCTGAAATTTTTTAGCTCATATCTTTAGCTAGGAACCTTCAAAGTAAGTGAGACCAACTCTATTAGAACCCTCTGAAAATCTAGTTTTCAGAAAGTCATGGCTTGCTCCATGAAAATCCGTAGAACATCCTAGGAGCTCCAATTAAGGCCAAGTACGTCATTATTTGTGGAGAGCTCAAATGAGCATTTATGCAAATGAAACTTGGCCAAGTCCATGTTTAGGTTGTATCCAAATCACAATAGAAATTTCAGAGTCATTGGGTCTGTCTAGCAAGACTTATAACTCTCACAAGTTTAACTTCAATTCAAATGCATTTAAATTGACACATATTGTATTTATCATATGTAGTCGCTAAGGTTGAGGAGGAACCCGAATACTTAGACTTCGTCACTCCTGAAGAACAGCTAGCCTACGACCAAGAGCAGCAAGGCAAGCTCTGGTTTGCATTAACCCTTTTACAAATTTTTATTGTTTTGAGAACTTACTTTGAGCACCCACTTAATTCTTGCATTAGAGTCTTGTTTGAAACCCAAATGCATAGCATAGAAAACCCTGGGATGGGATTAGGTTTGTAAACCTTGTTTAGCTACTGCAATGCTAAGATAGTGTAGGATTCGGTAGAAGTCGAGTAATTGGAACTATTCGCGAGAATAGGCTAGAGGCACATTGCTCAGGTAAAGATAGCAAATGAAACACATGGCAAGAAAAATGAGACCGAGCGGAGAGTAAGGGCAGCAGGATTTTGGGGCCTGGGTGTCATAGCTCTGCTTGTGTCGATTGAGGACCGAGCCGTGTGCGGGCCTGTTGAACAAGCTAGAACAGTACCGAAGACCTACCGGATATATTGGAACCGGGAAACCGCTTGAGGTGTAAATCGGCTGGCGGCACTGCGGGTGCGCGCGCAGAGACCTCTTGCTCGGGACGATAGGACTGGTTCAATATTTGGCTAATGGGTGAAAGTTAGTTGTGTACGACGTCCGTGATGGTTGCTGTAGGCAACATCGAGTACGGGCGTACGTGACGGGTTAATCGGGTAACCCTGCAGGTGTAAATCGATTATAATCGCCGTCCCTCAAGGTCAGTGAGTACCACTTGTTCACTGTACCGTGACGTAGAAAGAACAGGCTAGATACATGTTAAAAGTTTGCTGATTTGAAAGCTATATGTTGCTTGTTAATGACTTGTTGTAGTTTAGAGCTAATTAAATTTCTTTTCCACTTTGGGCAAAGTACATGAGAGAAATGTGTTTCTTGTTTGATTGCGCCTTTCTCATGTGCCTTAGCGTGAGGTTCTCCACAACCTGCTACTAAAACATGAAAGTAAGAATCAAATAATTAGGTGTCCTTTGCAACTTATTTACCTCATGTACCCTAAAACCCTTCATGTAGAAGTCTCATGTATAGGAGAGACGGGTCAGACTTGCTGAGCCATCGTGCTCACTGCTTGTGTTTGAAGCTTTTGCAGAGGTTTATGAGGAAGGGACTCCCGAGGAGGAGACGGAACCCCCAGAGGGAAATCCCGTCGAATGGGAGTCGTGCACGCCGCCATGTTATTGTGTGTGCGTGCTAGCCGGGACACGTTCACGGGCTGAACGTGAACTCGATGCGTAGTCTACGCCCGTGAGTGTAGACCAAACTATTTTGTTGTAAAAATGTTCATAAACTGGTTTATGTAATAAAACTTTGCTTCCGCTTTGTATCTTTAATGTGTGTTATCCGGTGCTGTGCAACGCAGCACCCCTCAGCGTGATCCTTGCTCGACGAGGCCGTGGGGCCGCGTCAGATTTACAATTAAGTGCTTGTGCATGCTCATATCGTAGAGTCATCAACGTGAGGACTTGTGAAGGAAGTGAAGTGGGATTCCAAGAACATGGTGATTAAGTAATCAAGCCTCAAGTGATCAGCAGCACTAACTGATTGTATACTTAGTCACCTGCAAAACAAGCAAGCCCCGGTTTGCATTCAAGCAATTTTATAAAGTATTTTTATTTCTAGAGATCATAGCTATGACATATTGAGTGCATTAGGTCCTGATGATATTGAAAAACCCATTTGCATGACCAGATGTACCAAATAGAGAAAGGGTAGTTAGCACCTCCTCGAGTGGATTTAGGCTACACTAAATGTTACTTTAGAAGGACTGGTAGAAGTCGAGTAGTTAGAATCTACTCGCGAGTTTAGGGCTTGGATTCATCGGAACGGGTTATGAATAGAATCAGTGAGGAAATTCACAAGTGAGAAATTGAGACCGGGCAGGGAGATCGAGATGCAGCAGGATGCGGACCGTGCGTGCATAGCCCTGCCTGTGTCGGTTAAGGCCCGTCCATACTTGGCTCTGTTGGACAAGTTTGAGTTGTGTATCAGACGCATACTGGCTATATGGGACCCCGGAAACCGATGTACCTCGTGAGATCCACATGGGAACTTTTCCGATCGGCTTAGGATTTCGGCGTCAATACAGCAGGAGGTAACTCGCTCAAGAACATATCACTGCGGGTATGTACCTTGAGGGAGCTTGCTGTTCGGGTCGATGGGACCGTGTCCGATGTGGGTGAACTTGGGAAAGGTGGCTGCGTATGACATCGGTCGAGTTCGCTGCAGGCAACTCAGAGATGGGTGTATGTGTCGTGCAGTCCGGGCGTGTACTGGTTCGAATCACCGTCGCTCATGGTTTTATGAGCATACTTGCCTACTGCGTCTTGACGTAGTAAGAACTGAAGTGAATTACTTTGAATTGGATAAGGATTGTGCTCTAAATTGTATTGCAACCATGCTTGAGTTAGAGATAGTGCCAATTAAACTTTACTTCACCTTGTGTAAGAAGCATCGCAACAAAGTGTGTCTTGTTTGATTGTGGAGTTGCGATGCTGCTCGGCTCAAGGTCTTTAAAATGAGGCTTAAAATCTGAAAGTTAAGGATCAACTGTAGGCGAGTCCTTTATGCAAATTCAACTACCCTATATAGAGTTTCTTATTTAGAGGAGACTGATCAGTCTTGTTGAGCCTATTTGCTCACGCTTGCTATATGAGTGGTTTTGCAGGTTAACATCGATGCTGTGAGGAGGCTGTCCGGTGAGACTCGGAGACTTCTGAGTCGTTTAACACATGGAGAACCAGCCGCTGCCGCATGTCTTCGTGTTGCTAGCGAGAAGAGTCCGTGGGCTGGACATCTTCTCGAGTGCTTAGTAGATAATAAATGTTAGATGAACTAGTCTTTGCTGTAGCTATTTGATGTAAATTATTTACAAAGAACACTTGTAAGCTTCCGCTTTTGATTTATGTGATACATTTTCCTTATATGTGTGATGTTGGGTGCCGCATGTCACGGCACCACCCAATGCGATTCCCGGACGAGCGGCACGGCCCCGTGATCGGGTCGGCCATCACATATGTGAGGATTCATAATAACATTATTTGGAGTCCTTCCTTCAATCAAATCAACCACAAGTTTAGAACTCCTAATCACTCCAAATCCAGTTCTAAACTCATTTCTCTTATTCCTTCAGTTTGACCATGTTTAGACTAGAATTCTTATACTTGCTTGTGCATGCATTTTCATAACGTGTAGTATCAACGTGAAGCTTCATTGAGCAATTGAAGATTTGATCAAGAAGCAAGAAGAACAAGTGATCAAGCTGCAAGTGATAGAAGAATTCTAACTTATATATATAACCCTAATCACCTGCAAAATAAATGCAAGCCCTGGTTTGCATTTAAGTGCTTTTATAAAGTTTTGCTTTACATAGACTATCTTGTATAGTCTTGAGATGTGCATTAAGTATAGGTTGTATGAAACCCAATTGCATAACCCAAATACCATTAGAGGGTTGGCTAGTGAAATGCCTAATTGTGTCGATAGGCTAAGCTTAATGTTTAGTTGAAAGGTTCGGTAGAAGACGAGTAGTTTGAATCTACTCACGAGATAATCACATTTTATCGACCACAAGTTGAGTAGTGGCATTCTACTCGCGAGAGGAGTCGACTTGCGAAGTTTACTCATGAGATGATACTCGTAGATCACTCTCTAATAAATTTAGATGTGGATGGGGAGTTATGTAGGATGGAATGCTCAAGGTTGTCTCGACCCAATCAATGGGACAATCCTTGTGACCACATCGTGTCTGGGATGGTATGGCTAGGTAGATGTGGAGGTTGGGATTGTAGCCCCATCTGTGTCTATTAAGTACCATGCCGTACGCGGTCCCGCTGGAGAAGTTTTGACATGTACCGGGTGCATACTGAATTATGGGGTTCAGTAAACCGACATAACTTGTTAACCTTAGTGTCGAGACTTTTTCAAATGCCTCAGGTTGTCGGCCGAACTGCACAGTATCTGGTAACTCGCTCATGAACACTATCACGTCAGATAGGTGCACCGTGAGAGAGGCTACTGTCCGGGGCGATTGAACCGGTTCGGCATGTAGGTGTCTTGTGAAAGGTTTCCATATACAACGAGTACTGAAGGAGACAGCAGTTCTCTTCTGAAAGTGCGTATGTGTCATGCAGTCCGCGTGTTTACTGATTTGAATCACCGTCCATCGCAGTTATATGAGTACCACTTGTTCACTGAGTCGTGACGTAGTAAGAAAGAGTACTGAGAACCTATTATACCTGCTGATTTACTTAATCTTATGTATTGCAGCCTTGTTTGTATTGGAGTTAGAGCAAACTAAAATTTATTTCACCTTGTGCAAGAAGCATCGTGATGAAGCGTTTCTTATTTGATTATGGAGTTACGATGTTGCTCGGCTCAAGGCTTTAAATTGATACTATAAAACTGAAAATTAATGATGAACTCGTAGGCGAGTTACTTATGCAATTTCAGTTTATCCTACTTTAAAGTCCCTGCATGTAGAGTTTCAAGCTTAGAGTGGCAGTTAAGTCTTGCTGAGCCTCCGTGCTCACTCTTGCTATATGAAATGTTTTGCAGGTATGAATATGCTTATGATGAGGGTCATTCAGTGAGATATCCCAACCGTCAGGTTGTGTAGTCTCACCAGAAAACCTTGCCGCTGCTTTATGACTCTCGTGGCTAGTAGGAAGCGTCCAAGGGCTAGATGGCTTCTTCTTTGTATAGCTTGGTCCGAGAGTGTGAGTTATTTAGAATTCCGCTGTGTGTACAATTTGTTGTACAGTAATTGAAAAAGAGAACCTTCTTATGAAATAAAAGACTTGTACGTGTAATTTGTATTATCTTTTTGTGTATGTTGTTGGGTGTCGCATAACACGGCACGAACCAATACCATTCCTGGAATGTTGGGACCACCGGTCCTCATAGACATGGTATCAGATCCGCATAGGGAATGGCACACATGAAAAGAGCCTATTTTGAAAAACGTAGACGTTTACGAGTGAGGTTTCGATAGTAAGCCCATATAAGGAGTATAATAGCATAGTTAATTAAGGTGACGACACTAACTCTTGTGTTACTTTTCAGTATTTAAATTATGTAACGACGCACCTTCGTTGAGGTAAGAATGTTAAGGAACACCACGTAAAGTGGATCAATTTCGGTTAGCTCCCCCATACGAGGAAAGTAGTATGGGATGTTCTGTTCAAAAATGGACGGGGAGTGAATATGTTTTTTTGCCAACATAGCAAGCTGAAACAATCTGTTAACAGTATTATATTCCTTTAATCAACAATGTCCTGAATTTCACGTCCAACCCCCATAAAAACGAGCTATTTTATCATCCATGTCCTCTACAACCCCACAGCGCAACATACCCTTTTGTAACTCTTGATAATACTCCTCTACGGACATGTTACCTAGGTATAAGCGCTGCAACTTTTGTGAAGGTCCCGCAGAAAAGAAGGACGAACAAATCGAACACGCATAGCTTCTTTTAATCTATCCCATGTTGGAGGGTCAGTTCTAGTTTTAACAAGTTGTGGCTGATCATTATGCTCTTCCATGTTGTAAGCATCATCTTCACGTACCTCAGCGATAGGTAGTCGAGCCTCAAGAGTATCCATCCGAACAGCAAGATCAGTAATTTGGCGAGTCAAGTTTGCCAATGACTCCTCCATTGATGCGTTGTTTTTGGTGAAGATATCTGCATCGCCTTGATCATATCACATAACTCCGCATGTTGGACACATTCGTCATTATTGTTTTCTCCTGCCATTGTTAGTAGGAATTAAAAGACAACAAAAAGATGTTATCCCTATCAACTACAATGGACAGTGGCAATGTGAAAGGTGGAAGGAAACAATCTCTCTCGCTCAAACGTCTTACCACGCTCTTACAAGTGTTTTTACCTACACAGCAGGTGGTGTGGACGGTGAGATGAACCAATGAAGCATGTGGTGATTGCAAAGGTACCTGTTCTGCTCAAGAGAAAGGTGGAGCTTGGATGGTGCAATATGGTGGCTAATGAGCAGAAATCATTCACAGCTAAACAAAAGTTGAATAAGTATTCAATGTAGCAAACTGTTGTTGGTTAACCAAGTGCTCTAGGCCTAGCACAACACATGGAAGTAGCAAGGCAAAAGAAAGACAGAATGATATAACCAACAATCACAACACAAGTGGTATAGGCCAATTGCTTTAATATTTGTGCTCTTCACTATTTTCTTTTTTCTTTTTTGTAATATTTTTTGATATGTTTCTTTACTCAGGAGCACGAAAATAGGAAGCACACAAATCTACATCTTAATTGGATGTTATATGCAGCCTATAGAAAATCAGGAGGATTCTTTAAAATTTGTGCTAAAACATTGGAGGCCGGATAGACTATCTTCCGAGGGTAATTTGGCCAATCTAATTTCACCGAATGCAGCAAAGCAGTGAAAAATCGGATGTGAAATTTCGTGTAGATCAATTTGAAAAAAAACGCCCGATTTTGAGTTCATGTGTGGAAGTTAAAGAAATAGATATTGATCCGCAAATTAAAGTTATCGTTAAGCTTTTCTTTGAATGAAAAGATAAAGCAAAGAAGAAACACACACCAGTACTGACTGCTACAGATCAGTGCCTTTTCCAAATGCCTAATTGACAACTGTATTACTTATAGCACCACTCAATCTAATCCATCACAAGTGATAATTTATATGGTATGTACTAAGTACTAGTTGGCCTTTAAATTAAAAAAAAACACTTGTGGCAACACTGTAAATTATTGGGCCTGAAGATTCTTGTTGTTAAAAATTGGGCATTTCAGTAGCGCACCCTAATCATCTTTTAATACATAGTACAAACCCTCCCAGTCACGACATTAGTTAATCAAACAAACAGGACTATTGATACGTTAGATTGAGTATTACAGATCACATCGCTAAGAAATATTGCAATTTGACATGTGTGTCTATTTCATTTCCCGGAAAAACCAATGGCTGTTTTAAGGTAAACTGTCTGAGTTACGGTTTTTGGATGTTGATTCCAACTCGGTTTGAGAACAGATCTCGCAATAGGATATAAAAACGATTGGGAATTTGCACGGCGACTGATGGGATGGTGTGTGATGATTCAAGGATTACTGTCACAAAGGTTTGTCACCTAATCTAGGCTGGCGACGTGGGAGTTCACGCATGGCGGCTAGCTAGGGAAAACCAATGAAACTGCAAGCACTATAGGCTAGGAAGCGGTAAAAATGATTTTATGTGGCTTTTCTGTAGACTCTATGTATGGAAAACAAGACTTCTAATGGAAAACAAAGATACCTCACGGGCAACCTGGAAATCTGATACCAATTGATGAGAAATTTAGGCCTGATCTTCTGAAAGGTAAGTCGATTGAGGTGGATAACTCGACGTTGATGATCCGCGGCACTCAAGCAGCTCGAATACCCCTGCAATCACTACACTACTACTCCGTTGGTTATCAACCGTGCTTCACACGCTTGATCTCACCAAGAAGGCTAATCCCTGCAAGTGCAACCGAGAACAGAAGCAAGAACGTAGAAGATGCAATCTGAAATCACAAGGTTGGGGTCTCGCAAAAACCGTAGAACAGCGAAATTATTCATCTAAGCAAAACCCCCCCAATATGTCCAGAGGCTGTAGTATTTAAAGGCTAGGGTTCTGCCAAAAGACTCTTAGACGCGTCTCTAATTGACTCATACGGGATACAAGGCCCAAAGACACAATATGGTGGCGCAGCACCGGGTAGAAATCTGGACTCGACATATTTCATCGATTCATGATGAATCTGGAGGAATTTTGATGTTCTACCAGAGCCAGTGGAAAGTTTATCTTCTCCTATTTCCGTTCATATGTAGAACATCGAAAGCGGAGTTCATATGCGTCTTGGGCGTCTGTTTTAAGGCTGACTGCTCCTGGACTCTGAGTTGAACTTGAGTTCGAGTTGTAAACTCTTCCCATCAACTTGTGGACGTCCCAGCTGGTTCTTCACGTTCCCAAGTCCTCCTCCCTTCACTTGTTGTTCTTCTCCATTGTTCCTAATAACAATTAAATCAATACATAGCAATCTACTCTTAAACTCATATGCAAAGGAAGTTAGGAACGAGTCCACCTGCTGATTTAGTAACTGTGCTCGTGCTCTTATGATTGGTCCTTGTAGTTCAATGTGCGTATCCGCTGTTGTGATGTCCTCATCAGTTGCACCCACTTCAAGTCACACTGACTTTGGGGGGATGGTATGCATATTCGGCGTAAGATGTACAGTGTGCATGGTAGTCACATGTGGGCCACATTTTTATTCAAATCACTTATTTTTATTTGCGGTGAATGTCTTCTTTGGTATTGCCATCGGGAGTGAAAGTCTCGATTAATTTTTGAGGTATCCTTGGAGGCATCATTTGTTTTGTGGCATGACCATCTATGAAGTGCTTGTGTTGTCCAGGGTCCAACTTGAAGCTATGGCGGTAAGCGATGTCGTTCTCTTATTGAAGAGGACAGACACTAGGGGTGAAAACAGAACAGGAAAATCCCGTCCCGTCCCGTTCCATATACCGTTTTTTTCTGTTTATTTTCGAATTGTTCTGGAATTCTTCAGAATCAGAACGAAAACGGGTTGGAGACTGTCGGTACCTTGTAGACTGGGTACCCCCGCGTAGTGGGTAAAAAAAGACTGGACCCCACCTCCCAGTTGAGGCGGGCCCCAGCATAGCCATGTGTCATTGGCCCCAAGGTCAGCCCTGGGGCTGCCATGTGAGCTTGAGTTCCGGAGCTGACACGTTACCCGCGCTCCTGTCCGAGCCTCCCCGCTGGGGTGAGGTCCGGAGCTGCCACGTGTCCCCTGGCTTAGAGCCACCTCCCTGCTTGGGACAGCTGCGGAGAAGACATGTACCCTGGGATCCGGTTCAAGCCTCCCTGCTGAGGTGAGGTCCGGAGCTGCCACGTGTCCAGTGGCTCAGAGCCACCTCCCTGCTGAGGACAGCTCCGGTGCTGACGCGTGCCATGGGCTCCGGTCCGAGCCTCCCCGCTAAGGTGAGGTCCGGAGCTGCCATGTGTCCACCGGCTCAGAGACACCTCCCTGTTGAGGACAGCTCCGGTGATGACACGTGCCCTGGGCTCTAGACCGAGCTTCCCCACTGAGGTGAGGTCCAGAGCTGCCATGTGTCCCCTGGCTCCAAACCCATCGGTAAGAGCTCCAGAGCCGCCACATGCCCCACGATCGTTCATGGGCCGTGGGTCGATGAAGTCAAGAAGGAAGTGCGCTGTCAGGCTTCACATTGAAGGCTCGCACCTTCCCCAGAAGCATGGTGCACTACAGACGCCTTCATCCTCTGCCCGTTCGCCATTACGGTGACAATACATGACGGCATGGCGTGACAGCAGTACAGTGCCGCCCAACGGCACGAAGCATCCAAAGCAAGGCGAGAAGACGCAGCGACAAGACGGCGTCTTCATCATCACCTGACACATGGACAGGGGTGCTTAGCGTGCCAGGCAGCAGGACTTAACTCCGACGTCGATCACTCTACCCGACAAGGGGTTTGTTACCAAATCCGCATAGGCACCCTCACTATCACAAGCAAACAATACAGCAAGAACTCCCGTGGACGTAGGGTATTACGCCGGTGGCCCGAACCACATAAATCTCGGTGTTCATCCGCTCCCTCGAGCATAGTCGCGTAGGGTGCCAAGCCCCCTCTAATAAAAGAACCTTGCGGGATGCTTCCGAGCAGGCCGGGAGGAGTGTCGCAGCTCACGCACTCTAACATTTGGCGCGCCAGGTAGGGGTGCTTTCCGCGCTCTCCACGCGACCATGGTGAACATCACTTCTCATGGCAAGCCTTCTCACCCAACTCGCCGTCATCTCCAGGTGGGAGACGACGAGGCTACCTTCCACTCCAGAGCGGTAAGGTCTGGCCAAACCGGCAGCCAAATGGCCGGTGCACTCTGCGTGATATACAGGTGTTCTTCCGACGTCTCATCCAGGCGGGCCATCAAGACCCTCCATCACGCAGTGGCAGCGGCCGCCTCAACCCATGCGTCAGTGCCACATCGCAAGTGGATTGGACGCCGATCAGCTTCGATGCCTCCGACTGCCCCAAGAACATGGCAGGCACCGGGCAGCTGCCTCTCCTCGTTGCGCCGACCATCTGCAACGTGAAGCTCTACCACATGTTAATCGATGGCAGGGCGTCACTAAGTGTTATTAGACTTGCATCATTCAAGAAGTTGCAAATCCCATTGTCCAAGCTTACCCCCTCAAGACCATTCTCAGGGGTAGGCCGGGACCCAATCTTCCCATGCGGTAGCATCTCCCTCCCGGTGGCATTCGGGACGCCTGAGAACTACAGTACGGAAAGCATCGTCTTTGATGTTGCAGAGGTCAGCCTCCCCTTCAATGCCATAATCAGTAGACCAGCTCTGTACCGGTTCATGGTGGTAGCCCACTACGGCTACTTGGTCTTGAAGATGCCTACCCCGGTGGTAGCCCACAGGAGGCCGCTTCTGGTCATGCTTAAGCTAGTCGGCTGCATCCGAGCATGTGTCAGCGAGGGATGACATATGCACCCCATGTGCAGCCCTCGGATGGCGAGGATGTGCCAATCATGGTCGTCCATGTTAGTCCTGATGTTGCCCAGACCACCCGAATCACCGGGGGTCTGAGTGGCAAATAGGAAGACGCGCTCATCACCTTCCTCTGGGCCAATGTCGACGTGTTTGCATGGCAACCGTCGGAAATGCCCGGGATCCCTAGGGAGGTGATTGAGCACCAACTAAATATCCGCCCTGATGCCAGGCCAGTCGAACAGAAGCCTCGGAAGCAATCTATCGAGCGGCAAGACTTCATCCATGAAGAAATCAAGAAGCTGCTCGATGCTGGATTCATCCGAGAGGTCCAACATCCATGATGGTTGGCCAACCTTGTTTTCTGCCTAAGGCTGGCGGGAAGCTACGCATGTGCATCGACTACACCACCCACAATAAGGCATGTCCAAAGGATTCGTTCTGTCTCCCCTGTATATACCAAATAGTCGATTCTACATCCGGTTGTGATCTACTGTGTTTCCTAGACGCATATTCAGGATTCCACCAAATACCTATGTCTAGGGAAGATGAATAGCATACCACCTTCATCATAGTATATGGTCTATACTGCTATGTGTCCATGCCTTATGATCTTAAGAATGCCCTCCCCACTTTTGTGCGTACAATGCACAAAACATTTGGGAACCTCATTCGGTACCAAGTAGAGGTTTCTGTCGATGACATCGTAGTAAAGGTTAAGTCGCAAGCATCTCTGCTCGACAACCTAGCCTTAGTCTTCAACAGACTGCGTTTGACACGCAAGAAGTTGAACCCAGACAAATGTGTCTTTGGCGTCTCATCCGGGAAGCTGCTCAGTTTCTTGGTCTCACACTGACAAATTGAAGCTAACCCAGAGAAGATTAAGGCGATAGAACTGATGCGGCCCCCTGCCCGCATCAAGGACATGCAGAAGCTTACCGGATGCTTGGTTGCGCTCAGTTGATTTATCTCTAGATTGGCCGAGCGGGCTCATCCGTTCTTCAAACTTCTTCGCAAATTCGTTCCATTTGTATGGACCGAGGATGCGGATTAGGTGTTCGAGGAACTGAAGAAGTTCCTCACAACGTTGCTGATCATGGTTGTAACACCCTCAATTTCATATTCACGCATTCATGCATATTTCATATAGAGAAACATTTTAAAAGAAGTAGAAACGGATAAAGAATCAGAAAGATAGCCGAAAGGAGCCAATTCCAGTTTGCCGAGGAGCGCTGTAGACACTTCCCGCGTCCGCTGACCACATGGCGCCTTCGGAGCTCATCCCTGCAGAAGGGGTGAGGTCCGCCGCTGACAGGCCACGTGGAAGGCTCGGAGCTCGCCTCTGCGGAAGGGGTGAGGTCCGGCCCCGCTGGACACGTGTCGCCTGCGGAGCTCGCCTCTGCAGGGAAGCGAGGCCCGACCCCGCGGGACACGTGTCACCTACGGAGCTAGACTCTGCGGAGAAGCGAGGCCCAGCCGCGCGGCACACGTGTCGCTCTCGGAGCTCACCCCTGTGGAGGGAGTGAGGTCTGGTCCTACTGGACACGTGTCGTCCTCGGAGCTCACCTCCGAGGAGAAGACCCTGCGGGACACGTGTCATCCTCGGAGCTCACCTCCAAGGAGAAGGGAGGTCTGATACTGCTTGACACGTGTCGTCCTCGGAGCTCACCTCCGAGGTGAAGGGAGGTCTAATACTTCTTGACACGTGTCATCCTCGGAGCTCACCTCCGAGGAGAAGAGAGGTCCGACACTGATTTGACACATGGCACTCTCGGAGCTCGCCTCCAAGAGATCTGGTCCGCTGGAATCCTGTCACCCCTGGAGCTCGCCCCCGAAGGGTCCGACGCTGTTGGACACGTGGCACTCTCGGAGCCCACCTCCGAGGAGAGGGGAGGTCCGGCACTGACACGTGGCGCATGCGGAGCTCACCTCTGATAGAGAGGGGAGGTCCTTCCCGCCACGACACGTGGCGCACGTGGAGCTCGCCTCTGAGGAGAGGGAGGTCCCACCCGCCTGACACGCGGCACAACCAGAGCCCGCCTCTACGGAGAAGGGAAGCCCAGCGCCGCTGTACATGTGGAGCCTCCGGAGCTTATCCCTGCGGAAGAATGAGATCCTTAAGCGGTTTTCCCCTGTACGCGAGTACCCGGTACTGAGGAAACCGACACAAATTGTTCCACGTTGAATACTGCAACCAAATCAATTGGATATAGGTTTGTTAAGATCCAAAACAATTTGAATATGACTTTTATTTGAAATTCAATCAGAGTAGGACTCTTCTTTCACCCTTTATAAATAGAACCCAAAACCCCTGGCCGCAACCACGTACCTATTTTCCCCTTCCCGAGTCGATGACTTGAAGGCCCTAGCCCCCAACTCACCAAGTTAACCCCCTTCGCCGAAGTTCAACCACCAGTGAGACCGCCGACGAGATCCCCGCTGCTGCCATCACTAGGAGGAAGGCCCTTCCACCAGGGAGAAGCGAGGTAGGTCTTCGTTACCACCTTACGACATCATCGCGCATCTGTTTCTTCGAACAGAAGCTTTTTCGTGTCGACAGATCACGTGTTGATCAGTTTTTCACGGTGGTATTGATCTAGATCTTGAGTCAAGATCATCACCACGTCCGCACTTGATCATTACACCCTTGTTCATTGTAAAACCCCATGCAAGCCCATTAAAACATGCAAGAACACATACAAACTGATCTAATGAAACAGCACCATAGGTTAGCATGCATATGCACCATTGCATCTTAAGTTTGTGCATGATGTTTGATTGCTATACATTTTGTATGTGCGTGATCGTAAGCAGAAGGACAAGCTCAGGCAGTTATCTACGAAGGATTACAACACCAAGACTTCGAGATCCGTGAGCAACAGTTTTTTGGAACTGTTTTTTTGCGAAAATGTGTTAGCTTGAGTCAACTTGATGGGAAACCCTTTTTATAGGAGTTTACTAGTTTTGTTAACCACTCTTGTCACCAGGAAAGTTGATGAGTCGGGTATGGTCATTTTTGCTTTTGCTTCACTGAGTCCACGGGATATGGGAAGCAAGATAGAATGTGTCTAGCTACTGCACTCATATGAACAATGATAATAAGAACTTGATGATGATAATGAACATGAATCGGGGGAGATCTAGGCAAGCTTGGTTTGTGGATGTTGTAGAATGAGATAGTGGTTTACTTGCCGTAGATCTATGTACCGGTTCATGCCAGCATATGCCAGGAAAATAGTGCCACCACAAGGACAAATATGGGTGCGGCTTAGCTGACTAATTTGGTAAGTTGCTAGATTGTTACGGACCGTGGAAGGCACGGGGAATGGGAGTCGAGAGAGGACTGCCCTAGAAATTGCATGGCACAAGAGGGGGCCCGTAGGTGGGAGAATGGTGATTCGAGCCTTCTGGTGAAACCTTAGTGAGTCCATACATCTAGTAGCCCCTTTGTAAAGGCTATTTTGTGATCTGTTGGCCATACACCGACGGTTGTGTACTGGTATAATGGAGGTTCTGCAGTCGCTGACGGGTGACGAAATCAGAAACTTGTGGGGAAAGTGGTGCAACCTCTTAAGAGTGTAAAACTATCATGATAGCCATGCTTACAGTCACAAGCGCCTGGCCCACTCACATGATTAGATGGCATGGTTATCGGGATGGTTATTTAGTTATGGTTATGGTATGGTTATTGGGATTGGTTTAGGGACTGTTGAGTCTTGGTAATGAGATTGGTTTCAGGACTGTTGAGTCTTAGTAATGAGATTGGTTTTCGGATGTTGAGATGGATATGAACATGAGATGGTTATTATGAGCATGAGATGATGTTGAGAAAGATTAATGACTGCATGAGACGTGATAAGTGGTAAACTATGATGGACGTATGTTACTGTTTTAATTGGATATATGTTGGGATCAAACTCTCTTAAAGATAGTTGCTGTTTTTATCATGTATATGAAACAAAAAATCACTTTTCTGCAATAAGCCTTTTTGTTCCATGCCTTGTTGAAAGCTACATATCATATTTTCTCGCACTTGCTGAGTACGTCATGTACTCAACCTTGCATTATTACTTGAACATCAGCAACAGGAGAAGAGTACTTCGAAGAACATGTGGAGTACTAGGCGTGCGATCTACCGTCAACTTGCATGTTGTGTTGGAGATGGAGCCGCTGTTGCTGTTTAGTTTGCTTCCGCTATCGTTAGAGACTTCTGCTGCTAGAATAAGATAGAAGACTTCTGCTGCAAGAATAAGTTAGAGATTGATGTAATAAAGTACTTGAACCCTATTATTCATGGTTATATTCTGAGTTCAGTCTGTGGATTATATGTGTATGTGTGATGAACATCCTGGGCACACATATGCATTAGCTGGGTTCCATGTTTTACGGGACCAGGCGTCATAGTTGGTATCAGAGCCACGTTGACCCTAGGATGCAAGCCTAGTCACAGATTGGTATCAGAGCCACGTTGACCGTAGGACGCAGGCCTAGTCACAACATTAGAGCCAAGCTGACCGTATGATGCAAGCCTAGGTAGAATGTGTATCTTGACATCAAAACCACATTGACCATAGGATGCAAGCTTAGGAAGAATGGATACCCTAAACCACATGAGCACACCCCCTAAACTGCTATTTTCGAATATTGTTTGCTGCTGCACTTTTCTTGCACCGCAAGGTACTGCTCTCAACCCCTCCTTGTCTCTTCTTTTGGATAGTAACACCCTTGTTCTTGCTCCATAACTCCTGATGTTTTGGAGTTATCTCCTCCTTCTCAATATTTCTCATGTCCCATTTATATATGTCGGAGGTCCGGAGCACGAATACTCGTTCACCACCACGTGGGAGTGCACTTAACCCCATCAAGGTGACCACTCCCGTCACACGGCGGAAACAACACCGGATCACATGATTTGGTTTAGGACCCCCATTGAATAAGTGTGAATAGGAACGATGTGTTAAACTTTCGTGATGATTGTTTGTGTTTGAGTGCTTAGTGTGAGTTGTGGGATGTTTCAGCGTTGTCCATATCCACACATAGTAGAGAGATGTGAGATGCTTCGGCATGTGTTCACATCCTCATAAAGACTAATATATTCAGTCCATCCACCTTGATGCATATAGTTGGGGGGATCAATCTAAACTAATAACTTCTATTCTACCCAACTCTCTCTCATAGATGGTGAGGGAAAACGCCGACCGTCAAAGGAGGAACATCCGTGGCAACCAGGAACCACCAGAGGATGACCACGTTGATGTTCCTGAGAATGCGGACCCCGGGGCTGGTGCAAACAATCTTGAACGGTTGATGGCTATGCAGAATCAGCTCAAACAAACTATGATCCAAACTTTGGGTCAGCTGCAAGCCAACAACAACCACAATCCTAACATTATTACTGCACCACCACCACCACCGCCGCCACCACCGCCGTCTCACAACCGATTGGGAGAGTTCATGAGGACTCGACCGCCTACTTTTGCTCAAGCTAATGATCCCATGGAGGCTGACGATTGGTTGAGGTCCATGGAGAAGAAGCTTGCTATTGTTTAGTGCGATGATCGGGACAAAGTTCTCTTCGCATCGCACCAACTTATGGGAGAAGCCGCTGACTGGTGGGACGCTCTTTGCAATGCTCATGTCAACCAGGAGACTATTACTTTGACTGAGTTCAAGAAGAGTTTTCGCTCTCATTACGTCCCTGCTGGAGTCATGATGCTAAAAAGGCAAGAGTTCGAAGGTCTCCGCCAAGGACGGAAGAGCGTGAATGAGTAGCTCAACAAGTTCACGCAGCTGTCAAGGTATGCCCCCGAGGATGTCAATTCGGACCAAAGGAAGCAGTACTGGTTCATGAGAGGGTTGAACAATGAGATCCAAGTTCAGCTGCTCAATAATGACTATGCAAACTTCCAGAAGCTAGTTGACAAAGCTATAGTGGTTGAAAGTAAGATCCGTGAGATCAAGCAAGAGGTCAAGAGAAAGATGCCATACCAGCCACAAGGGAGAAATGTACGTCCCCGTTTCATTCCCCCAGCTGCACCACAGTATGGCTCATCCGCTCCTACTTTTCGCCGTAATCAACCACCGCAGCAACGTCCTGTTATGCAAGCACCTCGTGTGCCTTTGCCTCCTGCGCCCCGACCCAACATGGGCGCATATGCTCAAAACCACCCTCGCCCTAACATACCTGCTGTCTTGGGCAACAAGGCATGCTTTGCATGTGGAGAAGCGGGACATTTTGCAAGTCAGTGCCCGAGGAAAGGCCTTGGACAGCCAAGCAACGCACCCAAGCAGAACCCACGGCCGAACAGAGGAGCTACGCAAGGTAACCGTGGGCAGCAGAACTACGCTCGGGGCAACATGATTCATGTCTCTGCTGAGGAAGCACAACAGGCTGAGGACGTCGTGATTGGTATGTTCCTTGCCAACTCCAACCCAGCCATCATTTTATTTGATTCCGGAGCATCGTATTCATTCATATCATCCAAGTATGTTGCCAAGTATAATCTGCCCATATCACACATGAAATATACTATGTTGGTTAATTCTCCCGGTGGAGAGATGAGGACTAATATAGTTAATCCGAAAGTAAATCATAAAATAAGGGGGTAGACTTCCTTGCCAACCTTATCGTCTTGGATTCCCAAGGGCTTGATATAATACTTGGAATGGATTGGCTAAGCAAGCACAATGGAGTAATCCAATACGCTGAGAGGAGCGTGCAGTTGACAAATGAGCACGGCACTCGTATCGAGTTAGAATCAGCCTAACCGGAAACCAAGAAGGCAACGTTGAACCACGTCAAAGAAGCAACCTTGGAGAGCATTCCGGTGGTTCAAGAATTTTTGGACGTGTTCCCGGAAGAACTCCCAGGTATGCCACCTCACCGGGACATTGAGTTTGCCATAGATTTGGTACCTGGAACTGCACCTATAGCAAAGAGGCCATATAGGATGCCCGTTAATGAACTAGTGGAACTTAAGAAGCAAATTAAGGAGCAGCTAGAAAAGGGTTTTATTCGCCCAAGCTCGCCACCGTGGGGATCCCCCATGCTCTTTGTGGACAAGAAGGATGGGACCCAAAGGATGTGTGTGGATTATAGGTCTCTCAATGAGGTGACGATCAAGAATAAATACCCGCTGCCCCGTATAGAGGACCTGTTTGACCAAATGAAAGGTGCCCGAGTTTTCTCTAAGATTGATCTTCGGTCGGGATACTTCCATCTGAATATTAAGCCCTCCGACATACCAAAGACTGCCTTTCGAACACGGTATGGTTCGTATGAATATACCGTTATGTCTTTTGGGTTAACGAATGCACCCGCATACTTCATGTACCTCATGAATACAGTCTTCATGGAGTACTTGGACAAGTTCGTCGTGGTTTTCATTGACGACATCATGGTGTATTCGAAAAGCAAGGAGGAACATGAAGAACATTTGAGATTGACATTGCAAAAACTGCGAGAGCATCAATTTTATGCCAAGCTCAGCAAATGTCAATTTTGGCTAAAGGAGATATCATTCCTAGGCCACATCATCTCCGAGGAAGGAGTATCGGTTGATCCCGGAAAAGTGGGAAATGTTCTGAAGTGGAACCAACCGCAGAACGTGAGGGATATTCGGAGTTTCCTTGGGATGGCTGGATACTACCGCCAGTTCATCAAGGATTTCTCCAAGATAGCAAAGCCTATTACTGAATTGCTAATGAAGGGAAAAGCATTTCAGTGGACACCAGCGTGTCAAGACAGCTTCGAGGAGCTCAAGAGGAGGCTAACCACAGCGCCGGCTTTGATTATGCCGGACATGAGCAAGAGCTTCGACATATATTGTGACGCATCAAGACAAGGTCTTGGATGTGTGCTCATGCAAGAAGGACAATTGGTAGCCTATGCGTCGAGACAACTAAAGAAACACGAGCTGAATTACCCCACACATGACTTAGAGCTAGCAGCCGTGGTACATGCCTTGAAGATTTCGAGGCATTATATCCTTGGTCATCGATGTGAGATCTATACGGATCATAAAAGCCTCAAGTACATATTCACGCAAACGGATTTGAATTTGAGGCAACGTCGATGGTTGGAACTCATCAAGGATTATAATGTTGGAATCAATTATCACCCTGGAAAGGACAATGTAGTAGCTGATGCATTGAGCCGAAAGGGAGCATGTCACCAACTCACGGTTCGGGAGCTACCGCCCGAGCTGCGCAAGGAGTTCGAACGGTTACATCTCAGGTTCTTGAACGAGATGGAAGTGATGGAACTCCATTCTTCGTTGGAACAAGAGATACGAGATGGCCAAGTAACGGATGAGGACATCAAGGAGATCAAGGAAAGAATCCGATGAGGTATATAAAAGGACTTCAAGGAAGACTAGAAGGGTACGCTTTGGTTAGGGAAAAGGATTTGTGTGCCTAACGTGAAGCACATCCGCGACACGATATTAAAAGAGGCACATGACTCACCTTATTCCATACATCCCGGCAGTACAAAGATGTAAAAGGACCTAAAAACTTGCTATTAGTGGGATGGTATGAAAAGGGACATAGTTGAATATGTTGCCTTATGCGACACGTGCCAACGGGTGAAGGCCGAACATCAAAGACCCGCTGGACTGTTGCAACCATTGAAAGTACCCGAGTGGAAGTGGGAAGACATCAGCATGGATTTCATCGTTGGATTACCACGTACTCGGTCGGGTTATGACTCCATCTGGGTTATTGTGGACCGATTGACGAAAACTGCCCATTTCCTTCCGGTTAGAACCACGTACCTCGTCACGGAACTAGCCAATCTGTACATGGAACAAATCATGTGCCGTCATGGAGTTCCGAAGAGGATAGTTTCGGATCGGGGTTCTCAGTTTACCTCTAGGTTCTGGAGGAAGCTGCATGAAGCCATGGGTACACGGCTAAATTTCAGCTCCGCTTATCACCCGCAAACCGACGGGCAAACTGAGAGGACAAACCAAATTTTGGAAGACATGTTGAGAGCCTGCGCTTTGAAACATAGGCGTAGATGGGATAGGAGCTTGCCGTATGCTGAGTTCTTATACAATAACAGCTATCAAGCCAGCTTGAAGATGTCACCCTTCGAAGCATTGTATGGTAGATGATGTAGGACACCGCTGTTTTGGAACGAGACCGGAGAGAACCAAGTGTTTGGACCTGAAGTGCTGCAAGAAGCTGAGAAGCAAGTCCAAACGATACGGGAGAACTTGAAGGCCGCTCAGTCACGACAAAAAGGTTATGCGGACAACAGGCGAAGAAAGTTGACTTTTGAAGTATGAGACTTCGTATACCTTTAGGTATCGCCTATCCATGGCCAACGACGTTTTAATGTCAAAGGCAAGTTAGCACCTCGCTACATCGGGCCATTTAAGATTTTGGGCAAGTGAGGAGAGGTAGCTTATCAACTAGAGCTCCCAGTGCACCTATCCGATGTGCATGATGTGTTTCACGTATCCCAGCTCAAGAAGTGCTTGAGAATACCAGAAGAACAAGTACCAATGGATGAGCTCGAGCTTCAAGAGGATCTGACCTATGTAGAGCACCCTGTCCGAATTTTGGACGTTAAGGAAAGGGTCACGAGGAACAAAGTGATCCGTTGGTGCATGGTACAATAGAGCCATCACACGGAAGCCGAAGCTACATGGGAACGTGAGGAAGACCTCAAGGCAGAATTCCCTCATCTATTCTCCACTCTATCGAATCTCGAGAGCGATATTCAGTTTAAGGGGGGTAGGTTCGTAACACCCTCAATTTCATATTCACGCATGCATATATTTCATATAGAGAAACATTTTAAAAGAAGTAGAAACGGAGAAAGAATCAGAAAGATAGCCGAAAGGAGTCAATTCTAGTTTGCCGAGGAGCGCTGTAGACACTTCCCACGGCCACTGGCCACGTGGCGCCTTCGGAGCTCATCCCTGCAGAAGGGGTGAGGTCCGCCGCTGACTCGCCTCATGGCAGGCTCGGAGCTCGCCTCTGCGGCAGAGGCGAGGTCCAGCCCTGCTGGACACGTGTCGCCTGCAGAGCTCGCCTCTGCAGGGAAGCGAGGCCCGACCCCGCGGGACACGTGTCACCTCCGGAGCAAGACTCTGCGGAGAAGCGAGGCCCATCCGCACGGGACATGTGTTGCTCTCGGAGCTTACCCCTGCGGAGGGATGAGGTCCGGTCCTACTGGACACGTGTCATCCTCGGAGTTCACCTCCAATGAGAAGACCCTGCGCGACACGTGTCATCCTCGGAGCTCACCTCCATGGAGAAGGGAGGTCTGATACTGCTTGACACGTGTCATCCTCGGAGCTCACCTCCGAGGAGAATAGAGGTCCGACACTGATTCGACACATGGCACTCTCGGAGCTCGCCTCCGAGAGGTCTGGTCCGCTGGACACGTGTCACCCCCGGAGCCCGCCCCTAAAGGGTCCGACGCTGTTGGACATGTGGCACTCTCGGAGCCCACCTCCGAGGAGAGGGGAGGTCCGGCACTGACGCGTGGCACACGTGGAGCTCGCCTCTGAGGGAGAGGGGAGGTCCCGCCCGCCAAGACACGTGGTGCATGCGGAGCTCGCCTCTGAGGAGACGGAGGTCCCGCCCACCTGACACGCGGCACAACCGGAGCTCGCCTCTGGAAAAGGGAAGCCCGTCCCCCGCTGGACACGTGGAGCCTCCGGAGCTTATCCCAGCGGAAGGACGAGATCCTTAAGCGGTTTTCCCCTGTACGCGAGTACCCGGTACTGAGGAAACCGATACAAATTCTTCCACGTTGAATACTGCAACCAAATCAATTGGAGATAGGTTTGTTAAGATCCAAAACAATTTGAATATGACTCTTAGTTGAAATCCAATCAGAGTAGGACTCTTCTTTCACCCTTTATAAATAGAACCCAAAACCCTTGGCCGCAGCCACATACATATTTTCCACCTCCCGAGTCGACGACTTGGAGGCCCTAGCCCCCAACTCACCCAGTTAACCCTCTTCGCCGGAGTTCAACCACCAGTGAGACCGCCGACGAGCTCCCCGCTGCTGCCATCACTAGGAGGAAGGCCCTGCCACAAGGGAGAAGCGAGGTAGGTCTTCGTTACCACCTTACGACATCATCGCGCATCTGTTTCTTCGAACATAAACTTTTTCGTGTGGACAGATCATGTGTTGATTGGTTTTTGACGGTGGTATTGATCTAGATCTTGAGTCAAGATCATCACCACGTCCGCACTTGATCTTTACACCCTCGTTCATCGTAAAACCCCATGCAAGCCCATTAAAACATGCAAGAAGACGTACAAACTGATCTAATGAAACACCACCAGAGGTTAGCATGCATATGCACCATTGCATCTTAAGTAAAGTTTGTGCATGATGTTTGATTGCTTTAAATTTTGTATGTGCGTGATCGAGTAGAAGGACAAGCTAAGGGAGCTATCTACGAAGGATTACAACACCAAGACTTCGAGATCCGTGAGCAACAGAAGCCACAGGAACAAGGCAAGTGCCCTTGACCATATTGATTCCATGTTTTTGGAACTGTTTTGTTTGCGAAAATGTGTTTGCTTGAGTCAACTTGATGGGAAACCCTTTTTATAGGAGTTTACTAGTTTTGTTAACCACTCTTGTCGCCGGGAAAGTTGATGAGTCGTCGTTTTTGCTTTTGCTTCACAGAGTCCACGGGATATGGGAAGCGAGATAGAATGTGTCTAGCTACTACACTCATATGAACAATGATAATAAGAACTTGATGATGATAATGAATATGAATCGGGGGAGATCTAGGCAAGCTTGGTTTGTGGATGTGGTAGAATGAGATGGTGGTTTACTTGCCGTAGATCTAAGGACCGGTTCATGCCAGCACATGCCAGGAAAATAGTGCCACCACAAGGCCAAATATGGGTGCGGCTTAGCTGACTAATTAGGTAAGTTGCTAGATTGTTAAGGACCGTGGAAGGCGCGGGGAATGGGAGTCGAGAGAGGACTGCCCTGGGAACTGCATGGCACAAGAGGGGGCCCGTATGTGGGAGAATGGTGATTCGAGCCTGCTGGTGAAAGTTTAGTGAGTCCATACATCTAGTAGCCCCTTTGTAAAGGCTATTTTATGATCTCTTGGCCATACACCGACAGTTGTGTACTGGTATAATGGAGGTTCTGCAGTCGCCGACGGGTGACGAAATCACAAACTTGTGGGGAAAGTTGTGCAACCTCTTAAGAGTGTAAAACTATCATGATAGCCGTGCTTACGGTCAAAAGCGCCTGGCCAACTCACATGATTAGATAGGATGGTTATTGGGATGGTTATTTGGTTATGGTTATGGTATGGTTATTGGGATTGGTTTCGGGACTGTTGAGTCTTGGTAATGAGATTGGTTTCGGGACTGTTGAGTCTTGGTAATGAGATTGGTTTTTGGATGTTGAGATGGATATGAACATGAGATGGTTATTATGAGCATGAGATGATGTTGAGAAAGATTAATGGCCGGATGAGACATGATAAGTGGTAAACTATGATGGAGGTATGTTACTGTTTTAATTGGATATATGTTGGGATCAAACTCACTTAAAGATAGTTGCTGTTTTTATCATGTTTATGAAACAAAAATTTGCTTTTCTGCAATGAGCCTTTTTGTTCCATGCCTTGTTGAAAGCTACACATCATATTTTCCCGCACTTGCTGAGTACGTAATGTACTCAACCTTGCATTATTACTTGAACATCAGAAACAGGAGAAGAGTACTTCGAAGAACATGTGGAGTACTAGGCGTGCGATCTACCGTCAACTTGCCTGTGGTGTTGGAGATGGAGCCGCTGCTGCTGTTTAGTTTGCTTCCGCTGTCGTTAGAGACTTCCGCTGCTAGAGTAAGATAGAAGACATCCGCTGCAAGAATAAGTAAGAGATTGATGTAATAAAGTACTTGAACCCTATTATTCGTGGTTATATCCTGAGTTCAGTTTGTGGATTATATGTGTATGTGTGATGAACATCCTGGGCACATATACGGATTAGCTGGGTTCCGTGTTTCACGGGACCGGGCGTCACGATGGTGGCGCCGGAACAAGCTGAGCCTCTACTACTATACATCGCTACAACAGCTGAGGTCATGAGCATGGTTCTGGTTGTGGAGCGGCCAGAAATCCATCGACCTAAAGTCCTAGTTAAGGCTCCTGGTACCGTTGGTCAAAAGCCTCAGGGCTCAGACTCCGCAGGAGACCCTTTGGATGGGGAGATGATCATGTCCCAAACAGGCGGGCCTGATGATCAATGCATATCCGGGTCCGAGCTCTTGGAATGCAGTCCCGGACCCGGGGGCCCCGAGTCTCGGGCCTCCTCAAGAATAACTAATCGGGTCTCAAACATATAGACCTGACGACCAGTGTGCATCCGGGTCCGAACTCCTAGAGTGCAATCCCGTACCCGGGATAAGGGAGCCCCGAGTCCTGGACCTCTACAAGAAGACGCTTCAAACCCCTCTAGGAGGTTCCGAACAATCCAGCATCCGGTCTACTTCATCAGTGAGGTCATCCATGATGCCAAGACAAGGTATATGGAGGCGCAGAAGCTGCTCTATGCATTCCTCGTTGTATCAAGGAAGTTGTGCCACTACTTCCAAGCTCACAAGATCTCGTTGGTTACCTCATACTCGCTGAGAACCGTCCTCCACAGCCCCAACGCAACCGGAAACATAGCCAAATGGGCTGCGGAGCTGGCGGAATTCGAGCTGTACTTCTTACCGCGCCATGCGGTGAAGAGCCAGGCGCTACTTGACTTTGTGGCAGAGTGGACGCCACCACCATGCCACCCAAGGGGCCAAGACATCGGTGGACTAGAGCCCAAAGCTCCGGTCTTCACTGGGCCTTATTGGACTCTCTTCTTTGACGGCTCCTCGCGGAAGCAAGGTGCTGGAGCGGGGGTTCTGTTCATTACACCAACCAGAGAGCAGTTCAAGTACATGGTGCCACTTGACTTCAACGCGACCAACAACATGGCGGAGTATGAGGCTCTCATCTTCGGGTTAAAGACCGCGCTGTCCCTCGGCGTCTAACTGTTGCTGGTCAAGGGTGATTCTAAGTTGATCATGAAGCAAGTCAAGGGAGAGTGCTGCTACAACAACCCAACAGCTTGTAGCCTATCTCCTCCAAGTACAGAAGTTGGAGAATGACTTCTTATCCTTGGACTTGTGCCATGTTCCCCGCGGCAACAATACAATAGCGAACGACCTATCAGCGAAGGCTTCCACTTGGGCTCCGGTGCCTGAAGGGATCTTTGAAAGGAAGTTGTTGCGACCTACCACCTGGCCGACCAAACCAGGCGAAGGGGACGGAACCAGCACCTCGAAGGTGGCGGTCCTGGCGGCCATGTTACCATGGCGCCCTCCAAGGATTATAAGCGTCACCGGGGACTCCATGCAACCCAGCGCTCAAGATCCAAATGCTCAAGTAGGTCCCGACGCATGGATCACGAAGATCTAGAACTATATGAAAGACAATTTCCTTACCAATGAACGTGTATCCGCAGAACGGATCTCTCGGTTGGCTAAGAGATACACGCTAGTAGAAGGGGATCTCTACCGGCATGGCGATAATGGCGTCCTATTGCGGTGCATTACCCGCGAGGAGGGCTGCGACCTGCTTGCAGATATCTATGGAGGCGAGTGTGGGAACCATGCATCTTCCCAATGTTGGTCGGTAAAGCCTTCCTGCATGGCTTTTACTGGCCGACAGCTCTCCACGATGTCGTCGACCTGGTTAAGAGATGCATGGCGTGCTAGTTCAACTCTAAGCAGATTCATACACCGACGCCGACGCTGTATATGATCCCGCCCTCATGGACCTTCAGTGTGTGGGGACTGGACATCCTGGGACCATTCCCCAGATCTATCAGAGGGTACCGGTAGCTCGACGTTGCCGTAGACAAGTTCACCAAGTGGCCAGAAGATACCCCTGTAGTAACTATTAACAAGCGGTCAGCAGTCAAGTTCATCAAGTCGATCATCTGCCGGTTCGGGGTCCCAAACAGAATCATCACCAACAACGGGACCCAGTTCACCAGTGCAGTGTTCCAAGACTGCTGCAAAGACCTTGGCATCCAAGTTTGCTATGCTTCTGTTGCTCACCCAGAGAGTAACGGGCAATCCGAGAGAGCAAACGCTGAGATATCGAAGAGCTTCTGTGTGCATTATGGGCTAGCCGGACGTCCCTCAATCACTTGACAGGGGAAACACCCTTCTTCCTAGTGTATGGGGCTAAGGCCGACCTCCCCCCAAAAATCACCATGGGCTCATCTCGTGTCCAAGCGTACGACGAAGCCACGCAGGATCAGCTCCGGCATGAAGATATCGACCTTGTCGATGAGCGAAGGTGACAAGCAGTTGCTCAAAATGCGCGATATCGTCAAGCGCTCCGGCGTTACCAGCAGCAGTTTGTGCAGAGTAGACAGCTCGTAGTGGGCGACCTGGTGATTCGGCGAATACTTTCTCAAGAAGGGGGGGAACAAACTCTCCCCCTGCTAGGAGGGTCCCTTCCAAGTGACATAAGTATGTCGCCCCTGGTCCGTCCGCCTAGCCACGGAGGATGAGGTACCTCTACCCAGTCCATGGAACATAGAACACTAAGCTCTATCCTTAGTGCAGAAGTAGGGTTTTATTTTCTCTAAAATGGTACCATAGTGTCTAGCAACAGTGCTTAGAAGAACTAAGCCCAGGGGTTACTCTCGTCATCCGGAGCGACTCGCTGCCTTCTTGTACGACCAGTTTCCTCCTATGAAGGAAGCCTAAAATGAGAAAATTTTGCCTTACCCTGCGCACTCTCCCTTTACAGTTTGTGCTTGCTCATGCATATCAACTTTAAACGGACAAAGCCACGTGCCCTTGGTCCTAAGGTCAGTCGTGGGGCTGCCACGTGCGCTTGAGTTCCGGAGCCGACACGCCCTCTGGGCTCCGGTCTGAGCCTCCCTGCCGAGGCGAAGTCCGGGGCTGTCGCGTGTCTCCTGTCTCAGAGCCTCCTCCCTACTGAGGAAAGCTCCGGAGCTCATACGTGCCCTGGTCTCCGGTCCGAGCCTCCCCGCGGAGGTATGGTCCGGAGCTGCCACATGTCTCCCGGCACAGAGCCTCCTCTTTGCTGAGGAAAGCTCTAGAGCTCACACGTGCCCTGGGCTCCGGTCTGAGCTCCCCCGCTGAGGCAAGGTCCGGGGCTGCCATGTGTCTTTTGTCTTAGAGCCTCCTCCCTTCTAAGGAAAGTTCTGGAGCTCACACGTGCCCTGGGCTCCGGTCTGAGCCTCCCCGCTGAGGCAAGGTCCGGGGCTAGCACACGTCTCCTGGCTCAGAGCCTCCTCCCTGCTAAGGAAAGCTTCGGAGCTCACATGTGCCCTGGGCCCCGATCTGAGCCTCCCACTGAAGCAAAGTCCTGGGCTGCCACATGTCTCCTGGCTCAGATCCTCCACCCTGCTGAGAAAAGCTCTGGAGCTCACAACGTGCCCTGGGCTCTGGTTTGAGCCTCCCCGCTGAGGTATGGTCCGGAGCTGCCATGTATCTCTAGGCTCTGGGCCATCACCCTGCTAAGAAGAACTCCAAGTCTGACATGTGCCCTAGGCTCCGGTGTGAGCCTCCCGGCCGAGGAGAAGTCCGTAGCTGCCACATGTCCCCCTGGGAAAAGCTGAAGGAAAGGGTCAAACTTTCTTAGGTCCTTACGCTGCCAAGGACCCGGAAGGAGTGGTAGCCACACTGCCAGAGCGCCCTGGGTCCTTACGCTGCTAAGGACCTGGAGGAACAAGCTCGCGACATCAGTAAATAGCTATCCACGTCGACTAAGTCATTCCAGACCCTTGGATTGCCCAGGGTCCGAAGTCTACTAGAGACAACACACAATACATGAAACAAATAGTCTTCATTAATGACAGAGTCCCAACATACAAAAGGGGATACAAGACAACTAAGTAACTTAGCAGCTACAAGTCGAGCAATCTCCTGCTCCATGGCATACTTGGTTGTACCCCAAGCCAATCTCGGCACAGAGAGACGGTCAGCTGCTATAAGCCCGAGGATGGCATCAAATGTATCAGTCAGACGCCCCAGTTCTCCTCAGGCGTCACTGATCTGTCGCTGAATGTAGCCTAGAGGGGGGGTGAATAGGCTTTTCGATGCTTTATTGAAACCTGAAACACTTAGTAGGTTTATCAAATACAGGGACATCGGACTAGTCTGGTAGAGTGCGGACTAGTCCATTTTCTAAACAGAGAAAAATCGGACTTGTACAGTACCGTGCGGACTAGTCCGGTATTCGTGGACTAGAGAGATAAAGATTGATCAATGTTCACTTCTAGTAATCTATGCAGCGGAAATAAATTGATAACTTATATGTATTGCAACAGTGATACAATGAATGACAGGAATCAACTTTGATTCTAATGTTTGAACGTGAATTTCAAAGGATCGATTATACACTAGAAAATGATGAACAATTAATGAACAAGAGTAGGAGACAAGTGTTTATCCCGAGGTCCAATTCCACGAAGGAAATCTACGTCCCTGTTGAGGAGTCCACTAAGGACCGGGTCTTCACCATCCCTATCCTCGTCGAATCGCCACAAAGGCCGATCCTCTTCCACTAATAACTAGGGGGAATAAATTGTTCAAGGGACCTTCTCACAAATTGAGGGCTCCCCAAGAATTACAATGAATTAACACAACTAAACACACTCAACAGATGAACAATTAACAAACAAGAGTGTGCGAGAGATCAAACCCAAGATCTCAAGATGTGTAGAACAAGTCTCTCCTTTGATAAATTGCTAATCCCCAAAGAATTGATCCTTCTAGGGTTAGAATGTCTGCAGAGATGTGAATTTTGGGCTCTTGGGAGGTGTGATGGCGCAGAAGGTTGAAGAGTTATGTTGGTATGGCCGTACACCTCTTTTTATAGTAGGGTTTCCAATGGTTACGTTAGGGTTTGCGATGTCTGGACTAGTCCATTTGTTGACTTCGGACTCGTCCAGTGTGCGGTGTGTAGATAACCCTAAGTGTTGTGAGATACCGTACTAGTCCGTAGTAGTGCGGACTAGTCCTAATTTCTGTCCAGAGACAAAATCGGACTTGTCCGGCTGATATCGGACTAGTCCATTTTGTGATTAGAAAGAAAATCGGACTAGTCCGGTTGATATCGGACTAGTCCGCACATGCTGAAATTGTGCAGTTAGTTTGATTTCTTCCACTTGAGCTCTTGGGGTGTGTTTCTCCAACACACTCTATACTAAGTGATCTAATCTTCCCAGTTCTTGAGCTCTTATCAATTTTGATCCTCCTTCTCCTTTCTTTTTGCGCTTTCTTCTTAATTTCTTTCAGAACCTGCGCTCATTCTCAACAATTTTGTTAGGGTCTCATTTATTTGTCATAAATCAACCAAAACCCACAAGGGATGCCTAGATGCACATTCAATCCCCCCCCTTTTTGGTGATTGATGACAACCAATTGAGATCTCACAAATATGACAATAAGAATTCAGATTTTCATAAAGTGTGCACATATGAACTTTGGACAAAATAGGCAAATTAGACATAAGACATATGTGCACTCTTTATGGTAGGGTGCATAACTATGTGTGTGAGCAATAATTTTGATGTGAATATCATGATGAGCATAGTCATAGCATCATCAACAGTCTCAATCCTTCATAGCAGTTTTAAACATACATCATTAATCAAAAGCATAACATAGTCATCTCAAAAAAAGCATAATGCTAACATAAGTCTTACAAAAGCATAATGGTAGTTTAAGTCTTACAACAGCATAATAATAGCATAATAGTATAAGTCTTACAAAACTCATTACTCAAGCTAGGACATGAAAAGAAAGACCTAAGACTCCCCCTCAATCTCTCCCCCTTTGGCATCAAGGCACCAAAAAGAAGGAGAGGAGGGATCTACTTGTCGTCACCGGCTCACTCCTTGCTGTCGGTCCTTTCTTCATCTTAATCATCAGCCTGAGGAAGAGGAGGAGAGGAACCACTTGTTGTGCCAAAGTAGTCACGCTCTGATGGAGAGAGAGGAGGAAGCTCTGTAAACTCAGATGCAGAGTCCTCTGAGATGACCAGGGATCCAATGGGCTCAGTCTCTAGTTTTTGGCATATCTCTTTGACATTGGCCTTCATGTATCTCATTTCTTCTTTTCTTGCCTTGTTCATCTTATGAAGCTTCACCTCAGTTTTGCGGCAAGAACTGAAAATAACAGCCAAAATCTTCATAACTCCACTAGAGGAACTTCTGTGTGGAGAGGCCCTGGTCTTGGATGAAGGCCTTGCATCTTCTTGCGCTCTCTCTGGATGCTCTTCAGGTGATCCAGGAGAGGAGGCAGTTGTGAGGGAGGCCTGAGGAGGCTTCCAAGGCCTTAGAGTAGTGTGCTCCACATCCTTCACGAACTCAATTCCTGTGACTCTTTCAATCATGAACATCAAGTAAGGTGCATAGCCACAGGAACGGTTTGGTGTGCAGGATATGTTCACCATGTCATTCCAAATATAATCGAAGATATTAAATCTTCTCCTCCTTCTGATTACTTTCATCAAGGTTCTCAAATAACCATGGACGCTCCCGGCATCTCCATCCTTTGGAGCAATGGTCTTCCGGAGCACTCTGTTGAGAACAATGAAGAAGGGCTTCATGTTCTTGGTTGAGGGAGGGTTGAATGGAAGTCGAGTATCATAGAGAATCTCCATCTTGTCCTTCTCCACAACTCTCATATTGTGAATCACAATCTCATCATTGTCGGTGTCGTCAAAGTGCTGCAGTCTGGCAAACTCAGTGTAGGAAATTGTGTACTTGGATCCATGTGTCATCCAAGTCACTTTGTCTTCTCCATCATGAGCAAAGTGGCAAGTTGAATAAAACTGGGCAATGATCTCATCATTCCAGTAGTACCTAAAGGCGAGCAGGTCCTTGAGTCCATGTCTCTCTGCAGTCTCTATGACCTCCTCAAAGGCTTCACAGCTCTTCCTTTCAAAGTACGTCCAGTCGATCCATTGACTTCGGACCACTAGAGTCTTCATTTGGAGGTAGACCGAACTGTAGTAGTCCGAGTGAATGTTGCTCCAAAATCTCTTGTCGGCTGCCTTTTTGCCGAAGCTATAGGCATCAACCTTCCTCAGGTTCTATGCCACATCACTCCCCTTGCCATTAAACTTCTGCTCTGAGGGATCCCTATTTCCCTGCCTTGAGCTGTCATCTTGAGGGGATCAATTGGGCTGGAAGCAAGTCCCTTTCCCTTGCCCTTGGTTTGGCGTTGAGCCGCCGAGCTAGAACCAGCCACATTTGCTTTTGAAGCTGGTCTCTTGATTGTAACCTTTCGACTCACCCTAGGTAGGGTGAGCGAAGGCTCGGCAGCACGCTCTTTTCTCTTGTTGGAGCGAGACTCTGGAGGATGAGACATTATATCTTGATCCATCTCGGCCTCAAAGTCGGAGAGACTCTCATTTGATCTCGACATGATTTCTGACAAGGAAGATAAAGTGGGTATGAATAATCAAGGATGACAAAGGATTGCACTGAATTGACATAAGCTAGGATTTTCCTTATCAGGGGCATACCGGACTAGTCCGGTGTTCAGGGTCGGACTAGTCTGGAGCACCGGACTTGTCCGCCCTAATAATGGACTAGTCTGTTATGAGGCTGCTCAAGCCCTAATTTTTTGAAATTTTAGATTATTGTAAAACTCCCAAAAACTTTTAAATAGAAAACTTGAGCTATGAATAAAGTTGAGTTTATATACAAGATATGGGACTTACAAAAACTTTTGTCTACTCATGAATGCGTTGGCATGTGCAATAAAACTTTGAATTCAGTTTGAATTAGGAGGGTCACTTCAAAAAGATGAAGGCCATTTTCAAAAGGAGAAATTCAAACTGTTGTTTAAAAAGTTGTATTTGCAATGGCCAACTCAAGAATCAGGTGGCATATTTGAGTTCCTCAGGTTCAAATTAGGAGGGAGACCAATTTGGAGGTGCTTGGATATGAATATCAAGAGGACTTGTAAATTTCACCCAAATTTGAATTTAAACTTGAAACTGTGGCATAAATTTTCAAATGGCAAAATGGATTTTGAATTTGGATCCCTCACAGCTGAATTTACAATGTGTCAAAATTTGGAGATCTTTTGGGAGCAGAGAGGAGCTGTGGGACCCACATGTCATGGACTGAAGTGGAGAAGACTTTCAACTGAAGCAAACCGTTTGGCTCTGTTCAGACCCGAGCTCGATCGAGTCCGTCACAGAACGCCACCGCGGGCGTTACCGCCACCTCCTGCTCGAGCTGCCCCGCCCCCCCTTCCACGCGCGGGCGCCAGAGGCGGTGCACCCAGCGCCTATCTCTCCCACCGAAGCAAACACGAAGCCTCTTACTCGTACCCGTGGCCTTCGTCTGCTCTCGCGCCCAAACGACAGCCGCCGGCACCGCGTCCGTTCTCAGCGATCCTAAGCCGGCATCGCTCCCCGACTGCTCAAGCGATCAACACGAGAAAGGAGCGCCAGCGTGTGCACAAGAGTTTCCCCAGCTCAGCTCCGGCGTTCGGGGCTGCTGTTGGCCGTATTTTGAGGATCAGCGCCAAAGCCGAGGTGTAACCAGTGGAAACCGACGTCGGGCTCTCGTGGGCAGCTCACACCGGCCAGTTTCACGACTGAACGATAGCACCCCAAGGCGCGCCAACTCCCTGCGCTGCTCCTCTCCAAATTTCAGAGCAATCCGTGTGACGTAGCTCCAGAATTTCAAGTTTTCCCCTCGGACGAGGAAAACCTACCCGCGGGTAAGAATTGTTGAAATTAACACTAAATTTGCTGTTAAAGCTGCTCATTTTGCACAATCAGGAGCTAGAATGGATAGGAGCCTTTTTCCTTCGCAACCCTATCTTAGAATTGAGCGGTTGCACCTAATTTCGAGTTCTTGCTTCGGCGGTCATGGTGGAAACGATCGAATGCTCGGTGATGTCCTAGTAGCCGTCATTCCCGAGCTACTTTGTGGCCATGTCGAGCTTTTTTAGGCGTCACTGATGCTGTAGAGCCGATCCCTTGGGGTTGTTGTGGGCTGAAGCGATCGGTCATCGGCGCCGAAGCTCCACCGATGCCGTTGCACGCCGCCGACCTGGTTCCGGGCTCCTAGAGCGTGGGCTGACACCCTAGATGAGTTCCTCGTCCCCGAAAACCCCCGGGCGGCGAGTAGCAGGCCGAGAGGCGGCCGGGAAACTGGATTCTGATGCTCTCCGGCGAGCTCCGGCGGCGGGGTCGCGCGGGCGTCCAGAGGTAGAAGACGAGGGCGTCAGGCCCACTGTCAGTGAGGGGAGGATCGGCCGGGATTTTCTGCAGAGTCGGATCCTTTGCGACAGCGCGGGAAATGATACTGTTGCCCCGTGTGGTTGTCCCCAGCGCATGACACATGGTCCCCTGGACCCACCCGCAGGGGGTTTGAACATTTCCTGAATTAATTTGAATTCCAGATTTGGTTCAAATTTAGGACCTCATAACTTTTGCTAGGAAGCTCCAAATCTAGTGACTCAAATTGGGTTGAATTCGGGATGAAAAACCCTCTCCAAATATGCAACCCAATTTGCATTAAAATCAATAGAAAATTCCGGAAAATTCTTTAAATCTTTTCAGCAAAAGAATTTTAGAGGGAGTTCGGTTCATCCAAAAATCCCCAAATTTTACCAGAATATTCTTTAGGATATAAGGAGACTCCTGTAAACGTTTCAGCTCATTTGGAGTTGATTTAGTTAGGGTAATTCTAATTTCAAATTTCTGTATTCAAATGAATACAGAAACATTTTCAGAGAATTTCCAAAACTTGGAAATTCAGTTCTAGCCATTCCTTAGCTCCAAAAATCCTAGGAAAATTCAGGCATACTCTCTGAGCTATGTATGGAATTGTAGTTCACTTGAATTTGCATGAAAGTGCAAATTTATTCATAATTATTTCCTCTTTGCCTAAATGCTTACGGAATTGTTCTGGGTGATCCACTTAGTGAAATATTCTGAATTTTGGTCCAGAGGGCTTTCTTGTGACAAGGAACTCACAAGAAAATTTCCAGCTCCATTGGAGCCCTGGATCAGTAGTGTTCTGTTCAACCAATTAGGTGATCACCACCCAAGTGATGAACCTCACTTCTCACTTGATGATAGTACTTAGACACACACCCAAACCACTACCCCCAGTGTCATTTTAAATTCTTGAACAGAGTTCCAGTTTTAAACTTGGCATTAGCATTTGTTAGCAAAAGATTTTACAATTAAACATGTATGCATGTTCATAACGTGTAGTGTTTAAACGTGGAAGAGTGGAGGAAAGGTGAAGCTTGAATCAAGGAGCAAGAAGGCCAGTGTTTGATATCCAAGTCATCATCAGCAACAAACTTCATTTTATCTGACTTTAGTCACCTGCAAAACCAAGGCAAGCCCCGGTTTGCATTTAAGTTGTTTTAAAAAGTTTTTCTTTTGTTCACTACTATTGGTCAAAGTTTGTATGTGCATTAGGTCAATGATGTTTTATACTCCACTTTCATAACCCAAAATGAACCCTGAGGTCAAGGGTAGAAATTTATAACCGTTGTAGGATAATGCCGTGCTAAATAACCTAGGACATCCGGTAGAAGTCGAGTATTTGGAATCTACTCGCGAGCTATAGTTCAGGTTACACCAGTGGGGTTGGAAAAGAGGCAAACTAAAGTTTACATTTCTAAAGATGAGACCCAGCAGGAGGGTTAGGTAGTGAAAAGATGAGGTCTTGGTCGAATAACTATGCCTGTGTCAGTTAAGGACCGAAGCGTGTGCAGCCCCGCTGAGCAAGTATTGAGTTGTGTATCGGATGCTTACTGATATATGGGATCCAGGAAACCGATGTACCAGGTTCACTGGATTGTAGAGGCATACCACATCGTCTCGTTAGACCTATGAGCCTGAGACGGCGCGGCCGGTTCTACAGTCTAGTGTCCTGAGAAAGGTTGCCACATACGACGTAATGAAGGACGCCAGAGTTGGGTCTTCAGAGGCGGGCGTATGTGTCGTGTTATCCGGGTAGTGTTTGATTCGAATCACCGTCCCTCGCGGTTATGAGTACCGCTTGCTCACTGTGTTGTGACGTAGTAAGCAAGTTGTGTGGGAACAGTTTGCAAAAGTATAATTGCTGCTATGATTATGTTAAACTGCATGAGAACCTTGTTTGAAGTAGAGATAGAGCAAACTAAATTTATTTTTCACCTTGGGACAAGTAACATTGGAATGAAGCGTTTCTTGTTTGATTGTGGAGATCCAATGTTACTGGGCGCAAGGTCACTACAATTATAGCTAAAATCTGAAAGTTAAGGATGAACTCGTAGGCGAGTCTTTTCGCAAATGACAGGCTTATGTCCTGGGTTACTTTCATGTAGAGTTTCATGTCTTAGGAGAGACGGTTAAGTCTTGCTGTGCCTTTGTGCTCACTCTTGCTATATAAGTGGTTTTGCAGGTAAACCTCGACGCTATAATGAAGGTTGTCCGGTGAGACTCGGGAACTTTCGGGTCCTGTCACACTGGGAGAACCTGGCCGCTGCCATGTCTTCGTGTTGCTAGCGAGAGGAGCCCACGGGCTGGACCTCTTTTCGGTGCTTCATAGTTATTCAACGTGAGCTGGTTATAGACTTCCGCTGTATTTATTTTATGTAAATTATCTACAAAGAACAATTGTAAGCTTCCGCTTTTGATTTATGTAATACATTGTTCCTTATATTTGTGCTGTTGGGTGCCGCATAACACGGCACCACCCAATGTGATCCCCATGCGAGGTGCCCCGTCCCCATGAGTGATCGGGACGGTGGGGACCCCCTCAATTATTCAATGCAAATATGATCTAGGGTACATGGAATACATCAATAGAGCATGCATTGACTAAAGGAGCTAAGATATTTGAGCAAAAACAAGGAAAATTGAAGGTTCTAGGGTTTGGAGTGAAGTTTACCAAATCCTTCGATTCGAAGTGTTGAAGGAGTTCTTGATCCGGACTAGTCCGGGGTTTTTGATCTCTTTGCAGTGGGGATCGATTCCCACAGAAATTTGAGAAGTTTTGATGGAGAACATGCAAATTCACCTTGGGAGCACTTGAGTGAAGAGAGAGAGAGGAGAAGGTTGTGAGGATGAAGAAGATTAGGTTTGAGTCATCCTTATCTTTATGGAGGCGAAATATCGGAGTAGTCCGGACCATATCAGACTAGTCCGTTTTCCGGTCAGAGAGAAAATCGGACTAGTATGTGGTTGTCCGGACTAGTCCGGAATAACGGACTAAGTGCAGACTAGTCTGCCGGTGCGGACTAGTCCGGGGTGACCACGGACTAGTCCGTGGTCCCTTGTATAGAAGTGTACAAAACATATATATGTGTGTATTCAAATGTTCCTATTAAGTGTTAAGGGACAAAGGCACACAGAAATTTTTGATGAATATGATCAGTAAACATACAACAATCAAGCTATGACCATGATTCACCAATATCACGTGACTAACATAATTTTTAGGAGGGAGAAATAGAGAGAGATGATTTTTCAATATAATTGACATGATTTTGAGGATGGCATATAGGTATGCAAGTTTTCAAGCCACGTTTCGAGCATCAAGGATATTTAGTTCATTTCGGAGCTCACAAAAACGTTTTTTATCAAGTGGCTTGGTAAAGATATCGGCTTGATGTTTTTCAGTGTTGACATGGGAAATGGCTGCCTCCCTTCATTGGGTGATCTCTCAAAAAATGATGCCGGATATCTATGTGTTTAGTTCTAGAGTGCTCAACAGGGTTATGGGCAATTTTAATAGCACTCTCATTGTCACAAAGGAGTGGAATACGGCTCATATTATAACCATAATCCCTTAGAGTTTGTCACATCCAAAGGAGTTGTGCACAACAACTCCCTGCTACAACATACTCCGCTTTGGTTGTGGATAGAGAAATTGATTTTTGTTTCTTGGAAGACGAAGAAACTAGGGATCCGACATAATCTGCATCGGAGTATCCAATGAGATTGAATTTTGAACCTTTGGGATACCAAAGACCTAGGTTGGGTGTATGAACTAAATATCTCAAGATCCCTTTAACGGTTGTCAGATGACATTCCTTAGGATTGGCTTGAAACCTTGCACACAAACATACACTCAACATGATATCAGGCCTAGATGCACATAAATAGAGTAGGGAGCCAATCATGGAACGATATACCTTTTGATCCACATTTGGTCCGTCTTCATTTAGATCCAAGTGTCCATTTGTGGCCATGGGAGTCTTTATGGGCTTTGCTTTGTCCATTCCAAACTTCTTGACAATGTCTTGAGTGTACTTTGTTTGGCTTATGAACGTCCTGTCCTTTTGTTGCTTCACTTGAAATCCCAAGAAATAACTCAACTCTCCCATCATGGACATCTCAAATCCATCTGTCATAATCTTGCTAAATTCTTGACAAAAGGATTTGTTAGTTGAACCAAATATAATATCGTCAACATAGATTTGGTAAATGAAGAGATCATCATCAAAGTGTTTAGTAAACAAGGTGTAATCAGATGTTCCGGTTTTGAAGTCATTTTCAATCAAGAAATCTCTAAGGCACTCATGCCAAGCTCTAGGAGCTTGTTTGAGGCCATAGAGAGCCTTACGCAGTTTGAACACATAGTCGGGGTGCTCTTGATCTTCAGAACCGGGTGGTTGCTCCACGTACACCTCCTCCTTGATCGGTCCATTGAGAAAGGCGCTTTTCACGTCCATTCGATAATGCTTGAAATCATGGTGAGTAGCATATGCAAGTAATATACGAATCGATTCAAGCCTAGCTACGGGAGCAAAAGTCTCATCGAAATCCAAACCTTCGACTTGTGAGTACCCTTTTGCCACAAGTCGTGCCTTGTTCCTTGTCACCACTCCATGTTCTTCTTGCTTGTTGCGGAAGACCCATTTAGTGCCTACGACGTTGGACTTGGGTCTTTCAACAAGCTCCCACACTTCATTCCTTTTGAAGTTGTTCAATTCTTCTTGCATCGCCATCACCCGGTCCGGATCTTCTAATGCATTCTCAACCATGTATGGTTCCAAAGAAGACACAAAGGAATAGTGTTCATGAAAATTAGCTATGCGAGATCGAGTTATTACTCCCTTTCGGATGTCACCGATTATGTTGTCAACGGGGTGATCTCTTTGGATGCTTTGGTGTACTCTTGGATGTGGCACTTGTGATCTTGAATCTTCATTATCATCTTCTTCTCCCCCTGGATAGTTGCCCTCGTTGATGTTTTGGTCTTCTTGATTTTCTTGAGGTTGATCTTGTATGGAAGCTCCCCCTCGATGATTTTCCTCCACCCGTGGTTCATTTTCTTCATTCGCATTTGAAGGTGGCACTTGTGGTCGAACATCGCCCAATGCCATCGTTCTTAATGCTTGACATGGAGCTTCTTCTTGATATAGCACACATTGATC
Organism: Neostapfia colusana; assembly: GCA_030760725.1. Classification (NCBI taxonomy): domain Eukaryota; kingdom Viridiplantae; phylum Streptophyta; class Magnoliopsida; order Poales; family Poaceae; genus Neostapfia; species Neostapfia colusana. Next base: position 53,228,735 of record JASWHV010000014.1, on the reverse strand, counting down.
AACTTGCTCTTCTTGAGAGCCGTTAGTTTCATCAAACACTACGTCACGTGCTACTTCAACAAGTCCGGAGGTTTTGTTGAAGACACGATAAGCGTAGGAGTTCGAATCATAGCCAAGTAAGAAACCTTCATCGGACTTAGAAGCAAACTTTGAAGCCCTTGGCTTCTTGTTTAAAATATAACATTTTGAACCAAAAAACTCGAAAATATGAAATATTTGGCTTGTTAGCCGTGAGTAGTTCATATGAAGTTTTCTTGAGCAACCGATGAAGATATAGTCAGTTTATGGCATGACAAGCGGTGTTAACCGCTTCAGCCCAAAACCTGGCCGAAGTCTTGTATTCATCGAGCATTGTCCTCGTCATCTCAATGAGAGTTCTGTTCTTCCTTTCGGCTACTCCATTTTGTTGAGGAGTATATGGTGCTGAAAATTCGTGCTTTATTCCCTCTTCGTCTAGATACTCCTCAATTTGGGTATTCTTGAATTCTGTCCCATTGTCACTTCGTATGTTCTTGATCTTCAATGAGAATTCATTTTAGGCACGCTTGATGAACTTCTTGAGGGTTCCTTGAGTTTCTGTCTTATCATGCAAAAAGAAAACCCACGTGAAGCGTGAAAAATCATCAACAATGACTAGACCGTATTTATTACCGCCGATGCTTATGTAAGCAATTGGACCAAATAGATCCATGTGGAGGATCTCAAGCGGTCTTGTTGTAGTCATGACATTCTTCGCGGGATGGGGTGCTCCTACTTGCTTCCCTGCTTGGCACGATCTACATGGTCTGTCTTTCTCAAAAACAACATCCTTTAAACCTCGGATGTGATCGCCTTTGAGGAGTTTTTGAAGATTCCTCATATCAACATGTGCTAGCCGTCGATGCCACAGCCAACCCATGTTGGTCTTTGCAATCAAGAATGTGTCAAGTTCGGATTTATCTTTGTTGAAGTCAACTAGATAAAGTTTTCCCTTTAACACACCCTTGAATGCAATTGAGTTATCACTCCTTCTAAAGACAGTCACACCCTCATTAGTGAATAAGCAATTATAACCCTTGTCACATATTTGAGATATGGACCAAAGATTATAATCCAGGGAGTCAACGTGTAAAACATGAAAGAGAGTATGTTGTGATGAAATTACAATTTTACCGGTACCAAGCACTTTTCCTTGACTATTATCACCAAAGTAAATGCATTCACTTGGATTTTTCATTTTCTTCATATTCCATGAACATTCTTCTTTCTCCGGTCATGTGATTGGTGCATCCACTATCTAGCACCCATTTTGCTCCGCCGAATGAGTAAGTTTGCAAAAACAATTTATGCCTTGGTCTTAGGTACCCAAGCTTGCTTGGGTCCTTTGAGGTTAGTCACAAGTGATTTGGGCACCCACACACGAGACTTGGTATTCCCATGGTGTGGCCCAACATATATAGCATAAACTCTTCCAAGATTACTTTTCATAAGTACATATGAAGCATCAAAGATTCTAAATAGAAGTTGTTGTTCGTATGTGTTCATATTGTTAAAGTTATCAACATTACTAAGCTTTGTAGCTTGAGAAGAGTTTCCTTTGACCAAGGCAATGCAACCCTTGTTATTCTTGTGGCTTCTAGCGTTGTGCTTTTCACCATTAGAATATCCAATGCCATATTTGACATTAGGAGGTCTTGTGACCGAGTATGCACTGCATGTTTGGGGACCAGCCCGTGGTTCACCCACTCCAAGATTGCATAGGGTGGTGCCGTGCGATGCGGCACCAAACAGCACACACGAAAAGGATAAAGACAACATACAAACTTTTATTTGATATAAAACAGCGGAAGTCTTTTTACAAAATTTAATTCTACAGCGGAAGTATTATTAACAGCTAAACTCTCAGCCTAGCTATGCAAAAGTGCAGCCGTCCAGCCTGGGGACGCTACACACTAGCAGCACTCCAACGAAGATCACGGCGGCGTGTAGGGCTCCAGCTTGGCCGTGTAATCCGACAGGGACACTGCCTCGTCCTCGGACCCCTCCTCATAGCTCTCACCTACGTACAGCTCAAATTTTGCAACCGTGAGCACGATGGCTCAGCAAGGTTTAACCGACAATCCTAGGCATGGAACTCTGCATGTAAGGACATGTAAGATAGGAAACAGGACTTTGCAATAAAGACCCGGCTACATGTTGATCATTACTTTCAGTTTTATAGCAACAGTTTAATGAGCCTTAGGCAGCGCTCACATCGGAAGTCCACAATCAAACAAGAAACGCTTTTCTCCGATGTGGTGATGCCCAAAGTAGAAAGTAAACTTAATTAGCTCTACATCTACAGCAGACATGGTTTCCAAAACATTAATACTTCAACACAGCATATTACCATTCATCTGGCTTATTGTTCTTCTTACTACGTCATAGAACAGTGAACAAGCGGTACTCAAATAACTGCGAGGGACGGTGATTGCAACCAGGAGACACCCGGACAACACGTTGCATACACCAACTTTCAGAAGCGTGATTCCACACCCCTTCCTACTCTGTTGTATGCAACAACCTTTCAAAGGCAACCCAAATGCAGAACTGGTCCATCCGTAACGGGCAGGAGGTCCCCACGTGGAGCATGACTGTGCCCACCAGCATATTTACACCTTGCTACCCACAACCCACTCCTATTTACGGTTGGGTAAACCTCGACACCCAGGTTAACCATTTACATCGGTTTCCTGCTTATCAGTATGCCATCCGGTACTGTTTGATACTTGTTCAGCAGGCCCGCACACGACTCGGTCCTCAATCGATACAAACAGGTCTATGCATGTGAGACCTCCGCTCACTGCTTCCTATCCCCCTGCTGGGTCTCATTTTCACCACTCTTAAGCCATTTTCTATTATGAACAAACCGTGTGATAAAGCCTTAGCTCGCGAGTAGATTCCAACTACTCGACTTCTACCGGGATCCTAAGCATATTAGCATTGCATTCTCTACTTGTCGAGTATGTAAACTACCCAACTCTCCATATGATTTAAAAGGTTATGCAAGTGGGGTTTGAATCACCCTTACTCTAATGCAAACATTCACCCAAGACATAAGTGATACAAATAAAGAATTTGCAAAAGTACTTAAATGCAAACCGGGGCTTGCCTGGTTGCGAGTCAAACGGTGATAGGAGGATGAGTCCCGATCTTCCGAGAGGTAGGGTAAACTTGATTGGGTGGAGATCTCGATGTTGATGATCCAAGGCTCCGAACGAACGAAACCCCGCAATCACTACACCACTGCTCCGTTGGTTATCACCCGTGTCACATGAATGACCTCGCCACGAAGGCTTATCCCTGCAAGCGCAATCAAGAACACAAGCAAGAACAGAGAAGTTGCAATCAAAACTGAATTTATCACGAATTTGGGGTCTCACAACCGATGATCGGCGACACTGTTCAATGACAGATTGTAACTAAGCAAAACCCTGACAGACTCTAAACTTTATATTGTTTCGAAGTTTCCTATCGACTCCGAGGGAATTTTTACGTGGGGCCAGTTCCATTGGAAAGTTTATCCTCTCATCTTTCCGTGCATATGTAGAACGTCAAAAACGGAGTCCGTATGCCTCCTGTGCATCCATTTTAAGGTGGCCTTCTCCTGGGCCCGAGTTGGACTCGAGTTCGAGTTGGGATCGGTCTCTAACTTCTTGTTGGCGTATTTTCTGGTCCTCCATGCCTCCGAACCCCTCTCCATGTATCTCCATGTCCTCTCCATGGTTCCTAATCATAATTAGTCCATTAGGTAGCAACATACTCTCAAAATTCACATATAAAGAATTGTTCAGGAACGAGCTCACCTCTAAATTCAATTGTTGTGCTCGAGCTCTAGTAATTGGACCTTGCATATCTACCATGTGAGTGTTGTGTATATCTGTAGGAGTGATGTCCACATCATCCTCCCCCTCTTGCATTGGAGTCGTCCTCGACTCAAGCTCATCTTCTTCTCCCAAGTATGGCTTCAAATCTGAAATGTTAAATGTGGGACTAACCCCAAACTCGGGAGGCAACTCAAGTTTATATGAATTCTCATTTATCTTCTCAAGAACCTTAAAAGGTCCAGCAGCACGTGGCATGAGTTTGGACTTTCTCAAATCCGGGAACCTATCTTTTCTCAAATGAACCCACACCAGATCACCAGGTTCCAATTTTACCTCCTTCCTACCTTTACTAGCAGCAATGCGATACTTTTCATTCATTTTTTCAATTTGTAACTTAGTAGTTTCATGCAACTTAAGAATAAATTCAGAACGTTGTGTAGCATCTAAGTTCACAATTTCAGTATGTGGTAAAGGTAGCAAATCAATTGGAGCACGAGGATTGAAACCATAGACTACCATAAACGGACCTAACTTGATTGTGGAGTGAATAGACCTGTTATAAGCAAACTCAATATGTGGCAAACAATTCTACAACCTTAAATTGTCTTTCAAAACAGCCCGCAACATAATAGATAAGGTATGATTAACTACCTCCGTTTGCCCATCAGTTTGTGGATGACAAGTAGTAGAAAACAGCAACTTTGTTCCCAATTTATACCATAAAGTTCTCCAAAAGTGACTCAAAAACTTAGCATCCCTATCAGAAATAATAGTATTGGGAACACCATGCAAACGCACAACCTAATTAAAGAACAAATCAGCAACATGTGAAGCATTATCGGTCTTGTGGAAGGGTATAAAATGAGCCATTTTAGAGAAATGATCAACAACCACAAAGACACTATCCCTCCCCCTCTTTGTTCTAGGCAATACTAAAACAAAGTCAATAGAAATATCCTCCTAAGGTGCACTAGGAACCGGAAGAGGCATATAAAGACCATGGGGGTTAAGTCGAGACTTAGCTTTGTTGCATGTCGTGCAACGTGAAACGTAGCGCTCCACATCACGCCTCATTCGTGGCCAAAAGAAGTGAGCGGCCAGCACATCCTCTGTCTTTTTAACACCAAAATGTCCCATCAAACCACCTCCATGTGCTTCCTGCAACAACAAAAGACGAACGGAGCTAGCTGGAACACACAGCTTGTTAGCACGGTAGAGAAGGCCTTCACGCAGCAGGAATTTTTGCCACGTTCTTCCCTCTCTACAATTTTCAAAGGCATCTTTGAAATCCAAATCAGTAGCATATAACCTCTTTATGGTTTCCAAACCAAAGATTTTATGAGAAAGTTGGGATAGTATGGTATAACGTCTAGATAAAGCATCGGCAATCACATTGTCTTTCCCTTTCTTATGTTTAATGATGTAAGGAAATGATTCTATGAACTCAATCCATTTAGCATGACGTTTGTTCAGATTAGCTTGTCCTTTAAGATACTTCAAAGACTCATGATCTGAATGTATGACAAATTTTTTAGACCATAGGTAATGTTGCCAAGTTTGCAAGACACGCACTAAAGCATAAAGTTCATTGTCATATGTAGAATAATTCAGCGAAGGCCAATGCAATTTTTCACTAAAGAAGGCAACAGGTTTACCTCCTTGAATTAGCACTCCTCCAATGCCAATGCCGCTCGCGTCACATTCAAGCTCGAAGGTCTTCTCAAAATCAGGAAGCTGCAGCAATGGTGCTTGTGTGAGCTTCGACTTGAGAACATCAAAAGCTTGTTGTTGTGCTGGTCCCCATCGAAACGGCACTCCATGCTTTGTCAACTCGTGGAGAGGTGCCGCAATAGTGCTAAAATCCCGCACGAAACGCCGGTAGAAACCTGCGAGACCAAGAAAACTCCGAATCTGTGTGACCGTAGTCGGAAGTGGCCAGCTCGTGATGGCAACAATCTTTGCCTCGTCCACCTCAATGCCCTGCGAAGTAACAACATACCCAAGAAAAGACACACGATCGGTGCAAAAGGTGTACTTCTCAAGGTTACCATATAAACGTGCATCGTGCAAGACATTAAAAACATCACGCAAATGTTCAAGATGCTCATCATATGACTTGCTGTAAATAAGGATATCATCAAAGTAAACCACCACAAATTTACCAATGAAAGCACGTAAAACCTCATGCATCAACCTCATGAAAGTGCTGGGCGCATTAGTTAAACCAAATGGCATGACTAACCATTCATAAAGTCCGAATTTAGTTTTAAAAGCAGTTTTCCATTCATCACCTAAAGCCATACGAATCTGATGATACCCACTACGCAAATCAATCTTGGAGAAAATAACAGAACCACTCAACTCATCAAGCATGTCATCCAATCTAGGAATAGGATATCGATAATGAATGGTAATGTTATTGATGGCTCTACAATAAACACACATGCGCCAAGTGCCATCTTTTTTTGGAACCAAAAGAACAGGAACAGAACAAGGACTAAGACTCTCACGAATGTACCCGCGGTCCAGAAGATCTTGGACTTGTCGCTGAATTTCCTTAGTCTCGTCGGTGTTGGTCCTGTAGGCAGCACGGTTTGGCAAGCTCGCCCCTAGAACCAAATCAATCTTGTGCTCAATGCCTCGCACAGGTGGTAATCCAGGAGGTATCTCTGATGGAAAAGCATCCATATATTCCTGCAAAAGGTTAGCAACAGCAGGTGGCAAGACAATGGATGTATCCTCAATGGAAGATAAAGCATGTTTGCACTCTAAAGCATAGCAAGTTCCATTAGAGGCATATAAATTATCAAGATCAGATTTAGTTGCAAGCAAAATAGGATTTTTCAACTTAATAGGTTGCTGAATTTCAGAATTGAAAACACCCTTTGGCTTAGCATTATTCTTTTTCTCCTGCTAAAATTGTACAATTTCAGTGGGACTCATAGGAAGCAACACAATTTTCTTGCCCTTATGCATGTGAGTATACTTATTAGATCGACCATGGTGAATAGCATCAGTATCAAACTCCCAAGGACGTCCCAACAAAAGAGAACAAGCATCCATACGTACCACATCAAAATCAGTAAAATCATGATAAGAACCAATGGAAAAATGTATCCTTGCTGTTTGTGATACCTTAACCTTACCATTGTTGTTAAACCATTGAATGTGATAAGGGTGGGGATGCTCCCGTGTGGTCAATCCAAGCTTCTTGACCACCTCAACATTCACCAAATTGTTGCAGCTACCACCATCAATGATGGTATGTACACGGCAGTCCTTGACAACGAGAAACATGTTGAAAAGGTTGTGACGTTGGCGGTTGTCATCCTCTCGAACCGTGGCACTCTAAGCTCGCTGCACAATCAAAGTCCTATAGTTGTTTGTCGCAGATGTACCGAGAACCTCCTCAGCACCATCATCCGAACCTGAAATGTTAGTCGCAATAATATTTTCATCTTCAATATCAGAAGCACTAACATACCCACCATCAGCAGTGGCAATGATCGCCCGTTTGCTGGGGCAATCTCGTTGCATATGGCCAAGTCCCTGGCAGCGGTTGCACTTGATGTCGGAGCTGCGACTTATCGAAGTGTTGGGTGCAGCCGCCTTTGCTGCAACACCTAGAGGCATCTGGGACTTGCTGATATCTTGTCCCCGTGATGTAGAAGGTGCAATGCTGCTGCGTACAACACCCATGGAGGATGGTGTAGAAGCACGTACGCTCGAGGAGGGCGCTGCTTTGGATGGCATCGGAAATTGTCGTGGCGTGAAGGTGCTGTTCCGCCACTGCTGTTGGCGACCCTGCACTTCTTTTTCTGCTAACATAGCAAGTTGAAATAAACGTTGAATAGAATGATATTCCTTGTAGTCAACTATGTCCTGGATCTCACGCTGCAAGCCCCCCATAAAACCTAACAATTTGGTCTTCCTGATCCTCAACTACCCCACAACGAAGCATACCTTTCTACAACTCTTGGTAGTACTCTTGGACAGTCATGTCACCCTGATCAAAGCGTTGCTATTTCTTAAGAAGATCACGTCTATATGAAGGAGGAACAAACCTAGCGCGCATCTCTTCTTTTAATGCAGCCCATGTCTGTGGTGCATTACGTGTATTGACAAGTTCATTCCACCAAATTATAGCAAAATCTTTAAACTCACTAGTGGCTTGTCTAACTCTATGTCGCTCAGGAACAAGATGAGAGCTAAATTTTTGTTCTACCGTCATCTCTCAATCCAAGTAAGTCTCAGCATCATAAGATCCATAAAATGTTGGAATAGAAAACTTAATCTTAGCATAAGGATCATTATATTGTTCAGGAGCATGAGGACGAGGTCTACCTCCCATACCTTGACGATTTCGTCGAGGGCGACGGCGCTGCTGTGCATCAACCTCATCGTTATTTAAGTCATCCTCTGTGTCGTAGTGAGCATGTGCATCACCATGAAGGATGATAGAGGGTGTAGCTTGTTGGGGAAGATGAGTCTCCATCTCGTCCAACCGTGTGGTCAGACCAGCAACACTTGTATGGAGCCTCTGAAAGGTGGCTGTTGTAGTGGTCTGGTAATTGTTGAAAGCTTCGGTCATTGCCCGCATCATGTCCTTTAGTTCCATATGGGACACGCACTCATCATCATCCAGAGGTGTAGAACCAGAGGTCTTATCCATAGGCTTCTTTCCTGTCATTGTTAGTACAAAACAGAAACAAAGACAAAAAGATCGTGAAGAACCCTATTACTACGCTCTCCGAAGTGGGTGGAAAATCGATCAGTAAGATGCGTCTTACCCCGCTCTTACAAGTTTCTTACAGCACTGCAGGTGGCCAACGGTGACCGGTGTGAAGCAAGCAGAGAGTGGGTGTGATTGCAAAGGTTACCTGTTCTGCTCGAGAGAAGGTGGAGCTTGGAAGGCTCAAATGCAGTATATGTATGTGGCACACAAGTTAGTAACAGATAGCAATGCTGAATAAGTGTCCAATGAATTTCACCTAGTTGCTGGCCTAAGAATGTATTAGAACAGTTATGGCAACAAGCAAGGGCAAGGATGAATGATGATGAACAACAAGGATAATATCAGCAAGTATCCAGCACTCACACAGAAATAGCACAACTAGAAAACCCCTTAGCCTCCTGTTTTTGTCTTGAAGCACTAGTAGAAATCAAAATCTTTTTTTCTCTTTATTTTTTTGATATTTTTTCTCAACCAGGGGCACAACAATAGAAACAGCACCAAGTATTAGCTCAAACCGATGAAAGATGAGATCGGCACAAATTCAGCAGCGATTGGAAAAACTGGTGCTGGAACTTCGGAGTTCGAAACGAGGGCCTTCTTAATTTTTTTTAAAGTGCCGTATGTGGACTTTTTCGAGACCTTTCTGGGAAAAAATGCGCCTCAATCGGAGTTACGAGCGAAAAGTTATGCCCGTTTTAAGGAGGATACCCCGTATCAGGTTTTGGTGGTGGTGGAAACTGCAACAGAAACGAATCGGTGGATGGAATTTTTTTGTAGATTGGTTTTTTGTAGATGGCAGCGGATGGAAGAAACAAAACTAAACCAAAACAAATCTAAACCAGGAACCAGACTCAACCTAGGACATGAACTCAGAACTACGGACTCCAAAACTAAATTGTGCAAAAGGTTGAGCGGGGGTTGTAGGTCAGGGAAACTAAAATTTTTTTGTGGCTTTTTGTGGACGATAGGACTGAAACAAAATAAATCTAAAGGGCACACAAGTATACCTCACTGTGAACCTGGAAATCTGATACCAATTGATAGGAGGATGAGTCCCGATCTTCTGAGAGGTAGGGTAAACTTTATTGGGTGGAGATCTCGACGTTGATGATCCAAGGCTCCGAACGAACGAAACCCCGCAATCACTACACCACCGCTCCGTTGGTTATCACCCGTGTCACACGAATGACCTCGCCACGAAGGCTTATCCCTGCAAGCGCAATCAAGAACACAAGCAAGAACAGAGAAGTTGCAATCAAAACTGAATTGATCACGAATTTGGGGTCTCACAACCGATGATCGGCGACACTGTTCAATGACAGATTGTAACTAAGCAAAACCCTGACAGACTCTAAACTTTATATTGTTTGAAGTTTCCTGTCGACTCCGATGGAATTTTGACGTGGGGCCAGTTCCATTAGAAAGTTTATCCTCTCAGCTTTCCGTGCATATGTAGAACGTCAAAAACGGAGTCTGTATGCCTCCTGTGCATCCATTTTAAGGTGGCCTGCTCCTAGGCCCGAGTTGGACTCGAGTTTGAGTTGGGCTCGGTCTCTAACTTCTTGTTGGTGTATTTTCTGGTCCTCCATGCCTCCAAACCCCTCTCCATGTATCTCCATGTCCTCCCCATGGTTCCTAATCATAATTAATCCATTAGGTAGCAACATACTCTCAAAATTCACCTATAAAGAATTGTTCAGGAACGAACTCACCTCTAAATTCAATTGTCGTGCTCGAGCTCTAGTAATTGGACCTTGCATATCTACCATGTGAGTGTTGTGTATATCTGTAGGAGTGATGTCCACATCAAACGGGAAGTTAACTTCAGGTGGGAGGACGTCCAAGGGCTCCGGTGCATCCTCAACTTCGGTCGCTAAATGAAATGTAGCCAAATATGTGTATAAGTATTAAGGATTTATAAGAATTGAACTTCTATTCATACCTACTGCTATTTATGTTCAGTAATTGGCTTTGTAATTTTTACAGTGGATACTAGACTCTCCAAGGATGATCTGAGTAAAATTGGAGAAATGTCAATGCACAATGTAGTCTCCAAAGTTCCTACAAGTACAAGGCTTCTCTGAATTTTGTGCCCAAATCAGGAGCTTTGACATAGCTAACAGTGGAAGATCTGATTAGGATAAGTCTCCATGGTTCTAACAAATTTTGTTTCACCATTTTTGGAGCTACCAACAGAGAGATATGAATTTTTGAAGTTGGATAGAAGTTCTGAAAAAGTTTCTGTTTAAATTTGAATTTCCAAATAAAGGCTAACTTTGGAAGGCAATTTAGCCTAGCAAATGAACTCCAATGAAGCCCAAACTTTTACTGGAGATCAGTTACTATGAAAAGGATTTGCTGCCCAAATTTGGGAATGTTTCATAAAGAATTGCTCCTGTAATAAATCTCTAAGGGATTTATTAAAAAAATTCTACAGAAATTCCTGGCATTTTCATAGCAAGCAATTTGTTTCTCTGTGAAGCACTCCTCATGAGGATTCCAACAAAATTGGTCTCACCTGTTTTGGAGTTTTCTACACAAAGTTATGGGTCTCCAAAGTTTGAACTGAATTAGGAAAATTTAGAAATGTTTAAATCCTTGCTGTGGGCCCCACCCGGTCAGCTCCCTCTTCTACCTCGCGCCAAACAGAGGAAACCGCGGCGTTGCTCCGGCGAGGGTGGAGGGAAAGGCTTCCCCGGCCATCTCCCGAGCCCAAACTGGCCGCCCCCCTGTTTTCAAGTACGCTGAACACCCTGGTAGGGTCGCCGGCAGCCGACTCTCCCCGGAAACCACCGCGCACCGGCAACCGTGAGACCTAGGTCTCCGGCGATGTTGCAGCGGCCCATTCCTTCACCAAATGATCGGGATTTTGGCTCTAGAGCATCAGTGAACAGTGTAGAAGCTCGACATGTAGTCTAAACTTATCGGTGAGCGCTGCAAACCCATCGGCACCATGCGCCCGATGGGGTTCGGCGGTGCGCCATGATCAAGACGCGGAAATTCTCCCTCTACACCCCATATCTAGGTCTAAAATCGATGGAGGAAGTGCGCCAAGTAGTTAGGAAGCTTTGTGCACAGTTTGAATCAACGAGAACATGAACTAGCGAATAATTTGGTAAATTCTTACCTTGGGGTCGGTTTATACCGCCCGGGAGAAAAACTTGAAATTCTTCTGCGGTGATCAATGTCCAGGGCTGAGCTTTGGGCTCGAGCAGCTGGGGTCGAGGATGCACCGAGGGGCTGGCTTGTTTTGGCGTGATCTTGCTCGGTGTGAGCTGTCCACGGCGACCTCTCTCGGTTTTTCAGAGTCCACCCGAGAACCCCGGTAATTTTGCTGTTTCCCGGTGCAATCAAGATCGGGACAGGGAAGGAGAAGGGCTGGCCGGCTAGAGAACTGGTGGGCGCAGCTCTTCGCTGTTGGGAGCTCGGGCAACCGAGCTCGGTGGCTGTGGTGTGATCGGGAGAGAAACTGCCGGTGGTGTTCGGTGTGAATGAAGCAGCTGCGGCGCAACACGAGCTGAGGGGGAAGAGAAATAGGGCTGGGGCACTCGGGCGGCTGCTCTGATCGCCCACGAGCGCGCCGACGTCGGGGGCAGCAAGAACCAGCTCGGTGGAGCCTCGGGCGAGGGTAGAAGCCGATCGCTGGCGCGCTGTGATCGTCCGAGGGGAAAAACAGGTTGGTTTGTTCCTCTGTGTGGCTGACAATTAGGTCCCACCACCTCCAATTTTTATCCAAATTCCCACTGATATTTCCTCCCCAGCTACTCAACATTTAAGGCTATACTTTCAAACCAAGTCATGGTTTAAACTTGCTGAATTCAAATGATTTGAATTCTGGTGTGAAGTTTGAATTGTGTTGGGTCATTTGGATTTGAAATGAATTTGAATTGTCCCCTTTGTCTTGCTCCAAAAACATAGCAAACCAGGCCCAAAATTTCTAATTTTTGGCATGGCTGTTAATTCAAATGTGAAGAACACATTTGTGGAACCAAATTTGCAAATTGAGGGGATTGGAATTTGAAACTGAATTTGAATTTCATATTAGAGGGTTTCCTCTTTTAATCCCAAACAAATATTTAAAACTCCTCCAAATGAGCTGAAATTTGGAAGGTTGAATATTTGAAATATGAAGACCCAAGTTATGAATTTAGATCTCCATGTTTGAAAGTTTTGGGAAGTTTGAATCCTCACTTTGAACCTATACTGTTATAAGTCAAAGTTTTAATTCCCCTCATTTTTCCTAAGTCTGCAGGAGCTGAAAATTCTTGCTACCACTTTTTTGGGGATTTTACATCCCTCCCCCCTTAAAAAGAATCTCGTCCCGAGATTCCAAAAGAAATGCAAAGTGGGGGAAACATTACTGGGTATACGAGGATAGCATGTCCGGATAATATGTTCGTAGATAGTCCTCGCTTTCCCATGTCTCCTCATCAGCGGTATGGTTACTCCAAAAGACCTTGTAGAACCATAAGGTCCGGTTTCTGCTGGCGCGAGTCTTTTCATCGATAATCCGGATTGGATACTCCGTGTACGTGAGGTCCGGTTGAAGAACTTCTACGTCTTCTGTGCGTATTTCAGCCGAGGGTTTGAGGCACTTCCTCAGCTGAGAGATATGGAAGACGTTGTGAATCCCTGCGAGTGACGCTGGTAAATCAAAGCGATAGGCCACGGGTCCGCATTTTTCAATGATGGCGAACGGACCAATGAACCGCGGTGCAAGCTTTCCCTTCACTCCGAAAGGATGAACTCCCTTCATCGGAGACACACGGACATAAACATGGTCCCCGATGTCGAAGTGGAGAGGGCGATGTCTTTTATCCGCATAGCTTTTCTAACGAGATTGAACAGCCTTGAGGTTGGCTTGTATTACTCGCACTCGTTCTTCAGCTTCATTCACAAGTTCAATGCCATAGATAACTTGCTCGCCGGACTCGCACAGTTGAGTAGTGTGCGGCGTTTCCGGCCGTAGAGAGCTTCATACGGCGCCATCTTAATGCTAGCTTTATAGCCGTTATTGTAAGAGAACTCCGCCAACGGCAAATGATCGTCCCAATTCTCGCCATGGTGGATGGCACAAGCGCGTAGCATGTCTTCATGCACTTGATTCACCCGTTCAGTTTGACCATCCGTCTGTGGGTGATACACGGAGCTTCGGATCAGTTTGGTCCCCAACAATGCGTGCAGCTGTTCCCAAAACCGAGAGACGAACAGCGCACTACGATATGAAATAATGGAGCGTGGAACACCATGCAAGCACAAGATCCTTGCAATATACAGCTCCGCATATTGCTTGGCCACGTAATTTGTATGTACTGCGATAAAATGAGCCGACTTGGTTAGTCGATCAACTATCACCCAAATCGAATCATGCTTGTGAGATGTGAGAGGTAAACCAACAATGAAGTCCATGCTGATATCCTCCCACTTCCACGCCAGAATGTTTATTGGTTGCATCTGTCGGGCTTTACGCATATGGTCGGCCTTCACACGCCGACATGTATCACATTCGGATACGTACTTTGCGATTTCTCTTTTCATCCGTGTCCACCAAAATCTGGTTTTCAGATCTTGGTACGTCTTGTTGCTGCCCGGATGAATAGAATACTTGGACAAATGCGCTTCGTCCAAGATTTTCTTCCGAAGCCTCATGTCACGGGGCACCACTATACGATCTTTAAACCATAGAGTGCCGTGTTCATTCCTTCGGAAACATTTCATTTCGCCATCCTTCATTCTCCTCCGAATGTGCGACATTCCCATGTCTTTCTTCTGAGCTTCCATAATCTCTTCTCGTATGGTAGGGATGAGATCAAGATTATATAATACCCCATGTGGAACCAGGTACAGACTCGGCTCCTCCTCTTGAGGTGAGGTGATGGACAGGTAGTTGACATGAGATTTGCGGCTTAAGGCATCGGCAACCACGTTTGCCTTCCCGGGATGGTAGTGGATCTCAATCTCATAGTCTTTGATAAGTTCTAGCCATCTCCGTTGCCGCATATTCAACTCCTTTTGAGTGAATATATACTTCAGACTTTTGTGGTCGGTGTAGAGGTGCACTAAGTTTCCAAGCAAATAGTGCCTCCACATTTCAATGCTAATACCCCAGCAGCGAGCTCAAGATCATGAGTTGGATAGTGCTGATCGTGATTATGAAGTTGACGTGAGCCATAGGCGACCACTCTTCCTCCTTGCATCAATACACAGCCAAGCCCATTACTAGACGCATCACAATATACGTCGAAGGGCTTGGTTGTATCCGGTTGAGCTAACACCGGGGCTGTCGTAAAATGCTTCACTAATACTTGGAAAGCTTCTTCACAAGCTGAGCTCCAAACATATTTGATCCCCTTCTTCAACAGTTCAGTTATCGGCTTAGCAAGCTTGGAGAAATTCGGTATGAACCTCCGAAATATCCTGTTAATCCGAGGAAACTCCTGACTTCGTGGACTGATGTGGGGACTTCCATTTCAGCACTTGTTTGATTTTGCTTGGATCAACTGCAATGTCTTCTGCAGAATTAATGTGACCAAGGAATGACACTTGGCTGATCCAAAACTCGCACTTGCTGAACTTGGCGTAAAGCTCATGATCTCGCAATCGTTGAAGCACGATATGCAAGTGTCTGGCGTGTTCTTCCTCCGACTTGGAGTAGACCAAGATGTCATCTATGAACACCACCACAAACTTGTCCAACTCCGGCATGAACACTGAGTTCATGAGATACATGAAGTGTGCCGGGGAGTTGGTGAGACCAAACGACATGACGAGGTATTCATACAACCCATATCTCGTCGAGAAGGCCATCTTCGGAATGTCCTCCGCTCGGATCTTGATTTGGTGATATCCGGAGCGAAGATCCATTTTTGAAAATATATTCGCACCCACAAGTTGATCGAATAAGATATCAATGCGGGGCAGTGGATATTTATTCTTGATAGTGACGGCGTTGAGAGGTCGGTAGTCCACACACAACCTCAAGGTTTCATCCTTTTTCTTCACAAACGGTGCCGAGCATCCCCATGGCGAGGAACTTGGTACAGTGAAACCCTTCTTAATTAAATCATTGAGTTGATCCTTTAATTCAGCTAGCTCATTCAGAGCCATCTTGTATGGTCTTCGCGATATCGGCGTCGTTCCGGGTACAAGTTCGATTTTGAACTCGACATCTTTTTTGGGTGGCATGACCGGAAGATCATCCGGAAAGACATCCGGGTATTCACGGACCACACAAATATCCTCGAGTTTTGTGGCTTCCGTGTGATATGTGGCTGGAGCTTCTTGAACCGAACTGTCAAGAATAAGAACATGTGGTTCATGAAGTGGAGAGTTTAGACGAACCACACGTGGAATGATGTCCAGAACAGCACCATGGCGATGTAGCCATGACATTCCTAAAATGACATCAAGTTTCTGACTCTCTAACATGATTAGAGAAGTCGGATATAGCTTTCCACCCAACTGTAATGGTGCTCTATAGACCATTCTATCAGCTGTTATTTTCCCACCCGGAGAGCATATCAAGTATAAACTATTTGTGGGAATGACAGGCAGTTGATGTTTAATAACATAAGACTGACTTATGAAATTATGGGTGGCACCGGAGTCAAAAAGTATGACTACGGGATGATCTAAGTAAGAAAATGTATCCGCAAGGATGGGTTCACCTTCCGGCACGTCTTCGATGGCTAATTGGTGGATGTTGCCGGGTTTTGGTGCTGGTTTCTTTGGCTGATTACGGGGTTGATTAGCACCCTGATACGGTGCTGCACCCCTGTCCTGTCGCGGCTCGGGGCAGTCCCTTGAAATATGCCCGACACGGCCACACGTGAAGCACGTTTAAGGTGTCGGGGTCCCTCTGACTTGAGGACGGAATCCCGGCGCACGCTGTTGAATCTGAGGCGCACGTGGGACCATACTTTGCTGCTGCTGTTGCTGTGGTGGATACGTCGGTCGGAAGCCCGGCACATTATATTGCTGACCGCGGAACTGAGGCGGTCGTGCCGGTGGCTGCCATCTCTGACCGGATAGTTAGCGATAAACCACACGGTATTTTTGTGGCATCCCACCACTGCTGCTCGTCAGGCGCTGCGTTTCCTCTTATCAGAACCGCGCTCGCGCTGAGCATTCTCTTGTATAATCACGGCATTAACAAGGTCCTTGAATGTGCCGTGATTGCTTTGGGCGAGATGGACCTTCATCTTTGAATTCAGGCCCCGGAAGAATGCATTACGCTTGTCTTCCTCAGTTCTCACAAATCCTGGCGCATACTGCACCAATCGGTTGAATAACCTGGAGTACTCATGAGCACTCCTCTCGCCTTGTCATAGCGCCAGGAACTCCTGGAGCTTCCTTTCCATAACCCCGGGAGGTATGTGATAGGCACGGAACGCCTCCCGGAACTCCGCCCATATGACGGCATGGCCAGCCGGTAAGGACGCGGTGTAGTTTGCCCACCATGTGCCGGCTTTGCCTTGAAGCTGTTGCGCTGCATACAGCGCCTTCTGGTGTTCAGTGTATCGTATCAGCCCGAACTTCGCCTCCAGAGTGCGGATAAAGCTGTCCGCCTCCAAAGGCTCTTCGGCCTCCATGAAGACTGGTGGATGGGTCGCCAGGAAGTCTGAATATGAACTTTGTTGGGTCTGGCGTTGCCCATTGTCTTGGCGTCCTCCCTGATGTGACACATTCTGCTGGACTAGCATCCGCAGCAACTCGGTTTGCTCGTCGCGCGAGCCAAGCACTGCAGCGAGAACCTCCGCAAGATTTCTTGGAAGTTCTGGCGGTGGAGGAGGTGGTTGCTGCTGCGTCATGGTTTGCTCCAGAGGTGGAGACTCATCACCACAAACTTGACTCGGACCTCCCTCCTCTTGCGTGGACCGTGTACGCACCATTCTGCATTTATACCATTCAAACGATCAGCACATGTTGGTTTAGCTCATCCAGTCTATACAATAGTGTTGCGAGAATGGAATAAATAATGTGCATACAATCACACATATGGATAAAGTATAAACTTTATATAACATATACATCCCTGGACCATGTCCCAAGATCAGGTTCCAATGTAATGAACTTTAGGGATTAAAAGTCCATTTCGACCATCGTAGGTCGCTACGGGATGTTAAGCGTGTTAGCATGTGTAATTCCTCGCTATTGTACTGGACCCAAACATGTCCTAACTCGAAGTGATATGTTAAATGCATAAACTTTTCGACTCCAACTTGCTGTTTTACAACAGCCTCTGGACGTCGAATTGTGAAACTAAGTGTTTTGGTTGAAACACTTCAACATGGTGTTCTGTCCATTTTCTGGCCCAACAGACCAGTTGGAAGAATTTAACTGTTTTGGCGACCTTGGAGGCAGAATCTGGACTAGAGTTCAGCAACAACGTTGTAATAGACTCAACAAGGAATCCAGATTGTATTTATTAGCCTCTATGGCCTTCCTTATTTATGAGTTATGACCTCTACAAGTTGACAGAATTTTCTTAGAACTTTTGACAGCACCCCCTTTGCCAGTGGCTGTTTTGTTCACAAAATTCCATCCTATTCTGTCCTTAATTTAGGACAACACTGAACTACAAAGTTGTAGCACATGTCCTATACTTTCCAACGATGTTTTACCTGACTCTTAGAAATTTTCCTACAGAAAGTTGTGGTCAAAATACAGAAAATTCCAGAGAGCATTTTGGTCTGCCCTGTTTCTTGACAGCACCTACTCATCTGAGATCTTCATCCATTTGGAGGGAGATTTTGTTCTGGAGCTCTACAGAAAAGTTGTAGAGGACTTCAAAACATTTCCAGAATGGTATCCCACACTTCCATTGGTTCAACCAATCCTAAGTTATGCCTTTGTATGCTCAGCAAAATTTCTGCCGAGAACAGGGGAGGTTGTTCCTAAGCCTTTGAAATTGAATCTATACTCCCAATTGACTCTTTGTTCAATATAGGAGTTTACTAACCCCTTACTGGAATCCTAAACTTTATTTTGACTCTTTTCTTTAAAAATACCCTTTTATGCAGTCTCGTTACTACGTTTCCTCACCAAAGAAAAATCCTAAACCGGTATTCCGGTCTATACGTGTCAAATGGTGGAACTAAGAACGTCACTCACAAACGGTTGCTAATCGTCATGCACTAATGTGGTTAGTGTACCTGCCGAAAAACACACAATAATTTTGCACACAAAGGTTTTTGACATTTCAGGCAGTTCCATATCATAATAAAAACATACGGTCTGTATCATTGCCATACGGATCTTCCTTGAGTCAAGCCACGTCTCAAGGTACATGGTCGTGTTTTCACACCACACGATGGGGAACCCGAGTAGAGCGCGAACGGGTCGTCACAGTTGGGAATTTTATCAACCTAATGGATACCACCTACTGCCTCATGACCGTTGAGGCACGCCGATGGCGAGCGCTGCGTGTGGCCCTTTGAACATTGAATGTTCAAGAGTTGCATACTATTGTGTTGCTTACCACACAATGGGGTATTCTCACTTTTGCCTAAAGCACGCTGGAGATCAGCGTTTTCATATGCTCTCAGAACCATAAAGAGGTTCAGAGACTCATATTAACTACCGTGCCAAGCCACGGTATATCCCTCCATACTATTACTCGTATGGAGAGTTACCACAATTGATCCGCCTGCGGTGACGTACCTTGCCTCTTACCTGACGTTGGAGCATCGTTACAGAATGTATAGCAAGTATGTTAGCATTTCCACCATAATATCTACTACTATCATAGAACTTATGTAGGCTTAATGACTAATCCTCACTCGACTACTTCTAAATTTTCAAAATAGGCTCTTTTGGAGCGTGCTATTCCCAATGCGGCTCTGATACCATGACTGTGGGGACCACCCCGTGGTTCACCCACTCCAAGATCGCATAGGGTGGTGCCGTGGGATGCGGCACCCAACAGCACACACGAAAAGGATAAAGACAACATACAAACTTTTATTTGATATAAAACAGTGGATGTATTTTTACAAAACTTAATTCTACAGCAGAAGTCTTATTAACAGCTAAACTCTCAGCCTAGCTATGCAAAAGTGCAGCCGTCCAGCCCGGGGACGCTATACACTAGCAGCACTCCAACGAAGATCACGGCGGCGTGCAGGGCTCCAGCTCGGCCGAGTAACCCGACAGGGGCACTGCCTCGTCCTCGGACCCCTCCTCATAGCTCTCACCTGCATACAGCTCAAATATTGCAACCGTGAGCACGATGGCTCAGCAAGGCTTAACCGACAATCCTAGGCATGGAACTCTACATGTAAGGATATGTAAGATAGGAAACAGGACTTTGCAATAAAGATCCGCCTACTTGTTGATCCTTACTTTCAGTTTTATAGCAACAGTTTAATGAGCCTTAGGCAGCCCTCACATCGGAAGTCCACAATCAAACAAGAAACGCTTTCCTCCGATGTGGTGATGCCCAAAGTAGAAAGTAAACTTAATTAGCTCTACATCCACAGCAGACATGGTTTCCAAAACATTAATACTTCAACACTTCATATTATCATTCATCTGGCTTATTGTTCTTCTTACTACGTCACAGAACAGTGAACAAGCGGTACTCAAATAACTACGAGGGACGGTGATTGCAATCAGGAGACACCCGGACAACACGTTGCATACACCCACTTTCAGAAGCGTGATTCCACACCCCTTCCTACTATGTTGTATGCAACAACCTTTCAAAGGCAACACAAATGCCGAACCTGTCCATCCGTAATGGGCAGGAGGTCCCCGCGTGGAGCATGACTGTACCCACCAGCAGATTTACACCTTGCTACCCTCAACCCACTCCTATTTACAGTTGGGTAAACCTCGACACCCAGGTTAACCATTTACATCGATTTCCTACTTATCAGTATGCCATCCGGTACTGTTCGATACTTGTTCAGCAGGCCCGCACACGACTCGGTCCTCAATCGATACCAACAGGTCTACGCATGTGAGACCTCCGCTCACTGCTTCCTATCCCCCCTGCTGGGTCTCATTTTCACCACTCTTAAGCCATTTTCTATTCTGACCAAACCGTGTGATAAAGCCTTAGCTCGCGAGTAGATTCCAACTACTCGACTTCTACCGGGATCCTAAGCATATTAGCATTGCATTCTCTACTTGTCGAGTCTGTAAACTACCCAACTCTCCATATGATTTAAAAGGTTATGCAAGTGGGGTTTCAATCACCCTTATTCTAATGCAAACATTCACCCTAGACATAAGTGATACAAATAAAGAATTTGCAAAAGTACTTAAATGCAAACCGGGGCTTGCCTGGTTGCGAGTCAAACGGGAAGTTAACTTCAGGTGGGAGGACGTCCAAGGGCTCCGGTGCGTCCTCAACTTCGGTCGCTAAATGAAATGTAGCCAAATATGTGTATAAGTATTAAGGATTTATAAGAATTGAACTTATATTCATATCTACTGATATTTATGTTCCGTAATTGGCTTTGTAATTTTTACAGTGGATACTAGACTCTCCAAGGATGATCTGAGTAACAGAAATGTCAATGCACAATGTAGTCTCCAAAATTCCTACAAGTACAAGGCTTCTCTGAATTTTGTGCCCAAATCAGGAGCTTTGACATAGCTAACAGTGGAAGATCTGATTAGGGTAAGTCTCCATGGTTCTAACAAAATTTGTTTCACCATTTTTGGAGCTACCAACAGAGAGATATGAATTTTTGAAGTTGGATAGAAGTTCTGAAAAAGTTTCTGTTTAAATTTGAATTTCCAAATAAAGGCTGAACTTTGGAAGGCAATTTAGCCTAGCAAATAAACTCCAATGAATCCCAATTTTTTACTGGAGATCAGTTACTATGAAAAGGATTTGCTTCCCAAGTTTGGGAATGTTTCATAAAGAATTGCTCCTGTAATAAATCTCTAAGGGATTTACTAAAAACAATTCTACAGAAATTCCTGGGAACTTTCATAGCAAGCAATTTGTTTCTCTGTGAAGCACTCCTCATGAGGATTCCAACAAAATTGGTCTCACCCTTTTTGGAGTTTTCTACACAAAGTTATGGGTCTCCAAAGTTTGAACTGAATTAGGAAAATCTAGAAATGTTTAAATCCTGGCTGTGGGCCCCAACCATCAGCTCCCTCTTCTACCTCGCGCCAAACAGAGGAAACCGCGGCGTTGCTCCGGTGAGGGTGCGGGAAAGGCTTCCCCGGCCATCTCCCGAGCCCAAACTGGTCGCCCCCCTGTTTTCAAGTACGCTGAACACTCTGGTAGGGTCGCCGGCGGCTGACTCTCCCCGGAAACCACCGCGCACCGGCAACAGTGAGACCTAGGTCTCCGGTGATGTCGCGGCGGCCCATTCCTTTACCAAATGATCGGGATCTTGTCTCTAGAGCATCAGTGAATGGTGTAGAAGCTCGACATGTAGTCTAAACTGATCGGGGAGCGCTGCAAACCCATCGGCACCGTCCACCCGATGGGGTTCGGCGGTGCGCCATGATCAAGACGCGGAAATTCTCCCTCTACACCCCATATCTAGGTCTAAAATCGATGGAGGAAGTGCGCCAAGTAGTTAAGAAGCTTTGTGCACAGTTTGAATCAAAGAGAACATGAACTAGTGAAGAATTTGGTAAATTCTTACCTCGGGATCGGTTTATACGACCTGGGAGAAAAACTTGAAATTCTTCTGTGGTGATCAATGTCCAGAGCTGAGCTTTTGGCTCGAGCAGCTGGGGTCAAGGATGCACTGAGGGGCTGGCTCGTTTTGGCGTGATCTTGCTCGGTGTGAGCTGTCCACGGCGACCTCTCTCGGTTTTTCCGAGTCCACCCGAGAACCGCGGCAATTTTGCTGTTTCCCGGTGCAATCAAGCTCGGGACAGGGAAGGAGAAGGGCTGGCCGGCTAGAGCACTGGTGGGTGCAGCTCTTCGCTGTTGGGAGCTTGGGCAACCGAGCTCGGTGGCTGTGGTGTGATCGGGAGAGAAACTGCCGGTGGTGTTCGGTATGAATGAAGCAGCTGCGGCGCAACACGAGCTGAGGGGGAAGAGAAATAGGGCTGGGGCACTCGGGCGGCTGCTCTGGTCGCCCACGTGCGCGCGGACGTCGGGGGCAGCGAGAACCAGCTTGGTGGAGCCTCGGGCGCGCCGTGATCGTCCGAGGGAAAAAACAGGTCGGTTTGTTCCTTTGTGTGGCTGACACTTGGGTCCCACCACCTCCAATTTTCATCCAAATTCCCACTGATATTTCCTCCCCAGCTACTCAACATTTAAGGCTATACTTTCACACCAAGTCATGGTTTAAACTTGCTGAATTCAAATGATTTGAATTCTGGTGTGAAGTTTGAATTGTGTTGGGTCATTTGGATTTGAAATGAATTTGAATTCTCCCCTTTGTCTTGCTCCAAAAACATAGCAAACCAGGCCCAAAATTTCTTATTTTTGGCATGGCTGTTAATTCAAATGTGGAGAACACATTTGTGGAACCAAATTTGCAAATTGAGGGGATTGGAATTTGAAACTGAATTTGAAATTCAGATTAGAGGGTTTCCTCTTTTAATCCCAAACAAATATTTAAAACTCCTCCAAATGAGCTGAAATTTGGAAAGTTGAATATTTGAAATATGAAGACCCAAGTTATGAATTCAGATCTCCATGTTTGAAAGTTTTGGGAAGTTTGAATCCTCACTTTGAACCTATACAGTTATAAGTCGAAGTTTTAATTCCCCTTATTTTTCCTAAGTTTACATGAGCTGAAAATTCTTGCTACCACTTTTTTGGGGATTTTACAGCGTGCATACTTGACCTTCTCCTTGTCAAATATGCCACTTTGAGAAGATTGCTTGTCCTTTGTCAAGTTTGGCTTTTTCTTCATGTTAGTGTCATTTTTGGCACAAGTACAAGTAATGCTAGTTTCAGACATTGTGTGTTGAGAATGTGAGCTAGTAGTTGATGAAGAACCATTTTGCTTGAGTGACTCAACTTGTACCTCAAGGATCTTGTTAACTTTGGTTAAGTTAGCAAGTTCATCCTTGATGGTAGTGTTTGAGTCTTTTAATTTCAAGCAAGCTTCCTTGCTTGAAGCTAACTCAAGTTCTAGTGATTTATTTTGTTCCTTTTCAAGTTCAAGAAGCTTTTCAATCTCAAGATATTCCTCCTTTTGGGAGATGATCATATCTTCCTGACGATTGACTAGCTTCTCCATATCAACAAGCTTATCAAGTAGAAATTTCAGTTTAGCAGCTGTCTTTTTGTCTAAACCCCTAAGCATATATTCATCATCATCACTGCTATCATCCTCACTAGAATTATCACTATCACTAGTAAAAGAATGCGAGAAGGAAGATTTAGTCGGTACCTTTCGTTTACCTTCCTTTGCCATTAGACGGGTGTTGTTGGTGTCCTTCCATGCGCCCATGGTTGGGAAGAGAGTGGATTTCTTGGCAGTCTTCTTTATGGCTATGGTGGCCATCTCCTCTTCTTCTTCGAATGAGGATTCATCATTGGAGTCCCACTACTTTCCTAGATGCGCTTGGCCATATTGCTTCTTCTTCTTGAACATTTTCTATGGTTGAGGCTTGTTGTTGTAAAATCCCCAAAAGTGGTAGCAAGAAAATTCTGCTCATGTGCACTTATGAAAAATGAGGAGAATAAAAACTTTGAATTATAATAAGTGTGAGTTCCAAAGTGAGGGTTTAGACTTCCCAAAATTTTTAAACATGGAGATCTAAATTCATAACTTGGATCTTCATAGTCCAAATATTCAACCTTCCAAATTTCAGCTCATTTGGAGGAGTTTTAATATTTGTTTGGGATTAAAAGGAGAAGCCCTCTAATCTGAATTTCAAATTCAGTTTCAAATTCCAATTCCCTCAATTTGAAAATTGGGTTTCACAAATGTGTTCTCCACCTTTTAATAAGCAGCCATGCCAAAAATTGGAAATTTTGGAACTGGTTTGCTATATTTTCGAGGCAATACAAAGTGGAGAATTCAAACTCATTTCCAAATTTAAATGACCAAACTACATCCAAATTTCACACCAGAATTAAAACTATTTGAATTCAGCAAATTCAAACTATGACTTGGGGTTGAAGTCAAGTATTTAATGTTGAGTTGCTGGTGGGAAATATCAGAAAAAAAAATTTACTGAGAAATAAGGAGAGGGGGCCCACTGGTCAGTCACCATAGAAGCAAAACCTCTCTTTTTCACTCGGCTGTTCACGCGAGGGCGCCAGCTCCCGATCAAACCCGCCGGCCGATGCTCCACCGAGCTGCTTCCCCGCCGCCCCGACGTCGGTTCAGGCGCGTGGGTGCTTAAAGCGACCGCCGAGTGCCGTATCTGACCTCATCCTCATTACCCCGCAGCCTCTCCACGCTCTGCTCGAGCCTCGCGGACCCAGTTCCCCCACCCTGCAGAAGAAACCTTCGGCTCATCGACGCCCGGTGAGGTCGGCGTGCCTCTCGCGCGGCTGAGCCACGGGATCGTTGCGCCAGGTTCCTCTCCAGCTCCCCGCAGCCTCAAGTGAACACCAGCACCGGTGGTTGGCGCCTACGAGCTGGAATTCCTTTCGGAACTCCGGTGTTGATCGCCTGTACGCCACACCGTCGCCCGACGGTTTTGCAGCCCCTCCCGATCAACAGAAAGGTCCCTGAGGTGCGTGAGGAACCATTCCTCCTCCCTTTCCACCAGTTCCTGCTTTCTTCGCTCCGGTACCGAGTATTTTGAAGTTTGGCGCCGGCGGATCTTTAGAAACCCGAGAACCCTTCGAAGAAATTCGTTGTGCTCGGGGTAGCTCCGCTCTAGATAAGCTTACAGTAGCTCCAGCACAGGCTTGCGCATCTCCCCGAAGTTCTAGCAGCTCAAATGAGCAAGTAGAGATGCCGGGTATCGAGTTTTTGTCACCGCCGGAGTTTTGCGGGCTCAGGTCGCCGGTGAGGTCCCATCTCCGGTGGGTTTCAGGGAGAGCGAGCTATGGGTCGAGGATGTCCATGGGACACTGGTGCTTTTAGAGCCAACCCTAGCCCGAAAGACCCACTGTTGAGGGAGAGCGAGGTCGCCGAAGTAAGATTCGACATGGTCGCCGGTGCAAGCACCTTTCCGGCCATTGTCATCGGCTCCCGACCCCACCATCGTGTTCAGCACGGTGTAGAACTCACAGGCGGCGAGTTTGACGAAGTTTGGACCACAGGAATCCCGTCCCGGCGAGCCTCGCCGGCGTGCGCCGCCGCGGAAGGCGCGGGCAGCGCGAGGAAGACGAAGGAGGGCCGGTCCCACCGGTCAGCCTCCGGGTTCGCGCGAGGATCGGTTTGTGGCGCCGGATCTGGTGCGGCTGCGCGGGAATAACCCCGTAGCCCCCGGTGTTGCCGAAATCTCACTGGTCCGATTTAAAACAGTGGGCCCAGCCCAATTATTTGAAGTTTCTATTAGAGAAATAATTCCAGGAATTAGCTGATCTTTACAAGGCCATAACTTTGTGTAGAAAACTCCAAAAAGAGTGAGACCAATTTTGTTGGGTACCTCATGAGGAGTGCTTCACAGAGAAACCAAATTTTGACTATGAAAATGCCCAGGAATTTCTGTAGAATTGTTTTTAGTAAATCCTTTAGGGATTTATTACAGGAGCAATTCTTTATGAAATATTCCCAGATTTGGGTAGCAAATCCTCTTCATAGATACTGATCTCCAGTAAAAATTTGGGCTTCATTGGAGGTCATTTGCTAGGTCAAATTACCTTCTCAAGTTCAGCCTTTATTTGAAAATTCAAATTTAAACAGAAGCTTTTTCAGAACTCCTGTCTAAGTTCAAAAATTCATATCTCTCTGATGGTAGCTCCAAAAATGGTGAAACAAATTTTGTTAGAACCATGGAGACTTACCCCAATCAGATCTTCCACCATTAGCTATGTCAAAGCTCCTGAATTGGGCTCAAAATTTAGAGAAGCATTGTACTTGTAGGAATTTTTAAAAGACTACATTGTGCAATGACATGTCTCCAAATTTGACTCAAGTCATCCTTAGAGAGTCTAGTATCCACTGTAAAAATCCCAAAGCCAATTAAGGATTTTAAATAGCAATAGCTATGAATAGAAGTCCAATTCTTATAAATTCTTAATACTTATACATGTATTTTATTACATTTCATGATAGTGACCGAAGTTGAGGATACGCCAGAGCCTTTGGACGTCCTGCCACCGGAAGCTGACTTTCCATTTAACTCGCAACCAGGCAAGCCCCGGTTTGCACTTAAGTACCTTTTATAAAGTTTTTATTTGTATCATTTATGTCTAGGGTGAATGTTTGCATTAGAGTTAGGGTGATTGAAACCCCACTTGCATAGCCTATTTAAATCCTATAAAGGGTTGGGTAGTTTACAAACCGACGAGTAGAGATTGCCATGCTAATGTATAGGATCTCGGTAGAAGTCGAGTGGTTGGAAGCTACTCGCGAGATAGTACTTATCACACGGGAAGAAAAGAGGTAGATAATGGCTCGAGTTATGAAAATGAGACCCAGCAGGGGGAATAGGAAGCAGTGAGCAGAGGTCTCACGTGCGTAGCCCTGTTGGTGTCGGTTGAGGACCGTCCGTGTGCGGCCCTGCTGGACAAGTATCGAACAGTACCGGATGCATACTGGCATATGGGAACCAGGAAAGCGATGTAATTGGTTAACCTGGGTGTCGAGGCTTACCCAACCGTAAATAGGAGTGGGTTGAGGGTAGCAAGGTGTAAATCTGCCGGTGGGCACAGTCACGCTCCACGCGGGGACCTCCTACCCGTTACGGATGGACTTGTTCGGCATTTGGGTTGCCTTTGAAAGGTTGTTGCATACAACAGAGTAGGAAGGGGTGTGGAATCACGCTTCTGAAAGTGGGTGTATGTGACGTGTTATCCGGGTGTGTCTTGATTGCAATCACCGTCCCTCGCGGTTATTTGAGTACCCGCTTGTTCACTGCGCTGTGACGTAGTAAGAAGTGAAATAAGCCAACTGAAAATGCTGTATTGATCTTAATGTCTTGAATACCTTGATTGTTGTAGATATAGAGCTAATTAAGTTTATATTCCACTTTGGGCATCTCCACATCGGGGGAAAGCGTTTCTTGTTTGATTGTGGACTTCCGATGTGAGAGCTGTCTAAGGCACATGAACCTGCTGCTATAAAACTGAAAGTAAGGGTCAACTTATAGGCGTGTCTTTATTGCAAATTCCTTGTCCCATCTTACATATCCTTGCACGTAGAGTTCCATGCCTAGGGTTGACGGTTAAGACTTGCTGAGCCTTCGTGCTCACGGTTGCAATATTTGAGCTGTTTGCAGGTGAGAGTTATGAGGAAGGTTCCGAGGACGAGGCGATGCCCCCGTCGGGGTACACGGCCGAGCTGGAGCCATGCACGCCGCCGTGATCTCCGGTTCCATGCTGCTAGTGTGTAGCGTCCCCGGGCTGGACAGCTGCACTTTTGCTTAGTTAGGGTTTGAGAGCAACTATGTATATAACTTCCGCTGTTAATTAGGTTTTGCAAAAGACTTCCTCTGTTTTATATCAAATAAAAGTTTGTATGTTATCCTTGATTCTTTTCGTGTGTGCTGTTGGGTGCCGCATCGCACGGCACCACCCTATGCGATCCTGGAGTGGGTGAACCACGGGGTGGTCCCCACAGACGTGGTATCAGAGCCGCATTGGGAATAGCACGCTCGAAAAGAGCTTATTTTGAAAACTTAGAAATAGTCGAGTGAGGATTAGTCATTAAGCCCACATAAGGTCTATGATAGTACTAGTTATGATGGTGGAAAGCTAACTTATATGTTATATATTCTGTAACGACGCTCCGACGTCAGGTAAGAGGTAAGGTACGCCACCGTAGGCGGATCAATTACGGTAACTCGCCATACGAGTAATAGTATGGAAGGCTATACCGTGGCTTGGCACGGTAGTGAATATGAGTCTCTGAACCTCTCAATGGTTCTGAGAGCATATGAAAACGCTGATCTCCAGCGTGCTTTAGGCAAAAGTGAGAATACCCCATCGTGTGGTAAGCAACACGATAGTATGCAACTCTTGAACGTTCAATGTTCAAAGGGCCATACGCAGCGCTCGCCATCGGCGTGCCTCAACGGTCATGAGGCAGTAGGTGGTATCCGTTGGGTTGATAAAATTCCCAACCGTGACGACCCGTTCGCGCTCTACTCGGGTTCCCTGTCGTGTGGTGTGAAAACACGACCATGTACCTTGAGACGTGGCTTGACTCAAGGATGATCCGTATGGCAATGATACGGACTGTATGTTTTTACTACGATATGGAACTGCCTGAAATGTCAAAAACCTTTGTGTGCACCATTATTGTGTGTTCTTCTGCAGGTACATTAACCACGTTAGTGCATGACGTGTAGAAACCGTTTGTGAGTGACGACTTTAGTTCCACCATTTGACACGTATATGCCGGAATACCGGTTTAGGATTTTTCTTTGGTGAGGAAACGTAGTACCGACTGTATAAAAGTTTATTTTCAAAGAAAAGAGTCAAAATGAAGTTTAGGATTTCATTTAGGGGTTAGTAAACTCCTATATTGATCTAAGAGTCAATTGGGAGTATAGGCTCGATTCCAAAAGCTTAGGAACAATCCCCCCTGTTTTTGGCAGAAACTTTTGCTGAACTTGAACAGGGCATAACTTAGGATTGGTTGAACCAATGGAGGTGTGGGATAACCTTCTGGAAAGGTTTTGGAGTCCTCTACAATTTTTCTGTAGAGTTCCAGAACAAAATCTCCCTCCAATGGGATGAAAATCTAAGATGAGTAGGTACTGTCCAGAAACAGGGCAGACCAAATGCTCTCCGGAATTTTCTGTATTTCAACCAAAACACTTAGTTTCACAGTTTGACGTCCAGTGGCTGTTGTAAAACAGCGAGTTAGAGTCGAAGGGTTTATGCATTTGACATATCACTTCGAGTTAGTACATGTTTGGGTCCAATACAATAACGAGAAATTACGCATGCTAACACACTTAACATCCCGTGGTGACCCCGATGGTCGAAATGAACTTTTAAACCCCTAAAGTTCAATACTTTGGAACTCGATCATGGGACATGGTCCAGGGATGTATATGTTGCATAAAGTTTATACTTTATCCATATGTGTGTTTGTTATGCGCATTGTCTACGCCATTCTCGTATCACTATTGTATAGACTGGATGAAATAAACCAACATGTGCTGATCGTTTGAATGATGTGAATGCAGAATGGTGCGGACACGTTCAACGCAAGAGGAGGGAGGTCCGAGTCAAGTTCGTGGTGATGAGTCTCCACCTCCGGAGCAGACCACGACGCAGCAGCGACCACCCCCTCCACCGCCAGAACTTCCAAGGAATCTTGCAGAGGTTCTCGCCGCAGTGCTCGGCTCGCGCGATGAGCAAACCGAGTTACTGCGGATGTTGGTGCAGCAAAATGCGTCCCATCAGGGAGGACGCCAAGACAATGGGCAACGCCAGCCCCAACAAAGCTCGTATTCAGAATTCATGGCGACCCATCCACCAGTCTTCACGGAGGCCGAAGAAACTTTGGAGGCGGACAGCTTTATCCGCACTCTGGAGGCGAAGTTCGGGTTGCTGCGATGCACCGAACATCAGAAGGCGCTGTACGCAGCGCAACAGCTTCAAGGAGAAGCCGGTACCTGGTGGGCGAACTACACCGCCTCCTTACCGGCTGGCCATGCCGTCACATGGACGGAGTTCCGGGAGGCGTTCCACGCCTATCACATACCTCCCGGTGTGATGGAGATGAAGCTCCAGGAGTTCCTGGCGCTACGGCAAGGCGAGAGGAGTGCTCATGAGTACTCCAGGTTATTCAACCGGCTGGCGCAGTATGCGCCAGGATTTGTGGGCACGGAAGACAACAAGCGCAATGCGTTCTTCCGGGGCCTGAACTCCAAGATGAAGGTCCATCTCGCCCAGAGCAATCGCGGCACATTCAACGACCTAGTTAATGCCGCGATTCTACAGGAGAATGCTCAGCGCGAGCGCGGTTCTGACAAGAGGAAACGCAGCGCGCTGACGAGCAGCAGTGGTGGAACGCCACAGAAATACCGTGTGGTATATCGTTCACCATCCGGTCAGAGATGGCAACCACCGGCGCGACCGCCTCAGTTTCGCGGCCGGCAATATAATGCGCCGGGCTTTCGACCGACGTATCCACCACAGCAACAGCAGCAGCAAAGGATGGTCCCGCGTGCGCCCCAGTTTCAACAGCGTGCACCGGGATTCCGTCCTCAAGTCGGCGGGACCCCGACACCTTACACGTGCTACACGTGTGGTCGTGTCGGGCACATTTCAAGAGACTGCCCCGAGCCGCGACAGGGCAGGGTTGCAGCACCATATCAGGGAGCTAATCAGCCCCGCAACCAGCCCAAGAAACCAGCACCAAAACCCGGCAACGTCCACCACTTAGCCATCGAAGACGTGCCGGAAGGCGAACCCGTCCTCGCGGGTACGTTCTC
The DNA here is from genome assembly GCA_030760725.1 of Neostapfia colusana. Classification (NCBI taxonomy): domain Eukaryota; kingdom Viridiplantae; phylum Streptophyta; class Magnoliopsida; order Poales; family Poaceae; genus Neostapfia; species Neostapfia colusana. The sequence continues at coordinate 53,197,703 of JASWHV010000014.1, read as the reverse complement.
TTACCTAGATCATCCCGTAGTCATACTTTTTGACTCCGGTGCCACCCATAATTTCATAAGTCAGTCTTATGTTATTAAATATCAACTGCCTATCATTCCCACAAATAATTCATATTTGGTATGTTCTCCGGGTGGGAAAATAACAGCTGATAGAATGGTCTATAGAGCACCATTACAGTTGGGTGGGAATCTATATCCGACTTCTCTAATCATATTAGAGAGTCAAAAACTTGATGTCATTTTAGGAATGTCATGGCTACATCGCCATGGTGCTGTTCTTGACATCATTCCACGTGTGGTTCGTCTAAACTCTCCACTTCATGAACCACATGTTCTTATTCTTGACCATTCGGTTCAAGAAACCCCAGCCACATATAACACGGAAGCCACGAAACTTGAGGATATTCGTGTGATCCGTGAATACCCGGATGTCTTTCCGGATGATCTTCCGGGCATGCCACCTGAAAGAGATGTCGAGTTCAAGATTGAACTCGTACCTGGGACGACACCAATCTCACGAAGACCATATAAGATGGCTCCAAATGAGCTGGCTGAACTAAAGGAGCAGCTCAACGATTTGATGAAGAAGGGTTTCATTCGACCGAGTTCCTCGCCATGGGGATGCTCGGCGCTGTTTGTGAAGAAAAAGGATGAAACCTTGAGGTTGTGTGTGGACTACCGACCTCTCAACGCCGTCACCATCAAGAATAAATATCCACTGCCCCGCATCGATATTCTCTTCGATCAACTTGTGGGTGCGAGTGTATTTTCCAAGATGGATCTTCGCTCAGGGTATCATCAAATCAAGATCCGGGCGGAAGATATTCCAAAGACGGCCTTCTCGACGAGATATGGGTTATATGAATACCTCGTCATGTCTTTTGGTCTCACCAACGCCCCGGCACACTTCATGTATCTCATGAACTCGGTGTTCATGCCGGAGTTGGACAAGTTTGTGGTGGTTTTCATAGACGACATCTTAGTTTACTCTAAGACTGAAGAAGAACACGCCAAACACTTGCATATCGTACTTCAACGATTAAGAGACCATAAGCTTTATGCTAAGTTCAGCAAGTGCGAGTTTTGGATCAGCCAAGTGCCATTCCTTGGTCACATTATTTCTGCAGAAGGCATTGCAGTTGATCCAAGCAAAATTGAACAAGTGCTGAAATGGAAGTCCCCCACATCAGTCCATGAAGTCAGGAGTTTCCTCGGGTTAGCAGGATATTATCGGAGATTCATACCAAATTTCTCCAAGCTTGCTAAGCCGATGACTGAACTGTTGAAAAAGGGGATCAAATATGTTTGGAGCTCAGCTTGTGAAGAAGCTTTCCAAGCATTAGTGAAGCATCTTACAACAGCCCCGGTGTTAGCTCAACCGGATACAACCAAGCCCTTTGACGTATATTGTGATGCGTCTGGCATCGGGCTTGGCTGTGTATTGATGCAAGGAGGAAGAGTGGTTGCCTATGGCTCACGTCAACTTCGTAACCACGAGCAGCACTATCCGACTCATGATCTTGAGCTCGCTGCTGTGGTATTGGCCTTGAAGATGTGGAGGCACTATTTGCTTGGGAACTTAGTGCACCTCTACACCGACCACAAAAGTCTGAAATATATATTCACTCAAAAGGAGTTGAATATGCGGCAACGGAGATGGCTAGAACTGATCAAAGACTATGAGATCGAGATTCACTACCACCCCGGTAAGGCAAACGTGGTTGCCGATGCCTTAAGCCGCAAATCCCATGTCAACAATCTGTCCATCACCCCACTTGAAGAGGGGGAGCCGAGTCTGTACTTGGTTCCATACGGGGCATTATATAATCTTGCTCTCATCCCAACCATAAGAGAGGAGATTATGGAAGCTCAGAAGAAAGACATGGGGATGTCGCACATTCGGAGAAGGATGGAGAATGGCGAAATGAAATGCTTCCGAAGAGATGAACACAACACTCTATGGTTTAAAGACCGTATAGTGGTACCCCGTGACATGAAGCTTCGGAAGAAAATCTTGGACGAGGCTCATTTGTCCAAGTATTCTATTCATCCGGGCAGCAACAAGATGTACCAGGATCTGAAAACCAGGTTTTGGTGGACACGGATGAAGAGAGAGATCACCAAATACGTATCCGAATGTGATACGTGTCGGCGTGTGAAGGCCGACCATATGCGTAAAGCCGGACAGCTGCAACCATTAAACACTCCGGCGTGGAAGTGGGAGGATATCAGCATGGACTTCATAGTCGGGCTACCTCTCACGTCTCACAAGCATGACTCGATTTGGGTGATAGTCGATCGACTAACCAAGTCGGCTCATTTTGTCCCCGTACATACAAAGTACGTGGCCAAGCAATATGCGGAGCTTTATATTGCAAGAATCTTATGCTTGCACGGTGTTCCCCGCTCCATTATTTCAGATCGCGGTGCGCTGTTTGTCTCTCGGTTTTGGGAACAGCTGCACGCATCATTGGGGACCAAACTGATCCGAAGCTCCGCGTATCACCCGCAGACAGATGGTCAAACTGAACGGGTGAATCAAGTGCTTGAAGACATGCTACGCGCGTGTGCCATCCACCACGGCAAGAATTGGGACGATCATTTGCCGTTGGCGGAATTTTCTTACAACAATGGCTATCAAGCTAGCATCAAGATGGCGCCGTATGAAGCTCTCTACGACCGGAAATGCCGCACACCTCTCAACTGGTGCGAGTCCGGCGAGCGAGTCATCTACGGCATTGAACTTGTGAATGAAGCTGAAGAACGAGTGCGAGTAATACAAGCCAATCTCAAGGCTGCTCACTCTCGTCAGAAGAGCTATGCGGATAAGAGACGCCGCCCTCTCCACTTCGACATCGGGGACCATGTTTATGTCCGTGTGTCTCCGATGAAGGGAGTTCATCGTTTCGGAGTGAAGGGTAAACTTGCGCCGCGGTTCATTGGTCCGTTCGCCGTCATTGAAAGATGCGGACCCGTGGCCTATCGCCTGGAGTTACCAGCGTCTCTCGCAGGAATTCACAATGTCTTCCACATCTCTCAGCTGCGGAAGTGCCTCAAACCCTCAGCTGAAATCCGCACAGAAGACACAGAAGTTCTTCAACCGGACCTCACGTACACGGAGTATCCAATCCGGATCATCGATGAAAAGACTCGTGCCACAAGAAACCGGACCTTATGGTTCTACAAGGTCTTGTGGAGTAACCATACCGCTGATGAGGCGACATGGGAAAGCGAGGATTATCTACGCACATATTATCCGGACTTGTTATCATCATATACCCGGTGAAGTTTTCCCCACTCTGCTTTTCCTTTGGAATCTCGGGACAAGATTCTTTTTAAGGGGGGAGGGATGTAAAATCCCCAAAAGTGGTAGCAAGAAAATTCTGCTCATGTGCACTTATGAAAAATGAGGAGAATTAAAACTTTGAATTATAATAAGTGTGAGTTCCAAAGTGAGGGTTTAGACTTCCTAAAATTTTTAAACATGGAGATCTAAATTCATAACTTGGATCTTCATAGTCCAAATATTCAACCTTCCAAATTTCAGCTCATTTGGAGGAGTTTTAATATTTGTTTGGGATTAAAAGGAGAAGCCCTCTAATCTGAATTTCAAATTCAGTTTCAAATTCCAATTCCCTCAATTTGAAAATTGGGTTTCACAAATGTGTTCTCCACCTTTTAATAAGCAGCCATGCCAAAAATTGGAAATTTTGGAACTGGTTTGCTATATTTTCGAGGCAATACAAAGTGGAGAATTCAAACTCATTTCCAAATTTAAATGACCAAACTACATCCAAATTTCACACCAGAATTAAAACTATTTGAATTCAGCAAATTCAAACTATGACTTGGGGTTGAAGTCAAGTATTTAATGTTGAGTTGCTGGTGGGAAATATCAGAAAAAAAAATTTACTGAGAAATAAGGAGAGGGGGCCCACTGGTCAGTCACCATAGAAGCAAAACCTCTCTTTTTCACTCGGCTGTTCACGCGAGGGCGCCAGCTCCCGATCAAACCCGCCGGCCGATGCTCCACCGAGCTGCTTCCCCGCCGCCCCGACGTCGGTTCAGGCGCGTGGGTGCTTAAAGCGACCGCCGAGTGCCGTATCTGACCTCATCCTCATTACCCCGCAGCCTCTCCACGCTCTGCTCGAGCCTCGCGGACCCAGTTCCCCCACCCTGCAGAAGAAACCTTCGGCTCATCGACGCCCGGTGAGGTCGGCGTGCCTCTCGCGCGGCTGAGCCACGGGATCGTTGCGCCAGGTTCCTCTCCAGCTCCCCGCAGCCTCAAGTGAACACCAGCACCGGTGGTTGGCGCCTACGAGCTGGAATTCCTTTCGGAACTCCGGTGTTGATCGCCTGTACGCCACACCGTCGCCCGACGGTTTTGCAGCCCCTCCCGATCAACAGAAAGGTCCCTGAGGTGCGTGAGGAACCATTCCTCCTCCCTTTCCACCAGTTCCTGCTTTCTTCGCTCCGGTACCGAGTATTTTGAAGTTTGGCGCCGGCGGATCTTTAGAAACCCGAGAACCCTTCGAAGAAATTCGTTGTGCTCGGGGTAGCTCCGCTCTAGATAAGCTTACAGTAGCTCCAGCACAGGCTTGCGCATCTCCCCGAAGTTCTAGCAGCTCAAATGAGCAAGTAGAGATGCCGGGTATCGAGTTTTTGTCACCGCCGGAGTTTTGCGGGCTCAGGTCGCCGGTGAGGTCCCATCTCCGGTGGGTTTCAGGGAGAGCGAGCTATGGGTCGAGGATGTCCATGGGACACTGGTGCTTTTAGAGCCAACCCTAGCCCGAAAGACCCACTGTTGAGGGAGAGCGAGGTCGCCGAAGTAAGATTCGACATGGTCGCCGGTGCAAGCACCTTTCCGGCCATTGTCATCGGCTCCCGACCCCACCATCGTGTTCAGCACGGTGTAGAACTCACAGGCGGCGAGTTTGACGAAGTTTGGACCACAGGAATCCCGTCCCGGCGAGCCTCGCCGGCGTGCGCCGCCGCGGAAGGCGCGGGCAGCGCGAGGAAGACGAAGGAGGGCCGGTCCCACCGGTCAGCCTCCGGGTTCGCGCGAGGATCGGTTTGTGGCGCCGGATCTGGTGCGGCTGCGCGGGAATAACCCCGTAGCCCCCGGTGTTGCCGAAATCTCACTGGTCCGATTTAAAACAGTGGGCCCAGCCCAATTATTTGAAGTTTCTATTAGAGAAATAATTCCAGGAATTAGCTGATCTTTACAAGGCCATAACTTTGTGTAGAAAACTCCAAAAAGAGTGAGACCAATTTTGTTGGGTTCCTCATGAGGAGTGCTTCACAGAGAAACCAAATTTTGACTATGAAAATGCCCAGGAATTTCTGTAGAATTGTTTTTAGTAAATCCTTTAGGGATTTATTACAGGAGCAATTCTTTATGAAATATTCCCAGATTTGGGTAGCAAATCCTCTTCATAGATACTGATCTCCAGTAAAAATTTGGGCTTCATTGGAGGTCATTTGCTAGGTCAAATTACCTTCTCAAGTTCAGCCTTTATTTGAAAATTCAAATTTAAACAGAAGCTTTTTCAGAACTCCTGTCTAAGTTCAAAAATTCATATCTCTCTGATGGTAGCTCCAAAAATGGTGAAACAAATTTTGTTAGAACCATGGAGACTTACCCCAATCAGATATTCCACCATTAGCTATGTCAAAGCTCCTGAATTGGGCTCAAAATTTAGAGAAGCATTGTACTTGTAGGAATTTTTAAAAGACTACATTGTGCAATGACATGTCTCCAAATTTGACTCAAGTCATCCTTAGAGAGTCTAGTATCCACTGTAAAAATCCCAAAGCCAATTAAGGATTTTAAATAGCAATAGCTATGAATAGAAGTCCAATTCTTATAAATCCTTAATACTTATACATGTATTTTATTACATTTCATGATAGTGACCGAAGTTGAGGATACGCCAGAGCCTTTGGACGTCCTGCCACCGGAAGCTGACTTTCCGTTTAACTCGCAACCAGGCAAGCCCCGGTTTGCACTTAAGTACCTTTTATAAAGTTTTTATTTGTATCATTTATGTCTAGGGTGAATGTTTGCATTAGAGTTAGGGTGATTGAAACCCCACTTGCATAGCCTATTTAAATCCTATAAAGGGTTGGGTAGTTTACAAACCGACGAGTAGAGATTGCCATGCTAATGTATAGGATCTCGGTAGAAGTCGAGTGGTTGGAAGCTACTCGCGAGATAGTACTTATCACACGGGAAGAAAAGAGGTAGATAATGGCTCGAGTTATGAAAATGAGACCCAGCAGGGGGAATAGGAAGCAGTGAGCAGAGGTCTCACGTGCGTAGCCCTGTTGGTGTCGGTTGAGGACCGTCCGTGTGCGGCCATGCTGGACAAGTATCGAACAGTACCGGATGCATACTGGCATATGGGAACCAGGAAACCGATGTAATTGGTTAACCTGGGTGTCGAGGCTTACCCAACCGTAAATAGGAGTGGGTTGAGGGTAGCAAGGTGTAAATTTGCCGGTGGGCACAGTCACGCTCCACGCGGGGACCTCCTACCCGTTACGGATGGACCGGTTCGGCATTTGGGTTGCCTTTGAAAGGTTGTTGCATACAACAGAGTAGGAAGGGGTGTGGAATCACGCTTCTGAAAGTGGGTGTATGTGACGTGTTATCCGGGTGTGTCTTGATTGCAATCACCGTCCCTCGCGGTTATTTGAGTACCCGCTTGTTCACTGCGCTGTGACGTAGTAAGAAGTGAAATAAGCCAACTGAAAATGCTGTATTGATCTTAATGTCTTGAATACCTTGATTGTTGTAGATATAGAGCTAATTAAGTTTATATTCCACTTTGGGCATCTCCACATCGGGGGAAAGCGTTTCTTGTTTGATTGTGGACTTCCGATGTGAGAGCTGTCTAAGGCACATGAACCTGCTGCTATAAAACTGAAAGTAAGGGTCAACTTATAGGCGTGTCTTTATTGCAAATTCCTTGTCCCATCTTACATATCCTTGCACGTAGAGTTCCATGCCTAGGGTTGACGGTTAAGACTTGCTGAGCCTTCGTGCTCACGGTTGCAATATTTGAGCTGTTTGCAGGTGAGAGTTATGAGGAAGGTTCCGAGGACGAGGCGATGCCCCCGTCGGGGTACACGGCCGAGCTGGAGCCATGCACGCCGCCGTGATCTCCGGTTCCATGCTGCTAGTGTGTAGCGTCCCCGGGCTGGACAGCTGCACTTTTGCTTAGTTAGGGTTTGAGAGCAACTATGTATATAACTTCCGCTGTTAATTAGGTTTTGTAAAAGACTTCCGCTGTTTTATATCAAATAAAAGTTTGTATGTTATCCTTGATTCTTTTCGTGTGTGCTGTTGGGTGCCGCATCGCACGGCACCACCCTATGCGATCCTGGAGTGGGTGAACCACGGGGTGGTCCCCACAGTTGTCTTTTGTCTTCTTCTTGTTTTCATCATATGGACAATCTACTATGAAGTGATTGTATTCTCCTCAGTTATAGCACGCCCGTCTCATCTTGGGTCTTTGTTTGTCCCTTTGTCTTCCTTCATTTGAACTGCTGGGTGAAAGGTGGTTGCATACGACGTCCGTGATGGTTGCTGTAGGCAACATCGAGTACGGGCGTACGTGACGGGTTATTTAGGTAACCCTGCAGGTGTAAATCGATTATAATCGCCATCCCTCGCGGTTAGTGAGTACCACTTGTTCATTGTACAGTGACGTAGAAAGAACAGGCTATATACATGTTAAAAGTTTGCTGAGTTGAAAGATATACTTTGCTTGTTAATGTCTTGTTTAGTTTAGTCCTAATTAAAGTTCCTTTCAACTTTGGGCAAAGTACATGAGAGAAATGTGTTTCTTGTTTGATTATGGCTCTCTCATGTGCCTTAGCGTAAGGTTCTCCACAACCTGCTGCTAAAACTTGAAAGTAAGGTTCCAATAATTAGGCGAGTCCTTTGCAACTTATTTTACCTTATGTATCCTAAAACCATTCATGTAGAAGTTTCATGTATGGGAGAGACGGGTCAGACTTCCTGAGCCATCGTGCTCACTGCTTGTGTTTGAAGCTTTTGCATGTGTTTATGAGGAAGTGACTCCCGAGGAAGAGACGGAACCCCAAGAGGGAAACCCCGTCGAGTGGGAGTCGTGCACGCCGCGGTGTTAGTGTGTGCGCGTGCTAGCGGGGACACGTTCACGGGCTGAACATGAACTCGATGCGTAGTCTACGCCCGTGAGTGTAGACCGAACTATTTTGTTGTAAAAATGTCCATAAACTGGTTTATGTAATAAAACTTTGCTTCCGCTTTGTATCTTTGAGGTGCGTTATCCGATGCTATGCAACGCGCACCCCTCAGAGTGATCCTGGCTCGACATGGCCGTGGGGTCGTGTCAGCATGCTATCAGAGCTCGCTTGAGGTTTAATGCACTAAAAAGGTCATCTTTTTCAGAAATACGGTGAGGAACGAGTTAGTAGCCCATATAAGGATGTTATTAGTGTATAGAAAGTGGCATACTAACCTATGTGATTATGTCAGAAAATCGTGCATCTCGGGACGTTTATGTCTTGGAGGGTGCACGTAAGTGCTGTCCACCAGTGCGCACAAGCTGAAGGGTGGAGCCCCACGGGTGGCAGGTAACCCGACCCGCTTAAATATCCTCTATGACTCTTCATGTCGTTTGGGGTACTCGAGCAACGCCATTCCCTGGCGTGCTTTGGGCAAGTGTGGGAGACCCCGTCACGTGGTCATTAATGTGAACACGTAGCTCAAGGCGTGTTTGGCTTGAGAACATCCGGGCGAGTGATGACGGCCGGGTGTATGAACTGTATGGATACCGGGCTCGGTGTGCAGCCGAGTCTGACGATTGTATGAGTTATTTGCAGGTAGTCTAACCACGAAAAGGTAGACGTGTAGCATCCGTGTGCGAGAGACGTTTAGTGCCACTGAACTAACGAAGCCAGCTAAGTCCGGTATAGGTTTTTCTTTGTGAGGAACGTAGTACCAACATGATCTGGTGACGCATCGACGTCACACCCTACTAAATGAGCAACTTCATGGTAAAACTTGAAAGTTTTAATCTAGAGCACTAAAATTTTGAGATAACTCCTTCCCTTAATCAGGATGTTGAAAGTTAACATGTTTTCAACTTATATGATACTAAGGACAGAACCCCTGTTTTCAGCTGAAACAATGCGGAAGTTAATCAGAGGTTAGAGGTTGAGTTCTTTCAAGGTTGGGGGTCATATGATACATTTCTGGAAATCTTTGGAAGAGCTTTACAACTTTTCTGTTGATGTCCAGAGGTGTTTCATCCCTTAACCAGTCGAAAAATGCAGTAGAGTTGAAACTGTCTAGAAAACAGGGCAGAGCAAATACTCTCTGTAACTCTCTGTAAATTAAGCATAACTTCCTTCATAAAAAGCCAAAAATAGAAAATGAGGTAGTTTTGAAAAGTTCATGAGATGAGTTACAACTTTGTAACAGAAAATTTTGTCAAATTTGGTGTAGAATTAACTAGAATTCTTAGATCAAATCAGTACCATAAGAAGGGAGGTGCTGTCCAATTTTCTCCAGAAATTCTGTCAACTTTGACATCTCATAACTTTTGAACCAGGACAGATATTAGGCCAAGCAAATACTTTCTGGAAAGATATTGAAGTTATTTTAAACTTTTACGTTAAGCTCCAGAATTGGTTTTGCATTTAGAATGGTCTAAATCAGGTTGCAATTGAAACTGGTCAGGGCTGTCCGTTTGGGCAGCAGACCAGCAATCAAATTTGTTTAAGTTTGAACTATGTTTCCATGTTTTATGAGTTCAATGACATGTTTTATGTTATAACTCAATGGTTTACTGTTCAAATAAATATTTGACATTTCTTAAATATATTTCTACAGATGACAGCGGATAGACGATTGGAGAACGGGTGGGTGGTATCCCACGGTTCTCACCGCAGCGGTTATCCGGAAGTATTGAAGCAAATGCTTCAATATTTCGGATATGTGGAGACACTGCAGTATCTCGCCAAGGAAGAAGGCGAGTAGGGGAACAAGACATGGACCATACATGTCAAAGTTCCTGCAGGTCCCACGCCACCCGGTTGGGTGCCGTTCACAATCATGGTGAGAGGTAGACAGCCGGAGGAAATATGGCAAGTGGCAGCCCGCGACACCATGTCGCGTTTCTGCCAACTACACGTGAGAGCAATGGAGGGCACTCCATACGCGCTCGTTCCGGTGGAGGGATGGGCTAATCATGTGTGGGGAGAAAGGTACATGGAGGCAAAAGATCCGGGTTGCCCAAGGTACAACCCCGCAGAGGCGAACCTCAGCCTCCAGTTGAGGGCAAGAAAAGCCGTGATGGACAGCCAAGCTGTTCATATGGATTGTCTTGCTGCAAAGCTTAAGGAAAGTACCAGCCGTGGAGATAATTTCGAGAGTGCTCACAACTCACTCCGCAATGTGCTCCTTCAGACGATAAAGCGACTGAATGAGTAACACAATCAGTAGCATCGTCTGAAGAAGGCGAGAAAGAAAAGCCGCGTCGACATCACGGCTTTGCAACAGCAAGTGCAGGCCCTGACCCAGCAGAATGAGGTCCTCACTGAAGAGCGGGATGACGCTATTGAGGGATGGGAAGAGGACTACAACCAGGCCATGGACAAGGTGCACGCATTGCAGGACCTCGTACCTCCGGTAATGGGCATACCAATGGTGGGTGCCGTACCTGTGGTTTTGGGTCTTCCAGCAATGGGAGAACCTGAACTGGAAGAGGAGGTCATGGATCCGGAGCCAACAGTAGAGGTAGCGGAGGAGGATGACCCACAGGAGGTCAAGTTCTACTCCGAGTAGTGGGTTACCGTTGCCAAGTAGGGCAGCGAGGGTGGTGTAAGAGAAAAACTTTTGTAATCGGTGTCATGTCGTGTAGACAGCAGTGTATGTATAGGTAGTGACGACATGAGCACGACTTCTCGGAGACCCAAGAATAATGTATCTTGTATAAAGTTTATGCTTTATCAATATATGTGAATGTTGTGCAAATTATTCATGTGTCACTTCAATACCTACTGTTTCATATGGAATTTTAAGTATGACATGTGCTGATCACTACAGGAAACAGGGCAACATACGACAGTCAGTATAACATACGACGGCTAGCTGTCGTATATAAACTTACATACGACGGTCAGCCGAAGCTGTCGTATATAAGTATATGGCTGTCGTATATAGTTCTTATATACGACAGCCAACCCTAGGCTGTCGTATATAGCTGTTATATACGACAGCCAACCCTAGGCTGTCGTATATAGCAGTTATATACGACAGCCACACCGAGGCTGTCGTAAATAAGCCTTATTTACGACGGCCCATGTTGTGGCCGTTGTAAATAAGGCTTATATACCCGCGGGGGCTCGGGTCGGCGCGGGCATTCACACCCGCGCCGACCCGAGCCCGAGCCTCCCGCCGCCGCCCGCCCGCCGCCGCCGGTCGCCGCCCGCCGCCGCCGGTCACCGCCCGCCCGCGCCCGGCCGCAGCCCGCCCGCGCCCGGCCGCCGCCCGCCCGCGCCCGGCCGCCGCCCGCCCGCGCCCGGCCGCCGCCCGGCCACCCCCCCGGCCGCCCCCCGGCCGCCCCAGCGGCCGCAGCCCCGGCCGCTGCCCCGGCCGCTGCCCCGGCCACCCCCGCCAGCCGGCGCCCCAGCGGCCGAAGCCCCGGCCGCCGCCCCGGCCGCCCCCCACCCGCCAGCCGGCGCCCCGGCCGCCACCCGCCGCCGCACCGGCCGCCCATGACAGCCGGCGCCCCGGCCGCCACCCCGCCCGACAGGTGGATAATTTCATAGCTTTAGATGAATTATATACTTAGGTTTAATTATTGTCCATGTTTATTTGAATTGCTAGCTAGGTGTTTTTTTAATTGCTTAGAATTGATAAGTTTGTTAACTACGGTAATTATGTTTGTTTAGATGATTTGTTAATTGCTTAGATGATTAATGCATATGAGTTAATAGTTTAATTGATTATTGTTTCGATTGTTTGAGTGTTTAAAATTACTATATGTATATAAATGGGCTTAGGGCCCGATACGACCCATTTAGTGGTAACGTATACGTCTACAAAAGGACGATGTCAACAACCTAGGCCGCCTTGCGAATGGCTAAATGGATGGTAAGTTTCTTGGTAGTTTTTATTATATTCATAATGTAGTATTGTTCGTACTAACATATGTTCACAGGAAAAGGAGACCGGCGTGCGACCGAGTGCTACTGCGGTCTATAGGAGAGGTCACGCTGACCCTTCTCAGCCGGAGCAGTGTAGTCAGTACGCAGCGGAGTGCCTGGTAAGTTTCATGACCTCTGAAATTATTTGACACTATATATGTTGTTGAACTTACACAATTTCATTATTTTTTCAGACTAGGTATGGGCAAGAGGCTGTGAGGATACACGGCGAAGGGTTCGACTGGGAAAACTCCCCGAACATCGACCCTCAAGCCGCGTATGCAAGCGGAGGTGGAAAAGCACACGGAAGGTGAATTCATTTACTTTCATTGTTTTCAATTCAAGATTATTTAATTTTACCTTGAATTGATTCGTTTTTATAGGCTTGCCATATTCTCTGGAGTCGTCAACTCTAGGGAGGCACGACCTGCGAGAGGCAGCTCCTCGCAGTCTTCGGCTGCAGGCTCCTCCAGCCGCCGTGTCACCGAGAGAGATCTCGAAGTCATGGCGCTTTGGGAGAGCTTGGCTCGACAGGAGGAGGCCTTGGCGAGAGAGCGAGAGAACAACAGGGCTGCCATGGCGTACCATGCGTCCTATATGGCACAGATGCAAGCGGCAATGGAAGTAAGAAACATACAATTATAGTTTAATTACATTGCATTTCAATTAGTTTTGTAAATTGTAATGTTTGAAATGGCAGGCGCTAGCTCGACAGCAAGGGCAGCAAATCCAGATACCGTTGTGGCAGCCACCTCCGTTCGTGCTGGAGCCGTCGCCACCACAGGAGCAGTTTCCTGGAGTACAGGTATAAAAAGAAAGTTACATTAAGTGGAAGCCCCAACCGCTAAGAATCCTAATGAAACTAGAAAAACAATTGTAAACTTGTACATGTCACTTTGTTTCGCAGGGATCAGGGACGGAGGCTCAGACTCCATCGCCACAGCTAAGGGCGCCAGGTTCGCCGTGGCAGGATGACTTCTTCGCTCCCGGAGGTAGTGGAGGGGCTAGTAATCAATAGATTTGTGATTTTGTTTTCATTTGTGTCAGACTTTGTGATTGTCGATGTGTACTATTGCACTATGTTGTGAATTTATATATCAAACTGATTTTTTGTTTTCTTTGTATGTGTAGCTGGCCATCGAGCCAGGTTAGCCGTTTTCTATTTTTTAAAAAAATGGAAAAGCTTATATACGACGGCCTGTATAATTTATATACAACGGCTGCTATACAGGGCCGTCGTATATAAGCCTCAATTATATACGACGGCGGGGCCAGGCTGTCGTATATAAGACCTTATATACGACAGCCAGGGCCCAGCGGCTGTCGTATATAAGACCTTATATACGACAGCGTCTGGGCCCAGCCGTCGTATATAAAGGCCCTGTTCCACTGGGCCAAGTCCACGAAACCGGCCGTTGTATATAAGCGGCCGTCGTATATATACTGTTATATACGACGGACCGTCGTATATAACTATATATATGACAAATTATATACGACGGCCGCAAACCGTCGTATATAAACAACTGCCGTCGTATATAAACTATATACGACGGCTTCGGCTTTATATACGACGGTTTTATCCGTCGTATGCTGACAGGAATCCTGTAGTGGATTGCTGCTGTTTTGAATTTCAGAATAACTCACACTTGTGCCAACTCAGACGTTGGGGGTTCTAGTAAGGGGGGAGAGACCTCCCAACAGCCTCCCGAGGATTCCTCGGGACAGCAACAGCAGCAATAGCAACAGCAACAACCGCCACCGCCACCACCAACGGTTACATTGGCCGACATCGTCGCGGCAATGGCGAGTTCTTATCAGCAGCACACGGAGTTGCTGCAAACCCTTATTGCGAATACGTCTCGACCAGAGAGGCATCAAGATCGCGAGGAGCGCCAACAAATCTCCTACTCTGATTTTCTGGCTACTCATCCCCCGGTATTCTCAAGGGCGGATGAACCCATCGATGCGGACAACTGGCTCTGCACGGTGGAGATGAAGTTCGGGCTGCTCCAAGTGAGTGAGCAGCGCAAGACTCAATTCGCGGTCCAACAGCTTCAGGGATCTGTGAGCACTTGGTGGGCGAATTTCTGCGCCTCGCAACCCGCCGAGCTGCGAGTAATGACCTTGACGGAATTCCAGAAGGCCTTCAGGGCCTATCACATACCGCCGGGTATCATGAAGAGAAAGACGCAGGAGTTCTTAAGCCTGCAGCAAGGAAGCAGGAACGCGCTGGAATACTCCAGGGCGTTCAATGATCTTGCACTCTACGCTTCGTATCGTGCCGATACCGACGAGAAGCGGCGGGATCATTTCTACCAGGGGCTTAACCCACTCCTGAAAGACAAGCTGGCGATGTTCAATCGCGGCAGCCTCAATGATATTATTGATGCTGCGATTGTTTAGGAGGACTCCGGCAAGGAGTTAGCAGCGGCGGAGAGGAAGCGAAGCGCGCCGCAAAGCAGCGGAGAAGGAGGTGGTGCTTCTCAAAAATACTGGATGGTGAATCACCCACCATGGTGTCCACGCTGGCAGCCACCACAGAGGCCGATGCCATTCTGCAGCCGGCCATATTCTCCACCGGCATTCAGGCCGGCACTGCCAGTACCACCTCCACAGCAACAACAGCAGCAGTGGGCGATGCCTCGTGCGTATTCACCTCAGCAGTGCATGCCGGGCTTTCGTCCCCCAAGCACCGGTCAGGCAGCAGTCACATGCTACAAATGTGGTCGACCAGGACACTTCGCCAACAACTGTCCTGAGAGGCAGGGCAGCGGAGTTGCACCGCAGTTTCCGGGGAGGAATCAGCCCCGGAACCCCACTAATGCACGGTGGGCAAATCCTAGGACCGGCACCGTCCACCAACTTGCCATAGAGGACGTTCCGGAAGGAGAGCCCATCCTTGCAGGTATGTCCCAACTCCACCAGCATCCCGCCATAGTGTTATTTGATTCAGGCGCCACGCATAGCTTCATTAGCCAAGCTTTTATTACTAAATACAGCTTGCAAATACTACCCACCAATAGTCCATACTTGATTTGTTCACCGGGCGGGAAAATTTCAGCAAGCGTGATGGTTCCAAAAGCGCCATTATGCTTAGAGGGTAGAGTATACCCTACATCTCTTATAGTTTTAGAGGGACGGAAGGTCGGTGTCATCTTAGAGATGTTGTGGTTAACCCGCCACCGCGCTGTTTTAGACACTGTCCTCTGAGTCGTGCATTTGAACTCAGAAGTGCACGAGCCGCACTCTTTATTTCTGGACAGTCCAGAAATAAAACTTCCAAGTGTATATCAGTTCACAACCGTCAGATTTGAAGACATTCCAGTAGTCCGTGAGTTCCCTGACGTGTTCCCGGATGATTTACCGGGGATGCCGCCCGACAGAGAGGTGGAGTTCAAGATTGAACATGCACCGGGAACCATGCCAATATCCTGAAGGCTGTACAAGATGGCGCCCAAGGAGTTGGCTGAACTGAAGACGCAGTTAACGGACCTGCTGGAGAAGGGTTTTATTAGGCCGAGCTCCTCGCCATGGGGCTGTTCGGCATTGTCCATGAAGAACAAAGACGAGACGTTGCAGCTTTGCAAGGACTATCGTCCACTAAACACCGTAACCATCAAGAATAAGTACCCGTTGCCACGGATCGACATGTTGTTTGATCAGTTGGTCGAAGCAAAGATCTTTTCCAAGATGGACTTAAGATCCGGGTACCACCAGATTAAGATACGGGCTGAGGATATTCCGAAGACGGCTTTCTCGACAAGGTACGGGCTTTATGAGTACCTGGTCATGTCCTTCGGCCTCACCAATGCTCCAGCTCACTTCATGTACTTGATGAACTCGGTATTCATGCCGGAGCTGGACAATTTTGTCGTGGTCTTCATCGATGACATATTGGTATATTCCAAGTCGGAGGAAGAACACACGAAGCATCTGCGTATAGTCTTGCAACAGCTGCGGGATCACAAGCTATACACGAAATTCAGGAAATGCGAATTCTGGATATCGCAAGTGCCTTCTCTCGGGCATATTATCTCAGCGGAGGGCATCACTGTAGACCCGAGTAAGATCACACAAGTGCTGAACTGGAAGTCCCCGAGAACTGTTCATGAGGTACGGAGTTTCCTCGGACTTGCAGGATATTAACGGAGGTTCATTCCAAACTTCTCGAAGATTGCCAAGCCTATGACAGAGCTGCTGAAGAAGGCTACCAAATATGTTTGGAATCCAGCATGTGAAGCAGCGTTCAAGGCATTAGTAAAGCACCTAACATCAGCACCGGTTTTGGCGCAGCCAGACACAACAAAACCGTTTGATGTGTTCTGTGATGCATCCGGCATTGGGCTCGGATGTGTGCTGATGCAAGACCGAAGGGTGGTCGCGTATGGATCACGGAAGCTCAGAAACCATGAGCAGAATTATCCAACTCATGACTTTGAGATCGCTTCCGTGGTGCTCGCACATAAAATGTGGAGGCACTACCTACTCAGTAACCTCGTACATTTATATACCGACCACAAAAGCCTCAAGTACATATTCACTCAGAAAGAGCTGAACATGAGGCAGCGAAGATGGTTGGAGTTGATAAAGGATTACGAAATAGAGATCCATTATCACCCTGGCAAGGCAAACATAGTGGCGGATGTGCTGAGTCGCAAGTCACACGTTAATAATATGACCATCACCCCTTTGAAAGAGAGTGAGCCACCACTACATGTGATTCCACACGGAGCTCTCTACAAGTTAGCTTTAATCCCCATCATCCGTGAAGAGATAGCGGCAGCTCAGAAACATGACAAGGGCATGTCGCATTTGCGGAGACGTGTAGACAGTGGGGAGTTGAAATGTTTCAGGAAAGACGGAGACGGCGTCCGATGGTTCAAGGACCGGATCGTCGTACCCCGTAACCCGGAGTTACGGAAGAAAATCTTTGATGAGGCTCACTTGTCAAAGTTTTCTATTCACCCCGCAAGAAACAAAATGTATCAAGAGCTCATAAGCAAGTTTTGGTGGACACGGATGAAGTAGGAGATCGCAAAGTACGTGTCCGAATGTGATACATGTCGAAGGGTGAAGGCAGACCATATGAGGAAACCGGGACTGCTACAACCACTGGACGTTCCTGCCTGGAAGTGGGAAGATGTGAGCATGGACTTCATCGTCGGTTTACCCACCACTTTTCAAAAACATGATTCTGTGTGGGTGATCGTCGACCGGCTCACCAAAGTTTCCCATTTCATCCCGGTCAACACAAACTACAACGCCAAGAAGTATGCTGAATTGTACATCTCACGGATCCTATGCTTGTACAGCGTACCCCGTTCCATCATATCGGATCGGGGCACTTTATTTGTGTCCCATTTTTGGGAGCAGCTACATGATGCGATGGGACGAAATGGTTCCATAGTTCAGCGTACCACCCGCAGCCGGATGGGCAAACCGAGCGGGTAAATCAGATTTTAGAAGATATGCTACAAGCTTACGCTATCAACCACGGTAAGAATTGGGATGATCACTTACCGTTGGCCGAGTTCTCGTACAACAATGGGTACCAAGCCAGCATCAATATGGTGCCTTATGAGGCACTATACGGGAGAAAATGCCGCACACTACTGAATTGGTGTGAGTCTGGCGAAAGGGTTACCTTCGGGGTTGATCTTGTCAACAACACGGAGGAAAAGGTTCAACTAATTCAAGCGAACCTAAAAGCTGCCCAATCCCGACAAAAACAGTATGCGGACCAGAGAAGACGCCCATTACAATTCGAAGTCGGGGATCACGTATATCTACGTGTGTCTCCAATGAAGGGCGTGAACAGATTCGGGGTGAGATGAAAATTGGCACCCCGATTCATCGGTCCATTTCAGATTACAGAAAGATGTGGATCAGTAGCATACCGGCTGAAATTACCAGAAGCACTTTCCGGTGTGCACGACGTCTTTCACATTTCCGAGCTGAGGAAGTGTCTTAAGCTATCAACTACCATTCAGCTGGAGGATATAGAAGAATTGAAACCGGATCTCACGTATCAGGAGGAACCGGTTCAGATCCTTTATGAAAAGGCCCGAACCACACGCAACCATACGTTGTGGTTCTACAAAGTTCTATGGAGTAATCACTCCGTAGATGAAGCGACATGGGATAGCGAAGGATTTCTTCGTGCTAACTACCCCGACTTTTTCACGTCGCATATACGGTAATTTTCCACCGTCCTCTCTCTCATTTTCACCTTATAATCTTGGGACGAGATTCTTTTAAGGGGGGAGGAATGTAAGAGCCTAAGTTTTTGCACACATCCAATGTCACACCACACACATCTCATTTGAGGAAACTTTATGAACACATTTGAAGAGCAAGTAAACACCATCAACATGGTCATTAGAGAATAAACTCACAAAATGCAAAAGTGGCATTTTCCACATGCATCATATAGGGGCTGAGCATATGAAAAACTCCTACAGCTTGCTAGGGATGCTCATGCCAAATTTCACCCAAATCCAAAACCTTTTTGAGGTATTTTTGGGTATAACTAGAAAGAGGCTAGTTTGAACTCAATTTCAAATTCAAACTATTTTGATCCCATGAATTCAAAAGTGGGAGGCATATTCTTACTCAGCACATTTTTGTGAGCTCAAACACCAATTTTCAATTTATTTGGAGTTGATCTTGACATGAGCTAATTTTAGCAAATTCAAACTCAATTTGAATTTCAAACTGCATATGTGCAGAGAATATATTCAAACACTTCACAGTTTGAATTCTATCAACTTCAAATGGGAATTTGGTATATAATTCAAAATCCAAAGGGTATTTGGGTCTCTACTGTTTGGAGCAGTGGGGAAAATTCAATTTCAGAGGTTAAAACTGGAGTGGGATCCACATGTCAGCCTCACTAGTGTTTTAACCGACTGAAGCCACCGAGACTTGGTTCTTGCGCGTGCCCACGCGATCGCCACGGCACAGCATGCCGCTGCCACCTCCTGGTCGCTGATCAGAGCCACGAACCGACGTCCTCAGCTATTTATCTTCGAGCTGCCGCCGGCAGCAGCCCGTATTCCCGCTGCCTCGACGTTTCCAGCACTGAGAAACCAGAGCAAGCTGCCGCACACCCCCACCTCACCACCTCGCCGTCGACCGGCCAAAGAAATCCCTTCCACCACAAGCTGAGGCCACAAATGGCACCGCCGGTCCTTGCTCGACGTGCTACAGCCCTCAGCTGCTTGTGATCAGCTTTGGTTGAGCTTCTCCGAGCCAATCTTCCATCGCTCTGTCAACCCGAAAGCTCCTCCGACTCGAAGCC
This sequence comes from Neostapfia colusana, assembly GCA_030760725.1. Lineage (NCBI taxonomy): Eukaryota > Viridiplantae > Streptophyta > Magnoliopsida > Poales > Poaceae > Neostapfia > Neostapfia colusana. Next base: position 53,178,196 of record JASWHV010000014.1, on the reverse strand, counting down.
GTCATCCGAGCAGCTCTAAGCTTCTCCAGCACGGCAAACGTGTCTCTGAGGTTAGCATCGAAGTCTAGTAGCTCTCCCCGAACTCCCTAGCTCCCTCTTAGCGCCTGTTAGCCGGAATTTCAATTCTTCCGATGATCACCGTATAGACCACCGAGAACCAAAACTCAAAATTCAGCTCGATCACTTGATCACTGGAAATCCTGGTCCAGCTGAAGCTAGAGTAGCACCTCACGGTTACCTCAGCCGATTCTTAGCGATGATGATCAACCCAGTGAGCAGAGCACCTGAGTTTGGCGATCGCCGGTGAAAATGGCTCGGGTCGCCGGTGAAGTCTACTTTCCCGGCGATCTCTGGCCAAGAGGAGGGCGGGGTTGGCTTACCCGTGCCCCAGTGGTGTCCATTGGTTGATTGTGTTCACCGCCGAGACGAGCTAGCACCGTTGGACCTGACCTCATGTTCCGGCGCCACCGTCGCCGACTATGTTCCCGCGATGTCGAGGCCCGAGAAGTTGCCCGGCGTGTGCGCCGTGCTCCAAGGGTCGCGTAGGAGGAAACCGTGTCGAGAATTAGGCAGTAACGGCCGAGAACAAACCACGCCACCGTCGCTGTGCATCACGCACTTTGGCGCTGGCGGGAGGTAGACGAAGACACTGTGCATGGGACCCACGTGCAGTGTTTTAAACCTTTCCCCGATTTTCAGATTTAGTTCAAACTTCAAACCCACATAACTTTGGCTACAAAACTCCAAATCGAGTGAACCAAATTTTGTTGGATTCATCTCCCTTAGTACGTTCCAACAAATCAAGTTTCACTTAATGAAAATACTTAGTTCTCCAGAATTAATTCTTCAAATTTTAAAATGTTTAGAAATTTAACTGGAGAACCCTTTGGTAGAAAATTCTGAAATTTTGCTAGAATGTTCACCAAAATATCCCTGATCTACCATAAAATTTCAGATCCATTTGAGCTCATTTGATCCACCTAATGGTCTGATTAATAAAACTGTTCCAGAGAAATTGAAAAATGTCCAGAAACATTTTTCAGAAATTCTCTGAAATTGTTTAGCTCATATCTTTAGGTAGGAACCTTCAAATTAAGTGAGACCAACTCTATTAGAACCCTCTGAAACTCTAGTTTTCATAAAGGCATAGCTTGTTCCATGAAAATCCTTAGAATACCCTAGGAGCTCCAATTAAGGCGAAGTACATAATTATTTGTGGAGAGCTGAAATGAGCATTGCTGCAAATGAAACTTGTCCAAGTCACTGTTTAGGTTGTTTCCAAACCACAGTAAAAATTTCAGAGTCATTCGGTCTGTCTAGCAAGACTTGTAACCCTCACAAGTTTAACTTCAATACAAATGCATTTAAATTGACACATATTTGTATTATTCATATGTAGTCGCTAAGGTTGAGGAGGAACCCGAAGTCTTAGACTTCGTCACTCCAGGGAACAGCTAGCCTACGACCAAGAGCAGCAAGGCAAGCTCTGGTTTACATTAACCCTTTTTACAAATTTTACTGTTTTGAGAACTTACTTTGAGCACTCACTTAATTCTTGCATTAGATCTAGTCTTGTTTGAAACCCAAATGCATAGCCAAGAAAACCCTGGGTTGGGATTAGGTTAAAAAATCTCGTTAGCTACTGCAATGCTAAGATAGTGTAGAATTCGGTAAAAGTCGAGTAGTTGGAACTACTCGCGAGAATAGGCTAGAGGCATATTGTTCGGGTAAAGGTAGCAAATGAAACACATGACAATAAAAATGAGACCGAGCGGAGAGTAAGGGCAGCAGGACTTTGGGGCCTGGGTGCCATAACTACGCTTGTGTCGATTGAGGATCGAGCCATGTGCGGGCCTGTTGAACAAGCTAGAACAGTACCGAAGACCTACCGGCTATATGGGAACCAAGAAACCGATGTAACTCGGGTAGCTGGGTGTTGAGGCATAGCTTGTCGTTCGGAGAGTAGGTTGAGAGCTCGAGGTGTAAATCGGCTGGCGGCACTGTGGATGCACGCGCAGAGACCTCTTGCTTGGGACGATTGGACCGGTTCAACATTTGGCTGACGGGTGAAAGGTGGTTGCGTACGACGTCCGTGATGGTTGCTGTAGGCAACATCAAGTACGGGCATATGTGACGGGTTATTTGGGTAACCCTGCAGGTGTAAATCGATTATAATCACCGTCCTTCATGGTCAGTGAGTACTTGTTCAATGTACCGTGACGTAGAAAGAACAGGCTAGATACATGTTAAAAGTTTGCTGAGTTGAAAGATATACTTTGCTTGTTAATGTCTTGTTTAGTTTAGTGCTAATTAAAGTTCTTTTCAACTTTGGGCAAAGTACATGAGAGAAATGTGTTTCTTGTTTGATTGCGGCTCTCTCACGTGCCTGCTGCTAAAACTTGAAAGTAAGGTTCTAATAATTAGACGAGTCCTTTGCAACTTATTTTACCTTATGTACCCTAAAACCATTCATGTAGAAGTTTCATGTATAGGAGAGTCGGGTCAGACTTGTTGAGCCATCGTGCTCACTGCTTGTGTTTGAAGCTTTTGCAGGGGTTTATGAGGAAGAGACTGCCGAGGAAGAGACGGAACCCCAAGAGGGAAACCCCGTCGAGTGGGAGTCATGCACGCCGCCGTGTTAGTGTGTGTGCGTGCTAGCGGGGACACGTTCACGGGCTGAACGTGAACTTAATGCGTAGTCTACGCCCGTGAGTGTAGACCGAACTATTTTGTTGAAAATGTTCATAAAGGTTTATGTAATAAAACTTTGCTTCCGCTTTGTATCTTTGAGATGCGTTATCCGATGTTGTGCAACGCAGTACCCCTCAGCGTGATCCTGGCTCGACATGGCCGTGGGGTCGTGTCATTCACTGTTTCAATCTGTTGCCGTCTGGCGCCCAGAATTAATATATGAAGACTGTGCTGTGGGGAGTTGAGCTCAACGGTCCTAGAGCTGATGTTAAGAACTGCCTTGTGGTAATTCAACCATGACATCCCCAAAATAATGTCGATCTTCAGACCCTCAAGCATAATGAGAGTCGTAGGGTATATTCTACCCCCCAAACAAAGAGGTGTTCGGGTGACAACCTCGCTTGCGGTACTGCTGCCCCCGGGCGAAGATATGAGGTATTGCCTCTTTGTATAAGCTGTTTAGAGCTGATGTTGAGACACAAAGGATTGGCTAATGAAGTTGTGTGTGGCACCGAAATCAAAGAGAATCAAAACCGGTAGCTGATTCAGAGAAAACATCCCTGCTAAAGCGGCTTCTCCTTCCGGAACATCATCAATCACAGTATAGTGAATGCTGCCCCATGTCTGCCCTCCTCTCTGCAGATTTAGGTACGGGTCGTATTGTTTTAAATATGATGACCCGCAGCCTTGAGTTCCCAAAGGAAAATACCTAGCATAATGGCCCATACGCCGACAAGTGAAACACGGATGTCTCTCCGGTTCTTCGTTGACTTGTGGTTGGATGCTAGGTACACATGGCTGCAGCGATGGAGCACAAAACACCGTCTGATGCTGCTGCTGTGGAGGTGGTGCAAGTTGTGGAACCTGACCAACAATCAACCTCTGAGTTGTGGATCGTACAGGTGGCCTCCATCTTTCACCGGATGGCGTTTTGTACACCAAACAGTACTTCTGAGGCACATAACTTGTGCTGGCCTGCTCGATCTCACTCATTTTTCTTTTCTTAGCTTGCCACTCAAGTGTCGGCTTTTCTTGTATGAGAGCCGCATCGACCATGTCGGTGTAACTTCCATTATTGTGCACGGCCAACTTCTTTTGTAATATGGCACTCAGGCCATGGAAGAATAAGTCACACCGTTCCTCTTCTTTAGCCACATATTCGGGAGCATATTGGGCCAAAAGGTTAAACCTTCTGACATACTCGAGGACACTCATGTCCCCTTGCTTCAAGCCCAAGAATTCCTACCGCATTGCCTTGACAATACCTAGTGGTAAGTGACGAGTACGAAAGGCTTCACACAATTCACTCCATGTTACTTGATGGCCCTCCGGAATGGTGGCAAGATGGTCAACCCACCAGTTTCCGGCAGTCCATAGACTTTCTGAGCGGCAAACCTTGTCTTTTGCACTTCATCACACTCGAATACTCTGAATTTTGACTCCATGACACGAAGCCATTGATCTTCTTCCACACGTTCGGTGGCTTCAGTAAAGATTGGCGGTTGAGTCGCCAAGAAATCCAGATAAGTGTTCCGAGGTGGAACGACTTGTTGCGTGTTCTGGAGTACGCCTTGCTGTACCAAGGCTTGGAGTAAGCATGTGTTCTCTTGCGTTGCTTCTTGGAGTAGCCTTGTATTCTCATTGTTAGACTCAACGACTCGAGTCATAAGATCCATCCATCCCGTTGATGGTGGTTCCGACGGTGAAATAGAAGCATCACCCCCTCGGCGAGAACTCCCAGCCCTACTCCTAGAGCGAGTACGAACCATACTGCAAAAATGTATTTGATATGAGTTAAACATGTTTTCATTAGTATGTGATACTAATTAAATCATGAATATGTCAAAACTATATGAAAGCAGTAACAAAATCCATGTTTACACAACTCCTTAGTAGTCATAGCTATCCAGCCTATCTGTACAGAACACACCTTTATGCACTATCTCAATATTTGGATCTAGTTAACTGAATTTTCATAACTCAAGATGAATACCAAAGTTAAATTTCACTTCAGTATATTTCCAAAGAGTATTAATATGCCTTCAGATCATCTGTGGAGTAAAAGTTATGATTTTTCCAAAGTTGACAGAATTCCTGGATAAAATTTGCCAGCATCTCCTTTGTATGTGGCTATTTTTATCACAGTTGTATATGCAAATACAATAAGAATATGAACAAACTTTGAACTACAAAAATGTTGAACAATTCATAACCTTTCCAACGGTGTATCATAGGGGCTTCTTAAGGATTTTTCTACAGAAAGTTATGACTTAAAAACAGAAAGGTACAGAGAGGTTTTGCTACTGTCCTGATTCTGGACAGTTTACCTTCCTCTGAACTTTCTACCAACTCTACGTGTGATTTTGCTCTGGAGGTCTACATAGAAGTTGTAGAGCACTTAAAACTATTTCCAGAACTGTATCATACACCCTACTTGGTTAAAGATACTCAGAGTTATGCCCTGTCCAATTCCAGCAAGAATTCCTGCCGAAAACAAAGCACTCTGTTTTTGAAATCTTTGAAGCCTAATTATCCTCTAATTTGAATATTAGCTCAAAATAAGATTTCAGTAACTAATATTTGTTTCAAACTTCCATTTTCAGTTGAATGTTAATTCATGATTCATTTCTTCATAGGGAAGAGGTTATTAAGTTCAGTACGGCGTCAATGCACCGTAAGAAACATGTCGGTACTACGTTGCCTCACAAAAGAAAAACCCTAACCAGATTATACCGGCATAACGTATCTTAGGTGGCACTAAAATGGTCACTCACAAACGTGTTCTACTCGTACTAAGGTTTCCTGGTTAATCCTGCATTAGTCACACACAATTGTCAGGTCCGGCTGCACACCGAACCCGGTCCCAATACAGTTCGTACACCCCTCCGTCATCACTTGAACAGGTGTTCTCAAGCCAAACACGCCTTGAGCTATGTGTTCACGTTACTAACCACGTGATGGGGTCTCCCATACTTGCCCGTAGCACGCCAGGGAAGGGCGTTGCTCGAGTACCCCAAACGACATGAAGAGTCATAGAGGATACTAGAACGGATCGGGTTACCTGCCACCCGTGGGGCTCCACCCTTCAGCTTGTGCGCACTGGTGGGCAGCGCTTACATGCACCCCCCAAGACATAAAACGTCCCTAGATGCACAATTTTCCGATATAGCAAATAAGTTAGGTTGCCACCCTCATATTAGGCTAATAGTAATCCTTATGTGGGCCTAGTACCGTATCCTCACCATAACCTAAGTTTTTGTCTTAATGCCATCCTTATTCCGTGCGCTATTACCAATGTGGCTCTTATACCATGCTGACGGGGACCATGCCGTCCGTTCAGTCATGGGAACGTGCGGCTCGCCCGGGAATCGCATTGGGTGGTGCTGTGTTGTGCGGCTCCCAACAGCACACATATAAGGAATAATGTATCACATAAAACAATTGCGGAAGCTTACAAGTTTTTCTTTGCAAATAGTTTACATCAAGTAGCTACAGCAGAATTCTATAAACAGCTCACGTCGAATAACTAAAGAGCACTCAAGGAGAGGTCCAGCCCGCGGACTCCTCTCGGTAGCAACACGAAGACAACAGCAGCAGCTGGGTTCTCCATGTGTTAAACGACTCGGGAGTCTCCGAGTCTCACCGGATAACCTTCTTCTTAGCATCAATGTTAACCTGCAAAACCACTCATATAGCAAGCGTGAGCACATAGGCTCAGCAAGACTGATCCGTCTCTCCTAAACAAGAAACTCTACATGCATGCCGGTTGCAATTGGGTTAGCTAGATTTGCATAAAGGACGCCTAATGTTGATCTTTAACTTTCCGATTTTAAGCCTCATTGTTAAGACCTTGAGCCGAACAGCATCGCAAATCCACAATCAAACAAGAAACGCTTTGTTGCGATGCTCCTTGTACAAAGTGAAAGTAAAGTTTAATGAGCCTATCTCTAATTCAATCATGGTCGCAATACAAGTTACATCACAGCATTATCAAGTTCAAAAGAAAACCAGTTCAGTTGTTACTACGTCAAGATGCAGTGGGCATGTATGGTCATATGACCGCAAGCGACGGTGATTCGAATCAGTACACGCCCGGACTACACGACACGTACACCCGTACTCTGAGTTGCCGGCAGCAACCTCGACTGACGTTGTAGACGACCACCTTTCCCAATATTTTCCACACAGGATGCAGTCTAACTGCCCCGAGTCTGCAAGCTCCCTCAAGGTACATACCTGCAGTGGTATGTTCTTGAGCGAGTTACCTCCTGCTACCCTGACGCCGAAAGCCTAAGACAGTTAGAAAAGTTCCAATGTGGATCTCCCGAGGTACATCGGTTTCCTGGGTTTCATATAGCCAGTATGTGCCCGGTACAAACCTCAAACTTTTCCAACAGAGCCAAGCACGAACGGGCCTTAACCGACACAGGCAGGGCTATGCACGTACGGTCCGCAGCCTGCTGCATCTAAACCTCCCTGCCCGGTCTCCATTTCTTAAGTGTGAACTTTTCTCATTGTTTCTATTTTTGACCCGCTCCGAAGAAACCAGCCCTAAACTCGTGAGTAGATTCCAACTACTCAACTTCTACCAGACCTTCCTTACTAACATTTAGCATATCCATATCCACTCAAGGAGGTGCTATTATACCCTTTCTCTCTTAGGACATTTCTGGTCATGCAACTGGGGTTTTCAATATCAACTAGACTTAATGCAATCAAATGATTCAAAGCTATAATCTCTAAAAATGTAAATGCTTTATAAAACTGTTCGAATGCAAACCGGGGCTTGCCTGTTTTACAGGTCACTAAGATTACAATCAGTTAGTGATGATCACTTGGGGCTTGATCACTCGCTTTCCTCCCTCCTTGATCTTCACTTCAATCCCTTCACACGTTCTCACATAGATGCTACATGATATGAATATGCATATGTATTTAATTATAAAGATTTTGCTCATAAGATCTAATGACAGTTTAAAAACTGGAACTCTGTTTAAGAATTTAAAATGACACTGGTGCTAGTGGTTTTGGGTTGGGTTTAAGCACTATGATCAAGTGTTGAGTGCTATCTCCACTTGTGTGTTGATCACCTTAAGAGGTTGATCAGGACAGTGGTGATACAGAGCTCCAATGGAGTTGCAAATTTTCATGTGAGTTCCTTGTCACAAGATAGTGATCTGGACCGAAAATTAGCACTTTTCATTGAGTGGTTTATTCAGAACAATTCTCTAAGCAATTAAGCAAAGAGGAATTAATTCATAGGTAACACCCATGTTCATGTCAAACTTAGTGAACTAAAATTCCAATTATAGTTCATAGAGTCTGCATGAATTTTCCTAGGATTTTTGGAGCTAAGAATTGCCCAGAACTGAATTTCCAAGTTTTGGAAATTCTCTGAAAATGTTTCTGTATTCATTTGAACACAGCAACTTAAAATCTGAATTCTCACAGTCAAATCAACTCCAAATGAGCTGACATTTATACAGGAGTTCAATAACACCCTAAAGGATATTCTGGCAAAATGTGAGGATTTTTGGATGAACCAAACTCCCTCTAAAATTATTTTGCTGAAAAGTTTTAAAGAATTTTCCAGAATTAAATAATTCCTTTCATACAAATTGGGATGCATATTTGGATAGAGTGTATCAATCTGAATCTAACCCAATTTGAATCACTAAACTTGGAGTTTCCTAGCAAAAGTTATGCTCTTCTAAATTTTGGGGAAAAATCTGAGATTTGAATTAATCGTGGAAAAATTCAAACACTGACGGTGGGTCCAGGGGACACGTGTCTAGTGTCGGGACAGCGCCACACTGTGTCAAAGGTTTAATTCCCGCGCTGTCACATGTGATCCGAGTCCACAGACGATCCGGTCTCCCCCTCTAGAGCCACTGACACGTGGGCCTGGCGAGGCTTCTTCAACCTCGCGACTCCCGCGCCCCGCACCGCCGGAGCTCGCCGGAGTGCCTCTGAAATCGGTCATCTGGCCATATATAATGCTCAAACTCGCTGCTAGGCCCTAATTTCGTGCGAGGAACACGCTGGTGTGGTCTATCCGAGCTGGCAGAGCTTCCAACGTAGCTCGCGACGTGCGGCGGCACTCATCCGACTCCGGTGACATCGCCTCTCTGTGTTAGCACGCCAAAAGCTCCCCGGAAAGGCCCTACAGCACCAGTGAGGGCTGGAGAAGCTCGGCATGGTGGCAAAAGAGACCAAAAATAGCTCTAACTATACTCTCACCGTGCGCGCGAAGCTGCCTGACCTTGCCGCCGTCGGAAAAGCTCAAACTACACCGGCTACCCTTAGTTTCATGCTAGGTTCACAAAGCAAACTGGTGCGCCCTCAAGTATAGCTCTCGTGTGTGAAGTTTTGTGGCCTCTAAACAAGAATCAAACAGGAATTTCAAAGTTCCTTATCCGAAGGTGACTTTGCACCGTCCGGAACAAACTGCAAAATTCGCCGTTGACGCTCAACCTTTCGGCTCAAGCTTCGGAGGTGATCTGTAGGGAGTTCTTGCACGTCCAGAGGAGGCTTTGCTTGGCCGTGACAAGCCCTGGGTGAGGCTGTCCACGAGAGCCGTCCATGGCGGTTTCTTTCGGCCGCCGCGGGAACTCGGTTTTCTCGGGTTGTGGAGGCTGCTCTCATGAGGGAATGGTGCGAGGAGGTCGTGGGGGGTTGCTAGGGTGCGGTTTTTGCTTCTCAGTCAAAGCTTGCACCCTAGCTTGGTGGTGGCCGAGCGATCGAACGAGGGGCTGCAGCTCTGTCCGGTTTCTTGCGCGAGGGGAAAGGAGCAGCGAGGTTTCTCAGTGTTGTGAGCAAAGGATCACGGCTGAGGGGATGAGAACGGGGAGAACAGCTCGCCAGCGCACATACGGCACAGGGGAGTCGGTTGTCAGCGTGGCTCGGTGTCGCATGGCGAGGGCCTCGCTGGCTCGGTTGCTTCGCGCGGAGGAGGGGAAACAGAGACCAATCACTGAGATATTTTGCCATTTAACCACCTCAATGATATGTGGGTCCCACTGTTCAGTCCCTCCTTATCCCTCTCCAAAATGTCTCCCAAAATTTGCAAATGGTGAAATTAAATTGTGGGAGTTCAAATCTGAGGTGCATTTGGACAATTGGGCAAGTTTCATCCAAATTTAAATGGTTACTTGAATTCTTTGCAATTTAATGTCCATTTCGGAAAATGAGTTGCAAAACATTTCAACAATTCATGAAACTTTGTATAGCCACTAATTTGGACCTAAGGAATTCAAACCTGAAATCTGATTTTAAATTTGGCTGCTGCAAATGAGAATTTTAGCACAACAGTTCGAATTCATTGTGTTGCTCTCATTTGAATTTTGAATTGACCAATTTTTTTCCAAATCTGACTTTAGCTTTCTCACACCTATGGGAACTTCCCACCTTGGTTTTATATCCTTCTTGGGTTCCAAGTTTTTAAATAAATATTTGAACTTGTGTGAAGAAAGCTCTCATGTGTGTTATCACATGTGGAAAAGGTTTTAACAAGTCCCATTTTTCATACATATGAAACCAACTTTTGCAAACAAGAGTTTCTTTATATTCACATTTTGGTACCTTTACAGTTATGACCTGGGCGGAGTTCCAGACGGCCTTCAGGGCATATCACATACCGCCGGGTTTTATGAAGAGGAAGACGCAGGAGTTCCTTCGCCTGCAGCAAGGAAGCAGGAACACGCTGGAATACTCCAGAGCGTTCAATGATCTTGCACTCTACGCTTCTTATCACGCCGAAACCGACGAGAAGCGGCGGGATCATTTTTACCAGGGGCTTAACTCGCTCCTGAAGGACAAGCTGGCAATGTTCAATCGCGACAGCCTCAACGACATTATTGGTGCTGCGATTGTTCAGGAGGACTCTGGCAAGGAGTTAGCGGCGGCAGAGAGGAAACAAAGCACGTCGCAGAGCAGCGTAGAAGGAGGTGGTCCTTCTCAAAAATACTGGATGGTGAGTCGCTCACCATCAGGTCAACGCTGGCAGCCACCACAGAGGCCGATGCCATTCCGCAGTCGGCCATAGTCTCCACCGGCATTCAGGCCGGCACTACCAACACCACCTCCGCAGAAACAACAGCAGCAGCGGGCGATGCCGCGTGCATTTGCACCTCAGCAGTGCATGCCGGGCTTTCGTGCCCCAAGCACGGCCCAGACAGCCGCCACATGCTTCAAATGTGGTTGTCTAGGACACTTTGCCAACAACTGTCCTGAGAGGCAAGGCGGCGGAGTGGCACCACAGTTTCCGGGGAGGAATCAGCCCCGGAACCCCACTAATGCACGGCGGGCAAATCCTAACCCCGGCACCGTCTATCAACTCATCATAGAGGACGTGCCGGAGGGGGAGCCAGTCCTTGCGGGTATGTTCCAACTTCACCAACATCCCGCCATAGTGTTATTTGATTCAGGCGCCACACATAATTTTATTAGCCAAGCTTTTATTGCTAAACACAGCTTGCAAATACTACCCTCCGAAAGTCCATATTTGATTTGTTCACCTGGTGGGAAGATTTCAGCAAGCACAATGGTTTCCAAAGTACCATTATGCTTAGAGGGTAGAATATACCCCACGTCTCTCATAGCTTTAGAGGGACAAAAGATCGATGTCATCTTAGGGATGTCGTGTTTAACCCGCCACGGCGCTGTTTTAGACACCGTCCTCCGAGTCGTGCATTTACACTCAGAAATGCACGAGTCACATTCATTATTTCTGGACAGTCCAGAAATAAAACTTCCAAGTGTATATCAATCTACCACCATCAGATTGGAAGACATTCCAGTAGTCCGTGAGTTTCCTGATGTGTTCCCTGATGATTTACCGGGGATGCCCCCCGACCGAGAGGTGGAGTTCAAGATCGAACTTGCACCGGGAACTATGCCTCCCGAAGGCCGTACAAGATGGCGCCCAAGGAATTGGCTGAACTGAAGACGCAGTTAATGGACCTGCTGGAGAAGGGTTTTATTAGGCCGAGCTCCTCGCCATGAGACTGTTCGGCATTGTTCGTGAAGAAGAAAGATGAGACATTGCGGCTTTGCGTGGACTATCGTCCACTAAACGCCGTAACCATCAAGAACAAGTACCCGTTGCCATGGATCGACATGTTGTTTGATCAGTTGGTCGGAGCAAAGATCTTTTCCAAAATGGACTTAAGATCTGGGTACCATCAGATTAAGATACGGTCTGAGAATATTCCGAAAACAGCTTTCTCGACGAGGTACGGACTTTATGAGTACCTGGTCATGTCCTTCGGCCTCACCAACGCTCCAGCTCACTTCATGTATTTGATGAACTCGGTATTCATGCCAGAGCTGGACAAGTTTGTCATGGTCTTCATTGATGACATATTGGTATATTCCAAGTCAGAGGATGAACATGTGAGGCATCTGTGTATAGTCTTGCAACGGCTGCGGGATCACCAACTATACGCGAAATTCAGCAAGTGCAAATTCTAGATATCGCAAGTGCCTTTTCTCGGGCATATTATCTCAGTGTAGGGCATCACTGTAGACCCGAGTAGGATCACACACAAGTGCTGAATTAGAAGTCCCCGGGAACTGTTCAAAAGGTACGGTGTTTCCTCGGACTCGCGGGATATTATCGGAGGTTCATTCCGAACTTCTCAAAGATTGCCAAGCCTATGACAGAGCTGCTGAAAAAGGCTACCAAATATGTTTGGAGTCCAGCATGTGAAGCAGCGTTCAAGGCATTAGTGAAGCACCTAACATCAGCACCGGTTTTGGCGCAGCCAGACACAATAAAACTGTTCGATGTGTACTGTGATGCATCCGGCATTGGGCTCGGATGTGTGCTGATGCAAGACCGAAGGGTGGTCGCGTATGGATCACGGCAGCTCAGAAAGCATGAGCAGAATTATCCAACTCATGACTTAGAGCTCTCTGCCGTGGTACTCGCACTCAAGATGTGGAGGCACTACCTACTCGGTAACCTCGTGCATTTATATACCGACCACAAAAGCCTCAAATACATATTCACTCAGAAGGAGCTGAACATAAGGCAGCGAAGATGGTTGGAGTTGATAAAGGATTACGAAATAGAGATCCATTATCACCCCGGCAAGGCAAACATAGTGGCGGATGCGCTGAGTCGCAAGTCCCACGTCAACAATCTGACCATCACACCGTTGGAAGAGAGCGAGCCACCACGGCATGTGATTCCACATGGAGCTCTCTACAACTTAGTTTTGATCCCCACCATCCATGAAGAAATAGCGGCAGCTCAGAAACATGACAAGGGCATCTCGCATTTGTGGAGACATGTAGAGAGTGGGGAGCTGAAATGTTTCCGGAAAGACGGAGACGGCGTCCTATGGTTCAAGGACCAGATTGTCGTACCCCGTAACCCGGAGTTACAGAAGAAAATCTTTGATGAGGCTCACTTGTCAAAGTTTTCTATTCACCACGGCAGCAACAAAATGTATCAAGAACTCAGAAACAAGTTTTGATGGACACAAATGAAGCGGGAGATCACAAAATACGTGTCCGAGTGTGATACATGTCAAAGGGTGAAGGCAGACCACATGAGAAAACCGGGACTGCTACAACCACTGGGCGTTCCTTCCTGGAAGTGGGAAGATGTGAGCATGGACTTCATCGTTGGTTTACCCACTACATTTCAGAAGCATGATTCCATGTGGGTGATCGTCGACCGGCTCACCAAAGTTACCCATTTTATCCCGGTCAACACCAACTACAACGCCAAGAAGTACGCTGAATTGTACATCTCACGGATCTTATCCTTGTATGGCGTACCCCACACTATCATATCGGATCGGGGCACTTTATTTGTGTCCCATTTTTGGGAGCAGCTACATGCTGCATTGGGGACGAAGCTGATTCTTAGTTCAGCGTACCACCCGCAGACAGATGGGCAAACCGAGCGGGTGAATCAAATTTTAGAAGATATTCTACGAGTTTGTGCTATCAACCACGGTAAGAATTGGGATTATCACTTACCGTTGGCCGTGTTCTCGTACAACAATGAGTACCAAGCCAGCATCAAGATGGCGCCTGTAAAAGCCCAAGAAAAGGGACTTGCAAAAACTTTTCTGCACCTCACAACACCACAGTTTTGTTGTGAATAGATTGTGAAATATTGTGAAGAGCAAGTAACCTCCATCAAAAGAGTGATTAGAGGGGAAAGTCTTCACTTTCACAAAGTAGGGTTTATACACATATGATCACACATGAGAGGGTGATTCAAAACTGTTGCATTCAAATTCATGATTTCAGCAGCTGAAACAAGGATCAAAGGGCATAATTGGATTCCTCAGGTTCAATTTAGCGGGGAGGCAAAGTTTCAATAATTTTTGAAAGGGTTTGCTACCCAATGGTCCAAAAAGGAGCCAAATAGGCAAGAATTCAAATATACATTTGAATTTGAGGGAAACTCTCCAATCATGCAAATGCAGCTCAGTTTGAGACTTCAAACATTTGAATTACTCATTTGCCAAAAATTTGGAGATCTTTTGGGCAGAGGGGAGCTGTGGGGCCCAATCGTCAGTGAGAAGAGAGGGGAGAAACTTACTGCCTAAGCTAACCGGTTCCACAGTTCACACTCGAGCGAGTTGTTTTCTCCCACCGGCTGCCACCGCACGGACGACCGACGACCGAAAGCACCTCCCGAGCTGTTTAGGGGATCGATGTTTCTCCGTTCTTACCCCCTCCACCGAGAGCTCAGCGCCCACACTGCCTCCCAGCTGACGCTGAGCGATCCCCGTGTCTCCTCGGCGATAAACACGACCACACAGAGGCGCGCCGTCGGTTTACCGCCGCCCAGCTGCTCCACCCCGTGGCACGACGCGCGAAGCTTCCCCACAGCACCTCCGGACGTCCTTGAGTGTGGAAGAAGCAAGAACCGGGCGCTAGCTCCGTCGGGACGTCGGCGTCGAGCCGATCTTCCTCCACAGCGCCGAAGAAAGCCGCCGCGACAAGATCACGTCGCCCGGCCACCACAGAGCCTCTCCCATCAAGTTGCAAAAGCGAAAAGGTGCGCCAGTAACCCTTCTCGCTTCACAACCACGCCGGCAGCGTGTCATGGACCGTGCTGGCCGGAATTTCAGTTCTTGCGCAAGCATGTGATATAGCCCGGTTCGGGTAAATCGGCAAATTCGCCTCACACACCGAACCACTCCTCCCCAGACCTAGAAACCCAGTTGTAGACATCCGTGCGGGCACGTGGGATCAAGAACTAGGAAGAACCATCGAAGAAAACCTCAGTTCTTCGAGTTTTTCCAGTTTTCCCCGAAATCGCCCTAGGTCGCACGGTGAGCCCCTAGTTGCCGACGTTTCTCGCGAGATCAGAGCCCTGTACGTTGCTCCTTAGGTCATGGCGATGCTGTAGGAGCTAACCGGAGCCAGGTTGGGGGCAGGAAAGTGCCCTACGACGTCGCCGGAGTAGAGAGAAGCTCTGTCACCATCGCGGGCATAGTTCCAGCCATTGTCATGCTCCGGTGATAGTGCCAACGTGTTCAGAGCGCGAAAGTATGCCCAGGCGGCGAGTTTCCGGCCGGGAGGCGGTCGGGAAGCCAGTTCCGGCGAGCTGCCGAGGTGTGCCGGCGAGGGGGCGGCGCGGGAAAAAGGGCGGGCGCGAGGAAGAAGACGAGCCGGCCGGGCCCGCTCGTCAGTCCCTTGCGGCACAGTGTGGGGATTTTCTGTTGCACCGGATCGGCTGTGAACGCGCGGAAAACAATCCTGTGGCCCCGTGTGGCGCAGCCGAGGTGATGACACGTGGAAGCCGGGCCCGCTGTCAGAAATTTGAACTTTCCCGGTTAATTCGAATTCCAGAAATTCCTCAAACTTTAGAGCTCCATAACTTTTGCTAGGAAGCTCCAAATTTAGTGATTCAAATTGGGTTGGATTCATCTTGCCTAGCTCTGTCCAGATATACAACCCAATTTGTATGAAACCCATTAATTAATTCTGGAAAATTCTTTAAAGCTTTTCAGCAAAAGAATTTTTGAGGGAGTTTGGTTCATCCAAAAATCCCCAAATTTTGCCAGAATGTTCTTTAGGACATTAGTAAACCCCTGTAAAAGTTTCAGACCATTTGGAGTTGATTTGGTCAGAGCAATTCAAATTGGAAGGTGCTGTGTTCATTTGAATACAGAAACATTTTCAGAGAATTTCCAAAACTTGGAAATTCAGTTCTGGGCAAATCTTAACCCCAAAAATGTTAGGAAAATTCATGCAAACTCTATGAGCTATAATTGAAATTGTAGTTCATTAAGTTGAGCATGAACAGGGGTATTACCTCAGAATAAATTCTTACTTGCTGATTTGCCAAGAGAATTATTCTGAGCAAACCACTCCATGAAAAGTGCTAATGTTTGGTCCAGAGAGTTTTCTTTTGAGAAGGAACTCACACAAAAATTCTCAGCTCCATTGGAGCTCTAGATCACCCCTGTCCTGTTTAACCACTTAAGGGATTAATATGGAAAAGGGGGAAAACCACTTAGCATTTAACCATGTGATTAAGTCCAAGCCAAACCACCAACACCAGTTCATATTTAAATTCTTAAACAAAGTTCCAGGTGTTAGAGGCTGGTTATTATAACTAATAGTAGAAGTATTACTCTAAAACTCACATTTGCATCTAAATTAACATGTAGTATTTCATTAACGTGTAGCCGTTGAAGAAGAGACTCCGGAGGTGCTGGACTTCCTTCTTCCGGACAAAGACTTAACTCCTGACCAGCAGCAACAAGGCAAGCCCCGGTTTGCATTAACCCTTTTATAAGTTTTCTTTTGTTTACATGAGTCATATGAAGTATGTATGTGCATTAGGTGTAGGATGAATGGAACCCCACTTGCATAACTAAAGGCTCCTAAAAGAGTGAGGGTAGTGTCTAAGACCTCAAATAGATAGGCTATGCTTAATGATTCATAGGACTTTGGTACAAGTCGAGTAGTTTGAATCTACTCGCGAGTTAGGTTTGGGACACACGGGTTTGGTTCGAGTGATGTGAGATCACTTTAGTAATGAAAAGGAGACTAGGCAGGGGCTAGGGCGCAGCAAGAGGAAGTCTTGTGTGCGCAGCCCTGTCCGTGTCGATTGAGGACCAATCCTTGTGCGGCCCTGCTGAACAAGTATTGAACGTACCGAAGGCGTATCGGATATATGGGCCCCGATAAACTGATGTAGCCTAAACCTCCGGGCGTCGAGGCATAGCACACCGATTTATAGGTGTAGGTTGAGGGCAGCAAGGTGGAAATCTGCCGATGGGCATAGAGAGATGCTCTGTGTGGGGAACCTCCTGCTCGTTTCGGTGCGACCGGTTCGACGTTTGAGCTGTTGGGTGAAAGGTTGTCCCGTACGACATCGAGTGAGCGTGCCGTGCAGCTCCACGGGTGGGCGTACGTGGCGTGCTCTTTGGGTTTCCCTGCAGGTGTATATCGAGTCGATTCGCCGTCCCTCGTGGTGACGAGTACCGCTTGTTCACTGCGTTGTAACGTAGATAATTTATGGAATATTATACTTCAATATTGCTGTTATGATATAATTGTATTGCTACATGTGTGCCACCAAATACTGCTTACTAAATTTCAGATTCCTGAACTGTCAACTTGTTGCTAAAAGATGAACTAAGGATGAACTTGTAGGCGTGTCCATTGATGCACTGTTACTCTCCTACGTTTATTGTACCCCTCATGTAGAGTTCCATGCTTAGGTGAGTCGGTTAAGCCTTGCTGAGCCTTCGTGCTCACGGTTGCTGCTTAAGTGTTTTTCAGGTGAGGAGCCACCCACGGACTCGGAGTACGAGTCCACCGGTGAGGGTTACCCTCCGTCGGGGACTACGGCTGAGTGGGAGCCGTACACGCCGTGCTGAGCTGAGGAGTGCAGCTAGTGTGGGTTGTCCTAGGGCTGGACAACCACTTTTGCTAGATAGGCGGGCGTGAGTTGTATAGTGTAGACTTCCGCTGTGTAATATAAACAATAGTTGTAACTGAAGTTTGTACCTGCTTGTACAGTTTCAGTTGTTTTTCCCATGTAATATATTATGTTCTTATGACGTGTGCTGTCGGGTGTCGCATCGCGTGGCACCACCCTCTGCGATCCTGGATGAGCGGATTCCGGTCCGCCACAGCCTGGTATCAGAGCTGCAGTGGGGATAGCACAATACTAAAGGACTGCATTATGGGAAAAACTTAGGTATACGGTGAGGAATCGGTAGCTGCCCAAGTAAGGACTATATTAGCATAGTTACTTAAAGTGGCAAAGACTAACCTATGTGTTATAATTCTGAATTTCAATTATGTAACGACGCACCTACGCTCTGGTAAGTATGGTAAGGAACGCCACCGAAAGTGGTTCAATTTCGGTTAGCTCTCCCTGACGAGGAACGTGGTTCAGGGATTTGTCTCATAGCTTGGTGTGAGACGTCAATATGAACCTCTTGAACTCTTCATGTTCCTGAGTTCATATGAAACGCTGATCCCTAGCGTGCATTAGGCAAGTAAGTGGAGACCCCATCGCGTGGTCAGTAACGCGAGAGTGTATTCGTCTGGAAATAGCCCAGGAGGACATACGCAGCGCTTGCCATCGGCGTGCCCTGCAGGGCAGTAGGTGGTATCTGTTGGGTTGATAACATTCCCAACCGTGACGACCCGTTCATGACATACTCGGGTTCCCCGTCGTGTGCTGTTGAAACACGATCACGTACCTTGAGACGTGACCTAGCTCAAGGACGGCCGTATGGAAATGATACGGGCGTTTGTATTTACTTTCAAATATGGTACTGCCTGAAATGGAAACAAAACCTTGAGTGCACCGTTATTGTGTGGTCTTCTGCAGGTACTAACCACATATGTATCCGTGTAGAGAACGTGTGCGAGAGACCGTTTAGTGCCACACTTGAGACGTATATGCCGGTATGATCCGGTTAGGAATTTCTTTTGTGAGGAACGTAGTACCGAGATATTGTAGGCATATGCATGAGAATAATGATAACAAAGAATTTAAATCTATAGGTTCAACATTTAGGACCCTGGTTGGGTATAAAAATGGGATAGTGAAGTAGGATAGCCAAATGGATGAAAAACAGAGTGCTCTGTTTTGGACAGCAAGTTTGCTGATCTTCAACAGGGCATAACGCACGGGTCCTTTAGCCCAAAGAGGTGTGCTATATGGTTCTGGGGAGGTATTGAAGTACTCTACAACATTGTTGTAGACTTCCAGAGCTGAAACTCACCGTAAGATGGCTTAAATTCCCGAGGAATGTAAACTGTCCAGAACCAGGACAGAGTTAAACATTCTCTGGACTGTTCGGTTTTTCAAACATAACTCCCAGTCAAAAAATATAAAATTGTCATATAATACATCCTTAGAAAGAGTAGAAGATGTGTGACATCTTTGCAATTCAAAGTTTCTGAAATTTCAGCACGGATTTCAGTGGAAACCAGGGATTGAAAACAGCCACTTCCAAGGGAGGTGCTGCTAAAATTCTTCCAGAAATTCTGCTGACTTTGAATTAGCATAACTTTTTAACCAAAGCTGATCTGGGGACAAATGAGTACTCGTTGGAAAGATACTGAAGTTAACTTTAACTTTGGTATTCAACTTGAGTCATGAAAATGCCCATAACCGGATCAAAACTTGGAATAGGTAGAAACTGGTCATTCTGACGGAAGAATGACAGTTGAACTCATTGGAGAGGGTGTCGTACCCTAAGGGTGGTATATGTGATGACAACGCGATAATAATGTCTCGTAGAGACCAAACCCAGTTATGGTGAGCTTCCAAAGAGGGGGTTCATCATGTTGGATTAAACTAACTTGTGTTTGGTCTGGTAATAGTGTAGCTTGTGCAAAGTTATTACATTATCTATTTACGAGATATTTCGCATGTTTTGTTGTCATAATGTTTTTACGCCCATTTCTATTGGGCTGCATGCAAAATGTTGCGGGACTGATGTGTAATGTCGTGTGGTTGCAGATGGTTCGTACTAGGACCACGCACGAGGTTGGTGGCTCTAGCCAACAGGGAGGTGATGACTCCCAGCCACCGGCCTACGACAGCACCCCGCAGCAGCAGCCACCACCGCCGCCTCCGCTTACTCTAGCGGATGTGATAGCGGCATTGGTGGGAGGTCGTGAGGAGCAGACCGACCTGCTCCGCACAATCGTGCAGAATACGTCCCAGGCGGGGGGACGTCAAGATAGAGCGCCTCGGGAGCCCCGTGATGTGTCGTACTCGGATTTCATGAGTACGCACCCTCCAGTGTTCACCGAAGCTGAAGAACCACTGGAGGCTGACAACTGGCTGCGGACCATCGAGTCCAAGTTTGGGCTGCTCCAGTATACGGAGCGGCAGAAGACCCTGTTCGCAGCACAGCAGCTCCACGGTGCCGCTGGTGCGTGGTGGGCGAATTATGTCGCCTCACGTCCGGCTGGCCATGCCGTGGAATGGCAAGAGTTCCGGGAGGCGTTCCGCGCCTATCACATCCCTCCCGGAATAATGAAGAGGAAGTTCCAAGAATTTTTGGAACTGAAGCAGGGTGGGAGGAGTGCCCACGACTACTCCCGTACCTTCAACCATCTGGCGCAGTATGCGTCAGACTACATCTCCACGGAGGAGAAGAAGAGGGAGCACTTCTATCGGGGGTTACAACCCGAAATGAAGACCCACCTCGTACAGTGGAACCGTGGCACATTCAACGACTTAGTCAATGCCGCGATCATGCAAGAGGATGCTCAGCGGGAGTTGGCAGCTGAGCAGCGGAAGCGCAGCGCTCCACCCAGCGGTGGGAGTGGCGCTCCCCAGAAGTACCGTATGGTGTATCGGACACCATCCGGGCAGCAGTGGCGTCCACCGGCGCGACCTCAACAGTTCGGGGGACGTTCGTTCCAAGCACCCCCGTTCCGTCCGCCGATGCCACCACCAAGACAGCAGCAGCAGCAGACGGTACCCCGGGCGTTTCAACCGCCGCAACGCGCCGCGGGTTTCCGTCCACCGATTAGCGGGGGACCGCCCCGTTTCACCTGCTTCACGTGTGTCCAGGCGGGCCACTTCGCGAAGGACTGTCCCCAGGGGCAGCAGAGCAGCGGGCAAGCCCAGTTCCAGGGCGGTGCTCGAGGCCGACCTCCGGCGAAGAAGGTTGGTCAGCGGACTGGAGGCGTCCGCAACCTCGACAATGAGGGCGCCCCAGAGGGAGATAACGTGCTGGCGGGTACGTTTACTCTCAACAATCAAGCCATCGTCATATTATTTGATTCTGGTGCAACCCACAGCTTTATAAGTGCATCCTATGTGGCTAAACATCAATTGCATGTGTTCCCAACCGACTGCACTTATATGATATGCTCACCGGGAGGGAAGATTTCAGCTAATATGATGATTCCAAAGGCACCTCTGTGTTTAGGTGGGAAACTATATCCCACCACCTTGATAATCCTTATGGGGCAGAAGATTGATGCAATCTTAGGGATGTCATGGCTACAATACCATGGCGCTGTCCTAGAGACTCGAACACGGACGGTTCACTTAAATTCTCCATTCCACCGTCCACATTCCATGGTATTAGACACGCCAGTCCGGGAAGTTTTATCAATTAATAATGCCAAAGCTCTCAAGTTAGAAGACATCCCCATAGTCCGGGAGTATCCTGATGTGTTCCCGGATGATCTTCCGGGCATGCCACCTGAGCGGGATGTCGAGTTCAAGATTGAACTTGCACCCGGGACTACACCCATAGCACGGAGACCATACAAAATGGCTCCAAATGAGCTGGCGGAACTGAAAGAACAGCTCAATGATCTGTTGAGCAAGGGTTTCATTAGGCCGAGTTCCTCACCTTGGGGATGCTCGGCGCTATTCGTGAAGAAGAAGGATGAGACCCTGAGGCTGTGTGTGGATTACCGGCCGCTCAACGCCGTCACCATCAAGAATAAGTACCCACTGCCCCGCATCGACATATTGTTTGATCAACTTGTGGGTGCAAGTGTGTTCTCCAAGATGGACCTTCGCTCTGGATATCACCAGATAAAGATCCGGGCGGAGGATATTCCGAAGACGGCCTTCTCAACGAGATATGGATTATATGAATATCTCGTCATGTCCTTTGGTCTCACAAATGCTCTAGCCCATTTCATGTATCTCATGAACTCAGTGTTCATGCCGGAGCTGGACAAGTTCGTGGTAGTGTTCATCGACGATATCTTGGTTTACTCCAAGACGGAAGCCGAACATGCCGAACACTTGCGGATCGTTCTTCAACGATTGCGAGACCATAAACTCTACGCTAAGTTCAGTAAATGCGAATTTTGGATCAGCCAAGTGCCATTCTTGGGACATATCATCTCAGCTGAAGGCATTGCGGTTGACCCAAGCAAAATAGAGCAAGTGCTGAAATGGAAAGCTCCCACTTCAGTCCATGAAGTCAGAAGTTTCCTTGGGTTAGCGGGATACTACCGGAGGTTCATTCCAAGCTTCTCCAAGCTCGCTAAGCCGATGACAGAGTTGCTGAAGAAAGGGACGAAATACGTTTGGAACACGGCGTGTGAAGGAGCGTTCCGAACATTGGTGAAGCATCTCACAACAGCCCCGGTGTTAGCTCAGCCGGATACAACAAAGCCCTTCGTCGTGTATTGTGACGCGTCCGGTATTGGGCTTGGCTGCGTGTTGATGCAGGAGGGACGTGTGGTCGCTTATGGCTCACGCCAACTTCGGAACCATGAGCAGCATTATCCTACTCATGACCTGGAGCTTGCTGCAGTGGTTTTGGCGTTGAAAATGTGGAGGCACTATCTCCTGGGGAATTTAGTGCATCTCTACACCGACCACAAGAGCTTGAAATACATTTTCACCCAGAAGGAGCTGAACATGAGGCAGAGGAGGTGGTTAGAACTGATCAAAGATTATGAGATTGAGATCCATTACCACCCCGGCAAGGCGAATGTGGTTGCCGACGCGCTGAGTCGGAAATCACATGTCCATCACCTCACCATTACACCGGTGGAGGAGGAAGAGCCAAGTTTATACTTGGTTCCTTATGGATTGCTATACAACCTTGCCCTCATCCCTACTATTAGGGAGGACATCATTGCAGCTCAGAAGACGGATAAAGGCATGGCACATCTCCGGATACGAATAGACAACGGGGAGATCAAATGTTTCCGGAAAGATGAGGAGGGGACGCTATGGTTTAATGACCGCATAGTCGTGCCCCGAGATATGGAGTTGAGGAAAAAGATCCTCGATGAAGCTCATGTGTCTAAATACTCCATTCATCCGGGCAGCAACAAGATGTACCAAGATTTGAAAAAGAGATTTTGGTGGACACGGATGAAGCGGTAGGTAGCTAAGTATGTAGCCGAATGTGATACGTGTAGACGAGTGAAGGCGGATCATATGAGGAAATCAGGGCTGCTGCAACCCCTGAAGATTCCAGCATGGAAATGGGAAGATGTGAACATGGATTTCATCGTGGGATTACCCTTGACATCCAACAAACATGATTCCATTTGGGTGATTGTTGACCGACTGACCAAGTCAGCTCACTTCATCCCCGTACATACACACTTCCATGCCAACCGATATGCGGAGTTATACATTGCCAGGATTCTATGCCTGCATGGTGTACCCAAGACCATAGTCTCAGACCGAGGTGCATTGTTTGTATCTCGCTTTTGGGAGCAGTTGCACGCTTCCTTGGGTACTAAACTAATCAGGAGCTCCGCTTATCACCCTCAAACAGATGGCCAGACAGAGAGGGTGAATAAAGTTCTGGAAGACATGTTGAGAGCATGTGCCATCCACCATGGTAGGAACTGGGATGATCACCTACCATTGGCGGAATTCTCGTACAATAATGGCTATCAGGCGAGTATCAAGATGGCACCCTACGAAGCTCTCTACGGTCGCAAGTGCCGCACCCCATTAAATTGGTGCGAGTCCGGTGAAAGGGTCACATTCGGGGTTGATGTGGTGAACGACGCCGAAGAGCGCGTTCGGACAATTCAAGCCAATTTAAAAGCCGCTCAATCCCGGCAGAAGAGCTACGCTGATAAGAGGCGTAGGCCGTTGCACTTTGACGTTGGGGAACACGTGTACCTCCGCGTGTCTCTGATGAAGGGCGTGCACCGGTTCGGTGTGAAGGGGAAGCTCGCTCCCCGTTTTATTGGACCCTACGCTATCACCGAGAAGTGTGGACCAGCAGCGTATCGATTGGAGTTACCGGCATCCCTTGCTGGTGTCCATGATGTTTTCCATGTTTCGCAACTGCGAAAATGTTTGAAGCATACAGCTGCTGTTCCTACCGAAGACATTGGCGAGCTGAAACCGGATTTAACTTATGATGAGTATCCGGTGGCCATTCTTGATGAAAAAGCCAGGACCACACGCAGCAGAACGTTGTGGTTCTACAAAATACTCTGGAGCAACCACACCGCCGAAGAAGCGACATGGGAGAGCGAGGAGTTCCTTCGCTCAAATTACCCGGAGTTCATGGCTTCCCAACACGGGTAAGTCCATATTACATCGCTATCTCTTCTTTTATAATCTCGGGACGAGATTCTTTTAAGGGGGGAGGGATGTAAAAGCCCAAGAAAAGGGACTTGCAAAAACTTTTCTGCACCTCACAACACCACAGTTTTGTTGTGAATAGATTGTGAAATATTGTGAAGAGCAAGTAACCTCCATCAAAAGAGTGATTAGAGGGGAAAGTCTTCACTTTCACAAAGTAGGGTTTATACACATATGATCACACATGAGAGGGTGATTCAAAACTATTGCATTCAAATTCATGATTTCAGCAGCTGAAACAAGGATCAAAGGGCATAATTGGATTCCTCAGGTTCAATTTAGCGGGGAGGCAAAGTTTCAATAATTTTTGAAAGGGTTTGCTACCCAATGGTCCAAAAAGAAGCCAAATAGGCAAGAATTCAAATATACATTTGAATTTGAGGGAAACTCTCCAATCATGCAAATGCAGCTCAGTTTGAGACTTCAAACATTTGAATTACTCATTTGCCAAAAATTTGGAGATCTTTTGGGCAGAGGGGAGCTGTGGGGCCCAATGGTCAGTGAGAAGAGAGGGGAGAAACTTACTGCCTAAGTTAACCGGTTCCACGGTTCACACTCGAGCGAGTTGTTTTCTCCCACCGGCTGCCACCGCACGGACGACCGACGACCGAAAGCACCTCCCGAGCTGTTTAGGGGATCGATGTTTCTCCGTTCTTACCCCCTCCACCGAGAGCTCAGCGCCCACACTGCCTCCCAGCCGACGCTGAGCGATCCCCGTGTCTCCTCGGCGATAAACACGACCGCACAGAGGCGCGCCGTCGGTTTACCGCCGCCCGGCTGCTCCACCCCGTGGCACGACGCGCGAAGCTTCCCCACAGCACCTCCGGACGTCCTTGAGTGTGGAAGAAGCAAGAACCGGGCGCTAGCTCTGTCGGGACGTCGGCGTCGAGCCGATCTTCCTCCACAGCGCCGAAGAAAGCCGCCGCGACAAGATCACGTCGCCCGGCCACCACAGAGCCTCTCCCATCAAGTTGCAAAAGCAAAAAGGTGCGCCAGTAACCCTTCTCGCTTCACAACCACGCCGGCAGCGTGTCATGGACCGTGCTGGCCGGAATTTCAGTTCTTGCGCAAGCATGTGATATAGCCCGGTTCGGGTAAATCGGCAAATTCGCCTCACACACCGAACCACTCCTCCCCAGACCTAGAAACCCAGTTGTAGACATCCGTGCGGGCACGTGGGATCAAGAACTAGGAGGAACCATCGAAGAAAACCTCAGTTCTTCGAGTTTTTCCAGTTTTCCCCGAAATCGCCCTAGGTCGCACGGTGAGCCCCTAGTTGCCGACGTTTCTCGCGAGATCAGAGCCCTGTACGTTGCTCCTTAGGTCATGGCGATGCTGTAGGAGCTAACCGGAGCCAGGTTGGGGGCAGGAAAGTGCCCTACGACGTCGCCGGAGTAGAGAGAAGCTCTGTCACCGTCGCGGGCATAGTTCCAGCCATTGTCAAGCTCCGGTGAGAGTGCCAACGTGTTCAGCGCGCGAAAGTATGCCCAGGCGGCGAGTTTCCGGCTGGGAGGCGGTCGGGAAGCCAGTTCCGGCGAGCTGCCGAGGTGTGCCGGCGAGGGGGCGGCGCGAGAAAAAGGGCGGGCGCGAGGAAGAAGACGAGCCGGCCGTGCCCGCTTGTCAGTCCCTCACGGCACAGTGTGGGGATTTTCTGTTGCACCGGATTGGCTGTGAACGCGCGGAAAACAATCCTGTGGCCCCGTGTGGCGCAGCCGAGGTGATGACACGTGGAAGCCGGGCCCGCTGTCAGAAATTTGAACTTTCCCGGTTAATTCGAATTCCAGAAATTCCTCAAACTTTAGAGCTCCATAACTTTTGCTAGGAAGCTCCAAATTTAGTTATTCAAATTGGGTTGGATTCATCTTGCCTAGCTCTGTCCAGATATACAACCCAATTTGTATGAAACCGTTTAATTAATTCTGGAAAATTCTTTAAAGCTTTTCAGCAAAAGAATTTTTGAGGGAGTTAGGTTCATCCAAAAATCCCCAAATTTTGCCAGAATGTTCTATAGGACATTAGTAAACCCCTGTAAAAGTTTCAGACCATTTGGAGTTGATTTGGTCAGAGCAATTCAAATTGGAAGGTGCTGTGTTCATTTGAATACAGAAACATTTTCAGAGAATTTCCAAAACTTGGAAATTCAGTTCTGGGCAAATCTTAACCCCAAAAATGTTAGGAAAATTCATGCAAACTCTATGAGCTATAATTGAAATTGTAGTTCATTAATTTGAGCATGAACAGGGGTATTACCTCAGAATAAATTCTTACTTGCTGATTTGCCAAGAGAATTATTCTGAGCAAACCACTCCATGAGAAGTGCTAATGTTTGGTCCAGAGAGTTTTCTTGTGAGAAGGAACTCACACAAAAATTCTCAGCTCCATTGGAGCTTTAGATCACCCCTGTCCTGTTTAACCACTTAAGGGATTAATATGGAAAAGGGGGAAAACCACTTAGCATTTAACCATGTGATTAAGTCCAAGCCAAACCACCAACACCAGTTCATATTTAAATTCTTAAACAAAGTTCCAGGTGTTAGAGGCTGGTTATTACAACTAATAGTAGAAGTCTTACTCTAAAACTCATATTTGCATCTAAATTAACATGTAGTATTTCATTAACGTGTAGCCGTTGAAGAAGAGACTCCGGAGGTGCTGGACTTCCTTCTTCCGGACGAAGACTTAACTCCTGACCAGCAGCAACAAGGCAAGCCCCGGTTTGCATTAACCCTTTTATAAGTTTTCTTTTGTTTACATGAGTCATATGAAGTATGTATGTGCATTAGGTGTAGGATGAATGGAACCCCACTTGCATAACTAAAGGCTCCTAAAAGAGTGAGGGTAGTGTCTAAGACCTCGAGTAGACAGGCTATGCTTAATGATTCATAGGACTTCGGTACAAGTTGAGTAGTTGGAATCTACTCGCAAGATAGGTTTGGGACACACGGGTTCGGTTGAGTGATGTGAGGTCATTTTAGTAATGAAAATGAGACTAGACAGGGGCTAGGGCGCAGCAAGAGGGAGTCTTGTGTGCGCGGCCATGTCCGTGTCGATTGAGGACCGAGCCGTGTGCGGCCCACGCTGATCAAGTTTGAACGTACCGAAGGCATATCGGATATATGGGCCCCGATAAACCGATGTAGCCTAAACCTCCGGGCGTCGAGGCATAGCACACCGATTTATAGGTGTAGGTTGAGGGCAGCAAGGTGGAAATCTGCCAACGGGCATAGAGAGATGCTCCGTGTGGGGAACCTCCTGCTCGTTTCGGTGCGACCGGTTCGACGTTTGGGCTGTTGGGTGAAAGGTTGTCCCGTACGACATCGAGTGAGCGTGCTGTGCAGCTTCACGGATGGGCGTACGTGACGTGCTCTTTGGGTCTCCCTGCAGGTGTATATTGAGTCGATTCGCCTTCCCTCGTGGTGAAGAGTACCACTTGGTCACTGAGTCGTGACGTAGATTAATGGATGAAATATGTTGATTCAATGTTGCTGATTGATATAATTGTATTGTTACATGGGTGCCACCAAATACTGCTTACTAAATTTCAGAGTTCAGGAACTGTTAACTTGTTGCTAAAAGATGAACTAAGGATGAACTTGTAGGCGTGTCCTTCTGCTGAAATGTTACTATCCTATGTCCATGGTACCCCTGATGTAGAGTTTCATGCTTAGGTGAGTCGGTTAAGCCTTGCTGAGCCTTCGTGCTCACGGTTGCTGCTTAAGTGTTTTTCAGGTGAGGAGCCACCCACGGACTCGGAGTACGAGTCCACCGGCGAGGGTTACCCTCCGTCGGGGACCACGGCTGAGTTGGAGCCGTACACGCCGCGCTGAGCTGAGGAGTGCAGCTAGTGTGGGTTGTCCTAGGGCTGGACAACCACTTTTGCTAGATAGGCGGGCGTGATTTGTATAGTGTAGACTTCCGCTGTGTAATATAAACAATAGTTGTAACTGAAGTTTGTACCTGCTTGTACAGTTTCAGTTGTTTTTCCCATGTAATATATTATGTTCTTATGACGTGTGCTGTCGGGTGTCGCATCGCGTGGCACCACCCTCTGCGATCCTGGATGAGCGGATTCCGGTCCGCCACAGCGCCTTACGAGGCGCTATACGGGAGAAAATTCTGCACACCACTGAATTGGTGTGAGTCTGGCGAAAGGGTCACCATCGGGATTGATCTTGTCAACCATGCGGAGGAAAAGGTTCGGCTGATTCAAGAGAACCTAAAAGCCGCCCAATCCGGATAAAAACAATATGCGGACTGGAGAAGACGCCCGTTACAATTCAAAGACGGGGATCACGTGTATCTACATGTGTCTCCAATGAAGGGCGTAAACAGATTCGGGGTGAGAGGAAAGTTGGCACCCCGATTCATTGGTCCATTTCAGATTGTGGAAAGATGTGGATCAGTTGCATAACGGCTGGAATTACCGGCGACACTTTCCGGTGTGCACGACGTCTTTCACATTTCTACCATTCAGCTGGGGGATATTGAAGAACTGAAACCGGATCTCACATATCGGGAGGAACCGGTTCTGGTAATTGATGAAAAGGCCTGAACCACACGCAACCGTACATTGTTGTAATACAAGGCTCTATGGAGTAATCACTATGTAGACGAAGCGACATGGGAGAGCGAAGGATTTCTTCGCGCTAACTACCCGACTTTTTCACGTCGCACATACTGTAATTTTCCACCGTCCTCTCTCTCATTTTCACCTTATAATATCGGGACAAAATTCTTTTAAGGGGGAGGAATGTAAGGGCGTAAGTTTTGCACACATCCAAAGTGTTCATCACACCACACACACACCTCATTTGAGGAAAACTTATGAACACATGTGAAGAGCAAGTAACCACAATCAATATGGTCATTAGAGGATGAACTCACAAAATGCAAAAGTGGTATTTTCCACATGCATCATATAGAGGCTGAGCATATGAAAAACTCCTACACCTTGCTAGGAATGCTTATGCCATATTTCACCCAAATCCAAAACCTTTTTGAGGTATATTTGGGTATAATAAGAAAGAGGCTAGTTTGAACTCAAATTCAAATTCAAACTCCTTTCATCCCATGAATTCAAAAGTGGGATGCATATTCACACTCAGCAAATTTTTGTGAGCTCACACACCAATTTTCACTCCATTTGGAGTTGATCTTGACATGAGCTAATTTTAGCAAATTCAAATTCAATTTGAACTTCAAACTCCATATGTGCTGAAAATATATTCAAACACTTCACAATTTGAATTCTATCAAGTTTAAAGCATTTGGTAGATAATTCAAATTTCAAAGGGTATTATTGGGACTACTGTTTAGAGCAGTGGGAGAAAGATAATTTCAGAGGTTAAAATGGAAGTGGGTCCCACCTGTCAGCCTCACTAGCAATTTAACCCACTGAAGAACAGAGCACTCGGTTTCTCGGGCCAGTGCTGCGGTCGCCACCGAGCCACAAGCGCTGGCCAGCAACTGCTTCGCTCGCGCGTGCTGGAGGACACCAATCGACGTCCTTACCTGGTGCCCGGACCCTCGGGGATATTTCACCGATCACAGCCAGTCATATCACCCCTGAGCGAATGAACCTCGCCGCTCTTCCGAGCTCTCGGCTCCACCGTCGCCCGGCCAAACCCGTGGTTGTCACGGCTATCTGAGACCACAACTGAGTGCGCCAAGCCTTACTTGACATTCTCGCACCAGTTCCAGACCGTGATCGACCCTCCTCGAGTTCCACCGCGCCATTCTTTCTTCCTCGGTTCAACCCGAGCCGCCATCGCGGGAACAATTCGTCCGGCCACCACAGCTGTGACGCCCTGGTTCTGAGAGAAAACCTCTCGGAACTGAGACTGATGCGTATGAGTGCCCAGGATGTTCATCACACATACGCATATAATCCACAAACTGAATTCAGAATATATATATATAACCACGAATGAATAGATTCAAATACTTTATCACATCAATCTTTATTGCAGCGGAAGTCTTATGTTAGCAGAGGTAGTCTTATTCTAGCAGTGGAAGTCTTCTAAACTATAGCTGAAGCAAACTAAGAAGCAGCAGCAGCTCCATCTCTACTCCACAGGCAAGGTTGAGGGTGGATCACACTCCAAATACTCCACGTGGTCTTCATAGTACTCCTCTCCTGTTGCTAGTGATGTATGATAATGCCAGGGTGAGTACATGACGTACTCAGCAAGTGCGGAAAGTATGACATGTAGTTTACAACAAGGTAGGTATAAAAAGCTCATTGCATAAAAGCAAAGTTTATTTGACAAATCATGATAAAAACAGCAACTAGATTTTAAGTGAATGTAATCCTACATGTATTTAAACATCAACATACCTCCATCATGATTCACCACTTTTCATCTCTCATCCGAACATTTATCTTTCTCAACTTTTCACATGCTCATGAATACCATCTCGTATTCACTACCATCTCATCTCATAACCGAGATCAAATCTCATTGCCATGACTCAACAGTCATGCAACCAATCTCATTACCCGGACTCAAAAGCCCCGAAAACCAAATCCAAAGACCAAACCATAACCAAACCAATACCATCCCAATAACCAAAATCGAACCATCCAAACCATCCCATCTAATCATGTGGGTTGTCC
Organism: Neostapfia colusana; assembly: GCA_030760725.1. NCBI lineage: Eukaryota > Viridiplantae > Streptophyta > Magnoliopsida > Poales > Poaceae > Neostapfia > Neostapfia colusana. Next base: position 53,147,333 of record JASWHV010000014.1, on the reverse strand, counting down.
AGGCGCTTGTGACCGTAAGCTCGGCTATCATGATAGTTTTACACTCTGCAGAGGTGGCACCACTTTACCCACAAGTTTGTGATTTCGTCACCCGTCGGCGACTGTAGAACCTCCATTATACCAGTACACAACCGTCGGTGTATGGTCAAGAGATCACAAAATAGCCTTTACAAAGGGGCTACTAGATGTATGGACTCACTAAGGTTTCACCAGCAGGCTCGAATCACCATTCTCCCACCTACGGGCCCCCTCTTGTGCCACGCAGTTCCCAGGGCAATCCTCACTCGACTCCCATTCCCCGTGCCTTCCATGGTCCATAACAATCTAGCAACTTACCTAATTAGTCAGCTAAGCCGCACCCATATTTGGCATTGTGGTGGCACTGTTATCCTGGCATGTGCTCGAATGAACCGGTCCTTAGATCTACGGCAAGTAAACCACCATCTCATTCTACCTCATCCACAAACCAAGCTTGCCTAGATCTCCCCCAATTTATGTTCATTAACATCAAGTTCTCATTATCGTTATTCTTATGAGTGCAGTAGCTAGACGCATTCTATCGCTTCCCATATCCCGTAGATTAGCGAAGCAGAAAAGAAAAACGACCATAGCCGACTCATGAACTTCCCTGGCAACAAGGGTGGTTAACAAAACTAGTAAACTCCTATCAAAGGGTTTCCCATCAAGTTGACTCAAGCATTCACAGTCTTCACAAACAAAAGAGTTTTCCAAAAACATGGGATCAATATGGTCAATTGGTCACTTGGCTTGTTCCCGTGGCTTCTTTTTCTCACGGATCTCAAACTCTTGTTGTTGTAGTCCTTCGTAAATAGCTCCATGAGTTTGTTCTTCTATTCACGATCACGCACATACAAGATTCACTGCAATCAATTATTATGCACAAACTTTACTCAAGATGCAATGGTGCATATGCATGCTATTCCTATGGTGCTGGTTTCAATAGATCAGTTTGTACGTGCTTTTGCATGTTTTAATAGGCTTGCATGGGGTTTTACGATGAACAGAGGTGTAAAGATCAAATGTGGACGTGGTGATGATCTGGACTCAAAATCTAGATCAAACCGATAAACACGTGATCTGTTCAAGAAAAAGCTTCTGTTCGAAGGGATCAAAGAACAGATGCAAAGAAAACCGCGATCTTGTCGTAAGGTGGTAATGGAGACCTACCTTACTTCCCTCGGGTCCTTCCTCCTAGCAAATACATATCGTCGGCTCTCCTCCGGCGATGGTGATCGTGTCTGGGCTCATCGGCGGTCTCTTCGGTGGTCAAACTCCGGCGAAGGGGTTTAGCTCGGCGAGTTTGGGGCTAGGGCTTATAAGTTGTCGGCTTAGAAAATATGTTACGATCAAGGGGTTGTTTCGAGTTCTATTTATAGTCGGCAAAAGAAGAGTCCTAATCTGATTGGATTTCAAATAAGAGTCCTATTCAAATTGTTTTTGAATCTTAACAACTTATCTCCAATCAATTTGGTGCGGTAACATCGTGGAAATCTTGTCGGTTTCCTCCCGTATCAGGTATTCCTGCTCGTACAGAAGAAAAACTTCTTAAGATCTCGTCACCTCTGCGGTGATGAGCTCCGGAGGCTCCACGTGTCCAGCAGGAACCTGGGCTCCTATTTCCGCAGAGACAAGCTCCCGTTGTGCCGCGTGCCAGGCGGATGAGACCTCCCTCTTCCTTATAGGCAAGCTCCGCGTGCGCCATGTGTCCTGGCGAGCGGGACCTCCCTCTCTCCAGAGGCGAGCTCCGTGTGCGCCATGTGTCTGGTGGATTGGGACCTCCCCTCTCAACAGAGGCGAGTTCCGCGTACGCCACCTGTTAGTGCTGGACCTCCCCTCTCTTCGGAGGTGGGCTCCGAGAATGCCACGTGTCCAGTAGCACCAGACTTCCTTTCTCCTCAGAGACGAGCTCCGGGGTCGACATGTGTCCAACAGCATCGGACCTCCCGGAGGTGAGCTCCGAAGGTGACACGTGTCCGGTAGTGTCGGACCTCCATTACGGCGGGACCTCTCGGAGGCGAGCTCCGAGGCTGACGCGTGTCCTGTAGTGTCTTTTCCTCGGGAGTGAGATCCGAGGATGACATGTGTCCAGTAGGACCGGACCTCCCGGAGGTACGCTCCAAGAGCGAGATGTGTCCCATAGTGTCGGACATCTCGGAGATGAGCTCCGAGGGTGACATGTGTCTGGCGGGGCCGTACCTCTCGGAGGTGAGCTCCGAGAGCGACACGTGTCCCGCGCGGCTGGGCCTTTCTTCTCCGCAGTGTCTAGCTACAAAGGCGACACGTGTCCTGCGGGGTTGGCCTCGCTCCTCCGCAAAGGCTAGCTCCGGGGGCAACACGTGTCCCACGGTGTCGGACCTCGCCCCTTCCGCAGAGACAAGCCCCGAGCCTGCCACGTAGCCAGTTTAGCGGCGGACCTCTCCCCCATTGCGGGGATGAGCTCCGAAGGCGCCACGTGGCCAGCGAGCCGCGGGAAGTGCCTACAGCGCTCTAGGTGAACTGGAATTGGCTCTTTTCGGCTATCTTTTTTTATCTCTTCTCTGTTTCTACTTATTTCAAAACGTTTCTCTATACAAAATATAAATGCATGCATGAATTACGAAATTGAGAGTGTCACAAATCTACCCCCCTTAAATTGAATCTCACCCTCGAGATTCGATAGAGTAGAGAATAGATGAGGGAATTCTTTCTTCTCGGTTGTTGGTTGGGCTGACTCAAACTCAATACGAGTACCGTGCTCGTTTGTCAACTGCAAGCTCCTCTCAGCACATTGGATTACTACGTTGTGCTTGCTTAACCAATCCATTCCGAGTATTATGTCAAGCCCTTGGGAATCCAAGACAATGAGGTTGGCAAGGAAGTCTACCCCCCTTATTTTAAGGTTTACTTTCGGACATACTATATTAGTCCTCATCTCTCCACCGGGAGAATTCACCAACATAGTATATTTCAAATGTTATATGGGTAGATTATATTTGGCAACATACTTGGATAATATGAATGAATGTGATGCTCCGGAATCAAATGAAATGATGGCTGAGTTGGAGTTGGCAAGGAACATACCAATCACGACGTCCTCAGCCTGTTGTGCTTCCTCAGCAGAAACATGGTTCACGTTACCGAAAGCATGGTTCTGCTGCCCACGGTTGCCTTGATTGGCTCCTCCGTTCGACCGTGGGTTCTGCTTGGGCACGTTGCTTGGTTGTCCAGGACCTCTCTTCAGGCACTGGCTCGCAAAGTATCCCTCTCTCCGCATGCAAAGCATGCCTTGTTGCCCATGACAGCAGGTACGTTGGGGCGGGGGTTTTCAGCATAAGCGCCCGTGTTTGGACGGGGCGCTGGAGGCAAAGGCACACGAGGTACTTGCATGGCAGGACGTTGCTGTGGTGGCTAATTAGGGCGAAAAGTAGGAGCGGACGAGCCATACTGTGGTGCAGCTGGGGGCATATACTGAGGGCGTACGTTGCTCCCTTGTGGCTGGTATGGCATCTTTCTTTTGCCCTCTTGCTCGATCTCTCGGATCTTGCTCTCAACCACTATAGCTTTGTTAACAAGTTTCTGGAAGTTTGCATAGTCATTATTGAGGAGCTGAACCTGGATCTCATTGTTCAACACTCTCATGAACATGTACTGCTTCCTTTGGTCCGTGTTGACATCTTCAGGGGCATACCTTGAAAGCTGCGTGAACTTGTTGAGGTACTCATTCACGCTCTTCTTTCCTTGGCGGAGACCTTCGAACTCTTGCCTTTTAAGCATCATGACACCAGCAGGGATATAATGAGAGCGGAAACTCTCCTTGAACTCGGTCCAAGTAATAGTCTCTGGGTTGTCATGAGCATTACAAAGGGCGTCCCACAAGTCAGCGGCTGCTCCCATGAGTTGGTGCGATGCGAAGAGAACTTTCACTCGGTCATTGCACTGAACTATGACAAGCTTCTTCTCCATGGACTTCAACCATTCATCGGCCTCCATGGGGTCATTAGCTTGTGAGAAAGTAGGCGGTCGAGTCCTCATGAACTCTCCCAGCCTGTTGTGAGCCGGCGGTGGTGGCGGTGGTGCAGGAACGGGGTTGTTGTTGTTGGCTTGCAGCTGACCCAAAGTTTGGATCATAGTTTGCATAAGCTGGTTCTGCATAGCCATCAAACGTTCCAGGTTGTTCTCACCAACCCCGGGGTTGTCATTTTGAGGAACTTCATCGTGGTCTTCCTCTTGGTTGTCACGGACGTTTCTCCCTTGACGGCCGGCGTTTCCTCTCACCATCTATGAGAGAGAGTTGTGTAGAATAGAGGTTAGAAGTTTAGATGGATTCCCCCCAACTATATGCATCAAGGGTATGAACTATAGATCAACCTATATGAGGATGTGAACATATGCCAAAGCATCTCACATCTCTCTACTATGTGTGGATTATGGACAACGCTGAAACGTCCCACAACTCACACTAAGCACTCAAGCACAAACAATCATCACAAAAATTCAGCACACAACTCCTATTCAAGGCTTACTCAATGGGGGTCCTATGTGGTTTGTGGTGATACCAATCTGTGACCAATCTGTGACTACCAATATGTGACTTTGTCCTATTGTCAATGGGATTCTAATGCTAATCTATGCATTCTACCTAGGCGTGCATCCTATGTTCAGCATGGCTCCTAATACCAATCTGCGACTAGGCTTGCGTCCTACGGAACCGTGGTTCTGCTACCAATCTGTGATCAATCTAGGCTTGTGACCTACAGTCAACCGTGGTTGCTTGATACCAATCTGTGACCTATATAGGCGTGTGACCTACGATCAACTGTGCTATGTTGATACCAATCCGTGATTTCTATCTAGGCGTGTGACATACGATCAACCGTGGCTCTGATACCAATCTGTGATTTCTATCTAGGCATGTGACCTACGATCAACAGTGGCTCTGATACCAATCTGTGACGTCCTGGTTCTGAGAGAAAACCTCTCGGAACCGAGACTGATGCGTATGTGTGCCCAGGATATTCATCACACATACACATATAATCCACAAACTGAATTCAGAATATATATATATATATATATATATAAAACCACGAATGAATAGATTCAAGTACTTTATTACATCAATCTTTATTGCAGCAGAAGTCTTATCTTAGCAGCGGCAGTCTTATTCTAGCAGCGGAAGTCTTCTAAACTATAGCGGAAGCAAACTAAGCAGCAGCAGCGGCTCCATCTCTACTCCACAGGCAAGGTTGAGGGTGGATCACACTCCTAATACTCCACATGGTCTTCATAGTACTCCTCTCCTGTTGCTAATGATGTATGATAATGCAAGGGTGAGTACATGACGTACTCAGCAAGTGCGGAAAGTATGACATGTAGCTTACAACAAGGTAGGTATAAAAAAAGCTCATTGCATAAAAGCAAAGTTTATTTTACAAATCATGATAAAAACAACAACTAGCTTTTAAGTGAATGTAATCCCAACTTGTATTTAAACATCAACATATCTCCATCATGATTCACCACTTTTCATCTCTCATCCGAACATTTATCTTTCTCAACTTTTCACATGCTCATGAATACCATCTCGTATTCACTACCATCTCATCTCATAACCGAGATTAAATCTCATTGCCATGACTCAACAGTCATGCAACCAATCTCGTTAGCCGGACTCAACAGTCCTGAAAACCAAATCCAAAGACCAAACCATAACCAAACCAATACCATCCCAATAACCAAAACCGAACCATCCAAACCATCCCAAAAACCATCCCATCTAATCATGTGGGTTGTCCAGGCGCATGTCACCATAAGCTCGGCTATCATGATAGTTTTACACTTTGCAGAGGTGGCACCACTTTACCCACAAGTTTGTGATTTCGTCACCTGTCGGTGACTGTAGAACCTCCATTATACCTGTACACAACCATCGGTGTATGGTCAAGAGCTCACAAAATAGCCTTTACAAAGGGGCTACTAGATGTATGGACTCACTAAGGTTTCACCAGCAAGCTCGAATCACCATTCTCCCACCTACGGGCCCCCTCTTGTGCCATCCAGTTCCCAGGGCAGTCCTCACTCGACTCCCATTCCCGGCGCCTTCCACGGTCCATAACAATCTAGCAACTTACCTAATTAGTCAGCTAAGCCGACCCATATTTGGCCTTGTGGTGGCACTATTGTCCTGGCATGTGCTCGCATGAACCGGTCCTTAGATCTATGGCAAGTAAACCACCATCTCATTCTACCTCATCCACAAACCAAGCTTGCCTAGATCTCCCCCGATTCATGTTCATTAACATCAAGTTCTCATTATCATTATTCTCATGAGTGCAGTAGCTAGACGCATTCTATCGCTTCCCATATCCAGTATATTAGCGAAACAGAAAAGAAAAATGACCATACCCGACTCATAAACTTCCCTGGCGACAAGGGTGGTTAACAAAACAAGTAAACTCATATCAAAGGGTTTCCCATCAAGTTGACTCAAGCATTCACAGTTTTCACAAACAAAACAGTTTTTCAAAAACATGGGATCAATATGGTCAAGGGGCACTTGCCTTGTTCCTGTGGCTTCTGTTGCTCACAGATCTCAAACTCTTGTTGTTGTAGTCCTTCGTAGATAGCTCCCTGATCTTGTTCTTCTATTCACGATCACGCACATACAAGATTCACAGCAATCAATTATCATGCACAAACTTTACTCAAGATGCAATGATGCATATGCATGCTATTCCTATGGTGCTGGTTTCATTAGATCAGTTTGTATGTGCTTTTACATGTTTTAATAGGCTTGCATGGGGTTTTACGATGAACAGAGGTGTAAAGATCAAATGTGGACGTGGTGATGATCTGGACTCAAGATCTAGATCAAACCGATCAACACGTGATCTGTCCACGAAAAAGCTTCTGTTCGAAGGGATCGAAGAACAGATGCAAAGAAAACCGCGATCTTGTCGGAAGGTGGTAATGGAGACCTACCTTACTTCCCTCGGGTCCTTCCTCCTAGCAAAAACAGATCGTCGGCTCTCCTCCGGCGATGGTGATCGTGTCTGGGCTCGTCGGCGGTCTCTCTGGTGGTCAAACTCCGGCGAAGGAGTTTAGCTCGACGAGTTTGGGGCTAGGGCTTCTAAGTTGTCGGCTTAGAAAAGATGTTATGATGAAGGGGTTGTTTCGGGTTCTATTTATAATCGGGAAAAGAAGAGTCCAAATCTGATTGGATTTCAAAAAAGAGTCCTATTCAAATTGTTTTTGAATCTTAACAACTTATCTCCAATCGATTTAGTGCGGTAACATCATGGAAATCGTGTTGGTTTTCTCCCGTATCGGGTATTCCCACGCGTACAGGAGAAAAACTGCTTAGGATCTCGTAACCTCCGTGGTGATGAGCTCCGGAGGCTCCACGTGTCCAGCGGAAACCTGGGCTCTCTTTTCCGCAGAGACAAGCTCCGGTTGTGACACATGCCAGGCGGGCGAGGCCTCCCTCTTCCTCAGAGGAAAGCTCTGCGTACGGCACGTTCCTGGCGGGCAGGACCTCCCTCTCTCCAGAGGCGAGCTCCGTGTGCACCACATGTCTGGTGGATCAGGACCTCCCCTATCAACAGAGGCAAGTTCCTCATACGCCATGTGTCAGTGCCGGACCTCCCTTCTCTTCAGAGGTGAGCTCTGATAGTGCCACGTGTCAGAGCCAGACCTCCCCTTTCTTCGGAGGTGGGCTCCGAGAATGCCACTTGTCTAGTAACGCCATACTTCCTTTCTCTTCAGAGACAAGCTCCAGGGTCGACACATGTCCAACAGCGTCGGACCTCTCGGAGGTGAGCTCCGGAGGTGACACGTGTCCGGTAGTGTCGGACCTCCCTTAGGGCGGGACCTCTCGAAGGCGAGCTCCGAGGCTGACACGTGTCCTGCAGTGTCTTTTCCTCGGGAGTGAGCTCCGAGGATGACACGTGTCCAGTAGGACGGGACATCCCGGAGGTAAGCTCCGAGAGCGACATGTGTCCCATAGTGTCGAACCTCTTAGAGATGAGCTCTGAGGGTGACACGTGTCTGGCGGGGCCGGACCTCTCGGATGTGAGCTCCGAGAGTGACACGTGTCCCGCGCGGCTGGGCCTTTCTTCTCCGCAGTGTCTAGCTACAAAGGTAACACGTGTCCTGCGGGGCTGGCCTCGCTCCTCCGCAGAGGCTAGCTCCGGGGGCAACACGTGTCCCACGGGGTCAGACCTCGCCCCTTCCTCAGAGACGAGCCCCGAGCCTGCCACATAGCTAGTTTAGCGGCGGACCTCTCCCCCTTTGCGGCAATGAGCTCCGAAGGCGCCACGTGGCCAGCGGGCCGCGAGAAGTGCCTACAGCGCTCTAGGCGAACTAGAATTGGCTCTTTTCGGCTATCTTTTTTATCTGTTCTCTGTTTCTACTTATTTCAAAATGTTTCTCTATATGAAATATGAATGCATGCATGAATTACAAAATTGAGGGTGTCACAACAGCCCACCTTTCTCCGAGCTGTGAACAGCAAAGAGATTCGCTATCGATTCCTCTTTCATTACCACAAGCTCTGGCGGCGTGACATGAGCATCTGACGCCGGAATTTCATGATTTTGCATCGGTGTACAAAAGAGACAGCGGGACCGATTCGCAAAATTCGTGTACACACTGCACCACTCATCACCTAACGTAGAGAACTACGTCTAGACGTCCAAGTGAGTCTATAGGATCCAAAACTTCGAAGAACCGTTGGGTGTAGCCACTGCTCTACAAGTTTTGCTAGAATTTCCGGTTTCTGACCTAGGTCGCACGGTGACATCCTAGTTGCGGCCGTTTCCGAGGTCCTTTGAGTTCATGTCGACCTTCCCTAGGTTGCGCTGATGCTCTGCAGCCTTTTGCTCGATCGTTTGGGGTGCTAGGAAGCCCGACTGACACGGCCAAAGTTCTTCCGAAGCCGCCACTCGTCGCCGGCCATGTTCCGGTGGATGTCATATCGAGCTAAGTCCAGAACCGTGTTCCCCGTGTGGGATTAGGCAGAGGAGGCAAAAATCGTGGAGTTTGGCACACAGCAAGGCCCCTCCGGCGAGCACTCCGGCGAGGGGGGCGAGGGCCGAGCATGGGAGGTCGGGAGGTAGACGAAGCCCCCGGTCCCACGTGTCAGCGGCCAGATATTTAAACCGGGGATCAGCTGTGGCACCGGATCTGATGTGGCTGCGCGCAAAATACTCCGTAGCCCCGTGTGTCAGCCGCTGAGAAACTGACACGTAGCCCGGTTCCACACGCAGCGATTCAAACTTTTCCCCGATTTTCAGATTTAGTTCAAACTTCAAACCCACATAACTTTGGCTAGGAAACTCCAAATCAAGTGAACCAAATTTTTATGAATTCAGCTCTCTGAGTACTTTCCAAAAATTTCAAGTTTCACTTGATGAAAATCCTTATTTCTCCAGAATTAATTCTTCAAAATTTAAATTTTTAGAATTTTAACTGGAGAACCCTTTGGAGCAAAATTCTGAAATATGGCCAGGATGTTAACCAGAATATACCTGAGCTACCATAAAAATTTCTGATCCATTTGAGCTCATTTGATCCACCTAATGGTGTGATTAATAAAACTGTTCCAGAGAAAATGGAAAATATCCACAAACATTTTCAGAATCTCCCTGAAATGGTTTAGCTCATATCATTAGCTAGGAACCTTCAAATTAGGTGAAACCAACTTCATTAGAACCCTATGAAAATCTAGTTTTCAGAAAGTCATGGATTGCTCCATGAAAATCCCTAGAACACCCTAAGAGCTCCAATTAAGGCCAAGTACACAATTATTTGTGGATATTTCAAATGAGCTTTGCTGCAAATAAAACTTGGCCAAGTCTCTGTTTAAGTTATATACAAACCACAGTAAAAATTTCAGAGTCATTGGGCCTGTCTAGCAAGACTTATAGTCTTCACAAATTAAACTTCAATTCAAATGCATTCAAATTGATACATATGTATTTATCTCATGTAGTCGCTAAGGTTGAAGAGGAGCCTGACTTAGACTTCATCACTCTAGAGGAGCAGATTTCCTACGACCAACAGCAGCAAGGCAAGCTCCAGTTTGCATTAGCGTTTTTACAATTTTACTGTTTTGAGAACTTACTTTGAGCACCCACTTAAAGTTTGCATTAGAGTCTTGTTTGAAAACCCAAATGCATAGCCAAGAAAACCCTAGGTTAGGTTAGGTTAGGTTTGTAAACCTCGATTAGCTACTGCAATGCTAAGATAGTGTAGGATTTGGTACAAGTCGATTAGTTGGAACTGCTCGCGAGAATAGGCTAGAGCCACACTACTCGGGTAAAGGTAGCAAATAAAACATATGGCAAGAAAAATGAGACCGAGCAGAGGGTAAGGGCAGCAGGAAGTTGGGGCCTGGGTGCCATAGCTCCGCTTGGGTCGATTGAGGACCGAGCCGTGTGTGGGCCTGTTGAACAAGCTAGAATAGTACCGAAGACCTACCGGATATATGGGAACCGGGAAACCGATGTAATTCAGGTAGCTGGGTGTTGAGGCATTGCTTGTCGTCCAGAGGGTAGGTTGAGAGCTTGAGGTGTAAATCGGCTGGTGGCACTGCGGATGGATGTGCAGAGACCTCTTGCTCGGGATGATAGGACTGGTTCAACATTTGTCTGACGGATGAAAGGTGGATGCGTACGATGTCCGTGATGGTTGCTGTAGGCAACATCGAGTACGGGCGTATGTGACTGGTTATTCAAGTAACCCAGAAGGTGTAAATCGATTATAATCGCCGTCCCTCGCGGTCAGTGAGTACCACTTGTTCACTGTACCGTGATGTAGAAAGAACAGGCTACATACATGTTAAAAGTTTGCTGATTTGAAAGCTATATAGTGATTGTCAATGACTTGCTGTAGTTTAGGCGAGTCCTTTGCAACTTATTTGCCTCATGTACCCTAAATCCTTCATGTAGAAGTTTCATGTATAGGACAGACGGGTAAGACTTGCTGAACCATCGTGCTCACTGCTTGTGTTTGAAGCTTTTGCAGGGTGTTATGAGGAAGGGACTCCCGAGGAGGAGACAGAACCCCAAGAGGGAAACCCCGTCGAGTGGGAGTCTTGCACGCCGCCGTGTTAGTGTGCGTATGTGCTAGCGGGGACACGTTCACGGGCTGAACGTAAACTCAATGCGTAATCTATGTCCGTGAGTGTAGACTGAACATATTTGCTGTAAAATGTTCATAAACTCGTTCATGTAATAAAAACTTTGCTTCCGCTTTGTATCTTTGATGTGCGTTATCCGGTGCTGTGCAACGCAGCGCCCCTCAGCATGATCTGTGGCGGACCGGAATCCGCTCATCCAGGATCGCAGAGGGTGGTGCCGCGTGATGCGACACCCGACAGCACACGTCATAAGAACACAATATATTACATGGGAAAAACAGCTGAAACTGTACAAACAAGTACAAACTTCAGTTACAATTATTGTTCTATTACACAGCGGAAGACTACACTATACAACTCACGCCCGCCTATTTAGCAAAAGTCGGTTGCCCAGCCCTAGGGCAACCCACACTAGCTGCACGTCTCAGCTCAGCGCGGCGTGTACGGCTCCCACTCAGCCGTGGTCCCCGACGGAGGGTAACCCTCGCCGGTGGACTCGTACTCCGAGTCCGTGGGTGGCTCCTCACCTGAAAAACACTTAAGCAGCAACCGTGAGCACGAAGGCTCAGCAAGGCTTAACCGACTCACCTAAGCATGAAACTCTACATGAGGTGTACAATGGACATAGGATAGTAACATTTCAGCAAAAACGACACGCCTACAAGTTCATCCTTAGTTCATCTTTTAGCAACAAGTTAACAGTTCATGAAATCTGAAATTTAGTAAGCAGTATTTGGTGGCACACATGTAGCAATACAATTATATCAATCAGCATCATTGAATCAACATATTTCATCCATTAGTCTATGTTACGACGCAGTGAACAAGCAGTACTCGTCACCGTGAGGGACGGCGAATCGACTCGATATACACCTGCAGGGAAAACCCAAAGAGCACGTCACGTACGCCCACCCGTGGAGCTGCACAGCACGCTCACTTGATGTCGTACGGGACAACCTTTCACCCAACAGCCCAAACGTCGAACCGGTCGCACCGAAACGAGCAGGAGGTTCCCCACACGGAGCATCTCTCTATGCCCGTTGGCAGATTTCCACCTTGCTGCCCTCAACCTACACCTATAAATCGGTGTGCTATGCCTCGACGCCCGGAGGTTTAGGCTACATCGGTTTATCGGGGCCCATATATCCGATATGCCTTCGGTACGTTCAATACTTGTTCAGCAGGGCCGCACACGGATCGGTCCTCAATCGACACGGGCAGGGGTGCGCCCACAAGACTCTCTCTTGCTGCGCCCTAGCCCCTGCCTAGTCTCATTTTCATTACTAAAGTGATCTCACATCACTCAACCGAACCCGTGTGTCCTAATGCCTATCTCGCGAGTAGATTCCAACTACTCGACTTGTACCGAAGTCCTATGACTCATTAAGCATAGCCTGTCTACTCGAGGTCCTTGACACTACCCTCACTCTTTTAGGAACCTTTGGTTATGCAAGTGGGGTTTCATTCATTCTATACCTAATGCACATACATACTTCATATGACACATGTGAACAAAGTAAAGCTTTTTAAAAAGGGTTAATGCAAACCGGGGCTTGCCTTGTTGCTGCTGGTCAGGAGTTAGTTCTTCGTCCGGAAGAAGGAAGTCCAGCACTTCCGGAGTCTCTTCTTCAACGGCTACACGTTAACGAAATACTATACGTTAATTTAGATGCAAATGTGAGTTTTAGAGTAAAACTTCTACTATTGGTTCTAATAACCAGCCTCTAACACCTGGAACTTTGTGTAAGAATTTAAATATGAACTGGTGTTGGTGGTTTGGCTTGGACTTAGTCACATGGTTAAATGCTAAGTGGTTTTCCCCCTTTTCCATCTTAATCCCTTAAGTGGTTAAACAGGACAGGGGTAATCTAGAGCTCCAATAGAGCTGAGAATTTTTGTGTGAGTTCCTTGTCACAAGAAAACTCTCTGGACCAAACATTAGCACTTTTCATGGAGTGGTTTGCTCAGAATAATTCTCTTGGCAAATCAGCAAGGAAGAATTAATTCTGAGGTAATACCCCTGTTCATGCTCAACTTAATGAACTACAATTTCTATTATAGCTCATAGAGTTTGCATGAATTTTCCTAGCATTTTTGGAGTCAAGGTTTGCCCAGAATTGAATTTCCAAGTTTTGGAAATTCTCTGAAAATGTTTCTGCATTCAAATGAACACAGCACCTTCCAATTTGAATTGCTCTGACCAAATCAAATCCAAATGGTCTGAAACTTTTACAGGGGTTTACTAATGTCCTAAAGAACATTCTGGCAAAATTTGGGGATTTTTGGATGAACCAAACTCCCTCTAAAATTCTTTTGCTGAAAAGCTTTAAAGAATTTTCCAGAATTAATTAAAGGGTTTCATACAAATTGGGTTGTACATTTGGATAGTACTCTATCAGAGGAATCCAACTAAATTTGTTTCACAATTTTTGGATTCTCCTACCCGAAGTTGTAGCTATTCAAAGTTTGAACTAAAAACTGAAATTCCCCAAAATGTTCAAATACTGGCTGTGGGTCCGGGGACAGGTGTCATGCGTCGGGGCAAGCCACACGAGGCTACAGGTTATTTCCCGTGCCTCCACACCAGATCCCTGCGCCACAGCTGATCAAATATTTGAAAAACCGTCGCTGACGGGCGGGACCCACCGGTCGTCTTCTACCTCCGGCCACCCGCGCCTGCGCGCCGCCGGCTCGCCGGAGTTCGACGGATTCCGGCCTCCCGGCCATCCCCCGAGCTCTCCCTCGCCGCTAGGGCCTAATTTCCCGTGCTGAACACGATGGAACACTCTTCCCCGGTCGGCGATGGCTCTAACCTAGCTGGCCACGGTGCGGCGTCTCTGGACTGGTTCGGCAACGTCGCCCGGTCACCCTAGCCTGCCCAGACCTCGGTGGAACGGCGCTATAGCACCAGTGGACCAAAGGTATGCTCGACCTAGCCTCAGAACTGCTCGGGACCGGCGGCTAATGGTGCCTCACCGTGCACCCGAAACCTCCTCCGCGTTTGAGGTCGGAAATTCTGGATTTCATGCGGTCTACGTGCATATTTCCAACTAGGGTTGTGAAGGACTACTGATCGCCGGTTAGTGGCGGTCCTGTATGCAAGGTTTCACGGCCTAAGAACGAGAGGGACGATCGAATTTGGTATTACCGTATCAGAAGGTCGGATGGTGCCCGACGGCGATCTTTTCCCAAATTCGAGCCTAGTAGATCATCCATGGCTTGAGCCTCGGGGACGAGCATCAGGGGCTACCAGCGCATCCGAGGGTGCTCTAGCTCGGGCCTGAGAAGCTCTGGGTGGGTCTGTCCACGTGAGACCAGCTTCGGTTCTCCGCCGGACAGCTCTGTTTTCTCGGCGCCGTTTGCCGAATTGTGCGCGTCACAGGCTAGGGCCTCTGGGGTTGTGGGGCTGGTGTGGTAGAGCAGGCACAGGCGCTGCTTTTCTGTACTGCCGGTGCGCACAACCGAGGTTTGGTTGAGGCCGGCGATCGGGGAGAAAGGAGTGCGGCGGTGAGCGCCGATTGCTGTTTGCGCGTGGGAAGAACAGCTAGCGCGCGATCAAAGCGAAGATGGCAACGTGCTGCAGCCGGTTTCCGGGATAAGGAGCAGGCCAGCGCAAAATGGGAGCAGGAGGTGGAGCCTAGGTCGACGGGGGCGGCCGCTCGGTGTCGCCCCGGGGTTACACCTCGGTGGAGTGAAGTCCAGAGAGAAACTTAAGTGTTAAGTATATTCATTCCTATGACATGTGGGCCCCACAACTCAGTACCCCTTTTCCTCAAAATATCTCCAAAGTTTGACAATTATCCAACCCAGTTGTTTGAAAATTGGAAACTGAGCTCATTTGACAAGTTTGGACAAATTCCATGCAAATTCAAATATTCATTTGAATTCTTTGCACATTTGATTTCCTTTGGAAAAAATGGGCAGCAAGACTTTTCAAAAATTAATGAAACTTTGCCTCCCCACTAATTCGGACCTAAGGAATCCAAATATGCCTCTTGATCCTTGTGTTAGCTGCTGCAAACAATAGTTTGGACACAACAGTTTTGAATTCCTCATTGTGTGATCATATGTGTATAAACCCTACTTTGTGAAAGTGAAGACTCTCCCCTCTAATCACTCTTTTGATGGAGGTTACATGCTTTTCACAACATTTCCTAAGGTGTCCACAATGAAAATTGTGGTGTTGTGAGATGAGGAAAAGTTTTTACAAGTCCCCTTTTCTTGGGCTTTTACATGATCCTGGCTCGACGAGGCCGTGGGGCCCTCTCAATGCAGTTCCCAAATATTTTGTGCATTGCACGCACAAAAGTGGGACGGGCATTCTTAAGACCATAAGGCATGGACACATAGCAGTATAGGCCATCTATTGTAATGAAGGCGGTATGCTATTCATCTTCTCTAGACATAGGTATCTGGTGGAAACCTGAATATGCGTCTAGGAAACACAGCAGTTCACAGCCGGAAGTGGAATCGACTATCTGGTCTATACGGGGGAGAGGAAATGGATCCTTCGGACATGCTACGCGTGGTCCTGGCTTTCTCATCAAGAATTCCCACCGGATATTCATCATATGTTAAATCTGGCTTCAGCTCGCCGATGTCTTCGGTAGGAACAGCAGTTGTATGCTTCAAGCATTTTCGCAGTTGCGAAACATGGAAAATATCATGGACACCAGCCAGAGATGCCGGTAGCTCCAATCGATACGCTGCTGGTCCACACTTCTTGGTGATAGCGTAGGGTCCAATGAAACGGGGAGCGAGCTTCCCCTTCACACCGAATCGGTGCACGCCCTTCATTGGAGACACGCGGAGGTACACGTGTTCCCCAACATCAAAGTGCAACGGCCTACGCCTCTTATCAGCGTAGCTCTTCTGTCGGGATTGAGCGGCCTTCAAATTGGCTTGAATTGTCCGAACGCGCTCCTCGGCGTCGTTCACCACATCAACCCCGAATGTGACCCTTTCCCCGGACTTGCACCAATTTAATGGGGTGCGGCATTTACGACCGTAGAGAGCTTCGTAAGGTGCCATCTTGATACTCGCCTGATAACCGTTGTTGTACGAGAATTCCGCCAATGGTAGGTGATCATCCCAGTTCCTACCATGGTGGATGGCACATGCTCTCAACATGTCTTCTAGGACTTGATTCACCCTTTCTGTCTGACCATCGGTCTGAGGGTGATAGGCGGAGCTCCTGATCAACTTAGTACCCAATGCAGCGTGTAGCTGCTCCCAAAAGCGAGATACAAATAATGCACCTCGATCTGAGACAATGGTCTTGGGTACCCCGTATAGGCATAGAATCTTCGCTATGTATAGCTCCGCATATTTTCCGGCATTGTAACGTGTATTTACCGGAATGAAGTGAGCCGTCTTGGTTAACCGATCAACGACTACCCATATGGAATCATGCTTGTTGGCTGTTAGGGGTAATCCCACAATGAAATCCATGCTCACATCTTCCCATTTCCATGCCGGGATCTTCAGGGGTTGCAGCAGCCCTGATTTCTTCATATGATCAGCTTTCACTCGTCTACACGTATCGCACTCGGATACGTACTTAGCTACCTCCCGCTTCATCCGCGTCCACCAAAATTTCTTTTTCAAATCTTGGTACATTTTGTTGCTGCCCGGATGAATGGAGTATTTGGACAAGTGAGCTTCATCGAGGATCTTTTTCCTCAACTCCATATCTCGGGGTACGACTATGCGGTCATTGAACCACAGCGTCCCCTCATCATCCTTCCGGAAACATTTAATTTCTCCATTTTCTATCCGTCTCCGGAGATGTGCCATGCCTTTATCCGTTTTCTGAGCTGCAATGATGTCCTCCCTAATAGTAGGGATGAGGGCAAGGTTGTACAGCGATCCATAAGGAACCAAGTATAAACTTGGCTCTTCCTCCTCCACCGGTGTAATGGTGAGGTGATGGACATGCGATTTCCGACTCAGCGCGTCGGCAACCACATTCGCCTTGCCGGGGTGGTAATGGATCTCAATCTCATAATCTTTGATCAGTTCTAACCACCTCCTCTGCCTCATGTTCAGCTCCTTCTGGGTGAAAATGTATTTCAAGCTCTTGTGGTCGGTGTAGAGATGCACCAAGTTCCCCAGGAGATAGTGCCTCCACATTTTCAGCGCCAACACCACGGCAGCAAGTTCAAGATCGTGAGTCGGGTAGTGCTGCTCATGGTTCCGAAGTTGGCGTGAGCCATAAGCGACCACACGTCCTTCCTGCATCAACACACAGCCAAGCCCAATACCGGACGCGTCACAATACACGTCGAAGGGCTTTGTTGTATCCGGCTGAGCTAATACCGGGGCTGTTGTGAGATGCTTCACCAGTGTTCGGAACGCTCCTTCACACACCGTGTTCCACACATATTTTGTCCCTTTCTTTAGCAACTCTGTCATCGGCTTAGCGAGCTTGGAGAAACTTGGAATGAATCTCCGGTAGTATCCCGCTAACCCGAGGAAGCTTCTGACTTCATGAACTGAAGTGGGAGCTTTCCATTTCAACACTTGCTCGATTTTACTTGGGTCAACCACGATGCCTTCAGCTGAGATGATATGTCCCAAGAACGGCACTTGGCTGATCCAAAATTCGCATTTGCTGAACTTGGCATAGAGTTTGTGGTCTCGCAATCGTTGAAGAACGATCCGCAAGTGTTCGGCATGTTCAGCTTCGGTCTTGGAGTAAACCAAGATGTCGTCGATGAACACTACCACGAACTTGTCCAGCTCCGGCATGAACACCGAGTTCATGAGATACATGAAATGGGCTGGAGCATTTGTGAGACCAAAGGACATGACGAGATATTCGTATAAGCCGTATCTCGTCGAGAACGCCGTCTTCGGGATATCCTCCGCCCGGATCTTGATCTGGTGATATCCAGAGCGAAGGTCCATCTTTGAGAATACACTTGCCCCCACCAGTTGATCAAACAAGATGTCAATACGGGGCAGTGGGTACTTATTCTTGATGGTGACGGCGTTGAGCGGCTGGTAATCCACACACAGCCTCAGGGTCTCATCCTTTTTCTTCACGAATAGCGCCGAGCATCCCCAAGGCGAGGAACTCGGCCTAATGAAACCCTTGCTCAACAGATCATTGAGCTGTTCTTTCAGTTCAGCCAGCTCATTCGGAGCCATCTTGTATGGTCTCCGTGAGATGGGCGTAGTCCCGGGTGCGAGCTCAATCTTGAACTCGACATCCCGCTCAGGTGGCATGCCCGGAAGATCGTCCGGGAACACGTCGGGATACTCCCGGACTACGGGGATGTCTTCTAACTTGAGAACTTCAGCATTATTAATTGCTAAAACTTCCCGGACTGGTGTGTCTAACACCATGGAATGCGGACGGTGAAATGGAGAATTTAAGTGAACCGTCCGTGTCCGAGTCTCTAGGACAGCGCCATGGTATTGCAGCCATGACATCCCTAAGATTGCATCAATCTTTTGTCCCATAAGGATTATCAAGGTGGTGGGATATAGTTTCCCACCTAAGCACAGAGGTGCCTTTGGAATCATCATATTAGCTGAAATCTTCCCTCCCGGTGAGCAGATCATATAAGTGCAGTCGGTTGGGAAGACTTGCAATTGATGTTTAGCCACATAGGATGCACTTATAAAGCTGTGGGTTGCACCAGAATCAAATAATATGACGATGGCTTGATTGTTGAGAGTAAACGTACCCGCCAGCACGTTGTCTCCCTCTGGGGCGTCCTCATTGTCGAGGTTGCGGACGCCTCCAGTCCGCTGACCAACCTTCTTCACCGGAGGTCGGCCTCGAGCACCGCCCTGGAGCTGGGCTTGCCCGCTGCTCTGCTGCCCCTGGGGACAGTCCTTCGCAAAGTGGCCCGCTTGGCCACACGTGAAGCAGGTGAAACGGGGCGGTCCCCCGCTACTCGGTGGACGGAAACCTGGGGCGCGTTGTGGCGGTGGAAACGCCCGGGGTACCGTCTGCTGCTGCTGCTGTCTTGGTGGTGGCATCGGCGGACGGAACGGAGGTGCCTGGAACGAACGTCCCCCGAACTGCTGAGGTCGCGCCGGTGGACGCCACTGCTGCCCGGATGGTGTCCGATACACCATACGGTATTTCTGGGGAGCGCCACTTCCACCGCTACTAGGTGGAGCGCTACGCTTCCTCTGCTCAGCTGCTAACTCCCGCTGAGCGTCCTCTTGCATGATGGCGGCATTGACTAGGTCGTTGAATGTGCCGCGGTTCCATTGTACGAGGTGGGTCTTCATTTCGGGATGTAACCCCCAATAGAAGTGCTCCCTCTTCTTCTCCTCCGTGGAGATGTAGTCTGACGCATACTGCGCCAGATGGTTGAATGCACGGGAGTAGTCGTGGGCACTCCTCCCGCCCTGCTTCAGTTCCAAAAATTCTTGGAACTTTCTCTTCATTATTCCGGGAGGGATGTGATAGGCGCGGAACGCCTCCCGGAACTCTTGCCATTCCACGGCATGGCCAGCCGGACGTGAGGCGACATAATTCGCCCACCACGCACCAGCGGCACCGTGGAGCTGCTGTGCTGCGAACAGCGTCTTCTGCCGCTCCGTACACTGGAGCAGCCCGAACTTGGACTCGATAGTCCGCAGCCAGTTGTCCGCCTCCAGTGGTTCTTCAGCTTCAGTGAACACTGGAGGGTGCGTACTCATGAAATCCGAGTACGACACTTCGCGGGGCTCACGAGGCCCTCGCTCTTGACGTCCTCCCACCTGGGACGTATTCTGCACGATCGTGCGGAGCAGGTCGGTCTGCTCCTCACGACCTCCCACCAATGCCGCTATCACATCCGCTAGAGTAAGCGGAGGCGGCGGTGGTGGCTGCTGCTGCGGGGTGCTGTCGTAGGCCGGTGGCTGGGAGTCATCGCCTCCCCCTTGGCTAGAGCCACCTACCTCGTGCGTGGTCCTAGTGCGAACCATCTGCAACCATACGACAATAACATCAGTCCCGCAACACTTGCATGCAGTTCCATTACAAAGGGGCGTAAAAATATTATGACAACAAAAACATGCGATATATCTCGTAAGCAGATAATGTAATAACTTTGCACAAGCTACACCATTACCAGACCAAACACAAGTTTGTTTAATCCAACTTGATGAACCCCTTCTTTGGAAGCTCACCATAACTGGGTTTGGTCTCTACGAGACATTATTATCGCCCTTAGGGTACAACACCCTCTCCAATGAGTTCAACTGTCATTCTTCCGTAAGAATGACCAGTTTCTACCTATTCCAAGTTTTGATCCGGTTATGGGCATTTTCATGACTCAAGTTGAATACCAAAGTTGAAGTTAACTTTAGTATCTTTCCAACGAGTACTCATTTGCCCCAGATCAGCTTTGATTAAAAAGTTATATTAATTCAAAGTTAGCAGAATTTCTGGAAGAATTTTAACAGCACCTCCCTTGGAAGTGGCTGTTTCCAACCCTGATTTCCACTAAATTCTGTGCTGAAACTTCAGAAACTTTGAATTGCAAAGATGTCAAACATCTTCTACTCTTTCTAAGGATGTATTATATGACAATTTTAGATTTTTCTACTGGGAGTTATATTTGAAAAAACAGATCAGTTCAGAGGATGTTTTACTCTGCCCTGGTTCTGGACAGTTTACATTCCTCTGGGATTTCAGCCATCTTAAGGCGAGTTTCAGCTCTGGAAGTCTACAACAAAGTTGTAGAGTACTTGAATACCTTTCCAGAGCTATGTAGCACACCTCCCTGGGCTAAAAGACCTGTGAGTTATGCCCTGTTGAAGATCAGCAAACTTGCTGTCCAAAACAGAGCACTCTGTTTTTCAGTCTTTTTTTGGAACTACACTCATCCCTATCTCATTCTTATACCCAACCAGGGTCCAAACTGTTGAACCTATAGATTTTTAATTCTTCGTTATCATTATACTCATGCATATGCCTACAATATCTCGGTACTACGTTCCTCACAAAAGAAAATCCTAACCGGATCATACCGGCATATACGTCTCGAGTGTGGCACTAAACGGTCTCTCGCACACGTTTTCTACACGGATACATACGTGGTTAGTACCTGCAGAAGACCACACAATGATGGTGCACTCAAAGTTTGTTCATTTCAGGCAGTTCCATATCTAAAAGTAAATACAAACGCCCGTATCATTGTCATACGGCCGTCCTTGAGCTAAGTCACGTCTCAAGGCACGTGATCGTGTTTCAACACCACATGACGGGGAACCCGAGTATGTCATGAACGGGTCGTCACGGTTGGGAATGTTATCAACCCAACAGATACCACCTACTGCCCTGCAGGGCACGCCGATGGCAAGCGCTGCGTATGTCCTCCTGGGCTATTTCCAGACGAACACACTCTCGCGTTACTGACCACGTGATGGGGTCTCCACTTACTTGCCTAATGCACGCTAGGGATCAGCGTTTCATATGAACTCAGGAACATGAAGAGTTCAAGAGGTTCATATTGACGTCTCACACCAAGCTGTGAGATCAATCCCTGAACCACGTTCCTCGTCAGGGAGAGCTAACCGAAATTGAACCGCTTTCGGTGGCGTTCCTTACCATACTTACCAGAGCGTAGGTGCGTCGTTACATAATTGAAATTCAGAATTATAACACATAAGTTAGTCCTTGCCACTTTAAGTAACTATGCTAATATAGTCCTTACTTGGGCAACTACCGAATCCTCACCGTATACCTAAGTTTTTCCCATAATGCAGTCCTTTAGTACTGTGCTATCCCCACTGCAGCTCTGATACCAGGCTGTGGCGGACCGGAATCCGCTCATCCAGGATCGCAGAGGGTGGTGCCGCGCGATGCGACACCCGACAGCACACGTCATAAGAACACAATATATTACATGGGAAAAACAGCTGAAACTGTACAAACAAGTACAAACTTCAGTTACAATTATTGTTCTATTACACAGCGGAAGACTACACTATACAACTCACGCCCGCCTATTTAGCAAAAGTCGGTTGCCCAGCCCTAGGGCAACCCACACTAGCTGCACGTCTCATCTCAGCGCGGCGTGTACGGCTCCCACTCAGCCGTGGTCCCCGACGGAGGGTAACCCTCGCTGGTGGACTCGTACTCCGAGTCCGTGGGTGGCTCCTCACCTGAAAAACACTTAAGCAGCAACCGTGAGCACGAAGGCTCAGCAAGGCTTAACCGACTCACCTAAGCATGAAACTCTACATGAGGTGTACAATGGACATAGGATAGTAACATTTCAGCAAAAACGACACGCCTACAAGTTCATCCTTAGTTCATCTTTTAGCAACAAGTTAACAGTTCATGAAATCTGAAATTTAGTAAGCAGTATTTGGTGGCACACATGTAGCAATACAATTATATCAATCAGCATCATTGAATCAACATATTTCATCCATTAGTCTACGTTACGACGCAGTGAACAAGCAGTACTCGTCACCGCGAGGGACGGCGAATCGACTCGATATACACCTGCAGGGAAAACCCAAAGAGCACGTCACGTACGCCCACCCGTGGAGCTGCACAGCACGCTCACTTGATGTCGTACGGGACAACCTTTCACCCAACAGCCCAAACGTCGAACCGGTCGCACCGAAACGAGCAGGAGATTCCCCACACGGAGCATCTCTCTATGCCCGTTGGCAGATTTCCACCTTGCTGCCCTCAACCTACACCTATAAATCGGTGTGCTATGCCTCGACGCCCGGAGGTTTAGGCTACATCGGTTTATCGGGGCCCATATATCCGATATGCCTTCGGTACGTTCAATACTTGTTCAGCAGGGCCGCACACGGATCGGTCCTCAATCGACACGGGCAGGGGTGCGCCCACAAGACTCTCTCTTGCTGCGCCCTAGCCCCTGCCTAGTCTCATTTTCATTACTAAAGTGATCTCACATCACTCAACCGAACCCGTGTGTCCCAATGCCTATCTCGCGAGTAGATTCCAACTACTCGACTTGTACCGAAGTCCTATGACTCATTAAGCATAGCCTGTCTACTCGAGGTCCTTGACACTACCCTCACTCTTTTAGGAACCTTTGGTTATGCAAGTGGGGTTTCATTCATTCTATACCTAATGCACATACATACTTCATATGACACATGTGAACAAAGTAAAGCTTTTTAAAAAGGGTTAATGCAAACCGGGGCTTGCCTTGTTGCTGCTGGTCAGGAGTTAGTTCTTCGTCCGGAAGAAGGAAGTCCAGCACTTCCGGAGTCTCTTCTTCAACGGCTACACGTTAACGAAATACTATACGTTAATTTAGATGCAAATGTGAGTTTTAGAGTAAAACTTCTACTATTGGTTCTAATAACCAGCCTCTAACACCTGGAACTTTGTTTAAGAATTTAAATATGAACTGGTGTTGGTGGTTTGGCTTGGACTTAGTCACATGGTTAAATGCTAAGTGGTTTTCCCCCTTTTCCATCTTAATCCCTTAAGTGGTTAAACAGGACAGGGGTAATCTAGAGCTCCAATAGAGCTGAGAATTTTTGTGTGAGTTCCTTGTCACAAGAAAACTCTCTGGACCAAACATTAGCACTTTTCATGGAGTGGTTTGCTCAGAATAATTCTCTTGGCAAATCAGCAAGGAAGAATTAATTCTGAGGTAATACCCCTGTTCATGCTCAACTTAATGAACTACAATTTCTATTATAGCTCATAGAGTTTGCATGAATTTTCCTAGCATTTTTGGAGTCAAGGTTTGCCCAGAATTGAATTTCCAAGTTTTGGAAATTCTCTGAAAATGTTTCTGCATTCAAATGAACACAGCACCTTCCAATTTGAATTGCTCTGACCAAATCAACTCCAAATGGTCTGAAACTTTTACAGGGTTTACTAATGTCCTAAAGAACATTCTGGCAAAATTTGGGGATTTTTGGATGAACCAAACTCCCTCTAAAATTCTTTTGCTGAAAAGCTTTAAAGAATTTTCCAGAATTAATTAAAGGGTTTCATACAAATTGGGTTGTACATTTGGATAGTACTCTATCAGAGGAATCCAACTAAATTTGTTTCACAATTTTTGGATTCTCCTACCCGAAGTTGTAGCTATTCAAAGTTTGAACTAAAAACTGAAATTCCCCAAAATGTTCAAATACTGGCTGTGGGTCCGGGGACAGGTGTCATGCGTCGGGGCAAGCCACACGAGGCTACAGGTTATTTCCCGCGCCTCCACACCAGATCCCTGTGCCACAGCTGATCAAATATTTGAAAAACCGTCGCTGACGGGCGGGACCCACCGGTCGTCTTCTACCTCCGGCCACCCGCGCCTGCGCGCCGCCGGCTCGCCGGAGTTCGACGGATTCCGGCCTCCCGGCCATCCCCCGAGCTCTCCCTCGCCGCTAGGGCCTAATTTCCCGTGCTGAACACGATGGAACACTCTTCCCCGGTCGGCGATGGCTCTAACCTAGCTGGCCACGGTGCGGCGTCTCTGGACTGGTTCGGCAACGTCGCCCGGTCACCCTAGCCTGCCCAGACCTCGGTGGAACGGCGCTATAGCACCAGTGGACCAAAGGTATGCTCGACCTAGCCTCAGAACTGCTCGGGGCCGGCGGCTAATGGTGCCTCACCGTGCACCCGAAACCTCCTCCGCGTTTGAGGTCGGAAATTCTGGATTTCATGCGGTCTACGTGCATATTTCCAACTAGGGTTGTGAAGGACTACTGATCGCCGGTTAGTGGCGGTCCTGTATGCAAGGTTTCACGGCCTAAGAACGAGAGGGACGATCGAATTTGGTATTACCGTATCAGAAGGTCGGATGGTGCCCGACGGCGATCTTTTCCCAAATTCGAGCCTAGTAGATCATCCATGGCTTGAGCCTCGGGGACGAGCATCAGGGGCTACCAGCGCATCCGAGGGTGCTCTAGCTCGGGCCTGAGAAGCTCTGGGTGGGTCTGTCCACGTGAGACCAGCTTCGGTTCTCCGCCGGACAGCTCTGTTTTCTCGGCGCCGTTTGCCGAATTGTGCGCGTCACAGGCTAGGGCCTCTGGGGTTGTGGGGCTGGTGTGGTAGAGCAGGCACAGGCGCTGCTTTTCTGTACTGCCGGTGCGCACAACCGAGGTTTGGTTGAGGCCGGCGATCGGGGAGAAAGGAGTGCGGCGGTGAGCGCCGATTGCTGTTTGCGCGTGGGAAGAACAGCTAGCGCGCGATCAAAGCGAAGATGGCAACGTGCTGCAGCCGGTTTCCGGGATAAGGAGCAGGCCAGCGCGAAATGGGAGCAGGAGGTGGAGCCTCGGTCGACGGGGGCGGCCGCTCGGTGTCGCCCCGGGGTTACACCTCGGTGGAGTGAAGTCCAGAGAGAAACTTAAGTGTTAAGTATATTCATTCCTATGACATGTGGGCCCCACAACTCAGTACCCCTTTTCCTCAAAATATCTCCAAAGTTTGACAATTATCCAACCCAGTTGTTTGAAAATTGGAAACTGAGCTCATTTGACAAGTTTGGACAAATTCCATGCAAATTCAAATATTCATTTGAATTCTTTGCACATTTGATTTCCTTTGGAAAAAATGGGCAGCAAGACTTTTCAAAAATTAATGAAACTTTGCCTCCCCACTAATTCGGACCTAAGGAATCCAAATATGCCTCTTGATCCTTGTGTTAGCTGCTGCAAACAATAGTTTGGACACAACAGTTTTGAATTCCTCATTGTGTGATCATATGTGTATAAACCCTACTTTGTGAAAGTGAAGACTCTCCCCTCTAATCACTCTTTTGATGGAGGTTACATGCTTTTCACAACATTTCCTAAGGTGTCCACAATGAAAATTGTGGTGTTGTGAGATGAGGAAAAGTTTTTACAAGTCCCCTTTTCTTGGGCTTTTACATGATCCTGGCTCGACGAGGCCGTGGGGCCCTCTCAATGCAGTTCCCAAATATTTTGTGCATTGCACGCACAAAAGTGGGACGGGCATTCTTAAGACCATAAGGCATGGACACATAGCAGTATAGGCCATCTATTGTAATGAAGGCGGTATGCTATTCATCTTCTCTAGACATAGGTATCTGGTGGAAACCTGAATATGCGTCTAGGAAACACAGCAGTTCACAGCCGGAAGTGGAATCGACTATCTGGTCTATACGGGGGAGAGGAAATGGATCCTTCGGACATGCCTTATTGAGGGTGGTGTAGTCGATGCACATACGTAGCTTCCCGCCATCCTTGGGGACGACAACAGGGTTGGCCAATCATAGTGGATGGTGGACTTCTCGGATGAAGCCAGCATCAAGCAGCTTCTTGATTTGTTCATGGATGAAGTCTTGTCGCTTGATGGATTGCTTCCGAGGCTTCTATTGGACCGGCCTGGCACCGGGGTAGATCTTAAGTTGGTGCTCAATCACCTCCCTGGGGATCCCGGGTATTTCTGATGGTTGCCATGCCAACACGTCGACATTTGCTCGGAGGAAGGTGACGAGCGCGTCTTCCTATTTGTCACTCAGGCTCCCGGCGATTCGGGTGGTCTTGGTGACATCAGGACCGACTTGGACGACCTTGACTGGTACGCATTTGCCGTCTGAGGGCTGCACACGGGGTGCAGATGTCATCCCTCACTGACGCATGCTTGGAGGCGGCCGGCTAGCTTCAGCGTTACCGGAAGTGGCCTTCTGTGCTGCTGCCAGCGCTGAGACAGCCGTAGTGCGGTCACCGTGGATCTTGAGGACGCCACTTGGGGTTGGCATCTTCAGGACCAAGTAGCCGTAGTGGGCTACCGCCATGAACCGGTACAGGGCTGACCTGCTTATTATGGCATTGAAGGGGAGGCTAACCTCCGCAATGTCGAAGACAACGCTTTCCGTATGGTAGTTCTAAGGCATCCTGAATGTCACCGGGAGGGAGATGCTACCGCATCGGAAGATTGGGTCCCGGCCTACCCCCGAGAATGTTCTCGAGGGGGTAAGCTGGGACATAGGGATTTGCAGCTTCTTGCATGCTGCAAGGCTGATAATGCTGAGAGGTGCCCCGCCATCGATCAGCACGTGGTAGATCTTCACGTTGGAGATGGTCAGTGCGACGAGGAGAGGAAGCTGCCCGGCGCCTGCCATGTTCTTGGGGCAGTACGGGGCGTCGAAGCTGATCGGCGTCTCCATCCACTTACAGTGCGGCGCCGGCCCAGGGGCTCGGGGCGGCTGCTGCCACTGCTCGACGGAGGGTCTTGATGCCTCGCCGGGACGAGACGTCAGAAGAACCTCTGTACATCACGCAGAGCGTGCCATCCGTTTGACCATCAGGCGCGCCAACCGTTTGGCCGTCGGTCTGTCCATCTGCCCGCTCTGGAGCGGGAGGTAGCCTCGTCGTCTTCCGCCTGGAGTCTATGGCGAGTTGGGCGAGAAGACTCGCCATCAGAGGTGATGTTCACCATGATCGTGTGGAGAGCGCGGCAAGCCCCCTTCCTGGCGCGCCAAATATCGGAGTGTGTGAGCTGCGACACTCCTCCCAGCCTTCTATGAAAGCAGCCCGCAAGGTTCTTTGATTGGAGGGGGCTTGGCGCTCTACGCTATCGGGCTTGAGAGAGCGTATGAACACCGAGATTTACGTGGTTTGGTCTGCTGGAGCATAAAACCCTACGTCTATGGGAGTATATGTTCTATTGCTTGTGCGTGTGTGTGTGAGAGGGTGTTGGGTTGCGAACCCTTTTGTCGAGTGGTCACCCCGGTCCTTTTATAGTCAAAGGCCAAGGTGGTTACAATGTGGCTTGGGCCCGATAGGTGGCCCTGAAGCTATATGAACCCTATACATGATCTAGGGTTTTATACTCTGAGTAGAGTAGTCGGTGTGGGAGTTAAGTCCCGCCGCCTAGCGCGCTGAGTGACCCTATCCGTGTGTCAGGTGATGATGAAGACGTCATCTTGTCATCGCGTATTGTCGTTCCACTTGGGCGGCTTGGTGCCGTTAGGTGGCACTGTACCGCTGTCATGCCTTGTCGTCCTGTCTTGTCACAATAATGACGGTCAGGCGGAGGACGGAGGAGTGCACCATGCGCCATGCTTCTGGGGAAGGCGCGAGCCTTGAATGCACGGCCTGACAGTGCACTTCCTCCTTTACTTTGTCGACCCTCGGCCCACGATGATCGTGGGTCATGTGGCGGATTCGGAGCTCTTGCCGACGAGTTCGGAGCCAGGAGACACGTGGCAGCTCCAGACCTCACCTCAGTGGGAAGGCTCGGACCGGAGCCCAGGGAACGTGTCGGCTCCGAAGCTCTCCTCAGTAGGGAAGTGGTTCTAAGCCTAGAGCCACGTGACAGCTCCGGACCTCACCTCAATGGGGAGGCTCGGACCGGAGCCCAGGGCACGTGTCGGCTGCGGAGCTCTCCTCGTCAGGGAGGAGTGTTGGAGCCCGGATACACGTGGCAGCTCCGGATCTCACCTCAGAGGGGAGGCTCGGACCGGAGCCCAGGGCATGTGTTAGCTCCGGAGAACCTCCTCTGCAGGGAGGGGGTTCTGAGCCAATTGACACGTGGCAGCTCCGGACCTCACCTCGGCTGGGAGGCTCGGCCCAGAGCCCAGGGCACGTGTCGGCTCTACAACTCAAGCGTACGTGGCAGCCCCATGGTCGACCTCAGGGCCAAGGACACGTGGCTACGCTGGGGCCCACCTCAGCAGGGAAGCGGGGCTTAGGCTGTCGTTTACCCTCTTTGTGGGGGTTCCCGGTCTGCCGGGTACCGACACAGTCACTCAAGAAAAATCACACTTGGTATCTTGTTCCAAAAACAGTAGTGAGTAATATAATAGACTCCAAATGTGTCTATAAAATCAAGAGAAAACGCAGATGGAACTATCGACAGATAAAAATCTAGATTGGTTGCAAAAGAGTTCAAGCAAAGGTATGGAATTGATTATGAATATACTTTTAGTCCTGTTGTTAAAGCAGCTACTATTCAAATTGTGCTATCCATTACTGTTTTAAGAAACTGGTGTTTAACACAGCTTGATTTCCAAAATGCCTTTCTTCATGGAGACTTAGAAGAAGAAGTATATATGGTTCAACCACCCAGTTATGTAGACAAGAGGTATGTCATTTTGTTTGTAAATTAGATAAAGCTTTCTATGCACTAAAACAGGCACCAAGGGCATGGTATTCCAAGTTAGCATCGAGACTTGTTGGCCTTGGTTTCATACCTTCAAAAGGAGAGGTTTTGATTCTCATGCTCATGCTAAAGCTAATCCACCCATGGTTGTAAAGTCACTGGGGAGTGGTTTGATTGAAACAATTCCTAAGCAAAAAGAGGTGGTTTTTAGGTAAGCAGGGAAGTTGTCTCATTCGGATTCTAGGAAACAAATTGCTAGCCCACCTAGACATGAATATAAAAAGAAATTTCATTGTACATTCTTGACACGACCCCACGGTCTTGTCGAGCCAGGATCACGCTGAGGGGTACTGCGTTGCACAGCACCGGATAACACACATACAAGGTACAAAGCGGAAGCAAAATTTTATTACATAAACTGGTTTATGAACATTTTTACATCAAAATATGTCCAGTCTACACTCACGGGCATAGACCACGCATCAAGTTCACGTTCAGCCCGTGAACGTGTCCTTGCTAGCACGCACGCACACTAACACGGCGGCGTGCACGACTCCCACTAGACGGGGTTCCGTCTCCTCCTCGGGAGTCCCTTCCTCATAGAACCCTGCAAAAGCTTCAAACACAAGCAGTGAGCACGAAGGCTAAGCAAGACTGACCCGTCTCTCCTAAACATGGAACTTCTACATGAGGGGTGATAGGTACAGGAGATAAAACAAGTTGCAAGGACTCGCCTAATTAGTGGAACCTTACTTTCAAGTTTTAGCAGCCAATTGTCGAGAACCTTACGCTAAGGCACATGAAAGAGCCGCAATCAAACAAGAAATTCATTTCTCTCGTGTACTTTGCCCAAAGTTGAAAGGAACTTTAGTTAGCTCTGAACTACAGTAATCATTAACAATCAAAGTCCATATTTCAATCAGCAACATTTCAACATGTAACTAGCCTGTTCTTTCTACGTCATGGTACAGTGAATGAGTGGTACTCACTGACCGTGAGGGACGGCGATTATAATCGATTTACACCTGCAGGGTTACCCGAATAACCCGTCACGTACGCCCGTACTCGATGTTGCCTACAGCAACCATCACGGACGCCGTACGCAACTACCTTTCACCCGTTAGCCAAATGTTGAACCGGTCCAATCGTCCCGAGCAAGAGGTCTCTGCATGCGCATCTCAGTGCCGCCAGCCGATTTACACCTCGAGCTCTCAACCTACCCTCTAAACTACCAGCTATGCCTCAACACCCAGCTACCCGAGTTGCATCAGTTTCCCGGTTCCCATATGGCCGGTAGGTCTTCGGTACTGTTCTAGCTTGTTCAACAGGCCCGCAGACGGCTCGGTCCTCAATCGACACAAGCGGAGCTACAGCACACAGGCCCCAAAGTCCTGCTGCCCTTACTCTCCGCTTGGTCTCATTTTCTTGCCATGTGTATCATGTGCTATCTCTACCTGAGTCGAGTGCCTCTAGCCTATGCTCGCGAGTAGTTCCAACTACTCGACTTGTACCGAATCCTACATAATCTTAGCCTTGCTATAGCTAACGGGGTTTTCAATCCTAGTCCCAACCCATGGTTTTCTTGGCTATGCAATTGGGTTTCCAAACAAGACTCTAATGCAAGGAATCATGATACTCAAGTAAGTGCTCAAAACAATAAAAATTTGTAAGAATGTTAATACAAACCGGAGCTTGCCTTGCTGCTCTTGGTCGTAGGCTAGCTGCTCCTCCAGAGTAACGAAGTCTAGGACTTCGGGTTCCTCCTCGACCTTAGCGACTACATGATATAAGCAGTACATGTATTAATTAAATGCATTGGCTTTGATTTTTAAACTTGTGAACCTTCTAAGTCTCACTAGACAGACCCAAAGACTGTGAAACTTTTACTCTGGCTTGGTTACACCCTGAACAGAGGCTTGGTCAAGTTTTAGTTGCAGCAAAGCTCATTTGAGCTCTCCAAAATTAATTATGTACTTGACCTTAATGGAAGGCTTTTAGGGTGTTCTAAGGATTTTCATGAAACAAACTATGACTTTCTGAAAACTAGATTTTCAGAGGGTTCTAATGGAGTTGGTCTCACTTAATTTGAAGGTTCCTAGCTAAAGATCTGAGCTAAACAATTCCAGTGGAAATTCTGAAAATGTTTCTGAACATTTTCTATTTTCTCTGGAACAGTTTCACTAATCACACCATTAGGTGGATCAAATGAGCTCAAATGGATCTGAAATTTTTATGGTAGTTTAGGGATATTTTTGTGAACATCCCAGCAAAATTTCAGAATTTTCCTCCAAAGGATTCTCCCGTTAAAATTCCAAACAGTTAAAATTGCTGGAAAGTGCTCAGAGAGCTGAATCCAACAAAATTTGGTTCACTCGATTTGGAGCTTTCTAGCCAAAGTTATGAGGATTTGAAGTTTGAAGGAAATCTGAAAATTGGGAAAAAGTTTAAACTTGCGGGTGGGCCCCGGGGACACGCGTCGCACACCGAGGCGATGGCACACCATGGTCTGTGGGGTTCCTGCGCGCCAGCACAACAGATCCCAGCCACACCTGATCCCGATTTAAATTTTTAAGCCGCTGACGCATGGGCCAGCCGGCTTCGTGTTCCTCCCGACGCGCCCTCGTGCCCGCGCCGCCTCCCCTCGCTGGAGCAGACCCGGAGCTCGCCGGCTTGCCACTGCCGGACATCACCTAGTATGAAACTCGCCGCCAGGGTGTTGTCTATATCGAGGAGCACGTCTGTGGGGTCAGTTTGAGCTGGCGGTAACCGGAAATAGCCCGGCGACGTGTGGCGGCCTCGGTTGAGGTTCGGCACCGGTTGAGGTTCGGCACCGTCGGCCGTGGGTTCTAACTCGCCAAAACCTCGAACAATCGGTTCTACAGCATCAGTATACCTCTAGGAAGCTCGACAAGGTGTCAAACGGGTTCAAAGATGGCGGCAAGTCGGTCGGCACCGTGTGACCGAGCGTGCCCGCCATGAGCGCCCTTGATTGAGCTCAAAATTCGTCACTCCTAGTCGGTTTCATACCACGGATGCAGAAAGGAAATTGATCGCCGGCTAGTCCAGCGCCTATGTGCAAGATTTGATAACTAAAGAAGGATCATAGCGCGAGAATTCGAAGAATCCGTACCAGAAGCTCGGTTTAGGGTCGCCGGAGCAAAAGCTGGAAATTCGCCGTGGATTCTTCACGGTTTGCTTCCAAACTTGGAGGAGAGCAACACGGTTGTCGCGTGTTCCTGCTGCCACTCTTGCTGGACCGTGAGAGCTCCTGTAACGCTGTCCACGAGCTCCTGACCTTCGGCTGAGGTTAGGTCGCCGCTGTGGCGATCGTTCTCGGGCAAGGGAGGTCGGAGCTCGGGGTTTTTGTCGTTGTGTAGGTGGAGTGCGATCTCAGGGTGCTGTCTAGCAGCTCAGGGACGGAAAGGGGTGATCGTTTGCTGGTTTTTCCCGATCGACCGAGAGCTCGGGGAGAAAAGACTTCTGCTGCTTGAGGTCGCACACGATAGGATAAAGCCAGCCAGTCTTCGCTCGGGCTGAGGCAGTGCCGGTCGCGTGGAGGCGCGAGCAGGCCGCCCTGGGCGCCAGCGCGTGAAGGGAGAAGCAGATGGTGGCGCCGGTTGCTTCTCTGCGGTACAGCCGGCAGCTGCTCGGTGGAATTTCTCACTGAGCTGTGACTTTGTGTGCAAGTATGTAACACCCCAAAAATCTTGTTAAGACCCTAAATCATGTTAAGAGGGGAATTTAAAAATTTTTTGGACGTGTTGCATGTTTTGCAACAATTTAAATTCAAACTGGAATTCAATTTAAATTCAAAACAGAAAAGAAATAGAAAAAGAAAAACAGAAAAACCGGCCAGTGGGCCGAAACCCACCAGCCGGCCCACCCAGCACCCGCGCCAGCCTGCAGCCGCGCGCGCTCCTTCCTCCCACTGACAGGCGGGGCCCGCCAGCCCTTCTTCTACCTCGCGCCGCGCCGGGACACTCTCACCCCGAATCCAAACCGACCCGGATTTCTGCGAATCCCAGCAGAATTTCGGTCGGGGGCGACGCAAACTCGATCTAAACCACCCCGCCGCCCTTCCCCATCTATAAAAACCCCGGCCTCATTCTGTTTTTCGCACGCGATCCGCCGTTTTTACTCCAGTGAGAACCCGAGCCTTCTTCGGCAAATTCTGGCCGATCTAAGCTCGGAAATTCCGATCTAACTCGCTGGTCTTGATCCACCGCCTCCGGGGAATCCTGCAGGTGCAGAAAACTCGGTGACTTGCGGTTTAAACACGGCGCCGACGAGCCTCGCCGTGGTTTCAATTTGGACCTCGTCACCGACCGCCTTCCAGGACCTCCGAGCTCAAGAAAACCCCCGAGGTGAGATCCCCGACCTCTCCTCCACCGATCTATGCCATAATATCACAGTTCTAGGAAGAATTCTCGAAGATCCGAAAATCTCCGGCGAGAAAGCCGCCTCTCGCCGCCGTGTGCCGCCGGCAGCGCCACCCGCGCTCGATCGGAGCGACGTGGCCGCTTGTGCGCCGTTTATTTTAAATCGCACGGTAGAGTTTAAATCCCCGCGTACCGGTTCGACGTTATAATCTCAGCCGTCTGTTTTAAATCGGACGGTCCACATCAGCCCCGCGTTATAAAGACTGGAAATCTTACGTGCTACCCCCTGGGGTTCTCGGGAAATAAGAGCTAGCCACGGAAACTTCTGATCTAGCCCGTGGAACTTCAGAAAATCATGTAAATTCATTTAAAAATCAGTTTTAGCCCCTGGACTTAATAAAAATTAGGAAAAACTCCTCTGTTATGAGTAGATAGATCCCTGAAAATTGTTAAAATAATATTATAGACCCTGTAGTGGGGTGAGTTTACCTTTTTAGCCCTGTTTAATATTTAATTTAGAAAATTGAATATGTGGCTAGTGTTTAAAATTTAAAAAGTGGGACAAACATATTGTCAAAATTAAATTAAAAACTTTCTCAGTATTTAGAAAACTTTGGAGTGAGATAAAAATATATTTTGGGCTGAAATGAATCTGTTTAATTTATTATTCACATTTAGGGACACATTTTTAAGTAAAGAATAGTTCTGGAAAATAGGGAAAATAATTGTAAAATAGTTTACATCAGAGGAAAGGGTCAAAAATATATTAGTAAATATTTTAGATCAGAACCTATTCTGTTTAGATGATATGTCTTGTTATTTTCATAATAAAGTTCACATTTAGGCATAGGAAATAAATATGAAAATATAGCAACTAGTAAATGATAAATGGAGTTCTAAAATCCAAAGAATTCAGTTTAGGGTTGGTAGAAATTCTGAAGACACATATGGAGAAGGAAAATACCTTTCATGCATACTTGGTAGCTAAAAGGTGTAGTAATTGAATATAAGGAATTTATATAAATTGGAAACTCATATATATATAGTATGTAAGTATAAATGTGAACACAAAAGTAGGAGTCATATACACATGATTAAAAGTGCATGCAAGCCACAAATCAACACATATAGAGTAACCACAACACATATAATGGTGAATGACTTTCATAAATATGAATGTGTGGTTTGAATGAAGTGGAAGTGTGAACTATGTCTTATGGATTGTTGTTTTTCTTTTGCTATGTGTGATGGTATGATGTAGAACCTGCTCAATAGCAAGTTATTCCTTTCCAAGATCAGGACTACCCATTTCAAGAGCAGCAGGAAGGAGGCAAGTGTCCTTGACCACTTTGATCCCATGCTAGGATATGTAGCTAGAATTATTTGCATTGTCAATTGAAATATGAAACCCATGCTAGGATGTTTCCCTAGAATTGCATTACCTTGTTTCCTTGTAGCTTGGGTTGGGATTTATTTTATCATGTCATTTATTATTATGCATATGCTTAGCCATGCTTAGAATGGGATATTTGGGATATGAGATCATCAGTATATTTTACCATACTCTTGAATGAGATGTTGTGAGTTATGTAGAGGTAGGGATCAAGGCAAGTTGGATGTTTTGGTTGTGTGATGGGTGCACGAGACTCGGGTTTGTGTTTAGTACTTGCCTGGATCCTAAGAACCGGTTCATGGAGCATGTAACCTGGCTTTACAGTGCCAACCACATGCTGAGATGGGGCAGCTTGGCCAATTAATTAGGTGTATCCCCGGCGTAGTATGGGTGTGTTGGATGGTGCGGGGAGTAGGTGTCAGCTGGACTACCATATGAACCACAAGGCTCAAGAGGGGGCCACTGCAGCGGGGTTGGAGGCTCTTGTATGCTATTAGGGGTGAAACCTCAGTGGGCCCACGCTCGTCGGGAATCCCTTTGTAAAGGCTTCGTAGTGATCTCCTGGCTACACACCTGGGAAGTGTGGATGTGGTTCGTAGCCACTGGCATAATGGAGGTTCTTTTAGCCCACCCGGCAACGGGGGATGAAATGACTACATGTGGGTACAGTGGTACAAACTCTGCAGAGTCAAAACTGTCATGACAGCCGTGCTCACGGTCAAGAGCGGCTTGGACTTATTCATGATTAGAGGATTGATTGTTTTGGAAGTGTGGATGTTAAGCGGGGAGCTTAACATTGGGAATGATGTTATGGTTATTTGATTATGATGATGGGATGGGAGATTGGGACCATTTCACCTGTGTAGTAATGTAGGTGCTTAATAAGCTAAGGTGATAGGTATTAATTGCGTAGTGCTTTAACCATGAGTTCAACCTCTCCTTGTTCTAGCCATGCATGACATAACTTTCCCACACTTGCTGAGTACCATCGGTACTCAACCTTGCATATTTGTTGGTTTATATTGCTGCTCAGGTCAAGATAATGAGGTGGTGTATAATGACCAAGACTTTGGACCCGAAGAAGGTTTCTAGGTTCATGGAGACCCCGGGCAACACCTGTGAAGGAGCCCTCAAGAATAATTATTCCGCTGCTAGTTTATTTACTTGTGATGAACTTTTTATTGTCCAACGAGACATTTGCTATGTAAGACTTATTTATATTCGACACCTGGCTTGTAATAAATGATGCTTCACTATTTGTTATCACATGTATGAGAAAATGATCCTGGCATACATGTGATATTCACTTGGTTGTTCTTCGGAAAAACCGGGTGTGACAGAAGTGGTATCAGAGCCAAGGTTGCCCGTAGGAACGTGGACCTAGGTAGAAATGGACGTATTTAAGGGCCTTATTTTCTTAAAAACTATTTTTATAAGGTGTGCATGGAAAAGTGTTATTTAATGAGTCACTTTCTTCATCTTACCCCAACATTTATTCAAAATTTGGATTTTTGTTTAAAATTTTTATCTAACTTAAATTTGAATGCTTTATGTTCTAGATGGTTCGCATGATCCGCACCGCTCGCAAGTCCACCGGAGGGAGAGTTCCCGTAGTTGCCCTTGCCGAAAGAGAGGAGAGCCGTCCGGTGACGTACCTTTCCTACGGATTGGCAGTAGGAGGCTTGTTGCGCCGTCTTCGACGTATGCTCGAAGCCGCCGGCAATACGGGCAAGCTAATCATCCACTATAACTCCACCAGGACCATCCGTGAGAAGCGGGAAGAATGGAGTTCAGAGATGAGGATTATCCACGAAAATCAGCTTCTCAAGATCCACCGCTCTCCATCCTGTAGAGCAACACAGGTCGATGCGGAGAAGGATGTCACCTGGGAGGCCATCACCTGCCAGAGTCACATCTATCGTCGCCACCTGGACAGGACTGAGTACATGTATGTCCTCCAGCGTGAGAGTGGTACCGCGGAGTACAAGTACCCCCCAGTGCAGCAAGGGACTTCCCATGAGCACATGGACTTGTGCTTGGAGGATGCTGCTATGCTCAGCACTCGACTACAGGAGTGTCAGCAAGAGCTTCAGGATGTTTGGGACACCCTGAAGGAAACGGAGGCATTGCTGCGAGCCTGCTTGAGGGTGAGAGAAAGAGGAGATAGGAATGAACTGTGTGTCACCGTGAATGATACATGGACTCCTGACTCCCCAGATCGCCGAGCGATCAGGCGTCGTTGCACTTCTCCACCAGCAGCCTCCCCACCCAGAGCAGAGTCAGAAGGCAGCCGAAATGATGAGGAAGATCCCGAGGAGCTAGCTCAAGAAAACGAGTAGTGTGGAGTCCTTCCCTTAGTTAGCAAGATGTCGAATAGTCGAGTCGTTACGTTAAGATAATGGTGTGTTAATGCTTGGTGTGTGACGTGAGTTGTGGAAGCCTTGAGCAATTGTCCACAGCCTCGTCTTCAGATTGTTTTGTTTTGGCGTGTGAACCCACATGAAATAATATTGCATTTATTTTTGTGTGAGAAATGAACCCTCAGAAAAGTATAACAAAGCCTCAACACTTCAAAGTACAAACAAATGAAAGTAGTAAGATGGTACTAAATGCTTTCAAATTAACATTGGTTGATTCTGCCAGATGGCCGGAAGAGGAAAAGGACGTGCTGCCAACCCCGCCAACAACAACGATGAGGCATGCAACCCTCATCTTTCTAGATGCCAGGACCGGGGTGGTCGCCGTGAAGGAGTTGATCCCCTCCACTAAATGCTGGAGAATCAAAATCAGCTCATCCAGAACTTGACTCAAGTGGTGGCCAACTTGCATCAAGTTCCACCTCCACAAGCTGCACCACGCCAACCAAGGTTGAGTGAGTTTCTAGGAACTCAACCTCCAAAGTTTGCAAGTGCTGCTGAACCTCTGGAGGCAGACGATTGGCTAAAGACCATTGAAAGCAAGATGAGGATCATACAGTGCCAAGGGTATGAGAGGGTGCTGTTTGCCTCTCATCAATTGCATGGACCTGCTGCTGATTGGTGGACCGCCTACGTGGCCGCCCATCATGACCCTGAGAACATAACTTGGGAACAGTTCAAGCGTAGCTTCCGCAACCATTACATCCCAAGAGGTGAACTCAAAAACAAGAGGAAGGAGTTTTTGGGACTGCAGCAGGGAAACATGACGGTGAGGGAATACCTCACTAAATTTAATCAACTATCCCGTTATGCCCCACGGGACATAGAGACTGATGAGCAGAAACAAGATTGTTTTGTGGAGGGACTGACCGCAGGAATGCAGTGTGCGATGTCCTCAAATGAGTATGAAAGCTTCCAAAAGATGGTGGACAGAGCATTTGTGGTGGAAAGGAAGCTGAAGGCTTTGGAAAATGAGAACAAGAGGAAGGCCGGGTGGTCACACCAAGCCTCAGGGAGCAACACCCGCCCACGTCTGATGCAGCAACCTGCAGGGCAGACGAACCGTGCTGCGGTACCTTACTCAGCACCAAGAGGGTACAACCCGAACTACAGGCCTCCCGCAGCACCAGCACAGCCACAACGTCTGTTTGTACAGCAGCCTCGTCCCGCATATCCACCTCGACCAGCAGTGCAAGGACCTCCAAACCAACCCCAAGACAGCAAAGGCCAGGCACCTAAGGTTGGGGTGTAATGTTTTAGCTGCGGTGAAGTGGGGCACTACGCCCATAAATGCCCAAAGAAGAAGCCCGCACAGCCACAACAGCAGAATGTGATGCGAGGACGAGTGAACCACGTCACTATTGAGGAAGCGCAAGAGGCACCCGAGGTGGTAGTTGGTATGTTTCCTGCCAATTTACACCTTGCAACCCTGCTGTTTGATTCTGGTGCTACCCACTCGTTCATTGCTCAAGGGTTTGTTAAGAAGCATGACCTAGCAGCCACACAAATGAACCATATGCTAGCCGTAAACTCTCCTGGTGGAGAATAATGACAAGAAAAGTGTGTCCCAAAGTGAACCTAGACATTAATGGGGTGGTATTTACTGCTGACCTCATAGTGATAGATTCACAAGGGATAGATATTATCTTGGGTATGGATTGGTTGACAAAACATAAAAGAATCATCCATTGTTCGACCAGAACGGTGGAACTAACTCACCCTAGTGGCACAAGAGTAAAGTTCATAACAATACACGAGCCTAGGAGGGACATTAAATTAAATCAAGTTGAGGTGAAAGTTGAGGAAATCAGGACCATAAGGGAATATTCAGATGTTTTTCTGGAGGAGTTGCCAGGTATGCCTCCCGATCGTGAAGTGGAATTCGAAATTGAGCTAGTACCTGGAACAGCCCCGATATACAAGAGACCTTATCGGATGGACTCCAAGCAGCTATAAGAACTCAAGGATCATTTAAGAGAATTGACGAAGAAGGGGTATATTCGTCCTAGTTCCTCACCATGGGAGCTCCGGTGATATTTGTGCCCAAGAAGGACAAAACCCAAAGGTTATGCGTGGATTACCGTGCCTTGAATGAGGTAACCATCAAGAATAAGTACCCATTACCCCGCATTGAAGACTTGTTTGATCAGTTGAGGGGAGCTTGTGTGTTCTCGAAAATTGATCTCAGGTTGGGGTACCACCAACTCAAGATAAGGCAATCTGATATTCCCAAGACAGCTTTCGTATCTCGGTACGGACTGTATGAATACACTGTCATGCCTTTTGGGCTAACTAATGCCCCGGCGTACTTCATGTATCTCATGAACAAGGTATTCATGGAATATCTGGACAAATTTGTGGTGGTTTTCATAGATGACATTCTTGTCTTCTCCAAAGATGTAGAAGAACATGAGAAACATCTAAGGTTGGTGTTGCAGAGGCTGAGAGAACACCAACTGTATGCCAAGTTGAGCAAGTGTGAGTTTTGGCTGATGAGAGTTCCCTTCTTAGGACATATAATCTTGGAGGGAGGAATCTCCGTGGATCCTGCCAAAATCGAGGATATACAGAAGTGGAAGACCACTGAAAATGTCGGGGAAGTTCGAAGCTTCTTGGGATTGGCTGGATACTATCGATGGTTTATTGAGGGATTCTCCAAGATCTCGAGACCCCTCACCAAACTGTTGGAGAAGGGAATCACATTCACATGGACGCCACAGTGCGAGACGAGTTTTCAGGAGCTAAAGAAAAGATTGACCACAGCCCCAGTGTTGGTTATGCCAGATATGCAGAAGAATTTCATAGTGTACTGCGATGCCTCTGGAAACGGGTTGGGATGTGTTCTCATGCAAGAAGGGCATGTCGTGGCATATGCATCCCGACAGCTCTGGAAGCATGAGAAGAACTATCCTACACATGACCTAGAACTAGCCGCAGTGGTACACGCGTTGAAAATTTGGCGGCACTATTTGATGGGGAAGAGGACTGAGATATATACGGATCATAAGAGTTTGAAGTACATATTCACGCAGCCAGACCTCAACCTCAGACAAAGGAGATGGTTAGAACTAATCAATGACTTTGATGTGGGCATCAACTATCATCCTGGGAAAGCAAACGTCGTGGCCGATGCTTTAAGTCGGAAAGTGCAGGTTAATAAGTTGAGCTTGAAGGACATGCCTGCACAATTGAGGGACGAGGTTATAAGGCTCAATCTATGCCTTGTGAATAGTGGTGAAGCTATCGCCATGGATGTGGACTCCACACTAGAGTGAGACATCCGCGAGGGTCAAAAGAAAGACGAGAAGATACGAGAGATCAGACAACTCATCAAGGAAAATAAAGCTCCTGGTTTTAGAGAGGATGAACAAGGAACGGTGTGGCACGGGAAAAGAATCTGTGTGCCAGAAGTAAAGGAGATCCGTGAATTGATTTTGAAGGAGGCTCATGATTCTGACTAATCCATTCATCCTGGGAGTACGAAGATGTAACAGGACCTCAAGAGCAGGTATTGGTGGTATGGCATGAAGCGAGATGTCGCGGAACATGTTGCCCTATGTGACACATGTCAGTTGGTGAAAGCAGAACACCAACGACCCACGGGATTATTGCAACCACTCAAAGTGCCTGAATGGAAATGGGAAGAAATTGGTATGGATTTCATAGTGGGATTGCCTAGGACCCAATCTGGATATGATTCAATATGGGTCATCATCGACAGGCTAACCAAGGTAGCTCACTTCATCCCCGTAAAGGAAAGCTACAGCGGATCCAAATTGGCGGAATTGTACATGTCAAGGATCGTGTGTTACCATGGAGTGCCAAAGAAGATTGTGTCGGATCGAGGGACACAGTTCACCTCCAGGTTCTGGCAGAAGTTGCACGAAACCATGTGAACTCATCTGAATTTCAGCTCTGCCTATCATCCCCAAACTGACGGGCAGACGGAAAGAACCAATCAGATTCTTGAAGATATGCTGAGGGCATGTGCACTCAAAAACAATCGGAGTTGGGATAAGAACTTACCGTATGCGGAGTTTTCCTATAACAACAGCTACCAAGCTAGTATGAAGATGTCACCGTTTGAAGCCTTGTACGGGAGGAAGTGCAGAAATCCCCTATTTTGGAACCAAACAGGGGAAAGTAAAGTGTTTGGTCCCGAGGTACTACAAGAAGCCGAGGCGAAGGTGAGGGAAATTCGCAACAACTTGAGGATAGCACAGACACGCCAAAAGAGCTATGCCGATGTACGAAGAAGAGAGCTCGTTTTCAACGCGGGAGACTATGTCTATCTCAAGGTGTCCCCTATCAGAGGACTTTGTCGGTTCAAGGTGAAAGGGAAGTTGTCACCTCGATACATCGGACCCTTTCATGTCCTGAAAAGGAAAGGCGAAGTGGCGTATCAACTAGAGTTACCGGCTCGTCTATCGGATATGCACGATGTATTCCATGTGTCACAACTCAAGAAATGCCTGAGGACGCCTGAGGAGGTGTTACCCATGAATGAAGTGGACGTAGCTGAGGATTTGTCTTATGCCGAGCAACCATACA
Source organism: Neostapfia colusana (assembly GCA_030760725.1). Lineage (NCBI taxonomy): Eukaryota > Viridiplantae > Streptophyta > Magnoliopsida > Poales > Poaceae > Neostapfia > Neostapfia colusana. The sequence continues at coordinate 53,105,434 of JASWHV010000014.1, read as the reverse complement.
AGATTTTGGAGACAATGGAACGCCTCACCAGAAATAAAAGAATCCTGATGTGCAAGGTGCAGTGGAAGCATCACTCAGAAGAGGAAGCCACCTGGGAGCGGGAAGATGAGCTCAAGGCACAATTTCCGGAATTGTTTTCTTAGAACCACCAATCTCGAGGACGAGATTTCTTTTAAGGGGGGTAGAGCTGTAACACCCCAAAAATCTTGTTAAGACCATAAATCATGTTAAGAGGGGAATTTAAAATTTTTTGGACGTGTTGCATGTTTTGCAACAATTTAAATTCAAACTGGAATTCAATTTAAATTCAAAACAGAAAAGAAATAGAAAAAGAAAAAAAAAAGAAAAACAGAAAAAACCGGCCAGTGGGCCGAAACTGTAAAATCCCCAAAAGTGGTAGCAAGAAAATTCTGCTCATGTGCACTTATGAAAAATGAGGGGAGCAAAAACTTTGAATTATAATGGTATAAGTTCAAAGTGAGGGGTTTAGACTTCCTAAAACTTCCAAACATGGGAGTCTAAGTTCATAACTTGGATCTTCATAGTCCAAATATTCAACCTTCCAAATTTCAGCTCATTTGGAGGAGTTTTCATATTTGTTTGGGATTAAAAGGAGAAGCCCTCTAATCTGAATTTCAAATTCAGTTTCAAATTCCAATTCCCTCAATTTGAAAATTGGGTTTCACAAATGTGTTCTCCACCTTTTAATAAGCAGCCATGCCAAAAATTGGAAATTTTGGAGCTGGTTTGCTATATTTTTGAGGCAATACAAAGTGGAGAATTCAAACTCCTTTTCAAATTCAAATGATCAAACCCCATTCAAATTCTACACCAGAATTCAAACCATTTGAATTCTGCAAATTCAAAAATAACTTTGGGATGAAGTAAAGCTTTTAATGTTGAGTTGCTGGAGGGAAAAATATCAGAAAAGTTTTACTAAACAAAGGGGGAAGTGGGGCCCAATTGTCAGCCACCTAAAGCAAACAACCGACTGTTTTCCCTCTCTCTCCCTGTTCCCGGTTGATCGCGGCGCGACAGCTCTCGGAAAAGCGCTCCCCCCGACGTCCTCACCGAGCCACCGAGCTGGTTCTCGCTGGCCGACGTCGGCGCGCGCGCGTGGGCGATAAGAGCGGCCGCCCGAGTACCCCAACGCTACTTCTCCTCCTCCTCAGCTCGTGCAGCGCCGTGACCGTCTCATTTCCGCTGAACACCGCCGCTCAGCTCTCTCCGATCGACCACAGCCCTCCAAGCTCGATTGCTCGAGCGCTCCACAGCAAAGAGCATCGCCTGGACGTGTTCTAGCCCTTGCCAAAGCCCCTTTGAGGTTTGCCGGTCTGAACTGCTCGAGAAACGCGGATTTGCGCCAAAGCTTCAAGGTGGCCAGACCTCGCCGTTTCGGCTCTCCGTCGACAGCAGCAACCGGCCACCCTCTCCCCCGACTGCCTATACAAGAAAGGTGCGTGGACATGTCCTGGTCGTGTAGCCGGAGGCGGTTTAGCGTTTGTTAGAACCGGTGGTGAGAATTTCACCGTTTCCCCAAACTGTACACCGACGGGTAGAGCCGGGTCTAGCCAAAAATTCGTTGTGCTTGGGGTAGCTCCGCTCTAGATAAGCTTACAGTAGCTCCAGCACAGGCTTGCGCATCTCCCCGAAGTTCTAGTAACTCAAATGAGCAAGTAGAGATGCCGGGTATCGAGTTTTTGTCGCCGCCGGGGTTTTGCGGGCTCAGGTCGCCGGTGAGGTCCCATCTCCGGTGCGTTTCAGGGAGAGCGAGCTATGGGTCGAGGATGTCCATGGGACACTGGTGCTTTTAGAGCCAACCCTAGCCCGAAAGACCCACTGTTGAGGGAGAGCGAGATCGCCGAAGTAAGATTCGACATGGTCGCCGGTGCAAGCACCTTTCCGGCCATTGTCAACGGCTCCCGACCCCACCATCGTGTTCAGCACGGTGTAGAACTCACAGGCGGCGAGTTTGACGAAGTTTGGACCACAGGAATCCCGTCCCGGCGAGCCTCGCCGGCGTGCGCCGCCGCGGAAGGCGCGGGCAGCGCGAGGAAGACGAAGGAGGGCCGGTCCCACCGGTCAGCCTCCGGGTTCGCGCGAGGATCGGTTTGTGCCGCCAGATCTGGTGCGGTTGCGCGGGAATAACCCCGTAGCCCCCGGTGTTGCCGAAATCTCACTGGTCCGATTTAAAACAGTGGGCCCAGCCCAATTATTTGAAGTTTCTATTAGAGAAATAATTCCAGTAATTAGCTGATCTTTACAAGGCCATAACTTTGTGTAGAAAACTCCAAAAAGAGTGAGACCAATTTTTTTGGGTTCCTCATGAGGAGTGCTTCACAGAGAAACCAAATTTTGACTATGAAAATGCCCAGGAATTTCTGTAGAATTGTTTTTAGTAAATCCTTTAGGGATTTATTACAGGAGCAATTCTTTATGAAATATTCCCAAATTTGGGTAGCAAATCCTCTTCATAGATACTGATCTCCAGTAAAAATTTGGGCTTCATTGGAGGTCATTTGCTAGGTCAAATTACCTTCTCAAGTTCAGCCTTTATTTGAAAATTCAAATTTAAACAGAAGCTTTTTCAGAACTCCTGTTTAAGTTCAAAAATTCATATCTCTCTGATGGTAGCTCCAAAAATGGTGAAACAAATTTTGTTAGAACCATGGAGACTGACCCTAATCAGATCTTCCAATTCTAGCTGTGTCAAAGCTCCTGATTTGGGCTCAAAATACAGATAAGCATTGTACTTGTAGGAATTTTAAAGACTACATTGTGCAATGACATGTCTCCAAATTTGACTCAAGTCATCCTTAGAGAGTCTAGTATCCACTGTAAAAATCCCAAAGCCAATTAAGGATTTTAAATAGCAATAGCTATGAATAGAAGTCCAATTCTTATAAATCCTTAATACTTATACTTGTATTTTATTACATTTCATAATAGTGACCGAAGTTGAGGATACGCCGGAGCCATTGGACGTCCTCCCACCAGAAGCTGACTTTCCGTTTAACTCGCAACCAGGCAAGCCCCGGTTTGCACTTAAGTACCTTTTATAAAGTTTTTATTTGTATCATTTATGTCTAGGGTGAATGTTTGCATTAGAGTTAGGGTGATTGAAACCCCACTTGCATAGCCTCTTTAAATCCTATAAAGGGTTGGGTAGTTTACAAACCGACGAGTAGAGATCGCCATGCTAATGTATAGGATCTCGGTAGAAGTCGAGTGGTTGGAAGCTACTCGCGAGATAGTACTTATCACATGGGAAGAAAAGAGGTAGATAATGGCTCGAGTTATGAAAATGAGACCCAGCAGGGGGGATAGGAAGCAGTGAGCAGAGGTCTCACGTGCGTAGCCCTGTTGGTGTCGGTTGAGGACCGTCCGTGTGCGGCCCTGCTGGACAAGTATCGAACAGTACCGGATGCATACTGGCATATGGGAACCAGGAAACCGATGTAATTGGTTAACCTGGGTGTCGAGGCTTACCCAACCGTAAATAGGAGTGGGTTGAGGGTAGCAAGGTGTAAATCTGCCGGTGGGCACAGTCACGCTCCACGCGGGGACCTCCTACCCGTTACGGATGGACCGGTTCGGCATTTGGGTTGCCTTTGAAAGGTTGTTGCATACAACAGAGTAGGAAGGGGTGTGGAATCACGCTTCTGAAAGTGGGTGTATGTGACGTGTTATCCGGGTGTGTCTTGATTGCAATCACCGTCCCTCACGGTTATTTGAGTACCCGCTTGTTCACTGCGCTGTGACGTAGTAAGAAGTGAAATAAGCCAACTGAAAATGCTGTATTGATCTTAATGTCTTGAATACCTTGATTGTTGTAGATATAGAGCTAATTAAGTTTACATTCCACTTTGGGCGTCTCCACATCGGGGGAAAGCGTTTCTTGTTTGATTGTGGACTTCCGATGTGAAGGTTGCTTAAGGCACATGAATCTGCTGCTATTAAACTGAAAGTAAGGACCAACTTATAGGCGTGTCTTGATTGCAAAAATCCTTTCCTATCTTACATACCCTTGCACGTAGAGTTCCATGCCTAGGGTTGACGGTTAAGACTTGCTGAGCCTTCGTGCTCACGGTTGCAATATTTGAGCTGTGTGCAGGTGAGAGGTATGAGGAAGGTTCCGAGGACGAGGCGATGCCCCCGTCGGGGTACACGGCCGAGCTGGAGCCATGCACGCCGCCGTGATTCTCCGGTTCCATGCTGCTAGTGTGTAGCGTCCCCGGGCTGGACGGCTGCACTTTTGCATAGCTAGGATGAGGGGCCTTATATGTATATTACTTCCGCTGCATGAATAGGTTTTGTAAAAAGACTTCCGCTATTTTATATCAAATAAAAGTTTGTATGTTACCCTCGATTCTTTTCGTATGTGTGCTGTTGGGTGCCGCATCGCACGGCACCACCCTATGCGATCCTGGAGTGGGTGAACCACGGGGTGGTCCCCACAGACGTGGTATCAGAGCCGCATTGGGAATAGCACACTCGAAAAGAGCTTATTTTGAAAATTTAGAAGTAGTCGAGTGAGGATTAGTCATTAAGCCCACATAAGGTCTATGATAGTACTAGTTATGATGGTGGAAAGCTAACTTATATGTTATACATTCTGTAACGACGCTCCGACGTCAGGTAAGAGGTAAGGTACGCCACCGTAGGCGGATCAATTACGGTAACTCGCCATACGAGTAATAGTATGGAAGGTTATACCGTGGCTTGGCACGGTGGTTAATATGAGTCTCTGAACTTCTCAATGGTTCTGAGAGCATATGAAAACGCTGATCTCCAGCGTGCTTTAGGCAAAAGTGAGAATACCCCATCGTGTGGTAAGCAACACGATAGTATGCAACTCTTGAACGTTCAATGTTCAAAGGGCCATACGCAGCGCTCGCCATCGTCATGCCTCAACGGTCAGGAGGCAGTAGGTGGTATCCGTTGGGTTGATAAAATTCCCAACCGTGACGACCCGTTTGCGCTCTACTCGGGTTCCCCGTCGTGTGGTGTGAAAACACGACCATGTACCTTGAGACGTGGCTTGACTCAAGGATGATCCGTATGGCAATGATACGGACCGTATGTTTTTACTACGATATGGAACTGCCTGAAATGTCAAAAACCTTTGTGTGCACCATTATTGTGTGTTCTTCTGCAGGTACATTAACCACGTTAGTGCATGACATGTAGAAACCGTTTTTGAGTGACGACTTTAGTTCCACCATTTGACACGTATATGCCGGGGTACCGGTTTAGGATTTTTCTTTGGTGAGGAAACGTAGTACCGACTGCATAAAAGTTTATTTTCAAAGAAAAGAGTCAAAATGAAGTTTAGGATTTCATTTAGGGGTTAGTAAACTCCTATATTGCTCTAAGAGTCAATTGGGAGTATAGGCTCAATTCCAAAAGCTTAGGAACAATCCCCCCTGTTTTTGGCAGAAACTTTTGCTGAACTTGAACAGGGCATAACTCAGGATTGGTTGAATCAATGGAAGTGTGGGATACCCTTCTGGAAAGGTTTTGAAGTCCTCTACAATTTTTCTGTAGAGTTCCAGAACAAAATCTCCCTCCAAGGGAATGAAATCTAAGATGAGTAGGTACTGTCCAGAAACAGGGCAGACCAAATGCTCTCAGGAATTTTCTGTATTTCAACCAAAACACTTAGTTTCACAGTTTGACATCCAGTGGCTGTTGTAAAACAGCGAGTTAGAGTCGAAGGGTTTATGCATTTGACATATCACTTCGAGTTAGTACATGTTTGGGTCCAATACAATAACGAGAAATTACGCATGCTAACACACTTAACATCCCGTGGTGACCCCGATGGTCGAAATGAACTTTTAAGCCCCTAAAGTTCAATACTTTGGAACTCGATCATGGGACATGGTCCAGGGATGTATATGTTGCATAAAGTTTATACTTTATCCATATGTGTGTTTGTTATGCGCATTGTCTACGCCATTCTCGTATCACTATTGTATAGACTGGATGAAAGAAACCAACATGTGCTGATCGTTTGAATGATGTGAATGCAGAATGGTGCGGACACGTTCAACGCAAGAGGAGGGAGGTCCGAGTCAAGTTCGCGGTGATGAGTCTCCACCTCCGGAGCAGACCACGACGCAGCAGCAACCACCTCCTCCACCGCCAGAACTTCCAAGGAATCTTGCGGAGGTTCTCGCCGCAGTACTCGGCTCGCGCGACGAGCAAACCGAGTTACTGCGGATGTTGGTGCAGCAGAATGCGTCCCATCAGGGAGGACGCCAAGACAATGGGCAACGCCAGCCCCAACAAAGCTCGTATTCAGAATTCATGGCGACCCATCCACCGGTCTTCACGGAGGACGAAGAACCTTTGGAGGCGGACAGCTTTATCCGCACTCTAGAGGCAAAGTTCGGGCTGCTGCGATACACCGAACATCAGAAGGCGCTGTACGCAGCGCAACAGCTTCAAGGAGAAGCCGGTACCTGGTGGGCGAACTACACCGCCTCCTTACCGGCTGGACATGCCGTCACATGGACGGAGTTCCGGGAGGCGTTCCGCGCCTATCACATACCTCCCGGTGTGATGGCGATGAAGCTCCAGGAGTTCCTGGCGCTACGGCAAGGCGAGAGGAGTGCTCATGAGTACTCCAGGTTATTCAACCGGCTGGCGCAGTATGCGCCAGGATTTGTGGGCACGGAAGACAACAAGCGCAATGCGTTCTTCCGGGGCCTGAACTCCAAGATGAAGGTCCATCTCGCCCAGAGCAATCGCGGCACATTCAACGACTTAGTTAATGCCGCGATCCTACAGGAGAATGCTCAGCGCGAGCGCGGTTCTGACAAGAGGAAACGCAGCGCGCTGACGAGCAGCAGTGGTGGGACGCCACAGAAATACCGTGTGGTGTATCGATCACCATCCAGTCAGAGATGGCAGCCACCGGCGCGACCGCCTCAGTTTCGCGGCCGGCAATATAATGCGCCGGGCTTTCGACCGACGTATCCACCACAGCAACAGCAGCAGCAAAGGATGGTCCCGCGTGCGCCCCAGTTTCAACAGCGTGCACCGGGATTCCGTCCTCAAGTCGGCGGGACCCCGACACCTTACATGTGCTACACGTGTGGTCGTGTCGGGCACATTTCAAGAGACTGCCCCGAGCCGCGACAGGGCAGGGGTGCAGCACCATATCAGGGTGCTAATCAGCCCCGCAACCAGCCCAAGAAACCAGCACCAAAACCCGGCAACATCCACCACTTAGCCATCGAAGACGTGCCGGAAGGCGAAACCGTCCTCGCGGGTACGTTCTCTTACCTAGATCATCCCGTAGTCATACTTTTTGACTCCGGTGCCACCCATAATTTCATAAGTCAGTCTTATGTTATTAAATATCAACTGCCTATCGTTCCCACAAATAATTCATATTTGATATGTTCTCCGGGTGGGAAAATAACAGCTGATAGAATGGTCTATAGAGCACCATTACAGTTGGGTGGGAATCTATATCCGACTTCTCTAATCATATTAGAGAGTCAAAAACTTGATGTCATTTTAGGAATGTCATGGCTACGTCGCCATGGTGCTGTTCTTGACATCATTCCACGTGTGGTTCGTTTAAACTCTCCACTTCATGAACCACATGTTCTTATTCTTGACCATTCGGTTCAAGAAATCCCAGCCACATATAACACGGAAGCCACGAAACTTGAGGATATTCGTGTGGTCCATGAATACCCGGATGTCTTTCCGGATGATCTTCCGGGCATGCCACCCGAAAGAGATGTCGAGTTCAAGATTGAACTCGTACCTGGGACGACACCAATCTCACGGAGACCATATAAGATGGCTCCAAATGAGCTGGCTGAACTAAAGGAGCAGCTCAACGATTTGATGAAGAAGGGTTTCATTCGACCGAGTTCCTCGCCATGGGGATGCTCGGCGCTGTTTGTGAAGAAAAAGGATGAAACCTTGAGGTTGTGTGTGGACTACCGGCCTCTCAACGCCGTCACCATCAAGAATAAATATCCACTGCCCCGCATCGATATTCTCTTCGATCAACTTGTGGGTGCGAGTGTATTTTCCAAGATGGATCTTCGCTCAGGGTATCATCAAATCAAGATCCGGACGGAAGATATTCCAAAGACGGCCTTCTCGACGAGATATGGGTTGTATGAATACCTCGTCATGTCCTTTGGTCTCACCAACGCCCCGGCACATTTCATGTATCTCATGAACTCAGTGTTCATGCCGGAGTTGGACAAGTTTGTGGTGGTGTTCATAGACGACATCTTGGTTTACTCCAAGACTAAAGAAGAACACGCCAAACACTTGCATATCGTACTTCAACGATTAATAGACCATAAGCTTTATGCTAAATTCAGCAAGTGCGAGTTTTGGATCAGCCAAGTGCCATTCCTTGGTCACATTGTTTCTGCAGAAGGAATTGCGGTTGATCCAAGCAAAATCGAACAAGTGCTGAAATGGGAGTCCCCCACATCAGTCCATGAAGTCAGGAGTTTCCTCGGGTTAGCAGGATATTATCGGAGATTCATACCAAATTTCTCCAAGCTTGCTAAGCCGATGACTGAACTGTTGAAAAAGGGGATCAAATATGTTTGGAGTTCAGCTTGTGAAGAAGCTTTCCAAGCATTAGTGAAGCATCTTACAACAGCCCCGGTGTTAGCTCAACCGGATACAACCAAGCCCTTTGACGTATATTGTGATGCGTCTGGCATCGGGCTTGGCTGTGTATTGATGCAAGGAGGAAGAGTGGTCGCCTATGGCTCACGTCAACTTCGTAACCACGAGCAGCACTATCCGACTCATGATCTTGAGCTCGCTGCTGTGGTATTGGCCTTGAAGATGTGGAGGCACTATTTGCTTGGGAACTTAGTGCACCTCTACACCGACCACAAAAGTCTGAAATATATATTCACTCAAAAGGAGTTGAATATGCGGCAACGGAGATGGCTAGAACTGATCAAAGACTATGAGATCGAGATTCACTACCACCCCGGTAAGGCAAACGTGGTTGCCGATGCCTTAAGCCGCAAATCCCATGTCAACAATCTGTCCATCACCCCACTTGAAGAGGGGGAGCCGAGTCTGTACTTGGTTCCATACGGGGCATTATATAATCTTGCTCTCATCCCAACCATAAGAGAGGAGATTATGGAAGCTCAGAAGAAAGACATGGGGATGTCGCACATTCGGAGAAGGATGGAGAATGGCGAAATGAAATGCTTCCGAAGAGATGAACACGACACTCTATGGTTTAAAGACCGTATAGTGGTACCCCGTGACATGCTGCTTCGGAAGAAAATCTTGGACGAGGCTCATTTGTCCAAGTATTCTATTCATCCGGGCAGCAACAAGATGTACCAGGATCTGAAAACCAGGTTTTGGTGGACACGGATGAAGAGAGAGATCGCCAAATACGTATCCGAATGTGATACGTGTCGGCGTGTGAAGGCCGACCATATGCGTAAAGCCGGACAGCTGCAACCGTTGAACATTCCGGCGTGGAAATGGGAGGATATCAGCATGGACTTCATTGTTGGTTTACCTCTCACGTCTCACAAGCATGACTCGATTTGGGTGATAGTCGATCGACTAACCAAGTCGGCTCATTTTGTCCCCGTACATACAAAGTACGTGGCCAAGCAATATGCGGAGCTTTATATTGCAAGAATCTTATGCTTGCACGGTGTTCCCCGCTCCATTATTTCAGATCGCGGTGCGCTGTTTGTCTCTCGGTTTTGGGAACAGCTGCACGCATCATTGGGGACCAAACTGATCCGAAGCTCCTCGTATCACCCGCAGACAGATGGTCAAACTGAACGGGTGAATCAAGTGCTTGAAGACATGCTACGCGCGTGTGTCATCCACCACGGCAAGAATTGGGACGATCATTTGCCGTTGGCGGAGTTTTCTTACAACAATGGCTATCAAGCTAGCATCAAGATGGCGCCGTATGAAGCTCTCTACGGCCGGAAATGCCGCACACCTCTCAACTGGTGCGAGTCCGGCGAGCGAGTCATTTACGGCATTGAACTTGTAAATGAAGCTGAAGAACGAGTGCGAGTAATACAAGCCAATCTCAAGGCTGCTCAATCTCGTCAGAAGAGCTATGCGGATAAGAGACGCCGTCCTCTCCACTTCGACATCGGGGACCATGTTTATGTCCGTGTGTCTCCGATGAAGGGAGTTCATCGTTTCGGAGTGAAGGGTAAACTTGCGCCGCGGTTCATTGGTCCGTTCACCATCATTGAAAGATGCGGACCCGTGGCCTATCGCCTGGAGTTACCAGAGTCACTCGCAGGCATTCACAACGTCTTCCACATCTCTCAGCTGAGGAAATGCCTCAAACCCTCAGCTGAAATCCACACTGAAGACATAGAAGTTCTTCAACCGGACCTCACGTACACGGAGTATCCAATCCGGATCATCGATGAAAAGACTCGTGCCACAAGAAACCGGACCTTATGGTTCTACAAGGTCTTGTGGAGTAACCATACCGCTGATAAGGCGACATGGGAAAGCGAGGATTATCTACGCACATATTATCCGGACTTGCTATCATCCTATACCCGGTAAAGTTTTCCCACTTTGCTTTTCCTTTGGAATATCGGGACTAGATTCTTTTTAAGGGGGGAGGGATGTAAAATCCCCAAAAGTGGTAGCAAGAAAATTCTGCTCATGTGCACTTATGAAAAATGAGGGGAGCAAAAACTTTGAATTATAATGGTATAAGTTCAAAGTGAGGGGTTTAGACTTCCCAAAACTTCCAAACATGGGAGTCTAAGTTCATAACTTGGATCTTCATAGTCCAAATATTCAACCTTCCAAATTTCAGCTCATTTGGAGGAGTTTTCATATTTGTTTGGGATTAAAAGGAGAAGCCCTCTAATCTGAATTTCAAATTCAGTTTCAAATTCCAATTCCCTCAATTTGAAAATTGGGTTTCACAAATGTGTTCTCCACCTTTTAATAAGCAGCCATGCCAAAAATTGGAAATTTTGGAGCTGGTTTGCTATATTTTTGAGGCAATACAAAGTGGAGAATTCAAACTCCTTTTCAAATTCAAATGATCAAACCCCATTCAAATTCTACACCAGAATTCAAACCATTTGAATTCTGCAAATTCAAAAATAACTTTGGGATGAAGTAAAGCTTTTAATGTTGAGTTGCTGGAGGGAAAAATATCAGAAAAGTTTTACTAAACAAAGGGGGAAGTGGGGCCCAATTGTCAGCCACCTAAAGCAAACAACCGACTGTTTTCCCTCTCTCTCCCTGTTCCCGGTTGATCGCGGCGCGAAGCTCTCGGAAAAGCACTCCCCCCGACGCCCTCACCGAGCCACCGAGCTGGTTCTCGCTGGCCGACGTCGGCGCGCGCGCGTGGGCGATAAGAGCGGCCGCCCGAGTACCCCAACGCTACTTCTCCTCCTCCTCAGCTCGTGCAGCGCCGTGACCGTCTCATTTCCGCTGAACACCGCCGCTCAGCTCTCTCCGATCGACCACAGCCCTCCAAGCTCGATTGCTCGAGCGCTACACAGCAAAGAGCATCGCCTGGACGTGCTCTAGCCCTTGACAAAGCCCCTTTGAGGTTTGCCGGTCTGAACTGCTCGAGAAACGCGGATTTGCACCAAAGCTTCAAGGTGGCCGGACCTCGCCATTTCGGCTCTCCGTCGACAGCAGCAACCGGCCACCCTCTCCCCCGACTGCATATACAAGAAAGGTGCGTGGACATGTCCTGGTCGTGTAGCCGGAGGCGGTTTAGCGTTTGTTAGAACCGGTGGTGAGAATTTCACCGTTTCCCCAAACTGTACACCGACGGGTAGAGCCGGGTCTAGCCAAAAATTCGTTGTGCTTGGGGTAGCTCCGCTCTAGATAAGCTTACAGTAGCTCCAGCACAGGCTTGCGCATCTCCCCGAAGTTCTAGTAACTCAAATGAGCAAGTAGAGATGCCGGGTATCGAGTTTTTGTCGCCGCCGGGGTTTTGCGGGCTCAGGTCGCCGGTGAGGTCCCATCTCCGGTGGGTTTCAGGGAGAGCGAGCTATGGGTCGAGGATGTCCATGGGACACTGGTGCTTTTAGAGCCAACCCTAGCCCGAAAGACCCACTGTTGAGGGAGAGCGAGATCGCCGAAGTAAGATTCGACATGGTCGCCGGTGCAAGCACCTTTCCGGCCATTGTCATCGGCTCCCGACCCCACCATCGTGTTCAGCACGGTGTAGAACTCACAGGCGGCGAGTTTGACGAAGTTTGGACCACAGGAATCCTGTCCCGGCGAGCCTCGCCGGCGTGCGCCGCCGCGGAAGGCGCGGGCAGCGCGAGGAAGACGAAGGAGGCCCGGTCCCACCGGTCAGCCTCCGGGTTCGCGCGAGGATCGGTTTGTGGCGCCAGATCTGGTGCGGCTGCGCGGGAATAACCCCGTAGCCCCCGGTGTTGCCGAAATCTCACTGGTCCGATTTAAAACAGTGGGCCCAGCCCAATTATTTGAAGTTTCTATTAGAGAAATAATTCCAGGAATTAGCTGATCTTTACAAGGCCATAACTTTGTGTAGAAAACTCCAAAAAGAGTGAGACCAATTTTGTTGGGTTCCTCATGAGGAGTGCTTCACAGAGAAACCAAATTTTGACTATGAAAATGCCCAGGAATTTCTGTAGAATTGTTTTTAGTAAATCCTTTAGGGATTTATTACAGGAGCAATTCTTTATGAAATATTCCCAGATTTGGGTAGCAAATCCTCTTCATAGATACTGATCTCCAGTAAAAATTTGGGCTTCATTGGAGGTCATTTGCTAGGTAAAATTACCTTCTCAAGTTCAGCCTTTATTTGAAAATTCAAATTTAAACAGAAGCTTTTTCAGAACTCCTGTTTAAGTTCAAAAATTCATATCTCTCTGATAGTAGCTCCAAAAATGGTGAAACAAATTTTGTTAGAACCATGGAGACTGACCCTAATCAGATCTTCCAATTCTAGCTGTGTCAAAGCTCCTGATTTGGGCTCAAAATACAGATAAGCATTGTACTTGTAGGAATTTTAAAGACTACATTGTGCAATGACATGTCTCCAAATTTGACTCAAGTCATCCTTAGAGAGTCTAGTATCCACTGTAAAAATCCCAAAGCCAATTAAGGATTTTAAATAGCAATAGCTATGAATAGAAGTCCAATTCTTATAAATCCTTAATACTTATACTTGTATTTTATTACATTTCATAATAGTGACCGAAGTTGAGGATACGCCGGAGCCGTTGGACGTCCTCCCACCAGAAGCTGACTTTCCGTTTAACTCGCAACCAGGCAAGCCCCGGTTTGCACTTAAGTACCTTTTATAAAGTTTTTATTTGTATCATTTATGTCTAGGGTGAATGTTTGCATTAGAGTTAGGGTGATTGAAACCCCACTTGCATAGCCTCTTTAAATCCTATAAAGGGTTGGGTAGTTTACAAACCGACGAGTAGAGATCGCCATGCTAATGTATAGGATCTCGGTAGAAGTCGAGTGGTTGGAAGCTACTCGCGAGATAGTACTTATCACACGGGAAGAAAAGAGGTAGATAATGGCTCGAGTTATGAAAATGAGACCCAGCAGGGGGGATAGGAAGCAGTGAGCAGAGGTCTCACGTGCGTAGCCCTGTTGGTGTCGGTTTAGGACCGTCCGTGTGCGGCCCTGCTGGACAAGTATCGAACAGTACCGGATGCATACTGGCATATGGGAACCAGGAAACCGATGTAATTGGTTAACCTGGGTGTCGAGGCTTACCCAACCGTAAATAGGAGTGGGTTGAGGGTAGCAAGGTGTAAATCTGCCGGTGGGCACAGTCACGCTCCACGCGGGGACCTCCTACCCGTTACGGATGGACCGGTTCGGCATTTGGGTTGCCTTTGAAAGGTTGTTGCATACAACAGAGTAGGAAGGGGTGTGGAATCACGCTTCTGAAAGTGGGTGTATGTGACGTGTTATCCGGGTGGTCTTGATTGCAATCACCGTCCCTCGCGGTTATTTGAGTACCCGCTTGTTCACTGCGCTGTGACGTAGTAAGAAGTGAAATAAGCCAACTGAAAATGCTGTATTGATCTTAATGTCTTGAATACCTTGATTGTTGTAGATATAGAGCTAATTAAGTTTACATTCCACTTTGGGCGTCTCCACATCGGGGGAAAGCGTTTCTTGTTTGATTGTGGACTTCCGATGTGAGGGTTGCTTAAGGCACATGAATCTGCTGCTATTAAACTGAAAGTAAGGACCAACTTATAGGCGTGTCTTGATTGCAAAAATCCTTTCCTATCTTACATACCCTTGCACGTAGAGTTCCATGCCTAGGGTTGACGGTTAAGACTTGCTGAGCCTTCGTGCTCACGGTTGCAATATTTGAGCTGTGTGCAGGTGAGAGGTATGAGGAAGGTTCCGAGGACGAGGCGATGCCCCCGTCGGGGTACACGGCCGAGCTGGAGCCATGCACGCTGCCGTGATTCTCCGGTTCCATGCTGCTAGTGTGTAGCGTCCCCGGGCTGGACGGCTGCACTTTTGCATAGCTAGGATGAGGGGCCTTATATGTATATTACTTCCGCTGCATGAATAGGTTTTGTAAAAAGACTTCCGCTATTTTATATCAAATAAAAGTTTGTATGTTACCCTCGATTCTTTTCGTATGTGTGCTGTTGGGTGCCGCATCGCACGGCACCACCCTATGCGATCCTGGAGTGGGTGAACCACGGGGTGGTCCCCACAGAAACCCACCAGCCGGCCCACCCAGCACCCGCGCCAGCCCGCAGCCGCGCGCGCTCCTTCCTCCCACTGATAGGCGGGGCCCGCCAGCCCTTCTTCTACCTCGTGCCGCGCCGGGACTCTCTGACCCCGAATCCAATCCGACCCGGATTTCTGCGAATCCCAGCCGAATTTCGATCGGGGGCGACGCAAACTCGATCTAAACCACCCCGCCGCCCTTCCCCGTCTATAAAAACCCCGGCCTCATTCTGTTTTTCCCACGCGATCCACCGTTTTTACTCCGGTGAGAACCCGAGCCTTCTCCGGCGAATTCTGGCCGATCTAAGCTCGGAAATTCCGATCTAACTCTCTGGTCTTGATCCACCGCCTCCGGGGAACCCTGCAGGTGCAGAAAACTCGGTGACTTGCGGTTTAAACACGGCGCCGACGAGCCTCGCCGTGGTTTCAATTCGGACCTCGTCGCCGACCGCCTTCCAGGACCTCCGAGCTCAAGAAAACCCCCGAGGTGAGATCCCCGACCTCTCCTCCACCGATCTATGCCATAATATCACAATTCTTGTTGGGTAGGTGGAGTGTGATCTCAGGGTGCTGTCTAGCAGCTCAGGGACGGAAAGGGGTGATCGTTTGCTGGTTTTTCCCGATCCACCGAGAGCTCGGGGAGAAAAGACTTCCGCTGCTTGAGGTCGCACACGAGGGGATAAAGCCAGCCAGTCTTCGCTCGGGCTGAGGCGGTGCCGGTCGCGTGGAGGCACGAGCAGGCCGCCCTGGGCGCCAGCGCGCGAAGGGAGAAGCAGATGGTGGCGCCGGTTGCTTCTCTGCGGTACAGCCGGCAGCTGCTCGGTGGAATTTCCCACCGAGCTGTGACTTTGTGTGCAAGTCTCCCCCCCCCCCTTATCTCTATGACATGTGGGTCCCACACTCAAGTTTAACCTCTGAAATTAACTCCTCATCACTGTTGTAAACAGTAAGCCCCAAAATGCCCATGGTGATTCAAATTATTCACCCATGAGCCATTTGAATTGATTAGAATTCAAATTGGGTTTGGTTTGAATGAATTTCAGCACATGTTCAGTTTGAAATTCAAATAAAGTCTGAATTTGTCCCACTTAGCTCATGTCAAGATCAACTCCGAATGGAGTGAAAATTGGTGTGTGAGCTCACAAAAATGTGCTGAATAAGAATATGCCTCCCACTTTTGAATTCATTGAATAAAAACAGTTTGAATTTGAATATGGTTTCAAACTGCCCTCTTTCTAGCTATACCCAAAATTACCTTAAAAATGTTTTGAATTTGGGTGAAACTTGGCATGGACATCCCTAGCAATGTGTAGGAGTTTTCATATGCCCAGCCCCTCTATATCACATGTGGAAAATACCACTTTTGCAATATGTGAGTTTGTTCTCTAATGAGCATGTTGATGGTGGTTACTTGCTCTTCATTTGTGTTCATCAACTTGCTGCCAATGAGGTGTGTGGTGTGCTGATGAACACTTTAAACATGTGTCAAAAACTGGGGCCCTTACAATTCTATGGTAGAGATGGGAATGTCATTGATTTTTGTTATAGACTATCTAAACAACATAAAAAGGAGAAAAAGATAGTTAGATCTCATAGCAACCGAGTTACACTTTCTTTTCATAATGTTAGACGCACTCACCCAGCTGAGTTAAGTCAAAAATATGTAAATTTTGATACCAAACCTACTGGTTTTTATGCTACACATGCTACAACTTGTAAGTCAGTAGTTGGACGCGAGAATACTCATGTTTTAGCACATAAACCTGCTGTATTTTCCCAGCTTCGTGTGCTTTTCCTGCTAGATGTCGTGTGACTCGGTACTGGATTCCTAAATGTCTTCTTACTACTCCACGGTATTGAGTCATTGACATGTTTTACTGCTGTGTAGGTCGCACACTTGAGGAAGGGGAACATTTGGCTTGTGGATTCAGGATGCTCACGCCACATGACTGATTGCATACTTTGGCTGTCTAAGCTTAAAGGAGACAACGATATTGTGTGCTCTTCTTGTAGACATACTATGATGGTTGCAGGTACATACGCTCCACTCACAATGACCATGAAAACAGAACCAGGACAGCTTTTACATCTTCATATTGTTGGTCCTTCACGTGTTCAATCATTTGGAAGTAAATGGTATGTACTTGTGATAGTTGATTATTCTAGATACTCTTGGGTTTTCTTCATGGCATCTAAGAATGAATTATTTAGTACTTTAGAATTTTATTTATTATATTATCACTTTATCACCCAGGATCCTTAAAAGCAATTAGAAGTGATAATGGAATCAAGTTTAAAAATCAAACATTTGATAACTTTTGTGCTAAAAAGGAATAGATCATCAATTTTCTTCACCATATGTGCCTCAACAAAATGGTGTAGTTGAAAGAAAGAACAGAACTTTAGTTGAGATGGCTAGGATTATGCTTGACGAATGTCGAACTCCTAGAAAATTATGGGCCAATGCGGTTGCAATAGCTTGCTATGTCTCAAATCGAGTTTTCTTGAGAGCTAAGCTAGGAAAAACACCGTATGAGCTTCAGTTTGGACATAGACCTAGTGTCACACACTTTAGGGTCTTTGGTTGCAAGTGTTTTGTAAAGAAACATGGTAATCTTGATAAGTTTGAAGTTAAATCTGTTGATGGCATATTTCTTGGTTATCCTTCTCACACTAGAGGCTATCGTGTGCTTTTGCTTGACACTAACAAAATTGTGGAGACTTACGAGATTTCTTTTGATGAAGCTAGCCCAGGTACTAGCTCTAAAATTGCAGGTCCAGGTGCATATCCTGAGGGGGAGAGCATTTTTATTAAAGATGAAGAAGAAATAGAGATGCTGCCAGAAAATTCAGACGCTAATGATGCCTTTCCAGCCTTTGTTTTTGATTCCCGACCAGCTAGAACATACAATACAGCTGTTATTGATCATTCACAAGACACAAGCTCTTCAGTTGATGATGAACATGAAGAAGAAGAACCTTTTGAAGTCTTTACTCCTTTCTACATTCGCAAAATGCACCCTCCACAACAGATTATTGGAAGCTTGCATGAAAGAGTGACGTGGTCCAGGTTCTTTGATTCCAACTCTCACGCTCATTCTGCTTTTGTTACTTCTTTTGAGCCCAAAGATGTATCACACACACTCACTAATGAATTCTGGATCATTGCCAAGCAAGAAGAGTTAGAAAAAATTGAAAGAAATAAAGTTTGGAAACATGTTCCTCCACCTCATAGTCACACTTTGATAGGAACTAAATGGGTCTTTAAGAACAAACAAAGTGAGGATGGGGTTATGGTTAGGAATAAAGATAGGTAGGTTGCTCAAGGTTTCACACAAATAGAGGGGACTTTAATGAAACTTTTGCTCCTGTTTCTAGATTGAAAGATATAAGAATTTTGTAAGTATTTGCTGAAACTAAAGGTTTTAAGTTGTATCACATGGATGTTAAAAGTGATTTTCTTAATGGCTACATAGATGAGGAGGTTTATGTCAAGCAACCACCTGGATTTGAAAATTCAGATTTTCCTAACCATGTTTACAAACTGTCCAAAGACTTGTATGGTCTCAAACAAGCCTCTAGAGCATGGTATGATAGGCTTAAAACACTCGTTCAAGTGGGCAAGGTAGATAAAACTCTTTTTATACTTAAGCCGGCACTGACTCACTATTCGTTCAAGTGTATGTGAATGATATTATCTTTGTGTGTACATCTCATGATATTGTGTCCAAGTTTTCAACTATGATGAACTCAGAATTTGAGATGAGTATGATGGGAGAGCTGACGTACTTTTTGGGGCTGCAAATCAAGCAAACTAAGGAATAAACCTCTGTCCATCAAATTATACAAAAGACCTCCTTAGGCGCTTCAATATGGAAAACAGAAAGCCTATTCGGACCCCAATGGGAGCAACACATACACTTGAGCTTGATGAAGATGGTGAACCCGTCAATCAAAAAGAATATAGAAGCATGATCGGGTCGCTTTTGAATCTCAGTGTCAAGACCGGATATACAATTAAGCGTATGTCTGTGTGCACGATATCAATCTTCTCCACTTGTATCACATCTTCAAGCCATCAAGAGGATACTAAGGTACTTACATGGAACCCAAGAATTTGGAGTTTTTCTTCCTTCTTCCTTAACCATTACTTTGAGAGCTTTTTCGGATGCTGGTTTTGGGGGTTGTAGGATTGATAGGAAAAGTACTTTGAGTGCTTGTCATTTCTTGGGTAGCTCATTTGTTGCTTGATCCTCTAGAAAACAAAGTTCAGTTGCACAATCCACTGTTGAACTTGAATATGTAGTTTTTGCTAGTGCTTGTTCTCAAATTGTTTGGATTGTTCAAATAAACTAAGCACATTTATATTAGGTATCACTTTCTTCATTATGATGTTGAAAAGGGAAACATTTTGCTTCACCATGCGGATACCGAACCACAGTTGGCTGATATATTCACAAAACATTTAGATTTCACTCGTTTTTCTTACATTAAGGGTGAAGTAGGGGTTATGCATCCTCATGGCTTAAATTGAGGGGGAGTTTTGACACTTGGGAAGTCTATGTGTGAACTTAAAATTAAAAATAATCTGAGAATATGTGTTTCATACATATATGACTTTCTGGTTCCTTTTACATGGTGAAAGTTTATACCACATTACTCGTGTCATACATTTTGTAGTTTTTTCCATGACTAGTAATTGGAATAATTACTTAAACAAAATCTGGTCATGATCAATTTTTTTGCTGTTTTGAACTCGTTGCATGCACACAAGTGCTTCCAATGTTGAGAAATTGAACGTACAACAGCCACATGCTGAGCTTTTATGATCTAAGCATGAATAAACTTGAAAGATCAAGAGAATATGCATGCATCACACTTCTTCTTTTGAGATTGCTTATCATTGCACTTAGATATGAACTTCGAAGGAGTTGTGTATGACTAAAATCGTGTTCTTAAGCTTCTAATTGTCAAATGGCATAGGCTTGGCTTGGTTGGTTAGAATAAGGTGGATGCTGCATATAATCTCTTGCAAAGTTCACATGATTTAAATCCGTGTTTTTATAAGTTAATAAAAAATAGCAACATGTGTCATGCTTTTAAGTTTTAAAATACTTGAGTTGGTGAGATCATGGATTGCTTAAATTGAAACATGTTTGATCTCTAGCATGGCTTAGACTACTTTATGTATTTCATTAATGTGTAACGTAAGTTACCTGATAGTATGGCTTGGATAAGCTTTGTTCTATATGTATATGTAATATTATACTCATATCAGATTTAAAATTTGTCTTTTTTGTATCTTGATGAATACATTGTCAAAAGGGGAGAAATTTGGTCACACATTGCACATTCACAAGTGCTTTACACGTTCTACCTAGTGGGAGTAACATCTGTAGGGGGGGGGGAATTTGTTACGGGGATAGTTTGTTCACAAAGGGGGATAAATTTTTCTTTCTATCAAAACTTTTCATGAAAAGTGAATAAATGTGAATGAGCCAATGTTCGGTTCATATTGGTGTTGCCAATGCATTTATCAAGGGGGTGATTGTAAGACCTATGTGCTGAATGCATTGGCAAAGGAGTCTTATAGTGACGTTCATATAAAGTTTTGAGCATCCACATGGTGTTTGACTTGTGGTTTGACATGGAACGTGTTAAGCTTGTCTTTAACATGTAGGATTGAATGCTTTGTGTTTATGGAATGAGTTCTTGATGTATTTTGGCGATTCATGGCTGGTTGAGGTGTACAACATGCTTGTGTGAGGTGCTCACATAAGGTGTTGTGGTGTGGACAAACGAGAGTCAAGTTGTGGACTTGTGCTCACATGGATTGATTGTTTGCTCATGTGCAGATGTTGCTTGAGGTCAATACATGGCTGGTGATGGTGATCCTTAATCGAAACTTAGGGAAAAGTGGAGGAAGAATGGTGATCGTTAAACTAAACTTAGGTTCAACCAACCAAATTCAGGAGGAATGCGATCAAATATGTCATGCAGCATGTTTGGATCAAGAATGGTGCATATGAAGGTGTTTCGGACGTGTCAAGTAGTGTTGCAAACATGTGTGGAAGTCATGGCCACAAGTGCAGGGATGGCACGAGGTTGTGACATGATTCCAACATGTTTGGACGACGAAGAGTGATGGTTGAACGTGTTTGAAAGTTGTTCACGTGTGCAAGGAGTGCATGGACGTGGCAACATGGTTCCAAGGTGTGGTGAAGGTGTTTGAACGTGTGTGGATGTTGTCACAAGTTGTGGTGTGATTCCAGCACATTCGGACGTGAGAAAGTTGGTTTTAGGTAGGTTCAGACGTGAATCCGAGTTGTAGTCGGAATCAGGTGGTTCGGATGCGTGTTATATTAGGAAATCAGGCTGTTTTGGCCAAAAAACGGTGGATTCCGAGTTGGTTGCGAGTTCTGGCTGGAGAGTCCAAGTTAATGTCAGATTTATAGTTGTTTGTGTCCATAATATCTTGTGGCTGCATCCAAAGAGTTTTAGAAGCTTAGAACTCTGATCTATGTGCCAATAGATAGAGTACAGGTAGGTTAGCAGGTGTTTTAGTTGAATAGGAATTCTTTGGAGGTGTCCTAGTTGGTTTTGGTAGCCTGAGGGCTGTTAATATAAATAGAGGGAACTTGGCCATAAGAGAGGCATCTCTTGCAGCTAGTTTTCATGTGTTTTGAGGTAAAAGTCGACGTTTGTGCCAAGCTTTTGCATCGTGATCCAAAAACTTTATTTTTCACCGTTCGGACACTGTTTTTCTTCATATGTATTCTATTTCTCGCGTTCGTTTATTTTCAGCCGACCTTTGATCACGTTTTGAATGATAACTTTAGTTCTATCAATCCAGTTGGCGTGATTCTTTTTGTGTTGGCCTAATAACTTGATTCTATATCATTTGTAAAGATTTTAAAGTCATTGGATTTACATATCACCAGTCACACACGAATTTTTGCAACTTATCATATTGGTTCTTTGCTCGGGTAGATCATACTGACCTTTGCTCACGTTTTTTATAATAACATGAATTCTACTAAATCAATTGAGTTGATTGTTGTTGTATTGGCTTCCTTGCTCGTTTATATACAATATATAGAGTTTTTATCAAGTTTGATGTCTTAGAACCTACTCGCGCACACGTGCTTTTCAGACAGATCAGTTTTTGGTTGAGGGGTTGAGTCTTCCGCTGAAATTTTTATATCATCTACAATTCACCCCCCCTCTGGTTGCTGATCTAATGTCCTTCAATCCTACAATCTTAGAGTGTGATGGCTCCATTGGATGAGATCTCTATAAAAGCAAATGATCCTTCCCATTTACTTCTTAATTTTCCATGTCCAAAGAGTTTAACCACAGAATTGAAAAGCAAGACCTTTTCTCCGGGTTTAAACTCTTTAGGCGTAATCCTTTTATCGTGCAAATTCTTGGTTCTCTCCTTGTACATCTTGGCACTATGGTACACCTTATCCCTCCATTCCTCAAACTTGGAAATTTGGCGTAGTCGGTACTTCCCGACCTCCATGAAGTCCATATTCCACCTTTTTATAGCCCAGTGCACTCTATGTTCTAATTCTACGGGGAGATGACAAGTCTTTCCATAGACAAGTTGGAAAACAGACATGATGATAGGTTTCTTGTAAGCGGTCTTATATGCTAACAATGCATCGGGTAGTTTGTGCTTCCAACCAGTTCCTATTTCCAAGACAGTCTTTTGTACAATATTCTTGATTTGTTTGTTTGATGTTTCTGCTTGACCGTTTGTCTGTGAGTGGTATAGAGTAGCAATGTTATGGTGGACTCCAATTTCCCTCAAAAAGTTCAGGAAGGCCTTATCTATGAAACGAGACTGAAAGTGCATCTAGGCATCCCTTGTGTGTTTCGGTTGATTTATGACAAACAAATGAGACCTTAACAAAATTGTTGAGATGAGCCAGGTTCTTAAAGAAATTAGGAAGAAACCGCAAAAATAAAGGAGAAGGAGGATCCAAATTGATAAGAGCTCAGGAGCTGAAAAGATTAGATTACTTAGTATAGAGTGTGTTGGAGAAACACACCCCAAGAGCTCATGTGAAAGAAATCACACTAACTGCACAAAATCAACATGTGCGGACTAGTCCGATATCAACCGGACTAGTCCGATTTTCTTTCTGACTAGAAAATGGACTAGTCCGATATGGACCGGACTAGTCCGATTTTGTCTCCCGATAGACAACGGACTAGTCCGCACTCTTACGGACTAGTCCTGTATCTCGCAACACTTAGGGTTTTTCACACGGCGCACACCGGACTAGTCCGGAGTCTACAACGGACTAGTCTGGATATTGCAAATCCTAATGTAACCATTGAAAACCCTATTATAAAAAGAGGTGTACGGCCATACCACAATAACGACTCGACCCCCTGCGCCGTCACACCTCCCAAGAGCCCAAAATTCACATCTCTCCACACATTCTAACCCAAAAAGGATCAAATCTTTGGGGATTAGCAATTGATCAAAGGAGAGACTTGTTCTACACATCTTGAGCTCTTGGGTTTGATCTCTAACACACTCTTATTCATTTATTGTTCATCTTTTGAGTGTGTTTGGCTATGTTCATTCATTGTAATTCTTGGGGAGCCCTCAACTTGTGAGAAGGCCCCTTAAATGATTTATTTGCCCTTTGTGATTAGTGGAAGAGAATCGGCCTTCGTGGCGATTCGACGAGGGTAGGGTTGGTGAAGACCCGGTCCTCAGTGGACTCCTCAACGGGGACATAGATTTCCTTCGTGGAATTGAACCTCAGGATAAAATCTTGTCTCCTAATCATGTTCATTCATTGTTCATCATATTCTAGTGTTTAATTAATCTTGTGAAATTCACGTTAAAGCATTGAAATCAAAGTTGATCTCTGTCATTTATTGTTTCACTATTGTAATACATCTAGGTTATCAATTAATATCCGCTGCATAGGGTACTAGAAGTGAAAATATTGATCAATCTTGATCTCTCTAGTCCAAGCATACAGGACTAGTCTGCAAAGTACCGGACTAGTCCGATTTTTCTCTGAGTAGAAAACGGACTGGTCCGCATTCTACCGGACTAGTCCGATTTCCCTGTATTTGATAAACCTACTAAGTGTTCCAGGGATTAACAAAGCGTTGAAAAGCCTATTCACCCCCCTCTAGGCTACATTCAATTGGTATCAGAGCCAAACTCTTCAAAAGAGACTCACCGCTCGAAGAGATGATGTCGGACGTCAAGGATGTACACAAGAAGATCGACGATGAAAAGAGTAATGATGAAAGGACTCAAAAGCTAAAGAAGCTACTCGACGCCATTTAAGACAGTGAGGACAATGATGAGGAGGTGCTCCATTGTAAAATCTCCAAAAAGTGGTAGCAAGAATTTTCAGCTCATGTACACTTAGGAAAAATGAGGGGAATTAAAACTTTGAATTATAACGTTGATGGTTCAAAGTGAGGATTCAAACTTCCCAAAACTTCCAAACATGGATATCTAAATTCATAACTTGGGTCTTCATATTTCAAATATTCAACCTTCCAAATTTTGGCTCATTTGGAGGGATTTTAGTATTTGTTTGGGATTAAAAAGGGGAAGCCCTTTAATCAGAATTTCAAATTCAATTTCAAATTCCGATCTCCTCAATTTGCAAATTTGGTTCCACAAATGTGTTCTCCACATTTGAATTAGCGGCCATGCCAAAAATCAGAAACTTTGGACTTGGTATGCTATGTTTTTGGAGCAAGGCAAAAAGGAGAATTCAAATTTCATTTCAAATTCAAATGATCAAACACAATTCAAACTTCACACCAGAATTGAAACCATTTGAATTCAGCAAGTTTAAACCATGACTTGGGGTGGAAGTATGGACTTTAATTCTGAGGAGCTGGCGTAAAAATATCAGAGAAAAATTCGATTAAAAGAGGGGGAGGTGGGGCCCAGTAGTCAGCCTTACAACAGAGCTACCACCTCTTTTGCTTCAGCCGGTCGCCAAGGCGACGCCAGCTCCCGGCGCGACCCTCTCCCAAGGACGGCACCGCGCCAGCTCCTGCTTCTCGGCCGCGTGATCATCTCCACCCCCCCGCCCCAGCTGCAGCACCGAAACGCTCTTTTGCTCCCTCGCACGCTCACCGCTGCTCAGTTTCTCCCGCAAGGAAACTGCCCGGCGCCGTTGCTGTTCCTCCCTCGCACACCCTCGCCCGAGCTCGGACGATCGAGCTCCAAGCAGCAAAAAGAAGCGCAAGAGCGTGCTCCAGCCTCCACCGTTCTTCCACCTAAGTTTCCTAGCTCGTACTACGCGCAAACCAACAATTGGGGCCGGCGTTTGGAGGTGCCCGGCGGAACCCCGTTTGGATCACCGTGGACAGCACGCTACGGCCGGTGTCACCACCGCTTCCCTACACAAGAAAGGTGCGTTGTTGTCCGTAGTTCGTGTTGCCGAAAGCCTCATGTCAATTGATCAATCGGTTAGTGAGAATTTTGGATTTTACCAAACCCTAGTTCATAGCGACACCTCTCGGGCTACGATCAAATTCATCGCGCAGCAGTAGCTAGAGCTCATTCTGGTCTAGGAGAAGCTTTGCTAGATCCCTACGGTCCTTCTTGCTCAAACAGCGCTAGAAACCATCATAGACTGAAGGAGTTCTTCGAGTTTTTGTCACCGTCGGCGTTTTGCGGGCTCGGGTCGCCGGTGAGATCACCTCTCCGGTGGTTTTCATGGTGAGTGGACTATGGATCAATGTTGTCCATGTGACACTGGTGCTTTGAGAGCAAACCTTGCCCGAAAGACCCACTGTTGAGTGAGAACGAGGTCGCCGAAGTGAGGATCAACAGGGTCGCCGGTGCGAGCACCGTTCCGCCCGTTTTCATCGGCTCCTGACCCCACCATCATGTTTAGCACGGTGTAGAACTCACAGGCGGCGAGTTTGAGAAATTTCGGACCACGGGAACCCCGTCCCAGCGAGCCTCGCCGCCGTGCGCCACCGCGGGAGGCGCGAGCAGCGCGAGGAAGACGAAGGAGGGCCGGGTCCCACCGGTCAGCCTCTGTATACGCGCGGGGATCGGTCTATGGCACCGGATCCGGTGCGTAACCCCGTGGCCCCAGTGTTGCCGTCATCTGAGTGGATAGCGCCATGGGTGGGGCCCACAGCCAGGATTTAAACATTTCCAGATTTTCCTAATTCAGTTCAAACTTTGGAGACACATAACTTTGTGTAGAAAACTCCAAAAAGGGTGAGACCAATTTTGTTGGAATCCTCATGAGGAGTACTTCACAGAGAAATGAATTGCTTGCTATGAAAATGCCCAGGAATTTCTGTAGTATTGTTTTTAGTAAATCCTTTAGAGATTTATTACAGGAGCAATTCTTTATGAAACATTCCCAAATTTGGGCAGCAAATCCTTTTCATAGTAACTGATCTCCAGTAAAAATTTGGGCTTCATTGGAATTCATTTTCTAGGCTAAATTGCCATCCAAAGTTCATTCTTATTTGGAAATTCAAATTTAAACATTTTTTTCAAAACTCCTATCCAACTTCAAAAATTCATATCTTTCTGTTGGTAGCTCCAAAAATGGTGAAACAAATTTGTTAGAACCATGGAGACTTACCCTAATCAGATCTTCCACTTTTAGCTATGTCAAAACTCCTGATTTGAGCTTAAAATTCAGAGAAGCCTTGTACTTGTAGGAACTTTAGAGACTACATTGTGCAATGACATTTCTCCAAGTTTTGATCAGATCATCCTTTGAAGGTCTAGTCTTCACTGTAAAAATCCCAAAGCCAATTAAGGAACCTAAATAGCAGTAGCTATGAATAGAAGTTTACTTCTTATAAGTCCTTAATACTTATACATATATTTTGTTACATTTCATAATAGTTACCGAAGTTGAGGACGCACCGGAGACCTTGGACGTCCTCCTACCAGAAGCTGACTTCCCATTTTACTCGCAACCAGGCAAGGCCCGGTTTGCACTTAAGTACCTTTTATAAAGATTTTCATTTGTATCACTTATGTCTAGGGTGAAATATTTGCATTAGAGTTAGGGTGATTGAAACCCCACTTGCATAACCTTTTGAATCCTATGGAGGGTTGGTAGTTTACAAACTCGACGAGTAGAGAATGCCATGATAATATTTAGGATCTCGGTAGAAGTCGAGTGGTTGGAAGCTACTCGCGAGATAGTACTTATCACACGGAATGAGAAGAGGTAGAAAATGGCTTGAGTTGTGAAAATGAGACCCAGCAGGGGGATAGGATGCAGTGAGCAGAGGTCTCACGTGCATAGCCCTTTAGGCGTTGGTTGAGGACCGTCCGCGTGCGGCCCTGCTGGACACGTATCGAACAGTACCAGATGCATACTGGCATATGGGCACCAGGAAACCGATGTAATTGGTTAACCTGGGTGCCGAGGCTTACCCAACCATAAATAGGACTGCGTTGAGGGTAGCAAGGTGCAAATCTGCCGGTGGACACAGTTACGCTCCACGCGGGGACCTCCTGCCCGTTACGGATGGACCGGTTCGGCATTTGGGTTGCCTTTGAAAGGTTGTTGCATACAACGGAGTAGGAAGGGGTGTGGAATCACGCTTCCGAAAGTGGGTGTATGCAACGTGTTATCCGGGTGTGTCTTGATTGCAATCACCGTCCCTCGCGGTTATTTGAGTATCCGCTTGTTCACTGCGCTGTGACATAGTAAGAAGTGAAATAAGCCAACTGAATATGCTGCTTTGAATTATAAATGACTTGAAACCTTGTATGCTGTAGTTATACAGCTAATTAAGTTTATATTCCACTTTGGGCATCATCACATCGGAGGAAAGCGTTTCTTGTTTGATTGTGGACTTCCGATGTGAGGGCTACCTGAGGCACATGAATCTGCTGCTATAAAACTGAAAGTAAGGATCAACTTATAGGCATGTCTTTGTTGCAAAGTCCTTTTTCCTATCTTACACGTCCCTGCATGTAGAGTTCCATGCCTAGGCTAGTCGGTTAAGCCTTGCTGAGCCATCGTGCTCACGGTTGCAATATTTGTGCTGTATGCAGGTGAGAGCTCTGAGGAGGGGTCCGAGGATGAGGCGATGCCCCCGTCAGGGTACACGACCGAGCTGGAGCCTTGCACGCCGCCGTGATCTCCGGTTCCATGCTGCTAGTGGGTAGCGTCCCTGGGCTGGACAGCTACACTTTTGCTAAGTTAGAATTTGAGAGTGTTAATAAAGAATACTTCCGATGTATAATTATGTTTTGTAAAAGACTTCCGCTGTTTTATATCAAATAAAAGTTTGTGTGTTGTTCTTTAATCTTTTCGTGTGTGCTGTTGGGTGCTGCATCGCACGGCACCACCCTATGCGATCCTGGAGTGGGTGAACCACGGAGTGGTCCCCACACAACTCAAGGCTCTTCTACAGAAGAAGGCACTCTCCCCAAAAGGGAAGAAGAAGATTGATGATGAAAAGAAGATGAAAGGGGGTAGTCACACAGACTACTCCCGATATCCTTTTGACTATGAGCGTTTAAATTCTAACAATAGTCATTACTTATCAATTCCTCTAGGGAAAGCACCTTACTTTGATGGCAATGACTATTCAATGTGGAGACAAAACATAAAAATGCACCTTATATCTCTTAACCCAAGTTTGTGGCATATAGTGTGTACAGGGATAGATATCCTGGATGATGATGAAGAGCTGACCCCAAGCAAAGAACAAGCCGTTCACTGAGCCAAGACGAGTTTACCAAGGTGGACGGACTTGAAATTGCCAAGAAGATATGGGACACTACAAACAGCACATGAAGGTGACCATCATGTATAAGCCAAGATAGAAATGATTGAAGGTGAATTAGGAAGATTCGCGATAGAAGAAGATGAATCACCACAAGACATGTACAATCGACTGAAGAATCTTATCAACAAAGTCTGATCTTATGGCAGCAAAAATGGAATGATCATGAGGCCGTGAAGTTGATTCTCAGAGCATTCATGCCTCGCAACGTGACTCTCTGCTCTATGATTAGAGAAAGCCCAGAGTACCGGAAAATGACCCTAGACGAACTTCTTGGCAAGGTCATCAACTTTGAAATGATGGAGAAGCAAGCCAAGCATGTCAAGGAAATTGCCGATCTCACCTCGGCAAAGAAGAAAGGAGTTTCTTTGAAGTCAACCTGTAAACCCGTATCAAAAGAAGCTAGAGAAACTCATGGAGAAGACGACAGTGATGATGAAAGTAGTGATATCGATGAAAAAGACATGATCTTGTTCATGAAGAAGTTCAAGAAAATGATGAGAAGAAGAAAGTGTAGCAGCTCAAACGAAGGAAGACAAAGAGACAAACAAAGACCCAAGATGAGTCAGGCGTGCTACAACTGCGGAGAATATGATCACTTCATAGTAGATTGTCCATATGAAGAAAACAAGAAGAAGACTAAAGACAACAAGCCTCAACCAAAGAAAATGTTCAAGAAGAAGAAGCAATATGGCCAAGCGCATCTAGGGAAGGAGTCGGACTCCAATGATGAATCCTCATCCGAAGAAGAAGAGGAGACGGCCACCATAGCCATAAAGAAAACTACCAAGAAATCCACTCTCTTTCCAACCATGAGCGCATGAAAGGACACCGACAACACTTGTCTAATGGCAAAGGAAGGTAAAAGAAAGGTAACAACTAACTCTTCCTTCTCACATTCTTTTACTAGTGATAGTGATAATTCTAGTGAGGATGATAGCAGTGATGAAAATGAATATATGCTTAGGGGTTTAGACAAAAAGACAGCTGCTAAGATGAAATTTCTATTTGATAAGCTTGTTGATATGGAGAAGTTAGTCAATCTTCAGGAAGATATGATCATCTCCCAAAAGGAGGAGTATCTTGAGATTGAAAAGCTTATTGAACTTGAAAAGGGGCGAAGTAAATCACTAAAATTTGAGATAGCTTCAAGCAAGGAAGCTTGCTTGAAGTTAAAAGACTCAAACACCACCATCAAGGATGAACTTGCTAACTTAACCAAAGCTAACAAGATCCTTGAGGTACAAGTTGAGTCACTCAAGAAAAGTGGTTCTTCATCTACTTCAAGCTCACCTTCTCAACATATAAAATCTAAAACTAGTATTACTTGTGCTTGTGCCAAAAGTGACACTAACTTGAAGAAAAAGCCAAACTCGACAAAGGACAAGCAATCTTCTCAAAGTGGCATATTTGACATGGAAAAGATCAAATATGCACGCAGTGCATACTCGGTCACAAGACCTCCTAATGTCATATATGGCATTGGATATTCTTATGGTGAAAAGCAAAACGCTAGAAACCACAAGAATAACAAGGGTTGCATTGCCATTGTCAGGAGAAACTCTTCTCGAGTTAGAAAACTTAATAATGTTGATAAATTTAACACTGTGAACACATATGAACAACAACTTTTATTTAGAACTTTTGATGCTTCATATGTACTCATGAAAAGTAATCTTGGAAGAGTTTATGCTAAATATGTTGGGCCATGCCATGGGAACACCAAGTCTCATGTGTGGGTGCCCAAATCACTTGTGACTAACCTCAAAGGACCCAAGCAAGCTTGGGTACCTAAAACCAAAGCATAAATTGTTTTTGCAGACTTATTTATCTGGTGGAGCAAAATGGGTGCTAGATAGTGGATGCACCAATCACATGACCGGAGAAAGAAGAATGTTCATGGAATATGAAGAAAATGAAGATCCAAACGAAGGCATTTACTTTGGTGATAATAGTCAAGGAAGAGTTCTTGGTACCGGTAAAATTGCAATTTCATCACAACATACTCTCTCTCATGTTTTGCACGTTGACTCCTTGGATTATAACCTTTTGTCCATATCCCAATTATGTGACAAGGGTTATAATTGCTTATTCACTAATGAGGGTGTGACTGTCTTTAGATGGAGTGATAACTCAATTGCATTCAAGAGTGTGTTGAAGGGAAAACTTTATCTAGTTGACTTCAACAAAGATAAGCCAAACTTGAAACATGCTTGATTGCAAAGACCAACATGGGTTGGATGTGGCATAGACGGCTAGCACATGTTGGTATGAGGAATCTTCAAAAACTCATCAAAGGCGATCACATCCGAGGTTTAAAGGATGTTGTTTTTGAGAAAGACAGGTCGTGTAGAGCGTGCCAAGTAGGGAAGCAAGTAGGAGCACCCTATCCCGCGAAGAATGTCATGACTACAACAAGACCGCTTGAGATCCTCCACATGGATCTATTCGGTCCAATTGCTTACATAAGCATCGGCGGTAATAAATACGGTCTAGTCATTATTGATGATTTTTCACGCTTCACGTGGGTTTTCTTTTTCCATGATAAGACAGAAACTCAAGGAACCCTCAAGAAGTTCATCAAGCGTGCCCAAAATGAATTCTCATTGAAGATCAAGAACATACGAAGTGACAATGGGACAGAATTCAAGAACACCCAAGTTGAGGAGTATCTAGACGAAGAAGGGATAAAGCATGAATTTTCAGCACCATATACTCCTCAACAAAACGGAGTAGCCGAAAGGAAGAACAGAACTCTCATTGAGATGACGAGGACAAAGCTCGATGAATACAAGACTTCGGACAGGATTTGGGCTGAAGCGGTTAACACCGCTTGTCACGCCATAAACCGACTATATCTTCATCGGTTGCTCAAGAAAACTTCATATGAACTACTCACGGGTAACAAGCCGAATTTTTCATATTTTTGAGTTTTTGGTTCAAAATGTTATATTTTAAACAAGAAGCCAAGGGCTTCGAAGTCCGATGAAGGTTTCTTACTTGGCTATGATTCGAACTCCTACGCTTATCGTGTCTTCAACAAAAAATCTGGACTTGTTGAAGTAGCACGTGACATAGTGTTCGATGAAACTAATTGCTCTCAAGAAGAGCAAGTTGATTAATGTGTGCCAGATCAAGAAGAAGCTCCATGTCAAGCATTAAGAAGAATGGCATTGGGCGATGTTCGACCACAAGTGCCACCTTCAAATGCGAATGAAGAAAATGAACCACAGGTGGAGGAAAATGATCAAGGGGGAACTTCCATACAAGATCAACCTCAAGAAAATCAAGAAGATCAAAACATCAATCAGGGAAACTATCCAGGGGGAGAAGAAGATGATAATGAAGACTCAAGACCACAAGTGCCACATCCGAGGGTACACCAAAGCATCCAAAGAGATCACCCCGTCGACAACATAATCGGTGACATTCGAAAGGGAGTAACAACTCGATCTCGCATGGCTAATTTTTGTGAACACTATTCTTTTGTATCCTCTTTGGAACCATACAGGGTTGAGGATGCATTAAAAGATCCGGATTGGGTGATGGCGATGCAAGAAGAATTGAACAACTTCAAAAGGAACGGAGTGGGAGCTTGTTGAAAGACCCAAGTCCAACGTCGTCGGCACTAAATGGGTCTTCCACAACAAGCAATACGAACATGGAGTGGTGACAAGGAACAAGGAAAGATTTGTGGCAAAAGGGTACTCACAAGTCGAAGGTTTGGATTTCGACGAGACTTTTGCTCCTGTAGCTAGGCTTGAATCGATTCGTATATTACTTGCATATGCTACTCACCATGATTTCAAGATTTATCAAATGGATATGAAAAGTGCCTTTCTCAACGGACCGATCAAGGAGGAGGTGTACGTGGAGCAACTACCCGGTTTTGAAGATCAAGAGCACCCCGACTATGCGTTCAAACTACGTAAGGCTCTCTATGGCCTCAAACAAGCTCCTAGAGCTTCGTATGAGTGCCTTAGAGATTTTTTTGATTGAAAATGACTTCAAAATTGGAAAAGCTGATTACACCTTGTTCACTAAACACTTTGATGATGATCTCTTCATTTGCCAAATCTATGTTGATGATATTATATTTGGTTCAACTAACAAATCCTTTTGTCAAGAATTTAGTAAGATTATGACAGATAGATTCGAGATGTCCATGATGGGAGAGTTGAGGTACTTTTTTGGATTCCAAGTAAAGCAACAAAAGGACGGCACGTTCATAAGCCAAACAAAGTACACCCAAGATATTCTGAAGAAGTTTGGAATGGACAAAGCAAAGCCCATAAAGACTCCCATGGCAACTAATGGACACTTGGACCTCAATGAAGACGTACCAAATGTGGATCAAAAGGTATATCGTTCCATGATTGGCTCCCTACTTTATTTATGTGCATCTAGGCCTGATATCATGTTGAGTGTATGTTTGTGTGCAAGGTGACACGACCCCACGGTCTTGTCGAGCCAGGATCATGCTAAGGGGTGCTGCGTTGCACAGCACCGGATAACACACATCAAAGGTACAAAGCGGAAGCGAAACTTTTATTACATAAAGTGGTTTATGAACATTTGTACATAAAAATAAGTCCAGTCTACACTCACGGGCGTAGACTACGCATCAAGTCCACGTCCAGCCCTTGAACGTGTCCTTGCTAGCACACACGCACACTAACTCTGAGGCGCGCACGACTCCCACGCAACGGGGTTCCCCTCCTGGGGTTCCGTCTCCTCTTCGGGAGTCCCTTCCTCATAGAACCCTGCAAAAGCTTCAAACACAAGCAGTGAGCATGAAGGCTCAGCAAGACTGACCCGTCTCTCCTAAACATGGAACTTCTACATGAGGGGTGATGGGTATAGGAGATAAAAATCATTTGCAAGGACTCGCCTAATTAGTGGAATCTTACTTTCAAGTTTTAGCAGCAGGTTGTGGAGAACCTTACGCTAAGGCACATGAGAGAGCCGCAATCAAACAAGAAATGCATTTCTCTCATGTACTTTGCCCAAAGTTGAAAGGAACTTTAATTAGCTCTAAACTACAGCAAATCATTAACAATCAAGTCCATCTTTCAATCAGCAATATTTTAAAAGGTAACTAGCCTGTTCTTTCTACGTCACGGTACAGTGAACAAGTGGTACTCACTGACCACGAGGGATGGCGATTATAATCGATTTACACCTGCAGGATTACCCGAACAACCCATCACGTACGCCCGTACTCGATGTTGCCTACAACAACCATCACGGACGCCGTACGCAACTACCTTTCACCCGTTAGCCAAATGTTGAACCGGTCCAATCGTCCCGAGCAAGAGGTCTCTGCACGCGCATCTCAGTGCCGCCAGCCGATTTACACATCGAGCTCTCAACCTACCCTCTGAACGACCAGCTATGCCTCAACACCCAGCTACCCGAGTTACATAAGTTTCCCGGTTCCCATATAGCCGGTAGGTCTTCGGTACTGTTCTAGCTTGTTCAACAGGCCCGCACACGGCTCGGTCCTCAATCGACACAAGCGGAGCTACAGCACACAGGCCCCAAAGTCCTGCTACCCTTACCCTCTGCTCGGTCTCATCTTTCTTGCCATGTGTATCATGTGCTATCTCTACCCGAGTCGAGTGCTTCTAGCCTATGCTCGTGAGTAGTTCCAACTACTCAACTTGTACCGAATCCTACCCTAACTTAGCTTTGCAGTAGCTAACGGGGTTTGCAATCTTAAACCCAACCCATGTTTTTCTTGTCTATGCACTTGGGTTTCCAAACAAGACTCTAATGCAAGGAATCATAATACTCAAGTAAGTGCTCAAAACAATAAAAATTTGTAAAACGGTTAATGCAAACCGGAGCTTGCCTTGCTGCTCTTGGTCGTAGGCTAGCTGCTCCTCCGGAGTAACGAAGTCTAGGACTTCGGGTTCCTCCTCGACCTTAGCGACTACATGATATAAGAATTACATGTATTAATTTAATGCAATTGAATTGAGTTTTAAACTTGTGAATCTTCTAAGTCTCACTAGACGGACCCAAAGACTGTGAACCTTTTACTGTGGCTTGGTTACCACCTAGACAGAGATTTGGTCAAGTTTTAGTTGCAGCAAAGCTCATTTGAGCCCTCCACAATTAATTATGTACTCTACCTTAATTGAAACTCTTAGGATGTTCTAGGGACTTTCATGGAACAAGCCATGACTTTCTGAAAACTAGATTTTCAGAGGTTTCTAATGGAGTTGGTCTCACTTAATTTGAAAGTTTCTAGCTAAAGATATGAGCTAAACAATTTTAGGGAAAATTCTGAAAATGTTTCTGAACATTTTCTATTTTCTCTGGAACAGTTTTACTAATCACACCATTAGGTGGACAAATGAGCTACAATGGTCCTGAATTTTTTATGGTAGTTCAGGGATATTTTGGTGATCATCCCAGCAAAATTTCAGAATTTTCCCCCAAAGTATTCTCCAGTTAAAATTCCAAACTTTTTAAACTTTGAGGAATTAATTCTGGAGAAATAAGGGTTTTGATGAAGTGAAACTTGATTTTCTGGAAAGTGCTCAGAGAGCTGAATCCAACAAAATTTGGTTCACTCGATTTGGAGCTTCCTAGCCAAAGTTATGAGGATTTGAAGTTTGGACTAAAACTGAAATTCGGGGAAAAAGTTTAAATCTGCCGGGGCGCGCGGGGACACGTGTTAGGCGCGGAGACGACAGCACACTGAGGCCCACAGGGTTTTTTCGCTCCAGCACACCAGATCCCGGCCACACCCGATCCCGATTTAAATTTTTAAGCCGCTGACGCGTGGGCCAGCCGGCTTCGTCTTCCTCCCGACGCGCCCTCGCGCCCGCGCCGCCTCCCCTCGCCGGAGCCGACTCGGAGCTCGCCGGCTTGCCGCTGCCGGCCATCACATGGTCCGAAACTCGCCGCCAGGGGGTTGTCGACATCGAGGAGCACATCTGTGGGGTCAGTTCGAGTTGGCGGTGACCGGAAATAGCCCGGCGACGTGCGGCGGCCTCGGTTGAGGTTCGGCGCCGTCGGACGTGGGTTCTAACCCGCCAAAACCTCGAACGATCGGTTCTATAGAATCAGTACACCTCTAGGAAGCTCTACAAGGTGTCAAATGGGTTCAAAGATGGCGGCAAGCCGGTCGACACCGTGTGACCGAGCGTGCCCGCCATGAACACCCTCAATCGAGCTCAAAATTCGCCACTCCTAGTCGGTTTCCTACCACGGATGCAGAAAGGAAACTGATCGCCGTCTAGTCCAGCGCCTATGTGCATGATTTGATAACTAGAGAAGTATCTTATAGCGAGAATTTGAAGAATCCGTACCGGAAGCTCAATTTAAGGCCGCCGGAGTAAAAACTGGAAATTCGCAGTGGATTCCTCATGGTTTGCTTCCAAACTTAGAGGAGAGCAACACGGCTGTTGCGCACTCCTGCTGCTGCCCTTGCTGGACTGTGAAAGCTCCCGTGGAACACTGTCCATGAGCGCCTGACCTTCGGCTGAGGTTAGGTCGCTGCTGTGGCGATCGTTCTCGGGCAAGGGAGGTCGGAGCTCGGGGTTTTTGTTGTTGGGGGGGTGGAGTGCGACCTCAGGGTTCTGTCTAGCAGCTCGGGGAAGGAGGAGGCGAGATGTTTCCGCGGTTTCCCGATCGAACAGAGAGGCGGAAGGCCGGGGGCTCGGTGTTCACGGGAGAGGGGGAAAGTGAGCGTTGCCTGCCTCGGTGGAGCGCCTTAAGAGGAACCCGGAACCGCCCTTGGGCTCATGTGTGGGCGCGGGAAGCAGCTGGTGGCGCTGCTCCTCCTCGGTGGCGATCGCAGCTGTTCCCGGGGCGTTGAACCGGCAGCTGCTCGGTTGAATTTCCCACCGAGACTGTGACTTTGGGTGCAAGTATCCCCTATTCTCTCTATGACATGTGGGTCCCACACTCAAGTTTAACCTCTGAAATTAACTCCTCATCACTGTTGTAAACAGTGAGCCCCAAAATACCCATGGTGATTCAAATTATTCACCCATGAGACATTTGAATTGATTAGGATTCAAATTGGGTTTGGTTTGAATGAATTTCAGCACATGTTCAGTTTGAAATTCAAATAAAGTTTGAATTTGTCCCACTTACCTCATGTCAAGATCAACTCCAAATGGAGTGAAAATTGGTGTGTGAGCTCACAAAAATGTGCTGAATAAGAATATGCCTCCCACTTTTGAATTCATGGGGTAAAAACAGTTTGAATTTGAATATGGTTTCAAACTGCCCTCTTTCTAGCTATACCCAAAATGACCTCAAAAGGTTTTGAATTTGGGTGAAACTTGGCATGGACATCCCTAGCCATGTGTAGGAGTTTTCATATGCCCAGCCCATCTATATCACATGTGGGAAATACCACTTTTGCAATATGTGAGTTTGTTCTCTAATGAGCATGTTGATGGTGGTTACTTGCTCTTCATTTGTGTTCATCATCTTGCTTCAAATGAGGTGTGTGGTGTGGTGATGACCACTTTAAACTTGTGTCCAAAACTGAGGCCCTTACATTCCTCCTCCCTTAAAAGAATCTCGTCCCGAGATTATAAGGTAAAAATGAGAGAGAGGACGGTAGAACTTTACCGGAATTGCGACGTGAAAAAGTCAGGGTAGTTAGCGTGAAGAAATCCTTCGCTCTCCCATGTCGCTTCGTCCGCGGAGTGATTACTCCATAGAACCTTATAGAACCACAACGTACGGTTGCGTGTGGTTCGGGCCTTTTCGTCAATAATCAAGCACTCTAGAACCAAACACATAGATATCCGGCATCATTTTTTGAGAGATCACTCAATGAAAGGAGACAAGATCGTGGTGCCGAGCCTTCGCTCACCCCACCTAGGGTTCGCCGAAAGGTTACAATCAAGAGACCAGCTTCAAGAGCAAATATGGCTGATTCTAGTTCGGCGGCTCAACGCCAAACCAGTGGCAAGGGAAAGGGGCTTGCTTCCGGCCCAATTGGTTCCCTTAAGATGACAGCTCCAAGGCAGGGAAATAGGGATCCCTCAGAGCAGAAGTTCAGTGGCAAGGGGAGTGATGTGGCATGGAACCTGAGGAAAGTTGACGCCTATAGCTCTGGCAGAAAGGCAGCAGACAAGAGATTTTGGAGCAACTTTCACTCAGACGACTACAGTTAGGTGTACCTCCAAATGAAGACTCCAGTGGTCCGCAGCCAATGGATCGACTAGACATATTTTGAAAGGAAGAGTTGTGAAGCCTTTGAGGAGGTTATAGAGGCTGCAGAGAGACACGGTCTCAAGGACTTGCTCTCCTTCAGATACAGATGGAATGATGAGATCATTGCCTAGTTCCATGCAACTTGCCACTTTGCCCACAATGGAGAAGACAGTGACTTGGATGACACATGGATCCAAGTACACAATTTCTTATACTGAGTTTGACAGA
Source organism: Neostapfia colusana (assembly GCA_030760725.1). Classification (NCBI taxonomy): domain Eukaryota; kingdom Viridiplantae; phylum Streptophyta; class Magnoliopsida; order Poales; family Poaceae; genus Neostapfia; species Neostapfia colusana. Next base: position 53,067,499 of record JASWHV010000014.1, on the reverse strand, counting down.
CTGCTGCACCTTGAGGACACAGGCAATGATAAGATTTTGATTCACAATCTTGGAGTTGTGGAGAAGGACAAGATGGAATTCCTCTATGATACTCGACTCCCATTCAATCATCCCTCAACCAAGAACATGAAGCCCTTCTTCATTGTTCTCAACAGAGTGCTCTGGAAAACCATTGCTCCGAAGGATGGAGATGCCGGGAGTGTCTAAGGTTACTTGAGAACCTTGATGAAAGTAATCAGCACGAGGAGAAGATTTGATATCTTCGATTACATTTGGAATGACATGGTGAACATATCCTGCACACTAAACCGTTCCTGTGGCTATGCACCATACTTGATGTTCATGATTGAAAAAGTCACAGGAATTGAGTTTGTGAAGGATGTAGAGCACACTGCTCTAAGGCCTCAGAAGCCTCCTCAAGCCTCTCTCCCAGCTGCTCCCTCACCTGGCTCACCTGAAGAACATCCAGAGAGACCTCAAGAAGATGCAAGGCCTTCGTCCAAGACTAGGGCCTCTCCACACAAAAGGTCCTCTAGTGGAATTATGAAGTATTTGGCTACTATTTTTAGTTCTTGCCGCAAAACTGAGGTGAAGCTTCATAAGATGAACAAGGCAAGAAAAGAAGAAATGAGATACATGAAGGCCAATGTCAAAGACATATGCCAAAAACTGGAGATTGAGCCCATTGGATCTCCAGTCATCTCAGAGGACTCTGCATCTGACTTCACAGAGTTTCCTCCTCTCTCTCCATCAGAGCGTGCCTACTTCGGCACGACGAGTGGTCCTCCTTCTCCTCCTCAGCTTGATGATGAAGATGAAGAAAGGACCGACAGCGAGGAGTGAGCCGACGACGACAAGTAGATCCCTCCTCTCCTTTTGGTGCCTTGATGCCAAAGGGGGAGAGATCGAGGGGGAGTCTTAGGTCGTAGGATCTTCTTTTTATGTCCTAGTTTAAGAAATGAACTTTTGTAAGACTTATGCTATCATTATGCTTTTGTACATGTAATTTGAAATGATGACTATGTTATGATTTTGATTAATGATGCATGCTTAAAACTGCTATGTAGGCTTGAGACTCTTGATGATTTTATGATTATGCTCATTATGACATTAACATCAAAATTATTGCTCACACATGGAGTTTTGCATCCCACCATAAAGAGTGCACATATGTCGTATGTCTACATTGCCTATTTGCTCAAAACTCATATGTGCACACTTTATGAAAATCTGAAATTTTCTTATTATATTTGTATGATCTCAATTGGTTGTCATCAATCACCAAAAGGGGGAGATTGAAAGTGCATATAGGCATCCCTTGTTGGTTTTGGTTGATTTATGACAAACAAATGAGACCCTAACAAAATTGTTGAGATGAGCGCAGGTTCTTAAAGAAATTAGGAAGAAAGCGCAAAAAGAAAGGAGGAGGATCCAAAATGATAAGAGCTGAGGAGCTGAAAAGATTAGATTACTTAGTATAGAATGTGTTGGAGAAACACACCCCAAGAGCTCAAGTGAAAGAAATCACACTAACTGCACAAAATCAGAATGTGCGGACTAGTCCGATTTTCTTTCTGACTAGAAAACGACTAGTCCGATATGGACCGGACTAGTCCGATTTTGTCTCTGGATAGACAACGGACTAGTCCGCACTCTTACGGACTAGTCGGGTATCTCAAAACACTTAGGGTTTTTCGCATGCCGCACACCAGACTAGTCCGGAGTTTACAACGGACTAGTCCGGACATCGCAAACCCTAACATAACCATTGGAAACCCTATTATAAAAAGAGGTGTACGACCATACCACAATAACGACTCGACCCCATGCGCCATCACACCTCCCAAGAGCCCAAAATTCACATCTCTCCACACATTCTAACCCAAAAAGGATCAAATCTTTGGGGATTAGCAATTGATCAAAGGAGAGACTTGTTCTACACATCTTGAGCTCTTGGGTTTGATCTCTCACACACTCTTGTTCGTTTATTGTTCATCTTTTGAGTGTGTTTAGCTGTGTTCCTTCATTGTAATTCTTGGGGAGCCCTCAACTTGTGAGAAGGCCCCTTGAACGATTTATTTGCCCTTTGTGATTAGTGGAAGAGAATCGGCCTTCGTGGCGATTTGACGAGTGTAGGGTTGGTGAAGACCAGGTCCTTAGTGGACTCCTCAACAGGGACGTATATTTCCTTCGTGGAATCGAACCTCGGGATAAAATCTTGTCTCCTATTCGTGTTCATTCATTGTTCATCATATTCTAGTGTTTAATTAATCTTGTGAAATTCACATTGAAGCATTGAAATCAAAGTTGATCTCTATCATTCATTGTTTCACTATTGTAATACATCTAGGTTATCAATTAATTTCCACTGCATAGGGTACTAGAAGTGAAAATATAGATTAATCTTGATCTCTCTAGTCCACGCATACCGGACTAGTCCGCAAAGTACCGGACTAGTCCGATTTTTCTCTGAGTAGAAAACGGACTAGTCCACATCCTACCGTACTAGTCCGATTTCCCTGTATTTGATAAACCTACTAAGTGTTTCAGGGATTAACAAAGCATTGAAAAGCCTATTCACCCCCCCTATAGGATACATTCAGAGACCCTTCGTCACTTATAACCATTTGGAGAGTTCCAAACCGCAGAAAAATGATTTCATGAAACATTTTTTGGGCTTGCTTGGAGTCAGCATGTTTGCAAGGCATTGCTTCTAACCATTTGGATACATAATTGACGGCCACCAGAATGTACTCGCAATCATAGGACTTTTGAAAAGGTTCCATGAAGTCAATCCCCCACACATCAAATAATTCTACTTGAAGATTATATGTAAGAGGCATTGCATTGGGACCGGTTATTCCTCCATGATTTTGGCATTTCCAACATTGGCGAATGAATTCTTTTGTGTCTTCATACATAGAAGCCAAAAGAATCCACTTTGCCAGATCTTTGCCTGAGTACCGTAATGGCCTCCGCAGGGGCCAGCATGGCATTTTCAATGATTTTGGTGCCTTCGATTGTGGGGACACATCATCTAAGGAGTCCATCGGCACATACCTATATAGGTACGGATTGTCCCATAGGTGCCTTCTACTCTCATAAATAAGTTTCTTTGTGCTCTCCCCTGGTGGCACGTACCCCGTGATCGTAAAGTTCACGATGTCCACGTATCAAGGGTGAGAGTTGGTCACCTTGAGCAACATATCATCGCATAGGAAGTCATTTATGGGTACGTCCATGGGTTGTGTGACTTCCATACACGAGAGATGATCTGCAACGGAGTTCTCTACTCCTTTCTTATCCTTACTCTCCAAGTCAAATTCTTGTAGTAAGATAATCCATCGGATGAGCCTTGGTTTAGCATCCTTTTTTGTGAGCAAAAATTTCAATGCAGCATGGTCTGTTTAGGTTATGACTTTTGCTCCAACCAAGTAGGATCTAAACTTGTCAATAGCAAAAACTACTGCCAGGAGCTCCTTTTCTGTTGTGGCATAATTGAGTTGTGCTCGTGTCAGAGTTTTGCTAGCGTAGACTATAGCGTGATGCTTTTTATCTTTGGTTTGCTCTAGGACAGCATGGTCACTAGCTTCACACATGATTTCGAATGGCAGCGTCCAATCTGGTGGTTGAATGATTGGAGTTGAGGTGAGTGCCTTTTTGAGGGTATCAAAGTATTTATGGCACTCTCCATCGAAATCAAAGGGTGCATCCTTAGCTAATAGGTTGGTGAGAGGTCTAGCGATTATAGAAAAGTCTTTGATGAATTGTCGATAGAACTCCTCATGACCTAAGAAGCTACGGATTCCCTTGATATTGGTGGGAGGTGGAAGTTGCTCAATAACTTCAATCTTTACTTTATCCACCTTTACCCCCCTCTCGGACACTAAGTTCGAGTACAATGCCTTCACGGACAATAAAATGGCACTTTTCCCAGACATGTACTAGGTCCTTCTCTTGGCATCTTTGTAATACCTTGTCTAAGTTTTCCAGACAGTGGTAAATTTTTTTCCATAGACAGAGAAGTTGTCAATGAAAATTTCCATGATCTACTCAATCATGTCAGAAAAGATAGACATCATGCACCTCTGGAAAGAGGCTGGTGCATTAGACAACCCAAAGGACATTCGTCGGTAGGCCTATATTCATTAGGGGCGTGTGAATGTGGTCTTACTTTGATCATTGGGATGGATAGGAATTTGATTATATCCCTAATACCCATCAAGGAAACAAAAGAAGGAATGTTTCGCCAACCGCTCAAGCATCTTATCGATGAAAGGCAGTGGGAAGTGATCCTTTCATGTTGCCTTGTTAAGCTTTCGGTAATCTATGCACATCCTCCATCCTGTGATGGTTCGTTGAGGAATTATCTCATTCTTTTCATTCTTAATGACCGCCATTCCTCACTTTTTTGGCATTACTTGAACCAGGCTGACCCACTCACTATAAGGGGCAGGATAAATAATTCTGGCGTGCAAAAGTTTCAAGACCTCCTTTTTTGCACCCTCACGTTTTGCATTACTTAACCTCCGTTGAGTTTCCCTGGAGGGTGTACTCTCGGGGTCAATAGGAAAGCGATGGGTGCAAAAAGAGCGGGGTTGATGCCCTTGAGGTCTTGGAGTGAGTAGCCAAACACAGTTATATGCTTGTCCAAAATAGCAAAAGTTTTATTACAATAAACTGTTTTTGAACATGTTTACAACAAAATACATCAAGTCTACACTCACGGGCGTAGACTAAGCAAAAGAGTTCATGTTCATCCCGTGAACGTGTTCCCACTAGCACGCGCACACACTAACACAGCGGTGTGCACGACTCCCGCTCAACGGGGTTGCCCTCTTCGGGGTCCGTCTCCTCCTCATAGCACCCTACAAACGCTTTAAACACAAGCAGTGAGCATGATGTCTTAGCAAGACTCACCCGTCTTTCCTATACATGAAACTTCTACATGCTGGGTTACATTGTGTAATGGAATGGACACACCTAAATAGTTGTACCTTACTTTCATGTTTTTAGCACAAGTTGTGGAAGAACCTCGTGCTAAGGCACATAAGAGAGCTGCAATCAAACAAGAAACGCATTTCTCTCATGTGCTTTGCCCAAGGTTGAAAAGAACTTTAATTTGCTCTAAACTACACAAATCATTAGCAACCAAGGAACATCTTTCAATCAGCAACCTTTTAACATGACTCTAGCCTGTTCTTTCTATGTCATGGTACAGTGAACAAATGGTACTCACTGACAGTGAGGGACGACGATTATAATCGATTTACACCTGCAGGGTTACCAGAATAACCCGTCACGTACGCCCGTACTCGATGTTGCCTACAGAAACCACCACGGACGTCGTACGCAACCACCTTTCATCTGTCAGCCAAGTGTTGAACTGTTCCTATCGTCCCGAGCAAGGGGTCTCTGCGCGCGCATCCACAGTGCCGCCAGCCGATTTACACCTCAAGCTCTCAACCTACCCTCTGGACGACAAGCAATGCCTCAATAAATAGCTACCCGAATTACATCAGTTTCCTGTTTTCTCCGAGGGCCCCAACGGCCTCGTCGAGCCAGGATCACGCTGAGGGGTGCTGCGTTGCACAGCACCGGATACCGCACATCAAAGCTACAAAGCGGAAGCAAGGTTTTATTACATAAACCAGTTTATGAACATTTTTACAACAAAGTAGTTCAGTCTACACTCACGGGCGTAGACTACGCATCGAGTTCACGTTCAGTCCGTGAACGTGTCCCTGCTAGCATGCACACACACTAACACGGCGGCGTGCATGACTCCTACTCGACGGGGTTCCCCTCCTAGGGTTCCGTCTCCTCCTCGGGGGTCCCTTCCTCATAAACCCCTGCAAAAGCTTCAAACACAAGCAGTGAGCACGATGGCTCAGCAAGACTAACCCGTCTCTCCTATACATGAAACTTCTACATGGTGGGTATAGGGTACATGAGGTAAATAATTTGCAAAGGACTCGCCTACTTAATTGAACCTTACTTTCAATGTTTTAGCAGCAGGTTGTGGAGAACCTTACACTAAGGCACATGAGAGAGCCGCAATCAAACAAGAAATGCATTTCTCTCATGTACTTTGCCGAAAGTTGAAAAGAACTTTAATTAGCTCTAAACTACAACAAGACATCAACACGCAAAGTATAACTTTCAAATCATCAAACTTTTAGCATGTATCTAGCCTGTTCTTTCTACGTCACGGTACAGTGAACAAGTGGTACTCACTACCGCGAGGGATGGCGATTATAATCGATTTACACCTGCAGGGTTACCCGAATAACTCGTCACGTACGCCCGTACTCGATGTTGCCTACAGCAACCATCACGGACGTCGTACGCAACCACCTTTCACCCGTCAGCCAACTGTTGAACCGGTCCAATCGTCCCGAGCAAGAGGTCTCTGCGCGTGTGCCGCCAGCCGATTAACATCTCGATTTCTCAACCTACCCTCTGAACGACCAGCTATGCCTCAACACCCAGCTACCCGAGTTACATCGGTTTTCCGGTTCCCATATAGTCGGTAGGTCTTCGGTACTGTTTTAGCTTGTTCAACAGGCCCGCACACGGCTCGGTCCTCAATCGACACAAGCGGAGCTATAGCACCCATGCCCCAACGTCCTGCTGCCCTTTCTCTCCGCTCGGTCTTATTTTTCTTGCCATGTGTTTCATTTGCTATCTTTACCCGAGCGATGTGCCTCTAGCCTATTCTCGCGAGTAGTTCCAACTACTCGACTTGTAACGAATCCTACACTGTCTTAGCATTTCAGTAGCTAATGAGGGTTTCAAACCTCATCCCAACCCAGGGTATTCTTGGCTATGCATTTTGGTTTCAAACAAGACTCTAATGCAAGAATTTATTGAGTGCTCAAAGTAAGTTCTCAAAACAGTAAACCTTTGTAAAAAGGTTAATGCAAACCGGAGCTTGCCTTGCTGCTCTTGGTCGTAGGCTAGCTGCTCTTCCAGAGTGACGAAGTCTAAGACTTCGGGTTCCTCCTCAACCTTGACGACTACATGAGATAACATGTATATGCATCAATGCATTTGAATTGAATTTAAACTTGTGAAGACTATAAGTCTTACTAGACAGACCTACTGACTCTGAAATTTTTACTGTGGTTTGGTTACAACCTAAACAGAGACTTGTCCAAGTTTCATTTGCAGCAAAGCTCATTTGAGCTCTCCACAAATAATTATGTACTTGACCTTAATTGGAGCTCTTAGGGTGTTCTAGGGATTTTCATGGAGCAAGCCATGACTTTCTGAAAACTAGATTTTCAGAGGGTTGTAATAGAGTTGGTCGAACTTAATTTGAAAGTTCCTAGCTAAATATATGAGCTAAACAATTTCAGAGAAATTCTGAAAATGTTTCTGGACATTTTCTATTTTCTCTGGAACAGTTTTATTAATCACACCATTAGGTGGATCAAATGAGCTCAAATGGATCTGAAATTTTTATGGTAGCTCAGTGATATTTTGGTGAACATCCTAGCAAAATTTCAGAATTTCCCCCAAAGGATTATCCAGTTAAAATTCTAAACAGTTTAAACTTTGCAGAATTAATTCTGGAGAACTAAGGATTTTCATGAAGTGAAAGTTGTGTTGGAAAGTACTCAGAGAGCGGAATCCAACAAAATTTGGTTCACTTGATTTGGAGTTTCCTAGCCGAAGTTATGTGGATTTGAAGTTTGAACTAAATCCGAAAATCGGGGAAATGTTTAAATCGCTGCGCATGGGACCGGGGCTACGTGTCAACTTCTTAGCGGTCCACACACGGGGCTACAGAATCCTTCGCACGCAGCCGCACCCAATCCGGTGCCACAGCAGATCCCGGGGTTTAAAATATCGTTCGCCGACACATGGGACCGGGGGCTTCGTCTATCTCCGGCCTCCCGCGCTCGGCCGCCGCACTCCTCGCCGGAGTGCTCGCCGGAGGGCTCCTGCCGTGCGCCAAAATTCATGATTTTGGCCGCCTCTGCCTAAATCCATCCGGGGAACACGATGCTGGGCTCAGCTCATCGTGACAGTCACCGGAATACGGCCGGCGACGAGCGGCGGCTTTGGAAGAACTTCGGCCGTGTCAGCCGTACTTCCTAGCACCCCAAACGATTGAGCAAAAGGCCGTCGAGCATCAGTGGACCCTAGGAAAGATCGACATGAGCTCCACGGAGCTCGGAAATGGCTGTACTGGGCTGTCACCATGCGACCTATGCCAGAAATCAGGAATTCTCCTAAAACTCAAAGAACAGTGGTGTCCCACAATAGTTCTTTGTGGATTCGGCATCTATGGACTCGTACGGACACCTAGAAGTGCTTCCCTTCATGAGATGATGAGTGGTGCGGTGTGTATTATGAATTTTGTGAATCGGTCCGGGCATCCCTTTTGTATACCGTCGCAAAATCATGAAATTCCAGCGTGGGTAGTTTATGTCACGCCGCCGGGGCTTGAGGTAATGAAAGAGGGACTGAAGGCGAACCTTTTTGCTATTCTCAGCTCGGAGAACGACGGACTGTGGTGGCCGGACGGGTCGTCCCCATGACGGCGGCTCGGGTTGAACTGATGAACGGAAGAACATCGCGGTGGAGCTCGAGGAGGGTTGATCAGGGTCTGGAACCGGTGCAAGGACATCAAGGAAGACTAGGCGCACTCGGTTATGGTCTCAGATCGCCGTGACAACCACAGGGTCGGCCGGGCGACGAGGGACCGACAGCTCAGTCGAGCGGCGAGGTATTTCAGTTTTCTGGGTGAGAGCACGTCGGGACAGCGGCGAGAGGAAACGGGGACGGCTCGGGCGCGTAGATAAGGGACCAGAGAGGCGGTTCAGAGGCTTGGGTGGCAAGCAGCTGCTGCCCTCGCCGTCCTGGGGCGGTGGCTCAGTCTGTTCTGTGATCTGTGAAGCTGACAGGTGGGTCCCACCTGAGTTTTAACCTATGAAATTAACTTTCCTCTACTGCTCGAAACAGTAATCCCCCTAATACCCTCTAGGATTTGAATTATCTATCACATGCCCATTTGGAATTGATAGAATTCAAATTTTGAAGTGTTTGACTAAATTTTAGCACATATGCAGTTTGAAATTCAAATAAAGTTTGAATTTGCTAAACCTAGCTCATGTCAAGATCAACAAGTGGAGTGAAAATTGGTGTGTGAGCTCACAAAAATGTGCTGAGTAAAAATATGCCTCCCACTTTTGAATTCATGGGATGGAAGTAGTTTGAATTTGAATTTGAGTTCAAACTACCCTCTTTCTAGTTATACCCAAAAAGACCTCAAAAGGTTTTGGAATTGGGTGAAATTTGGCATGGACATTCCTAGCAAGGTGTAGGAGTTTTTCATATGCCCAGCCCCTATATTATGCATGTGGGAAATGTCACTTTTGCATTTTGTGAGTTTATTCTCTAATGAACATGTTGATGGTGTTTACTTGCTCTTCAAATGTTTTCATCAAGTTTCTTCAAATCAAGTTTCTTTCAAGTGGTCTGCCTTCACCCTTCGACATGTATCACACTCGGACACGTACTTTGCGATCTCCCGCTTCATCCGTGTCCACCAAAACTTGTTTCTGAGTTCTTGATACATTTTGTTTCTGCCGGGGTGATAATGGATCTCTATTTCGTAATCCTTTATCAATTCTAACCATCTTCGCTGCCTCATCTTCAGCTCTTTCTGAGTGAATATGTACTTGAGGCTTTTGTGGTTGGTATATAAATCCACGACGTTACCGAGTAGGTAGTGCCTCCACATTTTAAGTGCGAGCACCACGGCAGCGAGCTCCAAGTCGTGAGTCAGATAATTCAGCTCATGGTTTCTGAGCTGCCGTGATCCATACGCGACCACTCTTCGGTCTTGCATCAGCACACATCCGAGCCCAATGCCGGATGCATCGCAGTACACATCGAACGATTTTGTTGTGTCTGGCAGCGCCAAAACCGGTGATGATGTTAGTTGCTTCACTAATGCCTTGAATGCTGCTTTACATGCTGGACTCCAAAGATATTTGGTAGCCTTTTTCAGCAGCTCTGTCATAGGCTTGGCAATCTTCGAGAAGTTCAGAATGAACCTCCGATAATATCCCTTGAGTCCGAGGAAACTCCGTACCTCGTGAACAGTTCTCGGGGACTTCCAATTCAGCACTTGTGTGATTTTACTCGGGTCTACAGCGATGCCCTCCGCTGAGATGATATGCCCGAGAAAAGGCACTTGCGATATCCAGAATTCGCACTTGCTGAATTTCGCGTATAGCATGTGATCCCGCAGCCGTTGCAAGACTATACACAGATGCTTCTTGTGCTCTTCCTCCGACTTGGAATATACCAATATGTCGTCGATGAAGAACACGACAAACTTGTCCAGCTCCGGCATGAATACTGAGTTCATCAAGTACATGAAATGAGCTGGAGCGTTGGTGAAGCTGAAGGACATGACCAGGTACTCATAAAGCCCGTACCTCGTCGAGAAAGCCGTCTTCGGAATATCCTCAGCCTGTATTTTAATATGGTGGTACCCGGATCTTAAGTCCATCTTGGAAAAGATCTTTGCTTCGACCAACTGATCAAACAACATGTCGATCTGTGGCAACGGGTACTTGTTCTTGATGGTTACGGAGTCTAGTGGACGATAGTCCACGCAAAGCCGCAACGTCTCGTCTTTCCTTTTCACGAATAACGCCGAACAGCCCCATGGAGAGGAGCTCGGCCTAATAAAACCCTTCTCCAGCAGGTCCGTTAGCTGAGTCTTCAGTTCAGCCAACTCCTTGGGCGCCATCTTGTACGGCCTTCGAGATATTGGCATGGTTCCCGGTGCAAGTTCAATCTTGAACTCCACCTCTCTATCGGGCGGCATCCCCGGTAAATCATCCGGGAATACGTCAGGGAACTCACATACTACTGGAATGTCTTCCAATCTGATGGTTGTGGATTGATACACACTTGGAAGTTTTATTTCTGGACTGTCCAGAAATAAGGAATGAGATTCGTGCACTTCTGAGTTCAAGTGCACAATTCGGAGGACGGTGTCCAAAACAGCGCCGTGGTGGGTTAACCACGACATCCCTAAGATGACATCGACCTTTTGTCCCTCTAGAACTATAAGAGACGTAGGGTATACTCTACACTCTAAGCATAATGGCGCTTTTGGAACCATCATGCTTGCTGAAATTTTCCCACCCGGTGAACAAATCAAGTACGGACTCTCGGTGGGTAGTATTTGCATGCTGTATTTAGCAATAAAAGCTTGGCTAATAAAGCTATGCGTGGCGCCTGAATCAAATAATACTATAGCGGGATGCTTGTGGAGTTGGAACATACCCGCAAAGATTGGTTCACCCTCCGGCACGTCCTCTATGGCAAGTTGGTGGACAGTGCCGTGCCTAGGGTTTGCCCGCCGCGCATTAGTGGGGTTCCGGGGCTGATTCCTCCCCGGAAGCTGTGGTGCAACTCCGCCGCCTTGCCTCAAAGGAAAATTGTTGGCGAAGTGTCCTGGACGACCACACTTGTAGCATGTGGCTGCTGCTTGCCCGGTGCTTGGGGGATGAAAGCCCGGCATGCGCTGCTGAGGTGCATACGCACGCGGCATCACCCGCTGTTGCTGTTGTTGCTGCGGAGGTGGTACTGGCAGTGCCGGCCTGAATGCCGGTGGAGAATAGGGCCGACTGCGGAATGGCATCGGCCTCTGTGGTGGCTGCCAGCGTGGACCCGATGGTTGGCGATTCACCATCGGGTATTTTTGAGAAGGAACACCTCCTTCTCCGCTGCTTTGTGGCACGCTTCGCTTCCTTTCTGCCGCCGCTAACTCCTTGACGGAGTCCTCCTGAACAATCGCAGCATTAATTATGTCATTGAGGCTGCCGCGATTGAACATCGCCAGCTTATCTTTCAGGAGCGTGTTAAGCCCCTGGTAGAAATGATCCCGCCGCTTCTCGTCGGTATCGGCGTGATACGAAGCGTAGAGCTCAAGATCATTGAACACCCTGAAGTATTCCAGCGCGTTCCGGTTCCCTTGCTGCAGGCGTAAGAACTCCTGCATCTTTCTCTTCATGAGACCCGGCGGTATGTGTTAGGCTCTGAAGGCCGTCTGGAATTCCGCCCAGGTCATCACTCGCTCGGTGGGCTGCGAAGCACAGTAGTTCACCCACCAAGCGCTCGCGGATCCCTGGAGCTGTTGGACCGCGAACTGAGTCTTGCGCTGTTCACTCACTTGGAGCAGCCCGAACTTCATCTCCATCGTGCGGAGCCAGTTGTCCGCATCGAGGGGTTTATCCGCCCTTGAAAACACCGGGGGATGAGTAGCCAGAAAATCAAAGTAGGAGCTTTGTTGGCGCTCCTCGCGATCTTGACGCCTCTCCGGTCGAGACGTATTTGCAATGAGAGTTTGCAGCAACTCCGTGTGCTGCTGATGAGATCCCGTCATCGCCGCCACGATGTCAGCCAATGTAACCGTTGGCGGTGGCGGTTGTTGCTGTTGCTGTCCCGAGGAATCCTCGGGAGGCTGTTGGGAGGTCTCTCCCCCCTGAATGGAACTCCCAACGTCCGGGTTGGCACGAGTACGAGTCATTCTGAAAATTCAAAACAGCAGCAATCAGCACATGTCATACTTAAAATTCCATATGAAACAGAAGGTATTGAAGTGACACATGAATAATTTGCACAACATTCACATATATTGATAAAGAATAAACTTTATACAAGATACATTATTCTCGGGTCTCCGAAAAGTCGTGCTCATGTCGTCACTACCTATACATACACTACTGTCTACATGACATGTCACCAATTACAAAAGTTTGGGTTACATCACCCTAGCTGCCCTACTTGGCAACGGTAACCTCCTACTCGGAGTAGAATTCGACCTCCTGTGGGTCGTCCTCCTCCGGTACGTCTGCTGGTGGCTCTGGGTCCACGACCTCCTCTTCCGGCTCGGGTTCTCCCATTGCCGGATAACCCCAAAACCACAGGTACAGCACCTAACACTGGTATGCCCATTACCGGAGGTACGAGGTCCTGCAACGCGTGCACCTCGTCCATGGCTTGGTTGTAGTCCTCATCCCAGCCTTGCCCCTCCTCAATAGCGCCGTCCCGCTCTTGAGTAAGGACCTCGTTCTGCTGGGTCAGAACCTGCACCTGTTGTTGCAAAACCGTGATGTCGACACGGCTTTTATTCTTCGCCTTCTTCAGATGCTGCAATTGATTATATTGTTCGTTCAGTCGCTTAATCGTCAGAAGGAGAACATTGCGGAGTGCGCTGTGACCACTCTCGAAATGATCTCCACGGCTGGTGCTCTCCTTGAGCTTTGCGGCAAGACAATCCGTATGAACAGCTTGGCTGTCCATCACGGCTTTTCCTGCCCTCAACTGGAGGCTGAGGTTCACCTCCGCGGGGTTGTACCTTGGGCAACCCGGATCTGTTGCCTCCATGTACCTTTCCCCCCCACATGATTAGCCCGCCCCTCCACCGGAACGTGCGCGTATGGAGTGCCTTCCATAGCTCTCACGTGTAGTTGGCAGAAACGCGACATGGTGTCGCGGGCTGCCACTTGCCACATTCCCTCCGGCTGTCTACCTCTCACCGTAACGGTGAACGGCACCCAACCGGGTGGCGTGGGTCCTGCAGGAACTTCGACATGTATTGTCCATGTCTTGTTCCCCTCCTCGCCTTCTTCCTTGGTGAAGAACTGCGGCATCTCGCTGTACTCAAAATATTGAAGCATTTGCCTCAACGTTTCCGGATAACCGCTGCAGTGAGAACAGTGTGATACCACCCACCCGTTCTCCAATTGTCTATCTTCTGTCATCCATAGAAACATATTTGAGAAATATCAAATATTTATTTGAACAGTAAACCATTGAGTTATAACATAAAACATGTCATTGAACTCATAAAACTTGGAAACATAGTTCAAACTTAAACAAATTTGACTGCTGATCTGCTGTCCAACATGACATCCCTGACCAGTTTCCATTTCAACCTGATTTAGACCATCCTAAACAAAACCAATTATGGAGCTCAAAAACAAAGTTAAAGTTAACTTCAAAAGCTTTCCATAAAGTATTTGCTTGGCCTAAGATCTGTCCTGGTTAAAAAGTTATGAGTTGTCAAAGTTGACAGAATTTCTGGAGAAAATTGGACAGCACCTCCCTGCTTGAGGTACTGATTTGATCCAAGAATTCCATTTAATTCTACAACAAATCTGACAAAACTTTCTGTTAAAAAGTTGTCACCTATCTTATAGAATTTCCAGAACTATCTCATTTTCTATTTTTTGATTTTTATTCAGGAAGTTATGCTCAATTTACAGAGAGTTACAGAGAGTGTTTGCTCTGCCCTGTTTTCTGGACAGTTTCAACTCTACTGCATTTTTCGATTGGTTAAGGGATGAAACACCTCTGGACCTCAACAGAAAAGTTGTAAAGCTCTTCCAAAGATTTCCAGAAATGTATCATATGACCCCAACCTCGAAATAACTCAACCTCTAGCCTCTGATTAACTTCAGCCTTAATCTCAGCTGAAAACAGGGGACTCTGTCCTTAGTATCCTATAAGTTGAAAAATTGTTAACTTTGAATATCCTGATTAAGGGAAGGAGTTACATCAAGTTTTAGTACTCTGGATTAAAACTTTCAAGTTTTACAATGATGTTGTTCATTTAGTGTAGTGTGACGTCAATGCGTCACCAGATCATGTCGGTACTATGTCCTCACAAAGAAAAACCTATACCAGACTTAGCCGGCTACGTTAGTTCAGTGGCACTAAGCGTCTCTCGCACACAGATACTACACGTCTACCGTTTCTTGGTTAGACTACCTGCAATTAACTCATACAATCGTCAGACTCGGCTGCACACTGAGCCCGGTATCCATACAGTTCATACACCCGGCCATCATCACTCTCCCGGATGTTCTCAAGCCAAACACGCCTTGAGCTACGTGTTCACGTTACTGACCACGTGACGGGGTCTCCCAAATTGCCCAAAGCACGCCAGGGACAGACGTTGCTCGAATACCCCAAACGAAATGAAGAGACATAGAGGATATTAAAGCGGGTTGGGTTACATGCCACCCGTGGGGCTCCACCCTTCAGCTTGTGCGCACTGGTGGACAGCGCTTACGTGCACCCTCCAAGACATAAAGCGTCCCGAGATGCACGATTTTCTGACATAAGCAAATAGGTTAGTATGCCACTTTCTATACACTAATAACATCCTTATATGGGCTACTAACTCATTCCTCACCGAATTATTGAAACAGACGACCTTTGTAGTGCGTTAAACCTCAAGTGAGCTCTGATACCACGCTGCGAGGGCCCCAACGGCCTCGTCGAGCCAGGATCACGCTGAGGGGTGCTGCGTTGCACAACATCGGATAACGCACATCAAAGATAAAAAGCGGAAGCAAAGTTTTATTACATAAACCAGTTTATGAACATTTTTACAACAAAAATGTTCAGTCTACACTCATGGGCGTAGACTACGCATCGAGTTCACGTTCAGCCCGTGAACATGTCCCCGCTAGCACGCACACACACTAACACGGTGGCGTGCACGACTCCCACTCGACGGGGTTCCCCTTCTGGGGTTCCGTCTCCTCCTCGGGAGTCCCTTCCTCATAAACCCCTGCAAAAGCTTCAAACACAAGCAGTGAGCATGATGGCTCAGCAAGACTAACCCGTCTCTCCTATACATGAAACTTCTACATGGTGGGTATAGGGTACATGAGATAAATAATTTGCAAAGGACTCGCCTACCTATTTGAACCTTACTTTCAATGTTTTAGCAGCAGGTTGTGGAGAACCTTACGCTAAGGCACATGAGAGAGCCGCAATTAAACAAGAAACACATTTCTCTCATGTACTTTGCCCAAAGTTGAAAAGAACTTTAATTAGCTCTAAACTACAACAAGACATTAACAAGCAAAGTATAACTTTCAAATCAGCAAACTTTTAACATGTATCTAGCCTGTTCTTTCTACGTCATGGTACAGTGAACAAGTGGTACTCACTGACCGCGAGGGACGGCAATTATAATCAACTTACACCTGCATGGTTACCCGAATAACCCGTCACGTACGCCCGTACTCGATGTTGCCTACAGCAACCATCACGGATGTCGCACGCATCTACCTTTCACCCGTCAGCCAAATGTTGAACCGGTCCAATCGTCCCGAGCAAGAGGTCTCTGCGCGCGTATCCACAGTGCCGCTAGCCGATTTACACCTCGAGCTCTCAACCTACCCTCTGAACGACCAGCTATGCCTCAACACCCAGCTACCCGAGTTACATCGGTTTCCCGGTTCCCATATAGCCGGTAAGTCTTTGATACTATTCTAGCTTGTTCAACAGGCCAGCACACGGCTCGGTCCTCAATCAACACAAGCGGAGCTATAGCACCCAGGCCCCAACTTCCTGCTGCCCTTACTCTCCGCTCAGTCTCATTTTTCTTGCCATGTGTTTCATTTGCTATCTTTACCCGAGCGATGTGCCTCTAGCCTATTCTCTCGAGTAGTTCCAACTACTCGACTTGTAACAAATTCTACAGTCTTAGCATTGCAGTAGCTAACAAGGTTTTCAAACCTAATCCCAACCCAGGGTATTCTTGGCTATGCATTTTGGTTTCAAACAAGACTCTAATGCAAGAATTTATTGAGTGCTCAAAGTAAGTTCTCAAAACAGTAAAACTTTGTAAAAAGGTTAATGCAAACTGGAGCTTTCCTTGCTGCTCTTGGTCGTAGGCTAGCTGCTCTTCCAGAGTGACGAAGTCTTAGACTTCGGGTTCCTCCTCAACCTTAGCGACTACATGACATAACATGTTTATGTATCAATGCATTTGAATTGAATTTAAACTTGTGAAGACTATAAGTCTTACTAAACAGACTCACTGACTCTGAAATTTTTACTGTGGTTTGGTTACAACCTAAACTGAGACTTGGCCAGGTTTCATTTGCAGCAAAGCTCATTTGAGCTCTCCACAAATAATTATGTACTTGACCTTAATTGGAGCTCTTAGGGTGTTCTAGGGATTTTCGTGGAGCAAGCCATGACTTTCTGAAAACTATACTTTCATAGGGTTCTAATAGAGTTGGTATCACTTAATTTGAAGGTTCCTAGCTAAAGATAGGAGCTAAACAATTTCAGAGAAATTCTGAAAATGTTTCTGGACATTTTCTATTTTCTCTGGAACAGTTTTATTAATCACACCATTAGGTGGATCAAATGAGCTCAAATGGATCTGAATTTTTATGGTATATCAGGGATATTTTAGTGAACATCCTAGCAAAATTTCAGAATTTTCCTCCAAAGGATTCTCCAGTTAAAATTCTAAACAGTTTAAACTTTGCAGAATTAATTCTGGATAACTAAGGATTTTCATGAAGTGAAACTTGATTTTTTGGAAAGTACTCAGAGAGCGGAATCCAACAAAATTTGGTTCACTTGATTTGGAGTTTCCTAGCCAAAGTTATGTGGGTTTGAAGTTTGAACTAAATCTGAAAATCGGGGAAATGTTTAAATCGCTGCGCGTGGGACCGGAGCTACGTGTCAACTTCTTAGCGATCGACACACAGGGCTACAGAATCCTTTGCATGCAGCCGCACCCGATCCGGTGCCACAGCAGATCTCAGGGTTTAAAATATCGGCCGCTGACACGTGGGACCGGGGGCTTCGTCTACCTCCGGCCTCCCGCGCTCGGCCGCTGCACTCCTCGCCGGAGTGCTCGACGGAGGGCTCCTGCCGTGCACCAAACTTCATGACTTTGGCCGCCTCTGACTAAATCCATCTGGGGAACATGATGCTAGGCTCAGCTCGTCGTGACAGTCACCGGAACACGGCCGGCGACGAGCGGCGGCTTTGGAAGAACTTCGGGCGTGTCGGCCGGACTTCCTAGCACCCCAAACGATTGAGCAAAAGGCCGTCGAGCATCAGTAGACCCTAGGAAAGATCAACATGAGCTCCACGGAGCTCGGAAATGGCTGTACTGTGCTGTCACCGTGCGACCTAGGACGGAAATAGGGAATTCTCCTAAAACTCGAAGAACAGTGGTTCCCCCAATAGTTTTTCATGGATTCGGCTTCTATGGACTCGTACGGACACCTAGAAGTGCTTCCCTTCGTGATAGGATGAGTGGTGCGGTGTGTATTACGAATCTTGCGAATCGGTCTGGGCATCCCTTTTGTATACCGTCACAAAATCATGAAATTCCGGCGTGGGTAGTTTATGTCACGCCGCCGGGGCTTGCGGTAATGAAAGAGGGACTGAAGGCGAACCTTTTTGCTATTCTCAGCTCGGAGAACGACGGGCTGTGGTGGCCGGACGGGTCATCCCCATGACGGCGGCTCGGGTTGAACTGAGGAACGGAAGAACGTTGCGGTGGAGCTCGAGAAGGGTTGATCAGGGTCTGGAACCGGTGCAAGGACGTCAAGGAAGACTCGGCGCACTCGGTTATGGTGTCATATCACCGTGACAACCACAGGGTCGGTCGGGTGACGAGGGACCGAGAGCTCAGTCGAGTGGAGAGGTATTTCAGTTTTCTGGGTGAGAGCACGTCGGGACAGCGGCGAGAGGCAACGGGGACGGCTCGGGCGTGTAGATAAGGGACCAGAGAGGCGGTTCAGCGGCTTGTGCAGCAAGCAGCTGCTGGCATCGACGGCCTGGCGCGGTGGCGACCGCGGCGGGAGCCCGAGACCCAAGCACTCGGTGCCTCAGTCGGTTCTGTTATCTGTGAAGCTGACAGGTGGGTTCCACCCGAGTTTTAACCTGTGAAATTAACTTTCCTCTACTGCTCCAAACAGTAATCCCCCTAATACCCTCTAGGATTTGAATTATCTACCACATGCCCATTTGGAATTGATAGAATTCAAATTGTGAAGTGTTTAACTAAATTTTAGCACATATGCAGATTGAAATTCAAATAAAGTTTGAATTTGCTAAACCTAGATCATGTCAAGATCAACTCCAAATGGAGTGAAAATTGGTGTGTGAGCTCACAAAAATGTGCTGAGTAAAAATATGCCTCCCACTTTTGAATTCATGGGATGGAAGTAGTTTGAATTTGAATTTTAGTTCAAACTACCCTCTTTCTAGTTATACCCAAAAAGACCTCAAAAGGTTTTGGAATTGGGTAAAATTTGGCATGGACATTCCTAGCAAGGTGTAGGAGTTTTTCATATGCCCAGCCCCTATATGATGGATGTGGGAAATGCCAATTTTGCATTTTGTGAGTTTATTCTCTAATGAACATGTTGATGGTGTTTACTTGCTCTTCAAATGTGTTCATCAAGTTTCTTCAAATGAAGTGTGTGTGTGTGGTGATGAACACTTTGAATATGTGCCCAAAAACTTAGGCCCTTACAGTTCCCATATATCCAGTAGGTCTTCGGTACTGTTCTAGCTTGTTCAACAGGCCCGCATACGGCTCGATACTCAATCGACACAAGCGGAGCTATGGCACCCAGACCCCAAAGTCCTGCTGCCCTTACTCTCCGCTCGGTCTCATTTTTCTTGCCATGTGTTCCATTTGCTATCTCTAACCGAGTTATGTGCCTCTAGCCTATTCACATGAGCAGTTCCATCTACTCGACTTATACCGAATCCTACATTAGTTTAGCATTGCAGTGGCTACTCGAGGTTTAAATCTAAGCCCAAAACCCTGTTTTTCTTGGCTATGCATTTGGGTTTTCAAACAAGACTCTAATGCATAATTTAAGTGGATAATCAAATTAAGCTCTCAAAACAATAAAGTTTATAAACGGTTAATGCAAACCGGAGCTTGCCTTGCTGCTGGACGTATGCTAGCTGTTCCTACGGGGTGATGAAATATGCATGTGTGTCAATTTAAATACATTTAAATTTGAAGTTGATATTGTTAAGACTATAAGTACAGCTAGACAGGCCCAATGACTCTGAAATTTTTACTGTGGTTTGTATACAACCTAAGCAGAAACTCGGCCAAATTTCATCTGAAGTAAAGCTCATTTGAGACCTGCACAAATAAGTGTGTATTTGGCCTTACTTGGAGCTCTTAGGGTGTTCTAAGGATTTTCATGGAGCAAGCCACGACTTTCTGGAAAATAAATTTTCAGAGGGTTCTAATGGAATTTGTTTCACCTAATTTGAAGATTCCTAGCAAAATATATGAGCTAAACAAGTTCGGAGAAAATCTGAAAAATGTTTCTGGACATTTTTATTTTCTCTGGAACAGTTTCTTTAATCACACCATTAGGTGGATCAAATGGATCTGAAATTTCTATTGTAGCTTAGGGATATTATAAGGAACATCCTGGCCAAATTTCAGAATTTTCCATTAAAGGGTTCTCCAGTTAAAATTCTAAACATTTTAAATTTGGAGAATTATTTATGGAGAAATAAATGTTTTCATGAAGTGAAACTTTATTTGTTGGAAACTACTCAGAGAGCTGAATCCAACGAAATTTGGTTCACTTGATTTGGAGTTTCCTCGCCAAAGTTATGTGGGTTTGAAGTTTGAACTAAATCTGAAAATCGGGAAATGTTTAAAACACTGCACGTGGATCCCACGCACAGCGGCGGTGGCGCGGCTCGTTCTTAGCCTTTACAGCCTAATTTTTGACGCTGTTTCTTCCTACATGACCCTTGGAGCACGGTGCACCCGCCGGACAACTTCTCGCGCCTCGACATCACCGGGAAAGTAGTCAGCGACGGTGGTGACGGAATTGAGCTCGGGTCCGACGGTGCTAGCTCGTCTCGGCAATGAACACGATCAACCAACGGGTTGCAAAGCACCACTGGGGCACGGGGAAGCTAACCTTGCATTCCTCTTCACCGGATATCGCCGGGAATGTAGACTTCACCGGCGACCCTAGCCGTTATCACTGACGGCGGCGAAAATACAGTGCTACGCTCACTGGGTTGATCATCTTTGCTAGGATTTGGCCTAGGTAATCGTGAGTTGGTACTCTAGCTTCAGCTCAACCAGAATCTCCAGTGATCAAGTTATCAAGATGAATTTCTGGTTTTGGTTCTCGGTGTTCTATACGAAGATCGTCGGGAAAAGTGAAATCCGGCTAACTGGCGCTAAGAGGGAGCTAGGGGTTCGGGAGGAGCTACTAGACTCTGATGCTAAAACCTCAGAGAACAGTTGGTTGTGCTGGAGAAGCTCAGAGCTGTCTGGGCGACGGTGTTAAGTCGGGGGCGCTTTGGGTTGAACAGGGGAGTGGAAATTGGCTCGCTAAAGCTCGAGGGGAGCTGATCACGAGCAGCTCAGGGCTGGAGCACGTCGAGTGAAGGTTGGTGGTGCCGTTTATGGCCTCAGCTCGAGGTGGAAGGGTGGGTTTTTGGTGTTTCGACGGCGAGGGTGAGAGTTTTGGTGTGCGGCAGTTCTCTCCAAGTTCTCAGCGCGAGGAGGCGTCGGGGCAGTGGCGAAATGGCTTTGTGGCGCCCGGGACTCAAAGATAACGCGCTGGAGATGTCGGTCTGGAGCTGGAATCACCGAGCAGGAGGTGGCAGCGCCAATCAGCGCTGTGGCGTCCACGTGAGCGCATGCAAGAAACCGAGCACCGAGAGTTCAGTCGGTTTTCTTGAGTGTGAGGCTGACAGGAGGACCCCACCCCCTTGTTTTAACCTCTAAACTTCAATTTTCCACTGCTCTTAATATTGGTGACCTTCATGCCCCTGTACATTTGAATAATTCACCAAATGTCCATTTGTATTTGAATGATTCAAATTGTGGAGTGTTTGAAATGTATTTACAGCACATATGCAGTTTGAAATTCAATTTGGATTTGAATTTGCTTAAATTAGCTCATGTCAAGATCAACTCCAAATGGAGTGAAAATTGGTGTGCGAGTTCACAAAAATTTCTGAGTGTGAATATGAATCCTACTTTTGAATTCATAGGATGAAAGGAGTTGGAATTTGAATTTAAGTTAAAACTAGCCTTTTTCTAATTATAAGCAAAAATACCTCAAAAGGTTTTGGATTGGGTGAAATTTGACATGAGCATCCCTAGCAAGGTTTAGGAGTTTTTCAAATGCATGTGGGAAATACCACTTTTGCATTTTGTGAGTTTACCTCCTAATGACTTTCTTGATGGTGTTTACTTGCTCTTCAAATGTGTTGATAAGATTTCCTCAAATGAGGTGAGTGTGGTGTGATGAACACTTTGAGTATATGCAAAACTTGGGCCCTTACATTCCTCCCCCTTTAAAATTATCTCATCCCAAGATTATAAGGTGAAAATGAGAGAGAGGACGGTGGAAAATTACCGGATGTGCGACGTTAAAAGTCGAGGTACTTAGCGTGAAGAAAGCCTTCGCTCTCCCATGTCGCTTCATCTATGGAGTGATTACTCCATAGAACCTTATAAAATCACAATGTACGGTTGCATGTGGTTCGGGCCTTCTCATCAATAATCTGAATCAGTTCCTCCCGATAAGTGAGATCCGGTTTCAGCTCTTCAATATCTCCCAGCTGAACGTTGGTTGAAAGCTTGAGGAACTTTCTCAGATGAGAAATGTGAAAGATGTTGTGTACACCGGAGAGTGACGCTGGTAATTCCAGCCGCTATGCACCCACATCTTTCCACAATCTAGAATGGACCGATGAATCGGGGTGCCAACTTTCCTCTCACCCCGAATCTGTTCACACCCTTCGTTGGAGAAACATGTAGATACACGTGATCCCCAACTTCGAATTGTAATGGACGACTTCTCTGTACCGCATACTGTTTTTGTCGTTATTGGGCAGCTTTTAATTTTGCTTGAATCAGCCGAACGTTTTCTTCTGCGTTGTTGACAAGATCAATCCCAAAGGTGACCCTTTCGCCAGACTCAGACCAATTCAGCGGCATGCAGCATTTTCTCCCGTATAGTGCCTCCTAGGGCACCATTTTGATGCTGGCTTGGTACCCATTGTTGTACGAGAACTCGGCTAACAGTAAGTGATCATCCCAATTCTTACCGTGGTTGATAGCACAAGCTCGTAGCATATCTTCTAAAATCTGATTTACCCGTTCGGTTTGCCCATCCGTCTGCAGGTGGTACGCTGAACTACGGATCAGCTTTGTCCCCAAAGAAGCATGTAACTGCTCCCAAAAACGAGACACAAATAAAGTGCCACGATCCAAGATTATAGTACGGGGTACGCCGTATAAGCACACGATCCGTGAGATGTACAATTCAGCATACTTCTTGGCGTTGTAATTGGTGTTGACCGGGATAAAATGGGCAACTTTTGTGAGCCGGTCAACAATCACCCACACTGAATCATGTTTCTGAAATGTAGTGGGTAACCCGACGATGAAGTCCGAGCTCACATCCTCCCACTTCCAGGCAGGAATGCCAAGCGGTTGCAATAGTCCCGGTTTCTTCATGTGGTCCTCCTTCACCCTTCAACATGTATCACACTCGGACACGTATTTTGTAATCTCCCGATTCATCCGTGTCCACCAAAATTTGCTTGGGAGTTCTTGATACATCTTGTTGCTGCCGGGATGAATAGAAAACTTTGACAAGTGAGCCTCATCAGCAATTTCCTTCCGTAACTCCGTGTTAAGGGATACGATGATCTTGTCCTTGAACCACAGGACACCGTCTCCGTCTTTCCGGAAACAATTCAACTCCCCACTATCTACACGTCTCTGCAAATGCGACATGCCTTTGTCATGTTTCTGAGCTGCCGCTATCTCTTCATGGATGGTGGGGATGAGAGCTAAGATGTAGAGAGCTCCATGTGGAATCACATCGGTGTGATGGTCAGATTGTGGACGTGTGACTTGCGACTCAGTGCATCCGCCACCACGTTTGCCTTGCCGGGGTGATAATGGATCTCTATTTCGTAATCCTTTATCAACTCCAACCATCTTTGTGGCCTCATGTTCAGCTCCTTCTGAGTGAATATATACTTGAGGCTCTTGTGGTTGGTATATAAACGTACGAGGTTACCGAGTAGGTAGTGCCTCCACATTTTGAGTGTGAGTACCATGGCAGCAAGCTCTAAGTCATTAGTTGGATAATTTTGCTCATGGTTTCTTAGCAGCCGTGATCCATACACGACCACCCTTCAGTTTTGCATCAGCACATATCCGAGCCCAATGCCGGATGCATCGCAGTACACATCGAACGGTTTTGTTGTGTCTGGCTGCGCCAAAACCGGTGCTGATGTTAGGTGCTTCACTAATGCCTTGAACACTGCTTTACATGCTGGACTCCAAACATATTTGGTATCCTTCTTCAGCAGCTCTTTCATAGGCTTGGCAATCTTCGAGAAGTTCGGAATGAACCTCCGATAATATTCCGCGAGTCCGAGGAAACTCCGTACCTCATGAACAGACCTCGGGGACTTCCAATTAAGCACTTGTGTTATCTTACTCGGGTCTACAGAAATGCCCTCCGCTGAGATAATATGCCCGAGAAAAGGAACATGCGATATCCAGAATTCACACTTGCTGAATTTCACGTATAGCTTGTGATCCGCAGCCTTTGCAAGACTATACGCAGATGCTTTGCGTGTTCTTCCTCCAACTTGGAATATACTAATATGTTGTCGATGAAGACCACGACAAACTTGTCCAGCTCCAGCATGAATTCCGAGTTCATCAAGTACATAAAATTTTCTGGAGCGTTGGTGAGGCCGAAGGACATGACCAGGTACTCATACAGCCCGCACCTCGTCAAGAAAGCCATCTTCCGAATGTCCTCAGCCCGTATCTTAACCTGGTGGTACCCGGATCTTAAGTCCATCTTGGAAAAGATCTTTGCTTCGACCAACTGATCAAACAACATGTCGATCTGTGGCAACGGGTACTTATTCTTGATAGTCACGGCGTTTAGTGGACGATAGCCCACGCAAAGCCGCAACGTCTCATCCTTATTCTTTACAAATAATGCCGAACAGCCCCATGGTGAGGAGCTCGGCCTAATAAACCCCTTCTCCAGCATATCCGTCAACAGTGTTTTTAATTCCGCCAACTCCTTTGGCGCCATCTTGTACGGCCTTCGGGATATTGGCATAGTTGCCGGTGCAAGTTCAATCTTGAACTCCACCTCTTGGTCAGGCGGCATCCCTGGCAAATCTTCTGGGAACACGTCTGGCAACTCACGGACAACTGGAGTGTCTTCCAATCTGATTGTGATGGATTGGTATACACTTGGAAGTTTTATTTCTGGACTGTACAGAAATAATGAGTGAGATGTGGCGGACCGGGATCCGCCCATCCAGGATCGCAGAGGGTGGTGCCGCGCGATGCGACACACGACAGCACACGTCATAAGGACACAATATATTACATGGGAAAAACAAACTGAACTGTACAAACAGGTACAAACTTCAGTTACAAACTATTGTTTATGTTACACAGCGGAAGTCTACTCTATACAACTCATGCCCACCTATCTAGCAAAAGTCGGTTGCCCCACCCTAGGGCAACCCACACTAGCTGCACGACTCAGCTCAGCGCGGTGTGTACGGCTCCCACTCAGCCGTGGTCCCCGGCGGAGGGTAACCCTCGCCGGTGGACTTGTACTCCGAGTCCGTGGGTGGCTCCTCACCTGAAAAACACTTAAGCAGCAACCGTGAGCACGATGGCTCAACAAGACTTAACCGACTCACCTAAGCATGGAACTCTACATGAGGGGTACAATGAACGTAGGAGAGTAACAGTGCATCAATGGACACGCCTACAAGTTCATCCTTAGTTCATCTTTTAGCAACAAGTTGACAGTTCAGGAATCTGAAATTTAGTAAGCAGTATTTGGTGGCACACATGTAGCAATACAATGTAAAAGCCCAAGAAAAGGGACTTGCAAAATTTTTATGCACCTCACAACACAACAGTTTTGTTGTGGGTAGATTGTGAAATATTGTGAAGAGCAAGTGGCCTCCATCAAAGGAGTGATTAGAAGGGAAAGTCTTCACTTTCACAAAGTAGGGTTTACACACATATGATCACACATGGGAGGGAAATTTCAAACTGTTGCATTCAACTTCAGGATTTCAGCAGCTAAAACAAGGAGTAAAGGGCATACTTGGATTCCTCAGGTTCAAATTAGTGGGGAGGCAAAGTCTCAATAATTTTTGCAAGGGTTTGCTACCCAATGGTCCAAAAAGGAGCCAAATAGGCAAGAATACAAATATACATTTGAAATTGAGGGAAACTTGTCCAATCATGCAAATGTGGCTCAGTTTGAGACTGCAAACATTTGAATTACTCATTTGCCAAAAATTTGGAGATATTTTGGGGCAGAGGGGAGCTGTGGGCCCCACTGGTCAGTGAGAAGAGAGGGGAGAAGCTTACTGCCTATGTTAATCGGTTCCACAGTTCACACTCGAGCGAGTTGCGTTCTCCCACCGGCTGCCACCGCACGGACAACCGACGACCGAAGCACCTCCCGTGCTGCTTCGAGTGTCGGTTCCCCCGCGCCTTCATCTCCCCTACGCCGCGCTCTGTCGGCCACAACAACCCTCCCACGAGCCCTGTTATCTTTCCTCCCGAGCAAACAAGCCGCCGGCGCCGCGCCGGTTCGTCCGATCCTAAGCCGGCATCGCGTCCCGACTGCTCAAGCGATCAACGCGAAAAAGGAGCGCCAGCGCGTGCACAAGAGTTTCCCCAGCTCAGCTCCGGCGTTCGGGGTTCCTGTCAGCCGTATTTCGAGTATCAGCACCGAAGCCGAGGTGCAACGGGTGGAAACCGACGTCGGGCTCCCGTGGGCAGCTCACACCAACCAGTTTCACGACTGAGCGAGAGCACCCCAAGGTGCGCCAACTCCCTGCGCTGCTCCTCTCCAAATTTCAGAGCAATCCGTGCGACGTAGCTTCGGAATTTTGAGTTTTTCCCTCGGACGAGGAAAACCTAACCGCGGGTAAGAACTGTGGAAATTAACGCTTAATTCTCGGTTAAAGTTATTCATTTTGCACACACCAGAACTAGAGAGGATAGGGAACCTTTTCCCTCCACAACCCTAGCTAGAAACGCCGTGGTTACAGCTAATTTCGAGCTTTTCGGTCGGCGGCCAGGGCGGGAACACGCGGGCGCACGGTGACAACCGGTTTGCCGTCGTTTCCGAGCCAGGTTGAGGCCACGCCGAGATTTCCTGACCTCCAATGATGCTTTAGAGCAGATCCGCCGAGCTTTTGGCGGGCTAATGTGCTCGGGCGACGGTGCCGATCATCACCGAAGGCCGCGGCTCGTCGCCAGCCTACTTCCGGCCACCGGCAGCCCGAGCCAACCCCATAGACTTGTTCCACGACCCTGAAAACCCCCAGGCGGCGAGTCTCCGGCTGAAAGGTGGCCGGGAAGACGGGTCCGGCGAGCTCCAGTACAGCGCCGGCGAGGGGGAGGCGCGGGAGCGAGAGGAAGAAGAAGACCCGCCGGGCCCACGTGTCAGCAGCTGAAGATTAAAACTCCGGATCAGCTGTGGCGTGTGATCCCGTGTGGTGGCGCGGGAAAAGGTCTGTGGCCCCGTGTGGCGTGATTCCGGCGGTTGACACGTGTAGGGTGGACCCACAGGCAGAGTTTGAACTTTTCCCGAATTAATTTGAATTCCAGAATTGGTTTAAACTTTGGAACTGCATAACTTTTGCTAGGAAGCTCCAAATTTAGTGATTCAAATTGGGTTGGATTCATCTTGCCTAGCTCTGTCCAGATATACAACCCAATTTGTATGAAACCCATTAATTAATTCTGGAAAATTCTTTAAAGCTTTTCAGCAAAAGAATTTTAGAGGGAGTTTGGTCCATCCAAAAATCCCCAAATTTTGCCAGAATGTTCTTCAGGACATTAGTAAACCCCTGTAAAAGTTTCATACCATTTGGAGTTGATTTGGTCAGAGAAATTCAAATTGGAAGGTGCTGTGTTCATTTGAATGCAGAAACATTTTCAGAGAATTTCCAAAATTTGGAAATTCAATTCTGGGCAAACCTTAACTCCAAAAATACTAGAAAAATTCATGCAAACTCTAGGAGCTATAATTGAAATTGTAGTTCACTAAGTTGGGTATGAACAGGGGTCTGACCTCAGAATTAATTCCTCCTAGCTTATTTGCTAAAGAAATTACTCTGAGCAAACCATTCCATGAAAAGTGCTAAGGTTTGGTCCAGAGAGTTTCTTGTGACAAGGAACTCACACAAAAAAATTCTCAGCTCCATTGGAGCTCTAGATCACCCCTGTCCTGCGTAACCAATTAAGGGATTAATATGGAAAAGGGGGGAAAACCACTTAGCATTTAGCCATGTGATTAAGTCCAAACCAAACCACCAACACCAGTTCATATTTAAATTCTTAAACAAAGTTCCAGGTGTTAGAGGCTGGTTATTAGAACCAATAGTAGAAGTTTTACTCTAAAACTCGCATTTGCATCTAAATTAACATGTAGTATTTCATTAACGTGTAGCCGTTGAAGAAGAGACCCCGGAAGTGCTGGACTTCCTTCTTCCGGACGAGGAACTAACTACTGACCAGCAGCAACAAGGCAAGCCCCGGTTTGCATTAACCTTTTTATAAGTTTTCTTTTGTTTACATGAGTCATGTGAAGTATGATTGTGCATTAGGTGTAGGATGAATGGAACCCCACTTGCATAACCAAAGGTTCCTAAAAGAGTGAGGGTAGTGTCTAAGACCTCGAGTCGACCGGCTATGCTTAATGAGTCATAGGACTTCGGTACAAGTCGAGTAGTTGGAATCTACTCGCGAGATAGGCTTGGGACACACAGGTTCGGTTGAGTGATGTGAGATCACTTTAGTAATGAAAATGAGACTAGGCAGGGGCTAGGGCGCAGCAAGAGAGAGTCTTGTGTGCGCAGCCCTGCCCGTGTCGATTGAGGACCGATACGTGTGCGGCCCTGCTGAACAAGTATTGAACGTACCGAAGGCATATCGGATATATGGGCCCCGATAAACTGATGTAGCCTAAACCTCCGGGCGTCGAGGCATAGCACACCGATTTATAGGTGTAGGTTGAGGGCAGCAAGGTGGAAATCTGCCAACGGGCATAGAGAGATGCTCCGTGTGGGGAACCTCCTGCTCGTTTCGGTGCGACCGGTTCGACGTTTGGGCTGTTGGGTGAAAGGTTGTCCCGTACAACATCGAGTGAGCGTGCTGTGCAGCTCCACGGGTGGGCGTACGTGACGTGCTCTTTGGGTTTTCCCTGCAGGTGTATATCGAGTCGATTCGCCGTCCCTCGCTGTGACGAGTACTGCTTGTTCACTGCGTCGTAACGTAGACTAATGGATGAAATATGTTGATTCAATGATGCTGATTGATATAATTGTATTGCTACATGTGTGCCACCAAATACTGCTTACTAAATTTCAGATTTCATGAACTGTTAACTTGTTGCTAAAAGATGAACTAAGGATGAACTTGTAGGCGTGTCCTTTTGCTGAAATGTTACTATCTTATGTCCATTGTACCCCTCACGTAGAGTTTCATGCTTAGGTGAGTCGGTTAAGCCTTGCTGAGCCTTTGTGCTCACGGTTGCTGCTTAAGTGTTTTTTTTTCAGGTGAGGAGCCACCCACGGACTCGGAGTACGAGTCCACCGGCGAGGGTTACACTCCGTCGGGGAGCACGGCTGAGTGGGAGCCGTACACGCCGCGCTGAGCTGAGGAGTGCAGCTAGTGTGGGTTGCCCTAGGGCTGGGCAACCAACTTTTGCTAAATAGGCGGGCGTGAGTTGTATAGTGTAGTCTTCCGCTGTGTAATATAAACAATAGTTGTAACTGAAGTTTGTACCTGTTTGTACAGTTTCAGTTGTTTTCCCATGTAATATATTATGTTCTTAGGACGTGTGCTGTCGGGTGTCGCATCGCGTGGCACCACCCTCTGCGATCCTGGATGAGCGGATTCTGGTCCGCCACAGCCTGGTATCAGAGCCGCAGTGGGGATAGCACAGTACAAAAGGACTGCATTATGGGAAAAACTTAGGTATACGGTGAGGAATCGGTAGCTGCCCAAGTAAGGACTATATTAGCATAGTTACTTAAAGTGGCAAAGACTAACCTATGGGCTATAATTCTGAATTTCAATTATGTAACGACGCACCTACGCTCGGGTAAGTATGGTAAGGAACGCCACCGAAAGCGGTTCAATTTCGGTTAACTCTCCCTGACGAGGAACGTGGTTCAGGGATTTGTCTCATAGCTTGGTGTGAGACGTCAATATGAACCTCTTGGACTCTTCATGTCCCTGAGTTCATATGAAACGCTGATCCCTAGCGTGCATTAGGCAAGTAAGTGGAGACCCCATCACGTGGTCAGTAACGCGAGAGTGTGTTTGTCTGGAAATAGCCCAGGAGGACATACGCAGCGCTTGCCATCGGCGTGCCCTGCAGGGAAGTAGGTGGTATCTGTTGGGTTGATAACATTCCCAACCGTGACTACCCGTTCATGACATAACGTACCTTGAGACGTGACCTAACTCAAGGACGGCCGTATGACAATGATACGGGCGTTTGTATTTACTTTTAAATATGGAACTGCCTGAAATGAACAACCTTTGAGTGCACCATCATTGTGTGGTCTTCTTCAGGTACTAACCACGTATGTATCCGTGTAGAAAACGTGTGCGAGAGACCGTTTAGTGCCATACTTGAGACGTATATGCCGGTATGATCCGGTTAGGATTTTCTTTGGTGAGGAACGTAGTACCGAGGTATGGTAGGCATATGC
Source organism: Neostapfia colusana (assembly GCA_030760725.1). Classification (NCBI taxonomy): domain Eukaryota; kingdom Viridiplantae; phylum Streptophyta; class Magnoliopsida; order Poales; family Poaceae; genus Neostapfia; species Neostapfia colusana. Next base: position 53,036,869 of record JASWHV010000014.1, on the reverse strand, counting down.
ATGAGAATAATGATAACAAAGAATTAAAATCTATAGGTTCAACATTTAGGACCCTGGTTGGGTATAAGAATGGGATAGTGGAGCAGTATAGCCAAAAGTATGAAAAGCAGAGTGCTCTGTTTTGGGCAGCACGTTTGCTGATCTTCAACAGGGCATAACTCACAGGTCTTTTAGCCCAGGGAGGTGTGCTATATAGTTCTGGAAAGGTATTCAAGTCCTCTACAACTTTGTTGTAGACTTCCAGAGCTGAAACTTGCCTTAAGATGGCTTAATCCCAGAGACATGTAACTATCCAGAATTAGGACAGTGTTAAAACATTCTCTGGACTGTTCTGTTTTTCAAGGATAACTCCCAGTAGAAAAATCTAAAATTGTCATATAATACATCCTTAGAAAGAGTAGAAGATGTGTGACACCTTTGCAATTCAAAGTTCCTGAAATTTCAGCACAGAATTTAGTGGAAATCAGGGTTGAAAACAGCCACTTCCAAGGGAGGTGCTGTTAAAATTCTTCCAGAAATTTTGCTGACTTTAAATTAGCATAACTTTTTAACCAAAGCTGATCTGGGGGCAAATGAGTACTCGTTGGAAAGATACTGAAGTTAAATTTAACTTTGGTTTTCAACTTGAGTCATGAAAATGCCCAGAACCAGATCAAAACTCGGAATGGGTAGAAACTGGTCATTCTGACGGAAGAATGAAAAATTGAACTCATTGGAGAGGGTGTTGTACCCTAAGGGTGGTATATGTAATGACAACGCGATAGTAATGTCTCGTAGAGACCAAACCCAGTTATGGTGAGGTTCCAAAGAGGGGGCGGGGTCATCAAGTTGGATTAAACTAACTTGTGTTTGGTCTGGTAATGGTGTAGCTTGTGCAAAGTTATTACATTATCTACTTACGGGATATTTCGCATGTTTTGTTGTCATAATGTTTATACGCCCAGTTCTATTGGACTGCATGCAGAATGTTGCGGGACTGATGTTTAATGTCGTATGGTTGCAGATGGTTCGTACTAGGACCACGCACGAGGTTGGTGGCTCTAGCCAAGGTGGAGGCGATGACTCCCAGCCACCGGCCTACGACAGCAGCCCGCAGCAGCAGCCACCACCGCCGCCTCCGCTTACTCTAGCGGATGTGATAGCGGCATTGGTGGGAGGTCGTGAGGAGCAGACCGACCTGCTCCGCACGATCGTGCAGAATACGTCCCAGGCGGGAGGACGTCAAGAGCGAGGGCCTCGTGAGCCCCGCGAAGTGTCGTACTCGGATTTCATGAGTACGCACCCTCCAGTGTTCACCGAAGCTGAAGAACCACTGGAGGCGGACAACTGGCTGCGGACTATCGAGTCCAAGTTCGGGCTGCTCCAGTGTACGGAGCGGCAGAAGACACTGTTCGCAGCACAGCAGCTCCACGGTGCCGCTGGTGCGTGGTGGGCGAATTATGTCGCCTCACGTCCGGCTGGCCATTCCGTGGAATGGCAAGAGTTCCGGGAGGCGTTCCGCGCCTATCACATCCCTCCCGGAATAATGAAGAGGAAGTTCCAAGAATTTTTGGAACTGAAGCAGGGCGGGAGGAGTGCCCACGACTACTCCCGTGCCTTCAACCATCTGGCGCAGTATGCGTCAGACTACATCTCCACGGAGGATAAGAAGAGGGAGCACTTCTATCGGGGGTTACACCCCGAAATGAAGACCCACCTCGTACAGTGGAACCGCGGCACATTCAACGACTTAGTCAAAGCCGCGATCATGCAAGAGGATGCTCAGCTGGAGTTGGCAGCTGAGCAGCGGAAGCGCAGCGCTCCACCCAGCGGTGGGAGTGGCGCTCCCCAGAAGTACCGTATGGTGTATCGGACACCATCCGGGCAGCAGTGGCAACCACCGGCGTGACCGCAACGGTTCGGGGGACGTCCCTTTCAGGCACCTCCGTTCCGTCCGCCGATGCCACCACCAAGACAGCAACAGCAGACGGTAACCCGGGCGTTTCCACCGCCACAACGCGCCCCGGGTTTCCGTCCACCGATTAGCGGGGGACAGCCCCGTTTCACCTGCTTCGCGTGTGGCCAGGCGGGCCACTTCGCGAAGGACTGTCCCCAGGGGCAGCAGAGCAGCGGGCAAGCCCAGCTCCAGGGCGGTGCTCGAGGCCGACCTCCGGTGAAGAAGGTTGGTCAGCGGACTGGAGGCGTCTGCAACCTCGACAATGAGGACGCCCCAGAGGGAGGCAACGTGCTGGCGGGTACGTTTACTCTCAACAATCAAGCCATCATCATATTATTTGATTCTGGTGCAACCCACAGCTTTATAAGTGCATCCTATGTGGCTAAACATCAATTGCAAGTCTTCCCAACCGACTGCACTTATATGATCTGCTCACCGGGAGGGAAGATTTCAGCTAATATGATGATTCCAAAGGCACCTCTGTGCTTAGGTGGGAAACTATATCCCACCACCTTGATAATCCTTATGGGACAAAAGATTGATGCAATCTTAGGGATGTCATGGCTACAATACCATGGCGCTGTCCTAGAGGCTCGGACACGGACGGTTCACTTAAATTCTCCATTCCACCGTCCACATTCCATGGTGTTAGACACGCCAGTCCGGGAAGTTTTAGCAATTAATAATGCTGAAGCTCTCAAGTTAGAAGACATCCCCGTAGTCCGGGAGTATCCTGATGTGTTCCCGGATGATCTTCCGGGCATGCCACCTGAGCGGGATGTCGAGTTCAAGATTGAACTTGCACCCGGGACTACGCCCATCTCACGGAGACCATACAAGATGGCTCCGAATGAGCTGGCTGAACTGAAAGAACAGCTCAATGATCTGTTGAGCAAGGGTTTCATTAGGCCGAGTTCATCGCCTTGGGGATGCTCGGCGCTATTCGTGAAGAAGAAGGATGAGACCCTGAGGCTGTGTGTGGATTACCGGCCGCTCAACGCCGTCACCATCAAGAATAAGTACCCACTGCCCCGTATTGACATCTTGTTTGATCAACTTGTGGGGGCAAGTGTATTCTCAAAGATGGACCTTCGCTCTGGATATCACCAGATCAAGATCCGGGCGGAGGATATCCCGAAGACGGCGTTCTCGACGAGATACGGCTTATACGAATATCTCGTCATGTCCTTTGGTCTCACAAATGCTCCAGCCCATTTCATGTATCTCATGAACTCGGTGTTCATGCCGGAGCTGGACAAGTTCGTGGTAGTGTTCATCGATGATATCTTGGTTTACTCTAAGACAGAAGCCGAGCATGCCGAACACTTACGGATCGTTCTTCAACGATTGCGAGACCACAAGCTCTACGCCAAGTTCAGCAAATGCGAATTTTGGATCAGCCAAGTGCCGTTCTTGGGACATATCATCTCAGCTGAAGGCATTGCGGTTGACCCAAGTAAAATAGAGCAAGTGTTGAAATGGAAAGCTCCCACTTCAGTTCATGAAGTCAGAAGCTTCCTCGGGTTAGCGGGATACTACCGGAGATTCATTCCGAGCTTCTCCAAGCTCGCTAAGCCGATGACAGAGTTGCTGAAGAAAGGGACAAAATATGTTTGGAACACCGCGTGTGAAGGAGCGTTCCGAACATTGGTGAAGCATCTCACAACAGCCCCGGTGTTAGCTCAGCCGGATACAACAAAGCCCTTCGACGTGTATTGTGACGCGTCCGGTATTGGGCTTGGCTGCGTGTTGATGCAGGAAGGACGTGTGGTCGCTTATGGCTCACGCCAACTTCGGAACCATGAGCAGCACTACCCGACTCACAATCTTGAACTTGCTGCCGTGGTGTTGGCGCTGAAAATGTGGAGGCACTATCTCCTGGGGAACTTGGTGCATTTCTACACCGACCACAAGAGCTTGAAATACATTTTCACCCAGAAGGAGCTGAACATGAGGCAGAGGAGGTGGTTAGAACTGATCAAAGATTATGAGATTGAGATCCATTACCTCCCCGGCAAGGTGAATGTGGTTGCCGACGCGCTGAGTCGGAAATCACATGTCCATCACCTCACCATTACACCGGTGGAGGAGGAAGAGCCAAGTTTATACTTGGTTCCTTATGGATCGCTGTACAACCTTGCCCTCATCCCTACTATTAGGGAGGACATCATTGCAGCTCAGAAAACGGATAAAGGCATGGCACATCTCCGGAGACGGATAGACAATGGAGAAATTAAATGTTTCCGGAAAGATGGTGAGGGGACGCTGTGGTTCAATGACCGCATAGTCGTACCCCGAGACATGGAGTTGAGGAAAAAGATCCTCGATGAAGCTCACTTGTCCAAATACTCCATTCATCCGGGCAGCAACAAAATGTACCAAGATTTGAAAAAGAAATTTTGGTGGACACGGATGAAGCGGGAGGTAGCTAAGTAAGTATCCGAGTGTGATACGTGTAGACGAGTGAAAGCTGATCACATGAATCAGGGCTGTTGCAACCCCTGAAGATCCCGACATGGAAATGGGAAGATGTGAGCATGGATTTCATTGTGGGATTACCCCTAACAGCCAACAAGCATGATTCCATATGGGTAATCGTTGATCGGTTAACCAAGACGGCTCACTTCATTCCGGTGAATACACGATACAATGCCGGCAAATATGCGGAGCTATACATAGCGAAGATTCTATGCCTATACGGGGTACCCAAGACCATTGTCTCAGATCGAGGTGCAATATTTGTATCTCGCTTTTGGGAGCAGCTACACGCTGCATTGGGTACTAAGTTGATCAGGAGCTCCGCTTATCACCCTCAAACAGATGGCCAGACAGAGAGGGTGAATCAAGTCCTAGAAGACATGTTGAGAGCATGTGCCATCCACCATGGTAGGAACTGGGATGATCACCTACCATTAGCGGAATTCTTGTACAACAACGGCTATCAGGCGAGTATCAAAATGGCACCTTACGTAGCTCTCTACGGTCGTAAATGCCGCACCCCATTAAATTGGTGCGAGTCCGGTGAAAGGGTCACATTCGGAGTTGATGTGGTGAATGACGCCGAAGAGTGCGTTCGGACAATTCAAGCCAATTTGAAGGCCGCTCAATCCCGACAAAAGAGCTACGCTGATAAGAGGCGTAGGCCGTTGCACTTTGACGTTGGGGAACACGTGTACCTCCGCGTGTCTCCAATGAAGGGCGTGCACCGATTCGGTGTGAAGGGGAAGCTCGCTCCCCGTTTTATTGGACCCTACGCTATCACCGAGAAGTGTGGACCAGCGGCGTATCGATTGGAACTACCGGCATCTCTGGCTGGTGTCCATGATATTTTACATGTTTCGCAACTGCGAAAATGCTTGAAGCATACAGCTGCTGTTCCTACCGAAGACATCGGCGAGCTGAAACCGGATTTAACATATGATGAATATCCGGTGGGAATTCTTGATGAGAAAGCCAGAACCACACGCAGCAGAACGTTGTGGTTCTACAAAATACTCTGGAGCAACCACACCGCCGAGGAAGCGACGTGGGAGAGCGAGGAGTTCCTTCGCTCAAATTACCCGGAGTTCATGGCTTCTCAACATGGGTAAGTCCCTATTACATCGCTATCTCTTCTTTTATAATCTCGGGACGAGATTCTTTTAAGGGGGGAGGGATGTAAAAGCCCAAGAAAAGGGACTTGCAAGATTTTTATGCACCTCACAACACAACAGTTTTGTTGTGGGTAGATTGTGAAATATTGTGAAGAGCAAGTGGCCTCCATCAAAGGAGTGATTAGAAGGGAAAGTCTTCACTTTCACAAAGTAGGGTTTACACACATATGATCACACATGGGAGGGAAATTTCAAACTGTTGCATTCAACTTCAGGATTTCAGCAGCTAAAATAAGGAGTAAAGGGCATACTTGGATTCCGCAGGTTCAAATTAGTGGGGAGGCAAAGTCTCAATAATTTTTGCAAGGGTTTGCTACCCAATGGTCCAAAAAGGAGCCAAATAGGCAAGAATACAAATATACATTTGAATTTGAGGGAAACTTGTCCAATCATGCAAATGTGGCTCAGTTTGAGACTGCAAACATTTGAATTACTCATTTGCCAAAAATTTGGAGATATTTTGGGGCAGAGGGGAGCTGTGGGCCCCACTGGTCAGTGAGAAGAGAGGGGAGAAGCTTACTGCCTAAGTTAATCGGTTCCACAGTTCACACTCGAGCGAGTTGCGTTCTCCCACCGGCTGCCACCGCACGGACAACCGACGACCGAAGCACCTCCCGAGCTGCTTCGAGTGTCGGTTCCCCCGCGCCTTCATCTCCCCTACGCCGCGCTCTGTCGGCCACAACAACCCTCCCACGAGCCCTGTTATCTTTCCTCCCGAGCAAACAAGCCGCCGGCGCCGCGCCGGTTCGTCCCGATCCTAAGCCGGTATCGCGTCCCGACTGCTCAAGCGATCAACGCGAAAAAGGAGCGCCAGCGCATGCACAAGAGTTTCCCCAGCTCAGCTCCGGCGTTCGGGGTTCGTGTCGGCCGTATTTCGAGTATCAGCACCGAAGCCGAGGTGCAACCGGTGGAAACCGACGTCGGGCTCCCGTGGGCAGCTCACACCAACCAGTTTCACGACTGAGCGAGAGCACCCCAAGGTGCGCCAACTCCCTGCGCTGCTCCTCTCCAAATTTCAGAGCAATCCGTGCGACGTAGCTTCGGAATTTCGAGTTTTTCCCTCGGACGAGGAAAACCTAACTGCGGGTAAGAACTGTGGAAATTAACGCTTAATTCTCGGTTAAAGTTATTCATTTTGCGCACACCAGAACTAGAGAGGATAGGGAACCTTTTCCCTCCACAACCCTACCTAGAAACGCCGTGGTTACAGCTAATTTCGAGCTTTTCGGTCGGCGGCCAGGGCGGGAACACGCGGGCGCACGGTGACAACCGGTTTGCCGTCGTTTCCGAGCCAGGTTGAGGCCACGCCGAGATTTCCTGACCTCCACTGATGCTTTAGAGCGGATCCGCCGAGCTTTTGGCGGGCTAATGTGCTCGGGCGACGGTGCCGATCATCACCGAAGGCCGCGGCTCGTCGCCAGCCTACTTCCGGCCACCGGCAGCCCGAGCCAACCCCGTAGACTTGTTCCCCGACCCTGAAAACCCCCAGGCGGCGAGTCTCCGGCCGAAAGGTGGCCGGGAAGCCGGGTCCGGCGAGCTCCAGTACAGCGCCGGCGAGGGGGAGGCGCGGGAGCGAGAGGAAGAAGAAGACCCGCCGGGCCCACGTGTCAGCAGCTGAAGATTAAAACTCCGGATCAGCTGTGGCGTGTGATCCCGTGTGGTGGCGTGGGAAAAGGTCTGTGGCCCCTTGTGGCGTGATTCCGGCGGTTGACACGTGTAGGGTGGACCCACAGGCAGAGTTTGAACTTTTCCCGAATTAATTTGAATTCCAGAATTGGTTCAAACTTTGGAACTGCATAACTTTTGCTAGGAAGCTCCAAATTTAGTGATTCAAATTGGGTTGGATTCATCTTGCCTAGCTCTGTCCAGATATACAACCCAATTTGTATAAAACCCATTAATTAATTCTGGAAAATTCTTTAAACTTTTCAGCAAAAGAATTTTAGAGGGAGTTTGGTCCATCCAAAAATCCCCAAATTTTGCCAGAATGTTCTTCAGGACATTAGTAAACCCCTGTAAAAGTTTCATACCATTTGGAGTTGATTTGGTCAGAGAAATTCAAATTGGAAGGTGCTGTGTTCATTTGAATGCAGAAACATTTTCAGAGAATTTCCAAAATTTGGAAATTCAATTCTGGGCAAACCTTAACTCCAAAAATACTAGAAAAATTCATGCAAACTCTAGGAGCTATAATTGAAATTTTAGTTCACTAAGTTGGGTATGAACAGGGGTCTGACCTCAGAATTAATTCCTCCTTGCTTATTTGCTAAAGAAATTACTCTGAGCAAACCATTCCATGAAAAGTACTAAGGTTTGGTCCAGAGAGTTTCTTGTGACAAGGAACTCACACAAAAAAATTCTCAGCTCCATTGGAGCTCTAGATCACCCCTGTCCTGCGTAACCAATTAAGGGATTAATATGGAAAAGGGGGGAAAACCACTTAGCATTTAGCCATGTGATTAAGTCCAAACCAAACCACCAACACCAGTTCATATTTAAATTCTTAAACAAAGTTCCAGGTGTTAGAGGCTGGTTATTAGAACCAATAGTAGAAGTTTTACTCTAAAACTCGCATTTGCATCTAAATTAACATGTAGTATTTCATTAACGTGTAGCCGTTGAAGAAGAGACCCCGGAAGTGCTGGACTTCCTTCTTCCGGACGAGGAACTAACTACTGACCAGCAGCAACAAGGCAAGCCCCGGTTTGCATTAACCTTTTTATAAGTTTTCTTTTGTTTACATGAGTCATGTGAAGTATGATTGTGCATTAGGTGTAGGATGAATGGAACCCCACTTGCATAACCAAAGGTTCCTAAAAGAGTGAGGGTAGTGTCTAAGACCTCGAGTCGACCGGCTATGCTTAATGAGTCATAGGACTTCGGTACAAGTCGAGTAGTTGGAATCTACTCGCGAGATAGGCTTGGGACACACGGGTTCGGTTGAGTGATGTGAGATCACTTTAGTAATGAAAATGAGACTAGGCAGGGGCTAGGGCGCAGCAAGAGAGAGTCTTGTGTGCGCAGCCCTGCCCGTGTCGATTGAGGACCGATCCGTGTGCGGCCCTGCTGAACAAGTATTGAACGTACCGAAGGCATATCGGATATATGGGCCCCGATAAACCGATGTAGCCTAAACCTCCGGGCGTCGAGGCATAGCACACCGATTTATAGGTGTAGGTTGAGGGCAGCAAGGTGGAAATCTGCCAACGGGCATAGAGAGATGATCCGTGTGGGGAACCTCCTGCTCGTTTCGGTGCGACCGGTTCGACGTTTGGGCTGTTGGGTGAAAGGTTGTCCCGTACAACATCGAGTGAGCGTGCTGTGCAGCTCCACGGGTGGGCGTACGTGACGTGCTCTTTGGGTTTTCCCTGCAGGTGTATATCGAGTCGATTCGCCGTCCCTCGCGGTGACGAGTACTGCTTGTTCACTGCGTCGTAACATAGACTAATGGATGAAATATGTTGATTCAATGATGCTGATTGATATAATTGTATTGCTACATGTGTGCCACCAAATACTGCTTACTAAATTTCAGATTTCATGAACTGTTAACTTGTTGCTAAAAGATGAACTAAGGATGAACTTGTAGGCGTGTCCTTTTGCTGAAATGTTACTATCCTATGTCCATTGTACCCCTCACGTAGAGTTTCATGCTTAGGTGAGTCGGTTAAGCCTTGCTGAGCCTTTGTGCTCACGGTTGCTGCTTAAGTGTTTTTTTTTCAGGTGAGGAGCCACCCACGGACTCGGAGTACGAGTCCACCGGCGAGGGTTACCCTCCGTCGGGGACCATGGCTGAGTGGGAGCCGTACACGCCGCGCTGAGCTGAGGAGTGCAGCTAGTGTGGGTTGCCCTAGGGCTGGGCAACCAACTTTTGCTAAATAGGCGGGCGTGGGTTGTATAGTGTAGTCTTCCGCTGTGTAATATAAACAATAGTTGTAACTGAAGTTTGTACCTGTTTGTACAGTTTCAGTTGTTTTCCCATGTAATATATTATGTTCTTAGGACGTGTGCTGTCGGGTGTCGCATCGCGTGGCACCACCCTCTGCGATCCTGGATGAGCGGATTCCGGTCCGCCACATACAATTATATCATAACAGCAATATTGAAGTATAATATTCCATAAATTATCTACATTACAATGCAGTGAACAAGCGGTACTCGTCACCGCGAGGGACGGCGAATCGACTCGATATACACCTGCAGGGAAACCCAAAGAGCACGCCACGTACGCCCACCCGTGGAGCTGCACGGCACGCTCACTCGATGTCGTAGGGGACAACCTTTCACCCAACAGCCCAAACGTCGAACCGGTCGCACCGAAACGAGCAGGAGGTTCCCCACATGGAGCATCTCTCTATGCCCATCGGCAGATTTCCACCTTGCTGCCCTCAACCTACACCTATAAATCGGTGTGCTATGCCTCGACGCCCGGAGGTTTAGGCTACATCAGTTTATCGGGACCCATATATCCGATACGCCTTCGGTACGTTCAATACTTGTTCAGCAGGGCCGCACAAGGATTGGTCCTCAATCGACACGGACAGGGCTGCGCACACAAGACTTCCTCTTGCTGCGCCCTAGCCCCTGCCTAGTCTCCTTTTCATTACTAAAGTGATCTCGCATCACTCGAACCAAACCCGTGTGTCCCAAACCTAACTCGCGAGTAGATTCAAACTACTCGACTTGTACCAAAGTCCTATGAATCATTAAGCATAGCCTGTCTATTCGAGGTCTTAGACACTACCCTCACTCTTATGGAAAAAATTCTGGTTATGCAAGTGGGGTTCCATTCATCCGACATCTAATGGACATTCATACATCACCCTAATTATGTGAACAAAGTAAAACTTGATAAAAGAGTTAATGCAAACCGGGGCTTGCCATGTTGCTGCTGGTCAGGGGTTAGTTCTTCTTCCGGAAGGAGGAAGTCCAGCACTTCCGGAGTCTCTTCGCCTTCAGCGACTACACGTTAATGAAATACTACATGTCAATTTAAATGCAATGTGTGAACTTGAATACTTAATTGCTAATAACTCTAGCTAGTCCTCCCCTTTGGTTCTGAAATTTTTATGGTGCCTTGATAGGGTCCTAACCAGAGTCTTGACCAAGTTTCATTTGAAACAAAGTTCATTTGAACCTTGTACAAATAAAATCCTATTTGGTTAATAATTGAGCCTCTAAGTAATTCCAGGGGTTTTCAAGACTCCAACCATTACTTTCTGGAAACTAGAATTTATGAGGGTTCTAGTGGAATTGGTTTCATGTATTTTGAAGAATTCTACTGAAAGTTATGCCCTAATTAAGATTGGAGAAAATCTGAAAAATGGTTCTGTACATTTTTTCTATTTTCTCAGGGCAGTTCTCTTAATCACCCCATTAGGGTAACTAAATGAACTTGGATGAGTCTGAAAATTTCACTGTGATTCAGGGATTTTCCAATGAACCTCTCAGCCAAATTTCAGAATTTTTCATAAAGTAGTTCTCCAGATAAAATTCCCAATAGTTTAAATTTAGGGATTTAATTCTGGAAAACTGTTCACTTTCATGAGCTGAATTTGGTATTGCTGGAAAGTACTCAGAATTCTGAGTTCAGCAAAATTTGGTTTATCGAATTTGGAGTTTCCTAGCCAAAGTTCTATTCATTTGAAGTTTGAACTAAAACTGGAAATTCCAAAAATGTTTAAATCCTGCGGGTGGGTCCATCGCACACGTGTCGACCACTGGAGCCGAGCCACACGGGGCCACAGACTCCTTCCCGCGCGGCCACAATGGATCCTGGACTACACAGAATCCCGCATGTTTACCTCCAGCCGCTGACGAGTGGGCCCCCCCCCCCTTCGTCTTCCTCCAGCCACCTGCGCGACCCCGCCGCCGAGCTCGCCGGAGCTCTCGCCGGGAAGGGGTTCCGGCCCTCAGAACTTGCTGATTCTCACCGCCACTGCACATTCTTGCGTGAGGAACACGTTGCCGGCCTTACCTCGGATCTAGGATGGCCGGAAACCTAGGCGCGACGGCAACAGTAGCTATGATAACTCCGGCGGCGTCGCTAGGGCACTGTACTGCCCCAACCTTGCTCCGGTTAGCTCCTACAGCATCGCCATGGCCTAGGGAGCAAAGTCCAGGGCTCGGATATCGCGAGAAATGTCGGCAACTAGGGGCTCACCGTGCGACCTAGGGCGATTTCGGGGAAAACTGGAAAAACTCAAAGAACTGAGGGTTTCCTCGATCGTTCTTCCTAGTTCTGGATCCCACGTGCCCGCACGGATGTCTACAACTGGGTTTCTAGGTCTGGGGAGGAGTGGTTCGGTGTGTGAGGCGAATTTGCCGATTTACCCGAACCGGGCTATATCGCATGCTCTCGGTAAGAACTGGAATTCCGGCCAGCACACCTCATGGCATGCGGCCGGCGTTGTTGGACAGGGAGCACACTTCCAGGCGAACCTCCTGGCCCGCTCACTCGACGGGAGATCAAGCCTAGCGGCCGGGCTGGGAGTTTTCGGTCGCGGCGGCTCTACCCGATGTGGAATGAAAACAAAGAGCTCGGGGGCAGTTTACCGTGCATGGGGCGCCGGGGTATCGTGTCTATCACATCGAGGACGCCTCGGCGAAGCTCGGGGTGAGCTCAGACTCGCTTGCTAGCTGCTGGGACGGGAGGACACCGGAGCACCGAAAGTTTTCGGATGTGCGGCGGTGTTTCTTCGTCGAGGGGTTCGGGACCGGTCAAGACCGTGACGGGAGTCAGTTCCGGAGGGAAATATCGCCGGGCGACCGCTTCGTCGACGTGCGCTGTGGGCTGGCGCTCGGGAGGTGGCGTTCTGGGAAACAGCTCGCTGGCGCACAGAGGGAGTTTGCTTCGGCGAGAAACAGAGCGCTGTCCGGTGTTGCACCTCCCTCCCACTGCCTTGTGGACCCAAATCCCCCCCCCCTAATCCTTTCCTCCTCATTTCTTTTGTAAATATCCCAGCTACTAAACATTGAATGAGAGACTTAGCCCCCAAGTCTTGGTTTGAATTTGAGTTCTCAAATTCAAACTTTGTTTGGCTGAATTTGCTTCATGTTTAAAATGAAATTCAAATTCAGTTTTGAATTCTTGCAAATTTAGCTCTTGACAAGATGAACTTCAATGGGGATGAAAATTGGTGGGCTTACTCAGAAAAATGTGCTGAGTTTGAATATGAAGCTAACTTTTGAATTTGAGTGATGAAAGTTGCTGCAATTTGAATTTACATTCAAATTGGCCTCTTTTTCAAATACCTCCAAAAGTGTCTCAAAAAGTGTTGGATTTACATGAAACTTGGCCTGAACCTTCCCAAGACTTTTCAAGTTCTAGGGGTGAGCTCAACCTCTCATGTTCATGTGTAGAAATCCCACTTTGTGAAAGTGTAGGCTTTCCCCTCTAATCACTCTTTTGATGGAGGTTACTTGCTCTTCACAATTTTTCACAAGCTATCCACAACAAAACTGTGGTGTTGTGAGGTGATGAAAAGTTTTGCAAGTCCCTTTTCTTGGGCTTTTACATCCCTCCCCCCTTAAAAGAATCTCATCCCGAGATTATAAAAGTAGAGACAGCGATGTAATAGGGACTTACTCGTGTTGAGACGCCATGAACTCTGGGTAATTGGAGCGAAGAAACTCCTCGCTCTCCCACGTTGCTTCTTCGGCGGTGTGGTTGCTCCAGAGTATTTTGTAGAACCACAACGTTCTGCTACGCGTGGCTCGGGCTTTCTCATCAAGGATTGCCACCGGATATTCAGCATATGTCAAATCCGCTTGCAGCTCGCCGATGTCTTCGGTAGGAACAGCAGCGGTATGCTTCACACATTTTCTCAGCTGTGAGACATGGAAAATGTCATGGACACCAGCAAGGGATGCCGGTGGCTCCAGTCTATACGCCGCTGGTCCACACTTCTTGGTGATAGCATAGAGTCCAATGAAGCGGGGAGCGAGCTTCCCCTTGACGCCGAATCGGTGCACGCCCTTCATCGGAGACACACGGAGGTACACGTGTTCACCGACATCAAAGTGCAACGGCCTACGCCTCTTATCGGCGTAGTTCTTCTGCCGGGATTGAGCAGCCTTCAAGTTGGCTTGAATCGTCCAAACGCGCTCTTCGGCGTCGTTCACCACATCAACCCTGAATGTGACCCTTTCACCGGATTCGCACCAGTTTAATGAGGTGCGGCATTTGCGCCTCAGTTTTTGACACATGTTTAAAGTGTTCATCACCACACTACACACCTCATTTGAAGCAAGTTGATGAACACAAATGAAGAGCAAGTAACCACCATCAACATGCTCATTAGAGAACAAACTCACATATTGCAAAAGTGGTATTTTCCACATGTGATATAGAGGGGCTGGGCATATGAAAACTCCTACACATTGCTAGGGATGTCCATGCCAAGTTTCACTCAAATTCAAAACCCTTTTTAGGTCATTTTGGGTATAGCTAGAAAGAGGGCAGTTTGAACTCAAATGCAAATTCAAACTGTTTTATCCCATGAATTCAAAAGTGGGAGGCATATTCTTATTCAGCACATTTTTGTGAGCTCACACACCAATTTTCACTCCATTTGGAGTTGATCTTGACATGAGCTAAGTGGGGCAAATTCAAACTTTATTTGAATTTCAAACTGAACATGTGCTGAAATTCATTCAAACCAAACCCAATCTGAATTCAAATCAATTCAAATGGCTCATGGGTGAATAATTTGAATCACCATGGGCATTTTGGGGATTACTGTTTACAACAGTGATGAGGAGTTAATTTCAGAGGTTAAACTTGAGTGTGGGACCCAGATGTCATAGAGATAAGGGGGGGAGACTTGCCCACAAAGTCACAGCTCGGTGGGAAATTCCACCGAGCAGCTGCCGGCTGTACCACAGAGAAGCAACCGGCGCCACCAGCTGCTTCTCTCTTCGCGCGCTGGCGCCCAGGGCGGCCTGCTTGTGCCTCCACGCGACCAGCACCACCTCAGCCCGAGCGAAGACCGGTTGGCTTTATCCCCTCGCATGCGACCTCGAGCAGCGGCAGTCTTTTCTCCCCGAGCTCTCGGTCGATTGGGAAAACACAGCAAACCATCGCACCCTCGCCCCCCGAGGTTCTAGGCAGCATCCTGAGCTCGAGCACCACTCTCCCGACGCCTAAACCACCGGGCTTTGGCTTCTGTTCCTGTGATCAATGACGACCGCTGTGACTGAGCTGAAGAACGGCGATCGGTCTCATGTGGGCAGCACACTACAGCCACTTCCACGGCCGAGCAAGGGCGGCAAAAGGAGCGCACGGACTCCACGCTGCTTCCACCTGAAGCACCAGCCATGCCGTGAACTCTCGCCGGTGAATTCCGAGAATTTTCTCCGGCGACCTCAGCCCGAGCTTCCGGTACAGTTCTTCAAAATTCTCCTTCTCTATTCCTCCTTGAGTCATCAAATTTTGCACACATATGCTGGATTAGCCGGCGATCAAATCTCCTTTAGCATCCATCGCATGAGAACGCCTCGGAGCGGCGGAAATTAAGCTCTATTCAGAGTGTCCGCTGCGGAGCCATTCGGTCACACGGTGCAACCGTATTTACGGTGACTCCCGAGTTACTATGAGGTCATGCCGAGCTTCCTAGAGCTGCGCTGCTGATGTAGAGCCCATCGGCGCCAGTGATGGCGGGCTAGAGACCTCGGACAACGGTGCCGAACCACAGCAGTAGCCGCTGCACGTCGCGGAGCTGGTTCCGGCCACCGATACTCCAAACAGAGCCCACCAACGTGTTCCTCGATGCCCTAAACCCTCTGGCGGCAAGTCTCTGGCTAGGCGGCGGCCGGGAACGCCGGTCCGGCGAGCTCCGGGTCTGCTCCGGCAAAGGGAGGCGGCGCGGGCACGAGGGCGTGTCGGGAGGAAGACGAAGCCGGCTGGCCCACGCGTCAGCGGCTTAAAAATTTAAATCGGGATCGGGTGTGGCTGGGATCCGTTGTGCTGGTGCTCAGGAACCCCGTAGACCACGGTGTGCCGACGCCTCAGTGTGCGACGCGTGTCCCCGTGGCCCACCCGCAAGATTAAACTTTTTCCCGATTTTCAGATTTCATTGAAACTTCAAATCCTCATAACTTTGGCTAGAAAGCTCCAAATCGAATGAACCAAATTTTGTTGGATTCAGCTCTCTGAGCAATTTCCATCAAATCAAGTTTCACTTCATGAAAATATTTATTTCTCCAGAATTAATTCCTCAAAGTTTAAAATGTTTGGAATTTTGACTGGAGAATCCTTTGGACGAAAATTCTGAAATTTTGCTGGGATGTTAACCAAAATATCCCTGAACTACCATAAAAATTTCAGATCCATTTGAGCTAATTTGATCCACATAATGGTGTGATTAGTGGAACTGTTCCAGACAAAATAGAAAATGTTCAGAAACATTTTCAGAATTTCCCCTGGAATTGTTTAGTTCATATCTTTAGTTAGGAACCTTCAAATTAAGTGGGACAAATTCCATTAGAACCCTCTGAAAATCTAGTTTTCAGAAAGTAATAGTTTGTTTCATGAAAATCCTTAGAACACCCTACAAGCCTTCAATTAAGGTCAAGTACATAATTAATTGTGGAGGGCTCAAATGAGCTTTGCTGCAACTAAAACTTGACCAAGTATGTGTTTAGGTTGTAACCAAGCCACAGTAAAAGTTTCACAGTCATTGGGTTTGTCTAGTAAGAGTTATAGACTTCACAAGTTCAAATACAATCAAATGCAGTTAAATTAATACATATGTACTTGTATATCATGTAGTCGCTAAGGTCGAGGAGGAACCCGAAGTCCTAGACTTTTTTACTCCAGAGGAGCAGCTAGCCTACGACCAAGAGCAGCAAGGCAAGCTTCGGTTTGCATTAACCATTTTACAAATTTTATTGTTTTGAGCACTTACTTGAGTATTATAATTCCTTGCACTAGAGTGTTGTTTGAAAACCCAATTGCATAGCCAAGAAAAACCATGGGTTAGCTACTGCAATTCTAAGATAGTGTAGGATTCGGTACAAGTCGAGTAGTTGGAACTACTCGTGAGCATAGGTTAGAGGCACTCGACTCGGGTACAGATAGCACATGATACACATGGCAAGAAAAATGAGACCGAGTGGAGGGTAAGGGCAGCAGGACTTTGGAGCCTGTGTGCTGTAGCTCCGCTTGTGTCGATTGAGGACCGAGCCGTGTGCGGGCCTGTTGAACAAGCTAGAACAGTACCGAAGACCTACCGGCTATATGGGAACCGGGAAACTGATGAAACTCGGGTAGCTGGGTATTGAGGCGTTGCTCGTCGTTCAGAGGGTAGGTTGAGAGCTTGAGGTGTAAATCGGATGGCGGAACTGAGATGCACGTGCAGAGACCTCTTGCTCGGGACGATGGAACCGGTTCAATATTTAGCTGACGGGTGAAAGGTAGTTGCGTACGGCGTCCGTGATGGTTGTTGTAGGCAACATTGAGTACGGGCGTACGTGACGGGTTGTTCGGGTAACCCTGCAGGTGTAAATCGATTATAATCGCCGTCCCTCGCGGTCAGTGAGTACCACTTGTTCACTGTACCGTGACGTAGAAATAACAGGCTAGTTATATGTTAAAATGTTGCTGATTGAAAGATGGACTTTGCTTGTTAATGATTTGTTGTAGCTTAGAGCTAATTAAAGTTCCTTTCAACTTTGGGCAAAGTACATGAGAGAAATGCGTTTCTTGTTTGATTGCGGCTCTCTCATGTGCCTTAGCATGAGGTTCTCCACAACCTTCTGCTAAAACTTGAAAGTAAAGTTCCACTAATTAGGCGAGTCCTTTGCAACTGGTTTTTACCTCATGTACCCATCACCTCTCATGTAGAAGTTCCATGTTTAGGAGAGACGGGTCAGACTTGCTGAGCCTTCGTGCTCACTGCTTGTGTTTGAAGCTTTTGCAGGGTTCTATGAGGAAGGGACTCACGAGGAAGAGACGGAACCCCAGGAGGGGAACCCCGTCGAGTGGAAGTCGTGCACGCCGCCGTGTTAGTGTGCGTGTGTGCTAGCAAGGACACGTTCACGGGCTGAACGTGAACTTGATGCGTAGTCTACACCCGTGGGTGTAGACTGGACCTATTTTGATGTAAACATGTTCAGAAACCAGTTTATGTAATAAAATTTTGCTTCCGCTTTGTACCTTGTATGTGTGTTATCCGGTGCTGTGCAACGCAGTACCCCTCAGCGTGATCCTGGCTCGACAAGACCGTGGGGTCGTGTCAGCGTTGGTATCAGAGCTCGCTTGAGATTTAACGCACTACAAAGGTCATCTTTTGAAAAATCCAGTGAGGAACGAGTTAGTAGCCCGTATAAGGATGTTATTAGCGTATAGAAAGTGGCATACTAACCTATTTGTCTATGTCGGAAAATCGTGCATCTCGGGACGTTTATGTCTTGGGGGGTGCACGTAATTGCTGTCCACCAGTGCGCACAAGCTGAAGGGTGGAGCCCCACGGGTGGCAGGTAACCCGACCCACTTTGATATCCTCTACGACTCTTCATGTCGTTTGGGGTATTCGAGCAACGTCTGTCCCTGGCGTGCGTGGTGCAATTTAGGAGACCCCGTCACGTGGTCTGAAACGTGAACACGTAACTCAAGGCGTGTTTGGCTTGAGAACATCCGGGCGAGTGATGACGGTCGGGTGTACGGATACCGGGCTCGGTGTGCAGCCGAGTCTGACAATTGTTTGAGTTTCTGCAGGTAGTCTAACCACGAAACAATAGACGTGTAGTATCCGTGTGCGAGAGACGTTTAGTGCCACTGAACTAACGAAGCCGGCTAAGTCCGGTATAGGTTTTTCTTTGTGAGGACGTAGTATCGACATGAGCTGGTGACTCATCGATGTCACACCCCACTAAATGAAAAACTTCATTGTAAAACTTGAAAGTTTTAATCTGGAGCATTAAAACTTTGCTGTAACCTCTTCCCTTGATCAGGACATTCCATGTTAACAAGTTTTCAACTTATAGGTTGCTAAGGACAGAGCACTCTGTTTTCAGCTGAATTATGACTGAAGTTAATCAGAGGTTAGAGGTTGAGTTCCTTCGAGGTTGGGGTCATATGATACTTTTCTGGAAAGCTTTGGAAGAGCTTTACAACTCTTCTGTTGATATCCAGAGGTGTTTCATCCCTTAACCAATCGAAAAATGCAGTAGAGTTGAAACTGTCCAGAAAACAGGGCGGAGCAAAAACTCTCTGTAAACTCTCTGTAAATTGAGTACAACTTCCTGCATAAAATTCTAAAAATAGAAAATGAGGTAGTTATGGAAAGCTTATGAGATGGTTTACATCTTTGTAACAGAAAGTTTTGTCAGATTAGGAACAAAATTAACTGGAATTCTTGGATCAAATCGGTACTTAAAGCAGGGAGGTGCTGTCCAATTTTCTCCAGAAATTCTGTTAAATTTGACATCTCATAACTTTTGAACCAAGACAGATCTTAGGCCAAGAAAATACTTTATGGAAATCTATTGAAGTTAGCTTTAACTTTGATGTTGAGCTCCAGAATTGGTTTTGCCTTTAACATGGCCTAAATCAGGTTGAGATGGAAACTGGTCAAGGCTCTCATGTTGGACAGCAGATCAGTAGTCAAATTTGTTTAAATTTGAACTATATTTCCAAGTTTTATGGGTTCAATGACATGTCTTATGTTATATCTCAATGGTTTACTTTTTAAATAAATATTTGACATTTATCAAATATATTTTTACATATGACAGCAGATAAACAATTGGAGAACGGGTGGGTGGTGTCCCACTGTTCTCACCGCAGCGGCTATCCAGAAGCATTGTGCTTCAATATTTCGGGTACAACCAGATGCCGCAGTACTTCACCAAGGAAGAAGGCGAAGAGGGGAACAAGACGTGGACAATCCATGTCGAAGTCCCTGCAGGACCTACGCCACCCGGTTGGGTGCCGTTCTCCGTCACGGTGAGAGGTAGACAACCGGAAGGGATGTGGCAAGTGGCAGCCCGTGACACCATGTCATGTTTCTGCCAGCTACACGTGAGAGCGATGGAGGGCACTCCATACGCGCTCGTTCCGGTGGAGGGACGGGCTCATCATGTGTGGGAATGGAGATACCGGGAGGCAGCCGATCCGGGTTGCCCAAGCTACAACCCCGCGGAGGCAAACCTTAGCCTCCAACTGAGGGCGGGAAAGGCCGTGATGGACAGCCAAGCTGTTCATACGGAGCATCTCGCCGCAAGGCTCAAAGAGGGCACAAGCCATGGAGACCATTTCGAGAGTGCTCACAGCGCACTCTGCAATGTGCTCCTTCCGACGATCAAGCGACTGAATGAACAACATAATCAGTTGCATCGTCTGAAGAAGGCGAAGAGGAAAAGCCGTGTCGACATCGCGGCGTTGCAAGAACTGGTACAGAATTTAACCCAGCAAAACGAGAACCTTACTCAAGAGCGGGACGACGCTATTGAGGAAGGGCAAGGCTGGGAAGAGGACTACAACCAGGCCATGGACGAGGTGCATGCTTTGCAGGACCTCGTACCTCCGGTATTGGGCATACCGGTGGTCTTGGGCCTTCCAGCAATGGGAGAACCCGAGATAGGAGAAGAGGTGGTAGATCCGGAGCCACCAGCAGAGGTACCGGAGGAGGACGACCCGCAGGAGGTTGAGTTCTACTGCGAGTAGGGGGTTACAGTTGCCAATTAGGGCAGCTAGGGTAGTGTAACCCAACTTTTGTAATCGGTGACATGTCGTGTAGGCAGTAGCATATGTATAGGTAGTGACGACATGAGCACGACTTCTCGGAGAACCGAGAACAATGTATCTTGTATAAAGTTTATGCTTTATCAATATATGTGAATGTTGTGCAAATTATTCATGTGTCACTTCAATACCTACTGTTGCATATGGAATTTTAAGTATGACATGTGATAATCGCTGCTGTTTTGAATTTCAGAATGACGCGTACTCGTGCCAACCCGGGCGTTGGGGGTACTAGCCAAGGGGGAGAGACCTCCCAACAGCCTCCCGAGTACTCCTCGGGATAGCAGCAGCAACAGAAGCAACAGCAACAGCAAACACCGCCACCGCCACTGCCAACGGTTACATTGGCCGACATCGTCGTGGCAATGGCGGGTTCACATCAGCAGCACACGGAGTTGCAGCAGACTCTCATCACTAATACATCTCGCCCAGAGAGACGTCAAGACCGTGAGGAGCATAAACAGAGCTCCTACTCTGACTTCCTGGCGACTCATCCCCCGGTATTCTCAAGGGCGGATGAACCTCTTGACGCGGACAACTGGCTCCACGCAATAGAGATGAAGTTCGGGCTGCTCCAGATAAGTGAACAGCGCAAGACTCAATTCGCGGTCCAGCAGCTCCAAGGATCCGCGAGCGCGTGGTGGGCAAACTTTTGTGCTTCACATCCCACTGACCGAGTTATGACCTGGACGGAGTTCCGGACGGCCTTCAGAGCCTATCACATACCGCCAGGTTTGATGAAGAGAAAGACGCAGGAGTTTCTACACCTGCAGCAAGGGAGCCGAAACGCGCTGGAATACTCCAGGGCGTTCAACAATCTCGCGCTCTACACGTCGTATCACGCAGATACTGACGAGAAGCAGTGGGACCACTTTTACCAGGCGCTTAACCCGCTCCTGAAGGACAAATTGGTGATGTTCAATCGTGGCAGCCTCAACGACATCATTGATGCTGTGATTGTTCAGGAGGACTCCGGCAAGGAGTTGGCGGCGGTGGAGAGAAAGCAAAGCGCGCCGCAAAGCAGCGGAGAAGGAGGTGGTCCTTCTCAGAAGTTTCGGATGGTGAATCACCCACCATCAGGTCCACGCTGGCAGCCACCCGAGAGGTCGATGCCTTTCCGCAGTCGGCCGTACTCTTCACCAGCGTTCAGGCTGGCACTGCCAGCACCACCTCCGCAACAACAACAGCAGCAGCGGGCGATGCCGCGTGCGTATGCACCTCAGCAGTGCATGCCGGGCTTTCGTCCCCCGAGCACCACACCAGCAGTGGCCACATGTTACAAGTGTGGTCGTCCAGGACACTTCGCCAGCAGTTGTCCAGAGAGGCAAGGCGGCGGAGTTGCACCACCGTTTCCGGGAAGGAATCAACCCCGGAACCCTACTAATGCGCGGTGGGCAAACCCTATGCCCGGCACCGTCCACCAACTTGCCATAGAGGACGTGCCGGAGGGTGAGCCAATCCTTGCGGGTATGTTCCAACTCCACCAGCATTCCGCCATAGTATTGTTTGATTCAGGCGCCACACATAATTTTATTAGCCAGGCTTTCATTGCTAAACACAGATTGCAAATACTACCCACCGATAGTCCATATTTAATTTGTTCACCGGGTGGGAAGATTTCAGCAAGCGTAATGGTTTCCAAAGCACCATTATGCTTAGCGGGTAGAGTGTACCCCACGTCTCTCATCATCTTAGAGGGACAAAAGGTTGATGTCATCATTGGGATGTCGTGGTTAACCCGCCACGGCGCTGTTTTAGACACCGTCCTTCGAGTCGTGCACTTGAACTCAGAAGTGCACGGAGTTCACTCCTTATTTCTGGACAGTCTAGAAATAAAACTTCCAAGTGTCTATCAGTCCACAACCATCAGATTGGAAGATATTCCAGTGGTCCGAGAGTTCCCTGATGTATTCCCGGATGATTTACCGGGAATGCCGCCCAATAGAGAGGTGGAGATCAAGATTGAACTTGCACCGGGAACCATGCCAATATCCTGAAGGCCGTACAAGATGGCGTCCAAGGAGTTGGCTGAACTGAAGACTCAGCTCACGGACCTCCTGGAGAAGGGTTTTATTAGGCCGAGCTCCTCGCCATGGGGTTGTTCGGCATTATTTGTAAAGAAGAAGGATGAGACGTTGAGCTTTGCGTGGACTATAGTCCATTAAATGCCGTAACCATCAAGAACAAGTACCCGTTGCCACGGATCGACATGTTGTTTGATCAGTTGGTCGAAGCAAAGATCTTTTCCAAGATGGAATTAAGATCCGGGTACCATCAGATTAAGATAAGGGCGGAGGACATTCCAAAGACGGCTTTCTCGATGAGGTACGGACTTTATGAGTACCTGGTAATGTCCTTCGGCCTCACCAATGCTCCAGCTCACTTCATGTATTTGATGAACTCGGTATTCATGCCGGAGCTGGACAAGTTTGTCATGGTCTTCATCGACGACATCCTGGTATATTCCAAGTCGGAGGAAGATCACAAGAAGCATCTGCGTATAGTCTTGCAACGGCTGCGGTGTCACAAGCTATACGCGAAATTCAGCAAATGCGAATTCTGGATATCGCAAGTGCCTTTTCTCAGGCATATCATCTCAGCGGAGGGTATCGCTGTAGACCCGAGCAAGATCACTCAAGTGCTGAATTGGAAATCCCCGAGGACTGTTCACGAGGTACGGAGTTTCCTCGGACTCGCGGGATATTATCGGAGGTTCATTCCGAACTTCTCGAAGATTGCCAAGCCTATGACGGAGCTGCTGAAGAAGGCTACCAAATATGTTTGGAGTCCAGCATGTGAAGCAGCATTCAAGGCTTTAGTCAAGCACCTAACATCAGCACCGGTTTTGGCGCAGCCAGACACAACAAAACCGTTCGATGTGTACTGCGATGCATCCGGCATTGGGCTCGGATGTGTGCTGATGCAAGACCGAAGGGTGGTCGCGTATGGATCACGGCAACTTAGAAACCATGAGCAGAATTATCCAACCCACGACTTGGAGCTCGCTGCCGTGGTACTTGCACTGAAAATGTGGAGGCACTACCTACTCGGTAACCTCGTACATTTATATACCGACCACAAGAGCCTCAAGTACATTTTCACTCAGAAGGAGCTGAACATGAGGCAGCGAAGATGGTTGGATCTGATAAAGGATTACGAAATAGAGATCCATTATCATCCGGGCAAGGCAAACGTAGTGGCAGATGCGCTGAGCCGCAAGTCACACGTCAACAATCTAACCATCACACCGTTAGATGAGAGCGAACCACCACTGCATGTGATCCCACATGGAGCTCTCTACAACCTAGGTTTGATCCCCACAATCCATGAAGAGATAGAGGCAGCTCAGAAACATGACAAGGGCATGTCGCATTTGCGGAGACGTGTAAACAGTGGGGAGTTGAAATGTTTCCGGAAGGACGGAGACGGCGTCCTATGGTTCAAGGACCGGATCATCGTACCCCGTAACCCGGAGCTATGGAAGAAAATTTTGATGAGGCTCACTTATCAAAATTTTCTATTCACCCCGGCAGCAACAAAATGTATCAAGAACTCAGAACCAAGTTTTGGTGGACACAGATGAAGCGGGAGATCGCGAAGTACGTGTCCGAGTGCGATACATGTCGAAGGGTGAAAGCAGACCATATGCGGAAACCGGGACTGCTACAACCATTGGGCGTTCCTACCTGGAAGTGGGAGGACGTGAGCATGGACTTCATCGTCGGTTTACCCACCACTTTTCAGAAGCATGATTCCGTGTGGGTGATCGTCGATCGGCTCACCAAAGTTGCCCATTTCATCCCGGTCAACACAACTACAACGCCAAGAAGTATGCTGAACTGTACATCTCACGGATCCTATGCTTGTACGGCGTACCCCGTACCATCATATCGGATCGGGGCACTTTATGTGTGTCCCATTTTTGGTAGCATCTGCACGCTGCCTTGGGGACGAAGCTGATCCATAGTTCAGCATACCACCCGCAGACGGATGGACAAACCGAGCGGGTAAATCAGATCTTAGAAGACATGCTACGAGCTTGCGCTATCAACCACGGCAAGAATTGGGATGATCACTTGCCGTTAGCCGAGTTCTCGTACAACAATGGGTACCAAGCCAGCATAAAGATGGCACCTTACGAGGCGCTATACGGGAGAAAATGGCGCACACCATTGAACTGGTGTGAGTCTGGCAAAAGGGATACCTTTGGGATTGACATTGTCAAAAATGCGGAAGAAAAGGTTCGACTGATTCAAGCAAACCTAAAAGCCGCCCAATCCCATAAGAAACAGTATGCGGGCCGGAGAAGACGCCCATTACAATTCGAAGTGGGGGATCACGTATATCTACGTGTGTCTCCAATGAAAGGCGTAAACAGATTCGGGGTGAGAGGAAAGTTGGCACCCCGATTCATCGGTCCATTTCAGATTACAGAAAGATGTGGATCGGTAGCATACCGGCTGAAATTACCAGAAGCACTTTCCGGTGTACACGACGTCTTCCACATTTCCCAGCTGAGGAAATGTCTTAAGCTATCTACTACCGTTCAGCTGGAGGACATTGAAGAACTGCAACCGGATCTCACCTATCGGGAGGAGCCGGTTCAGATCATTAAAGAAAAGGCCCGAACCACACGCAACCGCATGTTGTGGTTCTACAAGATTCTATGCAGTAATCACTCCGTGGATGAAGCGACATGGGAGAGCAAAGGATTTCTTCGCGCTAACTACCCCGACTTCCTCACGTCGCACATCCGGTAAATTTCTACCGTCCTCTCTCTCATTTTCACCTTATAATCTCGGGACGAGATTCTTTTAAGGGGGAGGAATGTAAGGGCCTCAGTTTTTGACACATGTTTAAAGTGTTCATCACCACACCACACACCTCATTTGAAGCAAGTTGATGAACACAAATGAAGAGCAAGTAACCACCATCAACATGCTCATTAGAGAACAAACTCACATATTGCAAAAGTGGTATTTTCCACATGTGATATAGAGGGGCTGGGCATATGAAAACTCCTACACATTTCTAGGGATGTCCATGCCAAGTTTCACCCAAATTCAAAACCCTTTTTAGGTCATTTTGGGTACAGCTAGAAAGAGGGCAGTTTGAACTCAAATGCAAATTCAAACTGTTTTTATCCCATGAATTCAAAAGTGGGAGGCATATGCTTATTCAGCACATTTTTGTGAGCTCACACACCAATTTTCACTCCATTTGGAGTTGATCTTGACATGAGCTAAGTGGGGCAAATTCAAACTTTATTTGAATTTCAAACTGAACATGTGCTGAAATTCATTCAAATCAAACCCAATTTGAATTCTAATCAATTCAAATGGCTCATGGGTGAATAATTTGAATCACCATGGGCATTTTGGGGATTACTGTTTACAACAGTGATGAGGAGTTAATTTCAGAGGTTAAACGTGAGTGTGGGACCCACATGTCATAGAGATAAGGGGGGGGAGACTTGCCCACAAAGTCACAGCTCGGTGGGAAATTCCACCAAGCAGCTGCCGGCTGTACCACAGAGAAGCAACCGGCGCCACCAGCTGCTTCTCTCTTCGCGCGCTGGTGCCCAGGGCAGCCTGCTCGCGCCTCCACGCGACCGGCACCGCCTCAGCCCGAGCGAAGACCGGTTGGCTTTATCCCCTCGCGTGCGACCTCGAGCAGCGGCAGTCTTTTCTCCCCGATCTCTCGGTCGATCGGGAAAACGCAGCAAACCATCACACCCTCGCCCTCCGAGCTGCTAGGCAGCATCCTGAGCTCGAGCACCACTCCCCGACGCCTAAACCACCGGGTTTTGGCTTCTGTTCCCGTGATCAACGACGACCGCCGTGACTGAGCTGAAGAACGGCGATCGGTCTCATGTGGGCAGCACACTACAGCCACTTCCACGGCCAAGCAAGGGCGGCAAAAGGAGCGCACGGACTCCACACTGCTTCCACCTGAAGCACCAGCCACGCCGTGAACTCTCGCCGGCGAATTCCGAGAAGTTTCTCCGGCGACCTCAGCCCGAGCTTCCGGTACAGTTTTTTAAAATTCTCCTTCTCTATTCCTCCTTGAGTCATCAAATTTTTCACACATATGCTGGATTAGCCGGCGATGAAATCTCCTTTAGCATCCATCGCATGAGAACGCCTCGGAGCGGCAGAAATTAAGCTCTATTCGTCGTGTCCGCCGCGGAGCCATTCGGTCACACGGTGCAACCTTATTTATGGTGACTCCCGAGTTACTCTGAGGTCATGCCGAGCTTCCTAGAGCTGCGCTGGTGATGTAGAGCCCATCGGCGCAAGCGATGGCGGGCTAGAGACCTCGGACAACGGTGCCGA
Source organism: Neostapfia colusana (assembly GCA_030760725.1). NCBI lineage: Eukaryota > Viridiplantae > Streptophyta > Magnoliopsida > Poales > Poaceae > Neostapfia > Neostapfia colusana. Next base: position 53,010,199 of record JASWHV010000014.1, on the reverse strand, counting down.
ACCACAGCAGTAGCCGCCGCACGTCGCGGAGCTGGTTCCGGCCACCGATACCCCAAACAGAGCCCACCAACGTGTTCCTCGATGCCCTAAACCCTCTGGCGGCAAGTCTCTGGCTAGGCGGCGGCCGGGAACGTCGGTCCGGCGAGCTCCGGGTCTGCTCCGGCGATGGGAGGCGGCGCGGGCGCGAGGGCGCGTCGGGAGGAAGACGAAGCCGGCTGGCCCACGCGTCAGCGGCTTAAAAATTTAAATCGGGATCTGGTATGGCTGGGATCTGTTGTGCTGGCGTGCAGGAACCCCACAGACCACGGTGTGCCGACGCCTCAGTGTGCGACGCGTGTCCTGTGGCTCACCTGCAAGTTTAAACTTTTTCCCGATTTTCAGATTTCATTCAAACTTCAAATCCTCATAACATTGGCTAGAAAGCTCCAAATCGAGTGAACCAAATTTTGTTGGATTCAGCTCTCTGAGCATTTTCCAGCAAATCAAGTTTCACTTCATGAAAATCCTTATTTCTCCAGAATTAATTTCTCAAAATTTAAAATGTTTGGAATTTTAACTGGAGAATCCTTTGGAGGAAAATTCTAAAATTTTGCTGGGATGTTCACCAAAATATCCCTGAACTACCATAAAATTTCAGATCCATTTCAGCTCATTTGATCCACCTAATGGTGTGATTAGTGAAACTGTTCCAGAGAAAATAGAAAATGTTCAGAAACATTTTCAGAATTTCCTCTGGAATTGTTTAGCTCATATCTTTAGTTAGGAACCTTCAAATTAAGTGGGACCAAATCCATTAGAACTCTCTGAATATCTAGTTTCCATAAAGTAATAGTTTGTTTCATGAAAATTCTTAGAACACCCTACAAGCCTTCAATTAATGTTAAGTACATAATTAATTGTGGAGGGCTCAAATGAGCTTTGCTGCAACTAAAACTTGACAAAGTCTGTGTTTAGGTTGTAACCAAGCCACAGTAAAAGTTTCACAGTCATTGGGTTTGTCTAGTAAGAGTTATAGACTTCACAAGTTTAAATTCAATCAAATGCAGTTAAATTAATACATATGTACTTGTATATCATGTAGTCGCTAAGGTCGAGGAGGAACCCGAAGTCCTAGACTTCGTTACTCCGTAGGAGCAGCTAGCCTACGACCAAGAGCAGCAAGGCAAGCTCCGGTTTGCATTAACCGTTTTACAAATTTTATTATTTTGAGCACTTACTTGAGTATTATAATTCCTTGCACTAGAGTCTTGTTTGAAAACCCAATTGCATAGTCAAGAAAAACCATGGGTTGGTATTAGGATTGAAAAACCCCGTTAGCTACTACAATGCTAAGATAGTGTAGGATTCGGTACAAGTCGAGTAGTTGGAACTACTCGCGAGCATAGGCTAGAGGCACTCGACTCGGGTAGAGATAGCACATGATACACATGGCAAGAAAAATGAGACCGAGCGGAGGGTAAGGGCAGCAGGACTTTGGGGCCTGTGTGCTGTAGCTCCACTTGTGTTGATTGAGGACCGAGCCGTGTGCGGGCCTGTTGAACAAGCTAGAACAGTACCGAAGACCTACCGGCTATATGGGAACCGAGAAACTGATGTAACTCGGGTAGCTGGGTATTGAGGCATTGCCCGTCGTTCAGACGGTAGGTTGAGAGCTTGAGGTGTAAATCGGCTGGCGGCACTGAGATGCGCGTGCAGAGACCTCTTGCTTGGGACGATGGGACCGATTCAATATTTGGCTGACGGGTGAAAGGTAGTTGCGTACGGCGTCCGTGATGGTTGTTGTAGGCAACATCGAGTACGGGCGTACGTGACGGGTTGTTCGGGTAACCCTGCAGGTGTAAATCGATTATAATTGCCGTCCCTCACGGTCAGTGAGTACCAATTGTTCACTGTACCGTGACGTAGAAAGAACAGGCTAGTTACATGTTAAAATGTTGCTGATTGAAACATGGACTTTGCTTGTTAATGATTTGTTGTAGCTTAGAGCTAATTAAAGTTCCTTTCAACTTTGGGCAAAGTACATGAGAGAAATGTGTTTCTTGTTTGATTGCGGCTCTCTCATGTGCCTTAGTGTGAGGATCTCCACAACCTGCTGCTAAAACTTGAAAGTAAGGTTCCACTAATTAGGCGAGTCCTTTGCAACTGGTTTTTATCTCATGTACCCATCACCCCTCATGTAGAAGTTCCATGTTTAGGAGAGACGGGTCAGACTTGCTGAGCCTTCATGCTCACTGCTTATGTTTGAACCTTTTGCAGGGTTCTATGAGGAAGGGACTCCCGAGGAAGAGACGGAACCCCAGGAGGGGAACACCGTCGAGTGGGAGTCGTGCACGCCGCCGTGTTAGTGTGCGTGTGTGCTAGCAAGGACACGTTCACGGGCTGAACGTGAACTTGATGCGTAGTCTACGCCCGTGAGTGTAGACTGGACCTATTTTGATGTAAACATGTTCAGAAACCAGTTTATGTAATAAAATTTTGCTTCCGCTTTGTACCTTGTATGTGTGTTATCTTGTGCTGTGCAACGCAGTACCCCTCAGTGTGATCCTGGCTCGACAAGACCGTGGGGTCGTGTCAGCTTCGTAGGGTGCCATCTTGATACTCGCCTGATAGCCTTTGTTGTACGAGAATTCCGCCAACGGCAGGTGATTATCCTAGTTCCTGCCGTGGTGGATGGCACATGCTCTCAACATGTCTTCTAATACTTGGTTCACCCTCTCTGTTTGTCCATCGGTCTGAGGGTGATAGGCGGAGCTCCTGATCAGCTTAGTACCCAATGCAGCGTGTAGCTGCTCCCAAAAGCGAGATACAAATAATGCACCTCGATCCGAGACGATGGTCTTGGGTACCCCGTATAAACACAGAATCTTTGCTATGTACAGCTCCGCATATTTGCCGGCATTGTAACGTGTATTCACCGGGATGAAGTGAGCCGTCTTGGTTAACCATCAACAATTACCCATATGGAATCATGCTTGTTGGATGTTAGGGGTAATCCCACAATGAAATCCATGCTCACATCTTCCCATTTCCATGCCGGGATCTTCAGAGGTTGCAGCAGCCCTGATTTCCTCATATGTCCGCCTTCACTCGTCTACACGTATCGCACTTGGATACGTACTTCGCTACCTCCCGCTTCATCCGTGTCCACCAAAATTTCTTTTTCAAATCTTGGTACATTTTGTTGCTGCCCGGATGAATGGAGTACTTAGACAAGTGAGCTTCATAGAGGATCTTCCTCCTCAGTTCCAAATCTCGGGGTACAACTATTCGGTCATTGAACCATAGTGTCCCCTCATCATTCTTCGGGAAACATTTTATCTCCCCGCTGTCTACTCGTCTCCGGAGATGTGCCATGCCTTTATCCTTCTTCTGAGCTGCAATGATGTCCTCTATAATAGTAGGGATGAGGGCAAGGTTATACAGCGACCCATAAGGAACCAAGTATAAACTCGGCTCTTCCTCCTCTACCGGTGTAATGGTGAGGTGATGGATATGCGATTTCCGACTCAGCGCGTCGGCAACAACATTCGCCTTGCCGTGGTGGTAATGGATCTCAATCTCATGATCTTTGATCAGTTCTAACCACCTCCTTTGCCTCATGTTCAGCTCCGGCATGAACACCGAGTTCATGAGATACATGAAATGGGCTGGAGCATTTGTGAGACCAAAGTACATGACGAGATATGCGTATAAGCCGTATCTCATATAGAAAGCCGTCTTCGAGATATCCTCCGCCCGGATCTTGATCTGATGATATCCAGAACGAAGGTCCATCTTGGAGAACACACTTGCACCCACAAGTCGATCAAACAATATGTCGATGCGGGGCAGTGGGTACTTATTCTTTATGGTGACGGCGTTGAGCGGCCGGTAGTCCACACACAGCCTCAAGGTTTCATCCTTCTTCTTAACAAATAGCGCCGAGCATCCCCAAGGCGAGGAACTCGGTCTAATGAAACCCTTGCTCAACAGATCATTGAGCTGTTCTTTCAGTTCAGCCAGCTCATTTGGAGCCATTTTGTATGGTCTCCGTGATATGGGCGTAGTCCCGGGTGTAAGTTCAATCTTGAACTCGACATCCCGCTCTGGTGGCATGCCCGGAAGATCATCCGGGAACACGTCAGGATATTCCCGGACTACAGGGATGTCTTCTAACTTGAGAGCTTCAGCATTATTAATTGCTGAAATTTCCCGGACTGGCGTGTCTAACACCATGGAATGTGGACGGTGAAATGGAGAGTTTAAATTAACCGTCCGTGTCCGAGTCTCCAGGACAGCGCCATGGTATTTTAGCCATGACATCCCTAAGATTGCATCAATCTTTTGCCCCATAAGGATTATCAAGGTGGTGGGATATAGTTTCCCACCTAAGCACAGAGGTGCTTTTGGAATCATCATATTAGCTAAGATCTTCCCTCCCGGTGAGCAAATCATATAAGTGCAGTCGGTTGGGAAGACTTGCATTTGATGCTTTGCCACATAGGATGCACTTATAAAGCTGTGGGTTGCACCAGAATCAAACAGTATGATGATGGCTTGATTGTTGAGAGTAAACGTACCCGCCAGCACGTTGTCTCCCTCTCGGGCGTCCTCATTGTCGAGGTTGCGTACGCCCCCAGTCCGCTGACCAACCTTCTTGACCAGAGGTCGGCCTCGAGCACCGCGCTGGAACTGGGATTGCCCGCTGCTCTGCTGCCCCTGGGGACAGTCCTTCGCTAAGTGGCCCGCCTGGCCACACGTGAAGCAGGTGAAACAGGGCGGTCCCCCGCTGATCGGTGGACGGAAACCCGGGGCGCGTTGTGGCGGTGGAAACGTCCGGGGTGCCGTCTGCTGCTGCTGCTGTCTTGGTGGTGGCATCGGCGGACGGAACGGAGGTGACTGAAAAGAACGACCCCCGAACCGTTGAGGTTGCGCCGGTGGGTGCCACTGCTGCCTGGATGGCGTCTGATACACCATCCGGTACTTCTGGGGAGCGCCACCCCCACTGCTAGGTGGAGCGCTGCGCTTCCTCTGCTCAGCTGCCAACTCCCGCTGAGCGTCCTCTTGCATAATCACGGCATTAACTAGGTCATTGAAGGTGCCGCGATTCCACTGAACGAGATGTGTCTTCATTTCGGGGTGTAACCCCCGATAGAAATGTTCCCGCTTCTTCTCTTCAGTGGATATGTAGTCTGACGCATATTGCGCCAGATGGTTGAAGGCACGGGAGTAGTCATGGGCACTCCTCCCGCCCTGCTTCAGTTCCAAAAATTCTTGGAACTTCCTCTTCATGATCCCAGGAGGAATGTGATAGGCGCGGAACGCCTCCCGGAACTATCCCCACTCCACGGCATGGCCAGCCGTGAGGCGACATAATTCGCCCACCACGCACCAGCGGCACCGTGAAGTTGCTGCGCTGCGAACAAAGTCTTTTGCCGCTCTGTGCATTGGAGCAGCCCGAACTTGGACTCGATGGTCCGCAGCCAGTTGTCGGCCTCCAGTGGTTCTTCAGCTTCTGTGAACACTGGAGGGTGCGTACTCATGAAATCCGAGTACGACACTTCACAGGGCTCACGGGGCCCTCTATCTTGACGCCCCCCCCACCGCCTGGGACGTATTCTGCACGATCGTGCGGAGCAGGTCGGTCTGCTCCTCATGACCACCCACCAGTGCTTCTATTACATCCGCTAGAGTAAGCGGAGGCGGCTGTGGTGGCTGCTGCTGCGGGGTGCTGTCGTAGGCCGGTGGCTGGGAGTCATCGCCTCCCTGTTGGCTAGAGCCACCAACCTCGTGCGTGGTCCTAGTGCGAACCATCTGCAACCATACGACAATAAACATCAGTCCCGCAACATACTTCCCTGCAGTCAAATGAAATAGGCGTAACAACATAATGACAATAAAACATGCGATACATCACGTATGTAGATAATGTAATAACTTTGCACAAAGCTACACCATTACCAGAACAAATACAAGCTAGTTTAATCCAACTTGATGAACCTCCCCTTTGGAAGCTCACCACAACTAGGTTTGGTCACTACGAGATATTACTATCGCTTTGTCATCACGTAAACCACCCTCTTGTATTCAATACGACACAAACTTGGTCTCTAGTAAAAGAAACATGAGTGAGACCTATACTCAAATCTTTCACTAGTTGAAGATAACCTCTCGTGAGTATGTGCTACCCCATTGGAAGTACTCAAACCCCCTCTAGAGTACAACAATCTCTCAAATGAGTTCAACCGTCATTCCTATGTCAGAATGACCAGTTTCTACATATTCAATATCTTGATCTGGTTCTGGGCATTTTCATGACTCAAGCTGAATACCAAAGTTAAAGTTACCTTCAGTATCTTTCCAAAGAGTACCTATTTGCCCTCAGATCAGCTCTGGTTAAAAAGTTATGGTACTTCAAAGTCAGCAGAATTTCTGGAGGAATTTTAACAGCACCTCCTTTGGGAAGTTGCTGTTTTCAACTCTGGTTTCCACTGAATTCTGTGCTGAAATTTCAGAAACTTCGAATTGCAAAGATGTAACACATCTTCTACCCTTTCTAAGGATGTATCATATGAAGATTTTAGATTTTTCTACTGGAAGTTATGTTTGAAAAACAGAACAGTTCAGAGAGTGTTTAACACTGTCCTGGTCCTGGACAGTTTACATTCCTCTGAGATTTAAGCCATCTTAAGGTGAGTTTCGGCTCTTGAAGTCTACAACAAAGTTGTAGAGTCCTCACATACCTTTCCAGAACTATATACCACACCTCCCTGGGCTAAAAGACCCGTGAGTTGTGCTCTGTTGAAGTTCAGCAAACTTGCTGCCCAAAACAGAGCACTCTGTTTTTCAGCCTTTTGGAACTATACTAATCAACTATCAAATTTTTCTACCCAACCAGTTCTTAAATGTTGAACCTAGTGATTTTAATTCCTTGTTATCATTATTTCGCATGCATATGCCTATGATATCTCGGTACTATGTTCCTCACAAAAGAAAACCCTAACCGGATTATACCGGCATATACTTCTCAAGTGTGGCACTAAACGGTCTCTCGCACACGTTTACTACACGTACACATATGTGGATAGTACCTGCAGAAAACCACACAATAATGGTGCACTCAATGGTTGTTTTCATTTCAGGCAGGATCATATTTAAAAGTAAATACAAATGCCCGTATCATTGCCATACGGCCGTCCTTGAGTTAGGTCACGTCTCAAGGTATGTGATCGTGTTTCAACACCACACGACGGGGAACCCGAGTATGTCATGAACGGGTCGTCACGGTTGGGAATGTTATCAACCCAACAGATACCACCTACTGCCAGTCTCACACCAAGCTGTGAGACAACTCCCTGAACCACGTTCCTCGTCAGGGGAGCTAACCGAAATTGAACCGCTTTCGGTAGCGTTCCTTACCATTCTTACCAGAGCGTAGGTGTGTCGTTACATAATTAAAATTCAGAATTATAACACATAGGTTAGTCTTTGCCACATTAAGTAACTATGCTAATGTAGTCCTTACTTGGGAAACTACCGAATCCTCACCGTAAATCTAAGTTTTTCCCATAATACAGTCCTTAAGTACTGTGCTATCCCCAATGCAGCTCTGATACTAGGCTGTGGCGGACTGGGATCCGCCCATACAGGATCGCAGAGGGTGGTGCCGCGCGATGCGACACCCGACAGCACACGTCATAAGGACACAATATATTACATGGGAAAAACAAACTGAATTGTACAAATAGGTACAAACTTCAGTTACAAACTATTGTTTATGTAACACAGCGGAAGTCTACTCTATACAACTCACACCCACCTATCTAGCAAAAGTCGGTTGCCCCGCCCTAGGGCAACCCACACTAGCTGCACGTCTCAGCTCAGCGCGGCGTGTACGGCTCCCACTCAGCCGTGGTCCCCGACGGAGGGTAACCCTCGCCGGTGGACTCGTACTCCGAGTCCGTGGGTGGCTCCTCACCTTAAAAACACTTAAGCAGCAACCGTGAGCACGATGGCTCAACAAGACTTAACCGACTCACCTAAGCATGGAACTCTACATGAGGGGTACAATGAACATAGGAGAGTAACAGTGCATCAATGGACACGCCTACAAGTTCATCCTTAGTTCATCTTTTAGCAACAAGTTAACAGTTCAGGAATATGAAATTTAGTAAGCAGTATTTGGTGGCACACATGTAGCAATACAATTATATCATAACAGCAATATTGAAGTATAATATTCCATAAATTATCCACATTACGACGCAGTGAACAAGCGGTACTCGTCACCGTGAGGGACGGTGAATCGACTCGATATACACCTGCAGGGAAACCCAAAGAGCACGCCACGTACGCTCATCCGTGGAGCTGCACGGCACGCTCACTAGATGTCGTACGGGACAACCTTTCACCCAACAGCCCAAACGTCGAACCGGTCGCACCGAAACGAGCAGGAGGTTCCCCACACGGAGCATCTATCTATGCCCGTTAGCAGATTTCCACCTTGCTTCCCTCAACCTACACCTATAAATCGGTGTGCTATGCCTCGACGCCCGGAGGTTTAGGCTACATCGGTTTATCGGGGCCCATATATCCGATATGCCTTCGATACGTTCAATACTTGTTCAGCAGGGCCGCACACGGATCGGTCCTCAATCGACACGGACAGGGCTGCACACACAAGACTTCCTCTTGCTGTGCCCTAGCCCCTGCCTAGTCTCCTTTTCATTACTAAAGTGATCTCACATCACTCGAACCAAACCCGTGTGTCCCAAACCTAACTCGCGAGTAGATTCCAACTACTCGACTTGTACCAAAGTCCTATGAATCATTAAGCATAGCCTGTCTATTCGAGGTCTTAGACACTACCCTCACTCTTATGGAAAAAATTCTGGTTATGCAAGTGGGGTTCCATTCATCCGACACCTAATGCACATTCATACATCACCCTAATTATGTGAACAAAGTAAAACTTGATAAAAGAGTTAATGCAAACCGAGGCTTGCCTTGTTGCTGCTGGTCAGGGGTTAGTTCTTCTTCCGGAAGGAGGAAGTCCAGCACTTTCGGAGTCTCTTCGCCTTCAGCGACTACACGTTAATGAAATACTACATGTCAATTTAAATGCAATGTGTGAACTTGAATACTTAATTGCTAATAACTCTAGCTAGTCCTCCCCTTTGGTCTGAAAATTTTATGGTGGCTTGGTAGGGTCCTAACCAGAGTCTTGACCAAGTTTCATTTGAAACAAAGTTCATTTGAACCTTGTACAAATAAAAGCCTATTTGGACAATAATTGAGCCTCTAAGTAATTCCAGAGGTTTTCATGGCTCCAACCATTACTTTCTGGAAACTAGAATTTATGAGGGTTCTATTGGAATTGGTTTCATGTATTTTGAAGAATTCTACTGAAAGTTATGCCCTAATTAAGATTGGAGAAAATCTGAAAAATGTTTCTGTACATTTTTTCTATTTTCTCAGGGCAGTTCTCTTAATCACCCCATTAGGGTAACTAAATAAACCTGGATGAGTCTGAAAATTTCACTGTAATTCAGGGATTTTCCAATGAACCTCTCAGCCAAATTTCAGAATTTTTCATAAAGTAGTTCTCCAGATAAAATTCCCAACAGTTTAACCTTTAGGGATTTAATTCTGGAAAACTATTCACTTTCATGAGCTGAATTTGGTATTGCTGGAAAGTACCCAGAATTCTGAGTCCAGAAAATTTTGGTTCATCGAATTTGGAGTTTCCTAGCCAAAGTTCTATTCATTTGAAGTTTGAACTAAAACTGTAAATTCCAAAAATGTTTAAATCCTGCGGGTGGGTCCGTCGCACACGTGTCGACCGCTGGAGCCGAGCCACATGGGGCCACAGACTCCTTCCCACGTGGCCACACTGGATCCTGGACCACAGAGAATCCTGCACGTTTACCTCCAGCCGCTGACGAGTGGGGCCTCCCCCCTTCGTCTTCCTCCAGCCACCCGCGCGACCCTGCCGCCGAGCTCGCCGGAGCTCTCGCCGGGAACGGGTTCCGGCCCTCGGAACTTTCTGATTCTCGCCGCCACTGCACATTCTTGCGCGAGTAACACGTTGCCAGCCTTACCTCGGATCGAGGATGGCCGGAAACCTAGGCGCGACGGTGACAGTAGCTGTAGTAACTTCGGTGGCGTCGTTAGGGCACTGTACTGCCCCAACCTTGCTCCGGTTAGCTCCTACAGCATCGCCATGGCCTAGGGAGCAACGTCCAGGGCTCTGATCTCGCGAGAAACGTCGGCAACTAGGGGCTCACCGTGTGACCTAGGGCGATTTCGGGGAAAACTGGAAAAACTCAAAGAACTGAGGGTTTCCTTGATGGTTCTTCCTAGTTCTTGATCCCACGTGCCCACACGGATGTCTACAACTGGGTTTCTAGGTCTGGGGAGGAGTGTTTCGGTGTGTGAGGCAAATTTGCCGATTTACCCGAACCGGGCTATATCGCATGCTCTCGGCAAGAACTGGAACTCTGGCCAGCACACCTCATGGCATGTGGCCGGCGTTGTTGGACAGGGAGCACACTTCCAGGCGAACCTCCTGGCCTGCTAACTCGACTGGGGATCAAGCCTAGCGGCCGGGCTGGGAGTTTTCGGTCGTGGCGGCTCTACCCGATGTGGAATGAAAACAAAGAGCTCGGGGGCAGTTTACCGTGGATGGGGCGCTGGGGTATCGTGTCTATCACGTCGAGGACGCCTCGGCGAAGCTCGGGGTGAGCTCAGACTCCCTTGCTAGCTGCTGGGACGGGAGGACGCCGGAGCACCGAAAGTTTTCGGGTGTGCGGCGGTGTTTCTTCGTCGAGGGGTTCGGGACCGGTCAAGACCGCGACGGGAGTCGGTTCAGGAGGGAAATATCACCGGGCGACCACTTCGTCGACGTGCGCTGTGGGGTGGCACTCGGGAGGTGGCGTTCGGGGAAACAGCTCGCTGGCGCACGGAGGGAGTTTGCTTCGGCGAGAAACAGAGCGCTGTCCGGTGTTGCACCTCCCTCCCACTGCCTTGTGGGCCCAACTTCCCCCCCTAATCCTTTCCTCCCCATTTCTTTTGTAAATATCCCAGCTACTAAACATTGAATGAGAGACTTAGCCCCCAAGTCTTGGTTTGAATTTGAGTTCTCAAATTCAAACTTTGTTTGGCTGAATTTGCTTCATGTTTAAATGAAATTCAAATTCAGTTTTGAATTCTAGCAAATTTAGCTCTTGACAAGATGAACTTCAATGGGGATGAAAATTGGTGGGCTTACTCAGAAAAATTTTCTGAGTTTGAATATGAAGCTAACTTTTGAATTTGAGTGATGAAAGTTGCTACAATTTGAATTTACATTCAAATTGGCCTCTTTTTCAAATACCTCCAAAAGTGCCTCAAAAAGTGTTGGATTTACATGAAACTTGGCCTGAACCTTCCCAAGACTTTTCAAGTTCTAGGGGTGAGCTCAACCTCTCATGTTCATGTGTAGAAATCCCACTTTGTGAAAGTGTAGGCTTTCCCCTCTAATCACTCTTTTGATGGAGGTTACTTGCTCTTCACAATTTTTCACAAGCTATCCACAACAAAACTGTGGTGTTGTGAGGTGATGAAAAGTTTTTGCAAGTCCCTTTTCTTGGGCTTTTACATGAGACTCGTGCATTTCTGGGTGTAGATGCACGATTCTGAGGACGGTGTCTAAAACAGCGCTGCGGCGCATTAACCACGACATCCCTAAGATGACATCGACCTTTTGTACATCTAAAGCTATGAGAGACGTTGGGTATACTCTACCCTCTAAGCATAATGGCACTTTTGAAACCATCATGCTTGCTGAAATTTTCTCACCCGGTGAACAAATCAAGTAAGGACTTTCGGTGGGTAGTATTTGCAAGCTGTATTTAGCAATAAAAGCTTGGCTAATGAAATTATGCATGGCGCATGAGTCAAATGAAACTATAGCGGGATGCTGGTGGAGTTGGAACATACTCGCAAGGATTGGTTCTCCCTCCAACACGTCCTCTATGATGAGTTGGTGGACGGTGCCGGGCTTAGGGTTTGCCCGCCGCGCATTAATGGGGTTCCGGGGCTGATTTCTCCCTGGAAACTGTGGTGTCACTCCGCCGCCTTGCCTCTCGGGGCAGTTTTCGGTGAAGTGCCATTGGCGACCGCATTTGTAGCATGCGGTTGATGTCTGGCCCGTGCTTGGAGGACGAAAGCCCGACATGCGCCGCCGAGGTGCAAACACATGTGGCATCGCCTGCTGCTGCTGTTGTTGCTGCAGAGGTGGTGCTGGTAATGCCGGTCAGAACACCGGTGGTGAATACGGCCGACTGCGGAATTGCATCGGTCGCTGCGGTGGCTGCCAGCGTTGACCCGATGGTGTGCGATACACCATCCAATATTTTTGGGGAGGACCACCTCCCTCTCCGCTGCTTTGCGGTGCACTTCTCTTTTTCTCTGTCGCCACTAACTCCTTGCTGGAGTCCTATTGCACAATCACAGCATCAATAATGTCTTTGAGGATGCCGCGATTGAACATCGCCAGCTTGTCCTTCAGGAGCGGATTCAGCCCCTGGTAAAAGTGATCCTGCCGCTTCTCATCAGTATCGGCGTGACAGGAGGCGTACAGCACGAGATCATTGAACGCCCTGGAGTACTCCAGCGCGTTCCTGCTGCCTTGCTGCAGGCGAAGGAACTCCTGCTTCTTCCTTTTCATTAGACCCGGCGGTATGTGATAGGCCATGAAGGCCGTCCGGAACTCTGCCCAAGTCAGCACTCGCTCGGTGGGTTGCGAGGCATAGAAGTTTTCCCACCAAGCGCTCGTGGACCCCTGAAGCTGCTAGGCCGCGAACTGAGTCTTACGCTGCTCACTAACTTGGAGCAGCCCGAACTTCATCTCTATCATGCAGAGCCAGTTGTCCACATCGAGGGGTTCATCCGCCCTTGAGAATAACAAGAGATGAGTAGCCAGAAAGTCTGAGTAGGAGCTTTGTTGGCGCTCTTCTCGGTCTTAAAGCCTCTCTAGTCGAGACATATTCTCAATTAAAGTTTGCAGCAACTCCGTGTGCTGCTGATGTGAGCCCGCCATGGCCGCAACGATGTCGGCCAATGTAACTGTTGGCAGTGGCGGTTGTTGCAGTTGCTTCTGTTGTTGTCCCAAGGAATCTTCAGGAGGCTGTTGGGAGGCCTCTCCCCCCTGACTGGACCCACCAATCTCAGTGTTGGCACGTGTACGAGTCATTCTGAAATTCAAAACAGCAGCGATCAGCACATGTCATTCTTAAAGTTCCATAGAAAACAGTAGATATGGCAGTGACACATGAATAAAATTGCACAACGTTCACATATATTGATAAAGCATAAATTTTATACAAAATTAATTACTCTCAGATCCCCGAGAAGTCGGGCTCATGTCATCACTATCTATACACATACTACTGTCTACACGACATGTCATAGTTACAAAAGTTTTTACACACCACCCTCGCTGCCCTACTTGGCAACGGTAAACTCACTACTTGGAGTAGAACTCTATCTCCTGCAGGTCATCCCCCTCCGCTACCTCTGCAGGTGGCTCAGGGTCTATGACCTCCTCTTAAGGTTCAGGTTTCGGCATTGCCGGGATACCCAAAACCACTGGTACTGCAGCTACCATCGGTAGGCCCACTACCGGAGGTACGAGGTCTTGCAAAGCATGCACCTCGTCCATGGCCTGGTTGTAATCTTCTTCCCAGCCCTGCCCCTCCTCAATAGCGTCATCACGCTCTTGATAAGGACCTCGTTCTGCTGGGTCAAGGCCTGTACTTGCTGCTGCAAAGCCGTGATATCGACACGGCTTTTCTTCTTCGCCTTCTTCAGATGACGCAACTGATTGTGTTGTTCATTCAGTCGCTTGATCATCGGAAGGAGCACATTACGTAGTGTGCTGTGGGCACTCTCAAAATGGTCTCGGCGGCTGGTACTCTCCTTGAGCTCCACGGCAAGTCAAGCTGTATGGACAGCTTGGCTGTCCATCACGGTCTTTCCTGCTGCCAAATGGAGGCTGAGGTTCGCTCCGCTGGATTGTACCTTGGGCAACTCAGATCAGTCGCCACAAAGTACCTCTCCCTCCACACGTGATTAGCTCGTCCCTACACCGGGACAAGCGAGTATGGAGTGCCCTCCATTGCTCTCACGTGTAGCTGGAAGAAACGCGACATTGTATCATGGGCTCCCACCTACCACATCTCCTCCGGTTGTCTACCTCTCACCATGACGGTGAGCGGTGCCCAACCGGGTGGCGTAGGTCCTGCTGGAACTTCGACGTGGACGGTCCATTTCTTGTTCCCCTCCTCGTCTTCTCCCTTAGCGAGGTAACGTGGCATCTCCACGTAGCCGAGATGTTGAAGCATCAGCTTCAATAGTTCCGGATAACCGCTGCATTGAGAACAGTGGGATACCACCCACCCGTTCTCCAGTTGTTTATCCTCTGCCATCTGTAGAAGCATATTTGAAAAAGGTCAAATATTCATTTCAACAGTAAATCATTGAGTTATAACATAAAACATGTCATTGAACTCCTAAAACTTGGAAACACAAAACAAACTTAGAACAACTTTGATTGCTGGTCTGCTGCCCAAACTGACAGCCCTGACCAGTTTCCCTTTTCACCTGATTTAGACCAGGCTAAAGGCACAACCAGTCCTGGAGCTCAACATCAAAGTTAAATTTAACTTCAATAGCTTTCCAGAATGTATTTGCTTGCCCTCAGATGAACCCTGGTAATTAGTTATGAGATGTCAAAGTTGACTGAATTTCTGGGGAAAATTGGACAGCATCTCCCTGCTTGAGGTACTGATTTGATCCAAGATTTCCAGTTAATTCTACCACGAATTTGACAAAACTTTATGTTACAAAGTTGTAAATTATCTCATGATCTTTTACTAACTACCTCATTTTCTATTTTTGGATTTTTATGCAGGAAGTTATGCTCAATTTACAGAGAGTTACAGATAGTATTTGCTCTGCTCTATTTTCTGGACAGTTTCAACTCTACTGTATTTTTCGACTAGTTAAGGGATGAAAAACCTCTGGACATCAATAGAAAAGTTGTAAAGCTCTTCTAAATCTTTACAGAAATGTATCATATTACCCTAACCTCAAAAGATCTCGACCTCTAACCTTTGTGTAACTTCAGCATTGTTTCAGCTGAAAACAGGGGACTCTGTCCTTAGTATCCTATAAGTTAAAAACTTGCTTACTTTGAACATCCTGATTAAGGGAAGGAGTTAAATCAAAGTTTTAGTGCTCTGGATCAAAAATTTCAAGTTTTACAATGATGTTGATCATTTAGTGGGGTGTGACAACGAAGTGTCACCAGTTCATGCGGGTACTATGTTCCTCACAAAGAAAAACCTATACCGGACTTAGCCGGCTTCGTTACTTCAGTGGCACTAAAACATCTCTCGCACACATGCGCTACTCATCTACTGATCCATGGTTGGACTACCTGCAAATAAACCACACAATCATCAGGTTCGGCTGCACACCGAACCCGGTCCCAATACAATCCATACAACCGTCTGTCATCACTCGAACGGTTGTTCTCAAGCCAATCACGCCTTGAGCTACGCGTTCACACTACTGACCACGTGACGGGGTCTCCCATACTTGCCCGTAGCACGCCAGGGAAGGGCATTTCTGGAATACCCCAAACAACATGAAGAGTCGTAGAGGATACTAAAGTTGGCCGGTTTACCTGCCACCCGTGAGGCTCCACCCTTTAGCTTGTGCGCACTGGTGGACAGCGCTTACATGCAGCCCCCAAGACATATGACGTCCCGAGATGCATGATTTTCCAACATAAGCACATGGGTTAGTAATGCCACTTACTATACACTAATAACATCCTTATATGGGCTACTAACTCGTTCCTCACCGAGTTTTTCAAAAGATGGCCTTTTTAAGTGCGTTAAACCTCAAGCAAGCTCTGATACCACGCTGCGAGGACTTGACGGTCTCGACTAGCACGGATAACGCTGAGGGGTGCTGCGTTGCACAGGACCGGATAACACACGTAAAAGGTACAGAGCGGAAGCAAAAGTTTTATTACAATAAACTGTTTTTGAACATGTTTACAACAAAATATGTCAAGTCTACACTCACAGGCGTAGACTAAGCAAAAGAGTTCACGTTTAGCCCATGAACATGTTCCCACTAGCACGCACACACACTAACACGTCGGCGTGCATGACTCCCACTTGGCGGGGTTGCCCTTTTGGGGGTCCGTCTCCTCCTCGGGAGCCTCCTCCTCATAGCACCCTGCAAACGCTTCAAACACAAGCAGTGAACACGATGGCTCAGCAAGACTCACCGTCTTTCCAATACATGAAACTTCTACATGTTGGGTTACATTGTGTAATGGAATGAAAATTGCAAAGGACGCGCCTAAATTGTTGTACCTTACTTTCAAGTTTTTAGCACAAGTTGTGGAAGAACCTTGTGCTAAGGCACATAAGAGAGCCGCCATCAAACAAGAAACACATTTCTCTCATGTGCTTTGCTCAAGGTTGAAAAGAACTTTAATTAGCTCTAAACTACACAAATCATTAGCAACCAAGGTACATCTTTCAATCAGCAACCTTTTAACATGACTATAGCCTGTTCTTTCTACGTCACAGTACAGTGAAGAAGTGGTACTCACTGACCGTGAGGGACATCGATTATAATTGATTTACACCTGCAGGATTACCCGAATAACCCGTAACGTATGCCCGTACTCGATGTTGCCTACAGCAACCACCACGGACGTCGTACGCAACCACCTTTCATCCGTCAGCCAAGTGTTGAACCGGTCCTCTCGTCCTGAGCAAGAAGTCTCTGCACGTGCATCTGCAGTGCCGCCAGCCGATTTACACCCCAAGCTCTCAACCTACCCTCTGGACGACAAGCAATGCCTCAACAAATAGCTACCTCAATTACATCGGTTTCCCGATTCCCATATATCCGGTAGGTCTTCGGTACTGTTCTAGCTTGTTCAACTTGCCTGCACACGGCTCGGTCCTCAATCGACACAAGCGGAGCTATGGCACCCAGGCCCCAAAGTCCTGCTGCCCTTACTCCCCGCTCGGTCTCATTTTTCTTGCCATATGTTCCATTTGCTATCTCTAACCGAGTTGTGTGCCTCTAGCCTATTCTCGCGAGCAGTTCCAACTACTCGACTTGTACCGAATCCTACATTAGTTTAGCATTGCAGTGGCTACTCGAGGATTAAAACCTACGCCCAAAACCCTTGGTTTCTTGGCTATGCATTTGGGTTTTCAAACAAGACTCTAATGCATAATTTAGGTGGATATTCAAAGTAAGTTCTCAAAATAATAAAGTTTATAAATGGCTAATGCAAACCGGAGCTTGCCTTGCTGCTGGGCATATGCTAGCTGTTCCTCCGGGTTGATGAAATCCGACACCTTCGGCTCCTTTTCAATCTTAGCGACTACTCAATATAAATATGCATGCTTGTCAATTTAAATGCATCTGAATTTGAAGTTGGTATTGTTAAGACTATAAGTACATATATACAGGCCCAATGACTCTGAAATTTTTACTGTGGTTTGGATACGACTTAAGCAGAGACTAGGCCAAATTTCATGTGAAACAAAGCTGATTTAAGCCCTGCACAAATAAATTTGTATTTGACCTTAGTTGGAGCTCTTAGGGTGTTCTAATGATTTTCATGGAGCAAGCCAAGACTTTCTGGAACCTAGATTTTCAGAGGGTTTTAATGGACTTGGTTTCACCTAATTTGAAGATTCCTAGCAAAAGATATGAGCTAAACAAGTTCAGAGAAAATCTGAAAAGTGTTTCTGGACATTTTTCATTTTCTCTGGAACAGTTCCTTTAATCACACCATTAGGTGGATCAAATGAGCTCAAATTGATCTGAAATTTTTATGGTATCTTAGGGATATTATAAGGAACACCCTGGCCAAATTTCACAATTTGACATTAAAGGGTTCTCCAGTTAAAATTCTAAAGAGCTTGAATTTGGAGAATTAATTCTGGAGACATAAAAGTTTTCATGCAGTGAAACTTGATTTGTTGGAAAGTAATCAGAGAGCTGAATACAAAAAAATTCAGTTCACTTGATTTGGAGTTTCCTAGCCAAGGTTATGTGTGTTTGAAGTTTGAACTAAATTTGAAAATCGGGAAATGTTTAAAACACTGCACGTGGGTCCCAAGCACAGTGTCTTCTTCAACCTGCCGCCGGCGCGCGAGCGTGCGACACACAGCTGCGGTGGCGCGGCTCGTTCTTGGCCTTTACTGCCTAATTTTGACACGGTCTCTTCCTACGTGACCCTTGGAGCACGGCGCACCCACCGGACAACTTCTTGCGCCTCGACATCGCCGGGAAAGTAGTCGGAGATGGTGGAGGCAGAATTGAGCTCGGGTCCGACGGTGCTAGCTCGTATCGGCAGTGAACACGATCAACCAACGGGTCACAAAGCGCCACTGGGGCACGGGGAAGCTAACCCTGCCTTCCTCTTGGCCGGAGACCGCTGGGAAAGTAGACTTCACCGGCGGCCCGAGCCGTTTTCACCGGCGTCTGTGAAAGTACGGTGCTATGCTCACTGGGTTGATCGTCTTTGCTAGGATTTGGCCGAGGTAATCGTGAGGTGGTACTCTAGCTTCAGCTCAACCAGAATCTCCAGTGATCAAGTGATCGAGATGAATTTCTGGTTTTGGTTCTCAGTGTCCTATACGACGATCATCGGGAAAAGTAAAATTCCGGCTAACCGGCACTAAGAGGGATCTAGGGGGTTCGGGAGGAGCTACTAGACTCCGATGCTAACCTCATAGAACAGTTGGTTGCGCTGGAGAAGCTCAGAGCTATCCGGGCGATGGTGTTAAGTCGGAGGCGCTTCGGGTTGAACAGGTGAGGAGAAATCGGCTCGGTAAAGCCGAGGGGAGCTGATCACGAGCAGCTGAGGGATCGAGCACATCGAGTGAAGGTCGGCGGTGCCGTTTATGGCCTCAGCTCGAGGTGGAAGGATGGGTTTTTGTTGTGTCGACGGCGAGGGTGAGAGTTTTGGTGTGCGGCGGTTCTCTCCGAGTTCTCAGCGCGAGGAGGCGTCGGGGCAGTGGCGAAATTGCTTTGGGACGCCCGGGACTCGAAGATAACGTGCTGGAGATGTCAGTTGGGAGCTGGAATCGCCGAGCAGGAGGTGGCAGTGCCGATCAGCGCTGTGGCGTCCGTGTGAGCGCGCGCAAGAAATCGAGCACCAAGAGTTCAGCCTCCTGGCCTATCTAAGAGTTTGAATGTCTTCCAATCTAGAAGCTTGTCACTTGTGATGACAGGGGCTTCCAGATCGCCATTTAAGAAAGCATAACATAGGCCAGGAGGCAAAGTTTTTAGCTCCATCAGAGGTTTTGGTGGGAGCTCTTCTTTGGGCAACTCAAATGTCTCCTGAAATTCATCCTTTTAAAGGATCAAATCTTCTTCTCTTTCAGTTTCAGGAGGATTTACATATTGAAGAGTCCTAACCTCTTCCATTAACTCATCATGGAGGTGAGGTTCTGCTGATGTGTTCTTTGAGCGCAAAATGGGAATGAAAAATTTCCTCCCTCCAAGATTGATATTGAGGTCTCCTTTTAGGGGTATTTCAATTAAGAATTTCTTAATGGGTATCCCTATAATTATGTCGAAGCCCTTGACATCGAACACCTGAAAATCAAGGAAAGCCTCGATATCTCTATGTCAGATCGACATGTTTTGCAAGACCTCGTATCCTTCAACAATATTTCAAAGGAATATCGAAAGGATTTTCTTGTTGGAGCCAAGGGCACATCGCCCAAAATGGATAAAGGACAATTATCAGAAATGATATTGGCTCCAACTGTTGAGCTATAAAGCACATTCATTCTTACTCCTCTGATAACACATTGAATGGTTGCTAAGGGTGAGATCATCCAAAGTATTTTAGGTGATATCTCAACCTCTATTGTCCATTTTCTGCTTAATATTGAGGCTAACTCCTTGACCGTCTCTTGAAAGAATACTCCATCAGGTGGATCAGGTGGAGTGAGAGGTGATGATGGCTTTTTATAGCAATAATACTTTGAGGTGTTTCCATAGTAAATGAAAAAATCTTCCTCGAAGTAGAATGGAAACTCTGAAGGTTGAATTTCTTCATCCTTCTTTGTTTCAGGTTCGGGTGAGGTTTCTATAGGCAAAGCTAGAGATGGGAAAACTACTGGATCGTCCTTGATTTTAGAGATAACCTCAATACTCGACATGGCTTCCTCTTGTGGGGGTTCACCAAGACCCATAATGAAGGAAGCATTTTCTATAATTTTATCTAGAAGTTCCTTTCCTTCTTCTCGAGACTTATGGAGGAAAGATCCTCCGGCGGTAATGTTTAGATGTAAGGCAAACTTTTTGTTCAATCCCATATAAAATGTTGCAATAACAAGGGGTCAGGGATTGACAAATCTGGGCTAGAATTTTTCAAAATTAAAAATCTATCTCAGGCTGCACCTAATGATTCCTTCTCCATCTATTTTAAGTCTAGTACTTCCATTCGTAAGGAAACAATTCGGGATATTGGAAAGAATGCAAGACAAAATTTGTCTCAAAGCTCTCGCTAATCACAGTTTGCTTTTCCAACGATATGGATGTACCATTGTTTCGCTTTTTCCTTGAGGGAAAAAGGAAATAGATTGCATTTGAGAGTTTCTTAGGTCATGCCTTTTATCAAAAGACATGGACACAATTGTTCAAACTCTCATAGATGGTGGTAAGGGTTTTCACAATCAGTTCCTGAGAAGGATTGTTCCTGAACCATGGCTATAAAGCTAGGGCGAAGTTCATAGCTGGTTGAGCAAATTGGTTCCGCCGATGACGGAGGCTCATAGAACTCACCCTTTGCGGCACAATATGATAGAATGGTGGGCTTCTCCATGATTTGATTGGTGATGGGACAAGGAATAAAGGAAAGATAAAAATAGATACGAGGGTGAACAAGGTTCGAAGATCAATGGAACCGTTCCCCGACAACGGCGCCAGGAATGCTTGTTGGTATTTCTTACGAAACAGATTAGAAATCCGCAAGCACACGTGAAAGTTGCCTAGAGGGGGTGAATAGGTGGAAAATCTGAAATACGGTTTTATAAAAATGGTTAGTTCACAGAGTGCAGACTAGTCCGGTCCTGAGGGCGGACTAGTCCGGTCACAGAGGATTTTAACTCAACAAAGCAAGAACACAAGATTTATCCCATGGTTCAGCTTCACGAAGAAGCCTACGTCCACATTGAGGAGTCCACCAAGGACCAGGTTGCTCTCAACCTTTTATTCACCAAGCCACCACCAAAGTTGGCTTGTTCTTCCACTACATCACAAATGCTTCACAACAAATCATAGGGCAACTTCCAACTTGAGGTTCCCACAAGATAGCAGCCCAAAACACTTACAAACCAATGCCCTCAACATCACACTTCCCACTCAGTGCTAGAGAATCAACCAAGAGCTCTATGGTGCTCACTCCCCTTCTTCTTCTCTTCCCAAAAACTCACAAACCCTCAAGAATCACTCTTAGGGCTCCAAGAATTTGAAGAGAGGGGACTAGAAAAGCTCTAGGAAGGCTATTTTGGCGTTAGGGTTCTTGTCTCTTGGTTTGAGGCCCGGGCAACCCCTTTTTATAGAGGTCCCGGGAACTAGCCGTTGCCACCAGCAAAAGTCCGGACTAGTCCGGCCTTAAACCTCGGACTAGTCCGGCCTGTGGGCACCGATGACATCACTCTTCACCTACTAAATGGTCATATTCTACCAACTAAACGGTCATATTTGACCAACTAAATAGACACATTCTACGGATTAGTCCGGTCCACAACGGACTAGTCTGATCTCACAAATAAACCATTGTTCTGGTTGAGAACAGACAGGTCTGGTCCATCGGACTAGTCTGGCCTCCAGGGGCGGACAAGTTTGGCCATCCAGGACTTAGTCCCTTCATATATTTCCATGTCCCAAACGGACTAGTCCGATTCACAGAGGACTAGTCCGATCTCACACAGAACCTCCTGTTCCGGTTGGAATTGGACTAGTCTGAGCCTGCGGACTAGTCCGGCCTCAAAGAGCGAACTAGTCCGGTCCTTCAGGACTTAGCTTCTGAAGAGCTCAGACACACTCTCCATGGACTAGTCCATCCCTAGGCGGACAAGTCCGAACTCACACAGAAACTCTTGTTCCGTTCTACATCGGATCAGTCCGTTGTTCCAGACTAGTCCGGCCTTCCAGCCCGGACAAGTCCGGCCCTATTCTAAGGGCTATCTCAATTCTTCACTCCACTCAACCTAAACTCAGACTAAGAGCTCTTAGATGATTCTACGCACTTGACTCTATGATCACACTCATACTTAAAGGCTAAACTCAACACAAAAGAATTTAAATCCCTACATTCTACTCTTCTTATGCATTTGCCTTTTTCTCCTCTTTTCCTTTTTCAAAGCAATCTATCTTCGTAGATTTCTTAATAACCTGTACTCACACTTGCAATGCTCATTAGTCCCTTAAGTGTTGTCATTAGTCATCAAAACTCACGGGGAATCAGCCTAGATGCACTTTCAACACGGAATATTGTTGTAGCACTTCCCCTTAAAAGTATTCCCGAGGGTATCAAATCCAAGGAACGTGTGGGTTAATCTTCTAACCAGCTCACCCAAGGACACACAGCTTGTTTGGTAGGCAAGGGATAGAGAGGAATTTCTAAAGATTGTCCTTAATTAAAAGTAATCTATGGTGGTTGTTTGCTTCTGGCACGGGCTTACCCCTGGTTTACTAGAGCGACTCCCACCAAGAGCCCACAAACAACTACTAAAATAAACTATTTTGAATCTAGGAGCAAAACTTAAATGGAATTCACAAAAGCTTACTCATTTGAAGTGAACTTCCGTGGAGGTACAAGTTTTGAAGAGAGACTGAAAGCTGCCAAAACGGATGATTGTGGCTGATTGGTATGGGTGAATCGTCGGGCGAGTGGTGCCATGGCGACATGAGGGCTTAGCTTTGTGAACTGGCAAGGACAGCCTAATCGGTAAGGAGAGAGACACCTTCCTACTATATTTTTTCCTTTTATGGGAGACTATGGCCTAGGATTCTTCTTCCTCCGTTTGCCAAGATCTAAGATCCGTGACCCAGTTGTGGCCACCGTCATGCCACAGGAAGATGTAGACATCAAACTGATTAGTGATCACCCTCTTAAGGCTTTGTTTGGATAGAGGAGAATACTCTCCATTTGGAGTTGATTTAGGGGGATTGAAGCAGAAATTAGTTCATTTTCTACTCCATTCCACTCCAATCCACTCCTATTTAGTGTATCCAAACAAGCCCTAAGAGAGCATCCGATCTGACCAACTTTCATGAAGGCAATGGCAAACTTGAAGTGTCTTTCCCTCTCCCTCGAGACATGAAAGCCACCAGGGGTGCCACCGATGGCCGCAGGAAGGGCTCAGCCGATGGAATCCTCCGTCAACCGAAATGTAAAACGGCGGAAAACCTCGAGTAGGATGAACACCCTCGAAGAATCAGAGGAGGGATGGTGGACTGAAGAGGAGAGGTTGCGTAGCACATGGTCCTTGAAAGCGACGACCCTTGCTGAAGTCCCATTGCAAAAAAGAAGCTCTGTCTCGGTCTCATTCCATGTTGGGCACGGCAAGACAGCGACCGTTCTGGCACCCGGCCGGCAGTAGATCACCGGGCCAACCACTCAAGCGAGGATCCATGAAGCCACTAGGGATGGCTGCTGGTGAAGGCGGGGGGAGGTGTCGGGTAGGAGCGGGAGCAGGGGCGGAGAGAAGCCATTGCTTTAGGCATCGGTCTCGAGAGTTGGAAGGTACACTTGTTTCACGGATTCCTGCCACCCCAGGCCAAAGATTGCAGCTTTTCGCTGAAACCGAATTCTCCGTATCTGGTATGCACCAAGCAAACTGTGCATCCCCATCTCCATGAGTGTCATGCGTCCAGTTTTAATTTAAAACATTGATTTCTTAATTTTTTCTATATGTTAAACCCTAAAAAATAAATTTTAAACAGTAAACCCTAACTCTAAAAACTAACACTTACCCCTAAATATTAATCCTAACCCTAACCCCTCCTTTAAGATTAGTAATTTGGACACGTGGCAAAAATCTACATGGGGATGCACAAAGGATGGGGTGCATACCGGATGTAGAGAATTTATTTTCCTTTTCGCTGGTTCTTGTTGGCCTGCCAAGTGACAAGCTTGGGTTCTTTGAAGGAAATCTGGGCTTTTATTTTTTTTGCAGCAGTAAGGAATCCGTAAGAATGATATTATATTACATAAAAAAAGAAAATAAAAAAATATTGACCAATAGCGGATGAAAACTGTACAAACAATGTTTGTTGTAATCTTTAGAGGCCAAGGCAAAAGGTTCTCAATTTCTTAGTAGTTTGGCGAGGTGAATTGGGAAATGGACGGTCTCAGGAAGGCCGGCGTTGTGATTTGGCACGAAAAGGAGGAATATTTCCTCCGTTTCCGTATATACTACTTTAAAAGCAGGAATATTTCCTTTGCCCGAATCCTGTTCAGTTGTAGGCCCCGTTTGGTACAGTTATAGTTTCTCCGAGAATCAGAAACGTTTCAGTTTCAACGCGGAAATGTTTCTAAAATAAAACAGAATCACTTTTGAAACTGTTTGCCTAGTTTCCTGATTTTATTTTCAGTATAGAGAGGAGCAGGATTGAAATGAACTATTTATCCTTGGATGGACTATATTATTTTTGTCATAGTATAACAAATAACAAATACTTATATATAAGTGTCATTGTAAAATATATTTCATGATCCACATGCATAATAAATCCTTGTTGCGCCCCTCGGCGACGAGTTGAGAATAAGGATAGACATGGCAAGTCACTGTAAATAATTACGAGACTCGAGGGGAGGTACATGTGAAATCCCGAAAATTCTAGCAAGTGGAGCTGCAAATCACACCGAGAAAATGAGAGGGAATTTAAACTCTTGAATTTAAAGGTGTGAGCTCCAAATCTAAACTTGAACTTGCAAAAATTCCCGAACATGGAGATCTAGAGCTACCATTTGGTTCTCCACACATTCACAGGTAGCCCGGAAAATTTTCAGAGCATTTGAAAAGGATTTCTTATTTGTTGGAATTTAAACGGGGGAAAGTCGAGTTTGAATTTAAATCTCAGTTTCAAATTCCGACATCACCGAAATTCAAATCAGACTGCACCGTTGTGTTGCTCACATTTCTTTTGGCCTATCCTCCGAGTTTCATCAAATTTGGAGCTTGTTTGATATTTTAAACGGAATTGGGGATAAGGGGGAGAGGTGGACCCCACATGTCATACACACACTCAAGTGAACCGACTCTCCTCTGTTTCCTCAGTTGAGAGCACAAAAGCAGCTCGGTGAAACCCCTTGCCGGTGCCACCTCCTGCTCTTCGGGTTGGTTTAATTCGATCTTTATCTCCCACGAAGGCTGCACAATCGAATTTCCACTCCTCTCCCTCGCTCACGTGATGCTCTCCCGAGAACAACGTCGCCAGCGCTGTGCTCTGTTCTTCTCGCTGCACAACGCAACGGAACTTCCTTTGCTCGAGCTCCCAACAGCAAAGAGCTGCGCCCACCAGTGCTCTAGCCGGCCAGCCCTTCTCCTCCCCTGTCCCGAGCTCGTTTGCACCAGAAAACAGCAAGTTGCTGCAGCTCCCGTGTGAAACACCGAAAAACCGAACTGGTCGCCGTGGCCTGCCCAAACCAGGAGTGATCACGCCCAAGCAAACCACCCCATCGGTGCACCTACAAGTCTAGTTGCCCACCTCCGAATCTCAGCCCTAGCCATTGATCACAAAGGGAGAATTTCAAAATTTTCTCCCGGGCGGCAGAAACTGACCTTGAGGTAAGGAATTGCAAAATTCGTCCTCAATTCGTGTTGGTTGTGTTTCAAATTTCACACACAGGATCTTAACTGCCTAGGACACCTCCTCCATCGATTTTAGACCAAGAAATTGAGTGTAGAGCGAGGAATCCGAGTTCTTTTCAAGGGTATACCGCTGGACCATATCGGGCGCACGGTGCCGATAGGTTTGGAGCTCTCCCCGGCTTGTTTAGACCCCATGTCGGTCTTCTATACGATCCCCTGGTGCTTTAGAGCCCAAGAACCGACCATTTGGTGGAGAATTCACCGTGCACGACCTCGCCGGATGTAAAAGTCCCCAAACTTGTAAATAGATAAATTGAACTATGAATAAAGTTGAGTTTGAATACAAGAAATGGGACTTACAAAAACTTTTGTTTACTCATGAAAGTGTTGGCATGTGCTATAAAACTTTGAATTCAGTTTGAAATAAGAGGGTCACTTCCAAAAAGAAGAAGGGCATGTTTCAAAAGAGGAAATTCAAACTGTTGTTTAAAAAGTTGTATTTGCAATGACCAACTCAAAGATCAGAGGGCATATTCAAACTCCCCAGGTTCAAATTGTAGAGGGGGCAAATTTGGAGCAAATTTGGAGGTGTTTTGATAGGAATATCAAAGGAACTTGTGAATTCCATCCAAATTTGAATTTAAATTTGAAACTGTGGCACAAATTGTCAAATGGCAAAATGGCTTTTGAACTTGGATCCCTCATAGCTGAATTTGCAATGGGTCAAAATTTGGAGATCTTTTGGTGCAGAGAGAGGCTGTGGGCCCCAATTGTCATTGAGAGGGGAGATTAAGCTTACTGACTCAGTCTTCAGCCTCTGCTATCGGTTCAACCGAACAGTCCATGGGGGCGCCACCGAGAAGCGGCTACCGCCACCTCCTGCTCGATCTCCCCCCCACCCCACGCGCGGGCGCCAGAGGCGGTGCACCCGGCACTTATCTCTCCCACCGAAGCAAACACGAAGCCTCTTACTCGTACCCGTGGCCTTCATCTGCTCTCGCGCCCAAACAACAGCCGCCGGCGCCGCGTCCGTTCTCAGCGATCCTAAGCCGGCATCACTCTCCGACTGCTCAAGCGATCAACACGAAAAAGGAGCACCAGCGTGTGCACAAGAGTTTCCCCAGCTCAGCTCCGGCGTTCGGGGCTCCTGTCGGCCGTATTGTGAGGATCAGCGCCGAAGCCGAGGTGCAACCAGTGGAAACCAACGTCGGGCTCTAGTGGGAAGCTCACAACGGCCAGTTTCACGACTGAATGAGAGCACCCCAAGGTGCGCCAACTCCCTGCGCTGCTCCTCTCCAAATTTCAGAGCAATCCGTGCGACGTAGCTTCGGAATTTCAAGTTTTTCCCTCGGACGAGGAAAACCTACCCGCGGGTAAGAATTGTTGAAATTAACACTCAATTTGCTGTTAAAGCTGCTCATTTTGCACAATCAGGAGCTAGAATGGATAGGGAACCTTTTTTCCTTCGCAACCCTAGCTTAGAATTGAGCGGTTGCACCTAATTTCGAGCTCTTGCTTCGACAGCCATGGCGGGGACGATCGGGTGCTCGGTGAAGTCCTAGTTGCCGTCGTTCCTGAGCTAATTTGTGGCCATGTCGAGCTTCTTTAGGCGTCACTGATGCTGTAGAGACGATCCCTTGGGGTTTTTGTGGGCTGAAGCGATCGGTCATCGGCGTCGAAGCTCCACCGATGTCGTTGCACGCCGCCGACCTGGTTCCAGGCTCCTAGAGCGTGGGCTGACCCCCTAGATGAGTTCCTCGTCCCCGAAAACCACCGGGCGGCGAGTAGCATGCCGAGAGGCTGCCGGGAAGCCGTATTCTGATGCTCTCCGGCGAACTCCGGTGGCGGGGTCGCGCGGGCGTCCAGAGGTAGAAGACGAGGGCGTCAGGCCCACTGTCAGCGAGGGGAGGACCGGCCAGGATTTTCTGCAGAGTCGGATCATTTGCGACAGCGCGGGAAAGGATACTGTGGCCCCGTGTGGTTGTCCCCAGCGCATGACACGTGGTCCCCTGGACCCACCCGCAGGGTTTGAACTTTTCCCCGAATTAATTTGAATTCCAGATTTAGTTCAAACTTTAGAACCTCATAACTTTTGCTAGGAAGCTCCAAATTTAGTGATTCAAATTGGGTTGGATTCAGGATGAAAATCTCTATCCAAATATACAACCCAATTTTTATGAGAACCAATAGAAAATTCTGGAAAATTCTTTAAAGCTTTTCAGCAAAAGAATTTTTGAGGGAGTTTGGTTGATCCAAAATTCCCCAAATTTTGCCAGGATATTCTTTAGGATATTAGGAGACTCCTGTAAAAGTTTCAGCTCATTTGGAGTTGATGTATTTATGGTAATTCTGATTTCAAGTTTCTGTATTCAAATGAATACAGAAACATTTTCAGAGAATTTCCAAAACTTGGAAATTCAGTTCTGGGCATTCCTTAGCTCCAAAAATCCTAGGAAAATTCAGGCGCACTCTCTGAGCTATGTAGGAAATTATGGTTCACTTAGATTTGCATGAAAGTGCAAGTTTAATCAGAATTAATTCCTTTATGCCTAAATGCTTAGGAAATTATTCTGGGTGCTCTACTCAGTGAAACATTCTGAATTTTGGTTCAGGGGACTTTCTTGTGACAAGGAACTCACAAGAAAATTTCCAGCTCCATTGGAGCCCTGGATCAGTAGTGTTCTGTTCAACCAATTAGGTGATCACCACCCAAGTGATGAGCCTCACTTCTCACTTGATGATAGTGCTTAGACACACATCCAAACCACCACCCCAGTGTCATTTTAAATTCTTAAACAGAGTTCCAGTTTTAAACTTGGCTTTAGCATCTGTTAGCAAAAAGTTTTACAATTAAACATGTATGCATATTCATTACGTGTAGTGATTAAATGTGGAGAAGTAAAGAAGAAGTTGAGCTTGGATCAAGGAGCAAGAAGGCAGGGATTAAGCTTCAAGTCAGCATCAGCAACTAACTTCAAACTTATCTGACTTTAGTCACCTGCAAAACCAAGGCAAGCCCCGGTTTGCACTTAAGTTGTTTTTCAAGTTTTCCTTTGTTGACTACTATTGGTCAAAGTTTGTATGTGCATTAGGTCAAGGAAGTTTGATACTCCACTTGCATAACCAAACATGAACCCTGAGGTCAAAGGTAGAATTGGGTCATCGTCGTAGAATAAGGCCGTGCTAAATAGGCTAGGACATCCGGTAGAAGACGAGTAGTTGGAATCTACTCGCGAGCTTTGTTTTAGGATCACATAAGTGGGGTGTGGAAAGAGAGGCAAACTAAAGTTTACGTTTCTAAAGATGAGACCAGGCAGGAGAGTTAGGTAGCGACAAGACGAGGTCTTGGTCGAGTAGCTCTGCCCGTGTCGGTCAAGGACCGAAGCAAATGCGGCCCTGGGAGCAAGTATTGAGTTGTGTACCGGATGCTTACTGATATATGGGAACCAGGAAATCGATGTACCAGGTTCACTAGATTGTAGAGGCATACCACATCGTCTCGTTAGACCTATGAGCCCGAGACAGCGCGACCGGTTCTACAGTCTAGTGTCCTGAGAAAGGTTGCCACATACGACGTAATGAAGGACGCCAGAGTTGGGTCTTCAGAGGCGGGCGTATGTGTCGAGTTATCCGGGTAGTGTTTGATTCGAATCACGTCCCTCGCGGTTATGAGTACCGCTTGCTCACTGCGCTGTGACGTAGTAATCAAGTTGTGTGGTAATAGTTTGCAAAAGTTTTAAATGCTGTTATGCTAATTATAAATTGCGTGAAAACCATGTTTGAAGTAGAGATAGAGCAAACTAAAGTTATTTTTCACCTTGGGACAGGTAACATTGGAATGAAGCTTTTCTTGTTTGATTGTGGAGTTCCAATGTTGCTGGGCGCAAGGTCACTACTAATATGGCAAAAATCTGAAAGTTAAGGATGAACTTGTAGGTGAGTCTTTTCGCAAATGACAGGCTTAAGTCTTAGGTTACTTTCATGTAGAGTTTCATGTCTTAGGAGAGACGGTTAAGTCTTGCTGAGCCTTTGTGCTCACTCTTGCTATATAAGTGGTTTTGCAGGTAAGCATCGACGCTATAAAGAAGGTTGTCCGGTGAGACTCGGAAACTTCCGAGTCATGTCACACTTGGAGAACCTAGCCACTGCCGTGTCTTCATGTTGCTAGAGAGAGGAGTCCACGGGCTGGACCCCTTCTCGAGTGCTTCTTAGATAATCAACGTGAGCTGTTTATAGACTTCCGCTGTAGCTATTTTATGTAAATTATTTACGAAGAACAATTGTAAGCTTCCGCTTTGATGTATGTAATACATTGTTCCTTATATGTGTGCTGTTGGGTGCCGCATAACACGGCACCACCCAATGCGATCCCCGGGCGAGGCGGCATGACCCCGTGATCGAGGTCGGGCCCCCTCACCGGAGCCCTAGGGTTTGCTGTTGCCGGTGCGCCCTGTTTTCCGGCGAGTTTCAGCCGCCGGCGACCTCACCAACATGTTCAGCGTGGGGGAAAATGGGGGAGGGGGGAGGAGGGGGCGGCCATCAGGGGGTCCGGAGGTGGCTGGGAAGTGCCTTTCCGGCGACCTCACCATAGGGAGCCGCCACTGCTCTGTTGGCGCGAGGCTGAAGGTTAGGGATGACGAGTGGGACCCACTATCGGCATTTAAACATTTTCCAGATTTTCCCATTTCAGTTCAAACTTTGGAGAGCCATAACTTTGTGTAGGAACCTCCAAAAATTGTGAAATAAATTTTGTTGGATTCCTCTCAAAGAGTACGATCAAGAGGTGCAGCCCAATATTTATGAAATCCCTGGATTTGGCTCATTAATTCGTTTAAGGAAAAACTTGTAGGGATTTTGACAGGAGTTCTGTTTATTGGAAAATTCCCAAATTTGGGCAGGACATTCTTCCAAAAATCCTAGAACTCCAGTAAAATTTTCAGAGGCATTGGACTCCATTTGCTTGGCCAAATATTGTTTGAATCCTCTATGTCTCTGAAAAATGGGATAATGAACAGAGACATTTTTAGACTTTTAACCAAGTTTGGAAAATCCATATATCTGTGTAGGAAGCTCCAAAAATGGTGAAACCAAGTCCTATGGACTCATGAGACTCTCAAGTTTCTGAAAAACCAAATTTGGAGCATGACAATACACTATAATTGCCATAGGATTTCAGAGAAGTCAAATAGTAAGAAAATTCCCTAGGCCACATCTTCCATCAACTTTGTCTGAAATTTTGCAAGCCATACCTCTGTATGATCTATGGACCACTGTAAAAATTTCAGAGCAAGTTGAGATCATATTCTCCAGTTTTCTGCCCATTTGTGTCCAGCTTCATATTTATGTCCAATAGCTATTTCTTTGAACTTTATTCCAAAGACCTCCATTGATCCAAAATGATCCTTTCTCTGTCCAACACATAACCAGAACCCAAATCTCGAGTCTTAGCTGGTTTAAATCATTCTTAAGTCATAACACACATTTGTTTTATAATTCATATACTCGCAACATAAAACTGTGCATGTTCATATCGGTAGGAAAAACGACGAAGGAGCTCGACGAGGCATTCAACTCAGAACAGAAACTTGAAGCTTTACTCGTCGCAAAGCTACTGACTTTAAGTAGAATAAACCTGCAGCAACATAAGGCAAGCCCGGTTTGCATTTAACAGCTTTTATTTACATTTTACTTTGTATCACTTTTATGAGTCTAGTATGTATTGTGTATTAGGTCAAGGTGATTGAAACTCCAAATGCATGACCCACAAACCCTTGGAGTTAATGGGTAGAACAGGTTACCTTCGTGTAGTTTTCTGCTAGGCTGAAGTTGTATAGGATCCGGTACAAGTCGGGTAGTTGGAAGCTACTCGCGAGTTTAGGATGTTGGTTCAGCAGGGTATGATTCTAGAGAATGAAAGTTCTGGAATGGAAAATGAGACCGAGCAGAGGGTAGGAGCAGCAGGACGTTGGGCCTGTGTGGCTGTAGCTCTGTTTGTGTCGGTTAAGGACCGATGCGTATGCCGCCCTGCTGAGCAAGTTTGAACAGTACCGGATGCATACTGGAATTATGGGGTCCAGGAAACCGATGTAACTCGGGTACTCTCGTGTCGAAACTTATACGGCCGTCCTTTGGGGGTTGGTGTCAGAGGTGTAAACCCGCTAGCGGAGCAACTTTGACGTGTTCCGTGTAGTGGCCCTTCTGATGGGTCGGCGGAACTGGTTCGGCATCGGAGTGACGGGTAAAAGGTTGCTGCATACAACGTAAGAAAGAGCTCGCGTGAGTCTTTTGAGGTGGGTGTATGTGTCGTGTATTCCGGGTGTGTCCTGATTGCAATCACCGTCCCTCACGGTTATATGAGTACCACTTGTTCACTGAGTTGTGACGTAGTAATTATTTCCAGATGAAGTGAGATTATTCATTGCTGATGTGAAGTTCTTAAATTCATTGTATTGCCAACCATGTATGCTATAATTGTAGAGCTCACTAAGTTTATATTCCACTTTGGGCATCACCACATCGGAGGAAAGCGTTTCTTGTTTGATTGTGGACTTCCGATGTGAGGGCTGCCTAAGGCATAATAATCTGCTGCTATTAAACTGAAAGTAAGGACTAACATGTAGGCGTCTCGTTATTGCATCATACTTTTCCTATGTTAGTAATCCCTGCATGTAGAGTTCCATGTTTAGGAGTGTCGGTTAAGTCTTGCTGAGCCATCGTGCTCACGGTTGCATTATTAGTGTTTGAAGGTTATAAAATTTGCTCTGAAGATGGTTGTTCGGTGAGCCATCAGAGACTCACCGGAAACCCTGCCGCTGCACTTATCTTTGTGGAAGCTAGTAAGAAGCGTCCGCGGGCTGGACGTCTTCTCTTTTGCATAGTTAGGACCGAGAGTAAGTGTGTATGTCTATTCCGCTGTGTGTACCCTCGTGGTACAATATTTTGTAAATGACACTATCTTGAGAAATAAAAGACTTTGTACTTTACGGTTCTTTTCATGTATGCTGTTGGGTGCCGCATCGCACGGCACCAGCCAATGTGATCCTGGAGTGTGGATCCCGGAAGGGGTTCCCCACAGGCGTGGTATCAGAGCCGCATTGGGAATAGCACGCATGAAAAGAGCTTATTTTTGAAAACTTTGAAGTATACGAGTGAGGAATGTGTAGTATGCCCACATAAGGACTATTGTTAGCATAGTTACTTAAGGTGGCAAGCTAACAGTGTGTTACATTCAGTATTTCAATTCTGTAACGACGCACCTACGTCAGGTAAGAGGTAAGGTACGCTACCGCAGGCGGATCCATTGCGGTAACTCGCCATACGAGTAATAGTATGGAATGGTATATACCGTGTGTCACGATCAAGCCAAGCTGTTTTCGGACGTGCACGCACCTACTGCAACTCATCGCCGAAGCCTGAGCCAGGAGGTTGAGCGTCGATGGCGAATTTTGCAGTTTGCTTCCAGCAGGTGCAAAGTCACTTTCAGGTAAGAGACTTTGAAATTCCCATTTGATTCTCGTTTAAATCCCATCAAACTTCGCACATAGGAGCTAGACTTAGTGGCGCATAAGTTGGCTTCACAACACATAGCATGAGAACCCTTGTACATGGCGAAATTCCGAGCTTGCCAACGGCGGCTTATTCGGGCAGCATCAGGCGCATGGTGAGACCCACTTTGGAGCCCTCCCCGAGCCTGCCCATCGCCATGTCGAGCTTCCCGAGCCACCACTGGTGCTGTAGATCCACTTCGCCAGGCGTTTGGCAGGCTAGTACGCCGAAGCGACATCACCAGACTCTTCCCGAGCCGCTGCGCCGTCGCGAGCTCGGTTAGAGCCAACGTCGATGAGGGAAAACCCTCCCAACGTGTTCAGCGCACGAACTTAGGGGCTAGCGGAGAGTTGGAGCTCGGGAGCTGGCGGGACGATCGAGTTCGGCGGTGCTCCGGTGACCTCGGTGGCGCTACCGCGCGGGAGGCGCGAGGTTGAAGACGACCGAGCCGGGCCCGCTGTCAGTGGAAGGAAACCGGGCGGTTTGATCTTCTGTGGGCACGGATCGACTGTGGCAGCACGGTAATTAAACCTGTATCCCAGTGTGCCGTCGCCTCGGCGCCCGACACGTGTATCCATGGATCCACCGGCAGATTTAAACATTTCCCCGATTTTCAGATTTAGTCCAAACTTCAAACCCACATAACTTTGGCTAGGAAACTCCAAATCGAGTGAACCAAATTTTGTTGGATTCAGCTCTCTGAGTACTTTCCAGCAAATCAAGTTTCACTTCATGAAAATCCTTAGTTCTCCAGAATTAATTCTTCCAATTTTAAACTGGTTAGAATTTTAACTGGAGAAACCTTTGGAGGAAAATTCTGAAATTTTGCTGGGAGGTTGACCAAAATATCCCTGAGCTACCATAAAAATGTCAGATCCATTTGAGCTAATTTGATCCACCTAATGGTGTGATTAATAAAACTGTTCCAGAAAAAATAAAAAATGTCCAGAAACATTTTCAGAAATTTCTCTGAAATTGTTTAGCTCATATCTTTAGCTAGGAGCCTTCAAATTAAGTGGGACCAACTCCATTAGAACCCTCTGAAAATCTAGTTTTGAGAAAGTGATGGCTTGCTCCATGAAAATTCTTAGAGAAATCCTAAGAGCTCCAATTAAAATCAAGTACATAATTATTTGTGGAGAGCTCAAATGAATTTTACTGCAAATAAAACTTGGAAAAGTCTCTGTTTAGGTTGTAACCAAACCATAGTAAAATTTCAGAGTCATTGGGTCTGTCCAGTAAGACTTATAGTCTTTACAAGTTAAATTCATTCAAATGCATTTAAATTGATACATATACTTATTACCTCATGTAGTCGCTAAGGTTGAGGAGGAACCCGAAGTCTTAGACTTCGTTACTCCAGAAGAGCAGCTAGCCTACAATCAAGAGTAGCAAGGCAAGCTCCGGTTTGCATTAACCTCTTTACAAAATTTTATTGTTTTGAGCACTTCCTTTGAGTACCACTTATCTCTTGCATTAGAGTCTTGTTTAAAACCCAAATGCATAGCCAAGAAAATAATGGGTTGGGATTAGGATTGAAAACCTTGTTAGCTAATGCAATGCTAAGATAGAGTAGGATTCGGTACAAGTCGAGTAGTTGGAACTACTCGCGAGAATAGGCTAGAGGCAAATCGCTCGGGTAAAGATAGCAAATGAAACACATGGCAAGAAAAATGAGACCGAGCGGAGAGTAAGGGCAGCAGGACTTTGGGGCATGGGTTCTATAGCTCCGCTTGTGTCGATTGAGGACCGAGCCATGTGCGGGCCTCTTGAACAAGCTAGAACAGTACCGAAGACCTACCGGCTATATGGGAACCAGGAAACCGATGTAACTCGGGTAGCTGGGTATTGAGGCATTGCCTGTCGTTCAAAGGGTAGGTTGAGAGCTCGAGGTGTAAATCGGCTGGCGGCACTGTGGATGCGCGCGCAGAGACCTCTTGCTCGGGACGATAGGACCGGTTCAATATTTGGCTGACGGGTGAAAGGTGGTTGCATACGACGTCCGTGGTGGTTGCTGTAGGTAACATCGAGTACGGCCGTACGTGAAGGGTTATTCGGGTAACCCTGCAGGTGTAAATCGATTATAATCGCCGTCCCTCGCGGTCAGTGAGTACCACTTGTTCACTGTACCGTGACGTAGAAAGAACAGGCTAGATTCATGTTAAAAGTTTGCTGATTTGAAAGATATACCTTGTTTGTTGATGTATTGCGGTAATTTAGAGCGAATTAAAGTTCTTTTCAACTTTGGGCAAAGTACATGAGAGAAATGTGTTTTTGTTTGATTGCGGCTCTCTCATGTGCCTTAGCGTAAGGTTCTCCACAACCTGCTGCTAAAACTTGAAAGTAAGGTTCCACTAATTAGGCGAGTCCTTTGCAACTTATTTTACCTCATGTACCCTATCCACCTTCATGTAGAAGTTTCATGTATAGGAGAGATGGGTTAGTCATGCTGAGCCATCGTGCTCACTGCTTGTGTTTGAAGCTTTTGCAGGGGTCTATGAGGAAGGGACTCCCGAGGATGAAACGGAACCCCAGGAGGGGAACACCGTCGAGTGGGAGTCGTGCACGCCACCGTGTTAGTGTGTGTGCGTGCTAGCGGGGACACGTTCACAGGCTGAACGTGAACCCGATGCGTAGTCTACGCCCGTGAGTGTAGACTGAACATATTTTGTTGTAAAAATATTCATACACTGGTTTATGTAATAAAACATTGCTTCCGCTTTGTACCTTTAATGTGTGTTATCGGATGCTCTGCAACGCAGCACCCCTCAGCGTGATCCTGGCTCGACAAGGCCGATGGGGTCGTGTCAGCATGGTATCAGAGCTCGCTTGAGGTTTAACACACTACAAAGGTTATCTTTTTCAAAAATCCAGTGAGGAACGAGTTAGTAGCCCATATAAGGATGTTATTAGTGTATAGAAAGTGGCATACTAACCTATTTGCTTATGTCGGAAAATCGTGCATCTCGGGACGCTTTATGTCTTGGGGGGTGCACGTAAGCGCTGTCCACCAGTGCGCACAAGCTGAAGGGTGGAGCCCCACGGGTGGCAGGTAACCCGATCCGCTTTAATATCCTCTACGACTCTTCATGTCGTTTGGGGTATTCGAGCAACGTCTGTCCCTGGCATGTTTTGGGAAATTTGAGAGACCCCGTCATGTGGTCAGTAACGTGAAAACGTAGCTCAAGGCGCGTTTGGCTTGAGAACATCTGGGCGAGTGATGACGGTCGGGTGTACGAACTGTATGGATACCGGGCTCGGTGTGCAGCCGAGTCTGACAATTGTTTGAGTTATCTGCAGGTAGTCTAACGATGAAACGGTAGACGTGTGGCATCTGTGTGCGAGAGACGCTTAGTGCCACTGAACTAACGAAGCCGGCTAAGTCCGGTATAGGTTTTTCTTTGTGAGGACGTAGTACCGACATGATCTGGTGACGCATCGACGTCACACCCCACTAAATGAGCAACTGCATGGTAAAAATTGAAAGTTTTAATCTGGAGCACTAAAACTTTGATGTAACTCCTTCCCCTAATCAGGATATTAAAAGTTAACAAGTTTTCAACTTATAGGATCCTAAGGACCGAGTCCCCTGTTTTCAGCTGAAATAAGGCTGAAGTTAATCAGAGGTTAGAGGTTGAGTTGTTTCGAGGTTTGGGTCATGTGATACGTTTCTGGAAATCTTTGGAAGAGCTTTACAACTTTTCTGTTGAGGTCCAGGGATGTTTCATCCTCTAACCAATCGAAAAATGCAGTAGAGTTGAAACTGTCCAGAAAACAGGGCAGAGCAAACACTCTCTGTAACTATCTGTAAAATCGAGCATAACTTCCTGCATAAAATCCAAAATTAGAAAATGAGGTTGTTCTGAAAAGTTTAAGAGATGGGTTACAACTTTGTAACAGAACATTTTGTCAGATTGGGAGTAGAATTAACTGGAATTCTTGGATCAAATCAGTACCTAAAGCAGGGAGGTACTGTCCAATTTTCTCCAGAAACTCTATCAACTTTGACATCTCATAACTTTTGAACCAGGACATATCTTAGGCCAGGAAAATACTTTCTGGAAATCTATTGAAGTTAGCTTTAACTTTGGTGTTGAGCTCTAGAATTTGTTTTGCATTTAGCATGGTCTAAATCAGGTTGAAATGGAAACTGGTTAGGGCTGTCAAAGTGGACAGCAGATCAGCAGTCAAATTTGTTTAAGTTTGAACTATGTTTCCAAGTCTTATGAGTTCAATGACATGTTTTATGTTATAAATCAATGGTTTAATGTTCAAATAAATATTTGACATTTTTCAAATATGTTTTTACAGATGACAGTGGGTAAACAGTTGGAGAACGGGTGGGTGGTGTCCCACTGTTCTCACCGCAGCGGCTATCCGGAAGCATTGAGGCAAATGCTTCAATATTTCGGGTACAGCAAGATGCCACAGTACTTCGCCAAAGAAGAGGGCGAGGAGGGGAACAAGACGTGGACGATCCATGTTGAAGTTCCTGCAGGGCCTACGCCACCCGGTTGGGCGCCGTTCACCGTTACTGTAAAGGCCTCAGTTTTTGACACATATTTAAAGTGTTCATCACCACACACACACCTCATTTGAAGAAAGTTGATGAACACATTTAAAGAGCATGTAACCACCATCAACATGCTCTTTAGAGAATAAACTCACAAAATGCAAAAGTGACATTTCCCACATACATCATATAGGGGCTGGACATTTGGAAAACTCCTACACCTTGATAGGAATGTCTATGCCAAGTTTCACCCAAAATCAAAACCTTTTTGAAACCTTTTTGGGTATAGCTAGAAATAGGGTGGTTTGAACTCAAATTCAAACTACTTCCATCCCATGAATTCAAAAGTGGGAGGCATATTCTTAATCAGCACATTTTTGTGAGCTCACATACCAATTTTCACTCTATTTGGAGTTGATCTTGACATGAGCTAAGTTTAGCAAATTCAAACTTTATTTGAATTTCAAAATGAATATGTGCTAAAATCTAGTCAAACCAAACCCAATTTGAATTCTAACCAATTCAAATGGCTCAGGGGTAGATAATTCAAATCACCATGGGTATAAGAGGGATTACTGTTTACAACAGTAAGAGGTAGTTAAGTTCAGAGGTTAAAAGGGAGATGGGACCCACATGTTAGCCACTGGAGAGAATTCAACCGACTGAAGACTGATCTCGGTTTCTTGCGCCCGACCGAGCTGCCGCCACGGCGAGGAAACGGCGAGGACAGCAGCTGTTTGCCGCCCTCGGCTGCTGAACCGCCTCTCGGGGCCTTTATCTACGCGCCCGACGGTCTCCGGTGCTTCTCACCGCTGTCCCGACGCGTTCCCACCCAGAAAACTGAAACTCCTCGCTGCTCGGTTGAACCCTCGGTCCCTCGTTGCCCGGCCGATTCTGTGGCTTCCACGGCGATCTGAGACTAGCACCGGGTGCGCCAAGTCTTCCTTGACGCCCTCGCGCCGGTTACAGGCCCTGAGCAGTCCTTCCCGAGCTCCACCGCGACGATCTTTCATTTCCCGGTTCAGCTCGAGCCGCCATCGCGGGAACGAACCGTTCGGCCACCACAGCCTGCCGTTCGCCGAGCTGTGAACAGCAAAAAGGTTCGCCTTCAGACCCTCTTTCATTACCGCAAGCTCCGGCGGCATGACATAGACTGCTCACGCTGGAATTTCATGATTTCATGACGGTGTGCAAAAGGGGAGCCCAAACTGATTCGCAAAATTCATAGTCTACACCGCACCACTCATCCTCTCACGGGGGCAAGCACTTCTTGGTGCCCGCGCGAGTCCATAGGAGCAGGAACCACGAAGAACCGTTGAGGGAAGCCACTGTTCTTCGAGTTTTAGGAGAATTCCCGATTTCCGGCCTAGGTCGCACGGTGACAGCCTAGTACAGTCATCTCCGGGCTCCGTGGAGCTCATGTCGATCCTTCCTAGGGTCCACTGGTGCTCGACGACCTTTTGTTCGATCGGATGAGGTGCTAGGAAGGCCGTCCGACACGGCCGAAGTTCTTCCGAAGTTACCGCTCGTCGCCGACCATGTGCCGGCCATTTTCAAGACAAGCTGAGCCCAGAATCATGTTCCCCAAGTGGATTTAGGCAGGGGCGGCCAGAATCATGAAGTTTGGAGCACCACAGAGGCCGCCGGCGAGCTCTCCGGCGAGGTGCCGTGGCGGCAGAGCGCGGGAGGCGAGAGGAAGATGAAGAGGGTGGGTCCCGGCTGTCAGCGGCAGATATTTTAAAACCGGGATCTGCTGTGGCACAGATCGGGTGCGGCTGCATGCGAAGGAATCTGTAGCCACGTGTGTTATCCGATGAGGAGCCGACACGTAGCCCTGGGTCCCACGCGCAGTGATTTGAACTTTTCCCGATTTTCAGATTTCATTCCAAACTTCAAATCCTCATAACTTTGGCTAGGAAACTCCAAATCGAGTGAACCAAAATTTGTTGGATTCATATCTCTGAGTAATTTCCAGCAAATCAAGTTTCACTTCGTGAAAATCCTTATTTCTCCATAATTAGTTCTTCAAAGTTTAAACTGTTTAGAATTTTAACTGGAGAACCCTTTGGAGGAAAATTCTGAATTTTTGCTGGGATGTTCACCAAAATATACCTGAGCTACCATAAAAATTTCAGATCCATTTTAGCTCATTTGATCCACCTAATGGTGTGATTAATAAAACTGTTCCAGAGAAAATAGAAAATGTCCAGAAACATTTTCAGAATTTCTCTGAAATTGTTTAGCTCATATCTTTAGCTAGGAACCTTCAAATTAAGTGAGACCAACTCCATTAGAACCCTATGAAAATCTAGTTTCCAGAAAGTCATGGCTTGCTCCATGAAAATTCCTAGAAAGCCCTAAGAGCTCCAATTAAGGTCAAGTACATAATTATTTGTGGAGGGCTCAAATGAACTTTGCTGCAAGTAAAACTTGGCCAAGTCTCTTTTTAGGTTGTAACCAAGCCACAGTAAAAATTTCAGGATCATTGAGTCTGTCTAGTGGGACTTATAGCCTTCAAAAGTTTAAATTCAATTGAAATGCATATGAATTGATACATATTCATATTTCTCATATGTAGTCGCTAAGGTCGAGGAGAAACTCGAAGTCTTAGACTTCGTTACTCTGGAAGAGCAGCTAGCCTACGACCAAGAGCAGCAAGGCAAGCTCCGGTTTGCATTAACCTTTTTATAAATTTTATTGTTTTGAGAACTTACTTTGAGTACCATTTCTTCATGCATTAGAGTCTTGTTTGAAAACCCAAATGCATAGCCAAGAAAACCATGGGTTGGGATTAGGATTGAAAACCTCGTTAGCCACTGCAATGCTAAAGATAGAGTAGGATTCGGTACAAGTTGAGTAGTTGGAACTACTCGCGAGAATAGGCTAGAAGCACATCGCTCGGGTAGAAATAGCAAATGAAACACATGGCGAGGAAAATGAGACCGAGCGGAGAGTAAGGGAAGCAGGACTTTGGGGCCTGGGTGCTATAGCTCTACTTGTGTCGTTTGAGGACCGATCCGTGTGCGGGCCTGTTGAACAAGTTAGAACAGTACCGAAGACCTACTGGCTATATGGGAACCGGAAAACCGATGTAACTCGGGTAGCTGGGTGTTGAGGCATAGCTGGTCGTTCATAGGGTAGGTTGAGAGCTCGAGGTGTAAATCGGCTGGCAGCACTGAGATGCGCGTGCAGAGACCTCTTGCTTGGGACGATTGGACCGGTTCAACATTTGGCTGACGGGTGAAAGGTGGTTGCGTACGACGTCCGTGATGGTTGCTGTAGGCAACATCGAGTACGGGCGTACATGACAGGTTGTTCGGGTAACCCTGCAGGTGTAAATCGATTATAATCACCATCCCTCGCGATCAGTGAGTAGCACTTGTTCACTGTACCGTGACGTAGAAAGAATAGGCTAGTTACATGTTAAAATGTTGCTGATTGAAAGATGGACCTTGATTGCTAATGAGTTGTTGTTGTTTAGAGCTAACTAAAGTTCTTTTCCACTTTGGGCAAAGTACATGAGAGAAATGTGTTTCTTGTTTGATTGTGGCTCTCTCATGTGCCTTAGCGTAAAGTCTCCACAACCTGTTGCAAAAACTTGAAAGTAAGGTTCCACTAATTAGGCGAGTCCTTTGCAACTTGTTTTACCTCATGTAACCTATCATCCATCTTGTAGAAGTTCCATGTATAGGAGAGACGGGTCAGTCTTGCAGAGCCTTCATGCTCACTGCTTGTGTTTGAAGATTTTGCAGGGTTCTATGAGGAAGGGACTCCCGAGGAGGAGACGGAACCCCAGGAGGGGAACCCCGTCGAGTGGGAGTCGTGCACGCCGCCGTGTTAGTGTGCATGCGTGCTAGCAAGGACACGTTCACGGGCTGAACATGAACTTGATGCGTAGTCTGTAAAGGCCTCAGTTTTTGACACATGTTTAAAGTGTTCATCACCACACACACACCTCATTTGAAGAAAGTTGAACACATTTGAAGAGCAAGTAACCACCATGAACATGCTCATTAGAGAATAAACTCACAAAATGCAAAAGGGGCATTTCCCACATGCATCATCTAGGGGCTGGGCATATAAAAAACTCCTACACCTTGCTAGGAATGTCCATGCCAAGTGTCACCCAAATTCAAAACCTCTTTGAGGTCCATTTGGGTCTAGCTAGAAAGAGGGTAGTTTGAACTCAAATTCAAATTCAAACTGTTTTTATCCCATGAATTCAAAAGTGGGAGGCATATTCTTACTCAGCAAATTTTTGTGAGCTCACACACCAATTTTCACTCCATTTGCAGTTGATCTTGACATGAGCTAAGTGTAGCAAATTCAAACCTTATTTGAATTTCAAACTGAATATGTGCTGAAACTTAGTCAAACCAAACCCAATTTGAATTCTAACCAATTCAAATGGCTCAGAGGGGAATAATTCAAATCACCAGGGGCATTGTAGGGCTTACTGTTTACAACAGTAATATAGAGTTAAGTTCAGAGTTTAAAAATGGAGGTGGGACCCACATGTCAGCCACTGAATCAAATTGAACCGACTGAGAAACAGAACACCCGGTCCTCAGGTGCAGCCCGAGCACGCCACCAAGGAGCTGGCCGGTGCCAGCTCCTGCTGCGTTCCCCAAGCTGGAGACCAGCCGCCCGGGCTCCTTATCCCTCCCCGGCGTGCTCCCGTTATATATCCCCCGAGCCACGGCGTGTTCGGTCTGTTTTCCCACACCGAGCTCCACCGCAGCCAGCCGCCCTCTCAATTCCGCCGTGATCAGGCTGATCACTCGCGAGCCCAGTCTCCTCAGCAGCAAAACGGCACCGTGAGCCCGTGAGCAACGTCCCAGACCCCGTATTAGCCAGCGAACAGGCGCCCTCGAGCTTCACCGGACATCTTTTCCGGCGGACCGAACATTGCCGCCGTTCGGGCTCTCGTGGGCATCTCGGTGCAGCCGTTGTCACGTCCACTTCTCTACACAAGAAAGGTGTTTCATTGTCTGTAGATGGAGTATCCGAAAGCCGTTCGGCATTTGATCAACCCTCGGTTGAGAATTTCCAAGTTTACTGCCAGCCAGTTCATATGAGCTGAGCTCACCTTCGAGTGAAATTTGGACTCCACACACTAGGGTTGGTCAGGCCAATTGTCCAGTGGGTTCTACATGTACTAGCGCATACGCTCGAGGAGGAAGTAAGGAAAACCATTGAGGATCGGCCCTGTTATGGCCGTTTTCCTCGCCGCCGTTGCAAAGTACCTCGGCTCACCATCGAGGGTATGGTTGCCGGCGTTGCTAGCTTCCACAAAGCCCGGGTTCATGTTCCTCGTGCTCCACTGATGCTCTCGAAACAATTTCCGATCGATTTGGTGCACGGTAGAGCAAAACCGAACTCACCGAAACCCTAGCAGGTGCTGTCACCGGTGGGCGCGGGTTTCCGGCCATCACCGGCGGCCGGCGAGCCCACAGCCGAGTTCAGGAGGTCGGGAAAGGGGCAGGCGGTGAGTTTCGGGCCGGGGGTGGCCAGGAGCTCGATTCTGGCGAGTCTCGCCAGAGACCGCCGCCGCCGAGTATTTGGCGTGAGGAGGGAGACGCACTGTATGTGGGGCCCATGGGCAGAAGTTTAAAGTTTTCTTCGATTTTCAGTTTTAGTTCAAACTTCAAACTCACATAACTTGGGCTAGGAAGCTCTAAATCGAGTGAACCAATTTTTTTTGGATTCAGCTCCCTGAGTACTTTCCAACAAATCAAGTTTCACTTCATGAAAATCCTTATTTCTCCAAAATTAATTCTTCAAATTTGAACTGTTTGGAATTTTAACTGGAGAATCCTTTGGAGGAAAATTATGAAATTTTGCTGGGATGTTCACCAAAATATCCCTGAACTACCATAAAAACTTCAGATCCATTTGAGCTCATTTGATCCACCTAATGGTGCGATTAATGAAACTGTTCCAGAGAAAATAGAAAATGTCCAGAAACATTTTCAGAATTTCTCTGAAATTGTCTAACTCATATCTTTAGCTAGGAACCTTAATATTAAGTGAGACCAACTCCATTAGAACCCTCTGAAAATCTAGTTTTCATAAAGTCATGGCTTGCTCCATGAAAATCCCTAGAACACCCTAAGAGTTCCAATTAAGGTCAAGGACATAATTATTTGTGGAGAGCTCAAATGAGCTTTGCTGCAACTAAAACTTGACCAAGTCTCTGTTTAGGTGGTAACCAAGCCACAATAAAAATTTCAGAGTCATTGAGTCTATCTAGTGAGACTTATAAACTT
Source organism: Neostapfia colusana (assembly GCA_030760725.1). Taxonomy (NCBI): domain Eukaryota; kingdom Viridiplantae; phylum Streptophyta; class Magnoliopsida; order Poales; family Poaceae; genus Neostapfia; species Neostapfia colusana. Next base: position 52,965,965 of record JASWHV010000014.1, on the reverse strand, counting down.
CACAAGTTTAAATTTCAATCAAATGCATTTAAATTAATACATGTACTTGTATCTCATGTAGTCGCTAAGGTCGAGGAGGAACCCAAAGTCTTAGACTTTGTTACTCCGGAAGAGCAGCTAGCCTACGACCAAGAGCAGCAAGGCAAGCTCCGGTTTGCATTAACCTTTTTACAAATTTTTATTGTTTTGAGAACTTACTTGAGTATCGTTGATTCTTGCATTAGTCTTGTTTGAAAACCCAAATGCATAGCCAAGAAAACCATGGGTTGGGATTAAGATTGAAAACCTCGTTAGCTACTGCAATGCTAAGATAGTGTAGGATTCGGTACAAGTCGAGTAGTTGGAACTACTCACGAGGATAGGCTAGAGGCACTCGACTCGGGTAGAGATAGCACATGAAACACATGGCAAGAAAATGAGACTGAGCGGAGAGTAAGGGCAGAAGGACTTTGGGGCCTGTGTGCTATAGCTCTGTTTGTGTCGATTGAGGACCGAGCCGTGTGTGGGCCTGTTGAACAAGCTAGAACAGTACCGAAGACCTACTGGCTATATGGGAACCGGGAAACCGATGTAACTCGGGTAGCTGGGTATTGAGGCATTGCTCGTCGTTCAGAGGGTAGGTTGAGAGCTTGAGGTGTAAATCGGCTGGCGGCACTGAGATGCGCGTGCAGATACCTCTTGCTCGGGACGATGGGACCAGTTCAATATTTGGCTGACGGGCGAAAGGTGGTTGCGTACGACGTCCGTGATGGTTGCTGTAGGCAACATCGAGTACGGGCGTACGTGACGGGTTATTCGGGTAACCCTGCAGGTGTAAATCGATTATAATCGCCGTCCCTCATGGTCAGTGAGTACCACTTGTTCACTGTACCGTGACATAGAAATAACAGGCTAGTTACATCTTAAAATGTTGCTGATTGAAAGATGGACTTGGTTGTTAATGATTTGTTGTAGTATAGAGCTAACTAAAGTTCTTTCCAACTTTGGGCAAAGTACATGAGAGAAATGTGTTTCTTGTTTGATTGCGGCTCTCTCATGTGCCTTAGCTTAAGGTTCTCCACAACCTGCTGCTAAAACTTGAAAGTAAGGTTCACTAGTTAGGCGAGTCCTTGCAAATGATTTTTACCTCATGTAACCTATCAACCCTCATGTAGAAGTTTCATGTTTAGGAGAGACGGGTCAGTCTTGCTGAGCCTTCGTGCTCACTGCTTGTGTTTGAAGCTTTTGCAGGGTTCTATGAGGAAGGGACTCCTGAGGAGGAGACGGAACCCCAGGAGGGGAACCCCGTCGAGTGGGAGTCGTGCACGCCGCCGTGTTAGTGTGTGTGCGTGCTAGCGCGGACACATTCACGGGCTGAACGTGAACTCGATGTGTAGTCTACGCCCGTGAGTGTATACTGAACATATTTTGTTGTAAAAATGTTCATAAACCTGTTTATGTAATAAAACTTTGCTTCTGCTTTGTACCGTTGATGTGTGTTATCCGGTGCTGTGCAACACAGCACCCCTCAGCGTGATCCTGGCTCGACAAGACCGTGGGGTCGTGTCATAGTCTACGCCCGTGAGTGTAGACTGAACCTATTTTGTTGTAAAAATGTTCATAAACCCGTTTATGTAATAGAACTTTGCTTCCGCTTTGTACCTTTGATGTGTGTTATTCGGTGTTGTGCAACGCAGCACCCCTCAGCGTGATCCTGGCTCGACAAGACCGTGGGGTCGTGTCAGTTACGGTGAGGGGTAGACAACCGGAGGGAATGTGGCAAGTGGCAGCCCGCGACACCATGTCGCGTTTATGCCAGCTACACGTGAGATATATAGAGGGCTCTCCATACGCGCTCGTTCCGGTGGAGGGACGGGAAAATCACGTGTGGGAAGGGAGGTACATGGAGGCAACAGATCCGGGTTTCCCAAGGTAAAACCCCGCGGAGGCGAACCTCAGTGTCCAGATAAGGGCGGGAAAGGCCGTGATGGACAGCCAGGCTGTTCATACGGAGTGTCTCACCGTGAAGCTCGAGGAGAGCAACAGCCGTGGAGATCATTTCGAGAGTGCTCACAGCGCACTCCGCAATGTTCTCCTTCCGACGATTAAGCGATTGAACGAACAGCATAATCAGTTGCATCGTCTGAAGAAGGCGAAGAAGAAAAGCGGTGCCGACATCGCGGCTTTGCAACAACAGGTGCAGGCTCTGACCTAGCAGAACGAGGTCCTTACTCAAGAGCGGGACGATGCTATTGAGGAGGGGCAAGGCTGGGAAGAGGACTACAACCAGGCCATGGACGAGGTGCACGCGTTGCAGGACCTCGTACCTCCGGTAATGGGCATACCGGTGGTAGGTGCCGTACCTGTGGTCTTGGGTCTTCGGGCCGTTGCCAAGTAGGGCATCTAGGATAATGTAACCCAAACTTTTGTAATCGGTGACATGTTGTGTAGACAGTAGTGCATGTATACGTAGTGGCGACATGAGCACGACTTCTCGGAGACTCGAGACTAATGTATCTTGTATAAAGTTTATGCTTTATCAATATATGTGAATGTTGTGCAAGTTATTCATGCGTCACTTCAATACCTACTGTTTCATATGGATTTTTTTAGTATGACATGTGTTGATTGCTGCTGTTTTGAATTTCAGAATGACTCGTACTCGTGCCAACCCGGACATTGGGGGTTCCAGTCAGGGGGGAGAAACCTCCCAACAGCCTCCCAAGGACTCCTTGGGACAGCAACAGCAACAACCGCCACCGCCAACGGTTACTTTGGCTGACATTGTGGCAGTGATGGCGGGCTCTCATCAGCAGCACACGGAGTTGCTGCAGACCCTTATTGCAAATACGTCTCGACCAGAGAGGCGTCAAGATCGTGAGGAGCGCCAACAAAGCTCCTACTATGATTTCCTGGCTACTCATCCCCCAGTATTCTCAAGGTCCGATGAACCCATTGATGCGGATAACTGGCTCCGCACGATGGAGATGAAGTTCGGGCTGCTCCAAGTGAGTGAGCAGTGTAAGACTCAATTCGCGGTCCAACAGCTTCAGGGATCTGCGAGTGCTTGGTGGGCGAATTTCTGCGCCTCGCAAACCACCGAGCGAGTTATGACCTGGACGGAATTCAGGACGGCCTTCAGGGCCTATCACATACCGCCAGGTATCATGAAGAGGAAGACGCAGGAGTTCCTACGCCTGCAACAAGGAAGTCGGAACGCGCTGGAATATTCCAGGGTGTTCAATGATCTTGCGCTCTACGCTTCGTATCACGCCGATACCGACAAGAAGCGGCGGGATCACTTCTACCAGGGGCTTAATCAGCTCCTGAAGGACAAGCTGGCGATGTTAAATCGCGGCAGCCTCAATGACATTATTGATGCTGTGATTGTTCAAGAGGACTCCAGCAAGGAGTTAGCGGCGGCGGAAAGGAAGCGAAGCGCGCCACAAAGCAGTGGAGAAGGGGGTGGTCCTTCTCAGAAATATCGGATGTTGAATCGCCCACCATCGGGTCCACGCTGGCAGCCACCACAAAGGTCGATGCCATTCCGCAGTCGGCCCTATTCTCCACCGGCATTCTGGCCGGCACTGCCAGCACCACCTCCGCAACAACAACAGCAGCAGCGGGTGATGCCGCGTGCGTATGCACCTCAGCAGCGCATGCCAGGATTTCGTCCCCCAAGTACCGGACAAGTAGCAGCCACATGCTACAAGTGTGGTCGTCCGGGACACTTCGCCAGCAGTTGTCCGGAGAGGCAAGGCGGCGGAGTTGCACCGCAGTTCCCGGGGAGGAATCAGCCCCGGAACCCCACTAATGCATGGAGGGCAAACCCTAGGCCTGGCACCGTCCACCAACTTGCCATAGAGGACGTGCCGGAGGGTGAACCAATCCTTGCGGGTATGTTCCAACTCCACCAGCATCCCGCCATAGTATTATTTGATTCAGGCGCCACACACAATTTTATTAGCCAAGCTTTCATTGCTAAATACAGCTTGCAAATACTACCCACCGACAGTCCATATTTGATTTGTTCACCGGGTGGGAAGATTTCAGCAAGCATGATGGTTTCTAAAGTACCATTATGCTTAGCGGGTAGAGTGTACCCTACGTCTCTCATAGTTCTAGAGGGACAGAAGGCCGATGTCATCCTAGGGATGTCGTGGTTAACCCGCCACGGCGCTGTTTTAGACACCGTCCTCCGAGTCGTGCATCTACACTCAGAAATGCACGAGTCACACTCCTTATTTTTGGAGAGTCTAGAAATAAAACTTCCAAGTGTGTATCAAACCACATCGATAAGATTGGAAGACATTCCAGTGGTCCGAGAGTTCCCTGATGTGTTCCCGGATGATTTACCGGGGATGCCACCCGACAGGGAGGTGGAGTTCAAGATTGAACTTGCACCGGGAACCATGCCAATATCCCGAAGGCCGTACAAGATGGCGCCCAAGGAATTGGCTGAACTGAAGACTCAGCTAACGGACCTGCTGGAGAAGGGTTTTATTAGGCCGAGCTCCTCGCCATGGGGCTGTTCGGCGTTGTTCGTGAAGAAGAAAGACAAGACGTTGCGGCTTTGTGTGGAATATTGTCCACTAAATGCCGTAACCATCAAGAACAAGTACCCGTTGCCACGGATCGACATGTTGTTTGATCAGTTGGTTGAAGCAAAGATCTTCTCCAAAATGGACTTAAGATGCGGGTACCATCAGATTAAGATACGGGCTGAGGATATTCCGAAGACAGCTTTATCGACGAGGTACGGACTTTATGAGTACCTGGTCATGTCCTTCGGCCTCACCAATGCTCCAGCTCATTTCATGTATTTGATGTACTCGGTATTCATAACGGAGCTGGACAAGTTTGTCGTGGTCTTCATCGACGACATATTGGTATATTCCAAGTCGGAGGAAGAGCACAAGAAGCATCTGCGTATAGTCTTGCAACGGCTGCAGGATAACAAGCTATACGCGAAATTCAGCAAGTGCGAGTTCTGGATATCGCAAGTGCCTTTTCTCGGGCATATCATCTCAGAGGAGGGCATCGCTGTAGACCCGAGTAAAATCACACAAGTGCTGAATTGGAAGTCCCCGAGAACTGTTCACGAGGTACGGAGTTTCCTCAGACTCGCGGGATATTATTGGAGGTTCATTCCGAACTTCTCGAAGGTTGCCAAGCCTATGACGGAGCTGCTGAAGAAGGCTACCAAATATATTTGGAGTCCAGCATGTGAAGCAGCGTTCAAGGCATTAGTGAAGCACCTGACATCAGCACCGGTTTTGGCGCAGCCAGACACAACAAAACCGTTCGATGTGTACTGCGATGCATCCGGCATTGGTCTCGGATGTGTGCTGATGCAAGACCGAAGAGTGGTCGCGTATGGATCACGGCAGCTCAGAAACCATGAGCAGAATTATCCAACTCATGACTTGGAGATCGCTGCCGTGGTACTTGCACTTAAAATGTGGAGGCACTACCTACTCGGTAACCTCGTACATTTATATACGGACCACAAAAGCCTCAAGTACATAGTCACTCAGAAAGAGCTGAACATGAGGCAGCGAAGATGGTTAGAGTTGATAAAGGATTACGAAATAGAAATCCATTATCACCCCAGCAAGGCAAACGTAGTGGCGGATGCGCTGAGCCGCAAGTCACACGTCAACAATCTGACCATCACACCGTTGGGAGAGAGCGAACCACCACTAAATGTGATTCCACATGGAGCTCTCTACAACTTAGCTTTGATCCCCACTATCCATGAAGAGATAGCGGCAGCCCAGAAAAATGACAAGGGCATGTCTTATTTTCGGAGACGTAGACAGTGGGGAGCTGAAATGTTTCCGGAAAGACGGAGACGGCGTCCTATAGTTCAAGGACCGGATCGTCGTACCCCGTGACCCGGAGTTACGGAAGAAAATCTTTGATGAGGCTCACTTGTCAAAGTTTTCTATTCACCCCGGCAGCAACAAAATGTATCAAGAACTCAGAAGCAAGTTTTGGTGGACACGAATGAAGCGGGAGATCGCAAGGTACGAGTCTGAGTGTGATACATGTCAAACGGTGAAGGCAGACCATATGAGGAAACCGGGACTGCTACAACCACTGGGCGTTCCTGCCTGGAAGTGGGAGTATGTGAGCATGGACTTCATCGTCGGTCTACCCACCACTTTTCAGAAGCATGATTCTGTGTGGGTGGTCGTCGACCGGCTCACCAAAGTTGCCCATTTCATCCCGGTCAACACCAACTACAACGCCAAGAAGTACGCTGAACTGTACATCTCACGGATCCTATGCTTGTACGGCCTACCCCGTACCACCATATCAGATCGGGGCACTTTATTTGTGTCCCGTTTTTGGTTGCAGCTACATGCTGCATTGGGGACGAAGCTGATCCGTAGTTCAGCGTACCACCCGCAGACAGATGGGCAAACCGAGCAGGTAAATCAAATTTTAGAAGATATGCTACGAGCTTGCGCTATTAACCACGGCAAGAATTGGGATGATTACTTCCCCTTGGCTGAGTTCTCGTACAACAATGGGTACCAAGCCAGCATCAAGATGGTGCCTTACGAGGCGCTATACGGGAGAAAATGTCGCACACCACTGAATTGGTGTGAGTCTGGCGAAAGGGTTACCTTCGTGATTGATCTTGTCAACAACGCGGAGGAAAAGGTTCGGCTAATTCAAGCGAATCTAAAAGCCGCACAATACCGACAGAAACAATATGCGGACCGGAGAAGACATCCATTACAGTTCGAAGTCGGGGATCACGTATACCTACGTGTGTCTCCAATGAAGGGCGTAAACAGATTCGGGGTGAGGGGAAAGTTGGCATCCCGATTCATCGGTCCATTTCAGATTACCGAAACATGTGGATCAGTAGCATACCGGCTGAATTTACCAGAAGCACTCTCTGGTGTGCACGGCGTCTTTCACATCTCCCAGCTGAGGAAGTGTCTCAAGCTATCAACTGCCGTTCAGCTGGAGGATATAGAAGAACTGAAACCGGATCTCACGTATTGGGAGGAACCGGTTCAGATTATAGATGAAAAGACCCGAACCACACGCAACCGTACATTGTGGTTCTACAAAGTTCTATGGAGTAATCACTCCGTAGATGAAGCGACATGGGAGAGCGAAGGATTTCTTCGCGCCTACCCCACTTTTTCACGTCGCATGTACGGTAATTTTCCACCGTCCTCTCTCTCATTTTCATCTTATAATCTCGGGACGAGATCTTTTAAGGGGGGAGGAATGTAAGGGCCTATGTTTTTGGCACATGTTCAAAGTGTTCATCACCACACTCACACCCTTCATTTGAAGAAACTTGATGAACACATTTGAAGAGCAAGTAACCACCATCAACATGCTAATTAGAGAACAAACTCACAAAATGCAAAAGTAGCATTTCCCACATGCATCATATAGGGGATGGGCATATGAAAAAGTCCTACACCTTGCTAGGAATGTCCATGCCAAATTTCACCCAAATCCAAAACCTTTTTGAGGTCTTTTGGATACAACTAAAAAGAGGGTGGTTTGAACTCAAATTCAAATTCAAAACTGTTTCCACCCCATGAATTCAAAAGTGGGTGGCATATTCTTGCTCAGCACATTTTTGTGAGCTCACACACCAATTTTTACTCCATTTGGAGTTTATCTTGACATGAGCTAGGTTTAACAAATTTAAACTCCATTTGAAATTCAAACTGCATATGTGCTGAAAATATGTCCAAACAAAACCCAATTTGAATTCCATCCAATTCAAATGGCCCAGGGGTAGATAATTCAAATGACCAAGGTTAATTTGGTCTCTACTGTTTAGAGCAGTGGGGAAAATTTAATTCAAGAGGTTAAACCCCGGGTGGGACCCACATGTCAGCCTCTATAGCAATTCAACCGACTGAAGTCACCGAGCTCGGTTACTCGCGCGCAAGCCAGCTGCCGCCACGGCGAGAGATCGATCGGGACAGCAGCTACTTGCCGCCCCGAACCGCTGAACCACCTCGCGGCCTTCTTATCCCCGCAGCCGAGCCGGCCGGAGGACGAATCGATCAGTTCCTCGCTCCCTCGCGCAAGAAACTGACCAGAGCCGCCTCTACTCCTCCGATCCTCGGCCACCCGCCAATCTCGCGCACAAGCCTCATCTGAGCAGCAAAACGGCACCACAGCACTCTCCACTACCCCCTCAAACCATCATCCAGTGATCTCGTGCTCTCTACCCCAAGAATCACACCGATCCGCGGCAGTCGCCACCAAGCCGAGAAGAGGTGCTCTCGTGGGAAGCCTCATCCCTGGCTTGTCACGATCAAGCCAAGCTGTTTTCGGACGCGCACGCACCTACTACAACTCATCGCCGAAGCCTGAGCCAAGAGGTTGAGCATCGACGGCGAATTTTGCAGTTTGCTTCCAGCCGGTGCAAAGTCACCTTCGGGTAAGAGACGTTGAAATTCCCATTTGATTCTCGTTTAAATCCCATCAAACTTCGTACATAGGATCTAGACTTAGGGGTGCACAAGTTGGCTTCACAACACATAGCGTGAGAACCCTTGTACATGGCGAAATTCCGAGCTTGCCAACGGCGGCTTATTCGGGCAGCATCGGACGCACGGTGAGACCCACTTTGGAGCTCTCCCCGAGCCTACCCATCGCCATGTGGAGCTTCCTGAGCCACCACTGGTGCTGTAGAGCCACTTCGCCAGGCGTTTAGCAGGCTAGTACGCCGTAGCGACATCACCGGACTCTTCCCGAGACGATGCGCCGTCGTGAGCTCGGTTAGAGCCAACGTCGATGAGGGGAAACCCTCCCAACGTGTTCAGTGCATCCACTTAGGGGCTAGCAGTGAGTTGGAGCTCGGGAGCTGACCGGACGATCGAGTTCGGCGGTGCTCCGGCGACCTCGGCAGCGCTACCGCGCGGGAGGCGTGTCACACCCGGTTTTTCCGAAGAAACAACCAAGTGAATATCACATGTATGCCAGGATCATTTTCTCATACATGTGATGACAAATAGTGAAGCATCATTTATTACAAGCCAGGTGTCGAATATAAATAAGTCTTACATAATAAATGTCTCGATGGACAATAATAAGTTCATCACAAGTAAATAAACTAGCAGCGGAATATTATTCTTTAGGGCTCCATCACAGGCGTTGCCCGGGGGTCTTCATGAACCTAAAAACCTTCTTCAGGTCCAAAGTCTTGGTCATTATACACCACCTCATTATCTTGACCTGAGCAGCAATATAAACCAACAAATATGCAAGGTTGAGTACCAATGGTACTCAGCAAGTGTGGGAAAATTATATCATGCATGGCTAGAACAAGGAGAGGTTGAACTCATGGTTAAAGCACTACGCAATTAATACCTATCACCTTAGCTTATTAAGCACCTACATTACTACACAGGTGAAATAGTCCAAATCTCCCATCCCATCATCATAAACCAATAACCATAATCATCATTTCCAATGTTAAGCTCCCCGCTTAACTTCCAAAACCATCAATTCTCTAATCCTGAATAAGTCCAGGCCGCTCTTAACCGTGAGCACGGCTGTCAAGACAGTTTTGACTCTGCAGAGTTTGTACCACTGTACCCACAAGTAGTGATTTCATCCCCCGTTGCCGGGTGGACTAAAAGAACCTCCATTATGCCAGTGGCTACGAACCACATTCACACTTCCCAGGTGTGTGGCCAAGAGATCACTACGAAGCCTTTACAAAGGGATTCCCGACGAGCGTGGGCCCACTGAGGTTTCACCCCTAACAGCATACAAGAGGCTCCAACCCCGCTGCAGTGGCCCCCTCTTGAGCCTTGCGGTTCATATGGCAGTCCAGCTGACTCCTATTCCCCGCACCATCCAACACACCCATACTACGCCGGGGATACACCTAATTAATTGGCTAAGCTGCCCCATCTCAGCATGTGGTTGGCACTGTAAAGCCGGGTTACATGCTCCATGAACCGGTCCTTAGGATCCAGGCAAGTACTAAACACAAACCCAAGTCTCGTGCACCCAGCACACAACCAAAACATCCAACTTGCCTTGATCCCTACCTCTACATAACTCATAATAGCTCATTCAAGAGTATGGTAATGTAAACTGATGATCTCATGTCCCAATTATCCCATTCTAAGCATGGCTAATCATATGCATGTATATAAATGACCTGACAAAATAAATCCCAACCCAAGCTTCAAGGAAATAAGGTAATGCAATTCTAGGGAAACTTCCTAGCATGGATTTCATATTTAACTTGACAATGCAAATAATTCTATCTACACATCCTAGCATAGGATCAAAGTGGTCAAGGACACTTGCCTCCTTCTTGCTGCTCTTGAAATGGGTAGTCTTGGTCTTGGAATTGAATAACTTGTTCTTGAGCAGGTTCTACTTCATACCATCACACATAGCAAAAGAAAAACAACAACCATAAGACATAGTTCACACTTCCACTTCCTACAAACCACACATTCATATTTATGAAAGTTCTTTACCATTATATGTATTGTGGTTACTTTATGTGTGTTGATTTGGGGCTTGCATACACTTTTATTTATATGTGTATGATTCCTACTTTGGTGTTCATATTTATACTCACATACTATATATATATATATACATATATGTATATATGTGTGTTTCAGTTTTAAATAAATTCCTTATATATTAAACTACCAAGTATGTATGAAAAGTATTTTTCTTCTCCATATATGCCTTCATAATTACTATCAACCCTAAACTGAATTCTTTGTATTTTAGAAACTCCATTTATCATCTACTAGTTTCTATATTTTCAGATTTATATTCTTATGCATAATTGTGCATTTTATTGTTAAATTAGTAATACACACTACCTAAACAGATTAGGTTCTGGTCCTAAATAATTTAAGATCATATTTTGACCTTGGCTTCTGATGTATACTATTTCATAATTATTTTCCCTATTTTTCTTTAACTATTCTTTACTTAAAAATGTGTCCCTATACTATTAAATGTGAATAATAGATGAAAACAGATTTATTTCAGCCCAAAAATATATTTTTATCTCACTCCAAATTTTTCCTAAGTACTAAGAAAGTTTTTAATAATTTTGACAATTAGGTTTGTCCCCCTTTTTAATATTTAAACACTAGTTACATATTCAATTTCCTAAATTAAATACTAAACAGGGCTAAAATAATGAATTCACCCCATTACAGGGTCTATAATATTATTTTCATAATTCCCAGGGGTCTAGCTACACTTTTCAGAGGTGTTTTTCTTAATTTCTATTAAGTACAGGGGCTAAAACTGATTTTTAAATGAATTTACATGATTTTCTGGAGTTCCAGGGGCTAGATCTGAAGTTTCCGGGGCTAGCTCTCAATTCCAGAGAACCCCAGGGGGTAGCACGTAAGAATTCCAGTCTTTATAACGCGGGGCTGACGTGGACCGTCTGATTTTAAACCGACGGCTGAGATTATAACATCGAACCGGTACGCGGGGTTTTAAAGTCTACCGTGCGATTTAAAATAAACGGCGCACAAGCGGCCACGTCGCTCTGATCGAGCGCGGGCGGCGCTGCCGGCGGCGCACGGCGGCGGGAAGCGGCGATCTCGCCGGAAAGTTTCGGATCCTCGAGAATTCTGCCTAAAACTGTGATCTCATGGCATAGATCGGTAGAGGGGAGGTCAGGGATCTCACCTCGGGGGTTTTCTCGAGCTCGGGGGTCCTGGAAAGTGCTCGGCGGCGAGGTCCGAGGCAAAACCACGGCGAAGCTCGTCGGAGCTGGATTTGCACCGTAAGTCTTCGGGTTTTCTGCACCTGCAAAGTTCCCCGGAGGCGGTGGATCAAGACCAACGGGTTAGATCAGAGTTTCCGAGCTTAGATCGGCCAGAATTCACCGGCGAAGTCTCGGTGCTCACCGGAGTGAAAATCGGCGATCGCGTGAGAAAAACTGATCGGATCGGTTGTTTTTATAGCCGGGGAAGGGCGGTGGGTCTGTTGTGATCGAGTTGGAGTCCGCTGGGACCGAAATTCGGCTGCGGGAACGAGTTTCCAATCGGTTAAGATCGAGCGCGCGCGCGGGGAAAGAAGTCCGGGGTCGCGGGGCTCGGGTTAGGGATGACAGGCAGGTCCCACATGTCAGCGAGGGGCAGCGCGGCGCGCGCGGGGGCGGGCTGCACGGGGGTTAGCTGGGCCGGCTGGGGTTTCGGCCCACTGGCCAGTTTTTTTCTGGTTTTCCTTTTTTCTTTTTCATTTCTTTTCTGTTTTGAGTATAATTTGAATTCCAGTTTGAATTTGAATTTTTGCAAAACATGCAATACGTCCAAAAATTTCTAAATTTCCCTCTGAACATGGTTTATGGTTCTAAATCAAAATTTGAGTCTTGACTAAAAATTTGGGGTGTTACAGCTCTACCCCCCTTAAAAGAAATCTCGTCCTCGAGATTGGTGTTTCTAAGAAAACAATTCCGGAAATTGTGCCTTAAGCTCATCTTTCCGTTCCCAGGTGGCTTCCTCTTCTGAGTGATGCTTCCACTGCACCTTGCACATCCTGATTCTCTTATTTCTGGTGAGGCGTTCCATTGTCTCCAAAATCTTGTATGGTTGCTCGGCATAAGACAAATCCTCAGCTACATCCACTTCATTCATGGGTAACACCTCCTCAGGCGTCCTCAGACATTTCTTGAGTTGCGACACATGGAACACATCGTGCACGTCCGACAGATGAACCGGCAACTCTAGTTGGTACGCCACTTCGCCTTTTCTTTCCAAAACTTGAAAGGGTCCGATGTATCGAGGTGACAACTTCCCTTTCACCTTGAACCGACGAAGTCCTCTGATAGGGGACACCTTGAGATAAACATAGTCTCCCACGTTGAAAACGAGCTCTCTTCTTCGTACATCAGCATAACTCTTCTGGCGTGTCTGTGCTATCCTCAAGTTGTTGCGAATCTCCCTCACCTTCGCTTCGGCTTCTTGTAGCACTTCGGGACCAAACACTTTACTTTCTCCTGTTTGGTTCCAAAATAGGGGGGTTCTGCAATTCCTTCCATACAAAGCTTCAAACGGTGACATCTTCATACTAGCTTGATAACTGTTGTTATAGGAAAACTCCGCATACGGTAGGTTCTTGTCCCAACTCCTACTGTTTTTGAGTGCACATGCCCTTAACATATCTTCAAGGATCTGATTGGTTCTCTCCGTCTGTCCGTCAGTTTGGGGATGATAGGCAGAACTGAAATTCAGATGGGTTCCCATGGTTTCATGCAACTTTTGCCAAAACCTCGAGGTGAACTGTGTCCCTCGATCCGACACTATCTTCTTCGGCACTCCATGGTAACACACAATCCTTGACATGTACAATTCTGCCAATTTGGATCCGCTGTAGCTTTCTTTCACAGGGATGAAATGAGCTACCTTGGTTAGCCTATCAATAATAACCCATATTGAATCATACCCGGATTGGGTCCTAGGCAATCCCACGACAAAATCCATGCTGATCTCTTCCCATTTCCATTCAGGCACTTTGAGTGGTTGCAGCAATCCCGCGGGTCGTTGATGTTCTGCTTTCACCAACTGACATGTGTCACATAGGGCAACATGTTCCGCGACATCTCGCTTCATGCCATACCACCAATACCTGCTTTTGAGGTCCTGATACATCTTCGTACTCCCAGGATGAATGGAATAGTCGGAATCGTGAGCCTCCTTCAAAATTAATTTACGAATCTCCTTTACTTCTGGCACACAGATCCTTTTCCCGTGCCACACCGTTCCTTGTTCATCCTCTCTAAAACCAGGAGCTTTATTTTCCTTGATGAGCTGTCTGATCTCTTGTATCTTCTCATCATTCTTTTGTCCCTCGCGTATGTCTCGCTCAAGTGTGGAGTCCACTTCCATGGCGATGGCTTCACCACTATTTACTAGACATAGATTGAGCCTTATAACCTCGTCCTTCAATTCTGCAGGCATATCCTTCAAGCTCAACTTATTGACCTGCACTTTCCGACTCAAGGCATCGGCCACGACGTTTGCTTTCCCGGGATGATAGTTGATGCCTACATCAAAGTCATTGATTAGCTCTAACCATCTCCTTTGTCTAAGGTTGAGATCTGGCTGTGTGAATATGTACTTCAAACTCTTATGATCCGTATATATCTCTGTCCTCTTCCCCATCAAATAGTGCCGCCAAATTTTCAACGCGTGTACTACTGCAGCTAGTTCTAAGTCATGTGTAGGATAGTTCTTCTCGTGCTTCCGAAGCTGCCGGGATGCATATGCCACGACATGTCCCTCTTGCATGAGAACACATCCCAACCCGTTTCCAGAGGCATCGCAGTACACCGTGAAATTCTTCTGCATATCTGGCATAACCAACACTGGGGCTGTTGTCAATCTCTTCTTTAGCTCCTGAAAGCTCGTATCGCACTGTGGCGTCCAGGTGAATGTGATTCCCTTTTCCAACAGTTTGGTGAGAGGTCTCAAGATCTTGGAGAATCCCTCAATAAATCGTCGATAGTATCCAGCCAATCCCAAAAAGCTTCGAACTTCCCCGACATTTTCAGGGGTTTTCCACTTCTGGATATCTTCGATTTTGGCGGGATCTACGGAGATTCCTCCCTCCGAGATTATATGTCCTAAAAAGGGAACTCTCTTCAGCCAAAACTCACACTTGCTCAACTTGGCATATAGTTGGTGTTCTCTCAGCCTCTGTAACACCAACCTTAGATGTTTCTCATGTTCTTCTTCATCTTTGGAGAAGACGAGAATATCATCTATGAAAACCACCACAAATTTGTCCAGATATTCCATGAATACCTTGTTCATGAGGTACATGAAATATGCCGGGGCATTGGTTAGCCCGAAAGGCATGACAGTGTATTCATACAGTCCGTACCGAGATACGAAAGCTGTCTTGGGAATATCAGATTGCCTTATCTTGAGTTGGTGGTATCCCGACCTGAGATCAATTTTTGAGAACACACAAGCTCCCCTCAACTGATCAAACAAGTCTTCAATGCGGGGTAATGGGTACTTGTTCTTGATGGTTACCTCATTCAAGGCACGGTAATCCACGCATAACCTTTGAGTTCCATCTTTCTTAGGCACAAATATTACCGGAGCTCCCCATGGTGAGGAACTAGGGCGAACATACCCCTTTTCCGTCAATTCTCTCAAATGATCCTTGAGCTCTTCTAGCTGCTTGGAGTCCATTCGATAAGGTCTCTTGTATATCGGGGCTGTTCCCGGTACTAGCTCGATTGCGAATTCCACGTCACGGTCGGGAGGCATTCCTGGCAACTCCTCCGGAAAAACATCTGGATATTCCCTGATAGTCCTGATTTCCTCAACTTTCACCTCCACTTGATTTAATTTAATGTCCCTCCTAGGCTCGTGTATCGTTATGAACTTTACTCTTGTGCCACTAGGGTGAGTTAGTTCCACCGTTCTGGTCGAACAATGGATGATTCCTTTATGTTTGATCAACCAATCCATACCCAAAATAATATCTATCCCTTGTGAATCGATCACTATGAGGTTAGCGGTAAATACTACCCCATTAATGTCTAGGTTCACTTTGGGACACACTTGTCTTGTCCTTATTTCTCCACCTGGAGAATTTACCGCTAGCATATGGTTCATTTGTGTGGTTGCTAGGTCATGCTTCTTAACAAACCCTTGAGCAATGAACGAATGGGTAGCACCAGAATCAAACAGCAGAGTTGCAAGGTGTAAATTGGCAGGAAACTTACCAACTACCACGTCGGGTGCCTCTTGTGCTTCCTCCATAGTGACGTGGTTCACCCGTCCTCTCATTACGTTCTGCTGCTGTGGCTGCGTGGGCTTCTTCTTTGGACACTTATGGGCGTAGTGCCCCACTTCACCACAGCTGAAACATTGCACCCCAATCTTAGATGCTTGGCCCTTGTTGTCTTGGGGTTGGTTTGGGGGTCCTTGCACTGCTGGTCGAGGTGGATATGCGGGGCGAGGCTGTTGTACAAACTGACGTTGCGGCTGTGCTGGTGCTGCGGGAGGCCTGTAGTTTGGGTTGTACCCTCTTGGTGCTGAATAGGATACCGCAGCACGGCTCGTCTGCCCCGTAGGTGGCTGCATCATACGTGGGCGGGTGTTGCTCCCTGAGGCTTGATGTGACCACCCAGCCTTCCTCTTATTCTCATTTTCCAGGGCCTTCAGCTTCCTTTCCACCACAAACGCTCTGTCCACCATCTTTTGAAAGCTTTCATACTCATTTGAGGACATTGCACACTGCATCTCTGCGGTAAGTCATTCCACGAAACAATCTTGTTTCTGCTCATCTGTCTCTATGTCTCGTGGAGCATAACGGGATAGTTGAGTGAATTTAGTGAGGTATTCCCTCACCGTCATGTTTCCCTGCTGCAGTCCCAAAAATTCTTTCCTCTTGTTCTTGAGTTCACCTCTTGGGATGTAATGGTTGCGGAAGCTACGCTTGAACTCTTCCCAAGTGATGCTCTCAGGGTCATGATGGGCGGCCACGTAGGCGGTCCACCAATCAGCAGCAGGTCCCTGCAATTGATGAGAGGCAAACAGCACCCTCTCATACCCTTGGCATTGTATGATTCTCATCTTACTTTCAATGGTCTTCAGCCAATCATCTGCCTCCAGAGGTTCAGCAGCACTTGCAAACTTTGGAGGTTGAGTTCCTAGAAACTCACTCAACCTTGGTTGGCGTGGTGCAGCTTGTGGAGGTGGAACTTGATGCAAGTTGGCCACTACTTGAGTCAAGTTCTGGATGAGCTGATTTTGATTCTCCAGCATTTGGTGGAGAGGATCAACTTCTTCACGGCGACCACCCCGGTTCTGGCCTCCAGAAAGATGAGAGTTGCATGCCTCATCATTGTTGTTGGCGGGGTTGGCAGCACGTCCTTTTCCTCTTCCGGCCATCTGGCAGAATCAACAAATGTTAATTTGAAAGCATTTAGTATCATCTTACTACTTTCACTTGTTTGTACTTTGAAGTGTTGAAGTTTTGTTAAAATCTTACGAGGGTTTTATATCTCACACCCAATAAATGCACTATTATTTCCTGTGGGTTCACACACCAAAGCAAAACAATCTGAAGACGAGGCTGTGGACACTTGCTCATGGCTTCCACAACTCACGTCACACACCAAGCATTATCACACCATTAACTACGTAACGACTCGACTACTCGACCTCTTGCTAGCTAGGGGAAAGACTCTACACTACTCATCCTCTTGAGCTGGCTCCTCGGGATCTTCCTCCTCATTTCGGCTACCTTCTGACTCTGCTTTGGGTGGGGAGGCTGCTGGTGGAGAAGTGCGACGACGCCTGATTGCTCGGCGATCCGGGGAGTCAGGGGTCCATGGATCACTTACGGTGACACACAGTTCATTCCCATCTCCTCTTTCTCTCGCTTTTAAGCAAGCTCACAGCAATGCCTCCGTCTCCTTCAGAGTATCTCGGACATCCTGAAGCTCTTGTTGACACTCCTGCAGTCGAGTGCTGAGCATAGCAGCATCCTCCAAGCACAAGTCCATGTGCTCATGGGAAGTCCCTTGCTGCACCGGTGGGTACTTGTACTCCGTGGTACCACTCTCACGTTGGAGGACATACATGTACTCAGTTTTGTCCAAGTGGCGACGATAGATGTGGCTCTGGCAGGTGATGGCCTCCCAAGTGACATCTCTCTCCGCGTCAACTTGTGTTGCTCGACAAGCTGGAGAGTGGTGGATCTTAAGCAGCTGATTCTCGTGTATAATCCTCATCTCCGAACTCCATTCTTCCCTCTTCTCACGGATGGTCCTGGTGGAGTTATAGTGGATGATGAGCTTGCCCGTATTGCCGGCGGCTTCGAGCATACGTCGAAGACGGCGCAACAAATCTCCCACTGCCAATCCGTAGGAAAGGTACGTCACTGGACGACTCTCCTCTCTTTCAGCAAGGGCAACTACGGGAACTCTCCCTCCCGTGGATTTACGAGCGGTGCGAATCATGCGAACCATCTAAAACAAAAGAATTTAAAATTAGGTTAGATAAGATTTCAAACAAAAATCCTATTTTTGAATGGAAGTTGGGGTAAGATGAAGAAAATGACTCCTTTTATAACACTTTTCCACCCACACCTTGGAAAATAGTTTTTAAGAAAATAGGGCCCTTAAATACGTCCATTTCTACCTAGGTCCACGTTCCTACGGGCAACCTTGGCTCTGATACCACCTCTGTCACACCCGGTTTTTCCGAAGAAACAACCAAGTGAATATCACATGTATGCCAGGATCATTTTCTCATACATGTGATGACAAATAGTGAAGCATCATTTATTACAAGCCAGGTGTCGAATATAAATAAGTCTTACATAATAAATGTCTCGATGGACAATAATAAGTTCATCACAAGTAAATAAACTAGCAGCGGAATATTATTCTTTAGGGCTCCATCACAGGCGTTGCCCGGGGGTCTTCATGAACCTAAAAACCTTCTTCAGGTCCAAAGTCTTGGTCATTATACACCACCTCATTATCTTGACCTGAGCAGCAATATAAACCAACAAATATGCAAGGTTGAGTACCAATGGTACTCAGCAAGTGTGGGAAAATTATATCATGCATGGCTAGAACAAGGAGAGGTTGAACTCATGGTTAAAGCACTACGCAATTAATACCTATCACCTTAGCTTATTAAGCACCTACATTACTACACAGGTGAAATAGTCCAAATCTCCCATCCCATCATCATAAACCAATAACCATAATCATCATTTCCAATGTTAAGCTCCCCGCTTAACTTCCAAAACCATCAATTCTCTAATCCTGAATAAGTCCAGGCCGCTCTTAACCGTGAGCACGGCTGTCAAGACAGTTTTGACTCTGCAGAGTTTGTACCACTGTACCCACAAGTAGTGATTTCATCCCCCGTTGCCGGGTGGACTAAAAGAACCTCCATTATGCCAGTGGCTACGAACCACATTCACACTTCCCAGGTGTGTGGCCAAGAGATCACTACGAAGCCTTTACAAAGGGATTCCCGACGAGCGTGGGCCCACTGAGGTTTCACCCCTAACAGCATACAAGAGGCTCCAACCCCGCTGCAGTGGCCCCCTCTTGAGCCTTGCGGTTCATATGGCAGTCCAGCTGACTCCTATTCCCCGCACCATCCAACACACCCATACTACGCCGGGGATACACCTAATTAATTGGCTAAGCTGCCCCATCTCAGCATGTGGTTGGCACTGTAAAGCCGGGTTACATGCTCCATGAACCGGTCCTTAGGATCCAGGCAAGTACTAAACACAAACCCAAGTCTCGTGCACCCAGCACACAACCAAAACATCCAACTTGCCTTGATCCCTACCTCTACATAACTCATAATAGCTCATTCAAGAGTATGGTAATGTAAAATGATGATCTCATGTCCCAATTATCCCATTCTAAGCATGGCTAATCATATGCATGTATATAAATGACCTGACAAAATAAATCCCAACCCAAGCTTCAAGGAAATAAGGTAATGCAATTCTAGGGAAACTTCCTAGCATGGATTTCATATTTAACTTGACAATGCAAATAATTCTATCTACACATCCTAGCATAGGATCAAAGTGGTCAAGGACACTTGCCTCCTTCTTGCTGCTCTTGAAATGGGTAGTCTTGGTCTTGGAATTGAATAACTTGTTCTTGAGCAGGTTCTACTTCATACCATCACACATAGCAAAAGAAAAACAACAACCATAAGACATAGTTCACACTTCCACTTCCTACAAACCACACATTCATATTTATGAAAGTTCTTTACCATTATATGTATTGTGGTTACTTTATGTGTGTTGATTTGGGGCTTGCATACACTTTTATTTATATGTGTATGATTCCTACTTTGGTGTTCATATTTATACTCACATACTATATATATATATATACATATATGTATATATGTGTGTTTCAGTTTTAAATAAATTCCTTATATATTAAACTACCAAGTATGTATGAAAAGTATTTTTCTTCTCCATATATGCCTTCATAATTTCTATCAACCCTAAACTGAATTCTTTGTATTTTAGAAACTCCATTTATCATCTACTAGTTTCTATATTTTCAGATTTATATTCTTATGCATAATTGTGCATTTTATTGTTAAATTAGTAATACACACTACCTAAACAGATTAGGTTCTGGTCCTAAATAATTTAAGATCATATTTTGACCTTGGCTTCTGATGTATACTATTTCATAATTATTTTCCCTATTTTTCTTTAACTATTCTTTACTTAAAAATGTGTCCCTATACTATTAAATGTGAATAATAGATGAAAACAGATTTATTTCAGCCCAAAAATATATTTTTATCTCACTCCAAATTTTTCCTAAGTACTAAGAAAGTTTTTAATAATTTTGACAATTAGGTTTGTCCCCCTTTTTAATATTTAAACACTAGTTACATATTCAATTTCCTAAATTAAATACTAAACAGGGCTAAAATAATGAATTCACCCCATTACAGGGTCTATAATATTATTTTCATAATTCCCAGGGGTCTAGCTACACTTTTCAGAGGTGTTTTTCTTAATTTCTATTAAGTCCAGGGGCTAAAACTGATTTTTAAATGAATTTACATGATTTTCTGGAGTTCCAGGGGCTAGATCTGAAGTTTCCGGGGCTAGCTCTCAATTCCAGAGAACCCCAGGGGGTAGCACGTAAGAATTCCAGTCTTTATAACGCGGGGCTGACGTGGACCGTCTGATTTTAAATCGACGGCTGAGATTATAACATCGAACCGGTACGCGGGGTTTTAAAGTCTACCGTGCGATTTAAAATAAACGGCGCACAAGCGGCCACGTCGCTCTGATCGAGCGCGGGCGGCGCTGCCGGCGGCGCACGGCGGCGGGAAGCGGCGATCTCGCCGGAAAGTTTCGGATCCTCGAGAATTCTGTCTAAAACTGTGATCTCATGGCATAGATCGGTAGAGGGGAGGTCAGGGATCTCACCTCGGGGGTTTTCTCGAGCTCGGGGGTCCTGGAAAGTGCTCGGCGGCGAGGTCCGAGGCAAAACCACGGCGAAGCTCGTCGGAGCTGGATTTGCACCGTAAGTCTTCGGGTTTTCTGCACCTGCAAAGTTCCCCGGAGGCGGTGGATCAAGACCAACGGGTTAGATCAGAGTTTCCGAGCTTAGATCGGCCAGAATTCACCGGCGAAGTCTCGGTGCTCACCGGAGTGAAAATCGGCGATCGCGTGAGAAAAACTGATCGGATCGGTTGTTTTTATAGCCGGGGAAGGGCGGTGGGTCTGTTGTGATCGAGTTGGAGTCCGCTGGGACCGAAATTCGGCTGCGGGAACGAGTTTCCAATCGGTTAAGATCGAGCGCGCGCGCGGGGAAAGAAGTCCGGGGTCGCGGGGCTCGGGTTAGGGATGACAGGCGGGTCCCACATGTCAGCGAGGGGCAGCGCGGCGCGCGCGGGGGCGGGCTGCGCGGGGGTTAGCTGGGCCGGCTGGGGTTTCGGCCCACTGGCCAGTTTTTTTCTGGTTTTCTTTTTTTCTTTTTCATTTCTTTTCTGTTTTGAGTATAATTTGAATTCCAGTTTGAATTTGAATTTTTGCAAAACATGCAATACGTCCAAAAATTTCTAAATTCCCCTCTGAACATGGTTTATGGTTCTAAATCAAAATTTGAGTCTTGACTAAAAATTTGGGGTGTTACAAGGCGTGAGGTTGAAGACGACCGAGCTGGGC
The DNA here is from genome assembly GCA_030760725.1 of Neostapfia colusana. Taxonomy (NCBI): domain Eukaryota; kingdom Viridiplantae; phylum Streptophyta; class Magnoliopsida; order Poales; family Poaceae; genus Neostapfia; species Neostapfia colusana. Next base: position 52,944,275 of record JASWHV010000014.1, on the reverse strand, counting down.
CCACTGTCAGTGGAAGGAAACTGCACGGTTTGATCTTCTGTGGGCATGGATTGACTGTGGCAGCGCGGGAATTAAACCAGTAGCCCAGTGTGCCATCGCCTCGGCGCCCGACACGTGTATCCGTGGACCCACCGGCAGATTTAAACATTTCCCCGATTTTCAGATTTAGTTCAAACTTCAAACCCACATAACTTTGGCTAGGAAACTCCAAATCGAGTGAACCAAATTTGGTTGGATTCAGCTCTCTGAGTACTTTCCAGCAAATCAAGTTTCACTTCATGAAAATCCTTAGTTCCCAGAATTAATTCTTCAAACTTCAAACTGGTTAGAATTTTAACTGGAGAACCCTTTGGAGGAAAATTCTGAAATTTTGCTGGGAGGTTCACCAAAATATCCCTGAGCTACCATAAAAAGTTCAGATCCATTTGAGCTCATTTGATCCACCTAATTGTGTGATTAATAAAACTGTTCCAGAAAAAAATAGAAAATGTCCAGAAACATTTTCAGAAATTTCTCTGAAATTGTTTAGCTCATATCTTTAGCTAGGAGCCTTCAAATTAAGAGGGACCAACTCAATTAGAACCCTCTGAAAATCTAGTTTTCAGAATGTCTTGGCTTGCTCCATGAAAATTCCTAGAAAACCCTAAGAGCTCCAATTAAGGTCAAGTACATAATTATTTGTGGAGAGCTCAAATGAACTTTACTGCAAATAAAACTTGGCCAAGTCTCTGTTTAGGTTGTAACCAAACCATAGTAAAAATTTCAGAGTCATTGGGTCTGTCCAGTAAGCTTATAGTCTTTACAAGTTAAATTCTTTCAAATGCATTTAAATTCATACATATACTTATTACCTCATGTAGTTGCTAAGGTTGAGGAGGAACCCGGAGTCTTAGACTTCGTTACTCCGGAAGAGCAGCTAGCCTACGACCAAGAGCAGCAAGCCAAGCTCCGGTTTGCATTAACCTCTTTACAAACTTTTATTGTTTTGAGCACTTCCTTTGAGTACCACTTATCTCTTGCATTAGAGTCTTGTTTGAAACCCAAATGCATAGCCAAGAAAACCATGGGTTGGGATTAGGATTGAAAACCTCGTTAGCCAATGCAATGCTAAGATAGAGTAAGATTCGGTACAAGTCGGGTAGTGGGAACTACTCGCGAGAATAGGCTAGATGCACATTGCTCGGGTAAAGATAGCAAATGAAACACATGGCAAGAAAAATGAGACCGAGCGGAGAGTAAGGGCAGCAGGACTTTGGGGGCTGGGTGCTATAGCTGCGCTTGTGTCGATTGAGGACGAGCCGTGTGCGGGCCTGTTGAACAAGCTAGAACAGTACCGAAGACCTACCGGCTATATGGGAACCGGGAAATCGATGTAACTCGGGTAGCTGGGTATTGAGGCATTGCCTGTCGTTCAGAGGGTAGGTTGAGAGCTCAAGGTGTAAATCAGCTGGCGGCACTGTGGATGCGCGCGCAGAGACCTCTTGCTCGGGACGATAGGACCGGTTCAATATTTGGCTGACGGGTGAAAGGTGGTTGCGTACAACGTCCGTGATGGTTGCTGTAGGCAACATCGAGTACGGGCGTACGTGACGGGTTATTCGGGTAACCCTGCAGGTGTAAATCGATTATAATCGCCGTCCCTCACGGTCAGTGAGTACCACTTGTTCACTGTACCATGATGTAGAAAGAACAGGCTAGATTCATGTTAAAAGTTTGCTGATTTGAAAGATATGCCTTGCTTGTTAATGTATTGTGGTAATTTAGAGCGAATTAAAGTTCTTTTCAACTTTGGGCAAAATACATAAGAGAAATGCGTTTCTTGTTTGATTGCGGCTCTCGCATGTGCCTTAGCGTAAGGTTCTCCACAACCTGCTGCTAAAACTTGAAAGTAAGGTTCCACTAATTAGGTGAGTCCTTTGCAACTTATTTTACGTCATGTACCCTATCAACCTTCATGTAGAAGTTTCATGTATAGGAGAGACGGGTCAGTCTTGCTGACCCATCGTGCTCACTGCTTTTGTTTGAAGCTTTTGCAGGGGTCTATGAGGAAGGGACTCCTGAGGAGGAGACGGAACCCCAGGAGGAGAACACCGTCGAGTGGGAGTCGTGCACGCCGCCGTGTTAGTGTGTGTGCGTGCTAGCGGGGACACGTTCACGGGCTGAACGTGATCCCGATGCGTAGTCTACGCACGTGAGTGTAGACTGAACATATTTTGTTGTAAAAATATTCATACACTGGTTTATGTAATAAAACTTTGCTTCCGCTTTGTACCTTTGATGTGTGTTATCCGATGGTGTGCAATGCAGCACCCCTCAGCGTGATCCTGGCTCGACAAGGCCGATGGGGTCGTGTCACCGTGGCTTGGCATGGTAGTTAATATGAGTCTCTGATCCTCTCTATGGTTCTGAGAGCATATGAAAATGCCGATCTCCAGCGTGCTTTAGGCAAAAGTGAGAATACCCCATCGTGTGGTAAGAAACACGATAGTATGAAACTCTTGAACGTTCAATGTTCAAAGGGCCATATGCAGCGCTCGCCATCGGCGTGCCTCAACGGTCATGAGGCAGTAGGTGGTATCCGTTGGGTTGATAAAATTCCCAACCGTGATGACCCGTTCGCGCTCTACTCGGGTTCCCCGTCGTGTGGTGTGAAAACGCAACCATGTACCTTGAGACGTGACTTGACTCAAGGACGGCACGTATGGCAATGATACGGGGCGTATGTTTTTACTATGATATGGACCTGCCTGTAATGGAAAACCGCTGTGTGCATCACTATTGATTGTTTTTCTGCAGGTACCATAACCACGTTAGAACATTGCGTTTAGGACACGCGTGTGAGTGATCGTTTTAGTGCCACCACTTGAGACGTATATGCCAGTGTAACGCCGGTTAGGATTTTTGATTTGGTGAGGCAACGTAGTACCGTAATATGTTCTTAACTGCATGAAAAAAATTAATTTTTAAAGAAAAGAGTAAACTTGGAGTCTAGGATTCCATTAAGGGTTAATGAACTCCTATATTGAACTAAGAATCAATTGGGAGTATAGTATCATTCACAAAGACATAGAAACAATCTCCCCTGTTTTTCGGCAGAATTTTTGCTGAACTCAAACAGAGCCTAGCTTTTGTTTGGTTTAACCAATGGATGTGAGGGATACATTTCTGGAATTTTTTTGAAGTTTTCTACAACTTTTCGGTAGGGCTCCAGAACAGAATCTCCCTCCAAATGGATGAAAATCTCAGATGAGTGGTAACTGTCCAGCAACAGGGCAGACCAAAAATACTCTCTGGAATCTTCTGTATTTCGACCATAACTTCTTGTAGAAAATTTTATAAGGGTCATGTAAGACATTTTTGGAAATTTTTTTATATGTTCTACGACTTTGTAGTTCAAAGTTTCTCCAGATTTGGGGTACAACATTAGGAAATCTTGCGGACAAAACAGACACTTTCAGAGGAGGTGCTGTCAAAATTTTTCCAGATTTCTGTCAACTTTGAAATATCATAACTTCTGATACAGAACAGATATGAAGGCAAATAAATACTTGTTCGAAATATATAGAGGTTATTTATAACTTTGATATTCAACTTGAGACATGAAACTGCCATTTTCATAATCAAATTCTGGGATTAAAGTCCAAGGGTCATACTGAACAGAGCATTGCTCATTTTCCATGTGATTTAGGACTTGTTGTGGACATGAAGGTTTTTATACTTCTCTAAGTTCCATGACATATTCATTAGTGATCTTTCATCATTCCTTGTTGTTGGTTTAAGTGTTTGACAAACTTCAACAATCATTGGTTATATTTTGGAATTGTCAAAAACCTTGTTTCCTTCATATATGCTGCACAGTTGATGTGATGCTTTTGCGGTTAATAATTTTCAAGTTAAAGCTGAGTACACTCTTGGATATTAACCGTAAATTGCTCGCTCTTGCAGTATGGATCATACTCATTCCGGGTATGAAGTTGGTGGTTCCAGTCGGGATGGAAATGATTCGTCACAGCGACGATCACCGCCATCATCAACCGGACTAGCGGAGGTGTTGGGAAGAATGGCTGAGTCTCTTGAGATATTGGTGCAGCAAGACATCCGACAAGATACCTCACAGCAAAACCCCACACTGAACACTTATTTGGATTTTCTAGCAAGACAACCACCGGTATTCTCTGAAGCTAAAGAAGCCTTGGAGGCAGATCATTGGCTCCGAGTGATTGAATCTAAATTGGGAATGCTCCAGTGTGATGAATATGAGAAGGCTTTATTTGCCACTCAGAAACTTCATGGATCTGCTGGGGCTTGGTGGTCTGAATATCTTGCTAAGATCGGTGAAGGTCATCGTGTGTCGTGGATGGAGTTTTGTGATGCTTTCCGCGCACGTCATATCTGTGAGGGCATCGTCAAAACCAGAATTGAAGAGTTCTATGAACTCAAACAAGGAGGCATGATTGTTATAAAGTACTTTACGGAATTTAACCGTTTAGTACAATATGCATCCGCTTATGTGCATAACGAGACGATGAAGTGTCATTACTTCTTCTGAGGCCTCGATGTGAAGCTTCGGACAAAAGTGGCACAATGCAATAAAGGGAATTATAGCGAGTTAGTCAATGCGGCTATGATTCAAGAAATAGCTGAACTCGAGCATAAGGAAAGTAAGAGGAAGAGAAAATTATCACTGGCAAGTATGGGTGATTATCATCAAGAACAACCGGTGATATATTGCTTACCATCCGGGGTGGAGATTCAGTCCTTTGACGGACCACCTCAGATGCAATACTGTCCATATTCACCCATGGAGGTTCAGCCACTGCTGCAACAGCAGCAAATGAGTAGTTGTGCACCCCCACTTCAACAAGGTGCACAAGAATATCAATCACTTTCATATTATGAAGATCCTGAGCTCGCATCATACAATACTCGTTGCGATGTAAAGCATATTCCTCAGGAGGCTCAAGTGACCCAGCAAAGCAGCAGTCACATGTCATATCAAGCTGGAAAGAAATTTCATGGTCAGCCAAGGAGGACAACACTGAAAGTGGGGAACGTAAACTATATGGCAGTTGAGGGCGTTCCTGTGGGAGAACCCATGTTGGCGGGCATGTTCAGCCTACGTGATCAGCCCACGCTCGTGTTGTTCGACTCGGGTGCTACACATGATTTTATCAGCAAAGATTATGTGGTTAAGCACCAAGTACCATCAACCACCTTGGCCGCATCTTATCAGATTAATTCACCGGGAGGTAGTAGGACAGCGGGCAGAATTGTTGCTCGAGCGCCTATGTGTTTGGATGGGCGGATATATCCTACCACTCTTATCATCCTGGAAGGCTTGCGGATTGACATAATCTTGGGAATGGCTTGGTTGACGCATCACCAAGCTATCTTTGATATTAGTTCATGAACGGTGCAGCTGAATTTTCAAAGAAGCACGGGCAACACATGTTGATTCTGAGAAATGTTGCACCGGAAGTCACTGCTGTCCACACCATTGAAGCTAAGAAACTGGAGGACATTCCAGTGGTCCGGGAATATCCGGACGTGTTTCCCGAGGATTTACCGGGCATGCCGCCCGAACGTGAAGTGGAGTTCAAAATTGAACTAGCACCAGGAACCACACCCATATCTCGGAGGCCGTATAAAATAGCACCGTAGGAACTCGCGGAGCTGAAGGAGCAGCTGAATGATTTGTTAAGCAAAGGCTTCATTTGACCCAGTTCATCACCGTGGGGATGCTCCACGCTGTTCGTCATGAAAAAGGACGAGACTCTGAGGCTCTGTGTGGACTATCGTCCGCTCAATGCTGTAACTATCAAGAACAAGTATCCACTAACACGTATCGATATGCTTTTTGATCAATTAGTGGGTGCTACGGTTTTCTTGAAGATGGATCTTCGGTCCGGGTATCACCAGATAAAAATCCGGGCGGAAGACATACCCAAGACGGCATTCTCGACAAGATACGGGTTATATGACTATCTCGTCATGTCATTCGGACTCACTAATGCTCCGGCTCCTTTTATGTACTTGATGAATTCAGTCTTCATGCCGGATCTGGACAAGTTCGTTGTGGTCTTCATCGATGATATCTTGGTATATTCTAAGTCGGAAGAAGAACATGCCAAGCATCTGTATATTGTGCTCCAACGCCTACGGGATCACAAACTATATGCAAAATTCAGCAAGTGCGAGTTATGGATCAACCAAGTGCCATTTCTTGGACACATTATTTCTTCGGAAGGCATTGCGGTTGATCCGAGCAAAATTGTCCAAGTGCTGAATTGGAGTTCACCGAAATCAGTCCATGAAGTCCGTAGTTTTCTCGGTTTAGCGGGTTACTACCGGAGATTCATTCCAAATTTCTACAAAGTCTCTAAACCGATGACGGAACTTTTGAAGAAAGGCAACAAATATGTGTGGAGTGAAGCATGTGAGGAGGCGTTCAAAGCATTGGTAAAGCACCTCACAACAGCCCCGGTGTTGGCGCAGCCTGATACAACTAAGGCTTTTGATGTTTATTGCGATGCATCCGGCATCGCCCTTGGCTGCGTGCTTATGCAAGAAGGGCGAGTAGTCGCATATGGATCCAGGCAGCTTCGGAATCATGAGCAGAATTATCTGACACATGATCTCGAGCTAGCTGCTGTGGTTCTTGCTCTAAAGATGTGGAGGCACTATTTGCTTAGAAACTTAGTCCACCTCTACACCGACCACAAGAGTTTAAAGTACATCTTCACACAAAATGAATTAAATATGAGGCAGCGAAGATGGTTAGAGTTAATCAAGGATTATGAACTGGAGATTCATGATCATCCTGGAAAAGCAAATGTGGTTACCGACGCACTTAGTCGGAAATCACATGTGCATAATCTAACCATGGCTGCAATGGAAGAAGAAGAACCGAGCCTGCGCTTGGTTCCTTATGGGTCGCTATTTAATTTTGCCCTCACTCCTACAATTCGAGATGAAATTGTAGAGGCTCAAAGAAAATATAAGGGCATGGCACAGATCCGGAAGAGAATAGACAAAGGAGAAGCTAAGTGCTTCCGAAAAGATGAGAATGGTAAGCTATGGTTCAAGAACCGTATAGTCGTACCGAGGAACATGAAGCTTCGTAAGAAGATATTAGACGAAGCTCATTTATCAAAATTTTCCATTCATCGGGTAGCAACAAGATGTACCAAGATTTGAGAAACAAGTTTTGGTGGACACGGATGAAGCTGAAAATAGCTAAATACGTATCCGAGTGCAATACATGTTGAAGGGTGAAAGCATATCACATGAAGAAACCTGGTTTGCTGCAGACCCTTCATATTCCAGCATGGAAGTGGGAAGATGTGAGTATGGATTTTTATTGTCGGACTGCCGCTCACATCTCGGAAGCATGATTCAGTTTGGGTAATCGTTGACCAATTAACCAAGTCCGCACACTTCATACCGGTGAATGTGGGATTCAACACCAAGAAATATGTGGAGTGTAGGATCGAAGTACACGTGTAAAGCTACCAGAGGGGGGTGAATGGTAGATAAAAACTTTTCAGCGGAAGCAACAAAACACCCCTCAGCAGAAAACCGATCTGTTAAAGAAACCGTGTGTGATACTAATCTAAACTTGTTCAATTGTGATAAAACTAGTTTAGATTGTAGAGAATCAAGTCACGAAGACGTCATAACAAGAACCATAAAAATACGTTGAGAGAAACTCAAGTTATGTTCGAAAGATCGAACAAAGGTCAATCTGTCCTACGCGAGAAAAACAGTTCTGGAATACTGCAAAGAAACTCGTGTAGATCAGAAACCACAAATTCAATGACCGTAAAATTTTCACAGATGATAGACAATCAAGTGTTGAAAAAGACAACCCAAAATGAATCACATCAATTTGATCTGTAAAACTCGAGTTATGATAAAACCACCGAAGCAAGGTAGTGCTGAACAGAAACTCGACGAGAAAAACTTGTCTAAAACAAGTCGGACGAACAAGGCACAAAAGTTCCTTTAGAATACGAATTTTGTTTATCAAAACACAAGAGGAACAGCCCCAAAGTCGTGCTCTCCACGAGCCTTGGCCTCCCTTGCTTATATAACCAGCTCTATGGCCAATCTAATTCAAACAAGGACTCCTACTCCTACTTGGATTCAAACTGTAACTTTCCAATACTGCTCAAGACTCTTCTGTACGCAGATAGAAGCAATCTTAAGACTTCCAAACACCTTAGAAACGTCCCAAACATTCCTAAAAAAACTCTACTTTATGCCTAACATGAAATCCTGTTATAACCAACTCGAAACTTTCCATAAACAAACCATAACCGCCTCAGTCGCAGCCTGAGCGCAAAATCCAGCCGGTTGAACCTTTTCAACCATATCTCAACTTCCATATATCTTCACCACGCCTTGGAACCATGTTGCCACGTCCATGCACTCCTTGCACACATGCAAACACCTTCCAACAACGTCCACGATACCTTCATATGCATTGTTCTTGATCCAAACATGTTGCGCGACCTCCCGATCAACTCAACCACAATTCCTCCTGAACTTGGTTGTTGAACCTCATCTTCTCCCTAAGACTAGTTCAATGGATCCCGTCACCATCCATGTCTTGAACTCAAGCAACACCTGCACATGAATAAACAACCAATACTTCTGAGCACAAGTCCTCGACTTGACTCTCGTTAGTTCCGAAACTACAACATCTTACGTGAGCACCTCACATAAGCATGTTGTATACCATAGCAAAATGATATCAGCCATAACCACCAAAACACACCAAAAACTTAGTAAAATAATACTAAGCAAACTTTCCATTAGAGTAAAGCAAGTTCAAAACATTGCAAGTTAAAAGCATGACCATTGCAATCAAGCTCCGAACCTTATCAAAGCTAACCGGACCTTGAACCGGAGCTTACCAAAGCTAGTCGGACCCAGCGCCGAAGCTTACTAAAGCTTAGTCGGACCTAGCACGGAACTTGCCAAAGCTAGTCGGACCTAGCACCGGAGCTAGCAAAAATAAGTCGGACCTAGCCAAAATAAGTCAGACCTAGACAAAGCATGTCGGACCTTACGTCAGACCTTGCCGAAGCTACCCAAAACAAGTCGGACCTATCGTCGGACCTTGCAGGAGCTCAGACCTAGAGTCGGACCTTGTTAAAAAGGTGTTTTGGTAGTATTCAAAACTTTTATCGTCAAAGCCAATGTATTTAGCACACATAGGTCTCACAATCTCCCCCTTGATGAATGCATTGGCAACACCACTTAAAATCCAAACATTGACTTATTCACATGAAAAGTTTTGAAAACAATTTCTCCCCCTTTGTAAATCAGAAATAAAATGAGAAGAAAAACAAAAATACCAAAAATTCTCCCCCTGAGAAGAATCGTGCCAAAACACTTGTGAATGTGTGCAATGTGTGATCAATTTCTCCCCCTTTGACAATGTATTCAGCAAGGTACAAAAGAGAAATTTTAATTTGTTATGAGCACATTATAACATATACATATAAAACAAAGCTCATCCAAATCATACTATCAAGTAACTTACACTATCACATCAATGACATATATAAAGTAGTGTAAGCCATGCTAGAGATCAAGTGTAATTTTCAATTTAAGCAAGTCATGATCTCACAAACTTAACTATTTCAAGACCTGAAAACATGACACTTGTTGCTGCATTTTATTTATCATTTAAAGCACAAATTTTGATCTTATGACATTTGCAAGATATTATATGCAGCATCAGCCTTATTCTAACCAACCAAACCAAGTCTATGTCATTTGACAGTCAGAAGCTTAAGGACATGGTTTTAGTCATACACAACTCCTTTCAAGTTTATATCTAAGTGCAATGATAAGCCATCTCAAAAGAAGAAGTGCGATACATGCATATTCTCTTGATCTTTTCTTATTTTTTATTTGAACATAAAAACTCAACATGTGAGTTGATTACTTGATTAATTCTTTATGATTAAGAGCACTTGTGAGCATACAACAAGTTCAAAACAGCAAGAAAGTTCGACCATGACCAGATTTAGTGTAAGTAATTATTCCAATTACTAGACATGGTAAAAAATACAAAATGTATAACACGAGTAATGTAGTAAGAACTTTCAGCATGAAAAAGGAATCACAAAGTCATATATGCATGAAATACTATGCTCATATTATTTTAATTTCAGATTCACACATAAACTTCCCAAGTTTCAAAATTCTCCCTCAATTTAAGCCATGAGGATGCATAACCCCTATTTCACTACGAATGTAACAAAAACGAGTGAAATCCAAAGGTTTTGTAAATATGTCAGCCAATTGTTATTCGGTATCTACATGGTGAAGCACAATGTTCCCTTTTTTGGCATTATCACGGAGAAAATGATACCTAATATCAATGTGCTTAGTTCTCGAACGTTGCACGGGGTTTTTAGCAATGCAAATGGCACTAGTGTTATCACAAAACAGTGGAACACTATCTAGATCAACCCCATAGTCCTTAAGTGTTTGAACAATCCGAAGAATTTGTGAGCAAGCACTAGCAGCAGCTACATATTCAGATTCGGTTGTGGATTGTGCAACTGAACTTTGTTTTCTAGAGGACCAAGCAACAAGTGAATTACCAAGAAAATGACAAGCACCAGAAGTACTTTTCCTATCAATTCTACAACCCCCAAAATCAGCATCGGAAAAAGCATTCAAAGTAACGGTTGAGGAAGAAGGAAGAAAAATGCCAAATTCTTGAGTTCCATGTAAGTACCTGAGAATCCTTTTGATGAATTGACGATGTAAAGCACGTGGGGAGGCTTGAAACTGAGCAGAAAGACATACGCTGAATTGTATGTCCGGTCTTGATGCCGTGAGATACAAAAGCGATCTGATCATGCTTCTATATTCTTTTTGATCAACGGGATCACAATCTTCATCAAGTTCAAGTGTTGTTGCTGTTCCCATTGGTGTCTAAAGAGGCCTGCTTTTGTCAATGTTGAAGCGCCTTAGGAGATATTTTGTATCCACAAAGGTACCCTCCTTGGTTTGCTTGATTTGCAGCCCCAAAAAGTACGTGAGTTCTCCCATCATATTCATCTCAAATTCTGAACTCGTCATAGCTGAAAACATGGACATAAGATCATGAGAAGCACAACCAAATATAATATCATCCACATACACTTGAACGAATAATGAGTCATTGCCATGCTTAAGCACAAAAAGAGTTTTATCAACCTTGCCCATGGTAAACCCCTTTTCAAGTAAGAATGTTTTTAACCTGTCATACCATGCTCTAGGGGCTTGTTTGAGACCGTACAAGGCTTTGGACAGTTTGTAAATATGATTAGGAAAATTTGGATTTTCAAAACCAGTTGGTTGTTTTACATAAACCTCCTCATCTATGTAGCCATTAAGAAAAGCACTTTTAACATCCATTTGATATAGCTTAAAACCTTTAGATGCAGCAAAAGCTAACAAAATTCTTATGGCTTCTAATCTAGCAACAGGAGCAAAAGTTTCATCATAATCTAGACCTTCAACTTGTGTGAAACCTTGAGCAACCAACCTAGCCTTATTCCTAACCACAACCCCATCCTCACTTTGCTTATTTTTAAACACCCATTTAGTTCCAATTAAAGTGTGACCTTGAGGTGGAGCTACAAGTTTCCAAACGTTATTTCTTTCAAAATTTTCTAACTCTTCTTGCATGGCAATAATCCAAGATTCATTAGTGATCGCATGTGATATATCTTTGGGTTCAAAAGAAGCAACAAAAGCAGAATGAGCATGAGAATTGGGGTCAAAAAATCTAGATCTTGTAACTCGTTCATGCAAGCTTCCAACAATTTGTTGTGGAGGATGACTTTTGAGAATCCGGAGGGGAGTGGACACTTCACAAGCTTCTTATTCTTCATGTTCATCACAAATAGATGAGCTTGTGACGTGAGGAGGATCTGGACCAGCGATGGTGGTCGTCGGTGCTGGCTGTGAATCAAGATCAGGAGCTGGAACAATGTCATTAGCTGCTGAATTTTCGGGCAGCAGCACCACTTCTTCCTCTTCTTCAACAAAAATACTCTCCCCCTGCGGATATGGATCCGGACCTGCAATATTTGAACTAGTACCTGGGCTAGCTTCATCAAAAGAAACCTCACAAGTCTCCACAATTTTGTTAGTATCAAGTAAAAGCACATGGTAGCCTCTAGTATGAGATGGATAACCAAGAAACATGCCATCAACAGATCTAGCTTCAAATTTATCAAGATTACCATGTTTCTTAACAAAGCATTTGCAACCAAAAACCCTTAAGTGTGTGACACTAGGCCTATGTCCAAACCTGAGCTCATATGGTGTTTTACCTAGCTTAGCACGCAAGAAAACACGATTTGAGACATAACAAGCGGTTGCAATTGCATCAGCCCAAAATTTCCTAGGAGTTTGATATTCATCAAGCATAGTCCTAGCCATCTCAACTAAGGTTCTGTACTTTCTCTCTGCAACACCGTTTTGTTAAGGTACATATGGTGAAGAAAATGATGATCTATTGCATTTTCAGCACAAAAGTGATCAAACGATTAATTTTTAAATTCGGTTCCATTATCACTTCTAATTGCTCTTAAAGATCCTTGGTGATCAATTGATAATCTAAGAAATAAAGTTCTAAAGTGACTGAAAGCTTCATTCTTAGATGCCATAAAGTAAACCCAAGAGTATCTAGAATAGTCATCAACAATCACAAGAACATACCTTTTACCTCCGAAGGATTGAACACGTGAAGGTCCTACGGTGTCAAGGTGTAAAAGTTGACCCGGTTCAGTTGTCATGGTCATTGTTAGAGGAGCATGTGAACCTGCAACCATCTAAGCATGTCTACAAGAAGAGCACACAATTTCTTTGTCCCCTTTAAGCTTAGGCAGCCCACGTATGCGATCAAGAGCACTAACACGCGTGAGATGATCAAAGCCTACGTGACCAAGTCTACGATGCCAAAAATATAAATCTTTGGAATCATTTGCAACTAGACATCTATGCTTAGAGGAAGACATATCAAAATCAGTTTTAAAAACTCTTCCAAACCGAGACATGTTAAAGATGAGCTCACTATTTGAACCTATAATTTTGCAGCAGTTTTTATTGAAAATAATTTCCAGATTTTCATCTAGCAATTGTGAAACAGAAAGCAAGTTGTATTTCAAATTTTTGACAAGTGCCACATCCTTCAAAGTGTAGTGATCATTTACTCTAACCGAACCCTTAGCAATTATAGGAGTTGAAGAATTATCGGCAAAAGTAACATTCTCTACAGGTGACACAAAAGAGAGAGAGGAGAACCATTCTTTGTTACCGTTCATGTGGCGTGAGCAACCTGAATCCACAATCCAAATGTTCTCCTTCCTCAAGTGTGTAACCTACATAGAAGTACAATACGTCGATGACTCAATACTGGGGTTAGTTAAAAGGCATTTAGGAATACAGTACTGAGTCACACGACGTCCAGCAGGAATAACATGTGAAAGCTGAGATAAAACAGCAGGTTAATGAGTCAAAGTTTGAGATTTTTTGTTCTTAACTACTGACCTATGAGGTGTTACTTGTGTAGCATGAAAATCAGTAGCTTCGGAGGCAAAAACAGAAGGTCCGGAGGAAAAAACTGAAGCTCCGGAGGCAAAAACTGAAGCTCCGGAGGTAAACTTTGAATATTTCTGACTCATAACAGCAGGTTGCATGTTACTGACATTCGGTTTAGTATGTGCAGCAAATTTTGCATGAGATTTATAAGATCTAGCTTGCATTCTTTCCTTTTTATTTTGTTGAGCTAGTCTATAACAAAAATTTATGACATGACCATCTCTACCATAATAGGTACAATGAAATTTAACTTTGTGTTCATGTCTAGATGAGCATGTAGTATGCTTATTTGAACCCGAATGTGACAACACTCCTGCAGATTTAAAAACCACTTCTTTTTGTTTAGGAACTGCTTGAATCAAACCACTTCCTAATGATTTTACAATTTTAGGTGGATGTTCCTTAGCATGAGCATGTGAATCAAAACCTAAACCTGTTTTATCATTGCAAGACTTGGAAGAATTCAGCAGCAAGTTTAGGTTCTTATTCCCATTACAAAACCGATCTAATGTCCTATGCATGTTATCAAGTTTATTTGATAGATCAGGGCAATTTTCACATGAAGTTTTTCCTTTTAATTTGCAATTGGAACAATATTTAACTTCATGAGAACGTAAAGCATTGTTCAATATAGAAATTTCTTTCATAGCATCTTGTAGTTTCTTATCAAGATCATCGCAAGTAGAACAATGCAAATCAATTGTGGAACAACAAGCATCTTTCAAGTTTTTATCATTAAGTGCAGCAAGCTTTTTGTTCTTTTCGATTTCAAGTTCAAGTTTATCAAGTGTGGAGGTGTGTGCACTTCTTAGAGAGGACAATTGTTCATATATTAAATCACATGAGGAACAAGAATCATCACTAGGAATCAAGAATTTTAAACGATTAATTTCATATTCTAGTGACTCAATTTTAACAGCATTGTCCCTAAGCTTTTTGTCCTTTTTCTTAACAATAATAGTGGCATGAGAAATAGCATCACATATTTCTTCACAAGTAGGACATACCTCTTCGTTGTCACTGTTGTGTTCTGCATCCTCCATACTTAATTTTGATTTGCCCGCCATGAAGCACCAGTTTGCCAGATCATCTTCATCACTTCCAATGTCTACATCTCTCGAGCCAAGTTCTTGAAGTGCGGTGATGAAACTTTTTATCAGTTTGCGTCCTGTAAAAACCTTCTTTTTTCTTGTTGGTGTTGCCAAAAGAGGACTTGACTTTATTCTGCTTTTCATCACGGTTAGAAGGACCTGAAAGGTTAGGGCAATCTGTACGAAAGTGTCCTGTCTTACCACATTCAAAGCATCGTTGAGGTCCGGAGCTTCCTCTCCTTCTAGTTCTCACATTTTGCAATGCTTTTGAGAACCTAGTAGAAAGAAGTACTAGCTCCTCCTCTGGAAACTCCTCAATCTATTCCAGGGTTAGTGAAGATAGCAAAGCAAGTGTATTGCTAGATGATTGGTCGGAGCTAGGCATATCACGTTGTGAGACAAATGCAATAGTCTTATTTGGGTTCTTACGTGATATAATGTCAATTTCATGAGTTTTTAGCTTAGAATAAAGCACATCTAATGTAAGAGTACTCATGACAATGGATTCACGTACGGATGCTACTTTCATCTCCCAAATTGACATGTCTAATGCACTTAGTAATTGCCTAGCATTTTCAGCATCTGAAAAATTAACATTGATGCTACGCAAGTTGCTGAGAATTTTATTAAAGCGAGCAAAGAGGTCATCAATGGACTCACCGGGTTGCATCTCAAAGTGCATGTATTATTTCTTGAACATATTCTGTCTTACCTCCTTGATTGTGTTGGATCCTTCGTGGTAGTCACAAAGTGCTCTCCACACATCGTACGCCGATCGGAGGTGTGCAACACGGTCGAAGTCGCTCTGAGTTAGTCCTTGTATGATCAAGTTCTGAGCCTTGTTGTTGTTGTCGACATCTCTCATATTTGTAGCCGTGACTTGATCGTTTGAAGGCACATCGTAAGGCTTGTACACCTTTTCCCATATTGCAAAGCCTTGCGCCTGGATGAAAACTTCCATGCGTGCCTTCCAAACCTGAAAATCAATACCACTAAACACACAAGGTTTGGCGGAGTATTTCTCCATTGTGATTAGTCAGAACACATGCAAATCACAAAGATTAGAGCAACCTGGATCTGATACCAATTTTAGGATCGAAGTACACGTGTAACTCTACCAGAGGGGGTGAATGGTAGATAAAAACTTTTCAGCGGAAGCAACAAAACACCCCTCAGCAGAAAACCGATCTGTTAAATAAACCGTGTGTGCGACTAATATAAACGTGTTCAACTGTGACAAAACTAGTATAGATTGTATAGAATCAAGTCACGAAGACGTCACAACAAGAATCATGAAAATCCGTTGAGAGAAACTCAAGTTACGATCAAAAGATCGAACAAAGGTCAATCTGTCCTACGCGAGAAAAACAGTTCTGGAATACTGCAAAGAAACTCATGTAGATCATAAACCAAAAATTCAATGACCGTGAAATTTTCATAGATGATAGATAATCAAGTTTTGAAGACAACCCAAAAAGAATCACATCAATTGGATCTGTAAAACTCGAGTTATGATAAAACCATCGAAGCAAGGTAGTGCTGAACAGAAACTCGACGAGAAAAACTTGTCTGAAACAAGTCGGATGAACAAGGCACAAAAGTTCCTTTAGAATACGAATTTTGTTTATCAAAACACAAGAGGAACAGCCCCAAAGTCGTGCTCTCCACGATTCTTGGCCTCCCTTGCTTATATAACCAGCTCTATGGCCAATCCAATTCAAACTAGGACTCCGACTCCTACTTGGATTCAAACTGTAACTTTCCAATACTGCTCAAGACTCTTCTATACGCAGATAGAAGCAATCTTAAGACTTCCAAACACCTTAGGAACGTCCCAAACTTTACTAAAACAACTCTACTTCATGCCTAACATGAAATCCTGTTATAACCAACTCGAAACTTTCCGTAAACAAACCATAACCGCCTCAGCCGCAGCCTGAGCGCAAAATCCAGCCGGTTGAACCTTTTTAACCATATCTCCACTTCCATATCTCTTCACCACACCTTGGAACCATGTTTCCACGTCCATGCACTCCTTGCACACGTGCAAACACCTTCCAACAACGTCCACGATACCTTCATATGCGTTGTTCTTGATCCAAACATGTTGCGTGACCTCCGGATCAACTCAACCATAATTCCTCCCGAACTTGGTTGTTGAACCTCATCTTCTCCCTAAGACTAGTTCAATAGATCCCGTCACCAGCCATGTCTTGAACTCAAGCAACACCTGCACATGAATAAACAACCAATACTTCCGAGCACAAGTCCTCGACTTGACTCTCGTTAGTTCCGAAACTACAACATCTTACGTGAGCACCTCACATAAGCATGTTGTAAACCATAGCAAAATGATATCAGCCATAACCACCAAAACACACCAAAAACTTAGTAAAATAATACTAAGCAAACATTCCATAAGAGTAAAGCAAGTTCGAAACATTGCAAGTTAAAAGCATGACCATTGCAATCAAGCTCCGAACCTTACCAAAGATAACCGGACCTTGAACCGGAGCTTACCAAAGCTAGTCGGACATAGCGCCGGAGCTTACTAAAGCTTAGTCGGACCTAGCACGGAACTTACCAAAGCTAGTCGGACCTAGCACCGGAGCTAGCAAAAACAAGTCGGACCTAGCCAAAATAAGTCAGACCTAGACAAAGCAAGTCAGACCTTGCCGGAGCTACCCAAAACAAGTCGGACCTATCGTCGGACCTTGCAGGAGCTCGGACCTAGAGTCGGACCTTGTTAAAAAGGTGTTTTGGTAGTATTCAAAACTTTTATCGTCAAAGCCATTGTATTCAGCACACATAGGTCTCACACAGAGTTATACAATGAACGGATATTATGCTAGCATGGAGTTCCAAGAACAATAGTTTTAGATTGTGGTTCACTGTTTGTTTCTCGTTTCTGGGAACAGCTGCACGCATCTTTGGGAACCAAATTGCTTAGAAGCTCCGCATATCACCCTCAAACCGATGGACAAATCGAGAGGGTGAATCAAGTCTTGGAAGATATGTTGAGAGTGTGTGCCATCCACCACGGTAAGAACTGGGATGCTTATCTATCGTTGGCGGAATTCTCGTACAACAACAGCTATCAAATGATTATCAAGATGGCACCGTATGAGGCTATCTACGGCCGGAGATGTCGCACACTGCTGAATTGGTGTGAATCCGGTGAAAGAGTGACATTCGGGATTGACCTTGTCAATGACGTCGAAGAATGAGTTAGGGTCATACAAGCAAATTTAAAGGCTGCTCAATCTCGACAGAAGAGTTATGCAGACCAGCGACGTCGACCGTTAAACTTCAACGTCGGGGAGTATGTATATCTCCGCGTATCTCCAATGAAGGGAGTTCACCGATTCGGTGTAAAAGGAAAGCTCGCTTCCCGGTTTATCGGTCCATTTGCTATCACGGAGAAATGTGGACCCGTAGCCTATCGGCTTGAGCTACCGATAAATCTTGCTGGGGTGCATGATATATTTCACGTCTCTTAGCTTCGGAAATGTCTCAAGAATACCACTGTTGTCCGCAATGAAGATCTCGAGACATTGCAACAACCGGATCTCTCTTATACCGAGCATCCAATCCGGATTATTGATGAAAAGTCTCGGTTGACAAGAAATTGGACGCTCCAATTCTATAAGTTATTATAGAGCAATCATACCGCGGAGGAAGCAACATGGGAGAGTGAAGAATACCTCTGTTCAAACTATCCGGACTTGATGTTCACTTATATCCGGTAATTCCTTCTCTACCGCTTCGTCTCTTCTTTATGAATCTCGGTACGAGATTCTTTTTAAGGGGGGAGGGATGTGAAATCTCAAAAATTCTAGCAAGTGGAGCTGCAAATCACACCGAGAAAATGAGAGAGAATTTATACTCTTGAATTTAAAGGTGTGAGCTCCAAATCTAAACTTGAACTTGCAAAAATTCCCGAACACGGAGATCTAGAGCTACCATTTGGTTCTCCACACATTCACGGGTTGCCCGGGAAATTTTCAGAGCATTTGAAAAGGATTTCTTATTTGTTGGAATTTAAACGGGGGAAAAGTTGAGTTGAATTTAAATCTCAATTTCAAATTCCGACTTCACCAAAATTCAAATCTGAGTGAACCATTGTGTTGCTCACATTTATTTTGGCCTATCCTCCGAGTTTCATCAAATTTGGAGCTCGTTTGCTATTTTAAACAGAATTGGGGATAAGGTGGAGAGGTGGACCCCACATGTCATACACACACTCAAGTGAACCAACTCTCCTCCGTTTCCTCGGTTGAGAGCATGACAGCAGCTCGGTGAAACCCCTTGCCGCTGCCACCTCCTGCTCTTCGGGTTGGTTTAACTCGATCTTTATCTCCCACGAAGGCTGCACAATCGAATCTCCACTCCTCTCCCTCGCTCACGTGATGCTCTCTCGAGAACAACGTCGCTGGCGCTGTGCTCTGTTCTTCCCGCTGCACAACGCAACGGAACTTCCTTTGCTCGAGCTCCCAACAGAAAAGAGCTGCGCCCACCAGTGCTCTAGCCGGCCAGCCCTTCTCCTTCCCTGTCCCGAGCTCGTTTGCACCAGAAAATAGCAAGTTGCTGCAGCTCCCGTGAGAAACACCGAAAAACCGAACTGGTCGCCGTGGCCAGCCCAAACCAGGAGTGATCATGCCCAAGCAAACCACCCCATCGGTGCACCTACAAGTCTAGTTGCTCACCTCCGAAGCTCAGCCCTAGCCATTGATCACAGAGGGAGAATTTCAAGATTTTCTCCCGGGCGGCAGAAACTGACCTTGAGGTAAGGAATTGCAGAATTTATCCTCAATTCGTGTTGGTTGTGTTTCAAACTTCACACACAGGATCTTAACTGCCTAGCACACCTCCTCCATCGATTTTAGACCAAGAAATTGAGTGTAGAGATGAGGAATCCGAGTTCTTTTCAAGGGTATACCGCTGGACCATATCGGGCGCATGGTGCCGATAGGTTTGGAGCTCTCCCCAGCTTGTTTAGACCTCATGTCGGTCTTCTATATGATCCCCTGGTGGTTTAGAGCACAAGAACCGACCATTTGGTGGAGAATTCACCGTGCACGACCTCGCCGGAGCCCTAGGTTTTGCCGTTGCCGGTGCGCCCTGTTTTCCGGCGAGTTTCAGCCGCCGGCGACCTCACCAACGTGTTCAGCGTGGGGGAAAATGGGGGGGGGGGGGAGGGGAGGCGGCCAGCAGGGGGTCCGGAGGTGGCTGGGAAGTGCCTTTCCGGCGACCTCACCGGAGGGAGCCGCCACTGCTCTGTTTGGCGCAAGGCTGAAGGTTAGGGATGACGAGTGGGACCCACTGTCGGCATTTAAACATTTTCCAGATTTTCCCATTTCAGTTCAAACTTTGGAGAGCCATAACTTTGTGTAGGAACCTCCAAAAATTGTGAAATATTTTTTTTTGGATTCCTCTCAAAGAGTACTATCCAGAGATGCAGCCCAATATTTATGAAAATCCCTGGATTTGGCTCATTAATGCATTTAAGGAAAAATTTGTAGGAATTTTGACAGGAGTTCTGTTTATTGGAAAATTTCCAAATTTGGGAAGGACATTCTTACAAAAATCCTTGAACTCCAGTAAAATTTTCAGAGGCATTGGACTCCATTTGCTTGGACAAACATTGTTTGAATCCTCTATGTCTCTGAAAAATGGGAAAATGAACAGAGACATTTTTAGACTTTTAACCAAGTTTGGAAAATCCATATCTCTGTGTAGGAAGCTCCAAAAATTGTGAAACCAAGTCCTATGGACTCATGAGATCTCAAGTTTCTTAAAAACCAAATTTGGAGCATGACAAGACACTATAATTGCCATAGGATTTCAGAGAAGCAAAATAGTAAGAAAATTCTCTAGGCCACATCTTCCATCAACTTTGTCTGAAATTTTGCAAGCCATACCTCTGTATGATCTATGGACCACTGTAAAAATTTCAGAGCAAGTTGAGATCATATTCTCCAGTTTTCTGCCCATTTGTGTCCAGCTTCATATTTATGTCCAATAGCTATTTCTTTGAACTTTATTCCAAAGACCTCCATTGATCCAAAATGATTCTTTCTCTGTCCAACGCATAACCAGAACCCAAATCTCGAGTCTTAGTTGGTTTAAATCATTCTTAAATCATAACACACATTTGTTTTATAATTCATATACTCGCAGCATAAAACTGTGCATGTTCATATCGGTAGTAAAAACGACGAAGGAGCTCGACGAGGCATTCGACTCAGAACAGAAACTTGAAGATTTACTCGTCGCAAAGCTACTGACTTTATGTAGAACTAAACCTGCAGAAACGTAAGGAAGCCCCGGTTTGCATTTAACAGCTTTTATTTAGATTTTACTTTATATCACTTTTATGCGTCTAGTATGTATTGTGCATTAGGTCAAGGTGATTGAAACTCCAAATGCATGACTCACAAACCTTTGGAGTTAATGGGTAGAACAGGTTACCTTCGTGTAGTTTTCTGCTAGGCTTAAGTTGTATAGAATCTGGTACAAGTCGGGTAGTTGGAAGCTACTCGCGAGTTTAGGATGTTGGTTCGGCGGGGTATGATTCAAGAGAATGTAAGTTCTGGAATGGAAAATGAGACCGAGCAGAGGGTAGGAGCAGCAGGACGTTGGGCCTGTATGGCTGTAGCTCTGTTTGTGTTAGTTAAGGACCGATGCGTATGCCGCCCTGCTGAGCAAGTTTGAACAGTACCGGATGCATACTAGAATTATGGGGTCCAAGAAACCGATGTAACTCGGATACTCTCGTGTCGAAACTTATACGAGCGTTCTTTGGGGGTTGGTGTCAGAGGTGTAAACCCGCTAGCGGAGCAACTTCGATGTGTTCCGTGTAGTGACCCTTCTGATGGGTCGACGGAACTGGTTCGGCATTGGAGTGACGGGTGAAAGGTTGATGCATACAACGTAAGAAAGAGCTCGCGTGAGTCTTTCGAGGCGGGTGTATGTGTCGTGTATTCCGGGTGTGTCCTAATTGCAATCACCGTCCCTCACGGTTATATGAGTGCCACTTGCTCACTGAGTTGTGACGTAGTAATTATTTCCAGATGAAGTGAGATTAATCATTGCTGATGTGAAGTTCTTAAATTCATTGTATTGCCAACCATGTATGCTATAGTTGTAGAGCTCACTAAGTTTGTATTCCACTTTGGGCATCACCACATCGGAGGAAAGCGTTTCTTGTTTGATTGTGGACTTTTGATGTGAGGGCTGCCTAAGGCATAATAATCTGCTGCTATTAAACTGAAAGTAAGGACTAACATATAGGTGTGTCGTTATTGCATCATACTTTTACTATGTTAGTAATCCCTGCATGTAGAGTTCCATGTTTAGGAGTGTCGGTTAAGTCTTGCTGAGCCATCGTGCTCACGGTTGCATTATTAGTGTTTTGCAGGTTATAAAATTTGCTATGAAGATGGTTGTTCGGTGAGCCATCAGAGACTCACCGGAAACCCTGCCGCTGCACTCATCTTTGTGGAAGCTAGTAAGAAGCGTCCGCGGACTGGACGTCTTCTCTTTTGCATAGTTAGGACCGAGAGTAAGTGTGTATGTATATTCCGCTGCGTGTACCCTCGTGGTACAATATTTTGTAAATGACACTATCTTGAGAAATAAAAGACTTTGTACTTTACGGTTCTTTTCATGTATGCTGTTGGGTGCCGCATCACACGGCACCACCCAATGTGATCCTAGAGTGTGGATCTCGGAAGGGGTTCCCCACAGTACAATAATATGAAGTGATTCAGGGTGTGGAACACCTTTTCAGGCGTTTCATCTTCGTACGCAAAAAATGTGAATCATTTCTTATGGATTAAGTGTTGAAATGTTTAACTTTTTTGTTGTTTGGTACCATTTCAATTGATTCAATCTAGATTTTGAAACGCTTCTTGTTACCAAACGAACCGTAGTCAGAACAAGAAACTGATGCCAACGCGAAGTCGAGAATAGGGGTGGACATTGGCTCAATTCGGGTAATGAAAATCTTAGTTATAAAGAATTATAACTAAACCTGATCTAAAAATGTCATAACCGTACAATTCAATTGCAGTTTATTCAGTTCAGTTTTGTGGTTAATCAAATATTAGTGTATAATATAATTCATTAGATAAAAATAATACTCCCTTTATTATAAAATAAATGATATTTAGGACAGCTAATTTAGTTTAATTTGAACTAATTATTTTGTACTAAACATTATTTATTTTAGAATAGAGTGAGTAATAATAAATAAAAATAGTAATAAACACACAAAATGACATGTAAGAGTTGATGGCGAGTATGGCTAATAAAGGGCCTAAAATGAAAAAGGCCAGATCGGATTAGGATCAGGTCATATTTATATTTATTTTTGAACTAATATTTAATAAGGGCTTAAATAAAGTGTGAAAGGGCCCGTGAGCCGATTCTGTTTACCACTGCCAATGGCAGGTGGACAATATCAAGATTGATTGGGTTGGTTTAAAAAAGTTTGATTTCGGTTACGAGATAAAAATCGATGAAGATGAAGATTAGTACTATTAGACTTTATTTTTATGTGTTTTACAGTAGTATGAGAAAATTAGATTTTATTAAAATTTTCAGTTAACCATATATTTTGATTCAATTCTATTTTTTATTGTACGGTTAACCCCGCCCACCGTAGGAGAATCGAGATGCACGGCACAGTGAGCGCACTAGGAGAGCTGCTGCCACCGGGTTAACAAAGTACATCTTGTGCTTAGTTACAGTTACAGCCAAAATAAACAATTCTGTATATATGTTTGATCTGCCTCCAGTTCACTTGTTTGTCAGCACACTGCAGCGTGAAAGCTGTCACCCTGATTCAGCGGAAAAGACATACGACTCCGCATCTTGCGCTCATGTTTTTCTCCATGGATGCGTGCTTCTGTGACGAATCAGGGTGATACACACACGGATTTTTTTCGGCGGCCACTGCTCAGCCATTGGATATTTGGATGCATGCTAAGCCACTGCTCAGCCCCACTTCCCTCTTGCCGCACTCCTGGCTAGCTACCCGTGGTTCACGACTCCATCCAAGACGAAGAAAACATCAATAATGGCAACTGCAATGCTCCAGCCAGCAGTACTCTTCCTCCTGTTGCTCCTCCTCCCGGCCTCCGGAGCAGGCGCCGGCGGCCGGAAGCTGGTCTTCATCCTGGCCGGGCAGTCCAACATGAGCGGCCGCGGCGGCGCCACCAACGGCACCTGGGACGGCGTCGTGCCGCCCGAGTGCGCGCCCTCCTCGCGCATCCTCCGCCTCTCCCCCGAGCTTCACTGGGAGGAGGCACGCGAACCGCTGCACGCCGGCATCGACGTGGGCAACATTCTCGGCATCGGGCCCGGCATGCCCTTCGCCCACGCCGTCCTCGCAAGCCAGGGCGCCGCCGTGGGGCTCGTCCCCTGCGCGCAGGGCGCTACCCCCATCGCCAACTGGTCACGGGGCACGGAGCTATACGGGCGGATGGTGACGCGAGCAAGGGCGGCCCTGGCAGAGTGCGACGGCGGCGGCGAGCTGGCCGCCATGCTCTGGTTCCAAGGAGAGGCCGACACCATGAAGCGCGAGGATGCCGAGCTCTACCAGGGGCGCATGGAGGCGCTGGTGCGCGACGTCCGCCGCGACCTGAACCGACCAGACCTCCTCGTCATCGAGGTCATTATCCACAGTTTCTTACTGCTCTCTACCTCCTTATCCTTCCTTCTGATTAAAATTAACTTCAATAGATGGATTGATTGTTCCTTCTTCCCTTTTGTAATTGTTTGTTCGTGCCGTGTCTGCGTTGATCCGTTTATCTGCACAGGTCGGGATTGCAACTGCGCAGTACAAGGGCAAGTTCCTCGATCGTGTGAGGGAAGCTCAGAAGGCAGTCAGCAGGATCCCAAATGTGATGTTCGTCGATGCCATGGGGCTGCCCATTGCGAGCGATTACACGCATCTTACCACCGAAGCTCAAGTCCAGCTGGGCAACATGATGGCAAAGGCCTACCTGGCAAAACTATAACTTTCATCATATCCAATGGAAGCGCCGTCTGTATCTACATGTGCCTGTCGAAGTAATCCCGAGTCTGTTTCGACAATAGTGGCACAGCGCATCTTCTGCAGTCCGGTCCGTCAAGTTGGATGCATATGGTGGTCGGTTATTGAACCATTTACATTCGTTCGGTTTCATTATATTGTCAAACGGAGCGAGTGTAAGCTACAAAGCCGTAGAGAGCCCACCATGAGGGGTGGGCCAGAAATACATCACATCTCATCTAGCTTATTTAGTATATTTTCAATTCAAGGTTCCCGGTAACATTTCAATGGGGCATATGGATCTCAGCATAGTACCTAAAGCCAAGGGTATGACTGCTAACGACCGATGGCTATCTTCTTCTTGTAAGATCATTAAAGTTTTGTTATCTCAGTATTCTTCATAACTAAACTTTCCACATAAACTTTGATCGTTACAATGTTTGATGTTCGTTATATCTACCATAGTCAATTTGTATCTATAATACCATAACACATTAATGTGTAGTTTCCATCTATGTGTGATAACCGTCAATTTAAATCTTTTTTATTATAAAATTAATTGTCTCAAAAAATCTTGTTTACTATGCTGAATGTAGGACGGAATGCTTGGGGAGTTAGCTCTTCAAGGACTGATTGTTTTCTAACTTTTGATGTTCAGATCTAAATTTTGAACTTAGTTATATTTTTTACGCGATGTAGGAATAAACAATGTTGTAGGCATTTAGACCTAGAAATAACGTTCTGGGCAATGTCGATTTTATTGTTCAGATCACGAGACTCTAGCACCGTATTTCATGTACTGAACCGCAAACTGTTCATATTTTATTTTCTCTCTTTCCACAGCTACAAAAATGCTTCCTAGACAAGGTAACATCGAACATTTCTTCAGCAACATATATCTGGGTTCCTTTTCGAGAAAAAAAAACATATATGTGAGTTGCATTGGGCCTCTGTTCTAATCATATTACCTTGTTTGGGATGAGCAACTTATAGATTCATAGTGGGCTGAATACCTCATTGCACAATATATGTACACAAAACTTTGGCGTCGTCTCTGCTTGGGTTGGTCCTAGGGCGCTGTCAGTCATCCGGAGCTGGCCCAGACAGAGCACACGTGAAACACTTGGATTTGAAGAGCAAAACGAATGCCAGATAAGGTATTTCGTGAACTTAAACCCATGTTACAATTTCTCCAAAATCTCTATCCCTGCCTTCAAAAGAGGAAGAGACCCATTCGCTGGAAAGGAGAACGCCGTGGATTGGGAACACAGCCGGACAGTCCGACACAAAGTCAGTTGAGAGGGAATAGACTGCACTATGGAAGCTACAGGTTCCCTCGAAGATTCGAGTGTTTTTATGGAGGCTAGCGAGATTGGAGAGGGAGCTGCCACATGAGAAATTGACACGTTGAGCTATTTGGCATTCAAAAGTCGGAAAACTATGCACATCCAAAGTCCTCTGTCAACTCATGGCTTCATAGAGATTTATATCAGAATTGGACAAGACCAAACCGAGGGCGAAGGAGATTAACAGAGGGGAAGAGCCCTACTGCTAGCTGTATCCCTCCTGCAGCGAGATGCTTGAAATGAAAGTGAATGTCAATGCTAGCACAAAATTTTATATTAGTTATTGCCGTTAAACTTAAACAGTTTTAAAATGATGTCATTGCTCACTAGGTTGATAAATTAGCTAAAAGAGGGGGTAACTTGCATTGTTGCAATCTTCGACTTCAACATAAAACAAGCCGAACTACCATGCATGTGTAATTCAGCCGAATCTTCTTAAGATAAGCAAAGGGCATCAAGCTTACCTAAAAAAATATCTAACAAAATTTAGAGCTTTTCCAAGACCAGTTAAATATGTACTACAAGATGGGATGCAACAACAGCGAAATTGGGAGCCGGACCCACTAACTGGTGTGTGCCACATGGCATAGGTGCCCTACATGAACTATTTTGTTTTTTAAAAAACGAAAGATATTAAAATATTTCAGACTCTGTACCAATCGATACATGGCTATCAATTATTACAACAGTCATAAAGACCATAGAAACGGAAAAAATAAAAGCACATGCACATGCACCCCTACATCAAACTACTGCAGCATTTTGAGACTATTAAGATAATCAACATAAAGACCTACGCAGTCTCACAACAATCCTGTTGAGCACTGTGTGTCTGTTAGGGATGAAAACAGTCGAAAATGATAAAAAAATATACATATTAATTTTGTTTTCATATTTTTTCAACAGGACGAAAATGAAAACGAAAATGTCAAGATCGGGATACGGGATCGGAATCATCGTTATTCGAAAACGAACAAGTCGGAACGAAAATATGTCGATAATGGTCGAAAAGCGATAATTAAATTCAGAATAACGGTAAGAACAAACTAATTCACTTAAATCTAATATAATCATACATAGCCATACATTATAAATATGCTGCTTAACACAACAGCAAGGGGACCTTTGTAAACCAGAAAGATAATAGGGCGAACACCTACCGAATGTGATGTTAGTTGTTGTTATGGCTGAAAACGCTGTCATGTTGCAGCTGAACTAGGCTGCTATTTCCTGCACTATACTTAGCTGCAGTAGATTAGTGACTAGTGAACTCTCCTTGATGGACGACTACTGCATGCTAGTCTTGCTTTACTTGACCGGAATTAGTGAAGTCTATGACTGAAGTCTATGATCTTTTCTAGAGGGTGCCCAGGCAATAGGAAATCGTAAGACAGAAAGCTGCGAATGTGATGGCGTCCGGCGACTTGGTCGCACGTGGATGCAGAGCAGTCAACCCCGAGGTCTCCGTGGCGTCGTCGGAGCGGCATCCAGCTATCATTCTCCATCAAGGATGAGAGTGAAGCTGCCTTCTCGCAGGCTTGCACATAAGCAAAGGCAGATCGAGACTCGAGAGCACGGTGGAGCAGGAACGACGAGCGTATAAGGGTTTAAGTTTTTCCACATATTCAAAGTGTTTATCACACCACATACAGCTCATTTGAGAAAAACTTATGAACACCTTTAAAGAGCAAGTAAACACCATCAATATGGTCATTAAAGGATAAAGTCACAAAATGTAAAAGTAGCATTTTTCACATGCATCTTATAGAGGCTGAGCATATGGAAAACTCATACATTTTGCTAGGAATGCTCATGCCAAATTTCATCCAAATCCAAAACCTTTTTGAGATATTTTTAGGCATAATTAGAAAGAGGCTAGTTTAAACTCAAATTTATATTCAAACTCCTTTCATCCCATGAATTCAAAAGTGGGATTCATATTCACACTCAGCACATTTTTGTGAGCTCACACACCAATTTTCACTCCATTTGGAGTTGATCTTGACATGAGCCAATTTAAGTAAATTCAAATCCAATTTGAATTTTAAACTGCATATGTGCTATGAATATAGTCAAACACTTTACAATTTGAATTCTACCAAGTTCAAATAGGCATTTGGTGGATAATTCAAATTGCAAAGGGTATTAGAGGAACTACTGTTTAGAGCAGTGGCAAAAATTAGATTTCAGAGGTTAAAATGGAAGTGGGGCCCTCATGTCAGTCTCTCCTGTGATCAACTGACTGAAGCAACCGAGACTCGGTTTCTTGGGCTGCAGCTAAGCATGCCACCGAGCCACAAGAACCGGCCAGCAGCTGCTTCTCTTGCGCGCGCTGGAGGCCACCAATCGACGTCCTTACCCGGCGCCCGGACCCCCTCTGGGATATTTCACCGATCACAGCCGTTTGCATCACCCCCAAGCAAAAGAACCTCGCCGCTCACCCGAGCTCTCGGTTCCACCGTCTCCGGCCGAACCAGTGGTTGTCACAGTGAGCTGAGACCGCAACCGAGTTCGCCGACCCTTGCTCGACGATCTCGCACCGGTTCCAGACCGTGACCGACCTTCCTCGAGCTCTACCGCGCCAATTCCTTCTTCCTCGATTCAACCCAAGCCGCTGCTATGGGAACAACTCTTACGACCACCACAGTCCACCTTTCCCCGAGCTGCGAACAGCAAAGAGGTTCATCAAAGGTCCCTCTTCCATTACCGCAAGCTCCGACGGCTTGACATGAGCTGCCGTCGCCGGAATTTCATGATTTTGCGCCGGTGTACAAAAGAGGCCGTCGGACTACTTCGCAAAATTCGTGCTACACATTGCACCACTCATCACCTAACCTAGAGAACTACTTCTAGATGTCCGTGTGAGTCTATAGGATCCGAAACTTTGGAGAACCCTCGGGTGTAGCCACTGTTCTTAGAGTTTTGCTAGGATTTCCGATTTCCGACCTAGGTCGCACGGTGACATCCTAGTTGCGTCCGTTTCCGAGCTCCTTTGAGATCATTGACGACCTTATCTAGGGTGTAATGATGCTCTACGACCGTTTGCTCGATCATTTGGGGTGCTAGAAAGTCCGGCCGACACGACCGAATGTCTTCTGAAGCCGTCGCTCATCGCTGGCCATGTTCCGGTGGTTGTCATGTCGAGCTAAGGCCAGCACCCTGTCCCCCGCGTGGGATTAGGCAGAGGCGGCAAAAATCTCAGAGTTTGGCGCATGGCAGAGCCCCTCCGGCGAGCACTACAGCGAGGGGGGGCAGCGGCCGAGCGCGGAAGGTCGGGAGGTTGAAGAAGCCCCCGGTCCCACGTGTCAGCGAACAGATATTTAAACCGGGGATCAGCTGTGGCACCGCATCATCTGTGGCTGCACGCGAAAAACCCCGTATCCCCGTGTGTCAGCTGCTGAGGAGTCGACACGTAGCCTCGGTCCCACGCACAGCAATTTAAACTTTTCCCCGATTTTCAGATTCTAGTTCAAACTTCAAACCGATATAACTTTGGCTAGGAAACTCTAAATCGAGTGAACCAAATTTTGTTGGATTCAGATCTCTGATTACTTTTAAAAAAAATCAAGTTTCACTTTATGAAAATCTTTACTTCTCCATAATTAATTCTTTAAAATTTAAAATGTTTATAATTTTAGCTGGATAACCCTTTGGAGGAAAATTCTGAAATTTGGCCATCATGTTCACCATAATATTCCAGAGCTACCATAAAAATTTCAGATCCATTTGAGCTCATTTGATCCACCTAATGGTGTGATTAATAAAACTGTTCTAGAGAAAATGGAAAATGTCGAGAAACATTTTCAGATTTTCTCTGAAATTGTTTAGCTCATATCTTTGGCTAGGTGTCTTCAAATTAAGTGAAACCAACTTCATTAGAACCATCTAAAAATATAGTTTTCAGAAAGTCATGGCTTGCTCCATGAAAATCCCTAGAACACCCTAAGAGCTCCAATTAAGGCCAAATACACAATTATTTATAGAGGGCTCAAATGAGCTTTGCTGCAAATGAAACTGGGCCAAGTCTCTGTTTAGGTTGTATCCAAACCACAATAAAAATTTTAGAGTTATTGGGCCTTTCTAGCAATACCTATAGTCTTAACAAATTCAACTTCAAATTCAAATGCATTCAAACGATACATACATGTATTTATCTCATATAGTCGCTAACGTTGAGGAGGAGCCCGAAGTCTTAGAATTCATCACTCCGGAGGACAGCTAGCCTACGATGCCGCATGCGTTTGCACCTCAGCAGCGCATGCCGGGCTTCCTTCCTCCCAGCACGGGCCAGCCGTTAGCCGCATGCTAAAAATGCGGTCGCCAAGGGCACATCGCCAACAACTGCCCCGAGAGGCAAGGCGGTAGAGTGGCACCATAATTTCCGGGGAGAAATCAGCCCCAGAACCCCATTAATGCGCGGGGGACAAACCCTAAGCCCGGCACCATCCACCAACTCGCCATAGAGGACATGTTGGAGGGAGAACCAATCCTTGCGGGTATGTTCCAACTCCACCAGCATCCTGCTATAGTTTCATTTGACTCAGGCGCCACACATAATTTCATTAGCCAAGCTTATACTGCTAAATACAGCTTGCAAATACTACCCACCGAAAGTCCTTACTTGATTTGTTCACCGGGTGAGAAAATTTTAGCAAGCATGATGGTTTCGAAAGCGCCATTATGCTTAGGGGGTAGAGTATACCCTACATCTCTCATAGCTTTAGAGGGACAAAAGGTCGATGTCATCTTAGGGATGTCATGGCTAACGTTCCACGACGCTGTTTTAGACACCGTCCTATGAGTCATGCATCTACACCCAGAAATGCACGAGTCTCACTCATTATTTATGGACAGTCCAGAAATAAAACTTCCAAGTGTATACCAATCCACCACCATCAGATTTGAATGACTCATTTGTAGATGAGTTGGACTCAATATTTGCGGGTCTATGTCACCAACCTCAAACTGACCTTCTTCACTGCCAACCAACATGTGTACCTTTCTCATTCTTATTTTGGTTCTCGTATCACGGATGTTGGTTTGCGCCCCGCACGAGCCAAACTAAGTGTTTTCCCGGAATGGAATAGAGGAAATTCCATACGTTGATCACCCTGCCCCCCGGCCTCTCACTTCATTTCGTTCTTCCTCTCTACCCTCGCTTGAATGAAGACACCCGATCAGGCCATCTATCAATCAATTTGAAAGGTTCATCTCACTTTTCATTCATTTCAGCCACGCCTCCTTAAGGGTTATATAGAAATTCTAGGGTAATGGGTGGGGGGATGGAAATCGGGTTTTCTGAATATCTCTCTTCTGGAGATGTCAGACTTTTTTCTCAAGTTTTTGAAGTAGCAGTAGTTGACTCGTATTAAAGAGAAGAGGCCTGGAGAGTTCACTAGCGCAGTCAAAGGAGTTGAATTTCTTGCGGGTAGAAGAAGGGAAAGGCAGATGAGTGTATCGTGGTACTCCGACTGAAAAGAGGGGTGGTTCCTTTTTTTCTAAATCTTTTTTAGAACCGGGAACTATGCCAATATCCCGAAGGCCATACAAGATGGCGCCAAAGGAATTGGCAGAACTGAAGACACAGTTAACAGACCTGCTGGAGAAGGGTTTCATTAGGCCGAGCTCCTCGCCATGGGGCTGTTCGGCATTATTTGTGAAGAAGAAGGATGAGACGTTGCGGCTTTGCGTGGACTATTGTCCATTAAACACTGTAACCATCAAGAACAAGTACCCGTTGCCACGGATCGACATGTTGTTTGATCAGTTGGTTGAAGCAAAGATCTTTTCCAAAATGGACTTAAGATCCGGATACCATCAGCTTAAGATACGGGCTGAGGATATACCGAAGATGGCTTTCTCGACGAGGTACGGACTTTATGAGTACCTGATCATATCCTTCGGCCTCACCAACGCTCTAGCTCACTTCATGTACTTGATGAACTCGGTATTCATGCCGGAGCTGGAAAAGTTTGTCATGGTCTTCATCGACGACATATTGGTATATTCCAAGTCGGAGGAAGAACACATGAAGCATCTGCGTATAGTCTTGCAACGGTTGCGGGATCTCAAATTATACACGAAATTCAGCAAGTGCGAATTCTGGATATCGCAAGTGCCTTTTCTCGGGCATATTATATCAACGGTGGGAATAGCTGCAGACCCGAGTAAGATCACACAAGTGCTGAATTGGAAGTTCTAGAGAACTGTTCATGAGGTACGGAGTTTCCTTGGACTCGCTGGATATTATCGGAGGTTCATTCCGAACTTCTCGAAGATTGCCAAGCCTATGACCGAGCTGCTGAAGAAGGCTATTAAATATGTTTGGAGTCCAGCATGTGAAGCAGCATTCAAGGCATTTGTGAAGCACTTAACATCAGCACCGGTTTTGGCGCAGCCAGACACAACAAAACTGTTCGATGTGTACTACGATGCATCCGGTATTGGGCTCGGGTGTGTGCTGATGCAAGACCGAAGGGTGGTCGCTTATGGATCACGGCAGCTCAGGAACCATGAGCAAAATTATCCAACTCATGACTTAGAGCTCGCTGTCGTGGTACTCGCACTCAAAATGTGGAGGCACTACCTACTCGGTAACCTCGTGCATTTATATACCGACCACAAAAGCCTCAAGTACATATTCACTCAGAAGGAGTTAAACATGAAGAAGCGAAGATGGCTGGAATTGATAAAGGATTACGAAATAGAGATCCATATCACCCTGGCAAGTCAAACATAGTGGCAGATGCGCTGAGTCACAAGTCATACGTCAACAATCTGACCATCACACTGTTGGAAGAGAGCGAGCTGTAAGGGCCTAAGTTTTGCACATATTCAAAGTGTTCATCACACCACAAACACCCCTCATTTGAGGAAACTTTATGAATATATTTGAAGAGCAAGTAAACACCATCAACATGGTCATTAGAGAATACTCACAAAATGCAAAAGTGGCATTTCCCACATGCATCATATAGGGGCTGGGCATATGAAAAACTACTACACCTTGCTAGGAATGCCCATGCCAAATTTCACCCAAATCCAAAACCTTTTTGAGGTATTTTTGGGTATAACTAGAAAGGGGTAAGTTTGAACCTAAATTCAAATTCAAACTACTTCCATCCCATAATTTCAAAAGTGGGAGGCATATTCTTATTCAGCACATTTTTGTGAGCTCACACACCAATTTTCACTACCTTTGGAGCTAATCTTGACATGAGCTAAGTTTAGCAAATTCAAACTCAATTTGAATTTCAAACTGTATATGTGCTGAAAATATATTCAAACACCTCACAATTTGAATTCTATCAACTTCAAATGGGAATTTGGTAGATAATTCAAATTCTAGAGGGTATTAGTGGGATTACTGTTTGGAGCAGTAGAGGAAGTTAATTCAGAGGTTAAAACTGGAGTGGGACCCACATGTCAGCCTCACTAGAAATTTTAACCGACTGATGAAGCTCAGCCTGGTTTGTTGCGCCTGATCGAGCTGCCGCCACGGCGAGAAGCAGCAGGGACAGCAGCTGGTTGCTGCCCCTGGCCACTGAACCGCCTCGCTGCCCCTCTTATCCCCGCAGCCGAGCCGACCAGAGGCAGCACCGATCAGTCGTC
Organism: Neostapfia colusana; assembly: GCA_030760725.1. NCBI lineage: Eukaryota > Viridiplantae > Streptophyta > Magnoliopsida > Poales > Poaceae > Neostapfia > Neostapfia colusana. The sequence goes on along the minus strand of JASWHV010000014.1, from coordinate 52,910,571 downwards.
GCCTCTCGCGCAAGAAAAATGCTGCCTCGCCGCCGCTCTCTCGGATTTGATCAGAGAGCCAAAGATCACAGCCTCCCCACTCCCTCCAAGCTGCAAAATGGTACTAGAAACTCTCCTCTTCCTTCCCCGTCGTAGGAACTAACCGAGTTCGGTTGATCTTGCTCCACACCGAAAGCTTTTCCGGTGACCTAAAGTTTTCCACACCTTGGGCTCCCGTGGACAGCCCAAATGGGAAGGTGTCACGCCCAAGCTAAGGCGTCCCCGGACGTGTTAGGAGCTGGTGTTGCTCACCCCCGAACCACAGCCCGAGTGTTTGATCACCGGTGACGAATTTCAGTTTCCTCTTTCATTCGGCGCAGACCGACCTTCGGGTGCGGATCCACCAAATTCTCGTTCCATAGTTGTTTAGAGATCCTCAAACTGCACCTACACGAGCTAGGCTTGGTAGCGATCAGCTTTCCTTCACGGTCCTAGCACGAAAACCTTGGTAGATCGGCCATTTCTAGCTTTTCTACCGGCGCTAATGGCGGAAGCCATCGGGCGCACGGTGAGAGCTCACCTAGGACCTCTCCCGAGCTGCCTCGAGCCAATTCCAAGCTTCCCTACGGTGCACTGATGCTCTACGACCGATGGCTCGATCATTTGGGGTGCTAGGAAGTCTGGCCGACACAACCGAAGTTCTTCAGAAGCCGCCGCTCGTCGCCGGTCATGTTCCCGCGATTGTCACGTCGAGCTGAGCCCAGCATCGTGTTCCGCATGTGGGATTAGGCAGAAGCAGCCAAGATCGTGGAGTTTGGCACACGACAGAAGCCCTCCAGCGAGCACTCCAGCGAGGGGGTCGGTGGCCGAGCGCGGGAGGCCGGAGGTAGACGAAGCTCCCAGTCCCACGTGTCAGCGGCCGATATTTTAAACCGGGGATTAGCTGTGGCACCGGATCGAGTGTGGCTGCACGCAAAATACTCTGTAGCCCCGTGTGTCGGCCGCTGAGGAGTTGACACGTAGCCCGGTCCCACGCGCAGCAATTTAAACATTTCCCAGATTTTCAGATTTAGTTCAAACATTAAACCCACATAACTTTGGCTAGGAAACTCAAAATTGAGTGAACCAAAATTTGTTGGATTTAGCTCTCCGAGTACTTTCCAACAAATCTAGTTTCACTCTATGAAAATTATTATTTCTCCAGAATTAATTCTTCAAATTCAAACTTTTTAGAATTTTAACTGGAGAACTCTTTAAAGGAAAATTCTGAAATTTGGCTAGGATGTTCACCAAAATATCCCTGAGCTACCATAAAAAATTCAGATCCATTTGAGCTCATTTGATCCACCTAATGGTGTGATTAATAAAACTGTTCCAGAGAAAATAGAAAATGTTCAGAAACATTTTCAGAATTTCCCTGAAATTGTTTAGCTCATATCTTTAGCTAGGAACCTTCAAATTAAGTGAAACCAATTCCAATAGAATCCCCTGAAAATCTAGTTTCCAGAAAGTCATGGCTTGCTCCATGAAAATCCCTAGAACACTCTAGGAGCTCCAATTAAGGCCAAGTACATAATTATTTGTGGAGATCTCAAATGAGCTTTGCTGCAAATGAAACTTGGCCAAGTCTCTGTTAAGGTTGTATCCAAACCACAGTAAAATTTCAGAGTCGTTAAGTCTATCTAGAAAGACTTATAGTCTTCACAAATTCAACCTAAATTCAAATGCATTTAAATTGACACATATATGTATTATATCATGTAGTTGCTAAGGTTGAGGAGGAACCCGAAGTCTTAGACTTCATCACTCTAGAGGAACAGCTAGCCTACGACCAAGAGCAGCAAGGTGTGAGGGCCCGGTCCTGATCACGGAGCCGTGCCGCTCGCCCGGGAATTGCATTAGGTGGTGCCGTGCGATGCGGCACCCAACATCACACATAATAAAGTATCATATTACATAAATAAAGCGGAAGCTTCCAAAGTGTAAATTTTACAAATATTTCTTAAAATAATCTACAACGGAAGACTAATACAACTAACGCCTCATATCTAGGCTAAGCAAAAGAGAAGACACCCTGCCCACGGACCCTTCTCACAAGCGACACCATCACAATAGCAGCGGCGGGGTTTCCATGAGTTCATCACTCGGAGGGATCCGAGTCTCATCAGACAACCCTACTTATCAGTGTAGTGTTATTACCTGCAAAACAACTCATGCAGTATCTGTGACCACGAAGCTCAGCAAGACTTAACCGTCACCCTAGTCATGAAACTCTACATGCTGAAAATAGAGGGCTGAATTTAGAAGTTTGCACAAAAGATGAACTTGAGCTAAAGGAGAGTCCTTACTTCAAGTTTTTTTAGCAACTTTTATAGCCCTCGCGCAATTTACATCGAGAGTCCACAATCAAACAAGAAATGCTTCATCTCGATGTTACTTTCCCGAGGTGAAAGTAACTTTAGTGATCTACCCTAGACCCATATAGACCCTGCGCCATCAACGTCGAGACTCCACAGTCAAACAAGAAACGCTTTGCCTCGACGCTACTAGCCCAAGGTGGAAAATAAATTTAGTGAAAGTGTTGATCATTCCTCATCTCCATTATTAGGATTACTCACGAAGCATATTAAATTTTATTCCCAGTTTATTACTACGTCACGAAGCAGAGAATAAGTATGCTCCGTCCATTCCGCGAGCGAAGGTGATTGCAATCAAAAACACCCGGTTGACAAGACATGTACGCCCATACTCGACGTTGCACACAGCAACCATCACTGACGTCGTACGTGGCAACCTTTCACACGACAAACAAATGTCGAACCGGTCCCACCGACTGGGATTAAGTCTCACTACGGCAAACCCTCATAGAGCCAACTTCTCTATCCTTTCAGCATCTGCATCAGACGGTGAGTGTAACACCCCAAAATTCTGTTAAGAGGGGAATTTAAAATTTTTTGGACGTATTGCATGTGGTGCAGAAATTCAAATTCAAATTGGAATTCAAATTCAAATCAAAACAGAAAAGAAAAAGAAAAAGAAAAAAACCAAAACCTACGGCCAGTGGGCCGAACCCCACCAGCCGGCCCACCCGCACCCGCACCAGCCCGCAGCCGCGCGCTCCCCTCTCTTTCTCATTGACACGCGGGGCCCGCGGTCATCGTCTTCCTCGCGCGATCGCGTAAAACGCCGGGACTCCTCCGCGCGCTGAATCCAAACCACCCCGGAAACCCGCGTTTCCCCAGCTAAATTCTGGTCCCGGACGACTCAAACTCGATCACAACCGACACGCCGCCCTCCCCCGTCTATATAAACGCCGGCGTCGCCTCGTTTTCCCCACCCGATCAGCTGTTTTTCCTCCCGGTGAGAACCGAAGCTCCGATCACCGTTTTCTCTCGATCTTTGCTTGGGTTTTCTGATCTAACACGCCGATCCTGTTCCACCGTCTCCCGGGAATCACGCAGGTGCAGAAAACTCGGTAGATTTCGCCCTAGACAGAGCGCCGACGAGCATCGCCGCGACTCCATCTCGGACCTCGACGCCGACCGCCTTCCAGGGCCTCCGAGCTCAAGAAAAACCCCGAGGTGAGATCCCCGACCTCCCCTCTACCGATCTATGCCATGAAATCCCAGTTTTAGGAAGTATAGACGAAGATCCGAAGTTTTCCGGCGAGATCGCCGCCTTCCGCCGCTGCGCGCCGCGGGGCAGCGCCGCCCGCGACGGTCAGGGCGACGTGGCCGCTTGTGCGCCGTCTATTTTAAATCGCACGGTAGAATTAAAACCCGCGCGTACCGGTTCGGCGATCTAATCTGAGCCGTCTGTTTTAAATCGGACGGTCCACATCAGCCCCGCGTTATAAAGGCCAGGATTCTTACGCGCTACCCCCTGGGGATCTTGGAAAACACGAGCTAGCCCCGGAAACTTCTGATCTAGCCCCTGGAACTTCAGAAATTTATGTAAATTCATTTAAAAATCAGTTTTAGCCCCTCGACTTAATAAAAATTAGGAAAACCCCTCTGTTATGTGTAACTAGACCCCTGGAAATTTATGAAATAATAAATTAGACCCTGTAGTAGGGTGATTTACCTTTTTGACCCTATATGATATTAAATTCAGAAAATTGAATATGTGATTAGGATTTAAATTTAAAAAGGTGAGGCAAACACATTGTAACTTCCAATTTAAATTCTCCTAGCATTTGGAAAACTTTAGAATGAGTTAAAAGTATATTTTAAGCTGAAATGAATCTGTCTAATTGATTGTTCACATTTATTAGTTATAGGGACACATTTTTAGGTTAGGAAATAATTCTGAAAATTGGTAAAATAAATTTAAATTAGTTCACATCAGAGGAGAAGTTCAAAAATATATTATTTAATATTTTAGATCAGAACCTATTCTGTTTAGATGATGTGTCTTACTATTTTCATGATAAAGTTCACATTTAGGCATAGAAAATAAATCTGAAAATATAGGAAAATAGGTATGCATAACTAGAAAATGATAAATGAAGTTTCCAAATCCAAAGATTTCAGTTTAGGATTTGGTAGAAGATCTGAAAGCCCATTTGGAGTAGGAAAATACCTTCCATGCAAACTTGGTAGTTAAGAAGTATATTAATTAAATTTAAAGAATTTATTCAAATTGAAAATTCATATATAGTGTGCAAACAGAAATCTGAAATACAAAAGTTAGAAATTATATACATATGTTTAAAAGTGCATGAAGGCGAAAAATCAACATAGCTAGAGTAAACACAACACTCAGAAATGTGGATGACTATCATATGTATGTATGTGTGGAGTGAAAGTGTGAACTATGTCTTATGGATTGTTGTTTTCTTTTGCTATGTGTGTTGGCATGAGTAGAACCTGCCCCAGAGCAAGTTCTTCCCTTCCAAGATCATGACTATCCATTCCTAGAGCAGCAGGAAGAAGGCAAGTGTCCTTGACCACTTTGATCCTATATTAGGATGTCTAGATAGAATTATTTGCATTGTCAATTGAAATATGACACCCATGCTAGGAAGTTTCCCTAGAATTGCATTATCTTGTTTCCTTGTAGCTTGGATTGGGTTTATTTTATTATGTCATTTATTCATATTACTTATGCTTAGCCATGCTTAGAATGGGATAAGTGGGATATGAGATCATCAACTTGTGTACCTTACTCTTGAATGAGATATTATGAGTTATGTAGAGGTAGGGATTGAGGCAAGTTGGGTGATTTGGTTGGTGTTGGGTGCACGAGACTCGGGTTTGTGTTTAGTACTTGCCTGGATCCTAAGGACCGGTTCATGGAGCATGTAACCTGGCTTTACCGTGCCAACCACATGCTGAGATGGGGCAGCTTGGCCAATTAATTAGGTGTATCCCCGGCGTAGCATGGGTGTGTTGGATGGTGTGGGGAGTAGGTGTCAGCTGGACTACCATATGAACCGCAAGGCTCAAGAGGGGGCCACTGCAGCGGGGTTGGAGCCTCTTGTATGCTGTTAGGTGTGAAACCTCAGTGGGCCCACGCTCGTCGGGAATCCCTTTGTAAAGGCTTTGTGGTGATCTCCTGGCTACACACGTGGGAAGTGTGAATGTGGTTCATGGCCACTAGCATAATGGAGGTTCTTTTAGTCCACCCGACAACGGGGGATGAAATCACTACACAAGGGTACAGTGGTACAAACTCTGCAGAGTCAAAACTGTCATGACAGCCATGCTCACGGTCAAGAGCGGCTTGGACTTATTCATGATTAGAGGATGATGACTTTGGAAGTTGTGGATGTTAAGCGGGGAGCTTAACATTTGAAATGATGTTATGGTTATTTGATATGATGATGGGTTGGGAGATTGGGACCATTTCACCTCTGTAGTAATGTAGGTGCTTAATAAGCTAAGGTGATAGGTATTAATTGCGTAGTGCTTTAACCATGAGTTCAACCTCTCCTTGCTCTAGCCATGCATGACATAACTTTCCCACACTTGCTAAGTACCCACGATACTCAAACTTGCATATTTGTTGGTTTAAATTGCTGCTCAGGTCAAGGGGACGATGTGGTGTTTAATGATCAAGACTTCAGACCCGAAGAAGGATTCTAGGTTCATGGAGTCCCCCGGGCAACGCCTGTGACGGAGCCCACAAGAATAATATTCCGCTGCTAGTTTATTTACATGTTATGAATTTATTATCGTCCATCGAGACGCATGCTTTGTAAGACATATTTATATTCGACACCTGGCTTGTAATAAATGATGCTTCACTATTTGTCATCACATGTATGAGAAAATGATCGTGGAATACATGTGATATTCACTCGGTTGTTCTTCGGAGAAACCGGCTGTGACAGAAGTGGTATCAGAGCCAAGGTTGCCCGTAGGAACGTGGACCTAGGTAGTGGACGTATTTAAGGACCATATTTTCTTAAAAACTATTTTACAAGGTGTGGGTTGAAAAGTGTTACTTAATGGGGTCACTTTCTTCCTCTTACCCCAACTTTTATTCAAAATACAATTTTTGTTTAAGTCTTATCTAACTTAATTTTAAATGCTTTATATTGGTTCGCATGATCCGCACCGCTCGCAAGTCCACCGGAGGGAGAGTTCCCGTAGTTGCCCTTGCCCTGAGAGAGGAGGACCGTCCGGTGACGTACCTATTCTACGGATTGGCAGTAGGAGGCTTGTTGTGCCGTCTTCGACGTATGCTCCAAGCCACCGGCAATACGGGCAAGCTAATCATACACTATAGTTCCACCCGGATCATCCGTGAGAAGCGGGAAGAATGGAGTTCAGAAATGAGGATTATCCATGAAAATCAGCTGCTTAATATCCACCGCTCTCCAGCTTGTCGAGCGACACAGGTCGATGCGGAGAAGGATGTCACCTGGGAGGCCATCACCTGCCAGAGTCACATCTACCGTCGCCACCTGGACAGGACTGAGTACATGTATGTCCTCCAGCGTGAGAGTGGAACAAAGGAGTACAAGTACCCGCCAGTGCAGCAGGGGACTTCCCATGAGCACATGGACTTGTGCTTTGAGGATGCTGCTATGCTCAGCACTCGACTGCAGGAGTGTCAGCAGGAGCTTCAGGATGTACTTGACACTCTGAAGGAGACTGAGGCGTGGCTTCGAGCCAGCTTGAGGGCGAGAGAAAGAGGGGATGGGAATGAACTGTGTGTCACCATGAATGACACATGGACTCCTGACTCCCCAGATCGCCGGGCGAGTAGGCGTCGCCGCACATCTCCACCAGCAGCTTCCCACCCAAAGCGGAGTCAGAGGGCAGCCGCAATAATGAGGAAGATCCCGAGGAGCCAACTCAGTGATACGAGTCGTGTAGAGTCCTTTCCCATAGTTCAGCAGGTTATCGAGTAGGCGAGTCAATACCTTAGTAAATGGTGTGTTAATGTGTGGTGTGTGACGTGAGTTGTGGAAGCCATGGGCAATTGTCCACAACCTCGTCTTCAGGTTGTTTTGCTTTGATGTGTGAACCCCTATGAAATTAAGAGTGCATTTATTTTCGCGCGCGACATGAAACCCTCAGAAAATATAAATATAATAAGGTCTCAAAATTTTAATGTTTAAACAAGCAAATTGGGAAGTTAATACGTAATGCTTCAAATTGACATTTGGTTGATCAGGATAGATGGCCGGAAGAGGAAAGGGTCGTGGTGCCAACCCCGCCAACAACAACGATGAGGCCGGCAACCCTCATCTTTCTGGAGGGCAAGACAGGGGTGGTCACCGTGAAGGAGTTGATCCCATCCACCAAATGCTTGAAAATCAGAATCAGCTCATCCAGAGCCTAACTCAAGTGGTGGCCAACTTGCATCAAGTTCCACCTCCACAAGCTGCACCACGCCAACCAAGGTTGAGTGAGTTTCTAGGGACTCAACCTCCAAAGTTTGCAAGTGCTGCTGAACCTCTGGAGGCAGATGATTGGCTAAAGACCATTGAGAGCAAGATGAGGATCATACAATGCCAAGGATATGAGAGGGTGCTGTTTGCCTCTCACCCTGAGAACATCACTTGGGAAGAGTTCAACCGTAGCTTCCGCAACCATTACATACCCAGGGGTGAACTCAAAAACAAGAGAAAGGAGTTCCTGGGGCTGCAGCAAGGAAACATGACTGTAAGGGAATACCTCACTAAATTCACCCAACTATCCCGTTATGCCCCACGGGACATAGAGACTGATGAGAAGAAACATGATTGCTTCGTGGAAGGACTTACAGCAGAAATGCAGTGTGCAATGTCCTCCAACGAGTATGAAAGCTTCCAAAAGATGGTGGACAGAGCATTTGTTGTAGAAAGGAAACTGAAGGCCTTGGAAAATGAAAACAAGAGGAAGGCAGGATGGTCACACCAAGCCTCGGGTAGCAACACCCGCCCACGTCTGATGCAGCAACCCGCAGGGCAGACGAGCCGTGCTGCGGTACCATACTCCGCGCCGAGAGGGTACAACCCGAATTTCAGGCCTCCGTCAGCACCAACACATCCACAACGTCAGTTTGTACAGCAGCCTCGCGCCGCATATGCACCTCGACCAGCAGTACAAGGACCCCCAAACCAACCCCAAGACAACAAAGGCCAGGCACCTAAGGTTGGGGTGCAATGCTTCAACTGTGGTGAAGTGGGGCACTACGCCCATAAGTGTCCAAAGAAGAAGCCCGTGCAGCCGCAACAGCAGAATGTGATGCGAGGACGGGAGAACCACGTGACTATGGAGGAAGCACAAGAGGCACCTGATGTGGTAGTTGGTAAGTTTCCTGCCAATTTACACATTGCAACCCTGTTGTTCGATTCTGGTGCTACCCACTCGTTCATTGCCCAAGGGTTTGTTAAGAAGCATGATCTAGCAACAACACAAATGAACCATATGCTAGCAGTAAACTCTCCAGGTGGAGAAATAAGGACAAGACAAGTGTGTCCCAAGGTGAATCTAGACATTAATGGGGTAGTATTTACTGCCAACCTCATAGTGATAGATTCACAAGGGATAGATATTATTTTGGGCATGGATCGGTTGACCAAACATAAGGGAATCATCCATTGTTCGACCAGAACGGTGGAACTAACTCACCCTAGTGGCACAAGAGTAAAGTTTATAACAATACAAGAGCCTAGGAGGGACATTAAATTAAATCAAGTTGAGATGAAAGTGGAGGAGATCAGAATTATCAGGGAATATCCAGACGTTTTTCCGGAGGAGTTGCCAGGTATGGCTCCCGATCGTGAAGTGGAATTCACGATTGAGCTAGTGCCTGGAACAACTCCGATATACAAGAGACCTTATCGGATGGACTCCAAACAGCTGGAGTAACTCAAGGAACATTTAAGGGAATTGACAGAAAAGAGGTATATTTGCTCTAGTTCCTCACCATGGGGAGCTCCAGTGATATTTGTGCCCATGAAGGATGGAATCCAAAGGTTGTGCGTAGACTACCGTGCGTTGAATGAAGTAACCATCAAGAAAAAGTACCCATTACCCCGCATTGAAGACTTGTTTCATCAGTTGAAGGGAGTTTGTGTGTTCTAAAAAATTGATCTCAGGTCGGGATACCACCAACTTAAGATAAGGCAAACTGATATTCCAAAGACAGCTTTTGTATCTCGGTACGGACTGTATGAATACACAGTCATGCCTTTCGGGCTAACTAATGCCCCAGCATACTTCATGTATCTCATGAACAAGGTATTCATGGAATATCTGGACAAATTTGTGGTGGTTTTCATAGATGACATTCTTGTCTTCTCCAAAGATGAAGAAGAACATGAGAAACATCTAAGATTGGTGTTGCAAAAGCTTAGAGAACACCAGCTATATGCCAAGTTGAGAAAGTGTGAGTTTTGGCTGAAGAGAGTTCCCTTCTTAGGACATATAATCTCGGAGGGAGGAATCTTCGTAGATCCCGCCAAGATCGAGGATGTATAGAAGTGGAAGACCCCTGAGAATGTCGGGGAAGTTCGAAGCTTCTTGGGATTGGCTGGGTATTATCGACGGTTTATTGAGTGATTCTCCAAGATCTCGAGACCCCTCACCAAACTGTTGGAGAAAGGAATCACATTCACATGGACACCGCAGTGCGAGACGAGTTTTCAAGAGCTAAAGAAAAGATTGACAACATCTCCAAGGCTAGTTATGCCAGATATGCAGAAGAACTTTTCGGTGTACTACGATGCCTCTAGAAATGGGTTGGGATGTGTTCTCATGCAAGAGGGGCATGTCGTGTCTTATGCGTCCCGGCAACTCCGAAAACACGAGAAGAACTATCCTACACACGACCTAGAACTAGCCGCAGTGGTACACGCGTTGAAGATTTGGCGGTACTACTTGATGGGGAAGAGGACAGAGATATATACGGATCATAAAAGCTTAAAGTACATTTTCACACAGCCAGATATCAACCTCAGATAAAGGAGATGGTTAGAGCTAATCAACGACTTTGATGTGGGCATCAACTATCATCCTGGGAAAGCGAATGTCGTCGCGGATGCTCTAAGCCGGAAAGTGCAGGTCAATAGGTTGAGCTTGAAGGACATGCCTACAGAATTGAAGGAAGAGGTTATAAAACTCAATCCATGTCTGGTGAATAGTAGTGAGGCCATCGCCATGGAAGTGGACTCCACATTAGAGAAAGACATCCGAAATGGTCAGAAGAATGACGAGAAGATACAAGAGATTAGAGAACTTATCAAGGAAAATAAAGCCCCTGGTTTCAGAGAGGATGAACAAGGTACGGTGTGGCACGGGAAAAGAATCTGTGTGCCTGAAGTGAAGGAGATCCGTGAATTGATTTTGAAGGAGGCTCATGATTCCGACTATTCCATTCATCCTGGGAGTATGAAGATGTACCATGACCTCAAGAGCCAGTATTGGTGGTATTGCATGAAGCGAGATATCACGGAACATGTTGCCCTATGTGACACATGTCAGTTGGTGAAAGCAGAACATCAACGACCCGCGGGATTATTGCAACCACTCAAAGTGACTGAATGGAAATTGGAAGAAATCAGTATGGATTTCATAGTGGGACTACCGAGGACCCAATCAGGATACGATTCGATATGGGTCATCATCGACAGGCTAACCAAGGTAGCTCATTTCATCCCCGTGAAAGAAAGCTATAGTGGATCTAAATTGGCAGAATTGTACATGTCAAAGATCGTGTGTTTCCATGGAGTGCCAAAGAAGATAGTGTCAGATCGAGGGACGCAGTTCACCTCAAGATTCTGGCAGAAGTTACATGAAACCATGGGAACTCATCTGAATTTTAGTTCTGCCTATCATCCCCAAACTGACGGGCAGACGGAAAGAACCAATCAGATCCTTGAGGATATGCTGAGAGCGTGTGCACTAAAAAACAATCGGAGTTGGGATAAGAACTTACCGTATGCGGAGTTCTCCTATAACAACAGCTATCAGGCTAGTATGAAGATGTCACCATTTGAGTCTTTGTATGGGAGGATGTGCAGAACTCCACTATTTTGGAACCAAACATGGGAAAATAAAGTGTTTGGGCCCGAGGTACTACAAGAAGCCGAGGCGAAAGTGAGGGAAATCCGCAACAACTTGAGGATAGCACAAACACGACAAAAGAGCTATGCCGATGTACGGAGAAGAGAGCTCATTTTCAACGTGCGGGACTATGTTTATCTCAAGGTGTCCCCTATCCGAGGACTTCGTCGGTTCAAGGTGAAAGGGAAGTTATCACCTCGATACATCGGACCCTTTCAAGTTCTGGAGAGGAAAGGTGAAGTGGCATATCAACTAGAACTGCCGGCTCGCCTATCAGATGTGCATGACGTATTCCATGTGTCACGGCTCAAGAAATGTCTGAGGACGCCTGAAGAGATGTTACCCATGAATGAGGTTGACGTAGCTGAGGATCTGTCTTATGCCGAGCAACCATTCAAGATTTTGGAGACAATGGAACGCCTCACAAGAAATAAAAGAATCCGGAAGTGCAAGGTGCAGTGGAAGCATCACTCGGAAGAGGAAGCCACATGGGAGCGAGAAGACGAGCTTAAGGCACAGTTCCCGGAATTGTTTTCCTAGAACCACCAATCTCGAGGACGAGATTTCTTTTAAGGGGGGTAGAGCTGTAACACCCCAAAATTCTGTTAAGAGGGGAATTTAAATTTTTTTGACGTATTGCATGTGGTGCAGAAATTCAAATTCAAATTGGAATTCAAATTCAAATCAAAACAGAAAAGAAAAAGAAAAAGAATAAACCAAAACCCCAGCCAGTGGGCCGAAACCCACCAGCCGGCCCACCCGCCCCCGCGCCAGCCCGCAGCCGTGCGCTCCCCTCTCTTTCTCACTGACACGCGGGGCCTGCGGTCATCGTCTTCCTCGCGCGATCGCGCAAACCGCCGGGACTCCTCCGCGCGCCGAATCCAAACCACCCGAAAACCCGCGTTTGCCCAGCCGAATTCTGGTCCCGGACGACTCAAACTCGATCACAACCGACACGCCGCCCTCCCCCGTCTATATAAGCGCCGGCGTCGCCCCGTTTTCGCCACCCGATCAGCTGTTTTTCCTCCCGGTGAGAACCGAAGCTCCGATCACCGTTTTCTCTCGATCTTTGTTCGGGTTTTCTGATCTAACACGCCGATCCTGTTCCACCGCCTCCGGGGAATCACGCAGGTGCTGAAAACTCGGTAGATTTCGCCCTAGACACAGCGCCGACGAGCATCGCCGTGATTCCATCTTGGACCTCGACACCGACCGCCTTCCAGGGCCTCCGAGCTCAAGAAAAACCCCGAGGTGAGATCCCCGACCTCCCCTCTACCAATCTATGCCATGAAATCCCAGTTTTAGGAAGTATAGACGAAGATCCGAAGTTTTCCGGTGAGATCGCCGCCTTCCACCGCCGCGCGCCGCCGGGCAGCGCCGCCCGCGCACGGTCAGGGTGACGTGGCCGCTTGTGCGCCATCTATTTTAAATCGCACGGTAGAATTAAAACCCGCGCGTACCGGTTCGGCGATCTAATTTGAGCCGTCTGTTTTAAATCGGACGGTCCACATCAGCCCCGCGTTATAAAGGCCGGGATTCTTACGTGCTACCCCCTGGGGATCTTGGAAAACACGAGCTAGCCCCGGAAACTTCTGATCTAGCCCCTGGAACTTCAGAAATTCATGTAAAAATCAGTTTTAGCCCCTGGACTTAATAAAAATTAGGGAAACCCCTCTGTTATGTGTAGCTAGACCCCTGGAAATTTATGAAATAATAAATTAGACCCTGTAGTAGGGTGGATTTACCTTTTTGACCCTATATGATATTAATTTCAGAAAATTGAATATGTGATTAGGATTTAAATTTAAAAAGGTGAGGCAAACACATTGTAAATGTCAATTTAAATTCTCCTAGCATTTGGAAAACTTTAGAATGAGTTAAAAGTAGATTTTAAGCTGAAATGAATCTGTCTAATTGATTGTTCACATTTATTAGTTATAGGGACACATTTTTAGGTTAGGAAATAATTCTGAAAATTGGTAAAATAATTTTAAATTAGTTCACATCAGAGGAGAAGTTTAAAAATATATTATTTAATATTTTAGATCAGAACCTATTCTGTTTAGATGATGTGTCTTACTATTTTCATGATAAAATTCACATTTAGGCATAGAAAATAAATCTGAAAATATAGGAAAATAGGTATGCATAACTAGAAAATGATAAATGAAGTTTCCAAATCCAAAGATTTCAGTTTAGGATTTGGTAGAAGATCTGAAAGCCCATTTGGAGTAGGAAAATACCTTCCATGCAAACTTGGTGGTTAAGAAGTATATTAATTAAATTTAAAGAATTTATTCAAATTGAAAATTCATATATAGTGTGCAAACAGAAATCTGAAATACAAAAGTTAGAAATCATATACATATGTTTAAAAGTGCATGAAGGCTAAAAATCAACACAGCTAGAGTAAACACAACACTCAGAAATGTGGATGACTATCATATGTATGTATGTGTGGAGTGAAAGTCTGAACTATGTCTTATGGATTGTTGTTTTCTTTTGCTATGTGTGTTGGCATGAGTAGAACCTGCCCCAGAGCAAGTTCTTCCCTTCCAAGATCAGGACTATCCATTCCCAGAGCAGCAGGAAGAAGGCAAGTGTCCTTGACCACTTTGATCCTATACTAGGATGTCTAGATAGAATTATTTGCATTGTCAATTGAAATATGACACCCATGCTAGGAAGTTTCCCTAGAATTGCATTATCTTGTTTCCTTGTAGCTTGGGTTGGGTTTATTTTATTATGACATTCATTCATATTACTTATGCTTAGCCATGCTTAGAATGGGATAAGTGGGATATGAGATCATCAACTTGTGTACCTTACTCTTGAATGAGATATTATGAGTTATGTAGAGGTAGGGATCGAGGCAAGTTGGATAATTTGGTTGGTGCTGGGTGCACGAGACTCGGGTTTGTGTTTAGTACTTGCCTGGATCCTAAGGACCGGTTCATGGAGCATGTAACCTGGCTTTACCGTGCCAACCACATGCTGAGATGGGGCAGCTTGGCCAATTAATTAGGTGTATCCCCGGCGTAGTATGGGTGTGTTGGATGGTGCGGGGAGTAGGTGTCAGCTGGACTACCATATGAACCGCAAGGCTCAAGAGGGGGCCACTAAAGCGGGGTTGGAGCCTCTTGTATGATGTTAGGGGTGAAACCTCAGTGGGCCCACGCTCGTCGGGAATCCCTTTGTAAAGGCTTCGTGGTGATCTCCTGGCTACACACCTGGGAAGTGTGAATGTGGTTCGTGGCCACTAGCATAATGGAGGTTCTTTTAGTCCACCCGGCAACGGGGGATGAAATCACTACATGTGGGTACAGTGGTACAAACTCTGCAGAGTCAAAACTGTCATGACAGCCGTGCTCATGGTCAAGAGCGGCTTGGACTTATTCATGATTAGAGGATGATGACTTTGGAAGTTGTGGATGTTAAGCGGGGAGCTTAACATTTGAAATGATGTTATGGTTATTTGATTATGATGATGGGTTGGGAGATTGGGACATTTCACCTGTGTAGTAATGTAGGTGCTTAATAAGCTAAGGTGATAGGTATTAATTGCATAGTACTTTAACCATGAGTTCAACCTCTCCTTGCTCTAGCCATGCATGACATAACTTTCCCAAACTTGCTGAGTACCCACGGTACTCAAACTTGCATATTTGTTGGTTTAAATTGCTGCTCAAGTCAAGGGGATGATGTGGTGTTTAATGATCAAGACTTCGGACCCGAAGAAGGATTCTAGGTTCATGAAGTCCCCCGGGCAACGCCTGTGACGGAGCCCACAAGAATAATATTCCGCTGCTAGTTTATTTACATGTTATGAATTTATTATCGTCCATCGAGACGCATGCTTTGTAAGACATATTTATATTCAACACCTGGCTTGTAATAAATGATCCTGGCATACATGTGATATTCACTCGGTTGTTCTTCGGAGAAACCGGGTGTGACAGTGAGGTATGCCTCGACACCTAGATTAACATGTTACATCGGTTTTCTGGGTCCCATATAGCCAGTATGCATCCGGTACACAACCCAAACTTGTCCCATAGGGCCGCACACGAGAACGGGCCTTAATCGACTCAGACATAGACTAGGTTCACAGGACCACGTCCTTGAGCCTTCCATCCACTGCCCGGTCTCCATTCCCAACTATGAGGATCAATTCCCAACTCTTCCGATTGATCCCCCTTAATCCCGGTGCACGAGTAGGAAACTGCCTACTCGAGTTATGCCTCTTTTAATCCACTTTTGTTAACTTGAGATCAGCAGATATAATCAATTTATAACCTACTCTACATTATACTTCAGGGTTTTCTGGGTCATGCATTTGGAGTGTCATACCACCTAGACTTAATGCAATAAACAAAATGCTAGACATTATAAAGTGAATACAAATAAAAACTTGTAAGTTTTTATGCAAACCGGGGCTTGCCTTTGTTTTGTAGGGGACTAATATATATAAATCAGTTAGATTCTTGTCCTCCTTGAGGCTTGATCAACTGATCCATTTCAATGGATTCACTCCGTCGAACTTCTCCGTTGATTGCCTCCGTCGCAAGTCCTATCGATATGTATATGCACATGTTCTTATAATGCAATTCATATAATTAAAGACTTGAATTTGTGAAGAACAGAGGGGTGTGTGGAAGTGCTAATAATGATGGTTTACCTCTGTTGTGCAAGGAACCTAAAAGAAACTAAAGCTTACTTAGAAGTTGGATTATAAACTAACCAATTCTCTACTAATGAACATATATGGTGGGCTGAAAAGATGTGAAGCAAATTGAAGATACAGAACTCCAATGACTTCAAAACCTTTACAGCATGTACCACTCTAGCCAGAGATTTAGCTTGCCAAATTGCAGCTAATGTGGAAAGAATATGTGTCCTCTAAAATTCTTCCAATACTCTTATGTATTTTCCCTCATACATAAGAATGGAGAACAAGGACAGGGAGATCTACTGCACAACTTGAGCTGAAACTTTACATGTGAGTTCCTGGTCACATGAAAGTGCTCAGGACCAAAAATGATCACTTTTCATTGGGTGTTTTATCCAGAACAATTCCCTAAGCAATTAAGCAAAATGAAATTAATTCTGAAGTAACTCACATGTTCATGTCCAACTTAGTGAACTACAATTTCAATTATAGTTCATAGGGCCTGCATGAATTTTCCTAGGATTTTCGTAGCTAAGAATTTCTCAGAACTGAATTTCCAAGTTTTGGAAATTCTCTGAAAATGTTTCTGTATTCAATTGAACACAACAACTTGAAATCAGAATTATCCTAACTAAATCAACTCCAAATGAGCTAAAACTTTTGCAGCAGTTCACTAACATCCTAAGGATTATTCTGGCAAAATTTTAGGAGTTTTGGATGAACCAAACTCCCTCTAAAATGCTTTTTCTGAAAAGCTTTAAAGAATTTTCCAGAATTAAATAATGAATTTCATACAAATTAGGCTGCACTTTTGGATAGAGATTTTCAATATGAATCCAACCCAATTTTAATCACTAAATTTGGAGCTTCCTACACCATGATATGACCTTGACAAGGATGGGTGAGAAACTGAATATGATTCTTTTATTTTTCCAATTTCCAGAGACATAAGGAATTAACACCACATTTGGCCAAGAAAATGAGGTCCAATGCCTCTGAAATTTTTACTGGAGTTCAAGTATTTTTGGAAGAATGTCCTTCCCAAATTTGGGAATTTTCCAATACACAGAACTCCTGAAAAAATTCCTACAAAATTTCCCGTGTATGAATTAATGAGAGAAATCCAAGTATTTTCATAAATATTGAGCTGTACCCCTGGATACTACTCTTTGAGGGGAATCCAACAAAATTTGTTTGACAATTTTTAGACATTCCTACACAAAGTTATGGCTATTTAAACTTTGAACAGAAATCTGAAAACAGAGAAAAGTTTAAATGTCTGCTGCAGGGCCCGGCCACGTGTCCCCCTCTGAGACAAGCCACACGGGGCCACGGGGTCTCTCCCGCGCTGTCACAAAGTGATCTGAGGCCACAACAGATCCTTCCCGGTTTAAACTCAGACGCTGCCAGGTGGGACCGATCAGTCCTTCGTCTACCTCCAGCTCCCGCGCCCGCGCGCCGCCGAGCTCGCCGGAGTTCACTGGATTTCGGCCTCCCGGCCATCCCTCGAGCTCTTCCTCACCGCTAGGGCCAAAAACCACACGCTGAACACGATGGAACAACTTTCCCCGACCAGGGGTGGCTCTAACCCAGCCGGCGATGGTGCGGCGGCTCAGCTCACCTTCGGTAGCGTCGGCCAGCTATCCTAGCCTGCCAAAAGCTTGGTGAAACGGTGCTACAGCACCAGTGAACAATGAGGATGCTCGACCTAACATCAAAACTGCTCGGGACCGGCGGCTAATAGTGTCTCACCGTGCACCCGAGACCTCCTCCACGTTTGAGCTCGGAAAACCTAGAATTTGTGCGGTCTATGTGTGTTTCCCAGCTAGGGTTGTGAAGAGCAAATGATCGCCGACTACTTCCGGTCCCGTGTGCAAGATTTGGCAACCTAAGAACGAGAATAGAGGTCGAATTTGAGGTTACCGTGCAGGAAAGTCGGTTTGTGCCCGCCGGAGGAAAATTTCCGAATTCGCTCTCGGTCATCCACGGCATGTCTTGAGCTTCGGAGGTGAGCACCACAGGGTCCTAGCGCGTCCAAGGGTACCCTTGCTCGGGCATGACAGGCCCTCTGCAGCGCTGTCCACGTGAGACCTCTCCGTCGGTTCTCATTCGGCCGCCACAGAAACACGGAGTCCTCGGGTATAGGAGTTGAACACCGATCAGTGGCACGTCGAGGAGGGAGACGGTGATGCCCCGGTGCCTTTTCTCCACTCCTTAGCTTCTGTTCATGTTCACTAGAGCCGGATGCCGATCAAATGAAGGTGGTGGCGGTGGCTCTGTTCAGGGGCGCGCGAGAGAGCGAGAGAGGGTCGGGCAACTCGTTTCGCCGAGCGCTGGGTCAGCTGGGATGATCTTTATCCTTGCTGTGGAGTCGGTTCAACATGTATTCGGCCGGAACCCTCGAGCGCACGAGCGCTGGCGTCGGCTACACCTCGCTGTCGAGCACCCGTAGAGGTAAAACAGAGACCGTTTGCTTCTGTGAAGATATTTGTGTGCATATGACAAGTGGGCCCACTCTCCCCCTTATCCTCTCAAATTTTCTCACAAATATATCCTCAATTTGGCAAATGCTGGAAATCAAATTGTGGGAATTCCAATCTGTATTGTGTTTTGATAATTTGGACAAGTTTCATCCAAATTCAAACGTATATTTGAATTCATTGCAAATTTAAGTCCATTTGGAAAATGGATAACAAATATCTTCAAAAATTCATGAGACTTTGCCTACCCCCTATTTTGGACCTAAGGAATTCAAATATGAAACTATATTTTTGGTTTGGCTGCTGCAAATCAGGTTTTGATCACAACAGTTTGTATTCCTACTGTTGCCCTCATTTGAAATTTGAGTTTGAACAGCTTGAGTTTAAAAATCTGAATTTCATTCCCCCTTGCACATGATAGATTACACATGGGTTTAAAAATAACTTTGTCCCCCAACAATCAATTGATCCTAGGCTAGAGTGGTGGGACAGTCCCACTCATGTGTGTCATCACATGTGAAAAATTTAAACAAGTCCAAATTTTTATAACTTGAAACCAAATGGTGTTCAAACTTCAGGCCCTTTGTATTCAAAACTTTGGGACCTTTACATTCCTCCCCCCTTAAAAGAATCTCGTCCTGAGATTATAAGGTAAAAAAAATGAGAGGGAGGATGGTGAAAAATTACCGGATGTGCGACGTCTAAAGTCAGGATAATTGGCGCGAAGGAATCCTTCGCTCTCCCTCTCTTCATCCTTGGAATGATTATTACATGAAACTTTGTAGAACCACAACGTACCGTCGCGTGTGGTTCGGCCCGTTATGTCGATGATCTGAATTGGTCCCTCCTGATACGTGAGACCCGACATCAGTTCCTTGATATTTCCCAGCTGAATGGTGGTTGAACAATTGAGGCTCTTCCTCAGCTGAGAAATGTGGAAGATGTCGTACACACCGGTGAATATCGCTGGTAATTCCAGCCGGTATGCAACGGATCCACATCTTTCCATAACCTGGAATAGACCGATGAATCGAGATGGATAGAAACTATGACAAGTGAGCCTCATAAAAAATTTCTCTTCCTCAACTCCGGGTTATGGGGTATGACGATTCTGTCCTTAAACCACAGGACGCCGTCTCCGTCTTTCTGGAAATGTTTCTGTTCCCCACTGTCTATACATCCCTGCAATTGTGACATGCCCTTATCATGTTTATAGGCTGCCACCTTTTTTCACGGGTGGTGGATATAAAAGCTAAACTGTAGAGAGCTCTAGGGGGAACCATACGTAATGGTGGCTCGCTCTCTCCCAACAGGGTGATGGTTGGTTACGAACGAGTGACTTGCGACTCCCGCATTCGCCCACGTTGACCTTGCCGGGGTGATAATGGATCTCTATTTCATAATCCTTTATCAAATTTAACCATCTTTGCTGCCTCATGTTCCACTCCTTCTGAGTGAATATGTACTTGAGGCTCTTGTGGTCGATATATAAATGCACGAGGTTACCGAGTAGGTAGTACCTCCACATTTTGAGTGCGAGTACCACGGCAGCGAGTTCTAAGTCATGAGTCGGATAGTGTTGCTCATGATTTCTGAGTTGCCGTGATCCATACACGACCACCCTTCGGTCTTGCATCAGCACACATCCTAGCGCAATGCCGGATGCATCACAGTACACAACAAACGGTTTTGTTGTGTCTGGCTGCACCAAAACCGGTGCTGATGTTAGGTGCTTCACTAATTCCTTGAACGCTGCTTTACATGCTGGACTCCAAACCTATTTGGTAGCGTTCTACAGAAGCTATGTCCTAGGCTTGGCAATCTTCGTGAAGTTCGGAATGAACCTCCGATAATATCCGGCGAGTCCGAGGAAACTCCGTACCTCGTGAGCAGTTCTCGGGGACTTCCAATGCAGAACTTGTGCCATATTACTCGGGCTTACAGCCATGCCCTCCGCTGAGATAATATGCCCGAGAAAAAGTACTTGCAATATCTAGGATTCGCACTTGCTGAATTTCGCGTATAGCTTGTGATTCCACAGCCGTTGCAAGATTATATGCAGGTGCTTATCGTGTGCTTCCTCCGACATGGAAGAAACCAGTAGGTCGTCGATGAAGACCACAACAAACTTTTCCAGCTCCGGCATGAATACCGAGTTCATTAAGTACATGAACTGAGCTGGAGTGTTGGTAAGGCCAAGGAACATGGCAAGGTACTCATAACCTCCGTACCTGGTCGAAAAGCCGTCTTCAAAATAGCCTCAGCCCTTATCTCAATCTGATGGTACCCTGATCTTAAGTCCATCTTGGCAAATATCTTTGCTTTGACCAACTGATCAAACAATATGTCGATCTGTGGTAACGGGTACTTGTTCTTGATTGTCACAGTGTTAAGCGGATGAAAATCAGCACTAAGCCGAAGTGTTTTGTCCTTCTTCCTGCTACACAGCGCAGAGCAACCCCAAGGTCATGAGCTTGGTCGTATAACACATTTGCTCATGGGTCCACTTAGTTGCTCCTTCCACCGTTCTCTTTGCTGTGCAGAACAGACTTTTCTGTCCTAACCCAGATTTTGATCCGTTTAGAAGCATTCTCATAACTCAAGTTGAATACCAAAGTTAAGGTTAACTTCAATATATTTCCAAAGAGTACTCCTATGCCTCCAGATCATTTCTAGATCAGAAGTTATGATTGCTCAAAGTTGACAGAATTTCTGGACAAATTTTGCCAGCATCTCCTTTGTATGTGGCTGATTTTATCACAGTTGTATATGCAAATAAAAGAAGAATCTAAACAAACTTTGAACTACAAAAATGTTTCATATCTCATAAACTTTCCAATGGTGTATCATAGGCTCTTAGGGATTTTTCTACAGAAAGTTATGATTTAAAACAGAAAGGTCCAGAGAGGTTTTGCTGCTGTCCTGGTTCTGAACAGTTTTCCTTCAACTGGACTTTTCAGCCACTTAACCTGTGATTTTGATCTGGAGGTCTACAAATAAGTTGTAGAGAACTTGAAAATATTTCCAGAACTTTATCATACACCTTAATTGGTTAAATTTACTCAGAGTTATGCTCTGTTAAAGTCCAGCAAGAATTCCTGCCAGAAACAGAGCACTCTGTTTTTCAAATCTTTGAAACCTAGACCTTCTCTCATTGAATCTTAGCTCAAAATAAGAGTTCAGTAACTAATATTTGTTTCATACTTCCATTTTTATTTGAAAGTTAGCTCATGAAGCATTTCTTCATAGGGAAGAGGTTATTAAGTGTAGTACGGTGTCGATGCACCGTAAGAACAATGTCGGTACTACGTAGCCTCACCAAAGAAAATCCTAACCGGATTATACCGGTATACACGTTTCAATTGTGGTACTAAACGGTCTCTCGCACATGTGTACTACACGGAATACGTACGTGGTTAGAACCTGCAGAAGAACATTCAATGATGATGCACACATAGGTTTTCTCATTTCAGGCAGTTCCATATCATAATAAAAACATACGCCCCGTATCATTTCCATACGGGCCATCCTTGAGTCAAGCCACGTCTCAAGGTACGTGATCGTATTTTTACACCACATGACGGGGGACCCGAGTAGAGCGCGAACGGGTCGTCACGGTTGGGAATTTTATCAACCCAATAGATACCACCTACTGCCCTGCAGGGCACGCCGATGGCAAGCGCTGCGTATGCCCTTCTAGGCTATTTCCAGAAGAACACACTATCGCGTTACTGACCACACGAAGGGGTCTCCACTTTCTGGCCTAATGCATGCCAGGGATCAGCGTTTCATATGAACTCAGGAACATGAAGAGTCCAAGAGTTTCATATTAACATCTCACACCAAGCTGTGAGACCTATCCCTGAACCACTTTCCTCGTCAGGGGAGCTAACCAAAATTGAACCACTTTCGATGGCATTCCTTACCATGCTTACCTGAGCGTAGGTGCGTCGTTACATAATCAAAATTCATAATGATAACACGTATGTTAGTCATGCCACTTTAAGTAACTATACTACTACAGTCCTTATGTGGGCCTAATATTGTTTCCTCACCGTATCCTAAATTTTGTCGTAATACAATCCTTATTCCATGCGCTATCACCAATGCGGCTCTGATACCACGCTGTTACGGCCCGGTGCCCATCACGGGGCCGTGCCGCTCGCCCGGGAATCACATTGGGTGGTGCCGTGCGATGCGGCACCCAACAGCACACATAATAAAGTATCATATTACATAAATCAAGCGGAAGCTTCCAAAGTGTAAATTTTACAAATATTTCTCAAAATAATCTACAGCGGAAGACTAATACAACTCACGCCTCATATCTAGGCTAAGAAAAAGAGAAGATGCCCTGCTCGCGGACCCTTCTCACAAGCGACACCATCACAATAGCAGCGGCGGTTTCCATGAGTTCATCACTTGGAGGAATCCGAGTCTCATCGGACAACCCTACTTATCAGCGTAGTGTTATTACCTGCAAAACAACTCATGCAGTATCTGTGAGCATGAAGCTCAGCAAGACCTAACTGTCACCCTAGTCATGAAACTCTACATGCTGAAAATAGAGGGCTGAATTTAGAAGTTTGCACAAAAGATGAACTTGAGCTAAAGGAGAGTCCTTACTTCAACTTTTTTAGCAACTTTTATAGCCCTCGCGCAATTTACATCGAGAGTCCACAATCAAACAAGAAACGCTTCATCTCGATGTTACTTGCCCGAGGTGAAAGTAACTTTAGTGAGCTACCCTAGACCCATACAGGCCTTGCACCATCAACGTCGAGACTCCACAATCAAAAAAGAAACGCTTTGTCTCGACGCTACTAGCCCAAGATGGAAAATAAATTTAGTGAAAGTGTTGATCATTCCTCATCTCCATTATGAGGATTACTCACGAAGCATATTAAATTTTTCCCAGTTTATTACTACGTCACAACGTAGAGAACAAGTATGCTCGGTCCATTCCGCGAGCGACGGTGATTGCAATCAAAAACACCCGGTTGACACGACACGTACGCCCGTACTCGACATTGCACACAGCAACCATCACTGACGTCGTACGTGGCAACCTTTCACACGACACCCAAATGTCGAACCGGTCCCACCGACTGGGATTAAGTCTCACTACGGCAAACCCTCGTAGAGCCGGCTTCTCTATCCTTTCATGCCTCGACACCCAGATTAACATGTTACATCGGTTTTCTGGGTCCCATATAGCCAGTATGCATCCGGTACACAACTCAAACTTGTCCCACAGGGCCGTACACGAGAACGGGCCTTAATCGACTCAGACATAGACTAGGTTCACAGGACCACGTCCTTGAGCCTTCCATCCACTGTATGGTCTCCATTCCTAACTATGAGGATCAATTCTCAACTCTTCCGATTGATCCCCCTTAATCCCGGTGCACGAGTAGGAAACTGCCTACTTGAGTTATGCCTCTTTTAATCCACTTTGTTAACTTGACATCAGCAGATATAATCAATTTATAACCTACTATACATTATACTCCAGGGTTTTCTGGGTCATGCATTTGGAGTGTCATACCACCTAGACTTAATGCAATAAACAAAATGCTAGACATTATAAAGTGAATACAAATAAAAACTTGTAAGTTTTTATGCAAACCGGGGCTTGCCTTTGTTTTGCAGGGGGCTAATATATATAAATCAGTTAGATTCTTGTCCTCCTTGAGGCTTCATCAACTTATCCATTTCAATGGATTCGCGCCCCTGAACAGAGCCACCTCCGCCACCTTCATTTGATTGGCAGCCGGCTCTAGTGAACACGAACAGAAGCTAAGTGGTGGAGAAATGGCACCAGGGCATCACCCTCTCCGTCCTCGACGTGCCACTGATCGGTGTTCAACTCCTATACCCGAGGACTCCGTGTTTCCGTGGCGGCCGAATGAGAACCGATGGAGAGGTCTCACACGGACAGTGCTGCAGAGGGCCTGTCATGCCCGAGCAAGGGTACCCTCGGACGCACTAGGACCCTGTGGTACTCACCTCCGAAGCTCAAGACATGTCGTGGACGACCGAGAGCAAATTCGGGAATTTTCCTCTGGCGGGCACAAACCGACCTTCCGGGGAATTCTTAGCTACGAAAATCCTAGGAAAATTCGTGCAGGCCCTATGAACTATAATTGAAATTGTAGTTCACTAAGTTGGGCATGAACATGTGACTTACTTCAGAATTAATTTCATTTTGCTTAATTTCTTAGGGAATTGTTCTGCATAAACACCCAATGAAAAGTGTTCATTTTTGGTCCTGAGCACTTTCTTGTGACCAGGAACTCACATGTAAAGTTTCAGCTCAAGTTGAGCAGTAGAGCTCGCTGTCCTTGTTCTCCATTCTTATGTATGAGGGAAAATACATAAAAGTATTGGGGGAATTTTAGAGGACACATATTCTGTCCACATTAATTGCAATTTGGCAAGCTAAATCTCTGGCTAGAGTGGTACATGCTGTAAAGGTTTTGAAGTCATTGATGTTCTGTATCTTCAATTTCCTTCACATCTTTTCAGCCCACCATATATGTTCATTAGTAGAGAATTGGTTAGTTTATAATCCAACTTCTAAGTAAGCTTTAGTTTCTTTTAGGTTCCTTGCACAACAGAGGCAAACCATCATTCTTAGCACTTCCGCACACCCCTCTGTTCTTCACAAATTCAAGTCTTTAATTATATGAATTGCATTATAAGAACATGTGCATATAGACATGCCCTCCGGCAAGGGTCGCCGGAAAGGCCCTCCCCGGCCACCTCCCGACCCCCTGCTGGTCGCCTCCCCATTTCCTCCCATGCTGAACATGTTGGTGAGGTCGCCGGCGGCCAAAACACGCCGGAAAACAGGGCGCACCAATGACAGCAAGAACTAGGGTTCCGGCGAGGTTGTGGTGGCTCGTTTCTCCACCAAATGATCCGGTTCTTTGCTCTAGAGCACCAGGGGATTGTGTAGAAGGTTGACATGGGGTTTAAACGAGCCGGGAGTGCTCCAAACCTATCGGCACCGTGCGCCCGACGTGGTCCAACGCTATTCCCTCGAAAAGAACTCGGATTCCTCGCTCTATATTCAATTTCTCGGTCTAAAATCGATGGAGGAGGTGTGCTAGGTAGTTAAGATCCTGTGTGTGAAGTTTGAAACACAACCAAAATGAATTGAGGACAAATTTTGCAATTCCTTACCTCAGGGTCAGTTTCTGCCGCCCTGAAGAAAATCTTGAAATTCTCCCTCTGTGATCAATGGCTAGGGCTGAGCTTCGGAGGTGAGCAACTAGGGTTGTAGGTGCACCGATGGGGTGGCTTGCTTGGGCGTGATCACCCTTGGTTTGGGCTGCCCATGGTGACCAAGTTTGGTTTACTTCAGTTTGAACTCGGGAGTAGCTAGGACTTCAGACTCCCGCGTGCAAAGGAGCGGGAAGAACCGGGAATTGGCACTGGCAGCTGCCTGAACACGTGTTGGCGACACTTTTCTATGTGGGAGGCTCAAGCAACCGAGCTAAGTCGGCCGGGGTGATCGAGAGACCGAGAACAGTGGCTGTGTTTTCTCGGGAGAGAAACAGATGGCGTTAACGAGCGAGAGAAAGCAAAAGCGCTTTGTTGCACTCGTGTGCGGGGATTAGGCCGGGGGACCGCTCGAGTGAGCAGGACGTGGCACCAACAAAACTTCGCCGGGAAGTCTTCTTCCAGCGCTGTCGCTCATGTGTGCACCCGAGATGAAAAACAGAGTCGGTTTGGTTAATGTGTGTATGACATGTGGGCCACAGCCCCCAAATATCTCCCCCCTCCTTGCTTTAATTTTTTCCACACCGCCTTCGTCCAAATTCAACCAAAATTGGATGGTACATCAAACAAATTATGAGGAACTCGAATCTGAAATCAGATTTCAAAATTGAGCATGTTTGGTTCGATTTTCAAATTCAAATTTAAATTTAAACTCTCCCTCGAATATTCCTCGGATTAATTGGTATACGGGCTCCCAAAAATATCCAAGTTTGGATCATGAGCTCATTCATACATGGGGAATGCATCGGTGAATTCATTTGTGTGCATTTGGGCAATCTGAACATGAGTTCTTTCAAAAGAATTCAAATTGCGCTTAAATTCCCTCTACTCCACTCATAGAGAAGGTGCACATGAGTTAGAGTTTTTTTTGGAAGTAAAATTCTTTCCCCCTAGGTTAACATGTGTTGAGCATGGGCTAGAGCAAAGTTGTACTCCCTCACATGTCCATTTGCTGTGTTTATCATTTTATGTGACACAAACATAATCTGTCTTTGCCTTAACTTTGTTTCATCAGTTGAAATCAACTTTACAAAAGATAGGGCTGTTACAATTCTGTTCTGGACTTCTACAGCAAAGTTGTATAAGACTTTAAAAGCTTTCCAGAAATGTATCACACACATCCATTCATTCAACCTAACAACAGTTATGTCCTGTTCAATTTCAGCAAAAATTCTGCTGAAAACAGGGGAGGTTGTTTCTAAGTCTTTTAGAAGATACCTATACTCCCAATTGACTCTTAGTTCAATATAGGAGTTTAATAAACACTAAATGAATTCTAAACTACAAATTGACTCTCTTTTTTTTTTCAAAATTTTCTTCTTATGAAATTAAGAACACATGACGGTACTACGTTTCCTCAAAAAATCAAAAATCCTAACTGGCTTTATACCGGCATACACTAAAAGGGTGGCACTAAAAACGGTCACTCACAAACGGTTTTCTTAACGCAATGTTCTACTCCTAGTTAAGGTACCTGCACAAAACCACTCAATAGTGAAGCACACAAAGCTTTATCATCTCAGGCAGGTCTATCATAGTAAAAACATGCGCCCCGTATCATTGCCATACGGGTCGTCCTTGAGTCAGGCCACGTCTCAAGGTACATGTCAGGTTATTCACCACCCGACAGAGGGTTTCACACCTTTGCAATTAAGAACACCGGTGGACCAGCGTTTTCATATGCCTCATAGAACATGAAGAGTCCTAGAGATCATATTTCTTGTTACAAACCACACGATGAGGTCTCCTCCTCTTGCCCCTAGATTTGCGCACTGGAGGCTAGTGCATTTCATATGTCTCTAAGACATGGGGAGTCTTAGAAAACATATTCACTTCCCGTCCATTTCTGAACGGAACATCCCACACTACTTTCCTCGTATGGGATAGCTAACCGAAATTGATCCGCTTTCGGTGGCGTTCCTTACCATTCTTACCTCCACGTAGGTGCGTCGTTACAGAATTGAAATGAAGAAAGGTAACACGAGTCAGCTTGCCACCTTAAGTAATTATGCTATTATAGTTCTTGTATGGGCTTATTATCCATTCCTCAATCATATACGTCTAAATTTTCGAAAATAGACTCTTTTCATGCGTGCTATTCCCAATGCAGCTCTGACACCATGTCTGCGGGGCACCCCTTCCGGGTCCACACTCCAGGAATCGCATTGGGTGGTGTTGTGTGATGCGGCACCCAACAGCATACATGAAAAGACAATATGAACATCGAAATGCTTTATTTCTCAAGATAAGGTCACAACAACAACAACAACAACCAAGCCTTTATCCCAAGCCTGTTGGGGTCGGCTAGACATGAAACCCAATATCAATGAAGTAAAACAGAGGAAGAGATATGAGAACAAGGGGAAAAAAGGAAAAAAAAAGAAAAAAAAGGAAAAAAGAAAAAGGAAAAGAGAAAAGAGAAAAGAAATAAGAAAAAAGGAAAAGAAAAAGTGAAAAGAAAAAAGAAAAAAACAAGACTACGATTCTGGCACATGAATTGCTACTTTCCATGCAGTCCTATCATGAGCTAAGTCTCTGGATACATTCCAATCTCTCAAATCTCGTTTTACCGCCTCCTCCCAGGTCAACCTTGGTCGTCCTCTACCCCTCCTAATATTTTCTCTACCTCTTAAAATCCCACTGTTAACCGGTGCTTCTAGAGGTCTCCGTTGGATATGTCCAAACCACCTAAGCCGATGTTGGACTAACTTCTCTTCAATCGGCGCCACCCCTACCTTATCACGAATCGCCTCATTCCTTATTCGGTCTCTTCTCGTGTGCCCACACATCCACCGTAGCATGCGCATCTCTGCGACACTCATTTGTTGGACATGTTGCCGTTTAGTTGGCCAACATTCCGCCCCATAGAGCATCGCGGGTCTGATCACCGTCCTATAGAACTTCCCTTTTAGCTTTTATGGGACTTTCCTATCACATAGGATTCCAGAGGCTTGTCGCCATTTCATCCACCCTACCTTGATCCTATGGCAAACATCCTCATCAATATCGCCATTGCTTTGTAACATTGATCCTAAGTATCGGAAAGAGTCCCTTCTAGGTACTATTTGTCCTTGTAGACTAACATTTCCCTCTTCACGACCAACACCACTAAAGTCGCACCTCATATACTCGGTTTTGGTCCTACTAAGTCTAAACCCCTTGGACTCTAAGGTTTGTCTCCATAACTCTAATTTCTTATCAACACCATCTCTAGTTTCATCTACCAGCACTACATCATCAGCAAAGAGCATGCACCAAGGGATATCCCCTTGTATATCCTTCGACACCTCATCCATGACCAAGGAAAAGATGTATGGGCTCAAAGCTGATCCTTGATGTAATCCTACCGTGATAGGAAATGCATCAGTCTCACTATCACTTACGCGCACACTTGTCCTAACATTATTGTACATATCCTTGATAAGGGTAATGTACTTTGTTGGCACTTTATGTTTCTCTAGTGCCCACCACATGACTGACCTTGGTATCTTGTCGTACGCCTTCTCCAAGTCGATGAACACCATATGCAAGTCCTTCTTCTGCTCCCTATATCTCTCCATAAGCTGACGAAGCAAGAAAATCGCCTCCATTGTAGACCTCCCAGGCATAAAACCAAACTGGTTTTTAGTGACATTAGTCACTTTCCTCAGGCGGTGTTCAATCACTCTCTCCCAAAGCTTCATAGTATGACTCATAAGCTTAATACCTCGATAATTAGTACAACTTTGAATATCTCCTTTATTTTTGAAGATAGGTACTAATATACTTTTCCTCCATTCTTCAGGCATCTTGTTTGACCGAAAAATGTGGTTGAATAGCTTTGTGAGCCATACTATTGCGACGTCCCCAAGACATCTCCACACCTCAATAGGGACATCGTCAGGGCCGAGGGCCTTTCCTCCTTTCATCCTTTTTAAGGCCTCCTTAACCTCAAACTCTTGTATCCTCCGCACGAACCGCCTGTTGGAGTCATCAAAGGAGTCATCCAACTCAACCATAGTGCTCTCATTCCCATCATTGAATAGCCCATTAAAGTAATCACGCCATCTATTCTTAATCTCTTCATCCTTCACTAGAATGCGGTCAGTCTCATCTTTGATGCATTTAACTTGATTGAGATCCCTCATCTTTCTCTCGCGGATTTTTGCTACCTTGTATATGTCTTTTTCACATTCTTTTGTCCCTAGTCTCTCATATAACTTATCATAGGTTTGTCCTCTTGCCTTACTCACAACCCGCCTTGCATTCTTCTTAGCCTCTTTGTACTTAAGCATGTTGCTTGCGTTTCTATCATTATGCCAACTCTTGTAACACTCCTTCTTCTCCTTAATGGCCTTTTGTACATCCTCATTCCACCACCAAGTGTCTTTATCTATAAGTTTCTTTCCCTTTGTCACACCGAACACCTTACTAGCTACCTTCCTAATGCAAGTTGCCATCTTCATCCACATACTATCTGCATCTCCATTTTCTGCCCAGGGTCCTTCTGTGATCACCCTATTTTTAAAGGATTCTTGTGATTCTCCCTTCAACTTCCACCACTTTGTTCTTGTGATTTTGACACTTTTGTCCCGCAAAGAACATGTATGGAAGCGAAAGTCAGCTACCACAAGCTTATGTTGTGTCACAACACACTCCCCCGGGATCACCTTACAATCTAGACACTCCCGTCTATCCTTTCTCCTAGTGAGGACAAAGTCAATCTGGCTAGAGTGTTGGGCACTACTAAAGGTCACTAGGTGAGATTGCCTCTTCCTAAAGAGGGTGTTAGCTATCAACAGATCATAGGCTACGGCAAAGTCTAGGATGTCCTTACCCTCTTGATTTCTATCGCCGCATCCAAAACCTCCATGTACTCCTTCAAATCCTAGGTTAGTTGCACCCACATGACCATTGAGATCTCCCCCTATGAGGAGTTTCTCGGTTATCGGTACACTACTAACCATATCCTCCAAGTCCTCCCAAAATTGCCTCTTAGCACTCATGTTGAGC
Source organism: Neostapfia colusana (assembly GCA_030760725.1). NCBI lineage: Eukaryota > Viridiplantae > Streptophyta > Magnoliopsida > Poales > Poaceae > Neostapfia > Neostapfia colusana. Next base: position 52,879,660 of record JASWHV010000014.1, on the reverse strand, counting down.
CCAACTTGTGGGGCATAAGCACTAATGACGTTCAAGACAATGTCCCCAATTACTATCTTGATTAAGATGATCCTATCCCCTCGTCTTCGAACATCCACTACTCCATCCTTAAGACTCTTATCTATTAGAACACCTACGCCATTCCTAGTCCCAGCCGAACCAGAATACCAAAGCTTGAAACCGGTATTCTCGACTTCTCTCGCCTTTTGACCCGCCCATCTAGTCTCTTGTACACAAAGGATATTTACTCGTCTCCTAATGGCAACATCTACTAACTCACGTAGCTTCCCCTTCAAGGATCCTACATTCCAACTACCCACCCGAAATCTATGTTCCTCGGCTAGCTTCCTTACGCTTTGCACCCGTCGAGTAAGATGCAAAGACCCTTGCTCACTTATCACTACATCCGGGCGATGATGTAGCGCGCCACTAAGGTGATGGCGATCCGGCCCTTGCTCATTTAACACCATATCCGGGTTCCGATATGGCGCGCCACTAAGGCGGTGGCGACCCGGCCCTTGCCCACTTAACACCATACCCGGGTTCCGATATGGCGCGTCGCTAAGAGGGTTACGCCCCAACGAATTTCTATTGGGTTTCATTTCCATGAGAGTGGCTAAGTGTAGTTGTTGGCTCGCCAAGCCTATCACAACCCCCTCCTCCTTTACCCGGGCTTGGGACCGGCTATGTCATTTTACAACATATTGTACAAAATATGTACATACGCATCGGAAAATAAAACTAGATACATACTCACTCTCGGCCCTAACTACACCAAAGAGAAGTCGTCCAGCCTGTGGACGCTTCCTTCTAGCTTCACAAGAAGTACGGAAGCAGCAACGGTCTTCGATGAGTTATACGAACCGTAGGGTCCGATGTCTCATCGAACAACCGTCTTCATAGCATGCATCATGCTACCTGCAAGAACATCTACAAATGCAACCGTGAGCACTAAGGCTCAGCAAGTCTTAACCGTCAATCCTAAACATGTAACTCTACTTGCAGGAGTTGTATGAAGATAGGAATATGAATTTGCAAAATGAAGCTTGGCTAATCGTTGATCCTTATATTCAGATTAGTACAGCAGCAAGTTTTAATGATCCTCATGCATCACAACACTGGAAGTACACAATCAAACAAGAAACGCTTATCCTGATGTTGCTAGCCTAAGGTGGAATAGAAATTTAGCTTGCACTATCTCTACTGCAGTCAAGGTTTCAATACAATAATTAATCCATAAACAACATCTTAAGAGACTTAATTCCTCTTCTTACTACATCACAGCGCAGTGGGCAAGTATGCTCAATCCTTAACCGTGAGCGACGGTGATTCGAATCAATGACAACCTGGAATACACGACACATATACCCTCCTCGAAAGACTCCCTCGAGAGCTCTTTCTTACGTTGTATGCAGCAACCTTTCACCCGACACCCCGACATAGAAAAACACTTTGTTCCTAGCAGGATGTTCTTCTATGCGGACACGTCAAGTTGCCCGCTAAAGGATTTACATCTCCCGCCTTCTCAACGCCATTCTCAGACGGAGGATGAGTTTCTACGCCATGGTCCATCGATTTACATCGGTTTCAAGGGTCCCATATCCCACGATATATCCGGTACAGCACAAACTTGTCCAGCAGAGACGCATACGGTGCGGTCCTTAACCGACACGGACGGGGCTAATACCCAACCTCCACATTGGCCTTACCATAACCGGCCCAATCCCAATGTGGTCCCCAAGCATTGTCAGACCCATCAGGTCGATACAACCTTGAGCGTTCCATCCTACAGGAACTCCCCGTCCACATCTCACTTCCTTTGAGGGTGCTCTTATCAACAACTTCCTTTCACGAGTAGACTTCGCTACTCGACCGTTCTCGCGAGTAGCTTCCTACTACTCGACTTCTACCGACAATCTACAACATTATCCTAACCAACTATGATGAGGGGAAAGCCTATTCTAAACCTTGTACTCAGGGATTTCATGTTAGTGCAGTTGGAGTTTCAAGCATCTTAAACCTAATGCACAATATCAAGTCTAACAACATTAGGTGCAAGTAAAGCAAAATTTAAAAGGGCACTTATATGCAAACCGGGGCTTGCCTTTATCAATGGTTTTGTTAGTGACTATGAAGTTAATCTTCCTCCGGAGAATCCACTAAATCCATCACGAGAAGGAGATCCTTGACTCTGAGTTGAAATTTGCGTCGAGCGTCAACGTCATGTGAGCTATGGATGCAAATGCACATATATTCAAAAGCAATGTAGGTAATACTTTAATTCTGTTGTGCAAGTTAATTATGACTAAGAGGGGAAAACAACAGCAAGGTTTCTGTTGTAGGATCTACATCATTAGAGAGGCAGATTTAAAGAGGTTAACTCAATATTTGTGGGGCTAAGAAATACATATGTCATTTGAGAGCCATATGGAAGCATTGGGAATGATACGGCTGAAAGCAGTAGAAGATTAATTCTAATGCCTCTGAAATTTTCACAGTAGTTCAAGGATTCCTCGGAGATACTTCCTGCCAAATGTCGGAGGAATATGATAAATGATGTGGTCTTAAGAAATTCTTAAGTGATTATGCTTCTCTGATCTAACAGAACCATTTTATAGTTTTGATATGCTGAGAAATGGACTTTTTGTGAAATACACATTTCTAGGAGTCTATAGGACTTGGTTTCATCCTTTTTGGGGTTTCCTACATGGAGATATGGATTTTACAAGAACTGAAGAAAAGCTGAAAATTGTTTCTGTTCTTTTCCTAATTTTCGGAGAAATAAAGGATTGACACATCATTTGGCCTAGAAAATTAGGTCCAATGAATCTGAAATTTCTACTGGAGTTCAAGTATATTTTGGGGAAGGTTCTACCCAAAATTGGGAATTTCTAATAACATAACTCCTGGGGTTAATTCCCTAAGAATTTTTTTAAGGAATTAATGAGCCAAATTCAGGGAATTTCATGAATATTATGATACATCACTCGATAGTACTCACTGAGAGGAATCCAACAAAAATTATTTGAGAATTTTTGGACTTCTCTACACCACCTTATGGCTGTTTCAAGTTCGAACTAGAAACTGAAAAATACTGGAAATGTTTAAACGCTGATCGCGTGCCCCACCTACAGTTTCCTTCTTCCTCGCGACATCAGAGCTTGGGCGGTGGCGCACTCCGGTGAGAGTCACTGGAACCGAGTTCCCAGCCGTCTCCCGGGGCCAAACTCGCCGCCTCACACTATTTCCAGCTGCTGAACACATCTAGGGGGTTGCCGGCCGCCGGCGATGCCCGGAAATACGAGCGCGACGGTGGCAGGGGAACTTAAGGTTCCTGCGACATCGGGTGACCACATCTCTACACGAAACCGTTGGGTGTTTGTCTCTAGAGCAACAGGGGATCATGGGTAATCTAGAACTGGATGCCAACATGGCTGGGGAGCTCTCGAACCACGTCGTCACTGTGCGGCCGACGGGGTCCGAAGGTTGGCCATTGCAAAACTCGGAATTTCTTCCTATACACCCAATTTCTTGGCCTATTTCGAAGGAAGACGAGCGCTATCTAGTGTGGAGCTCGTTCGTGGAGTTTGGAACACTAACAACAAGAATTGAGTGCGAATTTTTCGAATTCCTACCTCGAGGTCGTGTTGCGCCGCCCGGGAGGAAATTTCCAAATTCTCGCACGATGAGCCACGGCTAAGGATGAGATTTGGGGAGAAGCATCTCGAGTTGTCGGTGCACCAATGGGTTGGCTTGCTCGAGCGTGCTTCCTCTTGGTTCGGCCTGCCCACGGGAGCCAAAACTTGCTCACCGGTGTTCACTCGGACACACGGCAACAAACTCCGAATTTCCGAGCGCCAATGATCAGAGAACCGATATGTGGAATTGGTAGACGGCTAGAGCACAGGTATGCGCTGATTTTGTGTGCGGGGAGCTTGATCATCCAAGCTAGGGAGGTCGTGTGCAATTGGGAAAAACAGAGAACGCGGGCATCGGCTGTGCTTCACGGGAGAGAAACAGAGAGGAAGCACGAGCTGGGGAGGGAAGCAAACTTCGTGTGTGCCTCGTGCGTGGAAGATAAACACGAAGGAACCGATCGGCGAGCAGGAGATGGCACAATCAATACATCGGGCGGGGGTTCACCGCTGGGAGATGTTGTGTGCTCAGCAAAGGGAAGAAACAGAGGCGGTTGAATGAAGTGTGCAGCTGACAGATGGGGCCGACCCCCCCCTCAATTTCTTTCTCTCTCCGTGCTTTTAGATTCCCACACATGCTTTGTCCAAAAATAACCAAACTTCGTGGGTAGGCCAAAAAGAATGTGGGGAATTCAAATATGAAATCATATTTTGAAATTGAGCAAGGTTGCTTCAAATTAAAATTCAAAATTTTGAATTTAAATGCCCTCTCAATTGTTCCTCTGAATAAATAGTATATGAGCTCCAAAAATTCCCAAATTTGGAATAGAAGCTCTTCGATACAAGTGAAATTCATTGGTTGAATCACTTGTATGCATTTATATAAATTGAACATCAATTCTTTTAAAAGAACTCAAATTATGTTTAAATCTGCCCCACTCTCTTCATAGTGGTTGTTTACATGAGTTTAATTCATGTGTTGACATCCACTCCTCATGTTAACAAGTGTTAAGCATGAGTTTGAGAAAAAATTAATTCCCTCACATGTCCATTGTGTTCATTATTTTATGAGACACAAAATCAGACTTTCTTCTACTCAACCTTTCTTCATAAGTTGAAATGTAACTTTACAAAAGTTAGGGCTGTTACATGTCACACCTCCTCCGGTACCGCTACTTGAGCATTCCACAGAGGTTCGTTGTTTGGAACGGCTAACCACCGCTAGATCGAACGAGGCTGATGAACACAGGTGAACGCGAGGGTTTACGTGGTTCGGTCTGCTGGAGCATAAAACCCTACGTCCACGAGAGTGAGTATTGTATTGCTTGCGTGTGTGAGTCAGTGAGTTGGCTGGGTTGCCAACCCTTTGCCAGGTTGTGACACCCGGCTCTGAAAATGAACCAAGTGAATGCATATATGTGCCCAGGATGTTCATCACACATACACATGTACTTCACAAACTGAAATTCAGAATATAACCATGTACAAATAGTGTTTAAGTACTTTATTACATTGACTCATTGTCTCACTCACAAATATCTAACTTATTCTTGCAGCGGAAGACTCTAAACGACATCAGAAAATGACTAAAACAGCAGGCTCCAACTTCAACTCCACAGGCATGTTGATCGTAGTGCGCAGCAGAAAATGACTAAAACAGCAGGCTCCAACTTCAACTCCACAGGCATGTTGACGGTAGTGCGCACGCCTAGTACTCCACCTGTTCCTCGAAGTATTCCTCTCCTGTAGCTGATGTATATGTGGGAATGCAAAGGTAAGTACATGTTGTACTCAGCAAGTGCAGGAAAATATGACATGTATCATACAACAAGGTAGGGAATAAAGAGATTCATTGCAGCAAGCAAATTTTATTTCACAAACATGGTAAAAACAGCAACTATTTCTAGGTGAGTTAAACCCCATCATAACCAAGTCAATCATCAACATTTCTTCATCATAATTGACAATTTATCAAGTCTCAACCAACCAATACACTTTCTAAAGTTCATCTCATACTCATAAATATTAATAACCATCTCATTTTAATAGAACCGAAACCAAACTCATTGTCATGACCCAAAACAGTCCCAAAACCAATCCCAATGGCCATACCCGAATAAACATCCCAATTTTTGCCTCTAATCATGGAACTTGCTAGGTGCTTGTAACCAGAAGCACGACTATCTTGATAGTTTTACACTCTGCAAAGGTGGCACCACTTTACCCACAAGTTCATGATTTTTTCACCCGTCGGCGGCTAGAGAGAACCTCCATTATACCAGGTCACAACCGTCGGTGTATGGCCAGGAGATCACAAAATAGCATTTACAAATGGGCTACTAGGATGTACGGACCCCTTGAGGTTTCGCCAGCAGGCTCGAATCTCCATCCTCCCACCCATGGGCCCCCTCTTGTGCCATGCAGTTCCCAGGGAAGTCCTCATCGACTCCCATTCCCCGCGCCATCCAACTGTCCATAACAAGCTAGAAACACACCTAATTAGTCAGCTAAGCCGCACCCATATTTGACCTTATGGTGGCACTGTTTTCTTGGCATGTGCTCGCATGAATCCTTCCTTAGATCTATGGCAAGCAAACCACCATTTCATTCAGCAACATCCATAAACCAAGCTCGCCTAGATCTCCCCGAGTCCATGCTCATTAACATCATCAAGTTCTCATTATCTTTAATCTCATGAGTGCAGTAGCTAACAAGTTTTATTTCAGCTTCCCGTATCCCGTAAATTAAGCGAAGCAAAAGGGAAAACGACCATACCCGACTCATCAACTTTCCCACCAAGGATAGCACTAGCCACCAAGACCATTTTGAGAGTGCTCACAGCGCACTCCGTAATGTGCTCCTTCCGACGATTAAGCGACTGAATGAACAGCACAATCAGTTGCGTCGTCTGAAGTAGGCGAAGAAGAAAAGCCGTGTCAATATCACGGCTTTGCAGCAGCATATACATGCCTTGACCCAGCAGAACGAGGTCCTTACTCAAGAGTGTGATGACGCTATTGAGGAAGGGCAGGGCTGGGAAGAAGACTACAACCAGGCCATGGACGAGGTGCATGCGTTGCAAGACCTCGTACCTCCCGTAGTGGGCCAACCGTTGGTAAGTGCAGTACCCGCGGTTTTGGTTATTCCGGCGATGCTGGAACCTGAACCTGAAGAGGATGTCATGGACACTGAGCTACCAGCAGAGGTAGCGGAGGAGGACAACCCACAGGAGGTCGAGTTCTACTCCGAGTAGTGAGTTTACCGTTGCCAAGTAGGGCAGCGAGGGTGGTGTGTAGAAACTTTTGTAACAGGTGACATGTCGTGTAGACAGTAGTATGTGTATATGTAGTGGCGACATGAGCATGACTTCTCGGGGATCCGAGAGTAATGTATCTTGTATAAAGTTTATGCTTTATCAATATATGTGAATGTTGTGCAATTTTATTCATGTGTCACTGCCATATCTACTGTTTTCTATGGAACTTTAAGAATGACATATGCTGATCGCTGCTGTTTTGAATTTCAGAATGACTCGTACCCGCGCCAATATTGAGATTGATGGGTCCAGACAGGGGGGAGAGGCCTACCAACAGCCTCCCGAGACTTCCTCGGGACAGCAACAGCAGCAACAGCAACATCTGCCACCGCCACCGCCAACAGTTACATTAGACGACATCGTTGCGGCCATGGCGGGCTCACATCAGCAGCACACGGAGTTGCTGCAAACTTTAATTGCGAATACGTCTCGACCAGAGAGGCGTCAAGACTGAGAGGAGCACCAACAAATCTCTTACTCAGACTTTCTGGCTACTCATCCCCCGGTATTCTCAAGGGCAGATGAACACTTCGATGCAGACAACTGGCTCCACACGATGGAGATGAAGTTCGGGCTGCTCCAAGTTAGTTAGCAGCGCAAGACTCAGTTCGTGGCCCAGCAGCTTCAAGGGTCCGCGAGTGCTTGGTGGGCAAACTTCTATGTGTAAAAGTCCCAAAAACGTGTATGAATAAAAACTAAAGTTTAAGTTCATATGTGTGGCAATGACATGAAAAATGGGACTTGCTAAAACTTTCTTCATGCAAAGTAATACATGGATGATCATCCATGATGAGGCTCACCTTTTTATTTAAAAGTGTTGAACCAATAAGGAGTAAATACCTCCTTGCATGTAAGTTTAAAAATCAGATTTTAAATTCAAAGTTCACACATGTAGTGACCAAAAACTTTGAATAAACATGCAGCCCTATAGTTGGGATTATAAGGAAAAGTTTGTTCACAAACTTTTCATTTATAGGGTGGGCTCAAAAGGGAGTTAAAGAGGAGAATTTGCAAACTTCAACCAAATTCAAATTTGGAAAAGCAAGTTCAAACTGAATTGGAAGGGATCAAATTCTAACCCCCATTTTAAAACTCAGAATTGTGGGAATTAAGAGGATCAGCTTGAGAAGATATTTGGGGAGGAACTGTGGAGTGGGACCCACATGTCATAGAGCTAAAAGAGGAGCCTTGCACCTTAAGTCTCAGCCCCAGTGGGGAAAATCGTCGAGCAGCACGTGGGCCAAGAGCTGCTCCCACCGTGGAGCCACGGGGGCGCTCGGCAGCGCCACCAGCTGCTGCATTTCCCCACACACGGCGCCCAGAGGCGGTTCTGCGACCTGATAAACCCCCCCTGGACGAAGCAAAGGCCGTCCCTTCTTCTCTCCTCGCGAGCGCACGGCCAGCGATCGTTTTCCCCTCCGCCTCTCGGTCCGATCGGAAAAACGGCGAAACCACCACGCTCTTTCCTCCCCTGACCTGCTAAACAGCACCGCGAGCTCGGCCTCCACCTCCCTGACCCGCAAGCCAGCGAGCTGCGGCCTCCAGTGCCCGAGAACAACCGCCGCGGCAGCGACCTAAGCCGAGGAAGTGATCGGGCGCTCGTGGACAGCCCTCCACAACGGGTTTCACGGCCGAGCGATCACACCTACGGAGGCGCACGGGTGCGGTGCTGCTCTCAGCCCCAGCTCAGGCCATACCGTGAAGCATCGCCGGCGAATTTCAAAGTTTTGCTCCGGCGACCCCATTCCGAGCTTCCGGTATGACTCTTTCAAATTCTTGCCCTCTGATCCTCCTTAAGTCATCAAATTTGGCACATAGACGCTTGATTAGACGGCGGTCATTTCTCCTTTAGGATCCAGCGCATGAAAACACCTCAGCACGACGGAATTCGAGCTCGACTAGAGGTGTTCATGGCGGACCCATTCGGTCGCACGGCGACAACCTATTTACAGCCGCTCCCGAGCCATTTTGAGGTCGTGCCGATCTTCCTAGAGCTGCGCTGGTGCTGTAGGGCTCGTCGGCACAAGCTTTTGAGGGCTGGAGACCCCGGGCGACGCTGCCGGCCTTCCACAGAGGCAGTTACACGTCGCCGGCCATGTTCCGGTCGTCGGCGGCCCTAGCAAACCCCACAGCCCTGTTCCTCGAGGCCCTAAACCCCCTGGCGGCGAGTTGTAGCTCCGGCGGTGGCCGGGAAGACCGTTCCGGCGAACTTCCGGTTACTCCGGCGAGGGGGAGCGCGCGGGCGCGAGAGAGGAAGCCGGAGGTAGAAGACAGAGCGTGGGCCCCGCCTGTCAGCAGCTCAGAATTCAAATCCGGGATCGGGTGTGGCCGGGATCCCGTGTGCTGGCGTGAAAAACTCCGTGGCCCGGTGTGGCCCAGTTCTGATTGGTTGGAATTCAAATAAGCGGGCCCAGTGGGATTTTCAATAGGAAAATAATTCCAGACTTAGCTCAATCTTTAGAAATCCATATCTCCCTGTGGAAAACTCCAAATGGAGTAATTCCAATTGGGTTGGATTCATTCCTCTGAGTTCTATCCAAATATGAACTCAGATTCCTATGAAAGTCAATATTATATTCTGGAAAATTCTTTGAAGGTTTTCTGAAAAAGAATTATTGAGGGAGTTTGGGTTATCCGAAAATCCCCAAATTTTGCCAGAATATTATTTAGCATATTGTTGACCTACTAGCAAATTTTCAGATCATTTGAAGATCATTTGAATAAGAATTTGCTAAAAACAATCTGCTGTGTTCATGAGAGTCCAGAAACATTTTCAGAAAATGTTTCCCACTTCAAAAATCTGTTCTGAGCAATCCATAGCTCCAAAAATCATAGGAAAATTTAGGCAAGATCTCTGGGACATACTTGGAATTGTAGTTCACTTAGTTGGGCATGAAAATGCACATTACTACAGAATTAATTCTATTGAGTACAAATGCTTGAAGAATTGTTCTGGGAGAACTACCCAAGTAAAAGGGCTGAATTTTGGACCAGATGACTCTCATGTGATCAAGAACTCACATGTAAATTATCAGCCCAAGATGAGTCCTGGAACTCCCTGTTCTTATTCTCCATACTTATGTATAAGGGAAAAATACATAAGAGATATTGTGAGAATTATGGAGGACACAATATGACTCCACATTAGCTGCAATTTGGCAAGCTAAATCCTTACGTAGTATAGAACCTGCTGTAAAAGTTTTGAGGCCATTGGGGTTCTTGTTCTTCAGTTGCACTCAAATCTTTTCAGCTTATCTATTATGTTCATTAGAGAAAAGGGTTAGTGTATAGCTAAGGGCCTTAAGGTCAAATTAGTTTAATTCTGTTCTTTGCACAACAGAGGCAAACCAAGCCATGCTTGGCTTTTCCACACTACCTCTGTTCTTAAGAAGGTAATTCTATAACTTCTTTCCATTACATTCTATAAAATATGTGCATATGCATTTCAATAGGAACCACAACGAAGGGGACTCAAAGGAGTGATTCATCGAAGTGGATCAAGCTCTGGAGAGTCAAGGGTGGATCTGCAAGGATACTAACTGCTTATATACGACTACCCTGCAAAACAGGCAAGCTCCGGTTTGCATTTAACAGCTGTTAAGTTTTTATTTTGTACTCACTTTCGGTCAAGATATGAACTGTGCATTAGGTCTAGTGTTTGATATTCCTCTTGCATAGCCAAATGACCCATGGAGTATTGGGTAGGTGTCTTTCACCGTGTAGAACTTCCATGCTTAAGTACGGTTCGGTAGAAGTCGAGTGGTGAGATGCTACTCGCAGATTTAGGAACAACAGGGGCATACGGGATTGGTTCGTAATTGAATTAGCAAGTTAAAGTTGAGACCGGAAGGTTGTAGGAGCAGCAGGACATAGGGGCCTGGGTGCTGTAGACCTGTCCGTGTCAGTCAAGGACCGATCCGTATGCGGCCTGTTGAACAAGTTTGAGTTGTGTACCGGACTCATGCTGGCTATATGGGAACCAGTAAACCGATGTACCTCGGGAAGCTGTCGTTGGGACTTTTCGGGTCGCCTCAGGCGGACGGCCGGTGTGCAGTATGTGGGGAATATTCTCATGACATCTCACGTCGAAAGGTGCACCATGAGAGTAGCTACTGTACGGGGCGACTTGATCGATTCAGCGGGGGTGAAACGGGGGAAAGGCTGCCACGTACGACGTCAGTGATGGTTGTTGTAGGCAACGTCGAGTACGGGCGTACGTGTCGTGTAGTCCGGGTGTTATTGATTCGAATCACCGTCGCACGCGGAATGGACCGAGCATACTTGTTCTCACAGTCGTGACGTAGTAAGAACTTGCATGAGAAAGGAACTAATCATATTGATGTGAAGTATTATACTAGTGTTGTAGTGGATCTCGATGAATAGGCTAGTGCACACTCGATTCTTTTATGCCATGAGCAATTTACATCGGGGGAAAGCGTTTCTTGTTTGATTGTGGACTCCCGATGTAGCGTGCCCAGGGTTACTTAAAATGCTGCAATTAATACCTGAAAGTAAGGATTCACTTTTAGGCGAGTTAATTATGCTTATGCCATCCTATGTTAGGTTCATAACCTCACTTAGAGTTTCATGTTTAGGGTGACGGTTAAGTCTTGCTGAGCGTTATGCTCACGGATGCTATCCGAGTTGTTTTGCAGGTAATTGACTCGCTGATTATGAGAAGGGGTGCCGATGAGACTCGGGAACCTCCGAGTGCTTACTCAAAGAGCATCCTCGCCGCTGCAGATTGATCTTCGTGTTGCTAGTAAGAAACGTCCGCGGGCTGGACCGTTTCTTTGTTGCTAGTTTAGATATGAGTCGTGAGAGTGATAGTCTTCCGCTGTAGTTTACTCTGATATACTTATTTGTAAAACAATCTTGTACGCTTCCGCAAACTATTTATGTAATATGATGTATGTTCATCGACCCGTGTGCTGTTGGGTGCCGCGTAACACGGCACCACCCGACGAGGTCCCGTGGGGCCGTCTCAGCGTGGCATCAGAGCTGCTACACTTGGTATCAGAGCTGCGTTGGGAACAGAGCACGGATTGAGCATCATATTATGTCAAAAACTTAGGATACGGTGAGATAACGGTACTAGGCCCACATAAGGACTATTATTAGCATATTATGAAGGTGGCTACCTAACTTATGTGTTATGTCGGAAAATCGTGCATCTCGGGACGTCTATGTCTTGGGGGGTGTACGTATGCGCTGTCCACCAGTGCGCACAAGCTGAAGGGTGGAGCCCCACGGGTGGCAGGTAACCCGACCCGCTTTAGTATCCTCTACGACTCTTCATGTCGTTTGGGGTATTCGAGCAACGTCTTCCCTGGCGTGCGTGGTGCAACTTGGGAGACCCCGTCACGTGGTCAGTAACGTGAACACGTAGCTCAAGGCGTGTTTGGCTTGAGAACACCTGGGCGAGTGATGACGGCCGGGTGTACAAACTGTCATGGATACCGGGTTCGGTGTGCAGCCGAACCTGATGATTGAGTGTGTTTTATGTAGGTACTAACCACGAAAAACCTTAGTGCGTGTAGAACACGTTTGCGAGTGATCGTTTTAGTGCCACCTAATGATACGTATATGCCGGTGTAATCCGGTTAGGTTTTTCTTTGGTGAGGCAACGTAGTATCGTCGTATGTCTTACGGTGCATCGTCACCGTACTACACTGGATAGTATTCTTACCTATGAAGAAATCATTCATGACTAACTTCCAAACTAAAAATGGATGTGATAAAGCACATATTAGTTACTGAGCTCTTCATTTGAACTAAGTTTCAAAGAAGAGACTTGTTAGGCTTCTTTTGATCTCAAAGACAGAGTGCTCTGTTCAGACAGAAATTTTTCTGGTCTTTAACAGAGCGTAACTCTGATTAGCTTGACCCAATGGAGATGTTTGATACAGTTCTGGAAAGGTTATTAAGTGCTCTACAACTTTTCTGTAGAACTCCAGAGCCAAATCCGACACAAACTTGGTTGAATGTCCAGATGGATGCAAACTGTTCAGAAAACAGAGCAGCTGAAAACTTCTCTGGATGTTTCTGTAAATTGGCCATAACAATCTGTAGAAAATTTTCTAAGGGTCATGTAATACACCGTTGGAAAGGTTATGAAACTTGCAACGATTTTGTAGTTCATAGTTTGTTCAGAATTGTACCCCAGTTGTATGTAAAACTGTGATGAAAACAGCCACATACAAAGGAGGTGCTGGCAAATTTTAGCCAGAAATTCTGTCAACTTTGAAGAATCATAACTTTTGTTCCAGAAATGATCTAGGGGCATATGAGTACTCGTTGAAAATATACTGAAGTTAACTTTAACTTTGGTATTCAACTTGAGTTATGAAAATGCTAATAACTGGATCAAATTCTGGGTTGAGTACATAAAGGTCTGTTCTGTACAGAATGAAGGAGCTGAATATGAGACAACGGAGATGGTTGGAGCTCATCAAAGATTATGAAATTGAGATCCACTATCATCCGGGAAAAGCAAACGTGGTTGCCGACGCACTGAGTCGAAAGGCCCACGTTCACAACTTAGCGGCTGCTGAGTTGGAAGATGAAGAACCAAGCCTCCGTGTCATTCCGTATGGCGCGCTTTATAATCTCGCGCTCATTCCAACAATCCGTGAAGAGATTGTTGAGGCTCAAAGAAGAGACAGAGGTATGTCTCACATACGGAGAAGACTAGACAACGGAGAGGTGAAATGTTTCCGGAAGGATGAGAACGGTACAATATGGTTTAACAACCGTATAGTGGTACCGCGCAATATGAAACTCCGGAAGAAGATATTGGATGAAGCCCACCTGTCAAAGTTTTCCATTCATCCCGGAAGTAACAAGATGTACCAAGATTTGAAACAGAAATTTTGGTGGACGAGGATGAAGAGGGAGATTGCTAAATACGTATCCGAATGCGATACGTGTAGGCGGGTCAAGGCTGATCATATGTGGAAAGCCGGACCGCTACAACCTTTAAAGATTCCGGCGTGGAAATGGGAGGATGTGAGTATGGACTTCATCGTCGGATTACCGCTCACATCCAGGAAGCATGACTCGATATGGGTGATCGTTGACCGGTTGACGAAGTCGGCTCATTTCATACCGGTGAACACTCATTATCGAGCAAGGCAATATGCGGAGTTATTCATCTCCAGAATTATATGCTCACATGGTGTCCCAAAGACCATCATTTCAGATCGAGGTGCGTTTTTCGTTGCTCAGTTTTGGGAGCAACTGCATGCCTCGTTGGGCACCAAGCTAATTAGAAGCTCCGCATATCACCCTCAAACCGATGGACAAACTGAGAGGGTGAATCAAGTACTTGAGGATATGTTGAGAGCATGTGCCATCCACCACGGTAGGAATTGGGACGATCACCTACCGCTGGCGGAGTTTTCATACAACAACGGATATCAAGCGAGTATTAAAATGGCACCGTATGAAGCTCTCTATGGCCGGAAGTGTCGCACACCACTGAATTGGTGTGAGTCCGGCGAAAGAGTTCTGTTTGGGGTTGATCTTGTCAACGAAGCCGAAGACCGAGTTCGGTTGATACAAAAGAACTTAAAGGCGGCCCAATCCCGACAGAAGAGCTACGCCGATCAAAGGCGTAGGCCGTTACATTTTGACGTCGGAGAGCACGTATATCTTCGTGTATCTCCGATGAAGGGAATTCACCGGTTCGGTGTAAAGGGGAAACTCGCTCCCCGTTTTATTGGTCCTTTTGCTATCATGGAGAAGTGCGGACCCGTAGCCTACCGGCTGGAGTTACCGGCAAGTCTAGCGGGTGTTCATGATGTATTTCATGTTTCACAGCTGCGGAAGTGCCTCAAATTCACCGCTGCTGTTCGCACTGAGGACATCAACGAATTGAAACCGGACCTGACCTACACCGAGCGACCGGTTCAGATTTTGGATGAAAAGACCCGGGTAACCCGGAACCGAACGATCCAATTTTTCAAGGTGCTGTGGAGTAATCACACCGCGGAAGAGGCGACGTGGGAAAGTGAAGATTATCTCCGCACCAACTACCCGGAACTTTTATCTTTGTACAGTTTGTAATTACCTCTCCCGTCTCGTTCCTCTTTTGTAATCTCGGGACGAGATTCTTTTAAGGGGGGAGGAATGTAAAAGTCCCAAAAACGTGTATGAATAAAAACTAAAGTTTAAGTTCATATGTGTGGCAATGACATGAAAAATGGGACTTGCTAAAACTTTCTTCATGCAAAGTAATACATGGATGATCATCCATGATGAGGCTCACCTTTTTATTTAAAAGTGTTGAACCAATAAGGAGTAAATACCTCCTTGCATGTAAGTTTAAAAATCAGATTTTAAATTCAAAGTTCACACATGTAGTGACCAAAAACTTTGAATAAACATGCAGCCCTATAGTTGGGATTATAAGGAAAAGTTTGTTCACAAACTTTTCATTTATAGGGTGGGCTCAAAAGGGAGTTAAAGAGGAGAATTTGCAAACTTCAACCAAATTCAAATTTGGAAAAGCAAGTTCAAACTGAATTGGAAGGGATCAAATTCTAACCCCCATTTTAAAACTCAGAATTGTGGGAATTAAGAGGATCAGCTTGAGAAGATATTTGGGGAGGAACTGTGGAGTGGGACCCACATGTCATAGAGCTAAAAGAGGAGCCTTGCACCTTAAGTCTCAGCCCCAGTGGGGAAAATCGTCGAGCAGCACGTGGGCCAAGAGCTGCTCCCACCGTGGAGCCACGGGGGCGCTCGGCAGCGCCACCAGCTGCTGCATTTCCCCACACACGGCGCCCAGAGGCGGTTCTGCGACCTGATAAACCCCCCCTGGACGAAGCAAAGGCCGTCCCTTCTTCTCTCCTTGCGAGCGCACGGCCAGCGATCGTTTTCCCCTCCGCCTCTCGGTCCGATCGGAAAAACGGCGAAACCACCACGCTCTTTCCTCCCCTGACCTGCTAAACAGCACCGCAAGCTCGGCCTCCACCTCCCTGACCCGCAAGCCAGCGAGCTGCGGCCTCCAGTGCCCGAGAACAACCGCCGCCGCGGCGACCTAAGCCGAGGAAGTGATCGGGCGCTCGTGGACAGCCCTCCACAACGGGTTTCACGGCCGAGTGATCACACCTACGGACGCGCACGGGTGCGGTGCTGCTCTCAGCCCCAGCTCAGGCCATACCGTGAAGCATCGCCGGCGAATTTCGAAGTTTTGCTCCGGCGACCCCATTCCGAGCTTCCGGTATGACTCTTTCAAATTCTTGCCCTCTGATCCTCCTTAAGTCATCAAATTTGGCACATAGACGCTGGATTAGACGGCGGTCATTTCTCCTTTAGGATCCAGCGCATGAAAACACCTCAGCACGACGGAATTCGAGCTCGACTAGAGGTGTTCATGGCGGACCCACAGCCCTGTTCCTCGAGGCCCTAAACCCCCTGTCGGCGAGTTGTAGCTCCGGCGGTGGCTGGGAAGACCGTTCCGGCGAACTTCCGGTTACTCCGGCGAGGGGGAGCGCGCGGGCGCGAGAGAGGAAGCCGGAGGTAGAAGACAGAGCGTGGGCCCCGCCTGTCAGCAGCTCAGAATTCAAATCCGGGATCGGGTGTGGCCGGGATCCCGTGTGCTGGCGCGAAAAACTCCGTGGCCCGGTGTGGCCCAGTTCTGATTGGTTGGAATTCAAATAAGCGGGCCCAGTGGGATTTTCAATAGGAAAATAATTCCAGACTTAGCTCAATCTTTAGAAATCCATATCTCCCTGTGGAAAACTCCAAATGGAGTAATTCCAATTGGGTTGGATTCATTCCTCTGAGTTCTATCCAAATATGAACTCAGATTCCTATGAAAGTCAATATTATATTCTGGAAAATTCTTTGAAGGTTTTCTGAAAAAGAATTATTGAGGGAGTTTGGGTTATCCGAAAATCCCCAAATTTTGCCAGAATATTATTTAGCATATTGTTGACCTACTAGCAAATTTTCAGATCATTTGAAGATCATTTGAATAAGAATTTGCTAAAAACAATCTGCTGTGTTCATGAGAGTCCAGAAACATTATCAGAAAATGTTTCCCACTTCAAAAATCTGTTCTGAGCAATCCATAGCTCCAAAAATCATAGGAAAATTTAGGCAAGATCTCTGGGACATACTTGGAATTGTAGTTCACTTAGTTGGGCATGAAAATGCACATTACTACAGAATTAATTCTATTGAATACAAATGCTTGAAGAATTGTTCTGGGAGAACTACCCAAGTAAAAGGGCTGAATTTTGGACCAGATGACTCTCATGTGATCAAGAACTCACATGTAAATTATCAGCCCAAGATGAGTCCTGGAACTCCCTGTTCTTATTCTCCATACTTATGTATAAGGGAAAAATACATAAGAGATATTGTGAGAATTATGGAGGACACAATATGACTCCACATTAGCTGCAATTTGACAAGCTAAATCCTTACGTAGTATAGAACCTGCTGTAAAAGTTTTGAGGCCATTGGGGTTCTTGTTCTTCAGTTGCACTCAAATCTTTTCAGCTTATCTATTATGTTCATTAGAGAAAAGGGTTAGTGTATAGCTAAGGGCCTTAAGGTCAAATTAGTTTAATTCTGTTCTTTGCACAACAGAGGCAAACCAAGCCATGCTTGGCTTTTCCACACTACCTCTGTTCTTAAGAAGGTAATTCTATAACTTCTTTCCATTACATTCTATAAAATATGTGCATATGCATTTCAATAGGAACCACAACGAAGGGGACTCAAAGGAGTGATTCATCGAAGTGGATCAAGCTCTGGAGAGTCAAGGGTGGATCTGCAAGGATACTAACTGCTTATATACGACTACCCTGCAAAACAGGCAAGCTCCGGTTTGCATTTAACAGCTGTTAAGTTTTTATTTTGTACTCACTTTCGGTCAAGATATGAACTGTGCATTAGGTCTAGTGTTTGATACTCCTCTTGCATAGCCAAATGACCCATGGAGTATTGGGTAGGTGTCTTTCACCGTGTAGAACTACCATGCTTAAGTACGGTTCAGTAGAAGTCGAGTGGTGAGATGCTACTCGCAGATTTAGGAACAACAGGGGCATACGGGATTGGTTCGTAATTGAATTAGCAAGTTAAAGTTGAGACCGGAAGGTTGTAGGAGCAGCAGGACATAGGGGCCTGGGTGCTGTAGACCTGTCCGTGTCAGTCAAGGACCGATCCGTATGTGGCCCTGTTGAACAAGTTTGAGTTGTGTACCGGACTCATGCTGGCTATATGGGAACCAGTAAACCGATGTACCTCGGGAAGCTGTCGTTGGGACTTTTCGGGTCGCCTCAGGCGGACGGCCGGTGTGCAGTATGTGGGGAATATTCTCATGACATCTCACGTCGGAAGGTGCACCATGAGAGTAGCTACTGTACGGGGCGACTTGATCGATTCAGCGGGGGTGAAACGGGGGAAAGGCTGCCACGTACGACGTCAGTGATGGTTGTTGTAGGCAACGTCGAGTACGGGCGTACGTGTCGTGTAGTCCGGGTGTTATTGATTCGAATCACCGTTGCTTGCGGAATGGACCGAGCATACTTGTTCTCACAGTCGTGACGTAGTAAGAACTTGCATGAGAAAGGAACTAATCATATTGATGTGAAGTATTATACTAGTGTTGTAGTGGATCTCGATGAATAGGCTAGTGCACACTCGATTCTTTTATGCCATGAGCAATTTACATCGGGGGAAAGCGTTTCTTGTTTGATTGTGGACTCCCGATGTAGCGTGCCCAGGGTTACTTAAAATGCTGCAATTAATACCTGAAAGTAAGGATTCACTTTTAGGTGAGTTAATTATGCTTATGCCATCCTATGTTAGGTTCATAACCTCACTTAGAGTTTCATGTTTAGGGTGACGGTTAAGTCTTGCTGAGCGTTATGCTCACGGATGCTATCCGAGTTGTTTTGCAGGTAATTGACTCGCTGATTATGAGAAGGGGTGCCGATGAGACTCGGGAACCTCCGAGTGCTTACTCAAAGAGCATCCTCGCCGCTGCAGATTGATCTTCGTGTTGCTAGTAAGAAACGTCCGCGGGCTGGACCGTTTCTTTGTTGCTAGTTTAGATATGAGTCGTGAGAGTGATAGTCTTCCGCTGTAGTTTACTCTGATATACTTATTTGTAAAACAATCTTGTACGCTTCCGCAAACTATTTATGTAATATGATGTATGTTCATCGACCCGTGTGCTGTTGGGTGCCGCGTAACACGGCACCACCCGACGAGGTCCCGTGGGGCCGTCTCAGCGTGGCATCAGAGCTGCTACACTATGCCTCGTAACCCACTGAGCGAGTGCTGACCTGGGCGGAGTTCCGGACGGCCTTCAGGGCCTATCACATACTGTCGGGTCTGATGAAAAGGAAGACACAGGAGTTCCTTCACCTGCAGCAAGGAAGCAGAAACGCGCTGGAGTACTCTGGGGCGTTCAATGATCTCGCGCTCTACGCCTCCTATCAGGCTGATATGGATGAGAAGCGGCGGGATCACTTTTACCAGGGGCTGAATCCGCTCCTGAAGGACAAGCTGGCGATGTTCAATCGCGGCAGCCTAAGTGACATTATTGATGCTGCGATTGTGCAAGAGGACTCTGGCAAGGAGTTAGCGGCGGTAGAGAAAAAGCGAAGCGCACCGCAGAGCAGTGGAGAGGGAGGTGGTCCTCCCCCAAAATACCGGATGGTGTATCGCTCACCATCAGGTCAACGCTGGCAGCCACCGCAGCGACCGATGCAGTTTCGCAGTCGGCCGTATTCACCACCGGCGTTCTGACTGGCATTACCAGCACCACCTCCCCAGCAACAACAGCAGCAGCGGACGATGCCACGTGCATTTGCACCTCAGCAGTGCAATCCGGGCTTTCATCCTCCATGCACGGGCCAGCCATCAACCGCATGCTACAAATGCGGTCGCCAAGGGCACTTCGCCAACAACTGCCCCGAGAGGCAAGGCGGCGGACTGGCACCACAGTTTCCAGTGAGGAATCAGTCCCGAAACCCCATTAGTGCGCGGCGGGCAAACCCTAAGCTCGGCACCGTCCACCAACTCGCCATAGAAGACGTGCTGGAGGGGGAACCAATCCTTGCGGGTATGTTCCAACTCCACTAGTATCCCGCCATAGTTTTATTTGATTCAGGCACCATGCATAGTTTCATTAGCCAAGCTTATATTGCTAAATACAGCTTGCAAATACTACACACCAAAAGTCCTTACGTGATTTGTTCACCGGGTGGGAAAATTTCAGCAAGCATGATGGTTTTGAAAGCGCAGTTATGCTTAGGGGGTAGAGTATACCATACGTCCCTCATAGCTTTAGAGGGACAAAAGGTTGATGCCATCCTAGGGATGTCATGGTTAACCCGCCACGGCACTGTTTTAGACACCGTCCTCCGAGTCGTGCATTTGCACTCAGAAATGCACGAGTCTCACTCTTTATTTCTGGACAGTCCAGAAATAAAACTTCCAAGTGTATACCAATCCACCACCATCAGATTGGTAGACATTCCAGTAGTCCATGAGTTCCCAGACGTGTTCCCGGATGATTTACCAGGGATGCCACCCGACCGAGAGTTGGAGTTCAAGATTGAACTTGCACCAGGAACTATGCCAATATCCCGAAGGCCGTACAAGATGGCGCCAAAGGAATTGGTGGAATTGAAAATGCAGTTGATGGACCTGCTGGAGAAGAGTTTTATTAGGCTGAGCTCCTCGCCATAGGGCTGTTCGACATTATTTGTGAAGAAGAAAGATGAGACATTGTGGCTTTGCGTGGACTATCGTCAACTAAACGCCGTGACTATCAAGAATAAGTATCCGTCACCACGGATCGACATGTTGTTTGATCAGTTGGTCGAAGAAAAGATCTTTTCCAAGACGGGCTGAGGATATTCCCGAAGAAGGCTTTCTCGACGAGGTACGGACTTTATGAGTAACTGGTCATGTCCTTCGACCTCACCAATGCTCCAGCTCATTTCATGTACTTGATGAACTCAGTATTCATGCCGGAGCTGGACATGTTTTTCATGGTCTTCATCGACGACATATTGGTGTATTCAAGTCGGAGGAAGAACACACAAAGCATATGCGTATAGTCTTGCAAAGGCTGTGGGATCACAAGCTATACGCGAAATTCAGCAAGTGTGAATTCTAGATATCGCAAGTGCCTTTCCTCGGGCATATCATCTCAGCGGAGGGCATGGCTGTAGACCCGAGTAAGATCACACAACTGCTTAATTGGAAGTCCCCGAGGTCTGTTCACGTGGTACGGAGTTTCCTAGGACTCGCAGGATGTTATCGGAGGTTTATTCCGAACTTCTCAAAGATTGTCAAGCCTATGACAGAGCTGCTGAAGAAGGCTATCAAATATGTTTGGAGTCCAGCATGTGAAGCAGCGTTCAAGGCATTAGTGAAGCACCTAACATCAGCACCGGTTTTGGCGCAGCCAGACACAACAAAACCGTTTGATGTGTACTGCGATGCATCCGGCATTGGGCTCGGATTTGTGCTGATGCAATACCAGAGGGTGGTCGATTATGGATCACGGCAGCTCAGGAACCATGAGCAAAATTATCCAACTCATGACTTAGAGCTCGCTGCCGTGGTACTAGCACTAAAATGTGGAGGCACTACCTACTCGGTAACCTCGTACATTTATATACGGACCACAAGAGCCTCAAGTACATATTCACTCAGAAAGAGCTGCACATGAGGCAACGAAGATGGTTGGAGTTGATAAAGGATTAGGAAATAGAGATCCATTATCACCCCGGCAAGGCAAACATAGTGGCGGATGCGCTGAGTCACAAGTCACACGTACATAATCTGACCATCACTCAGTTGGAAGAGAGCGAGCCACCATTACATGTGATTCCACATGGAGCTCTCTACAACCTAGCTCTTATCCCCACCATCCGTGGTGAAATAGCGGCAGCTCAGAAACATGACAAGGGCATGTCGCATTTGCGGAGATGTTTAGACAATGGGGAGTTAAAGTGTTTCCGGAAAGACGGAGACGGCGTTCTGTGGTTCAAGGACAGGATCGTCGTACCCCGTAACCCGGAGTTATGGAAGAAAATCTTCGATGAGGCTCACTTGTCAAAGTTTTCTATTCACCCCAGCAGCAACAAGATGTATCAAGAACTCAGAAGCAAGTTTTGGTGGACACGGATGAAGCGGGAGATAGCAAAGTACGTGTCCGAGTGTGATACATGCCGAAGGGTGAAGGAAGACCACATGAGAAAACCGGGATCATTACAACCGCTTGCCATCCCTGCCTGGAAGTCGGAGGATGTGAGCATGGACTTCATCGTCAGTTTACCCACCACATTCCAGAAACATGATTCAGTGTGGGTGATCGTCGACCGGCTCCCCAAAGTTGCCCATTTTATCCCGGTCAACACCCATTACAACGCCAAGAAGTATGCTGAATTGTACATCTCACGGATCTTGTGCTTATACGGTGTACCCCATACTATCATCTCGGATCGGGGCACTTTATTTGTGTCTTGTTTTTGGGAGTAGCTACATGCTTCTTTGGGGAGAAGCTGATCCGTAGTTCAGCGTACCACCCGCAGACGGATGGGCGAACTGAGCGTGTAAATCAGATTTTAGAAGACATGCTACGAGCTTGAGCTATCAACCACTGTAAGAATTGGGATGATCACTTACCGTTAACCGAGTTCTCGTACAACAATGGGTACCAAGCCAACATCAATATGGCGCCGTACGAGGCACTATACGGGAGAAAATGCCGCACATAACTGTATTAGTGTGAGTCTGGCGAAAGGGTCACCTTCGAGATTGATCTTGTCAACAATGCGGAAGAAAAAGTTAGGCTGATTCAAGCAAACTTGAAAGCCGCCCAATCCTGACAAAAACAGTATGCGGACCGGAGAAGACGTCCTCTACAATTCGAAGTCGGGGATCACGTGTATCTACGTGTGTCTCCAATGAAGGGTGTGAACAGAGTCGGGGTGAGAGGAAAGCTGGCACCCCGATTCATCGGTCCATTCCAGATTGTGGAAAAGATGTGGATCAGTTGCATACCGGATGGAATTACCAGCGACACTCTCTGGTGTGCACGACGTCTTTCACATTTCTCAGCTAAGAAAGTGCCTCAATCTTTCAACCACCGTTCAGCTGGGAGATATTGAAGAACTGCAAACGGATCTCATGTATCGGGAGGAACCGGTTCAGATTATTAATGAGAAGGCCCGAACCACACACAACAGTACGTTGTGGTTCTATAAGGTTCTTTGGAGTAATCACTCCATAGATGAAGCTACATGGGAGAGCGAAGGCTTTCTTCGTGCTAACTACCCCGACTTTTTAACGTCGCACATCCGGTAATTTTCCACCGTCCTCTCTCTCATTATTACCTTAATCTCGGGACGAGATTCTTTTAAGGGGGGAGGAATGTAAGGACCCAGGTTTTGCATATACTCAAAGTGTTCATCACACCACACTCACCTCATTTGAGGAGATCTTGTGAACGATCACCTTTGAAGAGCAAGTAAACACCATCAAGAAAGTCATTAGAGGGGAAACTCACAAAATGCAAAAGTAGGATTTCCCACATGCATCATATAGGGGCTGAGTATATGAAAAACTCCTAAACCTTGCCAGGAATACTCATGCCAATCTTCACCCAAATCCAAAACATTTTGAGGTGTTTTTGGGTACAACTAGAAAAAGGCTAGTTTGAATTTAAATTCAAATTCAAACTCCTTTCACCCCAAGAATTCAAAAGTGGGATTCATATTCATACTCAGCACATTTTTGTGAGCTCACACAAAATTTTTCATTCCATTTAGAGTTGATCTTGACATGAGCTAATTTAAGCAAATTCAAACCAACTTTGAATTTCAAACTTCATATGTGCTGTAAATTCACTCCAAACAGTTCACACTTTGAATCATTCAAATCCAACTGGACATTTGGTGAATTATTCAAATGGACAAGTGCATTAGGGACCCCAAAATTCAGAGCAGTAGGAATTCAAGTTTGGAGGTTAAAATTTGGAAGTGGGGCCCTCTTGTCAGTCACTCACTTGATCAACCGACTGAACACACTGAGCTCGGTTTCTTGCGCGCAACCGAGCGGACGCCACAGCGAGGAAACAGCGGGACAGCAGCTGCCTGCATCCCTGCTCGCCCTAGAGGCGGTTCAATCCCGTTTTGTGCTGATTGACACGCCCTGGCGATGCACAAACGGTTTTGCTCTCTACTCAGACACGCCACACGCTCGTGCGTCCGAAATATCACCAGAGCTGCCGCCTCCTTCCCTCCCTCGGTGATCACACACCGGTGCCTTGGACGTCCGGTTGAGCAGCTCAGAAGCTGTGCTGACCCTCCCTCGACGTTCTCAAACCCTCGGCAGCTTGTGATCACCTTCTTTTGGATGGCACTGCACCATTTCTTCTTCCTCGGTTAAAACCGAGCCGCCGCCACGAGACCACATCAGACGGCCACCACAGCCCGTCTCTCCTTGTGACACCCGGTTCCGAAAATAGAACCAAGTGAATGCATATGTGTGCTCAGGATGTTCTCCACACATACACATGTAATCCACAAACTGAATTTAGAATATAACTATGAATAAATAGTGTTTAAGTACTTTATTACAATGACGCAATGTATCACTCATGAATATCTAACTTATTCTTGCAGCGGAAGACTCTAAACGACAGCAGAAAATAACTAAACAGCAGGCTCCAACTTCAGCTCCACAGGCATGTTGACGGTAGTTCGCACGCCTAGTACTCCACATGTTCCTCGAAGTACTCTTCTTCTGTTACTGATATATATGTGCGAATGCAAGGGTGAGTACATGTCGTACTCAGGAAGTGCGGGAAAAGTATGACATGTAGCTTACAACAAGGTATGGAATAAAAAGGCTTATTGCAGCAAGCAAATTTTATTTCACAAACATGATTAAAACAGCAACTATTTCTAGGTGAAATTTATCCTACCATAATCAAGTAATTCAGCAACATTCTCTCATCATAATTCACCATTTATCAAGTCTCATACAGCCATTAATCTTTCTTAAGTTCATCTCATACTCATAAAATATTCATAACCATCTCATACTCATATAACCGAAACCAAACTCATTTTCATGACTCAAAACAGTCCCAAAACCAATCCCAATGACCATATCATAACCATCCCGAATAAACATCTCAAGTTTTGCCTCTAATCATGGAAGTTGGCCAGGTGCTTGTGACCGGAAGCACAGCTATCATGATAGTTTTACACTCTCCAGAGGTGGCACCACTTTACCCACAAGTTTGTGATTTCGTCACCCGTCAGCGACTAGAGAAACCTCCATTATACCAGTATACAACCGTTGGTGTATGGCCGAGATCACAAAATAGCCTTTATAAAGGGGCTACTAGGATGTACGGACCCACTGAGGTTTCACCAGCAGGCTCAAATCTCCATTCTCTCACCTACGGGCCCCCTCTTGTGCCATGCAGTTCCCAGGGCAGTCCCTCTCAACTCCCATTCCCCGCGCCATCCAACGGTCCATAACAAGCTAGCAACACACCTAATTAATCAGCTAAGCTGCACCCATACTTGGCCTTGTGGTGGCACTGTTTTCCTGGCATATTCTCGCATGAACCTGTCCTTAGATCTACGGCAAGTAAACCACCATCTCATCCAGAAACATCCATGAACCAATCTTTCCTAGATCTACCCGATTCCATGCACATTATCATCATCAAGTTCTCATTGTCATTATTCATATGAGTGCAGTAGTTAAACATGTTTTAATTCAGCTTCCCGTATCCCATAAATTAAGCAAAGCAAAAAGGAAAAACGACCATACCTGACTCATCAACTTTTCCAGCGACAAGGATGGTTAACAAGACTAGTAAACTCCTATAAAAGGGTGTCCCATCATGTTGAATCAAGCATACAAGTTTTCACAAACAAAACAGTTTCAAAACATGGGATCAATATGGTCAAGGGGCACTTGCCTTGCTCCCGTGGTTCGTGTTGCTCAAGCGCCTCGATGTCTTGGTGCTGTAGTTCCTCGTAGAAGGCCTCTTGAGCTTGTCCTTCTACTTACGACCATGCACATACAAAATTTACAGCAATCAATCATCATGCACAAATATTTACTCAAGATGCAATGGGGTAGATGAATGCAAATCCTATAGAGCAGTTTATAAAACCACTTTATACGTGTTCTTCCATGTTTTAATGGGCTTTCATGGGGTTTTATGATGAACAAGGGTGTAGGGATCAAGTTTGGACGTGGTGATGATCTTGACACAAGATCTAGATCAATTCCACCGTCAAAAATCGACCAAAACACGATCTGTCCACATGCAAAAGTTTCTGTTCGAAAGGGGCGAAGAAAACGGATGCGTAGAAACAGCGGCGACATCGTAAGATGGGTAATAAAGACCTACCTCACTTACTTCTTGTGGCAGGGCCTTTCTCCTAGCAACGGCAGCAGCGGGGGATTTTTCTATGGAAGATTAGGGTAGGACAGATCATCGGGCTTCTTTTCCGGCGAAGGCGAGGCATGACGGGGCTTGTCGGCGGGGCTCGACGACGGGACTCGACGGCGGGGCTCGACGGCGGGTCTCGTCAGCGGGGCTCGAAGGCGGGGCTCGACGGCGGGGCTCGTCGGCGGGGCTCACCGGCGGGGCTCATTGGCGACCAAACTCCGGCAGGGGGTGTCCAACTCGGCGACTTGGAAGGGGGGCTCCAACTCGGCGACTTGGGAGGGGGAGCTGCGGCCAAGGGGGGGCTGGGGTTGTATTTATAAGGGGGAGAAAAGAGGAGTCCTACTCCAATTGGAACTCAACCAAGAGTCCTAGTCAATTTGGAACTCAACCAACTTTTCCCCCTAGTTGAGTGTGGCAGCCTTGGGGATAAAATTCCACCAAATGCGGGGGAAAATTCCCCTTTTGGGGAATTGGGGAATTTTGATATTTTGGGGAAAATTTGGGGGAAATTTGGGAATGCTCATTTCAGCTATCTTTTTTCCATTTCTTACCATTCCTATGTCCCATTTTTCCATTTCTACATTCCCCTCTCCATTTCTATTTCCCATTCTCCATTTCTATGTCCCATTCTCCATTTCTATATTCCCTTCTCCATTTCTATGGTTCTTCCTCCATTTCTATGGTTCTTTCTCCATTTCTATGGTTCATTCTCCATTTCTATAATTCTTTCTCCATTTCTAGGGTTATTTCTCCATTTCTACTTCTTTTACATGACGGGGCCCGGTCCCGATCACGGGGCCGTGCCGCTCGCCGGGGGATCGCATTGGGTGGTGCCGTGTTAGGCGGCACCCAACAGCACACATATAAGGAACAATGTATTACATAAATCAAAAGCGGAAGCTTACAGATGTTCTTTGTAAATAATTTACATAAAATAGCTACAGCGGAAGTCTACAACAGCTCAGTCGAATATCTAAGAAGCACTCGAGAAGAAGTCCAGCCCGCGGACTCCTCTCGCTAGCAACACGAAGACATGGCAGCGGCTAGTTCTCCAAGTGTGACATGACTCGGAAGTTCCCGAGTCTCACCGGACAACCTTCTTTATAGCGTCGAGGTTAACCTGCAAAACCACTTATATAGAAAGAGTGAGCACAAAGGCTCAGCAAGACTTAACCGTCTCTCCTAAGACATGAAACTCTACATGAGGGTAACTTAAGACCTATCCTGTAATTTGTGAAAAGACTCGCCTACGAGTTCCTCCTTAACTTTCAGATTAATAGTAGTGACCTTGCGCCCAGCAACATTGGAACTCCACAATCAAACAAGAAACGCTTCATTCCAATGTTACTTGTCCCAAGGTGAAAAATAAATTTAGTTTGCTCTACCTCTACTTCAAACAAGGTTCTCATGCAGTTTAACATAATCATAGCAGCAATTATACTTTTGCAAACTGTTCCCACACAACTTGCTTACTACGTTACAACACAGTGAGCAAGCGGTACTCATAACCGAGAGGGACGGTGATTCGAATCAAACACTACCCGGATAACTCGACACATACGCCCGCCTCTGAAGACCCAACTCTGGCGTCCTTCATTACGTCGTATGTGGCAACCTTTCTCAGGACACTAGACTGTAGAACCGGTCGCGCCGTCTCGGGCTCATAGGTCTAACAAGACGATGTGGTATGCCTCTACAATCCAGTGAACCTGGTACATCGGTTTCCTGGTTCCCATATATCAGTAAGCATCCGGTACACAACTCAAAACTTGCTCAGCGGGGCTGCACACGCTTCGGTCCTTAACCGACACAGGCAGAGCTACTTGACCAAGACCTCGTCTTGTCGCTGCCTAGCCCCACTGCCCGTCTCATCTTTAGAAATGTAAACTTTAGTTTGCCTCTCCCTTCCAACCACACTTATGTGATCCTGAACTATAGCTCGCGAGTAGATTCCAACTACTCGTCTTCTACCGGATATCCTAGCCTATTTAGCACGGCCTTATTCTAAAGCGATGAAACCATTCTACTCTTGATCCCAGGGTTCTTTTTGGTCATGCAAGTGGAGTATAAAACATACTTGACCTAATGCACATACAAACCTTGACCCATAGTAATGAACAAATGAAAAACTTTATAAAACAACTTAAATGCAAACCGGGGCTTGCCTTTGTTTTGCAGGTGACTAAAGGCAGATAAAATGAAGTTAGTTGCTGATGATGACTTGGGTATCAAACACTGGCCTTCTTGCTCCTTGATTCGAGCTTCACCTTTCCTCCACTCTTCCACGTTTAAACACTACACGTTATGAACATGTATACATGTTTAATTATAAAAATTTTGCTAACCAGTTCTAAAGCCAAGTTTAAAACTGGAACTCTGTTCAAGAATTTAAAATGACACTGGGGGTGGTGGTTTGGGTGTGTGTTTAAGCACTATTATCAAGTGAGAAGTGAGGTTCATCATTTGGGTGGTGATCACCTAAGTGGTTGAACAGAACACTACTGATCCAGGGCTCCAATGGAGCTGGAAATTTTCTTGTGAGTTCCTTGTCACAAGAAAGTCCTTTGGACCAAAATTCAGAATATTTCACTAAGTGGATCACCCAGAACAATTCCCTAAGCATTTAGGCAAAGAGGAATTAATTCTGAACAAAATTGCACTTTCATGCAAATTCAAGTGAACTACAATTCCATACATAGATCAGAGAGTATGCCTGAATTTTCCTAGGATTTTTGGAGCTAAGGAATGGCTAGAAATGAATTTCCAAGTTTTGGAAATTCTCTGAAACTGTTTTTGTATTCATTTGAATACAGAAACTTGAAATCAGAATTATCCTAACTAAATAAACTCCAAATGAGCTGAAACTTTTACAGGAGTCTCCTAATATCCTAAACAATATTCTGGCAAAATTTGGGGATTTTTGGATGAACCAAACTCCCTCAAAAATTCTTTTTCTGAAAAGCTTTAAAGAATTTTCCAGTGTTTTCTATTGGTTTTCCTGCAAATTGGGTTGCTTATTTGGATAGATCTTGTCAAGATGAATCTAACCGAATTTGAATCACCCAATTTGGAGTTTCCTAGCAAAAGTTATGAGGTTCTAAAGTTTGAACCAAATCTGGAATTCAAATTAATTCGGGAAATGTTCAAACTCTGACGGTGGGTCTCTTCTACACGTGTCGGTTGCCGGAGCTAAGCCACACGGGGCCATAAACTACTTCCCGTGCTGTCACAAAGGATCCCGGGGCCACAGCTGATCAGCAGTTTAAACCCGCCGTCGCTGACACGCGGGGCCCGCCGGACCTTCTTCCTCTTCGGGCCGTCTTCTTTCCCGCGCCGCCCCCTCACCGAAAACTCGTTGGAGCTCGCCGGAGTCGTCTCCCCGGCCGTCTTCCAGCTTGGTACTTGCCGCCTGGGGGTTTTCAGGGACGAGCAATCCACTGGTGCATTGATCTCGGGCTGCTGGTGACCGGAAACCGGTCGGCGACATGCGCACCCTTCGGTACAGCTTCGGCGCCGTGGCCCGAGCACCCTAGCCCACCAAAAGTTCGGCGGATTCGCCCTAAAGCATCAGTGGAGATCAGGCAAGCTCGGCACGGCCTCAAACTGGCTCGGAAATGGCGGCAACCCGGTTGTCACCGTGCGCCCGCGCGTTCCCGCCATGGCCGCCGATCGGAAAGCCCAAAATTAGCCGCCAATACGGGGTGTCTAGCTAGGGTTGTGAAGGGGATCGGATCGCTAGCCAGTCTAGTTTATTTTTGCATGATTTTATGAGCTAAGAACGAAGAACAAATGATAATTTTGGGTTTTCATACCGGATCATCGGTCTGGGGCCGCCGGCGAAGTTTTCCCGAATTCTCGCTTGGTGGTTCACGGATTTGCTTGAGGTTTGGAGGTGAGCAGTATGGGTCACCGGCGCATCCGGGGATGTCCTTGCTCGGGCGTGAAAGTGCCTGGTGTGGGCTGTCCACGCGAGCCCATTCGGGTTTTAGCTCTCGGTCAGCACATGAACGCACGGTTCTTGGTCGAGGCAGCCGAAAACTTCTCGGGTTTGTGCCGAGAGAGCAGAGGGAAGTCCCCTGGTGTCGATTTTCGGTTTTTGGAGGCGCTGTGGCACAAGCCTGGCGGTTTCCCGATCAAGGACCCGAGGCGGCTACGAGCGGCGGCTCGATTTTCTTTCTTGCACGGGGGTGAAGCAGCGAACGGGAACTCGGTCACTTGGGGATGGATCACGCCGAGAGTTAAGGGAGCCACGAGCAGCTCTCCAGCGCTGCTACTTCGGTGAGGAGGTGGCAGCAGTTTGCTCCCGGTGGCGCCTGGAGCCTTGCTCGGCAGCTCGGTGTGAGTCGATACACAGAGACTGAAACTTAAGCAGTAAGTTACTCCCTCCCCCTCTCAATGACAGGTGGGTCCCTCCACAGTTCCTATCCAAAATATCTCCAATTTTTGGCACTTTGCAAATTCAACTATGAGGAACTCAAATTCAAAAGCCATTTGGCAACTTGACATGTTTTGCCTCAGTTTCAAATTTGAATTCAAATTTAGATGAAATTTAAAAGTCCCTTTGATAATCATATCAATGCACCTCCAAATTTGCTCAAAATTTGCCTCCCTCATAATTTGGACCTGAGGATGTCAAATATGCCCTCTGATCTTTGAGTTGGCCATTGCAAATGCAACTTCTCAAACAACAGTTTGAATTTCCTCTTTTGAAAATGCCCTTCTTCCTTTTGAAGTGACCCTCTTAATTCAAACTGAATTCAAGGTTTTATTGCACATGCCCACACTTTCACAAGTAACACAAAAGTTTTTGTACGTCCCATTTCTTGAATATAAACTCAACTTTTATTCATAGCTCAAGTTTTCTATTTACAAGTTTTGGGACTTTTAAATTCCTCCCCCCTTAAAAAGAATCTTGTCCTGAGATTCATGATTAAGGACAAAATGGAGAGGACAACTACTAAGTATAAGCCTCTAACAACTCTGGATGATTGCGTTGTAAATATTCCTCGCTTTCCCATGTAGCTTCGTCGGATGTGTGATTTTCCCATAGCACCTTGAAAAATTGCAGCGTCCGATTTCTGGTTTCGCGAGTCTTTTCATCAATTATCCGGGTTGGTCGCTCAACATAAGTGAGGTCCGGCTTCAAATCTGCTATGTCTCCCGTGAGAATTTCCGTTGGAACTTTCAAACACTTCCGCAACTGAGATATGTTGAAGACGTTATGAACTCTGGCTAAGGCTGCCGGTAGTTCCACACGGTATGTGACACGACCCCACGGTCTTGTCGAGCCAGGATCACACTGAGGGGTGCTGCGTTGCACAGCACCGGATAACACACATCAAAGGTACAGAGCGGAAGCAAAGTTTATATTACATAAAGTGGTTTAAGAACATTTGTACATCAAAATAAGTCCAGTCTACACTCACGGGTGTAGACTACGCATCAAGTCCACGTCCAGCCCTTGAACGTGTCCTTGCTAGCACACACGCACACTAACTCTGCGGCATGCACGACTCCCACTCGACGGGGTTCCCCTCCTGGGGTTCCGTCTCCTCTTCGGGAGTCCCTTCCTCATAGAACCCTGCAAAAGCTTCAAACACAAGCAGTGAGCACGAAGGCTCAGCAAGACTGACCCGTCTCTCCTAAACATGGAACTTCTACATGAGGGGTTTTAGCAGAAGGTTGTGGAGAACCTTACGCTAAGGCACATGAGAGAGCCGCAATCAAACAAGAAACGCATTTCTCTCATGTACTTTGCCCAAAGTTGAAAGGAATTTTAATTAGCTCGAAACTACAGCAAATCATTAACAATCAAGTCCATCTTTCAATCAGCAACATTTTAACATGTAACTAGCCTGTTCTTTCTACGTCACGGTACAGTGAACAAGTGGTACTCACTGACCGTGAGGGACGGCAATTATAATCGATTTACACCTGCAGGGTTACCCGAACAACCCGTCACGTACGCCCGTACTCGATGTTGCTACAACAACCATCATGGACGCCGTACGCAACTACCTTTCACCCGTTAGCCAAATGTTGAACCAGTCCAATCGTCCCGAGCAAGAGGTCTCTGCACGTGCATCTCAGTGCCGCCAGCCGATTTACACCTTGAGCTCTCAACCTACCCTCTGAACGACCAGCTATGCCTCAACACCCAGCTACCCGAGTTACATCGGTTTCCCGGTTCCCATATAGCCGGTAGGTCTTTGGTACTGTTCTAGCTTGTTCAACAGGCCCGCACACGGCTCGGTCCTCAATCGACACAAGCGTAGCTATAGCACACAGGCCCCAAAGTCGTGCTGCCCTTACCCTCCGCTTGGTCTCATTTTCTTGCCATGTGTTTCATGTGCTATCTCTACCCGAGTCGAGTGCCTCTAGCCTATGCTCGTGAGTAGTTCTAACTACTCGACTTGTATCGAATCCTACACTATCTTAGAATTGCAGTAGCTAACGGGGTTTGCAATCCTGAACCCAATCCATGGTTTTCTTGGCTATGCAGTTGGGTTTCCACACAAGACTCTAATGCAAAGAATCATAATACTCATGTAAGTGCTCAAAACAATAAAAATTTGTAAAACGGTTAATGCAAACCGGAGCTTGCCTTGCTGCTCTTGGTTGTAGGCTAGCTGCTCCTCCGGAGTAACGAAGTCTAGGACTTCGGATTCCTCCTCAACCTTAGCGACTACATGATATAAACAGTACATGTATTAATTAAATGCATTTGAATTGAATTTTAACTTTGTGAACCTTCTAAGTCTCACTAGACAGACCCAAAGACTGTGAAACTTTTGCTGTGGCTTGGTTACAACCTAAACAGAGACTTGGTGAAGTTTTAGTTGCAGCAAAGCTCATTTGAGCCCTCCACAATTAATTATACACTTGACCTTAATGGAAGGCTTTTAGGGTGTTCTAAGGATTTTCATGAAACAAACTGTGACTTTCTGAAAACTAGATTTTCAGAGGGTTCTAATGGAATTTATCTCACTTAATTTGAAGGTTCCTAACTAAGGATATGAGCTAAACAATTTCAGGGAAAATTCTGAAAATGTTTCTGAACATTTTCTATTTTCTCTGGAACAGTTTCACTAATCACACCATTAGGTGGATCAAATGAGCTCAAACGGATCTGAAATTTTTATGGTAGTTCAAGGATATTCTGGTGAACATCCCAGCAAAATTTCAGAGTTTTCCTCTAAAGTATTCTCCAGTTAAAATTCCAAACAGTTTAAACATTGAGGAATTAATTCTGGAGAAATAAGGATTTTCATGAAGTGAAACCTGATTTGCTGGAATATGCTCAGAGAGCGGAATCCAACAAAATTTGGTTCACTCAATTTGGAGCTTTCTAGCCAAAGTTATGAGGATTTGAAGTTTGAATGAAATCTGAAAATCGAGGGAAAAGTTTAAATCTGCCGGGGCCCGCGGGGACACGTGTTGGGCGCGGAGGCGACAGCACACTGAGGCCCACAGGGTTTTGTGACAC
Organism: Neostapfia colusana; assembly: GCA_030760725.1. NCBI lineage: Eukaryota > Viridiplantae > Streptophyta > Magnoliopsida > Poales > Poaceae > Neostapfia > Neostapfia colusana. The sequence goes on along the minus strand of JASWHV010000014.1, from coordinate 52,845,761 downwards.
GACCCCATGGTCTTGTCGAGCCAGGATCACGCTGAGGGGTGCTGCATTGCACAGCACCGTATAACACACGTCAAAGGTACAAAGCGGAAGCGAAATTTTATTACATAAACAAGTTTATGAACAGGTTTACATCAAAATAAATTCAGTCTACACTCACGGGCGTAGACTACGCATCAAGTGCACGTTCAGCCCTTGAACGTGTCCTTGCTAGCACACACGCACACTAACTCTGCGGCGTGCACGACTCCCACTCGGCGGGGTTCCCCTCCTGGGGTTCCTTCTCCTCTTCGGGAGTCCCTTCCTCATGGACCCCTGCAAAAGCTTCAAACACAAGCAGTGAGCACGAAGGCTCAGCAAGTCTAACCCGTCTCACCCAAACATGGAACTTCTACATGAGGGGTGATGGGTTACATGAGGTAAAAATCATTTGCAAGGACTCGCCTAATTAGTAGAACCTTACTTTCAAGTTTTAGCAGCAGGTTTGGAGAACCTTATGCTAAGGCACATGAGAGAGCCGCAATCAAACAAGAAACGCATTTCTCTCATGTACTTTGCCCAAAGTTGAAAAGAACTTTGGTTAGCTCTAAACTACAGCAATTCATTAGCAATCAAGTCCATCTTTCAATCAGCAACATTTTAACATGTAACTAGCATGTTCTTTCTACGTCACGGTACAGTGAACAAGTGGTACTCACTGACCGCGAGGGACGGCGATTATAATCGATTTACACCTGCAGAGTTACCCGAACAACCCGTCACGTACGCCCGTACTCGATGTTGCCTACAACAACCATCACGGACGCCGTACGCGACTACCTTTCACCCGTTAACCAAATGTTGAACCGGTCCAATCGTCCTGAGCAAGAGGTCTCTGCACGCGCATCTCAGTGCCGCCAGCCGATTTACACCTCGAGCTCTCAACCTACCCTCTGAACGACCAGCTATGCCTCAACACCCAGCTACCCGAGTTACATCAGTTTCCCGGTTCCCATATAGCCGGTAGGTTTTCGGTACTGTTCTAGCTTGTTCAACAGGCCTGCACACGGCTCCGTCCTCAATCGATGCAAGCGGAGCTATAGCACACAGGCCCCAAAGTCCTGCTGCCCTTACTCTCCGCTTGGTCTCATTTTCTTGCCATGTGTTTCATGTGCTATCACTACCCGAGTCGAGTGCCTCTGGCCTATGCTCGCGAGTAGTTCCAACTACTCGACTTGTACCAAATCCTACACTATCTTAGCATTGCAGTAGCTAACGGGGTTTGCAATCCTAAACCCAGCCCATGGTTTTCTTGGCTATGCAATTGGGTTTCCAGACAAGACTCTAATGTAAAGAATCATAATACTCAAGTAAGTGCTCAAAACAATAAAATTTGTAAAACGGTTAATGCAAACCAGAGCTTGCCTTGCTGCTCTTGGTTGTAGGCTAGCTGTTCCTCTGGAGTAACGAAGTCTAGGACTTCGGGTTCCTCCTCGACCTTAGTGACTACATGATAGAAGCAATACATGTATTAATTTAAATGCAGTTGTATTAACTTTTAACTTGTGAGGTCTATAACTCTTACTAGACAAGCCTAATGACTGTGAAACTTTTACTGTGGCTTGGTTACAACCTAAACAGAGACTTGGTAAAACTTTAGTTGCAGTGAAGCTCATTTGAGCCCTCCACAATTAATTATGTACTTGACCTTAACTGAAGGCTTTTAAGGTGTTCTAAGGATTTTCAGGAAACAAACTATGACTTTCTGAAAACTAGATTTTCAGAGGGTCCTAATAGAGTTGGTCTCACTTAATTTGAAGGTTCCTAGCCAAGGATATGAGCTAAACAATTTCAGAGAAAATTCTGAAAATGTTTTTGAACATTTTCTATTTTCTTTGGAACAGTTTCACTAATCACACCATTAGGTGGATCAAATGAGCTCAAATGGGTCTGAAATTTTTATGGTAGTTCAGGGATATTTTGGTGAACATCCCAGCAAAATTTCAGGATTTTCCTCCAAAGGATTCTCCAGTTAAAATTCCTAACACTTTAAATTTTGAGGAATTAATTCTGGAGAATTAAGGGTTTTCATGAAGTGAAACTTGATTTGCTGAAAAGTGCTCAGAGAGCTGAATCCAAAAAAATTTGGTTCACTCGATTTGGAGCTTTCTAGCCAAAGTTATGAGGATTTGAAGTTTGGAAGAATTCTGAAAATCGGGGAAAAAGTTTAAACTCTCGGGGGCCCGTGGGGACACGTGTCGAGCGCGGAGGTGTCCGGCACACCGGAGCTCACAGGGTAATTGCGCGCCAGCACAGCCAATCCCCAGCCACACCCGATCCCGATTTAAATTCTTCAGTCACTGACACGTGGGCCAGCCGGCTTCGTCTTCCTCCCGTCGTTCTCTCGCGCCCGCGCCGCCGACCTCACCGGAGCAGACTCGGAGCTCGCCGGCTCGCCGCTGCCGGACCTCCCATGGTCTGAAACTTGCCGCCAGGGGGTTGTCTACGTCGAGGAACACATCGGTGGTGTCAGGTCGGGCTGGGGGTGACCGGAAATAGCTCGGCGACGTGCTGCGGCCTCGGTTGAGGTTCGGCGCCGTCGACCGTGGGTTCTAACCCGCCAACACCTCGAAAAAACGGTCCTACAGCATCAGTGTACCTCTAGGAAGCTCGACAAGGTGTCAAAAGGGTTCAGGGATGGCGGCAAGTCGGTCGGCACCGTGTGACCGATCGTGCCCGCCATGACCGCCCTCGATCGAGCTTGAAATTCGTCACTCCTAGACAGTTTCACGCCACGGATGCAGAAAAGAACTTGATCGCCGGCTAGTCCAGCGTCTATGTGCAAGATTTGATAACCTCCGAAAAATCATAGAGCGAGAATTTAAAGAAACCGTACCGGAAGCTCGGTTTACGGTCGCCGGAGCAAAAACTGGAAATTCTCTGTGGATTCTTCACGGTTTGCTTCCAAACTTGGAGGAGAGCAGCACGGTGGTCGCGCGCTCCTGTTGCCTCTCTTGCTGGACCGTGAAAATGCCTGCGGAACGCTGTCCACGGGCGCCTGACTCTCGGATGAGGCTAGGTCGCCACGGTGGCGATCGTTTTCGGGCAAAGGAGGTCGGAGCTCGGGGTTTCTGGCGTTGGGGAGGTGAAGTGTGACCTCTGGTGGCTGTCTAGCAGCTCAGGGACGAAGGAGGAGATGGTTTTTCTGGTTTTCCTGATTGAGCAGAGAGCTGCGGCGAGAAACAATGCCGCTGCTCGGGTTTGCCCGTGAGAAGATAAAGCCAGCCGACTCCTGCTCAGTGGAGGCGGTGCCGGTCGCGTGGGGGCGCGAGCAAGCCACCCTGGGCGCCAGCGCGCGGAGAGGGGAAGCAGCTGGTGGTGCCGGTAGCTGCTCGGTGGAATTTCCCACCGAGGCTGTGACTTTGTGTGCAAGTTTTGCCTCCTTCTCTCTATGACATGTGGGTCCCACCCAGGGTTTTAACCTCTGACATTTACTCCTAATCACTGTTGTAAACAGTGAGCCCCCTAATACCCCTGGTGATTCAAATTATTCACCCATGAGCCATTTGAATTGAGTAGAATTCAAATTGGGTTTGGTTTGAATGAATTTCAGCACAAGTTCAGTTTTGAATTCAAATAAAGTTTGAATTTGTCCCACTTAGCTCATGTCAAGATCAACTCCAAATGGAGTGAAAATTTGTGTGTGAGCTCACAAAAATGTGCTGAATAAGAATATGCCTCCCACTTTTAAATTCATGGGATAAAAACAGTTTGAATTTGAATATGGTTTCAAACTGCCCTCTTTCTAACTATACCCAAAATGACCTTAAAAAGGTTTTTCATTTGGATGAAACTTGGCATGGACATCCTTAGCAATGTGTAGGAGTTTCATATGTCCAGCCCACCTATATCACATGTGGGAAATACCACTTTTACAATATGTGAGTTTGTTCTCTAATGAGCATGTTGATGGTGGTTACTTGCTATTCATTTGTGTTCATCAACTTTTCTCAAATGAGGTCTGTGGTGTGGTGATGAACACTTCAAATATGTGTCAAAAACTGAGGCCCTTACATTCCTCCCCCCTTAAAAGAATCTCGTCCCGAGATTATAAGGTGAAAATGAGAGAGAGGATGGTGGAAAATTACTGGATATGCGACGTGAAAAAGTCGGGGTAGTTAGCGCGAAGAAATCCTTCGCTCTCCCATGTCGCTTCGTCCATGGAGTGATTACTCCATAGAACCTTGTAGAACCACAACATACGGTTGCTTGTGGTTCGGGCCTTTTCATCAATAATCTGCACCGGTTCCTCCCGATAGGTGAGATCCGGTTGCAGTTCTTCAATATCTTCCAGCTGAACGGTAGTTGATAGCATAAGACACTTCCTCAGCTGGGCAATGTGAAAGACGTCGTGCACACCGGAAAGTGCTTCTGGTAATTTCAGCCGGTATGCTACTGATCCACATCTTTCGGTAATCTGGAATGGACCGATGAACCGGGGTGCCAAATTTCCTCTCACCCCAAATCTGTTTACGCCCTTCATTGGAGACACCCGTAGATATACGTGATCTCCAACTTCGAATTGTAATGGGTGCCTTCTCTGGTCCGCATACTGTTTCTGACGGGATTGAGCGGCTTTTAGGTTCGCTTGAATCAGTCGAACCTTTTCTTCCGCGTTGTTGACGAGGTCAATCCCAAAGGTAACCCTTTCGCCAGATTCACACCAATTCAGTGGTGTGCGGCATTTCCGCCCGTATAGCGCCTCGTAGGGCGCCATCTTGATGCTGGCTTGGTATCCGTTGTTGTACGAGAACTTGGCTAACGGCAAGTGATCATCCCAATTCTTGCCGTGGTTGATAGCGCAAGCTCGTAGCATGTCTTCTAAGATCCGATTTACCCGCTCCGTTTGCCCATCCGTCTGCGGGTGGTAGGCTGAACTACGGATCAGTTTCATCCCCAAGGCAGCGTGCAGCTGCTCCCAAAAACGGGACACAAATAAAGTGCCCCGATCCGATATGATAGTACGGGGTACGCCGTACAACCATAGGATCCGTGAGATGTACAGTTCAGCGTACTTCTTGGCGTTGTAGTTGGTGTTGACCGGGATGAAATGGGCAACTTTGGTGATCCGATCAACGATCACCCACACAGAATCATGCTTTTGAAGAGTTGTGGGTAAACCAACGATGAAGTCCATGCTCACATCCTCCCACTTCCAGGCAGGAATGCCCAGTGGTTGCAGCAGTCCCGGTTTCCGCATGTGGTCTGCCTTCACCCTTCGACATGTATCACACTCGGACACATACTTTGCAGTCTCTCGCTTCATCCGTCTCCACCAAAACTTGCTTCTGAGTTCTTGATACATCTTGTTGCTGCCGGGGTGAATAGAAAATTTTGATAAGTGAGCCTCATCAAAAATGTTCTTCCGTAATTCCGAGTTACGGGGTACGACGATCCAGTCCTTGAACCATAGGACGCCGTCTCCGTCCTTCCGGAAACATTTCAGCTCCCCACTATCTACACGTCTCCACAAATGTGACATGCCCTTGTCATGTTTCTGAGCTGCCGCTATCTCTTCACGGATGGTGGGGATCAAAGCTAGGTTGTAGAGAGCTCCGTGTGGAATCACATGTAGTGGTGGTTCGCTCTCTTCCAACGGTGTGATGGTCAGATTGTTGACGTGTGACTTGCGGCTCAGCGCATCTGCCACTACGTTTGCCTTGCCCGGATGATAATGGATCTCTATTTCGTAATCCTTTATCAGTTCTAACCATCTTCGTTGCCTCATGTTCAGCTCCTTCTGAGTGAATATGTACCTGAGGCTTTTGTGGTCGGTATATAGATGTACGAGGTTACCGAGTAGGTAGTGCCTCCACATCTTCAGTGCAAGTACTACGGCAGCGAGCTCCAAGTCGTGGGTTGGATAATTCTGCTCATGGTTTCTAAGCTGCCGTGACCCATACGCGACCACTCTTCGGTCTTGCATCAGCACACATCCGAGCCCAATGCCGGATGCATCGCAGTACACATCGAACGGTTTTGTTGTGTCTGGCTGCACCAAATCCGGTGCTGATGTCAGGTGCTTGACTAAAGCTTTGAATGCTGCTTCACATGCTGGACTCCAAACATATTTGGTAGCTTTCTTTAGCAGCTCTGTCATTGGCTTGGCAATCTTCGAGAAGTTTGGAATGAACCTCCGATAGTATCCCGCGAGCCCGAGGAAACTCCGTACCTCGTGAACAGTTCTCGGGGATTTCCAATTCAGCACTTGAGTGATCTTGCTCGGGTCCACAGCGATACCGTCCGCTGAGATGATATGCCCGAGAAAAGGCACTTGCGATATCCAAAACTCGCATTTGCTGAATTTCGCCTATAACTTGTGATCCCGCAGCCGTTGCAAGACTATACGCAGGTGTTTCTTGTGATCTTCTTTCGACTTGGAATATACCAGGATGTCGTCGATGAAGACCATGACAAACTTGTCCAGCTCCGGCATGAATACCGAGTTCATCAAGTACATGAAGTGAACTGGAGCATTGGTGAGGCCGAAGGACATGACCAGGTACTCATAAAGTCCGTACCTTGTCGAGAAAGCTGTCTTTGGGATGTCCTCAGCCCTTAGTTTAATCTGATGGTACCCGGATCTTAAATCCATCTTAGAAAAGATCTTTGCTTCGACCAACTGATCAAACAACATGTCGATCCGTGGCAACGGGTACTTGTTCTTGATGGTTACGGCATTCAATGGACGATAGTCCACGCAAAGCCGTAACATCTAATCCTTCTTCTTGACAAACAATGCCGAACAGCCCCTTGGCGAGGAGCTCGGCCTAATAAAACCCTTCTCCAGAAGGTCCGTGAGCTCAGTCTTCAGTTCAGCCAACTCCTTGGGCGCCATCTTGTACGGCCTTCGGGATATCGGCATGGTTCCCGGTGCTAGTTCAATCTTGAACTCCACCTCTCTATCGGGTGGCATCCCCTGCTAATCGTCCGGGAATACATCAGGGAACTCTCAGACCACTGGAATATCTTCCAATCTGATGGTTGTGGCTTGATAGACATTTGGAAGTTTTATTTCTGGACTGTCCACAAATAATGAGTGAGACTCGTGCACTTCTGAGTTCAAGTGCACAACTCAAAGGACGGTGTCTAAAACAGCGCAGTGGCGGGTTAACCACGACATCCCTAAGATGACATCGACCTTTTGTCCCTCTAAGATTATGAGAGACGTAGGGTAAACTCTACCCTCTAAGCACAATGGCGCTTTTGGGACCATCATGCTTGCTGAAATTTTCCCACCCGGTGAACAGATCACATAAGGACTATCGGTGGGTAGTATTTGCAAGCTATGTTTATCAATGAAAGCTTGGCTCATGAAGCTATGCGTGGTGCCTGAATCAAATACTACTATAGCAGGATGCTGGTGGAGTTGGAACATACCCGCAAGGATTGGCTCGCCCTCCGGCACGTCCTCAATGGCAAGCTGGTGGACGGTGCCGGGCCTAGGGTTTGCCCGCCGCGCATTAGTAGGGTTCCGGGGTTGATTCCTCCCCGGAAACTGTGGTGCCACTCCGCCGCCTTGCCTCTCCGGGCAACTGCTCGCGAAGTGTCCTGGACGACCACACTTGTAACATGTGGCCGCTGCTGGTGTAGTGCTCGGGGGATGAAAGCCCGGCATGCGTTGCTGAGGTGCATACGCACGCGGCATCGCCCGCTGCTGCTGTTGTTGCGGAGGTGGTACTGGCAGTGCCGGCCTGAATGCCGGTGAAGAATACGGCCGACTGCGGAACGGCATCGACCGCTGTGGTGGCTGCCAGCGTGGACCTGATGGTGGGCGATTCATCATCCGAAACTTCTGAGAAGGACCGCTTCCTTCTCTGCTGCTTTGCGGCGCGCTTCGCTTTCGCTCTGCCGCCGCCAACTCCTTGCCGGAGTCTTCCTGAACAATCACAGCATCAATGATGTCGTTGAGGCTGCCGCGGTTGAACATCGCCAACTTGTCCTTCAGGAGCGGGTTAAGCCCCTGGTAAAAGTGGTCCCGCCGCTTCTCGTCGGTATCGGCATGATACGACGCATAAAGCGCGAGATTGTTAAACGCCCAGGAGTATTCCAGCGCGTTCCTGCTCCCTTGTTGCAGGTGTAGGAATTCCTGCGTCTTTATCTTCATCAAACCTGGCGGTATATGATAGGCCCTGAAGGCCGTCCGAAACTCCGTCCAGGTCATCACTCGGTCGGTGGGCTGTGAAGCACAGAAGTTGGCCCACCACGCGCTCGCGGATCCTTGGAGCTGCTGGACCGCGAACTGAGTCTTGCGCTGCTCACTTATCTGGAGCAGCCCAAACTTCATCTCTATGGCTTGGAGCCAGTTGTCCGCGTCAAGTGGTTCATCCGCCCTTGAGAATACTGGGGGATGAGTCGCCAGGAAGTCGGAGTAGGAGCTCTGTTGACGCTCCTCACGGTCTTGACGTCTCTCTGGGTGAGACGTATTGGCAATAAGAGTTTGCAGCAACTCCGTGTGCTGCTGATGTGAACCCGCCATTGCCGCGACGATGTCGGCCAATGTAACCGTTGGCAGTGGCGATGTTTGCTGTTGCTGTTGCTGCTTCTGTCCCGAGAAGTCCTCGGGAGGCTGCTGGGAGGTCTCTCCCCCTTGACTGGTACCCCAACGTCAGGGTTGGCACGAGTACGCGTCATTCTGAAATTCAAAACAGCAGCGATTAGCACATGTCTTACTTAAAATTCCATATGTAACAGTAGGTATTGAAGTGACACATGATTAATTTGCACAACATTCACATATATTGATAAAGTATAAACTTTATACAAGATACATTATTCTCGGGTCTCCGAGAAGTCGTGCTCATGTCGTCACTATCTATACATCCGCTACTGTCTACACGACATGTCACCGATTACAAAATTTGGGCTACACTACCCTGGCTGCCTTACATGGCAACTGTAACCCCCTACTCAGAGTAGAACTCGACCTCCTGCGGGTCGTCCTCCTCCGGTACCTCTGCTGGTGGCTCTGGATCTACCACCTCTTCTCCCATCCCGGGTTCTCCCATTGCTGGAAGACCCAAGACCACCGGTATGCCCAATACCGGAGGCACGAGGTCCTGCAATGCATGCACCTCGTCCATGGCTTGGTTATAATCTTCTTCCCAGCCTTGCCCTTCCTCAATAGCGTCGTCTCGCTCTTGAGTAAGTTCCTCGTTCTGCTGGGTCAGATTCTGTACCAGTTCTTGTAATGCCGCGATGTCGACACGGCTTTTTCTCTTCGCCTTCTTCAGACGATGCACTGATTATGTTGTTCATTCAGTCGCTTGATCGTCGGAAGGAGCACATTGCGGAGTGCGCTGTGAGCACTCTCGAAATGGTCTCCATGGCTCGTGATCTCCTTGAGCTTCGTGGCGAGATGCTCCGTATGAACCGCTTGGCTGTCCATCACGGTGTTTCCCGCCCTCATCTGGAGGCTGAGATTTGCCTCCGCGGGGTTGTACCTTGGGCAACTCGGGTCCGTTGCCTCCAGTTACCTCTCTTCCCACAGATGCTGATCCCGTCCCTCCACCGGAACGAGCGCATATGGAGTGCCCTCCATAGCTTGCACGTGTAGTTGGCAGAAACGTGACATGGTGTCACGGGCTACCACTTGCCACATCCCTTCCGGTTGTTTCCCTCTCACCGTGACGGTGAACGGCACCCAACCGGGTGGCGTAGGTCCTGCAGGGACCTCGACATGGATCGTCCACGTCTTGTTCCCCTCTTCACCTTCTTCCTTGGCGAAGTACTGCAGCATCTGGTTGTACCCGAAATATTGGAGCATTTGCCACAATGCTCCCGGGTAGCCGCTACGGTGAGAACAGTGGGATACCACCCACCCGTTCTCCAACTGCTTATCTGCTGTCATCTGTGAAAATATATTTGAGAAATGTAAAATATTTAAACTGTAAACCACTGAGTTATAACATAAGACATGTCATTGAACCCATAAAGCTTGGAAACATAGTTCAAATTTTTAAGCACATTTGACTGCTGATCTGCTGTTCCCATGACAGTCCTGACCAGTTTCCATATCAACCTGATTTATGCCATGTTAAAGGCAAAACCAATTCCGGAGCTCAACATCAAAGTTACAGCTAACTTCAATAGCTTTCCAGAAAGTATTTGCTTTGCCTCAGATCTGTCCTGGTTCAAAAGTTATGAGATGTCAAAGTTAACAGAATTTCTGGAGACAATTGGACATCACCTCCCTGCTTTAGGTACTGATTCGCTCCAAGAATCCCAGTTAATTCTGTTCATAATCCGACAAAACTTTCTGTTACAAAGTTGTAACCTATCTCATAAGATTTCCAGAACTACCTCATTTTCTATTTTTGGATTTTTAAGCAGGAAGTTATGCTTAATTTACAGAGAGTTTACAGAGAGTCTTTGTTCTGCCCTGTTTTCTGGACAGTTTCAACTCTACTGCATTTTTCGATTGGTTAAGGGATGAAACACCTCTGGACCTCAACAGAAAAGTTGTAAAGCTCTTTCAAAGATTTCCAGAAATGTATCATATGTCCCCAACCTCGAAAGAACTCAACCTCTAACCTCTGATTAACTTCAGCCTTAATTCAGCTGAAAACAGAGTGCTCTGTCCTTAACAACCTACAAGTTGAAAACTTGTTAACTTTGAATGTATTGTTCAAGGGAAGGAGTTACATCAAGTTTTACTACTTTGGATCAAAACCTTCGAGTTTTAAATGAAGTTGTTCATTTAGTTGGGTGTGACGTCGATGCGTCACCAGATTATGTCGGTACTACGTCCTCACAAAGAAAAACCTATACTGGACTTAGCCGGCTTCGTTATTTCAGTGGCACTAAACGTCACTCGCACACGGATGCTACACGTCTACCGTTTCGTGGTCAGGCTACCTGCAGAAACTCAAGCAATTGTCAGACTCGGCTGCACACCGTGCGCAGAATCCATACAGTTCGTACAACCGGCCGTCATCACTCGCCCGGATGTTCTCAAGCCAACCACGCCTTGAGCTACGTGTTCATGTTTCAGACCACGTGACGGGGTCTCCCAACTTGCACCACGCACGCCAGGGATAGACGTTGCTCGAATACCCCAAACGACATGAAGAGTCGTAGAGGATACTAAAGCGGGTCGGGTTACCTGCCACCCGTGGGGCTCCACCCTTCAGCTTGTGCGCACTGGTGGACAGCGCTTACGTGCACCCCCCAAGACATAAACGTCCCGAGATACACGATTTTCTGACATAATCAAATAAGTTAATATGCCACTTTCTATATGCTAATAACATCCTTATACGGGCTACTAACTCGTTCCTCACTGGATGTTTTTTTGAAAAAGATGACCTTTGTAGTGCGTTAAACCTCAAGCGAGCTCTGATACCAATGCTGACACGACCCCACGGTCTTGTCGAGCCAGAATCACGCTGAGGGGTGCTGCATTGCACAACACCGTATAACACACGTCAAAGGTACAAAGCGGAAGCGAAATTTTATTACATAAACAAGTTTATGAACAGTTTTACATCAAAATAAGTTCAGTCTACACTCACGAGCGTAGACTACGCCTCAAGTGCACGTTCAGCCCATGAACGTGTCCTTGCTAGCACCCACGCACACTAACTCTGCGGCGTGCACGACTCCCACTCGGCGGGGTTCCCCTCCTGGGGTTCCGTCTCCTCTTCGGGAGTCCCTTCCTCATAGACCCCTGCAAAAGCTTCAAACACAAGCAGTGAGCACGAAGGCTCAGCAAGTCTGACCCGTCTCACCTAAACATGGAACTTCTACATGAGGGGTGATGGATTACATGAGGTAAAAATCATTTGCAAGGACTTGCCAAATTAGTAGAACCTTACTTTCAAGTTTTAGCAGCAGGTTGTGGAGAACCTTACGCTAAGGCACATGAGAGAGCCGCAATCAAACAAGAAACGCATTTCTCTCATGTACTTTGCCCAAAGTTGAAAAGAACTTTAGTTAGCTCTAAACCACAGCAATTCATTAGCAATAAAGTCCATCTTTCAATCAGCAACATTTTAACATGTAACTAGCCTGTTCTTTCTACGTCACGGTACAGTGAACAAGTGGTACTCACTGACCGCGAGGGACGGCGATTATAATCGATTTACACCTGCAGGGTTATCCGAACAACCCGTCACGTAGGCCCATACTCGATGTTGCCTACAACAACCATCACGGACGCCGTACGCAACTACCTTTCACCCGTTAGCCAAATGTTGAACCGGTCCAATCGTCCTGAGCAAGAGGTCTCTGCACGCGCATCTCAGTGCTGCCAGCCGATTTACACCTCGAGCTCTCAACCTACCCTCTGAACGACCAGCTATGCCTCAACACCCAGCTACCCGAGTTACATCAGTTTCCCGGTTCCCATATAGCCGGTAGGTCTTCGGTACTGTTCTAGCTTGTTCAACAGGCCCGCACACGGCTCGGTCCTCAATCGATGCAAGCGGAGCTATAGCACACAGGCCCCAAAGTCCTGCTGCCCTTACTCTCCGCTTGGTCTCATTTTCTTGCCATGTGTTTCATGTGCTATCACTACCCGAGTCGAGTGCCTCTAGCCTATGCTCGCGAGTAGTTCCAACTACTCGACTTGTACCAAATCCTACACTATCTTAGCATTGCAGTAGCTAATGGGGTTTGCAATCCTAAACCCAACCCATGGTTTTCTTGGCTATGCAATTGGGTTTCCATACAAGACTCTAATGCAAAGAATCATAATACTCAAGTAAGTGCTCAAAACAATAAAATTTGTAAAACAGTTAATGCAAACCAGAGCTTGCCTTGCTGCTCTTGGTCGTAGGCTAGCTGTTCCTCCGGAGTAACGAAGTCTAGGACTTCGGGTTCCTCCTCGACCTTAGCGACTACATGATAGAAGCAATACATGTATTAATTTAAATGCAGTTGTATTAACTTTTAACTTGTGAGGTCTATAACTCTTACTAGACAAGCCTAATGACTGTGAAACTTTTACTGTGGCTTGGTTACAACCTAAACAGAGACTTGGTCAAACTTTAGTTGCAGTGAAGCTCATTTGAGCCCTCCACAATTAATTATGTACTTGACCTTAACTGAAGGCTTTTAAGGTGTTCTAAGGATTTTCAGGAAACAAACTATGACTTTCTGAAAACTAGATTTTCAGAGGGTCCTAATGGAGTTGGTCTCACTTAATTTGAAGGTTCCTAGCTAAGGATATGAGCTAAACAATTTCAGAGAAAATTCTGAAAATGTTTTTGAACATTTTCTATTTTCTTTGGAACAGTTTCACTAATCACACCATTAGGTGGATCAAATGAGCTCAAATGGGTCTGAAATTTTTATGGTAGTTCAGGGATATTTTGGTGAACAGCCCAGCAAAATTTCAAGATTTTCCTCCAAAGGATTCTCCAGTTAAAATTCCTAACAGTTTAAATTTTGAGGAATTAATTCTGGAGAATTAAAGGTTTTCATGAAGTGAAACTTGATTTGCTGAAAATTGCTCAGAGAGCTGAATCCAAAAAAATTTGGTTCACTCGATTTGGAGCTTTCTAGCCAAAGTTACGAGGATTTGAAGTTTGGAAGAATTCTGAAAATCGGGGAAAAAGTTTAAACTCTCGGGGGCCCGTGGGGACACGTGTCGAGCGCGGAGGTGTCCGGCACACCGGAGCTCACAGGGTAATTGCGCGCCAGCACAGCCGATCCCCAGCCACACCCGATCCTGATTTAAATTCTTCAGCTGCTGACACGTGGGCCAGCCGGCTTCGTCTTCCTCTCGTCGTTCTCTCGCGCCCGCGTCGCCGACCTCGCCGGAGCAGACTCGGAGCTCGCCGGCTCGCCTCTGCCGGACCTCCCATGGTCTGAAACTCGCCGCCAGGGGGTTGTCGACGTCGAGGAACACGTCGGTGGTGTCAGGTCGGGATGGGGGTGACCGGAAATAGCTCGGCGACGTGCCGTGGCCTCGGTTGAGGTTCGGCGCCGTCGACCGTGGGTTCTAACCCGCCAACACCTCGAACAAACGGTCCTACAGCATCAGTGTACCTCTAGGAAGCTCGACAAGGTGTCAAAAGGTTTCATGGATGGCAGCAAGTCGGTCGGCACTGTGTGACCGATCGTGCCCGCCATGACCGCCCTCGATCGAGCTCGAAATTCGTCACTCCTAGACAGTTTCATGTCACGGATGCAGAAAATAACTTGATCGCCGGCTAGTCCAGCGTCTATGTGTAAGATTTGATAACCTCCAAAAAATCATAGAGCGAGAATTTAAAGAAACCGTACCGGAAGCTCGGTTTACGGTCGCCGGAGCAAAAACTGGAAATTCTCTGTGGATTCATCATGGTTTGCTTCCAAACTTGGAGGAGAGCAGCACGGTGGTCGCGCGCTCCTGTTGCCTCTCTTGCTGGACCGTGAAAACGCCTGTGGAACGCTGTCCACGGGCGCCTGACTCTCGGCTGAGGCTAGGTCGCCGCGGTGGCGATCGTTTTCGGGCAAAGGAGGTCGGAGCTCGGGGTTTCTGGCGTTGGGGAGGTGAAGTGCGACCTCTGGTGGCTGTCTAGCAGCTCAGGGACGAAGGAGGAGATGGTTTTGCTGGTTTTCCCGATTGAGCAGAGAGCTGCGGCGAGAAACAATGCCGCTGCTCGGGTTTGCCCGCGAGAAGATAAAGCCAGCCGACTCCTGCTCAGTGGAGGCGGTGCCGGTCACGTGGGGGCGCGAGCAAGCCGCCCTGGGCACCAGCGCGCGGAGAGGGGAAGCAGCTGGTGGCGCCGGTAGCTGCTCGGTGGCACAGCCGACAGCTGCTCGGTGGAATTTCCCACCGAGGCTGTGACTTTGTGTGCAAGTTTTGCCTCCTTCTCTCTATGACATGTGGGTCCCACCCGGGGTTTTAACCTCTGACATTTACTCCTAATCACTGTTGTAAACAGTGAGCCCCATAATACCCCTGGTGATTCAAATTATTCACCCATGAGCCATTTGAATTGAGTTGAATTCAAATTGGGTTTGGTTTGAATGAATTTCAGCACAAGTTCAGTTTTGAATTCAAATAAAGTTTGAATTTGTCCCACTTAGCTCATGTCAAGATCAACTCCAAATGGAGTGAAAATTTGTGTGTGAGCTCACAAAAATGTGCTGAATAAGAATATGCCTCCCACTTTTAAATTCATGGGATAAAAACAGTTTGAATTTGAATATGGTTTCAAACTGCCCTCTTTCCAACTATACCCAAAATGACCTTAAAAAGGTTTTGCATTTGGGTGAAACTTGGCATGGACATCCTTAGCAATGTGTAGGAGTTTTCATATGTCCAGCCCACCTATATCACATGTGGGAAATACCACTTTTGCAATATGTGAGTTTGTTCTCTAATGAGCATGTTGATGGTGGTTACTTGCACTTCATTTGTGTTCATCAACTTTCCTCAAATGAGGTGTGTCGTGTGGTGATGAACACTTCAAATATGTGTCAAAAACTGAGGCCCTTACATTTTGCGTGCCAGCACACCAGATCCCGGCTGCAGCCCGATCCCGATTTAAAATATCTGCCGCTGACAGCTGGGGTCCACCCCCTTCGTCTACCTCTCGCCGCCCGCGCTCTACCGCCGGGGTACCTCGCCGGAGAGCTCGCCGGCAGCTTCTGTAAAGCTCCAAACTTCACGATTTTGGCCGCCTCTGCCTATTTTCACTCGGGGAACTGGATTCTTGTGTCAGCTCGCCATGAAAACGGCTGGCACATGGTCGGCGATGAGCGGCGGCTTCGGAAAGACTTCGGCCGAGTCGGCCGACTTCCCTAGCACCTCGATCACTCGAGCAACCGGTCGGGGAGCATCAGTGTACCTTAGGGAAGGTCGACCTGAGCTTGAAGCAGCTCGGGGGAGGCCCGAAGTAGGCTTTCACTGTGCACCCGATGCCTCCCGCATGCTCCGTCGTCGGTAAACTTCAAGATATGCCGGTTACAGGGGTTCTCAGACCAAAGGTTATGAAGGCAACTTGTGCTCTACCGTGTCTAGTGTATGTGAGAGCGGATTGAGGCCCTCTAATCCTTCCTATTGTAGGAATTTGACAGAACCACACCCGAAGGTCGTTCTGCTTCCGAGAAAGGGGAAAATTGGAAATTCGCCACCGGTGAGCAAGCACTCGGGCTGTGGCTCGGGGGTGAGCAGCACCGGTCACCAGCGCGTCCAAGGGTGCCTTGGCTCGGGCGTGACAACTCCCCGGTTGGTCTGTCCACGGGAGCCCGAAGTGCGGCGGTTTTAGGTCACCGAATTGAACTCTCGGTATAGCCGAGATCAATCGGTTTCAGCTGAGTTTTAGCAACGGGGAAGAAGAAGGAGGGTTCCTAGTACCTTGCCGTAGCTCTGTTGGGGATGGGAAGGCTGTGATCGGAGCTCTCCGATCGGTTCTGAGCGGCGGAAGGAGTTTTCCGGCGCTGTGTTCTTGCGGGGAGGAAATGGCGAGGGCTTCGGCCGAGGAGGGGGAAGAACGCCTTAAGAAGGCTCTGAACTGCCTCGTGCCCGCGCATGGCCAAGCAGCTGCTGGCACGGCGGCCTCCCTCGGTGGCGATCGCAACTGCAGCTCGGCGACCCGAGTGAGAAAAGTCTCAGGTGGTTGAATCCTCCTTGTGGCTGACATGTGGGTCCCATTTTCGTTTTTAACCTCTGAAATTCACTCCTAATCACTGTTGTAAACAGTGAGCCCCAAAATACCCATGGTGATTCAAATTATTCACCCATGAGCCATTTGAATTGATTGGAATTCAAAAAATTTCAGCACATGTTCAGTTTGAAATTAAAATAAAGTTTGAATTTGCCCCACTTAGCTCATGTCAAGATCAACTCCAAATGGAGTGAAAATTGGTGTATGAGCTCACAAAAATGTACTGAGTAAGAATATGCCTCCCACTTTTGAATTCATGGGATAAAAACAGTTTGAATTTGAATATGGTTTCAAACTGCCCTCTTTCTAGCTATACCCAAAATGTCCTCAAAAAGGTTTTGAATTTGGGTGAATCTTGGCATGGACATCCCTAGCAATGTGTAGGAGTTTTCATATGCCCAGCCCATCTATATCTCATGTGGAAAATACCACTTTTGCAATATATGAGTTTGTTCCCTAATGAGCATGTTGATGGTGGTTACTTGCTCTTCATTTGTGTTCATCCACTTGCTTCAAATGAGGTGTGTGGTGTGGTGATGAACACCTTACATATGTGTCAAAAACTGAGGCCCTGACATTCCCCCCCCCCCCTTAAAAGAATCTTGTCCCGAGATTACAAGGTGAAAATGAAAGAGAGGATGGTGGAAAATTACCGGATATGCGACGTGAAAAAGTCGGGGTAGTTAGCGCGAAGAAATCCTTCGCTCTCCCATGTCGCTTCGTCCACGGAGTGATTACTCCATAGAACCTTGTAGAACCACAACGTACGGTTGTGTGTGGTTCGGGCCTTTTCGTCAGTAATCTGAACCGGTTCCTCCCGATAGGTGAGATCCGGTTGCAGTTCTTCAATGTCCTCCAGCTGAACGGTAGTAGATAGCTTAAGACACTTCCTCAGCTGGGAAATGTGAAAGACGTCGTGCACACCGGAAAGTGCTTCTGGTAATTTCAGCCGGTATGCTACTGATCGACATCTTTCGGCAATCTGGAATGACCGATGAATCGGGGTGCCAACTTTCCTCTCACCCCAAATCTGTTTACGCCCTTCATTGGAGACACCCGTAGATATACGTGATCTCCAACTTCGAATTGTAATGAGCGTCTTTTCCGGTCCGCATACTGTTTCTGACAGGATTGGGCGGCTTTTAGGTTCGCTTGAATCAGTCGAACCTTTTCTTCCACGTTGTTGACAAGGTCAATCCCGAAGGTAACCCTTTCGCCAGACTCACACCAGTTCAATGGTGTGCGGCATTTCCTTCCGTATAGCGCCTCGTATGGCGCCATCTTTATGCTGGCTTGGTACCCATTGTTGTACGAGAACTCGGCTAACGGCAAGTGATCATCCCAATTCTTGCCGTGGTTGATAGCGCAAGCTCATAGCATGTCTTCTAAGATCTGATTTACCAGCTCGGTTTGCCCATCCGTCTGCAGGTGGTATGCTGAACTACGGATCAGCTTTGTCCCCAAGGCAGCGTGCAGCTGCTCCCAAAAATAGGTCACAAATAAAGTGCCCCGATCCGATATGATGGTACGGGGTACGCCGTACAAGCATAGGATCCATGAGATGTACAGTTCAGCGCACTTCTTGGCATTGTAATTGGTGTTGACCGGGATGAAATGGGCACCCATAAAACTTGGAAATATAGTTCAAATTTAAACAAATTTGACTGCTGATCTGCTGTTCAACATGACAGCCCTGACCAGTTTCCATTTCAACCTGATTTAGGCCCTGCTAAAGGCAAAACCAATTCTGGAGCTCAACATCAAAGTTAAAGCTAACTTCAATAGCTTTCCAGAAAGTGTTTGCTTGGCCTAAGATCTATCCTGGTTCAAAAGTTATGAGATGTCAAAGTTAACAGAATTTCTGAAGAAAATTGGACAGCACCTCCCTGCTTTAGGCACTGATTTAATCCAAAAATTCCAGTTAATTCTGTTTCCAACCTGACAAAACTTTCTGTTTCAAAGTTGTAACCCATCTAATAAGCTTTCCAGAACTACCTCATTTTTTATTTTTAGAATTTTATGCAGGAAGTTATGCTCAATTTACAGCGAGTTTACAGAGAGTCTTTGCCCTGCCCTGTTTCCTGGGCAGTTTCAACCCTACTGCATTTTTCGATTTGTTAAGGGATGAAACACCTATGGACATCGACAGAAAAGTTGTAAAGCTTTTCCTAAGCTTTCCAGAAATGTATCATATGACCCCAACCTCGAAAGAACTCAACCTCTAACCTCTGATTAACTTCAGCCTTAATTCAGCTAAAAACAGAGTGCTCTGTCCTTAGCAACCTCTAAGTTGAAAACTTGTTAACTTTGAATATTCTGATTAAGGGAAGGAGTTACATCAAGTTTTTACTTCTTTGGACCAAAACCTTCAAGTTTTAAATGATGTTGTTCATTTAGTGGGCTGTGACGTCGATGCGTCACCAGATCATGTCAGTACTACGCCCTCACAAAGAAAAACCTATACCGGACTTAGCCGGCTTCGTTAATTCAGTGGCACTAAATGTCACTCACACACGGATGCTACACGTCTACCTTTTTGTGGTTAGACTACCTGCAGAAACTCAAGCAATCATCAGACTCGGCTGCACACCGAGCCCGGTATCCATACAGTTCGTACACCCGGCCGTCATCACTCGCCCGGATGTTCTCAAGCCAAACACGCCTTCAGCTACGTGTTCACGTTTCAGACCACGTGACGGGGTCTCCCAAGTTGCACCACGCACACCAGGGACAGACGTTGCTCGATCACCCCAAACGAGATGAAGAGTCGTAGAGAATATCAAAGCGGGTCGGGTTACCTGCCACCCATGGGCTCCACCCTTCAGCTTGTGCGCACTGGTGGACAGCGCTTACGTGCACCCCCAAGACATAAACGTCCCGAGATGCACGATTTTCCGACATAGACAAATAGGTTAGTATGCCACTTTCTATATACTAATAACATCCTTATATGGGCTACTAACTCGTTTCTCACTGGATTTTTTAAAAAGATGGCCTTTGTAGTGCGTTAAACCTCAAGCGAGCTCTGATACCAACGCTGACACGACCCCACGGTCTTGTCGAGCCAGGATCACGCTGAGGGGTGCTGCGTTGCACAGCACCGGATAACACACATCAAATGTACAAAGCGGAAGAAAAGTTTATATAACATAAAGTGGTTTAAGAACATTTGTACATCAAAATAAGTCCAGTCTACACTCACGGGCGTAGACTACGCATCAAGTCCACGTCCATCCCTTGAACGTGTCCTTGCTAGCACACATGCACACTAACTCTGCGGCGTGCACGACTCCCACTCGACGGGGTTCCCCTCCTGGGGGTTCCGTCTCCTCTTCCGGAGTCCCTTCCTCATAGAACCCTGCAAAAGCTTCAAACACAAGCAGTGAGCACGAAGGCTCAGCAAGACTGACCCGTCTCTCCTAAACATGGAACTTCTACATGAGGAGTGATGGGTACAGGAGATAAAAATCATTTGCAAGGACTCGCCTAATTAGTGGAACCTTACTTTCAAGTTTTAGCAGCAGGTTGTGGAGAACCTTACGCTAAGGCACATGAGAGAGCCACAATCAAACAAGAAACACATTTCTCTCATGTACTTTGCCCAAAGTTGAAAGGAACTTTAATTAGCTCTAAACTACAGCAAATCATTAACAATCAAGTCCATCTTTCAATCAGCAACATTTTAACATGTAACTAGCCTGTTCTTTCTACGTCACGGTACAGTGAACAAGTGGTACTCACTGACCGCGGGGGACGGCGATTATAATCGATTTACACCTGCAGGATTATCCGAATAACCCGTCACGTACGCCCGTACTCGATGTTGCCTACAACAACCATCACGGACACCGTACGCAACTACCTTTCACCCGTTAGCCAAATGTTGAACCGGTCCAATCGTCCCGAGAAAGAGGTCTCTGCACGCGCATCTCAGTGCCGGCAGCCGATTTACACCTCGAGCTCTCAATCTACCCTATGAACGACCAGCTATGCCTCAACACCCAGCTACCCGAGTTACATCGGTTTCCCGGTTCCCATATAGCCGGTAGGTCTTCGGTACTGTTCTAGCTTGTTCAACAGGCCTGCACATGGCTCGGTCCTCAATCGACACAAGCGGAGCTATAGCACACAGGCCCCAAAGTCCTGCTGCCCTTACCCTCCGCTTGGTCTCATTTTCTTGCCATGTGTTTCATGTGCTATCTCTACCCGAGTCGAGTGCCTCTAGCCTATGCTCGCGAGTAGTTCCAGCTACTCGACTTGTACCGAATCCTACACTATCTTAACATTGCAGTAGCTAATGGGGTTTGCAATCCTAAACCCAATCCATGGTTTTCTTGGCTATGCAGTTGGGTTTCCACACAAGACTCTAATGTAAAGAATCATAATACTCATGTAAGTGCTCAAAACAATAAAAATTTGTAAAACGGTTAATGCAAACCGGAGCTTGCCTTGCTGCTCTTGGTCGTAGGCTAGCTGCTCCTCCGGAGTAACGAAGTCTAGGACTTCGGGTTCCTCCTCAACCTTAGCGACTACATGATATAAACAGTACATGTATTAATTAAATGCATTTGAATTGAATTTTAACTTTGTGAACCTTCTAAGTCTCACTAGACAGACCCAAAGACTGTGAAACTTTTGCTGTGGCTTGGTTACAACCTAAACAGAGACTTGGTGAAGTTTTAGTTGCAGCAAAGCTCATTTGAGCCCTCCACAATTAATTATACACTTGACTTTAATGGAAGGCTTTTAGGGTGTTCTAAGGATTTTCATGAAACAAACTGTGACTTTCTGAAAACTAGATTTTCAGAGGGTTCTAATGGAATTAATCTCACTTAATTTGAAGGTTCCTAACTAAAGATATGAGCTAAACAATTTCAGGGAAAATTCTGAAAATGTTTCTGAACATTTTCTATTTTCTCTGGATCAGTTTCACTAATCACACCATTAGGTGGATCAAATGAGCTCAAATGGATCTGAAATTTTTATGGTAGTTCAAGGAT
The DNA here is from genome assembly GCA_030760725.1 of Neostapfia colusana. Lineage (NCBI taxonomy): Eukaryota > Viridiplantae > Streptophyta > Magnoliopsida > Poales > Poaceae > Neostapfia > Neostapfia colusana. The sequence continues at coordinate 52,824,124 of JASWHV010000014.1, read as the reverse complement.
ATTCTGGTGAACATCCCAGTAAAATTTCAGAGTTTTCCTCCAAAGGATTCTCCAGTTAAAATTCCAAATATTTTAAATTTTGAGGAATTAATTCTGGAGAAATAAGGATTTTCATGAAGTGAAACCTAATTTTCTGGAAAGTACTCATAGAGGTGAATCCAACAAAATTTGGTTCTCTCAATTTGGAGCTTTCTAGCCAAAGTTATGAGGATTTGAAGTTTGAATGAAATCTGAAAATCGGGGGAAAAGTTTAAATCTCCCGGGGCCCGCGAGGACACGTGTTGGGCGTGGAGGCGACAGCACACTGAGGCCCACAGGGTTTTTGCGCGCCAGCACACCAGATCCCGGCTGCAGCCCGATCCCGATTTAAAATATCTGCCGCTGACAGCTGGGGTCCACCCCCTTCGTCTACCTCTCGCCGCCCGCGCTCTACCGCCGGGGTACCTCGCCGGAGAGCTCGCCGGAAGCTTCTGTAAAGCTCCAAACTTCACGATTTTGGCCGCCTCTGCCTATTTTCACTCGGGGAACAGGATTCTTGGGTCAGCTCGCCATGAAAACGGCCGGCACATGGTCGGCGACGAGCGGCGGCTTCGGAAAGACTTCGGCCGTGTCGGCCGACTTCCCTAGCACCTCGATCACTCGAGCAACCGGTCGGGGAGCATCAGTGGACCTTAGGGAAGGCCGACCTGAGCTTGAAGCAGCTCGGGGGAGGCCCGAAGTAGGCTTTCACCATGCACCCGATGCCTCCCGCATGCTCCGTCGTCGGTAAACTTCAAGATACGCCGGTTACAGGGGTTTTCAGACCAAAGGTTGTGAAGGCAACTTGTGTGCTACCGTGTCTAGTGTATGTGAGAGCGGATTGAGGCCCTCTAATCTATCCTAGAGTGGGAATTTGACAGAACCTCACCCGAAGGTCGTTCTGCACCCAGAAAGGGGAAAATTGGAAATTCGCCGCCGGTGAGCAAGCACTCGGGCTGTGGCTCAGGGGTGAGCAGCACCGGTCACCAGTGCGTCCAAGGGTGCCTTGGCTCGGGCGTGACAACTCCCCGGTTGGTCTGTCCACGGGAGCCCGAAGTGCGGCGGTTTTAGGTCACCGAATTGAACTCTCGGTATAGCCGAGATCAATCGGTTTCAGCTGAGTTTTAGCAATGGGGAAGAAGGAGGAGGGTTCCTAGTATCTTGCCGTAGCTCTGGAGGGGACGGGAAGGCTGTGATCGGAGCTCTCCGATCGGTTCTGAGCGGTGGAAGGAGTTTTCCGGCGCTGTGTTCTTACGGGGAGGAAATGGCGAGGGCTTCGGCCGAGGAGGGGGAAGAACGCCTTAAGAAGGCATTGAACCGCCTCGTGCCCGCGCGTGGCCAAGAAGCTGCTGGCACGGCGGCCTCCCTCGGTGGCGATCGCAGCTGCAGCTCGGCGACCCGAGTGAGAAAAGTCTCAGTCGGTTGAATCCTCCCTGTGGCTGACATGTGGGTCCCATTTTCGTTTTTAACCTCTGAAATTCACTCCTAATCACTGTTGTAAACAGTGAGCCCCAAAATACCCATGGTGATTCAAATTATTCACCCATGAGCCATTTGAATTGATTGGAATTCAAATTGGGTTTGGATTGAATGAATTTCAGCACATGTTCAGTTTGAAATTAAAATAAAGTTTGAATTTGCCCCAGTTAGCTCATGTCAAGATCAACTCCAAATGGAGTGAAAATTGGTGTATGAGCTCACAAAAATGTACTGAGTAAGAATATGCCTCTCACTTTTGAATTCATGGGATAAAAACAGTTTGAATTTGAATATGGTTTCAAACTGCCCTCTTTCTAGCTATACCCAAAATGACCTCAAAAAGGTTTTGAATTTGGGTGAAACTTGGCATGGACATCCCTAGCAATGTGTAGGAGTTTTCATATGCCCAGCCCATCTATATCACATGTGGAAAATACCACTTTTGCAATATATGAGTTTGTTCCCTAATGAGCATGTTGATGGTGGTTACTTGCTCTTCATTTGTGTTCATCCACTTGCTTCAAATGAGGTCTGTGGTGTGGTGATGAACACCTTAAATATGTGTCAAAAACTGAGGCCCTGACAGTATGCCACGGGTCCACACCTTTCAATCATGACGAAGGGACCGATAAAACGTGGAGCTAATTTTCCTTTCACTCCAAATCGGTGAATGCCCTTCATAGGAGATACGCGGAGATATACGTGGTCCCCAACATGGAAATCCAGAGGACGACGTCTCTTATCCGCATAGCTCTTTTGTCTAGACTGAGCGGCTTTCAGATTTGCTTGAATAAGCCTTACCCGCTCTTCTGCTTCATTTACGAGATCAATCCCGTAAATCACTCTCTCGCCATATTCACACCAGTTCAAGGGTGTGCGGCACTTCTGGCCGTAGAGAGCTTCATAAGGTGCCATTTTTATGCTCGTCTGATAACTGTTGTTATACGAGAATTCCGCCAATGGTAAGTGATCATCCCAGCTCTTACCGTGGTGGATGGCACACGCCCTTAGCATATCTTCAAGGATTTGATTCACCCTCTCAGTTTGCCCATCGGTTTGAGGGTGATACGCGGAGCTTCGAATCAGTTTAGTTCCCAAGGATGCGTGTAGTTGTTCCCAGAAACGGGATACGAACAGCGATCCTCTGTCGGAGACAATGGTACGGGGAACTCCATGCAAGCATAAGATTCGTGCTATGTATAACTCCGCATACTGCTTGGCGCTGTAGTTGGTATGCACCAGAATGAAACGTGCCGATTTGGTTAATCGATTGTCGAATCATGGTGGTGGGAGGTCATCGGCAACCCAACGATGAAATCCATACTCAAGTCTTCCCACTTCCATGCCGGTATTTGTAGCGGTTTCAGCAGGCCCGACTTCTTCACATGGTCGACCTTAACTCTTCGACACGTATCACATTCTGAAACGTATTTTGCAACTTCATGTTTCATACGTGTCCACCAAAACTTCTTCTGGAGGTCTTGGTACATTTTATTGCTGCCAGGATGAACAGAAAATTTGGATAAGTGAGTCTCATCCAAAATTTTCTTCCGCAGCCTCATATCACGGGGTACGACTATCCGGTCCTTGAACCATAGGGTGTCTTCATCATCTAACCGGAAACATTTCATCTCCCCGTTCTTCAACCTCCTTTTGATATGAGCCATACCCTTGTCTTTCTTTTGAGCTTCCATAACCTCCTCTCTTATTGTGGGTAGGAGAGATAGATTATGTAGAGCTCCATATGGAACCAAGTAAAGACTTGGTTCTTCCTCTTCTATCGGCGCAATGGTTAGGTTGTGAATATGAGACTTCCGGCTGAGTGCATCGGCAACCACATTTGCCTAGCCCGGATGATAATGAATTTCAATCTCATAGTCCTTGATCAGCTCCAACCATCATCGTTGCCGCATATTCAACTCTTTCTGAGTGAATATGTACTTCAAACTTTTGTGGTCGGTGTAGAGATGAACCAGATTTCCCAATAGGTAATGTCTCCACATCTTCAAAGCTAATACCATGGCAGCGAGTTCGATATCATAAGTTGGGTAATGTTGCTCATGGTTCCGTAATTGCCATGATCCATAGGCGACCATACGTCCTCCTTGCATTAGTACACAACCAAGCCCGATGCCAGACGCATCACAATAAACATCAAAAGGCTTGGTCGTGTCTGGTTGCGCTAGAACCGGGGCTGTTGTGAGGTGTTTCACCAACGCTTGAAAAGCTTCCTCACATGGCTTGCTCCAATCGTATTTGATGCCCTTTTTCAGTAGCTCTGTCATAGGTTTTGAGAGTTTTGAGAAGCCCGGGATGAACCTCCGGTAATATCCCGCCAAACCCAAGAAGCTACGAACTTCATGGACTGATGTTGGAGACTTCCATTTCAGCACTTGTTCAATCTTGCTTGGATCAACAGCAATGCCTTCTGCTGAAATAATGTGCCCAAGAAATGGCACTTGGTTGATCCCGAATTCACATTTACTAAACTTTGCATAGAGCTTGTGATCTCTCAAGCGTTGAAGCACAATATGCAAATGTTTAGCGTGTTCCTCTTCAGATTTGGAATAGACCAAGATGTCGTCGATGAATACCACGACGAACTGATCCAGCTCCGGCATGAACACCGAGTTCATAAGATACATAAAGTGAGCCGGAGCATTGGTCAACCCAAATGACATGACAAGATACTCATAGAGTCCATATCTTGTCGAGAATGCTGTTTTTGGGACATCTTCCGCTCGAATCTTGATTTGGTGATATCCCGACCTTAAGTCCATCTTGGAGAAGACTTTAGCACCCACTAGCTGATCGAAGAGGATATCAATTCTTGGTAGTGGATACTTGTTCTTTATTGTCACAGCATTTAAAGGACGATAATCGACGCATAGCCTCAGCGTCTCGTCCTTCTTCTTCACAAATAAAGATGAGCAACCCCATGGTGATGAACTTGGGAGAATAAACCCCTTATCCATCAGATCCTTGAGTTGCTCCTTCAGTTCTGCTAGTTCATTCGGAGCCATTTTGTATGGTCTCTGAGAGATCGGCGTGGTCCCCGGTATCAACTCTATTTTGAACTCCACCTCGCGCTCAGGTGGTAGGCCTGGAAGATCTTCGGGAAACACGTCCGGATATTCACGGACTACTGGAATGTCTTCTAACTTGCATGCCTCGGCATTACATACTTCCGGATCTTTGGAAACCGCTTCGCCGAGATACAATGTTTGACGTCCGTGAAGTGGAGAGTCCAAGTGAACACTCCTGTTATCGATGTCCAGAACAGCCTTATGGAAGGTCAACCATGATATTCCCAATATGGCATTGATTCCCTGGTCTTCGAGAATGATGAGGGTGGTAGGATAAATTTTCCCACCCAAACAAAGTGGTGCTCGAGAGACGACTTCATTAATTGATATATCTCCACCTGGCGAATGAATAAGGTAAGAACCTTTGGTGATAGTAGTGGAGATCTGATCCCGGATCACCGTTTCCCTACTAATGAAGTTATGTGTTGCACCAGAGTCGAATAAAATGACAACCGGCTTGTCATTTAAGGTGAACCTGCCGGCAAGAACAGGTCCTCCCTTTGGCAGATCATCGACTGACACATAACTGACTGTCCCCACCTTGGACATAGCTTTTCTTTGCTGCCCAAGATCACACTGTGGAACTGGACCCACAGACACAATGTTGCTGCTCGGTTCAGTGGCTTCATTGATGTTGAGCTCATTGTCAATGTGAAGTGGGACATCACTTGGTTAAGATGAGAAATCACCTTGTTCATCTTCAACCTCTTGAGGGTAATAATATTCTAGTGCACTTTGTTGATACTGAGGTGCATGAGAAACAAGTTGCTGCTGCGGTGGAGGTGAATAAGACCTCTGTGGAGTAGAAGAGTCGTCACACTCCCAGAATGATTGCACCTCTTGTGGAATCTCTCGACCGGAAGGTGAACGGATTACCAACCGATACATCTGATGTAGATGATTGTCTTCATCCTATGATGAGTCCCTCTCCCTCTTTTCTTTGAGGTAGAGGTTGGAATAATATTCTTGAGCGATAGCATAGCTCACAAACTCATCAAAATTCTCTTGGCTAACTTGAGCCAATTCACATCTTAGCCTAGCGGTCAGCCCTCGGTAAAAGTGATAACCCTTCATGGCTGGTGACTTCACATAGTTAGGGACATATTGAGCTAAGCGATTGAATTCCTTCGCATACTCAATAACACTCATGTCACCTTGCTTTAGGTTCCAGAATTCATCATGGATTGTTTGCATTATGCCCGCAGGGATGAAACGAGCACGAAATGCAGCCTGGAACTCCGCCCATGTGACACGATGCCCTGCTGGTTGGACAGCAAGGTATTCTGCCCACCATGCTCCAGCAAAACCGTGAAGCTGTTGAGCGGCGTATAGAGTCTTTGAGAATTCATCACATTGGATCAACCCAAACTTGGACTCCATGACACGTAACCAGTGATTTGCTTCACAATGGTCAGCCGCCTCAGAGAATACCAGCGGTTGTGTTGCCAGGAAATCCAGATACGTGTTCGCGGTTGGCATGTGACGTTGAGCTTCTCGATATATGCCTTGCTGAACTAGAGTTTGGAGAGTTTCATTCATCTTCGCCATAATCTCAGCCAATCCGGTTGGTGATGGCTCTTGTGATGAAGTCGAGTCATTCCCACCTCGACTTGAACCTCCAACCTTCATTTGAGAATGTGCGCGTACCAATACTGTACGAAACAAAATTTTGAGTCAATCAAAATTCTATCTCAGTAGTAAGTAAAGATAAGTAAAACATGAACATGTCATGAACTTTATGAAAGCATAACCACATTCATGTTTAAACAAATCTTAAGTACGCTAAACTAATCAGCGGGACTACCCTGACCAGTTCACACAAACTCCAAATTTTACTCAAGCTATAAACAGATTCTTGACTTGAGTTCAATACCAAAGTTTTAGTAAACTTCAGTAGATTTCCAACAAGTACTTATGTGCTCCTTAAGGATTTTTCTACAGGAAGTTATGGCTTAAAAGCAGAAAGGTCCAGAGAGGTTTTTGGTACTGTCCTGGTTCTGAACAGTTCGCCTTCAACTGGACTTTTCACCCATGTAACGTGTGATTCTGCTCTGGAGGCCTACAAGGAAGTTGTAGAGCACTTGAAAATATTTACAGAACTGTATCATACACCTTATTTTGGTCAAGCTACTCAGAGTTATGCTCTGTTAAAGTCCAGCAAGAATTCCTGCCAGAAACAGAGCACTCTGTTTTTGAAAACTTTTGACACCTGGTTATACTCTCATTTGAGTCTTAGCTCAAAATAAGAGTTCAGTAACTAATACTTGTTTCAAAGTTACATTTTTTGTTGAAAGTTAATTCATGAATCATTTCTTCATAGGGAAGAGATTATTAAGTGTAGTACGGTGGCGATGCACCGTAAGAACATCTCGGTACTACGTAGCCTCACCAAAAGAAAATCCTAAACCGGATTATACCGGCATATCTGTTTTATTAGTGGCACTAAGACGGTCTCTCGCACACAGGTACTACACGGGATACGTACGTGGTTAGTACCTGCAAAAGAACACTCAATAGTGGTGCACCCAAAGTATGTTTCATTTCAGGCAGTTCCATATTTGAAAGTAAATACAAACGCCCGTATCATTGTCATACGGCCGTCCTTGAGTCAAGCCACGTCTCAAGGCACGTGATCGTGTTTCAACACCACACGACGGGGAACCTGAGTATGTCATGAACGGGTCGTCACGGTTGGGAATATTATCAACCCAACGGATACCACCTACTGCCCTGCAGGGCACGCCGATGGCAAGCGCTGCGTATGTCCTGCTAGGCTATTTCCAGAAGAACACACTCTCACGTTACTGACCATGCGATGGGGTCTCCACTTACTTGCCTAAAGCACGCTAGGGATCAGCGTTTCATATGAACTCAGGAACATGAAGAGTCCAAGAGTTTCATATTAACGTCTCACACCAAGCTGTGAGACCCTTCCCTGAACAACATTCCTCGTCAGGGGAGCTAACCGAAATTGAACCGCTTTCGGTAGCGTTCCTTACCATGCTTACCTGAGCGTAGGTACGTCGTTACATAATCAAAATTCAGAATTATAACAAATATGTCAGCAATGCCACTTTAAGTAACTATACTACTATAATCCTTATGTGGGCCTATTATCGTTTCCTCACCGTATCCTAAGTTTGTCGTAATACAATCCTTATTCCGTGCGCTATTACCAATGCGGCTCTGATACCACGCTGACGGGGCCCAGTCCCGATCACGGGGCCGTGCCGCCTCGCTCGGGGATCGCATTGGGTTGTGCCGTGTTAGGCGGCACCCAACAGCACACATATAAGGAACAATGTATTACATAAATCAAAAGCGGAAGCTTACAGATGTTCTTTGTAAATAATTTACATAAAATAGCTACAGTGGAAGTCTACAACAGCTCAGTCGAATATCTAAGAAGCACTCGAGAAGAAGTCCAGCCCGCGGACTCCTCTCGCTAGCAACACGAAGACATGGCAGCGGCTGGTTCTCCAAGTGTGACATGACTCGAAAGTTCCCGAGTCTCACCGGACAACCTTCTTTATAGCGTCGAGGTTAACCTGCAAAACCACTTATATAGCAAGAGTGAGCACAAAGGCTCAGCAAGACTTAACCGTCTCTCCTAAGACATGAAACTCTACATGAGGGTAACTTAAGACCTATCCTGTAATTTGCGAAAAGACTCGCCTACGAGTTCCTCCTTAACTTTCAGATTTTAGCCATAATAGTAGTGACCTTGCGCCCAGCAACATTGGAACTCCACAATCAAACAAGAAACGCTTCATTCCAATGTTACTTGTCCCAAGGTGAAAAATAAATTTAGTTTGCTCTACCTCTACTTCAAACAAGGTTCTCATGCAGTTTAACATAATCATAGCAGCAATTATACTTTTGCAAACTGTTCCCACACAACTTGCTTACTACGTCGCAACACAGTGAGCAAGCGGTACTCATAACCGCGAGGGACGGTGATTCGAATCAAACACTACCCGGATAACTCGACACATACGCCCGCCTCTGAAGACCCAACTCTGGTGTCCTTCATTACGTCGTATGTGGCAACCTTTCTCAGGACACTAGACTGTAGAACCGGTCGCACCGTCTCAGGCTCATAGGTCTAACGAGACGATGTGGTATGCCTCTACAATCCAGTGAACCTGGTACATCGGTTTCCTGGTTCCCATATATCAGTAAGCATCCGGTACACAACTCAAAACTTGCTCAGCGGGGCTGCACACGCTTCGGTCCTTACCCGACACAGGCAGAGCTACTCGACCAAGACCTCGTCTTGTCGCTGCCTAACCCCACTGCCCGGTCTCATCTTTAGAAATGTAAACTTTAGTTTGCCTCTCCCTTCCAACCACACTTATGTGATCCTGAACTATAGCTCGCGAGTAGATTCCAACTACTCGTCTTCTACCGGATGTCCTAGCCTATTTAGCACGGCCTTATTCTACAGCGATGAAACCATTCTACCCTTGATCCCAGGGTTCTTTTTGGTCATGCATGTGGAGTATAAAACACACTTGACCTAATGCACATACAAACCTTGACCCATAGTAATGAACAAATGAAAAACTTTATAAAACAACTTAAATGAAAACTGGGGCTTGCCTTAGTTTTGCAGGTGACTAAAGTCAGATAAAATGAAGTTAGTTGCTGATGATGACTTGGGTATCAAACACTGGCCTTCTTGCTCCTTGATTCAAGCTTCATCTTTCCTCCACTCTTCCACGTTTAAACACTACACGTTATGAATATGCATACAAGTTTAATTATAAAACTTTTGCTAACCAGTGCTAAAGCCAAGTTTAAAACTGGAACTCTGTTCAAGAATTTTAAAATGACACTGGGGGTGGTGGTTTGGGTGTGTGTTTAAGCACTATCATCAAGTGAGAAGTGAGGTTCATCACTTGGGTGATGATCACCTAATTGGTTGAACAGAACACTACTGATCCTGGGCTCCAATGGAGCTGGAAATTTTCTTGTGAGTTCCTTGTCACAAGAAAGTCCTTTGGACCAAAATTCAGAATATTTCACTAAGTGGATCACTCAGAACAATTCCCTAAGCATTTAGGCAAAGAGGAATTAATTCTGAATAAAATTGCACTTTCATGCAAATTCAAGTGAACTAAAATTCCATACATAGCTCAGAGAGTATGCCTGAATTTTCCTAGGATTTTTGGAGCTAAGGAATGGCTAGAACTGAATTTCCAAGTTTTGGAAATTCTCTGAAACTGTTTCTGTATTCATTTGAATACAGAAACTTGAAATCAGAATTATCCTAACTAAATGAACTCCAAATGAGCTGAAACTTTTATAGGAGTCTCCTAATATCCTAAAGAATATTCTGGAAAAATTTGGGGATTTTTGGATGAACCAAACTCCCTCAAAAATTCTTTTGCTGAAAAGCTTTAAAGAGTTTTCCAGAGCTTTCTATTGGTTTTCATGCAAATTGGGTTGCTTATTCGGATAGATCTTGTCAAGATGAATCTAACCGAATTTGAATCACCCAATTTGGAGTTTCCTAGCAAAAGTTATGAGGTTCTAAAGTTTGAACCAAATCTGGAATTCAAATTAATTCGGGAAATGTTCAAACTCTGACGGTGGGTCCCTTCTACACGTGTCGGTTGCCGGAGCTAAGCCACACGGGGCCACAAAATACTTCCCGTGCTGTCACAAAGGATCCCGGGGCCACAGCTGATCAGCAGTTTAAATCCTCTGTCGCTGACACGCGGGGCACGCCGGACCTTCTTCCTCCTCGGGCCGTCTTCTTTCCTGTGCCGCCCCCCTCGTCGGAGCTCGGCGGAGTCGGCTCGCCGGCCGTCTTCCAGCTCGGTACTTGCCGCCTGGGGGTTTTCAGGGACGACCAATCCACTGGTGCGTTGATCTCGGGCTGCTGGTGACCGGAAACCGGTCGGCGACGTGCGCACCCTTCGGTACAGCTTCGGCGCCGTGGCCCGAGCACCCTAGCCCGCCAGAAGTTCGGCGGATTCACCCTAAAGCATCAGTGGAGATCAGGCAAGCTCGGCACGGCCTCAAACTGGCTCGGAAATGGCGGCAACCCGGTTGTCACCGTGCGCCCGCGTGTTCCCGCCATGGCCGCCGATCGGAAAGCCCAAAATTAGCCGCCAACACGGGTTTCTAGCTAGGGTTGTGAAGGGGATCGGATCGTTAGCCAGTCTAGTTTATTTTTGCATGATTTGGTGAGCTAAGAACGAAGAACAAATGAAAATTTTGGGTTTTCATACCGGATCATCGGTCTGGGGCCGCTGGTGAAGTTTTCCCGAATTCTCGCTCGGTGGTTCATGGATTTGCTTGAGGTTTCGAGGTGAGCAGTACGGGTCACCGGCGCATCCGGGGATGTCCTCGCTTGGGCGTGAAAGTTCCTGGTGTGGGCTGTCCACGCGAGCCCATTCGGGTTTTAGCTCTCGGTCAGCACATGAACGCACGGTTTTTGGTCGGGGCAGCCGAAAACTTCTCGGGTTTGTGCCGAGAGAGCAGAGGGAAGTCCCCTGGTGTCGATTTTTGGTTTTTGGAGGCGCTGTGGCACAAGCCTGGCGGTTTCCCGATCAAGGACCCGAGGCGGCTACGAGCGGCGGCTCAATTTTCTTTCTTGCACGGGGGTGAAGCAGCGAACGGGAACTCGGTCACATGGGGATGGATCACGCCGAGAGTTAAGGGAGTCACGAGCAGCTCTCCAGCGCTGCTACTTCGGTGAGGAGGTGGCAGCAGTTTGCTCCCGGTGGCGCCTGGAGCCTCGCTCGGCAGCTCGGTGTGAGTCGATACACTGAGACTGAAACTTAAGCAGTAAGTTACTCCCTCCCCCTCTCAATGACAGGTGGGTCCCTCCATAGTTCCTATCCAAAATATCTCCAATTTTTGGCACTTTGCAAATTCAACAATGAGGAACTCAAATTCAAAAGCCATTTGGCAACTTGACATGTTTTGCCTCAGTTTCAAATTTGAATTCAAATTTAGATGAAATTTACAAGTCCCTTTGATAATCATATCAATGCACCTCCAAATTTGCTCAAAATTTGCCTCCCTCATAATTTGGACCTGAGGAATTCAAATATGCCCTCTGATCTTTGATTTGGCCATTTCAAATGCAACTTCTCAAACAACAGTTTGAATTTCCTCTTTTGAAAATGCCCTCCTTCCTTTTGAAATGACCCTCTTAATTCAAACTGAATTCAAGGTTTTATTGCACATGCCCACACTTTCATGAGTAACACAAAAGTTTTTGTAAGTCCCATTTCTTGAATATAAACTCAACTTTTATTCATAGCTCAAGTTTTCTATTTACAAGTTTTGGGACTTTTACATTACAATGTTTCACTACATGAAAAATGTATGCAATGCATGGTAATGAATTTGAGGGTGTTACAAACCTACCCCCTTAAACTGAATCTCGCCCTCGAGATCTGATACAGTGGAGAATAGATGATGGAATTCTGCCTTAAGATCTACCTCACACTCCCACGTAGTTTCGACTTCTGTGTGATGGCTCCATTATATTTTTCACCAACAGATCACTTTGTTCCTCGTGACCCTTTCCTTCACGTCCAAAATTTTGACAGGGTGCTCCGCGTAGGTCAGATCCTCTTGGAGTTCAAGCTCATCCATCGGTACTTGTTCTTCCGGTACTCTTAAGCACTTCTTGAGTTGGGATACGTGAAACACGTCGTGCACGTCGCAGAGGTGCGTTGGCAGCTCTAGTTGATAGGCTACTTCTCCTCGCTTGCCCAAAATCATGAATGGCCCGATGTAGCCAGGTGCTAACTTGCCTTTGACGTTGAACCGTCGTTGGCCTCGGATAGGCGATATTTTAAGATACATGAAGTCTCCTACTTTGAAGGTCAATCTTCTTTGCCTATTGTCTGCAAAACCTTTTTGTCTTGACTGAGTGGCCTTCAAGTTTTCACGTATCGTTTGGACTTACGTTTCAGCGTTTTGCAGCACTTCGGGTCCAAACACTTGGCTTTTTCCGGTCTCATTCCAGAACAGCGGTGTTCTACACCCTCTACCATACAATGCTACGAAAGGTGACATCTTCAAGCTGGCTTGGTAGCTGTTGTTGTATGAGAATTTAGCACAAGGCAAGCTCCTATCCCAACTACGCCCATGTTTCAAAGCGCAAGCTCTCAACATGTCTTCCAAAATCTGATTTGTTCTCTCAGTTTGCCCGTCGGTTTGCGGGTGATAAGCGGAGCTGAAATTTAGCCGTGTACCCATGGCTTCATGCAGCTTCTTCCTGAACCTAGAGGTAAATTGAGAACCTCGATCTGAACCTACCCTCTTCGGAACTCCATGACGACACACGATTTGCTCCATATACAGTTCGGCTAGTTGTGCGACGCTGTACTTTGTTCTCACAGGAAGAAAGTGGGCTGTTTTCGTCAATCGGTCTATGATAACCCAAATAGGGTCGTAGCCCGACTGAGTACGTGGCAATCCGACTATGAAATCCATGCTGATGCCTTCCCACTTCCACTCGGGTACTTTTAATGGTTGTAACAGTCCAGCGGGTCTTTGAAGTTCGGACTTCACTCATTGGCACGTGTCGCATAGGGCAACATATTCAGCAATGTCCCTTTTCATACCATCCCACCAATAGCAAGTTTTCAGGTCCTTGTACGTCTTTGTACAGCCGGGTGTATGGAATAAGGTGAGTCATATGCCTCCTTTAGTATCGTGTCACGGATGTGCTTCATGTTAGGCACACAAATCATTTTCCCCAACCAAAGCGTGCCTTTCTCGTCTTCCTTGAAATCATTTTCTATGCCTTGTCGGATTCTTTCCTTGATTTGCTTTATTTCTTCATCCGTTGCTTGGCTATCTCGTATCTCTTGTTCCAGCATTGAGTTCAGTTCTATCACCTCCATCTCGTTCAAGAATCTGAGATGCAACCGCTCAAACTCCTTACGCAGCTCGGGTGGCAGCTCCCGAACCGTGAGTTGATGACATGCTCCTTTTCGGCTCAACGCATCAGCTACTACATTGGCCTTTCCGGGGTGATAGTTGATTCCAACATCATAATCCTTGATGAGTTCCAACCATCGACGTTGCCTCAAATTAAGATCTGTTTGTGTGAACATATACCTGAGGCTTTTGTGATCCGTATAGATCTCACATCGGTGGCCAAGGATATAATGCCTCCAGATCTTCAAGGCATGTACCACGGCTGCAAGTTCCAAGTCATGTGTGGGGTAATTAAGCTCATGTTTCTTTAGTTGTCTCGATGCATAGGCTACCACTTGTCCTCCTTGCATGAGCACGCATCCAAGCCCTTGTCTTGATGCGTCACAATATATGTCGAAGCTCTTGCTCACGTACTGCAATACCAAAACCGGCGCTGTGGTTAATCTCTTCTTTAGCTCCTTAAAGCTTTCTTGACACGCAGGTGTCCACTGAAATGCTTTCCCCTTCATTAGCAATTCAGTCATAGGCTTTGATATTTTGGAGAAATCCTTGATGAACCGGCGGTAGTATCCAGCCATCCCAAGGAAACTGCGAATATCTCTCACATTCTGCGGTTGGTTCCACTTCAAAACATCTCCCACTTTTCTGGGATCGACCGATACTCCTTCGGATATGATGTGGCCTAGGAACGATATCTCCTTTAGCCAAAATTGACACTTTCTGAACTTAGCATACAATTGATGCTCTCGCAGTTTTTGCAATGTTAACCTCAAGTATTGTTTGTGTTCTTCCTTGCTCTTTGAATACACCACGATATCGTCGATGAAAACCACGACAAACTTGTCCAAGTACTCCATGAAAACTTTATTCATGAGGTACATAAAGTATGCGGGTGCATTTGTTAACCCAAAAGACATAACGGTATACTCATACGAACCATACCGTGTTCGAAATGCAGTCTTGGGTATGTCAGAGGGCTTAATCTTCAGCTGGAAGTATCCCGACCGAAGATCAATCTTGGAGAAAATTCGGGCACCTTTCATTTGGTCGAATAGGTCCTCTATATGGGGCAGCGGGTATTTATTCTTGATCGTCACCTCATTGAGAGACCTATAATCCACACACATCCTTTGGGTTCCATCCTTCTTGTCTACGAAAAGCACGGGGGCTCCCCATGGTGGCGAGCTTGGGCGTATAAAACCCTTTTCTAGCTGTTCCTGAATTTGCTTCTTGAGCTCCACTAGTTCATTAGCGGGCATCCTATATGGCCTCTTCGCTATAGGTGCAGTTCCGGGTACTAAATCAATGGCAAATTCAATGTCCCGGTCAGGTGGCATACCTGGAAGTTCTTCCCGAAACACATCTGAATATTCTTGAACCACTGGAATGCTTTCCAATGTTGCTTCTTCGACGTGGTTCAGCGCTGCCTTCTCGGTTGCCGGTTGGGCTGCCTCGAACTCAATACGAGTACCATGCTCACTTCTCAAATGCACGATCCTCTGAGCACATTGAATCATTCCGTTGTGCTTGCTTAACCAATCCATTCCAAGTATTATGTCAATCCCTCGGGAATCCAAGACAATAAGGTTGGCAAGAAAGTCTACCCCCCTTTTTTTAAGGCTTACTTTCGATAGAATTCAGAATTGAATGAAGTGATTTCCCAACTATATGCATCAAGGTGTATGAACTAAGCAACTTCTTTCATTAACATCAGCCTATATGAGGATGTGAACAAGTGCCGAAGCATCTCACATCTCTCTACTATGTGTGGATGTGGACATTCGCCGAAGCGTCCCACAACTTACATCAGCACACAAACCAAGCAATCATCACCAAAATTTCAGCACACTATTCTTATTTGACTCACGGCGATCTAAACGTTCCTATTACAGCTTTATTCAATGGAAACCTAAACTTAATCGTGAGAACCGGTGCCGTTCTCGCCGTGTGACGGGGGTAGTCCATATATGGGCGCACGCCAGTGTGGGTCGGCAGTCCATGTAGGGATAGATGACGCTGGTGATCCATTTGCTCCCGCGTTGGCACGAGTCTCCTCTTGTTTCTCCATCAAATACAGCTTCTTGCGGAGGTAACGGATCTCTTCTTGTGTGCTTGCATAGCGGTTTCCTAACTCCACGAGCAACCTCTGAGACTTGTCAGCAGCTTGTGGGTTGGAAAGAGCTGTTACATGGCGTCCAATGGTCTCCTTTGTACCACTCTTTCGATACGGATGCAGATCAAAGGTGGTGTCCTCAAGCTGCTCACGGAAGCCGTAGCACAGTCCGGTGAGTGCATCACATGCAGCATCATCAATAGCTTCTGCCCTTGTAGCTCTCCATGTGGGTGCGAAGTGCCGAGTGACAACCCTACCGTTAGATAAGATGGTTACTTCAGCCTTCCACTCTTCATGTCCGAGACGAGGGACTTTCTTGAGAAGATATTCCGGGTATAGGCTGCAGCAATCCAGAAATTCTTTGAGCTCCCTAGATATGTGTCCTCCTTCCATTCTGTCGGACCAAAATTCTTGAACTGAATGGTTGGCCCATTCATCACCTTCATTATTGGTCTCTGCAAGGGGTGGCTCCTCTTCGGATTCGTCTCCTCCCGACATAGCTTCATGAGGCTCCACGGGGTGTAAGCCCGCGTGAAATTCCTCCTGAGGTGCGTACCAATGCCGTTCTTGTGGATCATCCTCCATGTCATCTTCGAATGATTCCACCTTTTCCGGGTCCTCTTCCTCATGCATAGAGCTATTGACTTCATCTTCATCATGAGGTTACATCTTCACCTCCTTCCAATATGGTCCATCAGACACCTCAATGGGGTTAAGTGCACTCCCACGTGGTGGTGGATGAGTCCTTATGCATGCAGTGCTCCTGATCACCGGCATCTATAAATAAGACATGAGGAACTTTATAGAAGGAAGAAATAACTCAAAAACTTCAGAAGCTATGGAGCAAGAAGCAAAAGTGTTGCTGTCCAAAAGAAGAGAAAAGAGGGGCTGAAAGTAGCACTTTGCGGTGGCTGACTTGACAAGTAAAGTGCAGCAGCAAGCAATTTTCGAAAATAACAGTTCAGAGGAGTGTTCCTATGTGTTTTAGAGTGTCCATTCTACCTAGGCTTGCGTCCTACGGTCAACGTGGCTCTGATACCAATCTGTGACACCCAGTTCCGAAAATAGAACCAAGTGAATGCATGTGTGCCCAGGATGTTCTCCAAATACAAATGTAATCCACAAACTGAATTCAGAATATAACCACGAATAAATAGTGTTTAAATACTTTATTACAATGACTTAATGCCTCACTCATTAATATCTAACTTATTCTTGCAGCGGAAGACTGTAAACGACAGCGGAAAATAACTAAACAGAAGGCTCCAACTTCAACTCCACAGGCATGTTGATGGTAGTTCGCACGCCTAGTACTCCACATGTTCCTCAAAGTACTCTTCTCCTGTTGCTGATGTATATGTGGGAATGCAAAGGTGAGTACATGTCATACTCAGCAAGTGCGGAAAAAGTATGACATGTAGCTTACAACAAGGTATGGAATAAAAAGGCTCATTGCAGCAAGCAAATTTTATTTCACAAACATGATAAAAACAGCAACTATTTCTAGGTGAAATTTATCCCATCATAACCAAGTAATTCAGCAACATCCTCTCATCATATTTCACCATTTATCAATTCTCATCCAGCCATTAATCTTTCTCAAGTTCATCCCATACTCATAAATATTCATAACCATCTCATACTCATATTACCGAAACCAAACTCATTTTCATGACTCAAAATAGTCCCAAAACCAATCCCAATGACCATACCACAACCATCCCGAATAAACATCCCAAGTTTTGCCTCTAATCATGGAAGTTGGCCAGGTGCTTGTGACTGGAAGCACGGCTATCATGATAGTTTTACACTCTGCAGAGGTGGCAAAACATTACTCACAAGTTTGTGATTTTGTCACCCGTCAGTGAATAGAGAAACCTCCATTATACCAGTACACAACCGTCGGTGTATGGCCAACAGATCACAAAATAGCCTTTTCAAAGGGGCTACTAGGATGTATGGACCCATTGAGGTTTCACCGGCAGGCTCGAATCTCCATTCTCCCACCCATGGGCCCCCTCTTGTGCCATGCAGTTCCCAGGGCAGTCCCTCTCGACTCCCATTCCCAATGCCATCTAACGGTCCATAACAAGCTAGCAACACACCTAATTAATCAGCTAAGCCGCACCCATACTTGGCCTTGTGGTGGCACTGTTTTCCTGGCATATTCTCGCGTGAACCGGTTCTTAGATCTACGGCAAGTAAACCACCATCTCATCCAGCAACATCCACGAACCAATCTTGCCTAGATCTCCCTGATTCTATGCCCATTATCATCATCAAGTTCTCATTGTCATTATTCATATGAGTGCAGTAGCTAAACATTTTTTAATTCAGCTTCCCGTATCCCGTAAATTAAGCGAAGCAAAAAGGAAAAACGACCATACCCGACTCATCAACTTTTCTGGTGACAAGGATGGTTAACAAGACTAGTAAACTCCTATAATAGGGTGTCCCATCAAGTTGACCCAAGCATACGAGTTTTCGCAAACAAAACAGTTTCAAAACACGGGATCAATATGGTCAAGGGGTACTTGCCTTGCTCCCGTGGTTCGTGTTGCTCAAGCGCCTCGAAGTCTTGGTGCTGTAGTTCCTCGTAGACAGCCTCTTGAGCTTGTCCTTCTACTTATGACCACACACATACAAAATTTACAGCAATCAATCATTATGCACAAACTTTACTCAAGGTGCAACGGGGTAGATGAATGCAAATCCTATAGTGCAGTTTATACAACCAGTTTATATGTGTTCTTGCATGTTTTAATGGGCTTTCATGGGGTTTTATGATTAACAAGGGTGTAGGGATCAAGTGTGGACGTGGTGCTGATCTTGACACAAGATCTAGATCAATTCCACCGTCAAAAATTGATCAAAACATGATCTGTCCACACGCAAAAGTTTCTGTTCGAAAGGGGCGAAGAAAACGGATGCGTAGAAACAGCGGTGACGTCGTAAGATGGCTAATGAAGACCTACCTCACTTCCTTCTTGTGGCAGGGCCTTTCTCCTAGCAACGGCAGCAGCGGGGGATTTTTCTATGGAAGATTAGGGTAGGACAGATCGTCGGTCTTCTTTTCCGACGACGGCGAGGCGTGACGGGGCTCGTCGGTGGGGCTCGACGACGGGGCTTGACAACAGGGCTCGACAGCAGGGCTCGACGGCGGGGCTCGACAACGGGGATTGACGGCGGGGCTCGTCGGCGGGGCTCGACGGTGGGGCTCATCGGCAGGGCTCACCGGCGACCAAACTCCGGCAGGGGGGAGGGATGACCAACTCGGTGACTTGGAGGGGGGGCTCCAACTCGGCGACTTGGGAGGGGGGGATGCGGCCAAGGGGGGGCTGGGGTTGTATTTATAAGGGGGAGAAAATAGGAGTCCTACACCAATTGGAACTCAACGAAGAGTCCTAGTCAATTTGGAACCCAAACAACTTTTCCCCCTAGTTGGGTGCGGTAGCCTTGGGGAGAAAATTCCCCCAAATGTGGGGAAAATTCCCCTTTTGGGGAATTGGGGAATTTGGAAATTTTGGGGGAAATTTGGGAATGCTCATTTTAGCTATCTTTTTTCCATTTCTCACCATTCCTATGTCCCTTTTTTCCATTTGTACGTTCCCCTCTCCATTTCTATGTCCCATGCTCCATTTCTATGTCCCATTCTCTATTTCTATATTCCCTTCTCCATTTATATGGTTCTTCCTCCATTTCTATGGTATTTTCTCCATTTCTATGGTTCATTCTCCATTTCTATAGTTCTTTCTCCATTTCTAGGGTTCTTCCTCCATTTCTACTTCTTTTATAATGTTTCTCTACATGAAAAATGTATGCAATACATGGTATTGAATTTGAGGGTGTTACACTCCCTGAGCTGTCAATATCAAAGAGGTTCGTTAAGGTCCCCTTTTCCTTCACCGCAAGACCCAGCTGTATGCCATGGGCTGCTGTCACCGGAATTTCACGTTCTTGCGCCTGTGGACAAAAGAGACTGCCGGACAACTTTGCAAAATTCATGCTACACAAAGCACCACTCATCACCGAACTTAGTAACCTACATCTAGACGCCCGTGCGAGTCCATAGGATCAGAAACTTCGGAGAACCATTGAGTATAGCCACCGTTCTGCGATTTTTGCTAGTTTTCCCCATTTTTGACCTGGGTCGCACGGTGACATGTTATTTGGGGCCGTTACCGAGCTCATTTGAGTTCATGACGACCATCCCTAGGGTGCACTGATGCTGTACGACCTTTTGCTCGAGCATTTGGGGTGCTAGGGAGCCCGGGCGACACGGTCGAAGTGCTTCTGAAGCCGCCGCTCGTCGCCGGCCATGTTCCGGTTGTTTTCATGTCGAGCTAAGGTCAGCACCGTGTTCCCTGGAGGGATTAGGCAGAGGCGGCGAAAATCTCAAAGCTTGGCACACGGCAGAGCCCCTCCGGTGAGCACACCGGCAAGGGGGGGGGGGGGGGCGGCCAAGCGCGGGAGCGCGAGGTTGAAGACAACCCGCAGGCCCCACGTGTCAGCCTCGGTTAACCGGGCACCGGATTCTCTGTGGCTTGGGATCGAGTGCAGCTACCCGCATTTAATCGTGTGACCCCATGTGCCAACACACCAGAGCATGACACGTAGCCCCAGACCCACTGGCAGAGATTTAAACATTCCCGATTTTCAGTTTCTAGTTCAAACTTCAAACCCACCTAACTTTGGCTAGAAAACTCCAAATCGATTGAACCAAATTTTGTTGGGTTTAGCTCTCTGAGTAATTTCCAGCAAATCAAGTTTCACTTCATGAAAACTTTTATTTCTCCATAATTAATTCTTCAAAATTTAAATTGTTTAGAATTTTAACTAGAGAACCCTTTAGTGGAAATTCTGAAATTTGGCCAGAATGTTCTTTGTAATATCCTTGAACTACCATAAAAATTTTAGATCCATCTGAGCTTTTTTAATCCACCTAATGGTGTGATTAATGAAACTGTTCCACAGAAAATGAAAAATGTCCAGAAACGTTTTTTCAGATTTTCTCTGAACTTGTTTGGCTCATATCTTTTGCTAAGAAGCTTCAAAATTAGCTGAAACCAATTCCACTAGAACCCTTTGAAAATCTAGTTTCCAGAAAGTCATGGCTTACTCCATGAAAATCCTTAGAACACCTTAAGAGCTCCAATTAAGGCTAAATACACATTTATTTGTGCAGGGCTCAAATGAGCTTTGCTGCAAATGAAATTTAGCCAAGTTTTTGTTTAGGTTGTATCCAAACCACAGTAAAAATTTTAGAGTCATTGAGCCTGTCTAGCAGTACTTACAGTCTTAACAATATCAACTTCAAATTCAAATGCATTTAAATTGACACGCATACATATTTATATTGTGTAGTCGCTATGGTTGAAGAGGAGCCGGAGGTGTTGGATTTCATCACCCCGGAGGAACAGCTAGCGTACGACCAGCAGCAAGGCAAGCTCTAGTTTGCATTAGCTGTTTTATAAACTTTATTGTTTCGAGAACTTACATGGAGTATCCACTTCAATTATGCATTAGAGTCTTGTTTGAAAACCAAATTGCATAGCCAAGAGAAACAGGGTTTTGGGCTTAGGTTTTAAAACCTCGAGTAGTCACTGCAATGCTAAACTAGTGTAGGATTCGGTATAAGTCGAGTAGTTGGAACTGCTCGCGAGAATAGGCTAGAGGCACACCACTCGGTTAGAGATAGCAAATGGAACACATGGCAAGAAAAATGAGACCGACCGGAGAGTAAGGGCAGCAGGACTTTGAGGCCTGGGTGCCATAGCTCCACTTGTGTCGATTGAGGACCGAGCCGTGTACGGGCCTGTTGAACAAGCTAGAACAGTACCGAAGACCTACCGGATATATGGGAACCGGGAAACCGATGTAATTCGGGTAGAGACCTGTTGAGGCATAGCTTGTCGTCCAGAGGGCAGGTTGAGAGTATGAGGTGTAAATCGGTTGGCGGCACTGTAGATGCATGCACAGAGACCTCTTGCTCGGGAAGATAGGATCGGTTCAACACTTGGCTGACGGATGAAAGGTGGTTGCATACAACGTCCGTGATGGTTGCTGTAGGCAACATCGAGTACGGGCGTACGTGACGGGTTATTCGGGTAATCCTGCAGGTATAAATTGATTATAATCGCTGTCCCTCACGGTCAGTGAGTACCACTTGCTCACTGTACCGTGACATAGAAAGAACAGGCTAGTTCCATGTTAAAACATTGCTATGAAGATGTACTTTGGTTGCTAATGAAGTGATGTAGTTAGAGCTAATTAAAGTTCTTTCCAACCTGGGGTAAAGCACATGAGATAAATGCGTTTCTTGTCTGATTGCGGCTCTCTTATGTGCCTTAGCTCGAGGTTCTTCCACAACTTGTGCTAAAAACTTGAAAGTAAGGTTCAACTAATTAGGCATGTCCTTTGCAACTTTAATTCCATTACACACTGCAAACCCAGCATGTAGAGTTTCATGTGTTGGTAAGATGGGTTAGTCTTGCTGAGCCATCGTGCTCACTGCTTGTGCTAGAAGCGTTTGCAGGGTGCTATGAGGAGGAGGCCCCCGAGGAAGAGGCGGACCCCCAAGAGGGCAACACCGTCGAGTGGGAGTCGTGCATGCCGCCGTGTTAGTGTGTGCGCGTGCTAGTGGGAACACGTTCACGGGCTGAACGTGAACTCTTTTGCTTAGTCTATGCCCGTGAGTGTAGACTTGATGTATTTTTGATGTAAACATGTTTATAAACAGTTTTCTGTAATAAAACTTTTCTACCGCTTTGTACCTTTTACGTGTGTTATCTGGTGTTGTGCAACGCAGCATCCCTCAGCGTGATCCGAGCTAGTCGAGACCGTCGGGTCTTTGCAGTTCTACCTCATCCATCGTTACTTGTTCTTCTGGCACTCTTAAGCACTTCTTGAGCTGGGATACGTGAAATACGTCATGCACGTCGGAGAGGTGCGTTGGCAGCTCTAGTTGATAGGCAACCTCTCCTCGCTTGCCCAAAATCTTGAATGGCCTGATGTAGCGAGGTGCTAACTTGCCTTTGACGTTCAACCGTTATTGGCCTCGGATAGGCGACACCTTAAGATACATGAAGTGTCCAACTTTGAATGTCAAACTCCTCCGCCTGTTGTCCACATAGCCTTTTTATCAGGACTAAGCAGCCTTCAAGTTTTCACGTATTGTTTGGACTTGCTTTTCGGCGTCTTGCAGCACTTCAGGTCAAAATACTTGGCTTTCTCTGGTCTCATTCCAGAACAGTGGTGTACCCATGGCTTCATGCAGATTCTTCTATAACCTAGAGGTAAATTGAGAACCTTGATCTGAAACTATCCTCTTCGGAACTCCATGACGACACATGATTTGCTCCATGTACAGCTCGGCTAATTGTGCCACGGTGTACCTAGTCCTAACAGGAATAAAGTGGGCTGTTTTCACCATTCGGTCCACGATAACACAAACAGAGTCGTAGTCAGACTGAGTTCGTGGGAATTCGACTATGAAATCCATAATGATGTCTTCCACCTGACACGGCCCCATGGCCTCGTCGAGCCAGGATCATGCTGAGGGGTGCTGCGTTGCACAGCATCGGATAACACACATAACAGGTACAAAGCTGAAGCAAAGTTTTATTACATTAACGAGTTTATGAACATTTTTACAACAAAATATGTTCAGTCTACACTCACAGGCGTAGACTACGCACCGAGTTCACGTTCAGCCCGTGAATGTGTCCCCGCTAGCACACACGCACACTAACACGGCGGCATGCACAACTCCCACTCGACGGAGTTTCCCCCTCGGGGTTCTGTCTCCTCCTTGGGCGTCTCTTCCTCATAACACCCTGCAAAATCTTCAAACACAAGCAGTGAGCACAATGGCTCAGCAAGTCTGACCCGTCTTTCCTATACATGAAACTTCTACATGCTGGATTATGTGTAATTGGGAATGTAAGTTGCAAAGGACTCGCCTAATTATTTGAACCTTACTTTCCAGTTTTAGCAACAAATTGTGGAGAACCTCATGCTAAGGCACATAAGAGAGCCGCAATCAAACAAGACACACATTTCTCTCATGTGCTTTGCCCAAGGTTAAAAGGAACTTTAATTTGCTCTAAACTACAAGTCATTAACAATCAATGTATAGCTTTCAATAAGCAACTTTTACATGGCTCTAGCCTGTTCTTTCTACGTCACGGTACTGTGAACAAGTGGTACTCACTGACCGCGAGGGACGGCGATTATAATCGATTTACACCTGCAGGGTTACCTGAATAACCTGTCACGTACGACCGTACTCGATGTTGCCTACAGCAACCATCACGGACGTCGTACGCGACCACCTTTCATCCGTCAGCCAAATGTTGAGCTGGTCCAATCGTCCCGAGCAAGAGGTCTCTGTGCATGCATCCGCAGTGCCGCCAGCCGATTTACACCTTAAGCTCTCAACCTACCCTCTGACATCGGTTTCCCTGTTCCCATATATCCGGTATGTCTTCGGTACTGTTCTAGCTTGTTCAACAGGCCTGCACACGGCTCGGTCCTCAATCGACACAAGCGGAGCTATTGCACCCAGGCCCCATTGTCCTGCTACCCTTACTCTCCGCTCGGTCTCATTTTTCTTGCCATGTGTTTCATTTGCTACCTTTACCCGAGTAGTGTGCCTCTAGCCTATTCTCGCGAGCAGTTCCAACTACTCGACTTGTATCGAATCCTACACTATCTTAGCATTGCAGTATCTAATTGAGGTTTACAAACCTAAGCCCAAACCAGGGTTTTCTTGGCTATGCATTTGGGTTTTCAAACAAGACTCTAATGCAGAAATAAAGTGGATACGCAATGTATATTCTCAAAACAATAAAGTTTATAAAAGGCTAATGCAAACTGGAGCTTGCCTTGCTGCTGTTGGTCAAGGCTAGCTGTTCCTCCGGAGTGATGAAGTCTAAGACTTCGGGCTCCTCCTCATCCTTAGCGACTACATGAGATAAATACATGTATGTATCAATTTGAATGCATTTGAATTTGAAGTTGAATTTATTAAGACTATAAGTATTGCTAGACAGGCCCAATGACTCTGAAATTTTTACTTTGGTTTGGATACAACCTAAACAGATACTTGGCCAAATTTCATTTGCAGTAATGCTCATTTGAGCCCTCTACAAATAATTGTGTGTTTGGCCTTAATTGGAGCTCTTAGGGTGTTCTATGGATTTTCATGGAGCAAGCCATGACTTTATGAAAACTAGATTTTCAGAGGGTTCTAATGGAGTTGTTTTCACTTAATTTGAATACTCCTAGCCAAAAATATGAGCTAAACAATTTGAGAGAAAATCTGAAAATGTTTCTGGACATTTTCCATTTTCTCTGGAATGTTTATATTAATCACACCATTAGGTGGACCAAATTAGCTCAAATTGATCTGACATTTTTATGGTAGCTCAAGGATATTATGGTGAACATCCTGGCCAAATTTCAGAATTTTCCTGCAAAGGATTCTGAAGTTAAAATTATAAACAGTTTAAATTTTGAAGAATTAATTCTGGAGAAATAAGGATTTTCATAAAGTGAAACTTGATTTGTTGCAATGTACTGAGATAGCTGAATCCAACAAAATTTGGTTCACTCCACTTGGAGTTTCCTAGCCAATGCTATTTGGGTTTGAAATTTGAACTAGAATGTGAAAATCGGGGAAAATTTTAAATTGCTGCGTGTGGGACCCGGGCTATGTGTCGACTTCTCAGCGGCTGACACACGGGGCTACGGGGTTTTTCACGTGCAGCCACAGGCGATCCGGTGCCACAGCTGATCCCCGGTTTAAATATCTGGCTACCTCGGCCGCCGCCCCCCTCGGCGGAGTGCTCGCCAGAGGGGCTCTGCCGTGCGCCAAACTCCGAGATTTTCGCCGCCTCTGCCTAATCCCAAACGGGGAACACGGTGCTGGTCTTAGCTCCACATGACAACTACCGGAACATGGCCGGCGACGAGCGGCGGCTTCAGAGAACTTCAGCCGTGTCGGCCGGGCTTCCTAGCACCTCAAAAGATCGAGCTAACGGTCATAGAGCATCAGTGCACCATATGGAAAGTCGTCATGAACTCAAAGGAGCTCGGAAACAGACGCAACTAGGATGTCTCCATGCGACCTAAGTCAGAAATCAGAAATCCTAGGAAAACTCAAAGAACAGTGGCTACACCCGACGGTTCTCTAAAGTTTTGGATCCTATAGACTCGCAGGGATTTCTAGAAGTAATTCTCTAAGTTAGTTTATGAGTGGTGCGGTGTGTAGCACGAATTTTGCGAAGTGTTCCGGCGGACTCTTTTGTACACCGGCGCAAAACCGTGAAATTCTGGCAACGGCAGCTCATGTCACGCCGGCGGAGCTTGCGGTAATGGAAGAGGGAACTATGACGAACCTCTTTGCTGTTCACAGCTTGGGGAAAGTTTGGCTGTGGTGGCCGGACGAGTGGTTCCTGTGGCGGCGGCTCAGTTTGAACCGATGAAGAAAGAACGGTGATGTGGAGCTCGACAGAAGCCGATCACACGCAGCCAAGGGCTGGAGCACGTCGAGTGAGGGTCAGCGACCTCGTGTGCGACCTCAGTTCAGCGTGCGAGCCTTTGCTTTGGCCGGTCGACGGTGGCACAGCGAGTTTGGGTGAGCGGCGGTGTTCTTTCGTTCGGGAACGCAACAGTCGAACTGCGAGCGGTGAAAAGATCCGGGCAAGGGTCGGGCGCGAGGATAAGGGGCCGGCGACGTTGCCCGGTTGCAAAGATTGCCGAGCAGGAGGTGGCAGCGGCGTCTGGCTCGGTGGTGACCGCAGAAGTGGCCCGTGAAACCGAGTCCCGGCACTCTTCAGTCGGTTGATCACCAGAGAGGCTGACAGGAGGGCCCCACTCCCATTTTAACCTCTGAAATTCAATTTTTCCTACTGCTCTAAACAGTAGTACCCATAATACCTTTTGCAATTTGAATTATTCACCAAATTCCCATTTGAAATTGGTAGAATTCAAATTGTGAAGTGTTTGACTATATTCATAGCACATATGCAGTTTGAAATTCAAATTGGATTTGAATTTGCTGAAATTGGCTCCTGTCAAGATTAACTCCAAATGGAGTGAGAATTGGTGTGTGAGCTCACAAAAATGTGCTAAGTGTGAATATGAATCTCACTTTTGAATTCAGGCAGTAAAGGGAGTTTGAATTTGAATTTGAGTTCAAACTAGCCTCTTTCTAATTATACCAAAAATACCTCAAAAAGGTTTTGGATTTGGGTCAAATTTTGCATGAGCATTCCTAGCAAAATGTATGAGTTTTCCATATGCTCAGCCCCTATAAGATGCATGTGGGAAATGCCACTTTTGCATTTTGTGAGTTTATCCTCTAATGACCATGTTGATGGTGTTTACTTGCTCTTCAAAGGTGTTCATAAGTTTTCCTCAAATGAGGTGTTGTGTGGTGTGATGAACACTTTGAATGTGCATAAAAACTTAGGCCCTTACATTCCTGCCCCCTTAAAAGAATATCGTCCCGAGATTATAAGGTGAAAAATGAGAGAGAGGACGGTGGAAAATTACCGTAGGTGCGACGTTAAAAAGTCAGGGTAGTTAGCGCGAAGAAAGTCTTCGCTCTGCCATGTCGCTTCGTCTATGGAGTGATTACTTCATAGAATTTTGTAGAACCACAACGTCTGGTTGCGTGTGGTTAGGGCCTTTTCATCAATTATCTGAACTGGTTCATCCCAAAAGTGAGATCCGGATTCAGTTCTTCAATATCCCCCAGCTGAATGGTAGTTGATAGCTTAAGAAACTTCCTCGGCTGAGAAATGTGAAAGATGTCGTGCACACCGGAAAGTGTTTCTGGTAATTCCAGTTGGTATGCTACTGATCCATATCTTTCTTTAATCTGGAATGGAGCGATGAATCAGGGTGCCAACTTTCCTCTCACCCCGAATCTGTTCACGCCCTTCATTGGAGACACACGCAGATACACGTGATCTCCGACTTCAATTGTAACCGGTGTTATCTCCGGTCCACATACTGTTTTTGTCAGGATTGAGCAGCCTTTAGGTTTGTTTGTATCAGCCAAACCTTTTCTTCTGCATTGTTGACTAGATCAATCCCGAAGGTGACCCTTTCACCAGACTCACACCAACTCAGCGGTGTGCGGCATTTTCTCCCATATACCGTCTCATAGGGCGCGTTCCTGATGCTGGCTTGGTACCCATTGTTGTATGAGAACTCGGCTAACGGTAAGTGATCATTCCAATTCTTACCGTGGTTGATAGCACAAGCTCGTAGCATATCTTCTAGAATTTGATTTACCCGCTCAAATTTGCCCGTCCGTCTACGGGTGGTATACTGAACTACCGATCGATTTCGTCCCCAAAGAAGCATGTAGCTGCTCCCAAAAACGAGACACAAATAAAGTGCCCCGATCTGATATGATGGTGCGGGGTACGCCGTACAAGCATAGGATCCCTGAGATGTACAATTCAGCATACTTCTTACCGTTGTAGTTGGTGTTGACCGGGATAAAATGGGCAACTTTGGTGAGCTGATCGACGATTACCCACACTAAATCATTCTTCTGAAATGTGGTGGGTAAATCGACGATGAATTCCATGCTCACATCTTCCCACTTCCAGGCAGGAACGCCCAGTGGTTGTAGCAGTCCCGGTTTTCACATGTGGTCTGCCTTCACCCTTCGACATGTATCACACTCGGGCACGTACTTTGCGATCTCCCGCTTCATCCGTGTCCACCAAAACTTGTTTCTGAGTTCTTGATACATCTTGTTGCTGCTGGGATGAATAGAAAACTTTGACAAGTTAGCCTCATTAATGATTTTCTTCAGCAACTCCGGGTTACGGGGTACGATGATCCGATCCTTGAACCAAAGGACGCCGTTTTGTCTTTCCAGAATCATTTCAGCTCCCCACTGTCTACACGTCTCCGCAAATGCAACATGCCCTTGTCATGTTTCTGAGCTGCCGCTATTTCTTCACGGATGGTGGGGATCAAAGCTAAGTTGTAGAGAGCTCCATGTGGAATCACATGCAATGGTTGCTCGCTCTCTTCCAACAGTGTGATGGTCAGATTGTTCACGTGTGACTTGCGACTCAGCGCATCTGCCACTCCGGGGTGATAATGGATCTCTATTTTGTAATCCTTTATCAACTCCAACCATATTCGCTGCCTCATATTCAGCTCCTTCTGAGTGAATATGTACTTGAGGCTTTTGTGGTCGGTTATAAATGCACGAGGTTACCAAGTAGGTAGTGCCTCCACATTTTGAGTGCGAGCACCACGGCAGCAAGCTCTAAGTCATGAGTTGGATAATTTTGCTCATGGTTTCTGAGCTGCCGTGATCCATACGCGACCACCCTTTGGTCTTGCATCAGCACACATCCGAGCCGAATACCGGATGCATCGCAGTACACATCGAACGGTTTTGTTTTGTCTGGCTGCGCCAAAACCGGTGCTGATGTTAAGTGCTTCACTAATGCCTTGAATTCTGCTTCACATGCTGGACTCCAAACATATTTGGTAGCCTTCTTCAGCAGCTCGGTCATAGGCTTGGTAATCTTCGAGAAGTTCGGAATGAACCTCCAATAAAATCCCGCGAGTCCGAGGAAACTCCGTACCTCGTGAACAGTTCTCAGGGACTTCCAATTCAGCACTTGTGTGAACTTACTTGGGTCTACAGCGATGCACTCCGCGGAGATAATATGCCCGAGAAAAGGCACTTGCAACATCCAGAATTCGCACTTGCTGAATTTCGCGTATAGTTTGTGATCCCGTAGCTGTTGCAAGACTATACGCAGATGCTTCGTGTGTTCTTCCTCCGACTTGGAATATACCAATATGTCATCGATGAAGACCACGACAAACTTGTCCAGCTCCGGCATGAATACCGAGTTCATCAAGTACATGAAGTGAGCTGGAGCGTTGGTGAGGCCGAAGGACATGACCAGGTACTCATAAAGTCCGTACCTCGTCGAGAAAGCCGTCTTCGGGATATCCTCGGCCCGTATCTTAATCTGATGGCACCCAGATCTTAAGTCCATTTTGAAGAAGATCTTTGCTTCGACCAACTGATCATGTCGATCCGTGGCAATGGGTACTTTTTCTTGATAGTTACGACGTTTAGTGGACGATAGTCCAGCAAAGCCGTAGCGTTTCATCCTTCTTCTTCACAAATAATGCCGAACAGCCCCATGGTGAGGAGCTCGGCCTAATAAAACACTTCTCTAGCAGGTCCATTAACTGCGTCTTCAGTTCTGCCAATTCCTTTGGCGCCATCTTGTATGGCCTT
The DNA here is from genome assembly GCA_030760725.1 of Neostapfia colusana. Taxonomy (NCBI): domain Eukaryota; kingdom Viridiplantae; phylum Streptophyta; class Magnoliopsida; order Poales; family Poaceae; genus Neostapfia; species Neostapfia colusana. The sequence continues at coordinate 52,794,216 of JASWHV010000014.1, read as the reverse complement.
CAGGATATTGGCATCGTTCTCGGTGCAAGTTCAATTTTAAACTCCACCTCTCTGTCAGGCGGCATTCCCGGTAAATCATCTGGGAACACGTCAGGGAACTAACGGACTACTGGAATGTCTTCCAATCTGATGGTGGTGGATTGGTATACACTTGGAAGTTTTATTTCTGGACTGTCCAGAAATATTGAGTGGGACTCGTGCACTTCTGAGTGCAAATGCACGACTCAGAGGATGGTGTCTAAAACAGCACCATGGCGGGTTAACCACGACATCCCTAGGATGACATCGACCTTTTGTCCCTCTAAAACTATGAGACGTAGGGTATACTCTACCCTCTAAGCATAATGGCCCTTTTGGAACCATCATGCTTGCTGAAATTTTCCCACCCGGTGAACAAATCAAGTATGGACTTTCGGTGTGTAGTATTTGCAAGCTGTATTTAGCTATAAAGCTTGGCTAATGAAACTACGTGTGGCGCCTGAATCAAATAACACTATGGCGGGATGCTGGTGGAGTTGGAACATACCCGCAAGGATTGGCTCTCCCTCCGGCACGTCCTCTATGGCGAGCTGGTGGACGGTGTCGGGCTTAGGATTTGCCGCCGCGCATTAATGGGGTTCCGGGGCTGATTCCTCCCTGGAAACTGTGGTGCCACTCCGCCGCCTTGCATCTCAAGCAGTTGTTGGCGAAGTGTCCTGGGCGACCACATTTGAAGGATGCGGCTGACGACTGGCCCGTGCTTCGGGGATGAAAGCCCGGCATGCGCTGCTGAGGTGCAAACACACGCGGCATCGCCCGCTGCTGCTTTTGTTGTTGCGCAGGTGGTGCTGGTAATGCCGGCCTGAACGCTGGTGGAGAATATGGCCGACTGCGGAATGGCATCGGCCTCTGTGGTGGCTTCCAGCGTTGACCCGATGGTGAGCGATACACCATACGGTATTTTTGAGAAGGACCATCTCCCTCTCTGCTGCTCTGCGGCGCACTTCTCTTCTTCTCCTCCGCTGCTAACTCCTTGCTGGAGTCCTCCTGAACAATCGCCACATCAATAATATCATTGAGGCTGCCGCGATTAAATATTGTCAGCTTGTCCTTCAGGAGCGGGTTAAGCCCCTGTTAAAAATGATCCCGCCGCTTCTCGTTGGTATCGGCGTGATATGAAGCGTAAAGTGCAATATCATTGAACGCCCCGGAGTATTCCAGCGCGTTCCTGCTTCCTTGCTGCAGGCGAAGGAACTCCTGTGTCTTCCTTTTCATAAGACCTGGCGGTATGTGATAGGCCCTGAAGGCCGTCCGGAACTCCGCCCAGGTCATAACTCGCTCGGTGGGTTGCGAGGCACAGAAGTTCGCCCACCAAGCGCTCGCGGACCCCTGAAGCTGTTTGGCCGCGAACTGAGTCTTGCGCTGCTCACTCACTTGGAGCAGCCTGAACTTCATCTCCATCGTGCGGAGCCAGTTGTCTGCATCGAGGGGTTCATCCGCCCTTGAGAATACCGGGGGATGAGTAGCCAGAAAATCAGAGTAGGAGCTTTGTTGGCGCTCCTCGCGATCTTGACGTCTCTCCGGCCGAGACGTATTTGCAATTAAGGTCTGCAGCAACTCCATGTGCTGGTGATGAGAACCCGCCATTGCCGCAACGATGTCGGCCAATGTAACCGTTGGCCGTGGCGGTTGTTGCTGTTGCTGTTTCTGCTGTTGCTGTCCTGAGGAATCCTCGGGAGGCTGTTGGGAGACATCTCCCCCCAACTAGAACCCCCAACGTCTGGGTTGGCACAAGTGCGAGTCATTTACTCGGAGTAGAACTCGACCTCCTGTGGGTCGTCCTCCTCCTCTACTTCTGCTGCTGGCTCCGGGTCCATGACCTCCTCTTCCGTTTCAGGTTCCCACATCACCGGGATACCCAAAACCATGGGTACGGCACCTACCATCGGTAGGCCCACTACCGGAGGTACGAGGTCTTGCAACGCATGCACCTCGTCCATGGCCTGGTTGTAGTCCTCTTCCCAGCCTTGCACCTCCTCAATAGCGTCATCAAGCTCTTGAGTGAGGACCTCATTTTTCTGGGTCAAGGCCTGCACTTGCTGTTGTAGAGCCGTGATGTCGACGCGGCTTTTCTTTTTCACCTTCTTCTGACGATGCAACTGATTATGTTGTTCATTTAGTCGCTTTATCGTCGGAAGGAGAACATTGCAGAGTGCGCTGTGAGCACTCTCGAAATGGTCTCCACGGCTGGTGCTCTCCTTGAGATTCACGGCAAGATAATCCGTATGAACAGCTTGGCTGTCCATCACGGCCTTCCCTGCCCTCAACTGGAGGCTGAGGTTCGCCTCCGCGGGGTTGTACCTTGGGCAACCCGAATCTGTTGCCTCCAAGTAACTTTCCCTCCACACGTGATTAGCTCGTCCCTCCACCGGAACGAGTGCTTATGGAGTGCCCTCCATAGCTCTCACGTGTAGTTGGCAGAAACACGACATGGTGTCACGGGCTGCCACTTGCCACATTTCCTCCGGCTCTCTACCTCTCACCGTGACGGTGAACGGTGCCCAACCGGGTGGCATAGGTCCTGCAGGAACTTCGACATGGATTGTCCACGTCTTGTTCCCCTCCTCACCTTCTTCCTTGGCGAGGTACTGCAGCGTCTCCACATACCCGAAATATTGTAGCATTTGCTTCAACACTTCCGGATAACTGCTGCGTTGAGAACAGTGGGATACCACCCACCCGTTCTCCAGTTGTTTATCCGCTGTCATCTGTAGAAACATATTTGAAAAGGTCAAATGTTCATTTCAACAGTAATTCATTGAGTCATAACGTTAAAAAATGTCATTGAACTCATAAAACTTGGAAACACAATTCAAACATAGAACAAATTTGATTGCTGGTCTGCTGCCCAAACTGACAGCCCTGACCAGTTTCCATTTCAACCTAATTTAGACCATGCTAACGGCAAAACCAATTCTGGAGCTAAACATCAAAGTTAAATCTAACTTCAATAGATTTCCAGAAAGTATTTGCTTGGCCTCAGATCTGTCCTGGTTCAAAAGTTATGAGATGTCAAATTTGACAGAATTTCTGGAGAAAATTGGACAGCACCTCCCTGCTTGAGGTACTGATTTGATCCAAGAATTCCAGTTATTGTACACCAAATTTGACAAAACTTTCTGTTACAAAGTTGTAACCTATCTCGTAAACTTTTCAGAACTCCCTCATTTTCTATTTTTGGATTTTTATGCAGGAAGTTATGCTCAATTTACAGAGAGCTACAGAGAGTGTTTGCTCTGCCCTGTTTTCTGGACAGTTTCAACTCTACTGCATTTTTCGACTGGTTAAGGGATGAAACACCTCCGGATATCAACAGAAAGGTTGTAAAGATCTTCTAAATCTTTCCAGAAATGTATCATATGACCCCAACATCGAAAGAACTCAACCTGTAACCTCTGTTTAACTTCAGCCTTATTTTTGCTGAAAACAGAGGACTCTGTCCTTAGTATCCTATAAGTTGAAAACTTGTTAACTTTGAACATCCTGATTAAGGGAATAAGTTACATCAAAGTTTTAGTGCTCTGGATGAAACCTTCAAGTTTTTACAATGAGGTAGAACATTTAGTGGGGTGTGACGTCGAAGCGTCATCAGTTCATATCGGTACTACGTTCCTCACAAAGAAAAAAACCTATACCGGACTTAGCCGGCTTCGTTAGTTCAGTGGCACTAAACGTCTCTCGCACACGGATGCCACTCGTCTACCGATTTGTGGTCAAACTATCTGCAAATAAACCACTCAATCGTCAGGCTCGGCTGCACACCGAGCCCAGTCCCAATACAGTTCATACAACCGTTCGTCATCACTCGCACGGTTATTGTCAAGCCAAACACGCCTTGAGCTATGTGTTCACGTTACTAACCACATGACGGGGTCTCCTAAACTTGCCCGTAGCATGCCAGGGATGTGTGTTGCTCGAATACCCCAAACGACATGAAGAGTCGTAGAGGATACTAAAGCAGGCCGGTTTACCTGCCACCCGTGATGCTCCACCCTTTAGCTTGTGCGCACTGGTGGACAGCGCTTACATGCACCCCCAAGACATATGACGTCCCGAGATGCATGATTTTTCAACATAACCAAATAGGTTAGTATTGCCACTTTCTATACACTAATAACATCCTTATATGGGCTACTAACTCGTTACTCACCGAGTTTTTGAAAAAGATGACCTTTTTAGTGTGTTAAACCTCAAGCGAGCTCTGATACCAGGCTGACAGGGCCCCATGGCCTCGTCGAGCCAGGATTACGCTGAGGGGTGCTGCGTTGCACAGCACCGGATAACACACATAAAAGGTACAAAGCGGAAGCAAAATTTTATTACATAAACAAGTTTATGAACATTTTTACAATAAAATATGTTCAGTCTACACTCATGGGCATAGACTACGCACCGAGTTCACGTTCAGCCTGTGAACGTGTCCCCGCTAGCACACACGCACACTAACACGGCGGCGTGCATGACTCCCACTCGACGGGGTTTCCCTCTCGGGGTTCCGTCTCCTCCTCGGGAGTCCCTTCCTCATAACACCCTCCAAAAGCTTCAAACACAAGCAGTGAGCACGATGACTCAGCAAGTCTAACCCGTCTCTCCTATACATGAAACTTCTACATGCTGGATTATGGGTAATTGGGAATGTAAGTTGCAAAGGACTCGCCTAATTATCTGAACCTTACTTTCCAGTTTTAGCAGCAAATTGTGGAGAACCTCACGCTAAGGCACATAAGAGAGCCGCAATCAAACAAGAAACGCATTTCTCTCATGTGCATTGCCCAAGGTTAAAAGGAACGTTAATTTGCTCTAAACTACAACAAGTCATTAACAATCAAGGTATAGCTTTCAATCAGCAACTTTTACATGACTCTAGCGTATTCTTTCTATGTCACGGTACAGTGAACAAATGGTACTCACTGACCGCGAGGGACGGTGATTATAATCGATTTACACCTGCAGGGTTACCCGAATAACCCGTCACGTACTCCCGTACTCGATGTCAACCATCACGGACGTCGTACGCGACCACCTTTCATCCATCAGCCAAATGTTGAGCTGGTCCAATCGTCCCGAGCAAGAGGTCTCTGCGCGCGCATCTGCAGTGCCGCCAGCCGATTTACACCTCAAACTCTCAACCTAACCTCTGAACGACCAGCTATGCCTTAACACCCAGCTACCCGAATTACATCAGTTTCCCGGTTCCCATATATCCAGTAGGTCTTTTGTACTGTTCTAGCTTGTTCAACAGGCCCGCACATGGCTCGGTCCTCAATCGACACAAGCGGAGCTATGGCACCCAGGCCCCAATGTCCTGCTGCCCTTACTCTCCGCTCGGTCTCATTTTTCTTGCCATGTCATTTGCTACCTTTACCCGAGTAGTGTGCCTCTAGCCTATTCTCGCGAGCAGTTCCAACTACTCGACTTGTATCGAATCTTATCCTATCTTAGCATTGCAGTAGCTAATTGATGTTTACAACCTAAGCCCAAACCAGGGTTTTCTTGGCTATGCATTTGGGTTTTCAAACAAGACTCTAATGCAGAAATAAGTTGGATACGCAATGTAAGTTCTCAAAACAATAAAGTTTATAAAAGGCTAATGCAAACTAGAGCGTGCCTTGCTTCTGTTGGTCGTAGGCTAGCTGTTCCTCCGGAGTGATGAAGTCTAAGACTTCGGGCTCCTCCTCAAGCGACTACATGAGATAAATACATGTATGTATCAATTTGAATGCATTTGAAGTTGAAGTTGAATTTGTTAAGACTATAAGTATTGCTAGACAGGCCCAATGACTCTGAAAGTTTTACCGTGGTTTGGATACAACCTAAAGAGAGACTTGGACAAATTTAATTTGCAGTAAAGCACATTTGAGCCCTCTACAAATAATTGTGTATTTGTCCTTAATTGGAGCTCTTAGGGTGTTCTATGGATTTTCATGGAGCAAGCCATGACTTTCTGAAAACTAGATTTCCAGAGGGTTCTAATGGAGTTGGTTTCACTTAATTTAAAGACTCCTAGCCAAAGATATGAGCTAAACAATTTGAGAGAAAATCTAAAAATGTTTCTGGACATTTTCCATTTTCTCTGGAACAGTTTTATTAATAACACCATTAGGTGGATCGTATGAGCTCCAATGGATCTGAAATTTTTATGGTAGCTCAGGGATATTATGGTTAATATCCTGGCCAAATTTCTGAATTTTCTCCCAAAGGGTTCTCCAGTTAAAATTCTAAATATTTTAAATTTGAAGAATTAATTCTGAAGAAATAAGGATTTTCATTAAGTGAAACTTGATTTGATGGAAATTACTCAGAGAGCTCGCCGGAGTGCTCGCCGGAGGGGCTCTGCCGTGTGCCAAACTCCGAGATTTTCGCCGCCTCTGCCTAATCCCACACGGGGAACACGGTGCTGGCCTTAGATTGACATGACAACTACTGGAACATGGCCGGCGACGAGCAGCGGCTTCGGAAGAACTTCGGCCGTGTCGGCCGGGCTTTCTAGCACATCAAAAGATCGAGCCAATGGTCTTAGAGCATTAGTGCACCATAGGGAAGGTCGTCATGAACTCAAAGGAGCTCGGAAACGGCCGCAACTAGGATGTCATCGTAAGACCTAAGTCGGAAATCGGAAATCCTAGCAAAACTCGAAGAACAGTGGCTACACCCGACGGTTCTCTGAAGTTTTGGATCCTATAGACTCGCACGGACGTCTAGAAGTAGTTCTCTAAGTTAGGTGATGAGTGGTGCGGTGTGTAGCACGAATTTTGTGAAGTGGTCCGGTGGCCTCTTTTGTACACCGGTGCAAAACCGTGAAATTCCGGTGACGGCAGCTCATGTCAAGCCGCCGGAGCTTGCAGTAATGGAAGAGGGAACTATGACGAACCTCTTCGATGTTCACAGCTCGAGGAAAGGTGCACTGTGGTGGCCAGACGAGTGGTTCCCGTGGCGGCGGCTCGGTTTGAACCGATGAAGAAAGAACGGTGCTGTGGAGCTCGACGGAAGCCGATCACACGCGGCCAAGGGTTGGAACACGTCGAGTGAGGGTCAGGGACCTTGTGTGCGACCTCAGTTCAGCGTGGGAGCCTTTGATTTGGCCGGTCGACGGTGGCACAGCGAGTTTGGGTGAGCGGCGGTGTTCTTTCATTTGGGAACGCAACAGTCGAACTGTGAGCAGTGAAAAGACCGGGCGCGAGGATAAGGGGCCGGCGACGTCGCCTGGTTGCAAAGATTGCCGAGCAGGAGGTGGCAGCGGCGTCTGGCTTGGTGGCGACCACAGCAGTGGCCCGAGAAACCGAGTCCCGGCACTCTTCATTCGGTTGATCACCAGAGAGGCTGACAGGAGGGCCCCTGTGACGGACCGGAATCCGTACGTCCAGGATCTCAGAGGGTGGTGCCGCTCGATGAGACACCCGACAGCACACAGCATAAGGAAAACATTGTATTACATAGAAAACACAACTGAATATGTACAAAGTAGTACAAACCTTCAGTTTACAACTAAGTATAGAGTTTACAACAGCGGAAGCTATATTTTTACAACTCACGCCCACCAACTAGCAAAAGTCGGTTGTCCAGCCCTATGGACAACCCACACTAGCTCCACTCCGCAGCTCAGCGCGGCGTGTACGGCTCCCACTCAGCCGTGGTCCGCGGCGAAGGGTAGCCCTCGCCGGTGGACTCGTACCCTGAGTCCATGGGGTACTCCTCACCTGCAAACACTCAATAGCAGCAACCGTGAGCACGATGGCTCAGCAAGTCTTAACCGACTCACCTATACATGAAACTCTACATGTAGTTCATAACCAACGTTGGATGGCATATTGCAGAAAAGGACATGCCTACAAGTTCATCCTTAATTCATCTTTTATCCACAAGTTAACAGTTCATGAACCTGAAATTTAGTAAGCGATATTTGGTGCACACATGTAGCAATACAATTTATACATATCAGCAGAATTGAATCACAATATTCTACAATTTATCTACGTCACGACGCAGTGAACAAGCGGTACTCATAACCGCGAGGGATGGCGAATCGACTCGATATACACCTGCAGGGGTTCCCAAATAGCACGTCACGTACGCCACATGCGGAGCTGCACACAGCATGCTCACCCCGTGTCGTACGGGACAACCTTTCACCCAACAGCCCAAATGTCAAACCGGTGGCACCGAAATGAGCAGGAGGTTCCCTACACGGAGCATCTCTCTATAATCGGTGTGCTATGCCTCGACGCCCGGAGGTTTAGGTTACATCGGCTTATCGGGGCCCATATATCCGATAAGCCTTCGGTACATTCAAAACTTGTTCAGCGGGGCCGCACACGGATCGGTCCTCAATCGACACGGACAGAGCTGCACCCACAAGACTTCCTCTTGCAGCACCTAGCCCCTGTCTAGTCTCATTTTCTTACTAAGTGATCTCACATCACTCGAACCAATCCCGTGTGTCCCGAAGCCTATACTCGCGAGTAGATTCCAACTACTCGATTGTACCGAAGTCCAATGAACACTAAGCACAGCCAGACTACTCGAGGACTTAGACACTACCCTCACTCTTGTAGGAATAATCTGTTTATGCACTTGGGGTTTCATCCATCCTATACCTAATGCACATACATACCTCATGCTAAGTATTCATAAAGCAAAACTTTATAACATTTGTTAATGCAAACCGGGGCTTGCCTTATTGCTGCTGGTCAGTGGTTAGGGTCTCGTCCGGAAGTAGGAAGTCCAACACTTCCGGGATCTCCTCGCCTTCAGCAACTACACGTAAGCAAATTAATGATATGTCAATTTAAATGCAATGTTTGGAACTGAATATGTAAATACAATAACTCTAGCTAGCCCTCCCCTTTGGCTCTGAAATTTTTATGGTGGCTTGGTAGGATCCTAACCAGAGACTTGACCAAGTTTCATCTGAAACAAAGTTCATTTGATCTCTGTAAAAATAAAAGTCTATTTGGTCATTACTTGAGCTTCTAAGGATTTCCAGAGATTTTCATGGCTCAACCTATTACTTTATGGAAACTAGAGTTTGAGATGGTTCTAATGGAACTGGTTTCATGCCATTTAAACAATCCTAGAGGAAGTTATGCCCTAAGTAAGATTTGAGAAAATCTGAAAAATGTTTCTGTACATTTTTCCATTTTCTCAAGGCAGTTCACTTAATCACACCATTAGGGGGACTAAATGAACTTGGATGGATCTGAAATTTTTCCTGTGACTCAAGGATTTTCAAATGAACACCCCAGCCAAATTTCAGAATTTTCCATAAAATAATTCTCCAGATAAAATTCCCAACAGTTTAAAATTGAGGTGATTAATTCTGGAAAAAGAATAAGTTTCATGAGTTGAACTTGTTTTACTGGATAGTACTCGAAGAGATGAATCCAACAAAATTGGTTAACTGAATTTAGACACTTCTACCCAAAGTTATGAATTTCTAAAGTTTGGGCTGATTCCTAAATTATTTTCCTAAAGGAAATTACCTCCCGCGCCTAAACAGTGACGAACAGCGGGCCCTGCATGTTTAAATTAAACTAACCTCGCGCGTATAGCGCAGTGACTGACATGTGGGACCTGCACCTTTGTCTACCTTGCGACGCTGCCGCCTCGAGCCGCCGGAGCTCCGGCAAGGTCGGCGTTCCCGGCGACCTAGCTCGCCGGCGACGGTGAAACTCGCCGCCCCTACGTAACTTTGGAAGCTGAACACATTGGACACCCTGCCGCCACCGGCTAACCGCCGTAGCTCACCGGTGACGAGCGCTATGCCCCTGTGCAACTTTGGCAACGCGTTCCTGTCGTTGCGACCACCCCCTTCGCGCGCTAATCACGTCGCCACGTCCATGGAAGCCTCGGGAAGCTCAGCATGACCTCGGTTGGGACCCAAACAGCCGGAAAATCAGACCTCACCGGTGACCCCCTCTTCCACCGATATGTTCCTCGGTGAACCTAGGGTTCCGGCGGTTGTTTCTTTCCGGTTTTTGATCGAGGAGGGGTGCAAGAACCTCTAGAGGCAATTTCTAAACTCTGTTTGACCTCCCACGCGATGATCCTCCCAAATTTCTCCTAAACCTAATCGGGTCCCAAAATGAGCTCCTACTCTTAAACTGAAAAATTCTGTGCGCCTGAAGGTCGAACCTCGAAATGGTTTGCGCGGTGAGCTCGGGGAAAAGCTAGCACGCCACTTTGCTATGAACGTCGAGGGCAGAGAACCTCGGTTTCGGTTATTCCACGGCGGCGATGTTCGAGCTGGTGCCTGGTAGGTCTCGGGTGTGCGCGAAAGGGTCCTCACCCGCCGACTCGACCCCTTATATAGCCAACCCAGCGGCATGGAGGGCGCAACACCTGGTGTACCACGTTTCCCCGTCGAAACAGGAGCTGGACGGCGCTGCTCGGTCGACTTCGACGCGAAGTCTTGGCGCGCGCTCTCACTGAGTGCGTGAACGCAGCGCACACTCGGGGTTCAGTCGGTTTAGAGCTTTGTGTGGCTGACAGAGGGGGCCCACAGCTCCAAATTGTCCTAAAAATTAAATTTCTACTGCTCTTAAATAATGTGACCCTCTTGGCCTTGGTACTTTGATCAAACAACAGTTTTTGTCTCTGAGTTTGAATGATTCAAATTAGGATGGGTTTTGGATAAATTTGAGCACATGTGAGGCTGAAATTCAAATTCGGTTTGAATTTGCTCAAATTAGCTCCCTACAAGATGAACTCCAATAAGGATGAAAATTTGTAGACTAACTCAGAAAAATGTACTGAGTTTGAATATTAAGTCAACTTTTGAATTCAAGTGATGAAAACTAGCTGAAATCTGAATTTGCATTCAAATAGCCCTTTTTACAAATGTCTCCAAAAGTGGCTCAAAAGAGTTTGGATTTGCATGAAACTTGGCATGAGCATTCCTAAAAGTATTCAGGACCAATTAGTGAACTCATACTCTCATGTTTATGTGTGTTAGTTCCTACTTTTTGGAGTTATGGGTTTTTCCTCTAATCACCCTCTTGATTGTGTTTACTTGCTCTTCATGAGCTACCCACCAAATGAGCTGTGGTGTGGTGATGTGATGAATATTTTAGAAAGTCCATTCTTGGGCTTTTACATCCCTCCCCCTCTAAAAGAATCTCGTCTTGTGATTATAAAGGAAGAGACGACGATGTAATAGGTACTTACCCATGATGAGACGTCGTGAAGTCTGTGTAGTTTGAGCGAAGGAACTCCTCGCTCTCCCACGTCGCTTCTTCAATGGTGTGGTTGCTCCAAAGTATCTTGTAGAACCACAGCGTTCAGTCATATGTGGTCTGAGCCTTCTCATCAATAATCGCCACCGGATATTCAGTATACGTCAAATCCGGTTGCAGCTCGCCCATGTCTTCGGTGGGCACAGCAGCCGTATATTTTAGACATTTCCGTAGTTGTGAAACATGGAAAACGTCGTGAAAACCAGCGAGATATTCCGGTAGTTCCAGTATATATGCCACTGGTCCACACTTCTCGGTGATAGCATAGGGTCCAATAAATCAGGGAGCAAGCTTCCCCTTCACGCCGAATCGGTGCACGCCTTTCATCGGAGATACACGGAGGTGCACGTGTTCCCCGACGTCAAAGTGTAGCGGCCTACGCCTCTGATCAGAGTAACTTTTCTGTCGGGATTGGGCGGCCTTCAAGTTGGCTTGAATAATTCGAACGCGCTCTTCGGCGTCGTTCACCACATCAACCCCGAACGTGACCCTTTCACTGGACTCGCACCAGTTCAATGGGTGCAGCACTTGCAACCGTAGAGAGCCTCATATGGTGCCATCTTGATACTTGCTTGATAGCCGTTGTTGTACAAAAACTCCGCCAACGGTAGATGATCATCTCAGTTTCTACCGTGGTGGATGGCACACGCTCTCAACATGTCTTCTAATACATGGTTCACCCTCTCAGTTTGCCCATCTGTCTGAGGGTGATAGGTGGAGCTTGTAATCAGCTTAGTACACAAAGCAGCGTGCAACTGCTGCTAGAAACGAGATACAAATAGTGCCCCTCGATCTGAGATTATGGTCTTGGGTATCCCATGCAAGGATAGGATTCTTGCAATGTACAACTCTGCATACTTGCTGGCATGGTAACGTGTATGCACGGGAATGAAATGAGCCGACTTGGTTAATCGGTCAACAATTACCCAAATGGAATTATTCTTGTTGGAAGTCATGGGTAATCCCACAATGAAATCCATGCTCACATCTTCCCACTTCCATGCTGGAATTTTCAGGGGTTGTAACAGCCCTGATTTTCTCCTGTGATCCGCTTTCAGTCGTCTACATGTATCACACTCCGATACGTATTTAGCCACTTCCCGCTTCATCTGTATCCACCAAAATTTTCTTTTCAAATCTTGGTACATTTTGATTCTGCCCGGATGAATGGAAAATTTAGACAAGTGAGCCTCATCAATGATCTTCTTCCTCAGCTTAATATTCTGTGGTACGACTATGCGGTCAATGAACCACAGCGTCCCCTCATCATCTTTCCGGAAACATTTGATGTCCCCGCTGTCTATCCATCTCCGGAGATGTGCCATGCCCTTGTCAACTTTCTGAGCTGCAATGATATCCTCCCGAATGGTAGGGATGAGGGCAAGGTTGTAGAGTATTCCATAAGGAACCAAGTATAAACTCGGCTCTACCTCTACCACCGGTGTAGTGGTGAGGTTATGGACATGTGACTTCCGACTCAACGCGTCGGGAACCATATTTGCCTTGCCGGGGTGGTAATGAATCTCAGTATCATAGTCTTTGATTAGTTCTAACCACCTCCTTTGCCTCATATCAGCTCTTTCTGGGTGAAGATATACTTTAAGCTCTTGTAGTCAGTGTAGAGATGCAAATTCCCCAGGAGATAGTGCCTCCATATTTTCAGTGCCAAAACCACAGCAGCGAGCTCAAGATCATGAGTCGGATAGTGCTGCTCATGGTTTCGCAGTTGACGGGAGTCATACACGACCACACGTCCTTCTTGCATCAACACGCAGCTGAGCCCGATACCGGATGCATCACAATACACGTCGAAGGGCTTGGTCATATCCGGTTGAGCATAGACCGGGGTTGTTGTGAGATGCTTCACCAATGCTTGGAACGCTCCTTCGCATGCTGAGTTCAAAACATATTTTTTTTCCTTTCTTCAATAATTCTGTCATCGGCTTAGCAAGCTTGGAGAAGCTTGGAATGAATCTCCGGTAATATCCCGCTAAACCGAGGAAGCTTCTGACTTCATGGACAGAAGTGGGGGCTTTCCATTTCAGCACTTGCTCAATTTTGCTTGGGTCAACCGCAATGCCTTCCGCTGAGATGATATGTCCCAAAAATGGCACTTGGCTGATCCAAAACTCACATTTGCTGAACTTGGCATCGAGCTTATGGTCCCACAATCGTTGAAGAACAATTCTCAAGTGTCCGGCATGTTCTGCTTCTGACTTGGAGTACACCAAGATATCATCAATAAACACCACAACGAACTTGTCCAGCTCCGGCATGAACACCGAGTTCATGAGATACATGAAATGTGCCGGAGCGTTAGTGAGACCAAAAGACATAACAAGATATTCATATAATCCATATCTCGTCGAGAAGGCCGTCTTCGGGATATCCTCTGCCCGGATTTTTCTTTGATGATATCTGGAGCGAAGGTCCATCTTGGAGAACACACTTGCACCGACAAGCTGATCAAACAGGATGTCAATGTGGGGCAGTGGATACTTGTTCTTGATGGTGACGGCGTTGAGCGGCCTGTAATCCACACACAGCCTCAAGGTTTCATCCTTCTTCTTAATGAACAGCGCCGAGCATCTCCAAGGTGAGGAACTCGGCCTAATGAAACCCTTGCTCAACAAATCATTGGGCTGTTCTTTCAACTCAGCAGGCTCGTACGGAGCCATTTTGTACGGTCTCCGTGATATGGGAGTAGTCCTGGGTGTAAGTTCAATTTTGAACTCCACATCACATTCAGGTTGCATGCCCGGAAGATCATCCGGAAACACGTCGGTGTATTCCCAGACCACGGGGATGTCCTCTAACTTGAGAGCTTCAGTGTTATAAGTTGCTGAAACTTCCAGGATAGGGTTGTCTAATACCATTGAATGCGGACGGTGGAATGGAGAATTCAAATCAACCGTCCGTGATAGCGTTTCCAGGACAGTGCCATGGTAGCGTAACCATGGCATCCCTAAGATTGCATCAATCATCTATCCCGTAAGGATTATCAAGGTGGTGGGATATATCTTCCCACCTAAGAAAAGTGGTGCTTTCGGAATCATCATATTTGCTGAAATCTTCCCTGCCGGTGAGCAGATCATATATGAGCAGTCGGTTGGGAAGACTTGCAGTTGATGCTTAGCCACATAGGATGCACTTATGAAACTGTGGGTTGCACCCAAATCAAATAAAATGATGTTTGCTTGGTCGTTGAGAGTGAACGTACCCGCCAGCATGTTTTCTCCCTGCGGGGCGTCCTCATTGTCGAGGTTGCGAACGCCACTGGTTCGCTGACCTCCCTTCTTGACCGGAAGTCGGCCCCAAGCACCGCCCTGATCTTGGGCTTGCCCACTGCTTTGCTGCCCCTGAGGACAGTCGATAAATGGCCCGCCTGGCCACACGTGTAGCATGTGTAGCGAGGCGGTCCTCCGCTGATCGGCAGACGGAAACCTGGGGCGCGTTTGTGGCGGACCAGAATCCGCTCATCCAGGATCGCAGAGGGTGGTGCCGCACGATGCGACAACTGACAGCACACATCATAAGGACACCTTTTATTACATGGGAAACCAACTGAATTGTACAAACAGGTACAACCTTCAGTTACAAACTATTGTCTTTATTACACAACGGAAGTTTCTTTTATACAACTCACGCCCGCCTATCTAGCAAAAGTCGGTTGCCCAGCCCTAGGGCAACCCACACTAGCTGCACTCCTCAGTTCAACGCGGTGTGTACGACTCCCATTCAGCCGTGGTACCCGACGGAGGGTAACCCTCGCTGGTGGACTCGTAACCCGAGTCCGTAGGTGGCTCCTCACCTGAAAAACACTTAAGCAGCAACCATGAGCACGATGGATCAACAAGGCTTAACCGACTCACCTAGGCATGAAACTCTACATGTAATGTACAATGAACCTGGGATGGTACAATTGCAGCAAACGGACACGCCTACAAGTTCATCCTCAGTTCATCTTTTAGGCACAAGTTAACAGTTCATGAATCCAAAATTTAGTAAGCAATATTTGGTGGCACACATGTAGCAATACAATTATATCATAACAGCAATATTGAATCATCACATTTCATACATTAGCCTACGTCACGACTCAGTGACCAAGTGGTACTCTTCACCGCGAGGGACGGCGAATCGACTCGATATACACCTGCAGGGAAACCTAAAGAGCACATCATGTACGCCCACCCGTGGAGCTGCACAGCACACTCACTCGATGTCGTACGGGACAACCTTTCACCCAACAGCCCAAACATCGAACCGCACCGAAATGAGCAGGAGGTTCCCTACACGGAGCATCTCTCTATGCCCGTTAGCAGATTTCCACCTTCCTGCCCTCAGCCTACACCTAAAAGTCGGTGCGTTATGCCTCGACGCCTGGAGGTTTAGTATACATCGGTTTACCGGGGCCCATATATCCGATATGCCTTCGGTACGTTCAAACCTGATCAGCATGGGCCGCACGCGGATCGGTCCTCAATCGACACAGACAGGGCTGCGCACACAAGACTTCCAATTGCTGCGCCCTAGCCCCTGCCAAGTCTCATTTTTATTACTAAGGTGATCTCACATCACTCGAACCAATCCCGTGTGTTCCAAGCCTAACTCGCGAGTAGATTCCAACTACTCGACTTGTACCGAAGTCCTATGAATCATTAAGCATAGCCTGTCTATTCGAGGCCCTAGACACTACCCTCACTCTTGGGGGAAAATTTTGGTTATGCAGTTGGGTTTTCGTCCATCCTACACCTAATGCACGTACATGCTTCACACTACGGCATGTAAACAAAGTAAAATTTTATAAAAGGCTTAATGCAAACCGGGGCTTGCCTTGTTGCTGCTGGTCAGTGGTTAGGTCTTCGTCCGGAAGGAGGAAGTCAAGCACTTCCGGAGTCTCCTCGCCTTCAGCGACTACACGTTAATGAATATGTACATAAGTTTAATTGTAAAGATTCTGCTACAATTTCTACTAACAAGTTTTCAAAAACTGGAACCTTGTTTAAGAATTTAAAATGAAACTGGTGCTAGTGGTTTGGGTTTTGACCTAAGCACATGATTAAGTGCTAAGTGGTTTTCCCCTCTTCTATATTGACCACCTTGAGTGATTAAACAGAACAGGGGTGATCCAGAGCTCCAATGGAGCTGGGAATTTTCATGTGGGTTCCATGTCACAAGAAATTCCTTTGGACCAAAAATTTGCACTTTCCATTGAGTGGTTTGTTCAGAACAATTTTCTAAGCAATTACGCAAAGAAGAATTCTGAGGTAACACCATGTTCATGCCAAACTTAGTGGACTACAATTTCAATTATAGTTCATAGAGTTTGCATGAATTTTCCTAGCATTTTTGGAGCTAAGATTTGCCCAGAACTGAATTTCCAAGTTTTGGAAATTCTCTGAAAAGGTTTCTGTATTCAATTGAACACAGCAATTTAGATTCTGGATTGCCTTGGCCAAATCAGCTCCAATTGAGCTGAAATTTTTACATGGGTCCACTAAGATCCTATAGAATATTCTGGCAAACTTTGAGGATTTTTGGATTAACCAAACTGCCTCTAAAATTTTTTTGCTGAAAAGCTTTAAAGAATTTTCCAGAATTAAATAATGAGTTTCATACAACTTGGGTTTCATATTTGGATAGTACTCTATTACAGGAATCCGACAAAATTTGTTTCACAATTTTTGGATTCTCCTACACCATGTTGTGGCCCTCCAAAGTTTAAACTAGAAATTGAAATCCCTGAAAAGTTTAAATGCCTGTCAGTGGGTCCCACCCGGCAGCCTTTCTTCTTCCTCGCGCCAAACAGGGCCCGCGGCGGCGTCCTCCGGTGAGCGTCTCAGGAATAGCTTTCCCGGCCATCTCCCGTCCTCAGACTCGCCGCCCCACCCTAACTCGCGACGCTGAACTCGGCTCGGGTGTCGCCGGCGGCCGTAGATCGCCGGAACAGGGTGCTAGACGGTAACAGCGGCTGTTAGGGTTCCGGCGTGGTCGGGAATATGCTACACCACATCAAAATGGTCGGGAACTGATCGGAGAGCACCGTGGGAGCTCGAGGGTGTCGAAAATGGCCGCCAAACCCCGTGAAAAGGTCGGCAACATGGAGCTCCACGGTGACCCGAGCTGTTTTTCCATGGCGGCCCGAAAAACAGCAAGAACCCGGTCATTTCTGGACCATATCACTCGATTCTTGGTCGTGGAGGGCTGCTAGGAATTGAGGAAGGTGTGTGCAAGCTTGCCCGAGCTGGGGTGGACCGTGAAATCCTAATTTCGGAGTAGACCGAACCCTACCCGCATACACTAGCTTTCGGAAATCTTGGGAATTCTCCACGCTCGATCGATCAATTTCCATGAGGGTTGCAGCTACGTGATCTGTAGGTTAAGGCGCACCTTTTTCGTGTAGAGAACGGGTGGTGAAAGTGGCTGTGGTGTGCTGTCTACGGAGAGCAACTTCGGTTTCCTGCCGGTGGGCTGCGGTTCTTGGCGGCGATCGTTGAATTGCGACCAACCGAGGCGTCAACGCTGCGAAGTAGCGGGGTGGGTAGCTAGAGCACGTGTTGGTGCTCACTTTTTGTGTTGGTGGCTCGGGCAAAGGCCGAGCAGACGCCGGTGTGCGGTGGGAGTTGGAGCAGCGGCGCCGGTGGTGCGAACAGAGCCCGGTGCGGTGCTGTTCGTGCAGAAGAAGCAAACGCGTATGGCTCAGCTGCGTGGAGGACCGATCGGTTTGAGGAGGGGTGAGCTGCTGCCCAGTTGCCAGCGCGAGAGGGAGGAGCAGGAGCTGGCGTCCGGTGCTTCTCGGTGGCGCACGGTGGAAGCCGAGGTTGCTTCGTGTGGAGGAGAGAAAACAGAGACCAACCACTGTGATATTTCTCCATTTGACCACCTCTATGACATGTGGGCCCCACTGGTCAGTACCCCCTCATCTCTCAAAAGATCCCCAAAACATGGCCAGTGATCAATTCAAATGTTTGGAGTCTAAAACTGAGCTACATTTGTATAGTTGGACAAATTTCCCCCAAATTCAAATGTGTATGTGAATTCTTTGCACATTTGAATCCTTTTCAGAAAAATGGGTAGCAAACCTTTTCAAAAATTACTGAAACTTTGCCTACCCACTAATTTGGACCCAAGGACTCCAAATATACAATTTGATTCTTGTGTTAGCTGCTGCAACCAAGAGTTTGAATACAACAGTTTTGAATCACCATTATGTCCTCCCCTCATTTGAATTTTGAGTTAGACATTTAGTTCAAATTCTGATTTTCAAACCCTCCCATTGCACTTGAGTACTTCAACTCGGTGGTCTTAATCCAACTAGGGTCCAAACATTCAAATGACTCTAAGTTGGTTTTAGAACAACCTCTCATGTGTTATCATATGCGTAGAAGTTTGAACCAATCCCCTTTTGAGGGGGGTTACTTGCTCTTCACAATTCTTCACAAGATATTCACAACAAAAACTGTGGTGTTGTGAGGTGATGAGAAGTTTTTGCAAGTCCCTTTTTCTTGGGCTTTTACAGCGTTGTGGTGGTGGAAACGCCCGGGACACCATCTGCTGCTGCTGTTTGCTGTCGCGGTGGTGGCATCGGCGGTCAGAACGGGGGTGGCTGGAAAGAACGACCCCTGAACTGCTGAGGTCACGCCGGTGGATGCCACTTCTGACCGGATGGTGTCCGATACACCATGCTGTATTTTTGAGGAGCTCCACCCCCGCTGCTGGGTGGAGCGCTGCGCTTTCGTTGCTCAGCCGCCAATTCCCGCTGAGCATCTTCCTGTATGATCGTGGTGTTGACGAGTTCGTTGAACGTGCCGTGATTGCATTGTACGAGATGTGTCTTCATCTCGGGATTTACCCCCCGATAGAACTGCTCTCGCTTCTTCTCCTCGGTGGAGACATAATCCGACGCATACTGCGCCAGATGGTTGAACACACGGGAGTAGTCGTGGGCACTCCTCCCGCCCTGCTTCAGCTCCAAGAATTCTTGGAACTTCCTCTTCATTATCCTGGGAGGGATATGATAGGCGCGGAACGCCTCCCGGAATTCTTCCCATTCCACGGCGTGGCCAGCAGGTAGTGAGGCGACATAGTTCGCCCACCATGCACCAGCGGTACCGTGAAGCTGCTGAGCCGCGAAAAGAGTCTTCTGCCTCTCCGTGCATTGGAGCAGCCCGAACTTGGACTCAATCGTCCTTAGCCAGTTGTCTGCCTCCAGTGGTTTCTACTGCTTCGGTGAACACTGGAGGATGTGTACTCATGAAATCCGAGTACGTCGTAGTGTGGGGCTCACGAGGCCTCCTCTCTTGACGCCCCCCTCCCCGCCTGGGATGTATTCTGCACGATCGTGCAGAGCAGATCGGTCTACTCCTCATGATTGCCCACCAGTGCAGCAACCACATCCGCTAGTGTAAGCGGAGGTGGCGGTGGTGGTTGTTGCTGCAGGGAGCTGTCGTAGACAGGTGGTTGGGAGTCATCACCCCCCTGCTGACTAGAGCAACCGACCTCATGCGTGGCCCGAGTACGAACCATCTGCAACCATACGACAATTAAAATCAGTCCCACAACATACTTCATGCAGTCCAATAAAATAGGTGTAAAATCATAATGACAATAAACACGTGATACATCTCCTAATAGATAATGTAATAACTTTGCACAAGCTACACCATTACAAGACCAAATACAAACTAGTTAAATCCAATTTGATGGACTTCCTCTTTGGAAGTTCATCTCAACTAGATTTGGTCACTACGAGACGTTAATATCGCTTTGTCATCACGTATACTACCCTTTTATCTTCAATATGACACAAACATGTCTGTAGCAAAAGAAACTTGAGTAGGAAATATACTCAAACCCTTCACTAGTCGAAGATAACAACTCATGACTATATGCTACCTTATTGGAAGTAATCAAACCCCCCTTAGGTACAACAATCTCTCAAATGAGTTCAACTGTCCATTCCTCTGCCCATAATGACCAGTTTCTACATATCCCAGATTCTGATCTGGTACTGTGCATTTTCATGACTCAAGTTGAATACCAAAGTTAATATTACCTTCAGTAGCTTTCCAACTAGTATATATTTGCCCTCAGATCAGCTCTGGTTAAAAAGTTATGATAATTCAAAATCAACAGAATTTCTGGAAGAATTTCAACAGCACCTCCTTTGGAAGTTGCTGTTTTCAATTCTAAATTCCACCGAATTCCTTGCTGCAACTGCAGAAACTTTGAATTACAAAGATGTAACACATCTCCTACCCTTTCCAAAAATGTATCATATAATAATTTTAGATTTTTTCACAGGAAGTTATGCTTGAAAAAGGGAACAGTCTAGAGAGTGTTTTGAATCTGTCCTGATTCTGGACAGTTTACAATCATCTGGAGTTTCAACCAGTTTAAGGTGTGATTCTGCTCTGGAAGTCTACAACAAAGTTGTAGAGAACTTAAAATACTTTGCAGAACTATATCCCACACCTCCATTGGATAAGTAACCTGTGAGTTATGCTCTGTTAAAGTTCAGCAAACTTGCTGCCAAAACCAAGCACTCTGCTTTTCAATCCCTTTGAGCTAAACTAATCACTTGTTGAATTTTACTACCCAAAAAGGGTCCTAAATATTGAAACTTGGTTATTTTAGTTCTTTGTTATCATTTTATTTAATGCAAATGCTCATTACATGTCGGTACTACGTTCCTCACAAAAAGGAAAATCCTAACCGGATTATACCGGCATATACGTCTCAATTGTGGCAGTAAACGGTCCCTCACACACGTGTACTACACGGGATACGTACGTGGTTAGTACCTGCAGAAGAACACTCAATGGTGATGCACTTAAAGGTTGTTGTAATTTCAGGCAGGTCCATATTTGAAAGTAAATACATACGCCCATATCATTGTCATACGACCATCCTTGAGTTAAGCCACGTCTAAAGGTACGTGATCGTGTTTTCACACCACACGACAGGGAACCCGAGTAGAGCGCGAACGGGTCGTCACGGTTGGGAATTTTATCAAACCAACAGATACCACCTACTGCCCTGCAGGGCACGCCGATGGCAAGCGCTGCGTATGTCCTTCTAGGCTATCTCCAGAAGAACACACTATCGTGTTACCGACCACACGATGGGGTTTCCACTTTCTTGCCTAATGCACACCAGGGACCAGCATTTCATATGAACTCAGGAATATGAAGAGTCCAAGAGTTTCATATTGATGTCTCACACCAAGCTGAACCACATTCCTCGCCAGGGGAGCTAACCGAAATCGAACCGCTTTCGGTGGCGTTCCTTACCATTTTTACATGAGCGTAGGTGCGTCGTTACATAATCAAAATTCAGAATTATAACACATATGTTAGTCATTCCACTTTAAGTAACTATACTAATATAGTCCTTATTTGGGCATACTAGTGAATCCTCACCGTAATCCTAAGTTTTCCCGTAATACAGTCCATAATTAGTGTGCTATCCCCTAAGCAGCTTTGATGCCAGCCTGTGACGGACCGGAATCCGTATGTCCAGGATCTCAGAGGGTGGTGTCGCTCGATGCGATACCCGACAGCACGCAGCATAAGGAAAACATTGTATTACATAGAAAAAACAACTGAATATGTACAAAGTAGTACAAACCTTCAGTTTACAACTAAGTATAGAGTTTACAACAGCGGAAGCTAAATTTTTACAACTCACGCCCACCTAACTAGCAAAAGTCAGTTGTCCAGCCCTATGGACAACCCACACTAGCTCCACTCCGCAGCTCAGCGCGGCGTGTACGGCTCCCACTCAGCCGTGGTCCGCGGCGAAGGGTAGCCCTCGCCGGTGGACTCGTACCCTGAGTCCATGGGGTACTCCTCACCTGCAAACACTCAATAGCAGCAACCGTGAGCACGATGGCTCAGCAAGTCTTAACCGACTCACCTATACATGAAACTCTACATGTAGTTCATAACCAACGTTGGATGGCATATTGCAGAAAAGGACATGCCTACAAGTTCATCCTTAATTCATCTTTTATCCACAAGTTAACAGTTCATGAATCTGAAATTTAGTAAGCGATATTTGGTGCACACATGTAGCAATACAATTTATACATATCAGCAGAATTGAATAACAATATTCCATAATTTATCTACGTCAGGATGCAGTGAACAAGCGGTACTCATAACCGTGAGGGGCGGTGAATCGACTTGATATACACCTGCAGGGATACCCGAATAGCATGTCACGTACGCCCACACATGGAGCTGCACACAGCACGCTCACACCGTGTCGTACTGGACAACCTTTCACCCAACAGCCCAAACGTCGAACCGGTCGCACCGAAATGAGCAGGAGGTTCCCTACACGGAGCATCTCTCTATGCCTGTTAGCAGATTTCCACCTGGCTGCCCTCAACCTACACCTATAAATTTGTGTGCTGTGCCTCGACGCCCGGAGGTTTAGGTTACATCGGTTTATCGGGGCCCATATATCCGATATGCCTTTGGTACGTTCAAAACTTGTTCAGCGTGGACGCACACGGATCGGTCCTCAATCGACACGGACAGGGCTGCACCCACAAGACTTCCTCTTGCTGCGCCCTAGCCCCTGCCTAGTCTCATTTTCTTACTAAGTGATCTCACGTCACTCGAACCAATCCCGTGTGTCCCGAAGCCTATACTTGCGAGTAGATTCCAACTACTCGACTTGTACCGAAGTCCTATGAACATTAAGCACAGCCAGACTACTCGAGGACTTAGACACTACCCTCACTCTTGTAGGAATAATTTGGTTATGCACTTGGGGTTTCATCCATCCTATACCTAATGCACATACATACCTCATGCTAAGTATTCATAAAGCAAAACTTTGTAAAACTTGTTATGCAAACCGGGGCTTGACTTGTTGCTGCTGGTCAGTGGTTAGGGTCTCGTCCAGAAGTAGGAAGTCCAACACTTCCGGGGTCTCCTCGCCTTCAGCGACTACACGTAAGCAAATTAACGATATGTCAATTTAAATGCAATGTTTGGAACTGAATATGTAAATACCATAACTCCAGCTATCCCTGCCCTTTGGCTCTGAAATTTTTATGGTGGCTTGGTAGGATACTAACCAGAGACTTGACAAAGTTTGATCTGAAACAAAGTTCATTTGAGCTCTGTACAAATAAAAGTCTATTTGGTAATTACTAGAGCTTCTAAGGATTTCCAGTGATTTTCATGGATCAACCCATTACTTTCTGGAAACTAGAGTTTGAGATGGTTCAAATGAATTGGTTTCATGTCATTTGAAGAATCCTAGAGGAAGTTATGCCCTAAACAAGATTTGAGAAAATCTGAAAAATGTTTCTGTACATTTTTCCATTTTCTCAGGGCAGTTCAATTAATCACACCATAAGGGGGACTAAATGAACTTGGATGGATCTGAAATTTTTCCTGTGACTCAAGGATTTTCAAATGAACATCCCAGCCAAATTTCAGAATTTTCCATAAAAGAATTCTCTAGATAAAATTCCCAACATTTTAAATTTGATGGAATTAATTCTGGAACAAGAATAAGTTTCATGAGTTGAAACTTGTTTTGCTTGATAGTACTCGAAGAGATGAATCCAACAAAATTTGGTTCACTGAATTTGGACACTTATACTCAATGTTATGAATTTCTAAAGTTTGGGCTGATTCCTAAATTATTTTCCTAAAGGAAATTACCTCCCGCGCCTAAACAGTGACTGACAGTGGGCCCCGCATGTTTGAATTAAACTAACCGTGCGCGCGTTCTTAGCGTAGTGACTGACACGTGAGACCCACGCCCTTCGTCTACCTCGTGACGCCTCGCCCCGAGCCGCCGGAGCTCCAGCGAGGTCGGCGTTTCCGGCGACCTAGCTTGCCGGCGACGGTGAAACTCGCCGCCCCGATGTAACTTCGGATGCTGAACACATTGGACACCCTGCCGCCACCGTCTAACCACCAAAGCTCACCAGCGACGAGTGCTATGCCCCTGTGCTACTTCGGCAACGCGTTCCCGTCCTTCCGACCACACCCTTCGCACGCTAATCGCGTCACCACGTCCAAGGAAGCCTCGGAAAGCTCAGCATGACCTCAGTTGGGACCTAAACAGCCGGCAACCCAGATCTCACCGGTGATCCCATCTTCCGCCGAGCTGTTCCTCAGTGAACCTAGGGTTCCGACGGTGGATTCTTTCCGGTTTTTGATCGAGGAGGGGTGCAAGAACCTCTAGAGGCAATTTCTCAACTCTGTTTGACCTCCCACGCGATGATCCTCCCGAATTTCTCCTAAACCTAATCGGGTCCCGAAATGAGCTCCTACTCTTAAACTGAAAAATTCTCTGCGCCCGAAGGTCGAACCTCGAAACAGTTTGCGCGGTGAGCTCGAGGACAAGCTAGCGCTCCGCTTTGCTATGGACGTCGAGGGCAGAGAACCTCGGTTTCGGTCGTTCCATGGAGCGATGTTCGAGCTGGTGCGTGGTAGGTCTTGGGTGTGCGTGAAAAGGGTGCCCGCCGGCTGACTCGACCCCTTATATAGCCAACCCAGCGGCATGGAGGGCGCAACACCTGGTGTACCACGTTTCCCCGTCGAAACAGGAGCTGACTGGCGCTGCTCGGTCGACTTCGATGTGAAGTCTTGGTGCGCGCTGCCACTGAGTGCGTGAACACAGCACACACTCGGGGTTCAGTCGGTTTAGAGCTTTGTGTGGCTGACAGAGGGGCCCACAGCTCCAAATTGTCCTCAAAATTTAATTCTTACTGCTCTTAAATAATGTAACCCTCTTGGCATTGGTAATTTGATCAAACCACAGTTTTTGCCTCTGAGTTTGAATGATTCAAATTAGGATGGGTTTTGCATAAATTTGAACACATGTGAGGCTGAAATTCAAATTCGGTTTGAATTTGCTAAAATTAGATCCCGTCAAGATGAACTCCAATGAGGGTGAAAATTTGTAGACTAACTCAGAAAAATGTACTGAGTTTTAATATGAAGTCAACTTTTGAATTCAAGTGATGAAAACTAGCTGAAATTTGAATTTGCATTCAAATAGCCCTTTTTACAAATGTCCCCAAAAGTGGCTCAAAAGAGTTTGGATTTGCATAAAACTTGGCATGAGCATTCCCAAAAGTATTCCAGACCAATTAGTGAACTCATCCTCTCATGTTTATGTGTGTGAGTTCCTACATTTTGGCGTTATGGGTTTTTCCTCTAATCACCCTCTTGATTGTGTTTACTTGCTCTTCACAAATTTTCATGAGCTACCCACCAAATGAGCTGTGATGTGGTGATGTGATGAACATTGTAGCAAGTCCATTCTTGGGCTTTTACAGACCCACTCCCATTTTAACCTCTGAAATTCAATTTTTCCTACTGCTCTAAACAGTAGTACCCCTAATACCCTTTGCAGTTTGAATTATTCACCAAATGTCCATTTGAAATTGGTAAAATTCAAATTGTGAAGTGTTTGACTATATTCATAGCACATATGCAGTTTGAATTTCAAATTGGATTTGAATTTGCTTAAATTGGCTCATGTCAAGATTATCTCCAAATGGAGTGAAAATTGGTGTGTGAGCTCAGAAAAATGTGCTATGTGAATATGAATCCCACTTTTGAATTCAGGGAGTGAAAGGAGTTTGAATTTGAATTTGAGTTCAAACTAGCCTCTTTCTAATTATACCAAAAAATACCTCAAAAAGGTTTTGGATTTGGGTGAAATTTGGCATGAGCATTCCTAAAAAAATGTATGAGTTTTCCATATGCTCAGCCCCTATAAGATGCATGTGGGAAATGCCACTTTTGCATTTTGTGAGTTTATCCTCTAATGACCATGTTGATGGTGTTTACTTTCTCTTCAAAGGTGTTCATATGTTTTCCTCAAATGAGGTGTGTGTGGTGTGATGAACACTTTGAATGTGCATAAAAACTTAGGCCCTTACACCACCTCCACTCGGGTACTTTCAATGGATGCATTAACCTAGCGGGTTATTGGTGTTCAGCCTTGACTCGTTGGCACGTGTCGCATAAGGCAACATATTCAGCGATATCCCTTTTCATACCATCCCACCAATAGCAAGTTTTCAGATCTTTGTACATCTTTGTACAGCTGGGGTGTATGGAATAAGGCGGGTCATGTGCCTCCTTTAGTATCGTGTCGCAGATGTGTTTCACGTTAGGCACACAAATCCTTTTCTCTAACCAAAGTGTGCCATTCTCGTCTTCTCTGAAATCCTTTTCTATCCCTTGTCGCATTCTTTCCTTTATTTCCTTGATTTCCTCATCCGTTGCTTGGCCTTCTCGTATCTCTTGTTCCAGCGTTGGGTTCAGTTCTATCACCTCCTTCTCGTTCAGGAACCCGAGATGAATCGTTCGAACTCCTTACGCAGCTCGGGTGGCAGCTCCAGAACCGTGAGTTGGTGACATGCTCCCTTTCGGCTCAACGCATCAGCTACTACATTGGCCTTTCTGGAGTGATAGTTGATTCCAACATCATAATCCTTGATGAGTTCCAACCATCGACATTGCCTCAAATTCAGATCCGTTTGCGTGAATATATACTTGAGGCTTTTGTGATCCGTATAGATCTCACATCGGTGACGAAGGATATAATGCCTCCAAATCTTCAAGACATGTACCACGGTTGCAATTTCCAGGTCATGTGTGGGGTAATTAAGCTCATTATTGCCTTGATGCATAGGATACCACTTGTCCTCCTTGCATAAGCAAACATCCAAGCCTTGTCTTGATGCATCACAATATATATCGAAACTCTTGCTCATGTCCGGCATTATCAAAACCGGCGCTGTTGTTAATCTCTTCTTTAGCTCCTAAATGCTTTCTTGACATGCTTATGTCAACTTAAATGCATTCCCTTTTATCAGCAATTCAGTCATACGCTTTGCTATTTTGGAGAAATCCTTGATGAACCAGCGGTAGTATCCAGCCATCCAAAGGAAACTCCGAATATCCCTCACATTCTGTGGATGGTTCCACTTCAAAACATCTCTCACTTTTCCTGGATCAACCGATACTCCTCCTTCGTAGATGATGTGGCCTAGGAACGATATCTCCTTTATCCAAAACTGACACTTGCTGAACTTAGCATACAATTGATGCTCTCGCAGTTTCTGCAACGTCAATCTCAAGTGTTCTTCATGTTCTTCCCCACTTTTTGAATACACCATGATATCGTCGATGAAAACCACGACAAACTTGTCCAAATACTCCATGAAGACCTTATTCATGAGGTACATAAAGTATGCGGGTGCATTCTGTGGCGGACCGGGATCCGCTCATCCAGGATCGCAGAGGGTGGTGCCGCGCGATGCGACACCCGACAGCACACGTCATAAGAACACATTATATTACATGGGAAAAACAAACTGAATGTACAAAGTAGTACACTTCTCAGTTACAAACTAGGGTCTTTTATTACACAGCGGAAGTTTCTTTTATACAACTCACGCCCGCCTATCTAGCAAAAGTCGGTTGCCCAGCCCTAGGGCAACCCACACTAGCTGCACGTCTCAGCTCAGCGCGGCGTGTACGGCTCCCACTCAGCCGTGGTCCCCGACGGAGGGTAACCCTCGCCGGTGGACTCGTACTCCGAGTCCGTAGGTGGCTCTTCACCTGAAAAACACTTAAGCAGCACCCATGAGCACGAAGGCTCAGCAAGGCTTAACCGACTCACCTAAGCATGAAACTCTACATGAGGTATACCAAGGCATAGGTTAGTAACATTTCAGCCAAAACGACACGCCTACAAGTTCATCCTTAGTTCATCTTTTAGCAACAACTTAACAGTTCATGAAATCTGAAATTTAGTAAGCAGTATTTGGTGGCAAACATGTAGCAATACAATTATATCAATCAGCATCATTGAATCAACATATTTCATCCATTAGTCTACGTTACGACGCAGTGAACAAGCAGTACTCGTACCGCGAGGGACGGCGAATCGACTCGATATACACCTGCAGGGAAAACCCAAAGAGCACGTCACGTACGCCCACCCGTGGAGCTGCACAGCACGCTCACTCGATGTCGTACGGGACAACCTTTCACCCAACAGCCCAAACGTCGAACCGGTCGCACCAAAACGAGCAGGAGGTTCCCCACACGGAGCATCTCTCTATGCCCGTTGGCAGATTTCCACCTTGCTGCCCTCAACCTACACCTATAAATCGGTGTGCTATGCCTCGACGCCCGGAGGTTTAGGCTACATCGGTTTATCGGGGCCCATATATCCGATATGCCTTCGGTACGTTCAATACTTGTTCAGCAGGGCCGCACACGGATCGGTCCTCAATCGACACGGGCAGGGCTGCGCACACAAGACTTCTTCTTGCTGCGCCCTAGCCCCTGCCTAGTCTCATTTTCATTACTAAGGTGATCTCACATCACTCAACCGAACCCGTGTGTCCCAAGCCTATCTCGCGAGTAGATTCCAACTACTCGACTTGTACCGAAGTCCTACGAATCATTAAGCGTAGCCTGTCTACTCGAGGTCCTTGACACTACCCTCACTCTTTTAGGAACCTTTGGTTATGCAAGTGGGGTTTCATTCATTCTATACCTAATGCACA
Organism: Neostapfia colusana; assembly: GCA_030760725.1. Classification (NCBI taxonomy): domain Eukaryota; kingdom Viridiplantae; phylum Streptophyta; class Magnoliopsida; order Poales; family Poaceae; genus Neostapfia; species Neostapfia colusana. Next base: position 52,765,374 of record JASWHV010000014.1, on the reverse strand, counting down.
TACATACTTCATATGACACATGTAAACAAAGTAAAGCTTTTAAAAAGGGTTAATGCAAACCGGGGCTTGCCTTGTTGCTGCTGGTCAGGAGTTAGTTCTTCGTCCGGAAGGAGGAAGTCCAGCACTTCCGGAGTCTCTTCTTCAACGGCTACACGTTAATGAAATACTATACGTTAATTTAGATGCAAATGTGAGTTTTAGTGTAAAACTTCTACTATTGGTTCTAATAACCAGCCTCTAACCCTGGAACTTTGTTTAAGAATTTAAATATGAACTGGTGTTGGTGGTTTGGCTTGGACTTAGTCACATGGTTAAATGCTAAGTGGTTTTCCCCCTTTTCCATCTTAACCCCTTAAGTGGGTAAACAGGACAGGGGTGATCTAGAGCTCCAATGGAGCTGAGAATTTTTGTGTGACTTCCTTGTCACAAGAAAACTCTCTGGACCAAACACCAGCACTTTTCATGGAGTGGTTTGCTCAGAATAATTCTCTTGGCAAATCAGCAAGGAAGAATTTATTCTGAGGTAATACCCCTGTTCATGCTCAACTTAATGAACTACAATTTCAATTATAGCTCATAGAGTTTGCCTGAATTTTTCTAACATTTTTGGGGTTAAGAATTGCCCAGAACTGAATTTCCAAGTTTTGGAAATTCTCTGAAAATGTTTCTGTATTCAAATGAACACAGCACCTTTCAATTTGAATTGCTCTGACCAAATCAACTCCAAATGGTCTGAAACTTTTACAGGGGTTTACTAATGTCCTAAAGAACATTCTGGAAAAATTTGGGGATTTTTGGATGAACCAAACTCCCTCTAAAATTCTTTTGCTAAAAAGCTTTAAAGAATTTTCCAGAATTAATTAATGGGTTTCATACAAATTGGGTTGTATATTTGAACAGAGCTAGGCAAGATGAATCCAACCCAATTTGAATCACTAAATTTGGAGCTTCCTAGCAAAAGTTATGGAGCTCTAAAGTTTGAGGAATTTCTGGAATTTGAATCAATCGGGAAAAGTTTAAATTTCTGACAGCGGGCCCGGCTCCCACGTGTCATCACCTCGGCTGCGCCACACGGGGCCACAGGATTGTTTTCCGTGCGTTCACAGCCGATCCGGTGCAACAGAAAATCCTCATCCTGTGCCACGAGGGACTGACGAGCGGGCCCGGCCGGCTCGTCTTCTTCCTCACGCCCGCCCCTTTTCCCGAGCCGCCCCCTTGCCGGCACACTTCCGAAGCTCGCCGGACTCGGTCTCCCGACCGCCTCCCGGCCGGAAACTCGCCGCCTGGGCCTACTTTCGCGCGCTGAACACGCTGGTACCGCCTGCTCCGGCCGGCGATGGCCCTAACCTAGCCGGCGACGGTGCTGCGGCTCGGCAACCCTTTGGTCACGTTGCCCGGACAGTTTAGCCCGCCAAAACATCGGTGGATCGGCGCTATAGCACCAGTGGGTGCTAGGGAAGCTTGTCATGGTGGTGAGACTGCCCGGAGAGGGCTCTATCCTAGGTCTTATCGTGAGCCCGACCTTTTCCGCCATAATCGCGGCTGGAAAACCGGGAAATACGCCGGCTACAGCTAAAATTACGCTAGGGTTGCGAAGCAAACTTGGGCGCCGTCAAGTCTAGCTCCTGTGTGCACAGTTTAGTGAACTGATGCCGAGAAGGGAGTGGGAATTCGTAGGTCTCATACCGGAACGTTGTTCTGTGGTCGCCGACGGAGTTTCTCCAAATTCTTGCTCAACGGTTCTCGGTTGGTCCTGTGGTTTGGGTGGGAGCAGCGGTGCTCACCGGCGCGTCCGAGACTGTCCTTGCTCAGCCGTGAAAGGCCCTCTGTTGGGCTATCACCGTGAGCCGAGTGGTGGCGGTTTCTCGGGTATTGCTCGGAAACGTGGAGCTAAGGCTGGGGAAGGGCCGAACTCGACTGCTCTCGTGCCGAGGAGGTAGAGGACGAGCAGCTGGTGTAGTTTTGTGGCTAGGAGAGGCGCTGCTCGCGGTGAATTTCCGGGTTTCGATCAGACGAAGTCGGCGGCGTGCGCTCGGTCGTTTTCTTGGGCAACAGAACACGGCGCCTCTGTTCAGCGGTGTAGGTGCGTGATGATCGGCGGAAGCAGCTGGCCAGCACGAGGGAGGAAGCAGGAGCTGGCTGCGTCGCCTCATGCGGGGGCGTCCGAAGGATCGGCTTGGTGGCACGCCGGAAGCGTTTGCTTCGGTGAGAAGCCGAACCCGTTCGGCTGAAACCAATTTTTCCTCCACTGACATGTGGGTCCCTCTCCCCTCTAATCCCCTTTCCAATTCTTTTTATTTCTGTTGGCACTCAATTATCTCCAGCTACTCACAATTTAATGTGAGACTTAGTCACCAAGTCTTTGTTTGAATTTGAATTCTCAAATTCAAACTTTGTTTGGTTAAATTTGCTTCATAATTAAACTGAAATTCAAATTCAGTTTTGAATTCTAGCAAATTTAGCTCTTGACAAGATGAGCTCCAATGGGGATGAAAATTGGTGGGTTTACTCAGAAAAATGTGCTGAGTATAGATATGGAGCTAACTTTTGAATTTGGATGATGAAAGTTGCTGCAATTTGAATTTACATTCAAATTGGCCTCTTTTTGAATATAACCCAAAAGTGCCTCAAAAATTGTTGAATTTGCATGAGCTTTGGACTGAACCTTCCCAAGACTTTTTAAATCCTAGGGGTGAGCTCAACCTCTCATGCTCATGTGTAGAAACCCTACATTGTGAAAGTGAAGGCTTTCCCCTCTAATCATTCTTTTGATGGAGGCCACTTGCTCTTCACAATATTTCACAATCTACCCACAACAAAACTGTTGTGTTGTGAGGTGCATAAAAATTTTGCAAGTCCCTTTTCTTGGGCTTTTACATCCCTCCCCCCTTAAAAGAATCTCGTCCCGAGATTATAAAAGAAGAGATAGCGATGTAATAGGGACTTACCCGTGTTGAGAAGCCATGAACTCCGGGTAATTTGAGCGAAGGAACTCCTCGCTCTCCCACGTCGCTTCCTCGGCGGTGTGGTTGCTCCAGAGTATTTTGTAGAACCACAACGTTCTGCTGCGTGTGGTTCTGGCTTTCTCATCAAGAATTCCCACCGGATATTCATCATATGTTAAATCCGGTTTCAGCTCGCCGATGTCTTCGGTAGGAACAGAAGCTGTATGCTTCAAGCATTTTCGCAGTTGCGAAACATGGAAAATATCATGGACACCAGCCAGAGATGCCGGTAGTTCCAATCGATACGCCGCTTGTCCACACTTCTCGGTGATAGCGTAGGGTCCAATAAAACGGGGAGCAAGCTTCCCCTTCACACCGAATCGGTGCACGCCCTTCATTGGAGACACGCGGAGGTACACGTGTTCCCCCAACGTCAAAGTGCAACGGCCTACGCCTCTTATCAGCGTAGCTCTTCTGTCGGGATTGAGCGGCCTTCAAATTGGCTTGAATTGTCCGAACGCACTCTTCGGCGTCGTTCACCACATCAACTCCGAATGTGACCCTTTCACCGGACTCGCACCAATTTAATGGGGTGCGGCATTTACGACCATAGAGAGCTTCGTAAGGTGCCATTTTGATACTCGCCTGATAACCGTTGTTGTACGAGAATTCCGCCAATGGTAGGTGATCATCCCAGTTCCTACCATGGTGGATGGCACATGCTCTCAACATGTCTTCCAGAACTTGATTCACCCTCTCTGTCTGGCCATCTGTCTGAGGGTGATAGGCGGAGCTCCTGATCAACTTAGTACCCAATGCAGCGTGTAGCTGCTCCCAAAAGCGAGATACAAATAATGCACCTCGATCTGAGACAATGGTCTTGGGTACCCCGTATAGGCATAGAATCTTCGCTATGTATAGCTCCGCATATTTGCCGGCATTGTAACGTGTATTCACCGGAATGAAGTGAGCCATCTTGGTTAACCGATCAACGATTACCCATATGGAATCATGCTTGTTAGCTGTTAGGGGTAATCCCACAATGAAATCCATGCTCACATCTTCCCATTTCCATGCCGGGATCTTCAGGGGTTGCAACAGCCCTGATTTCTTCATGTGATCAGCTTTCACTCGTCTACACGTATCGCACTCGGATACGTACTTAGCTACCTCCCGCTTCATCCGTGTCCACCAAAATTTCTTTTTCAAATCTTGGTACATTTTGTTGTGGGTACGACTATGCGGTCATTGAACCACAACGTCCCCTCACCATCTTTCCGGAAACATTTGATCTCCCCATTGTCAATTCATCTCCGGAGATGTACCATTCCTTTATCATCATTCTGAGCTGCAATAATGTCCTCCCTAATAGTAGGGACAAGGGCAAGGTTATACAACGATCCATAAGGAACCAAGTATAAACTTGGCTCTTCCTCCTCCACCGGTGTAATGGTGAGGTGATGGACATGTGATTTCCGACTCAGCGCGTCGGCAACCACATTCGCCTTGCCGGGGTGGTAATGGATCTCAATCTCATAATCTTTGATCAGTTCTAACCACCTCCTCTGCCTCATGTTCAGCTCCTTCTGGGTGAAAATGTATTTCAAGCTCTTGTGGTCGGTGTAGAGATGCACCAAGTTTCCCAGGAGATAGTGCCTCCACATTTTCAGCGCCAACACCACGGCAGCAAGTTCAAGATCGTGAGTCGGGTAGTGCTGCTCATGGTTCCGAAGTTGGCGTGAGCCATAAGCGACCACACGTCCTTCCTGCATCAACACGCAGCCGAGCCCAATACCGGACGCGTCACAATACACGTCGAAGGGCTTTGTTGTATCCGGCTGAGCTAACACCGGGGCTGTTGTGAGATGCTTCACCAGTGTTCGGAACGCTCCTTCACACGCCGTGTTCCAAACATATTTCGTCCCTTTCTTCAGCAACTCTGTCATCGGCTTAGCGAGCTTGGAGAAGCTTGGAATGAATCTCCGGTAGTATCCCGCTAACCCGAGGAAGCTTCTGACTTCATGGACTGAAGTGGGAGCTTTCCATTTCAACACTTGCTCTATTTTACTTGGGTCAACCGCAATGCCTTCAGCTGAGATGATATGTCCCAAGAATGGCACTTGGCTGATCCAAAATTCACATTTGCTGAATTTGGCGTAGAGCTTGTGGTCTCGCAATCGTTGAAGAACGATCCGTAAGTGTTCGGCATGCTCGGCTTCTGTCTTGGAGTAAACCAAGATATCGTCGATGAACACTACCACGAACTTGTCCAGCTCCGGCATGAACACCGAGTTCATGAGATACATGAAATGGGCTGGAGCATTTGTGAGACCAAAGGACATGACGAGATATTCGTATAAGCCGTATCTCGTCGAGAACGCCGTTTTCGGGATATCCTCCGCCCGGATCTTGATCTGGTGATATCCCGAGCGAAGGTCCATCTTTGAGAATACACTTGCCCCCACAAGTTGATCAAACAAGATGTCAATACGGGGCAGTGGGTACTTATTCTTGATGGTGACGGCGTTGAGCGGCCGGTAATCCACACACAGCCTCAGGGTCTCATCCTTCTTCTTCACGAATAGCGCCAAGCATCCCCAAGGCGAGGAACTCGGTCTAATGAAACCCTTGCTCAACAGATCATTGAGCTGTTCTTTCAGTTCCGCCAGCTCATTTGGAGCCATCTTGTATGGTCTCCGTGATATGGGCGTAGTCCCGGGTGCAAGTTCAATCTTGAACTCGACATCCCGCTCAGGTGGCATGCCTGGAAGATCATCCGGGAACACATCAGGATACTCCCGGACTACGGGGATGTCTTCTAACTTGAGAACTTCAGCATTATTAATTGCTAAAACTTCCCGGACTGGCATGTCTAACACCATGGAATGCGGACGGTGGAATGGAGAATTTAAGTGAACCGTCCGTGTCTGAGTCTCTAGGACAGCGCCATGGTATTGCAGCCATGACATCCCTAAGATTGCATCAACCTTTTGTCCCATAAGGATTATCAAGGTGGTGGGATATAGCTTCCCACCTAAGCACAGAGGTGCCTTTGGAATCATCATATTAGCTGAAATCTTCCCTCCCGGTGAGCATATCATATAAGTACAGTCGGTTGGGAAGACTTGCAATTGATGTTTAGCCACGTAGGATGCACTTATAAAGTTGTGGGTTGCACCAGAATCAAATAATATGACGATGGCTTGATTGATGAGAGTAAACGTACCCGCCAGCACGTTGTCTCCCTCTGGGGCGTCCTCACTGTCGAGGTTGCGGACACCCCCAGTCCGCTGACCAACCTTCTTCACCGGAGGTCGGCCTCGAGCACCGCCCTGGAACGGGGCTTGCCCGCTGCTCTGCTGCCCCTGGGGACAGTACTTCGCAAAGTGGCCCGCCTGGCCACACGTGAAGCAGGTGAAACGGGGCGGTCCCCCGCTAATCGGTGGACGGAAACCCGGGGCGCGTTGTTGCGGTGGAAACGCCCGGGGTACCGTCTGCTGTTGCTGTCTTGGTGGTGGCATCGGCGGACGGAACGGAGGTGCCTGAAAGGGACGTCCCCCGAACCGTTGCGGTCGCGCCGGTGGTTGCCACTGCTGCCGGGATGGTGTCCGATACACCATACGGTACTTCTGGGGAGCGCCACTCCCACCGCTGCTAGGTGGAGCGCTGCGCTTCCTCTGCTCAGCTGCTAACTCCCGCTGAGCGTCCTCTTGCATGATGGCGGCATTGACTAGGTCGTTGAATGTGCCGCGGTTCCACTGTACGAGGTGGGTCTTCATTTCGGGGTGTAACCCCCGATAGAAGTGCTCCCTCTTCTTCTCCTCCGTGGAGATGTAGTCTGACGCATACTGCGCCAGATGGTTGAAGGCACGGGAGTAGTCGTGGGCACTCCTCCCGCCCTGCTTCAGTTCCAAAAATTCTTGGAACTTTCTCTTCATTATTCCGGGAGGAATGTGATAGGCGCGGAACGCCTCCCGGAACTCTTGCCATTCCACGGCATGGCCAGCCGGACGTGAGGCGACATAATTCGCCCACCACGCACCAGCGGCACCGTGGAGCTGCTGTGCTGCGAACAGTGTCTTCTGCCGCTCCGTACACTGGAGCAGCCTGAACTTGGACTCGATAGTCCGCAGCCAGTTGTCCGCCTCCAGTGGTTCTTCAGCTTCGGTGAACACTGGAGGGTGCGTACTCATGAAATCCGAGTACGACACTTCGCGGGGCTCACGAGGCCCTCGCTCTTGACGTCCTCCCGCCTGGGATGTATTCTGCACGATCGTGCGGAGCAGGTCGGTCTGCTCCTCACGACCTCCCACCAATGCCGCTATCACATCCGCTAGAGTAAGCGGAGGCGGCGGTGGTGGCTGCTGCTGCGGGGTGCTGTCGTAGGCCGGTGGCTGGGAGTCATCGCCTCCACCTTGGCTAGAGCCACCAACCTCGTGCGTGGTCCTAGTACGAACCATCTGCAACCATACGACATTAAACATCAGTCCCGCAACATTTTGCATGCAGTCCAATAGAACTGGCGGAAAAACATTATGACAACCAAACATACGAAATATCTCGTAAGTAGATAATGTAATAACTTTGCACAAGCTACACCATTACCAGACCAAACACAAGTTAGTTTAATCCAACTTGATGAACCCCCTCTTTGGAAGCTCACCATAACTGGGTTTGGTCTCTACGAGACATTATTATTGCGTTGTCATCACGTATAACACCCTTAGGGTACAACACCCTCTCCGGTGAGTTCAACTGTCATTCTTCTATCAGAATGACCAGTTTCTACCTATTCCAAGTTTTGATCTGGTTCTGGGCATTTTCATGACTCAAGTTGAATACCAAAGTTAAAGTTAACTTCAGTATCTTTCCAACGAGTACTCATTTGCCCCCAGATCAGCTTTGGTTAAAAAGTTATGCTAATTCAAATTCAGCAGAATTTCTGGAAGAATTTTTAACAGCACCTCCCTTGGAAGTGGCTGTTTTCAACCCTGATTTCCACCAAATTCCGTGCTGAAACTTCAGAAACTTTGAATTGCAAAGATGTCACACATCTTCTACTCTTTCTAAGGATGTATTATATGACAATTTTAGATTTTTCTACTGGGAGTTATATTTGAAAAACAGATCAGTTCAGAGGATGTTTTACTCTGCCCTGGTTCTGGACAGTTTACATTTCTCTGGGCTTTAAGCCATCTTAAGGTGAGTTTCAGCTCTGGAAGTCTACAACAAAGTTGTAGAATACTTAAATACCTTTCCAGAACTATATAGCACACCTCTATCGGCTAAAAGACCTGTGAGTTATGCCCTGTTGAAGATCAGCAAACTTGCTGTCCCAAAACAGAGCACTCTGTTTTTCATCCCTTTAGCTATCCTGGTCCACTATCCCATTCTTATACTCAACCAGGGTCTTAAATGTTGAACCTATAGATTTTAATCCCATGTTATCATTATTTTCATGCATATGCCTACAATATTTCGGTACTACGTTCCTCACAAAAGAAAATCCTAACCGGATCATACCGGCATATACGTCTCAAGTGTGGCACTAAACGGTCTCTCGCACACGTTTTCTACACGGATACATACGTGGTTAGTACCTGCAGAAGACCACACAATGATGGTGCACTCAAAGGTTGTTCATTTCAGGCAGTTTCATATTTAAAAGTAAATACAAACGCCCGTATCATTTCCATACGGCCGTCCTTGAGCTAGGTCACGTCTCAAGGTACGTGATCGTGTTTCAACACCACACGACGGGGAACCCGAGTATGTCATGAACGGGTCGTCACGGTTGGGAATGTTATCAACCCAACAGATACCACCTACCGCCCTGCAGGGCACGCCGATGGCAAGCGCTGCGTATGTCCTCCTGGGCTATTTCCAGACGAACACACTCTTGCGTTACTGACCACGCGATGGGGTCTCCACTTACTTGCCTAATGCACGCTAGGGATCAGCGTTTCATATGAACTCAGGAACATGAAGAGTTCAAGAGGTTCATATTGACGTCTCACACCAAGCTATGAGACAAATCCCTGAACCACGTTCCTCGTCAGGGAGAGCTAACCGAAATTGAACCGCTTTCGGTGGCGTTCCTTACCATACTTACCAGAGCGTAGGTGCGTCGTTACATAATTGAAATTCAGAATTATAACACATAGGTTAGTCTTTGCCACTTTAAGTAACTATGCTAATATAGTCCTTACTTGGGCAGCTACCGATTCCTCACCGTATACCTAAGTTTTTCCCATAATGCAGTCCTTTAGTACTGTGTTATCCCCACTGCAGCTCTGATACCAGGCTGTGGCGGACCGGGATCCGCTCATCCAGGATCGCAGAGGGTGGTGCCGCGCGATGCGACACCCGACAGCACACGTCATAAGAACACATTATATTACATGGGAAAAACAAACTGAATGTACAAAGTAGTACACTTCTCAGTTACAAACTAGGGTCTTTTATTACACAGCGGAAGTTTCTTTTATACAAGTCACGCCCGCCTATCTAGCAAAAGTCGGTTGCCCAGCCCTAGGGCAACCCACACTAGCTGCACGTCTCAGCTCAGCGCGGCGTGTACGGCTCCCACTCAGCCGTGGTCCCCGACGGAGGGTAACCCTCGCCGGTGGACTCGTACTCCGAGTCCGTGGGTGGCTCTTCACCTGAAAAACACTTAAGCAGCAACCATGAGCACGAAGGCTCAGCAAGGCTTAACCGACTCACCTAAGCATGAAACTCTACATGAGGTATACCAAGGCATAGGTTAGTAACATTTCAGCCAAAACGACACGCCTACAAGTTCATCCTTAGTTCATCTTTTAGCAACAACTTAACAGTTCATGAAATCTGAAATTTAGTAAGCAGTATTTGGTGGCAAACATGTAGCAATACAGTTATATCAATCAGCATCATTGAATCAACATATTTCATCCATTAGTCTACGTTACGACGCAGTGAACAAGCAGTACTCGTCACCGCGAGGGACGGCGAATCGACTCGATATACACCTGCAGGGAAAACCCAAAGAGCACGTCACGTACGCCCACCCGTGGAGCTGCACAGCACGCTCACTCGATGTCGTACGGGACAACCTTTCACCCAATAGCCCAAACGTCGAACCGGTCGCACCGAAACGAGCAGGAGGTTCCCCACACGGAGCATCTCTCTATGCCCGTTGGCAGATTTCCACCTTGCTGCCCTCAACCTACACCTATAAATCGGTGTGCTATGCCTCGACGCTCGGAGGTATAGGCTACATCGGTTTATCGGGGCCCATATATCCGATATGCCTTCGATACGTTCAATACTTGTTCAGCAGGGCCGCACACGGATCGGTCCTCAATCGACACGGGCAGGGCTGCGCACACAAGACTTCTTCTTGCTGCGCCCTAGCCCCTGCCTAGTCTCATTTTCATTACTAAGGTGATCTCACATCACTCAACCGAACCCGTGTGTCCCAAGCCTATCTCGCGAGTAGATTCCAACTACTCGACTTGTACCGAAGTCCTACGAATCATTAAGCGTAGCCTGTCTACTCGAGGTCCTTGACACTACCCTCACTCTTTTAGGAACCTTTGGTTATGCAAGTGGGGTTTCATTCATTCTATACCTAATGCACATACATACTTCATATGACACATGTAAACAAAGTAAATCTTTTAAAAAGGGTTAATGCAAACCGGGGCTTGCCTTGTTGCTGGTGGTCAGGAGTTAGTTCTTCGTCCGGAAGGAGGAAGTCCAGCACTTCCGGAGTCTCTTCTTCAACGGCTACACGTTAATGAAATACTATACGTTAATTTAGATGCAAACGTGAGTTTTAGAGTAAAACTTCTACTATTGGTTCTAATAACCAGCCTATAACCCTGGAACTTTGTTTAAGAATTTAAATATGAACTGGTGTTGGTGGTTTGGCTTGGACTTAGTCACATGGTTAAATGCTAAGTGGTTTTCCCCCTTTTCCATCTTAACCCCTTAAGTGGGTAAACAGGACAGGGGTGATCTAGAGCTCCAATGGAGCTGAGAATTTTTGTGTGACTTCCTTGTCACAAGAAAACTCTCTGGACCAAACACCAGCACTTTTCATGGAGTGGTTTGCTCAGAATAATTCTCTTGGCAAATCAGCAAGGAAGAATTTATTCTGAGGTAATACCCCTGTTCATGCTCAACTTAATGAACTACAATTTCAATTATAGCTCATTGAGTTTGCCTGAATTTTCCTAACATTTTTGGGGTTAAGAATTGCCCAGAACTGAATTTCCAAGTTTTGGAAATTCTCTGAAAATGTTTCTGTATTCAAATGAACACAGCACCTTTCAATTTGAATTGCTCTGACCAAATCAACTCCAAATGGTCTGAAACTTTTACAGGTGTTTACTAATGTCCTAAAGAACATTCTGGCAAAATTTGGGGATTTTTGGATGAACCAAACTCCCTCTAAAATTCTTTTGCTAAAAAGCTTTAAAGAATTTTCCAGAATTAATTAATGGGTTTCATACAAATTGGGTTGTATATTTGAACAGAGCTAGGCAAGATGAATCCAACCCAATTTGAATCACTAAATTTGGAGCTTCCTAGCAAAAGTTATGGAGCTCTAAAGTTTGAGGAATTTCTGGAATTTGAATTAATCGGGAAAAGTTTAAATTTCTGACAGCGGGCCCGGCTCCCACGTGTCATCACCTCGGCTGCGCCACACGGGGCCACAGGATTGTTTTCCGCGCGTTCACAGCCGATCCGGTGCAACAGAAAATCCTCATCCTGTGCCACGAGGGACTGACGAGCGGGCCCGGCCGGCTCGTCTTCTTCCTCGCGCCCGCCCCTTTTCCCGCGCCGCCCCCTCGCCGGCACACTTCCGAAGCTCGCCGGACTCGGTCTCCCGACCCCCTCCCGGCCGGAAACTCGCCGCCTGGGCCTACTTTCGCGCGCTGAACACGCTGGTACCGCCTGCTCCGGCCGGCGATGGCCCTAACCTAGCCGGCGACGGTGCTGCGGCTCGGCAACCCTTCGGTCACGTTGCCCGGACAGTTTAGCCCGCCAAAACATCGGTGGATCGGCGCTATAGCACCAGTGGGTGCTAGGGAAGCTTGTCATGGTGGTGAGACTGCCCGGAGAGGGCTCTATCCTAGGTCTCATCGTGAGCCCGACCTTTTCCGCCATAATCGCGGCTGGAAAACCGGGAAATACGCCGGCTACAGCTAAAATTACGCTAGGGTTGCGAAGCAAACTTGGGCGCCGTCAAGTCTAGCTCCTGTGTGCACAGTTTAGTGAACTGATGCCGAGAAGGGAGTGGGAATTCGGAGGTCTCATACCGGAACGTTGTTCTGTGGTCGCCGACGGAGTTTCTCCAAATTCTTGCTCAACGGTTCTCGGTTGGTCCTGTGGTTTGGGTGGGAGCAGCGGTGCTCACCGGCGCGTCCGAGACTGTCCTTGCTCAGCCGTGAAAGGCCCTCTGTTGGGCTATCACCGTGAGCCGAGTGGTGGCGGTTTCTCGGGTATTGCTCGGAAACGTGGAGCTAAGGCTGGGGAAGGGCCGAACTCGACTGCTCTCGTGCCGAGGAGGTATAGGACGAGCAGCTGGTGTAGTTTTGTGGCTTGGAGAGGCGCTGCTCGCGGTGAATTTCCGGGTTTCGATCAGACGAAGTCGGCGGCGTGCGCTCGGTCGTTTTCTTGGGCAACAGAACATGGCGCCTCTGTTCAGCGGTGTAGGTGTGTGATGATCGGCGGAAGCAGCTCGCCAGCGCGAGGGAGGAAGCAGGAGCTGGCTGCGTCGCCTCACGCGGGGGCGTCCGAAGGATCGGCTCGGTGGCACGCCGGAAGCGTTTGCTTCGGTGAGAAGCCGAACCCGTTCGGCTGAAACCAATTTTTCCTCCACTGACATGTGGGTCCCTCTCCCCTCTAATCCCCTTTCCAATTCTTTTTATTTCTGTTGGCACTCAATTATCTCCAGCTACTCACAATTTAATGTGAGACTTAGTCACCAAGTCTTTGTTTGAATTTGAATTCTCAAATTCAAACTTTGTTTGGTTAAATTTGCTTCATAATTAAACTGAAATTCAAATTCAGTTTTGAATTCTAGCAAATTTAGCTCTTGACAAGATGAGCTCCAATGGGGATGAAAATTGGTGGGTTTACTCAGAAAAATGTGCTGAGTATAGATATGGAGCTAACTTTTGAATTTGGATGATGAAAGTTGCTGCAATTTGAATTTACATTCAAATTGGCCTCTTTTTGAATATAACCCAAAAGTGCCTCAAAAATTGTTGAATTTGCATGAGCTTTGGACTGAACCTTCCCAAGACTTTTTAAATCCTAGGGGTGAGCTCAACCTCTCATGCTCATGTGTAGAAACCCTACATTGTAAAAGTGAAGGCTTTCCCCTCTAATCATTCTTTTGATGGAGGCCACTTGCTCTTCACAATATTTCACAATCTACCCACAACAAAACTGTTGTGTTGTGAGGTGCATAAAAATTTTGCAAGTCCCTTTTCTTGGGCTTTTACACATTCATCAACCCAAAAGATATAACGGTATATTCATACGAACCATACCGTGTTCGAAATGCAGTTTTGGTTATGTCGGAGGGCTTAATCTTCAGCTGGAAGTATCCCGACCGAAGATCTATTATAGAGAAAATGTGGGCATCTTTCATTTGATCGAATAAGTCCTCTATGCGAGGCAGCGGGTACATATTTTTGATCGTCACCTTGTTGAGAGACCTATAGTCCACACACACCCTTTGGGTCCCATCTTTCTTGTCTACGAAGAGCACGGGGGCTCCCCACGGTGAAGAGCTTGGGCGTATAAAACCCTTAATGAGATGCTCCTGAATTTGCTTCTTGAGCTCCACTAGTTCATTAGCAGGCATCCTATATGGCCTCTTCGCTATAGGTGTAGTTCCAGGTACTAACTCAATGGCAAATTCAATGTCCCGGTCAGGTGGCATACCTGGAAGTTCTTCCGGAAACACATCTGAATATTCTTGAACCACCGGAATGCTTTCCAATGTTGCTTCTTCGATGTGGTTCAGCACTGCCTTCTCGGTTGCAGGTTGGGCTGCCTCAAACTTAATACGAGTACCGTGCTCAGTCGTCAACTGCACGATCCTCTGAGCACATTGAATCACTCCATTGTGCTTGCTTAACCAGTCCATTCCAATTATTATGTTAATACCTTGGGAATCCAAGATAACAAGGTTGGCAAGAAAGTCTACACCCTTATTTTAAGGCTTACTTTCTGGCGTACTATATTAGTCCTCATCTCTCCCTAGGGGAATTTTGGGCAATTTGGGGAAATCAGGAAAATTAGGGAAAAAATTAAGGAAATTAGGGGAGAGGGGAATTTGGGGGAAATTGCGGAATTTTGGGAAAAATTGGGGGTGGCCGAATTTGGCTATTTTATTTATTTATTTATTTATTTATTTTCATTTTCTTTTTATTTCTTTTCCTTTTCTATTTTTTCATTATTTTCTATTTTTATTATTTTATTTGCTTCTATATTCCTCTCTTTATTTTCTTCTTCATTCTAAATGCTTCTCTATAGGAAAAATGTATGCAATGCATGGTAGAAATTTTGAGGGTGTCACACAGGTGGCCGCCCCGGTCCTTTTATAGTCCAAGGCTGGGGCAGTTACAATGTGGCCCGGGACCTAACAAGTGGCCCCGTGGCTATCCGTACCCTATACATGCTCTAGGATTTTTACAGCTACATGTGGAGTCGCTGTCGGTGGAGTTAAGGTGTGACGCCTGACGCGTCGGGCGCCTCTGACTAAGTAGCAGGTGATGATGAAGACGCCGTCTTGTCGCCGTGTCCTCTTTCCCTGCCGGGAGGCACTGTTCCATTGAGCAGCGCTGTGCCACTTTCACGCCTCGCCGCCCTTTCTTGTCACCATGATGACGATTGGGTGGGGGCGGAGGCGTGCGACGCGCGCCATGCATCTGGGGATGGAGCGAGCCTTGAATGCGCTGTTTGGCAGCACACGTCCTCCTTGACTTCCAAGGCCCACGGCCCACAACAGATCATAGGACACGTGGCGGCTCCGAAGCCCTCCTCAGCAGGGAGGTTGAGTTTAGAGCCCGGATACACGTGGCAGCTCAGGACATCACCTCAGCAGAGAGGTCAGGTCCGGGGCCAAGGGCATGTGGCGGCTTTGGAACCCTCCTCAGCAGGGAGGTCAGGTTTAGATCTTGGATACACGTGGCAGCTTCGGAGCTTACCTCAGCGGGGAGGCCAGGTCCAAGGCCAAGAGCACGTAGTGGCTCCGGAACCCTACTGAACGGGGAGGTCGGGTTCAGAGCACGAATACACGTGGCAGCTCCGGACCTTGCCTCAGCTGGGAGTCCAGGTCCAGGGCCAACGGCACGTGGCGGCTCCGGAACCCTTCTCAGCAGGGAGGTCGGGTTCCGAGCCCGAATACACATGGCAGCTCCAAACCTCGCCTCAGCGGGGAGGCCAGGTCCGAGGCCAAGGGCACGTGGCGGCTCTGGGACCCTTCTCAGCAGGATGGATCCTGTCTTGAAGCCTGGGCACACGTGGCAGCGCTGGATCCTGTCTCAGCAGGGAGGTCTGGTCCAGGGCCAAGGACACGTGGCTGAGTCCGTGCCCGCCTCAACAGGGAGGCGGGGACTTGACTGTCTTCTATCCTCTATGCGGGGGCACCCGGTCTGCAGGGTACCGACATTGGCCTCCGGGCCCACCTCGGGGGAGGCAATGATCCTGCAGGTGGGGCCTCCATTTTTACCGCATGGTCGCTTTGAACTTGCACTTTAGAAGTCAAAGTGGCGGCATGGTTCTAGCGTAGTGGGCGAGTAGCTGTACCTGGCAGCCGGAGAGGCTGGTCGTTCTTGGCGTAGTGGGAGTACTCGACAGTTGAAATGGTAGCACGTCTCTGGTGCGGCAGACGTGTGTCCTCTCTCGACTGGAGGGTTGTGACGATGTGCTCGAGGGGTCATTCCTGGGCATTGACTGCGGCGGTTCTTGGGTCGACCACCACAGCTTTACTGCGCCACTTTTCTCAGGAACCGCTGGAGTCTAGTTCCCGAGATGCGGCCCGCCTGACCCCAGTGTCTGACAGGCGGACCTGGGTCCACCCATCATTGGGAGTGTAGGCAGCACGGGGTAGTTGTAAAAGTCCCGAAAACTTGTGCTATGAATAAATCTGAGTTTAAATCCAAGAAATGGGACTTGCAAAAACTTTTGTTTAATCATGTATTTGTTGGCATGAGCAAGAGGACTCTAAATTCAGTTTGAACTAAAGGGTTCACTTCAAGGAAAAGAAAGCCATTTCCAAACAGAAAATTCAAACTGTGGTTTAGAAATTTGTATTTGCAATGGCCAACTCAAAGATCAGAGGGCATAATCAAATTCTTCAGGTTTGAATTAGTGAGAATGCAAATTTTGAGCAAATTTGTAGGTACTTTGATAGGTATATCAAGAGACTTGAGAATTTCATTGAAATTTGAATTCAAATTTAAAACTGAGGTAAAACTTGATCAATTTGCCAAATGGGATTCAAATTTAGGCCCTCATGAGTGAAGTTTGAACTGTTCCAAAAATTGGAGATATTTGGGAGAGCAAAACAGTGGGACCCAATGGTCATTGAGAAGAGGAAACTTGCAACCAAAGTTTCTGTTGAATTTGATCGGTTTGCACACGAATGAACCGAGGTGGCTGCAGGCGCCACCGAGACCTCACGGGGAGGACACCTCCTGTTTCCAATCTCGTGCTGGAGACCTGCTCGGCGTTCCACACGCGCCCTCATCCGTTCACGCAGCGCTCTGTTCGGTCACAGAAACGCCACACCGAGCCCCCCGACAGTCTTCTGTCGTCGCCTCTCTGCTCCGATCAAACGCCGGCAGAAGCTTGCACAGACCGCCTTCCCAAGCTTAAAAACAGCAACGCCGGGTTGTCTTACACCTCCTCAGCGCGACAGACAACAGTCCCCGGCGTTTTCCCCACTGGGACAGCTCCCCAGGCGGCGGCCTAAAGCTACCGCGAACCGGTGTGCGCGTGGACAGCCCCCACCGGGGACTTACACGCCCGAGCAAGGACACCCCAGGAAGCGCTGTTGAACCGTGCTGCTCACCTCCAAACCACAAGCAAAGCCGTGGGCTACTGAGTGAGAATTCGGGAAAACTTTGCCGGCGGCCACAAAGCGACGTTCCGTATGAAATCTCAAAATTCCCATTCAATTCTAGTCTTTAGGTCACCAAACCGTGCACACGTGAACTAGACTGGCTAGTGGACGATTGCCCTTCACAACCCTAGCTAGAAACCATCGGGGTGCAAAGTATTTCATGTCTTCCCGAGCTCAATCGTCGCCACAACTCTCGGGCGCACGGTGACGGCATAGCTAGCGGCCTCCCCAAGCAAATTTGTGTACACGTCGACGAGCTACACCTTCCACTATGCTGTAGAACCAATCCTTCGTGTATTTGGCAAGCTAGAATGTCGGCGCTACGTCGCTGAAGCTCGGTTAAACCGCCGCACCGTCGCGAGCTCGGTTAGGGCCGACGTCGGTGTGGGGAAACCCTCCCCACGTGTTCAGCGCACGAAATTAGGGGCTGGCGGCAAGTTTAAGCACGAGAGACGGACGGACGACCGGGTTCCGAAGTTTTCCGGCGAGCTCCGGCGGCGGGGTCGCGCGGGAGCGGGAGGAAGACGAAGGGGTCGGCCCCACTCGTCAGCGGCTGGATTTAAACGTGCAGGATCTTCTGTAGCCTCGGATCGAACTGTGGCAACGCGGGAAAGATTCTGTGGCCCGTGTGGCTCGGTTTCAGCGGTTGACACGTGTGTCTGGACCCACGGTTAGAGTTTGAACATTTTCCCGATTTATTTGAATTCCCAGATTCAGTTCAAACTTTAGAACCTCATAACTTTTGATAGGAAGCTCCAAATTTAGTGATTCAAATTGGGTTGGATTCAGGGTTAAAAACTCTATCGAAATAGGCAACCCAATTTGTATGAAAATTAATAGAAAATTCTGGAAAATTCTTTAAAGCTTTTCAGCAAAAGAATTTTAGGGGAAGTTTGGTTCATCGAAAAGTCCTCAAATTTTGCCAGAATATTCTTTAGGATGTTAGGACATTCCTGTAAAGGTTTCAGCTCAATTGGAGTTGATTTAGTTAGGGTAATTCTGATTTCAAATTTCTGTGTTCAAATGAATACAGAAATAATTTCAGAGAATTTCCAAAACATGGAAATTCAGTTCTGGGCAGTTCTAAGCTCCCAAAAATCCTAGGAAAATTCATGCATGCTCCCTGAGCTATGTTTGAAATTTTAGGTCACTTTAATTTGCATGAAAGTGCAAATTTATTCAGAATTAATTCCTTTTTGCCTAAATCCTTAGGGGATTGTTCTGCGTGATCTACTCATTGAAATATTCTGAATTTTGGTCCAGATGACTTTCATATGACAAGGAAACCACAAGAAAATTTTCAGCTCCATTGGAGCCTTGGATCAATACTGTCTGTTCAACTTCATTAGGTGATCAACACCCCAAGTGATGATGTCCACTTATCACTTGATCATGGTACTTGAAACCAAACCCAAACCACTAGCAACCAGTGTCATTTTAAATTCTTAAACAGAGTTCCAGTTTTACACTTGTCTTTAGAACTTGTTAGCAAAAGTCTTACAATTAAACATATAGGCATAATCATAACGTGTAGTAGTTAAACGTTGAAAAGTGAAGAAGTGAAGTTTGGATCAAGAAGCAAGAAGGGCAGTGGTGAAGCTTCAAGTCATCAGCAACTAACCTCACATTTATCTGACTCTAGTCACCTGCAAAACCAAGGCAAGCTCCGGTTTGCATTTAAGTTATTTATAAAGTTTTTACTTTGTTCACAATTATGGTTTAAAGTTTATATGTGTATTAGGTCAAGTATGTTTTATACTCCACTTGCATAACCAAAATGAACCCTGGAGTCAAGGGTAGAAAAGTGTCACCGCTGTAGAATGAGGCCGTGCTAAATAGCTTAGGACATCCGGTAGAAGTCGAGTAGTTGGAATCTACTCGCGAGTTATAGTCGGGATTACATGGGTGTAGTTGGAAAAGAGGCAAACTAAAGTTTATATTTCTAAAGATGAGACCGGGCAGGAGGGTAGGCAGCGACAAGACGAGGTCTTGGTCGAGTAGCTCTGCCTGTGTCGGTTAAGGACCGATGCGTGTGCGGCACCCATGAGCAAGTATTGAGTTGTGTACCGCATGCTTACTGCTATATGGGAACCAGGAAACCGATGTACCAGGTTAACTTGATTGTAGAGGCATACCACATCGTCTCGTTAGACCTATGATCCTGAGACGGCGCGACCGGTTCTACAGTCGAGTGTCTTGCGAAAGGTTGCCACATACGACGTAATGAAGGACGCCAGATTTGGGTCTTCAGAGGCGGGCGTATATGTCGAGTTATCCGGGTAGGGTTTGATGCGAATCACCGTCCCTCGCGGTTATTGAGTACCGCTTGCTCACTGTGTTGTGACATAGTAATCAAGTTGTGTGGAAACAGTTTGCTAAGTTTTAAATGCTGCTATGATAATTGGGAATTGCATGAAAACCATGTATGGAGTAGTGATAGAGCGAATTAAAGTTATTTTCCACCTTGGGACAAGTAGCATTGGAATGAAGCGTTTCTTGTTTGATTGTGAAGTTCCAATGTTGCTGGGCGCAAGGTCACTACTATTATGGCTAAAATCCGAAAGTTAAGGATGAACTCATAGGCGAGTCTTTTCGCAACTGATATGTTTAGGTCTTAAGTTACTTTCATGTAGAGTTGCATGTCTTAGGAGAGACGGTTGAGTCTTGCTGAGCCTTTGTGCTCACTCTTGCTATATGAGTGGTTTTGCAGGTTAAGACGATGCTCATAAAGAAGGTTGTCCAATGAGACTCGGAAATGTCCGAGTCGGGTAACACATGGAGGACCTAGCAACTGCCATGTCTTCACGGGCTGGACCTCTTCTCGAGTGCTTCTTAGATATTCGACGTGAGCTGTTTACAGACTTCCGCTGTAGCTATTTTATGTAAATTATTTACAAAGAACAATTGTAAGCTTCCGCTTTGATTTATGTAATACAGTTTTCCTTATATGTGTGCTGTTGGGTGCCGCATAACACGGCACCACCCAATGCGATTCCCGGGTGAGCGGCACGGTCCCGTGATCGGGATAAGGGCCTGTAAGCGTGGTATCAGAGCCGCATTGGTAACAGCGCACGGAATAAGGATCGTATTATGACAAAAACTTAGGATATGGTGAGGAAACGGTAATAGGCCCACATAAGGACTATAGTAGTACAGTTACTTAAGTGGCATGACTAATATACTTGTTAAAATTCTGAATTTTGATTATGTAACGACGCACCTACGCTCAGGTAAGCATGGTAAGGAACGCCACCGAAAGCGGTTCAATTTCAGTTAGCTCCCCTAACGAGGAATGTGGTTCAGGGATAGGTCTCACAGCTTTGTGTGAGACGTTAATATGAAACTCTTGGACTCTTCATGTTCCTGAGTTCATATCAAACGCTGATCCCTAGCGTGCATTAGGCAAGCAAGTGGAGACCCCATCGTGTGGTCAGTAACGCGATAGTGTGTTCTTCTGGAAATAGCCTAGGAGGACATACACAGCGCTTGCCATCGGCGTGCGCTGCAGGGCAGTAGGTGGTATCCGTTGGGTTGATAACATTCCCAACCGTGACGACCCGTTCATGATATACTCGGGTTCCCTGTCGTGTGGTGTAAAAACACGATTACGTACCTTGAGACGTGCATAACTCAAGGACGGCCGTATGGCAATGATACGGGCGTTTGTATTTACATTCAAATATGGAACTGCCTGAAATGAAACAACCTTTGAGTGCACCACTATTAAGTGTTCTTCTGCAGGTACTAACCACTACGTATTCCGTGTAGTACATGTGTGCAAGAGGCCGTCTTAGTGCCACTGATAAAACGTATATGCCGCTGTAATCCGGTTAGGATTTTTCTTTTGGTGAGGCAACGTAGTACCGACATGTTTCTTACGGTGCATCGACACCGTACTACACTTAATAACCTCTTCCCTATTAAGAAATGATTTATGAACTAACTTTCAACACAAAAGGGAAGTTTGAAACAAGTATTAGTTACTGAACTCTTATTTTGAGCTAATATTCAAATGAGAGAATGACTAGGCTTCAAAGATTTCAAAACCAGAGTGCTCAGTTTCTGGCAGGAATTCTTGCTGGACTTTAACAGAGAATAACTCTGAGTAGATTTAACCAATTAAGGTCTATGATACGGTTCTGAAAATATTTTCAAGTGCTCTACAACTTATTTGTATACCTCCAGAGCAACATCACACGTTAAGTTGGTGAAAAGTCCAGTTGAAGGCAAACTGTTCAGAACCAGGACAGCAGCAAAAACCTCTCTGGACCTTTCTGTTTTTAAGCCATAACTTCCTGTATAAAAATCCTTAAGGATCCTATGATACACCGTTGGAAAGGTTATAAAATGTGCAACATTGTTGTAGTTCAGAGTTTGCTCAGATTCTTATTTTATTTTCATATACGACGGTGATAAAGTAGCCACATACAAAGGAGATGCTTGCAAATTTTATCCAGTAATTCTGTCAACTTTGAGCAATCATAACTTTTGATCATAGATGATCTAGAGGCATATAAGTACTCAATGGAAAGATACTGAAGTTTACTAAAACTTTGGTAATGGACTCGAGTCATAAATCTGTAGTTAAGTTGAGTAAATTTTGGAGTTTGTGTGAACTCGTCAGGGTAGTCCAGCTAATTAGTTTAGCGTACTTAAGATTTGTGTAAACATGAATGTGGTTATGCTTTCATAAAGTTCATGACATGTTCCCATTTTACTTATCTTTACTTACTACTGAGATAGAATTTTGATTGACTCAAAATTTTGTTTCGTGCAGTATGGTACGCACACATTCTCAAATGTAGATTGGAGATTCAAGTCGAGGTGGGAATGACTCGACTTCATCACAAGAGCCATCGCCAATCGGATTGGCTGAAATTATGACAAGGATGAATGGAACTCTCCAAACTCTAGTTCAGCAAGGAATAAATAGGGAAGCTCAGCATCACATGCCAACCCCAAGCACTTATCTGGATTTCTTGGTGACACAACCGCCGGTATTCTCTGAGGCGGCTGACCATTGTGAAGCAAATCACTGGTTACGTGTCATTGAGTCCAAGATTTGGTTGATGCAATGTGATGACTTCTCGAAGACACTATATGCCGCTCAGCAGCTTCACGGCTTTGCTGGAGCATGGTGGGTAGAATAACTTGCTGTCCAACCAACAGGGCATCGTGTTACATGGGCGGAGTTCCAGGAGGCATTTCGTGCTCGCTTCGTTCCTACGGTCATAATGCACACCAGTCTGGATGAATTCTGGAATCTAAAGCAAGGGGAAATGAGTGTTATTGAGTATGCGAAGGAATTCAATCGCTTAGCTCAATATGTCCCTGATTATGTGAAATCACCATCCTTGAAGGGTTATCATTTTTACTGAGGACTGACTGCTAGGCTGCGATGTGAGTCAGCTCAAGTTAGCCAAGAGAACTTTGATGAGTTTGTTAGCTGTGCTATCACTCAGGAATATTATTCCAACCTCTACCTTAAAGAAAAGAGGGAGAGGGACTCATCACAGGATGAATGCATTTATCTGCCTCAGAAGTATCGGTGGGTAATCCGTTCACCTTCCGGTCGAGAGGTTCCACAAGAGGTGCCGTCATTCTGGGAGTATGGCGACTCTTCTACTGCCCAGAGGTTTTATTCACCTCCACAGCAGCAGCTACTTATTTCTCATGCACCTCAGTATCAACAAGGTGCCACAGAATGTTATTTCCCTCAAGAGGTTGAAGATGATCAAGGTGATTTCTTAGCGAAACCGAGTGGTGTCCCACTTCATATTGACAATGAACTCAATGTCAATGCAGCAACTGAACCGAGCAGCAACATTATGTCTGCGGGTCCAGTTCCAAAGAGTGATCTTGGACAGCAAAGAAAAGCCATGTCCAAAGTGGGAACAGTTAATTATGTGTCAGTCGATGATCTGCCAAAGGGAGGACCTGTTCTTGCCGGCAGGTTCACCTTAAATGACAAGCCGGTTGTCATTTTATTCGACTCTGGTGCAACACATAACTTCATTAGAAGGGCGACGGTGATCCGGGACCAGATCTCCAAAACTATCACAAAAGGTTCTTACCTTGTTCATTCGCCAGGTGGAGACATATTGACTAATGAAGTTGTTTCTCAAGCACCACTTTGCTTGGGTATATAAATTTATCCTATCACCCTCATTATTCTCGAAGACCAAGGAATCAATGCCATATTGGGAATATCATGGTTGACCTTCCATAAGGCTGTTGTGGACATCGAGAACAGGAGTGTTCACTTGGACTCTCCACTTCACGGGCGTCAAACATTGTATCTCGGCAAAGCGGTTTCCAAAGACCCGGAAGTATGTAATGCCGAGGCTTGCAAGTTAGAAGACATTCCGGTAGTCCGTGAATATCCGGACGTGTTTCCCAAAGATCTTCCAGGCTTACCACCTGAGCGCGAGGTAGAATTCAAAATAGAGTTGATACCGGGAACCACACCGATTTCTTGGTGACCATACAAAATGGCTCCGAATGAACTAGCAGAACTGAAGGAGCAACTCAAAGATCTGATGGACAAGGGGTTCATTCGTCCAAGTTCATCACCATGGGGTTGCTCGGCCTTATTTGTGAAGAAGAAGGACGAGACGCTGAGGCTATGCGTCGATTATCGTCCGTTAAATGCTGTGACGATCAAGGACAAGTATCCACTACCAAGAATTGATATTCTTTTCGATCAGCTAGTGAGTGCTAAAGTCTTCTCCAAGATGGACTTAAGGTCGGGATATCATCAAATCAAGATTCGAGCGGAAGATATCCCGAAAACAGCATTCTCGACAAGATATGGATTATATGAGTATCTTGTCATGTCATTTGGGTTGACCAATGCTCCGGCTCACTTTATGTACCTTATGAACTCGGTGTTCATGCCGGAGCTGAATCAGTTCGTTGTGGTATTCATCGACGACATCTTGGTCTACTCCAAATTGGAAGAGGAACACGCTAAACATTTGCATATTGTGCTCCAACGCTTGAGAGATCACAATCTCTCAACCAGGTGCCGTTTCTTGGACATATTATTTCAGCGGAAGGCATTGCTGTTGATCCGAGCAAGATTGAACAAGTTCTGAAATGGAAGTCTCCAACATCAGTCCATGAAGTTCGTAGTATCTTGGGTTTGGCGGGATATTATCGGAGGTTCATCCCGGGCTTCTCAAAAATCTCCAAACCTATGATGGAGCTACTGAAAAAGGGCATCAAATATGATTGGAGCAAGCCATGTGAGGAAGGTTTTCAAGCGTTGGTGAAACACCTCACAACAGCCCCGGTTTTAGCTCAACCGGATACGACCGAGCCATTTGATGTTTATTGTGATGCGTCTGGCATCGGACTTGGTTGTGTACTCATGCAAGGAGGATGCGTGGTCGCATATGGATCACGGCAATTACGGAATCATGAACAATATTGTCCAACTCATGATCTCGAGCTTGTGGCCGTGGTATTAGCTTTGAAGATGTGGAGACATTACCTATTGGGAAATCTGGTTCATCTCTACACCGACCACAAAAGTTTGAAGTACATGTTCACTCAAAAAGAGTTGAATATGCCACAACGGCGATGGTTGGAGCTGATCAAATATTACGAGATTGAAATTCATTATCATCCGAGCAAGGCAAATGTGGTTGCCGATGCACTCAGCCGGGAATCTCATATTCATAATCTGACCATTACACCGATAGAAGAGGAAGAACCGAGTCTCTACTTGGTTTCATATGGAGCTCTACATAATCTGGCTCTCATACCCACATTAAAAGAGGAGGTTATGAAAGCTCAAAAGCAAGACAAGGGCATGGCTCATATCAAAAGGAGGTTGAAGAACGGGGAGATGTAATGTTTCCGGTCAGATGATGAAGATACCTTATGGTTCAAGGACCGGATAGTCGTACCCCATGATCTGAGGCTGCGGAAGAAATTTTTGGATGAGGCTCACTTATCGAAATTTTCTATTCATCCGGGCAGCAATAAAAGTACCAAGACCTCCGGAAGAAGTTTTGGTGGACACGTATGAAACGTGAAGTTACAAAATACGTTTCAGAATGTGATACGTTTCGAAGAGTTAAGGCCGACCATGTGAAGAAGTCGGGCCTTCTGCAACCACTACAAATACCTGCATGGAAGTGGGAAGACTTGAGTATGGATTTCATCGTCGGGTTGCCGATGACCTCCCACCACCATGATTTGATTTGGGTAATCGTGGACCGGTTAACCAAATCAGCACGCTTCATCCCCGTGCACACTAGATACACCGCCAAGCAGTATGCGGAGTTATACATAGCACGGATCTTGTGCCTACATGGAGTTCCCCGGACAATCATCTCTGATCAAGGTGCGTTGTTCATTGCTCGTTTCTGGGAGCAGCTACACGCATCCTTGGGAACCAAATGGATTCGAAGCTCCGCGTATCACCCTCAAACCGATGGGCAAACTGAGAGGGTGAATCAAATACTTGAAGATATGCTGATAGCATGTGCCATCCACCATGGTAAGAGCTGGGATGATCACTTACCGTTGGCAGAGTTCTCGTATAACAACGGTTATCAAATGAGCATAAAAATGGCACCTTATGAAGCTCTCTACGGCCAGAAGTGCCGCACACCCTTGAACTGGTGTGAATCCGGCGAGAGAGTTATTTACGGGATTGATCTCGTAAATGAAGCGGAAGAGCGGGTAAGGCTTATTCAAGCAAATCTAGAAGCCGCTCAGTCCAGACAAAAGAGCTATGCGGATAAGAGACGTCGTCCCCTGGAATTTCAAGTTGGAGACCACGTATATCTCCGTGTATCACCTATGAAGGGCATTCACCGATTTGGAGTGAAAGGGAAATTAGCTCCTCGTTTATCTGTCCCTTCGTCATAATTGAAAGATGTGGACTCGTGGCATACCGTCTGGAGTTACCGGCAGCCTTAGCCGGATTTCATAACGTCTTCCACATATCTCAGTTGCGGAAGTGTTTGAAGGTTCCAACGGGGGTTCTCACGGAAGACATAACAGATTTGAAGCCGGACCTCACATATGTTGAGCGTCCAACCCGGATACTTGATGAGAAGACTCGCGAAACAAGAAACCGGACGCTGCAATTGTTCAAAGTGCTATGGGAAAATCACATGTCCGAGGAAGCTACGTGGGAAAGCGAGGAGTATTTACAACGTAATCATCCGGGGTTATTAGAGGCTTATGTGCGTTAGTTGTCCTCCCCACGTTATTCTTAATTGTGAATCTCGGGACGAGATTCTTTTTAAGGGGGGGAATGTAAAAGTCCCAAAAACTTGTAAATGGAAAACTTGTGCTATGAATAAAGCTGAGTTAAATCCAAGAAATGGGACTTGCAAAAACTTTTGTTTAATCATGTATTTGTTGGCATGAGCAAGAGGACTGTAAATTCAGTTTGAACTAAAGGGTTCACTTCAAGGAAAAGAAGGCCATTTCCAAACAGAAATTTCAGACTGTTGTTTAGAAATTTGTATTTGCAATGGCCAACTCAAAGATCAGTGGGCATAATCAAACTATTCAGGTTTGAATTAGTGAGAATGCAAATTTTGAGCAAATTTGGAGGTACTTTGATAGGTATATCAAGAGACTTGCGAATTTCATTGAAGTTTGAATTCAAATTTAAAACTGAGGTAAAACTTGACCAATTTGCCAAATGGGGTTCAAATTTAGGCCCTCATGAGTGAAGTTTGCACTGTGCCAAAAATTGGAGATATTTGGGAGAGCAAAACAGTGGGAACCAATGGTCATTGAGAGGAGGAAACTTGCAACCAAAGTTTCTGTTGAATTTGATCGGTTTGCACACGAACGCACCGAGGTGGCTGCAGGCGCCACTGAGACCTCACGGGGAGGACACCTCCTGTTTCCAATCTCGCTCTGGAGACCTGCTCAGCATTCCACACGCGCCCTCATCCGTTCACGCAGCGCTCTGTTCGATCATAGAACCGCCACACCGAGCCCCCCGATAGTCTTCTGCCGTCGCCTCTCTGCTCCGATCAAACGGCGGCAGAAGCTCACACAGACCGCCTTCCCGAGCTGAAAAACAGCAACGCCGGGTCGCCTTACACCTCCTCAGCGCGGCAGACCACAGTCCCCGGCGTTTTCCACACTGGGACAGCTCCCAGCGCAGCGGCCTAAAGCAACCGCGAACCGGTGTGCGCGTGGACAGCCCCCACCGGGGACTTTTTGGAGTTGATTTAGTTAGGGTAATTCTGATTTCAAGTTTCTGTGTTCAAATGAATACAGAAACAATTTCAGAGAATTTCCAAAACATGGAAATTCAGTTCTGGGCAGTTCTTAGCTCCCAAAAATCCTAGGACAATTCATGCATGCTCCCTGAGCTATGTTTGAAATTGTAGTTCACTTGAATTTGCATGAAGATGCAAATTTATTCAGAATTAATTCCTTTGTGCCTAAATGCTTAGGGAATTGTTCTGCGTGATCTACTCATTGAAATATTCTGAATTTTGGTCCAGATGACTTTCTTATGACAAGGAACCCACAAGAAAATTTTCAGCTCCATTGTAGCCTTGGATCAATACTGTCTGTTCAACTTCATTAGGTGATCAACACCCCAAGTGATGAGCCCCACTTATCACTTGATCATAGTACTTGAAACCAAACCCAAACCACTAGCACCAGTGTCATTTTAAATTATTAAACAGAGTTCCAGTTTTAAACTTGTCTTTAGAACTTGTTAGCAAAAGTTTTACAATTAAACATATATGCATATTCATAACGTGTAGTGGTTAAACGTGGAAAAGTGAAGAAGTGAAGTTTGGATCAAGAAGCAAGAAGGGCAGTGGTGAAGCTTCAAGTCATCAGCAACTAACCTCAAATTTATCTGACTTTAGTCACCTGCAAAACCAAGGCAAGCTCCGGTTTGCATTTAAGTTATTTATAAAGTTTTTACTTTGTTCACAATTATGGTTTAAAGTTTGTATGTGCATTAGGTCAAGTATGTTTTATACTCCACTTGCATAACCAAAATGAACCCTGGAGTCAAGGGTAGAAAAGTGTGACCGCTGTAGAATAAGGCCGTGCTAAATAGCTTTGGACATCCGGTAGAAGTTGAGTAGTTGGAATCTACTCGCGAGTTATAGTCGGGATTACATGGGTGTAGTTTGAAAAGAGGCAAACTAAAGTTTATATTTCTAAAGATGAGACCGGGCAGGAGGGTAGGCAGTGAAAAGACGAGGTCTTGGTCGAGTAGCTATGCCTGTGTCGGTTAAGGACCGATGCCTGTGCGGCACCCATGAGCAAGTATTGAGTTGTGTACCGGATGCTTACTACTATATGGGAACCAGGAAACCGATGTACCAGGTTAACTTGATTGTAGAGGCATACCACATCATTTCGTTATACCTATGAGCCCGAGATGGCGCGACCGGTTCTACAGTCGAGTGTCCTGCAAAAGGTTGCCACATACGACGTAATGAAGGACGCCAGATTTGGGTCTTCAGAGGCGGACGTACGTGTCGAGTTATCCGGGTAGTGTTTGATTCGAATCACCGTCCCTCGCGGTTATTGAGTACCGCTTGCTCACTATGTTGTGACGTAGTAATCAAGTTGTGTGGAAACAGTTTGTAAAGTTTTAAATGCTGCTATGATAATTGGGAATTGCATGAAAACCATGAATGAAGTAGTGATAGAGCGAATTAAAGTTATTTTCCACCTTGGGACAAGTAGCATTGGAATGAACCGTTTCTTGTTTGATAGTGGAGTTCCAATGTTGCTGGGCGCAAGGTCACTACTATTATGGCTAAAACATGAAAGTTAAGGATGAACTCATTGGCGAGTCTTTTCGCAACTGATATGTTTAGGTCTTAAGTTACTTTCATGTAGAGTTGCATGTCTTAGGTGAGACGGTTAAGTCTTGCTGAGCCTTTGTGCTCACTCTTGCTATATGAGTGGTTTTGTAGGTTAAGACAATGCTCATAAAGAAGGTTGTCCAATGAGACTCGGAAACGTCCGGGTGTCGCATAACACGGCACCACCCAATGCGGTTCCCGGTCGAGCGGCATGGTCCCGTGATCAGGATCGGGCCCTCTCAGTAGTGGCAGCCCAAACGCCACGCTCGACGCCCAGCCAAGGGCCACGGGAGTTGTAAAGGAAACCCTTTAGGGAAAGGTGATTTCTTCCTTACTTGTCTCCTCGTTCCTTGTGCTCTCCATAATCCACCTCCGTGCTTGAAGCCTCCACTCCCAAGCACGCACAGCCAACACTTGCGCTCATGGCGTCCAACTTTCGCACCTCCCGGCTCTGAACCGATGAAGAGCACGGGCGCGTAAGGCGCCTGCTCGGGTGGCAGTCGACCAAGTACGATGGAAAGATCCATCGTGAGAGGACCCAGCTCACCAGCATGTGGCCCGACAAGGTCGTCCTCTTCACCTCATACGTGCTTTCCGGGTTCGCGCTATCAGTGTTGTCTTTTCTCCTGACGCTACTAGAGGTGTACCGGATCCAACTCCAGCACTTGACGCCGCACGCCCTCGCACTAGTGGTGGTCTTCGTCTACT
Source organism: Neostapfia colusana (assembly GCA_030760725.1). Taxonomy (NCBI): domain Eukaryota; kingdom Viridiplantae; phylum Streptophyta; class Magnoliopsida; order Poales; family Poaceae; genus Neostapfia; species Neostapfia colusana. The sequence continues at coordinate 52,735,768 of JASWHV010000014.1, read as the reverse complement.
TTTGTGATATGTTTGTGTGCGTGCAGCCCTCAGTGTGGCTCTTCCGACTGTTCTTCTACTTTTGGGCCTGGGGGAGAAGCACAGGCCACCTGGGGGCCTACTACTTCTAGCACTGAGGGTGGAGTTCCGCACCGTACATCGCGCCCTTCTACCCGGCAAGTGGGAGCACTGGAGGGAAGACTGGGTGATCATCCAGACGGACATCCACGGCCGCCTGGAGATGCCGAGCGGCCCCCCGATCAGTGAGGAAGCCATCGGGGACGAGATCTTTGATCTGCAGGACGCCTACAAGCCGGTGCTGGAGAGGATCCAGTTCCTGGCACGGGAGGGCATGACGTCGCTGATGGTCCTGGATGACTTCCTGTCGTGCCGGATCGCTCCGCTCCAACAGCGCACCCGGTCTGCCTGGCCGTACACCGGGGAGGGGGATCTCACCCGGTTGGAGTGCGGAGCTGGGTCGTCCTCAAATCGGGAGATATTGGGGTGATGCTGCAGAAGCTATCCTTCGACCCGATCTCTGATGACTCCATCACCCCGCTGGCGAGCTGCCAACCCATCTGCATCAACCAGCCGACACGGTCGAGGTTGCTTAAGGATCTGCCGACACTGGACAACATCGATGTCGCTGTGCGACAGGTCGGCGACGCTTCCCGGGGCGTGGAGATATCCGGCGGAGGCGGCACCAGCGATCAGGAACGGCTCGTGCCAGACCCACTCCCCAACATGGGGAAGGAGTGGGCGCAGGCCTGTGGACCCGCACCCATGGCACGCCCCGGCTCGCCGCCCAAGGGTGCCGCAGAGTCGAGCAAGGCGCCGAAGCGGAAGCTGGTCCGCTCTGACGAAAGCTTCCTCTTGGGCCACCAGGCGGGGGCTTCTCAGGCTTCCCACGGCCCTGCGTGCAGCTCGGTGGCCGGTGCTGGTGGCAGTTCTAGAACTGCTGCTGCCGGGGCAGCCCCGACGGGCGCAGGGAAGTTGCCTGGTGCTGCTATGCTTCGAGGAGGGTTCCTGACGCACCTATGATGCAGAAGAAGTCCTCTGGCGCGTCACTGACTCTAAAGCCATCGGCGGGGAATACTCCTAATGCGAAGCCGGCAACGATGAAGGTCCCTGCGGCACCGTCGCCTCCACAGCAAACGAGGGCAGCTCCGTCAGCAGATGCGCCTCCGGCTCAGAGGCTAGCAGCGGGGAAGGCTCCTGCCACACCACCTGAAGAAGCAAAGGCTCCTGAGGTGCCACCGGCTCCGAAACCGATGGGGCGACCCCAGCGCGTGACGCACCTCCGGCCGTGAGGTCGGTGGGGGCGAGTAGCTCCAGTCCCCCATGCAAGAAGCTCCGCTCGTCCTAGAGCTTCCAAGACTCCAGGTACGATGCAAACCTTGTAGGGTAGGTTGCAACGCAGGATTGCTGGCTTGTGCAATTGACTTCAACGTTTTTCCTCACAGGGCTTCACCACAGAGCACTTCTCCTCCTTTACAGCATCCTAGAAGCTAGAGCTCCTTTGCCGCCGAAACCACAGTGCCGGCACCGGTGTCGGAGCCAGCGCCTGAGCCAGCTCCGGATGCTGACACCCGGGCCCCAAGGCTAGCCATCCGGCGGACGCGGACGTTTCTGGGGGCGGCCCAGCCGCTGCAAGGCAGGATGCAAGCCCTCCTTCTCCTCCACAAGGTGTCGTGGTGGCAGCCTCACCGGAAGATGAAAAGACAGAGGAGGTCATGGTGGTCCCTCTCCTGCAGATTCAGGAAGCAATGCCGCCCCCAAGGCCATGAGGGCGGCTCGCTCAAGCTTCATCCAGGTGCATGAGGTGCTCGACCGGGAGTGGGCCGAGCTGAGGTCCGAGCGGGAGCTCCTCTGAGACTGGGGCAATCTGCTGAAGGAGCGGGTCCAGTCCACCAGGGAGAAGGCCTGGGCTCGGGAGGAGTGACTGGAGCTGATAAAGGAGGCCCTCGAGTTGAAGGAGGCCGCCGTCAGTGAGCTCAACAGGAGGGTGGTGCACCTCCTGGCTGAAGCCAAGCAACTCCATGCTACCGCTGATGCGCGCACTGAAGCTCTGTCAGGGCTTCGAGAGATGCTTCTCCGATGGGAGCAGGAGGTGCAGGCAAAGGAGAGGGATCTCTCTGATCGCTAGGCCGTCCATGAGGGGGAGCAGGAGCACCTGAGGAAGCGGCTTCAGGGTGTCTTCGACCGGGAGCTCACCTCTGCGACCAAGGAGGCCGACCTGGACCACCGAGCTACGGAGCTGGCCGCCATGGAGGAAGAGCTGGCTGCCCCGGAGAAGGAGTTGGCGTGCAGAGACTTGGACAGGAAGCTGGCTGCCACCGTCAAGATCGTTCAGGAACTCCGGGCTTCTCGCGCCGTTGAGGCAGAGAAGGTCTTGGACTTCCTCGGTCAGGCAGAGATGACGCTGGAGCCCTTCGGTTTCAGTCCTTTGCACTCCGGCGGTCCGGTCCAGGAGGTGAGCCAAGTGCTCCCTGCTTTGGACTCACCCGGAGCCAAGCTGCTGGTGCTGGAGAACATCGTCGGGGGTATCTGGAGACTGAAGGCAAAGCTGTGTCTCAGCAGGTAGCAGAGCATGTGCTCTCATGCCTTCAGAGAACATCTCCTTGGAACCGGTGGCGCAGGGCCAAAACCCGCAGAGATGTCAGAGGCGGCCTAGTCTACTGTGGAGGAGGTCGTCCGACTTGTAGCTGCTAGGTTCCAGCGCGGGTAGCTTGTAGGTCTTCTGTTCACCCTGTATGCTCCTTTGTATGCCAGTGCCTTTCTTTGAATAAAGGCTTGTTGTTGAAGTCATGTCTTGTTTTGGTTGTGTAGAATTCGGGTCCTTGGCAAAGCAAGGGTCCAAAATGACTTAGCTGAAGTAGGTAGCTCTTTGCCGATGTCATGAGCCAGATCCTTGACAGCGCAAGGACCAAGAGGGGCTCCGGCAGTGTGGCTAACTCATCCTCTCGAGTCCTTGGCAGCACAAGGACCCAAGGGAACCTTGGAAGTGTCATTAGCTTGTTGTAGTTGGAGCTCCAAGTTCTCCGCCTGTCTTCTTGGCGGTCCCGACGTCCTGCCTGCGTGGTTCATCGTGATGGCCTTCTGGTAGGTGTGGCCCTTAGGTTGGGGTGCACCTACCAAGCAGACTGAGCTGGAGAAGGACGTCAGTAACGGACCTCTTCAGTGGTACGGGATGCCAAGGACCTGTTCAGGACCTGCACAGACATGCAGAGGAAAGGAGTGATTCGTGCTCACTCGTCACTCTTTCCTGCTCCTAGTTTTGCTGTGGCTTACGGTCCTTAGCCGAGCTACAGGGCTTGGGCAATTCGGTGTGAGGGCATCCCGGTTATGGTTACAACTTTGCTCAGTGGTATGAGCCGTTCGTCTCCCCGGTACTTAGCTGAGAGCTGTAGATGCAGAGTGTGCAAGCTTATGGTACGGAACTGTACTAAGCAGGCTACACACCCTGGACCTCCCGCTGGCGTTAGCCTTTCGGGGGAGAGACCATTCGGCACACCATAGGACCCCCGAGCAATGAGATAACCAAACGATCCCGAATACACCACAGGTACCTCAAGCGGACCCGCCTGCATAAGGATAGCACAGCTCCTATTATAGGTAAGCACAGGAAAAAGTGACTGGCCACACGGCCAGAGCGGTATGAAAAGAAAGCATGAAAAAAGAAAGGGGCGATGCCCGGGGTCCAGTTGCTCACTTGTCCATAGGTGTGTGCTCTCCGGCCCCCAAGTACTCAGTTGTAGTGCTGGGGAGGCAGTTGTAGGATCGAAGAGCACGTGAAAAGCTACAAGAGGGGGTGAATGGTAGATTAAAACTTTTTATGCGGAAGCTACAAAAACCCCTTGACAGAAATTTGATCTGATAATAAAACCATATGTGCGACTGTTTTTGATTTGTTCCAACATGACTAAACTAGTGCAGATTATAAAGAATCAAGTCACGAAGCCACTGCAACAAGGATTACGTGAAAACACTAAGTAGAACTTGAGTTATGATCAAAAACTAGACGAAGGTCAATCTGTTCTATCCGATTTTAAAAACAGATCTTTAATGCTGCAAAGAAACTAGTGTAGATCAAAAACCACAAATCCAATGACCATGAAATTTTTAAATATGATAGATAGTCAAGTTTTGAAGATAACCAAAAAAGAACCACGTCAATTGGATCAGTTAAACACGAGTTATGATTGAAATACTGAAGCAATGTCGGTCTGTCCAGAAACTCGCCGAGGAAAAAGTTGTCTGAAACAAGTCGGACGAACAAGGCACCAAATCTCCTCTAAACTACGAATTCTATTGAACAAAACTCAATAGAAGAATTCACTAGTCGTTCTCTCCAAGAGCTTTGGCCTCTCTTGCTTATATAACCAGCCCTAAGGCCAACCTAATCCAACTAGGACTCCTACTCCTACTTGGATTCAAACTCTAACTTTGCAAAACTGCTCAAGACTCTTCTATACGCAGATAGAAGCAATCTTAAGACTTCCAAACACCTTAGTAACATTCCAAACATTTCTAAAACAACTCTATTTCGTGCCTAACATGAAATCCTATTATAACCAACTCGAAATTTTCCATAAACGAACCAGAACCACCTCAGCCGCAGCCTGAGTGCAAAATCCAGCCGGTTGAACCTTTTCAACATTATCTTCACTTCCATATCTCTTCACCACGCCTTGGAACAATGTAGCCACGTCCATGCACCCCGTGGATACGTGCAAACTCTTTCCAAAACGTTAACAACATCTTCATATGCATTGTTCTTGACCAAACATGTTGTGTGACCTCATGATCAGCTCAACCACAATTCCTTCCGAACATGGCTGTTGAACCTCATATTCTCCCTAAGAATAGTTCAAGGATCTCCATCACCAGCCATGTCTTGACCTCAAGCAACACCTGCACATGAACAAACACCCACTTTTTTGTAGCACAAGTCCGCGACTTGACTCACGTTAGTCTGAAAATCACAACACCTTACATGAGCACCTCACATAAGCATGTTGAAACCATAGCAATGTATTAACCACCATAATCAGCCATAACACATCAAAAACTTAGTAAGAGAATACTAAGAAAACATTCTATAAGCCAAGAAGCAAGTTCAAAACATTGCAATTTAAAAACTTAGTGGCTGAAAATTGAACACTATGAAAAGCAGTTGCTCTGCAGTGACAGTTACTCCTAAAATGCAATGAGAAAGTTCGAACAATCTGAAGTGGGTATTTCGGTAATATTCAAAACTTTAAATGTAAATCCTCACTTTTATTCTAATTGTCAATGTATTCAGCACACATAGGTCTCACAATCTCTCCCTTGATGAATGCATTGGCAACACCACTTAGAGTCTGAACATTGGCTCATTCACATGAAAAAGTTTTGAAAGCAAATTTCTCCCCCTTTTTGAAACCAAAAATCAAATGAGAAAGAAATTTCAAAAAAAACAAATTCTCCTCCTGAGATGAACGTGTAATAACTCATGAATGTGCAATATATGACATATTTCTCCCCATTTGACAATGTATTCAGCAAGGTTCAAAAGAGAAATTTCAATTTATTATGAGCATAATATGACGTATACATATAAAACAAAGCTCATCCAAGTAATACTATCCAAGCCATGCTAGAGAACAAGTTTGATTTTTCAATTTAAGCAAGTCTGGATCTCACAAACTTAACTATTTCAAAACCTGAAAGCATGACACACGTTGCTGCATTTTTCATTATCTTTTAAAGCACAAATTCAGATCATATGACATTTGCAAGAGATTATATGCCGCATCAGCCTTATTCTAACCAACCAAGCCAAGCCTATGTCATTTGACAATCAGAAGCTTAAGGACGTGGTTTTAGTAATACACAACTTTTTTCATGTACATATCTAAGTGCAATGATAAGTCATCTCAAAATAAGAAGTGCGATGCATGCATATTCTCTTGATCTTATCTCATTTTTCCATTTGATCAATAAAGCTCAACATGTGGATAATCGATTGATTATCTTTTCACTATTAAAACCACTTGTGAGCATGCAACAAGTTCAAAATAGCAAGAAAATTCGATCATGACCAGATTTAGTGTAAGTAATTATTCCAATTACTAGTCATGGCAAAAACTACAAAATGTAAAACACGAGTAATGTAGTAAGAACTTTCAGCATGTAAAAGGAATCACAAAGTCATATATGTATGAAATACATAGCTCATATTATTTTAAAATCAGATTCACACATAGACATCCCAAGTTTCAAAACTCCCCCTCAAATTTAAGCCATGAGGATGCATAACCCCTATTTCACTATGAATGAAACAAAAACGAGTGAAATTCAAGGGTTTTGTAAAAATGTCAGCCGATTGCTGTTTGATATGTAAATGGTGAAGCACAATGTTTCCTTTTTCAACATTATCACGGAGAATGTGATACCTAATGTCAATGCGCTTTATTCTAGAATGTTGCACAGGATTTTTAGCAATGCAAATGGCACTAGTATTATCACAAAACAGTGGAACACTGTCTAGATCAACCCCATAGTCCTTAAGTGTTTGAACAATCCAATGAATTTGTGAGCAAGCGCTAGCAGCAACTACATATTCAGATTCGGTCATGGATTGTGCAAATGAATTTCGTTTTCTATAAGACCAAGCAACAAGTGAATTATCAAGAAAATAACAAGCACCCGAAGTACTTTTTCTATCAATCCTACAACTTCCAAAATCAGCATCCGAAAAAGCTTTCAAAGTAACGGTTGAGGAAGAAGGAAGAAAAATGCAAAATTCTTGAGTTCCATGTAAGTACCTGAGAATCCTTTTGATGTCTTGACGATGTGAAGCACGTGGGGAAGCTTGAAATCATGCACAAAGACATACACTGAATTGTATCTCCGGTCTTGATGTCGTGAGGTACAAAAGTGATCCGTTCATGCTTCTATATTCTTTTTGATCCAAGGGTTCACCATCTTCGTCAATTCAAGTGTTGTTGTTGTTCCTAGTGGTGTTCGAAGAGGCTTGCTTTTGTCCATGTTGAAGCGCTTAAGGAGGTTTTTGGTATACTTTGTTTGATGCACAAAAGTTCCTTGGTTTGCTTGATTTGCATCCCCAAAAAGTATGTGAGTTCTCCCATCATACTCATTTAAAAATCCTAACTCATCATAGCTGAAACCTTTGACACAAGATCATGAGAAGCAAAACCAAAGATAATATCATCCACATGCACTTGAACGAACAGTGAGTCATTGTCATGCTTAAGAACAAAAATAGTATTATCATCCTTTCCCATGGTAAACCCCTTTTCAAGAAAAAATATTTTTAACCTATCACACCATGCTTTAGGAGCTTGTTTAAGACCATACAAAGATTTGGACAATTTGTAAACATAATTAGGAAAATTTGGATTTTCAAAATCTGGTGGTTGCTTAACATAAAACTCTTCATCTATGTAGCCATTAAGAAAGGCACTTATAATATCCATTTGATACAACTTGAAACCTTTAGATGCAGTAAATGCTAACAAAAATATTATCACTACAGGATTCCCGTCAGCATATGACGGCCAAAACCGTCGTATATAAAGTAGAAGCCTTCGTATATAACCTATATACGACGGCAGGTGTTTATATACGACGGTTTGTGGCCGTCGTATATATTTTGTCGTATATATAATTATATACGATGGCACCGTCGTATATAACAGTATATATATGACGGCCCCTTATATACAACGGTCTGTTTCGTAGACTTGGGCCAGTGGGCCGGGGCCTTTATATACGACGGCTGGGCCCTGGCTGTCGTATATAAGAGCTTATATACGACAGCGGCTGGGCCCTGGCTGTCGTATATAAGAGCTTATATACGACAGCCTGGGCTCAGTCGTCGTATATAATTAAGGCTTATTTACGACGGCCCTGTATAGAAACCGTTGTATATAAACTATACAGGCCGTCGTATATAAGCTTTTCCATTTTTTTAATAACAGAAAATGGCTAACCTGGCTCGATGGCCAGCTACACATCCACAACAACATGACAACAACAAAACAGTTTGACATACAAAATCACAACAAGATGCAATAGTACACATCCACAATCACGAAGTCTGACATCCACACAATCAAAAACAAAATCACAAGTCTATTGATTACTAGCCCCTCCACTACCTCCGGGAGCGAAGCAGTCATCCTGCCGTGGCGAACCTGGCGCCCTTAGCTGCGGCGATGGAGTCTGAGCCTCCGTCCCTGATGCCTGCGAAACACAGTGGCATATGTACAAGTTTACAACGGTGTTCTCGTATTCAATTGTTTAGTTGAACTTAATGTAACTTCCTTTTTGTACCTGTACTCCAGGAAACTGCTCCTGTGGTGGCGACGGCTGCAACACGAACGGAGGTGGATGCCACAACGGTATCTGGATTTGCTGCCCTTGTTGTCGAGCTAGCGCCTGTCATTTCAAACATTACAATTTACAAAACCAATTGAAATGCAATGTAATTAAAGTATAATTTTATGTTTCTTACTTGCGTTGTCGCTTGCATCTGTGCCATATAGGACGCATGGTACGCCATAGCAGCCCTGTTGTTCTCTCGCTCTCTCGCCAAGGCCTCCTCCTGCCGAGCCAAGCTCTCCCGAAGCGCCATGACTTCGAGATCTCTCTCGGTGACACAATGGCTGGAGGAGCCTGCGCCACCAGCCGAAGACTGCGAGGAGTTGCCTCTCGCAGGTCGCGTCTCCCTAGAGTTGACGACTCCAAAGAATATGGCAAGCCTACAAAAAACTAATCAATTCAAGGTAAAATTAAATAATCTTGAATTCAAAACAATGAATGTAAATGAATTCACCTTTCGTGTGCTTTTCCACCTCCGCTTGCATACCGTGCTTGTGTAGACGTATACGTTACCACTAAATGGGTCGTATCGGGCCCTAAGCCCATTTATGTACATATAGTACTTTTAAACACTCAAACAATCGAAACAATAATCAATTAAACTATTAACTCATAAATCATCTAAGCAATTAACAACTCATCTAAATAAGCATAATTACCATAGTTAACAAGCTCATCAATTCTAAGCAATTAAAAAAATTACACCTAGCTAGCAATTCAAATAAACCTGGGCAATAATTAAACCTAAGCATATCAATTCATCTAAATCTAAACAATTAGCCACTAAACAATCAAAACCAAACAAGCATAATCTAAACAATTGGTAATTAAAAAACCAAGCTTTCTAGATGGGGAGGGAAGCGGGCGACTTACCTCACGGTGGAGGCGGCGCGGCGAGCGGCACACGGCGAGGCGGGCGGCGCATGGCGTGGAGGCGGACCGGCACGGTGCGGCGGCGTGCAGCGCGACTGGCGCAGGTCCGGGCGGTGCGGTGACAGGGCAGCGCGGTGGGGCTAGGCAGCGCGTGGGGCGGCGGCGGCAGGGTGCGCTGCGGCGAGGCTGCGGCGGCCGGGGCGGGGTGGCGGCTGTTGGGTGGCGGCCGGGGCGGGGACGTCAGGGGCGGCGGCGGCTGGCGGCGGCGGCCGGGGCGGCGGAGGCGCTTCAGGCTGGCCGGCGGCGACGCTTCGGGCGGGGCGGGCGGCTGGCGGCGGCGGCCGGGGCGGCGGGGGCTTCGGGCGTGGCGGGCCGGCTGGCGGCGGCGGCCGGGGCGGTGGCGGCGTTTTGGGCGGCGGGGGCTCGGGTCAGCGCAGGCGTGAATGCCCGCGCCGACCCGGGCCCGCGGGTATATAAGACTTATTTACGACGGCCCGTGGTGTGGCCGTCGTAAATAAGCTCATTTACGACGGCCTCTTTTAGATACGACAGCCAGCCACACTGGCTGTCGTAAATAAGATATATGTACGACAGCCTAGGGTTGGTTGTCGTATATAAGATCTATTTACGATAGCCAGTTAATATACGACGGCTGTACCGTCGTATATAACCTTATATACGACGTCCTGTTCGGACCGTCGCATATAAGTTTATATACGACGGCTGGCCGTCATATATTAATCCGGTTGTCGTATGTTGACCTCTTTCCTGTAGTGTATGGCCTCTAATCTAGCAATGGTAGCAAAAGTTTCATCAAAATCTAAACCTTCAACTTGTGCGAAACCTTGAGCAACCAACCTAGCTTTATTCATAATCACAATCCCATCCTCACTTTGTTTATTTTAAACACCCATAAAATTAAAGTGTGACCTTGAGGTGGAGGTACAAGTTTGTAAACATTATTTCTTTCAAAATTTTCTAACTTTTCTTGCATGGCAATAATCCAAGATTCATCAGTGAGTATGTGTGATATATTTTTGGGTTCAAAAGAAGCAACAAAAGCAGAATGAGCATGAGAGTTTGGATCGCAAAACCTGGACCATGTGACTCGTTCGTGCAAGCTTCCAATAATTTTTCGTGGAGGATGACTTTTGAGGACGCGGAGGGGAGTAGACACTTCACAAGCTCCTTCTTCTTCATGTTCATCACAAATTGAAGAACTTGTGGCTTGAGGAAGATCTGGACCAGCAGTAGTGGTCATTGGTGCTGATTGTGGAGCAAGATCAAGAGCTGGAACGTCATTGTTTATTTCTGAAATTTCGGGCAGCAGCTCCACTCCTTCTTCATCTTCAATGAAAATACTCTCCCCCTGCAGATATGCAACTTGACCTGCAGTAGTAGAGCTAGTACCTGGGCTATCTTCATCAAGAAAAACTTCACAAGTCTCTACAATTTTGTTACTGTCAAGTAAAAGCACACGATAGCCTCTAGTATGAGATGGATAACCAAGAAACATGCCATCAAGAGATCTAGCTTCAAATTTATCAAGATTACCATGTTTCTTAACAAAGGATTTGCAACTAAAGACCCTAAGATGTGTCACACTAGGCCTATGTCCAAACCGAAGCTCATATGGTGTTTTCCTAGCTTAGCTCTCAAGAAAATATGGTTTGAAACATAACAAGTTGTTGCAATTGCATCTATCCAAAATTTTCTAGGAGTTTGGTATTTATCAAGCATAGTCCGAGCCATCTCAACTAAGGTTCTGTTTTTTTTTCTCTCTACAACACCGTTTTGTTGAGGTAAATATGGTGAAAAAAATTATGATTTATTCTTTTTTCAGCACAAAAGTGATCAAAAGATTGATTTTGAAATTTGGTTCCGTTATCACTTCTAATTGCTTTTAAATATCCTGGGTGATCAATTGATAATATAAGAAATAAAGTTCTAATGTGACAAAAAGCTTAATTCTTAGATGCCATAAAGTAAACCCAAGAGTATCTAGAATAATCATCAACAATCACAAGCACATACCATTTACCTCCAAAAGATTGAACACGTGAAGGACCTACAGTGTCAATATGTAAAAGCTGTCCCGGTTAAGTTGTCATGGTCATTGTGAGAGGATCTGAACCTGCAACCATCTTAGCATGTCTACAAGAAGAGCACATAATACCATTGTCCCCTTTAAGCTTAGGTAGCCCACGTATGCAATCAAGACCACTAACACGTGTAAGGTGATCAAAGCCTACGTGACCAAGTCTACGATGCCAAAGATATATGGCCTTTGAATCATTAGCAACTATACACCTATGCTTAGAAGTTGAGATATCAAAATCAGCTTTAAAAACTCTTCCAATCCTAGACATGTTAAACAAAAGCTCACCTTTTTAATATACAACCTTGCTGCATTTTTTAGTGAAGTTAACTTCTAGATTTTCATCTAGCAATTGTGAAATGAAAAGCAAGTTGTATTTCAAATTTTTAACAAGCGCCACATCCTTCAAAGTGTAGTGTTTATTTACTCTAACCAAACCGTTTGCAATTATAGGAGTTGAAGAATTATCAGCAAAAGTAACATTTTCTACATGTGACACAAAAGAGAGGGAGGAGAACCATTCTTTCTTACTGGTCATTTGGTGTGAGCAACCTGAATCCACAATCCAAATGTTCTTCTTCCTCAAGCGTGTATCCTACATAGCAGCACAATACGTCGATGACTCAATACTAGGGTTAGTCAAAAGGCATTTAGGAATCCAGTACTGAGTCACACTGTAACACCCTCAATTTTACTACCATGCATTGCATACATTTTTCATGTAGAGAAGCATTTAAAATGAAGAAGAAAATAAAGAGAGGAACATAGAGGCAAATAAAATAATAAAATGAAATAAAAATGGAAAACAATGAAAATAAAAAAAGAAAAAAATAATAAAATAGCCAAACCTGGCCGCCCCCAATTCCCCCCCCCCCCCAAAAATTCCCCAAATTTCTCCCAAAATTCCCTTTCCCCTAATTTTCCTGATTTTCCTCAATTCCCCAAAATTTCCCTAGGGAATTTTCCCCATATTTGGGGGGGGGGGGGGTGGGAATTTCCCTCCAAATTGGCCACACCACTCTAGCCAGCCCCCTCCCCCTTGGCCGCAGCCCATATGGGGGGAAACCCTAGCTGCCCCCCCTTTGTTTTTTTGTGGGATTTTATTTTCCCCCAATTAATCTCAGCCCTTGGTGGAAAATAAATAATAAAATCACAGCCCCTAGCTCCCACCTCTTTTAAAATTAAAGCTCAGCCCTTGGATAAATGAGTTGCTAAAATCCTAACCCCTATGACGGGGGCCCGCCCTCGATCACGGGGCCGTGCCGCCTCGCCCGGGGATCGCATTGGGTGGTGCCGTGTTATGCGGCACCGAACAGCACACATATAAGGAACCCTGTATTACATAAATCAAAAGCGGAAGCTTACAATTGTTCTTTGTAAATAATTTACATAAATTAACTACAGCGGAAGTCTATAAACAGCTCACGTCGAGTAACTAAGAAGCACCGGAGAAGAGGTCCAGCCCGCGGACTCCTCTCGCTAGCAACACGAAGACATGGCAGCAGCTAGGTTCTCCAAGTGTGACATGACTCGGAAGTTGTAACACCCCAAAATTTTGATTCAAAACACTAAATCATGTTAAGAGGGGAATTTAAAAATTTTTGGACGTGTTGCATGTTTTGCAAAAATTCAAATTCAAACTGGAATTCAAATTAAACTCAAATCAGAAAAGAAATGGAAAAAGAAAAAGAGAAAACAGAAAAAAACGGCCAGTGGGCCGAAACCCACCAGCCGGCCCAACTTACCCTGCGCCAGCCCGCAGCCACGCGCCCGCGCTTTCTCACGCTGACAGGCGGGACCCACCCGAGCTTCGTCTACCTCGCGCCGCGCCGAACTCCCCCCCGCGCCCGAATCGAAACCGATCGGGATTTCGACGTAAACCCTGCTGAATTCTGTTCGTAGCCGACGCGGACATGATCCAAACCACCCCGCCGCCCTCCCCCGTCTATATAAACCCCGGTCTCGTTCTGTTTTTCCCACGCGATCGCCGATTTTTACTCCGGTGAGAACCGAGACTTCTCCGGTGAATTCTGGCCGATCTAAGCTCGGAAACTCCGATCTAACTCGGTGATCTTGATCCACCGCCTCCGGGGAACCTTGCAGGTGCAGAAAACTCGGTGACTTGCGGTGTAAGCACAGCGCCGACGAGCTTCACCGTGGTTTTGCCTCGGACCTCGTCGCCGATCACCTTCCAGGACCTCCGAGCTCAAGAAAACCCCCGAGGTGAGATCCCCGACCTCCCCTCTACCGATCTATGCCATAAGATCACAGTTCTAGGCAGAATTCTCGAGGATCCGAAAGTTTCTGGCGAGATCGCTGCTTCCCGCCGCCGTGCGCCGCCGGCAGCGCCGCCCGCGCTCGATCAGAGCGATGTGGCCGCTTGTGCGCCGTTTATTTTAAATCGCACGGTAGGGTTTAAATCCCCGCGTACCGGTTCGATGTTATAATCTCAGCCGTCGGTTTAAAATCGGACGGTCCACGTCAGCCCCGCGTTATAAAGACTGGAATTCTTACGTGCTACCCCCTGGGGTTCTCGGGAAATAAGAGCTAGCCCCGGAAACTTCAGATCTAGCCCCTGGAACTCCAGAAAATCATGTAAATTCATTTAAAAATCAGTTTTAGCCCCTGGACTTAATAAAAATTAGGAAAAACACCTCTGATAAGTGTAGCTAGACCCCTGGAAATCCTGAAAATAACATTATAGACCCTGTAATGGGGTGAGTTCATCATTTTAGCCCTGTTTAGTATTTAATTTAGAAAATTGAATATGTAACTAGTGTTTAAAAATTAAAAAGTGGTTCAAACATATTGTCAAAATTAAGTTAAAGACTTTCTCAGTGTTTAGGAAATTTTGGAGTGAGATAAAAACATATTTTGGACAGAATTGAATCTGTTTAATTTATTATTCACAATTAGGGACACATTTTTAAGTAATAAATAGTTTTAGAAAATAGGGAAAATAATTATGAAATAGTTTACATCAGAGGCAAAGGTCAAAATATGTTATTAAATTATTTAGGACCAGAACCTATTCTGTTTAGATGATGAGTATTACTAATTTCATAATAAAGTACGCAATTATGCATAGGAATATAAATCTGAAAATATAGCAACTAGTAAATGATAAATGGAGTTTTTAAAAATCCAAAGAGTTCAGTTTAGGGTTGGTGGAAATTATGAAGGCACATATAGAGAAGAAAAATACTTTTCATACATATTTGGTAGTGAAAGGGTGTAGTAGTTGAATATAAGAAATTTATTGGAAACTCATATATATAGTATGTAAGTATAAATGTGAACACAAAAGTAGGAATCATATACACATGATTAAAAGTGCATGCAAGCCACAACTCAACACACATAAAGTAACCACCACACATATAATGGTGAAGGACTTTCATAAATGTGAATGTGTGGTTTGTATAAAGTAGAAGTGTGAACTATGTCTTATGATTGTTGTTTTTCTTTTGCTATGTGTGATGGTATGATGTAGAACCTGCTCAAGAGCAAATTATTCCTTTCCAAGACCAGGACTACCCATTTCAAGAGTAGCAAGAAGGAGGCAAGTGTCCTTGACCACTTTGATCCTATGCTAGGATGTGTAGCTAGAATTAATTGCATTGTCAATTTAAATATGAAACCCATGTTAGGAAGTTTCCCTAGAATTGCATTACCTTATTTCCTTGTAGCTTGGGTTGGGATTTATTTTATCATGTCATTTAATATTATGCATATGCTTAGCCATGCTTAGAATGGGATAATTGGGATATGAGATCATCAGTTTATATTACCATACTCTTGAATGAGATATTATGAGTTATGTAGAGGTAGGGATCAAGGCAAGTTGGATGTTTTGGTTGTGTGCTGGGTGCACGAGACTTGAGTTTGTGTTTAGTACTTGCCTTGATCCTAAGGACCGGTTCATGGAGCATGTAACCTGGCTTTACAGTGCCAACCACATGCTGAGATGGGGCAGCTTGGCCAATTAATTAGGTGTATCCCCGGCGTAGTATGGGTGTGTTGGATGGTGCGGGGAGTAGGTGTCAGCTGGACTACCATATGAACCGCAAGGCTCAAGAGGGGGCCACTGAAGCGGGGTTGGAGCCTCTTGTATGCTGTTAGGGGTGAAACCTCAGTGGGCCCACGCTCGTCGGGAATCCCTTTGTAAAGGCTTCGTAGTGATCTCCTGGCTACACACCTGGGAAGTGTGAATGTGGTTCGTAGCCACTGGCATAATGGAGGTTCTTTTAGTCCACCCGGCAACGGGGGATGAAATCACTACATGTGGGTACAGTGGTACAAACTCTGCAGAGTCAAAACTGTCATGACAGCCGTGCTCACGGTCAAGAGCGGCTTGGACTTATTCATGATTAGAGGAGTGATGGTTTTGGAAGTTAAGCGGGGAGCTTAACATTGGAAATGATGTTATGGTTATTGGATTATGATGATGGGATGGGAGATTGGGACCATTTCACCTGTGTAGTAATGTAGGTGCTTAACAAGCTAAGGTGATAGGTATTAATTGCATAGTGCTTTAACCATGAGTTCAACCTCTCCTTGTTCTAGCCATGCATGACATAATTTTCCCACACTTGCTGAGTACCATTGGTACTCAACCTTGCATATTTGTTGGTTTATATTGCTGCTCAGGTCAAGATAATGAGGTGGTGTATAATGACCAAGACTTTGGACTCGAAGAAGGTTTCTAGGTTCATGGAGACCCCCGGGCAACGCCTGTGATGGAGCCCTCAAGAATAATATTCCGTTGCTAGTTTATTTACTTGTGATGAACTTATTATTGTCCATCGAGACATTTACTATGTAAGACTTACTTATATTCGACACCTGGCTTGTAATAAATGATGCTTCACTATTTGTCATCACATGTATGAGAAAATGATCCTGGCATACATGTGATATTCACTTGGTTGTTTCTTCGAAAAAACCGGGTGTGACAGAGGTGGTATCAGAGCCAAGGTTGCCCGTAGGAACGTGGACCTAGGTAGAAATGGACGTATTTAAGGGCCCTATTTTCTTAAAAACTATTTTTCAAAGGTGTGGATTGAAAAGTGTTATTTAAATGAGTCACTTTCTTCATCTTACCCCAGTTTTCATTCAAAATAGGATTTTTGTTTGAGAGTTTATCTAACCTAATTTTTAAATTCTTTTTGTTTTAGATGGTTCGCATGATTCGTACCGCTCGCAAGTCCACAGGAGGGAGAGTTCCCGTAGTTGCCCTTGCCGAGAGAGAGGAGAGCCGTCCGGTGACGTACCTTTCCTACGGATTGGCAGTAGGAGGCTTATTGCGCCGTCTTCGGCGTATGCTCGAAGCCGCCGGCAATACGGGCAAGCTAATCATCCACTATAACTCCACCAGGACCACCCGTGAGAAGAGGGAAGAATGGAGTTCAGAGATGAGGATAATACACGAAAATCAGCTGCTTAAGATTCACCACTCTCCAGCTTGTAGAGAGACACAAGTCGATGCGGAGAAAGATGTCACATGGGAGGCTATCACCTGCCAGAGTCATATCTATCGTCGCCACTTGGACAAAACTAAGTACATGTATGTCCTCCAACGTGAGAGTGGTACCACGGAGTACAAGCACCCACCAGTGCAGCAAGGGACTTCCCATGAGCACATGGACTTGTGCTTGGAGGATGCTGCTATGCTCAGCACTCGACTGCAGGAGTGTCAACAAGAGCTTCAGGATGTCCGGGACACCCTGAAGGAAACGGAGGTGTTGCTGCGAGCCTGCTTAAAGGCGAGAGAAAGAGGAGATGGGAATGAACTGTGTGTCACCATGAATGATACATTGACTCCTGACTCCCCAAATCGCCGAGCGATCAGGCGTCGTCGCACTTCTCCACCAGCAGCCTCCCCACCCAAAGCGGAGTCAGAAGGCAGCCGCAATGATGAGGAAGATCCTGAGGAGCCAGCTCAAGAAAACGAGTAATGTAGAGTCCTTCCCTTAGTTAGCAAGATGTCGAATAGTCAAGTCGTTACGTTAAGTTAATGGTGTGTTAATGCTTGGTGTGTGACGTGAGTTGTGGAAGCCATGAGCAATTGTCCACAGCCTCGTCTTCAGATTGTTTTGCTTTGGTGTGTGAACCCACATGAAATAATAGTGCATTTATTTGGTGTGAGATATGAACCCTCGTAAAAGTATAACAAAGCCTCAACACTTCAAAGTACAAACAAAATGAAAGTAGTAAGATGATACTAAATGCTTTCAAATTAACATTGGTTGATTCTGCCAGATGGTCGGAAGAGGAAAAGGACGTGCTGCCAACCCCGCCAACAACAACGATGAGGCATGCAACCCTCATCTTTCTGGAGGCCAGGACCGGGGTTGTCGCCGTGAAGGAGTTGATCCCCTCCACCAAATGCTGGAGAATCAGAATCAGCTCATCCAGAACTTGACTCAAGTGGTGGCCAACTTGCATCAAGTTCTACCTCCACAAGCTGCACCACGCCAACCAAGGTTGAGTGAGTTTCTAGGAACTCAACCTCCAAAGTTTGCAAGTGCTGCTGAACCTCTGGAGGCAGATGATTGGCTGAAGACCATTGAAAGTAAGATGAGGATCATACAGTGCCAAGGGTATGAGAGGGTGCTGTTTGCCTCTCATCAATTGCATGGACCTGCTGCTGATTGGTGGACCGCCTATGTGGCAGCCCATCATGACCCTGAGAACATCACTTGGGAAGAGTTCAAGCGTAGCTTCCGCAACCATTACATCCCAAGAGGTGAACTCAAAAACAAGAGGAAGGAGTTTTTGGAACTGCAGCAGGGACACATGACGGTGAGGGAATACCTCACTAAATTTACTCAACTATCCCGCTATGCCCCACGGGACATAGAGACTGATGAGCAGAAACAAGATTGTTTTGTGGAAGGACTTACTGCAGAGATGCAGTGTGCAATGTCCTCAAATGAGTATGAAAGTTTCCAAAAGATGGTGGACAGAGCATTTGTGGTAGAAAGGAAGCTAAAGGCCTTGGAAAATGAGAATAAGAGGAAGGTCGGGTGGTCACATCAAGCCTCAGGGAGCAACACCCGCCCACGTCTGATGCAGCCACCTGCAGGGCAGACGAACCGTGCTGCGGTACCCTACTCAGCACCAAGAGGGTACAACCCGAACTACAGGCCTCCGGCAGCACCAGCACAGCCGCAACGTCAGTTTGTGCAGCAGCCTCGCCCCGCATATCCACCTCGACCAGCAGTACAAGGACCCCCAAACCAACCCCAAGACAGCAAAGGCCAGGCACCTAAGGTTGAGGTGCAATGTTTTAGCTGCGGAGAAGTGGGGCACTACGCCCACAAATGCCCAAAGAAGAAGCCCGCGCAGCCACAACAGCAGAATGTAATGAGAGGACGGGTGAACTACGTCACTATGGAGGAAGCACAAGATGCACCTGACGTGGTAGTTGGTAAGTTTCCTGCCAATTTACACCTTGCAACCCTGCTGTTTGATTCTGGTGCTACCCACTCATTTATTGCTCAAAGGTTTGTTAAGAAGTATGACCTAGCAACAACACAAAT
This sequence comes from Neostapfia colusana, assembly GCA_030760725.1. Lineage (NCBI taxonomy): Eukaryota > Viridiplantae > Streptophyta > Magnoliopsida > Poales > Poaceae > Neostapfia > Neostapfia colusana. The sequence goes on along the minus strand of JASWHV010000014.1, from coordinate 52,716,886 downwards.
GAACCATATGCTAGCCGTAAACTCTCCAGGTGGAGAAATAAGGACAAGACAAGTGTGTCCCAAAGTGAACCTAGACATTAATGGGGTAGTATTTACTGCTAACCTCATAGTGATAGATTCACAAGGGATAGATATTATTTTGGGTATGGATTGGTTGACCAAACATAAAGGAATCATTCATTGTTGGACCAGAACGGTGGAACTAACTCACCCTAGTGGCACAAGAGTAAAGTTCATAACAATACACGAGTCTAGGAGGGACATTAAATTAAATCAAGTTGAGGTGAAAGTTGAGGAAATCAGGACTATCAGGGAATATCCAGATGTTTTTCCGGAGGAGTTGCCAGGTATGCCTCCCGATCGTGAAGTGGAATTCGCAATTGAGCTAGTACCGGGAACAACCCCGATATACAAGAGACCTTATCGGATGGACTCCAAGCAGCTAGAAGAACTCAAGGATCATTTGAGAGAATTGACGGAGAAGGGGTATATTCGCCCTAGTTCCTCACCATGGGGAGCTCCGGTGATATTTGTGCCCAAGAAAGACGGAACCCAACGGTTATGCGTGGATTACCGTGCTTTGAATGAGGTAACCATCAAGAACAAGTACCCATTACCCCGCATTGAAGACTTGTTTGATCAGTTGAGGGGAGCTTGTGTGTTCTCGAAAATTGATCTCAGATCGGGATACCACCAACTCAAGATAAGGCAATCTGATATTCCCAAGACAGCTTTCGTATCTCGATACGGACTGTATGAATACACTGTCATGCCTTTCGGGCTAACTAATGCCCCGGCATACTTCATGTACCTCATGAACAAGGTATTCATGGAATATCTGGACAAATTTGTGGTGGTTTTCATAGATGACATTCTCGTCTTCTCCAAAGATGAAGAAGAACATGAGAAACATCTAAGGTTGGTGTTGCAAAGGCTGAGAGAATACCAACTATATGCCAAGTTGAGCAAGTGTGAGTTTTGGCTGAAGAGAGTTCCCTTCTTAGGGCATATAATCTCGGAGGGAGGAATCTCCGTAGATCCCGCCAAAATCGAGGATATCTAGTAGTGGAAGACCCCTGAAAATGTCGGGGAAGTTCGAAGCTTCTTGGGATTGGCTGGATACTATCGACGGTTTATTGAGGGATTCTCCAAGATCTCGAGACCTCTCACCAAACTGTTGGAGAAGGGAATCACATTCACAGTGCGAGACGAGCTTTCAGGAGCTAAAGAAAAGATTGACAACAGCCCCAGTGTTGGTTATGCCAGATATGCAGAAGAACTTCACGGTGTACTACGATGCCTCTGGAAACGGGTTGGGATGTGTTCTCATGCAAGAAGGGCATGTCGTGGCATATGCATCCCGGCAGCTTCGGAAGCACGAGAAAAACTATCCTACACATGACCTAGAACTAGCCGCAGTGGTACACGCGTTGAAAATTTGGTGGCACTATTTGATGGGGAAGAGGACAGAGATATATACGGATCATAAGAGTTTGAAGTACATTTTCACACAGCCAGATCTCAACCTCAGACAAAGGAGATGGTTAGAGCTAATTAATGACTTTGATGTGGGCATCAACTATCATCCCGGGAAAGCAAACGTCGTGGCCGATGCTTTGAGTCGGAAAGTGCAGGTCAATAAGTTAAGCTTGAAGGACATGCCTGCAGAATTGAAGGACGAGGTTATACGGCTCAATTTATGCCTTGTGAATAGTGGTGAAGCCATCGCCATGGAAGTGGACTCCACACTCGAGCGAGACATACGTGAGGGCCAAAAGAATGATGAGAAGATACAGGAAATCAGGCAACTCATCAAGGAAAATAAAGCTCCAGGTTTCAGAGAGGATGAACAAGGTACGGTGTGGCACGGGAAAAGGATCTGTGTGCCAGAAGTAAAGGAGATCCGTGAATTAATTTTGAAGGAGGCTCATGATTCCGACTGTTCCATTCATCCTGGGAGTACGAAGATGTACCAGGACCTCAAGAGCAGGTATTGGTGGTATGGCATGAAGCGAGATGTCGCGGAACATGTTGCCCTATGTGACACATGTCAGTTGGTGAAAGCAGAACATCAATGACCCGCGGGATTATTGCAACCACTCAAAGTGCCTGAATAGAAATGGGAAGAAATCAGCATGGATTTCATCGTGGGATTGCCTAGGACCCAATCAGGGTATGATTCGATATGGGTCATCATTGATAGGCTAACAAAGGTAGCTCATTTCATCCCCGTGAAAGAAAGCTACAGCGGCTCCAAATTGGCAGAGTTGTACATGTCAAGGATCGTGTGTTACCATGGAGTGCCAAAGAAGATTGTGGCAGACCGAGGGACACAGTTCACCTCGAGGTTTTGGCAGAAGTTGCATGAAACCATGGGAACCCATCTGAACTTCAGCTCTGCCTATCATCCCCAAACTGACGGGCAGACGGAAAGAACCAATCAGATCCTAGAAGATATGCTAAGGGCATGTGCACTCAAAAACAATAGGAGTTGGGACAAGAACTTACCGTATGCGGAGTTTTCCTATAACAACAGCTATCAAGCTAGTATGAAGATGTCACCGTTTGAAGCCTTCTATGGGAGGAAGTGCAGAACTCCCCTATTTTGGAACCAAACAGGGGAAAGTAAAGTGTTTGGTCCAGAAGTACTACAAGAAGCCGAGGCGAAGGTGAGGGAAATTCGCAACAATTTGAGGATAGCACAGACACGCCAAAAGAGCTATGCCGATGTACGAAGAAGAGAACTCGTTTTCAACGTGGGAGACAACGTCTATCTCAAGGTGTCCCCTATCAGAGGACTTCGGCGGTTCAAGGTGAAAGGGAAGTTGTCACCTCGATACATCGGACCCTTTAAAGTTTTGGAAAGGAAAGGCGAAGTGGCGTATCAACTAGAGTTACCGGCTCATCTATTGGATGTGCACGATGTATTCCATGTGTCACAACTCAAGAAATGTTTGAGGACGCCTGAAGAAGTGTTACCCATGAATGAAGTGGACGTAGCTGAGGATTTGTCTTATGCCGAGCAACCATACAAGATTTTGGAGACAATGGAACGCCTCACCAGAAATAAAAGAATTCGGATGTGCAAAGTGCAGTGGAAGCATCACTCGGAAGAGGAAGCCACCTGGGAGCGGGAAGATGAGCTCAAGGCACAATTTCCGGGATTGTTTTCTTAGAAACACCAATCTCGAGGATGAGATTTCTTTTAAGGGGGGTAGAGCTGTAACACCCCAAAATTTTGATTCAAAACACTAAATCATGTTAAGAGGGGAATTTAAAAATTTTTGGACGTGTTGCATGTTTTGCAAAAATTCAAATTCAAACTGGAATTCAAATTAAACTCAAATCAGAAAAGAAATGGAAAAAGAAAAAGACAAAACAGAAAAAACCGGCCAGTGGGCCGAAACCCACCAGCCGGCCCAACTTACCCCGCGCCAGCCCGCAGCCGCGCGCCCGCGCTTTCTCACGCTGACAGGCGGGACCCACCCGAGCTTCGTCTACCTCGCGCCGCGCCGAACTCCCCCCCGCGCCCGAATCGAAACCGATCGGGATTTCGACGTAAACCCCGCTGAATTCTGTTCGTAGCCGACGCGGACATGATCTAAACCACCCCGCCGCCCTCCCCCGTCTATATAAACCCCGGCCTCGTTCTGTTTTTCCCACGCGATCGCCGATTTTTACTCCGGTGAGAACCGAGACTTCTCCGGTGGATTCTGGCCGATCTAAGCTCGGAAACTCCGATCTAACTCGCTGATCTTGATCCACCGCCTCCGGGGAACCTTGGAGGTGCAGAAAACTCGGTGACTTGCGGTGTAAGCAAAGTGCCGACGAGCTTCGCCATGGTTTTGCCTCGGACCTCGTCGCCGATCACCTTCCAGGACCTCCGAGCTCAAGAAAACCCCCGAGGTGAGATCCCCGACCTCCTCTCTACCGATCTATTCCATAAGATCACAGTTCTAGGCAGAATTCTCGAGGATCCGAAAGTTTCCAGCGAGATCGCCGCTTCCCGCCGCCGTGCGCCGCCGGCAGCGCCGCCCGCGCTCGATCAGAGCGACGTGGCCGCTTGTGCGCCGTTTATTTTAAATCGCACGGTAGGGTTTAAATCCCCGCGTACCGGTTCGATGTTATAATCTCAGCCGTCGGTTTAAAATCGGACGGTCCACGTCAGCCCCGCGTTATAAAGACTGGAATTCTTACGTGCTACCCCCTGGGGTTCTCTGGAAATAAGAGCTAGCCCCGGAAACTTCAAATCTAGCCCCTGGAACTCCAGAAAATCATGTAAATTCATTTAAAAATCAGTTTTAGCCCCTGGACTTAATAAAAATTAGGAAAAACACCTCTGATAAGTGTAGCTAGACCCCTGGAAATCCTGAAAATAATATTATAGACCATGTAATGGGGTGAGTTCATCATTTTAGCCCTGTTTAGTATTTAATTTAGAAAATTGAATATGTAACTAGTGTTTAAAAATTAAAAAGTGGGACAAACAGAAGATCCCGTATGTCTAACTCCAGCCGCTGACGAGTGGGGCCGACCCCTCCTTCGTCTTCCTCTGGCTCCCGCGCGACACCCGCCGCCGGAGCTCGCCGGGAAACTTCAGAACACGGTATTCCGTTCACTTTTCATGCTGAAACTTGCCGTCAGCCTGTAATTTCGTGCGCTGAACATGGGGAGAGGGTTTCCCCACCCCGACGTCGGCCCTAACCGAGCTCGCGACGGTGTGGCGGCTTAACCGAGCTTCGGCGACGTAGAGCCACCGTTCTAGCTCGCCAAAAAACCCGGAGGATTAGTGCTACAGCACCAGTGGAAGGTGTAGCTCATCGACGTGTGCCCAATTTTGCTTGGAGAAGCCGCTAGCTATGTCGTCACCGTGCGCCCGAGGCGGTTTTTGCGGCGACAAAGGAAAAACTGGGCTTTCTTCGGTTAGGGTTGATGGAATCGTGCTCTGTTTGATCAAGGAGGTCCGTAGGAGGCTAAATATCATGACCCCAGAACACAACCGGGAGCCTTCACACCTCGGGGGAGAATTTCCCGGTCTTGAGCCAGCGACCCGAAGAACCCGCCGTGAGTGAAACTCAAATTCCGGCTAGGTGGTCCTATGAAATTATCCCGAACTCGGTGGACAGCAAGGAGAGGTGGTAACCAACCTTATTCGTGGCTTTGTTGGGCGTGCAACACCGGAGGGGATTGATTTGAAGTGAAGTCGCCGAGGTCGGTCCGCCGAGGAAGAACCGGCTCGCCGAGGCGATTGCAGCCCGCTGCACCCTCGGAACTTGCTTTGACGCCTTCAGGGAGTGTGGGCGACGCTGCTTCCGAGCTTGTCCGGGCGTTCCTGGCTCGGGGAGATGGTTGACGACGGGAGCCCGAGCGTGCGGGCGCAGCTGCGGCAAAAGCTCCTGGAAACGGCGCTATGGCGAGGAAGGAGCGTGGCTCGTACATGGTCTCGGTGCTATGAGGTGTACACTCTCGGTGGAAGATTGATAAGGGTGAGGGGAACCACCTCTGAAGCTGCTCGGGAGCTGGCACCGGGGTGCTGCTGATGTCGCGCGCTCGGCAGAGGAGAAACAGAGTCTGGGTTCCCTCTCACAGACAACTGGGCCCCACTGAACAGAAGACGTAAGGAGCAAGTCTATATGGCTCAATGGCAAGTGGGTCCACCCCTGTTCCTCCCTAAAAGATCTTCTAAACTTTGGCACAAAGCAAATTTAAATTCTAAAGAGCTCAGATTCGAAAGTTGTTTGGAATTTTGACTTGGTGTTCTTCAATTCAAATTTGAATTCAAATTTGAAGCAAACTCATAAGCCCTTTGATACTAAAATCAAAGCACCTCCAAACTTTCTCAAAACTTGGCTCCCTCCTAATTTGGACCTGAGGAACTCAAATATGCCATCTGATCCTTAAGTTGGCCATTGCAAATACAAATTTTCAAACAACCGTTTGAATTTCCTTTTTGGAAAGGGCCTTCTTTGCCTTGAAGTAAACCATTTAATTCAAACTGAAATTTAAGTCCTCTGTGGTGATGACCCATCTGAATTTGGGAGAAACACTTTGGTTTGCTTCTAGCCCATGCTTGATCAATCTTGGTCCCAAGCTGAACCTCACAAGTTCAGTTTTGGACCATGCCCCTGAAATTTGAATTTGAAAGTGATCTCAAACAATGCTTTGAACAAATGGTATATGAGCTTAAAATCCCTCCCATTTTGGAACTTAAGCTCTTCAATACCTGAGGACTGCAATGGTCATCTCATATATATGCTTTTGGACCATCTGAACGTGAATGCTTTGCAAGGGTTCAAAAATGGGGTTTAAACTTCCCTCCCCTCTACTCATAGAGAATGTGCATATGAGTTAGCTTTTTGGGAGTGAAATCCTTTCCCGGGTTAACATGTGTTCAACAGGAGTTAAAGAAGATTTTAGCCCTCCCCCACATGTCCATGTTTGAGTTTATCATTTCATGTGACATAACTCAAGTCATTCCCTTGCCTTAAGATATTTGAATTCAGCATGAACTCAACATGATCATAATCCATTCCTTTTTAGCTCACCCTCAAATCAGAAGGTTGCCACCATTATCTCCTCAATTTAAAGTGTATGAGGTTCCATGTGCATACAAAAGTTTGGCGGCAATTTGAGCTGAGCCTTTTGAGTCTAAAGACCTTATCTTTATTCTTCCTCATCCACATGTATGATTACACATGAGTTTAACTTCACCTTGGTCCAGCACATTCAAATGAATGCTTGAACCCGTGTTGTTGAACCTCACGTAGACCATCTCATGTAAGAAAGTTTTTGTAAGTCCCATTTTTCATGAACCAGAAACACGATGACGTTCAATCACCCATTTCTTTGCATTCACGTTTTTGGGACTTTTACATTCCTCCCCCCTTAAAAAGAATCTCATCCCGAGATTCTAAAGAAAAACGAAGCGGGAGAGGTAATTTCAATCTGCATGATGATAGAAGTTCCGGATCTTTTAATCGATAGTCTGAACCGGTCGCTCAGTGTAGGCATGATCCGGCTCTAACTCGTCGATTTCTTTGGTGCGGACGGCAATGGTAGGTTTAAGGCACTTCCGTAGCCGTGACATATGAAATACGTCGTGAACACCAGTAAGGCTTGCCGGTCGTTCCAGCCGGTAGGCTATGTTCCACACATCTCTGTGATAGCAAGTGGATCTAAGGCTCGAGGAGCAAAATCTCTCCTTTAAATCGGACCGGTGAATTCCGTTCATCGGAGACACGCAAAGACAACGTGTTCCCCGCCGTCGAAATGCAACGGTCTACGTCTTTGACCATCATAGCTTTTCTGTTGAGATTGTACAGCCTCCAAGTTCACTTCTATTGTCCGAACTTGGTCATCGGCTTTGTTGACTAATCAACCCCGAACCGTACTCTTGCGCCGTACTCACACCACTTCACCGGTGTTCGACAATTCCGGCCGTAGAGCTTCATCTTACGAGGTATAACCATACGGTCTTTAAACCATAGAGTACCCTCATTGTCCTTCCTGAACCACCTCATTTCCCCATTGTCTATTCCCCTCTGTAGGTGAGACATACCCTTGTCTCTCCTTTGCACTTCAGCAATCTCTCATCAGATTGCTGGAATGGGAGCAGTGTTATAAGGTACTCCATACGGAATGACACGGAGACTGGGTTTTTCTTCTTCTAACTCAGCATTCGTCAAGTTGTGAACGTGGCCTTTCTGACTAAACGTGTCGGTAACCATGTTCACTTTTTTCCTGGACGGTAGTGGATCTCGAAGTTATGATCTATGACGAGCACCGACCATCTTCGAGCATACCCTTGCACCAACTAGTTGATCAGTTAAACCATCGATGCGGGGCAGGGTCCTTATTCTTAAAAATGACGGCATTGAGCGAACGATAATCAACACTTAATCTTAGTGTCTCGTCGTTCTTCTTAACAAACAGCGCAAAGCAACCCCAAGGTGATAAGCTTGGTTGTGTAAAACCGTTGCTCATAAGTGCACTTAGTTGCTTCTTCAACTCCGCTAGTTCATTGGGTGCCACCTTATACAGCCTTCGTGAAATCGGTGTTGTTTCCGGCGTCAGTTCGGTTCTAAACTTGACGTCTCATTACCCGGCATGCCTGGTAACTCATCAGAAACGCATTAGTTCTTCACGTTCCACCGGAAACTCCTCGAGTTTAATCACTTCCGTGGGATAGGCCTAACCCGTTCTCTTTGCTGTACAGAACGGACTCTTCTGTCCTCACCCAGCTTTTGATCCGTTTAACAGCATTTTCATAACTCAAGTTGAATACCAACGTTAAAGTTAACTTCAGTATCTTTCCAACGAGTACTCAAATGCTTCCAGATCATCTCTGGATCAAAAGTTATGATTTCTCAAAGTTGACAGAATTTCTGGATAAAATTTGCCAGCATCATCTTTGTATGTGGCTATTTTTATCACAGTTGTATATGAGAATACATAAGAATCTGCGCAAACTTTGAACTACAACAATGTTGCAAATTTCATAACCTTTCCAACGGTGTATCATAGGCTCCTTAAGGATATTTCTACAGAAAGTTATGGCTTAAAGTCATAAAGATCCAGAGAGGTTTTTGCTACTGTCCTGGTTCTGAACAGTTTGCATTCAACTGGACTTTTCTCCAACTTAACGTGTGATTTTGCTCTGGAGGTCTACAAAGAAATGGTCGATCCCTTGAAAATCTTTCCAGAACTGTATCATACACCTTAATTGGTTAAATCTACTCAGAGTTATGCCCTGTTAAAGTCCAGCAAGAATTTCTGCCAGAAACAGAGCACTCTGTTTTTGTAAACTTTGACACCTAGTCATACTCTCATTTGAATCTTAGCTCAAAATAAGATCTCAGTAACTAATACTTGTTTCAAACTTCCAGTTTTAGTTGAAAGTTAGTTCATGACTCATTTCTTCTTAGGGAAGAGGATTATATGTTTAGTACGGTGTTGACGCACCGTAAGAAGCATTTCGGTACTACGTTACCTCACCAAAAGAAAATCCTACCCGGATTTTACCGGTATATACGTATTATTAGTGGCACTAAGACGGTCTCTCGCACACGTGTACTACACGGGATACGTACGTGGTTAGTACCTGCAGAAGAACACGCAATAGTGGTGCACTCAAAGGTTGTTTCATTTCAGGCAGTTCCATATTGGAAAGTAAATACAAATACCCGTATCATTGCCATACGGCCGTCCTTAAGTTAAGTCACATCTCAAGGTACGTGATCATGAATCAACACCACACGACGGGGAACCCGAGTATATCATGAATGGGTCGTCACGGTTGGGAATGTTATCAACCCAACGGATACCACCTGCTGCCCTGCAGGGCACGCCGATGGCAAGCGCTGCGTATGCCCCCCCCCCCCCCCCGCTGGGCTATTTCCAGACGAACACACTATCGTGTTACTGACCACACGATGGGGTCTCCACTTACTTGCCTAATGCACGCTAGGGATCAGCGTTTCATATGAGCTCACGAACATGAAGAGTCCAAGAGTTTCATATTAACGTCTCACACCAAGCTGTGGGACCTATCCCTGAACCATATTCCTCGTCAGGGGAGCTAACCGAAATTGAACCGCTTTCGGTGGCGTTCCTTACCATGCTTACCTGAACGTAGGTGCGTCGTTACATAATCAAAATTCAGAATTATAACAAGTAAGTTAGTTCTGCCACTTTAAGTAACTATACTACTATAGTCCTTATGTGGGCCTAAATCCGTTTCCTCACCGTATCCTAAGTTTTTGTCGTAATACGATCCTTATTCCGTGCGCTGTTACGAATGCGGCTCTGATACCACGCTGACGAGGGCCCGCCCTTGATCACGGGGACGTGCCGCCTCGCCCCGGGATCGCATTGGGTGGTGCCGTGTTATGCGGCACCGAACAGCACACATATAAGGAACCCTGTATTACATAAATCAAAAGCGGAAGCTTACAATTGTTCTTTGTAAATAATTTATATAAATTAACTACAGTGGAAGTCTATAAACAGCTCAAGTTGAGTAACTAAGAAGCACCCGAGAAGAGGTCCAGCCCGTGGACTCCTCTCGCTAGCAACACGAAGACATGGCAGCGGCTAGGTTCTCCAAGTGTGACATGACTCGGAAGTTCCCGAGTCTCACCGGACAATCTTCTTTATAGCGTCGAGGTTTACCTGCAAAACCACTTATATAGCAAGAGTGAGCACAAAGGCTCAGCAAGACTTAACCGTCTCTCCTAACGCATGAAACTTTACATGAAAGTCACCTAAGACTTAAACCTGTCATGTGCGAAAAGACTCGCCTACGAGTTCATCCTTAACTTTCAGGTTTTAGCCATAATAGAAGTGACCTTGCGCCTAGCAACATTGGAACTCCACAATCAAACAAGAAACTCTTCGTTCCAATGTTACTTGTCCCAAGGTGGAAAATAAATTTAGTTTGCTCTATCTCTACTTCAAACATGGTTTTCATACAATTTACAATTATCATAACAGCATTTAAAACTTTGCAAACTATTTCCACACAACTTGATTACTACGTCACAACACAGGGAGCAAGCGGTAATCAATAACCGCGATGGACGGTGATTCGAATCAAACACTACCCAGATAATCGACACATACGCCCGCCTCTGAAGACCCAAATCTGGCGTCCTTCATTACGTCGTATGTGGCAACCTTTCTCAGGACACTAAACTGTAGAACCGGTCGCGCCGTCTCGGGCTCAAAGGTCTAACGAGACGATGTGGTATGCTTCTACAATCCAGTGAACCTGGTACATCGGTTTCCTGGTTCCCATATGTCAGTAAGCATCCGGTACACAACTCAATACCTGCTCCTGGGTGCTGCACACACATCGGTCCTTACCTGACACAGGCAGAGCTACTCGACCGAGACCTCGTCTTATCGCTGCCTAACCATCCTGCCAGGTCTCATCGTTAGAAATGTAAACTTTAGTTTGCCTCATTTCTGCCTACACCCGTGTAATCCCGTCTATAACTCGCGAGTAGATTCCAACTACTCGACTTCTACCAGATGTCCTAATCTATTTATCACGGCATTATTCTACAGCGGTGACCCTTTCTACCCTTAAATCCAAGGTTCATTTGGTCATGCATTTGGAGTGCAAAACAGCCTTGACCTAATGCACATACAAACTTAGACCCATAGTAGTGAACAAAGTAAAAACTTTAGAAAACAACTTAAATGCAAACCGGAGCTTGCCTTGGTTTTGCAGGTGACTAAAGTCAGATAATGTGATGTTAGTTGCTGATGACTTGAAGTTCAATTTCTGCCCTTCTTGTTCCTTGATCCAAGCTTAATTTCTCCTTCTTCACCTTCCACGGTTAATCACTACACGTTATGAATATGCATACATGTTTAATTATAAAACTTTTGCTAACAAGTTCTAAAGACAAGTTTAAAACTGAAGCACTGTTTAGGAATTTAAAATAACACTGGGGCTACTGGTTTAGTTTTGTGTTTAAACACTATCATCAAGTGAGAAGTGGGGTTCATCACTTGGGTGGTGATCACCTAATTGGTTGAACAGAACACTACTGATCCAGGGCTCCAATGGAGTTGGAAATTTTCCTGTGAGTTCCTTGTCACAAGAAAGTCCTAAGCATTTAGACAAAAAGGAATTAATTCTAAATAAATTGGCACTTTCATGCAAATTCAAGTGAACTACAATTTCCAACATAGCTCAGAGAGTAGGCCTGAATTTTCCTAGGATTTTTGGAGCTAAGGAATGCCCAGAACTGAATTTCCAAGTTTTGGAAATTTTCTGAAAATGTTTCTGTATTCTTTTGAATACAGAAACTTGAAATCAGAATTACCCCAACTAAATCAACTCCAAATGAGCTGAAACCTTTACCGGAGTTTTCTAACATCCTAAATAATATCCTGGCAAAATTTGGGAATTTTTGGATGAACCAAACTCCCTCTAAAATTCTTTTGCTGAAAAGATTTAAAGAATTTTACAGAATTTTCTATTGGTTTTAATGCAAATCGGATTGCTTATTTGGATACAGATTTTCATCCTGAATCCAACCCAATTCGAATCACTAAATTTGGGGCTCCCTAGAAAAAGTTATACAGTTCTAAAGTTTGAACTGAATTTGGAAATCAAATTAAAACGAGAATTGTTCAAACTCTGACAGCGGGCCACAGGGCCACGTGTCGACTGCTGGGACCCGAGCCACACAGACTGCAGAGTTATTCCCGCGTTGTCACAGACAGATCCGAGGCCACAGAAGATCCCGTATGTCTAACTCCAGCCACTGACGAGTGGGGCCGACCCCTCCTTCGTCTTCCTCTGGCTCCCGCGCGACACCCGCCGCCGGAGATCGCCGGGAAACTTCAGAACACGGTCTTCCGTTCACTTTTCATGCTGAAACTTGCCGTCAGCCCCTAATTTCGTGCGCTGAACATGGGGAGAGGGTTTCCCCACCCCGACGTCGGCCCTAACCGAGCTCGCGACGGTGTGGCGGCTTAACCGAGCTTCGGCGACGTAGAGCCACCGTTCTAGCTCGCCAAAAAACCCAGAGGATTAGTGCTACAGCTCCAGTGGAAGGTGTAGCTCATCGACGTGTGCCCAATTTTGCTTGGAGAAGCCGCTAGCTAGGTCGTCACCGTGCGCCCGAGGCGGTTTTTGCGGCGACAAAGGAAAAACTGGGCTTTCTTCGGTTAGGGTTGATGGAATCGTGCTCTGTTTGATCGAGGAGGTCCGTAGGAGGCTAAATATCATGAACCCAGAACACAACCGGGAGCCTTCACACCTCAGGGGAGAATTTCCCGGTCTGGAGCCAGCGACCCGAAGAACCCACCGTGAGTGAAACTCAAATTCCGGCTAGGTGGTCCTATGAAATGATCCCGAACTCGGTGGACAGCAAGGAGAGGTGGTAACCAACCTTATTCGTGGCTTTGTTGGGCGTGCAACACCGGAGGGGATTGATTTGAAGTGAAGTCGCCGAGGTCGGTCCGCCGGGGAAGAACCGGCTCGCCGAGGCGATTGCAGCCCGCTGCACCCTCGGAACTTGCTTTGACGGCTTCAGGGAGCGTGGGCGACGCTGCTTCCGAGCTTGTCCGGGCGTTCCTGGCTCGCGGAGATGGTTGACGACGGGAGCCTGAGCGTGCGGGCACGGCTGCGGCAAAAGCTCCTGGAAACGGCGCTATGGCGAGGAAGGAGCATGGCTCGTACGTGGTCTCGGTGCTATGAGGTGTACACTCTCGGTGGAAGATTGATAAGGGCGAGGGGAACCACCTCTGAAGCTGCTCGGGAGCTGGTGCCGGGGTGCTGCTGCTGTCGCGCGCTCGGCAGAGGAAAAACAGAGTCCGGGTTCCCTCTCACAGACAACTGGGCCCCACTGAACAGAAGACGTAAGGAGCAAGTCTATATGGCTCAATGGCAAGTGGCTCCACCCCTGTTCCTCCCTAAAAGATCTTCTAAACTTTGGCACAAAGCAAATTTAAATTCTAAAGAGCCCAGATTCGAAAGTTGTTTGGAATTTTGACTTGGTGTTCTTCAATTCAAGTTTGAATTCGAAATTGAAGGAAACTCATAAGCCCTTTGATACTAATATCAAAGCACCTCCAAACTTTCTCAAAACTTGGCTCCCTCCGAATTTGGATCTGAGGAATTCAAATATGCCATCTGATCCTTAAGTTGGTCATTGCAAATACAAATTTTCAAACAACCGTTTGAATTTCCTTTTTGGAAAGGGCCTTCTTTGCCTTGAAGTAAACCATTTAATTCAAACTGAAATTTAAGTCCTCTTTGGTGATGACCCATCTGAATTTGGGAGAAACACTTTGGTTTGCTTCTAGCCCATGCTTGATCAATCTTGGTCCCAAGCTGAACCTCACAAGTTCAGTTTTGGACCATGCCCCTGAAATTTGAATTTGAAAGTGATCTCAAACAATGCTTTGAACAAATGGTATATGAGCTTAAAATCCCTCCCATTTTGGAACTTAAGCTCTTCAATACCTGAGGACTGCAATGGTCATCTCATATATATGCTTTTGGACCATCTGGAAGTGAATGCTTTGCAAGGGTTCAAAAATGGGGTTTAAACTTTCCTCCCCTCTACTCATAGAGAATGTGCATATGAGTTAGCTTTTTGGGAGTGAAATCCTTTCCCGGGTTAACATGTGTCCAACAGGAGTTAAAGAAGATTTTAGCCCTCCCCCACATGTCCATGTTTGAGTTTATCATTTCATTGTACATAACTCAACTCATTCCCTTGCCTTAAGATATTTGAATTCAGCATGAACTCAACATGATCATAATCCATTCCTTTTTAGCTCACCCTCAAATCAGAAGGTTGCCACCATTATCTCCTCAATTTCAAGTGTATGAGGTTCCATGTGCATACAAAAGTTTGGCGGCAATTTGAGCTGAGCCTTTTGAGTCTAAAGACCTTATCTTTATTCTTCCTCATCCACATGTATGATTACACATGAGTTTAACTTCACCTTGGTCCAGCACATTCAAATGAATGCTTGAACCCGTGTTGTTGAACCTCACGTAGACCATCTCATGTAAGAAAGTTTTTTGTAAGTCCCCTTTTTCATGAACCAGAAACACGATGACGTTCAATCACCCATTTCTTTGCATTCACGTTTTCGGGACTTTTACATTCCTCCCCCCTTAAAAAGAATCTTGTCCCGAGATTCTAAAGAAAAACGAAGCGGGAGAGGTAATTTCAATCTGCATGATGATAGAAGTTCCGGATCTTTTAATCGATAGTCTGAACCGGTCGCTCAGTGTAGGCATGATCCGGCTCTAACTCGTCGATTTCTTTGGTGCGGACGGCAATGGTAGCTTTAAGGCACTTCCGTAGCCGTGACATATGAAATACGTCGTGAACACCAGTAAGGCTTGCCGGTCGTTCCAGCCGGTAGGCTATGGTTCCACACATATCTGTGATAGCAAGTGGATCTAAGGCTCGAGGAGAAAAATCTTATCCTTTACATCGGACCGGTGAATTCCGTTCATTGGAGACACGCAAAGACAACGTGTTCCCCGCCGTCGAAATGCAACGGTCTACGTCTTTGACCATCGTAGCTTTTCTGTCGAGATTGTACAGCCTCCAAGTTCGCTTCTATTGTCCGAACTTGGTCATCGGCTTTGTTGACTAATCAACCCCGAACCGTACACTTGCGCCGTACTCACACCACTTCACCGGTGTTCGACAATTCCGGCCGTAGAGCTTCATCTTACGAGGTATAACTATACGGTCTTTAAACCATAGAGTACCCTCATTGTCCTTCGTAAACCACCTCATTTCCCCGTTTTCTATTCCCCTCTGTAGGTGAGACATACCCTTGTCTCTCCTTTGCACTCCAGCAATCTCTCATCAGATTGCTGGAATGGGAGCAGTGTTATAAGGTACTCCATACGGAATGACACGGAGACTGGGTTTTTCTTCTTCTAACTCAGCATTCACCAAGTTGTGAACGTGGCCTTTCCGACTAAACGTGTCGGTAACCGTGTTCACTTTTTTCCCGGATGGTAGTGGATCTCGAAGTTATGATCTATGACGAGCACCCACCATCTTCGAGCATACCCTTGCACCAACTAGTTGATCAGTTAAACCATCGATGCGGGGCAGGGTCCTTATTCTTTATAATGAAGCCATTGAGCGAACGATAATCAACACTTAATCTTAGTGTCTCATCGTTCTTATTAACGAACAGCGCAGAGCAACCCCAAGGTGATAAGCTTGGTTGTGTAAAACCGTTGCTTATAAGTGCACTTAGTTGCTTCTTCAACTCCGCTAGTTCATTGGGTGCAATCTTGTCACACCCGATATTCATAAGGAACACCGAGCGTATAGTCACATGTATGCCAGGATCAATTGACTCATACATGTGCCGACAAGAGTGAAATATCATTGTATTATAAGCCAAGTTAAACATACATCATAATATTACATCATATTACATAAAATATCAAATAATAGTATCAATACACTATAACACGACAGCGGAAGACTACGGCGTGGATGCTCCAGTTCCACAGGCGTTGCCCGGGGGTTACGCCAACCTAGAACAACTCCTCGGGATCGAAGTATTCCTCATCAAAGTCTACGTCTTCATTTGCACCTGAGTCAACATATGATATCCAACAAAAGCAAGTTTGAGTACCCAAGGTACTCAGCAAGTGTAGGAAAGAATGTTATGAAGGCCAATAGCAAGGGAAGGCTAACATGGTTAAGCACTATGCATTAATCCTAAGCCTTAGCTTTGATTAGCAACCTATCTTACTAGGTGATAATCCCACCATCATCATTATTAAGTCATTAATGTTAGGTTACACCACCCAACAACCTCTTTTGACTCACATCCATGTTTCTCTAATCATGGACAAGTCCAAGCCGCTCTTGACCGTGAGCACGGCTGTCATGACAGTTTGGTTCTCTGCAGAGATTGTACCACTTTACCCACAAGTAGTGATTTCATCCCCTGTTGCCAGGTGGACTAAGAAACCTCCCTGATATCCGTGGTTGCAAGCCACATTACACACTTCCTTTGGTGTGCGATCAGGAGATCACTACATGGCCTTTACAAAGGGCCTACCGGCAAGTACAAGCCCACTGAGGTTTCACCGCTGTAGTTCCTGGGAGTAACCCTCCCCTACAGAAGCCCCCTCTTGAGCCTTGCAGTTCCCAGGGCAGTCAAAAATGGACTCCCATTCCCCGCACCATCCAAACACTCATACTATACCGGCAAACTCCTAATTAATTGGCCAAGCTGCCCCATCTCAGTCTTGTGGTGGCACTGTAAAGCCGGGTTAACTGTTCCATGAACCGGTCCTTAGAATCTAGGACAGGCACTAACTCATTCCCGAGTCTCGTGCACGAAGCACCAACCAAACAACCAGCCTGTCTAGATTCATAACCACATGACACATACACTTGTGTCTTTCATATAATCCACAAGACTAGTATCAACTACATTTCATTCATCTTTAAAGTTTTAAGCATGGCTAAGCACATAAAATGATAACCATCAAATCCTATCTAATTCCCTCCATGGTTTAGCAAGGAAAGATAAAGCAATGAAACTAGGGAAACCTCCTACACTGGGTTTCATATTAAAGACATCATGCAAATAATCTAACTATTCATCCTAGAATAGGAACAAAGTGATCAAGGAACACTTGCCTTTGAGTGAAGTGGGATTTACTTCAAACTCTTGATCTTGAAGGTTATGGAATAGTTCTTGAGTTGGTTCTATCCATGCATTTGTACCCACAAAACAGTAATAAACATGCCATAAGAATCATACCAAGTCATTTCAATCACATATGTTTAGTTACACACATGCAACTATTGATTTCTTGTCATTTTATGTGAGTTAGGAGGAAAATATGTTTCAATTAACTACCTATATTCTTTGTTTTTAGTATTGACACATTCAAACACTCATTTTCAATTTGTAGGATGGTTTGACTAAATTTTAGAATTTATTAATATATATGTGAATTTCTTATAATTAATTAAATCCTAGAAATCATTTAAATTATTACTATAAAAATTTTCAGAACTCATACTTCTATTTTTCTACAATTCAGAACCTATTTAAGCATTTAGAACAGTTCTTACAATTTTTCTTAAATATATTTTATTTTTATCTATTTTTCAGTATTTATTTAATACTTTAAAATTCATTTTCAGTTATTTAAATAATTATTCTGGGCTACAGAAACTTAAAATGCATAAAACATAAAAACAGAATAGTATTGTGCTGTTTAATAAATTTCTACAATTTTTCTGATATTTATATTATTTTTATTTAAATTTTCAGAATTAATTGTCACTAAATAATTAATTTCAGCATTTGTAAACTGTTAGTTTTAATTTCAGAACTTTTATTTTGTTCAGAATGTTTTAATAGTACTAAAAATAAATTTATAACATTTTCCAGAATTCATTTAGCCTTATTTGATTATTTACAGAATTAAAAACAAACTTTTAAACTGATTTGGTTTGATTTGTAATAATTTCAAACTTTCTGGGGTCCAAATTGAATTTACTGAACTGTTCTATTAATTTCCATAATGCTCAGGGGCTAATTAGCTAATTCCCAGTGAATTTCCAATTTTTTATAAGCCTGGGGTCAGTTCTGTGAATTTCAGGGGCTGTTTCCTAGTTATTTAAATCTCCAGGGACCTAACCGTGAAATCCTCAACGGTTGCCACTGTTTTAAATGTGGGCCGTCGGATCTAATCTGGACGGTTCAGATTTAATGAACCGAACCGGTATGCGCGGTTTAATCGGAGCCGTTGGCTCGAGATCGACGGACCCGAAGCGGCCACGTCGCCTCCCCCCTTCTCCTTCGCGGCCGGCGGCTGCGCACGCCGGCGAGCGGCGGCGGCCTCGCCGGAAGTTTCTGTTTTTCGCCGTTTCTCCACTATTTCACGACCTACTCGCACCAGAAGAAAGAGGGGAGAGTGGGAAACTCACCTAGGGTGATTTTTGGACCCAGAAACGGCCGGAGAAGCGTGCTCGACGGCGACCGAAGGAGATCTCCGGTGAACTTCGTCGGGGTGGCTCTCCAGGCAGTGACCTTCGACAATTTTTGTTGGGAATCTCTCCTGGAGTCCTTGTGGCGACGTAGGGATCCTTGGAACCGAAGATTCAAGCGTGTTTTTGAAGATTTGGGAAATGGGTGGTTTTTCCAATCGGAAGAGGACTGAGCGGTTTCTGTGGGGGAAATGGCCGGGGGTCGGGCTGTACTTATAGGTGGGGAGGAGGCGGCGGTTGTTGCGGCGCCGGTTGGCAGAGAGGGCGCGAGAATTGGGCGTGTCCGAACCGTTTTCGTCACATGCGATAATAGAGGGAGAGAGAGAGGAGGGCTGCGGTTGCTCGGGGGAGAGAGCCGTCGGCTGGTCGCTGGGGCAGCGGGGAAGGGAGAGAGGGTAAGGGTTTTGTCCCGTTTTGCAACATTCGGGTGTTACAAACTCTACCCCCCTTAAGAAAAATCTCGTCCTCGAGATTGGTTTACAAAGGGAATAGATCAGGGAATTGTGATTTGAGTTCATCTTCCCTTTCCCATGTAGCTTCTGCCTCGGAATGATGTTTCCATTGCACCTTATGCATGCGGATTATCTTGTTTCTCGTGACTTTTTCCATTGTGTCAAGGATTTTGATGGGGTACTCGGTATATGAAAGATCTTCCTGTATGTCCAACTCATCCATTGGCAGATGTTCTCCTGGTGTTCTCAAACACTTCTTGAGTTGGGATACGTGGAACACGTCGTGTACATCCGACAATCGAGAGGGTAACTCCAACTGATATGCTACCTCTCCTTTGCGTTCCAGTATCTTGAATGGTCCGATATACCGAGGTGCTAGCTTTCCTCTTACTTTAAATCTCCTTAGTCCACGCATAGGTGACACTTTAAGATACACATAGTCTCCCACTTCGAAGACTAATTCTCTTTGCCTTGTGTCTGCATAGCTCTTTTGTCTTGTTTGAGCTATCTTTAGATTATTGCGAATTTCTCTTACTTTCTTTTCTGCATCTTTTAACACTTCAGGCCCAAACACCTTATTTTCACCTATTTGATCCCAAAATAGTGGTGTTCTGCATCTTCTCCCATATAGGGCCTCAAATGGGGACATCTTCATGCTGGCTTGGTAACTGTTATTATAGGAGAACTCTGCATATGGCAAGTTCTTATCCCAACTCCTACTATTTTTGAGAGCACAAGCTCTGAGCATATCTTCAAGAATTTGATTGGTCCTTTCTGTTTGCCCGTCAGTTTGTGGATGATATGCAAAGCTGAAATTTAATCGAGTCCCCATAGACTCATGTAATTTCTGCCAAAACCTTGAAGTAAACTGTTACCTCTATCTGATACTATCTTTTTGGGTACACCATGTAGGCAGACTATTCTTGACATATATAATTCCGCTAGTTTGGAACCATTATAATTTTCTTTCACTGGAATAAAGTGAGCAACTTTTGTCAGTCTATCCACTATCACCCATATAGAATCATATCCTGTTTGTGTTCTGGGCAGACCCACTATAAAGTCCATCCCGATTTCTTGCCACTTCCATTCAGGTATCTTTAGTGGTTGTAATAGCCCTGCAGGTCTTTGATGTTCTGCTTTGACTAGTTGACATGTGTCGCACAATGCCACATGCTCTGCAACATCTCTTTTCATTCCATACCACCAATACCTTGTCTTAAGATCATGATACATCTTTGTACTTCCAGGATGGATAGAATAGTCAGAATCATGAGCTTCTTTTAATATTAACTTCTTTATTTCCTTGATGTCTGGTACACATATTCTTTTACCATGCCATATGATACCATTCTCATCTTCTCTAAATCCCGGGGCCTTGTTTTCTTTGATCAACTGCTTAATCTCTTTAATCTTTTCATCATTCTTTTGACCATTCCGTATATCTTGTTCCAGGGTTGAATCAACTTCCATTGCTATAGCTTCTGTATGATTCACCAAGCATAAGTTGAGCTTTGCGAACTCTTCACATAGTTGGGGTTGTAGATCTTTTATGGTCAACATGTTAACATGTGTCTTTCTGCTCAAAGCATCTGCAACCACATTAGCTTTTCCAGGATGATAGTTGATCCCCACATCAAAATCGTTAATAAACTCCAACCATCTCCTTTGCCGAAGGTTTAGATCAGGTTGAGTGAAGATATACTTCAAGCTCTTATGATCGGTATAGATCTCTGTTCTTTTACCCATTAGATAATGTCTCCATAACTTCAATGCATGCACAACTGCTGCCAACTATAGGTCATGGGTAGGATAGTTCTTCTCATGCTTCCGAAGTTGTCGAGAAGCATAGGCAATAACATGTCCTTCTTGCATAAGTACACATCCTAACCCTTGCCCTGAAGCATCACAATATACCGAGAATGATTTCTCCATATCAGGCATAACCAAGACTGGGGCAGTTGTTAACTTCTTCTTTAATTCTTGGAAGCTTGATTCACACTCTTAAGACCATATAAAAGCAGCTCCTTTTTCCAACATCTTTGTGAGTGGCTTGGCTATTTTTGAAAACCCTTCAATAAACCTTCTGTAATAACCTGCCAATCCTAAGAAGGTTCGGATCTCCCCAACATTCTCTGGTGTCTTCCACTTTTGCACACCAGATATCTTTTCTGGGTCGACTGCGATTCCTCCTTCAGATATGATATGTCCCAGAAAAGCAACTTTCTTAAGCCAAAATTCACACTTACTGAATTTGGCATAAAGTTGGTTTTCCCTTAGCTTTTGTAATACTATTCTCAGGTGCTCTTCATGTTCTTTCTCATTCTTTGAATATATGAGGATATCATCAATGAATACCACTACAAATTTGTCCAAATATTTCATGAATACCTTGTTCATAAGGTACATGAAATATGCCGGAGCATTTGTTAGTCCAAAAGGCATAACTGTATATTCATACAGTCCATACCTAGAAACAAATGCCGTCTTCGGAATATCCGATTCTCTTATCCTTAGTTGATGATATCCAGAACAGAGGTCAATCTTGGAGAATACACATGCACCTCTTAATTGATCAAACAAGTCCTCAATACGAGGTAAAGGATACTTGTTTTTGATTGTCACTTCATTGAGGGCACGGTAATCTACACATAGCCTCTTGGTTCCGTCCTTCTTTGGTACAAATATGACCGGAGCTCCCCATGGTGAGGAACTGGGACGGATATACCCTTTCTCCGATAACTCTCGGATATGATCCTTGAGTTCTGCTAGTTGTTGGGTATCCATCCGGTATGGTCTTTTATATATAGGAGCAGTACCAGGTACTAGTTCTATAATGAACTCTACTTCTCGGTCCGGTGGCATACCTGGTAACTCCTCGGGAAACACATCCTGGAATTCATTGACCACCTTTATGTCCTCAATAACTACTTCAGTTTTGTTGAGTTGAACATTCCCAGAGGGTACTTGAACAGATGTGAACTCAACCTTAGTTCCATCCGTATGAGTTAGTTCCACTGTCCTTGTTGAGCAATGTATAACTCCTTTGTACTTGGTCAACCAGTCCATCCCCAAGATAATATCTATTCCTTGTGATTCTATCACGATAAGGTTTGCAAGGAATTCTAATCCATTGACTCCTAGCTTTACCTTGGGACATATTTGTTTTGTCTTTATTTCTCCTCCAGGAGAATTCACTAATAACACTCGATTCATAGATGTAATTGGTAATTTGTGCTTGGTTAAAAATTCCTTGGCTATGAATGAGTGTGTTGCACCCGAGTCAAACAGAATGGTAGCAGGATGAGTGTTCGCGGAGAACATACCAATCACCACATCTGGTGCCTCCTGTGCTTCATCCATCGTCACATGATTCACCTTGCCACGCGCAAGATTCTGTGCCTGAGGTGGCTTCTTGTTGGGGCACCGGTTGGCATAATGTCCCGTTTCTCCGCAGTTGAAGCATTGCCCCGTGACCTTGTTCATGGGTGCCTTGTTGCCTGTTGGTGCATTTTGAGGATTTGGCCCTGCAGGACGAGGTTGGAATGCAGGGCGTTGTTGCTGCACTTGTGGTCTCTGCTGTTGTGGTTGGAAAGTTGGGTTCCTAGCAGCAGGGTTGTAGTTCCTCTGAAACTGATTGGGAGCTATAGGTCGATTCATTGCTCCCGTCGGCGGTGATGAGAAACGAGGCCGACTGTTGCTGCTAGAAGCCTGTCCTTGCCAATTCATTTTCCTCTTTCGTTCTTCGACCAACTTCTGTCTTTTCCTCTCCACTATGAAAGCCTTGTTGATGAGCTTTTGGAAACTTTCATAGTCACTTGAAGACATAGCATATTGTATCTCTGAATTCAATCCTTCAATGAAACAGTCTTGTTTCTTCTCATCAGTATCTATGTCTCCCGGAGCATAGCGAGATAACTGCGTAAACTTAGTGAGGTACTCTCGCACGGACATGCTCCCTTGCTTTAGATTGAGGAACTCCTTCCGTTTGTTCTTGATTTCTCCGGCTGTAACATAGTGATTACGGAAGGCAATTTTGAACTCATTCCATGTGATACCCTCAGGATCCTCATGGGCTTCTTTGTATGCAGTCCACCAGTCAGCTGCAGACCCATATAGTTGGTGAGAAGCAAAGAGCACTCTCTCACGTCCTGGGCATTGTATAATCTGCAACTTGTTCTCAATGTTTTTGAGCCAATCATCAGCTTCCAATGGCTCAATAGCGTTATCAAACTTTGGTGGTTGAGTGCTTAGGAACTCATTCAGTTTTGGTTGGCGTGGTGCATTCTGAATTTGTGGCTGCATGTTGGCCACCACTTGTGTCAGGTTCTGAATGAGTTGATTCTGCATGTTCATCATCTGTTGTATAACTTCTCCATCTGCCCTACGTGCAACTCGTGGTTGCCATCCAGGCAAAGGAAATTCTGCAGCCTCATTGTTGTTGTTCTCTTCATTGCGTCTCCTTCTTCCTGCCATCTATTGTAAAAGACTGTGTTTAAAATTAAGGTATAGATGTTCTCTTAGATGTATTGTGTTGTATGCTTACTTCATCCATTCTATGCAATAGTTACTAAAGTTTCTACTTCGTTTGATAAATGGTCATGATTGAATCAAACTAAGCACTTAAATTCCTTAATAGATATTTACATACACTAACGTGGTTGTGAACATCAGCCTATAGCTTTCACAACTCACGTTCATCCACTAACATACATTACATCATCATTTAAACAAGTTCACTAATCAAACATTACATACTAGTCAATACATTACCGTACTACACGAATTACTACATAAACAAGGACACCTATCCTAGTTGTCCCCTGGGTTCTGTGCATCCTCCTGCGGGTTCCCACCATTACCACCTGGGTTGCTAGCCTCTGACTCCGCTGTGGAGGCCTTAGGTGCTGGAGGAACATGAGGGCGTTTGGCTGCCCTACGGTCTGGAGAGTCCGGAGTCCAAGTGTCTCCATCCAAAGCATAGAGATCACTCACCTCTCCATCCCTCATCCTCATCAGTCCACGCATGATGGCCTCCGACTTCTTCAGGAGGTCCCGAACGTCTTGGAGTTCCTGTTGGCAGTTTTGTAGCCTCGCACTGACGTCCACCCCTATCCGAAGACTCATGTCCATCTGCACCACATCACAACCTTCTTGGAGAGGCTCATAGTTGAACGTTGCGCTTCCACTTTGTCGCCGGGGAATGTACATGTATTGGGTCCCCTCAAGGCGGCCACGGTTGGTGTAGCTCTGGCAAGTGATTGCCTCCCAAGTGGCGTCCTTTACAGCCTCTGCCATGGTGGACCTCCATGCTGGCGAGTTGTGTATCTTGAGCAGCTTGTTCTCATGGTAGATCCTCGCCTGCGACTTCCACTCGTCTCGCTCTGCGCGAGAGACTCGAGTGGTGTCGTACTGCACCTCTAGCTTGCCGGTATAACCAGCACAGCGAAGGAGGTGTCGGAGGCGATCCACCATGCCTCTAGTGGACTCCCCGTGGGTCTGGTAGGTGGCGGGGTTGTCCACCTCCTCGGTAGTGCGCTCAGCCAACTGGTGTCGAGGAACTCGTCCTCCGGTGGACTTACGAGCCGTGAGACGTGTGCGTGCCATCCGTTTCAAGGAAAATTTAAAATGTGTTAGAAAATAAACAATAATATAATTTTGAGTATAGAGGAGGTTAGACAACATATATATAGTTCAAATAATTCTATTTTTAACAAAATACTTAGTAAAAATAGTTTTTAATAAAATAGTGATGTCTATCTCGTCTATTTCTATCTAGGTTTGCGTCCTACGGGCAACCTTGCTCTGATACCACTTTGTCACACCCGATATTCATAAGGAACACCGAGCGTATAGTCACATGTATGCCAGGATCAATTGACTCATACATGTGCCGACAAGAGTGAAATATCATTGTATTATAAGCCAAGTTAAACATACATCATAATATTACATCATATTACATAAAATATCAAATAATAGTATCAATACACTATAACACGACAGCGGAAGACTACGGCGTGGATGCTCCAGTTCCACAGGTGTTGCCCGGGGGTTACGCCAACCTAGAACAACTCCTCGGGATCGAAGTATTCCTCATCAAAGTCTACGTCTTCATTTGCACCTGAGTCAACATATGATATCCAACAAAAGCAAGTTTGAGTACCCAAGGTACTCAGCAAGTGTAGGAAAGAATGTTATGAAGGCCAATAGCAAGGGAAGGCTAACATGGTTAAGCACTACGCATTAATCCTAAGCCTTAGCTTTGATTAGCAACCTATCTTACTAGGTGATAATCCCACCATCATCATTATTAAGTCATTAATGTTAGGTTACACCACCCAACAACCTCTTTTGACTCACATCCATGTTTCTCTAATCATGGACAAGTCCAAGCCGCTCTTGACCGTGAGCACGGCTGTCATGATAGTTTGGTTCTCTGCAGAGATTGTACCACTTTACCCACAAGTAGTGATTTCATCCCCTGTTGCCAGGTGGACTAAGAAACCTCCCTGATATCCGTGGTTGCAAGCCACATTACACACTTCCTTTGGTGTGCGATCAGGAGATCACTACATGGCCTTTACAAAGGGCCTACCGGCAAGTACAAGCCCACTGAGGTTTAACCGCTGTAGTTCCTGGGAGTAACCCTCCCCTACAGAAGCCCCCTCTTGAGCCTTGCAGTTCCCAGGGCAGTCAAAAATGGACTCCCATTCCCCGCACCATCCAAACACTCATACTATACCGGCAAACTCCTAATTAATTGGCCAAGCTGCCCCATCTCAGTCTTGTGGTGGCACTGTAAAGCCGGGTTAACTGTTCCATGAACCGGTCCTTAGAATCTAGGACAGGCACTAACTCATTCCCGAGTCTCGTGCACGAAGCACCAACCAAACAACCAGCCTGTCTAGATTCATAACCACATGACACATACACTTGTGTCTTTCATATAATCCACAAGACTAGTATCAACTACATTTCATTCATCTCTAAAGTTTTAAGCATGGCTAAGCACATAAAATGATAATCATCAAATCCTATCTAATTCCCTCCATGGTTTAGCAAGGAAAGATAAAGCAATGAAACTAGGGAAACCTCCTACACTGGGTTTCATATTAAAGACATCATGCAAATAATCTAACTATTCATCCTAGAATAGGAACAAAGTGATCAAGGAACACTTGCCTTTGAGTGAAGTGGGATTTACTTCAAACTCTTGATCTTGAAGGTTATGGAATAGTTCTTGAGTTGGTTCTATCCATGCATTTGTACCCACAAAACAGTAATAAACATGCCATAAGAATCATACCAAGTCATTTCAATCACATATGTTTAGTTACACACATGCAACTATTGATTTCTTGTCATTTTATGTGAGTTAGGAGGAAAATATGTTTCAATTAACTACCTATATTCTTTGTTTTTAGTATTGACACATTCAAACACTCATTTTCAATTTGTAGGATGGTTTGACTAAATTTTAGAATTTATTAATATATATGTGAATTTCTTATAATTAATTAAATCCTAGAAATCATTTAAATTATTACTATAAAAATTTTCAGAACTCATACTTCTATTTTTCTACAATTCAGAACCTATTTAAGCATTTAGAACAGTTCTTACAATTTTTCTTAAATATATTTTATTTTTATCTATTTTTCAGTATTTATTTAATACTTTAAAATTCATTTTCAGTTATTTAAATAATTATTCTGGGCTACAGAAACTTAAAATGCATAAAACATAAAAACAGAATAGTATTGTGCTGTTTAATAAATTTCTACAATTTTTCTGATATTTATATTATTTTTATTTAAATTTTCAGAATTAATTGTCACTAAATAATTAATTTCAGCATTTGTAAACTGTTAGTTTTAATTTCAGAACTTTTATTTTGTTCAGAATGTTTTAATAGTACTAAAAATAAATTTATAACATTTTCCAGAATTCATTTAGCCTTATTTGATTATTTACAGAATTAAAAACAAACTTTTAAACTGATTTGGTTTGATTTGTAATAATTTCAAACTTTCTGGGGTCCAAATTGAATTTACTGAACTGTTCTATTAATTTCCATAATGCTCAGGGGCTAATTAGCTAATTCCCAGTGAATTTCCAATTTTTTATAAGCCTGGGGTCAGTTCTGTGAATTTCAGGGGCTGTTTCCTAGTTATTTAAATCTCCAGGGACCTAACCGTGAAATCCTCAACGGTTGCCACTGTTTTAAATGTGGGCCGTCGGATCTAATCTGGACGGTTCAGATTTAATGAACCGAACCGGTATGCGCGGTTTAATCGGAGCCGTTGGCTCGAGATCGACGGACCCGAAGCGGCCACGTCGCCTCCCCCCTTCTCCTTCGCGGCCGGCGGCTGCGCACGCCGGCGAGCGGCGGCGGCCTCGCCGGAAGTTTCTGTTTTTCGCCGTTTCTCCACTATTTCACGACCTACTCGCACCAGAAGAAAGAGGGGAGAGTGGGAAACTCACCTAGGGTGATTTTTGGACCCAGAAACGGCCGGAGAAGCGTGCTCGACGGCGACCGAAGGAGATCTCCGGTGAACTTCGTCGGGGTGGCTCTCCAGGCAGTGACCTTCGACAATTTTTGTTGGGAATCTCTCCTGGAGTCCTTGTGGCGATGTAGGGATCCTTGGAACCGAAGATTCAAGCGTGTTTTTGAAGATTTGGGAAATGGGTGGTTTTTCCAATCGGAAGAGGACTGAGCGGTTTCTGTGGGGGAAATGGCCGGGGGTCGGGCTGTACTTATAGGTGGGGAGGAGGCGGCGGTTGTTGCGGCGCCGGTTGGCAGAGAGGGCGCGAGAATTGGGCGTGTCCGAACCGTTTTCGTCACATGCGATAATAGAGGGAGAGAGAGAGGAGGGCTGCGGTTGCTCGGGGGAGAGAGCCGTCGGCTGGTCGCTGGGGCAGCGGGGAAGGGAGAGAGGGTAAGGGTTTTGTCCCGTTTTGCAACATTCGGTTGTTACAAATCTTATACAGCCTTCGTGAAATCGGTGTTGTTTCCGGCGTCAGTTCGGTTCTGAACTTGACGTCTCATTACCCGGCATGCCTGGTAACTCATCGGAAACACATCAGTTCTTCACGTCCCACCGGAAACTCCTCGAGTTTAATCACTTCCGTGGGATAGGCCTAACCCGTTCTCTTTGCTGTACAGAACGGACTCTTCTGTCCTCACCCAGCTTTTGATCCGTTTAACAGCATTTTCATAACTCAAGTTGAATACCAACGTTAAAGTTAACTTCAGTATCTTTCCAACGAGTACTCAAATGCTTCCAGATCATCTCTGGATCAAAAGTTATGATTTCTCAAAGTTGACAGAATTTCTGGATAAAATTTGCCAGCATCATCTTTGTATGTGGCGACATTTATCACAGTTGTATATGAAAATACATAAGAATCTGTGCAAACTTTGAACTACAACAATGTTGCAAATTTCATAACCTTTCCAATGGTGTATCATAGGTTCCTTAAGGATTTTTCTATAGAAAGTCATGGCTTAAAGTCATAAAGATCCAGAGAGGTTTTTGCTACTGTCCTGGTTCTGAACAGTTTGCCTTCAACTGGACTTTTCTCCAACTTAACTTGTGATTTTTCTCTGGAGGTCTACAAAGAAATGGTCGATCCCTTGAAAATATTTCCAGAACTGTATCATACACCTTAATTGGTTAAATATACTCAGAGTTATGCCCTGTTAAAGTCCAGCAAGAATTTCTGCCAGAAACAGAGCACTCTGTTTTTGAAAACTTTGACACCTAGTCATACTCTCATTTGAATCTTAGCTCAAAATAAGAGCTCAGTAACTAATACTTGTTTCAAACTTCCAGTTTTAGTTGAAAGTTAGTTCATGACTCATTTCTTCTTAGCGAAGAGGATTATATGTTTAGTACGGTGTTGACGCACCGTAAGAAGCATTTCGGTACTACGTTACCTCACCAAAAGAAAATCCTACCCGGATTTTACCGGTATATACGTATTATTAGTGGCACTAAGACGGTCTCTCGCGCACGTGTACTACACGGGATACGTACGTGGTTAGTACCTGCAGATGAACACGCAATAGTGGTGCACTCAAAGGTTGTTTCATTTCAGGCAGTTCCATATTGGAAAGTAAATACAAACACCCGTATCATTGCCATACGGCCATCCTTGAGTTAAGTCACGTCTCAAGGTACGTGATCATGTTTCAACACCACACGACGGGGAACCCGAGTATATCATCAATGGGTCGTCACGGTTGGGAATGTTATCAACCCAACGGATACCACCTACTGCCCTGCAGGGCACGCCGATGGCAAGCGCTGCGTATGCCCCCCCCCCCCCCCCCCCCCCCCCGCTTGGCTATTTCCAGACGAACACACTATCGTGTTACTGACCACACGATGGGGTCTCCACTTACTTGCCTAATGCATGCTAGGGATCAGCGTTTCATATGAGCTCAGGAACATGAAGAGTCCAAGAGTTTCATATTAACATCTCACACCAAGCTGTGAGACCTATCCCTGAACCATATTCCTCGTCAGGGGAGCTAACCGAAATTGAACCGCTTTCGGTGGCGTTCCTTACCATGCTTACCTGAACGTAGGTGCGTCGTTACATAATCAAAATTCAGAATTATAACACGTAAGTTAGTTCTGCCACTTTAAGTAACTATACTACTATAGTCCTTACGTGGGCCTAATACCGTTTCCTCACCGTATCCCAAGTTTTTGTCGTAATACGATCCTTATTCCGTGCGCTGTTACCAATGCGGCTCTGATACCACGCTGACGAGGGCCCGCCCTTGATCACGGGGACGTGCCGCCTCGCCCAGAGATCGCATTGGGTGGTGCCGTGTTATGCGGCACCGAACAGCACACATATAAGGAACCCTGTATTACATAAATCAAAAGCGGAAGTTTACAATTGTTCTTTGTAAATAATTTACATAAATTAACTACAGTGGAAGTCTATAAACAGCTCAAGTCGAGTAACTAAGAAGCACCCCAGAAGAGGTCCAGCCCATGGACTCCTCTCGCTAGCAACACGAAGACATGGCAGCGGCTAGGTTCTCCAAGTGTGAAATGACTCGGAAGTTCCCGAGTCTCACCGGACAATCTTTTTTATAGCGTCGAGGTTTACCTGCAAGACCACTTATATAGCAAGAGTGAGCACAAAGGCTCAGCAAGACTTAACCGTCTCTCCTAAGGCATGAAACTTTACATGAAAGTCACCTAAGACTTAAACCTGTCATGTGCGAAAAGACTCGCCTACGAGTTCATCCTTAACTTTCAGGTTTTAGCCATAATAGTAGTGACCTTGCGCCTAGCAACATTGGAACTCCACAATCAAACAAGAAACGCTTCGTTCCAATGTTACTTGTCCCAAGGTGGAAAACAACTTTAGTTTGCTCTATCTCTAATTCAAACATGGTTTTCATGCAATTTACAATTATCATAACAGCATTTAAAACTTTGCAAACTATTTCCACACAACTTGATTACTACGTCACAACACAGGGAGCAAGCGGTAATCAATAACCGCGATGGACGGTGATTCGAATCAAACACTACCCGGATAACTCGACACATACGCCCGCCTCTGAACACCCAAATCTGGCGTCCTTCATTACGTCATATGTGGCAACCTTTCTCAGGACACTAAACTGTAGAACTGGTCGCGCCGTCTCGGGCTCATAGGTCTAACGAGACGATGTGGTATGCCTCCACAATCCAGTGAACCTGGTACATCAGTTTCCTGGTTCCCATATGTCAGTAAGCATCCGGTACACAACTCAATACCTGCTCCTGCGTGCCGCACACGCATCGGTCCTTACCTGACACAGGCAGAGCTACTCGACCAAGACCTCGTCTTGTCGCTGCCTAACCATCCTGCCCGGTCTCATCTTTAGAAATGTAAACTTTAGTTTGCCTCATTTTGCCTACACCCGTGTAATCCCGTCTATAACTCGCGAGTAGATTCCAACTACTTGACTTCTACCGGATGTCCTAATCTATTTAGCACGGCATTATTCTACAGTGGTGACCCTTTCTACCCTTAAATCCAAGGTTCATTTGGTCATGCATTTGGAGTGTAAAACAGCCTTGACCTAATGCACATACAAACTTAGACCCATAGTAGTGAACAATGTAAAAACTTTAGAAAACAACTTAAATGCAAACCGGAGCTTGCCTTGGTTTTGCAGGTGACTAAAGTCAGATAATGTGATGTTATTTGCTGATGACTTGAAGTTCAATTCCTCCCTTCTTGTTCCTTGATCCAAGCTTCATTTCTCCTTCTTCACTTTCCACGGTTAATCACTACACATTATGAATGTGCATACATGTTTAATTATAAAACTTTTGCTAACAAGTTCTAAAGACAAGTTTAAAACTGGAACTCTGTTTAAGAATTTAAAATAACACTGGGGCTAGTGGTTTGGGTTTGTGTTTAAACACTATCATCAAGTGAGAAGTGGGGTTCATCACTTGGGTGGTGATCACCTAATTGGTTGAACAGAACACTACTGATCCAGGGCTCCAATGGAGTTGGAAATTTTCCTGTGAGTTCCTTGTCACAAGAAAGTCCTCTGGAACAAATTTCAGAATATTTCACTAAGTAGATCACCAAGAACAATTCCCTAAGCATTTCGGAAAAAATGAATTAATTCTAAATAAATTTGCACTTTCATGCAAATTCAAGTGAACTACAATTTCCAACATAGCTCAGAGAGTAGGCCTGAATTTTCCTAGGAATTTTGGAGCTAAGGAATGCCCAGAACTGAATTTCCATGTTTTGAAAATTCTCTGAAAATGTTTCTGTATTCGTTTGAATACAGAAACTTGAAATCAGAACTACCCCAACTAAATCAACTCCAAATGAGCTGAAACTTCTACAGGAGTTTCTAACATCCTAAAGAATATCCAGGCAAAATTTGGGAATTTTTGGATGAACCAAACTCCCTCTAAAATTCTTTTGCTGAAAAGCTTTAAATAATTTTACAGAATTTTCTATTGGTTTTCATGCAATTGGGTTGCTTATTTGGATAGAGATTTTCATCCTGAATCCAACCCAATTTGAATCACTAAATTTGGAGCTCCCTAGCAAAAGTTATGCAGTTCTAAAGTTTGAACTGAATTTGGAATTCAAATTAAACCGAGAATTGTTCAAACTCTGACTGCGGGCCACAGGGCCACGTGTCGACCGCTGGGACCCGAGCCACACAGACCGCAGAGTTATTCTCGCGTTGTCACAGACAGATCCGAGGCCACAGAAGATCCCGTATGTCTAACTCCAGCCGCTGACGAGTGGGGCCGACCCCTCCTTCGTCTTCCTCTGGCTCCCGCGCGACACCCGCCGCCGGAGCTCGCCGGGAAACTTCGGAACCTGGTCTTCCGTTCACATTTCATGCTGAAACTTGCCGTCAACCCCTAATTTCGTGCGCTGAACATGGGGAGAGGGTTTCCCCACCCCGACGTCGGCCCTAACCGAGCTCACGACGGTGTGGCGGCTTAACCGAGCTTCGGCGACGTAGCGCCGCCGTTCTAGCTCGCCAAAAACCCAGAGGATTAGCGCTACAGCACCAGTGGAAGGTGTAGCTCATCGACGTGTGCCCAATTTTGCTTGGAGAAGCCGCTAGCTATGCTATCACCGTGCGCGCGAGGCGGTTTTTGCGGCGACAAAGGAAAATCTGGGCTTTCTTCGGCTAGAGTTGATGGAATCGTGCTCTGTTTGATCGAGGAGGTCCGTAGGAGGCTAAAGATCATGACTCCAGAACACAACCGGGAGCCTTCACACCTCGGGGGAGAATTTCCCGTTCTAGAGCCGGCGACCCGAAGAACCCGCCGTGAGTGAAACTCAAATTCCGGCTAGGTGGTCCTATGAAATGATCCCGAACTCAGTGGACAGCAAGGAGAGGTGGTAACCAACCTTATTCGTGGCTTTGTTGGGCGTGCAACACTGGAGGGGCTTGATTTGAAGTGAAGTCGCCGAGGTCGGTACGCCGGGGAAGAACCGGCTCGCCGAGGCGATTGCAGCCCGCTGCACCCTCGGAACTTGCTTTGACGGCTTCAGGGAGCGTGGGCGACGCTGCTTCTGAGCTTGTACGGGCATTCCCGGCTCGGGGAGATGGTTGATGATGGGAGCCCGAGCGTGCGGGCGCGGCTGCGGCAAAAGCTCCTGGAAACGGCGCTGTGGTGAGGAAGGAGCGTGGCTCGTACTTGGTCTCGGTCCTATGAGGTGTACACTCTCGGTGGAAGATTGATAAGGGCGAGGGGAACCGCCTCTGAAGCTGCTCGGGACCTGGCGCTGGGGTGCTGCTGCTGTCGCGCGCTCGGCAGAGGAGAAACAGAGTCCGGGTTCCCTCTCACAGACAACTGGGCGCCACTGAACAGAAAACTTAAGGAGCAAGTCTATATGGCTCAATGGCAAGTGGGTCCACCCCTTTTCCTCCCTAGAAGATCTTCTAAACTTTGGCACAAAGCAAATTTAAATTCTAAAGAGCTCTGATTCGGAAGTTGTTTGGAATTTTGACTTGGTGTTCTTCAATTCAAATTTGAATTCAAATTTGAAGGAAACTCATAAGCCCTTTGATACTAATATCAAAGCACCTCCAAACTTTCTCAAAACTTGGCTCCTTCCTAATTTGGACCTGAGGAATTCAAATATGCCATCTGATCCTTAAGTTGGCCATTGCAAATACAAATTTTCAAACAACCGTTTGAATTTCCTTTTTGGAAAGGGCCTTCTTTGCCTTGAAGTAAACCATTTAATTCAAACTGAAATTTAAGTCCTCTTTGGTGATGACCCATCTGAATTTTGGAGAAACACTTTGGTTTGCTTCTAGCCCATGCTTGATCAATCTTGGTCCCAAGCTGAACCTCACAAGTTCAGTTTTGGACCATGCCCCTCAAATTTGAATTTGAAAGTGATCTCAAACAATGCTTTGAACAAATGGTATATGAGCTTAAAATCCCTCCCATTTTGGAACTTAAGCTCTTCAATACCTGAGGACTGCAATGGTCATCATATATATATGCTTTTGGACCATCTGAACATGAATGCTTTGCAAGGGTTCAAAAATGGGGCTTAAACTTCCCTCCCCTCTACTCATAGAGAATGTGCATATGAGTTAGCTTTTTGGGAGTGAAATCCTTTCCCGGGTTAACAAGTGTTCAACAGGAGTTAAAGAAGATTTTATCCCTCCCCCACATGTCCATGTTTGAGTTTATCATTTCATGTGACATAACTCAAGTCATTCCCTTGCCTTAAGATGTTTGAATTCAGCATGAACTCAACATGATCATAATCCATTCCTTTTTAGCTCACCCTCAAATCAGAAGGTTGCCACCATTATCTCCTCAATTTCAAGTGTATGAGGTTCCATGTGCATACAAAAGTTTGGCGGCAATTTGAGCTGAGCCTTTTGAGTCTAAAGACCTTATCTTTATTCTTCCTCATCCACATGTATGATTACACATGAGTTTAACTTCACCTTGGTCCATCACATTCAAATGAATGCTTGAACCCGTGTTGTTGAACCTCACGTAGACCATCTCATGTAAGAAAGTTTTTTGTATGTCCCATTTTTCATGAACCAGAAACACAATGACGTTCAATCACCCATTTCTTTGCATTCACATTTTTGGGACTTTTACACCCTAGCTATTTTCCCCTCTTATAAATAAAACCCTCCCCCCTAGCCTCCACCCCCAGCCACCGCCCTCCCCTGCTGCCAAATCCTGGTCGCCGCCCCTTGCTGGAGTTTGGCCGCCTTCGGAGCTCCGCCACGCCTTGCTGTCGCCGGAGAAGAAGCCCCCGACATCCTGCCCTAGCCACAGCTGCATAATTCTCCAAGAAAGTCTCCAGCTGCTGCCATTGCAAGGGAGAAGATCCTGCCGCAAGAGAGGAGGAAGAAGTGAGGTAGGTTTTCGCTACCCCTCTTACCACGTCGCCGCTGTTTCTACGCCCCCGTTTTCCCCACCCCCTGCGAGCAGAAATTTCTGTGTGTGGACAGAACATGTTTTGGTCAAGTTTTGATGGTGGAATTGATCTACAAAGTGTGTCAAGATCATAACCACATCCACACTTGATCTCAGCAGCCTTGTTCATCATAAAACCCTATGGAAGCCTACAAAAAACTTGCGAGAACACGTGCAAACTGATTTTTATAAACTGCACCATAGCAATAGCATTCATCCACCCCATTGCATCTTTAGTAAAGTTTGTGCATGATAATTGATTGCTGTAATATTTGTATGTGCGTGGTCGTGGGTAGAAGGACATGCTCAAGAGGCCGTCTACGAGGAACTACAGCACCAAGACTTCGAGACGCTTGAGCAACACGAACCACGGGAGCAAGGCAAGGGCCCCTTGACCATATTGAACCTAAGTTTCGAAACTGTTTTGATTGTAAAACTTGCATGCTCCTGTCAACTTGATGGGAAACCCTTTTATAGGAGTTTACTAGCTTTGTTAGCGATCCTTGTCACCGGGAAAATTGTTGAGTCGGGTATGGTCATTTTTCCCTTTTGCTTCGCTTAATTTATGGGACACGGGAAGCTGAAATAAATCATGTTTAGCTACTGCACTCATGAGATTAAAGATGATGAGAACTTGATGATGTTAATGAGCATGGGATCGGGGAGATCTAGGCAAGCCTTGTTTGTGGAAGTTTCTGAATTAGATTGTGGTTTGCTTGCCGTAGATCTAAGTACCGGTTCATGCGAGCACATGCCAGAAAAATAATGCCACCACAAGGCCAAATATGGCTGCGGCTTAGCTGAATAATTAGGTGTGTTTCTAGCTTGTTATGGACCATTGGATGGCGTGTGGAATGGGAGTCGAGGAGGACTGCCCTGGGAACAGCATGGCACATGAGGGGGCCCATGGGTGGGAGAAAGGAGATTCGAGCCTGCCGGCGAAACCTCATTGGGTCCATACATTCTAGTAGCCCTTTTGTAAAGGATATTTTGTGATCTCTTAGCTAAACACCAAAGGTTCTGTCGTGGCGTAATGGAGGTTCTTTCTAGTCGCCGACGGGTGACGAAATCACGAACTTGTGAGTAAAGTGGTGCCACCTCTACAGAGTGTAAAACTATCATGATAGCCGTGCTTCCAGTTACAAGCACCTGGGAAACTTCCATGATTAGAGGCAAAACTTAGGATGGTTATTCGGGTATGGTTATGGTATGGTCATTGGAATTGGTTTCGGGACAGTTTTGGGTCATGACAATGAGTTTGGTTTTGGTTCTGTGAAAATGAGATGATCATGAGTATTTATGAGTATGAGATGAACTTGATAAAGAGTATTGGCTGGTTGAGACTTGATAAATGATGAATTATGATGAAGGAATGTTGATGAATTACTTGGTTATGTTGGGATCTAACTCACCTAAATATAGTTGCTGTTTTTACTATGTTTGTGAAATAAAATTTGCTTGTTGCAATGAAACCATTTATTTCCTACCTTGTTGTAAGCTACATGTCTTACTTTCCCGCACTTGCTGAGTACAACATGTCTTCACCCTTGCATTCCCACATATATATCAGCTACAGGAGAAGAATATTTCAAGGAACAGGTTTCTAGGCGTGCGCACTACTGTCAACATGTCTGTGGAGTCGGAGTGGAGCCCCATCGTCTTAGTCATTTTCCGCTGTCGTTTAGAGTCTTCCGCTGCAAGAATAAGTTAGATATCCATGAGTGAGACAATGAGTCAATGTAATAAAGTACTTAAACATTATTTGTACGTGGTTATACTCTGAGTTCAGTTTGTGATAAAGCTGTGTATGTGTGATGAACATCCTGGGCACACATATGTATTCACTTGGTTCATTTTCGGAACCGGGTGTCACACACACGACGTCCAACAGGAATAGCACGCGAAAGCTGAGAAAATACAGCAGATTTATGAGCCAAATTTTGAGAATTTGTGTTCCCAACTACTGATTTATGATGTGTGTTATGTGTAGCACGAAAAACAGTAGGTTTAAGAGCAATCTTTGCATTTTTATGACTCATTACAGCAGGTTGCATGTTCCTAACATTCGATTCAGCATGTACAACAGGTATTGCTCGGTTGTTATGTGATCTAGAAATCAATCTTTTTTTATGTTGTTTAGCTAGTCAATAATGAAAATCTGTGACATGACCATCTCTACCACGGTATGTACAATGAAAAGTAACCTTATGTTCATGTCTAGATGAGCAAGCAACATGTTTATTAGAAACTGAATGAGACAACACTCCTGCAGATTTGAAAACCACTTCTTTTTATTTAGGAAATGTTTGAATCAAAACATTTCCTAATGACTTTACAATTTTAGGTGGATGTTCTTTAGCATGAGCATGAGAATCAAAATCTAAACCAGTGTTATCATCGCAAGACTTAGATGAATTCAGCAGCAAGTTTAGGTTCTTATTTACACCACAAAAACTGTTCTAGTGTCCTATGCATGTCATCAAGTTTCTTGGACAAGTCTAGACAGTTTTCCCATCAAGTTTTTCCTTTTAGTTTGCAATTAGAATCAGAATTAACCTCGTGAACACGTAAAGCACTGTTCAAAGCAAAAATTTCATCCGTAGCATCATGTAGTTTCTTATTAAGATCATCATAGCTAGAACAATGCAAATCAACTGTAGAACAACTAGCATCTTTCATGTTTTTATCATTAAGTGCAGCAGGCTTTTTGTTCTTTTCAATTTCAAGTTCAAGTCTATCAAGTGCGGAAGTGTGCGCACTTCCTAAAAAGGACAATTGTTCATAAATCATATTGCAAGATAAGCAAGAATCACCAATAGGAATCAAAGTTTTTAAATGTTTAATTTTAGATTCTAGTGATTCAATTTTAACATCACTTTGCTTATGATGTGGACATCCCAGCATCACATACACGTACACGAGCTTATGAAGGACTTGCTATGCACACTCATGTTCAAAAACTCAAACAAGAGGTGAATTCTTTCCTCTCTAGATTATATTTTAATATTGATAAGAATGATATGCTACCTAAGTCGTGTAACTACGTGTTACTCAGGATTACCCATGAAAGAACATCATTGGCTGGCACAAAAAAAAGAACCAAGTCAGTTCACACTGTTCGAACATTCATTGGTGCGATAGTTCACCCTGTCCGAACTGAGAACGGGTACCCTGCAGGAACCTCAACTTCGCATGTAATCATGTACCATTCTGTCATGTTCCAGGGACCGTAATACATATGCTGTGAAATCTTATCAAGTCTACCTTCCAAAGCAACAAACGGTGCATTGTTTGGAGTTTCCAAGCAGAAGTTATGGCTAAATTACTAAAGAATGCGCAGAAGGTGAGAAGACACGCGAGGATCAAAGACTACTTCGTTAATTGCTCAGTAGCTGGTTTCCCACCTCAAAACGTGGTGACTTCAGTTCACACCTAGCTAGGAGGCGTAAAACACAATCCACTAATTTTTTCTTTGATCTATATCTCATCTACTAGTATTTATAATACTTCAGGAGCTAATGAAACTATTTTAGTAAAATTGAATTCTCTCAATTCCTCAGCAATAGCGACAAAAACTCGAGTTCCTTTTGGATTTCTCGTAGCTTAAGGTTTCCCCAATCCGCGCAAAATAAACATAAGGGCTGTCTATTGGTAATAGAATTGAAAGGGTAGAAGGCCCCTCGGCATTGTTGGAGAAGTTTAAGTGGGAGTAAGCATTGCTCCCTTACTTGTTCGAGTAGGCGACCCGACCTGGGAACTACATTAGCTTATGGGATCAGGTAGCGAGCGCTCTCCTCGGCAAAGCACATGATTGAGATTGGAATTATTGTATTGTGAATAAAGGCATGAAAGTCCTAGTATAAATATCACCCTTGTGCTCCTGGAAAAACAACCATTGACCATTTGATAAACAATATGATTCTGATGCCTTGCACACCTTTGTTCTTCCTGGTTCTTCATGGACTTGTGAACTGATCCCTCAGGGGTCCCCTAATTTGTGCTCTAGGCTTTCGGTTCTTTTGTGTGGATAAGTTTCCGATTTGTGGTTCTGCGGTCGTTCAGAGATCGAGTCGAAATCCTCAAGGTTTGGTGCCTCTCTCCCCGTCGCTTGGTCGCAACCAACCTTGGCTGGTACAAAGCTAGTTATCTCTGTGGTCGTTCGGAGATCAAGTCGAAGTTCTCAAAGACTTTGGTGCCTCTCTTCCCGTCACTTGGTCGCATCCAACCTTGGCAGGTATAAAGCTAGTTACCCCGCCGTTTTCAGCTAGTTACCATTGTTCGTTCTTCTATCCAATCTTTCCATTTGCCCTTCGTCGTACCTATTGCCGTGAAGATTGGGCCACCACCCAGGTTTCACCCTATCATTTGGTATCAGATTTCGGGTTTACACGGTAGGTATGATCCTCATTTCATCCATTTGTTATCACCATTTTTTCTGTTATTAATCTCATGTTTTTCGTGTCATACCTATAGTCCACTAAACCACCACAAAAGTAACTGAACCTTTGTTTAGTACCGCTGATCTTGTGTCATTTGCATCATTTCTCATTGCCATATCCATCTACATTGTGTTGGTCAGCCCGCATCTTCTTTGCATAAAAAAAAAGAAAAGAGACAAGTGAGAAAAAAAAGAGAAAGATTTAAAGGGCTGCAAGATTATAATCATTGTTGAAGAATTTTCAGATTGGGCAACAAAGTTTTACTCATCTTTTGGCTTGGTTTATGATACTTGGTTTTCGGTGCTACAAGCCTTCCTTGTTTAGCCATGCAATGTAAAATCCCATGTTCAGCATGTTTAGCTTCTTTTAGAATTTAAATCCGCGGGGTCAAATCGAATTTTTAACTAGAGTTTCAAATTCAAACTTTGGATACATGAAATAGAGGAAAGGTTACAAAAGGAATTTAGCCGAAAAGGAAATAAACTCGGCAGTTCAAATGGGAGCACAAACGAGGGTTAACACCACGGAAATCAAATTCAAATTTTCGGAATTTGCTGCAACTTTAGAATTTGAATTGTGAAGCCGCGGTTGTTTGGAGGGGGAGACTCGGTGAGACCTGGATGTCAGTGAACAGAGACAATAATCAAATTTGCTTCTGTGTGAGCGTGCCACCGAGGCAGCCACCGAGCTGCTGCTCGTGCCTTGCTTCTCACGTTCAGAAAGCATGACTCCAATTGGGAGATTGTTGATCGGCTAACAAAATCAGCCCACTTCATCCCAGTGAATACGGGATTCCATACTAAGCAATATGCGGAGTTGTATCTCTCCAGAATTATGTGCTTACATGAAGTTCCCAAAACCATCATATCCGACCGAGGTTCCATATTTGTTGCTCGTTTCTGGGAGCAACTACATGAATATTTGGGAACAAAGTTACGTAGAAGCTCAGCATACCATCCTCAGACTGGCGGTCAGACGGAGAGGGTGAATCAAATCATAGGGGATATGCTGAGAGCATGTGCCATAGATCATAGAAAGAATTGGGATAACCATTTGCCATTAGAGGAATTCTCCTAAAATAATGGTTATCAATCAAGCATTAATATGGAACCATACGAAGCACTCTATGGCAGGAAGTGCCGCACAACACTCAATTGGTGTGAATCCGGCAAGAGGGTAATTTTTGGTATTGATCTTGTGAAAGACGCCGAAGAGCGGATCTAGCTTATTCAAGCAAATGTCAAAGCCGCTCAATCTCGCCAGAAAAGTTATGCGGACAAGTGACACCGAACCTTGTATTTCGATGTCAGAGATAATGTCTATCTCTGATATCCCCGATGAAAGGAATTCATCGATTCGGGGTCAAGGGAAAGCTAGCTCCTCGTTTTTTTGGTCCGTTTCTCATTACGTAAAGGTGTGGATCAGTAGCATATCGTTTGAGGCTACCCGTATCATTGTCGGGCATACATAACATTTTTTGCAACTGAGAAAATGTTTGAAGGAGCCGACGAAGGTTCCTTCGGGAGATATGGAAACATTACAACCGGATCTCACCTACATCGAGAAGCCTGTACAAATCCTCAACGAAAAGACTCGTGAAACAAGGCGTCGATCATTGCAGTTTTACAAAGTGCTATGGAGTAACCACACTGACGACGAGGCTACATGGGAAAGCAAGGATTTTCTCCGGATGAATTATCCGGAATTGTTATTGAACTATCACCGGTACCATTCTTCTTCCATCTTGTTCTTTTTACTAATCTCGGGACGAGATTCTTTTAAGGAGGGAGGATTGTAAAATCCCATGTTCAGCATGTTTAGCTTCTTTTAGAATTTAAATCCGCGTGGTCAAATCAAAATGTTAACTAGGGTTTAAAATTTGAACTTTGGCTACATGAAATAGAGGAAAGGTTACAAAAGGAATTTAGCCGAAAAGGAAATAAACCCGGTAGTTCAAATGCGAGCACAAACGAGGGTTAATGCCACGGAAATCAAATTTAAATTTTTGGAATTCGCTGCAACTTTATAATTTGAGTTGTGGAGCCACGGTTGTTTGGAGGGGGAGACTCTGTGGGACCCGCATTTCAGTGAACAGAGACAATAATCAAATTTGCTTCTGTGTGAGTGCGCCACCAAGGCAGCCACCGAGCTGCTGCTCGTGCCTTGCTTCCGAAGGCAGTTCAATCCAGCAGGGATAGTTGATAGCCACAGCAGTTGCACAACTCAATTGCACCTTCTCTTCTCACACAAACAACCGAAGACTTTCCTCCGTGCAACGTTGTTCCCACGCTCGAACAGAAGAAGGAACACGTGCCCGCGCCCTCGGTTGCTCGTCGCCGATCGCCTCCCGGGGGTTGTGGCGCCATGCTGGGCCGTCAAACCACGGTGCCGGTGCCTCCTCGACGTCCTCGAGCCCTCCTTGGCTCGTCCCTGGTTTTCCTCCGACGCGGCCAAGCCGTTTCTTCTTCCGAAAACAGAGCAACGTCGCACCCTCTCGGTTCCATGTCGCCAGGCCGCTCCGCACCCCTCCGGATCGATAAAATCACGTTAAGGTGCGCCACAATGTCTAGCTCATCATACCATAGTCCCCTTGCTCATTTCCAACACCAGCTAGCCGGAATTCGTGATTTGGTGCCGGAGTACGTGAAGAACTGCCGAAAACTAAATCAGGAAATTCGTTCCAAGCGCTCGATCATCTTTACTCCGGTTCAAGCCACAGTAACTATATAACCTATTTATACTCCATGCCAAACTTCGAAGCAAACCGTCTACCCCAAGCCCCGGGCGACGGGAAATTGCCGCCGCTGGCCAAAAATGCCTCGGTGAACGGTGACAGCCATGTTGCCGACGTTTTCGGTTCAGTTGGGTTGTGGAATCATGGTCTACATGCTCTAGTGATGGTGTATTGCACATTTTCTCAGTGATTTAGGCTCGGTACACGCCGGTCCTCATCAGCGCCGCGCCTCCGACCGTCACCGCTGGTGCCGAGTGGTTTCCGACCGTTTTCAAGTGGGGAAACCTTGCCCGGCTGCTACGTCGTGATGTGAGGAGAGTGTAGCACAAAACCGCATCAAATTTTGTGGATAATTGAGGGATAACGGAGCGCGCCACCCCTCTGTCTGGCATGCACGCGCGTGCTCTGGCGAGAGGTTGAAGACAGACCTGAACCGGGGGCCCCACGTTTGAATTCCTCTGTGTAAAATGAATCCAGAAAAGGGTGCAACTTTGCAAGCCCATAACTCGGTTTAGAAAGCTCCAAAATGGGTGAAACAAATTTTACTGGAATCCTTAGAAGGAGGACTTGTCAGAGAAACAAATTCCTAGCTATAAAAAAGCCTAGGAATTTCTGTAGAATTCTTTTTAATTATTCATTTAGGGATTACTTCCAGGAATATGGCTTTCTGAAATATTCCAATTTTTGGTAATAA
Organism: Neostapfia colusana; assembly: GCA_030760725.1. Taxonomy (NCBI): domain Eukaryota; kingdom Viridiplantae; phylum Streptophyta; class Magnoliopsida; order Poales; family Poaceae; genus Neostapfia; species Neostapfia colusana. The sequence goes on along the minus strand of JASWHV010000014.1, from coordinate 52,674,069 downwards.
AATTCTTCTCGTAGTTACTGACCTCCAGAAAAAAATCTTAGGATTTTTGGAGCTGATTAAGGTGGCTTAATCAGGAGGTTATCTCAGGGATTAAATAAAGGAGCTGAAAATCAAATAAGGGAATTTCAAGAAAAATAAAATAAACTTCAACTGGCAATTCTAGCCAGCAGAAGATATAGAAAAATTTGAAACAAATTTTCCTAGGTACGTTAGGTCCAGACCTATTAGGATATAAAATTTTTAAATATGACTAAGTCTAATTAAATTCCTATAAATCATTGAAGGTTAAAGGTTCCAAGAATTCTTGTGGCCATTTTCTTCCACAAAAGCTTCTGAAACTTTTACCATAAACCTATAATGAGTTTATAAAGCCTCTGTAAAAATTTCAACCATAGAATACTCGGTCTTCTTAGGTTTTGCTTCTGTAGTTTGATATAGCACATTATTTCATAATGTGATGCATTTATTTATTTGATCATTGCGATAGAAATAATTCTCATGAAGACTTTGGAGGCCGCTGACTTGAGTTCTATTGACAGAAACATTTGTCGGGATCAACAATAACGCAAGCCCCGGTTTGCATCCAAATTTAAAAGTTTTTGTTTGTATACACTTTATATTGTCTAGAATATTAGATTTGCATTACGGCTAGGTTTGTATGACACTCCACATGCATGACCAAATAAATCATTGGAGTTTGATTTAGAGTAGGTTTTTACTTAATTATAACTGCTGTGATCAAGTTTAGAAAAGTGGATTAAAAGAGGCATAACTCGAGTAGACCGTTTCCTACTCATGAACCGGGATTAAGGGGGATCAATCGGAAGAATTGGGAATTGATCCATTTAATTGAGGAATGGAGACCCGGCAGTATGGATGGAAGGCTCAAGGACATGGTCCTATGAAGCTAATCTCTGTCTGAGTCGATTAAGGCCCGTTCTCGTGTGCGGCCCCGCTGGACAAGTTTGAGTTGTGTACCGGATGCATATTGGCTATATGGGACCCCGGAAACCTATGTAACATGTTAACCTGGGTGTCGAGGCAATCCCCACCGTCTTGTGCAGATGCTGAAAGGAGAGATAAGTCGGCACTATGAGGGTTTTCTGTAGTGAGACTTACTCCAAGTCGGTGGTACTGGTTCGATATTTGGGTGTCGTGTGAAAGGTTGCCACATACGACGTTGAGGGGACTGGTTGATCACTGGTCTCGGACGGGCGTATGTGTCGTGTCATCCGAGTGTTTTTGATTCGAATCACCGTCGCTCGTGGTAATGAGCATACTTGTACACTGAGTCGTGATGTTGTAATAAACTGGGGGAAAGAAAAGTGCTTCGTGATTAATCCTCATATTTGAGATGAGGGATGAGAAATACCTTCACTAAATTTACTTTCTACCTTGCACTAGTAGCGTCGAGACAAAATGTTTCTTTTTTTATTGTGGAGTCTCGACGTTGATGGCACAAGGTATGTATGGGTCTAGGGTAGCTCACTAAATTTACTTTCTCCTCTGATAGCTCATGTTCATCTTTTATGCAAACTTTTTTATTCAGCCCTCTATTTCCAGCATTTAGAGTTCCATGTGTAGGACTTCGGTTATGTCTTGCTTAGCATAAGCTCACGGTTTGTCGATCCATTGTTTTGCATGTAATGTTGCATAAGGCAACGTTAGGGAGGGAGATCCGAGTGGGGCAGCACCCAATGAGGGGTGTGAGTCTCGTTTGGAACCCTGCACGCTACCGTGTTTGGGTGTAATGCTAGTGTGCAGCATTCGTGGGCAGGATGGATTCCTTTTGCTTAGCGTAGGCTATAGTTCGAGTTGTATTCTTATCTTCCACTGCAAATGTACGTCCGTACATTATTTGTAAAATATGACAATATTATGTATTAAAGACATATATTGGTGTGTATGTGTGTTTTTCGGTTGTGTTGTTGGGTGTCGCATTGCACGGCACCACCCAATGCGATTCCTGGACTGTCGGGATGTGGTCTCCACAGGCGTGGTATCAGAGCCGCATTGGGAATAGCGCACCTAAAAAGACATATATTTTAAAAAACTTAGAGTCTACGAGTGAGGATCCAGTATTAGGCCCACATAATTTTACTATTAGGCTAAGTGATGTAAGGTGGCAAACTAACATATTTATTATTCCATTTTTGTAACGACGCACCGCCGACCAGGTAAGAGGTAAGATACGCCACCAAAAGCGGATCAATTTTGGTTAGCTCCCCTGACAAGGAAAGTGGTTCAGGGAATAGGTCTCATAGCTTATTGTGAGACGTTAATATGAAACTCTTGAAATCTTCATGTTCCTGAGCTCATAGGAACCACTGATCCCTGGCGTGCATTAGGCAAGAAAGTGGAAACACCATCGTGTGGTCGGTAACGCAATATTGTGTTCTTCTGGAAATAGCCTAGGAGGACATACGCAGCGCTAACCATCGGCGTGCTCTGGTGGGCAGTAGGTGGTATCCATTGGGTTGATAAAGTTCCCAACCATGATGACCCGTTGCGCTCTACTCGGGTTCCCTATCGTGTAGTATGAAAATGTGACCATGTACCTTGAGACGTGGCATGACTCAAGGACGGCCCGTATGAAAATTATACGGGGCGTATGTTTTTAGTATGATATGGACTTGCCTGTTATGACAACTCTATGTGTGCATCATTATTGAGTGGTTTCTGCAGGTACATTAACCACGTATCCATATTACGAGTAGAATATGTTTGCAAGTGAATGATTCTAGTGCCTCTAATAGAACGTATATGCCGGATGTAAACCAGATAGGATTTTCTACTTTTGTGAGGAACGTAGTACCGGCATTATCATAAATATTGCATCAATACCTCGCTTATCTCGTAAACTTGAAGATTCTGTAAAAGTTGCATGAATATAGTTCAAAGTAATTGCTTAAAACTCATTTAGGAACCAACTCAAGGATATATGAGTATAGAGAGACCCAAAACAGGGTCCCCTGTTTTGGCAGTGTTCCTGCTGAAACTTGCGAATGGTGTTACTCATTGTAGAAAAGATCAATGGTAGTGTGTGATACAGTTTTGGTAAGGTGTAGAAGTTCTCTAAAACTTTTCTATAAATCTCCAGAACAGAAACACACTTAAATTCGTCAAAAACCTTAGAAACCCAAACTGCTACAAATGGGTAGAACCAAAACAGAGTCTCTGTAATTCCACCATAACTCTTGGTGAAAACATCTCTAAGGGTATTGTGATACATTTCTGGAAAGGACATGAGATATGCTACAACTTTGTCAAAGTTTTGCCAAAACTGGAGCAGAATTAATTGGAATTGTGGATTGAAACTAGTTACCTCTGGGGAGGTGCTGTCAAATCCTTCCAAAAACTCTGTTAACTTTGAACCATCATATCTTTAGATCCAGGAATGCAAAGGGGTCATATAAATACATTTTGAAAATCTGGGAAGTTCTTTACAATGTTTCTGTTCAACCTCAGGACAGAATCCACCTGTATAGAGGTGAAATTCGCAGTACAAGTAAAACTGCCCAGAGTACCCAAAATCTTTGCATAGTTTCAGTACTGATTGGATTTTTCTTATAACTTCCTGTATAAGAATTGTAAATTTGGAAACCTTACAATTCTAGAAAGCTTACGAATCGTGCTCCAACTTTGTAATTATGAGTTTGGTCCATATAAGTTTCTAACTGTATGGAAAAGTTGACCCATAGTGAGCACTTACAGGGGAGGTGCTGCTGAAATTCCTTCATAATTTCTGTCAACCTTAGAAGCTCTTAACTTTTGATCTAGAACTTAGTTAGAGGCAAATAACTATTTTATGGAATGGTACTGAAGTTATCTACAACTTTGGTATTTAACCGAAGCAACGAAACTGTTGTTTTGACAACAGAAATCTGGTTTGTTTGAGGACCGGTCAATCTGAGACAGAATGACCATGACTGTGATTATTCCAGTTATTCCTGAAACCATTGTTGTTAGTTATACCAAGTTTGCGCATAAATCATTTTGCTTACATGTGAAGACTTCATTATCAGTATTTCACTCCTTTGTTTATGGAATAAACCAAGATATAGTGTTAAAGCTGATAATGAACTCTTGCAATGCAGAATGGTGCGAACTCCTTCCATGGGTGAAGTGGGTGGTTCCGGTGGGGATGACTCTCCACATTCGGAGCAGCGAGCTCCGCAACAGCAGTAGCCACCAGGACCTTCACCTACGTCACAATGGCGGACATTCTGGCTGCCATGACGGGTGCAAGCGATGAGCGAACTGACTTGCTCCGCACCCTTGTGATGAATACATCCCGTCAAGGGGGATGTCAAGACGAAGACTTCCGCCAACCTCAAACGACTTCATACGTTGAGTTCTTGGTGACTCAACCACCAGTTTTCATAGAAGCTGAGGATCCTCTGGTGGCGGATAGCTGGATCTGTACCATCGATTCTATGTTCGGGTTGCTCCAATGCACCGAACGTCAGAAAGTTTTGTACGCGGTGCAACAACTTCACGGGTCCGCCAGTGCATGGTGGGTAAATCAACTCGCCTCCCTACCAGATGGACATCAGTGCAAATGGATGGAATTCCGGAAGGCATTTCTTGCTTATCATGTTCCTTCCAGAATAATTCAGCGGAAACTCGAGGAGTTTCTAGTCGTAAAACAAGGAGGAAGGGATGCATACGCACATTCACAGGTGTTCAACAAATTGGTACAGTATGCGCCTGACTACGTGAACACTGAGGCACGAAAATGTGAATGGTTCTTCCGCAGCCTCAATCCCAAGTTAAAGGAAAGACTAGTCTTAGCAGATCGAAGTAACTTCAACGAATTGATGAGTGCTACCATCATGGTTGAAGATGCTCAGCGAGAAGTTCAGGCTGAGAAAAGAAAGAACAGTATACCACCGAACAGTAGCAATATTGCTCCTCAGAAATACCGGGTGGTAGACAGTACCTTGAACTGTCAGCTGATGCAGCCGGCTAGACGACTCCAACAATATTCGAGTCGTTCATCTCAATATTCTGAATTCGGACAGCTGCAACAACGGTATATGCAGCCGCAATATTCTGTTCCTCACGCGTTGGTGCCGCAACATAATGCACCCAGTGTCCGTACTTAGAGTAACATAGAACCGCTAAGAAACCGTGCTTCATGTGCGGTTATTTGCGTCACATCAGCAGGAGGTGTCCAGAAAGGATAAGGAACAGAGGAAATACATCAGAGTAGGGTATAAATCAATCCCGTGCTCAGCTCCGAGGAACAGCACCAAAGTCCGAGTGCATCTGTCATACAGATCTAGAAGATGTGACGTGCACCTGTGCTAGATGGAACGTTCACACTCCATAAACTATCCGTAGTGATTTTATTCGACTCCAGAGCCACACACAATTTCATCAGCAGATTATTTATGTGCAAAGCTAAACTTTCTACCACTACACCGAAAGATCACTACCTTATCAGCTCGCCCGGTGGAAACATAGCTGCTAATGAAGTAGTGATTAAAGCACCTCTGTGATTAGGTGGGAAATTATACCCCACAACCCTCATTGTGCTAGAGAGGCAGAAGATCGATGTGATACTAGGAATGGCATGGATGAACTTTCAAGGGGCTGTTCTTGACATCGGTCCACGGATTGTTCACTTGGACTCTCCGCTCTATGGTCTTCAGACACTCATACTTGAAGACATGGATTCTAAAATTTCAGCAGCGTACTACTGTGTGGCCATGAAACTGGAGGATATTCCAGTGGTCCATGAGTATTCATATGTGTTTCACGATGATATTCTATGGATGCCACCTGAATGAGATGTGGTATTCAAGATCGAGTTAGCACCGGGAACCACACCGATATCTCGGAGGCCGTACAAAATATCTCCGAAGGAATTAGCTGAACTGAAAGAGCAGCTAAAAGATTTAATGGTCAAAGGATTCATCAGGCCAAGCTCATCACCATGGGGCTGTTCGGCCCTCTTTGTGAAGAAAAAGGATGAATCACTGCGGTAATGTTTGGACTATCGGCTGCTGAATGCAGTGACAATAAAAAATAAATATCCACTGCCGCGGATTGATATATTGTTTGATCAATTGGTGGGTGCAAGGGTATTCTCCAAGATGGACTTGAGGTACGGTTATCATCAGATAAAAATAAGAGCGGAGGATATATCGACTAAATACGGGCTCTATGAGTATCTAGTCATGTCCTTCGGTCTGACAAATGCATCAACATATTTCATGTACCTCATGAATTCTGATTTCATGCCGGTGTTGGATCAGTTAGTCATGGTATTTATCGACGACATTCTCGTATACTCCAAATCGGAGGAAGAGCACAATAAACATCTCCACATTGTGCTTCAATGATTGCGAGAACATAAGCTGTATGTCAAATTCATCAAGTGTGAATTTAAGATCAGCAAAGTACCATTCTTAGGCCACATTATTTCAGCGGAGGGTGTGGCCGTAGATCCAACCAAAGTTTAGCAAGTCTTGAAGTGGGAGTCTCCGACATCCGCTCATCAAATTCGCAGTTTTCTAGGACTAGCGGGCTACTATCGGAGATTTATTCCCAGCTTCTCGAAGGTTGCTAAGCCCATGACAGAATTATTGAAGAAGAGCAGCAAGTATGTATGGACATAGGCCTGTGAAAAGGCATTTCAAACTCGGAAGAAACATCTCACAACGGTACCGGTTCTAGCCCAACCGGATACGACAAAGCAATTCGATGTTTACTGTGATGCCTCAGGCATTGAACATGGCTGTGTACTAATGCAGGATAGACGGGTGATCATGTATGGGTCTCGTCAACTATGCAACCATGAGCAGCACTACCCCACTCATGACCTAGAACTTGCTGCAGTGGTGCTCGCGTTGAAAATGTGGAGACACTACTTACTCAGAAATTTAGTGCACCTCTACACCGACCATAAGAGCCTCAAGTATATATTCACTCAGAAGGATACAAATATGAGGAAGAGGATATGGTTGGAGTTAATCAACGATTATGAACTTGAGATCCATTACCATCCGAGAAAAGCTAACATGGTGGACGATGCGCTCGGTCACAAATCCCACATAAACAACTTGTCAGTCATTCTGGATGAGGAAGAAGAACCAAGTTTGAGAGTGATTCCATATGAGGCGTTGTACGATCTTGCTCTCATGCCTACCATTAGAGAGGATATTGTACGAGCCCAAAAGAGAGATAAAAGAATGCGGAAAATCTAGGCAAGAATCAAAGAGGATAAAATTAAATGCTTCGGGGAAGATGATCAAGGTGTGTTATGGTTTAACAATAAAATTGTGGTACCCCGGAACATGAAGCTAAATAAGAAAATCTTGGATGAAGCTCATATGTCCATGTACTCGATACATCCGGGAAGCAATAAGATGTATCAAGACCTCAAGACAAAAATTTGGTGGACTCGGATGAAGCGAAAAATTGCCAAGTAAGTATTCGAGTGTGATACATGTCGGCAAGTCAAAGCTGATCACATTAAGAACGCGGGAATGCTGCAACAATTAAGTATTCCTGCATGGAAGTGGGAGGACATCAGCATGGACTTTATTGTCGGATTACCTCTCACGTTCAGAAAGCATGACTTCATTTGGATGATTGTTAATCGGCTAACAAAATCAGCCCACTTCCTCCCAGTGAATACGGGATTCCAAACAAAGCAATATGCGGAGTTGTATCTCTTCAGAATTATGTGCTTACATGGAATTCCCAAAACCATCATATCTGACCGAGGTTCCATATTTGTTGCTCGTTTCTGGGAGCAACTACATGAATCTTTAGGAACAAAGTTACTTAGAAGATCAGCATACAATCCTCAGACTGGCGGTCAGATGGAGAGAGTGAATCAAATCATTGGGGATATGCTGAGAGAGCGTGCCACCAAGGCAGCCACCGAGCTGCTGCTCGTGCGTTGCTTCCGAAGGCAGTCCAATCCTGCGGGGATGGTCGATAACCACAGCAGTTGCACAACTCAATTGCACCTTCTCTGCTCACACAAACAACTGAAGACTTTCCTCCACGCAACGTTGTTCCCACACTTGAACAGAAGAAAGAACACGCACCTGCGCCCTCAGTTGCTCATCGCCGATCACCTCCCGGGGGCTGTGGCGCCAAGCTGAGCCATCAAAGGACGGTGCCGGTGCCTCCTCGATGTCATCGAGCCCTCCTCGGCTCGTCCCTGGTTTTCCTCCGACGTGGCCGAGCTGTTTCTTCTTCCTAAAACAGAGCAATGTCGCGCCCTCTCGGTTCCACGTCGCCCGGCCGCTCCTGCACCCCTCTGGCTGATCAAAGTCATGTTAAGGTGTGCCACAATGTATAGCTCATCATCCCGTAGTCCCCTTGCTCATTTCCACCATCAGCTAGCTGGAATTAGTGATTTGGAGCCAGAGTACGTGAAGAACCACCGAAAACTAAATCGGGAAATTCGTTCCAAACGCTTGATCATCTTTTCTCCGGTTCAAGCCACAGCAACTAGTTAACCTAGCGATCCTCCATGCCAAAAGTCGAAGCAAACCGTCCACCCCAAGCCCCGGGCAACGGGAAATTGCCGCCGCTGGCCAAAAATGCCTCGGTGCACGGTGACAGCCATGTTGCCGACGATTTCGGTTCAGTTGGGTTGTGGAATCATGGTATACATGCTCTAGTGATGGTGTATGTCACATTTGCTCGGTGATTTAGGCTCGGTACATGCCGGTCCTCGTCGGTGCCGCGCCTCCGACCGCCGCCTGCGGTGCCGAGTGGTTTCCGACCGTTTTCAAGCGGGGAAACCTTGCCCAGCTGCTAGGTCGTGATGTGAGGAGCGTGTAGCACAAAACCGCATCAAATTTGGTGGAGAATTGAGGGAGAACGTGGCGCGCCACCCCTCTGTCTGGCGTGCACGCGCGCTCTGGCGAGAGGTTGAAAACAGACCTGAACCGGGGGCCCCACGTTTGAATTCCTCTGTGTAAAAAAATCGAGAAAAGGGTGCAACTTTGCAAGCCCATAACTTGGTTTAGAGAGCTCCAAAATGGGTGAAACTAATTTTGCTGGAATCCTTAGAAGGAGGACCTGTCAGAGAAACAAATTTCTAGCTATGAAAATGCCTAGGAATTTCTGTAGAATTCTTTTTACTTATTCTTTAGGGATTAATTCAATGAATATGGCTTTCTGAAATATTCCCATTTTTGGTCAGAAAATTATTCTCCTAGTTACTGATCTCCAGCAAAAATCTTAGGATTTTTGGAGCTGATTAAGGTGTCTTAATCAGGAGGATATCTCTGGGATTCAATAAAGGAGCTGAAAATCACAGAAGGAAATTTCCAGAAAAAATAAAATAAACTTCAACACGCAATTCTAGCCAGCAGAAGACTTAGAAAAATTTGAAACAAAATTTCCTAGGAACTTTAGGTCCAGACCTATTAGGATATCAAATTCTTCAATATGACTAAGTCTAATTAAATTCCTATAAATCATTGAAAGTTAAAGGTTCCAAAAATTTTTATGGCCATCTTCTTCCACAAAAGCTTCTGAAACTTTTACCGTAAACCTATAATGAGTTTATAAAGCCTCTGTAAAAATTTCAACCCTATAATCCTCTGTCTTCTTAGTTTTAGCTTCTGTAGTTTAATATAGCACATTATTTCATAATGTGACACATTTCTTTATTTGATCAAGACTTTGGAGGCCGCTGACTTGAATTCTATTGACAGAAACATTGGTCGGGATCAACACTAATGCAAGCCCCGGTTTGCGTCCAAATTTACAAGTTTTTTTGTATACATTTTATATTGTCTAGAATATTAGTTTTGTATTACGGCTAGGTTTGTATGACACTCCACATGCTACACATGAAACCCAATATCAATGAAGTAAAAGAGAGGAAGAGATATAAGAACAAGGAAAAAAGAAAAAAAAGGAAAAAAGAAAAAAAAAAGAGAAAAGAAAAAAGAAAAAAGAAAAAGAAAAAAAAGAAAAAACAAGACTACGATTCTGGCACATGAATTGCTACTTTCCATGCGGTCCTATCATGAGCTAAGTCTCTGGATACATTCCAATCTCTCAAATCTCGTTTTACCGCCTCCTCCCAGGTCAGCCTTGGTCGTCCTCTACCCCTCCTAATATTTTCTCTACCTCTTAAAATCCCACTGTTAACTGGTGCTTCTGGACGTCTCTGTTGGATATGTCCAAACCACCTAAGTCGATGTTGGACTAACTTCTCTTCAGTTGGCGCCACCCCTACCTTATCACGAATCGCCTCATTCCTTATTCGGTCTCTTCTCGTGTGCCTGCACATCCACCATAGCATGCGTATCTCTGCGACACTCATTTGTTGGACATGTTGCCGTTTAGTTGGCCAACACTCCGCCCCATAGAGCATCGCGGGTCTGATCACCGTCCTATAGAACTTCCCTTTTAGCTTTTGTGGGACTTTCCTATCACATAGTATTCCAGAGGCTTGTCGCCATTTCATCCACCCTACCTTGATCCTGTGGCAAACATCCTCATCAATATCGCCATTGCTTTGTAACATTGATCCTAAGTATTGGAAAGAGTCCCTTCTAGGTACTATTTGTCCTTGTAGACTAACATTTCCCTCTTCACGACCAACACCACTAAAGTCACATCTCATATACTCGGTTTTGGTCCTACTAAGTCTAAACCCCTTGGAATCTAAGGTTTGTCTCCATAACTCTAATTTCTTATCAACACGATCTCTAGTTTCATCTACCAGCACTACATCATCAGCAAAGAGCATGCACCAAGGGATATCCCCTTGTATATCCTTCGACACCTCATCCATCACCAAGGAAAATATGTATGGGCTCAAAGCTGATCCTTGATGTAGTCCTACCGTGATAGGAAATGCATCAGTCTCGCTATCACTTGCGCGCACACTTGTCCTAACATTATTGTACATATCCTTGATAAGGGTAATGTACTTTGTTGGCACTTTATGTTTCTCTAGTGCCCACCGCATGACTGACCTTGGTATCTTGTCGTACGCCTTCTCCAAGTCAATGAACACCATATGCAAGTCCTTCTTCTGCTCCCTATATCTCTCCATAAGCTGACAAAGCAAGAAAATCGATAATTAGTGACATTGGTCACTTTCTTCTGCTCCCTATACCTCCCAGGCACAAAACCAAACTGGTTTTTAGTGACATTGGTCACTTTCCTCAGGCGGTGTTCAATCACTCTCTCCCAAAGCTTCATAGTATGACTCATAAGCTTAATACCTAGATAATTAGTACAACTTTAAATATCTCCTTTATTTTTGAAGATAGGTACTAATATAATTTTCCTCCATTCTTCAGGCATCTTGTTTGACCGAAAAATGTGGTTGAATAGCTTTGTGAGCCATACTATTGCCACGTCCCCAAGACATCTCCACACCTCAATAGGGACATCGTCAGGGCCAAGGGCCTTTCCTCCTTTCATCCTTTTTAAGGCCTCCTTAACATCAAACTCTTGTATTCTCCGCACGAACCGCCTGTTGGAGTCATCAAAGGAGTCATCCAACTCAACCATAGTGCTCCCATTCCCATCATTGAATAGCCCATTAAAGTAATCACACCATCTATTCTTAATCTCTTCATCCTTCACTAGAATGCGGTCAGTCTCATATTTTATGCATTTAACTTGATTGAGATCCCTCATCTTTCTCTCGCGGATTTTTGCTACCTTGTATATGTCCTTTTCACCTTCTTTTGTCTCTAGTCTCTCATATAATTTATCATAGGCCTGTCCTCTTGCCTTACTCACAACCCGTCTTGCATTCTTCTTAACCTCTTTGTACTTAAGCATGTTGCTTGCGCTTCTATCATTATGCCAACTCTTGTAACACTCCTTCTTCTCCTTAATGTCCTTTTGTACATCCTCATTCCACCACCATGTGTATTTATCTACAAGTTTCTTTCCCTTTGTCATACCGAACACCTCACTAGCTACCTTCCTAATGCAAGTTGCCATCTTCATCCACATACTATCTGCATCTCCATTTCCTGCCGAGGGTCCTTCTGTGATCACCCTATTTTTAAAGGATTCTTGTGGTTCTCCCTTCAACTTCCACCACTTTGTTCTTTTGATTTTGACACCTTTGTCCCGCAAAGAACATGTATGGAAGCGAAAGTCAGCTACCACAAGCTTATGTTGTGTCACAACACACTCCCCCGGGATCACCTTACAATCTAGACACTCCCGTCTATCCTTTCTCCTAGTGAGGACAAAGTCAATCTGGCTAGAGTGTTAGGCACTACTAAAGGTCACTAGGTGAGATTGTGTGGTATCCTGGCTCCCGGCTTAATAGGATTGATAGAGTACTCATACCACCAAGGTATACCTTCTTTTCCGAAAGCCCACCTACAAAGGACTCCGGGGTTAATCGTGCTTTGCCCGGAGGAATTTTGGGATGGGTGACCGACCAGGAAGTTTTCCCGGGTGTGCACGAGTGAGGACAAAGTGCGCAGAAAAGATGAGTGGTGGTATGTGGGGCCAGTCTATGATACTAGAGAGCCATCACAAATGGTATCAGAGCCGACCCTTGCAGTTTCACGGGTGCGTACAGGTCAGTGACAAGGATATGGTATCGTACGGGTCAAGGACGCAGGTACGTACGCATGACGCGTGGGTCCTCTGTGTGGGACACGGTATGGTACGTATGCTGCTAACCGGACGTACGGTATGCGTATGCCAGTACTGAATGTACGGACGTGGCTAAGAGGGGACATTCCTGTCTTGGCGTTGACCGACGAGGACGTCGGTCTTCTAAGGGGGGTGGATTGTGTGATATCCTGGCTCCCGGCTTAATAGGATTGATAGAGTACTCATACCACCAAGGTATACCTTCTTTTCCGGAAGCCCACCTGGAAAGGACTCCGGGGTTAAGCGTGCTTGGCCCGGAGGAATTTGGGGATGGGTGACCGACCGGGAAGTTTTCCCGGGTGTGCACGAGTCAGGACAAAATGCGCAGAAAAGACGAGTGGTGGTATGTGGGGCCAGTCTATGATCCCAGAGAGCCATCACAGATTGCCTCTTCCTAAAGAGGGTTTTAGCTATCAACAGATCATAGGCTACGACAAAGTCTAGGATGTACTTACCCTCTTGATTTCTATCGCCGCATCCAAAACCTCCATGCACTCCCTCAAATCCTAGGTTAGTTGCACCCACATGACCATTGAGATCTCCCCCTATGAGGAGTTTCTCGGTTATCGGTACACTACTAACCATATCCTCCAAGTCCTCCCAAAATTGCCTCTTAGCACTCATGTTGAGCCCAACATGTGGGGCATAAGCACTAATGACGTTCAAGACAATGGCCCCAATTACTATCTTGATTAAGATGATCCTATCCCCTCGTCTTGGAACATCCACTACTCCATCCTTAAGACTCTTATCTATTAGAACACCTACGCCATTCCTAGTCCCAGCCGAACCAGAATACCAAAGCTTGAAACCGGTATTCTCGACTTCTCTCGCCTTTTGACCCGCCCATCTAGTCTCTTGTACACAAATGATATTTACTCGTCTCCTAATGGCAACATCTACTAACTCACGTAGCTTCCCCGTCAAGGATCCTACATTACAACTACCCACCCGAAATCTATGTTCCTCGGCTAGCTTCCTTACGCTTTGCACCCGTCGAGTAAGATGCAACGACCCTTGCTCACTTATCACTACATCCGGGCGATGATGTAGCGTGCCACTAAGGTGGTGGCGATCCGGCCCTTGCTCATTTAACACCATATCCGGGTTCCGATATGGCGCACCACTAAGGCGGTGGCGACCCGGCCCTTGCCCACTTAACACCATGCCCGGGTTCCGATATGGCACGTCGCTAAGAGGGTTACGCCCCAATGAATTTCTATTTGGTTTCATTTCCATGAGAATGGCTAAGTGTAGTTGTTGGCTCGCCAAGCCTATCACAACCCCCTCCTCCTTTACCCGGGCTTGGGACCGGCTATGTCATTACAACATAGGCGGAGTTAGGGATGACAAATACCTTCACTAAATTTACTATCTACCTTGGGCTAGTAGCGTCGAGACAAAGCTTTTCTTGTTTGATTGTGGAGTCTCGACGTTGATGGCACAAGGTTTGTATGGGTCTAGGGTAGCTCACTAAATTTACTTTCTCCTCGGGCAAGTAGCATCGAGATGAAGCGTTTCTTGTTTGATTGTGGAGATTCGATGTAAATTGTGCGAGGATTATAAAAGTTGTTTGAAACTGGAAGAAGAACTCTCTGATAGCTCAAGTTCATCTTTTATGCAAAACTTCTTTATTCAGCCCTCTATTTCCAGCATTAAGAGTTCCATGTGTAGGACTTTGGTTAAGTCTTGCTGAGCATAAGCTCACGGTTTGTTGATCCATTGTTTTGCACGTAATGTTGCATAAGGCAATGTTAGGGAGGAAGAGAGATCCGAGTGGGGCAGCACCCAATGAGGGGTGTGAGTCTCATTTGGAACCATGCACGCCGCTGTGCTTGGGTGTAATGCTAGTGTGGAGCATCCGCGGGCAGGATGGTTTCCTTTTGCTTAGCGTAGTATATAGTTTATGAGTTGTATTCTTATCTTCCGCTGCAAATGTACGTCTGTACATTCTTTGTAAAATGTGATAAAGACATATGTTGTTGTGTATGTATGTTTTTCGGATGTGTGATGTTGGGTGCCGCATCGCACGACACCATCCAATGCGATTCCTGGACTGTCGGGACGGGGTGTCCACATCCAAGATCCACAAAAATCTGTAACCGGATCTCCCGACTCGTGAACCTTTCAACTGCTTAATCACAGCAAGGAACACTACCACATTTTGCACACTCAGTCCTTGAGAACAGGTAAGAACTATGGTAAGGAAGGGGTGACATTGTGTGATTCCACTAATATTTCCTATGTACCATTTTCTCTCCATTGTTCTAACATGGCAGGATCTGCTTCAATCATTCGTGGTGGTGGTAATTCTGAAAAAGAAACACGAGTTTCATGAGCCGAGGTACCCCAATTTGGAAACTCACTATTAGAGACCATGGAAAGGATGTTTAATGAACGTCTCCCACCAGCCGATGGAAGGGATCCACTACATCAACATGAAGAATTTGGTGAAAAAAATTCATATTTTGGGATTGGTTTTCGTAACCATTTCAGAAATGATTGTGGTGGCCATGGTGATGGAAGATGTGGGGGTCTCAAATATCAGCGTAGAGGAAGAACTCACTGGCATGGTCAAGGCCAACGTGTTTGCTTTGATGGTGAGCAAAAGGTACATGATTATTATTATGACAGATATGAAAACCCTTTTGCAGATCATGGGCAATTTGATCATCAGCATGATCGCCGTCGGGGTGCTGACTATGTTGGAGAACATGGTCGCTCCTATGGTAGCCGATCTATCTCAGAATTGTGCCACCGGCAGCAACCCTATACTCTGTTATTGTGGGTAAATCTCAAGGCACTGCAGCTAAGTATTCTCAATCTATTGATGTTACGAAGATATCAGTTTCTACTGCTTCTTCACCTACAATTCAGCAAGAACAACGACTCCATGCTGCAAGCACATCAGTACCATCTATTGCATCGGTGGTTGCATCCTCCTCGCATAACAGAGTGATTAATTGTCACAAGTGCCAAAGTCGTGGACATATTGCTATTAATGAACAAGGTGAAGGAAAATCTGAGAACGAACCACAAGATGCACCAATCTTTGATGAGGAAATTGGAAATAATGAGAATGTGACCCAACCCGATAAAGGTGAATCTGAAAATGAACCACAAGATGCACCAATACTTGATGAGGAAATTGTTAATTATGAGAATATGATCCAGCACGATGAAGATGATAATAATTGCATCATTTCCCATTAAATGCTTAATATTACTAGTGCAACTGCAGAAAATGAAAAACAACACAATTTGTTTCACTCCGGAGGCATGATCAAGGAGAAGCTATGCAAAATTATTCTTGATCATGGCAGCTGCAATAATATTGCACGTCGGGAATTGGTGGAGAAATTGGAGTTCAAACAGCGGCATCTTCCTAATCCATACAAGATGCAGAGATTTCATGATTGTGGCACACTCCGTGTAACCAACATCATAACTGTTCCTTCCTCTATTGGGAAGTATAAAGACAAAGTGGAATGTGATGTGGATCCTATGCATGCATACGAAGTGCTTTTGCAAATACCTTGGTTATATTTTCCGGCAGTTCAGATTTGTGATCGTGTTAACAAACTTATCTTGATGAACAATGAAGATCCTCCCACTTTACTTCCTTGGCCATTGGAAGAAATTGAGAAGAAAATTTTGAAAATAATTCGGCGAGAGAATGAGAACCAGTTGCGAGTGACCCACAAACATAGTAAGCGAGTGTCTCCAAAGACAAATAAAATCCCACAGCTGCAAATGACAGAGCCAAAGGGAAAAGAGGGTTTAATGATGATACCTACAATAGGGGATTAAAAAAAATTGAGTGAACCCATTGCCATGTTCTTTGTACTCCTGTGCAAGGGCAATTTTATTTTTCCTAATGACTTACATTCTACTTTGCTAAGTGCATGTTCTCATGTGTCACAGGAATTTGAAGATGTGCGTCCTAAGGAAGAACCACCAGGGATGCCACTCAAAAAAGGAGTTGAACATCAAATTGACTTTGTTCCTGGTGCTTCACTTCCCACCCATGCACCATACTGCACCGACCTGAGAGAAACAAAAGAAATTTGATGCCATGAGCAGGACCTCATCGACAAATGGTATGTGCGTGAAAGTTTTTCACCTTGTGCAAATTTTTATTTCATAGTTCCAAAGAAACATGGCTCATGGAAAATATTTTCTGATTGTCATGCAATAAATAATATTATAATAAGGTATAAGCATCCCATACTTTTGCTTAATGACATACTTGATGACCTTAATGGTGCTATCATTTTTACAAAAGTTGACATGAGTTCTGGCTATCAAAAAATCCGAATGTGACAACGAGATAAGTGGAAAACAACTTTTAAAACAAAGCATGATTTACATGGCTGGTTGATAGTGCTTCTTGGATTGTCAAATGCTACTAGTACTTTTTCGAGATTAATGAATCCTGTTCCTAAAGCCTTCATTGAAAAAATTGTTGAATTTAAATTTGACGGTATCCTATTTTACAGCAAATTTCTTGACAAAGAGGGGGGCAACGAAATATTTGTTGTGATTGATCACTTCAACAAAATGGCTCATTTTATTTCTTATCTTAAGAACGATGATGTGTAACATATTATTAACTTATTTTTCAGGGAAATCATACGACTTCGTGGTGAGCCATGGACTGTTGTTTCAGATCATAACACCAAATTTTTTACTTCATTTTGGAAGACATTGTGGGGCAATCTTGGGAAACAGTTGCTATTTTCTACAACATGCCATCCACAAACATTGGACTCAAGGAAATGTGAGACTGTTGAAACAAGCAACTGTGCTAACATTTTCAAAAATCTTCAACATCAAGAAAAGACAAACAAGAAGATTTTGATGTATCGAGTTCAACTCATTTTCAAGAGAGGAGGGATGATGAGTATAACTTTCAATGTTGTTGATCTATCTCCCTACTGTGAATTACAAGAGTCGAGGACGACTCCTTTCCAAGAGGGGGAGGATGATGTGGACATCCCAGCACCACATACACGTACACGAGCTTATGAAGGACTTGCTATGCACACTCGTGTTCAAAAACTCAAACAAGAGGTGAATTCTTTCCTCTCTAAATTATATTTTAATATTGATAAGAATGATATGCTACCTAGGTCGTGCAGTTACGTGTTACTCAGGATTACCCATAAAAGAACATCATTGACTGGCACAAAAAAAAAAGAACCAAGTCAGTTCGCACTGTTCAAACTTTTGTTGGCGCGATAGTTTGCCCTGTCCGAACTGAGAACGGGTACACTGCAGGAACCTCAACTTCACGTGTAATCCTGTACCATTCTGACATGTTCCAGGGCCCATAATACACATGGTGTGAAATCTTATCAAATCTACTTTCCAACACAACAAACGGTGCATCGTTTGGACTTTCCAAGCAGAAGTTATGGCTAAATTACTAAAGACTGCGCAGAAGGTGAGAAGACGCGCGAGGAACAAAGACTACTTCGTGGATTGCTCAGTAGCTGGTTTCCCACCTCAAAACATGGTGACTTCAGTTCACACCTAGCTATGAGGATTGTTCCTAGTGTAAATATCACCCTTGTGCTCATGGAAAAACAACCATTGATCATTTGATAAACAATATAATTCTGAGTGCCTTGCACACCTTTGTTTTTTCTGGTTCTTCATGGACTTTTGAACTGATCCCTCAGGGGTCCCCTAATTCGTGCTCTAGGCTTCCGGGCCTTTTGTGTGGATTAGTTTCCGGTTTGTAGTTCTGCGGTCGTCTGGAGATCGAGTCGAAATCCTCAAAGTTTCGGTGCCTCTCTCCCCGTCGCTTGGTCGCAACCAACCTTGGCTGGTATAAACCTAGTTATCTCGGATTGTGGTTCTGTGGTCATTCGGAGATCGGGTCGAAGTTCTCAAAGACTTCGGTGCCTCTCTCCCCGTCACTTGGTCGCATCCAACCTTGGCAGGTGTAAAGCTAGTTAACCCGCTGTTTTCAGCTAGTTACCATTGTTCGTTCCGCTGTCCAATCTTTCCATTTGCCCTTCGTCGTACCTACTGCCGTGAAGATCGGGCCACCCCCCGGGTTTCACCCTATCAGCTTAAGTATTTTGTCCTTTTTCTTATGTTCAGTAGTGGCACGACAAAGAGCATAAAAAAATTCATTGTAAGAGGGATTTACCTCCTCATTGAGCCTGATTTGTTTGTCCTCCGAGCTTGAACTTGATTTGCACACCATGAAACACGCATTTGCCATGGCGTCTTCATCTTCATCACTTCCAATATCAACGTCGCTCGAGCAATACTCTTGAATTACGGAGAAAATTTTGTCCATGACTTGACGTTGAGTGAAACCCTTCTTTTTCTTGTTGTAGTTGGCAGAGGAGTGCATCGTCCTTGTTAGTTTTTCATCATGGAAAGTAGGACCCGAACGGTTAGGGAAGTCTCTACGAAAATGTCCCGTCTTACCACATTCGAAGCATCGTTGAGAGCTGCCACTTCCTCTCCTTCTTGTTCTCACATTTTGCAATGCTTCCGAGAACCGAGTAGAGAGAAGTGCTAGCTTCTCCAATGGAAACTCTTCAATCTATTCAAGGGTTAGAGAGGACAACAAAGAAAGTGTACCACAAGATGAAGAATTGCTAGAACTAGGCATGTCACGTGAAACAAAAGCAAGAGACTTATTAGGATTCTTACGAGCCTTCCAAACATGAAAATCAACGCCATCGAACACACAAGGTTTTGCGGAGTACTTATCCATGTTGATTAGCAAAAACACGTACAAATCAATGAGATTAGATCACCGTGGCTCTATTACCAATTGTAGGATCGAAGAGCACGTGAAAAGCTACAAGAGGAGGTGAATGGTAGATTAATACTTTTTATGCGGAAGCTACAAAAACCCCTCGGCAGAAAATCGATCTGTTAAAGAAACCGTGTGTGCGGCTGTTTTCAATATGTTCAAACGTGACTAAACTAGTGTATATTATAGAGAATCAAGTCACGAAGCCACTGCAACAATACCCACCTGAAAACACTAAGTAGAACTTGAGTTATGATCAAAAGACTAGACGAAGGTCAATCTGTTCTACCCAATATTGAAAACAAATATGCAATTCTGCAAAGAAACTCGTGTAGATCAAAAACCAAAAATCCAATGACCATTAAATTTTCAAAGATGATAAATAATAAAGTTGTGAAGACAACCAAAAATGAATCAAGTCAATTGGATAAGTAAAACGCGAGTTATGATCGAAATACCAAAGCAATGTTTGTCTGTCCAGAAACTCACCAAGGAAAAATTGTCTGAAACAAGTCGGACGAACAAGGCGCCAAAGCTCCTCTAAACTACAAATTTTATTGATCAAAACTCAAGAGAAGCATCCACTATTCATTCTCTTCATGAGCCTTGGCCTCCCTTGCTTATATAATCAGCCCTAAGGCCAACCCAACCCAATTAGGACTCCTACTCCTACTTTGATTTAAACTCTATCTTTCCAAAACGGCTCAAGACTCTTCTATACGCAGATAGAAGCAATCTTAAGACATCCAAACACCTCAGGAACGTTCCAAACATTCCTAAAACAACTCTACTTCGTGCCTAACATGAAATCCTATTATAACCAACACGAAACTTTCCATAAACGAACTATAACCGCCTCAGCCGCAGCCTGAGCGCAAAATCCAGCCAGTTGAACCTTTTCAACCATATCTTCACTTTCATATCTCTTCAACATGCCTTGGAACAATGTAGCCACGTCCATGCACCCCTTGCATACATGCAAACACTTTCCAAAACGTTCACAACACCTTTATATGCATTGTTCTTGACCCAAACATGCTGCGTGACCACTCGATCAGCTCAACCATAATTCCTCCCGAACTTGGTTGTTGAACCTCATGTTCTCCCTAAGACTAGTTCAAGGATCTCCATCACCAGCCATGTATTGAACTCAAGCAACACCTGCACATTAAATGTAGGGTGGTACCTTCCTTCATCATGCGGCATTTGTCTTCCTTTTGTATGCCAGAACTCTATCATTAATGGAGACTCTCTGTTTCAAGTCTTGTGTGTCGAGTTATTGATGTAGACTTCGGACGCTTGGCAGCGCAAAGGTCCGGAATGACTTAGCCGACATGGATAGCTCTTTTGCCGATGTCCCGAGCCCGTTCCTCCGGGTCCTTAGCAGCGTAAGGATCCAGGGCGCCGCAGCAGTGTGGCTACCACTCCTTCCGGGTCCTTGGCAGTGCAAGGACCCAAGGGATGTTTGGTTCATGTCTTCAGCTTGTTGTAGCTGGTGCTCCGAGTCTTCTGCCTGCTGCTGCAGTGGTCCGACGTCCTGCCCGCGTGGTTCACTGTGATGGCCCCTTGGTAGGTGTGGCCCTTGGGTTGGGGCACACCTACCACTAGATGAGGCAGGACGTCAGCATCGGGCCCCCTCGGAGGTCTGGGACACTATGGACCTGTTCGGACCTGCAGACATGGTAGAAAGAACGAGTAGTCGTGCTCTCTGTTCACTCTCCCCTGTTTGTTAGCTATGTTGTGGCTTACGGTCCTCAGCTGAGCTACGGGGCTCGGGTAATTCGATGTGGGTCATCCGGGCTATGGTCAAAGCCTTTCCCAGGGGTATGAGCCATCCGGTTCCCCGGTACTGAGCTGTAGCACTAGAGAGGCAGGGTGTTCATGCTAGGGGTACGGAACAAGGCATAGCAGCCAACACACCCTAGACCTCCCACTGGCATGAGCCTTTTGAGGGACGGACCATTTGATACCATAGGGTATCCAAGCAATGATACAACCACAGGACCCGGGGTACGCCACAGATACCTCAAGCAGACCCGCCTGCAGAAGGATAGCACAGCTATTGCTATGGTTGAACACAGGGAAAACTGACTGGCCACACAACCAAAGTACTATGAAAAGAAAGAACGAAAAGAAAGGAGACAATGTCCGGGTTCCGGTTACTTTTTTGTCCATAGGCGTGTACTTTCCGACCCCAAGTACTCAGTTGTAGCGCAGGGGAGGCAGTGCGACAGGCTTAGGGTATAGGATCAGGCTAAGCAGGCTGTGTGCCCTGGACATCCCGCGGGTGTTAACCTTTCAGCAATGAGACCTTCCAGTGCCACGGGACCTAGGACAAGTACGTAGGACAGGCTTTGGACATGCCATTTACAGTTGATATGCATGAGTAAGCACAAACTATAAAGAGAGAATGAGCAGGGTAAGTCAAAATTTTCTCATTTTAGGCTTCCTTCATAGGAGGAAACAGGTCATACAAGAAGGCAGCGACCCACTCCGGATCACAAGAGTAGCAGGACTCCTCCGGAGATTAGCTGTTCTAAGCGCTGTTCCTGGAAACTATGACACCCTTATAGAGAAAATAGAATCCTACCACTGCACTAAGGATAGAACTTATTGAGGTGTTCTATGTTCCATGGATTGGGTAGAGGTACCCCATCCTCCGTGGCTAGGCGGACGCACCAGGGGCGGCATACTTGTGTCACTGAGAAGAGACCCTCCTAGCTGGGGGAGAGTTTGTTCCCCCCTTCTCAAGAAAGTATTCACCGAAGCACCAGGGCACCCACCTCGAGCTGTCTACTCCGTACGAACCGCTGTTGATAACGTCAGAGCGCTTGACGGTATTGCGTGTTTCGAGCAGTTGCTTGCAACCATCGCTTATCTACAGGGGCTTGATGAACTTGACTGCTGACTGCTTGTTGATAGTTACTACAGGGGCAGCTTCCAGACACTTGGTGAACTTGTCTACGGCGACGTAGAGGTACCGGAGCTCTGGGCTTTGGTCCACCGATGTCTTGGCCCCCTGGCTGTCATGGTGGCAGTGTCCACTCTGCCATGAAGTCAGCTAGCGCCTGACTCTTCACTGCATGGCACGGTAAGAAGTCCAGCTCGAACTCCGCCAGCTCCACAGCCCATTTAGCTATGTTTCCGGTTGCGTTGGGGCTGTGGAGGACGGTTCTCAGCGGGTATGAGGTAACCACCGAGATCTTGTGAGCTTGGAAGTAGTGGCACAACTTCCTTGAAGCGACGAGGACTGCATAGAGCTGCTTGTGCACCTCCAGATATCTTGTCTTGGCATCATGGAGGACCTCACTTATTAAGTAGACCGGATGCTGGATGGTTCGTACCCTCCCGGAGGGGTCCGATGGGTCTTCTTGTAGAGGTCCAAAACTCGGGAGGCCCCGGCCCCCGGGTCCAAAACTGCACTGTCAGAGCTCAGACCCAGATGCGCAGTGGTCGTCAGGTCTAGCGGGCTGAGACCCGACTAGATCTTCTCGGGGAGGTCCGGGACTCGGGGACCCAAGGTCCCCAGGTCTGGGACTGCATTCCGGGAGATCGGACCCGGATATGCATTGACTATCAGGTCCCACTGTTTGGGACCTGATTATCTTCCCATCCCTAGGGTCTCCAGCGGAGTCTGAGCCCTGAGACTTTAGAACAACGGCAGCAGGAGCCTCATCTAGGGCTTGGGGTCGATGGAGTTCTGGTCACTCCGCAACCAGAACCACGGTCACGACCTCAGTTGTGGAAGCAAAGTAGAGGAGTATAGGCTCGCCTTGTTCCGGGGCCACCATGATAAGCAGCGTTGTGAGGAACTTCTTCAGCTCCTAGAACGCCTCATCCGCCTCCTCGGTCCATACGAATGGACCGGATTTGCGCAGAAGCTTGAATAATGGAAGAGCCCGCTCAGCCAATCTAGCGATAAACCGACTGAGCGCAGCCAAGCATCCCGTAAGCTTCTGCACATCCCTGATGTGGGCAGGGGGGCACATCAGTTCTATCACCTTAAATAATCTTCTTTGGGCTAGCTTCAATTCCTCCGTGTGAGACCAAGAAACCGAGCAGCTTCCAAACAGAGACCCCCGAAGACACATTTGTCTGGGTTCAACTTCGTTCGTGTCGAACGCAGTCTGTCGAAACTAGGGCTAGTTTATCGAGCAGAGATGCTTGCGACTTAACCTTCACTACAATGTCATCGACATAAACCTCTACTCGGTCCTGAATGAGTGTAAGGGCCTAAGTTTTGCACACATCCAAAGTGTTCATCACACCACACACACCTCATTTGAGGAAAACTTATGAACACATGTGAAGAGCAAGTAACCACAATCAATATGGTCATTAGAGGATGAACTCACAAAATGCAAAAGTAGTATTTCCCACATGCATTATATAGGGGCTGAGCATATGAAAAACTCCTACACCTTGGTAGGAATGCTTATGCCAAATTTCACCCAAATCCAAAACCTTTTTGAGGTATATTTGGTTATAATAAGAAAGAGGCTAGTTTGAACTCAAATTCAAATTCAAACTCCTTTAATCCCATGAATTCAAAAGTGGGATGCATATTCACACTAAGCACATTCTTGTGAGCTCACACACCAATTTTCACTCCATTTGGAGTTGACCTTGACATGAGTTAATTTTAGCAAATTCAAATTCAATTTGAATTTCAAACTGCAAATGTGCTGAAAATATATTCAAACATTTCACAATTTAAATTCTATCAAGTTTAAACGTGCATTTGGTAGATAATTCAAATTTCAAAGGCTATTATTGGGACTACTGTTTAAAGCAGTGGGAGAAAGTTAATTTCAGAGGTTAAAATGGAAGTGGGTCCCACCTGTCAGCCTCACAAGCAATTTAACCAACTGAAGAACAGAGCACTCGGTTTCTCGGGCCAGTGTTGAGGTCGCCACCGAGCCACAAGCGCCGGCCAGCAGCTGCTTCGCTCGCGCGCGCTGGAGGCCACCGGTCGATGACCTTACCCGGTGCCCGGACCCTATGGGATATTTCACCAATCACAGCCAGTCGCATCACCCCCGAGCGAAAGAACCTCGCCGCTCTTCCGAGCTCTCGGCTCCACCGTCGCCCAGCCAAACCCGTGGTTTTCACGGCGATCTGTGACCGCAACTGAGTGCGCCAAGCCTTACTTGACGTTCTCGCACTAGTTCCAGACCGTGATCGACCCTCCTCGAGCTCCACCGCGCAATTCTTTCTTCCTCGGTTCAACCCGGGCCGCCATCGCGGGAAAAACTTGTCCAGCCACCACAGCCCACCTTTCTCCAAGCTGTGAACAGCAAAGAGGTTCGCCGTCGATTCCTCTTTCATTACCACAAGCTCCGGCGGCGTGACATGAGCTGCCGATGCCGGAATTTCACGATTTTGCGCCGGTGTACAAAAGATACAGCGGGACCAATTCGCAAAATTTGTGGTACACACTGCACCACTCATCACCTAACGTAGAGAACTATGTCTAGACGCCCGTGCGAGTCTATAGGATCCAAAACTTCGAAGAACCGTTGGGTGTAGCCACTGCTCTACAAGTTTTGCTAGAATTTCTGGTTTCCGACCTAGGTCTCATGGTGACATCATAGTTGCGGCCGTTTCCGAGCTCCTTTGAGCTCATGTCGACCTTCCCTAGGGTGCACTGATGCTCTGCGGCCTTTTGCTCGATCGTTTGGGGTGCTAGGAAGCCCGACCGACACGGCCGAAGTTCTTTCGAAGCCACCGCTCGTCGCCAACCATGTTTCGGTGGATGTCATGTCGAGCTAGTCCAGCACCGTGTTCCCAGTATGGGATTAGGCAGAGGCGTCAAAAGTCGTGGAGTTTGGAACACGGCAAGGCCCCTCCGGTGAGCACTCCGGCGAGGGGGGCAGCGGCCGAGCGCGGGAGGTCGGGAGGTAGACGAAGCCCCCGGTCCCACATGTCAGCGGCCAGATATTTAAACTGGGGATCAGCTGTGGCACCGGATCTGATGTGGATGCGCATGAAATACTCTTTAGCCCCGTGTGTCAGCCGCTGAGAAACTGACAGTAGCCCCGGTCCCACACGCAGCGATTTAAACTTTTCCCCGATTTTCAGATTTAGTTCAAACTTCAAACCCACATAACTTTGGCTAGAAAACTCCAAATTGAGGTAACCAAATTTTTTTGAATTCAGCTCTCTGAGTAATTTCCATCAAATCAAGTTTCACTTGATGAAAATCCTTATTTCTCCAGAATTAATTCTTCAAAATTTAAACTGTTTAGAATTTTAACTGGAGAACCCTTTGGAGGAAAGTTCTGAAATTTGGCCAGGATGTTCACGAGAATATCCCTGATGTACCATAAAAATTTCAGATCCAGTTGAGCTCATTTGTTCCTCCTAATGGTGTGATTAATAAAATTGTTCCAGAGAAAATGGAAAATGTCCAGAAACACTTTCAGAATTTCCCTGAAATTGTTTAGCTCATATCTTTAGATAGGAACCAAAATATTAGGTGAAACCAACTCCATTTGAACCCTATGAAAATCTAGTTTTCATAAAGTCATGGCTTGCTCCATGAAAATCCCTAGAACACCCTAAGAGCTCCAATTAAGGCCAAGAACACAATTATTTGTGGAGAGCTCAAATGAGCTTTTCTGCAAATGAAACTTGGCCAACTCTCTGTTTAGGTTGTATCCAAACCACAGTAAAAATTTCAGAGTCATTGGGCATGTCTAGCAAGACTTATAGTCTTCACAAATTCAACTTCAATTCAAATGCATTCAAATTGATACATATATATTTATCTCATGTAGTCGCTAAGGTTGAAGAGGAGCCCGAAGTCTTAGACTTCATCACTCCATAGGAGCAGATAGTCTACTACCAACAGCAGCAAGGCAAGCTCCAGTTTGCATTACCCTTTTTACAATTTTACTGTTTTGAGAACTTACTTTGAGCACCCACTTAAAGTTTGCATTAGAGTCTTGTTTGAAAATCCAAATTCATAGCCCAGAAAACCCTGGGTTGGGTTAGGTTTGTAAACCTTGATTAGCTTCTGCAATTCTAAGATAGTGTAGGATCCGGTACAAGTCGAGTAGTTGGAACTGCTCACGAGAATAGCTAGAGGCACACTACTCGGGTAAAGGTAGCAAATGAAAAATATGGCAAGAAAAATAAGACCGAGCGTAGGGTAAGGGCAGCAGGACGTTGGGGCCTGGGTGCCATAGCTCCACTTGTGTTGATTGAGGACCGAGCCGTGTGTAGGCCTGTTGAAACAAGCTAGAACAGTACCGAAGACCTACCGGATATATGGGAACCGGAAAACCGATGTAATTTGGGTAGCTGGGTGTTGAGGCTTTGCTTGTCGTCTAGAGGGTAGGTTGAGAGCTTGAGGTGTAAATCGGCTGGCAGCACTGCAGATGCGCGTGCAGAGACCTCTTGCTCGGGACGATAGGACCGGTTCAACATTTGGCTGACGGATGAAAGGTGGTTGCGTACGACATCCGTGGTGGTTGCTGTAGGCAACATTGAGTACGGGCGTACGTGACGGGTCATTCGGGTAACCCTGCAGGTGTAAACCGATTATAATCGCCGTCCCTCGCGGTCAGTGAGTACCACTTGTTCACTGTACCATGACGTAGAAAGAAAAGGCTAGATACATGTTAAAAGTTTGCTGATTTGAAAGCTATATAGTGATTGTTAATGACTTGATGTAGTTTAGAGCGAACTAAAATTCTTTTCAACCTTGGGCCAAGTAAATGAGAGAAATGCATTTCTTGTTTGATTGCGGCTCTCTCATGTGCTTTAGCGTGAGGTCCTCCACAATTGGCTGCTAAAACATGAAAGTAAGATTCAAATAATTAGGCGAGTCCTTTGCAACTTATTTGCCTCATGTACCCTGAATCCTTCATGTAAAAGTTTCATGTATAGGAGAGACGGGTCAGACTTGCTGAGCCATCATGCTCACTGATTGTGTTTGAAGCTTTTGCAGTGTGTTATGAGGAAGGGACTCCCAAGGAGGAGACAGAACCCCAAGAGGGAAACCCCGTCGAGTGGGAGTCGTGCACGCCGCCGTGTTAGTGTGCGTGTGTGCTAGCGGGGACACGTTCACGGGCTGAACGTGAACTCGATGCGTAATCTACGCCCGTGAGTGTAGACTAAACATATTTTGTTGTAAAAATGTTCATAAACTCGCTTATGTAATAAAACTTTGCTTCCGCTTTGTTTCTTTGATGTGCGTTATCCGGTGTTGTGCAACGCAGCACCCCTCAGCGTGATCCTGGCTCGACAAGGCCGTGGGGTCCTCTTAGCGTGGTATTAGAGCTCGCTTGAGGTTTATCACACTAAAAAGGTCATCTTTTTCAAAAACTCGGTGAGAAACAAGTTAGTAGCCCATATAAGGATGTTATTAGTGTATATAAAGTGGCTATACTAACCTGTTTTCTTATGTCGAAAAATCATTCATCTCGGGACGTCATATGTCTTGGGGGTGCATGTAAGCGCTGTCCACCAGTGCGCACAAGCTGAAGGCTGGAGCCTCACGGGTGGCAGGTAACCCGACCCGCTTTAATATCCTCTATGACTCTTCATGTCGTTTGGGGTATTCGAGCAACACCATTCCCTGGCGTGCTATGGGTAAGTTTGGGAGACCCCGTCACGTGGTCAGTAACGTGAACACGTAGCTCAAGGCGTGTTTGGCTTGAGAACACCCGTGCGAGTGATGACGGACGGGTGTATGAACTGTATTGGTACCGGGCTCGGTGTGCAGCCGAGTCTGATGATTGTGTGAGTTATTTGCAGGTAGTCTAACCATGAATCAGTAGATTAGTAGCATCCGTATGCGAGCGACGTTTAGTGCCACTGAACTAAAGAAGCCGGCTAAGTCCGGTATAGGTTTTTCTTTGTGAGGAACGTAAGTACCGACATGAACTGGTGACGCTTCGACGTCACACCCCACTAAATAATCAACCTCACTGTAAAACCTGAAGGTTTTAATCCATAGCACTAAAACTTTGATGTAACTCCTTCCCTTAATCAGGATGTTCAAAGTAAATAAGTTTTCAACTTATAGGATACTAAGGACAGAGTCCTCTGTTTTCAGCTGAAATAAGGCTGAAGTTAATCAGAGGTTATAGGTTGAGTTCTTTTGATGTTGGGGTCATTGATACATTTCTGGAAATATTTGGAGGAGCTTTACAACTTTTATATTGATGTACAGAGGTGTTTCATCCCTTAACCAGTCGAAAAATGCAGTAGAGTTGAAACTGTCCAGAAAACAGGGCAGAGCAAATACACTCTGTAACTCTCTGTAAATTGAGCATAACTTCCTGCATAAAAATCCAAAAATAGAAAATGAGGTAGTTCTAAAAGGTTTGTGAGATTGGTTACAACTTTGTAACAGAAAGTTCTGTCAAATTTGGTGTAGAATTAACTGTAATTCTTGGATCAAATCAGTACCTCAAGCAGGGAGGTGCTGTCCAATTTTCTCCAGAAATTCTGTCAACTTTGACATCTCATAACTTTTGAACCAGGACAGATCTTAGGCCAAGTAAATACTTTCTTGGAAGCTATTGAAGTTAGCTTTAAATTTGATGTGGAGTTCCAGAATTGGATTCGCTTTAGCATGGTCTAAATCAGGTTGAAATGGAAACTGGTCAGGGTTGTCAGTTTGGGCAGCAGACCAGAAATCAAATTGTTCTAAGTTTGAGTTGTGTTCCAAGTTTTATGATTTCAATGACATGTTTTATGTTATAACTCAATAAATTACTGTTGAAATAAATATTTGACATTTTTCAAATATGTTTCTACAGATGACAGCGGGTAGACAATTGGAGAACAGGTGGGGGGTATCCCACTGTTCTCACTGCAGCGGTTATCTGGAAGTATTGAGGCGAATGCTTCAATATTTTGGGTACGTCGAGATGCCGCAGTATCCCACATAGGAAGAAGGCGAGGAGAGGAACAAGACGTGGACAATCCATGTCGAAGATTCTGCAGGACCTACGCCAACCGGTTGGGCACTGTTCACCATCACGGTGAGAGGTAGACAGCTGGAGGAAATGTGGCAAGTGGCAGCCCACGACACTATGTCACGTTTCTGCCAACTACACCTGAGAGCTATGGAGAGCACTCCATACGCACTCGTTCCGGTGGAGGGATGAGCTAGTCATGTGTGGAGGGAAAGGTACGTGGAGGAAACAGATCTGCGTTGCCCAAGGTACAACCCTGCGGAGGCGAACCTCAGCCTCCAGTTGAGGCCAGGAAAAGCCGTGATGGACAACCAAGCTGTTCATACGGATTGTCTTGCCATGAAGCTCAAGGAGAGTAGCAGCCGTGGAGACCATTTCGATAGTTCTCACAGCGCACTCCGTAATGTTCTCCTTCCGACGATAAAGCGACTGAACGAACAACATAATCAGTTGCATCGTCTGAAAAAGGCGAAGAAGAAAAGCCGCGTCGACATCACGGCTTTGCAACAGCAAGTGCAGGCCTTGACCCAGCAAAATGAGGTCCTCACTCAAGAGCGTGATGACGCTATTGAGGAGGGGCAAGACTGGGAAGAGGACTACAACCAGGCCATGGACGAGGTGCATGCATTGCAGGACCTCGTACCTCCGGTAATGGGCCTACCTATGGTAGGTGCCGTACCCGTGGTTTTGGGTATCCCAGCTATGGGAGAACCTGAACTGGAAGAGGAGGTCATGGACCCAGAGCCACCAGCAGGGGTAGCGGAGGAGGACGACCCACAGGAGGTCGACTACTCCGAGTAGTGAGTTACCGTTGCCAAGTAGGGCAGCGAGGGGGTGTAGGAAGAACTTTTGTAATCAGGTGACATGTCGTGTAGACAGTAGTATATGTATAGGTAGTGACGACATGAGCACGACTTCTCGGAGACCCGAGAATAATGTATCTTGTATAAAGTTTATGCTTTTTCAATATATGTGAATGTTGTGCAAGTTATTCATGTGTCACTTCAATACTACTGTTTCATATGGAATTTTAAGTATGACATGTGCTGATCGCTGCTGTTTTGAATTTCAGAATGACTCGCACTCGTGCCAACCCAGATGTTGGGGGTTCTCGTCAGGGGGGAGAGGCCTCCCAACAGCCTCCCAAGGATTCCTCCGAACAGCAACAGCAACAACCGCCACCGCCAACGGTTACATTGGCCAACATTGTTGCGGCTATGGCGGGTTCTCATCAGCAGCACACGGAGTTGGTGCAGAACTTAATTGCGAATACGTCTCGACCGGAGAGACGTCAAGACCGCGAGGAGCGCCAACATAGCTCCTACTCCGACTTTCTGGCTACTCATCCCCCGGTATTCTGAAGGGCAGATGAACCCCTCGATGCGGACAACTGGCTCCGCACGATGGAGATTAAGTTGGGGCTGCTCCAAGTGAGTGAGCAGCGCAAGACTCAGTTCGCGGTCCAACAGCTTCAAGGATCCGCGAGTGCTTGGTGGGCAAACTACTGTGCCTCGCAACCCACCAAGCGCGTTATTGACAGGGGCCACGCCGCCCGCTCAGTCACGGGGATGTGCCGCTCGCCCGAGAATCGCATTGGGTGGTGCCGTGTTGTGCAGCACCCAACAGCACACATATAAGGAACAATGTATTACATAAAAAAATAGCCGTAGCTTACAAGTTTTTCTTTGCAAATAGTTTACATCAAGTAGCTACAGCGGAAGTCTATAAACAGCTCATGTCGAATAACTAAAGAGCACTCGGGAAGAGGTCCAGCCCGCGGACTCCTCTCACTAGCAACACGAAGACAACAGCAGTGGCTGGGTTCTCCATGTGTTAAACGACTCGGGAGTCTCCGAGTCTCACTGGATAACCTTCTTCTTAGCATCGATGTTAACCTGCAAAACCACTCATATAGCTGTGAGGGACTGGCCCCGTCGACAGGACCTTGTTGGGTGGTGCCGTGATATGCGGCACCCTATAGCACACGGGTCGAAAAAAACATCACATTACATAAATCATTTGCAGAAGCGTACAGAAGTGTTTTACAAATACTTATCTCAAAATAAGCTACAGTGGAATACTATCACTCTCACGACTCATTTCTAACTAGCAACAAAGAAACGGTCCAGCCCGTGGACGTTTCTTACTAGCAAGACGAAGAACAATCTGCAGCGGCGAGGATGCTCTTGAGTAACCACTCGGAGGTTCCCGAGTCTCATCGGCATCCCTTCATAGCATGAGGTCAATCCTGCAAAACAACTCGGATAGCATCCGTGAGCATAACGCTCAGCAAGACTTAACCGTCACCCTAATCATGAAACTCTATGTGAGGTTATGAACCTAAGGTAGGATGGCATAATGCATAAGAAACTCGCCTACAAGGGAATCCTTACTTTCAGGTATTATTTGCAGCATTTTAAGTAACCTTAAGCACACCACATCGGGAGTCCACAATCAAACAAGAAACGCTTTCCCCCGATGTAAATTGCTCATGGCTTAAAAGAATCGAGTTTGCACTAGCTAATCATCAAAGATACAATACAAATGTAGGATAAACATCAAACCAATGTGATTAGTTCCTTTCTCATGCAAGTTCTTACTATGTCATGACTGTGAGAACAAGTATGCTCGGTCCATCCTGCGAGCGACGGTGATTCAAAACAATAACACCCGGACTACAAGACACGTATGCCCGTACTCGATGTTGCCTACAGCAACCATCACTGATGTCGTACGTGGCAGCCTTTCCTCCGTTTCACCCCCATTGAATCGATCAAGTCGCCCTGTACAGTAGCCACTCTCATGGTGCACCTGCCGACATGAGATGTCATGAGAATGTTCCCCACATACTGCACACCGGCCGTCCGCCTGAGGTGACCCGAAAAGGCCCAACGACAGCTTCCCGAGGTACATCGGTTTACTGGGTCCCATAATACCAGCATGAGTCCGGTACACAACTCAAACTTGTTCAATAGGGCCGCGTACGGATCAGTCCTTGACTGACAAGGACAGGTCTATAGCACCCAGGCCCCTATGTCCTGCTGCCCCTACAACCTTCCGGTCTCAACTTTAACTTGCTAATTCATTTATTAACCAATGCCGTATGCCCCTGTTGTTCCTGAACGTGCGAGTAGCATCTCACCACTCGACTTCTACCGAACCTTACTTAAGCATGGCAGTTCTACACGGTGAAATACATCTACCCAATACTCCATGTGTCATTTGGTTATGCAAGAGGAGTATCAAACACAAGACCTAATGCACAATTCATATCTTAACCAAAAGTGAAT
This sequence comes from Neostapfia colusana, assembly GCA_030760725.1. NCBI lineage: Eukaryota > Viridiplantae > Streptophyta > Magnoliopsida > Poales > Poaceae > Neostapfia > Neostapfia colusana. Next base: position 52,641,442 of record JASWHV010000014.1, on the reverse strand, counting down.
ATAAAATAAAACTTAACAGTTGTTAAATGCAAACCGGAGCTTGCCTGTTTTGTAGAGTAGTCATATATATAAGTAGTTAGTATCCTTGCTGATCAACCCTTGATTCTCCGGAGCTTGATTCACATCAATGAATCGCTCCTTTGAATCCCCTTCGTTGTGGTTCCTATTGAAATGCTTATGCACATGTTTTATAGAATGTAATGCAAAGAAGTTATAGAATGGAGTTCTTAGGAACATAGGTTGCGTGGAAAAGCCAAGAATGGCTTGGTTTGCCTCTGTTATGCAAAGAAACAGAAATGACTAAATTGACCTTAGTGCTTTAGCTATATACTAACTACTTTCCCTAATGAACATAATAGATGAGCTGAAAAGATTTGAATGCAACTGAAGAACAAGAACTCCAATGGCCTCAAAACTTTTACAGCAGGTTATATACTACCTAGGGATTTAGCTTGCCAAATTGCAGCTAATGTGGAGTCAAATTGTGTTCTCTATAGTTCTCACAATGTCTCTCATGTATTTCCACATATACATAAGTATGGAGAACAAGCACAGAGAGTTCTAATGCTCAACTCGAGCTTGAAATTTACATGTGAGTTCCTGGTCACATGGAAGTATTTTGGTCCAAAATTCAGACCTTTTACTTGAGTAGTTCTTCCAGAACAATGATTTAAGCATTTCTAATCAAAAGAATTAATTCTGGAGTACTGTGCATTTTCATGCCAAATTAAGTGAACTACAATTTCAAGTATGTCTCAGAGAGATTGCCTAAGTTTTCCTATGATTTTTAGAGCTATGGATTGTCTAGAACAGATTTTACAAGGTGGAAACATTTTCTGAAAATGTTTCTGAAATCTTATGAACACAGAAGTTTGTATTTAGCAAATTCCTACTCAAATTATATTCAAATGAGCTTAAAATTTGCTATAAAGTCAACAATATGCAAAAGGACGTTCTGGCAAAATTTGAGGATTTTTGAATAACCCAAACTCCCTCAATAATTCTTTTTCAGAAAACCTTCAAAGAATTTTCCAGAATTATATATTGACATTGATGCAAATCTGAGTTCATATTTGGATAGACCTTTGAAAAATGAATCCAACCCAATTGGAATCATTCAATCGGAGATTTCTACACAGAGCTATGATTTTCCAAAGTTTGAGCAATCTCTGGAAATATTTTCCTACAGAAAATCAGCTGGGTCCACGTGTTTAAACCTCAGCCAGTAGAATTGCAGCCACACGGGGTTCACAGGGTTCAGCGCGCCAGCACACCGGATCCGGCAACAAACCGATCCCAGATTTAAACGTTACAGTCGCTGACCGCCGGGACCCACGGCTTTCTTCTTCCTCCGGCCGGCCCTTCGCGCGCGCGCGTTCCCCCTCGCCGGATCGCCGCTGCCGGCCACCGCACGAGCTAAAACTCACCGTCAGGGCGTTATTGAGGCCGGGGAACACGACTGTGGGATCAGATTAGGCTGCCGGCGACCGGAGCTACCTCGGAGACATGTGATGGCCTCGGTTGAACTTCGGCACCGTCGGCCGGGGTTCCCAGCCCGCCAAAACATCGACCACTAAGCTCTAGAGCACCAGTGAACATCTAGGAAGCTCGACATGGCCTCAAAGGTGCTCAAAAACAGCTGCAACTGGGTCGGCATCGTGCGCCCGATTGCTTCCACAAAGAACACGCTCGGGAGACTTCAAAATTCTCTGCTCCTAGGTGATTTCGTGCTTGGGATGCTGAAAGGAAAATGACCACCGGCTAGTCCAGCTCGTGTGTGCCAAGTTTGATGACCTAAGGAGGATCAAAGAGCGGGAATTTGAAGAAATTGTACCAGCTGCTCGGGTTGAACTCGCCGGAGCAAAATCTTCAAATTCGTCGTCGATGCTGCACGGTTTGGCTCGAGCTTCGGTTGAGAGCAGCACGGTAGCCGTGCGCTTCCGTTGCCACTCTTGCTCGGCCGTGAAAGCTCCTGTAGAGAGCTGTCCACGAGCGCCTGATCACCGTTCTTGAGCTAGGTCACGGCGGGTGGTGCTGATCACGGGGAAAGGAGGCCGGAGCTCAGTGGTTTCTGGGTCGGGGAGGTGAAGGCTGAGTTCGGGGTGTTGTTTAGCAGCTCGGGGAGGAGAGGGGCGCGAGCTTCTACCGATTTCCCCATCGAGCCGAGTAGCGGAGGGAAGAACCGGGTCTGCTCGGTATCGCTCGCGAGGAGGAGAAGGCAAATGAACTTTGCTTCGGTCTGAGGCGGTAAAGATCACGTTGAGGCACGAGGGAACCGCCTCTGGCGCCAGTGCAAGGAAGAGAGCAGCAGGAGGTGGCGCAGCCGATGCACCCGGTGGCTCACAGCGAGAAGCTGCTCGTGGGTGTGAGAACAGAGAGTATTTGCTTCCTTTGCAAGTCAATTTTTTGCTCACTGACATGTGGGCCCCACACCACCTTTTCCTCCCAAAATATCTCCTCATGTTGATCTTCCCAAATTCCACAATTCTGAGTTTGAAAGGTGGGCTAGAATTTGAATTCTCCAAACTCAGTTTGAATTTGCATGACAAATTTGAATTTGGTTGGAGTTTGGAAAATGCTTCTATAATTCCTTTTTGGAGCCCACCATAAAAATGAAAAGTTTGTCATCCACTTTTTCCCAAATTTCCAACTCTAGGGCTGCATGGTTATTCAAAGTTTTGGCCACCATTTGTGTGAACTTTGAATTTCAAATCTGATTTTTAAACTTGCATGCAAAGGGTGTTTAAATCCTTATTGATTCAACACATTCAAATAAAGATGTGAACCTCATTTTTAGACAATCATCCATGTATCACTTTGCATGAAGAAAAATTTTAGCAAGTCCCATTTTTTATGTCTTTGCCACACATATGAACTCAAACCTTAGTTCTGTTCATGTACATGTTTTTGGGGCTGTTGGCGTGAGCACATAGGCTCAGCAGGACTGATCTGTTTCTCCTAAACAGGAAACTCTACATGCACGATGGTTGCAATTGGGTTAGCTAGATTTGCATAAAGGACTCGCCTAATGTTGATCCTTAACTTTCCGATTTTAAGCCTCATTGTTCAGACCTTGAGCCGAACAGCATCGCAACTCCACAATTAAACAAGAAACGCTTTGTTGCGATGCTCCTTGCACAAAGTGGAAGTAAAGTTTAATGAGCCTATCTCTAATTCAATCATGGTTGCAATACAAGTTACATCACAGCCTTATCTTGTTCAAAGGAAAACCAGTTCAGTTCTTACTACGTCAAGATGCAGTGAGCAAGTATGCTCATATGACCGCGAGCGACGGTGACTCGAATAAGTACACACCCGGACTACACGACATGTACACCCATACTCCGAGTTGCCGGCAGCAACCTCGACTGACGTTGTACGTGGCCACCTTTCCCAAGATCTTTCACACAAGACGCAGTCTAATTGTCCCGAGTACGCAAGCTCCCGCAAGATACATACCTGCAGTGGTATGTTCTTGAGCGAGTTAGCTCCTGCTACACTGACGCTGAAAGCCTAAGACAGTTAGAAAAGTTCCAATGTGGATCTCCCAAGGTACATCGGTTTCCTAGGTCCCATATAGCCAGTATGTGCCCGGTACACAACTCAAACTTGTCCAACAGGTCCAAGCATGGACGGGCCTTAACCGACACAGGCAGGGCTATGAACACACGGTCCGCAGCCTGCTGCATCTAAACCTCCCTGCCCGGTCTCCATTTCTTAAGTGTGAACTTTTCTCATAGTTTCTATTTTAGACCCGCTCCGAATAAACCATCCCTAAACTCGCGAGTAGATTCCAACTACTCGAATTCTACCGGACCTTTCTTACTAACATTTAGCGTAGCCAAATCTACTCGAGGAGGTGCTATTCTACCCTTTCTCTCTTAGGACATTTCTGGTCATGCAACTGGGGTTTTCAATATCAACTGGACTTAATGCAATCAAACGATTCAAAGCTATGATCTCTAAAAATGGAAATGCTTTATAAAATGTTCAAATGCAAACGAGGGCTTGCCAGTTTTGATGGGACTAAGATTACAATCAGTTAGTGAAGATCACTTGGGGCTTGATCACTCGCTTTCCTCCCTCCTTGATCTTCACTTCAATCCCTTCACACGTTCTCACGTAGATGCTACACGATATGAATATGCATATGTATTTAATTATAAAGCTTTTGCTAATAAGATCTAATGACAGTTTAAAAACTGGAACTATGTTTAAGAATTTAAAATGACACTGGTGCTAGTGGTTTTGGGTTGGGTTTAAGCACTATGATCAAGTGTTGAGTGCTATCTCCACTTGTGTGTTGATCACCATAAGAGGTTGATCAGGACAGCGGTGATCCAAAGCTCCAATGGAGTTGCAAATTTTCATGTGAGTTCCTTGTCAGAAGAAATTCATCTGGACCAAAAACTAGCACTTTTCATTGAGTGGTTTATTCAGAACAATTCTCTAAGCAATTAAGAAAAGAGGAATAAATTCTGAGGTAACACCCATGTTCAAGTCAAACTTAGTGAACTACAATTTCAATTATAGTTCATAGAGCCTTCATGAATTTTCCTAGGATTTTTGGAGCTAATAATTGCCCAGAACTGAATTTCCAAGTTTTGGAAATTCTCTGAAAATGTTTCTGTATTCATTTGAACACAGCAACTTAAAATCTAAATTCTCCTAGTCAAATCAACTCGAAATGAGCTGAAAGTTTTACAGGCGTTCAATAACACCCTAAAGGATATTCTGGCAAAATTTGAGGATTTTTGGATGAACCAAAATCCCTCTAAAATTCTTTTTTTGAAAAGTTTATAGTATTTTCCAGAATTAAATAATGCCTTTCATACAAATTGGGTTGCATATTTGGATAGAGTCTGTTAATATGAATCGAACCTAATTTGAATCACTAAATTTGGAGTTTCCTAGCAAAAGTTATGCTCTTCTAAAGTTTGGTGAAAAATCTGGGATTTTAATTAATCGTGGAAAAATTCAAACACTGACAGTGGGTTCAGGGGACACGTGTCTAGTGTCGGGACAGCGGCACACGGGGCCACAGGTTTAATTTCCGCGCTGTCACAACTGATCCAAGTCCACAGACGATCCAGCCTCCCCCTCCAGAGCCACTGACACGCAGGCCCAGCGAGGTTTCTTCAACCTCACGACTCCCACGCCGCCGGAGATCGCTGGAGTGCCTCTGAAATCGGTTGTCTGGCCATCTATAATGCTCAAACTCGCCGCTAGGCCCTAATTTCGTGCGAGGAACACGCTGGTGTGGTCTACCCGAGCCGGTAGAGTTTCCAACGTAGCTCGAGACGTGCGGCGGCACTCATCCGACTCCGGTGACATCGCCTCGCTGTGTTAGCCCGCCAAAAGCTCCCTGGAAAGTCCCTACCGCACCAGTGAGGGCTGGAGAAGCTTTGCATGGTGGAAAAAGAGACCGGGAATAGCTCTAACTATACTCTCACCGTGCGCCCAAAGCTGCCCGACCTTGCCGCCGTCGGAAAAGCTTAAACTACACCGGCTACCTGTAGTTTCATGATAGGTTCGCAAAGGAAACAGGTGCGCCCTCAAGTCTAGCTCTTGTGTGTGAAGTTTTGTGGCCTCGAAACAAGAATCAAACAGGAATTTCAAAGTTCCTTACCCGAAGGTGACTTTGCACCGGCCGGAAGCAAACTGCAAAATTTGCCGTCGACGCTCTACCTTTCGGCTCAAGCTTCGGAGGTGAGCTGTAGGGAGTTCTTGTGCGTCCAGAGGAGGCTTTGGTTGGCCTTGACAAGCCCTGGGTGAGGCTGTCCACGAGAGCCGTCCGTGGCGGTTTCTTTCGGCCGCCGCGGGGACTCGGTTTTCTCGTGTTGTGGAGGCTGCTCTCACGAGGGAATGGTGCGAGGAGGTCGTGGGGGTTGCTAGGGTGCGGTTTTTGCTGTTCAGTTGAAGCTTGCACGCGAGCTTGGCAGTGGCCGAGCGATTGAACGAGGGCCGGCAGCTCTGTCTGATTTCTTGCGCTAGGAGAAAGGAGCAGCGAGGTTTCTCGGTGTCGTGAGCAAAAGATCACGGCTGAGGGGATGAGAACGGGGAGAACAGCTCGTCAGCACACACACGGCAGAGCGGAGTTGGTTCTCGGCGCGGCTCGTTGTCGCACGGCGAGGGCCTCGGTGGCTCGGTTGATTCGAATGGAGGAGGGAAAACAGAGATCAATCACTGAGATATTTTGCCATTTAACCACCTCAATGACATGTGGGTCCCACAGTTCAGTCCCTCCTTATCCCTCTCCAAAATATCTCCTAAAATTTGCAAATGGTGAAATCAAATTGTGGGAGTTTAAATCTGAGGTGAATTTGGACAATTGGGCAAGCTTCATCCAAATTCAAATGGTTATTTGAATTCTTTGCAATTTAAAGTCCATTTTGGAAAATGAGTTACAAAACATTTCAACAATTCATGAAACTTAGCATACCCACTAATTTGGACCTAAGGAATTCAAACCTGAAATCTGATTTTAAATTTGGCTGCTGCACATGAGAATTTTAGCACAACAGTTTGAATTCATTGTGTTGCTCTCATTGGGACCTTTACATTCCTCCCCCCTTAAAAGTAATCTCGTCCCGAGATTACAAAAGTAGAATGAGACGCAAGGGTAATTACAAAGTTTATGGCAAAAGTTCCGGATAGTTCATGTGGATGTAATCTTCGCTTTCCCACGTCGCCTCATTCGGGGTATGATTACTCCACGGGACTTTGTAAAATCTCAAAGTGCAGTTTCGGGTGATCCGGGTCTTTTCGTCGATAATATGTACGGGTTGCTCAGTGTAGGTGAGATCCGGCTTCAACTCGTCGATGTCTTCGGTGCGGACAGCAGCGGTAAACTTGAGACACTTTCGCAGCTGGGACACGTAAAATATGTCGTGGATACCAGCAAGGCTTGCCGGTAGTTCCAGCCGGTAGGCTACAGTCCCACACTTCTCCGTGATAGCAAACGGACCGATGAATCGGGGAGCAAGTTTCCCCTTGACACCGACCCGATGAATCCCTTTCATCGGAGACACACGAAGATACACGTGCTCTCCGATGTTGAAATGCAGCGGTCGACACCTCTGATCCGCGTAGCTTTTCTGATGAGATTGGGCAGCTTTGAGGTTCTCTTGTATTATCCAAACTCTCTCTTCGGCTTCATTGACAAGATCAACCCTGAACGTGACTCGTTCGCCGGACTCGCACCAATTCAATTGTGTACGGCACTTCCGGCCGTATAGAGCTTCATATGGTGCCATTTTGAGGCTCGTCTGATAACCGTTGTTGTACGAGAACTCTGCTAACGGTAACTGATCATCCCAACTCTTACCGTGGTGGATGGCACACGCTCTTAGCATATCTTCCAGTATTTGATTCACCCTCTCCATTTGCCCATCTGTTTGAGGATGATACGCGGAGCTTCTAATCAGTTTGGTTCCCAAGGATGCGTGTAGCTGCTCCCAGAAACGGTCTATGAACAGCGATCCTCTGTCGGACACAATGGTACGGAGAACTCCATGTAAGCACAAGATCCGTGCTATGTACAACTCCGCATACTTCTTTGCATTATATCTTGTATGCACCGGGATGAAGTGTACTGATTTGGTTAACCGGTCAACGATTACCCAAATCAAATCATGGTTTTGGGAGGTCATCGGCAACCCGACGATGAAGTCCATACTCAAGTCTTCCCACTTCCATGCCGGTACTAGCAATGGCTGCAACATGCCTGACTTCTTCACATGGTCGACCTTGACTCTTCAACACGTATCGCATTCTGAAACGTACTTTGAAACTTCATGTTTCATACGTGTCCACCAAAACTTCTTCCGGAGATCTTGGTACATTTTATTGCTGCCCGGATGAATGGAAAATTTGGACAAATGAGCTTCATCCAAAATTTTCTTCCGTAGTCCCATATTCCGGGGTACTACAATCTGGTCATTGAACCACAAAGTACCATCATCGTCCTTTTGGAAGAATTTCATCTCTCCGTTGTCTATCCTTCTCCGTATGTGAGACATTCCCTTGTCTTTTCGTTGGCTTCAATGATATCCTCTCGAATGGTAGGAATGAGAGCAAGATTATAGGGAGCTCCATACGGGATGACATGGAGGCTTGGTTCCTCATCATCCATTTCAGCAATAGTCAGGTGATAGATATGCGCCTTACGACTGAGCGCATCGGTGACCACATTAGCCTTTCCTGGATGATAATGAATATCAAGTTCATAATCTTTAATGAGCTCTAACCATATTCGTTGCCTCATGTTCAATTCTTTCTGAGTGAAGATATATTTCAAGCTCTTGTGGTCGGTGTAGAAGTGTACAAGATTTCCGAGCAAGTAATGCCTCCACATTTTCAAAGCAAGGACCACGGCAGCTAACTCAAGATCACGAGTTGGATAATGCTGCTTGTGATTTCTGAGTTGAAGAGATCCATACGCGACCACTCATCCTTCTTGCATCAGCACGCAGCCAAGACCGATGCCAGATGCATCGCAATAAATGTCGAATGGCTTCGTCGTATCCGGCTGAGCAAGATCTGGGGCTGTTGTGAGATGCTTCACTCAAGTCTTGAAAGCTTGTTCACATGCAGAACCCCACACAAATCTGGTATTCTTCTTCAATAATTCCGTCATCGGTTTAGTGATCTTGGAGAAGCCCGGAATGAACCTCTGGTAATAACCCGCTAAACCAAGGAAGCTACGGATTTCATGCACAGACTTTGGTGATCCCATTTCTGTACTTGGATAATCTTATTCGGATCTATAGTGATGCCCTCCGCTGAAATAATGTGTCCGAGAAAAGGTACTTGATTAATCCAGAATTCACACTTGCTGAATTTTGCATAGAGCTGATGATCTCGCAATCTTTGTAGCACAATATGCAGATGTCCAGCATGTTCTTCCTCTGACTTGGAGTACACCAAGATATCATCGATGAAGACCACGATGAATTTATCCAACTCCGGCATGAACACTGAATTCATCAGGTACATAAAGTGTGCCGGGGCGTTGGTCAAACCAAAAGACATAACGAGATACTCATACAGCCCGTATCTCGTTGAGAATGCCATCTTCGGAATATCTTCTTCCTGGATTTTAATCTGATGATATCCGGACCGAAGATCCATCTTCGAGAATACTTTAGCACCCATTAATTGATCAAAGAGCATATCAATGCGAGGTAGTGGATACTTGTTCTTTATGGTAACGGCGTTCAAAGGACGATAATCAACACAAAGCCGTAGTGTTTCATCCTTCTTCTTGACAAACAATGCCGAACCACCCCAAGGTGACGAACTCGGTCATATAAATCCCTTGCTCATTAGGTCATTCAGCTGTGTCTTCAATTCTGCCAGTTCATTGAATGCCATTTTATACGGCCTTCGTGATATCGGTGTTGTTCCCGGTATAAGTTCAATCTTGAACTCAACATCTCGCTCAGGCGGCATGCCCGGTAAATCATCGGGAAACACATCTGGATACTCACGTGCCACCGGAATGTCCTCTATGATCACAGCTTCCTTGTGGTTTACTGTAAGGGCCTAAGTTTTTGCACACATCCAATGTCACACCACACACACCTTATTTGAGGAAACTTTATGAACACATTTGAAGAGCAAGTAAACACCATCAACATGGTCATTAGAGAATAAACTCACAAAATGCAAAAGTGGCATTTTCCACATGCATCATATCAGGGTTGAGCATATGAAAAACTCCAACACCTTGCTAGGGATGCTCATGCCAAATTTCACCCAAATCCAAAACCTTTTTGAGGTATTTTTGGGTATAACTAGAAAGAGGCTAGTTTGAATTCAAATTCAAATTCAAACTACTTTGATCCCATGAATTCAAAAGTGGGAGGCATATTCTTACTCAGCACATTTTTGTGAGCTCACACACCAATTTTCACTTTATTTGGAGTTGATCTTGACATGAGCTAATTTTAGCAAATTCAAACTGCATATGTGCTGATAATATATTCAAACACTTCACAATTTGAATTCTATCAACTTCAAATGGGCATTTGGTAGCTAATTCAAATTCCAAAGGGTATTTGGGTCTCTACTATTTGGAGCACTGGGCAAAATTCAATTTCAGAGATCAAAACTGGAGTGGGACTCACATGTCAGCCTCACTAGTGTTTTAACCGACTGAAGCCACCGATACTCGGTTCTTGCGTGCGCCCATGCAATCGCCACGGCACAGCACGCTGCTGCCACCTCCTGGTCGCCGATCAGAGCCATGAACCGACGTCCTCAGCTATTTAGCTTCGAGCTGCCGCCGGCAGCAGCCCGTTTTCCCGCTGCCTCGACGTTTCCAGCACTGTGAAACCAGAGCAAGTCGCCGCACACCCCCACCTCACCACCTCGCCGTCGACCGGCCAAAGCAGTCCCTTCCATCGCAAGCTGAGGCCACAAACGGCACCGCCGGTCCTTGCTTGACGTGCTACAGCCCTCAGCTGCTCGTGATCAGCTTCAGTTGAGCTTGTCCGAGCCGATCTTCCATCGTTCTGTCAACCTGAAAGCTCCTTCGACTCGACGCCGTCGTCAGAGCAGCTCTAAGCTTCTCCAGCGCGGCAAACGTGTCTCTTAGGTTAGCATCGAGGTCTAGTAGTTCTCCCCGAACTCCCTAGCTCCCTCTTAGCACCGGTTAGCCGGAATTTCAATTCTTCCGATGATCACCGTATAGACCACCGACAACCAAAACTCAAAATTCAGCTCGATCACTTGATCACTGGAAATCCTGGTCGAGCTGAAGCTAGAGTAGCACCTCACGGTTACCTCAGCTGAGTCTTAGCGATGATGATCAACCCAGTGAGTAGAGCACCTGAGTTTGGCCATCGCCGGTGAAAACGGCTCGGGTCGCCGGTGAAGTCTACTTTCCCGGCGATCTCCGGCCAAGAGGAGGGTGGCGTTGTCTTCCCCGTGCCCCAGTGGTGCTTTATGACCCATTGGTTGATCGTGTTCACCATCGATACGAGCTAGCACTGTCAGAGCCAAGCTCATGTTCCGCCGCCACCGTCGCCGACTATGTTCCTGGCGATGTCGAGGCCCGAGATGTTGCCCGGCGTGTGCGCCATGCTCCAAGGGTCGCGTAGGAGGAAACAGTGTCGATAATTAGGATGTAACAGCCAAGAATGAACCGCGCCACCGTCGCTGTGCGTCGCGCACTTGGGCGCTGGCTGGAGGTAGACGAAGACACTGTGCATGGGACCCACGTCCAGTGTTTTAAACATTTCCCCGATTTTCAGATTTAGTTCAAACTTCAAACCCACATAACTTTGGCTAGAAAACTCCAAATCGAGTGAACCAAATTTTGTTGGATTCAGCTCCCTGAGTACATTCCAAAAAATAAAGTTTCACTTCATGAAAATCCTTAGTTCTCCAGAATTAATCCTTCAAACTTAAAATGTTTAGAATTTTAACTGGAGAACCCTTTGGAGGAAAATTCTGAAATTTTGCTAGGATGTTCACCAATATATCCCTGAGCTACCACAAAAATTTCAGATCCATTTGAGCCCATTTGATCTACCGAATGCTGTGATTAATAAAACTGTTCCAGAGAAAATGAAAAATGTCCAGAAACATTTTTCAGAAATTCTCTGAAATTGTTTAGCTCATATCTTTATCTAGAAACCTTCAAATTAAGTGAGACCAACTCTATTAGAACCCTCTGCAAATCTAGTTTTCAGGAAGTCATAGCTTGCTCCAATGAAAATCCTTAGAACACCATAGGAGCTCCAATTAAGGCCATGTACATAATTATTTGTGGAGAGCTCAAATGAGCATTGCTGCAAATGAAACTTGGCCAAGTCCCTGTTTAGGTTGTTTCCAAACCACAGTAAAAATTTCAGATTCATTGGGTCTGTCTAGCAAGACTTGTAACTCTCACAAGTTTAACTTCAATACAAATGCATTTAAATTGACACATTTTTGTATTATTCATATGTAGTCTCTAAGGTTGAGGAGGAACCCGAAGTCTTAGACTTCGTCACTCCAGAGGAACAACTAGCCTACGACCAAGAGAAGCAAGGCAAGCTCCGGTTTATATTAACCCTTTTTACAAATTTTACTTTTTTGAGAACTTACTTTGAGCACAAACTTAATTCTTCCATGAGAGTCTTGTTTGAAACCCAAATGCATAGCCAAGAAAACCCTGGGTTGGGATTAGGTTGAAAAACCTTGTTAGCTACTGAAATGCTAAAATAGTGTAGAATTTGGTACAAGTCGAGTAGTTGGTGCTACTTGCGAGAATAGGTTAGAGGCACATTGCTCGGGTAAAGGTAGCAAATGAAACACATGACAATAAAAATGAGACCGAGCGGAGAGTAAGGGCAGCAGGACTTTGGGGCCTGGGTTCCATAGCTCCGCTTGTGTCGATTGAGGACCGAGCCATGTGCGGGCCTGTTGAACAAGCTAGAACAGTACCGAAGACCTACCGGCTATATGGCAACCGGGAAACCGATGTAACTCGGGTAGCTGGGTGTTGAGGCATAGTTGGTCGTTCAGAGGGTAGGTTGAGAGCTCGAGGTGTAAATCGGCTGGCAGCTCTTTGGATGCATGCATAGAGACCTCTTGCTCAGGACGATTGGACCGGTTAAACATTTGGCTGACACCTTGGTGAACTCGTCTCGGCTTAGTGATGACGTGATCACAGCTGCAGCTTGAGCATTCCGATGAATGGCTTGTTCTTGGCTTGGGGTCAGCTCTTCATCATCATCCGGGATATGTATCCCTGTACACACTATATGCCACAAACTTGGGTTAAGAGATATAAGGTGCATTTTCATGTTTTGTCTCCACATTGAATAATCATTGTCATCAAGGTAAGGTGCTTTTCCTAGGGGAATTGATAAGTAATGATTATTGTTAGAATTCAAACGCTGATAATCAAAAGGATATCGGCAGTAGTCTGTGTGACTACCCCCTTTCTTCTTCTTTTCATCATCGATGTTCTTCTTCCCTTTTGGAGAGATTGCCTTCTTCCATAGAAGAGCCTTGAGTTGGAGCACCTCCTCATCATCGTCCTCACTGTCTTGAATGGCGTCGAGTAGTTTCTTTAGCTTTTGAGTCTTTTCATCATTACTCTTTTCGTCGTCGATCTTGTGTACATCCTTGACGTCCATATCGTCTCTTCGAGCGGTGAGTCTCTTTTGAAGAGTTTGACTCTGATACCAATTGAATGTAGCCTAGAGGAGGGGTGAATAGGCTTTTCAATGCTTTATTGAAACCTGAAACACTTAGTAGGTTTATCAAATACAGGGAAATCGGACTTGTCCGGTAGAGTGCGGACTAGTCCGTTTTCTAAACAGAGAAAAATCAGCCTAGTCTGGTACCGTGCGGACTAGTCCGGTATTCATGGACTAGATAGATAAAGATTGATCAATGTTCACTTCTAGTACTCTATGCAGCGGAAAGAAATTGATAACTTAGATGTATTGCAACAGTTATACAGTGAATGATAGGAACCAACTTTGATTCTAATGTTTGAATGTGAATTTCAAAGGATTGATTATACACTAGAAAATGATGAACAATTAATGAACAAGAGTAGGAGACAAGTGTTTATCCCGAGGTTCAATTCCACGAAGGAAATCTGTGTCCCTGTTGAGGAGTCCACTAAGGACCGGATCTTCACCAACCCTATCCTCGTCGAATCGCCACAAAGGCTGATTCTCTTCCACTAATCACAAGGGGGAATAAATCGTTCAAGGGGCCTTCTCACAAGTTGAGGGCTCCCCAAGAATTATAATGAATTAACACAACTAAACACACTCAACAGATGAACAATTAACAAACAAGAGTGTGCGAGAGATCAAACCCAAGAGCTCAAGATGTGTAGAACAAGTCTCTCCTTTGATCAATTGCTAATCCCCAAAGAATTGATCCTTCTACGGTTAGAATGTGTGGAGAGATGTGAATTTTGGGCTCTTGGGAGGTGTGACGGCGCAAGGGGTTGAAGAGTTATGTTGGTATGGCCGTACACCTCTTTTTATAGTAGGGTTTCCAATGGTTACGTTAGGGTTTGCGATGTCCGAACTAGTCCATTGTTGACTCCAGACTAGTCCGTTGTGCGGTATGTAGATAACCCTAAGTGTTGTGAGATACCGGACTAGTCCGTAGTAGTGTGGACTAGTCCGTTTTCTGATCAGAAAGAAAATCGGACTAGTCCGGTTGATATCGGACTAGTCCGCACATGCTAAAATTGTGCAGTTAGTTTGATTTCTTCCACTTGAGCTCTTGGGGTGTGTTTCTCCAACACACTTTATACTAAGTGATCTAATCTTCTCAGTTCTTGAGCTCTTACCAATTTTGATCCTCCTTCTCCTTTCTTTTTGTGCTTTCTTCTTAATTTCTCTGAGAACTTGCGCCCATTCAAAACAATTTTGTTAGGGTCTCATTTGTTTGTCATAAATCAACCAAAACCCACAAGGGATGCCTAGATGCACTTTCAGTCGCATAGTGGCGATGATGGCATCCAATGTTGTGTGGGCCAAACGCCATTGGTGGCAGACTTGGTTGTCCACAACAACGTCTGGTGTCGCATGGGGCATGTCCTCTAGGCGCCTTGCCTTTGAAGGGCGATATACCGGCACCGGAGGAAGGCTTGACCACCCTGGACTTAACCTTCCTCCATCATGCAACTGATACCCCCCCGGCACTGGCGTAGAGACACCCTGCGAATCGAGGATCCTGTCCACGACGGCTTCCCTTACCATCAGAATGCCATTCGGATGGCTTGTGCTTCTATCCGGGACCATCAAGGAGAAGGATACCTTGGGGAGCCACGCCGAAGGCCGCACACACACGAACATCTCGCAAAAGTGGACAAAGACGGCTACCGGTGAAAGGGCATAAGGTGGGCGAGAGTGCTGGGGAGCGGAGGCTTCCAGCACGCAAGAGGAGGACAAAGGCCGCATAATGAAGGAGGGTACCACCCAACACCGGAAGGCCTCTTTTTATACACATCCGCAACCTCTGTCAGGGCAACAGGTGCCACGATTGGGCTTCCACTGCTGCACGCCGGGGGCTATTCACCTCCCCCAATGACGGGTAGGACCCAGGTCCACCCTTCAGACACTGGGGGCCAGACGATTAACTTCTCAGGAACGTCCGCCGGTTCCCAAGGAAAGTGGCGTAGTGGATTAGCTGCGACCGACCCATGGGCTGTCGCAGTAATTACCCCGAGGCAACCCCTCGAGCGCGTCGTCATGACCCGTCAATCAAGAGTAGACACGATGATGCGCTGCAGCTTTGACTGGCGAATACACCCACTACGCCAAGGATGAGTAGCCTTTTTTGTCTCCCAGGTACAACCACTCATCCACTACGCGGAAATCTCGCCGCTACTTCGGTAAGTAGAGATTCAAAATCACCACGCGAGAGAGATGGAGGCCTTACCTACGGGCTCATTGCCTCCCCCGAAATGGGCCCGGGGGCCACTGTCGGTACCCTGCAGACTGGGTACCCCTGTATAGTGGGTAAAAGGCAGCCTGGGCCCCGCCTCCCTGTTGAGGCGGGCCCCAGCATAGCCACGTGTCCTTGGCCCCAAGGTCAGCCTAGGGCTACCACGTGCGCTTGAGTTCCGGAGCTGACACGTGGCCCGGGCTCTAGTCCGAGCCTCCCCGCTGGTGTGAGGTACGGAGCTGCCACGTGTCCCCTGGCTCAAAGCCACCTCCCTTCTGAGGCAGCTCTGGAGCTGACACATGCACTAGGCTCCGGTTCGAGCCTCCCCGCTGAGGTGAGGTCTGGAGCTGCTACGTGTCCCCTGGCTTTGAGCAACCTCCCTGCTGAGGACAGCTCCGGTGCTGACGCGTGCCCTGGGGTCCGGTCCGAGCCTCCCCGCTGAGGTAAGGTCCGGAACTGCCACGTGTCCCCTGGCTTAGAGCTTGTGAGACCTATGTGTGCTGAATACATTGGCAATTAGGATAAAAATTAGCATTAACATTCAAAGTTTTGAATATTGCCAAAACATTCTTCTGTGGCAAGGTCCGACAAGTTCTTTTTAGATCCGCCAAGTGTTGGAAAGGTCCGACGCAAGGTCCGGAGAGCTCCTGCAAGGTCCGGAGAGCTTCTGTGAGGTCCGGAGCTTGTTTTTAGGGAGCTCCCGTGAAGTTCAACTCGTAGAACTGCAGCATCTTGTTTTTGCTTTTAACTCACAATGTTTCAAACTTGCTTTATGGGAAGGTTTGCTTAGTATTAATTTGCTAAGTTTTTGGTGTGTTTTGGTGGTTATGGCTGTTATCATTTGATATGGTTTGCAACATGCTTATGTGACGTGCTCAGGTAAGGTGTTGTGGTTTTCGAACTAACGTGAGTCAAGTCGAGGACTTGTGCTCGGAAGAATTGGTTGTTTATTCATGTGCAGGTTTTGCTTGAATTCAAGATATGGCTGGTGACGGGATCCTTGGACTAGTCTCAGGGAGGAGATGAGGTTCCAACAATCAAGTTCGGGAGGAGCTGTGGTTGAGTTGATCGGGAGGTCGCGCAGCATGTTTGGATCAAGGGCAGTGCATATGAAGGTTGCGTGTACGTCGTTGGAAGGTGTTTGCACATGTGCAAGGATTGCATGGACGTGGCAACATTGTTCCAAGGCGTGATGAAGAGAAGTGGACGTAAAGAATTGGTCGGAAAGGTCCAACCGGCTGGATTGCGTACTCAGGCTGAGGCTGAGTCGGATATGGCTCAAATATGGAAGATTTGAGTTGGTTATGATAGGATTTCGTGCTAGGCACGAAGTTGAGTTGTTTTCGGAATGTTTAGGACGTTTCTAAGGTGTTTGGAAGTCTCACGATTGCTTCTATCTGCGAATAGGAGAGTCCTGAGCAGTTACGGTAAGTTATGATACGAGTCCAATTAGGAGTAGGAGTCCTAGATTGGATTGATTAGCCTGAGGGCTGGCTCTAAAAGCAAGGGAGGCCAGAGCTCTCGTGTGTAGAGAACTTTGGGCTGTTCCTCTTGTGTTTCTATTGAATAAAGTTCATAGTTTCGAGGAGCTTTTGTGCCTTGTTCGTCCGACTTGTTTTTCGTCAAGTCTTTCTCGCCGAGTTTCTGGACAGACCGACGTTGCTTCGGTGTTTCGTTCATAACTCGAGTTTTACAGATCCGATTGACGTTATTCTTTTTGGGTTGTCTTCACAACTAAATTATCTATTATCTGTGATATTTTCACGAGCTTCGGATCTGTAGTTTTTGAGATACACGAGTTTCTTTACAGCATTGCAGATCTGTTTTATATCGGGTAGAACAGATTGATCTTCGTTTAATGTTTTGATCGTATCTCAAGTTTTACTTCGTGTTTTCAAGTGATTCTTGTTGCATTAGATCCGTGACTTGATTCTATACCTCTCTACTTGATTTTTCATGGTTGAACACGTTTGAAAACACTTGCACACACGGTTTCTTTAACCGATTGATTTTTGCTGAGGGGTTTTTGTTGTTTCCGCTGCGAAAAGTTTTAATCTACCATTCACCCCCCTCTGGTAGCTTTTCACGTGCTCTTCGATCCTACAGAGCCACCTCCCCGTTGAGGACAACTCCGGTGCTGACACGTGCCCTAGGCTCCGGTCCGAGCCTCCCCGCTGAGGTGAGGTCCGGAGCTGCCACATGTCCCCTGGATCTGAGCCACCTCCCCGTTGAGGACAACTCCGGTACTGACACGTGATCTGGCTCCGGTCCGAGCCTTCCTGCCGAGGTGAGGTCCGGAGCTTCCACGTGTCCCCTGGCTCCAAACCCGTCGATAAGAGCTCCAGAGCCGCCACGTGCCCCACGATCCATCTGGGGCCGTGGGTCGACGTAGTCAAGAAGGAAGTGCGCTGTCAGGTTTCCCATTCAAGGCTCAAGCCTTCCCCAGAAGCATGGTGCACTACACACGCCTTCGTCCTCTGCCCGTTCGCCATTACGGTGACAAGACAGGACGGCAAGGCGTGACAGCAGCACAGTGCCGCCCAACGGCACAAAGCCACCCAAGCAGGGTGAGAAGACGTGGTGACAAGACGACATCTTCATCATCACCTGATGCACAGCGGGACTTAACTCCCCCGTCGATCACTCTACTCAGAGGACGAAGCCCTAGATCATTTATAGGGTTCACATAGCTTTGGGGCCACCTATCGGGCCCCAAGCCTCATTGTAACCACCCGGCCTTGGACTATAAAAGGAGCGATGTGACCACACGACAAGGGGTTGGTTCCCAATTCTGCATAGGCACCCTCCCTATCACAGGCAAACAATAAAGCGAACACTCCCGTGATGAACCACGTAAATCTCGGTGTTCATCTGCTCCCTCGAGCACAGTCGCGTATGGCGCCAAGCCCCCTCCGATAAAAGAACCTCGCAGGCTGCTTCCGAGCAGGCCGGGAGGAGTGTCGCAGCTCACACACTCCGACAAAGACCATTGAGAATGGGATCAAAAACAATTTACATGTGTTTCAAACCATTTTTACTGTTTCCATTTTTAATTTGGAATGATCCTATTTTTATCCCGTTTTGTTTATATAAGGGATTCAGCCCATCCAACCATCCAACCCCCAAAGCCCAGTGCCCACTAGGTCACCACATACTCTCCGGCCAACTCAAATGTCGAGCAGCTAAAGCTCAGGAACAGCAGCGCCGCTGCAGTGCCGGGAGCCCTCGGCGCCATGCCTGGGGCCCTCGCCTTCTCGCTCCCGCTCTGCCACATGCAGCGCCGCCGCGTTCGCGCACCTCCCGCACATCGATCTGACACGGCCTCACGGCCTCGTCGACCCAGGATCACGCTGAGGGGTGCTGCGTTGCACAGCACCTGATAACGCACATAAAATATTCAAAGCGGAAGCAAAGTTTTATTACATAAAAGAGTTTATGAACATTTTTACAACAAAATATGTTCAGTCTACACTCACGGGCGTAGACTACGCACCGAGTTCACGTTTGGCCCGTGAACGTGTCACCGCTAGCACACACGCACACTAACACGGCGGCGTGCACAACTCCCACTCGACGGGGTTTCCCTCATGGGGGTCTGCCTCCTCCTCGGGAGTCTCCTCCTCATAACACCCTGCAAAAGCTTCAAACACAAGCAGTGAGCAAGATGGCTCAGCAAGTATGACCCATCTTTCCTATACATGAAACTTCTACATGCTGGATTATGTGTAATTGGGAATGTAAATTGCAAAGGACTTGCCTATTTATTTGAACCTTACTTTCAAGTTTTAGCAGCAGGTTGTGGAGAACCTCATGCTAAGGCACATGAGAGAGCCGCAATCAAACAAGAAACGCATTTCTCTCATGTACTTTGCCCAAGGTCGAAAAGAACTTTAATTAGCTCTAAACTACAGCAAGTCATTAACAATCAATGTACAACTTCCAAATCAGAAAACTTTTAACATGTATATAACCTGTTCTTTCTACGTCATGGTACAATGAACAAGTGGTACTCACTGACTGTGAGGGACAGCGGTTATAATCGATTTACACCTACAGGGTTACCCGAATAAACCGTCACGTACGCCCGTACTCGATGTTGCCTAAGCAACTATCACGGACATCGTACACAACCACCTTTCACCCGTCAGCCAAATATTGAACCGGTCCTATCGTCCCAAGCAAGAGGTCTCTGCACGTGCATCCGCAATGCCGCCAGCCGATTTACACCTCAAGCTCTCAACCTACCCTATGGACGACAAGCAATGCCTCAATACCCAGCTACCCGAGTTACATCGGTTTCCCGGTTCCCATATATCAGGTAGGTCTTCGGTACTGTTCTAGCTTGTTTAACAGGCCCGCACACGGTTCGGTCCTCAATCGACACAAGCGGAGCTATGGCACCCAGGCCCCAAAGTCCTGCTGCCCTTACTCTCCGCTCGGTCTCATTTTTCTTGCCATGTGTTTCATTTGCTATCTTTACCCGAGTAGTGTGCCTCTAGCCTATTCTCGCGAGTAATTCCAACTACTCGACTTTTACCGAATCCTACACTATCTTAGCATTGCAGTAGCTAAATGAGGTTTAAACACCTAAGCCCATCCCAAGGTTTTCTTGGCTATGCATTTGGGTTTTCAAACAAGACTTTAATGCAAGAATTAAGTGGGTGCTCAAAGTAAGTTCTTAAAACAATAAAAATGTGTAAAAGGGTTAATGCAAACCAGAGCTTGCCTTCCTGCTCTTGGTCATAGGCTAGCTGTTCCTCTAGAGTGACGAAGTCTAAGCATTCGGGTTCCTCCTCAACCTTAGCGACTACATGAGATAATACATACATGTGTCAATTTAAATGCATTTGAATTGAAGTTGAATTTGTGAAGGCTATAAGTCTTGCTAGACAGACTTAATGACTCTGAAGTTTTTACTGTGGTTTGGATACAACATAAACAGAGACTTGGCCAAGTTTCATTTGCAGCTCCACAAATAATTATGTACTTGGACTTAATTGGAGCTCCTAGAGAGTTCTATGGATTTTCATGGAGCAAGCCATGACTTTCTGGAAACTAGATTTTCAGGGGATTCTAATGAAATTGGTTTCACTTAGTTTCAAGATTCCTAGCTAATGATATGAGCTAAAAAATTTCAGGGAAATTCTGAAAATGTTTCTGGATATTTTCTATTTTCTCTGGAACAGTTTTATTAATCACACCATTAGGTGGATCAAATAAGCTCCAATGGATCTGAAATTTTTACGGTAGCTCAGGGATATTTTGGTGAACATGCTAGCCAAATTTCAGAATTTTCCTCCAAAGAGTTCTCCAGTTAAAATTCTAAACAATTTAAATTTTGAATAATTAGTTCTGGAGAAATAAGGATTTTAATAGAGTGAAAGTTGAATTTTTGGAAATTACTCAGATAGATGAATCCAACCAAATTTGGTTCACTCGATTTGGAGTTTCCTAGCCAAAGTTATGTGGGTTTAAAATTTGAACTAAATCTGAAAATCGGGGAAATGTTTAAATTGCTGCGCGTGGGACCGGGCTACGTGTCAACTCCTCAGCGGCCGACACACGGGGCTACGGAGTATTTCGCACGCAGCCACACCTGATCCGGTGCCACAGCTAATCCCTGGGTTAAAATATCGGCCGCTGACATGTGGGACCGGGAGCTTCGTCTACCTCCGGCCTCCCGCGCTCGGCCACCCCCCCCCCTCGCCGGAGGGCTTCTGCCATGTGCCAAACTCCACGATCTTGGCCGCTTCTGCCTAATCAAACACGGGGAACACGATGCTGGGCTCAGCTCGACGTGACAATCGCCGGAACATGGCCGGCGACGAGCGGCAGCTTCGGAAGAACTTTGGCTGTGTCGGCCGGACTTCCTAGCACCCCAAACGATCGAGCCATCGGTCGTAGAGCATCAGTGAACTCTAGGGAAGCTTGGCATTGGCTCGAGGCAGCTCGGGATAGGTCCTAGGTGACCTCTCACCGTGCGCCCGACGGCTTCCGCCATTAGTGCCGGTAGAAAAGCTAGAAATGGCCGTTCTACCAAGGTTTCCTTGCTAGGACCGCGAAGGAAAGTTGATCGCTACCAAGCCTAGCTCGTGTAGGTGCAGTTGAGGATATCTAAACAACTATGGAACGAGAATTTGGCGGATCCGCACCCGAAGGTTGGTCTGCGCCGAATGAAAGGGAAAACTGAAATTCGTCGCCGGTGATCAAACACTCGGGCTGTGGTTCCGGGGTGAGCAACACTAGACCTAACACGTCCGGGGACACCTTAGATTGGGCGTGACACCTTCCTGTTTGGGCTGTCCACAGGAGCCCGAGGTGCAGAAAACTTTAGGTCACCGGAAAAGCATTCGGTGTGGGGCAAGATCAACCGAACTCGGTTATTTCCTATGACGGGGAAGGAAGAGGAGAGTTTCTAGTACCATTTTGCAGCTTGAAGGGAGTGGGGACGCTGTGATATTTGGCTCTCTGATCATATCCGAGAGAGCGGCGGCAAGGCAGCATTTTTCTTGCGCGAGAGGCGTTGACTGATCGGTGCTGCCTCTGGTCGGCTCGGCTGCAGGGATAAGAGGGGCAGCGAGGCGGTTCAGTGGGCAGGGGTGGCAACCAGCTGCTGTCCCTGCTGCTCCTCGCATGGCGGCAGCTCGATGAGGCGCAAGAAACCGGGCTGAGCTTCATCAGTCGGTTAAAATTTCTAGTGAGGTTGACATGTGGGTCCCACTCCAGTTTTAACCTCTGAAATTAACTTCCTCTACTGCTCCAAACAGTAATCCCACTAATACCCTCTAGAATTTGAATTATCTATCAAATGCCCATTTGAAGTTAATAGAATTCAAATTGTGAGGTGTTTGAATATATTTTCAGCACATATACAGTTTGAAATTCAAATTGAGTTTGAATTTGCTAAACTTAGCTCATGTCAAGATTAGCTCCAAAGGGAGTGAAAATTGGTGTGTGAGCTCACAAAAATGTGCTGAGTAAGAATATGCCTCCCATTTTTGAACTTATGGGATGGAAGTAGTTTGAATTTGAATTTGGGTTCAAACTAACCCCTTTATAGTTATACCCAAAAATACCTCAAAAAGTTTTTGATTTGGGTGAAATTTGGCATTGGCATTCCTAGCAAGGTGTAGGAGTTTTTCATATGCCCAGCCCCTATATGATGCATGTGGGAAATGCCACTTTTGCATTTTTTGAGTTTATTCTCTAATGACCATGTTGATGGTGTTTACTTGCTCTTCAAATGTATTCATAAAGTTTCCTCAAATGAGGGGTGTGTAGTGTGATGAACACTTTGAATGTGTGCAAACACTTAGGCCCTTACATTCCTCCCCCCTTAAAAGAATCTCGTCCCGAGATTACAAAGTGAAAATGAGAGAGAGGACGGTGGAAGATTACCGTATATGCGATGTGAAAAACCCGGGGTAGTTAGCGCGAATAAATCCTGCGCTCTCCCATGTCGCTTCGTCTACGGATTGATTATTCCATAGAACTTTGTAGAACCACAACGTACGGTTGCGTGTTGTACGGGCCTTTTCATCAATGATCTGAACCGGTTCCTCCTGATAAGTGAGATTCGGTTTCAGCTCTTCAATATCCCCTAGCTGAATAGTAGTTGATAGATTAAGGCACTTCCTCAGCTGGGAGATGTGAAAGACGTCGTGCCCACCAGAGAGTGATTCTGGTAATTCCAGCCGGTATGCTACTGATCCACATCTTTCTGTAATCTGAAATGGACCGATGAACCAGGGTGCTAACTTTCCTCTCACCCCGAATCTGCTCACGCCGTTCATTGGAGACACACGTAGATACACGTGATCCCCCACTTCGAATTGTAATGGGTGTCTTCTCCGGTCCGCATACTGTTTTTGTCGGGATTGGGCGGCCTTTAGGTTCACTGAATCAGCCGAACCTTTTCCTCCGTGTTGTTGACAAGATCAATCCCGAAGGTAACCCTTTCGCTAGACTCACACCAATTCAGTGGTGTGCGGCATTTTCTCCTGTATAGCACCTCGTAAGGTGCCATCTTGATGCTGGCTTGGTACCCATTGTTGTACGAGAACTCGGCCAACGTAAGTGATCATCCCAATTCTTACCGTTGTTGATAGCACAAGCTCATAACATATCTTCTAAAATCTAATTTACTCGCTCGGTTTGCCCATCTGTCTGCGGGTTGTGCGCTGAACTACAGATCAGATTCGTCCCCAATGCAGCGTGTAGCTGCTCCCAAAAACGAGACACAAATAAAGTGCCCCGATCCGATATGATGGTGCGGGGTACGCCGTACAAGCATAGGATCCGTGAGATGTACAATTCAGCATACTTTTTGGCGTTGTAGTTTGTGTTGACCAGGATGAAATGGGCAACTTTGGTGAGCCAGTCGACGATCACCCACACAGAATCGTGTTTCTGAAAAGTGGTGGGTAAAGCGACGATGAAGTCCATGCTCTCATCTTCCCACTTCCAGGCAGGAACACCCAGTGGTTGTAGTAGTCCCGGTTTTCTCATATGGTCTGCCTTCACCCTTCGACATGTATCACACTCGGACACGTACTTTACGATCTCCCGCTTCATCCGTGTCCACCAAAACTTGCTTCTGAGATTTTGATACATTTTTTTTGCTGCCGGGGTGAATAGAAAACTTTGACAACTGAGCCTCATCAAAGATTTTCTTCCGTAACTCCGGGTTACGGGGTACGACGATCCGGTCCTTGAACCATAGGACGCCGCCTCCGTCTTTCTGGAAACATTTCAGCTCCCCACTGTCTATATGTCTCCGCAAATGCGACATGCCCTTGTCATGTTTCTGAGCTGCCGCTATCTGTTCACGGATGGTGGGGACCAAAGCTAAGTTGTAGAGAGATCCATGTGGAATCACATGCAATGGTGGCTCGCTCTCTTCCAACGGGGTGATGGTCAGATTGTTGACGTGTGACTTGCGACTCAGCGCATCCGCCACTACGTTTGCTTTGCCGGGGTGATAATGGATCTCTATTTCGTAATCCTTTATCAACTCTAACCATCTTCGCTGCCTCATGTTCAGCTCTTTTCTTAGTGAATATGTACTTGAGGCTTTTATGGTCAGTATATAGACGCACGAGGTTACCGAGTAGGTAGTGCCTCCACATTTTAAGTGCGAGCACCACGGCAGCGAGCTTCAAGTCACGAGTTGGATAATTCTGCTCATGATTTCTAAGCTGCCGTGATCCATACGCGACCACCCATTTGTTTCACATCATCACACATCCGAGCCCAATGCCGGATGCATCGCAGTACACATCGAGCGGTTTTGTTGTGTCTGGCTGCGCCAAAACCGGTGCTGATGTTAGGTGCTTCACATGCTGGACCCCAAAAATATTTGGTAGCCTTCTTCATCATCTCTGTCATAGGCTTGGCAATCTTCGAGAAGTTCGGAATGAACCTCCGATAATATCTCGCGAGTCCGAGGAAACTCCGTACCTCATGAACAGTTCTTGGGGACTTCCAATTCAGAACTTGTGTGATCTTACTCTGGTCTACAGCGATGCCCTCCGCTGAAATAATATGCCCGAGGAAAGGCACTTGCGAAATCCAGAGTTCGCGCTTGCTGAATTTTGCATATAGTTGGTGATCCCGCAGCCGTTGCAAGACTATACGCAGATGCTTCGTGTGTTCTTCCTTCGACTTGGAATATACCAATATGTCATCGATTCAGACCATGACAAACTTGTCCATCTCCGTCATGAATACCGAATTCATCAAATACATGAAGTGAGCTGGAGCGTTGGTGAGGCCGAAGGACATGACCAGGTACTCATAAAGCCCGTACCTTGTCGAGAAAGCCGTCTTCGGAATATCCTCAGCCCGTATCTTAATCTGGTGGTACCCAGATCATATGTCCATCTTGGAAAAGATCATTGCTTCGACCAACTGATCAAAAAACATGTCGATCCGTGGCAACGGGTACTTGTTCTTGATGGTTACGGCGTTTAGTGGACGATAGTCCATGCAAAGCCACCACGTCTCATCTTTCTTCTTCACGAATAATGCCGAACAGCCCCATGGCGAGGAGCTCGGCCTAATAAAACCCTTCTCCAGCAGGTCTGTTAACCGTGTCTTCAGTTCAGCCAATTCCTTGGTAGCCATCATGTACGGCCTTCGGGATATTGGCATTGTTCCCGGTGCAAGTTCAATCTTGAACTCCACCTATCTGTCGGGCAGCATCCCTGGTAAATCATCCGGGAACACGTCAGGGAACTCACGGACTACTGGAATTTCTTCCAATCTGATGGTTGTGGACTGATATACACTTGGAAGTTTTATTTCTGGACTGTCCAGAAATAATGAATGTGACTCGTGCATTTCTGGGTATAAATGCACGACTCGGAGGACAGTGTCTAAAACAGACCCGTGGCGGGTTAACCACGACATCCCTAAGATGACATCGACCTTCTGTCCCTCTAAAACTATGAGAGACGTAGGGTACACTCTACCCGCTAAGCATAATGGTACTTTAGAAACCATCATGCTTGCTGAAATCTTCCGACCTGGTGAACAAATCAAGTATGGACTTTCGGTGGGTAGTATTTGCAAGCTGTGTTTAGCAATAAAAGCTTGGCTAATAAAATTAAGCGTGGTGCCTGAATAAAAAAAATACTATGGCGGGATGCTGGTGGAGTTGGAACATACCTGCAAGGATTGGCTCTCCCTCCGGCACGTCCTCTATGGTAATTTAGTGGACGGTGCTGGGCCTAGGGTTTGCCCGCCGCGCATTAGTGGTGTTCCGGGGTTCATTCCTCCCGAGGAACTGCGTGCAACTCCGCCACCCTGCCTCTCAGGACAGTTGTTGGCGATGTGTCCTGGGCGACCACATTTGTAGCATGTGGCTGCTAACTGGCCGGTGCTTGGGGGACGAAAGCCCGGCATGCGCTGCTGAGGTGCATATGCACGCGGCATCGCCCGCTGCTGCTGTTGTTGCTGCGGGGGTGGTGCTGACAGTGCCGGCCTGAACGCCGGTGGAGAATATGGCTGACTGCGGAATGGCATCGGTCTCTGTGGTGGCTGCCAGCGTGGACCCGATGGTGGGTGATTCACCATACGGTATTTTTGAGAAGGACCACCTCCTTCTCCGCTGCTTTGCGGTGTGCTTCACTTCCTCTCCACCGCCACTAACTCCTTGCCGGAGTCCTCCTGAAAAATTGCAGCATCAATAATATCATTGAGGCTGCCGCGATTGAACATCGCCAGCTTGTCCTTCAGGGATGGGTTAAGCCCCTGGTAAAAATAATCCCGCCGCTTGTCATCGGTATCGGCGTGATAAGAAGCGTAGAGTGCAAGATCATTGAACGCCCTGGAGTATTCCAGCGAGTTCCTGCTTCCTTGCTGCAGGCGATGGAACTCCTGCGTCTTCCTCTTCATAATACACGGTGGTATGTTATAGGCCCTGAAGGCCGTCTGGAATTCCGCCCAGGTCATAACTTGCTTGGTGCGTTGCGAGGCGCAGTAGTCCGCCCACCAAGCGCTCGCGGATCCTTGAAGCTGCTGTACCACGAACTGAGTCTTGCGCTGCTCACTCACTTGGAGCAGCCCGAACTTCATCTCCATCGTGCGGAGCCAGTTGTCCACATAGATGGGTTCATCCGCCCTTTAGAACACTGGGGAATGAGTAGCCAGAAAGTCGGAGTAGGAGCTTTGTTGGCACTCCTCGTGATCTTGACGCCTCTCTGGTCGAGACGTATTCGCAATAAGTGTCTGCAGCAACTCCATGTGCTGCTGATGAGAACCCGCCATCGCCGCAACAATGTCGGCCAATGTAACCGTTGGCGGTAACGGTGGCGGTTATTGCTGTTGTTTTTGCTGCTGTTGCTGTCCCGAGGAATCCTTGGGAGGCTGTTGGGAGGTCTCTCCCCCCTGACTGGAACCCCCAATGTCCGGGTTAGCATGAGTGCGAGTCATTCTGAAATTCAAAACAGCAGCGATCAGCACATGCCATACTTAAAATTCCATATGGAACAGTAGGTATTGAAGTGACACATGAATAATTTGCACAACATTCACATATATTGATAAAGCATAAACTTTATACAAGATACATTATTCTCGAGTCTCCGAGAAGTCATGCTCATGTCGTCACTACCTATACATACTCTACTATCTACACGACATGTCCCCGATTACAAAAGTTTTCCATACACCCCCTTGCTGCCCTACTTGGGCAACGGTAACCTACTACTCGGAGTAGAACTCGACCTCCTGCGGGTTTTCCCCCTCCGCTACCTCTGCTGGTGGCTCCGGGTCCATGACCTCCTCTTCCGGTTCAGGTTCCCCCATTGCCGGAAGACCCAAAACCACAGGTACGGCACCCACCATTGGTATGCCCATTACTGGAGGTACGAGGTCCTGCAACGCATGCACCTCGTCCATGGCCTGGTTGTGGTCTTCTTCCCAGCCTTGCCCTCCTCAATCGCGTCATCACGCTCTTGAGTGAGAACCTCATTCTGCTGGGTCAGAGCCTGCACTTGTTGTTGTAAAGCCGTGATATTGACGCGGCATTTCCTCTTTGCCTTCTTCAAACGATGCAACTGATTGTGTTGCTCATTCAGTCGCTTTATTGTCAGAATTGCGGAGTGCGCTGTGAGCACTCTCAAAATGATCTCCACGGCTGATGCTCTCTTTGAGCTTCACGGTGAGACATTCCGTATGAACAGCTTGGCTGTCCATTACGGCCTTTCCCGCCCTCAATTGGAGGCTGAGGTTTGCCTCCGCGAGGTTGTACCTTGGGCAACCCGGATCTGTTGCCTCCATGTACCTTTCCCCCCAACACATGATTAGCTCGTCCCTCCATTGGAACGGGTGCATATGGAGTGCCCTCCATAGCTCTCACGTGTACTTGGCAGAAACGCGACATGGTGTAGCGGGCTGCCACTTGCCACATCCCCTCCGGCTGTCTACCTCTCACCGTAACAGTGAACGGTGCCCAACCGGGTGGCGTGGGTCCTGCAGGAACTTCGACATGGATCATCCACGTCTTGTTCCCCTCTTCGCCTTCTTCCTTGGAGAGATACTGCAGCGTCTCCACATATCCGAAATATTGAAGCATTTGCCTCAACACTTCCGGATAACCGCTGCGGTGTGAACAGTGGGATACCACACACCCGTTCTCCAATCGTCTATCCGCTGTCATCCGTAGAAATATATTTGAGAAATGTCAAATATTTATTTGAACAGTAAACCATTGAGTTATAGCATAAAACATGTCATTGAACTCACAAT
The DNA here is from genome assembly GCA_030760725.1 of Neostapfia colusana. Lineage (NCBI taxonomy): Eukaryota > Viridiplantae > Streptophyta > Magnoliopsida > Poales > Poaceae > Neostapfia > Neostapfia colusana. The sequence goes on along the minus strand of JASWHV010000014.1, from coordinate 52,612,777 downwards.
AACTGGAAACATAGTTCAAACTTGAACCAATTTGACTGCTGATCTGATGTCCAAGATGACAGCCCTGACCAGTTTCCATTTCAACCAGATTTAGACCATGCTAATTGCAAAACCAATTCTGGAGCTCCACATCAAAGTTAAAGATAACTTCAATATCTTTCCATGAAGTATTTTCTGGGCCTAAGATCTGTCCTGGTTCATAAGTTACGAGATGTCAAAATTGACAGAATTTCTGGAGAAAATTGGACAGCACCTCCCTGCTTGAGGTACTAATTTGATCCAAGAATTCCAGTTAATTTTACACCAAATTTGACAAAACTTTCTGTTATAAAGTTGTAACCCATCTCATAAAATTTTCAGAACTACCTCATTTTATATTTTTGGATTTTTATGCAGGAAGTTGTGCTCAATTTACAGGGAGTTACAGAGAGTGTTTGCTCTGCCCTGTTTTCTGGACAGTTTCAACTCTACTGCATTTTTCGACTAGTTAAGGAATTAAAAACCTCTGGACATCAACAGAAAAGTTGTAAAGCTCTTCCAAAGATTTCCAGAAATGTATCATATGCCCCCAACCTTGAAAGAACTCAACCTCTAACCTCTAACTAACTTCAGCCTTATTTCAGCTAAAACAGAGGACTCTGCCCTTAGTATCCTATAAGTTGAAAACTTGTTAACTTTGAACATCCTGATTAAGGGAAGGAGTTATCTCAAAGTTTTAGTGCTCTGGATTAAAACTTTCAATTTTTACCATGAAGTTGCTCATTTAGTGGGGTGTGACGTCGATGCGTTACCAGATCATGTCGGTACTGCGTTCCTCACAAAGAAAAACCTATACCGGACTTAGCCGGCTTCATTAGTTCAGTGGCACTAAACGTCTCTCACACACGGATGCTACACATCTACCAATTCGTGGTCAGACTACCTGCAAATAACTCACACAATCGTCAGACTGGGCTGCACACCGAGCCCGGTATCCATACGGTTCATACACCCGTCCGTCATCACTCGCGCAGGTGTTCTCAAGCCAAACACGCCTTGAGCTACGTATTCACGTTACAGACCACGTGACAGAGGTCTCCCAAACTTGCCCAAAACATGCCAGGGAAGGGCGTTGCTCGAATACCCCAAACGACATGGAGAGTCGTAGAGGATATCAAAGTGGGTCAGATTACCTGCCACCCGTGGGGCTCCACCCTTCAGCTTGTGTGCACTGGTGGATAGCGCTTATGTGCACCCCCCAAGACATAAAGCGTCCCGAGATGCACGATTTTTCGACATAAGCAAATAGGTTAGTATGACACTTTCTATACACTAATAACATCCTTATATGGGCTACTAACTCGTTCCTCACCGAATTTTTGAAAAATATAACCTTTTCAGTGCGTTAAACCTCAAGCGAGCTCTGATACCACGCTGACGCGGTCCCACGGCCTTGTCGAGGCAGGATCTCGCTGAGGGGTGCTGCGTTGCACAGCACCGGATAACGCACATCAAAGATACAAAGTGGAAGCGAAGTTTTATTACATAAACCAGTTTATGAACATTTTTACAGCAAAATAAGTTCAGTCTACACTCACGGAGGTAAATAATTTGCAATGGACTCGCCTAATTATTTGAACCTTACTTTTAAGTTTTAGCAGCAGGTTGTGGAGAACCTCACGCTAAGGCACATGAGAGAGCCGCAATCAAACAAGAAATGCATTTCTCTCATGTACTTTGCCCAAGGTCGAAAAGAACTTTAATTAGCTCTAAACTACAGCAAGTCATTAACAATCAATGTACAACTTTCAAATCAGCAAACTTTTAACATGTATCTAACCTGCTCTTTCTATGTCACGGTACAATGAACAAGTGGTACTCACTGACCGTGAGGGATGGTGATTATAATCGATTTACACCTGCAGGGTTACCCGAATAACAAGTCACGTACGCCCGTACTCGATGTTGCCTACAGAAACCATCACGGACGTCATACGCAACCACCTTTCACCCGTCAGCCAAATATTAAACCGGTCCTATCGTCCCGGGCAAGAGGTCTCTGTGCGCGCATCCGCAGTGCTGCCAGCCAATTTACACCTCAAGCTCTCAACCTACCCTCTTGACGACAAGCAATGCCTCAATACCCACCTACCCGAGTTACATCGGTTTCCCTATATCCGGTAGATCTTCAGTACTGTTCTAGCTTGTTCAACAGGCCCGCACACCACTCGGTCCTCAATCGACACAAGCGGAGCTATGGCACCCAGGCCCCAAAGTCCTGCTGCCCTTACTCTCCGCTCGGTCTCATTTTTCTTGCCATGTGTTTCATTTTCTATATTTACCCGAGTAGTGTGCCTCTAGCCTATTCTCGCAAGTAGTTCCAACTACTCGACTTGTACCGAATCCTACACTATCTTAGCATTGCAGTAGCTAAACGAGGTTTAAACACCTAAGCCCATCCCAAGGTCTTCTTGGCTATGATTTGGGTTTTCAAACAAGACTCTAATACAAGAATTAAGTGGGTGCTCAAAGTAAGTTCTCAAAACTATAAAAATTTGTACAAGGATTAATGCAAACCGGATCTTGCCTTGTGTAAAGGTCTCAAAGTTTTGAATACAAAGGGCCTGAAGTTTGAACACCATTTGGTTTCAAGTTATAAAAATTTGGACCTGTTTAAATTTTTCACATGTCATGACACACATGAGTGTCCCACCACTCTAGCCTAGGATCAATTGATTGTTGGGGGACAAAGTTATTTTAAAACCCATGTGTAATCTATCATGTGCAAGGGGGAATGAAATTCAGATTTTTAAACTCAAGCTGTTCAAAATCAAATTTCAAATGAGGGCAACAGTAGGAATACAAACTGTTGTGATCAAAACCTCATTTGCAGCAGCCAAATCAAAAATATAGTTTCATATTTGAATTCCTTAGGTCCAAAATAGGGGGTAGGCAAAGTCTCATGAATTTTTGAAGATATTTGCTATCCATTTTCCAAATAGACTTAAATTTGCAATGAATTCAAATATACGTTTTAATTTGGATGAAACTTATCCAAATTATCCAAACAAAATACAGATTGGAATTCCCACAATTTGATTTCCAGCATTTGCCAAATTGAGGAGATATTTGTGAGAAAATTTGAGTGGATAAGAGGGAGAGTGGGCCCAATTGTCATATGCACACAAATATATTCACAGAAGCAAACAGTCTCTGTTTTGCCTCTACGGGTGCTCGACAGCGAGGTGTTGCCGACGCCAGCGCTCGTGCACTCGAGGGTTCTGGCCGAATACACATTGAACCGACTCCACAGCAAGGATAAAGATCATCCCAGCTGTTCCAGCGCTCGGCGAAACGAGTTGCCCGACCCTCTTTCGCTCTCTCGTCACTGCCCTGTTAGGTGCGAGGTTGAAGGATAGGGATGACAGGTGGGACCCACGGGCAGGTTTTAAACATTTGCAGATTTTTCCACTTTAGTTCAAACTTTGGAGAGCCATAAATTTGTGTAGGAATGTCCAAAAGGTGTGAAATACATTTTGTTGGATTCCTCTCAGAGAGTACTATCCACGGGTGCAGCCCAATTTTTACGAAAACCCCTGGATTTGGCTCATTAATTCATTTATGGAAAATCTTGTATGAATTTTTACAGGAGTTCTGTTTATTGGAAAATTCCCAAATTTGGACAGGACATTCTTCAAAAAGTTCTTGAACTCCAGTATAAATTCCAGAGGCATTGAACCTCATTTTCTTGGTAAAATGATGTGTTCATACCTTATGTCTCTGAAAAATGGGAAAAATGAACAGAGACAATTTCAGCTTTTTCCCAATCCTTGTAAAATCCATATCTCCATGTAGGAAACTCCAAAAATGGTAAAACCAATTCCTATGGACGAAGGACATTTTGTAATTCACAAAAAGTCTACTTTGCAGACTAGGAAAGCTTAATATCTACGGGTAAAGGCAGATTAGTGAAAATCACATAAGGAATTATTGTAATCACCTTGAGCCATTTCATGAGCTAAATTTTTGCACACTGCATAAATACCTTTCATAAAAGCTGTGGTTAAATTCTCAGCTTTATTGGACCTCTGGAACTTGAGCTACCATCTTTTAGGTTTAAGTGTTCATATAATGGACTTAATCACATGGTGATTACTAGTATCCCTTTTCACCTAGCTTTCATCATCTCTAAGGTTTAGATCCAACAACAGAAACCTTGCTGTTGTTTGTCCATCTTATGTGTAAGTTAACTTGAACAACAGTTTTGAAACAGTTTCTAAATTGCTTTTGAAATATATGTGCATTGCAATATAATAGCTCACGTGATGTCGACGTTCGACGAGGACTCAACTCCACAGCGAGGATCTCCATCTCTTGATGAGATTGGAGGATTCTCTGGAGGAAGACTAACTCCTAGCTTCTAACAAAACCGCTGAGCAAGGCAAGCCCCGGTTTGCATATCGTTACCATTTTAAATTTTGCTTTACTTCACCTCATGTTTATTAGACTTGATATTGTGCATTATGTCTAGGATGGTTGAAACCCACTTGCATGGCTATTACATCCCTGAGTACAAGGTTTAGTGTAGGCTTTGCCTCGTCATAGATGCTAGGCCAATGTTGTAGCTAGCTTGGTAGAAGTCGAGTAGTAAAAAGCTACTCGCGAGAAAGGTCGAGTAATGGAGTTACTCGTGAGAGGTTGATGATAAGAGCACCCTCAGGAAAATAAGATGGGGACGGGGATGTTCCTGTAGGATGGAGCACTCAAGGTTGGTCTCGACCTGCAATGGGTGTGACAATGCTTGAGACCACATTGGGCCTGGGCCGGGATGGTAAGGCCAATGTGGAGATTGGGTTGAGCCCCGTCCGTGTCGGTTAAGGACCGTATGTATGCGGCCCAGCTGGACAAGATTGAGCTGTACCGGATACATAGTGGGGTATGGGACCCATGAAACCAATGTCACTCGATGGACCATGATATAAAAACTCATCCTTCACGTGGGAATGGTGTTGAGAAGGCGGGAGGTGTAAATCCTTTAGTGGGCAACTTCGACGTGTCCGCCTAGAGGACCATCCTGCTTGGCGCGAAATGTTTTTCTATGTCGGGGTGTCGTGTAAAAGGTTGCTGTATACAACGTAAGAAAGAGCTCTTGAGAGAGTCTTTCGAGGCGGGTGTATGTGTCGTGTATTCCGGGTTGTTATTGATTTGAATCACCGTCGCTCGCGGAAGAGGATTGAGCGTACTTGCCCACTACGCCGTGACGTAGTAAGAAGAGGAATTAAGTCTCTTATCTTGCTGTTCATGGATTAATCTTTGGATTAGAACCTTGACTGAAGTAGAGATAGTTCCAACTAAAGTTCCTTTCCACCTTAGGCTAGCAACATCGGGATAAGCGTTTCTTGTTTGATTGTGGACTTCCGGTGTTGTGAGGCGTGAGGACCAATAAAATGAAGGCTCTAAGAATCTGAATATAAGGATCAAGTTTAGTCAAGCTTCATTTTGCAAAATTTATGTTCCTACTGTCTTACTACCCCTGCATGTAGAGTTACATGTTTAGGATTGACGGTTAAGACTTGCTGAGCCTTAGTGCTCACGGTTTCTTCTGAGTTGTTTTTGCAGGTAGCAGGATGCCTGCTATGAAGAGGGTTGTTCGGTGAGACGATGAACCTCACGGTTTATTCCACTCATCGGAATCTTAGCCGCTGTCTTTCTTTGGTGAAGCTAGTAGGAAGCGTTCACGGGCTGAACGACTTCTCTTTGGCGTAGTTAGGGTCGTGAGTGATTAGATTGTCCAGCTAGTTTTAATTTCTGCTGCGTGTGTACAATATGTTGTAAAATAACTTATGTTGAGTAAGAAAAGGGTTCATATGTTCTTAAGTCTCTTTTCGTGCTTGCTGTTGGGTGCCGCATCGCACGGCACCACCCAGTGCGATCACCGGGCGTGACAGCGTGGTATCAGAGCCGCATTGGGAATAGCACGCATGAAAAGAGTCTATTTTTGAAAACTTAGGAATATACGAGTGAGGAACGTGTAGTATGCCCACATAAGGAGTATTATTAGCATAGTTACTTAAGGTGGCAAGCTAACAGTGTGTTATCATTCAGTATTTCAATTCTGTAACGACGCACCTACATGGAGGTAAGAATGGTAAGGAACACCACCGAAAGCGGATCAATTTCGGTTAGCTCCCCCCATACAAGGAAAGTAGTGTGGGATGTCCCACTCAGCAATGGACGGGAAGTGAATATGTTTTTTAAGACTCTTCATGTCTTAGAGACATATGAATGGCACTAGCTGCGAGGCCTCCACGGCCTCGTCGAGCCAGGATCACACTGAGGGGTACTGCGTTGCACAGCACCGGATAACGCACAGCCAAGATACAAAGCGGAAGCAAAGTTTTATTACATAAACAGATTTATGAACATTTGTACAACAAAATAGTTCAGTCTACACTCATGGGCGTAGACTATGCATCGAGTTCACGATCAGCCCGTGAACGTGTCCCCAATAGCATGCACACACACAAACACGGCGGCGTGCATGACTCCCACTCGGCGGGGTTCCCCTCCTGGGGTTCCGTCTCCTCCTCAGGAGTCCCTTCCTCATAAACCCCTGCAAAAGCTTCAAACACAAGCAGTGAGCATGTTGGCTCAGCAAGACTGACCCATCTCTCCTATACATGAAACTTCTACATGAAGGGTATAGGGTACATGAGGTAAATAATTTGCAAATGACTCGCCTAATTACTTGAAGCTTAGTTTCAGGTTTTAGCAGCAGGCTGTGGAAAACCTTATGCTAAGGCACATGAGAGAGCCGCAATCAAACAAGAAACACATTTCTCTAATGTACTTTGCCCAAAGTTGAAAAGAACTTTAATTAGCTCTAAACTACAACAAGACATTAACAAGCAAAGTATAACTTTCACATCAGCAAACTTTTAACATGTATCTAGCCTGTTCTTTCTACGTCACGGTACAGTGAACAAGTGGAACTCACTGACCGTGAGGGACGGTGATTATAATCGATGTACACCTTCAGGGTTACCCGAATAACCTGTCACGTACGCCCGTACTCGATGTTTCCTACAGTAACCATCACGGACGTCGTACGCAACCACCTTTCACCCGTCAGCCAAATATTGAACCGGTCCTATCGTCCCGAGCAAGAGGTCTCTGCGCGCGCATCTGCAGTGCCGCCAGCCGATTTACATCTCAAGCTCTCAACCTACCCTCTGAACGACAGGCAATGCCTCAATACCCAGCTACCCGAGTTACATCGGTTTCCCGGTTCCCATATAGCCGGTTGGTCTTCGGTACTGTTCTAGCTTGTTCAACAGGCCCGCACACGGCTCGGTCCTCAATCGACACAATCGGAGCTATGGCACCCAGGCCCCAAAGTCCTGCTGCCCTTACTCTCCTCTTGGTCTCATTTTTATTGCCATGTGTTTTATTTGCTATCTTTACCCGAGCGATGTGCCTCTGGCCCATTCTCGCGAGCAGTTCCAACTACTCGACTTGTACCGAATCCTACACTATCTTAGCATTGCAGTAGCTAACAAGGTTTCAAACCTAATCCCAACCCAGGGTTTTCTTGGCTATGCATTTGGGTTTCAAACAAGACTCTAATGCAAGTAAGTGGGTGCTCAAAGTAAGTTCTCAAAACAGTAAAAATTTGTAAAACGGGTTAATGCAAACCGGAGCTTGCCTTGCTGCTCTTGGTCTTAGGCTAGCTGTTCTTTCGGAGTGATGAAGTCTAAGACATCGGGTTCCTCCTCAACCTTAGCGACTACATGAGATAATATATACATGTATCAATTTGAATGCATTTAAATTTAAGTTTAATCTTGTGAGCACTATAAGTCTTACTACACAGACCCAATGACTCTGAACTTTTTACTGTGGTTTGGATACAACATAGACAGAGACTTGGCCAAGTTTCATTTGCAGCAAAGCTCATTTGAACTCTCCACAAATAATCATGTACTTGCCATTAATTGGAGCTCCTAGGGTGTTCTAAGGATTTTCATGGAGCAAGCCATGACTTTCTAAAAACTAGATTTTCAGAGGGTTCTAGTAGAGTTTGTTTAACTTAATTTGAAGGTTCCTAGCTAAAGATATGAGCTACACAATTTTAGAGAAATTCTGAAAATGTTTCTGGACATTTTCTATTTTCTCTGCAACAGTTTCATTAATCACACCATTAGGTGTACCAAATGAGCTTAAACGGATCTGTAATTTTTATGGCAGCTCAGGAATATTTTGGTGAACATCCTAGCAAAATTTCAGAATTCTCCTCCAAAGGGTTCTCCAGTTAAAATTCTAAACAGTTTAAATTTTGGAGAATTAATTCTGGAGAACTAAGGATATTCATGAAGTGAAACTTGATTTGTTGGAAAGTACTCAGAGAGCTGAATCCAACAAAATTTGGTTCACCCGATTTGGAGTTTCCTAGCTGAAGTTTTGTGGGTTTGAAGTTTGAACTAAATCTGAAAATCGGGGAAATGTTTAAATCACTGCACGTGGGACCGGGGCTACGTGTCAACTTCTCAGCGGTCGACACACGGGGCTATGGAATCTTTCGCACGCAGCCGCACCTGATCCGGTGCCACAGCAAATGCCGGGTTTTAAAATATCGGCCGCTGACACGGTGGACCGGGGGCTTCGTCTACCTCCGCCTTCCCGCGCTCGGCCGCCGTGAACCCTCGCCGGAGTGCTCGCCGGTGGCCTCTGCCGTGTACCAAACTTCATGATCTTGGCCGCCTCTGCCTAAATCCATCCGGGGAATATTATGCTGGGCTCAGCTCATCATGACCATCACCGGAACACGGCCGGCGACGAGCGGCGGCTTCAGAAGAACTTCGGCCGTGTCGGCCGGACTCCTAGCATCCCAACCGATCAAGCTATCGGTCGTAGAGCACCAGTGCCCCACAGGGAAGCTCAGCATGGGCTCAAGGCAGCTAGGAAGAGGTCCTAAGTAGGCTCTCACCGTGTGCCCGATGCTTCTCGAATAAGCCGCCGTTGGCAAGCTTGGAAATACACCATGTACAGGGGTTTTCAGGCTAGGAGTTGCGAAGCCATCTTGTGCGCCACTAAGTCTAGTTCCTATGTGTGAAGTTTGGTGGGATTTAAACAAGAACCAAACAGAAATTTCAACATTTCTTACCCGAAGGTGACTTTGCACCGGCTGGACGTAAGCTGCAAAATTCCCTGTCGACGCTCAACCTCTCAGCTCAAGTTTCGGAGGTGAGCTGCAGAAGGTCCTTGCTCGTCCAGAAACAGCCTTGCTCGGCCGTGACAAGCCCGGGGTGAGGCTGCCAACGAGAGCACCTCTTCTCGGCTTCGGAGCGGCTTCTGCGGGACGGTGTGGTTCTCGGTGTATGGAGCACGAGCTCACTTGGTGACGGTTCGGGAGGGTTGTGGGGAATCCTATGGTGCCGTTTTGCAGCTCAGCCGAAGCTCTCACGCGAGTTTGGCAGGTGGCTAAAGATCGGAGGAGCAGCGGCTGTTCTGATCAGTTTCTTGCACGAGGGAGCAACGAAGCGATCGGTTCTGCCCTTGATGGGTCGGCTGCAGGGATAAGAGGGAGGGCGAGGCGGTTCGGCAGCCAGGGGCGGCAAGCAGCTGCTGGTCTCGCTGTTTTCTCGCCGTGGCGACTGCTGGACCAGGCGCAAGAAACCGAGCTCGGGCTTCCGTCGGTTGAATTGGCTATTGAGGCTGACATGTGGGTCCCACCCAAGTTTAACCTCTGAAATTAACTTTCCTCTACTGCTCCAAACAGTAATCCCTCTAATACCCTCTAGAATTTGTATTATCTACCACATGCCCATTTGGAGTTGATAGAATTCAAATTGTGAAGTGTTTGAATAAATTTTCAGAACATATGCAGTTTGAAATTCAAATTGAGTTTGAATTTGCTAACTTAGCTCATGTCAAGATCAACTCCAAATGGAGTGAAAATTGGTGTGTGAGCTTACAAAAATGTGCTGAGTAAGAATATGCCTCCCACTGTTGAACTTATGGGATGGAAGTGGTTTGAATTTGAATTTGGGTTCAAACTAACCCTTTTCTAATTATACCCAAAAATACCTAAAAAGGGTTTTGGATTTGGGTGAATTTTTGCATGAGTATTCCTAGCAAGGTGTTGGAGTTTTTCATATGCTCAGCCCCTAGATGATGCATGTGGGAAATGCCACTTTTGCATTTTGTGAGTTTATTCTCTAATAACCATGTTGATGGTGTTTACTTGCTCTACAAATGTGTTCACAAAGTTTCTCAAAATGAGGTGTGTGTGGTGTGATGAAAACTTTGAATATGTGCCAAAAACTTAGGCCCTTACATTCCTCCCCCCTTAAAAGAATCTTGTCCCGAGATTATAAGGTTAAAATAAGAGAGAGGACGGTGAAAAATTACCGTCTATGCGACGTGAAAAAGTTGGGGTAGTTAGCACGAGAAATCCTTCGCTCTCCCATGTCGCTTCGTCTACGAAGTAATTACTCCATAGAATCTTGTAGAACCACAGCGTACGGTTGCGTGTGGTTCGGGCCTTTTCATCAATAACCTGAACCGGTTCCTTCCGATACGTGAGATCCGGTTTCAGTTCTTCAATATCCTCCAGTTGAATGGTAGTTGATAGCTTGAGACACATCCTCAGCTGGGAGATGTGAAAGACGTCGTGCACACCGGAGAGTGCTTCTGGTAAATTAAGCCGGTATGCTACCGATCCACATCTTTTGGTAATCTGAAATGGACCGATGAATCGGGGTGCTGACTTTCCTCTCACTCCGATGTGGGGACCACCCCGTGGTTCACCCATTCCAGGATCACATAGGGTGGTGCCGTGCGATGCGGCACCCAACAGCACAGACGAAAATATTAAAGAACAACATACAAACTTTTATATGACATAAAGCAGCGGAAGTCTTTTACAAAATATAACTATACAGTGGAAGTAATGTACATTAGTAGCCTCTCATCCTAACTATGCAAAAGTGCAGCCGTCCAGCCCGGGGACGCTACACACTAGCAGCAATTAACCGGAGATCACGCGGCCTGCAGGGCTCCAGCTCGGCCGTGTACCCCGACGGGGGCATCGCCTCGTCCTCAGAACCTTCCTCATAACTCTCACCTGCACGCAGCTCAAATATTGCAACCGTGAGCACGAAGGCTCAGCAAGTCTTAACCGTCAACCCTAGGCATGAAACTCTACATGCAAGGATGTGTAAGATAGGAAAAAGGACTTTGCAATAATGACACGCCTACATGTTGATCCTTACTTTCAGTTTTATAGCAACAGTTTAATGAGCCTTAGGCAGCCCTCACATCGGAAGACCACAATCAAACAAGAAACGCTTTCCTCCGATGTGGTGATGCCCAAAGTGGAATATAAACTTAATTAGCTCTATAACTACAGCATACAAGGTTTCAAGACATTAATAGTTCAATACAGCATATTCAGTTGGCTTATTTCACTTCTTACTACGTCACAGCGCAGTGAACAAGCGGGTACTCAAATAACAGCGAGGGACGGTGATTCCAATCAAGACACACCCGGATAACACGTCACATACACCCACTTTCAGAAGCGTGATTCCACACCCCTTCCTACTCTGCTGTATGCGACAACCTTTCAAAGGCAACCCAAATGCCGAACCGGTCCATCCGTAACAGGTAGGAGGTCCCCGCGTGGAGCGTGACTGTGCCCACCAGAAGATTTACACCTTGCTACCCTCAACCAACTCCTATTTACGGTTGGGTAAGCCTCGACACCCAGGTTAACCAATTACATCGGTTTCCTGGTTCCCATATGCCAGTATGCATCCGGTACTGTTCAATACTTGTCCAGCAGGGCCGCACACAGACGGTCCTCAATCGACACCAACAGGGCTACGCACGTGAGACCTCTGCTCACTGCATCCTATCCCCCCTGCTGGGTCTCATTTTTTTACAACTCAAGCCATTATCTACCTCTTTTCTTTCCGGGTGATAGTTACTATCTCGCGAGTAGCTTCCAACTACTCGACTTCTACCGAGATCCTAAACATTAGCATGGCATTCTCTACTCGTCAAGTTTGTAAACTACCCAACCCTTTATAGGATTTAAGAGGCTATGCAAGTGGGGTTTCAATCACCCTAACTCTAATGCAAACCTTCACCCTAGACATAAGTGATACAAATAAAAAGCTTTATAAAAGGTACTTAAGTGCAAACCAGGGCTTGCCTGGTTGCGAGTTAAAGGGGAAGTCAGCTTCTGGTAGAAGGACGTCGAAGGGCTTCGGTGCGTCCTCAACTTCGGTCACTATTATGAAATGTAATAAAATACATGCGTAAGTATTAAGGATTTACAAGAATTGAACTTCTATTCATAGCTACTGCTATTTAGAATCCTTAATTGGCTTTGGGATTTTTACAGAGGATCCCAAACTCTCTAAGGATGATTTGAGCTAAATTTGGAGACATGTCATTGCACAATGTAGTCTTTAAAATTCCGACAAGTACAATGCTTCTCTGAATTTTTGAGCCCAAATCAGGAGCTTTGACATAGCTAATGGTGGAAGATCTGATTAGGGTAAGTCTCCATGGTTCTAAAAAAATTTGTTTCACCATTTTTGGAGCTACCAACAGAGATATATGAATTTTTTAAGTTTGGACAGGAGTGCTGAAATAGTTTCTGTTTAAATTGAATTTCCAAATAAAGGCTGAATTGGGGAAGGCGTTTAGCCTAGCAAATGGTCTCCAATGAAGCCCAAATTTTTACTGGAGATCAGTAACTATGGAAAAGATTTTCTGCCCAAATTTGGGACTATTTTATAAAGAATTGCTCCTGTAATAAATCCCTAAAGGATTTAATAAAAACAATTCTACAGAAATTCCTGGGCATTTTCATAGCCAAAAATTGGTTTCTATGTGAAGTACTCCTCATGAGGATTCCAACAAAATTGGTCTCACTCTTTTTGAGTTTTCTACACAAAGTTATGGGCTTGCAAAGATCAGCTAATTCCTGGAATTATTTCCCTAATAGAAACTTCAAATAATTGGAACTGGGCCCACTGTTTTAAATCGGACCAGTGAGATTTCGGCAACACCGGGGCCACGGGGTTATTGCCGCGCAGCCACACCGGATCCGGCGCCACAGGCCGATCCCCGCGCGTATACGGAGGGTGACCGGTGGGACCCGACCCTCCTTCGTCTTCCTTGCGCTGCCCGCGCCTCCCGCGGCGGCGCACGCAGGCGAGGCTCGCCGGGACGGGGTTCCCGTGGTCCAAACTTCATCTAAGTCACCGCCTGTAAGTTCTACACCGTGCTGAACACGATGGTGGGGTCGGGAGCCGATGACAACGACTGGAAAGGTGCTTGCACCGGCGACCATGTCGAACCTTACTTCGGCGACCTCGCTCTCCCTCAACAGTGGGTCTTTCGGGCTAGGGTTTGCTCCAAAAGCACCAGTGTCACATGGACAACACCGACCCATAGCTCGCTCTCCATGAAAATCACCGGAGAGGGGACCACATCGGCGACCCGAGCCCGCAAAACGCCGGCGGCGACAAAAACTCGAAGAACTCCTTCAGTTCTTGATGGTTTCCGGCGCCGTTTGAGCGGAAGGATCGCAGGGATCTAACAAAGCTTCTCCTAGACCAGAATGAGCTCTAGCTATCGCAGCACGAAGAATTTGATTGTAGACCGAGAGGTGTGGCTATGAACTAGGGTTTGGTAAAACCCGAAATTCTCACTACCCGATTGATCAATCATCCTGAGGCTTTTGGTAACACGATCTACGGACAACAACGCACCTTTCTTGTGCAGGGAAGGGGCAGTGAAGCTGGCCGTAGCGCGATGTCCACGGTGAACCGAACAGGGTTCCGCCGAGCACCTCCGATCGCCGGCGCCAATCCCTGGTTTGCACGTAGCACGAGCTAGGAAGCTTAGGGGAAAGAATGGTGGAGGCTGGAGCATTCTCTTGCGCTTCTTTTTGCTGTTTGGGGCTCGATCATCTGAGCTCGGAGGGTGGTGGTTGATCGGAAGGAACCGAGCGGCGAGGTAGCTCACGGTTTCGGTCGGCGCTCGGGCAGAGGAACTGAGAAGGCTACGGATGACGGCAGAGAGGAGAAATAGAAGTGCGCTGCAGCCCTGATCGCCCACGCGCACCGGCTTGACCTTGGGGGCAGCAAGGAAGCAGCTCGGTGGAGGCAACCGTCGATTGGTGGCGCGCGGTGAACAGCCGGATGAAAATGGGGTCGGTTCATTTGCTGTGTCTGGCTGACAGTAGGGCCCCACCTCCCCTTTGTTTAGTCAAATTTCTCTGATATTTTTCATCCAGCAACTCAACATTAAAGGCTTTACTTCACCCCAAAGTCAAGTTTGAATTTGCTAAATTCAACTGGTTTTAATTCTGGTGTAGAATTTGAATGGGGTTTGATCATTTGAATTTAAAAAGGGGTTTGAATTCTCCACTTTGTATTGCCTCAAAAATATAGCAAACCAGCTCCAAAATTTCCAACTTTTGGCATGGCTGCTCATTCAAAGGTGAAGAACACATTTGTGGAACCAAATCTTGAAATTGAGGGAATTGGAATTTGAAACTGAATTTGCAATTCAGATTAGAGGGCTTCTCCTTTAAATCCCAAACAAATATTGAAACTCCTCCAAATGAACGGAAATTTGGATGGGTGAATATTTGGGATATGAAGATCCAAGTTATGAATGTAGATCTCCATGTTTGGAAGTTTTGGGCAGTCTAAACCCTCACTTTGAACCTACACCATTATAATTCAAAGTTTTAATTCCCCCCATTTTCCTAAGTGTACATGAGCTGAATTTTCTTGCTACCACTTTTTGGGGATTTTACATCCCTCCCCACTTAAAAAGAATCTCGTCCTGAGATTCCAAAAGAAATGCAAAGTGGGGAAAACTTTACCGGGTATATGTTGATAGCAAGTCCGGATAATTGGTTTGTAGATAGTCCTCGCCTTCCCATGTCGCCTCATCAGCGGTATGGTTACTCCACAAGACCTTGTAGAACCATAAGGTCCGGTTTCTTGTGGCACGAGTCTTTTCATCGATGATCCGGATGGGATACTCCGTGTACGTGAGGTCCGGTTGAAGAACTTCTATGTCTTTTATGCGGATTTCAGCCGAGGCTTTGAGGCACTTCCTCAGCTGAGAGATGTGGAAGACGTTGTGAATGCCTGCGAGCGACGCCGGTAAATGTAAGGGCCTCAGTTTTTGACACATGTTTAAAGTATTCATCACCACACCACACACCTCATTTGAAGCAAGTTGATGAACACAAATGAAGAGCAAGTAACCACCATCAACATGCTCATTAGAGAACAAACTCACATATTGCAAAAGTGGTATTTTCCACATGTGATATAGAGGGGCTGGGCATATGAAAACTCCTACACATTGCTAGGGATGTCCATTCCAAGTTTCACCCAAATTCAAAACCCTTTTTAGGTCATTTTGGGTATAGCTAGAAAGAGGGCAGTTTGAACTCAAATGCAAATTCAAACTGTTTTTATCCCATGAATTCAAAAGTGGGAGGTATATTATTATTCAGCACATTTTTGTGAGCTCACACACCAATTTTCACTCCATTTGGAGTTGATCTTGACATGAGCTAAGTGGGGCAAATTCAAACATTATTTGAATTTCAAACTGAACATGTGCTGAAATTCATTCAAACCAAACCCAATTTGAATTCTAATCAATTCAAATGGCTCATGGGTGAATAATTTGAATCACCATGGGCATTTTGGGGATTACTGTTTACAACAGTGATGAGGAGTTAATTTCAGAGGTTAAACTTGAGTGTGGGACCCACATGTCATAGAGATAAGGGGGGGAGACTTGCCCACAAAGTCACAGCTCGGTGGGAAATTCCACCGAGCAGCTGCCGGCTGTACCACAGAGAAGCAACCGGCGCCACCAGCTGCTTCTCTCTTCGCGCGTTGGCGCCCAGGGCGGCCTGCTCGCGCCTCCACGCGACCGGCACCGCCTCATCCCGAGCGAAGACTGGTTGGCTTTATCCCCTCGCGCGCGACCTCGAGCAGCGGCAGTCTTTTCTCCCCGAGCTCTCGGTCGATCAGGAAAACACAGCAAACCATCGCACCCTCGCCCCCTGAGCTGCTAGGCAGCATCCTGAGCTCGAGCACCACTCTCCCGACGGCTAAACCACCGGGTTTTGGCTTCTGTTCCCGTGATCAACGACGACCGCCGTGACTGAGCTGAAGAACGGTGATCGGTCTCACGTGGGCAGCACACTACAGCCACTTCCACGGCCGAGCAAGGGCGGCAAAAGGAGCGCATGGACTCCACGCTGCTTCCACCTGAAGCACCAGCCACGCCGTGAACTCTCGCCGGTGAATTCCGAGAATTTTCTCCGGCGACCTCAGACCTTGCTTCCGGTACAGTTCTTTAAAATTCTCCTTCTCTATTCCTCCTTGAGTCATCAAATTTTGCACACATATGCTGGATTATCCGGTGATCAAATCTCCTTTAGCATCCGTCGCATGAGAACGCCTCGGAGCGGCGGAAATTAAGCTTTATTCGGAGTGTCCGCCGCGGAGCCATTCGGTCACACGGTGCAACCGTATTTACGGTGACTCCCTAGTTACTATGAGGTCATGCCGAGCTTCCTAGAGCTGCGCTGGTGATGTAGAGCCCATCGGCGCAAGCGATGGCGGGCTAGAGACCTCGGACAACGGTGCCGAACCACAGCAGTAGCCGTCGCACGTCGCGGAGCTGGTTCCGGCCACCGATACCCCAAACAGAGCCCACCAACATGTTCCTCGATGCCCTAAACCCTCTGGCGGAATGTCTCTGGCTAGGCGGCGGCCGGGAACGACGGTCCGGCGAGCTCCGGGTCTGCTCCGGCGAAGGGAGGCGGCGCGGGCGCGAGGGCGCGTCGGGAGGAAGACGAAGCCGGCTGGCCCACGCGTCAGAGGCTTAAAAATTTAAATCGGGATCGGGTGTGACTGGGATCCGTTGTGCTGGCGCGCAGGAACCCCGCAGACCACGGTGTGCCGACGCCTCAGTGTGCGACGCGTGTCCCTGTGGCCCACCCGCAAGTTTAAACTTTTTCCCGATTTTCAGATTTCGTTCAAACTTCAAATCCTCATAACTTTGGCTAGAAAGCTCCAAATCGAGTGAACCAAATTTTGTTGGATTCATCTCTCTGAGCACGTTCCAGCAAATCAAGTTTCACTTCATGAAAATCCTTATTTCTCCAGAATTAATTCCTCAAATGTTAAGCTGTTTGAAATTTTAAATGGAGAATCCTTTGGAGGAAAATTCTGAAATTTTGCTGGGATGTTCACCAAAATATCCCTGAAGTACCATAAAAATTTCAGATCCATTTGAGCTCATTTGATCCACCTAATGGTGTGATTAGTGAAACTGTTCCAGAGAAAATAGAAAATGTTCAGAAACATTTTCAGAATTTCCCCTGGAATTGTTTGGCTCATATCTTTAGTTAGGAACCTTCAAATTAAGTGGGACCAATTCCATTAGAACCCTCTGAGAATCTAGTTTTCAGAAAGTAATAGTTTGTTTCATGAAAATCCTTAGAACACCTTACAAGCCTTCAATTAAGGTCAAGTACATAATTAATTGTGGAGGGCTCAAATGAGCTTTGCTGCAACTAAAACTTGACCAAGTCTGTGTTCAGGTTGTAACCAAGCAACAGTAAAAGTTTCAAAGTCATTGGAGTTGTCTAGTAAGAGTTATAGACTTCACAAGTTTAAATTCAATCAAATGCAGTTAAATTAATACATATGTACTTGTATATCATGTAGTCGCTAAGGTCGAGGAGGAATCCGAAGTCGGCAACAATCCGTAATGGGTAGGAGGTCCCCGCGTGGAGCGTGACTGTGCCCACCGGCATATTTACACCTTGCTACCCTCAACCAACTCCTATTTACGGTTGGGTAAGCCTCGACACCCAGGTTAACCAATTACATCGGTTTCCTGGTTCCCATATGCCAGTATGCATCCGGTACTGTTCGATATTTGTCCAGCAGGGCCGCACACGTACGGTCCTCAATCGACACCAGCAGGGCTACGCACGTGAGACCTCTGCTCACTGCATCCTATCCCCCCTGCTGGGTCTCATTTTTTTACAACTCAATCCATTATCTACCTCTTTTCTTTCCGGGTGATAGTTACTATCTCGCGAGTAGCTTCCAACTACTCGACTTCTACCGAGATCCTTAACATTAGCATGGCATTCTCTACTCGTCGAGTTTGTAAAATACCCAACCCTTTATAGGATTTAAGAGGCTATGCAAGTGGGGTTTCAATCACACTAACTCTAATGCAAACCTTCACCCTAGACATAAGTGATACAAATAAAAAGCTTTATAAAAGGTACTTAAGTGCAAACCGGGGCTTGCCTGGTTGCGAGTTAAAGGGGAAGTCAGCTTCTGGTGGAAGGACGTCCAAGGGCTTCGGTGCGTCCTCAACTTCGGTCACTATTATGAAATGTAATAAAATACATGTGTAAGTATTAAGGATTTACAAGAATTGAACTTCTATTCATAGCTACTGCTATTTAGAATCCTTAATTGGCTTTGGGATTTTTACAGAGGATACCAAACTCTCTAAGGATGATTTGAGCTAAATTTGGAGACATGTCATTGCACAATGTAGTCTTTAAAATTCCTACACGTACAATGCTTCTCTGAATTTTTTGAGCCCAAATCAGGAGCTTTGACATAGCTAATGGTGGAAGATCTGATTAGGTAAGTCTCCATGGTTCTAACAAAATTTGTTTCACCATTTTTGGAGCTACCAACAGAGATATATGAATTTTTGAAGTTTGGACAGGAGTGCTGAAATAGTTTCTGTTTAAATTGAATTTCCAAATAAAGGCTGAATTTGGGAAGGCAGTTTAGCCTAGCAAATGATCTCCAATGAATCCCAAATTATTACTGGAGATCAGTAACTATGGAAAAGATTTTCTGCCCAAATTTGGGACTATTTCATAAAGAATTGCTCCTGTAATAAATCCCTAAAGGATTTACTAAAAACAATTCTACAGAAATTCCAGGGCATTTTCATAGCCAAAAATTGGTTTCTCTGTGAAGTACTCCTCATGAGGATTCAAACAAAATTGGTCTCACTCTTTTTGGAGTTTTCTACACAAAGTTATGGGCTTGCAAAGATCAGCTAATTCCTGGAATTATTTCCCTAATAGAAACTTCAAATAATTGGAACTGGGCCCACTGTTTTAAATCGGACCAGTGAGATTTCGGCAACACCGGGGCCACGGGGTTATTCCCACGCAGCCGCACCAGATCTGGCGCCACAGGCCGATCACCGCGTATACGGAGATTGACCGGTGGGACCCGGCCCTCCTTCGTCTTCCTCGCGCTGCCCGTGCCTCCCGCGGCGGCGCACGCCGGTGAGGCTTGCCGGGACAGGGTTCCCGTGGTCCAAACTTCATCAAACTCGCCGCCTGTAAGTTGTACACCGTGCTGAACATGATGGTGGGGTCAGGGGCCGATGACAACGGCCGGAAAGGTGCCTGCACCGGCGACCATGTCGAACCTTACTTCGGCGACCTCGCTCTCCCTCAACAGTGGGTCTTTCGGGCTAGGGTTTGCTCCAAAAGCACCAGTGTCACATGGACAACATCGACCCATAGCTCGCTCTCCATGAAAACCACCGGAGAGGGGACCTCACCGGCGACCCGAGCCCGCAAACACCGGCGGCGACAAAAACTCAAAGAGCTCCTTCAGTTCTTGATGGTTTCCGGCGCCGTTTGAGCGAGAAGGATCGCAGAGATCTAACAAAGCTTCTCCTAGACCAGAATGAGCTCTAGCTATCGCAGCACGAAGAATTTGATTGTAGACCGAGAGGTGTTGCTATGAACTAGGGTTTGGTAAAACCCAAAATTCTCACTACCCGATTGATCAATCATCCTGAGGCTTTCGGTAACACAATCTATGGACAACAACGCACCTTTCTTGTGCAGGAAAGGGGCGGTGAAGCTGGCCGTAGCGCGCTGTCCACGGTGAACCGAAGAGGTTTCCGCCGAGCACCTCCGATCGCCGGCACCAATCTCTGGTTTGCGCGTAGCACGAGCTAGGAAGCTTAGGGGAAAGAATGGTGGAAGCTGGAGCACTCTCTTGCGCTTCTTTTTGCTGTTTGGGTCTCGATCATCTGAGCTCGGAGGGCGGTGGTTGATCGGAAGGAACCGAGCGGCGAGGTAGCTCACGGTTTCGGTCGGCGCTCGGGCAGAGGAACTGAGAAGGCTACGGATGACGGCAGAGAGGAGAAATAGAAGTGCGCTGCAGCCCTGATCGCCCATGCGCACCGGCTTGACCTTGGGGGCAGCGAGGAAGCAGCTCGGTGGAGGCAGCCGTCGATCGGTGGCGCGCGGTGAAGAGCCGGATGAAAACGGGGTCGGTTCATTTCCTGTGTCTGGCTGACAGTAGGGCCCCACCTCCCCCTTTGTTTAGTCAAATTTCTCTGATATTTTTCATCCAGCAACTCAACATTAAAGGCTTTACTTCACCCCAAAGTCAAGTTTGAATTTGCTCAATTCAACTGGTTTGAATTCTGGTGTAGAATTTGAATGGGGTTTGATCATTTGAATTTAAAAAGGGGTTTGAATTCTCCACTTTGTATTGCCTCAAAAATATAGCAAACCAGCTCCAAAATTTCCAACTTTTGGCATGGCTGCTCATTCAAAGGTGGAGAACACATTTGTGGAACCAAATTCTGAAATTGAGGGAATTGGAATTTGAAACTGAATTTGCAATTCAGATTAGAGGGCTTCTCCTTTAAATCCCAAACAAATATTGAAACTCCTCCAAATGAACTGAAATTTGGAAGGGTGAATATTTGGGCTATTAAGATCCAAGTTATGAATTTAGATCTCCATGTTTGGAAGTTTTGGGCAGTCTAAACCCTCACTTTGAACCTACACCATTATAATTCAAAGTTTTAATTCCCCCCATTTTTCCTAAGTGTACATGAGCTGAATTTTCTTGCTACCACTTTTTGGGGATTTTACACCCAAATCTGTTCACGTCTTTCATTGGACACACACGTAGATATATGTGATCCCCGACTTCGAACTGTAAAGGGCGTCTTCTCCGGTCCGCATACTGTTTTTGTCGGGATTGGGCAGCTTTTAAGTTCGCTTGTATCAGCCGAACTTTTTCCTCCGCGTTGTTGACAAGATCAATCCCGAAGGTGACCCTGTCGCCAGACTCACACCAGTTTAGTGGTGTGCGGCATTTTCTCTCGTATAGCGCCTGGTAAGGCGCCATTTTGATGCTGGCTTGGTACCCATTGTTGTATGAGAACTCGGCCAACGGTAAGTGATCATCCCAATTCTTAACGTGGTTGATAGCTCAAGCTCGTAGCATATCTTCCAAAATCCGATTTACCCGCTCGGTTTGTCCATCCGTCTGCGGGTGGTATGCTGAACTATGGATAAGCTTCATCCCCAACGCAGCATGTAGCTGCTCCCAGAAATGGGACACAAATAAAGTTCCCCGATTCGATATGATGGTGCGGAGTACGCCGTACAAGCATAGGATCCGTGAGATGTACAATTCAGCATACTTCTTGGCGTTGTAGTTGGTGTTGACCGGGATAAAATGGGCAACTTTGGTGAGCCGGTCGACGATCACCCACACAGAATCATGTTTCTGGAAAGTGTTGGGTAAACCCACGATGAAGTCCATGCTCACATCTTCCCACTTTCAGGCAGGAATGCCGGTGGTTGTAGCAGTTCCGGTTTCCTCATGTGGTCTGCCTTCACCCTTCGACATGTGTCACACTCGGACACGTACTTTGCGATCTCCCGCTTCATCCGTGTCCACCAAAACTTGCTTCTGAGTTCTTGATACATTTTGTTGCTGCCGGGGTGAATAAAAAACTTTGACAAGTGGGCCTCATCAAAGATTTTCTTCCGTAACTCCAGGTTACGGGGTACGACGATCCGGTCCTTGAACCATAGGATGTCGTCTCCATCTTTCCAGAAACATTTCAGCTCCCTACTGTCTACACGTCTCTGCAAATGCGACATGCCCTTGTCATGTTTCTGAGCTGCCACTATCTCTTCATGGATGGTGGGGATCAAAGCTAAGATGTAGAGAGCTCCATGTGGAATCACATGCAATGGTGGCTCGGTCTCTTCCAACGGTGTGATGGTCAGATTGTTGACGTGTGACTTGTGACTCAGCGCATCGGCCACTACGTTGCCTTGCCGGGGTGATAATGGATCTCTATTTCGTAATCCTTTATCAACTCTAACCATCTTCGCTGCCTCATGTTCAGCTCCTTCAGAGTGAATATACTTGAGGTTTTTGTGGTCGATATATAAATGTACAAGGTTACCGAGTAGGTAGTGCCTCCACAATTTAAGTGCGAGCACCACGGCAGTGAGCTCCAAGTCATGAGTTGGATAATTCTGCTCATGGTTTCTGAGCTGCCGTGATCCATACGCGACCACTCTTCGGTCTTGCATCAGCACACATCCGAGCCCAATGCCGGATGCATCGCAGTACACATCGGACAGTTTTGTTGTGTCTGGCTGTGCCGAAACCGGTGCTGATGTTAGGTGCTTTACTAATGCCTTGAACGCTGCTTCACATTCTGGACTCCAAATATATTTGGTAGCCTTCTTTAGCAGCTCTATCATAGGCTTGACAATCTTTGAGAAGTTCGGAATGAACCTCCGATAATATCCCGCGAGTCCAAGGAAACTCCGTACCTCGTGAACAGTTCTTGGGGACTTCCAATTCAGCACTTGTGTGATCTTACTCGGGTCTACAGCGATGCCCTCCGCTGAGATGATATATCCGAGAAAAGGCACTTGCGATATACAGAATTCGCACTTGCTGGATTTCCCGTATAGCTTGTGATCCCGCAGCCGTTGCAAGACTATACGCAGATGCTTCTTATGTTCTTCCTCTGACTTGGAATATACCAATATGTCATCGATGAATACCACGACAAACTTGTCCAGCTCCGGCATGAATACCGAGTTCATCCAGTACATGAAATGAGCTGGAGCATTGGTGAGGCCGAAGAACATGACCAGGTACTCATAAAGTCCGTACCTCGTCAAGAAAGCCGTCTTTGGAATATCCTCAGCCCGTATCTTAATCTGATGGTACCCAGATCTTAAGTCCATCTTGGAAAAGATCTTTGCTTCGACCAACTGATCAAACAACATGTCGATCCGTGGCAACGGGTACTTGTTCTTGATGGTTATGGCGTTTAGTGGATGATAGTCCATGCAATGCCGTAACCGCTCGTCTTTCTTCTTCGCGAATAATTCCGAACAGCCCCATGGCGAGGAGCTCGACCTAATAAAACCCTTTTCCAGCAGGTCCGTTAACTGCGTCTTCAGTTCAGCCAATTCCTTGGGCACCATCTTGTACGGCCTTTGGGATATTGGCATGGTTCCCGGTGCAAGTTCAATCTCGAACTCCACCTCTCGGTCGAGCGGCATCCCCGGTAAATCATCCGGGAACACGTCTGGGAACTCACGGACTACTGGAATGTCTTCCAATCTGATGGTTGTGGATTGATATACACTTGGAAGTTTTATTTCTGGACTGTCCAGAAATAAAGAGTGTGACTCGTGCATTTCTGGGTGTAGATGCATGACTCGGAAGACGGTGTGTAAAACAGCGCCGTGGTGGTTTAACCACGACATTCCTAAGATGACATCGACCTTCTGTCCCTCTAAAACTATGAGAGACATAGGGTACATTCTACCCACTAAGCATAATGGTACTTTGGAAACCATCACGCTTGCTGAAATCTTCCCACCCGGTGAACAAATCAAATATGGACTTTCGGTGGGTAGTATCTGCAAGCTGTGTTTAGCAATGAAAGCTTGGCTAACAAAATTGTGCGTGGCACCTGAATCAAATAATTCTATGGTGGGATGCTGGTGGAATTGGAACATAACCGCAAGGATCGACTCTCCCTCCGGCACGTCCTCTATGGCAAGTTGATGGACGGTGCCGGGCCTAGGATTTGCCCGCCGCGTATTAGTGGGGTTCCGGGGCTGATTCCTCCACGGAAGCTGTGGTGCAACTCTGCCACCCTGCCTCTCAGGACAATTGTTGGCGAATTGTCCTGGCCGACCACACTTGTAGCATGTGGCTGCTGCTTGTCCGGTTCTTGTGGGATGAAAGCCCAGCATGCGCTGCTGCGGTGCATACGCACGCGGCATCGCCCGCTGTTGCTGTTGTTGCTGCGTAGGTGGTACTGCCAGTGCCGGCCTGAATGCCGGTGGAGAATAGGGCCGACTGCGGAATGGCATCGGTCTCTGTGGTGGTTGCCAGCGTGGACCCGAGGTGGGCGATTCACTAAACGCCGTAACCATCGGTCTCTGTGATTTTTGAGAAGGACCACCTCCTTCTCCGCTGCTTTGCGGCGCGCTTCGCTTCCTCTCCGCCGCTGCTAAGTCCTTGCTGGAGTCCTCCTGAACAATCGCAGCATCAATAATATCGTTGAGGCTGCTGCGATTGAACACCGCCAGCTTGTCCTTCAGGAGCAGGTTAAGCCCCTGGTAGAAATGATCCCGCCGCTTCTCGTCGGTATCGGCGTGATAAGAAGCGTAGATTGCAAGATCATTGAACGCTCTGGAGTATTCCAGCACGTTCTGGCTTCCTTTCTGCAGGCGTAAGAACTCCTGCATCTTCGTCTTCATGAGACCTAGCAGTATGTGATAGGCCCTGAAGGCCGTCCGGAACTCCGCCCAGGTCATAACTCTCTCGGTGGGTTGCGAAGCACAGTAGTTCGCCCACCAAGCGCTCGTGGATCCTTGAAGCTGTTGGACCATGAACTGATTCTTGTGCTGCTCACTCACTTGGAAGAACAGCTAGCCTACTTGGAGCAGCCCAAACTTCATCTCCATCGTGCGGAGCCAGTTGTCCGCATCAAGGGGTTCATCCGCCCTTGAAAATACCGGGGGATGAGTAGCCAGGAAATCGGAGTAGGAGCCTTGTTGGCGCTCCTCGCGATCTTTACGCCTCTCCAGTTGAGACGTATTCGCAATGAGGGTTTGCAGCAACTCCGTGTGCTGCAGATGAGAACCCGCCATCGCCGCAACGATGTCGGCCAATGTAATCGTTGGCGGTGGCGGTGGCTGTTGTTGTTGTTGCCATTGCTGCTGTTGCTGTCCCGAGGAATCCTCGGGAGGCTGTTGGGAGGTCTCTCTCCCCTGACTGGAACCCCCAACGTCTGGGTTGGCACGAGTGCGAGCCATTCTTGAAATTCAAAACAGCAGCGATCAGCACATGTCATACTTAAAATTCCATATGAAACAGTAAGGATTTGGAGTGACGCATGAATAATTTACACAACATTCACATATATTGATAAAGAATAAAATTTATACAAGATACATTATTCTCGAGTCTCCGAGAAGTCGTGCTCATGCCGTCACTACCTATACATATGCTACTGTCTACACGACATGTCACCGATTACAAAAGTTTTGGTTACATCACCCTTGCTGCCCTACTCGGCAACAGTAACCTCCTACTCGGAGTAAAATTTGACCTCCTGTGGGTCGTCCTCCTCTGCTACCTCTTCTGGTGGCTCCGGGTCCATGACCTCCTCTTCCAGTTCAGGTTCTCCCATTGCTGGAAGACCCAAAACCACAGGTACGGCACCCACCATTGGTATGCCCATTACCGGAGGTATGAGGTCCTGCAAAGTGTGCACCTCGTCCATGGCCTGGTTGTAGTCCTCTTCCCAGACTTGCCCCTTCTCAATAGTGTCATCATGCTCTTGAGTGAGGACCTCATTCTGCTGGGTCAGGGTCTGCACCTGTTGTTGCAAAGCCGTGATGTCAACACGGCTTTTCCTCTTCGCCTTCTTCAGACGATGCAACTGATTATGTTGTTCGTTCAGTCGCTTGATCGTTGAAAGGAGAACATTGCGGAGTGCGCTGTGAGCACTCCCGAAGTGATCTCCGTGGCTGTTGCTCTCCTTGAGCTTCACGGTGAGACATTCTGTATGAACAGCTTGGTTGTCCATCATGGCCTTTCCCACCCTCAATTGGAGGCTGAGGTTTGCCTCCGCGGGGTTGTACCTTGGGCAACCCGGATCTGTTGCCTCCATGTACCTTTCTCCCCACACATGATTAGCTCATCCCTCCACCGGAACGAGCGCATATGGAGTGCCGTCCATAGCTCTCATGTGTAGTTGGCAGAAGCGCGACATGGTGTCGTGGGCTGCCACTTGCCACATTTCCTCCGGCTGTCTGCCCCTCATCGTGACGGTGAACGGCACCCAACTGGGTGGCGTAGGTCCTGCAGGAACTTCGACATGGATCGTCCACGTCTTGTTCCCCTCTTCGCCTTCTTCCTTGGCAAGGTACTGCAGTATCTCACTGTACCCGAAATATTGAAGCATTTGCCTCAACACTTCCGGATAACCGCTGCGGTGAGAACAGTGGGACACCACCCACCCGTTCTCCAATTGTTTATCTGCTGTCATCTGTAGAAACATATTTGAGAAATGTCAAATATTTATTTGAACAGTAAACCATTGAGTTATAACATAAAACATGTCATTGAACTCATAAAACTTGGAAACATAGTTCAAACTTAAACAAATTTGACTGCTGATCTGCTGTCCAATTTGACAGCCCTGACCAGTTTCCATTTCAATCTGTTTTAGACCATGATAAAGGCAAAAACGATTCTGGAGCTCAACATCAAAGTTAAAGTTAACTTCAAAAGCTTTCCATAAAGTATTTTCTTTGCCTAAAATCTGTCCTGGTTCAAAACTTATGAACTGTCAAAGTTGACAGAATTTCTGGAGAAAATTGGACAGCACCTCCCTGCTTGAGGTACTGATTTGATCCAAGAATTCCAGTTAATTCTACACCAAATCTGACAAAATTTTATGTTACAATGTTGTAACACATCTCATGAAATTTCCATAACTACCTCTTCTTCTATTTTTGGATTTTTATGCAGGAAGTTATGCTCAATTTACAGAGAGTTACAGAGAGTGTTTGCTCTGCCCTGTTTTCTGGACAGTTTCAACTCTACTGCATTTTTGAATTGGTTAAGGGATGAAACACCTCGGGACCTCAACAGAAACGTTGTAAAGCCCTTCCAAAGCTTTCCAGAAATGTATCACATGACCCCAACCTCGAAAGAACTCAACCTCTAACCTCTGATTTACTTCAGCCTTATTTCAGCTGAAAACAGGGGACTCTGTCCTTATTATCCTATAAGTTGAATACTTGTTAACATTGAATGTCCTGGTTAAGGAAAGGAGTTTCATCACAATTTTAGTGCTATAGATTGGAACTTTCAAGTTTTACAATGAAGTTGCTCATTAAGTGGGGTGTGACGTCGATGCGTCACGAATTCATGTCGGTACTACGTTCCTCACAAAGAAAAACCTATACCAGACATAGCCGGCTTCGTTAGTTCAGTGGCACTAACGTCTCTCGCAAACGGATGCTACACATGTACCGTTTCGTGGTTAGACTACCTGCAATTAACTCATACAATCATTAGACTCGGCTGCACACCGAGCCCGGTATCCATACAGTTCACGTTACTGACCACGTGATGGAGTCTCCAAAATTGCCCAAAGCATGCCAGGGAGAGATGTTGCTCGAATACCCCAAAGACATGAAGAGTCATAGAGGATATTAAAGCGGTTCGTGTTACCTGCCACCCATGGGGCTCCACCCTTCAGCTTGTGCGCACTGGTGGACAGCGCTTATGTGCACCCCCCCAAGACATAAAACGTCCTGAGATGCAAGATTTTCTGACATAAGCAAATAGGTTAGTATGCCACTTTCTACTGTCTCATTTTTATTGCCATGTATTTCATTTGCTCGGTCTCATTTTTATTGCCATGTGTTTCATTTTTATTCCCACTCGGTCTCATTTTTACAGCCATGTGTTTCATTTGCTATCTTTACCCGAGCGATGTGCCTCTAGCCTATTCTCGTGAGCAGTTCCAACTACTCGACTTGTACCGAATCCTACACTATCTTAGCATTGCAGTAGCTAACGAGTTTTTCAAACCTAATCCCAACCTAGGGTTTTCTTGGCTATGCATTTGGGTTTCAAACAAGACTCTAATGCAAGAAGTAAGTGGGTGCTCAAAGTAAGTTCTCAAAACAGTAAAAATTTGTAAAACGGGTTAATGCAAACCGGAGCTTGCCTTGCTGCTCTTGGTCGTAGGCTAGCTGTTCTTCCGAAGTGACGAAGTCTAAGACTTCGGGTTCCTCCTCAACCTTAGCGACTACATGAGATAATATATACATGTATCAATTTGAATGCATTTAAATTGAAGTTTAATCTTGTGAGGACTATAAGTCTTACTAGACAGACCCAATGACTCTGAACTTTTTACTGTGGTTTGGATACAACCTAGACAGAGACTTGGCCAAGTTTCATTTGCAGCAAAGCTCATTTGAGCTCTCCACAAATAATTATGTACCTGACCTTAATTGGAGCTCCTAGGGTGTTCTAAGGATTTTCATGGAGCAAGCCATGACTTTCTGAAAACTAGATTTTAAAAGGGTTCTAATAGAGTTGGTTTCCCTTTATTTGAAGGTTCCTAGCCAAAGATATGAGCTAAATAATTTCAGAGAAATTCTGAAAATGTTTCTGGACATTTTCTATTTTCTTTGGAACAGTTTCATTAATCACACCATTAGGAGGATCAAATGAGCTTAAATGGATCTGAAATTCTTATGGTAGCTCAGGAATATTTTGGTGAACAGCCTAGCAAAATTTCAAAATTTTCCTCCAAAGGGTTCTCCATTTAAAATTCTAAACAGTTTAAATTTTGGAGAATTAATTCTGGAGAACTAAGGATTTTAATGAAGCGAAACTTTATTTGTTGGAAAGTACTCAGAGAGCTGAATCCAACAAAATTTAGTTCACTCGATTTGGAGTTTCCTAGCCGAAGTTATGTGGGTTTGAAGTTTGAACTAAATCTGAAAATTGGGGAAATGTTTAAATCACTGTGCGTGGGACCGGGGCTACGTGTCAACTTTTCAGTAGTCGACACACGGGGCTATGAAATCTTTTGCGCGCTGCCGCACCCGATCCGGTGCCACAGCAAATCCCGGGTTTTAAAATATCGGCCGCTAACACGTGGGACCGGGGCCTTCGTCTACCTCTGGCCTCCCGCGCTCGGCCGCTGCGAACCCTCGCCGGAGTGCTCGCCGGTTGCCTCTGCCATGTACCAAACTTCATGATCTTGGCTGCCTCTGCCTAAATCCATCCGGGGAACATGACGCTGGGCTCAGCTCGTCATGACCATCACCGGAACACGGCCGGCGACGAGCGGCGGCTTCGGAAGAACTTCGGCCGTGTCGGCCGGACTTCCTAGCATCCCAACCGATCAAGCTATCGGTCGTAGAGCATCAGTGCCCCTCAGGGAAGCTCGCCATGGGCTCAAGGCAGCTCAGAAGAGGTCCTAAGTAGGCTCTCACCATGCGCCCGATGCTTCTCGGATAATCCGCCGTTGGCAAGCTTGGAAATACGCCATGTACAGGGGTTTTCAGGCTAGGTGTTGTGAAACCAACTTGTGCGCCACTAAGTCTAGTTCCTATGTGCGAAGTTTGGTGGGATTTAAACGAGAACAAAACGGGAATTTCAACGTTTCTTACCCGAAGGTGACTTTGCACCGGCTGGACGTAAGCTGCAAAATTCCCTGTCGATGCTCAACCTCTCAGCTCAAGCTTCAGAGGTGAGCTGCAGAAGGTCCTTGCGTGTCTGGAAACAGCCTTGCTCGGCCGTGACAAGCCCGGGGTGAGGCTGCCCACGAGAACACCTCTTCTCGGCTTCGGAGCAGCTGCTGCGGGACGGTGTGGTTCTCGGTGTATGGAGCACGAGCTCACTTGGTGACGGTTTGAGAGGGTTGTGGGGAATCCTATGGTGCCGTTTTGCAGCTCAGCCGAAGCTCTCACGCGAGTTTGGCGGGTGGCCGAAGATCGGAGGAGCAGCAGCTGTTCCGATCAGTTTCTTGCGCGAGGGAGCAACGAAGCGATCGGTTTTGCCCTCGATCGGGTCAGCTGCAGGGATAAGAGGGAGGGTGAGGCGGTTCGGCAGCCAGGGGCGGCAAGCAGCTGCTGGTCTCTCCGTTTTCTCGCTGTGGCGGCTGCTGGACCAGGCGCAAGAAACCGAGCTCGGGCTTCAGTTGGTTGAATTGGCTATTGAGGCTTACATGTGGGTCCCACGCAAGTTTTAACCTCTGAAATTAAATTTCCTCTACTGCTCCAAACAGTAATCCCTCTAATACCCTCTGGAATTTGAATTATCTACCACATGCCCATTTGGAGTTGATAGAATTCAAATTGTGAAGTGTTTGAATAAATTTTCAGCACATATGCAGTTTGAAATTCAAATTGAGTTTGAATTTGCTAACTTAGCTAATGTTAAGATCAACTCCAAATGGAGTGAAAATTGGTGTGTGAGCTCACAAAAATGTGCTGAGTAAGAATATGCCTCCCACTTTTGAACTTATGGGATGGAAGTGGTTTAAATTTGAACATGGGTTCAAACTAACCCTTTTCTAATTATACCCAAAAATACCTAAAAAGTGTTTTGGATTTGGGTGAATTTTGGCATTAGTATTCATAGCAAGGTGTTGGAGTTTTTCATATGCTCAGCCCCTAGATGATGCATGTGGGAAATGCCACTTTTGCATTTTGTGAGTTTATTCTCTAATAACCATGTTGATGGTGTTTACTTTCTCTTCAAATGTGTTTACAAAGTTTCTCCAAATGAGGTGTGTGTGGTGTGATGAACACTTTGAATATGTGCCAAAAACTTAGACCCTTACACTAGCCTCCAGTGTGCAAACCCAGGGGCAAGAGGAGGAGACTCCATCGTGTGGTTTGTAACACGAAGTGTGTTCTCTAGGACTCTTCATGTCCTATGAGGCATACGAAAGCGCTGTTCCACCGGTGTGCTTTATTGCAAAGGTTTGGAGCCCCCGTCAGGTGGTGAATAACCCAATCATGTACCTTGAGACGTGTCTTGACTCAAGAACGGCCCGTATGGTAATGATACGGGGCGTATGTTTTACTATGATATGGACTGCCTGAAATGACAAACCATTGAGTGCATCACTATTGATTGATTTTCTGCAGGTACCTTAACCACGTTAGAACATGTCGTTTGGAAAACGTTTGTGAGTGATCATTTTAGTGCCACCACTTGAGACGTATATGCCGGTATAAAGCCGGTTAGGATTTTAATTTGGTGAGGAAACGTAGTACCGTGATATGTTTTGAACTGCATGAAAAAGGAGGTTTGCAAAGAAAAGAGTAAATTTGTAGTCTAGGATTCTATTAGGGGGTAATGAACTCCTATATTGAACTAAGGGTCAATTGGGAGTAGAGATTTATTCACAGACTTAGGAATAACCTCCCCTGTTTTCGGCAGAATTTTTGCTGAAGTTGAACAGGACATAACATTTGTTTGGTTGAACCAATGGAGGTGAGTGATACATTTCTGGAAAGATTTTGAAGTCTTTTACAACTTTTCTGTAGAAGTCCAGATCAGAATTGCAAGGGCCTAGGTTTTTGGCACATCTTCAAGTGTTTATCACACCACACAACCCTCATTTGAGGAAACCTTATGAATACATTTGAAGAGCAAGTAAACACCATCAACATGATCATTAGAGAAGAAACTCACAAAATGCAAAAGTGGCATTTCCCACATGCATCATCTAGGGGCTGAGCATATGAAAAACTCCTACACCTTGCTAGGAATGTCCATGCCAAATTTTACCCAAATCCAAAACCTTTTGAGTCTTTTTGGGTATAACTAGAAAGAGGGTAGTTTGAACCCAAATTCAAATTCAAACTGCTTCCATCCCGTAAATTCAAAAGTGGGAGGCATATTCTTACTCAGCATATTTTTCTGAGCTCACACACCAATATTCACTACATTTGGAGTTGATCTTGACATGAGCTAAGTTTATCAAATTCAAACTCAAATTGAATTTCAAACTGCATATGTGCTGAAATTATATTCAAACGCTCCACAATTTGAATTCTATCCACTCCAAGTAGGCATTTGTAGATAATTCAAATTCAAAAGGGTATTAGGGGGGATTACTGTTTGTAGCAGTGGGAGGAAGTTAATTTTGGAGGTTAAAACCGAGCTGGGACCCACATGTCAGCTTCACAGATCAAAGAACCGACTAAAGCACCGAGTACTTGGGTCTTGGGCTCCCGCCATGGTCGCCACCGCGCCAGGCCGTCGAGGCCAGCAGCTGCTTGCTGCCCCGAGCCTCTGAACCGCCTCTCTGGCCCCTTATCTACGTGCCCGAGCCGTACCCGTTGCTTCTCGCCGCTGTTCCGACGTGCTCTCACCCAGAAACCTGAAACACCTCGCCGCTCGACCGAGCTCTCGGTCCATCGTCGCCCGGCTAACCCTCTGGTTGTCACGGTGATCTGAGACCATAACCGAGTGCACCAAGTCTTTCTTGACGTCCTCGCACCGGTTCAAGACCCTGATTAACCCTCCTCGAGCTCCACCACGACGTTCTTCCATTCCTCGGTTCAACCCGAGCCATCGTCACGGGAAAGATCCGTCCGGCCACCACAGCCCACCGTTCTCCGAGCTGTGAGTAGCAAAAAGGTTCGCCTTCAATCCCTCTTTCATTACCGCCAGCCCTGGCGGCGTGACATAAGCTACCCACACCGGAATTTCACGATTTTGCGATGGTGTGCAAAAGAGACACCCGGACCGATTCGCAAAATTCATGATACACACCGCACCACTCATTCTCTTAAGAGGAGAAGCACTTCTAGGCATCCGTGCAAGTCCATAGGATCCGGAACTTTGAAGAACTATTGGGGTTAGCCACTGTTCTTCGAGTTTTAGGGGAAATCCCGGTTTCCGACCTAGGTCGCATGGTGAGAGCCCAGTACGGCCATTTCCGAGCTCCGTGGAGCTCATGTCGATCTTTCCTAGGGTCCACTGATGCTCTACGGCCTTTTGCTCAATCGTTTGGGGTGCCAGGAAGGCCGGCCGACACGGACGAAGTTCTTCCGAAGCCGCCGCTCGTCGCCGGCCGTGTTCCGGTGATTGTCATGATGAGCTGAGCCCAGCATCGTGTTCCCCAGATGGATTTAGGCAGAGGCGGCCAAAATCATAGAGTTTGGCGCACGGCAGAAGCCCTCCAGCGAGCACTCCGGCGAGAGGGGCGGCGGCCGAGCGCGGGAGGCCGGAGGTATACGAAGCTCCCGGTCCCAAGTGTCAGCGGCTGATATTTTAAAACCCAGGATTAGCTGTGGCACCGGATCGGGTGCGGCTGTGTGCAAAAGATTCCGTAGCCCCGTGTGTCAACCGCTGAGAAGTTGACACGTAGCCCCGGTCCCACGCACAGCAATTTAAACATTTCCCCGATTTTCAGATTTTATTCAAATTTCAAACCCACATGACTTTGGCTAGATAACTCCAAATCGAGTGTACCAAATTTTTTTGGATTCAGCTCTCTGAGTACTTTCCAACAAATCAAGTTTTACTCTATGAAAATCCTTATTTCTCCAGAATTAATTCTTCAAAATTTAAACTGTTTAGAATTTTAACTGGAGAACCCTTTGGAGGAAAATTCTGAAATTTTGCTGGGATGTTCACCAAAATATCCCTGAGCTACTATAAAAATTCGAGATCCGTTTGAGCTCATTTTATCCACCTAATGGTGTGATTAATAAAAATGTTCCAGGGAAATAGAAACTGTCCAGAAACATTTTCAGAATATCTCTGAAATTGTTTAGCTCATATCTTTAGCTAGGAACCTTCAAATTAAGTGAGACCAACTCTATTAGAACCCTCTGAAAACCTAGTTTTCAGAAAGTCATGGCTTGCTCCATGAGAATCCCTAGAACACCCTAGGAGCTCCAATTAAAGCCAAGTACATAATTATTTGTGGAGGGCTCAAATGAGCATTGCTGCAAATGAAACTTGGCCAAGTCCCTGTTTAGGTTGTATCCAAATCACAGTAAAAATTTCAGGGTCATTGGGTCTGTCTAGCAAGACTTATAACTGTCACGAGTTTAACTTCAATTCAAATGCATTTAAATTGACACAAATTTGTATTTATCATATGTAGTCGCTTTGGTTGAGGAGGAAGCCGAAGTCTTAGACTTTGTCACTCCAGAGGAACAGCTAGCCTACGACTAAGAGCAGCAAGGCAAGCTCCGGTTTGCATTAATCCGTTTTACAAATTTTTACTGTTTTGAGAACTTACTTTGAGCACCCACTTACTTCTTGCATTAGAGTCTTGTTTGAAACCCAAATGCATAGCCAAGAAAACCATGGGTTGGGACTAAGATTGAAAAACTCGTTAGCTAATGCAATGCTAAGATAGTGTAGGATTCAGTACAAGTCGAGTAGTTGGAACTGCTCGCGAGAATAGGCTAGAGGCACATCGCTCGGGTAAAGATAGCAAATGAAACACATGGTAATAAAAATGAGACCGAGCGGA
This sequence comes from Neostapfia colusana, assembly GCA_030760725.1. Classification (NCBI taxonomy): domain Eukaryota; kingdom Viridiplantae; phylum Streptophyta; class Magnoliopsida; order Poales; family Poaceae; genus Neostapfia; species Neostapfia colusana. The sequence continues at coordinate 52,578,328 of JASWHV010000014.1, read as the reverse complement.
GAGTAAGGGCAGCAGGACTTTGGGGCCTGGGTGTCATAGCTCCGCTTGTGTCGATTGAGGACCGAGCCGTGTGCGGTCCTGTTGAACAAGCTAGAACAGTACCGAAGACCTACCGGCTATATGGGAACCGGGAAACCGATGTAACTCGGGTAGCTGGGTGTTGAGGCATAGCTGGTCGTTCAGAGGGTAGGTTTAGAGCTCGAGGTGTAAATCGGCTGGCGGCACTGTGGATGCACGCGCAGAGACCTCTTGCTCGGGACGATTGGACCGGTTCATCATTTGGCTGACGGGTGAATGGTGGTTGCGTACAACGTCCGTGATGGTTGCTGTAGGCAACATCGAGTACGGGCGTATGTGATGGGTTATTCAGGTAACCCTGCAGGTGTAAATCGATTATAATCGCCGTCCCTCGCGGTCAGTGAGTACCACATGTTCACTGTACCGTGACGTTTAAAGAACATGCTAGATACATGTTAAAAGTTTGCTGATTTGAAAGTTATACTTTGCTTATTAATTTTTTGTTGCAGTTTAGAGCTAATTAAAGTTCTTTTCAACTTTGGGCAAAGTACATGATATAAATGTGTTTCTTGTTTTATTGCGGCTCTCTCATGCATCTTAGCATAAGGTTCTCCACAACCTGCTGCTAAAACTTGAAAGTAAGGTTCCATTAATTAGGCGAGTCCTTTGCAACTTATTTTACCTCATGCACCCTAAACCCATTCATGTAGAAGTTTCATGTATACGAGAGACGGGTCAGTCTTGCTGAGCCATCGTGCTCACTGCTTGTGTTTGAAGCTTTTGCAGGGGTTTATGAGGAAGGGACTCCCGAGGAGGAGACGGAACCCTAGGAGGGGAACCCCGTTGAGTGGGAGTTGTGCACGCCGCCGTGTTCGTGTGTGTGGGTGCTAGCAGGGACACGTTCACGGGCTGAACGTGAACTCAATGCGTAGTCTATGCCCGTCAGGGTAGACTGAACTATTTTGTTGTAAAAATGTTCATAAACTGGTTTATGTAATAAAACTTTGCTTCCGCTTTGTATCTTTGATGTGCGTTATCCAGTGCTATGTAACGCAGCACTTCTCACCGTGATCCTGGCTCGACGAGGCTGTGGGGCCGCGTCAGCATGGTATCAGAGCTCGCTTGAGGTCTAACGCACTACAAAGGTCATCTTTTTCAAAAAATCGGTGAGTAACGAGATAGTAGCCCATATAAGGATGTAATTAGTGTATAGAAAGTGGCATACTAACCTATTTTCTTATGTCGGAAAATCGTGCATCTCGAGACGCTTTATGTCTTGGGGGTGCACGTAAGCGCTATCCACCAGTGCGCACAAGCTGAAGGGTGGAGCCCCATGGGTGGCAGGTAACCCGACCCGCTTTAATATCCTCTATGGCCCTTCATGTCGTTTGGGGTATTCGAGCAACGTCAGTCCCTGGCGTGCTTTGGGCATTTTGGGAGATCCCATCACGTGGTCAGTAACGTGAACACGTATCTCAAGGCGTGTTTGGCTTGAGAACATCCGGGCGAGTGATGACGGCCGGGTGTATGAATTGTATGGATACTGGGCTAGGTGTGCAGCCGAGTCTGATGATTTTTTGAGTTATTTGCAGGTAGTCTAACAATGAAACGGTAGACGTGTAGCATCCGAGTGCGAGAGATGCTTAATGCCACTAAACTAATGAAGCCGCCTAAGTCCGGTATAGGTTTTTCTTTGTGAGGACGTAGTACCGACATGAACTGGTGACGCTTCGACGTCACACCCCACTAAATGAGCAACTGCATTGTAAATCTTGAAAGTTTTAATCCAGAGCACTAAAACTTGATGTAACTCCTTCCCTCAATCAGGATGCTCAAAGTTAACAAGTTTTCAACTTATAGGGTACTAAGGACAGAGTCCCCTGTTTTCAGCTGGAATAAGGCTGAAGTAAATCAGAGGTTAGAGGTTGAGTTCTTTCGAGGTTGGGGTCATATGATACATTTCTGAAAAGATTTGGAAGAGATTTAAAACTGTTCTGTTGATGTCCACAGGTGTTTCATCCCCTAAACAAACGAAAAATGCAGTAGAGTTGAAACTGTCCAAAGAATAGGGCAGAGCAAAAACTCTCTGTAACTCTCTGTAAATTGAGCATAATTTCCTGCATAAAAATCCAAAAATAGAAAATGAGGTAGTTATGGAAATTTCATGAGATGCGTTACAACTTTGTAACAGAAGGTTTTGTCAGATTTGGTGTGGAATTAACTGGAATTCTTGAATCAAATCAGTACCTCAAGCAGGGAGGTGCTGTACAATTTAATCAAGAAATTCTGTCAACTTTGAAATCTCATAACTTTTGAACCAGGACAGATCTTAGGCCAAGAAAATACTTTATGGAAAGATTTTGAAGTTAGATTTAACTTTGATGTTTAGCTCCAGAATTGGCTCTGCCTTTAGCATGGTCTAAATCAGGTTGAAATGAAAACTGGTCAGGGCTGTCATTTTGGGCAGCAGACCAGCAATCAAATTTGTTCTAAGTTTGAGTTGTGTTTCCAAGTTTATGAGTTCAATGACATGTTTTATGTTATAACTCAATAATTTACTGTTGAAATGAATATTTGACCTTTTTCAAATATGTTTCTACAGATGACAGCGGATAGACAATTGGAGAACGGGTGGGTGGTATCCCACTGTTCTCATCGCAGCGGTTATCCGGAAGTGTTGAGGCAAATGCTTCAATATTTCGGGTACGTCGAGATGCCGCAGTACTTCACCCAGGAAGAAGGAGAGGAGGGGAACAAGACATGGACAATCGAAGTTCCTGCAGGACCTACGCCACCCGGCTGGGTGCCGTTCACCATCACGGTGAGAGGTAGACAGCCGGAAGGGGTGTGGCAAGTGGCAGCCCGCAACACCATGTCGCGTTTCTGCCAACTACACGTGAGAGCTATGGAGGGCACTCCATACGCGCTCCTTCCGGTGGAGGGACGAGCTGATCATGTGTGGGGGGAAAGGTACATGGAGGCAACAGATCCGGGTTGCCCAAGGTACAACCCCGTGGAGGCAAACCTCAGCATCCAATTGAGGACGGGAAAGGTCGTGATGGACAGCCAAGCTGTTCATACGGAACGTCTCGCCGTGAAGCTCAAGGAGGGCAACAGCTGTGGAGATCATTTCGAGAGTGCTCACAGCGCACTCCGCAATGTTCTCCTTCCGACGATCAAGCGACTGAACGAACAACATAATCAGTTGCATCATCTGAGGAAGGCAAAGAAGAAAAGCCATGTGGACATCACGTCTTTACAACAACAAATACAGGCTCTGACCCAGCAGACAAGATCCTCACTCAAGAGCGGGATGACACTATTGAGGAGGGGCAAGGATGGGAAGAGGACTACAACCAAGCCATGGATGAGGTGCACGCGTTGCAGGACCTCGTACCTCCGGTAATGGGCATACCAGTGGTGGGTGCCGTACCTGTGGTTTTGGGTCTTCCAGCAATGGGGAACCTGAACCGTAAGAGGAGTTCATGGACCCGGAGCCACCAGCAGAGTTAGCAGAGGAGGAGGACCCGCAAGAGGTCGAATTTTACTCCGAGTAGGATGTTACTGTTGCCGTGTAAGGCAGCAAGGGTGATGTAACCAAAAACTTTTGTAATCGGTGACATGTCGTGTAGACAGTAGTGTATGTACAGGTAGTGATGACATGAGCATGACTTCTTGGAGGCCCGAGAATAATGTATCTTGTATAAAGTTTATGTTTTATCAATATATGTGAATGTTGTGCAAATTATTCATGGGTCACTTCAAATACCTACTGTTTTATATGGAATTTTAAGTATGACATGTGCTGATCACGGCTGTTTTGAATTTCAGAATGACTCGCACTCGTGCCAACCCGGACGTTGGGGGTTCCAGTCAGGGGGGAGAGACCTCCCAACAGCCTCCCGAGGATTCCTCGGGACAGAAACAGCATCAACCGCCACCGCCACCTCCAACGGTTACATTGGCTGACATCGTGGCAGCGATGGCGGGCTCTCATCAGCAGCACACCGAGTTGCTGCAAACCCTCATTGCAAATACGTCTTGACCAGAGAGGCGTCAAGATCGTGAGGAGCGCCAACAAAGCTCCTACTCCGATTTCCTGGCTACTCATCCCCCGGTATTCTCATGGGCGTATGAACCCATCGATGCGGACAACTGGCTCCGCACGATGGAGATGAAGTTCGGGCTGCTCCAAGTGAGTGAGCAGCGTAAGACTCAATTCGCGATCCAGCAGCTTTAGGGATCCGCGAGCGCTTGGTGGGTGAATTTCTGTGCCTCGCAACCCACCGAGCGAGTTATGACCTGGACGGAATTCAGGACAGCCTTCAGAACCTATCACATACCGCCAGGTATTATGAAGAGGAAGACGCAGGAGTTCTTATGCCTGCAGCAAGGAAGCCGGAACGCGCTGGAATATTCTAGGGCGTTCAATGATCTTGCGCTATACGCTTCATATCACGCTGATACCGACGGGAAGCGGCGGGATCATTTCTACCAGGGGCTAAACCCGCTCCTGAAGGACAAGCTGGTGATGTTCAATCGCGGCAGCCTCACGATATCATTGATGCTGCAATTTTTCAGGAGGACTCCGGCAAGGAGTTAGCGGCAGCGGAGAGGAAGTGAAGCGCGCCGCAAAGCAGCGGAGAAGGAGGTGGTCCTTCTCAAAAATATCAGATGGTGAATCGCCCACCATCGGGTCCATGCTGGCAGCATCAACAGAGGCCGATGCTATTCCGCAGTCGGCTATATTCTCCACCGACATTCAGGCCGGCACTGCCAGTACCACCTCCGCAGCAACAACAGCAACAGCGGACGATGCCGCGTGCGTATGCACCTCAGCAGCGCATGCCGGGCTTTCATCCCCCAAGCACCGGCCAAGCAGCAGCCACATGCTACAAGTGTGGTCGTCCAGGACACTTCGCCAACAATTGTCCTGAGAGGCAAGGCGGCGGAGTTGCACCACAACTTCCGGGGAGGAATCAGCCCCGGAACCACACTAATGTGCGACGGGCAAACCCTAGGTCCGGCACTGTCCATCAACTTGCCATAGAGGACGTGCCGGAGGGAGAGCCGATCCTTGCGGGTATGTTCCAACTCCACCAGCATACCGCTATAGTATTGTTTGATTCAGGTGCTATGCATAGCTTCATTAGCCAAGCTTTCATTGCTAAATACAGCTTGCAAATACTACCCACCGATAGTCCATACTTGATTTGTTCACCAGATGGGAAAATTTCAGCAACCATGATGATTCCAAAAGTGCCATTATGCTTATAGGGTAGAGTATACCCTACGTGTCTCATAGTTCTAGAGGGACAAAAGGTTGATGTCATCTTAGGGATGTCGTGGTTAACCCGCCACGGCGCTGTTTTAGACACCGTCCTCCGAGTTGTGCTCTTGAACTCAGAAGTGCACGAATCTCATTCCTTATTTCAGGACAGTCCAGAAATAAAAACTTCCAAGTGTGTATCAATCCAGAACCATCAGATTGGAAGACATTCCAATAGTCTGTGAGATCCCTGACGTGTTCCCGGATGATTTACCGGGGATGCCACTGAACAGAGAGCTGGAGTTCAAGATTGAACTTGCACCGGGAACCATGCTAATATCCCGAAGGCCGTGCAAGATGGCACCCAAGGAATTGGCTGAACTGAAGACGCAATTAACGGACTTGCTGGAAAAGGGTTTTATTAGGCCGAGCTCCTCGCCATGGGGCTGTTCGGCATTATTCGTGAAGAAGAAAGACGAGACGTTGCAGCTTTGCGTGGACTATCGTCCACTAAACGCCGTAACCATCAAGAACAAGTACCCGTTGCCACGGATAGACATGTTGTTTGATCAGTTGGTCGAAGCAAAGATCTTTTCCAAGATGGACTTCAGATCCGGGTACCACCAGATTAAGATACAGGCTGATGATATTCCGAAGACGGCTTTATCAACGAGGTACTGGCTTTATGAGTACCTGGTCATGTCCTTCGGCCTCACCAATGCTCCAGCTCACTTCATGTACTTGATGAACTCGGTGTTCATGCCGGAGCTGGACAAGTTTGTCGTGGTCTTCATCGACGACATACTGGTATATTCCAAGTCAGAGGAAGAACACATGAAGCATCTGCGTATAGTCTTGCAACGGCTGCGGGATCACAAGCTATACGCGAAATTCAGCAAGTGCGAATTCTGGATATCGCAAGTGCCTATTCTCGAGAATATCATCTCAGCGGAGGGCATCGCTGTAGAACCGAGTAAGATCACACAAGTGCCTAATTGGAAGTCCCCGAGAACTGTTCACGAGGTACGGAGTTTCCTCGTACTCGCGGGATATTATTGGAGGTTCATTCCGAACTTCTCAAAGATTGCCAAGCCTATGACAGAGCTGCTGAAGAAGGCTACCAAATATGTTTGGAGTCCAGCATGTGAAGCAGCATTCAAGGATTTAGTGAAGCACCTAACATCAGCACCGATTTTGGCGCAGACAAACACAACAAAACCGTTCGATGTGTACTGCGATGCATCCGGCATTGGGCTCGGATGTGTGCTGATGCAAGACCGAAGAGTGGTCGCGTATGGATCACGGCAGCTCAGAAACCAAGAGCAGAATTATCCAACTCACGACTTGGAGATCGCTGCCGTGGTGCTCGCACTTAAAATGTGGAGGCACTACCTACTCGGTAACCTCGTGCATTTATATACCGACCACAAAAGCCTCAAGTACATATTCACTAAGAAAGAGCTGAACATGAGGCAGCGAAGATGGTTAGAGTTGATAAAGGATTACAAAACAGAGATCCATTATCACCCTAGCAAGGCAAACGTAGTGGCAGATGCGCTGAGCCGCAAGTCACACGTCAACAATCTGACCATCAGACCATTGGAAGAGAGCGAGCCACCATTGCATGTGATTCCACATGGAGCTCTCTACAACTTAGCTTTGATCCCCACCATCCGTGAAGAGATAGCAGCAGCTCAGAAACATGACAAGGGCATGTCGCATTTGCAGAGACGTATAGACAGTGGGGAGCTAAAGTGTTTCCGGAAAGACGGAGACAGCATCCTATGATTCAAGGACCGGATCGTCGTACCCTGTAACCCGGAGTTATGGAAGAAAGTAATTGATGAGGCTCACTTGTCAAAGTTTTCTATTCACCCGGGCAGCAATAAAATGTATCAAGAGCTCAGAAGCAAGTTTTGGTGGACACGGATGAAGCGGGAGATCGCTAAGTACGTGTCCGAGTGTGATACATGTCGAAGGGTGAAGGCAGACCATATGAGGAAACCAGGACTGCTACAACCACTTTGCATTCCCGCCTGGAAGTGGGAGGATGTGAGCATGGACTTTATCATCAGTTTACCCACCACTTTTCAGAAGCATGATTCTGTTTGGGTGATTGTCGACCGGCTCACAAAAGTTGCCCATTTCATCCTGGTCAACACAAACTACAATGCAAAGAAGTATGCTGAATTGTACATCTCACGGATCCTATGCTTGTACGGAGTACCCCGCACCATCATATCGGATCGGGGCACTTTATTTGTGTCCCATTTTTTAGAGCAGCTACACGCTGCGTTGGGGACAAAGCTGATCCGTAGTTCAGCGTACCACCCACAGACGGATGGACAAACCGAGCGGGTAAATCAGATTTTAGAAGATATGCTACGAGCTTGCGCTATCAACCACGGTGAGAATTGGGATGATCACTTACCGTTGGCCGAGTTCTCGTACAACAATGGGTAGCAAGCCAGCATCAAGATGGCGCCTTACGAGGCGCTATACGGGAGAAAATGCCGCACTCCACTGAATTGGTGTGAGTCTGGCGAAAGGGTCACCTTCGTGATTGATCTTGTCAACAACGCCGAGGAAAACGTTTGGCTGATTCAAGCGAACTTAAAAGCCGCCCAATCCCCACGAAAACTGTATGCGGACCGGAGAAGACGCCCTTTACAGTTTGAAGTCGGGGATCACGTATATCTACGTGTGACTCCAATGAAGGGCATGAACAAATTCGGGGTGAGGGCAAAGTTGGCACACCGATTCATCGGTCCATTTTGGATTACCGAAAGATGTGGATCAGTAGCATACCGGCTGAAATTACTAGAAGCACTTTCCATTGTGCACGACGTCTTTCACATTTCCCAGCTGAGGAAGTGTCTCAAGCTATCAACTACCATTCAGCTGGAGGATATAGAAGAACTGAAACCGGATCTCACGTATCGGGAGGAACCGGTCCAGATTATTGATGAAAAGGCCCAAACCACATGGAACCGTACGTTGTGGTTCTACAAAATTCTATGGAGTAATCACTCCGTAGATTAAGCTACATTCGACAGCGAAGGATTTCTTCGCGCTAACTACCCTGACTTTTCACGTCGCATATACGGTAATTTTCCACCATCCTCTCTCATTTCACCTTATAATCTCGGGACGAGATTCTTTTAAGGGGAAGGAATGTAAGGGCCTAGGTTTTTGGCACATCTTCAAGTGTTCATCACACCACACAACCCTCATTTGAGGAAACATTATGAATACATTTGAAGAGCAAGTAAACACCATCACCATGATCATTAAAGAAGAAACTCACAAAATGCAAAAGTGGCATTTCCCAAATGCATCACCTAGGGGCTGAACATATGAAAAACTCCTACACCTTGCTAGGAATGTCCATGCCAAATTTTACCCAAATCCAAAAACTTTTGAGGTCTTTTTGGGTATAACTAGAAAGAGGGTAGTTTGAACCCAAATTCAAATTCAAACTGCTTCCATCCCATAAATTCAAAAGTGGGAGGCATATTCTTACTCAGCATATTTTTGTGAGCTCACACACAGATTTTCACTCCATTTGGAGTTGATCTTGACATGAGCTAAGTTTAGCAAATTCAAACTCAATTTGAATTTCAAACTGCATATGTGCTGAAATTATATTCAAACACTCCACAATTTGAATTCTATCCACTCCAAATGGGCATTTGGTAGATAATTCAAATTCAAAAGGGTATTAGGGGGATTACTGTTTGTAGCAGTGGGAGGAAGTTAATTTGGGAGGTTAAAACCGGGCCGGGGCCCACATGTCAGCTTCACAGATCAAAGAACTGACTGAAGCACCGAGTACTTCGGTCTCGGGCTCCCGCCGTGGTCGCCACCGCGCCAGGCCATCGAGGCCAGCAGCTGCTTGCCGCCCCGAGCCGCTAAACCGCCTCTCTGGCTCCTTATCTACGCGCCCGAGACGTCCCCGTTGCTTCTCGCCACTGTTCCGACGTGCTCTCACCCAGAAACCCGAAACACCTCGCCACTCGACCGAGCTCTCGGTCCATCGTCGCCCGGCCGACCCTGTGGTTGTCATGGTGATCTGAGACCATAACTGAGTGCGCCAAGTCTTCCTTGACGTCCTCGCACCGGTTCCAGACCCTGATTAACTCTCCTCGAGCTCCACCGCGACGTTCTTCCATTCCTCGGTTCTACCCGAGCCTCCGTCACAGGAACGATCCATCCGGTTAGCACAGCCCACCGTTCTCCGAGCTGTAGCAAAAAGGTTCGCCTTCAATCCCTCTTTCATTACCACAAGCCCCGACAGCGTGGCATAAGCTACCCACGCCGGAATTTCTTGATTTTGCGACGGTGTGCAAAAGATACACATGGACCGATTCACAAAATTCGTGATACACACCGCACCACTCATTCTCTTATGAAGAGAAGCACTTCTACGCATCCGTGCAAGTCCATAGGATCCAGAACTTTGAAGAACTATTGGGGTTAGCCACTGTTCTTCGAGTTTTAGGAGAAATCCCTGTTTCTGACCTAGGTCGCACGGTGAGAGCCCAGTACGGCCATTTCCGAGCTCCGTGGAGCTCATGTCGATCTTTCCTAGGGTCCACTGATGCTCTACGTCCTTTTGCTCAATCGTTTGGGGTGCTAGGAAGGCCGACCGACACTGCCGAAGTTTTTCCGAAGCCGCCGCTCGTCGCCGGCCATGTTCCGGTAATTGTCATGACGAGATGAGCCCAGAAAACCCTGGGTTGGGATTAGGTTTGAAAACCTTGTTAGCTACTGCAATGCTAAGATAGTGTAGGATTCGGTACAAGTCGAGTAGTTGGAACTGCTCGCGAGAATAGGCTAGAGGCACATCGCTCGGGTAAAGATATCAAATGAAACACATGGCAATAAAAATGACACCGAGTGGAGAGTAAGGGCAGGAGGACTTTGGGGCCTGGGTGTCATAGCTCCGCTTGCGTTGATTGAGGACCGAGACGTGTGTGGGCCTGTTGAACAAGATAGAACAGTACCGAAGACCTACCGGCTATATGGGAACCGGGAAACCGATGTAACTCGGGTAGCTGGGTGTTGAGGCATAGCTGGTCATTCAGATGATAGGTTGAGGGCTCGAGGTGTAAATCGGCTGGCGGCACTGTGGATGCGCGCGCAGAGACTTGTTGCTCGGGACGATTGGACCGGTTCAACATTTGGCTGACGGTTGAAAGGCGGTTGCTTACGATGTCCGTGATGGTTTCTCTAGGCAACATCGAGTACGGGCGTACGTGACGGGTTATTCGGGTAACCCTGCAGGTGTAAATCGATTATAATCACTGTCCCTCGCGGTCAGTGAGTACCACATGTTCACTGTACCGTGACGTTTAAAGAACATGCTAGATACATGTTAAAAGTTTGCTGATTTGAAAGTTATACTTTGCTTGTTAATGTTTTGTTGCAGTTTAGAGCTAATTAAAGTTCTTTTCAACTTTGGGCAAAGTACATGATAGAAATATGTTTCTTGTTTTATTGCGGCTCTCTCATGCATCTTAGCATAAGGTTCTCCACAACCTGCTGCTAAAACTTGAAAGTAAGGTTCCATTAATTAGGCGAGTCCTTTGCAACTTATTTTACCTCATGCACCCTAAAACCATTCATGTAAAAGTTTCATGTATAGGAGAGACGGGTCAGTCTTGCTGAGCCATCGTGCTCACTGCTTGTGTTTGAAGCTTTTGCAGGGGTTTATGAGGAAGGGACACCCGAGGAGGAGACGGAACCCCAGGAGGGGAACCCCATCGAGTGGGAGTCGTGCACACCACCGTGTTAGTGTGTGTGCGTTCTAGCGGGGACACGTTCACGGGCTGAACGTGAACTCAGTGCGTAGTCTACGCTCGTGAGTGTAGACTGAACTATTTTGTTGTAAAAATGTTCATAAACTGGTTTATGTAATAAAACTTTGCTTACACTTTGTATCTTTGATGTGCGTTATCTGGTGCTGTGTAACGCAGCACCCCTCAGCGTGATCCTGGCTCGACGAGGCTTTGGGGCCGCGTCAAGAATCACCCTCCAAATTGATGAAATTCTCATATGAGTGTGAACTGTCCAAAACAGGGCAGGCACAAAATGCTCTCTGCAAATTTCTGTATTTCGATCATAACATTCTGTAGAAAAATCTCTAAGGTTCATGTAATAAACAATTGGAAAGTTTAGGATATGTGCTACGACTTTGTAGTTCAAAGTTTCTCCAGATTTGGAGTCTAATTGTATGATACCTTGCGGACAAAACAGACACTTTTAAAGGAGGTGCTGTCAAAATTGTTCCAGATTTCTGTTAACTTTGAAATATTACAACATTCGATTCAGAACTGATATGAAAGCAAATGAATACTCGTTGGAAAGATATTAAAGTTAACTATAACTTTGATATTCAACACGAGTCATGAAATTGCAGTCTTCATATTCAAATTCTGTGATTAAGACCAATTGGTCATTCTGAACAGAGTAGTGCTTATTGTCATTTAGCTTGAGACTTGTTGTGGACAGGGATGTTTAGACTTCTCTAAGTTTCACAGCATGTTCTTAAGATATTTTTCAGTTTTTCCGACTATTGGAATTAAGGGTTTGGACAAACTGGCTCAAGTTTGGTAGATGTCCGAATTGTCAGAACCCTGGTTAGATTGTGTAGTGCTGCAATATCTATGTGATGCTTTTACGGTTATGTTTTTGAATTTAAGTTGAGTTAAAACTTTGAATTTTAACCGTAAATTGCTCACTCTTGCAGCATGGATCATGCTCATTCCCAGAGTGAGGTTGGTGAGTCGAGTCATGGCGGAAGTAATTCACCACGACAATGACGGGACCCCCGAACGCCGCCCGTTCAGTCACAGGGACGGGGCACCTCGCCCGGGAATCGCATTGGGTGGTGCCGTGTGATGTGGAACCCAACAGCACACATATAAGGAAAACTGTATTACATAAATCAAAGCGGAAGATTACAAATGTTATTTGTAAATAATTTACATAAATTAGCTACAGCGGAAGTCTATAAACAGCTCATGTCGAATATCTAAGAAGCACTCGAGAAGAGGTCCAGCCCGCGAACTCCTCTCGCTAGCAACACGAAGACATGGCAGCGGCTAGGTCCTACATGTGTTACCCGACTCGTACGTTTCCAAGTGTCATTGGACAACCTTCTTTATGAGCATCGTCTAAACCTGCAAAACCACTCATATAGCAAGAGTGAGCACAAAGGCTCAGCAAGACTTAACGTCTCTCCTAAAGCATGCAACTCTACATGAAAGTAACTTAAGACCTAAACATGTAATTTGCAAAAAAAAAACTCGCCTACAAGTTCATCCTTAACTTTCAGATTTTTAGCCATCACAGTAGTGCCTTGCACCCAGCAACATTGGAACTCCACAATCAAACAAGAAACGCTTCATTCCAATGTTACTTGTCCCAAGGTGGAAATTAACTTTAGTTTGCTCTATCTCTACTTCAAACAAGGTTTTTCATGCAATTCCAATTATCATAGCAGCAATTAAAACTTTGCAAACTGTTCTCACACAACTTGGTTACTGCATCATAACACAGTGAGCAAGCGGTACTTAATAACCGCGAGGGAGAATCAAACACTACCCGGATAACTCGACACATACTCCCGCCTCTGAAGACCCAAATATGGTGTCCTTCATTACGTCGTATGTGGCAACCTTTCGCAGGACACTCGACTGTAGAACCGGTCACGCCTTCTCGGGCTCATAGGTCTAACGAGACGATGTGGTATGCCTCTACAATCCAGTTAACCTGGTACATCGGTTTCCTGGTTCCCATATAGCAGTAAGCATCCGGTACACAACTCAATACTTGCTCATGGGTGCCGCACACGCATCGGTCCTTAACCGACACAGGCAGAGCTACTCGACCAAGACCTCGTCTTGTCGCTGCCTAACCCTCCTGCCCGGTCTCATCTTTAGAAATATAAACTTTAGTTTGCCTCTTTTCCAACTACACCCATGTAATCCCGACTATAACTCGCGAGTAGATTCCAACTACTCGACTTCTACCGGATGTTCTAAGCTATTTAGCACGGCATTATTCTACAGTTGTGACCCTTTTCTACCATTAACTTCAGGGTTCATTTGGTCATGCATTTGGAGTATAAAACATTCCTGGCCTAATGCACATACAAACTTTGACCCATAGTAGTGAACAAAGGAAAAACTTTATAAAACAACTTAAATGCAAACCGGAGCTTGCCTTGGTTTCGCAGGTGACTAAAGTCAGAAAATTGTGAAGTTAGTTGCTGATGACTTGAATCTTAATCACTGCCCTTCTTGTTCCTTGATCCAAGCTTTGCTTCTCCTTCACTTTTCCACATTTAACACTACACGTTATGGATATGCATATATGTTTATTTGTAAATCTTTTGCTAACAAGTTCTAAAGACAAGTTTAAAACTGGAACTCAGTTTAAGAATTTAAAATGACACTGGGGCTAGTGGTTTAGGTTTTGGTTTAAGCACTATGATCAAGTGATATGTATTTTTCATCACTTGTGTGTGTTGATCATCTAAGAGGTTAAATAGGACAGTATTGATCCAGGACTCCAATGGAGCTGAAAATTTTCTTGTGAGTTCCTTGTCACAAGAAAGTAATCTTTACCAAAATTTAGAATTTTTCACTGAGTAGATCACTAAGAACAATTCCCTAAGAATTTGAGCAAAAAGGAATTAATTCTGAATAAATTTGCACTTTCCTGCAAATTCAAGTGAACCACAATTTCAAACATAGCTCATAGAGCATGCATGAATTTTCCTAGGATTTTTGGAGCTAAGAACTGCCCAGAACTGAATTTCCAAGTTTTGGAACTTCTCTGAAATTGTTTCTGTATTCATTTGAACACAGAAACTTGAAATCAGAATTATCCTAAGTAAATTAACTCTAAATGAGCTGAAACTTTTACAGGTGTTCCCTAACATCCTAACAAATATTCTGCCAAAATTTGAGGATTTTTGGATAGAGTTTTTCTATATGAATCCAACCCAATTTGAATCACTAAATTTGGAGCTTCCTAGCACAAGTTATGCCCTCTCAAAGTTTGAATAAAATCTGGTATTTGAAATAAACCGGGGAAAAGTTTAAAAGTCTGACAGCGGGTCCGGGGTGACATGGCGCCTTCTGATGCGCCAGCACACGAGGCTAAAGAGTTCTCCCCGCACAGTCGCAAACTGATCCGGTGCAACAGAAGATCCCATTCCCCCGCTACCGACACTGACACGTGGGCCAGCCCCGGCTTCGTCTACCTCCTGCCACCCGGGCTCCCGCGCCGCCGAGCTTGCCGGAGCTCTCACCGGGAGGGGGTTCCCGTGCTCAGAACTCAATGATTCTCACTGCCACTATGTATTCTCGTGCGAGGAACACATTGCCGGTCTTATCTCGGATCGAAGATGGCCGGAACCCTACGTGCGACGGCGAAAGTGGCTGTGGCATCTCCGGCGACGTCGCCAGGGCGCTATGCTGCACCAAACCCATCGCCGTTTGCTTGTACAGCACCACGACACCGAGGAGAACATGGATTCAACCGCCGATCTCGCTGAAACTCGCCAGAAGTATGACCTCACCATCAGGCTAGGTCGAAAATCCGGCGACAATCGAAAAACTCGAACAGCGGCGTTGCTCGACGGTTCTCGGTAGTTCTTGATCCTACGAACTCGCACGGACGTCTAGAAGTAGGTTGCTAGGTTATGTGTAGAGTTGTTCAATGTGTGAGACGAATTTGCTGAGTTTCTCCCCTCGGTTATTATTGCATGTCGACGGCAAAAAGCAAAATTCTGGCGGGCACAGTTCGTGACCAGCTGCCGGGGTTGCGGTGAAGCAAGAAGAGGTCTAGGCGCACCTTTTTGCTTTTGCAGCTCGGTGGGAGAAGATCTGTGGTGGCCAGGTGATGAGTTCTTGTCACGGCAGCTTCACCCTGCGCCGTGGAGGGAAAATGAGCTCGACGCCGAGGTTTCCATGGGGCTAGCGCCTGGTTCTCACTTCAGGCACGCTGAGGGAGGTCCGGCGGTGCTGTAGGGAGGCTCAGCTCGGTGTTCAACTCGTCGGGCTGGCCAGGCACCAGTGGACCGAGAGTTTTCTTCCGTGCGGCAAAAGCTCGGCCAGGAGAGTGCGGGATAATGAGGCGGCTGTGTGAGGCGGTTGTGTGAGGCGACATGCTCTCGGTGGAGTCGATAAGGGCAAGGGAAAACCGATTCCTGAGAAGCTCGGGAGCTGGCGGCAACGTAGCCTCAGTGGTGCGTGCTGCGTTCGGCGCCTTCGAGCAAAAACAGAGAAACCGGTTTGTTTTCAGTCGATTGAGGGAGTCTGAACAGGAAAACAGAAACTTGTGTGTTAAGTCTTCCCCCTCTCCATGACAATTGGGCCCCACTAATTTCCTCTCTTAAATATCTCCCAATTTTGGCAACTGTTGAGGTTTAATTGTGGGGAGTTCAAAACTGAAGTGCATTTGTAGAATTGGGCCAATTTTCATCCAAATTCAAATGTATATTTGAATTCATTACAATTTAGAGTCCTTTTGGAAAAATGAGTAGCAAAACAATTCAAAAATTCATGAAACTTTCCATACCCACTTATTTGGACCTAAGGAATTCAAATATGGAATCTGATTTAAAATTTGGCTTCTGCACTTGAGCTTTTGAACACCACAGTTTCAAATTCCTATTGCAGTTTCCTCATTTGAACCTCAAGTTGAACAATTAGTTTATAATCCGAGTTTTAAACTTTCCGTTGCACATGGGACTTCACATATGTGGTTTTAGACCATCTAGTGTCCAAGCCTATAATGACCATAAGCTTGTTTAAGAAGAGATCTCATGTGTATTATCATTTGTGGAAAAGTTTAAACAAGTCCCATTTCTTGAATTTAAACTCAGCTTTATTCACAGCACCAGTTTTCCATTTACAAGTTTTGGGACTTTTACAGACAAGAAGTGCCGACATCATCAACCGGATTGCCGCAAATCTTGGCAAGGATG
Source organism: Neostapfia colusana (assembly GCA_030760725.1). NCBI lineage: Eukaryota > Viridiplantae > Streptophyta > Magnoliopsida > Poales > Poaceae > Neostapfia > Neostapfia colusana. The sequence goes on along the minus strand of JASWHV010000014.1, from coordinate 52,562,039 downwards.
GCTGAGTCTCTAGATCTGTTGGTGCAACAAAGCACGACAGGAGACACTACAACAAAATCCCCCGCCAAGCACTTATCTGGATTTTCTAGCAAGACAACCATCGGTTTTCTCGGAAGCGAAAGAACCGTTGGAGTCAGCTCATTGGCTCCAATGTATTGAAGCCAAGTTTGATATGCTTGAATGTGATGAGTACCAGAAGACTTTATTTGCCGCTCAACAACTCCATGGAGCTGCTGGAGCTTGGTGGACGGAGTACATCGCTACTCTTCCTGAAGGTCATCAAGTGACGTGGGATGAATTACGGAATGTTTTCCGGGCACATCACATTTGTTCGGGAATTCTTCGAACAAAGTATCAAGACTTTCTGGAATTAAAGCAAGGAGAAAGGAGTGCGTACGAGTACTTCAAGGAGTTTGAAGATTTGATGCAATACGCCACTCATATGGTAGACTCGGAAGCGTTGAAGTGCGAATACTTCTTCCGAGGTTTGAATGTCAAACTTAAGAAACAAGTGACCTTGTTCAATAACAGTATTTACAATGAGTTGGTAAATGCCGCTATCATTAAAGAAGACATGCATCTCCGTTGTAAGGCGGAGCTGAAAAGGAGTATACCGCCGAACAATGAGATCGAGGTTCCTTCAAACTATTGAGTGCGGTATTACTCGCCAGTTAGGCAACAAATTCAGCCTGTGGTGCAACTCTCACAACCACAGCTGGAGTTACTCACTTATGAGCTTCCACCTCAACAGCAGCAGTCAGAAATTATTCGTGCAACCCTACCACAACCATCTACGGACGAATTATCTCCACCTCGTGTTAGTAGAGAGCTGAGGATTTCTGCAGCATGAAACCGTCGTGGAGCTGAGCAGAGCCACACTTGTGTGTCGTCTCATCAAAACTCAGATCAGCACCGTGAACCTTCAAAGAAGAATCTTTAGGAAGCTGGCAGGGTTAATTATACTGCTATTGAGGACATTGCAAAAGGCGAACCAGTTTTAGCAGGCATGTTCATGTTACATGAACAGCCCACTTTCATTTTGTTTGATTCCGGGGCCACCCACAATTTTATTAGCAGAGACTATGTGCTGAAGAATAATCTTCCATTTAGCACAGTCAACCATCCGTTTCATATCAACTCACCCGGAGGCAAGATATCAACAGATGAGATGGTCTCACGGGCACCTTTATGTTTGGGTGGAAACATCTATCCTGCGAGCCTTATCATACTCAAAGGCCAAAGGATTGATATTATCTTGGGTATGTCATGGTTGACACATTATGGAGCTATCTTTGACATCAGCCCTCGGACTGTCCAACTGAATTCCCCAATACACGGTTGCAACACATTGAACCTTGTGGATCCATCACAACGAGTTGCAACAGTGGATAAGATTGCAGCTCCTAAACTTGAGGATGTTCCAGTGGTATGTGAATATCCAGATGTGTTTCCCGAAAACTTGCTGGGCATGCCGCCTGAACGTGATGTTGAGTTCAAGATTCAACTAGCACCAAGAATAAAACCTATTTCTCGGCGACCATACAAAATGGCACAGATGGAGCTATCAGAATTGAAGGAGAAGCTGAATGACCTCATGGACAAAGGTTTTATACGCCCAAGTTCATCACCTTGGGGCTGTTTCGTCCTCTTCGTGAAGAAGAAGGACGAAACTTTGAGGCTATGCGTATATTATCGTCCATTGAATGCTGTCACTATCAAGAATAAGTATCCACTACCGCGCATTGATATTTTGTTTGATCAACTAGTGGATGCTAAGATATTCTCCAAGATGGATCTTCGGTCCGGGTATCACCAGATAAAAATCCGGGCAGAAGACGTACCTAAGACGGCGTTCTCGACAAGATATGGTCTGCATGAATATCTTGTCATGTCCTTTGGGTTGACCAATGCTCTGGCTCATTTTATGTATCTCATGAACTCTGTCTTCATGCCGGAGTTAGACAAGTTCGTCGTGGTTTTCATCGACGACATCTTGGTCTATTCAAAGCCAGAAGAAGAACACGCTGAACATTTGCATATTGTACTCCAACTCTTGAGAGATCACAAGCTTTATGTAAAGTTCAGTAAATATGAGTTTTGGATCAGCAATGTGCCGTTTCTTGGGCATATTATTTCAGCGGAAGGTATCGCTGTGGACCCAAGTAAAATCGAGCAAGTGCTGAATTGGAAATCTCCAACATCTGCTCATGAAGTGAGGAGTTTCCTAGGTTTAGCGGGTTATTACCGGAGATTCATTCCAAACTTCTCTAAAGTCACTAAACCTATGAAGGAGCTGTTGAAGAAAAGCACCAAGTATGATTGGAGCAATTCATGTGAACAAGCTTTTCAAACTTTAGTGAAGCATCTCACCACAGCTCCAGTTTTAGCCCAGCCGGACACCACGAAGCCTTGATGCATCCGGTATTGGTTTGGGTTGTGTGTTGATGCAAGAAGGACGTGTGGTCGTGTATGGATCCCGACAACTCAGGGGTCATGAGCATAACTACCCGACGCATGACCTTGAAATAGCTGCAGTGGTCATAGCATTGAAAATGTGGAGACATTATCTACTAGGCAATCTAGTACATCTCTACACTGACCACAAAAGCTTGAAGTACATCTTCACACAAAAGGAACTGAATATGAGGCAGCGAAAATGGCTAGAATTTATCAAGGACTATGAACTTGAAATTCATTACCATCTAGGCAAAGCGAATGTGGTTCCCGACGCACTTAGTCGGAAAACCCACATGTAAAGGCCTCAGTTTTTGACACCTATTTAAAGTGTTCATCACCACACACACACCTCATTTGAAGCATGTTGATGAACACATTTGAAGAGCAAGTAACCACCATCAACATGCTCATTAGAAAACAAATTCACAAAGTGCAAAAGTGGCATTTCCCACATACATCATATAGGGGCTGGGCATTGGGAAAACTCCTACACATTGCTAGGAATGTCCATGCCAAGTTTCACCCAAATTCAAAACCTTTTCGTGGTCATCTTGGGCATAGCTAGAAAGAGGGCAGTTTGAAACCACATTCAAATTCAAACTGTTTTAATCCCATGAATTCAAAAGTGGGAGGCATATTCTTACTCAGCACATTTTTGGGAGCTCACACACCAATTTTCACTCCATTTGGAGTTGAGCTTGACATGAGCTAAGTGGAGCAAATTCAAACTTCATTTGAATTTCAAAATTGAACATGTGCTGAAATTTATTCAAACCAAACCCAATTTGAGTTCTAACCAATTCAAATGGCTCAAGGGTAGATAATTCAAATCACCATGGGCTTTGTGGGAACTACTGTTTACAACAGTGAATTGGAGTTAAGTTCAGGGGTTAAAAGTGAGAGTGGGACCCACATGTCATAGAGCTAAGAGGGGTGACTTGCACACAAAGTCACAGCCTCGGTGGGAAATTCTGTAAAAGTCCCAAAAACGTGTATGAATAAAAACTAAAGTTTGAGTTCATATGTGTGGCAAAGACATGAAAAATGGGACTTGCTAAAACTTTTCTTCATGCAAGGTAATACATGGATGAACATCCAACATGAGGTTCACCTTTTTACTTAAAAGTGTTGGACCAATAAGGAGTTAAATACCTCTTTGCATGTGAGTTAAAATTCAGATTTGAAAATTCAAAGTTCACACATATGGTGACTTAAAAACATCGAATTAACATGCAGCCATATAGTTGAGTTTTTAGGGAAAAGGTTATCACCAACTTTTCAATTGTAGGGTGGGCTCAAAAAGGAGTTAAAGAGGAGAATTTGCAAACTTAAACCAAATTCAGATTTAATCTTGCAAATTCAAACTGAATTTGAAGAATTCAAATTCTAGCTCACCTTTTTAAATTTTAGCATTCTAGGGATTGAAAAGATCAGCTTGAACAGATATTTGGGAGGTACATATGGAGTGGGACCCACATGTCATAGAGCTAAAAGAGGAAACTTACTCACTAAGTTTTGCTCTCGGTGGGAAATTTTCCCGAACATCTCGCGAGCGCCACAGAGGAGCTTCCCGTGCCAGCTCCTGCTGCCGGTCTCCACACGTTGGCGCCCCAGGGTCGGTTCTCACCGCTTCAGCAACGTTATCTCTCCCTCCTCGGACCAAGCCGACAGCAGTTGCTTCCTCTCCTCACGATCAGCAGGGCGCTGTTTTTCCTTCACCGGTGCTGCTCCACTGCCCCTGTCTCCCGGCCAGCCCAGCGCCTCTCCGGCAGGCTCAAGAGGTCACAGAGGTGCGCCAGGAGGTAGTGATCCTCATCCCGTCGTCTTCTTGCTCTCCCCCGACGCCGGCTCGCCGGAATTCGAGTTTTGGCACCGGCGCACGTATAAAACAGCATGTGTTTAATTCGGGAAATTCTCCCAAACCGATTGATCACACCTCCTACAATTCAAACCACAGCAACTAGATTCCCTAGCGCCCTCCCACGCCGAAAACCAAAGGAAGCCGACCCTCCTAGGCCCCGGGCGACGAGAAATCATCGCCGGCGGCCAAAACTGCCATGGTCCACGGTGAGGACTAGGTTGCAGCCACTTCCTGCATGATCTGACCCCCGTTCCATGTTCCTAGAACCATAGGGATGCTGTAGGACATCATAGCTCGCCGGGAGATGCCTTAGACACGCTGGAACGCGTCCATGTCGAGCTCCCGAGCCGCCCCGCCGGTGCCGACCACCTACAGCCGTTTTCATGCGGGGAAACCTTGCCCGGCAGCTGCGCCACGTTCCCAGGAGCATGTAGGGCGAAACCGGAGCTCATTTGGTGGAGAAATGAGGGAGAACGAGCCATGTCAAGTTTTCTGCTGGTGTGCACCCGCGGGCTCTGGCGGGAGGTTGAAGAAGCACCTGACCCGTGGGCCCCACGCGCGACTGTGCTGTTTAAAATCAAACAGAGAGTTGTGCAAACTTGTAAAATGCATAACTTGGTGTAGGAAGCTCCAAAAATAGTGAGATAAATTTTGTTGGATTCCTTTAAGAGAGTACTATCCAGAGGTACAACCCAATTTGTATGAAACGAATTATTTAATTCTGGAAAATTCTTGGAAGGTTTCCTGAAAAAGAATTATAGAGGGAGTTTGGTTTATCCAAAAATACCCAAATTTTGCCAGAATATTCTTTAGCATATTGTTGACCTCATAGCAAATTTTCAGCTCATTTGAAGATCATTTGAGTAGGAATTTGCTAAAAACAATCTGCTGTGTTCATAAGAGTCCAGAAACATTTTCAGAAAATGTTTCCCACTTCAAAAATCTGTTCTGATCAATCCATAGCTCCAAAAATCATAGTAAAATTTAGGCAAGCTCTCTGGGACATACTTGGAATTGTAATTCACTTAGTTGGGCATGAAAATGCACATTACTACAGAATTAATTCTATTGAGTACAAATGCTTAAAGAATTGTTCTGGGAGAACTACCCAAGTAAAAGGGCTGAATTTTGGACCAGATGACTCTCATGTGATCAAAAACTCACATGTAAATTATCAGCCTAAGATAAGTCCTGGAACTCCCTGTTCTTATTCTCCATGCTTATGTATAAGGGAAAAATACATAAGAGATATTGTGAGAATTATGGGGGACACAATATGACTCCACATTAGCTGCAATTTGGCAAGCTAAATCCTTAGGTAGTATAGAACCTGCTGTAAAAGTTTTGAGGCCATTGGAGTTCTTGTTCTTCAGTTGCACTCAAATCTTTTCCGCTTATCTATTATGTTCATTAGAGAAAAGGGTTAGTGTATAGCTAAGGGCCTTAAGGTCAAATTAGTTTAATTCTGTTCTTTGCACCACAGAGGCAAACCAAGACATGCTTGGCTTTTCCACACAACCTCTATTCTTAAGAAAGTAATTCTATAACTTCTTTCCATTACATTCTATAAGATATGTGCATATGCATTTCCATAGGAACCACAACGAAGGGGACTCAAAGGAGTGATTCATCAAAGTGGATCAAGCTCCGGAGAGTCAAGGGTGGATCTGCAAGGACACTAACTGTTATATACGACTACCCTGCAAAACAGGCAAGCTCCGATTTGCATTTAACAGCTGTTAAGTTTTTGTTTTGTATTCACCTTTGGTTAAGATTTGAACTGTGCATTAGGTCTAGTGTTTGATACTCCTCTTGCATAGCCAAATGACCCATGGAGTATTGGGTAGGTGTCTTTCACCGTGTAGAACTGCCATGCTTAAGTACGGTTCGGTAGAAGTCGAGTGGTGAGATGCTACTCACAGATTTAGGGACAACAGGGGCATACGGGATTGGTTCGTAATTGAATTAGCAAGTTAAAAGTTGAGACCGGAAGGTTGTAGGAGCAGCAGGACATAGGGGCCTGGGTGCTGTAGACCTGTCCGTGTCGGTCAAGGACCGATCCGTATGCGGCCCTGTTGAACAAGTTTGAGTTGTGTACCGGACTCATGCTGGCTATATGGGACCCAGTAAACCGATGTACCTCGGGAAGCTGTCGTTGGGACTTTTCGGGTCGCCTCAGGCGGACGGCCGGTGTGCAGTATGTGGGGAATATTCTCATGACATCTCACGTCGGAAGGTGCACCATGAGAGTAGCTACTGTACGGGGCGACTTGATCGATTCAGCGGGGGTGAAACGGGGGAAAGGCTGCCACGTACGACGTCAGTGATGGTTGTTGTAGGCAACGTCGAGTACGGGCGTTCGCGTCGTGTAGTCCGGGTGTTATTGATTCGAATCACCGTCGCTCGCGGAATGGACCGAGCATACTTGTTCTCACAGTCGTGACATAGTAAGAACTTGCATGAGAAAGGATCTAATCATCTTGATGTGAAGTATTATTCTACCTTGTATGGAAGCTTGATGAATAGGCTAGTGCAAACTCGATTTTTTTATGCCATGAGCAATTTACATCGGGGGAAAGCGTTTCTTGTCTGATTGTGGACTCCCGATGTGGCGTGCCCAGGGTTACTTAAAATGCTGCAATTAATACTGAAAGTAAGGATTCACTTTTAGGCGAGTTTACTTATGCTTATTCCATCCTATGTTAGGTTCATAACCTCACTTAGAGTTTCATGTTTAGGGTGACGGTTAAGTCTTGCTGAGCGTTATGCTCACGGATGCTATCCGAGTTGTTTTGCAGGTAATTGACTCGCTGATTATGAGAAGGGGTGCCGATGAGACTCGGGAACCTCCGAGTGCTTACTCTAAGAGCATCCTCGCCGCTGCAGATTGTCTTCGTGTTGCTAGTAAGAAACGTCCGCGGGCTGGACCGTTTCTTTGTTGCTAGTTTAGATATGAGTCGTGAGAGTGATAGTCTTCCGCTGTAGTTTACTCTGATATACTTATTTGTAAAACAATCTTGTACGCTTCCGCAAACTATTTATGTAATATGATGTATGTTCATCGACCCGTGTGCTGTTGGGTGCCGCATAACACGGCACCACCCGACGAGGTCCCGTGGGGCCGTCTCAGCGTGGCATCAGAGCATGCCACACATGGTATCAGAGCTGCGTTGGGAACAGAGCATGGATTGAGCATCATATTATGTCACAAACTTAGGGTACGGTGAGATAACAGTACTAGGCCCACATAAGGACTACTATTAGCATATAATATGAAGGTGGCAAACTAACCTATTTGTTATGTCGGAAAAATCGTGCATCTCGGGACGTCTATGTCTTGGGGAGTGCACGTATGCGCTGTCCACCAGTGCGCACAAGCTGAAGGGTGGAGCCCCACGGGTGGCAGGTAACCCGACCCGCTTTAGTATCCTCTACGACTCTTCATGTCGTTTGGGGTATTCGAGCAACGTCTTCCCTGGCGTGCGTGGTGCAATTTGGGAGACCCCGTCACGTGGTCAGTAACGTGAACACGTAGCTCAAGGCGTGTTTGGCTTGAGAACACCTGGGCGAGTGATGACGGCCGGGTGTACAAACTGTTATGGATACCGAGTTCGGTGTGCAGCCGAACCTGATGATTGAGTGTGTTTTATGTAGGTACTAACCACGAAAAACCTTAGTGCGTGTAGAACACGTTTGCGAGTGATTGTTTTAGTGCCACCTAATGATACGTGTATGCCGGTGTAATCCGGTTAGGTTTTTCTTTGGTGAGGCAACGTAGTACCGTCATATGTCTTACGGTGCATCGTCACCGTACTACACTGGATAGTATTCTTACCTATGAAGAAATCATTCATGACTAACTTTCAAACTAAAAATGGATGTGATAAAGCACATATTAGTTACTGAACTCTTCATTTGAACTAAGTTTCAAAGAAGAGAACTACTAGGCTTCTTTTGATCTCAAAAACAGAGTGCTCTGTTCTGGCAGAAGTTTTGCCGAACTTTAACAGAGCGTAACTCTGATTAGTTTGACCCAATGGAGGTGTTTGATACGGTTCTGGAAAGTTTCTTAAGTGCTCTACAACTTTTCTGTAGAACTCCAGAGCCAAATCCGACACCAACTTGGTTGAACGTCCAGATGAATGCAAACTGTTCAGAAAACAGAGCAGCTGCAGACTTCTCTGGATGTTGCTGTAAATTAGCCGTCACAGTCTGTAGAAAAATTTCTAAGGGTCATATGATACACCGTTGGAAAGGTTAGTAAATTTGCAACGATTTTGTAGTTCATAGTTTGTTCAGAATTGTACCCCAGTTGTATGTAAAACTGTGATGAAAACAGCCACATACAAAGGAGGTGCTGGCAAATTTTAGCCAGAAATTCTGTCAACTTTGAACAATCCTAACTTTTGTTCCAGAAATGATCTAGGGGCATGTGAGTACTCGTTGAAAATATACTGAAGTTAACTTTAACTTTGGTATTCAACTTGAGTTATGAAAATGCTAGTAACTGGATCAAATTCTGGGTTAAGTACTGAAAGGTCTGTTTTGTACCGAATGAGGGACTGGATATGTTGGCTTTAGAAAGATGTGTAAACATGAAGTTTTGTTATGCTTTCATAAAGTTTTAGCATGTTCATGTTTTACATACGTTCACATACTGCTGAGATCATGTTTTGACTCCCCTCAAAAATTATCTTTGTGCAGTATGGTGCGTACTCATTCTCCGAGTAGGATTGATAGTTCTCGTCAAGAAGATGATGACTCGACTCCACCACGGGCACCGCCATCAACGGTATGGGCGGATGTCATAGCTCAGATGGTCGAGTCAAGTCAAGAGAACACAAGACTACTCCAAGCCTTGGTACAACAGGGCTTACCCCAGCGTGCACAACAGGACGTTCCACTTCGGAACACCTACTTGGATTTCTTGGCGACACAACCGCCAATCTTCACGGAAGCCCATGAACCAGTGGAAGCTGATCAGTGGCTTCGAGTTATGGAGTCCAAGTTTGGAGTGTTTGAGTGCGACGAGTATCAGAAGACATCATTTGCAGCCCAACAGCTCCATGGAGCCGCCGGAAATTGGTGGTTTGCGTATCTCGCCACCGTTCCGGAAGGCCATCAAGTGGAATGGACGGAATTTCGTGAAGCATTCCGTGCTCGTCACATTCCTATGGGTTTTATCAAGGCCCAACAGCAAAAATTCAGAAACTTGAAGCAGGGGGACATGAGTGTCCTCGATTATGTCCGAAGATTCAACCTTCTGGCACAATATGCTCCTGCTTATGCGACGAGCGAAGCTGCAATGTGTGACTACTTTTTCTATGGCTTGAGTGCCATACTAAAAGAGAAGTTAGCTTTGTTCAATCAAGGCAGTTACACCGAGTTGATCAGTGCTGCTCTGCTGCAAGAACAAGCGACACTTGAGTGTCAAGCAGAGAAGAGGGACCGGGAGGTTGTGCAAGAAGACACACCAATCGTTCCTCGTAAATACCGCGTGGTGTATCACACACCATCCGATGAGACATGGCAAGCACCAGGGAAGTCAACTCCGTACAGATTTCCTGCTCAAGAGTCATGTCTTGAAGCAACACCTTTGCCTCAGCAACGAATGACATCTGTCGCATCATTGCTGCAGCCAAGTGCCTCAACTTCTCAACCACAAGTCAACGAAGAACCGGGGAAACCTCCGTGTTCTTATTGCCACCGTTCTGGGCATTTTAGGCAGGAATGCCGGGAGAAGTTGTTGAATACCAGACAGCCATCATCATCACGTGGTATGCCGCCACCTGCTCCAGTCAACATAACAGCATTGCAATCCGGGAGTGTGCAACACCTTGCTATTGAGGATGTCCCGGAGGGAGCACCGGTGTTAGCGGGCATGTTCACACTCAAAGACGTGCCCGTATTGGTACTTTTTGATTCAGGTGCAACCCACAATTTTATCAGCAAAACATGCGTGGGTCAGCACCAATTATCCACCAATACTCCCACAACGAGTTTTCTCATACGTTCACCGGGAGGAAATATCTCTGCCAATCAGATTGTGTCCCGAGCAGCTTTGTGTTTGGGCGGAAAAATATACCCAACATCGCTGATTATGTTGGATAGGCAGAAGATAGACATTATATTGGGGATGTCTTGGTTAAATCGTCACGGTGCCGTTCTCAATATCGGTAACCGGACTGTCCAGATTGACTCGCCGATTCACGGACAGCACACGCTGTTTTTAGACAGCGAAGATCCAGATATGGTAGAGGCCTACCACACGGAAGCGCTGAAGCTTGAAGATATTCCGGTGGTACGTGATTATCCCGACGTATTTCCCGATGACTTACCGGGCATGCCGCCCGAACAGGACGTCGAGTTCAAAATTGAACTGGCGCCGGGAACGACGCCTATTTCACGAAGGCCTTACAAGATGGCACCTAACGAGCTAGCGGAGTTGAAAGAGCAACTGAATGAACTCAGGAGCAAGGGTTTCATACGACCAAGTTCTTCACCTTGGGGTTGCTCAGCGCTGTTCGTTAAGAAGAAGGACGAAACACTACGGCTATGTGTTGATTATCGTCCTCTCAATGCTGTCACGATCAAGAACAAGTATCCTCTGCCTCGCATCGACATCCTGTTTGATCAACTTGTGGGTGCAAAGGTATTTTCGAAGATGGATCTTCGGTCGGGCTATCATCAAATCAAGATCCGACCGGAGGACATACCGAAGACAGCTTTCTCGACGAGATACGGACTCTATGAGTACCTCGTCATGTCATTTGGATTAACCAACGCTCCGGCACACTTCATGTATTTGATGAATTCTGTGTTCATGCCGGAGTTAGACAAGTTCGTCATGGTATTCATCGACGACATATTGGTTTACTCCAAATCTGAAGAAGAGCATGCTGAACATCTGCGCATTGTGCTACAACGGTTGCGGGAGCACCAGTTATATGCCAAGTTCAGCAAGTGCGAGTTCTGGATCGATCAAGTGCCTTTCCTAGGCCATATTATTTCAGCAGAAGGTATCGCCGTGGACCCCAGCAAGATTGAACAAGTGCTGAAGTGGGAATCTCCCAAATCGGTCCACGAGGTCCGAAGTTTCTTAGGTTTAGCGGGGTATTATCGTAGGTTTATTCCGAGCTTCTCAAAGATTGCTAAACCAATGACGGAGCTGCTGAAGAAGGGCACTAAATACATGTGGAATGCAGTATGTGAAGCCGCATTCAAAACTTTGGTGAAACATCTCACAACGGCTCCAGTTCTTGCTCAGCCGAACACGACGAAGCCATTCGATGTATACTGTGATGCATCCGGCATCGGTCTCGGCTGCGTTCTGATGCAAGAAGGGCGTGTAGTCGCCTATGGGTCTCGTCAACTGCGAAACCACGAGCAGCATTATCCAACTCACGATCTTGAGCTTGCTGCTGTGGTGTTGGCATTAAAGATGTGGAGGCATTACCTACTGGGTAATCTTGTTCACCTCTACACCGACCACAAAAGCCTGAAGTATATGAGACAACGGAGATGGTTGGAGCTCATCAAAGATTATGAAATTGAGATCCACTATCATCCAGGAAAAGCAAACGTGGTTGCCGACGCGCTGAGTCGGAAGGCCCATGTTCACAACTTAGCGGCTGCTGAGTTAGAAGACGAAGAAGCAAGCCTCCGTGTCATTCCGTATGGCGCGCTTTATAATCTCGCACTCATTCCAACAATCCGTGAAGAGATTGTTGAGGCTCAAAGAAGAGACAGAGGCATGTCTCACATACGGAGAAGACTGGACAACGGAGAGGTGAAATGTTTCCGGAAGGATGAGAACGGTACGATATGGTTTAACGACCGTATAGTGGTACCGCGTAATATGAAACTCCGGAAGAAGATCTTGGATGAAGCCCACCTGTCTAAGTTTTCCATTCATCCCGGAAGTAACAAGATGTACCAAGATTTGAAACAGAAATTTTGGTGGACGAGGATGAAGAGGGAGGTTGCTAAATACGGATCCGAATGCGATACGTGTAGACGGGTCAAGGCTGATCATATGCGGAAAGGCGGACCGCTACAACCTTTGAAGATTCCGGCGTGGAAATGGGAGGATGTGAGTATGGACTTCATCGTCGGATTACCGCTCACATCCAGGAAGCATGACTCGATATGGGTGATTGTCGACCGGTTGACAAAGTCGGCTCATTTCATACCGGTGAACACTCATTATCGAGCAAGGCAATATGCGGAGTTATTCATTTCCAGAATTATTTGCTCACATGGTGTCCCAAAGACCATCGTTTCAGATCGAGGTGCGTTGTTCGTTGCTCGGTTTTGGGAGCAGCTGCATGCCTCGTTGGGCACCAAGCTAATTAGAAGCTCCGCATATCACCCTCAAACCGATGGACAAACTGAGAGGGTGAATCAAGTGCTCGAGGACATGTTGAGAGCATGTGCCATCCACCACGGTAGGAATTGGGACGATCACCTACCGCTGGCGGAGTTTTCATACAACAACGGTTATCAAGCGGGTATTAAAATGGCACCGTATGAAGCTCTCTATGGCCGGAAGTGTCGCACACCACTGAATTGGTGTGAGTCCGGCGAAAGAGTTCTGTTTGGGATTGATCTTGTCAACGAAGCCGAAGACCGAGTTCGGTTGATACAAGAGAACTTAAAGGCTGCACAATCCCGACAGAAGAGCTACGCGGATCAGAGGCGTAGGCCATTACATTTTGACGTTGGAGAACACGTTTATCTTCGTGTATCCCCGATGAAGGGAATTCACCGGTTTGGTGTAAAGGGGAAGCTCGCTTCCCGTTTTATTGGTCCTTTTGCTATCACGGAGAAGTGCGGACCCGTAGCCTACCGGCTGGAATTACCGGCAAGTCTAGAGGGTGTTCATGATGTATTTCATGTTTCACAGCTGCGGAAGTGCCTCAAATTCACCGCTGCTGTTCGCACTGAGGACATCGACGAATTGAAACCGGACCTGACCTACACCGAGCGACCGGTCCAGATTTTGGATGAAGAGACCCTGGTAACCCGGAACCGGACGATCAGATTCTTCAAGGTGCTGTGGAGTAATCACACCGCGGAAGAGGCGACGTGGGAAAGTGAAGATTATATCCGCACCAACTACCCAGAACTTTTATCTTTGTACAGTTTGTAATTACCTCTCCCGTCTCGTTCCTCTTTTGTAATCTCGGGACGAGATTCTTTTAAGGGGGGAGGAATGTAAAAGTCCCAAAAACGTGTATGAATAAAAACTAAAGTTTGAGTTCATATGTGTGGCAAAGACATGAAAAATGGGACTTGCTAAAACTTTTCTTCATGCAAGGTAATACATGGATGAACATCCAACATGAGGTTCACCTTTTTACTTAAAAGTGTTGGACCAATAAGGAGTTAAATACCTCTTTGCATGTGAGTTTAAAATTCAGATTTGAAAATTCAAAGTTCACACATATGGTGACCCAAAAACTTTGAATTAACATGCAGCCAAATAGTTGAGTTTTTAGGGAAAAGGTTATCACCAACTTTTCAATTGTAGGGTGGGCTCAAAAAGGAGTTAAAGAGGAGAATTTGCAAACTTAAACCAAATTCAGATTTAATCTTGCAAATTCAAACTGAATTTGAAGAATTCAAATTCTAGCTCACCTTTTTAAATTTTAGCATTCTGGGGATTGAAAAGATCAGCTTGAACAGATATTTGGGAGGTACATATGGAGTGGGACCCACATGTCATAGAGCTAAAAGAGGAAACTTACTAAGTTTTGCTCTCGGTGGGAAATTTTCCCGAACATCTCGCGAGCGCCACAGAGGAGCTTGCCGTGCCAGCTCCTGCTGCCGGTCTCCACGCGTTGGCGCCCCAGGGTCGGTTCTCACCGCTTCAGCAACGTTATCTCTCCCTCCTCGGACCAAGCCGACAGCAGTTGCTTCCTCTCCTCACGATCAGCAGGGCGCTGTTTTTCCTTCACCGGTGCTGCTCCACTGCCCCTGTCTCCCGGCCAGCCCAGCGCCTCTCCGGCAGGCTCAAGAGGTCACAGAGGTGCGCCAGGAGGTAGTGATCCTCATCCCGTCGTCCTCTTGCTCTCTCCCGACGCCGGCTCGCCAGAATTCGAGTTTTGGCACCGGCGCACGTATAAAACAGCATGTGTTTAATTCGGGAAATTCTCCCAAACCGATTGATCACACCTCCTACAATTCAAACCACAGCAACTAGATTCCCTAGCGCCCTCCCACGCCGAAAACCAAAGGAAGCCGACTCTCCTAGGCCCCGGGCGACGAGAAATCATCGCCGGCGGCCAAAACTGCCATGGTCCACGGTGAGGACTAGGTTGCAGCCACTTCCTGCATGATCTGACCCCCGTTCCATGTTCCTAGAACCATAGAGATGCTGTAGGACATCATAGCTCGCCGGGAGATGCCTTAGACACGCTGGAACGCGTCCATGTCGAGCTCCCGAGCCGCCCCGCCGGTGCCGACCCACCTACAGCCGTTTTCATGCGGGGAAACCTTGCCCGGCAGCTGCGCCACGTTCCCAGGAGCATGTAGGGCGAAACCGGAGCTCATTTGGTGGAGAAATGAGGGAGAACGAGCCATGCCAAGTTTTCTGCTGGTGTGCACCCGCGGGCTCTGGCGGGAGGTTGAAGAAGCACCTGACCCGTGGGCCCCACGCGCGACTGTGCTGTTTAAAATAAAACAGAGAGTTGTGCAAACTTGTAAAATGCATAACTTGGTGTAGGAAGCTCCAAAAATAGTGAGATAAATTTTGTTGGATTCCTTTAAGAGAGTACTATCCAGAGGTACAACCCAATTTGTATGAAACGAATTATTTAATTCTGGAAAATTCTTGGAAGGTTTCCTGAAAAAGAATTATAGAGGGAGTTTGGTTTATCCAAAAATACCCAAATTTTGCCAGAATATTCTTTAGAATATTTTTGACCTCATAGCAAATTTTCAGCTCATTTGAAGATCATTTGAGTAGTAATTTGCTAAAAACAATCTGCTGTGTTCATAAGAGTCCAGAAACATTTTCAGAAAATGTTTCCCACTTCAAAAATCTGTTCTGATCAATCCATAGCTCCAAAAATCATAGGAAAATTTAGGAAAGCTCTCTGGGACATACTTGGAATTGTAATTCACTTAGTTGGGCATGAAAATGCACATTACTACAGAATTAATTCTATTGAGTACAAATGCTTAAAGAATTGTTCTGGGAGAACTACCCAAGTAAAAGGGCTGAATTTTGGACCAGATGACTCTCATGTGATCAAAAACTCACATGTAAATTATCAGCCCAAGATAAGTCCTGGAACTCACTGTTCTTATTCTCCATGCTTATGTATAAGGGAAAAATACATAAGAGATATTGTGAGAATTATGGGGGACACAATATGACTCCACATTAGCTGCAATTTGGCAAGCTAAATCCTTAGGTAGTATAGAACCTGCTGTAAAAGTTTTGAGGCCATTGGAGTTCATGTTCTTCAGTTGCACTCAAATCTTTTCCGCTTATCTATTATGTTCATTAGAGAAAAGGGTTAGTGTATAGCTAAGGGCCTTAAGGTCAAATTAGTATAATTCTGTTCTTTGCACCACAGAGGCAAACCAAGACATGCTTGGCTTTTCCACACAACCTATGTTCTTAAGAAAGTAATTCTATAACTTCTTTCCATTACATTCTATAAAATATGTGCATATGCATTTCCATAGGAACCACAACGAAGGGGACTCAAAGGAGTGATTCATCAAAGTGGATCAAGCTCCGGAGAGTCAAGGGTGGATCTGCAAGGACACTAACTGTTATATACGACTACCCTGCAAAACAGGCAAGCTCCGGTTTGCATTTAACAGCTGTTAAGTTTTTGTTTTGTATTCACCTTTGGTTAAGATTTGAACTGTGCATTAGGTCTAGTGTTTGATACTCCTCTTGCATAGCCAAATGACCCATGGAGTATTGGGTAGGTGTCTTTCACCGTGTAGAACTGCCATGATTAAGTACGGTTAGGTAGAAGTCGAGTGGTGAGATGCTACTCACAGATTTAGGGACAACAGGGGCATACGGGATTGGTTCGTAATTGAATTAGCAAGTTAAAAGTTGAGACCGGAAGGTTGTAGGAGCAGCAGGACATAGGGGCCTGGGTGCTGTAGACCTGTCCGTGTCGGTCAAGGACCGATCCGTATGAGGCCCTGTTGAACAAGTTTGAGTTGTGTACCGGACTCATGCTGGCTATATGGGACCCAGTAAACCAATGTACCTCGGGAAGCTGTCGTTGGGACTTTTCGGATCGCCTCAGGCGGACGGCCGGTGTGCAGTATGTGGGGAATATTCTCATGACATCTCACGTCGGAAGGTGCACCATGAGAGTAGCTACTGTACGGGGCGACTTGATCGATTCAGCGGGGGTGAAACGGGGGAAAGGCTGCCACGTACGACGTCAGTGATGGTTGTTGTAGGCAACGTCGAGTACGGGTGTACGCGTCGTGTAGTCCGGGTGTTATTGATTCGAATCACCGTCGCTCGCGGAATGGACCGAGCATACTTTTTCTCACAGTCGTGACGTAGTAAGAACTTGCATGAGAAAGGATCTAATCATCTTGATGTGAAGTATTATTCTACCTTGTATGGAAGCTTGATGAATAGGCTAGTGCAAACTCGATTCTTTTATGCCATGAGCAATTTACATCGGGGGAAAGCGTTTCTTGTCTGATTGTGGACTCCCGATGTGGCGTGCCCAGGGTTACTTAAAATGCTGCAATTAATACTGAAAGTAAGGATTCACTTTTAGGCGAGTTTACTTATGCTTATGCCATCCTATGTTAGGTTCATAACCTCACTTAGAGTTTCATGTTTAGGGTGACGGTTAAGTCTTGCTGAGCGTTATGCTCACGGATGCTATCCGAGTTGTTTTGCAGGTAATTGACTCGCTGATTATGAGAAGGGGTGCCGATGAGACTCGGGAACCTCCGAGTGCTTACTCTAAGAGCATCCTCGCCGCTGCAGATTGTCTTCGTGTTGCTAGTAAGAAACGTCCGCGGGCTGGACCGTTTCTTTGTTGCTAGTTTAGATATGAGTCGTGAGAGTGATAGTCTTCCGCTGTAGTTTACTCTGATATACTTATTTGTAAAACAATCTTGTACGCTTCCGCTAACTATTTATGTAATATGATGTATGTTCATCGACCCGTGTGCTGTTGGGTGCCGCATAACACGGCACCACCCGACGAGGTCCCGTGGGGCCGTCTCAGCGTGGCATCAGAGCATGCCACAAATTCCACCGAGCAGCTGCCGGGTGTGCCACCGAGAGGAAGCCGGCACCACCAGCTGCTTCCTGCCTCGCGCGCTGGTGCCCAGGGCGGTCTTCTCGTGCCCCCACACGACCCTTACCACCTCAGCTGAGCGAAGACCCAGTTGCCTTCTTATCCTCGCGGTCGACATCGAGCAGCGCCATTCTTTTCCCCCGAGCTCTCGGTCAATCGGGAAAACAGAGCAAACAATCGTGCCCTCGCCCCCCCCCCCCCGAGCTGCTAGGCAACGCCCTGAGCTCAAGCACCACTCTCCCGACGCCTAGACCACTGAGTTTGGCCTCTGTTCCCGTGATCAACGACGACCGCCGTGACTTAGTTCAAGAACGACGATCGGTCTCACGTGGGCAGCGCACCACAGCCACTTCCACGGCCAAGAAAGGGCGGCAAAAGGAGCACACGGACTCCACGCTGCTTCCACCTGAAGCTCAAGCCACGTCGTGAGCTCTCGCCGGTGAATTCCGAGATTTTGCTCCGGCGGCCTCAACCCGAGCTTCCGGTACGGTTCCTTAAAATTATCCTTCTCTACTCCTCCTTAAGTCATCAAACTTTGCACGTGTATGCTGGATTAGCCGGCGATCAATTATCCTTTAGCATCCATCGCATGAAAACGCCTCGGAGCGACGGAATTCAAGCTCTACTAAGTGTGTTCGCCGCGGACCCATTCGGTCGCACGGTGAAACCATACTTGCGGCCACTCCCGAGCTACTCAGGGGTTGTGCCGATCTTCCTAGAGCTGCGCTGGTGGTGTAGAGCCCATCGGTGCAAGTATTGGTGGGCCAGAGACCTCGGGCGACGGCGCCGAACCACAGCAGTAGCCGCCGCACGTCGCCAAGCTGGTTCCGGCCACCGGCAGCCCAAGCAGAGCTCACCATCGTGTTCCTCTTTGCCCTAAACCCTCTGGCGGTGAGTCTCTAGCTGGGCGGCGGCCGGAAACGCCGGTCTGGCGAGCAGCCGTCTGCTCCGGCGAGGGGGGAGCGCGCGGGCGTGAGGAAGAAGGCGGGAGGAAGAAGACGCGGGGCCCGGCTGTCAGCGGCTCATAATTTAAATCGGGATCGGGCTGCGGCTCGGATCTAGTGTGCTGACATGCAAGAGACTCCATAGACCCCGGTGTGCTGACGTCTCAGCACACAACACGTGTCCCGTGGCCCACCAGCAGATTTAAACTTTTCCCTGATTTTCAGTTTTAGTTCAAACTTCAAATCCTCATAACTTTGGCTAGGAAGCTCCAAATCAAGTGAACCAAATTTTGTTGGATTGAGCTCTCTGAGAACTTTCCAGAAAATCAAGTTTCACTTCATGAAAATCCTTAATTCTTCAGAATTAATTCCTCAAATTTTAAAATGTGTGGAATTTTAACTGGAAAATCCCTTGGAGGAAAATTCTGAAATTTTTCTGGGATGTTCACCAAAATATCCCTGAACTACCATAAAAATTTCAGGTCCATTTGAGTTTATTTGATCCACCTAATGGTGTGATTAATGAAACTGTTCCAGAGAAAATAGAAAATGTTCAGAAACATTTTCAGAATTTTCCCTGAAATTGTTTAGCTCATATCTTTAGCTAGGAACCTTCAAATTAAGTGAGACCAACTCCATTAGAACCCTCTGAAAATCTAGTTTTCAGAAAGTCATGGCTTGCTATGAAAATTTCTAGAGCATCCTAAGGGTTCCAATTAAGGTCAAGGACATAATTAATTGTGGAGGGCTCAAATGAGCTTTGCTGCAACTAAAACTTGACCAAGTCTCTGTTTAGGTTGTAAGCAAGCCACAGTAAAAGTTTCACAGTCTTTGGGTATGTCTAGTGAGACTTAGAAGGTTCACAAGTTTAAAACTCAATTCAAATGCATTTAATTAATACATGTACTTCTTATATCATGTAGTCGCTAAGGTCGAGGAGGAACCCGAAGTCCTAGACTTTGTTACTCCGGAGGAGCAGCTAGCCTACGACCAAGAGCAGCAAGGCAAGCTCCGGTTTGCATTAACCTTTTTACAAGTTTTTATTGTTTTGAGCACTTACTTGAATACCATTATTCCTTGCATTAGAGTCTTGTTTGGAAACCCAATTGCATAGCCAAGAAAACCATGGGTTGGGTTTAGGATTGCAAAACCCCGTTAGCTACTGCAAAGCTAAGTTAGGGTAGGATTCGGTACAAGTCGAGTAGTTGGAACTACTCGCGAGCATAGGCTAGAGGCACTCGACTCGGGTAGGGATAGCACATGATACACATGGCAAGAAGGATGAGACCGAGCGGAGAGTAAGGGCAGCAGGACTTTGGGGCCTGTGTGCTGTAGCTCTGCTTGTGTCCCGAGGAGGAGACGGAACCCCAGGAGGGGAACCCCGTCGAGTGGGAGTCATGCACGCCGCCGTGTTAGTGTGCGTGCGTGCTAGCAAGGACACGTTCACGGGCTGAACGTGAACTTGATGCGTAGTCTATGCCCGTGAGTGTAGGCTGGACATATTTTGATATAAAAATGTTCATAAACCAGTTTATGTAATAAAATTTTTGCTTCCGCTTTGTACCTTTGATGTGTGTTATTCGGTGTTGTGCAACGCAGCACCCCTCAGCGTGATCCTGGCCTGACAAGACCGTGGGGTTGTGTCAGCGTGGTATCAGAGCTCGCTTGAGGTTTAACGCACTAAAAAGGTCATCTTTTTCAAAAATCCAGTGAGGAACGAGTTAGTAGCCCATATAAGGATGTTATTAGTGTATAGAAAGTGGCATACTAACTTAATTGCTTATGTCGGAAAATCGTGCATCTCGGGACGTTTATGTCTTGGGGGGTGCACGTAAGCGCTGTCCACCAGTGTGCACAAGCTGAAGGGTGGAGCCCCACGGGTGGCAGGTAACCCGACCCGCTTTAATATCCTCTACGACTCTTCATGTAGTTTCGGGTATTCGAGCAACGTCTGTCCCTGGCGTGCGTGGTGCAATTTGGGAGACCCCGTCACGTGGTCAGTAACGTGAACACGTAACTCAAGGCGTGTTTGGCTTGAGAACATCCGGGCGAGTGATGACGGCCGGGTGTACAAACTGTATGGATACCGGGAACGGTGTGCAGCCGAGTCTGACGATTGTGTGAATTGTCTGCAGGTAGTCTAACCACGAAACGGTAGACGTGTAGAATCCGTGTGCGAGAGACGCTTAGTGCCACTGAACTAACGAAGCCGGCTAAGTCCGGTATAGGTTTTTGTTGGTGAGGACGTAGTACTGACATGATCTGGTGATGCATCGACGTCACACTCCACTAAACAAACAACTTCATTGTAAAACTTGAAAGTTTTAATCCAGAGCACTAAAACTTGATGTAACTCCTTCCCTTAATCAGGATATTCAAAGTTAACAAGTTTTCAACTTATAGGATACTAAGGACAGAGTTCCCTGTTTTCAGCTGAATTAAGGCTGAAGTTAATCAGAGGTTAGAGGTTGAGTTATTTCGAGGTTGGGGTCATATGATACATTTCTTGAAATCTTTGGAAGAGCTTTACAACTTTTCTGTTGAGTTCCAGAGGTGTTTCATCCCTTAACAAATCGAAAAATGCAGTAGAGTTGAAACTGTCCAGAAAACAGGGCAGAGCAAAGACTCTCTGTAAACTCTATGTAAATTGAGCATAACGTCCTGCATAAAAATCCAAAAATATAAAATGAGGTAGTTCTGAAAAGCGTATGAGATGGGTTACAACTTTGTAACAGAAAGTTTTGTCAGATTGGGAGCAGAATTAACTGGAATTCTTGGATCAAATCAGTACCTAAAGCTGGGAGGTGCTGTCCAATTTTCTCCAGAAATTCTGTTAACTTTGGCATCTCATAACTTTTGAACCAGGACAGATCTTAGGCCAAGCAAATACTTTCTGGAAATCCATTGAAGTTAGGTTTAACTTTGATGTTGAGCTCCAGAATTGGTTTTGCGTTTAGCATGGCCTAAATCGGGTTGAAATGGAAACTTGTCAGGGCTGTCATGTTGGACAGCAGATCAGCAGTCAAATTTGTTTAAATTTGAACTATGTTTCCAAATTTTATGGGTTCAATAACATGTTTGTGTTATAACTCAATGGTTTATTGTTCAAATAAATATTTGACATTTCTCAAATATATTTTTACAGATGACAGCGGATAAACAGTTCAAGAACGGGTGGGTGGAATCTCACTGTTCTCACCACAGCGGCTATCCGGAAGCATTGAGGCAGATGCTTCAGTTTTTCGGGTACAACCATATGCCGCAGTACTTCGCCAAGGAAGAAGGCGAGGAGGGGAACAAGACGTGGACAATCAATGTCGAGGTTCCTGCAGGACCTACGCCACCCGGTTGGGCGCCGTTCACCGTCACGGTGAGAGGTAGACAACCCGAGGGAATGTGGCAAGTGGCAGCCCGTGACACCATGTCACGTTTCTGCCAGCTACACGTGAGAGCGATGGAGGGCACTCCATACGCGCTCGTTCCGGTGGAGGGAAGGGCTCATCATGTGTGGGAAGGGAGGTACCGGGAGGCAACAGACCCGGGTTGCCCAAGGTACAACTCCGCGGAGGCAAACCTCAGCCTCCAGATGAGGGCGGGAAACGCCGTGATGGACAGCCAAGCTGTTCATATGGAGCATCTCGCCGTAAGGCTCAAGGAGAGCACAAGCCGTGGAGACCATTTCGAGAGTGCTCACAGCGCACTCCGCAATGTGCTCCTTCCGACGATCAAGCGACTGAACGAACAGCATAATCAGTTGCATCGTCTGAAGAAGGCGAAGAAGAAAAGCCGTGTCGACATCGCGGCGTTACAAGAGTTGGTGCATACTCTAACCCAGCAGAATGAGGACCTTACTCAAGAGCAGGACGACGCTATTGAGGAAGGGCAAGGCTAGGAAGAAGACTACAACCAAGCCATGAAAGAGGTGCATGCATTACAGGACCTCGTACCTCCGGTATTGGGCATACCGGTGGTCTTGGGTCTTCCGGCTATGGGAGAGCCCGAGATGGGAGAATAGGTTGTAGATCCAGCACCACCAGCAGAGGTACTGGAGGAGGACGACCCATAGGAGGTCGAGTTCTACTCCGAGTAAGAGGTTATCGTTGCCTAGTAGGGCAACCAGTGTAGTATGACCCAAACTTTTGTACCAGTGACATGTCGTGTAGGCAGTAGCGTATGTATAGGTAGTGACGACATGAGCACGACTTCTCGGAGACCCGAGAATAATGTATCTTGTATAAAGTTTATGCTTTATCAATATATGTGAATATTGTGCAAATTATTCATGCGTCACTTCAATACCTACTGTTGCATATGGAATTTTAAGTATGACATGTACTGATCACTGCTGTTTGAATTTCAGAATGACTCGTACTCGTGCCAACCCAGACGTTAGGGGTTCTAGTCAAGGGGGAGAAACCTCCCAACCGCCTCCCGAGGACTCCTCGGGACAGCAACAGCAACAGCAAACACCGCCACTGCCACCGCCAACGGTTACATTGGCCGACATCGTGGCGGCAATGCAGGTTCTCATCAGCAGCACACGGAGTTGCTGCAAACTCTCATCGCCAATACGTCTCGCCCAGATAGACGTCAAGACTGTGAGGAGCGTCAACAGATCTCCTACTCTGACTTCCTAGCGACGCATCACCCGGTATTCTCAAGGGTGGATGAACCTCTCGACGCGGACAATTGGCTCCGCGCGATAGAGATGAAGTTCGGGCTGCTCCAACTAAGTGAGCAGCGCAAGACTCAGTTCGTGGTCCAACAGGTCCAGGGATCCACGAGCGCGTGGTGTGCAAACTTCTGTGCTTCACAGCCCACCGGCCGAGTTATGACCTGGGTGGAGTTCCGGACGGCCTTCAGGGCCTATCACATACCGCCGGGTCTGATGAAGAGGAAGACGCAGGAATTCCTACACCTGCAGCAAGGGAGCCGGAACGTGCTGGAATACTCCAGGGCGTTCAACGATCTCGCGCTCTATGCGTCATATCACGCCGATACTAACAAGAAGCGGCGGGACCACTTTTACCAGGGGCTTAACCCTCTCCTGAAGGACAAGCTGGCGATGTTCAATTGCGGCAGCCTCAACGACATCATTGATGCTGCGATTGTTCAGGAGGACTCCGGCAAGGAGTTAGCGGCGGCGGAGAGAAAGCGAAGCGCGCCACAAAGCAGCGGAGAAGGAGGCGGTCCTTCTCAGAAATTTCGGATGGTGAATCGCCCACCATCAGGTCCATGCTGGCAGCCACCACAGAGGTCGATGCCGTTCCGCAGTCGTCCGTACTCTTCACCGGCATTCAGGCCAGCACTGCCAGCACCACCTCTGCAACAACAACAGCAGCAGCGGGCGATGCCGCGCACGTATGCACCTCAGAAGCGCATGCCGGGCTTTTGTCCCCTGAGCACCGCACAAGCAGCGGCCACATGCTACAAATGTGGTCGGCTAGGACACTTCGCCAGCAGTTGTCCGGAGAGACAAGGCGGCGGAGTTGCACCGCAGTTTCTGGGGAGGAATCAGCCCCGGAACCCTACTAATGCGTGGCGGGCAAACCCTAGGCCCGGCACTGTCCACCAACTTGCCATTGAGGACGTGCCGGAGGGTGAGCCAATCCTTGCGGGTATGTTCCAACTCCACCAGCATCCCTCCATAGTGTTGTTTGATTCAGGCGCCACGCATAGCTTCATTAGCCAAGCTTTCATTGCTAGATATAGCTTAAAAATACTACCCACCGATAGTCCTTATGTGATCTGTTCAACGGGTGGGAAAATTTCAGCAAGCATGATGGTTCCAAAAGCGCCATTATGCTTAGCGGGTAGAGTATACCCTACGTCTCTCATAATCTTAGAGGGACAAAAGGTTGATGTCATCTTAGGGATGTCGTGGTTAACCCGCCATGGCGCTGTTTTAGACACCGTCCTTTGAGTTGTGCACTTAAACTCAGAAGTGCACGAATCTCACTCCTTATTTCTGGACAGTCCGGAAATAAAACTTCCAAGTGTCCATCAAGCCACAACCATCAGATTGGATGATATTCCAGTGGTCCGAGAGTTCCCTGACGTATTCCTAGACGATTTGCCGGGGATGCCGCCCGATAGAGAGGTGGAGTTCAAGATTGAACTTGCACCGGGAACCATGCCAATATCCCGAAGGCCGTACAAGATGGCGTCCAAGGAGTTGGCTGAACTGAAGACTCAGCTGACGGACCTCCTGGAGAAGGGTTTTATTAGGCTGAGCTCCTCACCATGGGGCTGTTCGGCATTCTTTGTGAAGAAGAAGGATGAGACTTTGCGGCTTTGCGTGGACTATCGTCCATTAAATGCCGTAACCATCAAGAACAAGTACCCGTTGCCACGGATTGACATGTTGTTTGATCAGTTGGTCAAAGCAAGGATCTTTTCAAAGATGGACTTAAGATCAGGGTACCATCAGATTAAGATACGGGCTGAGGATATTCCGAAGACGGCTTTCTCGACGAGGTACGGGCTTTATGAGTACCTGGTCATGTCCTTCGGCCTCACCAATGCTCCAGCTCACTTCATGTATTTGATGAACTCGGTATTCATGCTGTATCTGGACAAGTTTGTCGTGGTCTTCATCGACGACGTACTGGTATATTCCAAGTCGGAGGAAGATCACAAGAAGCATCTGCGTATAGTCTTGCAATGGCTGTGGGATCACAAACTATACACGAAATTCAGCAAGTGCGAATTCTGGATATCGCAAGTGCCTTTTCTCGGGCATATCATCTCAGCGGAGGGTATCGCTGTAGACCCGAGTAAAATCACACAAGTGCTGAATTGGAAATCCCCAAGAACTGTTCACGAGGTACGGAGTTTCCTCGGACTCACGGCATATTATCGGAGGTTTATCCCGAACTTCTCGAAGATTGCCCAGCCTATGACGGAGCTGCTGAAGAAGGCTACCAAATATGTTTGGAGTCCAACATGTGAAGCAGCATTCAAGGCTTTAGTCAAGCACATGACATCAGCACCAGTTTTGGCGCAGCCAGACACAACAAAACCGTTCGATGTGTACTGCGATGCATCCGGCATTGGGCTCGGGTGTGTGCTGATGCAAGACCGAAGAGTGGTCGCGTATGGATCACGGCAGCTTAGAAACCATGAGCAGAATTATCCAACCCACGACTTGGAGCTCGCTGCCGTGGTACTTGCACTCAAAATGTGGAGGCACTACCTACTCGGTAACCTCGTGCATTTATATACTGACCAAAAGAGCCTCAAGTACATATTCACTCAGAAGGAGCTGAACATGAGGCAGCGAAGATGGTTAGAGTTGATAATGGATTATGAAATAGAGATACATTATCACCCCGGCAAGGCAAACATAGTGGCAGATGGCGCTGAGTCGCAAGTCACACGTCAACAATCTGACCATCACACCATTGGAAGAGAGCGAACCAACACGGCATGTGATTCCACATGGAGCTCTCTACAACTTAGCTTTGATCCCCACCATCTGTGAAGAGATAGCGGCAGCTCAGAAACATGACAAGGGAATGTCGCATTTGCGGAGACGTGTATACAGTGGGGAGTTGAAATGTTTCCGGAAGGATGGAGACGGCGTCCTATGGTTCAAGGACCGGATCGTTGTACCACGTAACCCAGAGTTACGGAAGAAAATCTTTGATGAGGCTCACTTGTCAAATTTTTCTATTCACCCCGGCAGCAACAAAATGTATCAAGAACTCAGAAGCAAGTTTTGGTGGACACGGATGAAGCGGGAGATCGCTAAGTACGTGTCCGAGTGCGATACATGTCGAAGGGTGAAGGCAGATCATATGCGGAAACCGGTACTGCTACAACCACTGGGTGTTCCTGCCTGGAAACGGGAAGATGTGAGCATGGACTTCATCGTCGGTTTACCACCACCTTTCAGAAACATGATTCTGTGTGGGTGATCATCGACCGGCTCACCAAAGTTGCCCATTTCATCCTGGTCAACATCAACTACAACGCCAAGAAGTACGCTGAACTGTACATCTCACGGATCCTATGCTTGTACGGCGTACCCCGTACCATCATATCGGATCGGGGCACTTTATTTGTGTCCCGTTTTTTGGAGCAGCTACACGCTGCATTGGGGACGAAGCTGATCCATAGTTCAGCCTACCACCCGCAGACGGATGGGCAAACCGAGCGGGTAAATCAGATCTTAGAAGACATGCTATGAGCTTGCGCTATCAACCACGGCAAGAATTGGGATGATCACTTGCCGTTAGCCGAGTTCTCGTACAACAATGGGTACCAAGCCAGTATCAAGATGGCGCCGTATGAGGCGCTATACAGGAGGAAATGCCGCACACCACTGAATTGGTGTGAGTCTGGCGAAAGGGTTACCTTCGGGATTGACCTTGTCAACAACGCGGAGGAGAAGGTTCGACTGATTCAACCGAACCTGAAAGCCGCCCAATCCCGACAGAAACAGTATGCGGACCAGAGAACACACCCATTGCAGTTCGAAGTCGGGGATCACGTATACCTACGTGTGTCTCCAATGAAGGGCGTAAACAGATTCGGGGTGAGAGGAAAGTTGGCACCCCAGTTCATCGGTCCATTCCAGATTACTGAAAGATGTGGATCAGTAGCATACCAGCTGAAATTACCAGAAGCACTTTCCGGTGTGCACGACATCTTTCATATTTCCCAGCTGAGGAAGTGTCTCAAGCTATCAACTACCATTCAGCTGGAGGACATAGAGGAACTGAAACCGGATCTCACCTATCGGGAGGAACCGGTTCAGGTTATTGATGAAAAGACCCGAACCACACGCAACCACACGTTGTGGTTCTACAAAGTTCTATGGAGTAATCACTCTGTGGACGAGGCGACATGGGAGAGCGAAGGATTTCTTCGCGCTAACTACCCCGACTTTCTCACGTCGCACATCCGGTAATTTTCCACCGTCCTCTCTCTCATTTTAACCTTATAATCTCGGGACGAGATTCTTTTAAGGGGGGAGGAATGTAAAGGCCTCAGTTTTTTTACACCTATTTAAAGTGTTCATCACCACACACACACACCTCATTTGAAGCAAGTTTATGAACACATTTGAAGAGCAAGTAACCACCATCAACATGCTCATTAGAAAACAAATTCACAAAGTGTAAAGGTGGCATTTCCCACATACATCATATAGGGGCTGGGCATTGGGAAAACTCCTACACATTGCTAGGAATGTCCATGCCAAGTTTCACCCAAATTCAAAACCTTTTTGAGGTCATCTTGGGCATAGCTAGAAAGAGGGCAGTTTGAAACCACATTCAAATTCAAACTGTTTTTATCCCATGAATTCAAAAGTGGGAGGCATATTCTTATTTAGCACATTTTTGGGAGCTCACACACCAATTTTCACTCCATTCGGAGTTGAGCTTGACATGAGCTAAGTGGAGTAAATTCAAACATCATTTGAATTTCAAAACTGAACATGTGCTGAAATTTATTCAAACCAAACCCAATTTGAGTTCTAACCAATTCAAATGGCTCAAGGGTAGATAATTCAAATCACCATGGGCTTTGTGGGAACTACTGTTTACAACAGTGAATTGGAGTTAAGTTCAGGGGTTAAAAGTGAGAGTGGGACTCACATGTCATAGAGCTAAGAGGGGTGACTTGCACACAAAGTCACAGCCTCGGTGGGAAATTCCACCGAGCAGCTGCCGGGTGTGCCACCTAGAGGAAGCCGGCGCCCACCAGCTGCTTCCTGCCTCGCGCGCTGGCGCCCAGGGCGGTCTTCTCGTGCCCCCACACGACCCTCACCGCCTCAGCCGAGCGAAGACCCGGTTGCCTTCTTATCCTCGCGGGCGACATCGAGCAGCGCCATTCTTTTCCCCGAGCTCTCGGTCGATCGGGAAAACAGAGCAAACAATCGCGCCCTCGCCCCCCGAGGTGCTAGGCAACGCCCTGAGCTCAAGCACCACTCTCCCGACACCTAGACCACCGAGTTTGGCCTCTGTTCCCGTGATCAACGACGACCGCTGCGACTTAGTTCAAGAACAGCGATCGGTCTCACGTGGGCAGCGCACCACAGCCACTTCTACGGCCGAGCAAGGGCGGCAAAAGGAGCGCACGAACTCCACGCTGCTTCCACCTGAAGCTCAAGCCACGTCGGGAGCTCTCGCCGGCGAATTCCGAGATTTTGCTCCGGCGGCCTCAACCCGAGCTTCTGGTACAGTTCCTTAAAATTCTCCTTCTCTACTCCTCCTTAAGTTATCAAACTTTGCACGTGTATGCTGGATTAGCCAGCGATCAATTATCATTCAGCATCCATCGCATGAAAACGCCTCGGAGCGGCGGAATTCAAGCTCTACTAAGGGTGTTAGCCGCGGACCCATTCGGTCGCACGGTGAAACCATACTTGCGGCCACTCCCGAGCTACTCAGGGGTTGTGCCGATATTCCTAGATCTGCGCTGGTGGTGTATAGCCCATCGGTGCAAGTATTGGCGGGCCAGAGACCTTGGGCGACGGCGCCGAACCACAGCAGTAGCCACCGCACGTCACCAAGCTGGTTCCGGCCACCGGCAGCCCAAGCAGAGCCCACCATCGTGTTCCTCGATGCCCTAAACCCTCTGGCGGCGAGTCTCTAGCTGGGCAGCGGCCGGAAATGCCGGTCCGGCGAGCAGCCGTCTGCTCCGGCGAGGGGGGGAGCGTGCGGGCGCGAGGAAGAAGGCAGGAGGAAGAAGAAGACGCGGGGCCCGGCTGTCAGCGGCTCATAATTTAAATCAGGATCGGTCTGCGGCTCGGCTCCAGTGTTCTGGCACGCTAGAGACTCTGTAGACCCCGGTGTGCCGACGCCTCAGCACACAACACGTGTCCCCGTGGCCCACCAGCAGATTTAAACTTTTCCCCGATTTTCAGTTTTAGTTCAAACTACAAATCCTCATAACTTTGGCTAGGAAGCTCCAAATCAAGTAAAACAAATTTTGTTGGATTCAGCTCTCTGATAACGTTCCAGCAAATCAAGTTTCACTTCATTAAAATACTTAATTCTTCATAATTAATTCCTCAAAATTTAAACTGTGTGGAATTTTAACTGGAGAATCCCTTGGGGGAAAATTCTGAAATTTTGCTGGGATGTTCAACAAAATATCCCTGAACTACCATAAAAATTTCCGCTCCATTTGAGCTCATTTGTTCCACCTAATGGTGTGATTAATGAAACTGTTCCAGAGAAAATAGAAAATGCTCAGAAACATTTTCAGAATTTTCCCTGAAATTGTTTAGCTCATATCTTTAGCTAGGAACCTTGAAATTAAGTGAGACCAACTCCAATATAACCATCTGAAAATCTAGTTTTCAGAAAGTCATGGCTTGTTCCATGAAAATCCCTAGAGCACCCCAAGAGTTCCAATTAAGGTCAAGGACATAATAATTGTGGAGGGCTCAAATGAGCTTTGCTGCAACTAAAACTTGACCAAGTCTCTGTTTAGGTTGTAACCAAGCCACAGTAAAAATTTCATGGTCAGAAGGTCTGTCTAGTGAGATTTATAAGGTTCACAAGTTTAATTCAAATCAAATGCATTTAAATTAACACATATACTTGTATCTCATGTAGTCGCTAAGATCGAGGAGGAACCCGAAGTCCTAGACTTTGTTACTCCGCAAGAGCAGCTAGCCTACGACCAAGAGCAGCAAGGCAAACTCCGATTTGCATTAACCTTTTATAAACTTTTTTATGAGAACTTATATTGAGTATCCACCTTACTTATGCATTAGAGTCTTGATTGAAAACCCAATTGCATAGCCAAGAAATTTATGGGTTGGGTTTAGGATTGCAAAACCCCGTTAGCTACTGCAAAGCTAAGTTAGGGTAGGATTCGGTACAAGTTGAGTAGTTGGAACTACTTACGAGCATAGGCTAGAGGCACTCGACTCGGGTAGAGATAGCACATGATACACATGGCAAGAAGGATGAGACCGAGCGGAGAGTAAGGGCAGCAGGACTTTGGGGCCTGTGTGATGTAGCTCCGCTTGTGTCGATTGAGGACCGAGCCGTGTGCGGGCCTGTTGAACAAGATGGAACAGTACCGAAGACCTACTGGCTATATGGGAACCGGGAAACCGATGTAACTCGGGTAGCTGGGTGTTGAGGCATAGCTGGTCGTTCAGAGGGTAGGTTGAGAGCTCGAGGTGTAAATCGGCTGGCGGCACTGAGATGTGCGTGCAGAGACCTCTTGCTGGGGACGATTGGACCGGTTCAACATTTGGCTGACGGGTGAAAGGTGGTTGTGTACGGCGTCCGTGATGGTTGCTGTAGGAAACATTGAGTACGGGCGTACGTGACGGGTTATTCGGGTAACCCTGCAGGTGTAAATCGATTATAATTGCCATCCCTCGCGGTCAGTGAGTATCACTTGTTCACTGTACCATGACGTAGAAAGAACAGGCTAGTTACATGTTAAAATGTTGCTAATTGAAATATGGACTTGATTGTTAATGATTTGCTGTAGTTTAGAGCTAACTAAAGTTCCTTTCAACTTTGGGCAAAGTACATGAGAGAAATGCGGTTCTTGTTTGATTGCGGCTCTCTCATGTGCCTTAGCGTAAGGTTCTCCACAACCGGCTGCTAAAACTTGAAAGTAAGGTTCCACTAATTAGGCGAGTCCTTTGCAACTTGTTTTACCTCATGTACCCATCACCCCTCATGTAGAAGTTCCATGTTTAGGAGAGACGGGTCAGTCTTGCTGAGCCTTCGTGCTCACTGCTTGTGTTTGAAGCTTTTGCAGGGTTCTATGAGGAAGGGACTCCCGAGGAGGAGACAGAACCCCAGGAGGGGAACCCCGTCGAGTGGGAGTCGTGCACGCCGCTGTGTTAGTGTGCGTGTGTGCTAGCAAGGACACATTCACGGGCTGAACGTGAACTTGATGCATAGTCTACGCCCGTGAGTGTAGGCTGGACATATTTTGATATAAAAATGTTCATAAACCAGTTTATGTAATAAAATTTTCGCTTCCGCTTTGTACCTTTGATGTGTGTTATTCGGTGTTGTGCAACGCAGCACCCCTCAGCGTGATCCTGGCTCGACAAGACCGTAGGGTCGTGTCACCACATTCACCATTTAGCCATGGCTGCACATGAAGGAGAACCAAGCCTGCGCTTAGTTCCCTATGGATTGCTGTTCAATCTTGCTCGTATTCCTACACTCCGAGACGAGATTGTAGAGGCTTTGAAGAGAGACAGGGGTATGTCTCACATCCAGAGAAGAGTGGACAGCGGTGAATTGAAGATGTTCCGCAAGGATGAAGAGGGTACTCTATGGTTGAACAACCGCAAAGTGTTACCACGGAATATGAAATTGCGGAGGAAGATACTGGATGAAGCTCATTTGTCCAAGTACTCCATTCATCCAGGAATCAATAAGATGTACCAGGACTTGAAATCTAAGTTCTGATGGACACGGATGAAAAGAGCGATTGCGAAATACGTATTCAAGTGTAATACGTGTCAGCAGGTTAAAGCCGACCACATGAGGAATACTTCAACCGCTGAAGGTTCCATCATGGAAGTGGGAAGACATAAGTATGGACTTCATCATCGGTTTACCCATGACCAGCAACAAGCATGATTCTATTTGGGTAATCATTGATCGTTTGACCAAGATAGCTCATTTTATTCCAGTCCGTAACAAATATGTGGCAAAAAAGTATGTGAATCTGTTCATCTCGAGAATCGTGTGTTTACACGGGGTTCCCCGCACCATAGTGTTTGACTGAGGTGCATTATTCGTATCCAGATTTTGGGAGCAACTACATGCTTCACTGGGAACCAAGTTAATTCGGAGTTCAGCGTATCATCCGCAAACTGATGGTCAAACGGAGAGAGTAAATCAGATTCTGGAGGATATGCTACGGGCAAGTGTCATCAATCATGGGAAGAATTGTGATGACCATCTATCGTTTGCAGATTTCTCATATAATAATGGTTATCAATCCAGCATCTAGATGGCCCCGTATGAAGCTCTTTATGGCAGGAAGTGCCGCACACCCCTGAATTGGTTTGAGTCCAGCGAGAGAGTGGTATACGGGATTGATCTTGTGAATGGAGCCGAGGAACGAGTGTGAGTGATTCAAGCCAATTTAAAGGCCGCTCAATCTTGGCAGAAGATTTATGCAGACAAAAGACGTCAACCTCTTCACTTCGACATCGGGGACCATGTTTATCTTCGTGTCTCTCCGATGAAAGGGGTTCATCGTTTCGGAGTGAAGAGAAAGCTCGCTCCGCGATTCATCGGGTCGTTTGCTGTCACTGAGATATGCGGAACCGTGGCCTATCGTCTGGGGTTACCGATGTCACTTTCGGGTATTCACAATGTTTTCCACGTCTCTCAGCTGCGGAAATGTCTTAAGCACCCAACCGCAGTTCAAATGGAGAACATTGAGGATCTTCAACCGGATCTCACTTATTCTGAGTATCCGATAAAGATTATCGACGAGAAGACTCGCGCCACAAGAAGTCGTACATTGCGATTTTACAAAGTCTTGTGGAGCAATCACACCGCTGATGAAGCCACGTGGGAAAGCGAGGATTTTCTCCGTTTAAATTTTCCGGACTTATTTGTACCATATGTCCAATAGTCATTATCCCTTCTTCTTTCTTTTTATAATCTCGGGATGAGATTCTTTTAAGGGGGGGAATGTAACATCCCTATCTTTTGTAAAGTTGATTTCAACTGATGAAACAAAGTTAAGGCGAAGACAGATTATGTTTGTGTCACATAAAATGATAAACACAGCAAATGGACATGTGAGGGAGTAAAACTTTGGTCTAGCCCATGCTCAACACTTGTTAACCTAGGGTGAAAGAATTTTACTTCCAAAAGAAAACTCTAACTCATGTACACCTTCTCTGTAAGTGGAGTAGAGGGAATTTAAACGCAATTTGAATTCTTTTGAAAGAATTCAGGTTCAGATTGCCCAAATGCATACAAATGAATTCACCGATGCATTCCCCATGTATGAATGAGCTCATGATCCAAACTTGGATATTTTGGAGCCCGTATACCAATTAATCCTAGGAATATTTGATTGAGAGTTCAAATTTAAATTTGAATTTGAAAACCAAACCAAACGTGCTCAATTTTGAAATCTGATTTCATATTTGAGTTCACATAATTTTTTTGATCTACTTTCCAGTTGGGGTTGAATTTGGACGAAGGCGGTGCGGGAAAATTAAAGCACGGAGGGGGGAGATATTTGGGTGATGTGGCCCACATGTCACACACACATTAACCAAACCAACTCTGTTTTTCCTCTCGGGTGCACGCACGAGCGACAGCGCTGGAAGAAGACTTCCCGACAAAGTTTTGTTGGCACCACGTCCTGCTCGCTTGAGTAGTTCCCCAGCCTAATCCCCGCAAACGAGTGCAACAAAGCGCTTTTGCTTTCTCTCGCTCGTACACGCCCTCTGTTTCTCTCCTGAGAAAACAAAGCCGCCGTTCTCGGTCTCTCGATCAGCCCGCCGACTTAGCTCGGTTGCTCAAGCCTCCCACAGCGAAAAGCGTCGCCAACACGTGTTTAGGCAGCTGCCAGTGCCAATTCCCGGTTCTTCCCGCTCCTTTGCACGCGGGAGTCCGAAGTCCTAGCTGCTCCCGAGTTCAAATTGAAGTAAACCGAACTTGGTCACCGTGGGCAGCCCGAACCAAGGGTGATCACGCCCAAGCAAGCCACCCATCGGTGTGCCTACAACCCTAGTCGCTCAACTCCGAAGCTAAGCCCTAGACATTGATCACAGAGGGAGAATTTCGAGATTTTCTTCCGGGCGGCAGAAACTGACCCTGAGGCAAGGAATTGCAAAATTCGTCCTCAATTCATGTTGGTTGTGTTTCAAACTTCACACACGAGATCTTAACTACCTAGCAAACCTCCTCCATTGATTTTAGACTGAGAAATTGAGTGTAGAGTGAGGAATCCGAGTTCTTTTCGAGGGAATACCGCTGGACCACGTCGGGCGCACGGTGCCGATAGGTTTGGAGCGCTCCCCGGCTCGTTTAAACCCCATGTCGACCTTCTACATGATCCCCTGGTGCTCTAGAGCCAAGAACCTGATAATTTGGTGAAGAAACGAGCCGCCGCAACCACGCCAGAACCCTAGTTCTTGATGTCATCGGTGCACCCTGTTTTCCGGCGAGTTTCGGCCGCGGACGACCTCACCAACATGTTCAGCGTGGGGGAAAATGGGGGAGGGGGCAGCAGGGGGTCGTGAGGTGGCCGGGAATGGGCCTTTCTGGCGACCCTCGCCGGAGGGCGCCGCGACTGCCCTGTTTGGCGCGAGGTTGAAGGTTAGGGATGATAGGTGGGACCCACGGGCAGGTTTTAAACATTTGCAGATTTTCCCACTTTAGTTCAAACTTTGGAGAGCCATAACTTTGTGTAGGAATGTCCAAAAATTGTGAAACAAATTTTGTTGGATTCCTCTCAGAGAGTACTATCGACGGGTGCAGCCCAATTTTTATGAAAACCCCTGGATTTGTCTCATTAATTCATTTAAGAAAATTTTGTAGGAATTTTTACAGGAGTTCTGCTTATTGGAAAATTCCCAAATTTTTACAGGACATTCTTCCAAAATTCCGTGAACTCCAGTAAAAATTTCAGAGGCATTGGACCTAATTTTCTTTGTAGAATGATGTGTTCATACCTTATGTCTCTGAAAAATGTGAAAAATGAACAGAGACAATTTCAGCTTTTTCCCAATCCTTGTAAAATCCATATCTCCATGTAGGAAACCCCAAAATGGTAAAAAAATTCATATGGACTCAGGACATTTTGTACTTCACGAAAAGTCTACTTTGCAGCCTAGGAAAGCTTAATATCTATGGGTAAAGGCAGATTAGTGAAAATCACATAAGGAATTATTGTGATTACCTTGAGCCATTCATGAGCTCAATTTTCGCACACTGCCTAAATACCTTCCATAGAAGCTGTGGTAAAATTTTCAGCTTCATTGTACCTCTGGAACTTGAGCTACCATCTTTTATGTTTAAGTGTTCATATAATGGACTTAATCACATGGTGATTACTAGTATCCCTTTTCACCTAGCTTTCATCATCTCTAAGGTTTAATCCAACAACAGAAACCTTGCTGTTGTTTGTCCATATTATGTGTGAGTTAACTTGAACAACAGTTTAGAAACAGTTTCTAAATTGCTTTTGAAATATATGTGTATTGCAATATAATAGCTCATGTGACGTCGACGTTCGACGAGGACTCAACTCCACAGTGAGGATCTCCATCTCATGATGAGTTAGGCGGATTCTCCGGAGGAAGACTAACTCCTAGCTTCTAACAAAACCGTTGAGCAAGGCAAGCCCCGGTTTGCATATCGTTACCTTTTTAAATTTTGCTTTACTTCACCTCATGTTTATTAGACTTGATATTGTGCATTATGTCTAGGATTATTGAAACCCACTTGCTTGGCTATTACATCTCTGAGTAGAAGGTTTAGTGTAGGCTTTGCCTCATCGTAGATGCCATACTAATGTTGTAGCTAGCTCACGTGACATCGACGTTCGACGAGGACTCAACTCCACAGTAAGGATCTCCATCTCGTGATGAGTTAGGCGGATTCTCTGGAGGAAGACTAACTCCTAGCTTCTAACAAAACCGTTGAGCAAGGCAAGCCCCGGTTTGCATATCGTTACCGTTTTAAATTTTGCTTTACTTCACCTCATGTTTAATAGACTTGATATTGTGCATTATGTCTAGGATGATTGAAACCCACTTGGTTGGCTATTACATCTCTGAGTAGAAGGTTTAGTGTAGGCTTTGCCTCATCGTAGATGCCAGGCTAATGTTGTAGCTAGCTCGGTAGAAGTCGAGTAGTAAAAAGCTACTCGCGAGAAAGGTCGAGTAATGGAGTTACTCGCGAGAGGTTGATGATAAGAGCACCCTCACGAAAATAAGATGGGGACGGGGATGTTCCTGTAGGATGGAGCACTCAAGGTTGGTCTCGACCTGCGATGGGTGTGACAATGCTTGAGACCACATTGGGCCTGGGCTGGGATGGTAAGGCCAATGTGGAGGTTGGATTTACCCCCGTCCGTGTCGGTTAAGGACCGTATGTATGCAGCCCTGCTGGACAAGATTGAGCTGTACCAGATATATAGTGGGGTATGGCATCCATGAAACCGATGTAACTCGATGGACCGTAATATAGAAACTCATCCTTCGCGTAGGAATGACGTTGAGAAGGCGGGAGGTGTAAATCCTTTAGCGGGCAAGTTCGACGTGTCCATGTAGAGGACCATCCTGCTCGGCGCGAAACGTTTTTCTGTCGGGATGTCGTGTGAAAGGTTGCTGCATACAACGTAAGAAAGAGCTCTTGAGAGAGTCTTTCAAGGCGGGTGTATGTGTTGTGTATTCTGGGTTGTTATTGATTCGAATCACCGTCGATCGCGGAAGAGGATTGAGCATACTTGCCCACTGCACCGTGACGTAGTAAGAAGAGGAACTAAGTCTCTTAACTTGCTGTTCATGGATTAATCTTTGTATTGGAACCTTGATTGAAGTAGAGATAGTGCCAACTAAAGTTCCTTTCCACCTTAGGCTAGGAACATCGGGATAAGCGTTTTTTGTTTGATTGTGGTCTTCCGGTGTTGTGAGGCGTGAGGACTACTAAAGTGAAGGCTATAAGAATTTGAATATAAGGATCAAGTTCAGTCAAGCTTCATTTTACAAAATTCATGTTCCTACTGTCTTACTACCCCAGCATGTAAAGTTACATGTTTAAGATTGACGGTTAAGACTTACTGAGCCTTAGTGCTCACGGTTGCTTCTGAGTTGTTTTTGCAGGTAGCAGGATGCCTGCTATGAAGAGGGTTGTTTGGTGAGACGATGAACCTCACGGTTCGTTCCACTCATCAGAAACCTAGCCGCTACCTTTCTTTGGTGAAGCTAGTAGGAAGCGTTCACGGGCTGAATGACTTATCTTCGGCGTAGTTAGGGTCATGAGTGATTAGATTGTCCAGCTAGTTTTAATTTCCGCTGCGTGTGTACAATATGTTGTAAAAGAACTTATGTTGAGTAAGAAAAGGGTTCATATGTTCTTAAGTCTCTTTTCGTGCTTGCTGTTGAGTGCCACATCGCACGGCACCACCCAGTGCGATCACCGGGCGTGACAAGAATCGCCCTCCAAATAGATGAAAATCTCAGATGAGTGTGAACTGTCCAAAAACAGGGCAGAAAATAATACTCTCTTGAATTTTCTGTATTTCGACCATAACTTCCTGTAGAAAATTTTCTAAGGGTCATGTAGGATACCGTTGTAAAGGTTATTATATGTGTTACGACTTTGTAGTTCAAAGTTTTTCCAGATTTGGGGGCAGAATTATATGAAATCTTGTAGACAAAACAGCCACTTTCAAAGGAGGTGTTGTCCAAATTGTTCCAGATTTCTTACAACTTTGAAATATCATAACTTCTGATTCAGAACTTATATGGTGGCAAATAAGTACTCATTGGAAAGATATTTAAGTTATCTATATCTTTGATATTCAACTTGAGACATGAAATTGCCAATTCTCAAATTCAAATTCTGGGATTAAGGCCAACTGGTCATTCTGAACAGATCATTACTCATTTTTGGATTAACTTGTGTAAAAGCCCAAGAGAGTGACTTGCAAAAGTGTTCTTTTCATCACCTCACAACACCACAGTTCATTTTGTGGATAGCTCATGAACGCTTGTGAAGAGCAAGTAAACACCATCAAAGGGGTGATTAGAGGGGAAAGCCCTAATTTCAAAAAGTAGGAGTCATACACATAAACATGAAAGGTTGAGCTCACCCCTAGACCTTAAATAGTCGTGGGAAGGCTCAGGCCAAATTTCATGCAAATCCAATACTTTTTGAGGCACTTTTGGAGACATTTGAAAAAGGGGCCAATTTGAATGCAAATTTAAATTGCATCCACTTTCATCACTGGAATTCAAAAGTTGGCTTCATATTCAAACTCAGCACATTTTTCTGGATTAGTCTACCAATTTTCATCCTCATTTGAGTTCAGCTTGGCAGGAGCTAATTTGAGCAAATTCAAACCGAATTTGAATTTCAGCCACACATATGCTCAAATTCCTTCAAACCCAATGTCAATTTGAATCATTCAAATTCAGAGACCTAAACATGTTGTTTGATCAAGTTACCAGGGACAAGGGGGTCACACAAATTAAGAGCAGTAAGAATTTTATTTTGGAGGACAATTTTGGAGCCTGTGGGGTCCTCCTGTCAGCCACACTGGAGTGCAAGCCGACTGAACTCAGTGTACTCGGTTCCCACGCGCGCAGTGAGAGGGGGGCGCGGTGACTTCACGCTGAAGGCCACCGAGCGGCGCCGGCCAGCTCCTGCTTCGGTGTGGGAGGTGGCTCAACAGGTGTTGCGCCCTTCACTGCCTTCAGTTGGCTATAAAAGGCACGAGATCGGCCGGCGAGCCCCACTTTCGCGCACCTCTGTAAACGGCCGCCTAGCCACCCAGGTTCTGATCCCATGCAAACCGAGCTACGATCGTTCTCTGCCCTCGACGTCCATATCAAAGCGGAGCGCTAGCTTGTTCTCAAGTTCACCGCGCAAACCGTTTCAAGGTTCGACCTTCGTGCTCAAAGAATTTCCCAGTTTAGGATTGGGAGCTCATTTCGGGACCCTATTAGGTTTAGGAGAAATTCGGGAGGATCGTCATTTAGGAGGGCAAACAGAGCTGAGAAATGGCATCTAGAGGTTCTTGCGCCCCTTCTCGATCAAAAACTAGAAAGAAACCACCGCCGGAACCATAGGTTCACCGAGGAACAGCTCGGCGGAAGAGGGGGTCGCCGGTGAGGTCCGGTCTGCCGGCTGTTTCGGTCCCAACCGAGGTCATGCCGAGCTTCCCGAGTCTTCCCTGAATGTGGTGACGCGATTATCGCGCGAAGGGGGTGGTTAGGAGGACGGGAACACGTTGCCGATGTTGCACAGAGACATAGCGCTCGTCACCGGCGAGCTACGGCAGTTAGCCGGCAGCGGCATGATGTCCAACGTGTTCAGCGTGCAAAGTTACGTGGGGGCAGCAAGTCTCACCGTCACTGGCGAGCTAGGTCGCCGGGAACGCCGACCTCGCCGGAGCTCCGGCGGCTCGGGGCGGTGGCGTCGGGAGGTAGACGAAGGCGCGGATCCCACATGTCAACTGCTGAGTTAAGTGCAAACGATAGCGTGGTTAGTTTAAATTAAATGGGCGGGCCCCGCTGTCAGTCTCCGGTTGAGCGCGGGAGGCAATTTTCTGTAGGAAAATAATTCAGGGATCAGACCAAACTTTAGAAATTCATAACTCGAGTTAGAAGTATCCAAATCCAGTGAACCAAATTTTGTTGGATCCATCTCTTCAAGTGCTATCCAGCAAAACAAGTTTCAGCTCATGAAACTTAATAGTTTTCCAAAATTAATTTCCTAAATTTTAAACTGTGGGGAATTTTATCTGGAGAATTAATTTATGAAAAATTCTGAAATTTGGCTGAGAGATTCATTGGAAAATCCTTGAGTCACAAGAAAAAATTCAGACCCATCCATGTTCATTTAGTTCCCCTAATGGTGTGATTAATTGAACTGCCAGAAAAATGTACAGAAACATTTTTCAGATTTTCTCAAATCTTGATTAGGGTATAACTTCATCTAGAATTCTTCAAATATCATGAAACCAATTCCATTAGAACAATCTCAAACTCTAGTTTCCAGAAAATAATGGATAGAGCCATGAAAATCACTGGAAATCCCTAGAGGCCCTACTAATGACTAAATAGGCTTTTATTTGTACAAGGCTCAAATGAACTTTGTTTCAAATGAAACTCCGTCAAGACTCTGGTTAGGACCCTACCAAGCCACCATAAAAATTACAGAACCAAAGGGGAGGGCTAGATAGAGTTATGGTAATTACTTATTCAGTTATAAACATTGCATTTAAATTAACATATAGTATATCGTTCATGTGTAGTCGCTGAAGGCGAGGAGACCACGGAAATGCTCAACTTTCTCCTCCCGGAAGAAGCCCTGACCTCTGACCAGCAGCAACAAGGCAAGCCTCGGTTTGCATTAACAAATTTTACAAAGTTTTGCTTTATGAATACTTTGTATGAAGTATGGGTGTGCATTAGGTGTAGGATGGATGAAACCCCAATTGCATAACCAGAATTTTCCTACAAGAGTGAGGGTAGTGTCTAAGACCTCGAGTAGACAGGCTATGCTTAATGATTCATAGAACTTCGGTACAAGTCGAGTAGTTGGAATCTACTCGCGAGTTTAGGCTTTGGGACACACGGGATTGGTTCGAGTGATGTGAGATCATTTTAGTAAGAAAATGAGACTAGGCAGGGGCTAGGGCACAGCAAGAGGAAGTCTTGTGTGCGCAGCCCTATCCGTGTCGATTGAGGACCGATCCGTGTGTGTCCCACGCTGATCAAGTTTGAACATACCGAAGGCATATCAGATATATAGGCCCCGATAAACCGATGTAACCTATACCTCCGGGCATCGAGGCATAACACACCGATTTATAGGTGTAGGCTGAGGGCAGCAAGGTGGAAATCTGCTAATGGGCATAGAGAGATGCTTCGTGTAGGGAACCTCCTGCTCTTTTCGGTGCGACCGGTTCAGCGTTTGGGCTGTTTGGTGAAAGGTTGTCCCGTACGACATCAAGTGAGCGTGCTTTGCAGCTCCACGGATGGGCATACTTGACGTGCTCTTCGGGTATCCCTGCAGGTGTATATCGAGTCGATTCGCCGTCCCTCGCGGTGATGAGTACCAATTGGTCACTGAGTCGTGACGTAGGTTAATATATGAAAGGTGATGATTCAATATTGCTGTTATGAAAAATTGTATTGCTACATGTGTGCCACCAAATATTGCTCACTAAATTTCATATTCATGAACTGTTAACTTGCAGCTAAAAGAGAAACTAATGATGAACTTGTAGGCGTGTCCGTTTGCTGAAATTTACCATCCCATGTTCGTGTAAACTGCATATAGAGTTTCATGCCTAGATGAGTCAGTTAAGTCTTGTTGAGCCATCATGCTCATGGTTGCTGTTTAAGTGTTTTTAAGGTGAGGAGTATCCCACGGACTCGGGTTACGAGTCCACTGGCGAGGGCTACCCTCCATCGGGGACCACGGCTGAGTGGGTGTGAGTTGTATAAACATACCTTCCGCTTTTGTAATCCCATTTCTAGTTTGTAACTGAAGTCTTGTACTAGTTTGTACATATTCAGTTGATTTTCTATGTAATACAATGCTGTTCTTATGATGTGCGCTGTCGGATGTCACATCGTGCGGCACCACCCTCTGCGATCCTGGATGAGCGGATTCCGGTCCGCCACAACTCAGGACTTGTTGTGGACAGGAACGTTTTATACTTCTCTGAGTTCCATAACATGTTCTTGAGTTATTTTTCAGTTTTTCCAGCTGTTGGAATAAAGGTTTGGCAAACTTGCAAAAAGTTTGGTAGATATCAGAATTGAAAAAACCCAGCTTAGGTTGTGTAGTGCTGCAGTAGTTATGTGATGCTTGTACGGTTAATGTTTTTGAATTCAAGTTGAATTGTAACTTCGAATTTTAACCGTAACTTGCTAACACTTGCAGTATGGATCACCCTCATTCCAGGGGTGAGGTTGGTGAGTTGAGTCACGGTGAAAATAATTCGCCACAACAGCAAGTGCCGACATCATCAACCGGATTGGCAGAAGTCTTGTGAGGGATGGCTTAGTCTCTTGATTTGTTGATGCAACAAAGGATACGACAAAAGACATTACAGCATGATACCACACCAAGCACGTATTTGGCTTTCCTGGCGAGACAACCACCACTTTTCTCGGAAGCGCAATAACCATTGGAGCCAGCTCATTGGCTCCGAGGTATTGAAGCTAAGTTCGATATGCTTGAGTGCGATGACTACCAATAGCCTTTATTTGCTGCTCAACAACTTCACGGAGCCGCTGGAGCTTGGTGGGTGAGTTTATCGCCACTATTCCTGAAGGTCATCATGTGACGTGGGATGAATTCCGAAATGTTTTCCGTGCACGTCACATTTGTTCAAAGATTCTTCGAACAAAGTATTAAGATTTCTTGGCGTTAAAGCAAGGAGAAAGGACTGCGTATGAGTATTTCAAGGAGTTTGAATACTTGATGCAATGCACCACTCATATTGTAGACTCGGAAGCTATGAAGTGTGATTACTCCTTCCGAGGCCTAAATGTTGAACTTAAGGAGCAGGTGGCTTTGTTCAATAACGGTATTTATAATGAGTTGATAAATGCCACTATTATTAAAGAAGACATGCATCTCCGTTGCAAAGCGGAGCTGAAAAGGAGTATACCGCCGGCCATCGATAGTGAAGATCCTCCGAACTATCGAGTGCAGTATTACTCGCCAGTTGCTTAGGAAATCCAGTCTGTGGTGCAACCATAAACACCACAGCTGAAATTAATCACTTATGAGCCTCCACCTCAACAGAAGCATGTAGATGTTATTCGTGCAACCCTACCACAATCAGCTGTGCATGTATTATCTCCACCTCGTGTTAGTAGAGAGCAGAGGATTGTTGTAACACGAGACCGTCGTGGAGCTGAGCAGAGCCACAATCGTGTATCGTTTCACAAATTCCCAGATCAGCACCATGAACATTCAAAGAAAGTTTTTTCAAATGCTGGCAGGGATAACTATACTGCTATTGAGGACATTGCAGAAGGCGAACCAATTTTAGCGGGCATGTTCCCTTTACCTGAACAACCCATGTTCATTTCATTTGATTCCAGAGCCACCAACAATTTTATTAGCAGAGACTTTGTGTTGAAGAATCATCTTTTATTCAGCACGGTCAAGCATCTGTTTCATATCAGCTCACCCGGAGGCAAGATATCAACCGATGAAATGGTCTCTCGGGCACCTTTGTGTTTGGGTGGAAATATTTATCCATACTCAAGGGTCACAGGATTGATTTTATTTTGGGAATGTCATGGTTGACACTTTATGGAGCTATCTTTGACATCAGCTCTAAGACTGTTCAACTGAATTTCCCAATATACTGCAGCAAAACCTTGGGTCTTGTGGATCCAGCACAACGAGACGCTGCAGTGTTTCATGTTGAAGCTCCTAAGCTTGAGGATATTCCAGTGGTATGTAAATATCCAGACGTGTTTCCTGACGGTTTACCAGGCATGCCGCCCGAACGTGATGTGGAGTTCAAAACGGAACTACCACCGGGAACCACACCAATTTCTCGGCAACCATACAAAATGGCACCAAAGGAGCTAGAAAAACTGAAGGAGAAGCTAAATGACCTCATGGACAAAGGTTTTATATGCCCAAGTTCATCACCTTGGGGCTGTTCCACACTCTTTGTAAAGAAGAAGGACGAGACGTTGAGACTATGCATAGATTATCGTCCATTGAATGCTGTCACCATAAAGAATAAGTATCCACTACCGTGCATCGATATTTTGTTCAATCAATTAGTGGGTGCTAAGGTATTCTCTAAGATGGATCGTTGGTCCGGATATCACAAGATAAAAATCTGAGCAGAAAATGTACCAAATACGGCGTTCTCAACAGGATATGGGCTTTATGAATACCTTGTCATGTTCTTTGGATTGACCAATGCTCCTGCGCATTCTATGTATCTCATGAA
Source organism: Neostapfia colusana (assembly GCA_030760725.1). Taxonomy (NCBI): domain Eukaryota; kingdom Viridiplantae; phylum Streptophyta; class Magnoliopsida; order Poales; family Poaceae; genus Neostapfia; species Neostapfia colusana. The sequence goes on along the minus strand of JASWHV010000014.1, from coordinate 52,517,826 downwards.
CTCTGTACTCATGCTGGAGTTAGACAAGTTCGTCGTGGTTTTTATCGACGACATATTGGTCTATTCTAAATCTGAAGAAGTATACGCTGAACATTTGCGTATTGTACTTCAAGGCTTGAGAGATCACAAGCTATATGCAAAGTATAGTAAATGTGAGTTTTGGACCAGCAAAGTGCCGTTTCTTGGACATATTATTTCAGCGGAAGGCATCACTGTGGATCCAAGTAAAATCGAGCAAGTGCTGATTTGAAAATATCCAACATTTGTTCATGAAGTGAGAGGAGTTCCCTAGGTTTAGCGGGTTATTACCGGAGATTCATCCCAAATTTCTTCAACATTGCTAAACCTATGATGGAGATGTTGACGAAAAGTACCAAGTATGATTGGAGCCAATCATGTGAGCAAGCTTTTCAAACATTAGTGAAGCATCTCACCACAACTCCGGTTTTGGCTCAACCAGACACAACAAAGCCGTTTGATGTTTATTGTGATGCATCCGGCATTGGTCTTGGTTGTGTGCTGATGCAAGAAGGACGCGTGGTCGCATATGGATCTCGACAATTGAGGGGTAAGAGCAGAATTACCGACGCACGACCTTGAACTTGCTGCAATAGTCCTTGCTTTGAAAATGGGGAGAAATTATTTACTAGGCAATCTAGTACATCTCTACACTTAACACAAAATCTTGAAGTACATATTCACACAAAAAGAATTGAACATGAGGCAGCGAAGATGGTTAGAATTAATCAAGGATTATGAACTTGAGATTCAGTACCATCCGGGCAAGGCGAATGTAGTTGCCGACGCACTTAGTCGGAAAGCCCATGTTCACCATTTAGCCCATGGCTGCAAATGAAGAAGGAGAACCAAGCCTACACTTAGTTCCCTACAAATCGCTGTTCAACCTCGCTCTAATTCCTACAAATCGAGATGAGATTGTAGAGGCTCAGAAGAGAGACAGGGATGTGTATCACCTACAGAGAAGAGTGGACAATGGTGAATTGAAAATGTTCCGCAAGGATGAATTGTGTACTCTCTGGTTTAACAACCTCATAGTTGTACCCCGGGATATGAAATTGCGGAGGAAAATATTGGGTGAAGCTCATTTATCCAAATACTCCATTCATCCGGGAAGCAATAAGATCTACCAAGATTTAAAATCTAAATTCTGGTGGACACGGATGAAAAGAGAGATTGCAAAATACGTATCCGATTATGATACGTGTCGGCGGATTAAAGCCGACCACATGCGGAAAGCCGAACCACTTCAACCGCTGAACGTTCCAGCATGAAAGTGGGAAGACATAAATATGGACTTCATTGCAAGATTACCAATGACATGCAGCAAGCATTATTCTATTTGGGTAATCGTCAATCCTTTGACCAAAACAGCTCATTTTATTCCAATCCATACCAAATATGTGGCAAATAAATATGCGGAGTTTTCATCTAAAGAATTGTGTGTTTACACGGGGTTCCCCGCACCATCGTCTCTGACCATGGTGCATTATTCGTATCCAGATTTTGGGAGCAATTGCATGCTTCATTGGGAACCAAGTTAATTCGGAGTTCAGCGTACTATCCGCAAACTGACAGTCAAACAGAAAGAGTGAACCAGATTATGGAGGATATGCTAAGGGCATGTGTCATGAATCATGGAAAGAATTGGGATGACCACCTACCGTTAGCAAAATTCTCATATAATAATGGTGATCAATCCAGCATCAAGATGGCACCGTATGATGCTCTTTATGGCTAGAAGTGCCGCACACCGCTGAATTGGTGTGAGTCCAGCGAGAGATTGACCTACGGAATTGATCTTGTGAATGAAGCCGAGGAACAAGTGCGAGTGATCCAAGACAATTTAAAAGCTGCTCAATCTCGGTAGAAAAGTTATGCAGATAGAAGACGTCGACCTCTCCACTTTGACATCGGGGACCAAGTTTATCTTCGTGTCTCTCCGATGAAAGGGATTCATCGCTTTGGAGTGAAGGGAAAAATAGCTCCGCAATTCATTGGGCCATTTGCCGTCATCGAATTATGCGGACCCATGCCCTATCTCCTAGAGCTGCCGATGTCGCTTTCGAGTATTCACAATGTTTTCCACTTCTCTCAGCTGCAGAAATGTGTTAAGTACCCAGCTGAAGTTCGCATGGAGGACATCGAAGATCTTCAACCGGATCTCTCTTATTCTGAGTATCTGACCCACATTGTCGATGAGAAGACTCACGCCACAAGAAATTGGACGTTGCGATTTTACAAAGTCTTGTGGAGCAACCACACCGCTAGTGAAGCAACGTGGGAAAGCGAGGATTTTGTCCGTTTAAATTTTTGTGACTTGTTAGAGTCATATGTCCAGTAGTCTTTATTCCTTCTTCTTTATTTTTGTAATATCGGGACGAGATTCTTTTAAGCGGGAGGAATATAACAGCCCTAACTTTTATAAAGTTATATTTCAACTTATGAAGAAAGGTTGAGTAGAAGAAAACCTGATTTTGTGTCGCATAAAATAATGTACACAATGGACTTGTGAGGGAATTAATTTTTTTCTCTAACTAATGCCTAACACTTGTTAACATGAGGAGTGGATGTCAACACATTAATTAAACTCATGTAAACAACTACTATGAAGAGAGTGGGGCAGATTTAGACATAATTTGAGTTCTTTTAAAAGATTCATGTTCAAATTATACAAATGCATACAAGTGATTCAACCAATGAATTTCACTTGTATCAAATAGCTTGTATTCCAAATTTGGGAATTTTTGGAGAATAATTGAGAGGGCATTTGAAATTTAAATTTGAATCTGAAGCAAATTTCCTCAATTTTGAAATCTGATTTCAGATTTGAGTTCCCCACATTCTTTTTGGCCTACCCTCAAAGTTTGGTGATTTTTGCACAAAGCATGTGTGGGAATATCAAAGCACAGAGAGAGAAAGAAATTGAGGTGGGGTGGACCCCATCTGTCAGCTGCACACTTCATTCAACCGCCTCTGTTTGTTCCCCCGGCTGAGCACACGACAGCTCCCGGCGGTGAGTCCCCGCCCGATGTATCGATCGTGCCAGCTCCTGCTCGCCGATCGTTTCCTTCGCATTTATATTGCACGCACGAGGCACACACGAAGTTTGCTTCCCCCCCCCCCCAGCTTGTGCTCCCTCTCTGTTTCTCTCCCGCGAAAAACAGCCGATGCCCGCGTTCTCTATTTTTCCCGATCGCACACAACTGCCCTAGCTCGGATGATCAAGCTTCATGCACACAAAAGCAGCGCATACCTGTGCTCTATCCGTCTACCAATTCGTCACCTCGGTTCTCTAATCATTGGCACTCGGAAATTCGGAGTTTGTATCCATGCGCCCAAGTGAACACCGGTGAGCAAGTTTCGGCTCCTGTGGGCAGCCCGAACCAAGAGGAATCACAATCGAGCAAGCCAACCCATCGGTGCACCAGCGACTCGAGCTGCTTCTCCCCAAACCTCATCCCTAGCCGTGGCTCGTTGTGCTAGAATTTGGAAATTTCGTCCTAGGGGGTGCAACACGACCTCGAGGTAGGAACGGGAAATTTGCACTCAATTCTTGTCGTTAGTGTTTCAAACTCCACACATGATCTCCTCACTAGATAGCGCATGTCCTCCTTCAAAACTAGGCCGAGAAATTGGGTGTAAAGGAATAAATTCCGAGTTTTGCCCATGGCCAACCTTCGGACCCCGTCGGCCGCACGGTGACGACGTGGTTGGAGAGCTCCCCGGCCATGTTGGCATCCAGTTCTAGTTTCCCCACGATCACCTGTTGCTCTAGAGCCAAAAACCCGAAGGTTTTATGTAGAGATGAGGTTGCCCAACATCGACGGAACCCTAAGTTCCACTGCCACCATCGCGCTCGTATTTCCGGGCATCGCTGGAGGCTGGCGATCCCCTAGATGTGTTCAGCGGCAGGAAATAGGGTTAGGCGGTGAGTTTAGCCCCGGAAGGTGGCCGGGAACTCAGTTCCGGCAACTATCGCCGGAGTGTGCCGCCACCAGAGCTCTACTGTCGCGTGAAAGAAGGAAACTGTAGGTGAGGCCCGCTGTCAGCATTTAAATATTTCCAGTATTTTTCAGTTTCTCGTTCAAACTTCAAACAGCCATAACTTGGTGTAGATAAGTCCAAAAATTCTAAAATAAATTTCTTTGGATTCCTCTCAGCGAGTACTATCCAGTGATGTATCATAATATTCATGAAAGTCGCTGGATTCGGCTCATTAATTCCTTTAAGAAAATTCTTAGGGAATTAATTCCAGGAGTTCTGTTATTTGGAAAATTTCCAATTTTGGGCAGAACCTTCCTCCAAATATATTTGGACTCCAGTAAATATTTCAGAGGCATTGGACATTATTTTCTAGGCCAAATGATGTGTCAATCCTTTATGTCTCTGATTAGCAAAAGAACAGAAATAATTTTCAGCTTTTCTTCAGTTCTTGTAAAATCCATATCTCCATGTAGGAAACTCCAAAAAGGATGAAACCAAGTCCTATAGACTCCTAGAAACGTGTAATTCACAAAAAGTCCATTTCTCAGCATGTCAAAACCAAACCATAGAATGGTTCTGTTAGATCAGAGAATCATAATCACTTAAGAATTTCTTAAGACCACATCCTTCATCATCTTCCTCTGAAATTTGGCAGGCTGTATCTCTGAGGAATCCTTGAACTACTGTAATAATTTCAAAGGCATTAGAATTAATATTCTACTGTTTCAGCCATATCATTCCAAATGCTTGCATATGGCTCTCAAATGACATATGTATTTCTTAGCCCCACAAATATTGAGCTAACCTCTTTGAATCTTCCTCTCTAATGATGTAGATCCTACAACAGAAACCTTGCTGTTGTTTTCCCCTCTTAGTCATAATTAACTTGCACAACAGAATTAAAGTATTTCCTACATTGCTTTTGAATATATGTGCATTTGCATCCATAGCTCACGTGACGTCAACGCTCAACGCGAAGTTCAACTCAGAGGCGAGGATCTCCATATCATGGCAGATTCGAAGGATTCTCCTGAGGAAGATTAACTTCATAGTCACTAACAAAACCGTTGAGCAAGGCAAGCCCTGGTTTGCATATTAGTGCCCTTTTAAATTTTGCTTTACTTTCACCTAATGTTGCTAGACTTGATATTGTGCATTAGGTTTAAGATGCTTGAAACTCCAACTGAATCACCATGAAATACCTAAGTAGAAGATTTATCATAGGCTTTCTCTCGTCGTAGTTGGCTAGGCTAATGTTGTAGATAGACGGTAGAAGTCGAGTACTTAGAACCTACTCGCGAGAAAGGTCGGGTAGAGAAGTCTACTCACAAGAGGAAGTTGTTGATAAGAGCACCCTCAAAGAAAGTGAGATGTGGACGGGTTGTTCTAGTAGGATGGAACGCTCAAGGTTGTCTCGACCCGATGGATGTGACAATGCTTGGGACCACATTGCGCCTGGGCCGATTATGGTAAGGCCAATGTGGAGGTTGGGTATTAGCCCTGTCCGTGTTAGTTAAGGACCGTGCCGTATGCGGCCCTGCTGGACAAGTTTGAGCTGTACCAGATATATAGTGGGGTATGGGATCCATGAAACCAATGTAACTCGATGGACCGTGGCGTAGAAACAAATCCTTCGTCTGGGAATGGCGTTGAGAAGGCTGGAGGTGTAAATCCTTTAGTGGGCAACTTCGATGTGTCCGTGTAGAGGACCATCCTGCTCGGGATGAAGCGTTTTTCTATGTTGGGGTGTCGGGTGAAAGGTTGCTGCATACGACGTAAGAAAGAGCTCTCGAGTGAGTCTTTCGAGGCGGGTGTATGTGTCGTGTATTCCAGGTTGTCATTGATTCAAATCACCGTCGCTCGCGGTTAGGGATTGAGCATACTTGCCCACTGCGCTGTGACGTAGTAAGAAGAGAGATTAAGTCTCTTAAGATATTGTTTATGGCTTAATCATTGTATTGAAACCTTGACTGCAGTAGAGATAGTGCAAACTAAATTTCTATTCCACCTTAATCTAGCAACAACGGGATAAGCGTTTCTTGTTTGATTGTGGACTTCCAGTGTTGTGATGCATGAGAACCATTAAAACTTGCTGCTATACTAATGTGAATATAAGGATCAACGATTAGCCAAGATTCATTTTAAAAATTTATATTCCTATCTTCATACAACTCCTGCATGTAGAGTTACATGTTTAGGATTGACGGTTAAGACTTGCTAAGCCTTAGTGCTCACGGTTGCAATCGTAGATGTTTTTGCAGGTAGCATGATGCATGCTATGAAGATGGTTGTTTGGTGAGACATCGGACCCTACGGTTCGAATAACTCATCGAAGACCTTTGTCGCTGCCTTACTTCTTGTGAAGCTAGTAGGAAGCGTCCACGAGATGGATGACTTCTCTTCGGCATAGTTAGGGCTGAGAGTGAGTATTTATCTAGTTTTATTTTCCGCTGTGTATGTACATCTTTTGTACAATATGTAGTAAAAGACATTATCTTGAGAAATAAAGTATTTCGTATGTTCATATTTCTTTTCGAGTATGTTGTTCGGTGCCGTATCGCACGGCACCACCCAGTTCGATTACTGGAGTGTGGACCCGAAAGGGGTGCCCCACATCGCAGCTCACACTTCGACAGTACCGTACCTGGAAAGCTAGCATGGCCGCTCCAAAAATGATGAGTGATAGTGATCTTTGAGGATCGGCACAACCCCAGACGTGAAAACTCGAGTTTTTAATGTAGTAAATTTCAAGTCAGCATACAATGCAATACTAGGAAGATCTACATACGCCAAATTCATTGCCTGACCCTGCTATGCTTATCTTAAGATTAAGATCCCAAGGTCAAGAGGTGTCATCATAGTCTCTAGAAGCTTTAAGCGTTCCAATACCCGAGGAACAAAACTTGGGGAGGGTTCTGACTCTTTCAGCATGGTAGAAGTACTAGAGAATTTGAAAAGATCCACAGACGTTAACTTGCTACTTCTCACGAAAAAGCAGTCGGTGGAAGGAAGCTTCAAATCCGATGAAAATAATAAACAAATTGTAATTCATCCAACCGATCCAACTAAAACAGCTCTGATTGCCAACAATCTCGACAATGAACAGGAAGACACACTTGTTGATTTTCTTTGAAGAACTGAAACATATTCATATGGAAACTTGCTGACATGCTAGGCATATCTAGGAAACTCGCCGCACATGCATTCAACATATACCCGTTACTAAACTGGTTAAACAAAATTTGCAATGAATCTTAGAAAAGAAACGAAGTGGTATTGAGAAAGTTATCATTTGACTGCTTGCAACCAGATCCATGCGGCACTTTACCATTCTAAATGTAGCAAACCCCATTCTTGGCCTTAAAAAGAAGACACCGGTGCTACGCGTGTGTATTGACTTCACATCTCTTAACAAGCACTATCCAAAAGATCACTTCCCCCTTCATTGCATCGATCATATAGCCGACTCGACAGTTGGGTGCGATAGATTATGCTTCCTCAATGACTACTTGAGTTACCGTCAGATTAAGATGAAGAAGTTTGACGAAGAAAAAACAACCTTCATAACACCATACACAGTCAATTGTTATACCACTATGGCTTTTGGTTTGAAGAATGCAGGAGCCATGTACAAGGGATGCAACCAATTATGAATGTAAACTCAGATTGAATGAAACGTCCAAGTATACGTCAAGGGTATAATGGTAAGGACGAACAACAACGCTGACCCACATCAGTAATGTGAAATCATAATATAGCTTCATACAATCATAATAGACATTATAACAAAAACAGTTATGCATACCATCTCTCAAAACCGTTTGAACTAGAACCGCTTCTGAAAAGTTATCAGTACCAGTTCTTAACCTCCATTGCTGCATCAATCATTGAGACATGAAGAACTAGTTGTGAAATCCCCAAAATCCTAGCAAGTTAAATCAGCTCAATGACACATAGGAAAAATGGAGGGAATAAAAACTTTTAAATACAAAGGTGTGAGATCAAAGTTTTAGCTGAAAACGTGAGTTTAGCAATTCAAAATCACCATCTGATCTCACAGTTCAAATCAGTAGGATCAAACTAGGAGGCTACCAAATTTCCTGCAAATTTGGAGCTAATTCATTTGAATAAAAGGTTAAGTATGGCTTAAGTAGAATTCCATATTCAGTTCTGAATTCTACTTGCAAACATTCCAAGGATCCTCCTGCGAAGGAGAAACAATGTCAGTTCTGGCAGCTAGCGAGGAGTTAACGAACGGGCTTGCTGCAACCTAGGGATCACCAGGCAGAGGCGTCAGTCGGTCCTAGAAACGGCGGCAGCTAGCGAGGAGTTAACGACCGGACGTGCTGCAACCTAGGGATCATCAGAAAACATGGAGACTTGAATCCACAATTAGGTTCTCCGTATATCAAGTAGTATCCCTGCAAATTTTAATTGAGTTTTGATGAGGTTTACTATTTATTTGGATTAAGCAAAGAGGAAGTTCAAATTTAAATTCAAAAATTAGTTTCAAAATTCAATTTTATCCAAATCCAAATTAGATTGCACCATTGGATTCCCCATATTCTTTTTAGCTACCCTGCAAAGTTTTACCATTTTTGGACCACAAATGCTATATTAAATGGAATTTTAAAGATAATAGGGATGTCCTGTGGGACCCACCTGTCAGCCAGGGGGCGACCAGAGACAGAGCACCGGGGATCTGTTCGGCATGCGATCCACTGCGGGCAGCGCGGCTGCCACCACGAGCGCTCATGGGCGAGCTGGCGAGCTCCTTGTGCCCCTCCCGCGCCCACGTTACCCCTCAGTGGCACAAAGCTGAAGCTCCTTCGCTTCCTTCCTACCACAGCGCCCTCTTCTCCGAAAATTCTTGGCGCCACCGCACTCCCACGCCGAGCTCTGTCGCCAGCCAATTCGGCGAGCCCCGACACCCGACCAAGTGTGAAATGGGTGTCGCCAACGTTCCCTCAAGCTCCCCAAGCAAGCCCCAGGTGTGCCGTGGTCAACAACCGCGCTGGCGAGGCCAAAGTCTTCCGGCACGCGCCGGTGGCGCAAGGAGGAAGAATACCCGGTGGGTCCCATGCGTCAGTGGGAGAAAAATCGGGGCCGTATCTTCTGTGGCCCGTGGATTCGGTGTGGCTAAAGTTTAAACCCTGTGGACTCGTGTGTTCTTGCATCGGATTGGCAAATTTTAAATCAAGTGGGCCCGGTCACTGTGTTAGGAATTTCTAGTTGAAAAGACATTCCAGTTTCTATTCAAACTTTGGAAATTCATAATTTTTGCTAGGAATCTCTGAATTTAGTGATTCCAGTTGGGTTAAATTCAGTTTGGAAAGATCTATCCAAATATCCAATTTAATTTGTAAAAGTTAATAATGTATTCTGGATAATTCTTTGAATTGTTTTCAGTAAAAGAATTATTGAGAGAGTTTGGTTCATCCAATAATTCTCAAAATTTACCAGAATACTGTTTTGAATCTTATTGAACTCCTGTAAAAATTTCAGCTCAATTTGGAGTTGATCTCAGTAGTAAATTTTAGGGTTTAAGCAAATAGTTCAAAAATGTCCAGAGCACATTTTTACTGTTTATCCATAAGTGGCTGAAATTTAGAAATTCTATTCTTCTCAATCCCTAGCTCTAAAAATACCAAATAAATTCATGCATACCTTATGAGCTATGCCTGAAATTTTAGTTCCATTTATTTTGCACGAGTATGTAAATTACTTCAGAATTAATTCTTTAAAGCATAATTGCTTAGTGAATTAATTTGAGAGAACTACCAAGTAAAAATTCCTGAATTTTGGTCCAAAATTCTTTCTTGTGACAAGGAACGCACATGAAACGTTTCAAGTCAATTAGAGCTATGGACCATTCTTTTTCCTGTGTAACTTCCTTTGTGAATAAAAACAATTAGGAAGACACTTAGTACTTGATCCAACTTTGCTCAATCCATCTTTATCAACTTGAATCATCTCAAATCCAGCTTTTAATATGAGTTATTAGTTTTATATTTGTATCCATGACTTTATAGTAAATTATTCATAATTATTTATGTATGCATCTTCATAACGTTTAGTACTGACGTGGAGCTTCACTAAACCTTGAAGCTTGGATCAAAAACAAGTGAAGCAAGTGATCAAGTGTAGATTTCCAGAAGATTTAACTGTTGATCTAACTATAAGTCATCTGTAAAACAAAGGCAAGCCCAAGTTTGCATATTAAAAGCTTTTATAAAGTTTCGTATTTATCACATTATACGTCTGAGGTTATGTATTGGGCATTAGTTAAGTTTGTTGATACTCTACATGCATGACCAAATTATCCTTGGAGTATATGGGTAGAATAAGAATCCATTGTATAGATTCATGCTAGGCTAATGCTGTAGAAAGGTTTCGGTAGAAGTCGAATAGTTGGAATCTAATCACGAGATTGTCGTACTTTATCAACCAACAAGCTAAGTGGTTAGTGTTGCTTGTGAGAAGAAGTCTAATAGAGAAGTCTTCTCACGATAGGTTACTACAATGCTCAATCTTAATACTGAGGCCGAATGGGGTTTGTGTAGGTTGGATGGAACAAGGTTGTTCTCGACCTGATGGTGAGTCAAAGCTTATGACCACATCATGTCTGGGCCAGTAGGGTAAGGCAGATGTTGGATGGTGGGATGTAGCCCCGTCTAATGTTGATCAAGGACCACGCCATGTGCGGCCCTGTTGAGCAAGTTTGAACTATACCAGTTGCATACTGGCTATATGGGCCACAGTAAACGAATGTAACTCGGGCACATCATGTCGAAACTTATACCGCCTTCCTTTGTGGGTTGGTGACAGAGGTGTAAATCTGCTAGCGGAGCAACTCCAACGTATTCCGTGTAGTGGACCATCTGTGAGATGTGTAGAACTGGTTCGAATTGGTATGACAGTGAAAAGTGGCCACCTATGACGTAGGGAGAAAAGAATTGATGTGTCTTCCATGCGGGCATAGGTGTCGTGCAATCCGGGTGTCTCCTGATTGCAATCACCGTCCCTCGCGGTTATTTGATTACCGCTTGTTCACTGAGTCGTGTCATAGTAATCAGGAGTAGTTGTAATCAAATGAATTATGCTCATATGAATAATTATTGCTTTGCAACTTTGAATGTATTAGAGATAGTACAAATTAAAGTTTATCTTTCACCTTAGGCAAGCAGCATCGGAATAAGCGTTTCTTGTTTGATTGTGGACTTTCGATGTTGTGCTGCATGGGGACTATTAATTTGTGGCCTACATCTGAAAATAAGGAGTTACTTGAAGTGAGTTCTTTACTGCAAATTCAGCTTATGCTCTTGTCACACCATTGCATATAGAGTTTCAGGTTCAGGTGAGACGGGTCGGTCTTGCTGAGCCTTGTGCTCACGAATACATATATAGTCGTTTTGCAGGTCTTACTCATATGCTATGATGATGGTTGATCGGTGAGTCATCCTAACCTTCGGGTTGTATAGCTCACCGGAAACCTTGCCGCCGCCACACATCTTCGAGTTGCTAATGAGATTCGTCCGCAGGCTAGACGACTTCTCTTCTGCATAGTTAGGCTCGAGAGAGTATGTGATGTAAATTTTGCTGCGTCGTATATGTGTTGTAAAATATTTGTAAATGAAAACCATATTGTGAAATAAAATACTTTTTTATGTATTTTGAGTTATATTTTCGTGTATGTTGTTGGGTGTCTCATCGTACGACACCACCCAATGCGATTCCTGGAGTGTAGACTCCCGGGTCCCCATAGTCATGGTATCAGAGCCGCATTGGGAATATCACGTATGAAAAGAGTATATTTTCGAAAACTTAGACGCTTATGAGTGAGGATTAAATAGTAAGCTCATATAAGGAGTACAATGGCATAGTTACTTAAGGTGGCGATGCTAACTTATGTGTTATTATTCCGTATTTCAATTATGTAACGACGCACCGACGTATAGGTAAGAATGGTAAGGAACGCCACCGAAAGCGGATCAATTTAGGCTAGCTCCCCCATTCGAGGAAAGTAGTATGGGATGTCCCGTTCAGAAATAGGTAGGAAGTGAATATGTTTTCTAAGACTCTTCATGTCTTAGAGACATACGAATTGCACTAGCCTCCAGTGCGCTAAACCAGGGGCAAGAGGAGGAGACCCCATAATGTGGTTTATAACACGAAATATGTTCTCTAGAACTCTTCATGTCCTATGAGACATGTGAAAACGCTGGTCCACTGGTGTGCTTAATTGCAAAGGTGTGGAGTACTCCGTCGGGTGGTAAATAACCCAATCATGTACATTGAGACGTGGCTTGACTCAAGGACGACCTGTATGGAAATGATACGGGGCGTATGTATTTAATTTCAGATATGGATCTGCCTGTAGTTAAAAATCTTTGTGAGCATCATTATCAATTGATTTTCTGCAGGTAACTGACCATGATTTCGTAATGTGTTTAGAAAACATTTGCGAGTGACCGTTTTTAGTGCCACCATGTGATACGTATATGCCGGTATAATCCGGTTAGGATTTTCAGTTTCGGTGAGGAAACGTAGTACTGGCATGTGTTTTGGTTGCATAAATCATATGGACCAAAAAGAAGTTAGTAAAATGGCTAAGGGTTCAAATCTTAATTATTGACACCCTAATTTGAACTAAGATTCAATTGGGAGTATAAGTTCATTTCAAAACATATAAGAATCACATCCCCTGTTTCCGGCAGAATTTTTTCTGGATTTTGACAAGGTATAGCTTTTGTTAGATTGAACTTATAGAGGTGTGTGGTACATTTCTGGAAAGGATTTGAAGTTCTCTACAACTTTTCTCTAGAGTTCCAGAATATAATCCCCCTCCAAATGGATGAAAATCCCAGGTGAGTGTAAACTGTCCAGAAACAGGGCAGACTAAATACCTCTCTGGAATTTTCTGTATTTCGACCACAATTGCTTGAATAAAATTTTATAAGGGTCATGTGATATACAGTTGGAAAGATTATGATATGTGTTACAACTTTGTAATTCGATGTTTCTCCAAAATTGGACCAGAATTATGTGGGATATTGTGTTCAAAACAGCCACCTTAACAGGAGGTGCTGTCAACATTTTCCCAGTTTTATGTTAACATTGAGGTATAATAACTTTTGATTCCGAATCGGTCTGAGGCAAATGACTACTCGTTAGAAAGATATCAAAGTTGTATCTAAATTTTGTGTTCTACTTGAGTTATGAAATTGCTGTTCACATGATCAAGAATCTGGTATTGGTGCCAACCGGTCAGTTTAGTAAAATAAAGTTGGTCAGTTTGGTATTGGTGCCAATCTGCTATTGGCATAATTTCAGATTTGTGTAAACATGAATATGGTTATGCTTTCAGATGTCCTTAACATATTCGTGTTTCTGTATCTGCATTTTACTGTTGAGATCGAATTTGGATTCCTTTCCAAAATTTTATATTTTGTAGAATGGTGCGTAATCGATCTCAGATGGAGATTGAAAGTTCTAGTCAAGGTGGGAATGAATCAACCCCACCACCGACACCTCCATCTCCATTTTTGACAATGTTTGTGGAAGTTATGGCAAACGTGGTAGATTCTCATCGAGAGAACAACCAGCTTCTCCGTGAGTTGGTGCAGCAGGGTCGGTTTTCAGAGACCCAACCGCATAATTCGACTCAAGTTCTTATTTTGAGTTTCTGTCAACACAACCACCGGTTTTCACGGAGGCAATGGAAACAGTGGAGTCAGCTCATTGGCTCCGGGTGATAGAATCCAAATTTCAGCTGTCTTAGTATGACGAATACCAGAAGACGTTATTTTCTGCTCAACAACTCCATGGAACCGCAAGAGCTTGGTGGGCTGAATATCTCGCCAACCATCCTGAAAGAAATCGGATGACATGGATGGAATTCTTTGATGCTTTTAGAGCATACCATATATCTGTGGGGATTATAAGCACGAAGTATGAAGAATTCTTGGAATTAAAGCAAGGAGAAATGAATGTTCATGAGTATTCCAAAGAATTCAATCGCTTGATGCAGTATGTCCCTAATTTGGTAGACAAGGAGATTATGAAATGTGAGTACTTTTCTGGGGCTTGAATGCCAAGCTTCAGGACAAAGTGACGTTATGCAATAATGGCGATTTCAATGAATTGGTCAGTGCCTCTATTATCCAAGAGGATACTTATCTCCATTATCAAGTGGGGAAGAAGAAAAGGAGCAAACTGCCAATCAGCACTAGTGATATTCCTCAGAAATATCCAGTGGTGCATTGTTTACCATGCGATCAGGAAAGTCAGTTGATTGTGCGACCACAACAGTTTGAATGTCGCACCTATTCATTGGTAGATATTCAACCGCTGCAATCACAACGGCAATTAATTACTTTTGCGCTTCCACCTGGGAAAAATGCACAAGCATCCCTTCCATCTTCAGCTAATGGAGTGCCAGCTTTCATATCTTCCAATATTAGCTATGATGTGGATCTTTTCGTACCAGATTATCACGTGACCACACAGGACAATAAACCAACATCTCAGCATGTTGCCAAGAAATCCCAAGGTCAGCAAAAGAAGACATCAGTGAGAGTGGGCAACGTTAATTACATATCCGTTGAGAATGTTGCAGTAGGGAAACCTATTTTAGCTGATTTGTTCAGCCTGCATGATCAGCCAACATTTGTGCTATTTGATTCAGGAGCCACTCATGATTTCATCAGCAAAGCATATGTGGTCAAGCATCAAATACCATCCACTACCGTATCGTCATCATATCGGATTAGCTCACCTGGTGGTAGTATGACAACCAAACAGATTGTTGCCCGAGCGCCTCTATGCTTGGATGGAAGAATTTACCCCACTACCTTCATCCTATTGGAAGATCAACAGCTTGAAATCATTTTGGGAATGTCATGGTTGACATATCACGGAGCTATCTTTGATATTAGCAGTCTTATTGTGCAGCTGAACTCCAAACATCACGACCAACATACATTGGTATTGGAAAATATCACACCAGTACCTAGAGCTGTACATAACACCGAGGCCAATTAATTGGAGGACATTCTGTAAGGGCCTCAGTTTTTGACACCCATTTGCAGTGTTTATCCCCACACCACACACCTCATTTGAGGAAAAATGATGAACACAAATAAAGAGCAAGTAACAATTATCAACATGCTCATTAGGGAACAAACTCACACATTGCAAAAGTGGTACTTCCCACATGTGATATAGATGGGCTGGACATATGAAAACTCCTACACTTTGCCAAGGATGTCCATGCCAAGTTTCACCCAAATTCAAAACATTTTTGAGGTCATCTTGGGTGTAGATAGGAAAGGGGCAGTTTGAAAACATATTCAAATTCAAACTGTTTTCACCCACTGAATTTAAAAGTGGAAGGCATATTCTTGCTCAGCACATTTTTGTGAGCTCACACACCAATTTTCACTCCATTTGGAGTTGATCTTGACATGAGCTAAGGGGGAGAAATTCAAACTTTATTTGAATTTCAAACTGCACTTGTGCTGAAATTCATTCAAACCAAACCTCATTTGAACTTTGATCAATTCAAATGGCTCTTGGGTGAATAATTTGAGTTGCCAAGGGTAGAATAGGGTTCACTGTTTACCACAGCTGTTAGGAATAAATTTCAGAGGTTAAAAGAGGAGTGGGACCCACCTGTCAGCCTCTGCCTCAAAACAAACCGACTGAAACTCAGTTCAGTCGGTTCCCAGCTGCTGTGTGCGCGCGCCACCGAAGGGGGCAGCCGGCGCCAGCTCCTGCTGCGTGCCCCAAGCCGGAGGCCAGCCGGCCGAGCTATTTATTCCCTCCCCGGCGTGCCTCAGTCACCATTTCCCCGAGCTACCGACGTGCGCGACTGCTTTTCCCACTGCCATCGCCGCCGCTCGAGTTCCTGCTTGATCAAGCCGATCGCAGCTCCCTCTTTCCATTCCAAGGTCCCAGCAAGGTACTAGCAACCATCCTCCATCCTTCCCATTGATAGAAATCGATTGAAACCGAGTGATATCGGCTGTGCCGAAAGATCAAACTCGGAACTGGAAACCGCCGCACCTCGGGCTCTCGTGGACAGCCCAACCTGGGCGTTGTCACGCCCGAGCCAAGGCACCCCTGGACGCGCAAGTGATCGGTGCTGCTCATCCCCGAGCCACAGCTCGAGTGGTTGCTCACCGGCGGCGAATTTCCACTTTTCCCCTTTCTGTGTGCAGAACGACCCTCGGGTACGATTCTGTTTAATTCGTGCTCTAGAAAGGATTAGAGGGCCTCAGGCCACTCCCACACGAACTAGACACGGTGACGCACAAGTTGCCTTCACAACTCTGGGCCGGAGAACTTCTGTGCCCGGCGTAATTCAAGGTCTACTAATGGCGGAACGCACGGGGGGTATCGGGCGCACGGTGAGGACCTATTTCGGGCCTTCCCCGAGCTGCCCCGAGTTCATGTCGACCTTCTCTGAGGTCCACTGATGCTCCCCGACCGGTTTCCCAAGTAGCTGAGGCACTAGGAGCATCAGCCGACATGGCCGAAGTCGTTCCGATATGGCGGCTCGTCGCCGACCATGCTCCGGCCGTTGTCATGAGCAGCTGACCCTCGGATCATGTTCCCCAAGTAAAAGTAGGCAGGGGCGGCCAGAATCAAGAAGTTTGAAGCTGTACAGCAGCCGGCGGCGAGCTCTCCGGCGAGGTCCCTCGGCGGCGGAGCGCGGGTGTCGCGAGGTTGAAGAAGGGGGTGGACCCCAGCTGTCAGCGGCCGATATTTTGAATCGGGATCCGGCTGCGGCCGGGATCGGGTGTGCTGGCGCGCAAAAGCCTTGTGGGCCGCGGTGTGCTGTCGCTTCGGCGTGCGACGCGTGTCTCCTGGGCCCACGCGCGAGTTTAAACTTTTCCCCGATTTTCAGATTTCCTTCAAACTTCAAATCCTTATAACTTTGGCTAGAAAGCTCCAAATTGAGTGAACCAAATGTTGCTGGATTCAGCTCTTTGAGTACTTTCCAGAAAATCAAGTGTCACTTCATGAGATTCCTTAATTCTCCAGAATTAATTCCTTAAAGTTTAAACTGTTAGGAATTTTAACTGGAGAATCATTTGGAGGAAAATCCTGAAATTTTGCTGAGATGTTCACCAAAATATCCTTGAACTACCATAAAAATTTCAGATCCATTTGAGCTCATTTAGTCCACCTAATGGTGTGATTAGTAAAACTGTTCCAGAGAAAATAGAAAATGTTCAGAAACATTTTCAGAATTTTCTCTGAAATTGTTTAGCTCATATCTTTAGTTAGAGACTTCCAAATTAAGTGAGACCAATTCCATTAGAACCCTCTGAAAATCTAGTTTTCAGAAAGTCATAGTTTGTTTCATGAAAATACCTAGAACACCCTAAAAGCCTTTAATTAAGGTCAAGGACATAATTATTTGTGGAGGGCTCAAATGAGCTTTGCTGCAACTAAAACTTGACCAAGTCTCTGTTTAGGTTGTAACCAAGCCATAGTAAAAGTTTCACAGTCATTAGGTCTATCTAGTAAAGGTTATAGACTTCACAACTTCAAAGTTAATACAAAAGCATTTAATTAATACATACATTGTTCTTATCATGTAGTCGCTAAGGTCGAGGAGGAACCCGAAGTCCTAGACTTCGTTACTCCGGAGGAACAGCTAGCCTACGACCAAGAGCAGCAAGGCAAGCCCCGGTTTGCATTAACCATTTTATAAATTTTTATTGTTTTGAGCACATACTTGTTTTCTTTATGTTGTGCATCAGAGTCTTGTTTGGAAACCCCACTGCATAGCCAAGAAAACCATGGGTTGGGGTTTAGGATTGCAAACCCCGTTAGCCACTGCATTGCTAGGATAGAGTAGGATTCGGTACAAGTCGAGTAGTTGGAACTACTCGCGAGAATAGGCTAGAGGCACATTGCTCGGGTAGAGATAGCACATGATACACATGGCAAGAAAATGAGACCGAGCGGAGAGTAAGGGCAGCAGGACTTTGGGGCCTGTGTGCTATAGCTCCGCTTGTGTCGATTGAGGACCGAGCCGTGTGCGGGCCTGTTGAACAAGCTAGAACAGTACCGAAGACCTACCGGCTATATGGGAACCGGGAAACTGATGTAACTCGGGTAGCTGGGTATTGAGGCATTGCCCGTCGTTCAGAGGGTAGGTTGAGAGCTCGAGGTGTAAATCAGCTGGCGGCACAGAGATGCGCGTGCAGGGACCTCTTGCTCGGGACGATGGGACCGGTTCAATATTTGGCTAACGGGTGAAAGGTAGTCGCGTACGGCGTCCGTGATGGTTGTTGTAGGCAACATCGAGTACGGGCGTACGTGACGGGTTGTTCGGGTAACCCTGCAGGTGTAAATCGATTATAATCGCCGTCCCTCGCGGTCAGTGAGTACCACTTGTTCACTGTACCGTGACGTAGAAAGAACAGGCTAGTTACATGTTAAAATGTTGCTGATTGAAAGTTGGATATTGATTGTTAATGATATGTTGTAGCTTAGTGCTAACTAAAGTTCTTTTCAACTTTGGGCAAAGTACATGAGAGAAATGCGTTTCTTGTTTGATTGCGGCTCTCTCATGTGCCTTAGCGTAAAGTTCTCCACAACCTGCTGCTAAAACTTGAAAGTAAGGTTCTACTAATTAGGCGAGTCCTTGCAAATGATTTTTACCTCATGCAACCCATCACCCTCATGTAGAAGTTTCATGTTTAGGTGAGACGGGTCAGACTTGCTGAGCCTTCGTGCTCACTGCTTGTGTTTGAAGCTTTTGCAGGGTTCTATGAGGAAGGGACTCCCGAAGAGGAGACGGAACCCCAGGAGGGGAACCCCGTCGAGTGGGAGTCGTGCACGCCGCAGAGTTAGTGTGCGAGTGTGCTAGCAAGGACACGTTCGAGGGCTGAACGTGCACTTGATGCTTAGTCTACGCCCGCGAGTGTGGACTAAACTTATTTTGATGTAAACATGTTAATAAACTTGTTTATGTAATAAAGCTTCCGCTTCCGCTTTGTACCTTTGACGTGTGTTATACGGTGTTGTGCAACGCAGCACCCCTCAGCGTGATCCTGGCTCGACAGGACCAGTGGGGTCGTGTCAGCGTGGTATCAGAGCTCGCTTGAGGTTTAACACAGTACAAAGGTCTTCTTTTTCAAAAATCCAGTGAGGAACGAGTTAGTAGCCCGTATAAGGATGTTATTAGTATATAGAAAGTGGCTTATTAACTTATTTGTTATGTCGGAAAATCGTGCATCTCGGGACGTTCATGTCTTGGGGGGTGCACGTAAGCGCTGTCCACCAGTGCGCACAAGCTGAAGGGTGGAGCCCCACGGGTGGCAGGTAACCCGACCCGCTTTGATATCCTCTACGACTCTTCATGTCGTTTGGGGTATTCGAGCAACGTCTGTCCCTGGCGTGCGTGGTGCAACATGGGAGACCCCGTCACGTGGTCTGAAACGTGAACACGTAACTCAAGGCGTGTTTGGCTTGAGAACATCCGGGCGAGTGATGACGGCCGGGTGTACAAACTGTATGGATTCCGGGCTCGGTGTGCAGCCGAGTCTGATGATTGTTTGAGTTTCTGCAGGTAGCCTTACCACGAAACGGTAGACGTGTAGCATCCGTGTGCGAGTGACGAGTAGTGCCACTGAACTAACGAAGCCGGCTAAATCCGGTATAGGTTTTTCCTTTGTGAGGACGTAGTACCGACATAATCTGGTGACGCCTCGACGTCACACCCAACTAAATGAACAACTTCATTTAAAAACTTGAAGGTTTTGATCCAAAGTAGTAAAACTTGATGTAACTCCTTCCCTTGAACAGGATATTCAAAGTTAATAAATTTTCAACTTATAGGATGTTAAGGACAGAGCACTCTGTTTTCAGCTAAATCAAGGCTGAAGTTAATCAGAGGTTAGAGGTTGAGTTCTTTCGAGGTTGGGGTCGTATGATACATTTCTGGAAAGCTTTGGAGGAGCTTTACAACTTTTCTGTTGAGTTCCAGAGGTGTTTCATCCCTTAACCACTCGAAAAATGCAGTAGAGTTGAAACTGTCCAGAAAACAGGACGGAGCAAAGACTCTCTGTAGACTCTCTGTAAATTAAGCATAACTTCCTGCATAAAAATCCAAAAATAGAAAATGAGGTGGTTCTGGGAAGCTTATGAGATGGGTTACAACTTTGTAACAGAAAGTTTTGTCAGATTAGGAACAGAATTAACTGGAATTCTTGGATCAAATCAGTACCTAAGGCAGGGAGGTGCTGTCCAATTGTTCCCAGAAATTCTGTTAACTTTGACATCTCATAACTTTTGAACCAGAGCAGATCTTAGGCCAACCAAATACTTTCTGGAAAGCTATTGAAGTTAACTTTAACTTTGATGTTGAGCTCCAGGACTGGTTTTGCTTTTAACCTGGCCTAAATCAGATTGATATGGAAACTGGTCAGGGCTGTCATGGGAACAGCAGATCAGCAGTCAAATTTGTTTAAAAATTTGAACTATGTTTCCAAGTGTTAAGGGTTCAATGACATATCTTATGTTATAACTCAATGGTTTACTGTTTAAATAAATATTTGACATTTCTCAAATATATTTTTACAGATGGCAGCAGATAAACGGTTGGAGAACGGGTGGGTAGTTTCCCACTGCTCTGACCGTAGCGGCTACCCGGGAGCATTGTGGCTAATGCTCCAATATTTCGGGTACAACCAGATGCCGCAATACTTCGCCAAGGAAGAAGGCGAAGAGGGGAACAAGACGTGGACGATCCATGTCGAGGTTCCTGCAGGGCCTACGCCACCCGGTTGGGTGCCATTCACCGTCACGGTGAGAGGAAGACAACCGGAAGGGATGTGGCAAGTGGCAGCCCGTGACACTATGTCACGTTTCTGCCAACTACACGTACAGGCTATGGAGGGAACTCCATACGCACTCGTTCCGGTGGAGGGACGAGCTCAGCATGTGTGGGAAGAGAGGTACCTAGAGGCAACAAACCCGAGTTGCCCAAGGTACAACCCCGCGGAGGCAAATCTCAGCCTCCAAATGAGGGCGGGAAACGCTGTGATGGACAGCCAAGCTGTTCATACGGAGCATCTCGCCACCAAGCTCAAGGAGAGCACAAGCCGTGGAGATCATTTTGAGAGTGCTCACAGTGCACTCCGCAATGTGCTCCTTCCGACGATCAAGCGACTGAATGAACAACACAATCAGTTGCGTCGTCTGAAGAAGGCAAAGAAGAAGAGCCGTGTTGACATTGCGGCGTTGCAAGAGCTGGTGCAGACCCTAACCCAGCAGAATGAGGACCTTGCTCAAGAGCGGGACGACGCTATTGAGGAAGGACAAGGCTGGGAAGAGGACTACAACCAGGCTATGGACGAGGTGCATGCATTGCAGGACCTCGTGCCCCCGGTATTGGGCGTACCGGTAGTCTTGGGTCTTCCAGCCATGGGAGAACCTGGAATGGGAGAAGAGGTGGTAGACCCCGAGCCACCAGCAGAGGTACCGGAGGAGGACGACCCACAGGAGGTCGAGTTCTACTCCGAGTAGGGGGTTACGGTTGCCAAGTAGGGCAGCTAGGGTAGCGTAACCCAACTTTTGTAATCGGTGACATGTCGTGTAGACAGTAGCGTATGTATAGGTAGTGACGACATGAGCACGACTTCTCGGAGATCCGAGAATAATGTATCTTGTATAAAGTTTATGCTTTATCAATATATGTGAATGTTGTGCAAGTTAATCATGCGTCGCTTCAATACTTACTCCTGTTTATGGAATTTTGAGTAAGACATGTGCTAATTGCTGCTGTGTTGAATTTCAGAATGACGCGTACTCGTGCCAACCCCGATGTTGGAGGTACTAGCCAAGGGGGAGAGACCTCCCAACCACCTCCCGAGGACTCCTCGGGACAGCAGCAGCAACAGCAACAGCAAACACCGCCACCGCCACTGCCAACGGTTACATTGGCCGACATTGTCGCGGCAATGGCGGGTTCACATCAGCAGCATACGGAGCTGCTGCAAACGTTAATTGCGAATACGTCTCGCCCAGAGAGACGTCAAGATCGTGAGGAGCGCCAACAGAGCTCCTACTCTGACTTCCTGGCGACTCATCCCCCTGTATTCTCAAGGGCGGATGAACCACTTGACGCGGACAACTGGCTCCGCGCCATAGAGATGAAGTTCGGGCTGCTCCAAATCAGCGAGCAGCGCAAGACTCAGTTCGCGGTCCAGCAGCTCCAAGGATCCGCGAGCGCGTGGTGGGCCAACTTTTGTGCTTCACAACCCACCGACCGAGTGATGACCTGGGCGGAGTTCCGGACGGCCTTCCGGGCCTATCATATACCGCCCGGTTTGATGAAGAGGAAGACGCAGGAATTCCTACACCTGCAACAAGGGAGCCGGAACGCGCTGGAGTACTCCAGAGCGTTCAACGATCTCGCACTCTACGCGTCGTATCACGCAGATACGGACGAGAAGCGGCGGGACCACTTTTACCAGGGGCTTAACCCGCTCCTGAAGGACAAGCTGGCGATGTTCAATCGCGGCAGCCTCAACGACATAATTGATGCTGCGATTGTTCAGGAAGACTCCGGCAAGGAGTTGGCGGCGGCAGAGCGAAAGCGAAGCGCGCCGCAGAGCAGCGGAGAAGGAGGCGGTCCTTCTCAGAAGTTTCGGATGGTGAATCGCCCACCATCAGGTCCGCGCTGGCAGCCACCACAGCGGTCGATGCCGTTCCGCGGTCGGCCGTATTCTTCACCGGCATTCCGGCCGGCACTGCCAGCACCACCGCAACAACAACAGCAGCAGCGGGCGATGCCGCGTGCGTTTGCACCTCCGCAACGCATGCCGGGCTTTCGTCCACCAAGTACTCCACCAGCAGCGGCCACATGTTACAAGTGTGGTCGTCCAGGACACTTCGCGAGCAGTTGCCCGGAGAGGCAAGGCGGCGGAGTGGTACCACAGTTTCCGGGGAGGAATCAACCCCGGAACCCTACTAATGCGCGGCGGGCAAACCCTAGGCCCGGTACTGTCCACCAGCTTGCCATTGAGGACGTGCCGGAGGGCGAGCCAATCCTTGCGGGTATGTTCCAACTCCACCAGCATCCCGCTATAGTACTATTTGATTCAGGCGCCACGCATAATTTTATTAGCCAAGCTTTCATTGCTAAACACAGCTTGCCAATACTACCCACCGATAGTCCATATTTAATTTGTTCACCGGGTGGGAAGATTTCAGCAAGCGTAATGGTCTCCAAAGCACCATTATGCTTAGCGGGTAGAGTGTACCCCACGTCTCTCATTATCTTAGAGGGACAGAAGGTCGATGTCATCCTAGGGATGTCGTGGTTAAACCGCCACGGCGCTGTTTTAGACACCGTCCTCCGAGTCGTGCACTTAAACTCAGGAGTGCACGGTTCTCACTCATTATTTCTGGACAGTCCAGAAATAAAACTTCCAAGTGTCTATCAAGCCACAACCATCAGATTGGAAGACATTCCAGTGGTCCGAGAATTTCCTGATGTATTCCCGGATGATTTGCCGGGGATGCCACCCGATAGAGAGGTGGAGTTCAAGATTGAACTTGCACCGGGAACCATGCCAATATCCCGAAGGCCGTACAAGATGGCGCCCAAGGAGTTGGCTGAACTGAAGACTCAGCTCACGGACCTTCTGGAGAAGGGTTTTATTAGGCCGAGCTCCTCGCCATGGGGCTGTTCGGCATTATTTGTCAAAAAGAAGGATGAAACGTTGCGGCTTTGCGTGGACTACCGTCCATTAAATGCCGTAACCATCAAGAACAAGTACCCGTTGCCACGGATCGACATGTTGTTTGATCAGTTGGTCGAAGCAAAGGTCTTTTCCAAGATGGATTTAAGATCCGGGTACCATCAGATTAAGATCAGGGCTGAGGACATTCCAAAGACAGCTTTTTCGACAAGGTACGGACTTTATGAGTACCTGGTCATGTCCTTTGGCCTCACCAATGCTCCAGCTCACTTCATGTACTTAATGAACTCGGTGTTCATGCCGGAGCTGGACAAGTTTGTCGTGGTCTTCATCGACGACATCCTGGTATATTCCAAGTCGGAGGAAGATCACAAGAAACATCTGCGTATAGTCTTGCAACGGCTGCGGGATCACAAGTTATACGCAAAGTTCAGCAAATGCGAGTTTTGGATATCGCAAGTGCCTTTCCTCGGGCATATCATCTCAGCGGAGGGTATCGCTGTGGACCCGAGCAAAATCACGCAAGTGCTGAATTGGAAATCCCCGAGAACTGTTCATGAGGTACGGAGTTTCCTCGGACTCGCGGGATATTATCGGAGGTTCATTCCGAACTTCTCGAAGATTGCCAAGCCAATGACAGAGCTGCTGAAGAAGGCTACCAAATATGTTTGGAGTCCAGCATGTGAAGCAGCATTCAAGGCTTTAGTCAAGCACCTGACATCAGCACCGGTTTTGGCGCAGCCAGACACAACAAAACCGTTCGATGTGTACTGCGATGCATCCAGCATTGGGCTCGGATGTGTGTTGATGCAAGACCGAAGGGTGGTCGCGTATGGGTCACGGCAGCTTAGGAATCATGAGCAAAATTATCCAACTCACGACTTGGAGCTCGCTGCCGTGGTACTTGCACTGAAAATGTGGAGGCACTACCTACTCGGTAACCTCGTACATTTATATACCGACCACAAAAGCCTCAAGTACATATTCACTCAGAAGGAGCTGAACATGAGGCAACGAAGATGGTTAGAACTGATAAAGGATTACGAGATAGAGATCCATTATCATCCGGGCAAGGCAAACGTTGTGGCAGACGCGCTAAGCCGCAAGTCACACGTCAATAATCTGACCATCACACCGTTGGAAGAGAGCGAACCACCACTACATGTGATTCCACATGGAGCTCTCTACAACCTAGCTTTGATCCCCACCATCCGTGAAGAGATAGCGGCAGCCCAGAAGAATGACAAGGGCATATCACATTTGCGGAGACGTGTAGACAGTGGGGAGTTGAAATGTTTCCGGAAGGACGGAGACGGCGTCCTATGGTTCAAGGACCGGATCGTCGTACCCCGAAACCCGGAGTTACGGAAGAAAATCTTTGATGAGGCTCACTTATCAAAGTTTTCTATTCACCCCGGCAGCAACAAGATGTATCAAGAACTCAGAAGCAAGTTTTGGTGGACACGGATGAAGCGAGAGACTGCAAAATACGTGTCCGAGTGTGATACATGTCGACGGGTGAAGGCAGACCACATGCGGAAACCGGGACTGCTGCAACCACTGGGCATTCCTGCCTGGAAGTGGGAGGACGTGAGCATGGATTTCGTCGTCGGTTTACCCACCACCTTACAGAAACATGATTCTGTGTGGGTGATCGTCGATCGGCTCACCAAAGTTGCCCATTTCATCCCGGTCAACACCAACTACAACGCCAAGAAGTACGCTGAACTGTACATCTCACGGATCCTATGCTTATACGGCGTACCCCGTACTATCGTATCGGACCGGGGCACTTTATTTGTGTCCCGTTTTTGGGAGCAGCTCCACGCTGCCTTGGGGACGAAGCTGATCCGTAGTTCAGCCTACCACCCGCAGACGGATGGGCAAACGGAGCGGGTAAATCAAATCTTAGAAGACATGCTACGAGCTTGCGCTATCGACCACGGCAAGAACTGGGATGATCACTTGCCGTTAGCCGAGTTCTCGTACAACAATGGGTACCAAGCCAGCATCAAGATGGCGCCCTACGAGGCGCTATACGGGAGAAAATGCCGCACACCATTGAATTGGTGTGAGTCTGGCGAGAGGGTTACCTTCGGGATTGATCTTGTCAACAACGCGGAAGAAAAGGTTCGAGTAATTCAAGCGAACCTAAAAGCCGCTCAATCCCGACAGAAACAGTATGCGGACCGGAGAAGGCGTCCGTTACAATTCGAAGCTGGAGACCACGTATATCTACGAGTGTCTCCAATGAAGGGCGTAAACAGATTTGGGGTGAGAGGAAAGTTAGCACCCCGATTCATCGGTCCATTCCAGATTACCGAAAGATGTGGATCGGTGGCATACCGGCTAAGATTACCAGAAGCACTTTCCGGTGTGCACGACGTCTTTCACATTTCCCAGCTGAGGAAGTGTCTCAAGCTATCAACTACCGTTCAGCTGGAAGACATTGAAGAACTGCAACCGGATCTCACCTATCGGGAGGAACCGGTGCAGATTATTGATGAAAAGGCCCGAACCACACGCAACCGTACGTTGTGGTTCTACAAGGTTCTGTGGAGTAATCACTCCATGGATGAAGCGACATGGGAGAGCGAAGAATTCCTTCGCACTAACTACCCCGACTTTCTCACGTCGCATATCCGGTAATTTTTCCACCGTCCTCTCTCTCATTTTCACCTTATAATCTCGGGACGAGATTCTTTTAAGGGGGGAGGAATGTAAGGGCCTCAGTTTTTGACACCCATTTGCAGTGTTCATCCCCACACCACACACCTCATTTGAGGAAAAATGATGAACACAAATAAAGAGCAAGTAACAATTATCAACATGCTCATTAGGGAACAAACTCACACATTGCAAAAGTGGTACTTCCCACATGTGATATAGATGGGCTGGACATATGAAAACTCCTACACTTTGCCAAGGATGTCCATGCCAAGTTTCACCCAAATTCAAAACATTTTTGAGGTCATCTTGGGTGTAGATAGGAAAGGGGCAGTTTGAAAACATATTCAAATTCAAACTGTTTTCACCCACTGAATTTAAAAGTGGAAGGCATATTCTTGCTCAGCACATTTTTGTGAGCTCACACACCAATTTTCACTCCATTTGGAGTTGATCTTGACATGAGCTAAGGGGGAGAAATTCAAACTTTATTTGAATTTCAAACTGCACTTGTGCTGAAATTCATTCAAACCAAACCTCATTTGAACTTTGATCAATTCAAATGGCTCTTGGGTGAATAATTTGAGTTGCCAAGGGTAGAATAGGGTTCACTGTTTACCACAGCTGTTAGGAATAAATTTCAGAGGTTAAAAGAGGAGTGGGACCCACCTGTCAGCCTCTGCCTCAAAACAAACCGACTGAAACTCAGTTCAGTCGGTTCCCAGCTGCTGTGTGCGCGCGCCACCGAAGGGGGCAGCCGGCGCCAGCTCCTGCTGCGTGCCCCAAGCCGGAGGCCAGCCGGCCGAGCTATTTATTCCCTCCCCGGCGTGCCTCAGTCACCATTTCCCCGAGCTACCGACGTGCGCGACTGCTTTTCCCACTGCCATCGCCGCCGCTCGAGTTCCTGCTTGATCAAGCCGATCGCAGCTCCCTCTTTCCATTCCAAGGTCCCAGCAAGGTACTAGCAACCATCCTCCATCCTTCCCATTGATAGAAATCGATTGAAACCGAGTGATATCGGCTGTGCCGAAAGATCAAACTCGGAACTGGAAACCGCCGCACCTCGGGCTCTCGTGGACAGCCCAACCTGGGCGTTGTCACGCCCGAGCCAAGGCACCCTTGGACGCGCAAGTGATCGGTGCTGCTCATCCCCGAGCCACAGCTCGAGTGGTTGCTCACCGGCGGCGAATTTCCACTTTTCCCCTTTCTGTGTGCAGAACGACCCTCGGGTACGATTCTGTTTAATTCGTGCTCTAGAAAGGATTAGAGGGCCTCAGGCCACTCCCACACGAACTAGACACGGTGACGCACAAGTTGCCTTCACAACTCTGGGCCGGAGAACTTCTGTGCCCGGCGTAATTCAAGGTCTACTAATGGCGGAACGCACGGGGGGTATCGGGCGCACGGTGAGGACCTATTTCGGGCCTTCCCCGAGCTGCCCCGAGTTCATGTCGACCTTCTCTGAGGTCCACTGATGCTCCCCGACCGGTTTCCCAAGTAGCTGAGGCACTAGGAGCATCAGCCGACATGGCCGAAGTCGTTCCGATATGGCGGCTCGTCGCCGACCATGCTCCGGCCGTTGTCATGAGCAGCTGACCCTCGGATCATGTTCCCCAAGTAAAAGTAGGCAGGGGCGGCCAGAATCAAGAAGTTTGAAGCTGTACAGCAGCCGGCGGCGAGCTCTCCGGCGAGGTCCCTCGGCGGCGGAGCGCGGGTGTCGCGAGGTTGAAGAAGGGGGTGGACCCCAGCTGTCAGCGGCCGATATTTTGAATCGGGATCCGGCTGCGGCCGGGATCGGGTGTGCTGGCGCGCAAAAGCCTTGTGGGCCGCGGTGTGCTGTCGCTTCGGCGTGCGACGCGTGTCTCCTGGGCCCACGCGCGAGTTTAAACTTTTCCCCGATTTTCAGATTTCCTTCAAACTTCAAATCCTTATAACTTTGGCTAGAAAGCTCCAAATTGAGTGAACCAAATGTTGCTGGATTCAGCTCTTTGAGTACTTTCCAGAAAATCAAGTGTCACTTCATGAGATTCCTTAATTCTCCAGAATTAATTCCTTAAAGTTTAAACTGTTAGGAATTTTAACTGGAGAATCATTTGGAGGAAAATCCTGAAATTTTGCTGAGATGTTCACCAAAATATCCTTGAACTACCATAAAAATTTCAGATCCATTTGAGCTCATTTAGTCCACCTAATGGTGTGATTAGTAAAACTGTTCCAGAGAAAATAGAAAATGTTCAGAAACATTTTCAGAATTTTCTCTGAAATTGTTTAGCTCATATCTTTAGTTAGAGACTTCCAAATTAAGTGAGACCAATTCCATTAGAACCCTCTGAAAATCTAGTTTTCAGAAAGTCATAGTTTGTTTCATGAAAATACCTAGAACACCCTAAAAGCCTTTAATTAAGGTCAAGGACATAATTATTTGTGGAGGGCTCAAATGAGCTTTGCTGCAACTAAAACTTGACCAAGTCTCTGTTTAGGTTGTAACCAAGCCATAGTAAAAGTTTCACAGTCATTAGGTCTATCTAGTAAAGGTTATAGACTTCACAACTTCAAAGTTAATACAAAAGCATTTAATTAATACATACATTGTTCTTATCATGTAGTCGCTAAGGTCGAGGAGGAACCCGAAGTCCTAGACTTCGTTACTCCGGAGGAACAGCTAGCCTACGACCAAGAGCAGCAAGGCAAGCCCCGGTTTGCATTAACCATTTTATAAATTTTTATTGTTTTGAGCACATACTTGTTTTCTTTATGTTGTGCATCAGAGTCTTGTTTGGAAACCCCACTGCATAGCCAAGAAAACCATGGGTTGGGGTTTAGGATTGCAAACCCCGTTAGCCACTGCATTGCTAGGATAGAGTAGGATTCGGTACAAGTCGAGTAGTTGGAACTACTCGCGAGAATAGGCTAGAGGCACATTGCTCGGGTAGAGATAGCACATGATACACATGGCAAGAAAATGAGACCGAGCGGAGAGTAAGGGCAGCAGGACTTTGGGGCCTGTGTGCTATAGCTCCGCTTGTGTCGATTGAGGACCGAGCCGTGTGCGGGCCTGTTGAACAAGCTAGAACAGTACCGAAGACCTACCGGCTATATGGGAACCGGGAAACTGATGTAACTCGGGTAGCTGGGTATTGAGGCATTGCCCGTCGTTCAGAGGGTAGGTTGAGAGCTCGAGGTGTAAATCAGCTGGCGGCACAGAGATGCGCGTGCAGGGACCTCTTGCTCGGGACGATGGGACCGGTTCAATATTTGGCTAACGGGTGAAAGGTAGTCGCGTACGGCGTCCGTGATGGTTGTTGTAGGCAACATCGAGTACGGGCGTACGTGACGGGTTGTTCGGGTAACCCTGCAGGTGTAAATCGATTATAATCGCCGTCCCTCGCGGTCAGTGAGTACCACTTGTTCACTGTACCGTGACGTAGAAAGAACAGGCTAGTTACATGTTAAAATGTTGCTGATTGAAAGTTGGATATTGATTGTTAATGATATGTTGTAGCTTAGTGCTAACTAAAGTTCTTTTCAACTTTGGGCAAAGTACATGAGAGAAATGCGTTTCTTGTTTGATTGCGGCTCTCTCATGTGCCTTAGCGTAAAGTTCTCCACAACCTGCTGCTAAAACTTGAAAGTAAGGTTCTACTAATTAGGCGAGTCCTTGCAAATGATTTTTACCTCATGCAACCCATCACCCTCATGTAGAAGTTTCATGTTTAGGTGAGACGGGTCAGACTTGCTGAGCCTTCGTGCTCACTGCTTGTGTTTGAAGCTTTTGCAGGGTTCTATGAGGAAGGGACTCCCGAAGAGGAGACGGAACCCCAGGAGGGGAACCCCGTCGAGTGGGAGTCGTGCACGCCGCAGAGTTAGTGTGCGAGTGTGCTAGCAAGGACACGTTCGAGGGCTGAACGTGCACTTGATGCTTAGTCTACGCCCGCGAGTGTGGACTAAACTTATTTTGATGTAAACATGTTAATAAACTTGTTTATGTAATAAAGCTTCCGCTTCCGCTTTGTACCTTTGACGTGTGTTATACGGTGTTGTGCAACGCAGCACCCCTCAGCGTGATCCTGGCTCGACAGGACCAGTGGGGTCGTGTCACATTCCAGTGGTATGCGAATCCCAGATGTGTTTCCTGATGACCTTCTGGGCATACCTCCAGAAAGAGACATCGAGTTCAAGATTGAACTTGCACCAGGAACCAACCCAGTTTCGTGGAGGCTGTATAAAATGGACCCCAATGAACATGCAGCATTGAAAGAACAGCTGAACGACCTTCTGAGTAAGACTTCCATTCTACCGAGTTCATCACCGTGGGGATGCTCGGTGTTGTTCGTAAAGAAGAAGGATGAGACACTCAGATTATGTGTTGATTATCGTCCTCTTAATGCCGTGACTATCAAGAAGAAATATACACTACCTCGTATCGACATTTTGTTCAATCAATTAATGGGTGCCAAGGTATTCTCGAAGATGGATCTCCGGTCCGGTTATCACCAAATCAAGATACGGGCGGAAGATATACCAAATATGGCATTCTCGACAAGATACGGGCTTTATGAATATCTTGTCATGTATTTTGGATTAACCAATGCTCCGGCTCACTTTATGTATCTCATGAAATCAGTGTTCATGCCGCATTTGGATAGATTCATCATGGTATTCATCGACGATATCCTGGTTTATTCAAAATCGGAGGAGGAACATGCTAAACATGTGCATATTGTAGTCCAATGATTAAGAGATCACAAACTCTATGTGAAGTTTAGCAAATGTGAACATTGGATCAACCAAGTACCCTTCCTTGTACATATCATTTCAGCGGAAGGCATCGCTGTTGATCCAAGTAAGATTGAACAAGTGCTGAATCAGAAGTCTCCAACATCAGTTCATCAATTTCGTAGTTTCCTAGGTTTAGCAGGATATTATCGAAGATTCAATCCAAATTTCTCCAAAGTTGTTAAACCCATGACGGAACTGCTGAAAAGGGCATCAAGTATGATTGGAGCAAACCATGTGAGGAAGCTTTTCAAGCGTTGGTGAAACACCTCACAACAACCCCGTTTTTAGCTCAACCGGATACAACCAAGTCCTTTGATGTTTATTGTGATGATCTGGCATCGGGCTTGGCTGCGTTCTTATGCAAGGAGGACGCACGGTCACGTATGGATCACGGCAATTACGGAATCATGAGAAGCATTACCCGACTCGCGATCTTGAGCTTGCTGCCGTGGTACTGGCATTGAAAATGTGGAGGCATTATCTACTAGAAAATCTAGTACGCATCTACACCGACCACAAAAGTTTGAAATATATAATCACTCAAAAGGAGTTGAATATGCGGCAGCGGAGATGGTTAGAATTGATCAAGGACTACGAGATTGAAATTCACTATCATCCGGGCAAGACTAATGTTGTAGCCAATGCACTTAGCCGGAAATCCCATAGTCATAACCTAACCATTACTCCAATGGAAGAGGAGGAACCAAATTTATACTTGGTTCTATATGGAGCTCTGTATAATTTTTCTCTCATACCTACAATACGAGAGGAGATTGTTGAATCTCAGAAGAGAGATAGAGGGATGTCTCACATTCGGAGGAGAATGAGCCATGGGGAAATGAGATGTTTCCGGAAAGACGATCAAGGAACAATTTGGTTCAATGATCGGATAGTAGTTCCCCGTGATATAAAACTGCAGAAAAGATTCTGGATGAAGCTCATTTATGTGACGGACCAGAGCCCGCACGTCCAGGATCTCAGACGGTGGTGCTGCTCGATGCGACACCCGACAGCACATATCATAAGGAAACATGGTATTACATTGAAAACAAACTGAATATGTACAAAAAGTCATACACATCTTCAGTTTACAGCTATTTACAGAGTATACTACAGCGGATGATAATTTATACAACTCACGCCCACGTAACTAGCAAAAGTCGGTTGTACAGACCTACGGACAACCCACACTAGCTGCACTCATCTTCAGCACGGCGTGTACGGCTCCCACTCAGCCGTAGTCCCCGACGGAGGATAGACCTCACCGGTAGACTCGTAACCAGAGTCCGTGGGATACTCCTCACCTGCAAACACTCATTGCAGCAACCGTGAGCACGATGACTCAGCAATGCTTAACCGACTCACCTACACAGGGAACTCTACATGCAGGTTATAACGTAGATAGGATGGTAAATTTCAGCAAAAGACTCGCCTACAAGTTCATCCTTAATTCAACTTTTAGCCACAAGTTAACGGTTCATGAATCTGAAATTTAGTAAGCAATATTTGGTGGCACACAGGTAACAATACAAGTTATTCATAACAGCAATATTGAATCATAACATTCCATATATTAACCTACGTCACGACTCAGTGACCAATTGGTACTCATCACCGTGAGGGATGGCGAATCGACTCGATATACACCTGCTGGGATACCCAAAGAGCACGTCATGTACGCCCACCCATGGAGCTGCACAGCATGCTCACTCGATGTCGTACGGGACAACCTTTCACCAAACAGCCCAAATGTCAAACCGGTCGCACCCAAACGGACAGGAGGTTCCCTACACGGAGCATCTCTCTATGCCTGTTAGCAGATTTCCACCTTGCTGTCCTCAACCTACACCTATAAATCAGTGCGTTATGCCTTAACGCCCGGAGGTATATGTTACATCAGTTTATCATGGCCCATATATCCGATACGCCTTCGGTACGTTCAAATTTGATCAGCGTGGGCCACACATGGATCGGTCCTCAATCGATACGGACAGGGCTGCGCCAACAAGACTTCCTCTTGCTGCGCCCTAGCCCCTGCCTAGTCTCATTTTTTTACTAAAGTGATCTCACATCACTCGAACCAATCCCGTGTGTCCCGAAGCCTATACTCACGAGTAGATTGCAACTACTCGACTTGTACTGAAGCCTATTAACATTCAGCAAAGCGTGATCTACTCGATGACTTAGACACTACCCTCACTCCTTTTGGGAAATAATCTGGCTATGCATTTAGGGTTTTCATCCATCCTACACCTAATGCACATTCATACTCCAAGCTAAGTGAAGATAAATCAAAACATTATAAAACTTGTTAAATGCAAACCGGGGCTTGCCTTGTTGCTGTTGGTCAGGCGTTAGTGTCTCGTCCAGAAGTAGGAAGTCCGAAACTACCGGGGTCTCTTCGCCTTCAGTGACTACACGTAAGCACATTAACGATATGTCAATTTAAATGCAATGTGTTGAACTTTGTATGTAAAAGACTGTAACTCTAGCTAGACATACCATTTGGCTCTGAGTTTTTTAATGTGGATTGGTCAGAACCTACTCAGATACTTGGCCAAATTCTATTTGAAACAAAACTCATTTGAGCTCTGCACAAATAAAAGCCTAAATGGTCATTACTAGAGCTTCTATGGATTTCCAGGGAGTTTCATGGATCAAACCATTACTTTCTGGAAACTAGAGTTTGAGATGGTTCTAATGGAGTTGGTCTCATGTGATTTGAAGAATCCTAGAGGAAGTTATGCCCTAATCAAGATTTGAGAAAATCTGAAAAATGTTTCTGTACATTTTTCTATTTTCTCATGGCAGTTCACTTAATCACACAATTAGTGGGGCTAAATGAACTTGGATGGATCTGAAATTTTTCCTGTAACTCAAGGATTTTCAAATGAACATCCTACAAGAATTTCAGAATTTTACATAAAAGAAATCTCTAGATAAAATTCCTAAGAGTTTAAATTATAGGGAATCAATTCTGGAAGAAGAATAGTTTCCTGAGCTGAAACTTGTTTTGCTGGATAGTACTCGAAGATCTGAGTCCAACAAAATTTGGTTCAGTAAATTTGGACAATTCTACATAAAGTTATGAATTTATAAAGTTTGGGCTGATTCCTGAATTATTTTCCTAATGGAAATCTCTTCCCGCGCCTTAACAGCGACTGACAGCGGGCCCGCGCGTTTAAATTAAACTAACCGCGTGCATGCTTAGCACGGTGGCTGACATGTGGGACGTGCGCCCTTCGTCTACCTCGCGACGCCGCCACCCCGAGCTGCCGGAGCTCCGGCGAGGTCGGCGTTCCCGGCGATCTAGCTCGCCGGCGACGGTGAAACTCGCCGCCCCCACGTAACTTTGGATGATGAACACGCTGGACACCTTGCTGCCACTGGCTAACCGCCGTAGCTCGCCAGCGATGAGCGCTATGCCACTGTGCCCCTTTGGCAACGTGTTCCCGTCATTCCAACCACCCCCTTCGCACGCTAATTGTGTCACTACGTCCAGGGCAGCCTCGGGAAGCTCGGCATGACCTCGTTTGGGACCCAAACAGCCTGCAAACCAGACCTCACCGGCGACCCCCTCTTCCACCGAGATGTTCCTCGGTGAACCTAGGGTTCTGGCGGTGGTTTCTGACACGACCCCACGGTCTTGTCGAGCCAGGATCACACTGAGGGGTGCTGTGTTGCACAGCACCGGATAACACACATCAAAGGTACAAGCGGAAGCAAAGTTTTATTACATAAAGAGGTTTATGAACATTTGTACAACGAAATATGTTCAGTCTACACTCACGGGCGTAGACTACGCATCGAGTTCACATTCAGCACGTGAACGTGTGCCCGCTAGCACGCACACACACTAACACGGCGGCGTGCACGACTCCCACTCGACGGGGTTCCCCTCCTGGGGTTCCGTCTCCTCCTCAGGAGTCCCTTCCTCATAGAACCCTGCAAAAACTTCAAACACAAGCAGTGAGCACGAAGGCTCAGCAAGACTGACGCATCTCTCCTATACATGGAACTTCTACATGATGGATGATAGGTTACATGAGGTAAAACAAGTTGCAAAGGACTCGCCTAATTAGTGGAACCTTACTTTCAAGTTTTAGCAGCAGGTTGTGAAGACTTTACGTGAAGGCACATGAGAGAGCCACAATCAAACAAGAAACGCATTTCTCTCATGTACTTTGCCCAAAGTGGAAAAGAACTTTAGTTAGCTCTAGGCTACAGCAAATCATTAACAATCAAAGTCCATCTTTTAATCAGCAACATTTTAACATGTATCTAGCCTGTTCTTTCTACGTCACGGTACAGTGAACAAGTGGTACTCACTAACCGCGAGGTACGGCGATTATAATTAATTTACACCTGCAGGGTTACCTGAACAACCCGTCACGTACGCCCGTACTCGATGTTGCCTACAACAACCATCACGGACGTCGCACGCAACTACCTTTCACCCATCAGCCAAGTATTGAACCGGTCCTATCGTCCCGAGCAAGAGGTCTCTGCACGCGCATCTCAGTGCTGCTAGCCGATTTACACCTCGAGCTCTCAACCTACCCTCTGAACAACAAGCAATGCCTCAATACCCAGCTACCTGAGTTACATCGGTTTCCCGGTTCCCATATAGCCGGTAGGTCTTCGGTACTGTTCTAGCTTGTTCAACAGGCCCACACGGCTCGGTCCTCAATCGACACAAGCGGAGCTATAGCACCCAGGCCCCAAAGTCCTGCTGTACTTACTCTCCGCTCGGTCTCATTTTTCTTGCCATGTGTTTCATTTGCTATCTCTACCCGAGTCGAGTGCCTCTAGCCTGTCCTCGCGAGCAGTTCCAACTACTCGACTTGTACTGAATCCTACACTATCTTAGCATTACAGTAGCTAAACGGGGTTTTCAATCCTATTCCCAACCCATGGCTTTCTTGGCTATGCATTTGGGTTTCAATCAAGACTCTAATGCAAGAAGTAATTGGTACTCAAAGAAAGTTCTCAAAACAGTAAAAATTTGTAAAAAGGTTAATGCAAACCGGAGCTTGCCTTGCTGCTCTTGGTCGTAGGCTCGCTGCTCTTCTGGAGTAACAAGGTCTAAGACTTCGGGTTCCTCCTCAACCTTAGCGACTACATGAGATAACAAGTATATGTATTAATTTAAATGCATTTGAATTGAATTTAAACCTGTGAAGTTTATAAGTCTCACTAGACAGACCCAATGGCTCTGAAACTTTTACTGTGATTTGGATACAACCTAAACAGAGACTTGGCCAAGTTTTAGTTGCAGCAAACCCAATTTGAGCTCTCCACAAATAATTATGTACTTGACCTTAATTGGAGCTCTTATGGTGTTCTAGGGATTTTCGTGGAGAAACCTATCACTTTCTGAAAACTAGATTTTCAAAGGGTTCTAATGGAGTTGGTTTCACTTAATTTGAAGGTTCCTAACTAAAGATATGAGCTAAACAATTTTCAGAGAAATTCTGAAAATGTTTCTGGACATTTTCTATTTTCTCTGGAACAGTTTTATTAATCACAACATTAGGTGGATAAAATGAGCTCAAATGGATCTGAAATTTTTATGGTAGCTCAGGGATATTTTGATGAGCATCCCAGAAAAATTTCAGAATTTTCCTCTAATGGGTTCTCCATTTAAAATTCTAAATAGTTTAAATTTTGAAGAATTAATTCTGAAGAAATAAGAATTTTCATGAAGTGAAACTTGATTTGCTGGAAAGTACTCAGAGAGTTGAATCCAACAAAATTTGGTTCACTCGATTTGGTGTTTCCTAGCCAAAGTTATGAGGATGTGAAGTTTGAATGAAATCTGAAAATCGGGAAAAGTTCAAATCACTGCGCGTGGGACCCGGGGCTACGTGTCAGCTCCTCATCGGTTGACACACGCGGCTACTGAGTCCTTTGCACGCAGCCACACCCAATCCGGACCACAGTAGATCCCAGTTTTAAATCTTTCCCCGCTGACAGCCGGGACCCACCGGCTTCTTCTTCCTCCGGCCGTTTTTCGCGTGCCCGCGCCCCCAGCTTGCCGGATCTGATTGTTGCTCGCCGGTTCGCCGGTTCCGGCCACCGTATGGGCTAAAACTCGCCGCCAGGGCGTATGTGACATCGAGGAACACGATGGTGAGGTGTTCTGGGGCTGCCGATGATCGGAAGATGGCCGGTGACGTGTGGCGGCCTCGGTTGAAGTTCGGCAGCGTTGGCCGGGGTCCCTAGCCTGCCAAAACCTTGATCGACTAGCTCTACAGCACCAGTGGGTGATCGCAAAGCTCGGCAAGGCCATGGATTAGCTCGGAAACTATGGCAACTAGCTCGGCGTCGTGCGCCCGATTGGTCCCGCGAAGAACATGCTCGGTAAAGCTCGGAATACGTTGCTCCGAGGTGTTTTCATGCGACGGATCCTAAAGCAAAGATGATCGCCGGCTAGTCCAGCGCCTATGTGCAGAGTTTGACGACCTACGGAGGATCAGAGAGGAACAATTTGAAGAAACCATACCGGCCGCTTGGTAGAACTCGCCGGAGTGAAAAACTTGAAATTCACCGCCGATGCTTCACGGTGTGGCTTGAGACTTGGTTGAGAGAAGCACCAACACAGCACGCTCCCGTGGCCTGGATCGCTTGACCGTGAGAACCCCTGTGGAGGGCTGTCCACGATCACCCGATCGTCGGCTGAAGCTTGGTCGCCGCTGTGGCGGTCGTTCTCGGGCAAGGAAGGCCGGAACTCGCTTGTTTCCGGGTCAGGGAGGTGTGTGCGGAGCTCAGGGTGCGGTTTAGCAGCTTGGGGAGGGATGGCGCGGTCGATTCGGCTGGATTCCCGATCGAGCCAAGGTAGCGGAGGGCGCCGCTCGGTGTTTGCACGCGAGAAGAAAGCAGACAAGGGTTTGCTTCGGCAGAGAGCGTGGAGCGCCTTAAAAAGGGGATCAGAACCGACCCCGGTGCTCGCGCGTGGGAGCAAGCAGCTGGTGGCGCCCGGCTTCCCTCGGTGGCACCCTCGGAGGAAGCCCGATAACCCGAGTGCTGAAGTTTCAGTCAGTTGAATTTGCTTCAGTGGCTGACATGTGGGTCCCACCTCCTTTTTAACCTCTGAATTTAACTCCCTCTCACTGTTATAAACAGTAATCCCCTTATACCCATGGTGATTTGAATTACCTACCCCTGAGCCATTTGAATGGGATAGAATTCAAATTGGTTTGTGTTTGACTAAATTTCAGCACATAAGCAGTTTGAAATTGAAATAAGGTTTGAATTTGCTAAACTTAGCTCATGTCAAGATCATTTCCAAATGGAGTGAAAATTGGTGTGTGAGCTCACAAAAATGTGCTGAGTAAGAATATGCCTCCCACTTTTGAATTATGGGATGAAAACAGTTTGAATTTGAACTTGAGTTCAAACCACCCTCTTTCTAGCTATACCCAAAAGACCTCAAAAGGTTTTGGACTTGGGTGAATTTTGGCATGAGCCTTCCTAGCACGGTGTTGGAGTTTTTCATATGCTCAACCCCTAGATGGTGCATGTTGGAAATGCCACTTTTGCATTTTGTGAGTTTATTCTCTAATGAGCATGTTGAAGGTGGTTACTTGCTCTTCAAATGTGTTCATCAAGTTTCTTCCAGTGAAGGTCGTGTGTGGTGATGAACACTTTGAATATGTGCCAAAAACTTAGGCCCTTACAGTTTCTATTCGGTTTTTGATCGAGGAGAGGCGCAAGAACCTCAAGATTCGATTTCTACACTCCGTTTCACCTCCCACGCGATGATCCTCCCGAATTTCTCCTAAACCTAATCGGGTCCCGAAATGAGCTCCCGATCCTAAACTAGGAAATTCTTTGCGTATGAAGGACGAACGTAGGAACGGTTTGCGCAGTGAGCTCGAGGACAAGCTAGCGCACAGCTTTGCTATGAACGTCGAGATCGGAGAATGATTGTAGCTCGGGTTGCACGGGATCGGAAGCTGGGCGGCTACGTGACGGTTTGCGGATATGACCAAAAAGGAAGCTTGCCGGCCCACCCCGTCCCTTTTGTAGCCAACCGAGGGCAGTGGAGGGTGCAACACCTGTTGAGCCACCTCCCACGCCGAAGCAGGTGCTGGCCGGCGCCGCTCGGTGGTCTTCGACGCGAAGTCTCAGCGCTTCCTCCCAATGAGCGTGTGATACACCGAGTAAACTGAGTTCAGTCGGTTTGGAACCCTGTGCGGCTGACAGGAGGGCCCCACAGCTCCAAAATTGTCCTAAAAAATTGAATTCCTACTGCTCTTATATAATGTGACCCCCTTGTCCCTGGTAAATTGATCAAACCACATATTTGGGTCTCTGAATTTGAGTGATTCAATTGCGATTGGGTTTGATGGAACTTGAGCATATGTGAGGTTGAAATTCAAATTGGGTTTGAATTTGCTCAAATTAGCTCCCGACAAGATGAACTCCAATGAGGGTCAAAATTTGTGAAGTAACTCAGAAAAATGTGCTGAGTTTGAATGTGAAGTCAACTTTTGAATCCAAGTGATGAAAATGGCTGGAATTTTAATTTGCATTCAAATTAGCCCTTTTTACAAATGTCTCTAAAAGTGCCTCAAAATGATTTGCATTTGCATGAAACTTGGCATGAGCACTCCTAAGAATATTTACGGCCTAAGGGTGAGCTCAGCCTCTCATGTTTATATGTGTGAGCTCCTACTTTTTGGAGTTATGAGTTTTTCCTCTAATCCACCTCTTGATGGTGTTTACTTGCTCTTCACAAATGTTTATGAGACTTCCACAAAATCAGCTGTGGTGTGGTGATGTGATTAGCACTTTAGCAAATCAAATTTTGGGCTTTTACAATTTATCCAAATTTTTCATTCATCTGGGCAGAAACAAAATGTACCAATACATGCAATGTTTTGGTGGACTCGGATAAAATGTGAGATTGCAAAATACGTATCTGAATGTGATACGTGTCAACGAGTTAAAGCCGATCATATGAGAAAAGCCGGACAGTTACAACCACTGAATATACCAACATGGAAGTGGGAGGATATTAGTATGGACTTCATTGTCGGATGACCTCTCACCATTCATAAACATGACTCGATTTATGTGGTCGTGGATCGACTAACCAAGTCAGCTTATTTTATTCCAGTGAATGTTGGGTTTAATGCCAAGAAGTATGCAGAGTTGTACATTGCAAGAATCATATGTTTAGATGGGGTTCCCTGCAGTATCATATCTGATAGGGGTGCATTTCTCGTAGCCTGATTTTGGAAATAATTGCACCCCTATTTGGGGACCAAACTAATTATAAGTTCCGCATACCAACCACAGACTGATGGTCAAATAGACTCGGTGAATCAAATTCTTGAAGACATGTGTTTACATGGGGGTTCCCTGCACTATCGTATCTGACAGGGGTGCGTTGTTCGTAGCCCGATTTTGGGGACAATTGCACCCCTCTTTGGGGACCAAACTAATTAGAAGCTCCGCATAAGAACCACATACTGATGGTCAAACAGAGTGGGTGAATCAAATTCTTGAAGACATGTTACGAGCTTGTGCCATTCATCATGGGGAGAACTGGGATGATCACTTAATATTGGCGCAATACTCATATAACAACGGTTATAAAACCAGTATCAAGCCAATGGTAATATGGAAAGGATTTGATGTTCTCTACAACTTTTCTGTAGAGTTTCAGAACAGAATCCCCCTCCAAATGTATGAAAATACCAGGTGAGTGTAAACTGTCCAGAAACCGGGCAGACTAAATACCTCTCTGGAATTTTCTTTATTTCGACCAGAATTGCTTGCATAAAAATTTATATGGGTCATGTGATACACCGTTGGAAAGCTTATGATATGTGTTACAACTTTGTAATTCAAAGTTTTCGAAATTTGGACTAGATTATGTGGGATATATGTTGTGTTCAAAACAGCCACTTTCACAGGAGGTGCTGTCAACATTTTCCCAGTTTTCTGTTAAATTTGAGATATCATAACTTTTGATTCCGAATTGGTCTGGCGGCAAATGAGTACTCGTTAGAAAGATATCAAAGTTATCTCTAACTTTGGTGTTCGACTTGAGTTATGAAATTGCTGTTCACATGATCAAGAATCTGGTATTGGTGCCAACCGGTCAGTTTAGTAAGACAAAGTTGGTCAGTTAGGCATTATTTCAGTTTGGTGTAAACATGAATATGGTTATGATTTTATAATTCCTTACCATATTCGTGTTTCCGTATCTGCATTTTACTGCTGACATAAAATTTTGATTCTCTTCCAAAATTTTATATTTTGTAGAATGGTGCGTAATTGATATCAGATGGAGATTGGAAGTTCTAGCAAAGGTGGGAATGAATCCACTCCACCGCCGAAGCCACCTTCATCTCCATTTCCGACCATGCTTGCGGAGGTTATGGCAAACATGGTAGATTCTCATCGAGAGAAGAACCAGCTTCTCCGTGAGTTGGTGCAGCAGGGTCGGTTTTCAGAGATATGAGACCTATGTGCTGAATACATTGGCAATTATGTTAAAAGTGAGTGTTTACATGCAAAATTTTGGATATATCTAAGAAGCTCACTTCGGATGTCTGAACTTACAGGAACTCATTTTGGAATGTCCGAACTTGTTGCACAATGAGCTGCACGTGTTTTTCACTTTGGACTGTCCGAACTTTTCTTTGTGTAATGCATAGTGGCTGTTTTGAACTGACCGAACTTTCCACGTGCTGAAAAAATCATGCGGCGTTATGTTTTTAACTTTAATGTTTCAAAGTTGCTTTTTGTCTTATTGGAAGTTTTCTTAGTATTCATTTACTAAGTTTTTGATGCGTTTTGGCTGATCATGGTGGATATTATCTTGCTATGTTTGCAACATGCTTATGTGAGGTGCTCACATAAGGTGTTGTGGTTTTCATACTAATGTGAGTCAAGTCGAGGACTTGTGCTCGGAGATTTGTTTGTTTATTCATGTGCAGGCGTTGCTTGAGGTCAAGACATGGCTGTTGATGGTTATCCATTGAACTAGTCTTAGGGAGGAGATGAGGTTCAACAACCAAGTTCAGGAAGAATTATGGTTGAGTTGATCGGGAGGTCACACAGCATGTTTGGGTCAATAACAATGCATATGAAGGTATCGTGGACGTTTTGGAAAGTTTTTGCACGTGTGTAAGGGGTGCATGGACGTGGCAACATTATTCCAAGGTGTGGTGAAGAGATATGGACGCGAAGATATGGCCGGAGAGGTCCAACCGGCTGGATTATGCCTCAGGCTGCGGCTTAGGTGGTTATCGTGTATTTATGGAAGGTTTTGAGTTTGGTTTGGTTAGATTTCATGGTAGGCACGAAGTTAAGTTGATTTAGTAATATTTGGGACGTTCCTAAGGTGTTTGGAAGTCTTAATATTGCTTCTATCAGCGTATGCAAGAGTCTTGAGCAGTTATGAAAAGTTCCGGTTGAAACTGAGTAAGAGTAGGAGCCCTAGTTTGGACTGGGTTGGCCTAAGGGCTGGTTATATAAGCAAGGGAGGCCAGAGCTTGTGGTGCACGACTTTGGGATGTTCCTCTTGTGTTTTTGATCAATAAAATTCATAGTTTAGAGGAGCTTTTGTGCCTTGTTCGCCTGACTTGTTTTTGGCAAGTGTTTCTCGTTGAGCTTCTGGACAGCTAGACGTTGCTTTGGTGTTTCAATCATAACTCGCATTGTACTAATACAATTGCCATGATTATTTTTGAGTTGTCTTCACAAATTTATTCTATATCATCTATAAAAATTTCACGGTCATTGGATTTGTGGTTTTTGAGTTACACGAGTTTCTTTGCAGCATTTCAGATCTGTTTTTTACTCGGGTAGAACAGGTTGCCACTTGTTCGATCTTTTGATCATAACTTGAGTTTTACTCAATGAATTTTCGTGATTCTTGTTGTCGTGTCTCCGTGACTTGATTATATATAA
This sequence comes from Neostapfia colusana, assembly GCA_030760725.1. Lineage (NCBI taxonomy): Eukaryota > Viridiplantae > Streptophyta > Magnoliopsida > Poales > Poaceae > Neostapfia > Neostapfia colusana. The sequence continues at coordinate 52,474,717 of JASWHV010000014.1, read as the reverse complement.
CCTCTACAACTTTTGTCATGGTTGGACACATTTAGGTCAATCGATCACACTTGTTTCTTTAATAGATTGGTTTCTGCCAAGGGGTTTTGTAGCCTCCGCTGAAAAAGATTTAATCTACCATTCACCCTCCTCTGGTTGCATTTCACATGCTCTTCGATCCTACAATTGGTATCAGAGCCACGGTTCTCTAATCTTTGTGATTTGCACGTGTTTTTACTAATCAATATGGACAAATACTCAACAAAACCCTTTGTTTTTGATGGCGTTGATTTTCAGGTTTGGAATGCTTGCATGGAGGCTTACATACAGGCGCAAGGTTTCACAATATGGGAAAAGGTCTTCAAGCGCTTTGTCATGCCTTCAAACGATGAAGTTACGGCTGCCAACATGAGAGACGTCGACAACAATAACAAGGCGCGCGACTTCGACCGTGTTGTACACCTCTGATCTGCGTACGACGTGTGGAAAGCACTATGCGACTACCACAAAGGCTCCAACACGATCAAGGAGGTAAGACAAGATATGTTCAAAAAAAATACATGCATTTTGAGATGCAACCCAGTGCGTCGATCGATGGCTTCTTTGCTCGCTTTAATAAAATTCTCAACAACTTGTGTAGCGTCAATGTTATTTTTTCAGATGCTGAAAATGATAGCAATTGTTAAGTGCATTAGACATGTCAATTTGGGTGATGAAAGTTACATCTATTCGTGAACCTACTGCCATGTGTACACTTACTTTAGATGTGCTATACTCTAAGTTGAAAACTCATGAACTTGACATAATTTCACGTAAAAACCTTCTAACAAGTCTCTTGCATTTGTCTCACAACGTGACATGCCTAGTTCTAGTCCATCTTCATCATGTGGAACACTTGCTTTACTGTCCTCTCTAACCCTTGAACAGATTGAAGAGTTTCCAGAGTAGTAGCTAGCACTTCTCTCTACTCGATTCTCAAAAGCATTGCAAAATGTGAGAACTAGAAGGAGAGAAAGTGCTGGTTCACAATGATGCTTCGAATGTGGTAAGATAGGGCATTTTCGTACAGATTTCCCTAATCTTTCAGGTACTACTTCTCGTGACAAAAAAACAAACTAAGTTCAAGTCCTCTACTGGAAACAAGAAAAAGAATACTTTCACAAAACAGAAAAGGATGGAACACATTCTCTCCGCACTCCTAGATAACAACTCAAGTGATGTGGACTCCAGGAGTGATGAAGATGAAAAAAACATGGTAACAATGTGTTTCATGGCGGGCAACTCAAGATCAAGTGTGGAGAAAGCAGAACACAACAGTGACGATGAAGAGGTATGTCCCACTTGCGAGGAAACGTGTGATGCTATTTCTAGTGCCACTGTTGTACTTAAGAAAAAGGTCAAAAAACTTAGGGACAATGCTGTTAAAATTGACTCACTAGAATCTGAAATTAATCGGTTAAAATCTTTGATTCCTAGTGATGATTCTTGTTCCTCACGTGAATTAATATATTAATAATTATCCTCCTTAAGAAATGCGCACACCTCCACACTTGATAAACTTGAACTTGAAAAGAACAAAAAGCTTGCTGCACTTACGATAAAAACATGAAAGATGCTAGCTGTTCTACAATTGATTTGCATTGTTCTAGTTGTGATGATCTTGATAAAAAACTACATTATGCCATGAATGAGATTTCTATTTTGAACAATGATTCACGTTCTCATGAAGTTAAATATTATTCTAATTGTAAACTATAATGAAAAATTTAATTTGACAACTTCCTGGACTTGTCTATTAAACTTGGTGACATGCATAAGACACTAGAGCGGTTTTTTGGGAGAATAAAAAATCTAAACTTGCTGCTGAATTCTTCTAAGACTTGCAATGACAAAATCGGTTTAGGTTATGATTCTCATGCTCATGCTGAGGCACATCCACCTAACGTTGTAAAGTCATTAGGAAGTGGTTTGATTAAAACGGTTCCTAAAGAAAAAGAGGTGGTTTTTAGGTGATCATGGGTGTTATCTCATGCGGTTGCTAAAACACACGTTGCTTGCTCTTCTAGATTTCAATGTAAGGTTAAATTTCATTATACTTTCTGTGGTAGAGATGGTCATGTCATAGATTTTTGCTATACACTAGCTAAAAGGAAAAATAGCAAAGAATGCTAGCTAGATCATGTAACTACCAAGCAGAACTTGCTGCATGTGCTTAACCGAATGTTAGACACTTGCAACCTGCTGTAATAGGTCAAAACATAGAAAATTTGCTCCCAAACCTACTGTTTTTTGTGCTATACAAGACAAACCTCGTAGGTCAGTAGCTGGGTACAAGAATTCTCAAACTTTGGCTCATGAACCTTCTGTTTTATCTCATCTTTCGCGTGTTATTCCTGCTGGACATCGTGTGACTCAGTACTGGATTCCTAAATGCCTTTTGACTAACCCCAGTATTAAGAGATCAATGTATTGTGCTTCTATGTAGGTTACACACTTGAGGAAGGAGAACATTTGGCTTGTGGATTTAGGTTGCTCACGCCACATGACTAGTAATAAAGAATGGTTCTCCTCCCTCTCTCTTTGTGTCACGTGTAGAGAATGTTACTTTTATCAATAATTCTTCAACTCCTATACTTGCTCAGGGTTCGGTTAATTATCACTAAACTTTGAAAGATGTGACACTTGTTAAAAATCTGAAATACATCTTGCTTCTATTTCACAATTGCTAGATAAAAATCTTGAAATTATTTTCACTAAAAATTGCTGCAAGGTTGTAGATCCAAATGGTGAGCTTATATTTAACATATCGCGGTTTGGAAGGGTTTTTAAAGCTGATTTTGACATATCATCCTCTAAGCAAAGGTGTCTAGTTGCTAATGATTCAAAAGAGTTATATTTTTGGCATCGTAGACTTGGTCACGTAGGCTTCGGTCATCTCACACGTGTTAGTGGTCTTGATCGCATGTGTGGTCTACTTAAGCTTAAAGGGGACAAAGAAATTGTTTGTTCTTCTTGTAGACATGCTAAGATGGTTGTAGATTCACATGCTCCACTCACAATGACCATGACAACAGCATCGGCACAACTTTTACACCTTGATACTGAAGGTCCCTCACGTGTTCAATTCTTTGGAGGAAAATGGTATGTGCTTGTAATTGTTGATGACTATTCTAGATATTCTTAGGTTTACTTTATACCATCTAGGAATGAAGCTTTTAGTTATTTTAGAAGTTTGGTTCTTAGACTTTCACTTGATCACCCAGGATCTTTGAAAGCAATAAGAATCAATAATGGAATCGAATGTAATCATTTGATCACTTTTGTGCTGAAAATGGAGTAGATCATAAATTTTCTTCACCATATGTACCTCAACAAAATAGTGTCATAGAGAGAAAGAACAAAACCTTAGTTGAGATGGCTAGGACTATGCTCGATGAATATCAAACTCCTAGGAAATTTTAGGCAGATGCAATTGCAACAGCTTGTTATGTCTCAAATAGAGTTTTCTTGCGAGCTAAGCTTCGGTTTGGACATAGGCCTAGTGTCACACACTTTAGGGTCTTTGGTTGAAAATGTTTTGTTAAGAAACATGGTACTCTTGATAAATTTGAACCTAGATCTGTTGATGGCATGTTTCTTGATTGTCCATTTCATACTAGAGGCTACCGTGTGCCTTTACTTGTCACTAACAAAACTGTGGAGACTTGTGAGGCTTATTTTGATGAAGCTAGCTCAGGTACTAGCTCTAATATTGCAGGTCAAGATGCATATCCGCAGGGGGAGAGTATTTTCGTTGAAGATGAGGAAGAAGTGGTGCTGCTACCCAAAAATTCAGAAGCTAATAATGTTGTTCCTGCTCCTGATTTCGATCTACAACCAGCACCAACAACTACTTGGTCCAAATCATCTTCAAGCTACAAGTTCTTCGGTTTTTGATGAACATGAATAAGAAGGAACTTGTTAAGTGTCTACACCCCTCCACGTCCTCAAAAGTCATCCTCCGCACCAGATTATCGGAAGATTGCACGAACGAGTCACACTGTCCAGGTTTTTCTGATCCAAACTCTCATGCTTATTCTGCTTTTGTTGCTTCTTTTGAACACACGCACTCACTAATGAATCTTGGATCATTGCCATGCAAGAAGAGTTAGAAAATTTTGAAAAAAATAATGTTTGGACACTAGTTCCTCCACCTAATGGTCACACATTGATAGGAACTAAATGGGTGTTTAAAAATAAATAAAGTGAGGATGGGGTTGTGGTTAGGAATAAAGCTAGGTTGGTTGCTCAAGGTTTCACACAAGTTGAAGGTCTATATTTTAATGAAACTTTTGCTCCTGTTGCTAGATTGGAAGCCATAAGAATTTTATTAGCATCTGTTGCGTCTAAAGGTTTCAAATTATATCAAATGGATGTGAAAAGTGCTTTTCTTAATGGCTATATTGATGAGGAGGTTTATGTTAAGCAACCACCAGGTTTTGAAAATACAGATTTTCCTAATCATGTTTACAAACTGTCCAAAGCCTTGTATGGTCTCAAACAAGCCCCTAGAGCATGGTATCATAGGTTAAAAACATTCTTACTTGAAAAGGGGTTTACCATGGGCAAAGTGGATAAAACTCTTTTTGTGCTTAAGCATGGCAATGACTCACTATTCGTTCAAGTCTATGTGGATGATATTATCTTTGGTTGTGCTTCTCATGATCTTGTATCCAAGTTTTCGGCTATGATGAGTTCAGAATTTGAGATGAGTATCATGGGAGAACTCACATACTTTTTGGGGCTGCAAATCAAACAAATTAAGGAGGGAACATTTGCGCATCAAATGAAGCATACATAAGATCTCCTTAGGCGTCTCAACATGGAAAACAGCAAGTCTCTTCAGACACCAATGGGAATAAAGACAACACTTTTAGAGTATATAAGTATGATCGGATCACTTTTAGAAAACAGCAAGATGGTGACCCGGTTGATCTAAAAGAATATAGAAGTATGATCGGAACACTTTTGTACCTCATGACATCAATACCAGACATACAATTCAGTGTATGTCTTTGTGCAAGATTTCAAGCTTCCCCACGCGCTTCACATCATCAAGCTATCAAAAGGATTCTCATGTATTTACATGGTACTCAAGAATTTAGCATTTTTCTTCCTTCTTCCTCAACCACTACTTTGAAAGCTTTTTCGGATTCTGATTTTGGGGTTGTAGGATTGATAGGAAAAGTACTTCAGGTGCTTGTCATTTTCTTGGTAATTCACTTGTTGCTTGGTCCTCTAGAAAACAAAATTTAGTTGCACAAGCCACGGCTGAATCCGAATATGTAGCTGCTGCTAGTGCTTGCTCACAAATTTTATGGATTGTTCAAACACTTAGGGCTATGGGGTTGATTTAGATAGTGTTCCTCTATTTTTTGTAAAAGTCCCAAAAATGTGACTGCTCAGAAATGGGTGATTGAACGTCATCGTGTTTCTGGTTCATGAAAAATGGGACTTACAAAAACTTTCTTACATGAGATGGTCTACGTGAGGTTCAAAACACGGGTTCAAGCATTCATTTGAATGTGTTGGACCAAGGTGGAGTTAAACTCATGAGTAGTCATACATGTGTATGAGGAAGAACAAAAATAAGACCTTTTCGACTCCAAATGCTCAGCTCAAAGTGCTGCCAAGTTTTTGAACACACATGGAACCTCACACAGATGAAGGTGAGGAGAATTATGGTGGCAACTTTCTGATTTGCGGGTAACCTAAAAAGGAATGGATTATGCTCATGATTGAGTTCATGCTGAATTCAAAACATGTTAAGGCAAGGGAATGACTTGAGTTATGTCACATGAAATGATAAACTCAAACATGGACATGTGGGGAGAGCTAAAATGTTCTTTAGCTCATACTGAGCACATGTTAACGGAGGGAAGAATTTCACACCCAAAAATCTAACTCATAGGCACATTCTCTATTAGCAGAGGGGAGGGAAGTTTAAACCCCATTTTTGAACCCTTGCAAAGCATTCATGTTCAGATGGTCCAAAGGCCTATATGTTAGATGACCATTGCAGTCCTCAGTTATAAAAGAGCTTAAGTTCTAAATTTGGAGAAATTTGGAGCTCATATACCCTGTGTTCAAAGCATTATTTGAGATCACCTTCAAACTCAAATTTGAGGGGCGTAGTCAAACTGAACTTGTGAAGTTAGATTAAGACTAAGGTTGATAAAGCATGGGCTAGGAGCAAACCAAAGTGTTTCACCCAAATTCAGATGGGTCATCACCAAAGAGGACTTAAATATTCAGTTTGAAGCAAATGGTTCACTTCAAGGAAAAGAAGGCCATTTCCAAAGAGAAATTCAAACTGTTGTTTAAGAAGTTGTATTTGCAATGGTCAACTGAAGAATCAGAGGGCATAATTGAATTCTTCAGGTCCAAATTATGAGGGAGGCAAATTTTGGGCAAATTTGGAGGTGCTTTGATATTAGTATCAAAGGGCTTATGAATTTCCTTCAAATTTGAATTCAAATTTGAACTGAAGAACACCAAGTCAAAATTCCAAACAAGTTTTGAATCTGAGCTCTTCAGAATGTAAATTTGCTTTGTGCCAAAGTTTAGAAGATCTTCTAGGGAGGAACAGGGGTGGACCCACTTGCCATTGAGCCATATAGACTTGCTCCTTAAGTCTTCTGTTCAGTGGGGTCCAGTTGTCTGTGAGAGGGAACCCGGACTCTGTATCTCCTCTGCCGAGCGCGTGACAGCAGCAGCACTCCGGCGCCAGCTCCCGAGCAGCTTCAGAGGTGGTTCCCCTTGCCCTTATCAATCTCCACCGAGAGCACAGCGCCTCACACGACCGCCTCACGCCACTGCCGTCCTTACCACGCGCCTCTCTCGTCGAGCTCCTGCCGCATGGAGAAAAATTCTCGGAGCACCGGCGCCCTGACGCCTCAGCAGCTTCCACGCTGAGCTAAGCCACCCCACAGCACCGCCGGACCTCCCTCAGCATAGCAGAAGCAAGAACCGGGCGCTAGCCCTGTCGGAACGTCGGCGTCGAGCTCGGTTCTCCTCCACAGCACCGAAGGAAGCCCCCGCGACGAGATCACGTAGCCCGGCCACCACAGAGACTCTCCTCTCGAGTTGCAACAGTAAAAAGGATCGCCTGTACCTCTGCTCACTTCACCGCAACCCCGGCTACCTGTTCTGGACGGTGCTCGCCGGAATTTCATTTTTGCCGACGACATACAATAATAACCGAGGAGAGAAACTCGGTGAATTCGTCTCACATGTCGAACCACTCCACACACAACGTAGCATACACCTTCTACACCTCCGAGCGTGTTCATAGGATCAAGAACCACCGAGAACCGTCGAGCAAAGTCGCTGTTCATCGAGTTTTTCGATTTTCGCCGGATTTTGACCTAGCCCGACGGTGAGGTCATACTACTGACAAGTTTCAGCGAGATCATAGGTTAGATCCGTGTTCTCCTAGTGCAGTGGTGCTGTACGAGCAAACGGCGACGTGTTTGGTGCGGTATTACGCCCTAACGACATCGCCGGAGGTGCCACAGCCACTGTCGCCGTCGCACCTAGGTTTCCGGCCGTCGTCGAGCTGAGATAAGCCCGGCAACGTGTTCCTCACATGGGAATACGTGGGGGCGGGGAGAACCAGCAAGTTCCGAGCACCGGAACCCACTCCCGGTGAGAGCTCCGGCGAGCTCGGCGGCGCGGGAGCGCGGGCTGCTGGAGGAAGACGAAGACGGGGGCTGGCCCACGGGTCAGTCTGTGTTACGAGAGGTTAGATCTTCTGTGGCCTCGGATCTGTCTGTGACAACGTGGGAAAAAAACTCTGCGGCCCGTGTGGCTCGTGCTCCAGCGGTCGACACGTGGCCCTGTGGCCGCAGTCAGAGTTTGAATAATTCTCGGTTTAATTTGAATTCCAAATTCAGTTCAAACTTTAGAACTGCATAACTTTTGCTAGGAAGCTCCAAAATTAGTGATTCAAATTGGGTTCGATTCAGGATGAAAAACTCTATCCAAATATGCCACCCAATTTGTATAAAAAATCAATAGAAAATTCTGGAAAATTCTTTAAAGCTTTTCAGCAAAAGAATTTTAGAGGGAGTTTGGTTTATCCAAAAATCCTAAAATTTTGCCAGAATATTCTTTAGGATGTTAGGAGACTCTGTAAAAGTTTCAGATCATTTGGAGTTGATTTATATAGGGTAATTCTGGTTTCAAGTTTCTGTATTCAAATGAATACAGAAACATTTTCAGAGAATTTCCAAAACTTGGAAATTCAGTTCTGGGCATTCCTTAGCTCCAAAAATCCTAGGAAATTCATGCATACTCTCTGAGCTATGTTTGAAATTGTAGTTCACTTTAATGTGCATGAAAGTGTAAATTTATTCAGAATTAATTCCTTTTTGCCTAGATGCTTAGGAAATTGTTCTGAGTGATCTACTCAGTGAAATATTCTGAATTTTGGTTCAGAGGACTTTCCTGCGACAAGGAACCCACAAGAAAATTTCCAGCTCCATTGGAGCCCTGGATCAGTAGTGTTCTGTTCAACCAATTAGGTGATCACCACCCAAGTGATGAACCTCACTTCTCACTTGATGATAGTGCTTAAACACACACCCAAACCACTAGCCCCAGTGTCATTTTAAATTCTTAAACAGAGTTCCAGTTTTAAACTTGTCTTTAGCATTTGTTAGCAAAAGTTTTATAATTAAACCTGTATGCATATTCATAACGTGTAGAGATTAAACGTGGAAAGTGAAGAAGGAGAAGTTGAGCTTGGATCAAGGAACAAGAAGGGCAGGGATTGAACTTCAAGTCATCAGCAACTAACTCCATATTATCTGAATGTAGTCATCTGCAAAACCAAGGCAAGCCCCGGTTTGCATTCAAGTTGTTTTTAAAGTTTTCCTTTTGTTCACTACTATTGGTCAAAGTTTGTATTTGCATTAGGTCAAGGATGTTTTATACTCCACTTGCATAACCAAACATGAACCCTGAGGTCAAGGGTAGAATTGTGTCATCGCTGTAGAATAAGGCCATGCTAAATAGACTAGGGCATCTGGTAGAAGACGAGTAGTTGGACTCTACTCGCGAGCTATAGTTCAGAATATCATAAGTATGGTTAGGAAAGGAAGCAAACTAAAGTTTACATTTCTAAAGATGAGACCGGGCAGAGCGGTTAGGCAGCGACAAGACGAGGTCTTGGTCGCGTAGCTCTGCCTGTGTCGGTTAAGGACCGATGCGTGTGCCGCGTCCAGGAGCAAGTATTGAGTTGTGTACCGGATGCTTACTGACATATGGGAACCAGGAAACCGATGTACCAGGTTCACTGGATTGTAGAGGCATACCACATCGTCTCGTTAGACCTATGAGCCCGAGACGGCACGACCAGTTCTACAGTTTAGTGTCCTTAGAAAGGTTGCCACATACGACGTAATGAAGGACGCCAAAGTTGGGTCTTCAGAGGCGGGCGTATGTGTCGAGTTATCCGGGTAGTGTTTGATTCGAATCACCGTCCCTCGCGGTTATTGAGTACCACTTGCTCCCATGTTGTGACGTAGTAATCAACTTGTGTGGAAACAGTTTGCAAAAGTATAATTGCTGCTATGATTATGTTAAGTTGCATGAAAACCCTGTTTGAAGTAGAGATAGAGCACACTAAAGTTATTTTCCACCTTGGGACAAGTAACATTGGAATGAAGCGTTTCTTGTTTGATTGTGGAGTTCCAATGTCGCTAGGCGCAAGGTTACTACTATTATGGCAAAAATCTGAAAGTTAAGGATGAACTCGTAGGCGAGTCTTTTCGCAAATGACAGGTTAGAGTCTTAGGTTACTTTCATGTAGAGTTGCATGCTTTAGGGGAGACGGTTAAGTCTGGCTGAGCCTTTGTGCTCACTCTTGCTATATAAGTGGTTTTTGCAGGTAAACCTTGACGCTATAAAGAAGGTCATCCAGTGAGACTTAGAAACTTCAGATTCATGTCACACTTGGAGAACCTAGCCTCTGCCATGTCTTCGTGTTGCTAGCGAGAGGAGTCCTCGGGCTGGACCTATTCTTGAGTGCTTCTTAGTTATTCGACATGAGCTGTTTATATACTTCCGTTGTAGCTACTTTATGTAAATTATTTACAAAGAACATTTGTAAGCTTCCGCTTTGATTTATGTAATACATTGTTCCTTATATGTGTTCTGTTGGGTGCCGCATAACACGGTACCACCCAATGTGATCCCCGGGCGAGGCGGCACGGACCTGTGATCGGGACCGGGCCCTCTCAATTTTGTGACAACACTAGTGCCATTTGCATTGCTAAAAATCCCGTCCAACATTCTAGAACAAAGAACATTTACATTAGGTATCACTTTCTCTGTGATAATGTTAAAAAAGGAAACATTGTCCTTCACTATGTAGACACCGAACATCAATTGGCTGACATTTTTACAAAACCTTTGCATTTCACTTGTTTTTCATTCATTCGTAGTGAAATAGGGGTTATTCATCTTCATGGCTTAAATTGAGGGGGAGTTTTGAAACATGGGAAGTCTATGTGTGAATCTGAAATTAAAAGATAATATGAGCATAAGCGTTTAATACATATATGACTTTGTGATTCCTTTTACATGTTGGAAGTTTTTACTACAATACTCGTGTTATACATGTTGTAGTTTTGCCATGACTAGTAATTTGAATAATTACTTACACTAAATCTTGTCATGATCGAACTTTCTTGCTGTTTTGAACTTGTTGCATGCTCACAAGTGCTTTTAATCATAAAAAATTAATCAATCAACAGCCCACATGTTGAATTTTTATGATCAAATGAAAAATCTGAAAATATCAAGAGAATATGCATGCATCGCACTTCTTTTGAGATTGCTTATCATTGCACTATGATATGAACTTGGAAGGAGTTGTGTATGACTAAAACCATGTCCTTAAGCTTCTGATTGTCAAATGACAGAGACTTGACTTGGTTGGTTAGAATATGACTGATGCAACATATAATCTCTTGCAAATGTCATATGATCAAAATTTGTGCTTTAAATAATAATGAAAAATAAAAATACAGGAACAAGTGCCATGCTTTCAGGTTTTTGAAATAGTTGAGATAGGGAGATCATGACTTGCTTAAATTGAAATTACACTTGATCTCTAGCATGGCTTACACTACTTTATGTATCTCATTGATGTGATAGTGTAAGTTACTTGATAGTATGGCTTTGTTTTATATGTATATGTCATATTATGCTCATAACAAATTGAAATTTCTCGTTTGAACCTTGATGAATATATTGTCAAAGGGGGAGAAATGTCACACATTGCACATTCACAAGTGTTTTTGTATTGCACATTCACAAGTGTTTTTGCACGATTCTTTTCATGGGGAGTGAACATCCTTAGGGGGAGAATTTTTGGGTTTCTTCTCATTTGATTTTTGATATTCAAAATAGGGGAGAGATTTTTGTTTTGTCAAAACTTTTCATGAAGCGGTAATGATCCAATGTTTGGTTACGTAGTGGTGTTGCCAATGCATTCATCAAGGGGGAGATTGTGAGACCTATGTGCTGAATACATAGGCAATTATGTTAAAAGTGAGTGTTTACATGCAAAGTTTTGAATATATCTTAGAAGCTCACTTCGGATTGGCCGAACTTACGGGAAATCGTTTCCGAATGTCCAAACTTGTCGTGCACATGAGCTTCACATGTTTTTCACTTTGGACTGTTTGAACTTTTTTTGAACTAGTCTTAGGGAGGAGATGAGGTTCAACAACCAAGTTCAGGAGGAATTGTGGTTGAGTTGATTGGGAGGTCATGCAGCATGTTTGGGTCAAGAACAATGCATATGAAGGTATCATGTACATTTTGGAAAGTGTTTGCACGTGTGAAAGGGGTGCATGGATGTGAAAACATTGTTCCAAGGCGTGATGAAGGGGCATGGACGTGAAGATATGGCTGGAGAGGTCCAACCGGCTGGAGTATGCCTCAGGCTGCGGCTGAGGTGGTTATCGTGTGTTTATAGAAGGTTTCGAGTTTGGTTTGATTAGATTTCATGGTAGCCACGAAGTTGAGTTGATTTATGAATGTTTGGTACGTTCCTAAGGTGTTTGGAAGTCTTAAGATTGCTTCTATCTGCGTATGGAAGAGTCTTGAGCAGTTATGTAAAGTTTCAGTTGAAACAGAGTAGGAGTCCTAGTTTGGATTGGGTTGGCCTAAGGGCTGGTTATATAAGCAAGGGAGGCTAGAGCTCATGGTGCACGACTTTGGGCTGTTTCTGTTATATTTTTATCAATAAAATTCGTAGTTTAGAGGAGCTTTTGTGCCTTGTTCATCCGACTTATTTTCGACATATTTTTCTCGTTGAGGTTCTGGACAGCCAGACGTTACTTTGGTTTTTCAATAATAACTTGCGTTTTACTGATCCAATTGCCGCTATTCTTTTTTTGTTGTCTTCACAACTTGATGCTCTATCAGTTCTGAAAATCTCACGGTCATTGGATTTGTGGATTTTTAGTTACACGAGTTTCTTTGCAGCGTTGAAGATCTGTCTTTTACTCGGGTAGAACAGATTGACCCTTGTTCGATCTTTTGATCATAACTTGAGTTTTACTCGAAGAATTTTCGTGATTCTTATTGTGGTGTCTCCGTCACTTGATTCTATATAATCTCTACTACTTTTGTCACGGTTGAACACGTTTAGGTTAATTGAACACACTTGTTTTTAACAGATTGGTTCCTGCCGAGGAGTTTTGTAGCTTCCGCTGAAAAAATTTAATCTACCATTCAACCCCGCCTCTGATAGCTTTTCACGTGCTCTTTGATCCTACAAGAGACTCTACTGCACAATTCGACTCGAAGTTCTTATTTGGAATTTCTGTCAACACAACCACCGGTTTTCACGGATGCAATGGACGTTGGAGTCAGCTCATTAGCTCCGGGTGATAGAATCCAAATTTGAGCTATCTCAGTATGACGAATACCAGAAGACGTTATTTGCTGACCAATAACTCCATGGAACCGCCGGAGCTTGGTGGGATGAATATCTCACCAACCTTCCTGAAGGACATTGGATGACATGGATGGAATTCTGTGATGCTTTTCGAGCATGCCATATATCTACGGGGATTATAAGCACGAGGTATAAAGAATTCTTGGAATTAAAGCAAGGAGAAATGAATGTTCAAGAGTATTTCAAAGAATTCAATTGCTTGATGCAGTATGTCCCTAATTTGGTAGACAAGGAGGTTATGAAATGTGAGTACTTTTTCCGAGGCTTGAATGCCAAGCTTCAGGACAAAGTGGTGTTATGCAATAACAGCGATTTCAATGAATTGGTCAGTGCCTCTATTATCCAAGAGGATACTTATCTCCGTTATCAAGCGGAGAAGAAGAAAAGGAGCATACCGCCAATTAGCACTAGTGATATTCCTCAGAAATATCGAGTGGTGCATTGTTTACCATCCGATCAGGAAAGTCAGTTGATTGTGTGACCACAACAGCTTGAATGTCGCACCTATTCATTGGAAGATATGCAGCCGCTGCAATCACAACGGCAATTAATTACTTGTGTGCTTCCATCTGGGAAAAATGCATAAGTATCCCCTCCATCTTCAGCTAATGGAGTGCTAGCTTTCACATCTTCCAATATTAGCTGTGATGTGGATCTTTTCGTACCAGATTGTCACGTAACCACACGGGACAACAAACCAACATCTCAGCATGTTGCCAAGAAATCCTGAGGTCAGCAAAAGAAGACATCACTGAGAGTGGGCAACGTTAATTACGTATCCGTTGAGGATGTTCCAGTCGGGAAACCTATTTTAGCTGGTATGTACAGCCTGCATGATCATCCAACATCTGTGCTATTTGATTCAGGCACCACTCATGATTTCAACAGCAAAGCATATGTGGTCAAGCATCAAATACCAGCCACTACCATATCGTCATCTTATCGAAGTAGCTCACCTGGTGGTAGTATGACAACCAACCAGATTGTTGTCCGGGCGCCTATATGCTTGGATGGAAGAATTTACCCCGCTACCTTCATCCTATTGGAAGATCAACAGCTTGATATCATTTTGGGAATGTCATGGTTGTTATATCACGGAGCTATCTTTGATATTAGCTCTCATACTGTGAACTGAACTCCAAACATCACGACCAACATATATTGGTGTTGGAAAATATCACGCCAGTACCTACAGCTGTACATAACACCGAAGCCACTAAATTGGAGGACATTCCAGTGGTATGCAAATCCCCGGACATGTTTCCTGATGACTTTCTGGGAATGCCACCAGAAAGAGACATCGAGTTCAAGATTGAACTTGCGCCAGAACCAACCCGATTTTGCAAAGGCCGTACAAAATGGCCCCAAATGAACTTGCAGCATTGAAATAACAGCTGAATGACCTTATGAGTAAGGCTTTCATTCGACCGAGTTCATCACCGTGTGGATGCTCAGCGTTGTTTGTAAAGAAGAAGGACGAGTCATTCAGATTATGTGTTAATTATCATCCTCTTAATGCCGTGACTATCAAGAACAAATATCCTCTACCTCGTATCGACATTTTGTTCAATCAATTAGTGGGTGCCAAGGTATTCTCGAAGATGGATCTTCGGTTCGGTTATCACCAAATTGTGATCCGGCCGGTAGATATACTAAAGACGTCATTCTCGACAAGATAGGGCTTTATGAGTATCTTGTCATGTCTTTTGGATTAACCAATGCTCCGGCTCACTTTATGGATCTCATGAACTCAGTGTTCATGCCGGAGTTGGATAGATTCATCGTGGTATTCATCGATGATATCCTGGTTTATTCAAAATCAGAGGAGGAACATGCTAAACATTTGCATATTGTACTAGCTCCAAGATTAAGAGATCACAAAATCTATGCAAAGTTTAGCAAATGTGAATTTTGGATCAACCAAGTGCCCTTCCTGGGACATATCATTTCAGCAGAAGGCATCACTGTTGATCCAAGCAAGATTGAACAAGTGCTGAATTGGAAGTCCCCAACATCAGATCATGAAGTTTGTAGTTTCCTAAGTTTAGCAAGATATTATCGGAGATTCATTCCAAATTTCTCCAAAGTTGCTAAACCCATGACAGAACTTCTGAAAAAGGGCACCAAGTATGATTTGAACAAACCATGTGAGGAAGCTTTTCAAGCTTTGGTGAAACACCTCACAACAGCCCCGGTTTTAGCTCAACCGGATACAACCAAGTCCTTTGATGTTTATTGTGATGCATCTGACATCGGGCTTGGCTGCGTTCTTATGAAAGGAGGACGTGTGGTCGCGTATTGATCACGACAAATACGGAATCATGAGCAGCATTACGCGACTCATGATCTTGAGCTTGCTGCCGTGGTACTGGCATTGAAAATGTTGAGGCATTATCTACTTGGTAATGTAGTACACCTCTACACCGACCACAAAAGTTTGAAATATATATTCACTCAAAATGAGTTGAATATGCGGCAGCGGAGATTGTTAGAATTGATCAAGGACTAGAAGATTGAGATTCACTATCATCTGGGCAAGACTAATATTGTAGCCGATGCACTTAGCCGGAAATCTCAGTCATAACCTAACGTTTACTCCAATGGAAGAGGAGGAACCAAATTTTTACTTGGTTCCATATGGAGCTTTGTATAATCTTGCTCTCATAACTACAATACGAGAGTAGATTGTTGAAGCTTAGAATAGATACAGGGGGATGTCTCACATTCGGAGGAGAATGAGCCACGGGGAAATGAAATATTTTCAAAAAGACAATCAAGGAACAATTGGGTTCAAGGATCAGATAGTAGTTCCTCGTGATATAAAACTGCAGAAAAGGATTTTGGATGTAGCTCATTTATCCAAATTTTCCATTCATCCGTGCAGCAACAAAATGTACCAAGACTTGAAAACAAAGTATTGGTGGACTCAGATGAAACTTGAGATTGTAAAATATGTATCCGAATGCGATACGTGTCGACGAGTTAAAGCTGATCATATGAGAAAAGTCGGATAGTTACAACCACTGAATATACCAGCATGGAAGTGGGAGGATATTAGTATGGACTCTATTGTCGGACTACCTCTCACCATTCATAAACATGACTTGATTTGGGTGGTTGTGGATCGACTAACCAAGTCAGGTCATTTTATTCCAGTGAATATTGGGTTTAATGCCAAGAAGTATGCAGAGTTGTACATTAATTACAAGAATCGTGTGTTTACATGGGGTTCCCCGTAGTATCATATCTGATAGTGTTGCATTGTTCGTATCCCGATTTTGGGAACAATTGCATGCCTCTTTGGGGACCAAACTAATTAGAAGCTCCACATGCCACCCGCAGACTGATGGTCAAACAAAGTGGATGAATCAAATTCTTGAAGACATGTTACGAGCTCGGGTCATTGTCACACTCGGTTTATCCGAAGAATCTCCAAGTGAACGTCACATGTATGCCAGGATCATTTTCTCATACATGTGATGACAAATAGTGAAGCATCATTTATTACAAGCCAGGTGTCGAATATAAATAAGTCTTACAAAGTATATGTCTCTATGGACAATAAGTTCATCACAAATAAATAAACTAGCAGCGGATTATTATTCTTGTGGGTTCCGTCACAGGCGTTGCCCGGGGGTCTCCATGAACCTAGAAACCTTCTTCGGGTCCAAAGTCTTGATCATTATACACCACCTCATTATCTTGACCTGAGCAGCAATATAAACCAACAAATATGCAAGGTTGAGTACCGATGGTACTCAGCAAGTGTGGGAAAATTATATCATGCATGGTTACGCAATTAATACCTATCACCTTAGCTTATTAAGCACCTACATTACTACACAGGTGAAATGGTCCCAATCTCCCATCCCATCATTATAATCCAATAACCATAACATCATTTCCAATGTTAAGCTCCGCGCTTAACATCCTTAACTTCCAAAACCATCACTCCTCTAATCATGAATAAGTCCAAGCCGCTCTTAACCGTGAGCACGGCTGTCATGACAGTTTTGACTCTGCAGAGTTTGTACCACTGTACCCACATGTAGTGATTTCATCCCCCGTTGCCGGGTGGACTAAAAGAACCTCCATTATGCCAGTGGCTACGAACCACATTCACACTTCCCAGGTGTGTAGCCAGGAGATCACTACGAAGCCTTTACAAAGGGATTCCCGACGAGCGTGGGCCCACTGAGGTTTCACCCCTAACAGCATACAAGAGGCTCCAACCCCGCTGCAGTGGCCCCCTCTTGAGCCTTGCGGTTCATATGGTAGTCCAGCCGACACCTACTCCCTGCACCATCCAACACACCCATACTACGCCGGGGATACACCTAATTAATTGGCCAAGCTGCCCCATCTCAGCATGTGGTTGGCACTGTAAAGCCAGGTTACATGTTCCATGAACTGGTCCTTAGGATCCAGGCAAGTACTAAACACAAACCCGAGTCTCGTGCACCCAACACACAACCAAAACATCCAACTTGCCTTGATCCCTACCTCTACATAACTCACAATATCTCATTCAAGAGTATGGTAAAATAAACTGATGATCTCATATCCCAATTATCCCATTCTAAGCATGGCTAAGCATATGCATAATAATAAATGACATGATAAAATAAATCCCAACCCAAACTACAAGGAAACAAGGTAATGCAATTATAGGGAAACTTCCTAGCATGGGTTTCATATTTCAATTGACAATGCAAATAATTCTAGCTACACATCCTAGTATAGGATCAAAGTGGTCAAGGACACTTGCCTCCTTCCTGCTGCTCTTGAAATGCGTAGTCCTGATCTTGGAAAGGAATAACTTGCTCTTGAGCAGGATCTACATCATACCATCACACATAGCAAAAGAAAAACAACAATCTATAAGACATAGTTCACACTTCCACTTCATACAAACCACACATTCATATTTATGAAAGTCATTCATAAGTATATGTGTTGTGGTTACTCTATGTGTGTTGATTTGTGGCTTGCATGCACTTTTAATCATGTGTATATGATTTCTACTTTTGTATTCACATTTATGCTTGCATACTTTATATATGAGTTTCCAATTTAAATAATTTTCCTTATATTTATTTACTACACCTTTTTGTTACCAAGTATGCATGAAAGGTATTTTTCTTCTCCATATGTGTCTTCAGAATTTCTACCAACCCTAAACTGAATTCTTTGGATTTTAGAAACTCCATTTATCATTTACTAGTTGCTATATTTCCAGATTTATTTTCCTATGCCTAAATGTGTACTTTATTATGAAAATAGTAAGACACATCATCTAAACAGAATAGGTTCTGGTCCTAAATAATTTAATAACATATTTTGACCTTTGCCTCTGATGTAGACTATTTTACAATTATTTTCCCTATTTTCCAGAACTATTCCTTACTTAAAAATATGTCCCTAAATGTGAATAATAAATTAAACAGATTCATTTCAGCCCAAAATATATTTTTATCTCACTCCAAAGTTTTCTAAATACTGAGAAAGTTTTTAATTTAATTTTGACAATATGTTTGTCCCACTTTTTAATTTTTAAACACTAGCCACATATTCAATTTCCTAAATTAAATACTAAACAGGGCTAAAAAGGTAAACTCACCCCACTACAGGGAATATAATATTATTTTAACAATTTTCAGGGGTCTAGCTACTCATAACAGAGGAGTTTTCCTAATTTTTATTATGTCCAGGGGCTAAAACTGATTTTTAAATGAATTTACATGATTTTCTGAAGATCCAGGGGCTAGATCAGAAGTTTCCGGGGCTAGCTCTTATTTCTCGAGAACCCCAGGGGGTAGCACGTAAGATTTCCAGTCTTTATAACGCGGGGCTGACGTGGACCGTCCGATTTAAAATAAACGGCTGAGATTATAACGCCGAACCGGTACGCGGGGTTTTAAAGTCTACCGTGCGATTTAAAATAGACGGCGCACAAGCGGCCACGTCGCTCTGATCGAGCGCGGGCGGCACTGCCCAGCGGCGCACGGCGGCGGGAGGTGGTGATCTCGCCGGAGACTTTCGGATCTTCGAGAATTCTTCCGAGAACTGTGATTTTATGGCATAGATTGGTGGAGGGGAGGTTGGGAATCTCACCTCGGGGGTTTTCTTGAGCTCGGAGGTCCTGGAAGGCGGTCGGCGACGAGGTCCGAATTGAAACCACGGCGAGGCTCGTCGGCACTGTGTTTAAACCGCAAGTCACCGAGTTTTCTGCACCTGCAGGGTTCCCCGGAGGCGGTGGATCAAGACCAGCGAGTTAGATCGGAATTTCCTAGCTTAGATCGGCCAGAATTTGCCGGAGAAGGCTCGGTTTCTCACAGGAGTAAAATCGACGGATCGCGTGGGAAAAACAGAACGAGGCCGGGGTTTTTATAGACGGGGAAGGGCGGCGGGGTGGTTTAGATCGAGTTTGCGTCGCCCCCGAGCGAAATTCGGCTGGGATTCGCAGAAATCCGGATCGGTTTGGATTCGGGGTGAGAGAGTCCCAGCGCGGCGCGAGGTAGAAGAAGGGCTGGCGGGTCCCGCCAGTCAGTGGGAGGAAAGAGCGCGCGCGGCTGCTGGCTGGCGCGGTTGCTGGGTGGGCCGGCTGGTGGGTTTCGGCCCACTGGCCGGTTTTTTTCTGTTTTCTTTTTTCTTTTTCTATTTTTTTTCTGTTTTGAATTTAAATTGAATTCCAGTTTGAATTTAAATTGTTGCAAAACATGCAACACGTCCAAAAATTTTTAAATTCCCCTCTTAACATGATTTAGGGTCTTAGAAAGATTTTTGTGGTGTTACAGCTCTACCCCCCTTAAAAGAAATCTCGTCCTCGAGATTGGTGGTTCTAAGAAAACAATTCCGGAAATTGTGCCTTGAGCTCATCTTCCCGCTCCCAGGTGGCTTCCTCCTCTGAGTGATGCTTCCACTGCACCTTGCACATCCAGATTCTTTTATTTCTGGTGAGGCATTCCATTGTCTCCAAAATCTTGTATGGTTGCTCGGCATAAGACAAATCCTCAGCTACGTCCACTTCATTCATGGGTAACACCTCTTTAGGCGTCCTCAGACATTTCTTGAGTTGTGACACATGGAATACATCGTGCACATATGACAGACGAGCCGGTAACTCTAGTTGATACGCCACTTCGCCTTTCCTTTCCAGAACTTGAAAGTGTCCGATGTATCGAGGTGACAACTTCCCTTTCACCTTGAACCGACGAAGTCCTCTAATAGGGGACACCTTGAGATAGACATAGTCTCCCGTGTTGAAAACAAGCCCTCTTCTTCGTACATCGGCATAGCTCTTTTGGCGTGTCTGTGCTATCCTCAAGTTGTTGCGGATTTCCATCACCTTCGCCTCGGCTTCTTGTAGTACCTCGGGACCAAACAATTTACTTTCCCCTGTTTGGTTAGAAAATAGGGGAGTTCTGCACTTCCTCCCATACAAAGCTTCGAAAGGTGACATCTTCATACTAGCCTGATAACTGTTGTTATAGGAGAATTCCGCATACGGTAAGTTCTTGTCCCAACTCCGATTGTTTTTGAGTGCACATGCCCTCAGCATATCCTCAAGAATCTGATTGGTTCTTTCCGTCTGCCCGTCAGTTTGGGGATGATAGGCAGAGCTGAAATTCAGATGAGTTCCTATGGTTTCGTGCAACTTATGCCAGAACCTTGAGGTGAACTGTGTCCCTCGATCCGACACAATCTTCTTTGGCACTCCATGGTAACACACGATCCTTGACATGTACAATTCCGCCAATTTGGATCCGCTGTAGCTTTCTTTCACGGGGATGAAATGAGCCACCTTGGTTAGCCTGTCGATGATGACCCATATTGAATCATATCCTGATTGGGTCCTAGGCAATCCCACTATGAAATCCATACCGATTTCTTCCCGTTTCCATTCAGGCACTTTGAGTGGTTCCAATAATCCCGCGGGTCGTTGATGTTCTGCTTTCACCAACTGACATGTGTCACATAGGGCAACATGTTCCGTGACATCTCGCTTCATGCCATACCATCAATACCTGCTTTTGAGGTCCTGGTACATCTTCGTACTCCCAGGATGAATGGAATAGTCAGAATCGTGAGCATCCTTCAAAATCAATTCGCGTATCTTCTTTACTTCTAGCACACAGATTCTTTTCCCGTGCCACACTGTTCCTTGTTCATCCTCTCTGAAACCAGGGGCTTTATTTTCCTTGATGAGTTGCCTGATTTCTTGTATCTTCTCGTCGTTCTTTTGACCATTGCGTATGTCTCGCTCTAGTGTGGAGTCCATTTCCATGGCAATGGCTTCACCACTATTCACAAGACATAGATTTAGCCTTATAACCTCGTCCTTTAATTCTGCGGGCATGTTCTTCAAGCTCAACTTATTGACCTGCACTTTCCAACTTAAAGCATCGGCCACGACGTTTGCTTTCCCAGAATGATAGTTGATGCCCACATCAAAGTCATTGATTGGCTCTAACCATCTCCTTTGTCTGAGGTTAAGGTCTGGCTGTGTGAATATGTGCTTCAAACTCTTATGATCCGTATATATCTCGGTCCTCTTCCCCATCAAATAGTGCCGCCAAATTTTCAACGCGTGTACCACTGCGGCTAGTTCTAGGTCATGTGTAGGATAGTTCTTCTCGTGCTTCCAAAGCTGCCGGGATGCATATGCCACGACATGCCCTTCTTGCATGAGAACACATCCCAACCCGTTTCCAGAGGCATCGCAGTACACCGTAAAGTTCTTCTGCATATATGGCATAACTAGCACTGGGGCTGTTGTCAATCTTTTCTTTAACTCCTGAAAACTCATCTCGCACTGTGGCGTCCATGTGAATGTGATTCCCTTCTCCAACAGTTTGGTGAGAGGTCTCGAGATCTTGGAGAATCCCTCAATAAACCGTCGATAGTATCCAGCCAATCCCAAGAAGCTTCGAACTTCCCCGACATTTTCAGGGGTCTTCCACTTCTGTATATCCTCGATTTTGGCAGGATCCACGGAGATTCCTCCCTCCGAGATTATATGTTCTAAGAAGGGAACTCTCTTCAGCCAAAACTCACACTTGCTCAACTTGGCATATAGTTGGTGTTCTCTCAGCCTTTGCAACACCAACCTTAGATGTTTCTCATGTTCTTCTTCATCTTTGGAGAAGACGAGAATGTCATCTATGAAAACCACCACAAATTTGTCCAAATATTCCATGAATACCTTGTTCATGAGATACATGAAGTATGCCGGGGCATTAGTTAGCCCAAAAGGCATGACAGTATATTCATACAGTCCGTACCGAGATACGAAAGCTGTCTTGGGAATATCAGATTGCCTTATCTTGAGTTGGTGGTATCCCGACCTGAGATCAATCTTCGAGAACACACAAGCTCCCCTCAACTGATCAAACAAGTCTTCAATGCGGGGTAATGGGTACTTGTTCTTGATGGTTACTTCATTCAAGGCACGGTAATCCACACATAACCTTTGGGTTCTGTCCTTTTTGGGCACAAATATCACCGGAGCTCCCCAGGGTGAGGAACTAGGACGAATATACCCCTTCTCCGTCAATTCTCTTAAATGATCCTTGAGTTCTTCTAGCTTCTTGGAGTCCATCCGATAAGGTCTCTTGTATATCGGGGCTGTTCCAGGTACTAGCTCAATTGGGAATTCCACTTCACGATCGGGAGGTATACCTGGCAACTCCTCCGGAAAAACATCTGGATATTCCCTGATGGTCCTGATTTCCTCAACTTTCACCTCAACTTGATTTAATTTAATGTCCCTCCTAGGTTCGTGTATTGTTATGAACTTTACTCTTGTGCCACTAGGGTGAGTTAGTTCCACCGTTCTGGTCGAACAATGGATGATTCCTTTATGTTTTGTCAACCAATCCATACCCAAGATAATATCTATCCCTTGTGAATCTATCACTATGAGGTTAGCAGTAAATACCACCCCATTAATGTCTAGGTTCACTTTGGGACACACTTGTCTTGTCCTTATTTCTCCACCTGGAGAGTTTATGGCTAGCATATGGTTCATTTGTGTGGTTGCTAGGTCATGCTTCTTAACAAACCCTTGAGCAATGAACGAGTGGGTAGCACCAGAATCAAACAGCAGGGTTGCAATGTGTAAATTGGTAGGAAACTTACCAACTACCACGTCGGGTGCCTGTTGTGCTTCCTCCATAGTGACGTGGTTCACCCGTCCTCTCATTACATTCTGCTGTTGTGGCTGCGCGGGCTTCTTCTTTGGGCACTTATCGGCATAGTGCCCCACTTCACCACAGTTAAAACATTGCACCCCAACCTTAGGTGCCTGGCCTTTATTGTCTTGGGGTTGGTTTGGGGGTCCTTGCACTGCTGGTCGAGGTGGATATGCGGAGCGAGGCTGCTGTACAAACTGACGTTGCGGCTGTGCTGGTGCTGCCGGAGGCCTGTAGTTCGGGTTGTACCCCCTTAGTGCTGAGTAGGGTACCGCAGCATGGTTCGTCTGCCCTGCGGGTTGCTGCATCAGACGTGGGCGGGCGTTGCTCCCTGAGGCTTGGTGTGACCACCCGGCCTTCCTCTTATTCTCATTTTCCAAGGCCTTTAGCTTCCTTTCCACCACAAATGCTCTGTCCACCATCTTTTGGAAGCTTTCATACTCATTTGAGGACATTGCACACTGCATCTTTGCGGTAAGTCCCTCCACGAAACAATCTTGTTTCTGCTCATCAGTCTCTATGTCCCGTGGGGCATAACGGGATAGTTGAGTAAATTTAGTGAGGTATTCCCTCACTGTCATGTTTCCCTGCTGCAGTCCCAAAAACCCCTTCCTCTTGTTTTTGAGTTCGCCTCTTGGGATGTCATGGTTTCGGAAGCTACGCTTGAACTCTTCCCAAGTGATGTTCTCAGGGTCATGATGGGCAGCCACGTATGCGGTCCACCAATCAGCAGCAAGTCCATGCAATTGATGAGAGGCAAACAACACCCTCTCATACCCATGGCACTGTATGATCCTCATCTTGCTCTCAATGGTCTTAAGACAATCATCTGCCTCCAGTGGTTCAGCAGCACTTGCAAACTTTGGAGGTTGAGTTCCTAGAAACTCAATCAACCTTGGTTGGCGTGGTGCAGCTTGTGGAGGTGGAACTTGATGCAAGTTGGCCACCACTTGAGTAAAGTTCTTGATGAGCTGATTTTGATTCTCCAGCATTTGGTGAAGGGGATCAACTCCTTCACGGTGACCACCCCGGTCCTGGCCTCCAGAAAGATGAGGGTTGCATGCCTCATCGTTGTTGTTGGCGGGGTTGGCAGCACGTCCTTTTCCTCTTCCGGCCATCTGGCAGAATCAACCAATGTTAATTTGAAAGCATTTAGTATCATCTTACTACTTTCATTTGTTTGTACTTTGAAGTGTTGAGGCTTTGTTATACTTTTCTGAGGGTTTATTTCTCACACAAAAATAAATGCAATATTATTTCATGTGGGTTCACAGCCAAAGCAAAACAATCTAAAGACGAGGCTGTGGACAATTGCTCAAGGCTTCCACAACTCACGTCACACACCAAGCATTAACACCATTAACTAACATAACGACTTGACTACTCGACATCCTTCTAATTTAAGGGAAAGGCTCTACGCTACTCGTTTTCTTGAGCTGGCTCCTCGGGATCTTCCTCATCATTTCGGCTGCCTTCTGACTCTGCTTTGGGTGGGGAGGCTGCTGGTGGAGAAGTGCGACGACGCCTGATCGCTCGGCGATCTGGGGAGTCAGGAGTTCATGTATCGTTCACGGTGACACACAGTTCATTCCCATCTCCTCTTTTTCTCGCCCTCAAGCAGGCTCGCAGCAACGCCTCCGTTTCCTTCAGGGTGTCCCGAACATCCTGAATTTCTTGCTGACACTCCTGCAGTCGTGTGCTGAGCATAGCAGCATCCTCCAAGCACAAGTCCATGTGCTCATGGGAAGTCCCTTGCTGCACTGGCGGGTACTTGTACTCCGTGGTACCACTCTCACGCTGGAGGACATACATGTACTCAGTCCTGTCCAGGTGGCGACGATAGATGTGACTCTGGCAGGTGATGGCCTCCCAGGTGACATCCTTCTCCGCATCAACCTGTGTTGCTCTACAAGCTGGAGAGCGGTGGATCTTAAGCAGCCGATTTTCGTGTATAATCCTCATCTCTGAGCTCCATTCTTCCCTCTTCTCACGGATGGTCCTGGTGGAGTTATAGTGGATGATTAGCTTGCCCGTATTGCCGGCGGCTTCGAGCATACGTCGAAGACGGCGCAACAAGGCTCCTACTGCCAATCCGTAGGAAAGGTACGTCACCGGACGGCTCTCCTTTCTTTCGGCAAGGGCAACTACGGGAACTCTCTCTCCAGTGGACTTGCGAGCGGTGCGAATCATGCGAACCATCTAAAACAAAAAGCATTTAAACTTAGGTTAGTTAAACTTTTAAACAAAAATTCTACTTTGAATGAAAGTTGGGGTAAGAAGAAGAAAGTGACTCCACTAAATAACACTTTTCAACACACACCTTGTAAAATAGTTTTTAAGAAAAATAGGGCCCTTAAATATGTCCATTTCTACCTAGGTCCACGTTCCTACGGGCAACCTTGGCTCTGATACCACTTCTGTCACACTCGGTTTATCCGAAGAACCTCCGAGTGAACATCACATGTATGCTAGGATCATTTTCTCATACATGTGATGACAAATAGTGAAGCATCATTTATTACAAGCCATGTGTCGAATATAAATAAGTCTTACAAAGTATATGTCTCTATGGACAATAAGTTCATCACAAATAAATAAACTAGTAGCGGATTATTATTCTTGTGGGTTCCGTCACAGGCGTTGCCCGGGGGTCTCCATGAACCTAGAAACCTTCTTCGGGTCCAAAGTCTTGATCATTATACACCACCTCATTATCTTGACCTGAGCAGCAATATAAACCAACAAATATGCAAGATTGAGTACCGATGGTACTCAGCAAGTTTGGGAAAATTATATCATGCATGGCTAGAACAAGGAGAGGTTGAACTCATGGTTAAAGCACTACGCAATTAATACCTATCACCTTAGCTTATTAAGAACCTACATTACTACACAGGTGAAATGGTCCCAATCTCCCATCCCATCATCATAATCCAATAACGATAACATCATTTCCAATGTTAAGCTCCCCGCTTAACATCCTTAACTTCCAAAACCATCACTCCTCTAATCATGAATAAGTCCAAGCCGCTCTTGACCGTGAGCACGGCTGTCATGACAGTTTTGACTCTGCAGAGTTTGTACCACTGTACCCACATGTAGTGATTTCATCCCCTGTTGCCGGGTGGACTAAAAGAACCTCCATTATGCCAGTGGCTACGAACCACATTCACACTTCCCAGGTGTGTAGCCAGGAGATCACTACGAAGCCTTTACAAAGGGATTCCCGACGAGCATGGGCCCACTAAGGTTTCACCCCTAACAGCATACAAGAGGCTCCAACCCCGCTGCAGTGCCCCCCTCTTGAGCCTTGCGGTTCATATAGTAGTCCAGCTGACACCTACTCCCCGCACCATCCAACACACCCATACTACGCCAGGGATACACCTAATTAATCGGCCAAGCTGCCCCATCTCAGCATGTGGTTGGCACTGTAAAGCCAGGTTACATGTTCCATGAACCGGTCCTTAGGATCCAGGCAAGTACTAAACACAAACCCGAGTCTCGTGCACCCAGCACACAACCAAAACATCCAACTTGCCTTGATCCCTACCTCTACATAACTCACAATATCTCATTCAAGAGTATGGTAAAATAAACTGATGATCTCATATCCCAATTATCCCATTCTAAGCATGGCTAAGCATATGCATAATAATAAATGACATGATAAAATAAATCCCAACCCAAGCTACAAGGAAACAAGGTAATGCAATTCTAGGGAAACTTCCTAGCATAGGTTTCATATTTCAATTGACAATGCAAATAATTCTAGCTACACATCCTAGTATAGGATCAAAGTGGTCAAGGACACTTGCCTCCTTCCTGCTGCTCTTGAAATGGGTAGTCCTGATCTTGGAAAGGAATAACTTGCTCTTGAGCAGGTTCTACATCATACCATCACACATAGCAAAAGAAAAACAACAATCTATAAGACATAGTTCACACTTCCACTTCATACAAACCACACATTCATATATATGAAAGTCATTCATAACTATATGTGTTGTGGTTACTCTATGTGTGTTGATTTGTGGCTTGCATGCACTTTTAATCATGTGTATATGATTCCTACTTTTGTATTCACATTTATGCTTGCATACTTTATATATGAGTTTCCAATTTAAATAATTTTCCTTATATTTATTTACTACACCTTTTTGTTACCAAGTATGCATGAAAGGTATTTTTCTTCTCCATATGTGTCTTCAGAATTTCTACCAACCCTAAACTGAATTCTTTGGATTTTAGAAACTCCATTTATCATTTACTAGTTGCTATATTTCCAGATTTATTTTCCTATGCCTAAATGTGTACTTTATTATGAAAATAGTAAGACACATCATCTAAACAGAATAGGTTCTGGTCCTAAATAATTTAATAACATATTTTGACCTTTGCCTCTGATGTAGACTATTTTACAGTTATTTTCCCTATTTTCCAGAACTATTCCTTACTTAAAAATAGGTCCCTAAATGTGAATAATAAATTAAACAGATTCATTTCAGCCCAAAATATATTTTTATCTCACTCCAAAGTTTTCTAAATACTGAGAAAGTTTTTAATTTAATTTTGACAATATGTTTGTCCCACTTTTTAATTTTTAAACACTAGCCACATATTCAATTTCCTAAATTAAATACTAAACAGGGCTAAAAAGATAAACTCACCCCACTACAGGGTCTATAATATTATTTTAACAATTTTCAGGGGTCTAGCTACTCATAACAGAGGAGTTTTTCCTAATTTTTATTATGTCCAGGGGCTAAAACTGATTTTTAAATGAATTTACATGATTTTCTGAAGTTCCAGGGGCTAGATCAAAAGTTTCCAGGGCTAGCTCTTATTTCCCGAGAACCCCAGGGGGTAGCACGTAAGATTTCCAATCTTTATAACGCGGGGCTGACGTGGACCGTCCGATTTAAAACAAACGGCTGAGATTATAATGCCGAACCAGTACGCGGGGTTTTAAAGTCTACCGTGCGATTTAAAATAGACGGCGCACAAGCGGCCACGTCGCTCTGATCGAGCGCGGGCGGCGCTGCCCGGCGGCGCACGGCGGTGGGAGGCAGTGATCTCGCCGGAGACTTTCGGATCTTCGAGAATTCTTCCGAGAACTGTGATTTTATGGCATAGATCGGTGGAGGGGAGGTTGGGGATCTCACCTCGGGGGTTTTCTTGAGCTCGGAGGTCCTGGAAGACGGTCGGCGACGAGGTCCGAATTGAAACCACGGCGAGGCTCGTCGGCGCTGTGTTTAAACCGCAAGTCACCGAGTTTTCTGCACCTGCAGGGTTCCCCGGAGGCGGTGGATCATGACCAGCGAGTTAGATCGGAATTTCCGAGCCTAGATCGGCCAGAATTCGCCGGAGAAGGCTTGGTTTCTCACCGGAGTAAAATCGACGGATCGCGTGGGAAAAACAGAACGAGGCCGGGGTTTTTATAGACGGGGAAGGGCGGCGGGGTGGTTTAGATCGAGTTTGCGTCGCCCCCGGGCGAAATTCGGCTGAGATTCGCAGAAATCTAGATCGGTTTGGATTCGGGGTGAGAGAGTCCCGACGCGGCGCGAGGTAGAAGAAGGGCTGGCAGGTCCCGCCTGTCAGTGGGAGGAAAAAGCGCGCACGGCTGCGGGCTGGCGCGGTTGCTGGGTGGGCCGGCTGGTGGGTTTCGGCCCACTGGCCGGTTTTTTTCTGTTTTCTTTTTTCTTTTTCTATTTTTTTCTGTTTTGAATTTAAATTGAATTCCAGTTTGAATTTAAATTGTTGCAAAACATGCAACACGTCCAAAAATTTTTAAATTCCCCTCTTAACATGATTTAGGGTCTTAACAAGATTTTTGGGGTGTTACAGTCATGCATCATAGGAAGAACTGGGATGATCACTTACCGTTGGCGGAATTCTCATATAACAACGATTATCAGACCAGTATCAAGAAGGCATCATATGAGGCTCTCTACGTTCGGAAGTGCCGCACACTATTGAATTGGTGTGAGTCCGGCGAGAGAGTAATTTACGGGATTGATCTCGTTAATGAAGCCGAGGAACAAGTTCGAGTTATTCAAGCCATCTCAAAGGTTGCTCAATCCTGACAAAAGAGCTATGCCGACAAACGATGTTGCCCTCTTTAATTCAACATTGGAGATCACGTTTATCTCTGTGTATCTCCTATAAAGGGGATTCATCATTTTGGCGTAAAGGGGAAGCTCGCTCCAGATTTATTGGTCCATTTGCTATAACAGAAAAATGCGGACCCGTGGCATATCGGCTGGAATTGCCGATTTCCCCAGCTGGAATTCATGACATCTTTCATGTGTCGCAGCTACGGAAATGTCTCAAGCTCACAACTGAAATCCACATGGAAGATATTCCAGCATTGCAACCGGATCTCACCTATATTGAATATCCAGTCCGGATTCTAGATGAGAAGACCCGAACCACAAGGAATCAAACTTTGTGGTTCTACAAGGTGTTATGGAGCAACCATACCGCTGAAGAAGCGACATGGAAAACTGAGGAATATCTCCGCTTCAACAATCCGGAAATCTTAGCAAGATACATCCAGTAATTTTCCACCACTTCGTCTTTCTTTTATAATCTCGGGACGAGATTTTTTTAAGTGGGAGGGATGTGAAATCCCCAAAATCCTAGCAAGTTAAATCAGCTCAACAACACTTAAGAAAATGGAGGGAATAAAAACTTTTAAATACAAAGGTGTGAGATCAAAGTTTTAGCTGAAAACATGAGTTTAGCAATTCAAAATCACCATCTGATCTCACAGTTCAAATCAGTATGATCAAACTAAAAGGCTACCAAATTTCCTACAATTTGGGAGCTAATTCATTTGAATAAAAGGTTAAGTATTGCCTAAGTAGAACTCCATATTCAATTCTAAGTTCTACTTGCAAACATGCCAAATATGGAGACTTGAATCCACAATTAGGTTCTCCATATATCACATAGTAACCCTTCCAAATGTCATTATTTATTTGGATTAAGCAAAGAGCGAGTCCAAATTTAAATTCAATCATCAGTTTCAAAATTCAATTTATCCGAATCCAAATTGGATTGCACCATTGGATTCCCCATATTCTTTGTAGCTACCCGGCCATGTTTTACCATTTTTGGAGCACAAATGCTATTATAAATGGAATTTTGAGGATAAGAGGGAGGTCCTATGGAACCCACCTGTCAGCCAGAGGGCGACCAGAGACAGAGCACAGGGGCTCTGCTCGGCATGCGATCCACCGCGGGCAGCATGGCTGCCACCGCGAGCGCTCGTGGCCAAGCTGGCGAGCTCTTGGCTGATCCTCCCGCACCCACGTTACCCCTCAGTGGCACAAAGCCGAAGCTCCATCGCTTCCTCCCGCCACAGCGTCCTCTTCTCAGAAATTCTTGTTGCCACCGAACTCCCATGCCGAGCTCCGTTGCCAGCCAATTCGGTGAGCCCTGATGCCCGGCCAAGTGTGAAACGATGTCGCCAATGTTCCCTCAACCTCCCTGAGCGAGCACCGGGTGTGCCATGGTTGATAATTGCCCGGCAAGGCCAAATTCTTCTGGCAAATTGACCTCAGTGCCTCGATGTTGAACCAAACTTCCACAGCATTTCATGTTCAACCAAGCCACAAAAAAAGTTGGTTCAAGCCTCTTCTATATGTCCCTCCAGTTTGGGGCCATTCCATGGGATGATTCAGCCAGAATTTGAGTTTACCCTCCGGCAGGTTCTTCGGACTGATGGAGCAAACCTTCGAAATTCACCTCTACTACTTAGTTGTTCTCTATTCTGATCCAGTAGCATGTTCCTTAGACTGCTAGGGTAATCCTCAATCAAATGGCGCTCAAAATCATCAATCATAGCCTCAGTACGATGAGTTTTTTCTAGCCACCACTCAAATCATATCAGGTCACCGATGCAAGCTAGGTTGTAGCCATTTTCACGGTGATCTGGAACCATATTCGAGTTTGCCATGGTTGACTGATGCTGTAGGAGCAAACCGATGTGAGTTTAGTGCTTTACCGAGCTCTAGCTACGTCGCCGGACTTAACCAATCGGCCTCCACCATCGCGTGAGGTTCTCCAGCCATCGTAGGGTTGCACCAAAGCCGGAAGCATATTCCCCGTGGCAAATTACGTAAATACGGTGAGTTTTGCAAAGTTAGGTGCACGGGAATGCCTAGCGGCGAGGCTCGCTGGCGAGCACTGAGACAGCCCCACGGGACCTCGTCGGGTGGTGCCGTGTTATGCGGCACCCAACAGCACACGGGTCGATGTACACACATCATATTACATAAAGAGTTTGCGGAAGCGGACAAGAATGTTTTACAAATAGTTATATCAGAGTAAACTACAGCGGAAGACTATCACTCTCACGACTCCTATCTAAACTAGCAACAAAGAAATGGTACAGCCCGCGGACGTTTCTTACTAGCAACACGAAGACAATCTGCAGCGGCGAGGATGCTCTTTGAGTAAGCACCCGGAGGTTCCCGAGTCTCATCGGCACCCCTTCTCATAAGCATCGAGTCAATTACCTGCAAAACAACTCGGATAGCATCCGTGAGCATAACGCTCAGCAAGACTTAACCGTCACCCTAAACATGAAACTCTAAGTGAGGTTATGAACCTAACATAGGATGGCATAAGCATAATTAAACTCGCCTAAAAGTGAATCCTTACTTTCAGGTATTAATTGCAGCATTTTAAGTAACCCTGGGCATGCCACATCGGGAGTCCACAATCAAACAAGAAACGCTTTCCCCCGATGTAAATTGCTCATGGCTTAAAAGAATCGAGTTTGCACTAGCCTATTCATTAAGATCCAATACAAAGGTAGGATAATACTTCCCATCAAAATGATTAGTCCCTTTCTCATGCAAGTTCTTACTACTTCACGACTGTGAGAACAAGTATGCTCGGTCCATTCCATGAGCGACGGTGATTCGAATCAATAACACCCGGACTACACGACACGTACGCCCGTACTCGACGTTGCCTACAACAACCATCACTGACGTCGTACGTGGCAGCCTTTCCCAAGTTTCACCCCCGTTGAATCGATCAAGTCGCCCCGTACAGTAGCTACTCTCATGGTGCACCTTCTGACATGAGATGTCATGAGAATATTCCCCACATACTGCACACCGGACGTCCGCCTGAGGCGACCCAAAAAGTCCCAAAGACAGCTTCCCGAGGTACATCGGTTTACTGGGTCCCATATAGCCAGCATGAGTCCGGTACACAACTCAAACTTGTTCAACACGGCCGCATACGGATCGGTCCTTGACCGACACGACAGGTCTATAGCACCCAGGCCCCTATGTCCTGCTGCTCCTACAACCTTCCGGTCTCAACTTTAACTTGCTAATTAAATTACGAACCAATCCCGTATGCCCCTGTTGTTCCTAAATCTGCGAGTAGCATCTCACCACTCGACTTCTACCAAACCGTACTTAAGCATGGCAGTTCTACACGGTGAAAGACACCTACCCAATACTCCATGGGTCATTTGGCTATGCAAGAGGAGTATCAAACACTAGACCTAATGCATAATTCATATCCTGAACGAAAGTGAATACAAAACAAAAACTTAACAGCTGTTAAATGCAAACCGGAGCTTGCCTGTTTTGCAGGGTAGTCGTATATAACAGTTAGTGTCCTTGCAGATCCACCCTTGACTCTCTGGATCTTGATCCACTTCGATGAATCACTCCTTTGAGTCCCCTTCGTTGTGGTTCCTATTGAAATGCATATGCATATGTTTCATGGAATGTAATGGAAAGAAGTTATAGAATTACTTTCTTAAGAACAGAGGTTGTGTGGAAAAGCCAAGCATGGCTTGGTTTGCCTCTGTTGTGCAAAGAACAGAAATAAACTAAATTGACCTTAAGGCCTTAGCTATACACCAATCATTTTCCCTAATGATCATAATGGACAAGCTGAAAAGATATGAGTGCAACTGAAGAACAAGAACTCCAATGGCCACAAAACTTTTACAGCAGGTTCTATACTACCTAAGGATTTAGCTTGCCAAATTGCAGCTAATGTGGAGTCATATTGTGTCCTCCCCAATTCTCACAATAACTCTTATGTATTCCCACATATACACAAGTATGGAGAATAAGAACAGGGAGTTCCAGGACTCATCTTGGGCTAATAATTTACATGTGAGTTCTTGATCACATGAGAGTCATCTGGTCCAAAATTCAGCCCTTTTACTTGGGTAGTTCTCCCAGAACAATTCTTTAAGCATTTGTACTCAACAGAATTAATTCTGTAGTAATGTGCATTTTCATGCCCAACTAAGTGAACTACAATTCCAAGTATGTCCCAGAGAGCTTGCCTAAATTTTCCTATGATTTTTTGGAGCTATGGATTGCTCAGAACAGATTTTTGAAGTGGGAAACATTTTCTGAAAATGTTTCTGGACTCTTTTGAACACAGTAGTTTGCATTTAGCAAATTCCTACTTAAATGATCTTCAAATGAGCTGAACATTTGATAGTAGGTCCACAATATTCTAAAGAATATTCTGGCAAAATTTGGGGATTTTTGGATAACCCAAACTCCCTCAATAATTCTTTTTCAGAAAACCTTCAAAGAATTTTCCAGAATATAATATTGACTTTCATACAAAGCTGAGTTCATATTTGGATAGAACTCAGAGAGATGAATCCAGCCCAATTGGAATCACTCAAATTGGAGTTTTCTACAGGGATATATGAATTTCCAAAGATTGAGCTAAGTCTGGAATTATTTCCCAACAGCAAATTCGGCTGGACCCACAGTTTTGAATTCCAGCCAACAGAAACAAAGCCACACCGGGCCACAGCACCTCAGCGCGCCAACACACGGGATCCCGGCCACACCCGATCCTGGGTTTAAAATTTGAGCTGCTGACAGGCGGGGCCCACACTCCGTCTTCTTCCTCTGGCTTCCTCGCTCGCGCCCGCGCTGCCCCTCGCCGGCCCGACGCCGGAGCTCGCCGGCTCGCCGTTTCCGTCCACCGCCTGAGCTACAACTCGCCGCCAGGGGGTTTAGGGCCTCGAGGAACATGGCGGTGGGGTTTGCTAGGGCCACCGACGACCGGAACATGGCCGGCGACGTGCGACAGCTACTGTGAAGGTCCGGCGGCGTTGCCCAAGGTATCCAGCCCGCCAAAACCTGTGCCGACGAGCCCTACAGCACCAGCGCACCTCTAGGAGGATCGATACGACCTCAAAGTGGCCCGGGAATGGCTGGAAATGGGTTGTCACTGTGCGACCGAATGGGTCCGCCGTGAACAACCGAAGAAAAGCTCGAAATTCATCGATCTGAGGCATTTTCATGCGCTGGATGCAAAAGGGAAAATGATCGCCGGCTAGTCTAGCTTCTACGTGCAAAGTTTGACGACCTAGGGAGGATTAGAGAGCGGGAATTTGCTGAATCCATACCGGAAGCTCGAAATGAGTTCGCCGGAGCAAAACCTCGAAATTCACCGTCAACAGCTCACGGCACGGCCTTAGCTTCGGCTGAAAGCAGCACCACACCCGTGATCGCTCGGCCGTGAAACCCCCTGTGGAGGGCTGTCCACGAGCGCCCGATCACCTTCTTGAACTCGGTCGCCGTGGCGGCGGTTGTTCTCGGGCACTGGAGGCCGCAGCTCGCTGGCTTGCGGGTCAGGGAGGTGGAGGCCGAGCTCGCAGTGATGTTTAGCAGCTCAGGGGAGGAAGAGGCGCTCCGTTTCTGTGATTTCTCGAGCAGGCCGAAGCAGCGGCGGTGAGGCGCTCGGCTCTCGGTTTGTTTGCGAGGAGAAGAAAGCAACTCTGCTTTGCTTCGGCCGGGGCGGCACGTGATCACGTTGGGGGCACGGCCAGGACCGACCTCGGGGCGCCAGCACGTGGAGACCGGCAGCAGGAGCTGGCGCGGCAAGTTCCTCTGTGGCGCTCGCGAGCTGCTCGGGAAAATTTCCCACCGAGAGCAAAACTTAGTGAGTAAGTCTCCTCCTTTAGCTCTATGACATGTGGGTCCCACTCCACATGTACCTCCCAAATATCTGTTCAAGCTGATCTCTTTAATCCCCAGAATTCTAAGTTTAAAAAGGTGGGCTAGATTTTTAATTCCTCAAATTCAGTTTGAATTTGCAAGACTAAATCTGAATTTGGTTTAGAATTTGCAATATCTTCTTTTTAGCTCTCTTTTGAGCCCACCCTACAAATGGAAAGTTGGTGAGCAAACTCCTCCCTATGATTCCATCTATATGGCTGCATTTTTATTCAAAGTCCTTGCCCACCACATGTGTGAATCTTTGAATTTCAAATCTAAATTTTAAACTCACATGCAAAGAGGTATTTAACTCCTTATTGGTTCAACACTTTTAAATAAGAAGGTGAACCTCATGTTGGATGTTCATCCATGTATTACTTTGCATGAAGAAAAGTTTTAGCAAGTCCCATTTTTCATGTCATTGCCACACATATGAACTCAAACCATAGTTTTCATTCATACACATTTTTGGGACTTTTACATTCCTCCCCCCTTAAAAGAATCTCGTCCCGAGATTACAAAAGAGGAACGAGGCGGGAGAGGTAGTTACAAACTGTACAAAGCTAAAAATTCTGGATAGTTGGTGCGGAGATAATCTTCACTTTCCCACGTCGCCTCTTCCGCGGTGTGATTACTCCACAGCACCTTGAAAAATTTGATCGTCCGGTTCCGGGTTACCCGGGCCTTTTCATCCAAAATCTGAACCGGTCGCTCGGTGTAGGTCAGGTCCGGTTTCAATTCGTCGATTTCCTCGGTGCGAACAGCAGCGGTGAATTTGAGGCACTTCCGCAGCTGTGAAACAAGAAATACATCATGAACACCCGCTAGACTTGCCGGTAACTCCAGCCGGTAGGCTACGGGTCCGCACTTCTCCGTGATAGTAAAAGAACCAATAAAGCGGGGAGCGAGTTTCCCCTTCACACTGAACCGGTGAATTCCCTTCATCGGAGCTACACGAAGATACACGTGCTCTCCGACGTCAAAATGCAATGGCCTACGCCGTTGATCAGCGTAGCTCTTCTGCCGGGATTGTGCAGCGTTCAAGTTTTCTTGTATCAACCGAACTCGGTCTTCGGCTTCATTTACCAGATCAATCCCAAACAGAACTCTTTCGCCGGACTCACACCAATTCAGTGGTGTGCGACACTTCCGGCTGTAGAGAGCTTCATACGGTGCCATTTTAATACTCGCTTGATAACCGTTGTTGTATGAAAACTCCGCCAGCGGTAGGTGATCGTCCCAATTCCTACCGTGGTGGATGGCACATGCTCTCAACATGTCCTCGAGCACTTGATTCACCCTCTCAGTTTGTCCATCGGTTTGAGGGTGATATGCGGAGCTCATAATCAGCTTGCTGCCCAACGAGGCGTGCAGCTGCTCCCAAAACCGAGCAACGAACAGCGCACCTCGATCTGAAATGATGGTCTTCGGGACACCATGTGAGCATATAATTCTGGAGATGAATAACTCCGCATATTGCCTTGCTCTATAATGAGTGTTCACCGGTATGAAATGAGCTGATTTCATCAACCGGTCGACGATCACCCATATCGAGTCATGCTTCCTGGATGTGAGCGGTAATCCGACGATGAAGTCCATACTCACATCCTCCCATTTCCACACCGGTATCTTCAAAGGTTGTAGCGGTCCGGCTTTCCGCATATGATCAGCTTTGACCCATCTACACGTATCACACTCGGATACGTATTTAGCGATCTCCCTCTTCATCCTCGTCCACCAAAATTTCTGTTTCAAATCTTGGTACATCTTGTTACTTCCGGGATGAATGGAAAACTTAGACAGGTGGGCTTCATCCAAGATCTTCTTCCGGAGTTTCATATTGCGCGGTACCACTATACGGTCGTTAAACCATATTGTACCATTCTCATCCTTCCGGAAACATTTCACCTCTCCGTTGTCTAGTCTTCTCCGTATGTGAGACATACCTCTGTCTCTTCTTTGAGCCTCAACAATCTCTTCACGGATTGTTGGAATGAGCGCGAGATTATAAAGCGCGCCATATGGAATGACACGGAGACTTGGTTCTTCTTCTTCCAACTCAGCAGCCGCTAAGTTGTGAACGTGGGCTTTCCGACTAAGCACGTCGGCAACCACGTTGGCTTTTCCTGGATGATAGTGGATCTCAATTTCATAATCTTTGATGAGCTCCAACCATATCTGTTATCTCATATTTAGCTCCTTCTGCGTGAAGATATACTTCAAGCTTTTGTGGTCGGTGTAGAGGTGAACAAGATTACCAAGCAGATAATGCCTCCACATCTTTAACGCCAACACCACAGCAGCAAGCTCGAGATCGTGAGTTGGATAAAGCTGCTCGTGGTTTCGTAGTTGACGAGACCCATAGGCGACTACATGCCCTTCTTGCATCAGAACGCAGCCGAGACCGATGCCGGATGCATCACAGTATACATTGAATGGCTTCGTCGTGTCCGGCTGAGCAAGAACTGGAGCTGTGGTGAGATGTTTAACCAAAGTTTTGAATGCGGCTTCACACGCTGCATTCCACACGTATTTAGTGCCCTTCTTCAGCAGATCCGTCATTGGTTTAGCAATCTTTGAGAAGCTCGGAATAAACCTCCGATAATAACCCGCTAAACCTAGGAAACTTCGGACCTCGTGGACTGATTTGGGAGATGCCCACTTCAGCACTTGTTCAATTTTGCTGGGGTCCACGGCAATGCCTTCTGCTGAAATGATATGACCTAGGAAAGGCACTTGATCAATCCAGAACTCGCACTTGCTGAACTTGGCATATAATTGGTGCTCCCGCAACCGTTGTAGCACAATACGCAGATGTTCAGCGTGCTCTTCTTTAGATTTGGAGTAAACCAATATGTCGTCGATGAATACCACGACAAACTTGTCTAACTCCGGCATGAACACGGAATTCATCAAGTACATGAAGTGTGCCGGAGCGTTGGTTAATCCAAATGACATGATGAGGTACTCGTAGAGTCCGTGTCTCGTCGAGAAAGCTGTCTTCGGTATGTCCTCCGGTCGGATCTTGATTTGATGATATCCCGACCGAAGATCCATCTTCGAAAATACCTTTGCACCCACAAGTTGATCGAACAGGATGTCGATGCGGGGCAACGGATACTTGTTCTTTATTGTGACAGCATTGAGAGGACGGTAATCAACACATAGCCGTAGTGTTTCGTCCTTCTTCTTAACGAACAGCGCTGAGCAACCCCAAGGTGAAAAACTTGGTCGTATGAAACCCTTGCTCATGAGTTCATTCAGTTGCTCTTTCAACTCCGCTAGCTCGTTAGGTGCCATCTTGTAAGGCCTTCGTGAGATAGGCGTCGTTCCCGGCGCCAGTTCAATCTTAAACTCGACGTCCCGTTCGGGCGGCATGCCCGGTAAGTCATCAGGAAATATGTTAGGATAATCACGTACCACCGGAATATCTTCAAGTTTCAGCGCTTCCGTGTGGTAGGCCTCTACCGTATCTGGATCTTTGCTGTCTAAAAACAGCGTGTGCTGTCCGTGAATCGGCGAGTCAATCTGGACAGTCCGGTTACCGATATTGAGAACGGCACCGTGACAATTTAACCAAGACATCCCCAATATAATGTCTATCTTCTGCCTATCCAACATAATCAGCGATGTTGGGTATATTTTTCCGCCTAAACACAAAGCTGCTCGGGACACAATCTGATTGGCAGAGATGTTTCATCCCGGTGAACGTATGAGAAAACTCGTTGTGGGAGTATTGGTGGATAATTGGTGCTGATCCACGCATGTTTTGCTGATAAAATTGTGGGTTGCACCAGAATCAAAAAGTATGAGCACGGGCACGTCTTTGAGAGTGAACATGCCCGCTAACACTGGTGCTCCCTCCGGAACATCCTCAATAGCCAGATGTTGCACAATCCCGGATTGCAATGCTGTTATGTTGACTGGAGCAGGTGGCGGCATACCACCTGATGATGATGGTTGTCTGGTGTTCACCAACTTCTCCCGGCATTCTTGCCTAAAATGCCCTGAACGGTGGCAATAAGAACACGGAGGTTTCCCCGGTTCTTCGTTGACTTGTGGTTGAGAAGTTGATGTACTTGGCTGCAGAAATGATGCCACAGGTGTCATTCGTTGCCGCGGCAAAGGTGTTGCTTCAAGACATGATTCTTGAGCAGGAAATCTGTACGGAGTTGATCTCACTGGCGATTGCCATCTTCCATCGGATGGTGTGTGATACACCACATGGTATTTACGAGGAACGACTGGTGTGTCTTCTTGCACATTCTCCCGGTCCCTCTTCTCTGCTTGACACTCAAGTGTCGCTTGTTCCTGCAGCAGAGCAGCACTGATCAACTCGGTGTAACTGCCTTGATTGAACAAAGCTAACTTCTCTTTTAGTATGGCACTCAAGCCATAGAAAAAGTAGTCACACATTTCGGCTTCGCTCGTTGCATAAGCAGGAGCATATTGTGCCAGAAGGTTGAATCGTCTGACATAATCGAGGACACTCATGTCCCCCTGCTTCAAGTTTCTGAATTCTTGCTGTTGGGTCTTAATAAAACCCATAGGAATGTGACGGGCACGGAATGCTTCATGAAATTCCGTCCATTCCACTTGATTACCTTCCGGAACGGTGGTGAGATAAGCAAACCACCAATTTCCGGCGGCTCCATGGAGCTGTTGAGCTGCAAATGATGTCTTCTGATATTCGTCGCACTCAAACACTCCAAACTTGGACTCCATAACTCGAAGCCACTGATCAGCTTCCACTGGTTCATTGGCTTCCGTGAAGATTGGCGGTTGTGTCGCCAAGAAGTCCAAATTGGCGTTCCGAGGTGGAACGTCCTGTTGGGAATGTTGGAGTAAGCCCTGTTGTACCAAGGCTTGGAGTAGTCTTGTGTTCTCTTGACTTGACTCGACCATCTGAGTCATGACATCCGCCCATACCGTTGATGGCGGTGCCCGTGGTGGAGTCGAGTCATCACCGTCTCGATGAGAACCTTCAGTCCTACTCGGAGAATGAGTACGCACCATACTGCAAAAGCATAATTTTGAGGGGAGTCAAAACTTGATCTAGCAGTATGTGAAAGCATGTAAAACATGAACATGCTAAAACTTTATGAAAGCATAACAATACTTCATGTTTACACATCCTTCTAAAGCCAACAGAAACAATCCCCATTTGCTGTACAGAACCGACCTTTCTGTACTTAACGAGATTTGGATCCAGTTAGCAAAATTTTCATAACTCTAGTTGAATACCAAAGCTAAAATTAACTTTAGTATCTTTTCACCGAGTACTCATATGCCCCTAGATCATCTCTGGATCAATAGCTATGACTGTTCAAAGTTGACAGAATTTCTGGGTAAATTTTGCCAGCACCTCCTTTGTATGTGGCTGTTTTCATCACAGTTTTACATACAAATGAAGTACAATTATGAACAAACTATGAACTACAAAATTGTTGCAAATTTCCTAACCTTTCCAACGGTGTATCATATGACCCTTAGAAATTTTTCTACAGACTGTGACGGCTAATTTACAGCAACACCCAGAGAAGTTTGCAGCTGCTCTGTTTTCTGAACAGTTTACATTCATCTGGACGTTCAACCAAGTTGGTGTCGGATTTGGCTCTGGAATTCTACAGAAAAGTTGTAGAGCACTTCATAACCTTTCCAGAACTGTATCAAGCACCTCCATTGGGTCAAGCTAATCAGAGTTGTGCTCTGTCAAATTCCAGCAAACTTTCTGCCAGAACAGAGCACTCTGTTTCTGAGATCAAAAGAAACCTAGCAATTCTCTTTCTTGAAACTTAGTTCAAATAAAGAGTTCAGTAACTATTATGTGCTTTCCAACATCCATTTTTAGTTTGAAAGTTAGTCATGAATGATTTCTTCATAGGAAAGAATACTATTAAGTGTAGTACGGTGACGATGCACTGTAAGACATATGACGGTACTACGTTGCCTCAGCAAAGAAAAACCTAACCGCATTACACCGGCATATACGTATCCTTAGGTGGCACTAAAATGTTCACTCGCAAATGTGTTCAACACGCACTAAGGTTTTCGTGGTTAGTACCTACATAAGCCACACTCAATCATCAGGTTCGGCTGCACACCGAACCCGATATCCATACAGTTCGTACACCCGGCCGTCATCACTCGCCCAGGTGTTCTCAAGCCAAACACGCCTTGAGCTATTGTTCATGTTACGGACCACGTGACGGGGTCTCCCAAATTGCACCACACACGCCCGGGACAGACGTTGCTCGAATACCCCAAACGACATGAAGAGTCGTAGAGGATACTAAAGCGAGTCGGGTTACCTGCCACCCGTGAGGCTCCACCCTTCATCTTGTGCGCACTGGTGGACAGCGCATACGTGCACCCCCCAAGACATAAACGTCCCGAGATGCACGATTTTCCGACATAACAATTAAGTTAGGTTGCCACCTTCATATTATGCTAATAATAGTCCTTATGTGGGCCTAGTACCGTTAACTCACCGTATCCTAAGGTTTTGACATAATATGATGCTCAACTCGTGCTCTGTTCCCAACGCAGCTCTGATACCAGCTGAGACAGCCCCACGGGACCTCGTCGGGTGGTGCCGTGTTATGCGGCACCCAACAGCACACGGGTCGATGTACACACATCATATTACCTAAAGAGTTTGCGGAAGCGGACAAGAATGTTTTACAAATAGTTATATCAGAGTAAACTACAGCGGAAGACTATCACTCTCACGACTCCTATCAAAACTAGCAACAAAGAAACGGTCCAGCCCGCGGACGTTTCTTACTAGCAACACGAAGACAATCTGCAGCGGCGAGGATGCTCTTTGAGTAAGCACTCGGAGGTTCCCGAGTCTCATCGGCACCCCTTCTCATAAGCATCGAGTCAGTTACCTGCAAAACAACTCGGATAGCATCCGTGAGCATAACGCTCAGCAAGACTTAACCGTCACCCTAAACATGAAACTCTAAGTGAGGTTATGAACCTAACATAGGATGGCATAAGCATAATTAAACTCGCCTAAAAGTGAATCCTTACTTTCAGGTATTAATTGCAACATTTTAAGTAACCCTGGGCACACCACATCGGGAGTCCACAATCTAACAAGAAACGCTTTCCCCCGATGTAAATTGCTCATGGCTTAAAAGAATCGAGTTTGCACTAGCCTATTCATCAAGATCCAATACAAAGGTAGGATAATACTTCCCATCAAAATGATTAGTCCCTTTCTCATGCAAGTTCTTACTACGTCACGACTGTGAGAACAAGTATGCTCGGTCCATTCCGCGAGCGACGGTGATTCGAATCAATAACACCCGGACTACACGACACGTACGCCCGTACTCGACGCTGCCTACAACAACCTTCACTGACGTCGTACGTGGCAGCCTTTCCCAAGTTTCACCCCCGTTGAATCAATCAAGTCGCCCCGTACAGTGGCTACTCTCATGGTGCACCTTCCGACGTGAGATGTCATGAGAATATTCCCCACATACTGCACACCGGCCGTCCGCTTGAGGCGACCCGAAAAGTCCCAACGACAGCTTCCCGAGGTACATCGGTTTACTGGGTCCCATATAGCCAGCATGAGTCCGGTACACAACTCAAACTTGTTCAACAGGGCCGCATACGGATCGGTCCTTGACCGACACGGACAGGTCTATAGCACCCAGGCTCCTATGTCCTGCTGCTCCTACAACCTTCCGGTCTCAACTTTAACTTGCTAATTCAATTACGAACCAATCCCGTATGCCCCTGTTGTTCCTAAGTCTGCGAGTAGCATCTCACCACTCGACTTCTACCGAACCGTACTTAAGCATGGCAGTTCTACACGGTGAAAGACCCCTACCCAATACTCCATGGGTCATTTGGCTATGCAAGAGGAGTATGAAACACTAGACCTAATGCATAATTCATATCCTGACCGAAAGTGAATACAAAACAAAAACTTAACAGCTGTTAAATGCAAACCGGAGCTTGCCTGTTTTGCAGGGTAGTCGTATATAACAGTTAGTGTCCTTGCAGATCCACCCTTGACTCTCTGGGGCTTGATCCACTTCGATGAATCACTCCTTTGAGTCCCCTTCGTTGTGGTTCCTATTGAAATGCATATGCATATGTTTCATAGAATGTAATGGAAAGAAGTTATAGAATTACTTTCTTAAGAACAGAGGTTGTGTGGAAAATCCAAGCATGGCTTGGTTTGCCTCTGTTGTGCAAAGAACAGAAATAAACTAAATTGACCTTAAGGCCTTAGCTATACACTAATCATTTTCCGTAATGATCATAAAGGACAACTGAAAAGATTTGAGTGCAACTGAAGAACAAGAACTCCAATGGCCTCAAAACTTTTACAGAAGGTTCTATACTACCTAAGGATTTAGCTTGCCAAATTGCAGCTAATGTGGAGTCATATTGTGTCCTCCCCAATTCTCACAATATCTCTTATGTATTCCCACATATACAAAAGTATGGAGAATAAGAACAGGGAGTTCCAGGACTCATCTTGGGCTGGT
This sequence comes from Neostapfia colusana, assembly GCA_030760725.1. Lineage (NCBI taxonomy): Eukaryota > Viridiplantae > Streptophyta > Magnoliopsida > Poales > Poaceae > Neostapfia > Neostapfia colusana. Next base: position 52,431,000 of record JASWHV010000014.1, on the reverse strand, counting down.
AATTTACATGTGAGTTCTTGATCACATGAGAGTCATCTGGTCCAAAATTCAGTCCTTTTACTTGGGTAGTTCTCCCAGAACAATTCTTTAAGCATTTGTACTCAACAGAATTAATTCTGTAGTAATGTGCATTTTCATGCCCAACTAAGTGAACTACAATTCCAAGTATGTCCCAGAGAGCTTGCCTAAATTTTCCTATGATTTTTTGGAGCTATGGATTGCTCGGAACAGATTTTTGAAGTGGGAAACATTTTCTGAAAATGTTTCTGGACTCTTTTGAACACAGTAGTTTGCATTTAGCAAATTCCTACTTAAATTATCTTCAAATGAGCTGAACATTTGCTAGTAGGTCAACAATATGCTAAAGAATATTCTGGCAGAATTTGGGGATTTTTGGATAACCCAAACTCCCTCAATAATTCTTTTTCACAAAACCTTCAAAGAATTTTCCAGAATATAATATTGACTTTCATACAAAGCTGAGTTCATATTTGGATAGAACTCAGAGAGATGAATCCAACCCAATTGGAATCACTCAATTTGGAGTTTTCTACAGGGATATATGAATTTCCAAAGATTGAGCTAAGTCTGGAATTATTTCCCTACAGCAAATTCGGCTGGACCCACAGTTTTGAATTCCAGCCAATAGAAACGAAGCCACACCGGGCCACAGCACCTCAGCGCGCCAACACACGGGATCCCGGCCACACCCGATCCCGGGTTTAAAATTTGAGCTGCTGACAGGCGGGGACCACGCTCCGTCTTCTTCCTCCGGCTTCCTCGCTCGCGCCCGCGCTGCCCCTCGCCGGCCCGACGCCGGAGCTCGCCGGCTCGCCGTTTCCGGCCACCGCCTGAGCTACAACTTGCCGCCAGGGGGTTTAGGGCCTCGAGGAACATGGCGGTGGGGTTTGCTAGGGCCGCCGACGACCGGAACATGGCCGGCGACGTGCGACAGCTACTGTGAAGGTCCGGCGGCGTTGCCCAAGGTATCCAGCCTGCCAAAACCTGTGCCGACGAGCCCTACAGCACCAGCGCACCTCTAGGAGGATCGATACGACCTCAAAGTGGCTCGGGAATGGCTGGAAATGGGTTGTCACCGTGCGACCGAATGGGTCCGCCGTGAACAACCCAAGAAAAGCTCGAAATTCATCGATCTGAGGCGTTTTCATGCGCTGGATGCAAAAGGAAAAACGATCGCTGGCTAGTCTAGCTTCTACGTGCAAAGTTTGACGACCTAGGGAGGATTAGAGAGCAGGAATTTACTGAATCCATACCGGAAGCTCGAAATGAGGTCGCCGGAGCAAAACCTCGAAATTCGCCGTCAACAGCTCACGGCATGGCCTGAGCTTCGGCTGAGAGCAGCACCACACCCGTGTGCGTCCGTAGGTGTGATCGCTCGGCCGTGAAACCCCCTGTGGAGGGCTGTCCACGAGCGCCCGATCACCTTCTTGAACTCGGTCGCCACGGCGGCGGTTGTTCTCGGGCACTGGAGGCCGCAGCTCGCTGGCTTGCGGGTCAGGGAGGTGGAGGCCGAGCTCGCGGCGATGTTTAGCAGCTCAGGGGAGGAAGAGGCGCTCCGTTTCCGTGATTTCTCGAGCAGGCCGAAGCAGCGGCGGTGAGGCGCTCGGCTCTCGGTTTGTTTGCGAGGAGAAGAAAGCAACTGTGCTTTGCTTCGGCCGGGGCGGCACGTGATCACGTTGGGGGCGCGGCCAGGACCGACCTCGGGGCGCCAGCGCGTGGAGACCGGCAGCAGGAGCTGGCGCGGCAACCTCCTCTGTGGCGCTCGCGAGCTGCTCGGGAAAATTTCCCATCGAGAGCAAAACTTAGTGAGTAAGTCTCCTCCTTTAGCTCTATGACATGTGGGTCCCACTCCACATGTACCTCCCAAATATCTGTTCAAGCTGATCTCTCTAATCCCCAGAATTCTAAGTTTAAAAAGGTGGGCTAGAATTTGAATTCCTCAAATTCAGTTTGAATTTGCAAGACTAAATCTTTATTTGGTTTAGAATTTGCAATATCTTCTTTTTAGCTCTCTTTTGAGCCCACCCTACAAATGGAAAGTTGGTGAGCAAACTCCTCCCTATGATTCCATCTATATGGCTGCATTTTTATTCAAAGTCCTTGACCACCACATGTGTGAATCTTTGAATTTCAAATCTAAATTTTAAACTCACATGCAAAGAGGTATTTAACTCCTTATTGGTTCAACACTTTTAAATAAGAAGGTGAACCTCATGTTGGATGTTCATCCATGTATTACTTTGCATGAAGAAAAGTTTTAGCAAGTCCCATTTTTCATGTCATTGCCACACATATGAACTCAAACCATAGTTTTTATTCATACACATTTTGGGACTTTTACAAGCACCATCGTGGGACGCGCGGGTGGCGTGAGAAGAAAGAAGACCCGGCGGGTCCCACGCGTCAGTGGGAGAACAAATCCGGGCAGGATTCTCTGTGACCCGTGGATTCGGTGTGGCTACACATTTAAACCCTGTGGCCCCATGTGTTCTCGCACCGGATTGGCCAATTTTAAATCAAGTGGGCCTGGTCACTGTGTAGGGAATTTCCATTTGAAAAGAAATTACAGTTTCTATTCAAACTTTGGAAATTCGTAACTTTTGCTAGGAAATCTTCAAATTTAGTGATTCCAGTTGAGTTGGATTCAGTTTGGAAAGATTTATCCAAATATACAATTTAATTGGTATGAAAGTCAATAATATATTCTGGATAATTCTTTGAATTTGTTTTCAGTAAAAGAAATATTGAGGGAGTTTGGTCATACAAAAATTCTCAAAATTTACCCGAATACTGTTTAGCGTAGTATTGAACTACTGTAGAAATTTCAGCCCAATTGGAGTTGATGTCATTAGGAAATTTGAGGGTTTAAGCGAACAGTTCAAAAATGCCCACAGCACATTTTTACTGTTTATCCATAAGTGGCTGAAACTTAGAAATTCCATTCTGCTCAATCCCTAGCTCCAAAAATACCAAATAAATTCATACATACCCTATGATCTATTCTTGAAACTGTAGTTCCATTTATTTGCATGAAAATGCAAATTACTTCAGAATCAATTCTTTAAAGCATAATTGCTTAGTAAATTAATATGAGAGAACTACACAGTGAAAGTTCCTGAATTTTGGTCCAAAATTCTTTCTTGTTACAAGGAATACACATGAAACTTTTCAGCTCGATTAGAGCTCTGGACCATTCTTTTTCCTGTGTACCTTCCTTTGTGAATAAAAACAATTAGGAAGACACTTAGTACTTGATCCAACTTTGCTCAATCCATCTTTATCAACTTGAATCATCTCAAATCCAGCTTCTAATCTGAGTTCTTAGTGTTATATTTGTACCCATGCCTTGATAGTAAATTGTTCATAATTATTTATGTATGCATTTCCATAACGTTTAGCACCGACGTGGAGCTTCACTAAACCTTGAAGCTTGGATCAAAAACAAGTGAAGCAAGTGATCAAGTGTACATATACAGAAGATTTAACTGTTCATCTAACTATAAGTCACCTGCAATACAAAGGCAAGCCCAGGTTTGCATATTAACAGCTTTAATAAAGTTTTGTATTTATCACATTATATGTCTGATGTAATGTATTGTGCATTAGGTTAAGTTTGTTTATATTCCACATGCATGACCAAATTATCCTTGGAGTAGATGGGTAGAATAAGAATCTATCGTATAGATTCATGCGAGGCTAATGTTATAGAAAGCTTTGATAGAAGTCGAGTAGTTGGAATCTACTCGTTAGATTGGTCATACTTTATGGACCAACAAGCTCAGTGGTAGTGTTACTTGTGAGAAGAAGTCTAATAGAGAAGTATTCTCATGATAGGTTACCACAATGCTCACTCTTAATACTGAGACCGGATGGGGATTTGTGTAGGTTGGATTGGACAAGGTTGTTCATGACCTGATAGTGAGTCAACGCTTATGACCACATCGTGTCTAGGCCGGTAGGGTAAGGCAGATGTTGGATGGTGGGGTGTAGCCCCATCTGTGTCGATCAAGGACCGCGCCGTGTGCGGCCCTGTTGAGCAAGTTTGAACCGTACCGGTTACATACTGGCTATATGGGCCCCAGTAAACTGATGTAACTCGGGCACCCTCATGTCGAAATTTATACCGCTTTCCTTTGGGGATTGGTGGCAGAGGTGTAAATCTGCTAGCGGAGCAACTCCAATGTGTTCCGTATAGTGGACCTTCTGTGAGGTGGGTAGAACTGGTGAAAAGTGGCCACCTATGATGTAGGGAGAAGAGCACTGATGTGTCCTCCATGCAGGCATAGGTGTCGTGCAATCCGGGTGTCTCCTGACTGCAATCACCGTCCACGCGGTTATTTGAGGACCGCTTGTTCACTAAGTCATGACGTAGTAATCAAGAGTAGTTGTAACAAAATGAATTATGCTCATATGAATAACTGTTGCTTTGCAACCTTGAATGTATTAGAGATAGTGCAAATTAAAGTTTATCTTCCACCTTAGGCAAGCACCATCAGAATAAGCGTTTCTTATTTGATTGTGGACTTCCAGTGTTGTACTGCATGAGGACTATTAATTTGTGGCCTAAAATCTGAAAATAAGGAGTTACTTTAAGTGAGTTCTTTATTGCAAATACAGCTTTCGCTCTTATCATACCATTGCATATAGAGTTTCAAGTTTAGGTGAGATGGGTCAGTATTGCTGAGCCTTGTGCTCATGGTTGTATATATAGTCGTCCAAACCTTCAGGTTGTATAGCTCACCAGAGAACTTGCCGCCGCCACACATCTTCGTGTTACTAATGATATTTCCATCCGCGGGCTGGATGACTTCTCTTATATGCATAGCTAGGTTCGAAAGAGTAGGTGATGTAAATTCCGCTGCGTTGTACATGTGTTGTTCAATATGTGTAAAAGATAACCATCTTATGAAATAAAAGACTTCTTTATGTATTTTGAGTTATCTTTTCATGTATGCTGTTGGGTGTTGCATCATACTACACCACCCAATGCGATTCCTGGAGTGTGTACCCCCAGGTCACAACACTAGTACAAATAACAGCTATCAGTACCGGTTCTTTACTGGAACCAGTAATGATACCTACGCAAACTTTCTGTACCGGTTCCAAATACAAAACAGTACATATACAAATTATCTGTATCGATTCTAGTTGTGAACCGATACAGATACTCATTATATGTACTGGTTCCAGTTATAAACTGGTATAGATATGTCTCACAGTATATATAAACATCTTTTTCTTCCCCACCATTAGACGACTTCTTGTTTTCCCTTCTCAGATCTATCATGTTCTAGCTTGTTCCCTCCTCAACCGTTCTCCATCCCTGTTCCTCAGCACTGTAACACCCTCATTTTCATCATCATGCATTGCATTCATTCTCATGTAGAGATCACTTAGGGAAGAAAAGAAAGAAATTAAGAGAAACCTAGATGCCTTTTTTGCCCAACCGAGTAGGGTTCTCCACCTTAGCTGTGGCCTCATCTTAGAGACAAACCTGGTATAAAACCCCCTGGCCGTGCCTCACCTTTGATATAAAACCCTTCCCCCTCTTCTGGTCCGAGTAGGACTTACTCTCCTCCAATCCGAGTAGGGTTTATTCCCCCTTAGCCTTGGTTACACAACTGTGGAGATAACACTTTCCAAACCAAGTAGAACTTCTCCAAAACAGAGTAGAATTTCTCCAAACTGAGTAGGATCCTCCGAACTGAGTAAGAATCATCCCTCCCCCTTCCAAACTGAGTAGGAATTCCCCTAACCTGGCTGGCGCCCCCCCCCCCCCCTTTGGAGAAAACCCCCTGGTCGGCCCCTTAGGGAAATTTCCCCTCTTCCAATCTGAGTAGGAGGCTTTTCTCCCCTTGGCTCCACATTGGGATTAAATCCCAGCCCTTGGCTGCCCCTTTTTGCTAAAATCTTAGCCCCCTTGGCTGCACCCTCTCCCTATAAAGAAAACCCAAACCGTGGCCACCACCCCTGATCCAAAAAAAAGCCCTGTCGCCCCCTACTGCCCTGCTGCGCCCCTGCCAAGAGGAAGAGTTTTGGTCTAGGTCTAGTTCTTGATGGTGGAATTGATCTGCTACCCGAGTTAAAACCATAGCCGCACCAAATTGGTTTCCAGCAACACCGATCATCGTAAAATCCCACTAAAACGTACCCAAACTCACATGTGCATGTGTAAACTGGTTAGTGTAGGTTGCATGGTAAAACTGCATGCATCCGCATCATCACATCTCGAGTAATATGTGTGCATCATACTGATTGGTTGTATTGTCTCGTATGTGCGTGATTGCGACTAGAAGGACGTATTCAAGAGGCTGTCTACGAGGATCTCCAGCACCAAAACTTTGAAGAGCTCGAGCAGCACAACCCGTTGGAACAAGGCAAGTGCCCCTTGAACATATTGATCCCATATTTTTAAACTGTTTTTTTTTGTAAAAACTGCATGCTTGTGTTAGTATGATGGGAACCCTTTCATAGGAGTTTACTAGGTTGTTTGCCACCCCTTGTCGCTGGGAACTTGCTGAGTTGGGAACGGGTGTTGTTTTCTCTTTTGCGCCGCATCGCTTACGGGATTACGGGAAACTGAAACAAACTTTCTTAACTATTATATTCATGAAGATTAAATATGATGATAAAATGATGATACTTAACAACTTGGAACCAAGGTGATCTAGGCAAGTATGGCTTGTGGCTGTGTTTAATGATGATATGGTGGTTTGCTTGCCTTAGATCTATGGACCGGTTCATGTGAGAATAAGCCAGGAAAACAGTGCCACCACAGGGCCAAATATGGGTGAGGCATAGCTGACTAATTAGGTGAGCTGCTAGCTTGTATGGACTACTGGATGGCGCGGGAAATGGGAGATGAGGAGGACTGCCTTGGGAGCCACATGGCACACGAGGGGGCCCGTGGGTGGGAGAATGTGGATTCAAGCCTGCCAGTGAAACCTTAGTGGGTCCGTACATTCTAGTAGTTCATTTCTAAAGGCTATTTTTGGATCTCTTGGCCCTACACCGATGGTAGTGTATTGGCATGATGGAGGTTCTCTAGTCGCCGACGTGTCACGAAATCACGAACTTGTGGGTAAAGTGGTGCCACCTCAGTGTAAAACTATCATGGTAGCTGTACTTTTGGTTACGAGCACCTGGACAAATTCCATGATTAGAGGTTAACTTGGGTTGGTTGGGATGGTATTGTCATTCAGGCTGGTTTGGGACTGGTTTTGGTTATGCACATGAGATTGGTTTCAGATATGTGAGTATGTGCTGATCATGAGAATTTGTGAATTTTAGATAAGCATGAGTGTGAGTATTGGCTGGTTAAAAACTTGTTGAATGATGGAGTATGATGGTATTGAACATGAGACATGATAAACTACTTGGTTATGTTGGGAATTAACTCACCTAGATATTGTAGGTTGTTTTCTTGTGATTGTGAAATAAAATTGGCTTGCTGCAATTAACCTTTGTTTACAAACTTGTTTAAGCTACATGTCATACTTTCACTCATTTGTTGAGTACGACATATACTCACCCTTGCATTTCCCACGTAATTCCGCTACAGGAGAAACTTGGGAGTACTTAGAAGATCAGGTGGAGTACTAGGCATGCGTACTACCGTCAACTGTCTGTGGAGTCGAAGTTGGAGCCTCACTGTCTTTAGTTTTCTTTCCGCTGCAAAATAAACTAGATACTCATGTTGAGATGATGAACTACTGTAATAAGGCACTTAAGTACTATTTGTAACATGGTTAAGTTCTGAATTCAGTTTGTGATGTACTTGTGTATGTGTGATGAACATCCTGGGCACACATATGCTTCAATTGGTTCGTTTATGGAACCGGGTGTCACAAATCGGCATCGGAGCCACGTTGACTGTAGGACAAAAGCCTAGGCAGAATGGACACTGTAAAACACATAGGAACACCCCTCTAAACTGTTATTTCGAATTGCTTGTTGCTGCATTTTACTTATCAATTCAGCCACCGCAAAGTGCTGTTTTCACGATATGTTCATGTGTTTGCTTTTGCATTCTCCCTTTTTCTTTTCTTTTGGACAGACACACTCTCTATTCTTCTTGCTAAATGATTGCTGCAGATTTGGATTTATTTACTATCTTCTCTAAGGCTTCTCATGTATTCCATAAAGATGCCGATCACTAGGAGCACTACACGCATGAGCACTCGCCCGCCACCCCTTAGAAGCTCACTTAACACCATCGAGGTTTCCGATGGACCATACTAGGAGGAGGTGAAGGTGGAAACTCTTGATGAGGAGGAAGTTAATGGCCCTATGCATGAGGAAGAGGAAGAGAATCCGGAGGAGGTAGAACCATTCGAAGATGACATGGAGGAAGATCCGCAAGTAGGGCAACACTGGTACGCACCCCAGGAGGACTACCACACGGGCTTGCACCAGGAGGATGAACCCCATGAAGCTGAACCGGAGGATGATGAACGGGTCATCCACTCTGCTCAGGAATTCTGGTCCAATGGAATGGAGGGAGGACACATGGCCAGGGAGCTGAGAGATTTCCTTGAGTGCCGCGACTTATACCGGAGTACCTCATAAAGAAAGCCCCCTGTCTCGGACGTGAGGAGTGGAAGGCTGAAGTGACCATCCTCTCTAATGTTAGGGTTGTCACACGGCACTTCGCACCCACATGGAGAGCAACAAGGGAGGAGGCTGTCGATGACGCCGCATGGGATGTGCTCACTAGACTATGCTATGCCTTCCGTGGGCAGATTGAAAATACTAGCTTTGAGCTGCACTCATATCGGAAGGTGATACTAGAGAGATCATAGGAACCCATGGAGGAGCTTATTCCAACCAACAAGTTGCTGGAAAGTCTCAGAAAATGCTCGTGGAGTTGGGGAACCGCTATGCAAATGCACAAGATGAGATCCGCTACCTCCGCAAGAAGCTATACATGCTGGAGAAACAAGAGGAGACTCGTGTCAATGCGGAAACAAATGGAGCAGCAGTGTCACCTGCCCCTACATGGATAGCCGACTCACCATGGTGTGCGCCAATGATTGGACCGCCCCTGCCACACGGCCGTAACAGCCCTGATTCTCATGATTAAGTTTAGGTTTCCCCTTTGAATAAAGTTGTAATAAGAACACGCAGATCGTATAGTTTGAATAAGTGTGGTGTGCTGAACATCTTTTGATGATTCCTTATTTTTGTGTGCTTGGCTGTGAGTTGTGCGACGCTTCGGCGAATGTCCACATCCACACATAGTGGAGAGATGTGGGATGTTTCAACACTTGTACACATCCTCATATAGGCTGATGTTAATAAAGGAGTTGCTTAGTTCCATATACCTTGATGCATATAGTTGGGGAATCAAATCTGAATTTCTATTTCCTACTCTACTCTCTCATAGACGCAAAGGGAACATCACAACCGCAACTGAAGGAACGCTCGTGGTGACAATTAACCACATGAGGGTGGTGACAACAATGTGGAAGTTCCTGAGGATGTTAACCTTGGGGCTGGTGCAAACAACCTTGAACATCTGATAGCTATGCAGAACCGCTCATGCAAGCCATGATGCAAACACTGGGACACCTGCAAGCTAACAACAACATCCTCAACCACGTTCCTGCACCCCCACCGCTGGCTCACAACAGATTGGGAGAGTTCATGAGGATTAGGCCGTCTATTTTTGCACAAGCTAATGATCTTATGGAGGCCGATGACTGACTGAAATCTGTTGAGAAGAAGCTTGCTATTGTTCAATGCGGTGATGAGGAGAAGGTTCTCTTTGCATCACACCAACTGATTGGAGCAGCCGCTGATTGGTGGGACGCTCTTTGCAACACTCATGCTAATTTGGAGACAATCACTTGGGCTATATTCAAGGAGAGTTTCCGCTCTCACTATATTCCTAAAGGAGTCATGATACTAAAAAGGCAAAATTTTGAAAGCCTCGGGCAAGGGAGGAAGAGCGTGAATGAGCACCTAAACAAGTTGATGAAACTGTCAAGGTATGCTCCAGAGGATGTTAACACAGTCCGCAGTAAGCAATACTTGTTCATGAGAGGACTAAACGATGAGATTCAGGTCAAGGTGCTCAACAATGACTATGAAAACTTCCAAAAGCTTGTTGACAGGGCTTTAGTGTTGGTGAGCAAGATCCGTGAAATCGAACAAGAGGGCAAGAGGAATATGCCATATCAAAAGCAGCAGCAAGGAAGCAATGTGCACCCCTGCTTTATGCCACCATCTGCACCATACTACAACTCATCTGCTTCCACTTTTCGCCCTGCAAATCCACCTCGCTCTAATCATCCACCGCAGCAACGCCCCATCATGCAAGCACCCCGTTTGCCTATGCCACCTGCGCTCCATCCCAACATGGGCTCCTATGCTCAAGGTCAGCCTCGCCCTAACTTCTCTGCTGCTATTGGCAACAAGACATGCTTTACATGCGGAGAAGTGAGACACTTTGCAAACCAATGCCCCAAGAAAGACCTTGGACAGCTGAACAATGCACCCAGGAAGAACCCACGGCCGAATGGAGGATCAAACAAGGCAACCGTGGACAGCAGAATTTTGCTCGTGGTCATGTGAATCATGTCTCCACTGAGGAAGCACAACAAGCTGAGGATGTCGTGATTGGTATGTTTCTCGCCAACTCCAACCCAGCAATTGTTTTATTTGATTTCGGAGCATCTGATTCATTCATCTTGAAAGTGCATCTAGGCTAGTTCCCTGTGGGTTTTGATGATTAATGACAACACTTAAGGGACTAATGAGCTTTGCAAGTGTGAGTACAGGTGATTAAGAAATTTACGAAGACGGATACAGTCAAAAAGGAAAAAGATGAGAAAAAGGCAAATGCACAAGAAGAATAGAATTTAGGGTTTTATTTCTTTTGTGTTGAGTTCAGCCCTTGAGCATGAGTGTGATCATAGAGTAAAGTGCTGAGAATCATCTAAGAGCTCATAGTCTGAGTTTAGGTTGAGTGGAGTGAAGATTTGTGATAAGCTCTGGGAATAGGGCCGAACTTGTCTGAGCTAGGAGACAGACTAGTCCGGTCCGATGTAGAACGGAACAAGTGGTTCTGTGTGAGTTCAGACTTGTCCGGGGTGGAAGGCCGGACTAGTCCGAAGTATCGGGCTAATCCGATATGGAATGGAACAAGAGTTTCTGTATGTGTTCGGACTTGTCCGTCTGGGGACAGACTAGTCCATTGAGAAAGTGTCTGAGGCCTTCAGGAGCTAAGTCCTAGATGACCGGACTAATCCGCTCTTTATGGCCGCACCAGTCCGTAGGTTCAGACTTGTCCATTTCAAACCGGAACAGGAGTTTCTGTTTGAGATCAGACTAGTTCTCTATGTGTCGTACTAGTCCCTTTGGAACTAGGAAGTAGCTACTAGTACTAAGTCTTGGATGGCCGGACTTGTCCGCCCATGGAGGCCGGAATAGTCCGGTGGACTAGACTTGTCCGTTCTCAATAGGAACAATGGGTTCTGTGTGAGACCAGACTAGTCCGTTGTGGACCGGGCTAGACCGTCGTATGTGACCGTTTAGTTGGTGGAATCTGACCGTTTAGTTTTTGAGATCCGACCGTTTAGTAGGTGAAGAGTGATTTCATCGGTCCCCGCAGGCCGGACTAGTCCGGGGTTTGGCAGTTAGCAACAGCTAGTCCCCGAGACCTCTATAAAAAGGGGTTGCCCGGGCCTCAAAATAGATAACCAGCACCCTAACAATGAAATAGCCTTCCTAGAGCCTTTTTGTCCACTCTCTTAAAGTTCTTAGAACCCCAAGTGTGATTCTTGAGGGTGTGAGAGTTTTGGGAAGAGGAGAGGAAGGGGGGGTGTGCACCGTAGAGCTCTTGGTTCATTCTCCAGCACTGAGTGAGAGGTGTGTTGTTGAAGAGAATTGTTTTGTATGTGCTTTGAGCTAAGTTTTCGTGAGAGCCTCAAGCTGTCAGTTGCCCCACGACATATTGTGAAGCATTTGTGATATAGTGGAAGAATAAGCTAACCTTTATTGTGGCTTGGTGAGGAAAAGGTTGAGAGCAACCTAGTCCTTGGTGGACTCCTCAACATGGACGTAGGCTTCTTTGTGGAGCTGAACCACGGGATAAATACTGTGTTTTTGTCTCATTGAGCTATAATCTGCTGTGACTGGATTAGTCCGCCCTCAGGACCGGACTAGTCTGCTCTCTGTGAACTAATTGTTTTTATTAAGCCAAATTTCATATTTTCCACCTATTCACCCCCCTCTGGGCAACTTTCAATTAGTATCAGAGCCTAACTCTTTATTTGAGTGCTTAACCTCACGAAGAGGACATGGGGGAGACAAGCACCTACTACAAGAGAAAGAACCTAGGCTCCAAAGGAAAGGGCGAGAAGAACAACTCACATCACTCTCACACAAGTGATAGTGATGATTGTGAGACCTATGTGTGCTGAATACAATGGTTTTGACGATAAAAGTTTTGAATACTAACAAAACACCTTTTTAACAAGGTCCGACTCTAGGTCCGAGCTCCTGCAAGGTCCGACGATAGGTCCGACTTGTTTTGGGTAGCTCCGGCAAGGTCCGACGTAAGGTCCGACTTGCTTTGTCTAGGTCCGACTTATTTTGGCTAGGTCCGACTTGTTTTTGCTAGCTCCGGTGCTGGGTACGACTAGCTTTGGTAAGTTCCGTGCTAGGTCCGACTAAGCTTTAGTAAGCTCCGGCGCTAGGTCTGACTAGCTTTGGTAAGCTCTGGTTCAAGGTCCGGTTAGCTTTGGTAAGGTTCGGAGCTTGATTGCAATGGTTCTGCTTTTAACTTGCAATGTTTCGAACTTGCTTTACTCTTATGGAAAGTTTGCTTAGTATAATTTTACTAAGTTTTTGGTGTGTTTTGGTGGTTATGGCTGATATCATTTTGCTATGGTTTACAACATGCTTATGTGAGGTGCTCACGTAAGATGTTGTAGTTTCGGAACTAACGAGAGTCAAGTCGAGGACTTATGCTTGGAAGTATTGGTTGTTTATTCATGTGCAGGTGTTGCTTGAGTTCAAGACATGGCTGGTGACGGGATCCATTGAACTAGTCTTAGGGAGAAGATGAGGTTCAACAACCAAGTTCGCGGGGAATTGTGGTTGAGTTGATCTGGAGGTTGCGCAGTATGTTTGGATCAAGAACAATACATATGAAGGTATCTTGGACATTGATGGAAGATGTTTTCACGTGTGCAAGGAGTGCATGGACGTGGCTGCATGGTTCCAAGGCGTGATGAAGAGATGTGGACGTAAAGAATTGGTCGGAAAGGTCCAACCGACTAGGTTATGGACTCAGGCTGCGGCTGAGTCGTGTTTGACTCAAATATGGAAAGTTTTGAGTTGGTTATGATAGGATTTCGTGTGGGACATGAAGTTGAGTTGTTTTAGGAATGTTTGGGATGTTCCTAAGGTGTTTGGAAGTCTGAAGATTGCTTCTATCTGCGTATAGAAGAGTCTTGAGCAGTATTGGAAGTTACAGTTTGAATCCAAGTAGGAGTAGGAGTCCTAGTTTGAGTTGAGTTGGCCTTCGGGCTGGTTATATAAGCAAGAGAGGCCAGAGCTCGTGGTGCACGACTTTAGGGCTGTTCCACTTGTATTTTGATAAATAAAATTCGTATTCTAAAGGAACTTTTGTGCCTTGTTCGTCCGACTTGTTTCAGACAAGTTTTTCTCGTCGAGTTTCTGTTCAGCACTACCTTGCTTCGGTGGTTTTATCATAACTCGGGTTTTATAGATCCAATTGATGTGATTCTTTTTGGGTTGTCTTCACAACTTGATTATATATCATCTGTGAAAATTTCACGGTCATTGAATTTGTGGTTTCTGATCTACACGAGTTTCTTTGCAGTATTCCAGAACTGTTTTTCTCGCGTAGGACAGATTGACCTTTGTTCTATCTTTTGATCGTAACTTGAGTTTCTCTCAACGGATTTTCATGATTCTTGTTGTGACGTCTTCGTGAATTGATTCTCTACAACCTATACTAGTTTTGTCACAGTTGAACACCTTTAGATTAGTCGCACACACGGTTTCTTTAACAGATCGGTTTTCTGCTGAGGGGTGTTTTGTTGCTTCCGCTGAAAAGTTTTTATCTACCATTCACCCCCTCTAGTAGCTTTACACGTGTACTTCGATCCTACAATGATGAAGTGAATTCCATCACTCCATTCATGAGCAAGAAGCGTGCAGGTAGAAGAAGACACCCCGTCACGTCAAGTGATGAAGACCAAGAAGTGCAACATCTCATGGCGTTGCTCAAGAAGAGAAAAGATGACAAAAGGAAAGATAAGAAGGAGGAGGAGGAGTCCAATGACTACTACCGATATCCTTTTAACTATGAACGTTTAAATAACAATTCAAATTTTCTTTCCATCCCTGTTGGCAAGCCTCCTCACCTTGATGGTACAAACTACACGATGTGGAGGAATAACATGAAGTTACACCTTATCTCACTTAACCCCGGTCGTTGGAGTGTTGTTTGTACAGGAATACAAATTCCGGAGGATGATGAAGAGCTCACTTTGGAGCAAGAACAACAAATTCATCGTAACGCTCAAGCTGCAGCCGTCATCATCTCATCATTGTCAAAAGAAGAGTTTCACAAGGTGGATGGGTTGGAAATTGCCAAGGATATTTGGGACACTCTCAAAGTGGCACATGAAGGCACAAAATCCATCCGTGAGGCCAAAATTGAGATGATTGAAGGGGAGCTTGGAAGATTTGCTATTGAAGACAATGAGACTCCCAAAGAGATGTACAACTGGCTCAAGATACTCATCAACAAGAGTAGAGCTTATGGATGCAAGAAGTGGACTGACCATGAAGTGGTCAAAAGAATGAAAAGGGCATTCACGGTGCGTAACCTCACTCTTTGAATCTTGATTCGGGATAACCCTGACTTTGAATCTATGATTCCCGATGAAGTCCTTGGAAAATTCGTCAACCATGAGATGATGGAAAAATAGGCCAAACACGTAAATGAGCTGCACAAGATCACTTCTTCCAAAAGACACGATATTGCACTCAAGGCATCCAAGAAGTCAAAGGGCAAAGAAGTGCAAGAAGAGAGCTCAAGTGAGGGAAGCGATGATGAGTGCTCTATGGATGATGAAGAAATGGCCCTTTTCATAAGGAAATTCAAAAGAATGATGAGAAAGAAGAATAACTCAAGCTATGAGATCAAATCCAAGGACAAGACAAGGTCAATGACAAAGCGAGCCTGCTATAACTGTGGCAAATATGGCCACTACATTGCAAACTGTCCTCATGAGAAAAAGGAAGACGATGAATACAAGAAAAAGAAGAAAGAAGCTAAAGATAAAAAATTCTTCAAGAAGAAGAAATTTCATGGAGCTGCTCACATAGTAGAAGAATGGGACTCAAATGATGAAACCTCATCGTCCAAAGATGAGGGAGTGGCAAATATTGCCATTGACAAGTCCTCAAGCAAGAAGATGCTCTTGCCCAACCAAGGTGATTGGAGGAAAGAAAAACACACTTGTCTCATGGCCAAGGAGACAAAGCGCAAGGTAACCTCAAAATCCTCCACTAAGTCTATTGCTAGTGATAGTCTCTATGATACTAGCGGTAGTGATGTAGAATTCATGTTTAAAGGCATGAGTAAAAAGACTATTGCTAAAATGGAAAACCTCATGAATCAAGTAGTTGATATGGAAACAATTCTTGATAAGCAAGAGGGATTACTTGTTGTTGAAAAGGAGAAAAACCGTGAACTAGAGAAACTCCTAGAACTTGAAAAAGAAAAATGTAACATAGAATTAGGACTTGCATCATGCAAAGAGATTTGTGCAAGTGTCAAAATCTCAAATGTGATGCTTCAAGACAAATTTGATAGTTTGGCAAAAACTCACAAATCACTTGAAGCAAAATTTGAGTCTCTTAAGTCAAGTACTTCATTCTCTAGAGATTCACCTAAATTAAGTAAGCAATCAACTACAAAAAGCTGCAAGTGTACAAAATTTATAACCAACCTAAGGGAACAACTTAGTGCAGCCGAGGGAAAATCTCAAACAAAAAGGGAAGTGTTTGACAAAGAAAAAGTTGATTATGCTAGAAGTGCATTTTTGAACTCTAGATCCCCTTTAACTAAAGATGGTCTTGGATATGATAGGGGTGGAAAAGAAAATGCTAGAACTATTAAGAACAACAAGGAACACGTTACCTTTGTTAAGCAAGGATCATCTAATTATGTGCACTCAAACAACTCCTATCATGTAAATGATGTTTTAGTTCCAACTATGCCATTTCATGATTTCGATGCTACTTACGTTCTTATGAGAAACATATATGGTAGAGTTGTTGCAAAATATTTTGGGCCACACCACAAGAAATCAAAAACTTGTGTGTGGGTACCCAAAAATCTTGTGACTGACGTGAGAGGACCCAAACAAGCTTGGGTACCTAAAACCAAGGCATAATTTGTTTTGTAGGCATATCCTCCGGTGGATCAAAATGGGTACTTGATAGTGGGTGTACAAACCACATGACTGGAGAGAAGAAGATGTCCATTGCATATGAAGAAAATGATGATCCAAGTGAAAGCATTTCCTTTGGAGACAATAGGCAAGGAAAAGTACTCAGCGATTGTAAAATAGCTATTTCCTCTCAACACTCAATTTATCATGTCTTGCATGTCGATTCACTTGATTATAATTTATTATCCGTTTCATAACTTTGTGAAAAAGGATACAGCTGCATGTTCACCAATGAAGGTGTGACCGTCTTTAGAAGAAGAGATAACTCGATTGCATTTAAGGGTGTGCTTAAGAGAAAGCTTTATCTTGTGGATTTTTCCATGGATAACGCTCAACTTGACACATGTCTAATTGCAAAAATGAACATGGGTTGGTTGTGGCATAGGATACTAGCCCATGTTGGTATGAGGAACTTGCAAAAACTTTTAAAAGGCGAAGACATCTTAGGACTAACAAATGTCATGTTTGAGAAAGATAGGCCTCGTAGCGCTTGTCAAGCCAGAAAGCAAGTTGGATCACATCATCCCGCGAAGAATGTGATGACTACCACAAGACCCTTGGAGCTGCTTCATATGGACCTTTTTGGTCCCATTGCTTATATAAGCATAGGCGGTAACAAATACGGTCTTGTTATAGTTGACGATTATTCTAGATTTACTTGGGTGTTCTTTTTATATGAGAAGAGTGAAACACAAGGACTGTTGAAGAAATTCCTGAGGAGAGCTCAAAATGAATTCTCCTTAAGAATCAAGAATATTAGAAGTGACAATGGGACTGAATTCAAGAACACACAAGTGGAGGAGTATCTCAATGAAGTAGGAATCAAGCATGAATTTTCAGCTCCATACTCTCCACAACAAAACGGAGTGGCCGAAAGGAAGAACCGCACACTCATCGAGATGGCAAGAACCATGCTTGATGAATACAAGATTTCGGACCGGTTTTGGGCTGAAGCGATTAACACCGCCTGTCATGCCACAAACCGGCTTTATCTTCATCGACTCTTGAAGAAAACGTCTCAAACCGGTAACAAGCCAAATGTTTCATATTTTAGGGTCTTTGGTAGCAAGTGTTTCATTCTTAATAAGAAACCTATAACTTCAAAGTTTGCATCCAAATCCAATGAAGGATTCTTGCTTGGATATGACTCAAACACTTATGCATACCGTGTTTTCAACAAAAACTCTAGTTGTGTTGAAATAGCACGAGATGTAGTGTTTGATGAAACTAACGGCTCCCAAGTAGAGCAAGTTGACCAATCCATGCTAGATGAAGAGGAAGCCCCTTACATAGCACTAAGAAGGATGGCCATTGGTGATGTGCGCCCACAAGAGAAAGACAAGGTCAAATGGATCAATCCTCAACTCAAGCTGCTCCTCCAACACAAGTACAAGATCAAGCTTATAATGATCAACCACAAGACTCTTATGTCCAAGTTGATCAAGATCAAGATGATGGCATTGATCAAGGGGGAGCTGATGATGAAGAAGAAATTGACCAAAGACCCCAATTACCACATCCAAGGGTCTACCAAAGCGTTCAACGCGATCACGCCGTCGACGACATTCTTGGTGATATCACTAGAGGAGTAACCACTCGATCCCGTGTAGAAATTTTTTGTGAACATTACTCGTTTGTTTCTTCTTTGGAACCTCTAAGGGTGGAGAAGGTTCTACAAGATCCGGATTGGGTGGTGGCGATGCAAGAGGAGCCTAACAACTTCATAAGAAACAAAGTATGGAGACAGACCAAATGCAAATATAGTGGGCACCAAGTGGGTCTTTCGCAACAAGCAAGATGAGAATGCAGTAGCAACAAGAAACAAAGCTAGACTTGTGGTGAAGGGATACTCACAAGTCGAAGGTTTGGACTTTGATGAAACCTTTGCTCCCGTAGCTAGACTTGAATCAATACGTATGTTATTAGCCTATGCTACTCACAATAATTTCAAGTTGTACCAAATGAATGTGAAAAGCGCCTTTCTTAGTGGACCAATCAAGGAGGAAGTGTATGTGGAACAACCACCCGGCTTTGCAGATGATAAGTATCCTAACCATGTTTTTAAGCTTCACAAAGCTCTCTATGGCCTCAAACAAGCTCCTAGAGCTTGGTACGAATGTCTTAGAGATTTCCTCATTGACAATGGTTTTAGGATAGGAATGGCCGATTATACACTTTTCACAAAGATCTTAGACAATGACTTATTTGTGTGTCAAATTTATGTCGATGACATAATATTTGGTTCTACTAATAGATCTTTTTGTGAAAAATTTAGCAAAATCATGACGGAAAGGCTTGAGATGTCAATGATGGAAGAACTAAAGTTCTTTCTAGGCTTCCAAGTAAAACAGCTCAGAGAAGGCACCTTCATATGTCAAACGAAGTACACTCAAGACATAGTTATGAAGTTTGGCATGGAAAAGGCGAAGCCCATAAAAACACCAATGGCAACAAACGGACACCTCGACCTCAACCAAGACAAGCCTAGTGTGGATCAAAAGGTATATCGTTCCATGATTAGATCCCTTCTTTATCTTTGTGCATCTAGGCCTGATATTATGTTGAGTGTATGCATGTGTGCAAGGTTTCAAGCCGCACCCAATGAGTGTCATCTAATAGCCGTAAAGAGAATCTTGCGCTATCTAGTTCATACACCTAACCTAGGGCTGTGGTATTGTGAGACCTATCTGTGCTGATACATTGGCTTTGACGACAAAAGTTTTGAATACTACCAAAACACCTTTTTAACAAGGTCTGACTCTAGGTCCGAGCTCCTGCAAGGTCCGACGATAGGTCCAACATAAGGTCCGACTTGCTTTGTCTAGGTCTGACTTATTTTGGCTAGGTCCGACTTGTTTTTGCTAGCTCCGGTGCTAGGTCCAACTAGCTTTGGTAAGTTCCGTGCTAGGTTTGACTAAGCTTTAGTAAGCTCCGACGCTAGGTCCGACTAGCTTTGGTAAACTCCAGTTCAAGGTCCGGTTAGCTTTGGTAAGGTTCGGAGCTTGATTGCAATGGTTCTGCTTTTAACTTACAATATTTCAAACTTGCTTTACTCTTATGGAAAGTATGCTTAGTATTATTTTACTAAGTTTTTAGTGTGTTTTGGTGGTTATGGCTGATATCATTTTGCTATGGTTTACAACATGCTTATGTGAGGTGCTCACGTAAGATGTTGTAGTTTTAGAACTAACGAGAGTCAAGTTGAGGACTTGTGCTTGGAAGTATTGGTTATTTATTCATGTGCAGGTGTTGCTTGAGTTCAAGACATGGCTGGTGAAGGGATCCATTGAACTAGTCTTAGGGAGAAGATGAGGTTCAACAACCAAGTTCGGGAGGAATTGTGGTTGAGTTGATCGGTATCTTGGACGTCGTTGGAAGATGTTTGCACGTGTGAAAGGAGTGCATGGATGTGGCTGCATGGTTCCAAGGCGTGATGAAGAGATGTGGACGTAAAGAATTGGTCGAAAAGATTCAACCGACTAGGTTATGGACTCAGGCTGCGGCTGAGTCGTGTTTGACTCAAATATGGAAAGTTTTGAGTTAGTTATGATAGGATTTCGTGTGGGTCACGAATTTGAGTATTTTTAGAAATTTTTGGGACGTTACTAAGGTGTTTAGATGTCTTAAGATTGCTTCTATCTGTGTGTAGAAGAGTCTTGAGCAGTATTGAAAAGTTAGAGTTTGAATCCAAGTAGGAGTAGGAGTCCTAGTTTGAATTGGGTTGGCCTTAGGGCTAGTTATATAAGCAAGGGAGGCCAAGGCTCGTGGGTACACAACTTTGGAGCTGTTCCTCTTGTGTTTTGATAAATAAAATTTGTATTCTAAAGGAAGTTTTGTGCCTTGTTCGTCCGAGTTGTTTCAGACAAGTTTTTCTCGTCGAGTTTCTGTTCAGCACTACCTTGCTTCGGTGGTTTTATCATAACTCGAGTTTTACAGATCCAATTGATGTGATTCTTGTTGGGTTGTCTTCACAACTTAATTATCTATCATCTGTGAAAATTTCACTGTCATTGAATTTGTGGTTTCTGACATACACGAGTTTCTTTGCAGTATTCCAGAACTTTTTTTCTCGCGTAGAACAGATTGACCTTTGTTCGATCTTTCAATTGTAACTTGAGTTTCTCTCAATGGATTTTCATGATTCTTGTTGTGAAGTATTTGTGACTTGATTATCTACAATCTATACTAGTTTTGTCACAGTTGAGCACGTTTAGATTAGTCGCACACACGATTTCTTTAACAGATCAGTTTTCTGCTGAGGGGTGTTTTGTTGCTTCCGCTGAAAAGTTTTTATCTACCATTCACCCCCCTCTGGTAGCTTTACACGTGTACTTCGATCCTACAATTGGTATCAGAGCTTGGTTACTCTAATCTTTGTGATTTGCACATGTTTTGACTAATCATTATGGAGAAATACTCCGCCAAACCTTGTGTGTTTAGTGGTATTGATTTTCAAGTTTGGAAGGCACGCATGGAAGCTTTCATCCAGGCGCAAGGCTCTGCAATATGGGAAAAGGTGTACAAGCCTTACGGTGTGCCTTCAAACGATCAAGTCACGGCTACAAACATGAGAGATGTCGACAACAATAACAAGGCTCGAAACTTGATCATACAAGGGCTAACTCAGAGCGACTTCGACCGTGTTGCACAACTCCGATCGGCGTACGATGTGTTGAGAGCACTTTGTGACTACCACGAAGGATCCAACACGATCAAGGAGGTAATACAGGATATGTTCAAGAAAGAATACATGCGCTTTGAGATGCAACCCGGTGAGTCCATTGATGACCTCTTTGCTCGCTTTAATAAAATTCTCAGCAACTTGCGTAGCGTCAATGTTATTTTTTCAGATGCTGAAAATGCTAGGCAATTACTAAGTGCATTAGACATGTCAATTTGGGAGATGAAAGTAACATCCATACATGAATCCACTGTCATGAGTACTCTTACATTAGATGTGCTTTATTCTAAGCTAAAAACTCATGAAATTGACATTATATCACGTAAGAATCCAAATAAGACTATTGCATTTGTCTCACGACGTGATATGCCTAGCTCCGGCCAATCATCTAGCAATACACTTGCTTTGCTGTCTTCACTAACCCTGGAACAGATTGAAGAGTTTCCAGAGGAGGAGCTAGTACTTCTTTCTACTAGGTTCTCAAAAGCATTGCAAAATGTGAGAACTAGAAGGAGAGGAAGCTCCAGACCTCAACGATGCTTTGAATGTGGTAAGATAGGACACTTTCGTATAGATTGCCCTAACCTTTCAGGTCCTTCTAACCATGATGAAAAGCAGAATAAAGTCAAGTCCTCTTTTGGAAACACCAACAAGAAAAAGAAGGGTTTTACAGGACACAAACTGATAAACAGTTTCATCACCACACTTCAAGAACTTGGCTCGAGTGATGTAGACATTGGAAGTGATGAAGATGAAGATGATCTGGCAAACTTGTGCTTCATGGCGGGCAAATCAAAATAAAGTATGGAGGATGCAGAACACAACAGTGACAACGAAGAGGTATGTCCTACTTGCGAAGAAATGTGTGATGCTATTTCTCGTTCCACTATTATTGTTAAGAAAAAGGACAAAAAGCTTAGGGACAATGCTGTTAAAATTGAGTCGCTAGAATCTGATATTAATCGTTTAAAATCCTTGATTCCTAGTGATGATTCTTGTTCCTCATGTGATTTAATATATGAACAATTGTCCTCTCTAAGAAGTGCACACACCTCCACACATGATAAACTTGAACTTGAAATCGAAAAGAACAAAAAGCTTGCTGCACTTAATGGTAAAAACTTGAAAGATGCTTGTTGTTCTACAATTGATTTGCATTGTTCTACTTGCGATGATCTTGATAAGAAACTACAAGATGCTATGAATGAAATTTCTATATTGAACAATGTTTTACGTTCTCATGTAGTTAAATATTGTTCCAATTGCAAATTAAAAGGAAAAACTTCATGTGAAAATTGCCTTGATCTATCAAATAAACTTGATAACATGCATAGGACATTAGATCGGTTTTGTAATGGGAATAAGAAGCTAAACTTGCTGCTGAATTCTTCCAAGTCTTCTAATGATAAAACTGGTTTAGGTTTTGATTCACATGCTCATGCTAAGGAACATCCACCTAAAATTTTAAAATCATTAGGAAGTGGTTTGATTCAAACAATTCCTAAACAAAAAGAAGTGGTTTTTATATCTGCTGGGGTGTTGTCACATTCGGGTTCAAATAAGCATACTGCATGCTCATCTAGACATGAACACAAAGTAAAATTTCATTGTACCTATTGTTGTAGAGATGGTCATGTCATAGATTTTTGTTATAGACTAGCTAAACAACATAAAAGGGAAAGAATGCAAGCTAGATCTTATAACTCTCATGCAAAATTTGTTCCACATACTAAATCGAATGTCAGGAACATGCAACCTGCTGTTATGAGTCATAAATATTCAAAGTTTACCTCCGGAGCTTCAGTTTTTGCCTGAGCTTCAGTTTTTGCCTCCGGACCTTCTGTTTTTGCCTCCGGAGCTACTGATTTTCATGCTACACATATAACACCTCATAGGTCAGTGTTTAAGAACAAAAAATCTCAAACTTTGACTCATAAACCTGCTGTTTTATCTCAGCTTTCGCATGTTATTCCTGCTGGATGTCGTGTGACTCAGTACTGGATTCCTAAATGCCTTCTAACTAACCCCAGTATTGAATCATCGACGTATTGTGCTTCTATGTAGGTTACACGCTTGAGGAAGGAGAACATTTGGATTGTGGATTCAGGTTGCTCACACCACATGACCGGTAACAAAGAATGGTTCTCCTCTCTCTCTTTTGTGTCACGTGTAGAGAATGTTACTTTTGCCAATAATTCTTCAACTCCTATAATTGCTAAGGGTTCGGTTAGAGTAAATGATCACTACACTTTGAAGGATGTGGCACTTGTCAAAAATTTGAAATACAACTTGCTTTCTATTTCACAATTGCTAGATGAAAATCTGGAAATTATTTTCAATAAAAACTGCTGCAAAGTTGTAGGTTCAAATAGTGAGCTTAGCTTTAACATGTCTCGGTTTGGAAGAGTTTTTAAAGCTAATTTTGATATGTCTTCCTCTAAGCATAGATGCCTAGTTGCAAATGATTCCAAAGATTTATATTTTTGGCATCGTAGACTTGGTCATGTAGGATTTGATCATCTCACGCGTGTTAGTGCTCTTGATCGCATACGTGGGCTGCCTAAGCTTAAAGGGGACAAAGAAATTGTGTGCTCTTCTTGTAGACATGCTAAGATGGTTGCAGGTTCACATCCTCCTCTCACAATGACCATGACAACTGAATCAGGTCAACTTTTACACCTTGACACCGTAGGACCTTCACGTGTTCAATCCTTCGGAGGTAAATGGTATGTTCTTGTGATTGTTGATGACTATTCTAGATACTCTTGGGTTTACTTTATGGCATCTAAGAATGAAGCTTTTAGTCACTTTAGAACTTTATTTCTTAGATTATCAATTGATCACCCAGGATCTTTAAGAGCAATTAGAAGTGATAATGGAACTGAATTTAAAAATCAATCGTTTGATCACTTTTGTGCTGAAAATGCAATAGATCATCAATTTTCTTCACCATATGTACCTCAACAAAACGGTGTTGTACAGAGAAAGAACAAAACCTTAGTTGAGATGGCTAGGACTATGCTTTATGAATATCAAACTCCTAGGAAATTTTTGGCTGATGCAATTGCAACCGCTTGTTATATCTCAAATCGTGTTTTCTTGCGTGCTAAGCTAGGTAAAACACCATATGAGCTCAGGTTTGGACATAGGCCTAGTGTCACACACTTTAGGGTCTTTGGTTGCAAATGCTTTGTTAAGAAATATGGTAATCTTGATAAATCTGAAGCTAGATCTATTGATGGCATGTTTCTTGGTTATCCATCTCATACTAGAGGCTACCGTGTGCTTTTACTTGATACTAACAAAATTGTGGAGATTTGTGAGGTTTCTTTTGATGAAGCTAGCCCAGGTACTAGTTCAAATATTGCAGGTCCAGATCCATATCCACAGGGGGAGAGTATTTTCGTTGAAGAAGAGGAGAAGTGGTGCTTCTGCCCGAAAATTCAGCAGTTAATGACATTGTTCTAGCTCATGATCTTGATTCACAGCCAGCACCGACGACCACCATTGCTAGTCCAGATCCTTCTCACGTCAAAGCTCATCTATTTGTGATGAACATGAAGAAGAAGAAGCTTGTGAAGTGTCCACTCCCCTCTAGATTCTCAAAAGTCATCCTCCACAACAAATTATTGGAAGCTTGCATGAACGAGTTACAAGATCCAGGTTTTTTGACCCCAATTCTCATGCTCATTCTGCTTCTGTTGCTTCTTTTGAACCCAAAGATACATCACACGCACTCACTTATGAATCTTGGATTATTGCCATGCAAGAAGAGTTAGAAAATTTTGAAAGAAATAATGTTTAGAAACTTGTACCTCCACCTCAAGGTCACACTTTAATTGGAACTAAATGGGTGTTTAAAAATAAACAAAGTGAGGATGGGGTTGTGGTTAGGAATAAGGCTAGGTTGGTTGCTCAAGGTTTCATAAAAGTTGAAGGTCTAGATTTTGATAAAACTTTTGCTCCTGTTGCTAGATTAGAAACCATAAGAATTTTGTTAGCTTTTGCTGCACCTAAAGGTTTTAAGCTATATCAAATGGATGTTAAAAGTGCTTTTCTTAATGGCTACATAGATGAGGAGGTTTATGTCAAACAACCACCTAGTTTTGAAAATCCAAATTTTTCTAATCATATTTACAAACTGTCCAAAGCCTTGTACGGTCTCAAACAAGCCCCTAGAGCATGGTATAATAGGTTAAAAACATTCTTACTTGAAAAGGGGTTTACCATGGGCAAGGTTGATAAAACTCTTTTTGTGCTTAAGCATGGCAATGACTCATTATTCGTTCAAGTGTATGTGGATGATATTATCTTTGGTTGTGCTTCTCATGATCTTGTGTCCAAGGTTTCAGCTATGATGAGTTCAGAATTTGAGATGAGTATGATGGGAGAACTCACGTACTTTTTGGGGCTGCAAATCAAGTAAACCAAGGAGGGTACCTTTGTGCATCAAACAAAGTATACAAAAGATCTACTAAGGCGCTTCAACATGGACAAAAGCAAGCCTCTTCGGACACCAATGGGAACAGCAACAACACTTGAACTTGATGAAGATTGTAATCCCGTTGATCAAAAAGAATATAGAAGCATGATCGGATCACTTTTGTCTCTCACGGCATCAAGACCGGACATACAATTCAGCGTATGTCTTTGTGCACGGTTTCAAGTCTCCCCACGTGCTTCACATCGTCAAGCCGTCAAAAGGATTCTCTTCCTTCTTCCTCAACCGTTACTTTGAAAGCTTTTTCCAATGCTGATTTTGGGGGTTGTAGGATTGATAGGAAAAGTACTTCTGGTGCTTGTCATTTTCTTGGAATTCACTTGTTGTCTGGTCCTCTAGAAAATGAAGTTCAGTTGCACAATCCACAGCCGAATCTGAATATGTAGCTGCTGCTAGTGCTTGCTCACAAATTCTTTGGATTGTTCAAACACTTAAGGACTATGGGGTTGATCTAGATAGTGTTCCACTGTTTTGTGATAACACTAGTGCCATTTGCATTGCTAAAAACCCCGTGCAACATACGAGAACTAAGCACATTGACATTAGGTATCACTTTCTCTGTGATAATGTCGAAAAAGGGAACATTGTGCTTCACCATGTAGATACCGAACAACAATTGGCTGACATTTTTACAAAACCTTTGGATTTCACTCGTTCTTGTTACATTCGTAGTGAAATAGGGGTTATGCATCCTCATGGCTTAAATTGAGGGGGAATTTTAAAACTTGGGAAGTCTATGTGTGAATCTGAAATTAAAATAATATGAGCATAGTATTTCATGCATATATGACTTTGTGATTCCTTTTTCATGCTGAAAGTTCTTACTACATTACTCGTGTTATACATCTTGTAGTTTTTACCATGTCTAGTAATTGGAATAATTACTTACACTAAATCTGGTCATGGACGAACTTTCTTGCTGTTCTGAACTTGTTGCATGCTCACAAGTGCTTTTAATCATAAAGAATTAATCAAGTAATCAACTCACATGTTGAGTTTTTATGTTCAAATAAAAAAATGAGAAAAGATCAAGAGAATGTGCATGCATCACACTTCTTCTTTTGAGATGGCTTATCATTGCACTTAGATATGAACTTGAAAAGAGTTGTGTATGACTAAAACCATGTCCTAAAGCTTCTGACTGTCAAATGACATAGGCTTGGCTTGGTTGGTTAGAATAAGTCTGATGCTGCATATAATCTCTTGCAAATGTCATAAGATCAAAATTTGTGCTTTAAATGATAAATAAAATGCAGCAACAAGTGTCATGCTTTCAGGTCTTGAAATAGTTAAGTTTATGAGATCATGACTTGCTTAAATTGAAAATTACACTTGATCTCTAGCATGGCTTACACTACTTTATGTATCTCATTGATGTGATAGTGTAAGTTATTTGATAGTATGATTTGGATGAGCTTTGTTTTATATGTATATGTTATAATGTGCTCATAACAAATTAAAATTTCTCTTTTATACCTTGCTGAATACATTGTGAAAGGGGTAGAAATTGATCACACATTGCACACATTCACAAGTGTCTTGGCACGATTCTTCTCAGGGGGAGAATTTTTGGTATTTTTTTCTTCTCATTTTATTTCTGATTTACAAAGGGGGAGAAATTATTTTCAAAACTTTTCATGTGAATAAGCCAATGTTCGGATTTTATGTGATGTTGCCAATGCATTCATCAAGGGGGAGATTGTGAGACCTATGTGTGCTGAATACATTGGCTTTGACGATAAAAGTTTTGAATACTACCAAAACACCTTTTTAACAAGGTCCGACTCTAGGTCCGAGCTTCTGCAAGGTCCGACGATTGGTCTGACTTGCTTTGTCTAGGTCTGACTTATTTTGGCTAGGTCCGACTTGTTTTTGCTAGCTCCGGTGCTAGGTCCGACTAGCTTTGGTATGTTCCGTGCTATGTCCGACTAAGCTTTAGTAAGCTCCGGCGCTAGGTCCGACTAGCTTTGGTAAGCTCCGGTTCAAGGTCCGGTTAGCTTTGGTAAGGTTCGGAGCTTGATTGCAATGGTTCTGCTTTTATCTTGCAATGTTTTGAACTTTCTTTACTCTTATGGAAAGTTTGCTTAGTATTATTTTACTAAGTTTTTGGTGTGTTTTGGTGGTTATGGCTGATATCATTTTGCTATGGTTTACAACATGCTTATGCATGTGAGGTGCTCACGTAAGATGTTGTAGTTTCGGAACTAACGAGAGTCAAGTCGAGGACTTGTGCTCGGAAGTATTGGTTGTTTATTCATGTGCAGGTGTTGCTTGAGTTCAATACATGGCTGGCGACGGGATCCATTGGACTAGTCTTAGAGAGAAGATGAGGTTCAACAACCAAGTTCGGGAGGAATTGTGGTTGAGTTGATCGGGAGGTTACGCAGTATGTTTGAATCAAGAACAATGCATATGAAGGTATCTTGGACGTCGTTGGAAGATGTTTGCACGTGTGCAAGGAGTGCATGGACGTGGCTGCATGGTTCCAAGGCATGATGAAGAGATGTGGACGTAACGAATTGGTCGGAAAGGTTCAACCGACTAGGTTATGGACTCAGGCTGCGGCTGAGTCGTGTTTGACTCAAATATGGAATGTTTTGAGTTGGTTATGATAGGATTTCGTGTGGGTCACGAATTTGAGTTGTTTTAGAAATGTTTGGGACGTTACTAAGGTGTTTGGAAGTCTTAAGATTGCTTCTATCTGCGTGTAAAAGAGTCTTGAGCAGTATTGGAAAGTTACAGTTTGAATCCAAGTAGAAGTAGGAGTCCTAGTTTGAATTGGGTTGGCCTTAGGGCTGGTTATATAAGCAAGGGTGGCCAAGGCTCGTGGGTACATGACTTTGGGGCTGTTCCTCTTGTGTTTTGATAAATAAAATTCGTATTCTAAAGGAACTTTTGTGCCTTGTTCTTCCGACTTGTTTCAGACAAGTTTTTCTCGTCGAGTTTCTGTTCAGCACTACCTTGCTTCGGTGGTTTTATCATAACTCGAGTTTTACAGATCCAATTGATGTGGTTCTTTTTGTATTGTCTTCAAAACTTGATTATCTATCATATGTGAAAATTAAACAGTCATTGAATTTGTGGTTTCTGATATACACGAGTTTCTTTGCAGTATTCCAGAACTATTTTTCTCGCGTAGAACAGATTGACCTTTGTTCGATCTTTCGATCGTAACTTGAGTTTCTCTCAACGGATTTTCATGATTCTTGTTGTGAAGTCTTCGTGACTTGATTCTCTACAATCTATACTAGTTTTGTCACAGTTGAACACATTTAGATTAGTCGCACACACGGTTTCTTTAACAGATCGGTTTTCTGCTGAGGGGTGTTTTGTTGCTTCCGCTGAAAAGTTTTTATCTACCATTCACCCCCCCTCTTGTAGCTTTACACGTGTACTTCGATCCTACAGGTATCCTAAAGGGTCCAAATTCAATCTCATCGGATACTCCGATGTCGACTATGCCGGATGCAAAGTAGATAGAAAAAGTACCTCGGGCACCTGTCAATTCTTGGGCAGATCCTTAGTATCATTGCCATCCAAGAAGCAAAATTCCATTGCCCTATCCACAGCCGAAGCGGAGTACGTCGCAGCCGGGAGTTGTTGTGCACGACTTCTTTGGATGAGAAAAACTCTAAGAGACTATGGTCTCAATATGAACCATATTCCACTCCTGTGTGACAATGAGAGTGCTATTAAAATTGCCCACAACCCTGTTGAACACTCTAGGACCAAACACATTGATATCTGACATCATTTCCTGAGAGATCACTCAATAAAGGGAGACATATTTATTTCATAGGTTAGAACTGAAAAACAGCTAGCGGATATCTTTACCAAGCCACTAGATGAAAAACGCTTTTGCGAACTTAGAAGTGAGCTTAATATCTTCGACTCCCAAAATGTGGCTTGAGATGTTGCACATCTAGTTGTTATAGTCTATTTTCTTCAAAAACTGAGCACATTTTCTAAGAGACAATCATCTCTCTAAATTTTTATATCAAATTATTTTCAATTATCATGCAAGGGCCCACGGCCTTGTCGAGCCAGGATCACGTTGAGGGGTGCTGCGTTGCACAGCACCAGATAACGCGCATAAATTGGTACAAAGCAGAAGCAAAGTTTTATTACATAAACGAGTTTATGAACATTTTTACAACAAAATATGTTCAGTCTACACTCACGAGCGTAGACTACGCATCGAGTTCACGTTCAGCCTGTGAACGTGTCCCCGCTGGCACACACGCACACTAACACGGCGGCGTGCACGACTCCCACTCGACGGTGTTTCCCTCTTGGGGTTCCGTCTCCTCCTCGGGGGTCTCTTCCTCATAACCCCCTGCAAAAGCTTCAAACACAAGCAGTGAGCACGATGGCTCAGCAAGTCTGACCCGTCTTTCCTATCCATGAAACTTCTACATGTTGGATCATGCGTATTTGGGAAAAGTGAGTTGCAAAGGACTCGCCTAATTATTTGAACCTTATTTTCAAGTTTTAGCAGCAAATTGTGGAGAACCTCACGCTAAGGCACATGAGAGAGCCGCAATCAAACAAGAAACACATTTCTCTCATGTACTTTGCCCAAGGTTGAAAAGAACTTTAATTAGCTCTAAACTACAGCAAGTCATTAACAATCAAGGTATAGCTTTCAATCAGCAACTTTTACATGACTCTAGCCTGTTCTTTCTATGTCACGATACAGTGAACAAGTGGTACTCAGTGACCATGAGGGACGGCGATTATAATCGATTTACACTTGCAGGGTTACCCGAATAACCCGTCACGTACGCCCGTACTCGATGTTGCCTACAGCAACCATCACGGACGTCGTACGCAACCACTTTTGATCCGTCAGCCAAATGTTGAACCGGTCCTATCGTTCCGAGCAAGAGGTCTCTGCACGCGCATCTGCAGTGCCGCCAGCCGATTTACACCTCAACCTCTCAACCTACCCTCTGGACGACAAGCAATGCCTCAACACCCAGCTACCCAAATTACATCGGTTTCCCGGTTCCCATATATCCGGTAGGTCTTCGGTACTGTTCTAGCTTGTTCAACAGGCCCGCACACGGCTTGGTCCTCAATTGACACAAGCGGAGCTATAGCACCCAGGCCCCTACGTCCTGCTTCCTTCACCCTCCGCTAGGTTTCATTTTTATTGCCATGTGTTTCATTTGCTACCTTTACCTGAGTAGTGTGCCTCTAGCCTATTCTCGCGAGCAGTTCCAACTACTCGACTTGTACCGAATCTTACACTATCTTAGAATTGCAGTAGCTAATCGAGGTTTACAAACCTAACCCCAACCCAGGGTTTTCTTGGCTATGTATTTGGGTTTTTAAACAAGACTCTAATGCAAAATTTAAGTGGGTGCTCAAAGTAAGTTCTCAAAACAGTAAAATTTGTAAAAAGGCTAATGCAAACCGGAGCTTGCCTTGCTGCTCTTGGTCGTAGGCTAGCTGTTACTCTGGAGTGATGAAGTCTAAGACTTTTGGCTCCTCCTCAACCTTAGCGACTACATGAGATAATACATATTTATATCAATTTGAATGCATTTTGAATTTGACATTGAATTTTATAAGACCATAAGTACTGCTATACAGGCCCAAGGACTCTGAAATTTTTACTGTGGTTTGGATACAACCTAAACAGAGACTTGACCAAGTTTCATTTGAGTCAAAGTTAATTTGATCCCTCCACAAATAATTGTGTACTTGGCCTTAATTAGAGCTCTTAGGATGTTCTAGGGATTTTCATGGAGCAAGCCATGACTTTATGAAAACTAGATTTTCAGAGTGTTCTAGTGGAGTTGGTTTCACTTAATTTGAAGGTTACTAGCTAATGATATGAGCTACACAATTTCAAGGAAAATCTGAAAATGTTTCTGGACATTTTCCATTTTCTCTGGAACAGTTTTATTAATCACTCCATTAGGTGGATCAATTGAGCTCAAATGGATCTGAAACTTTTATGGTAGCTCCAGGATATTATGGTGAACATCCTGGCCAAATTTCAGAATTTTCCTCCAATAGCTTCTCCAGATAAAATTCTAAACAGTTTAAAATTTGAAGAATTAATTCTGAAGAAATGAGGATTTTCATAAGGTGAAAATGGATTTGTTAGAAATTACTCAGAGAGCTGAATCCAACAAAATTTGGTTCACTCGATTTGGAGTTTCCTAGCCAAAGTTATGAGGGTTTGAAGTTGAACTAAATCTGAAAATCAGGGAAATGTTCAAAACACTGCACGTGGGTCCCATGCACAGTGCCTTCTTCAGCCTCCCGCCAGCGCCCGAGCGCGCGACGCACAACGATGGTGGCGCGGCTTGTTCTCAGCTATTACTGCCTAATTCTTGACATGGTTTCTTCCTACGTGACCCTTGGAGCACGGCGCACACGCCGGGCAACTTCTCGCGCCTCGACATCGCTGGGAACATAGTCCGCGACGGTGGCGGCAGAATTGAGCTCGGGTCCGACGGTGCTAGCTCGTCTCGGCGGTGAACCAAATTAACCAACGGGTCGCAAAGCACCACTGGGGAACGGGGAAGCTAACCCTGCCCTCCTCTTGGCCGGAGAACGCCGGGAAAGTAGACTTCACCGGCGACCCGAGCCGTTTTCACCGGAGGTAGCCAAAATACGGTGCTCTGCTCACTGGGTTGATCATCATCACTAGGATTGGGCTGAGGTAACCGTGAGGTGCTACTCTAGCTTCAGCTCGACCAGGATCTCCAATCATCAAGTGATTGAGATGAATTTCGGGTTTTGGTTCTCGGTGTTCTATACGACGATCGTCGGAAAAAATGAAATTCTGGCTAACCGACGCTAAGATGGAGCTATGGAGCTTGGGGAGAGCTACTATACTTTGATGCTAACCTCAGAGACCAGTTGTCTGCACCGGAGAAGCTTGGAGCTACCAAGGCGACGGTGTCAAGTCTGAGGCGTTTCGGAGTGAATCGGGAAGTGGATGATTGGCTCGCAAAAGCTCGAGGGGAACTGATCACGAGCAACTGAGGGTTGGAGAACGTCGAGCAAAGGTCGGTGGTGCCGTTTGTGGCCTTAGCTCGCGGTGGGAGGTATGGCTTTGGCCGGTCGACGGCGGGGTGGTGAGTTGGGGTGTGCGGCGTATCCCTCCGGTTTCTCAGTGCCGAAAAACATCGAGGCAGTGTGAAAACCAGCTGCTGCCGTCGGTAGCTCAGAGATAAGAAGCTGAGGACGTCGGTCGGGAGCTGGAACCCCGAGCAGGAGGTGGCGCCGACCGCTTCACGCCGTGGCGCAAGCTGCTGCAGCCTGAGAAACAGAGCACGACGCCTCAGTAGGTTGAATTTACTGCTGAGGCTGACAGGTGGGCCCCACTTACATTTTAACCTCTGAAATTAAATTTCTCCAACTGCTCTAAACAGTAGTTTCACGCCCTTTGAAATTTGAATTATCTACCAAATGCCCATTTGAACTTGATAGAATTCAAATTGTGAAGTGTTTGAATATATTTTCAGCACATATGCAGTTTGAAATTCAAATTGAATTTGAATTTGCTAAAATTAGCTCATGTCAAGATCAACTCCAAATGAAGTGAAAATTGGTGTGTAAGCTCACAAAAATGTGCTGAGTGTGAATATGCATCCCACTTTTGAATTCATGGGATGAAAGGAGTTTGAGTTTGAATTTGAGTTTAAACTAGCCTCTTTCTTATTATACCCAAAATACCTCAAAAGGG
Source organism: Neostapfia colusana (assembly GCA_030760725.1). Lineage (NCBI taxonomy): Eukaryota > Viridiplantae > Streptophyta > Magnoliopsida > Poales > Poaceae > Neostapfia > Neostapfia colusana. The sequence goes on along the minus strand of JASWHV010000014.1, from coordinate 52,397,590 downwards.
TTTTAGATTTCGGTGAAACATAGCATGAGCATTCCTAGCAAGGTGTAGGAGTTTTTCATATGCTCAGCCCTTATATGATGCATGTGAGAAATGCCAATTTTGCATTTTGTGAGTTCATCCTCTAATGACCATATTAATTGTGGTTACATGCTCTTCAAAGGTGTTCATAATTTTTCCTCAAATGAGGTGTGTGTGGTGTGATGAACACTTCCGATGTGTGCAAAAACTTAGACCGTTACATTCCTACCCCCTTAAAAGAATCTCGTCCTGAGATTATAAGGTGAAAATGAGAGAGGACAGTGGGAAATTACCATATGTGCGACGTGAAAAAGTCAGGGTAATTAGCGCGAAGAAATCCTTCGCTCTCCCATGTCGCTTCATCTACGGAGTGATTACAACATCGAACTTTGTAGAACCACAACGTACGGTTGTGTGTGGTTCGGGCCTTTTTATCAATTATCTGAACCAGTTGCTCCTGATACTTGAGATCCGGTTTCAGCTCTTCAATATCCCCCAGATGAATGGTAGTTGATAGTTAAGACACTTCCTCAGCTGAGAAATTAGAAAGACTTTGTTCACACCGGAAAGTGTTTCTGGTAATTCCAGCCGGTATGCCACTGATCCACATCTTTCTGTAATCTGAAATGGAACGATGAATCGGGGTGCCAATTTTCCTCTCACCCCGAATCTGTTTACGCCCTTCATTGGAGACACACGTAGATACACGTGATCCCCGATTTCAAATTGTAACGGGTGTCTTCTCCGCTCCGCATACTGTTTTTGTCGGGATTTGGCGGCCCTTAGGTTTGCTTGAATCAGCCGAACCTTTTCCTCCACATCGTTGACAAGATCAATCCCGAAGGTGACCCTTTCACCAGACTCACACCAATTCAGCGTTGTGCGGCATTTTCTCCCGTATAGCGCCTCATAGGGCGCCATCTTGATGCTGGCTTGGTACCCATTGTTGTACGATAACTTGGCTAACGGTAAGTGACCATCCCAATTCTTACCGTGGTTGATAGCACAAGCTCGTAGCATATCCTCTAGAATCTGATTTACCCGCTCGGTTTGCCCATCCATCTGTGGGTGGTATGCTGAACTACGGATCAGCTTCGTCCTCAACGCAGCATGTAGCTGCTCCCAGAAATGGGACACAAATAAAGTGCCCCGATCTGATATAATGGTGCGGGGTATGCCATACAAGCATAAGATCCGTGAGATTTACAATTCAGCATACTTCTTGGCGTTGTAGTTGGTGTTGACCGGGATAAATTGGGCAACTTTGGTGAGCCGGTCGACGATCACCCACACGGAATCATGATTCTGAAATGTGGTGGGTAAATCAATGATGAGGTCCATGCTCACATCCTCCCACTTCCAAGCAGGAACGCCCAATGGTTGTAGTAGTCCCGGTTTTCTCAAGTGGTCTGCCTTCACCCTTCGACATGTATCACACTCGGACACATACTTTGTGATCTCCCACTTCATTCGTGTCCACCAAAACTTGTTTCTGAGTTCTTGATACATTTTGTTGCTGCCGGGGTGAATAGAAAACTTTGACAAATGAGCCTCATCAAAGATTTTCTTCCGTAACTCCGGGTTGCGGGGTACGACGATCCGGTTCTTGAACCATAGGACGTCGTCTCCGTCTTTCCAAAAACATTTCAGCTCCCCACTGTCTACACATCTCCGCAAATGCGACATGCCCTTGTCATGTTTCTGAGCTGCCGCTATCTCTTCACGGAGGGTGGGGATCAAAGCTAAGTTGTAGATAGCTCCATGTGGAATCACATGCAACGGTGGCTCGCTCTCTTCCAACGGGGTGATGGTCAGATTGTTGACGTGTGACTCGCGATTCAGTGCATCCGCCACTACGTTTGCCTTGCCGGGTGATAATGGATCTCTATTTTGTAATCCTTTATCAACTCCAACCATCTTCGCTGCCTCATGTTCAGCTCTTTCTGAGTGAATATGTACTTGAGGCTTCTGTGGTCGGTATATAAATGCACGAGGTTACCGAGTAGGTAGTGCCTCCACATTTTGAGTGCGAGTACCATGGCAGCGATCTCTATGTCATGAGTTGAATAATTCTTCTCATGGTTTCTGAGCTGCCGTGATCCAAACGCGACCACTCTTTGGTCTTGCATCAGCACACATCCGAGCACAATGCCGGATGCATCGCAGTACACATCGAACGGTTTTGTTGTGTCTGGATGCGCCAAAACCGGTGCTGATATTAGGTGCTTCACTAATGCCTTGAACGCTGCTTCACATGTTAAACTCCAAACATATTCGGTAGCCTTCTTCAGCAGCTCTGTCATAGGCTTGGCAATCTTCGAGAAGTTCGGAATGAACGTCTGATAATATCCCGCGAGTCCGAGGAAACTCCGTACCTTGTGAACAGTTCTCGGGGACTTCCAATTCAGCACTTTTGTGATTTTACTCGGGTCTACAGCGATGCCCTCCACAGAGATAATATGCCCGAGAAAAGGCGCTTGCGATATCCAGAATTCGCACTTGCTGAATTTCGCGTATAGTTTGTGATCCCGCAGCCGTTGCAAAACTATACGTAGATGCTTCATGTGCTCTTCCTCCGACTTGGAATATACCAATATGTCATTGATGAAGACCACGACAAACTTGTCCAGCTCCGGCATGAATACCGAGTTCATCAAATACATGAAGTGAGCTATAGCATTGGTGAGGCCGAAGGACATGACCAGGTACTCATAAAGTCCATACCTCGTCGAGAAAGCTGTCTTCATAATATCCTTAGCCCGTATCTTAATCTGATGGTACCTGGATCTTAAGTCCATTTTGGAAAAGATCTTTGCTTCGACCAACTGATCAAACAACATGTTGATCCGTGGCAACGGGTACTTGTTCTTGATGGTTACGGCGTTTAGTGGACGATAGTTCACGCAAAGCCGCAATGTCTCATCTTTCTTCTTTACGAACAATGCCGAACAGCCCCACGGCGAGGAGCTCAGCCTAATAAAACCCTTCTCCAGCAGGTCCGTTAACTGCGTCTTCAGTTCAGCCAATTCCTTGGGCGCCATCTTGTACGGCCTTCAGAATATTGGCATAGTTCCCAGTGCATGTTCAATCTTGAACTCCACCTCTCGGTCGGGCGGCATCCCCGGTAAATCATCCGGGAACATGTCAGGGAACTCACGGACTACTGGAATGTCTTCCAGTCTGATGGTGGTAGATTGATATACACTTGGAAGTTTTATTTCTGGACTGTCCAGAAATAATGAGTGTGACTCATGCACTTCTGAGTGTAAATGCACGACTCGGAGGACAGTGTCTAAAACAGTGCCGTGGCGGGTTAACCACGACATCCCTAAGATGACATCGACCTTTTGTCCCTCTAAAGCTATGAGAGATGTGGGGTATATTCTACCCACTAAGCATAATGGTACTTTGGAAACCATCATGCTTGCTGAAATCTTCCCACCCGGTGAACAAATCAAATATGGACTTTTGGTGGGTAGTATTTGCATGCTGTGTTTAGCAATAAAAGCTTGGTTAATAAAATTATGTGTGGCGCCTGAATCAAGTAACACTATGGCGGGATGTTGGTGGAGTTGGAACATACCCGCAAGGACTGGCTCCCCCTCCGGCATGTCCTCTATGGCGAGTTGATGGACGGTGTCGGGCTTAGGATTTCCAGCCGCGCATTAGTGGGGTTCTGGGGATGATTGCTCCCCGGAAACTGTGGTGCCACTCCACCGCCTTGCCTCTCAGGACAGTTGTTGGCGAAGTGTCCTGGACGACCGCATTTGAAGCATGTGGCGGCTGTCTGGCCCGTGCTTGGGGGACGAAAGCCCAGCATGCGCTGCTGAGGTGCAAAGGCACGCGGCATTGCCCACTGCTGCTGTTGCTGTTGCAGAGGTGGTGCTGGTAGTGCCGGCCTGAACGCCGGTGGAGAATATGGCCGACTGCGGAATAGCATCGGCCTCTGTGGTGGCTGCCAGAGTTGACCCGATTGTGAGCGACTCACCATCCGGTATTTTTGAGAAGGACCACCTCCTTCTCCGCTGCTCTGCGGTGCGCTTCGTTTCCTCTCCACCGCCGCTAACTCCTTGCCGGAGTCCTCCTGAACAATTGCAGCATCAATAATATCGTTGAGGTTGCCGCGATTGAACATTGCCAGCTTGTCCTTCAGGAGCGGGTTAAGCCCCTGGTAAAAATGATCCCGCCGCTTCTCGTCGGTATCGGCATGATAAGAAGCGTAGAGTGCAAGATCATTGAACGCTCTGGAGTATTCCAGCGCATTCCTGCTTTCTTGCTGCAGGCAAAGGATCTCCTGCATCTTCCTCTTCATAAGACCCGGCGGTATGTGATAGGCCCTGAAGGCCGTCCGGAACTCCGCCCAGGTCATAACTCACTCGGTGGGTTGCGAGGCACAGTAGTTCACCCACCATGCGCTCTCGGATCCTTGAAGCTGTTGGACCGTTAACTGAGTCTTGCTCTGCTCACTCACTTGGAGCAGCCCGAACTTCATCTCCATCGTGCGGAGCCAGTTGTCCGCATCGAGGGGTTCATCCGCCCTTGAGAATACCAGGGGATGAGTAGCCATAAAGTCGGAGTAGGAGCTTTGTTGGCGCTCCTCGCGATCTTGATGCCTCTCTTGTCGAGACGTATTCGCAATAAGGATCTGCAGCAACTCCGTGTGCTGCTGATGAGAACCCGCCATAGCCGCAACGATATCGGCCAATGTAACCGTTGGCGGTGGCAGTTGTTGCTGTTGCTGTTTTTGCTGTCCCAAGGAATCCTCGGGAGGCTGTTGGGAGGCCTCTCCCCCTGACTAGAACCCCCAACGTCTGGGTTGGCACGAGTGCGAGTCATTCTAAAATTCAAAACCGCAGCGATCAGCACATGTCATACTTAAAATTCCATATGAAACAGTAGGTATTGAAGTGACACATGAATAACTTGCACAACATTCACATATATTGACAAAGCATAAACTTTATAAAAGATACATTATTCTCGGTCTCTGAGAAGTCGTGCTCATGTCGTCACTACCTATACATATACTACTGTCTACACGACATGTCACCGATTACAAAAGCTTTTCCCTACACCACCCTCGCTACCCTACATGGCAACGGTAACTCATTACTCGGAGTAGAACTCGACCTCCTGTGGGTCGTCCTCCTCCGCTACCTCTGCTGGTGGCTCCGGGTCCATGACCTCCTCTTCCAGTTCAGGTTCCCCAATCGCCGGGATACCCAAAACCACGGGTATGGCACCTATCATCGGTAGGCCCATTACCGGAGGTATGAGGTCCTGCAACGCATGCACCTCGTCCATGGCCTGGTTGTAGTCCTCTTCCCAGCCTTGCCCCTCCTCAATAGTGTCATCACGCTCTTAAGTGAGGTCCTCATTTTGCTGGGTCAAGGCTTGCACTTGCTGTTGCACAGCCGTAATGTCGACGCGGCTTTTCTTCTTTGCCTTCTTCAGACGATGCAACTGATTGTATTGCTCATTCAGTCGCTTTATCATCGGAAGGAGAACATTGAGGAGTGCGCTGTGAGCACTTTCGAAATGGTCTCCACGGCTGGTGCTCCCCTTGAGATTCACGGCAAGACAATCCGTATGAACAGCTTGGCTGTCCATCACGGCTTTTTCTGCCCTCAACTGGAGGCTGAGGTTCGCCTCCGCGGGGTTGTAACTTGGGCAACCCGGATCTGTTGCCTCCACGTACCTTTCCCTCCACACATGATTAGCTTGTCTCTCCACCAGAACGAGCGCGTATGGAGTGCCCTCCATAGCTCTCACGTGTAGTTGGCAGAAACGTGACATGGTGTCACGGGCTGCCACTTGCCACATTTCCTCCGGCTGTCTATCTTTCACCGTGATGGTGAACGGTGCCCAACCGGGTGGCGTAGGTCCTGCAGTAACTTCGACATGGATTATCCATGTCTTGTCCCCCCCCTCGCCTTCTTCCTTGGCATGGTATGGAGGCATCTTGACGTACCCGAAATATTGAAGCATCTGCCTCAACACTTCCGGATAACCGCTGCGGTGAGAACAGTGAGATACCACCCACCCGTTCTCCAATTTTCTATCCGCTGTCATCTGTAGAAACATATTTGAAAAATGTCAAATATTCATTTCAACAGTAAATCACTGAGTTATAATGTAAAATCCCGAAAAAGTGGTAGCAAGAATTTTCAGCTCATGTACACTAAGGAAAAATGAGGGGAATTAAAATTTTGAATTATAACGGTGAAGGTTCAAAGTGAGGATTCAAACTTCCAAAAACATCCAAACATGGAGATATGCATTCTTAGCTTGGGTCTTCATATTTCAAATATTCAACCTTCCAAATTTCAGCTCATTTGGAGGGGTTTTAGTATTTGTTTGGGATTAAAAGGAGAAGCCCTTTAATCTGAATTTCAAATTCAGTTTCAGATTCCAAATTCCTCAATTTGCAAATTTGGTTTCACAAATGTGTTCTCCACATTTGAATTAGCAGCCATGCCAAAAATCAGAAACTTTGGACTTGGTATGCTTTGTTTTTGGAGCAAGGCAAAAAGGAGAATTCAAATTCCATTTCAAATTCAAATGATCAAACACAATTCCAACTTCACACCAGAATTCAAACCATTTGGATTCAGCATGTTTAAACCTTGACTTGGGGTGGAAGTATGGACTTTAATTCTGAGTAGCTGAGGTAAAAATATCAGAGAAAATTTTGATTAAAAGAGGGGGAGGTGGGGCCCAGTAGTCAGCCTCACAACAGAGGTACCGCCTCTGTTTTGCTTCAGCCGGTCGCCGAGGCGACGCCAGCTCCCGGCGCGACCCTCTCCGAAGGACGGCACCGCACCAGCTCCTGCTTCTCGGCCATGTGATCATCTCCGCGCCCCCCCAGCTGCAGCACCGAAATGCTATTTTGCTCCCTCGCACGCTCACCGCTGCTCGGTTTCTCCCGCAAGGAAACTGCCCGGCGCCGTCGCTGTTCCTCCATCGCACACCCTCGCCCGAGCTTGGACGATCGAGCTCCAAGCAGCAAAAAGAACCGCAAGAGCGTTCTCCAGCCTCCACCGTTCTTCCACCTAAGTTTCCTAGCTCATACTACGCACAAACCAACACTTGGCGCCGGCATTCGGAGTTGCCCGGCGGAACACCGTTCGGATCACCGTGGACAGTACGCTACGGCCGGTGTCACCGCCCCTTCTCTACACAAGAAAGGTGTGTTGTTGTCCGTAGTTCGTGTTGCTGAAAGCCTCATGTCAATTGATCAATCGGTTAGTGAGAATTTTGGGTTTTACCCAACTCTAGTTCATAGCGACACCTCTCGGGCTACGATCAAATTCGTCGCGCAGCAGTAGCTAGAGCTCATTCTGGTCTAGGAGAAGCTTTGATAGATCCCTATGGCCCCTCTCACTCAAATGGCGCTAGAAACCATCAAAGACTGAAGGAGTTCTTCGAGTTTTTGTCGCCGCCGGCGTTTTGCGGGCTCAGGTCGGCAGTGAGGTCGCCTCTCCGGTGGTTTTCATGGAGAGTGGGCTATGGGTCGATGTTATCAATGTGACACTGGTGCTTTTAGAGCAAACCCTGGCCCGAAAGACCCACTGTCGAGTGAGAACGAGGTCGCCGAAGTGAGGTTCAACAGGGTCCCAGTGCGAGCACCGCTCCGGCCGTTGTCATCGGCTCCAGACCCCACCATCATGTTCAGCACGGTGTAGAACTGACAGGCGGCGAGTTTGAGGAAGTTCGGACCACAGGAACCCCGCCCCGGCGAGCCTTGCCGGCGTGCGCCGCCGCGGGAGGCGCGGGCAGCGCGAGGAAGACGAAGGAGGGCCGGGTCCCACCGATTAGCCTCTGTATACGCGCGGGGATCGGTCTATGGCACCGGATCCGGTGTGGCTGCACGGTGAATAACCCCGTGGCCTCGGTGTTGCCATCATCTGAGTGGATAGCGCCACAGGTGAGGCCCACAGCCAGGATTTAAACATTTCCAGATTTTCCTAATTCAGTTCAAACTTTGGAGACACATAACATTGTGTAGAAAACACCAAAAAGGGTGAGACCAATTTTGTTGGAATCCTCATGAGGAGTACTTCACATAGAAATAAGTTGCTTGCTATGAAAATGTCCAGGAATTTCTGTAGAATTGTTTTTATTAAATCTTTTAGAGATTTATTACAGGAGCAATTCTATATTAAACATTCTCAAATTTGGGCAGCAAATCCTTTTCATAGTTACTGATCTCCAGTAAAAATTTGGGCTTCATTGGAGTTCATTTGCTTGGCTAAATTGCTTTCCAAAGTTCAGCCCTTATTTGGAAATTCAAATTTAAACAGAAACTTTTTCAGAACTTCTATCCAACTTCAAAAATTCATATCTCTCTGTTGGTAGCTCCAAAAATGGTGAAACAAATTTTGTTAGAACCATGGAAACATACCCTAATCAGATCTTCCACTTTTAGCTATGTCAAAACTCCTGATTTGGGCTCGAAATTCAGAGAAGCCTTGTATTTGTAGGAATTTTGGAGACTACATTGTTCAATGAGATTTCTCCAAATTTTGCTCAGATCATCCTTAGAGAGTCTAGTATCCACTATAAAAATCCCAAAGCCAATTAAGGAACATAAATAGCAGTAGCTATGAATAGAAGTTCAATTCTTATAAGTCCTTAATACTTATACACATATTTTGCTACATTTCATTTAGTGACCGAAGTTGAGGACGCACCGGAGCCCTTGGACGTCCTCCCACCTGAAGCTAACTTCCCATTTGACTCGCAACTAGGCAAGCCCCGTTTTGCATTCAAGTACTTTTGCAAATTCTTTATTTGTATCACTTATGTCTAGGGTGAATGCTTGCATTAGAGTTAGGGTGATTGAAACCCCACTTGCACAACCTTTTAAATCCTATGGAGGGTTGGGTAGTTTATAGACTCGACGAGTAGAGAATGCCGTGCTAATATGCTTAGGATCTCGGTAGAAGTCGAGTAGCTGGAATCTACTCGCGAGGTAAGACTTTATCACACGGTTTGGTCAGAATAGAAAATGGCTTAAGAGTGGTGAAAATGAGACCCAGCAGTGGGGATAGGAACCAGTGAGCGGAGACCTCACGTGCGTAGCCCTGTTGGTGTCAATTGAGGACTGAGTCGTGTGCGGGCCTGCTGAACAAGTATTGAACAGTACCGGATGGCATACTGACATAAGCAGGAAACCGATGTAAATGGTTAACCTGGGTGTCGAGGCTTACCCAACTGTAAATAGGAGTGGATTGAGGGTAGCAAGGTGTAAATCTGCCGGTGGGCACAGTCACGCTCCACGCGGGGACCTCCTGCCTGTTTCGGATGGACCGGTTCGGCATTTGGGTTGCCTTTGAAAGGTTGTTGCATACAACAGAGTAGGAAGGGGTGTGGAATCACGCTTCTGAAAGTGGGTGTATGTGACGTGTTGTCCGGGTATCTCCTGATTGCATTCACCGTCCCTCGCAGTTATTTGAGTACCGCTTGTTCACAGTTCTGTGACGTAGTAAGAAGTGAAGTAAGCCAGATGAATGATAATATGCTGTGATGATATATTAATGTTTTAGAAACCATGTCTGCTGTAGATATAGATATAATTAAGTTTATTTTCCGCTTTGGGCATCACCACATCGGAGGAAAGCGTTTCTTGTTTGATTGTGGACTTCCGATGTGAGGGCTGCCTAAGGCACAAAAATCTGCTGCTATAAAACTGAAAGTAAGGATCAACTTATAGGCGTGTCTTTGTTGCAAAGTCCTTTTTCCTATCTTACACATCCATGCATGTAGAGTTCCACGCCTAGGCTAGTCGGTTAAGCCTTGTTGAGCCATCGTGCTCACGGTTGCAATATTTGAGCTGTATGCAGGTGAGACCTATGAGGAGGGGTCCGAGGACGAGGCAATGCCCCCGATGGGGTACACGGCCGAGCTGGAGCCCTGCACGCCGTCGTGATCTCCGGTTCCATGCTGCTAGTGTGTAGCGTCCCCGGGCTGGACAGCTACACTTTTGCTTAGTTAGAATGAGAGAGTGTTAATAATGAATACTTCCACTGTATACTTATGTTGTGTAAAAGACTTCCGCTGTTTATTGTCAAATAAAAGTTGGTATGTTGTTATTTATTCTTTTCGTGTGTGTTGTTGGGTGCCGCAACACACGGCACCACCCTATGCGATCTTGGAGTGGGTGAACCACGGGGTGGTCCCCACATATAACATAAAAAATGTCATTGAACTCATAAAACTTGGAAACACAACTCAAACTTAAAACAAATTTGATTGCTGGTCTGCTGTCCAAACTGACAGCCCTGACCAGTTTCCATTTCAACATGATTTAGACCATGCTAAATGCAAAACCAATTCTGAAGCTCAACATAAAGTTAAAGATAACTTCAATAGATTTCCAGAAAGTATTTACTTGGCCTAAGATCTGTCATTGTTCAAAAGTTATGAGATGTCAAAGTTGACAGCTCTGGAGAAAATTGGACAGCACCCTCCTGCTTGAGGTACTGATTTGATCTAAGAATTCCAGTTAATTCTCTACCAAATTCGACAAAACTTTCTGTTACAAAGTTGTAACCAATCTCATGAACTTTTCAGAACTACCTCATTTTCTATTTTTGGATTTTTATGCAGGAAGTTATGCTCAATTTACAGAACGTTACAGAGAGTATTTGCTCTGCCCTGTTTTCTGGACAGTTTCAACTCCACTGCATTTTTCGACTGGTTAAGGGATGAAACACCTCTGGACATCAATAGAAAAGTTGTAAGTCTCTTCTAAAGATTTCCAGAAATGTATCATATGACCCCAACCTCGAAAGAACTCAACCTCTAACCTCTGATTAACTTCAGCCTTGTTTCGGCTAAAAACAGAGGACTCTGTCCTTAGTATCCTATAAGTTGAAAACTTATTTACTTTGAACATCCTGATTAAGGAAAGGAGTTACATAAAAGTTTTAGTACTCTGGTTTAAAACCTTCAGGTTTTACAATGAGGTTGATTATTTAGTGGGGTCTGACGTCGAAGCGTCACCAGTTCATGTCGTTACTTACGTTCCTCACAAAGAAAAACCTATACCGGACTTAGCCGTCTTCATTAGTTCAGTGGCACTAAACGTCGCTCGCACACGGATGCTACTCGTCTACCTATTCGTGGTTAGAGTACCTGCAAATAACTCACACAATCATCAGATTCAGCTGCACACCGAGCCCGGTACCAATACAGTTCATACACCCATCCGTCATCACTTGCACGGGTGTTCTCAAGCCAAACACGCCTTGAGCTCTGTGTTCACGTTACTGACCACGTGACGGGGTCTCCCAAACTTGCCCATAGCATGCCAGGGAAGGGCGTTGCTCGAATACCCCAAACGACATGAAGAGTCATAGAGGATATTAAAGCGGGCCGGGTTACCTGCCACCCGTGAGGCTCCACCCTTCAGCTTGTGCGCACTGGTGGACAGCGCTTACATGCACCCCCCAAGACATATGACGTCCCGAGATGCATGATTTTTTGACATAAACAAATAGGTTAGTATTGCCACTTTCTATACACTAATAACATCTTTATATGGGCTACTAACTCGTTCCTCACCGAGTTTTTGAAAAGATGACCTTTTTAGTGCGTTAAACCTCAAGCAAGCTCTGATACCACGCTGTGAGGGCCCCACGGCCTCGTTGAGCCAGGATCACGCTGAGGGGTGCTGCATTGCACAACACCGGATAACGCACATTAATTGGTACAAAGCGAAAGCAAAGTTTTATTACATAAACGAGTTTATGAACATTTTTACAACAAAATATGTTCAGTCTACACTCACGTGCGTAGACTACGCATCGAGTTCACGTTCAACCCGTGAACGTGTCCCCGCTGGCACACACACACACTAACACGGCGGCGTGCACGACTCCCACTCAATGGGGTTTCCCTATTGAGGTTCCGTCTCCTCCGCGGGAGTCTCTTCCTCATAACCCCCTGCGAAAGCTTCAAACACAAGCAGTGAGCACGATGGCTCAGCTAGTCTGAGCCGTCTTTCCTACCCATGAAACTTTTACATGTTGGATCATGCGTATTTGGGAAAAGTAAGTGTCAAAGGACTCGCCTAATTATTTGAACCTTACTTTCAAGTTTTAGCAGCAAATTGTGAAGAACCTCATACCAAGGCACATGAGAGAGCCGCAATCAAACAAGAAATGCATTTCTCTCATGTACTTTGCCCAAGGTTGAAAAGAACTTTAATTAGCTATAAACTACAGCAAGTAATTAACAATCAAGGAATAGCTTTCAAACAGCAACTTTTACATGACTCTAGCCTGTTCTTTCTACGTCACGGTACAGTGAACAAGTGGTACTCAATGACCGCGAGGGACGGTGATTATAATTGATTTACACCTACAGTGTTACCCGAATAACCCGTCACGTATGCCCGTACTCGATGTTGCTTACAGCAACAATCACCGACGTCGTACGCAACCACATTTCATCCGTCAGCCAAATGTTGAACCGGTCCTATCATCCTGAGCAAGAGGTCTCTGTGCGCGCATCCACAGTGCCGCCAGCCGATTTACACCTCAAGCTCTCAACCTACCCTCTGGACGACAAGCAATGCCTTAACACCCAGCTACCCAAATTACATCGGTTTCCCGGTTCCCATATATCCGGTAGGTCTTCGGTACTGTTCTAGCTTGTTCAACAGGCCCGCACACGGCTCAGTCTTCAATCGACACAAGCGGAGCTATGGCACCCAGGCCCCAACGTCCTACTGCCCTTAGCCTCCGCTCGGTCTCATTTTTCTTGCCATGTGTTTCATTTGCTACCTTTACCCAAGTAGTGTGCCTCTAGCCTATTCTCGCGAGCAGTTCCAACTACTCGACTTGTACTGAATCCTACACTATTTTAGCATTGCAGTAGCTAATAGAGGTTTACAAACCTAAGCCCGACCCAGTGTTTTCTTGGCTATGCATTTGGGTTTTCAAACAAGACTCTAATGCAAAATTTAAGTGGGTGCTCAAAGTAAGTTCTCAAAACAGTAAAATTTGTAAAAAGGCTAATGCAAACCGGAGCTTGCCTTGCTGCTCTTAGTCATAGGCTAGCTGTTCCTCTGGAGTGATGAAGTCTAAGACTTCGGGCTCCTCCTCAACCTTAGCGACTACATGAGATAATACATATTTAAATCAATTTGAATGCATTTTGAATTTGACATTGAATTTGATAGGACTATAAGTACTGCTAGACATGCCCAATGACTCTAAAATTTTTACTGTGGTTTGGATACAACCTAAACAGAGACTTGACCAAGTTTCATTTGAAGCAAAGCTCATTTCGGCCCTCCACAAATAATTGTGTACTTGGCCTTAATTGGAGCTCTTAGGGTGTTCTAGGGATTTTCATGGAGCAAGCCATGACTTTCTGAAAACTATATTTTAAGAGTATTCTAATGGAGTTGGTCTGACTTAATTAGAAGGTTTCTAGCTAAATATATGAGCTACAGAATTTCAGGGAAATCTGAAAATGTTTCTGGACATTTTCCATTTTCTCTAGAAGTTTTATTAATCACACCATTAGGTGGATCAAATAAGTTCAAATGGATCTGAAATTTTTATGGTAGCTCCAGGATATTATGGTGAACAACCTGGCCAAATTTCAGAATTTTCCTCCAAAGGGTTCTCCAGTTAAAATTCTAAACATTTTAAAATTTGAAGAATTAATTATGGAGAAATGAGGATTTTCATAAGGTGAAACTTTATTTTTTGGAAATTACTCAGAGAGTTGAATCCAACAAAATTTGGTTCACTCGATTTGGAGTTTCCTAGCCAAAGTTATGTGGGTTTGAAGTTGAACTAAATCTGAAAATCTGGGAAATGTTTAAAACACTGCACGTGGGTCCCACACACAGTGCCTTCTTCAACCTCTCGCCAGCGCCCGAGCGCGCGACTCACAGCGAAGGTGGCGCGGCTCGTTCTCGGCTGTTACTACCTAATTCTCGACACGGTTTCTTCCTACGTGACCCATGGAGCACGGCGCACAGGCCGGGCAACTTCTCGCGCCTCGACATCGCCGGGAACGTAGTCGGCGACGGTGGCGGCGGAGTTGAGCTCAGGTCCGACGGTGCTAGCTTGTATTGGCGGTGAACACGATCCACCAATGGGTCACAAAGCACCACTGGGGCACGGGGAAGCTAACCCTACCCTCCTCTTGGCCGGAGATTGCCGGGAAAGTAGACTTCACCGGCGACCCGAGCCGTTTTCACTGGCGATGGCCAAAATACGGTGCTCTGCTCACTGGGTTGATCATCATCGCTAGGATTGGGCTGAGGTAACCGTGAGGTGCTACTCTAGCTTCAGCTCAACCAGGATCTCCAGTTATCAAGTGATCGAGATGAATTTCGGGTTTTGGTTCTCGGTGTTCTATATGACGATCATTGGAAAAAATGAAATTCTGGCTAACCGGCGCTAAGATGGAGCTATGAGCTCGGGGAGAGCTACTATACTTCGATGCTAACCTCAGAGATCAGTTGGCTGCACCGGAGAAGATTGGAGCTACCCGGGCGACGGTGTCAAGTCTGAGGCTTGAATTGGGAAGTGGATGATCGGCTCGGAAAAGCTCGAGGGGAACTGATCACGAGCAACTGAGGGTTGGAGAACATCGAGCAAAGGTTGGTGGTGCCGTTTGTGGCCTTAGCTCGCGGTGGGAGGGATGGCTTTGGCCGGTCGATGGCAGGGTGCTGATTTGGGGTTTGCGGCGTATGTAAAGGTCCCAAAAATGTGAATACAAAGAAACATGAGTTTGCACAAATGTTGGTGTCATGTGTATGAAAAAGGGGATTGGTTTAAACTTTTTACACATATGATAACACATGAGAGGTTGTTCAAAAACCAACTTAGGGTTACTTGTATGTTTGGACCCTAGGTGGATTAAGACCCCAGAAGTGAAGTACTCGAGTGCAAAGGAAGGGTTTAAAAATCAGATTTGGAACTAAAGGATCAAACCAAATTTAAATGAGGGAGGACACAGTGGGAATTCAAAACTGTTGTGTTCAAACTCTTGTTTGCAGCAGCTAACACAAGAATCAAGTTGCATATTTAGATTCCTTAGCTCCAAATTAGTGGGTAAGCAAAGTTTCATCAACTTTTGAAAAGATTTGCTACCCATTTTTCCAAATGGAGTTAAATGTGCAAGGGGTTCAAATATACATTCGAATTTGGATGAAATTTGTCCAACTATCCAAATGCTGCTCATTATTCAACTCCAAACATTTGAATTGGTCACTTGCCAAATTTTGGAAATCTTCTGAGGGCTGAGGAGGGACTGCCTGTGGGGCCCACATGTCATTGGGAGAAGTTCAGTGTGCAAAAGATCTTCAGTCTGGGCAGTCCACAGTCTCTGTTTTTCCTCCTGCCCCGCAAAGTAACCACGCCACCGCGACGCCTCGGGTTTTCTCACCGTGCGACACAGGGGCAGACCAGAGCCACCTCTCCCTCACAATCGTCGAGCTGGTGACCTGCTTCCCCGCTCTTATCACCGCAGCTCGCTCGTCGCCCTCTGTTTTCCACTCTCGCGCACAACAGAGGCCTGCCGAGGCCGCTTCCGTTCTTCCCGTTGCAAACCGGCGTCGCCCCTCCACTGCACGAGTGATCCACGGCAAAAGTGAGCGCCAACGCGTGCGCTAGCTACCCACCTCGCTACTTCGCTGTGTTCTCGCTTCGTTTGGCCACAATTTGACGATCGCGGCCGAGAACCGAGGCTCACCGGCGGGAAACCGAAGTTGGTCTCCGTGGACAGCACACCACGGCCGCTTTCACCGCCCGTTCTCTGCACGAAAAAGGTGCGCCTTAACCTCCAGATCGTGTAGCTGCAACCCTCATGGCAATTGATCGAGCGAGCGTGGAGAATTTCCCAGATTCCCGAAAGCTAGTACATGCGGGTAGGTGTCGGTCTACCCCGAAAATTTGAGTCGCACAGTCCACCCCAGCTTGGGCAAGCTTGCACACACCTTCCTCAACTCCTAGCGGTCCTCCTCGACCAAGAACTGAGTTATATGGTCCAGAAATGACCGGGTTCTTGCTGTTTTTCGGGCCGCCATGGGAAAACAGCTCGGTTCACCATGGAGCTCCGTGTTGCCGATCTTTTCACGGGGTTTGGCAGCCATTTTTGACACCCTCGAGCTCCCACGGTGCTCTCCGCTCATTCCCCGACCGTTTTGATGCGGTGTAGCGCATTCCCGACCATGCCGGAACCCTAACAGCCGCTGCCACCGTCAGGCACCCTGTTCAGGCGGTCTACGGCCGCCGGCGACACCCGAGCCGAGTTCAGCGTCGCGAGTTATGGTGGGGCGGCGAGTCTGAGGTCGGCAGAGGGCCGGGAAAGCTATTTTGGTGACACTCGCCGGAGGGCGCCGCCGCGGCCCCTGTTTGGCGCGAGGAAGGAGAAGGCCTGCCGGGTGGGACCCACTGGCAGGCATTTGAACATTTTGGGATTTCAGTTTCTAGTTTGAACTTTAGAGGGCCACAACTTTGGGTAGGAGAATCAAAAAATTTTGAAACAAATTTTGTTGGATTCCTCTAATAGAGTACTCTCCAAATATGAAACCCAATTTGTATGAGACTCATTATTTAATTCCGGAAAATTCTTTAAAGCTTTTCAGCAAAAGAGTTTTGGAGGGAGTTTGGTTAATCCAAAAGTCCTCAAATTTTGCCAGAGTATTCTCTAGGATGTTAGTGAACTCCTGTAAAAATTTCAGCTCAATTGGGCAATTCAGATTTAAAGTTGCTGTATTCAATTAAATACAGAAACATTTCCAAAGAAGTTCCAGAACTTGGAAACTTAGTTCTAGGGAATTATTAGCTCCAAAAGTCTTAGGAAAATTCATGCAAGTCCTATGAACTATAATTGAAATTGTAGTTCACTAAGTTTGGCATGTAAATGCAAGTTTATTCAGAATTAATTCCTTTTTGCCTAAAGGCTTAGGGAATTATTCTGAGTGATCTATTCGTTTGATAATTCCAAATATTGGTCCAGAGTGCTTGTGACAAGGAACTCACCTGAAAATTTTCAACTCCATTGGAGCTCTGGATCACCCTGTTATGTTTAATCTTTTAAGGTAATCAACATAGGAGAGGGGGAAAGACACTTAGTACTTCATCTTGTTTCTTAGACACAAACCCGAACCACTAGCACCCATGTCATTTTAAATTCACAAACAGAGTTCCAGTTTCTAAACAACTTGTAGCCAAAGATCTTTACAAATAAACATATGTGCATATTCATTACGTGTAGCATCTATGTGAAGGATTTGAAGTCGTCGGAAAGGAAGTCATGGGAGAAGGAAAGCAATTGATCAAGCACCAAGTGGTCTTCACTAACTGAACTTCGTATATATATAAGTCACCTGCAAAACAAAAGCAGGCCCCGGTTTGCATAAAAATATAAAAGTTTTCATTTGTATTCACTTTATATGTCTAGCATTTTGTTTATTGCATTAATTCTAGGTGGTATGACACTCCAAATGCATGCCCCAGATGTCACGCCCGGTTTCTTCGAAGAACCACCGAGTGAATTATCACATGTATGCCAGGATCATTTTCTCATACATGTGACGACAAAGAGTGAAGCATCATTATATTACAAGCCAAGTATTCGAATATAAATAAGTCTTCCATAGCATAACGTCTCGATGGACGAATAATATGTTCATAACATGTAAATAAAACAGCAGCGGAAGATAAGTCTTGTGGGATCCGTCACAGGCGTTGCCCGGGGGACTCCGTGAGCCTAGAATCCTTCTTCGGGTCCGAAGTATTGGTCGTTGTACACCACGTCATTCCCTTGGCCTGAGCAGCAATTTAAACCAACAGAAAAACAAGCTTGAGTACCGTTGGTACTCAGCAAGTGTGGGAAAGTTATGTCATGCATGGCTAGAACAAGGAGAGGTTGAACTCATGATTAAAGCACTACGCAATTAACACCTATCACCTTAGCTTATTAAGCACCTACATTACTACATAGGTGAAATGGTCCCAATCCCCCAACCCATCATTAATATCAAGTAACCATAACAGCATTTCCAATGTTAAGCTCCCCGCTTAACACCCTCAACCTTCCCATTCATCATCCTCTAATCATGAATAAGTCCAAGCCGCTCTTGACCGTGAGCATGGCTGTCATGACAGTTTTGACTCTGCAGAGTTTGCACCACTGTACCCACATGTAGTGATTTCATCCCCCGCTGCCGGGTGGACTAGAAGAACCTCCATTATGCCAGTGGCCATGAACCACAATCACACTTCCGAGGTGTGTAGCCAGGAGATCACTACGAGGCCTTTACAAAGAGATTCCTGACGAGTGTGGGCCCACTGAGGTTTCACCCCTAACAGCATAGAGGCTCCAACCCCACTGCAGTGGCCCCCTCTTGAGCCTTGCGGTTCATATGCTAGTTCAGCTGACACCTATTCCCCGCACCATCCAAACACCCATACTACGCCGGGGATGCACCTAATTAATTGGCCAAGCTGCCCCATCTCAGCATGTGGTTGGCACGGTAAAGCCAGGTTACATGCTCCATGAACCGGTCCTTAGGATCTAGGCAAACACTAAACACAAACCCGAGTCTCGTGCACACAACACCAACCAAAGCATCCAACTTGCCTCGATACCTACCTATACATAATTCATAATATCTCATTCAAGGGTAAGGTGAACAAGTTGATGATCTCATATCCCATTTATCCCATTCTAAGCATGGCTAAGCATAAGTAATATAAATGAATGACATAATAAATAAATCCCAACCCAGGCTACAAGGAAGTGAGATAATGAAAATCTAGGAAACTTCCTAGCTTGGGTATCATAATTCAAATTGACAATGCAATTAAATTCTAACTACACATCCTAGTATAGGATCAAAGTGGTCAAGGACACTTGCCTTCTTCCTGCTGCTCTAGAAATGGAAAGTCTTGATCTTGAAAGGTGAGAACCTGCTCTGGGGCTGGTTCTACTCATGCCAATACACATAGCAAAAGAAAACAACATTCCATAAGCCATAGTCCATATTTTCACTGATGCAAACCACACATGCATACATATGAAAGTCATACACATATTTAAGTATTGTGTTTACCCTAGATATGTTGATTCTAATCATACATGCACTTTTAAACATATATATTATTTCTAGCTTTAATATTAAGATTTATAAGTGCACACTATATATATGAATTTCCAATTTGAACAAATTTTCTATATTGAATAATACACTTCTTAGCCACAAAATTTGTATAAAAGATAGCTTCCTACTTCAAATAGGTTTTCATATCTTCTACAAAATATTAATTTGAAGTTTTGGATTAGGGGACCTCACTTGACATTTTCTAATTAGGTATACCTATTTTCCTATATTTTCATATTTATTTTCCATACCTAAAAAGTGAACTTTAAAACTAAAATAGCACAAGATATCTCCTAAACAGAATGTGTTCTGATCTAAAATGTCCAATAAAATATATTTTGGTTTCCTCTCTGATGAGGATCAATTTAAATTTATTTTTCCCATTTTCAGAATTATTTTCTAGTCTAAAAATGAATTTCCACAAATAAAAAAGCAACCTAAATTCATACAAAAATTTATACTGTTCCACATACCTAAACAGAACCTTCATAAATTTTCCCTACCCCTTTTTGGTTATTAGATTCATTTTCCCACATTTTAAACTTGTTTTATGACTAAAGGGTATATTTCAGAGATAAATTACAAAACAGCAATCTCATTTAGTTTAAAAGTTTATTTCCCCTCCAAATTCAGACCTCAGATTGTTCTACCAATTTTCACAGGGTTAGAATAATTCAACTGAACCTACACCTATGTTTGCATTTAAATCCTATTCAAATATTCAATTTCCTTAAATTAATACTTCCCAGGGGCTGATGTGCAAATTCACACTGCAGTGGGGCCCCATTTCTCATTTTCTAAATTTTAAGGGGTCTAAGTGTGCAAAACAGGGAGGTCTTCCTAATTCTTATTAAGTCCAGGGGCTAAAATTGATTTTTAAATGAATTTACATGAATTTCTGAAGGTCCAGGGGCTAGATCAGAAGGTTTCAGGGGCTAGCTATTCTTTTCTAACAAGTCCAGGGAGTAGCGCGCAAGATTTCCAGCCTTTATAATGCGGGGCTGACGTGGACCGTCCGATTCTAAATGGAGGGTTACGATTATATCGCGAAGGGGTACGCCGGGTTCCTATTATGCGCCACACGATATAAAATAGACGACCCACAAGGGGCCACGTCACTCCTGGCCGGAGCTCGTCCATGCGCGCGGCGGCGCACGGCGGCAGAGGCGCGATTTCGCTGGCGAGGTCGCGGATCTTCATCTACAGACGCTAACACCCGCCCTTTTCGGTAGCAACCGGCAGAGGGAAGATAGGAGAGCTCACCAGTATGGTTTTCTTGAATCTGAAGGGGTCGGGAGGGCTCAAAGGCGGCGAGGAGCGGCGACCGAAGGTGATCTTCGGTGGGAGAGCAATGGGGTCGATCCTCCTCGGATTTTCTTCAGCGATGAGCTTCTCTGGAGGCGGTCAAGCACTGCAAGCACGTTAGCGTGGGGAAGAACGAGAGACCCGGAAAAAGGGCAGCAGCGGCGGAGGTTGTCACCTTGCGTCGGTTGTGGCCGATCGGGGAGGAAGTGGGCAGATTTCAGCGTTTAAATGGCGAGGGAGGGCGGCGGGGTCGGTTGAGATCGTGCTGGAGTGCCCGGGACTGAAGATCGGGGTTTCGAGCGAGAGTTTCGGGAGCGGCGGGCGCGATCGAGCGCGGGAGTATCAGTGGCGGTTGGGGGCGCGCCCGGAGGAGGAAGATGACATGCAGGCCCCGCGCGTCAGAGAGAGGGGGAGGGGGGAAACAGCCGTGGGCTGTTGGGCGGGCCGAGGTGGGTTTCGGCCCATTGGCCATTTTTCTTTTTCTTTTTCCTTTTTCTTTTCTGTTTTGATTCAAATTTGAATTCCAGTTTGAGTTTGAATTGCTTCACCACATGCATTACGTCCAAAATTTTTAAATTCCCCTCTTTAACAGGTTTTGGGGTGTTACAACTCTACCCCCCTTAAAAGAAATCTCGTCCTCGAGATTGGTGACTTTAGGAAAACAAATCCGGAAACTGTGCCTTGAGCTCGTCTTCTCCCTCCCATGTGGCTTCTGCTTCCGAGTGATGCTTCCACTGCACTTTGCACATTCAGATTCTTTTATTTCTTATGAGGCGTTCCATTGTCTCCAGGATCTTGACCGGTTGCTCGGCATATGAAAGATCCTCTCGTACGTCCACCTCATTCATGGGTAACATCTCTTCGGGTGTTCTTAAACATTTCTTGAGTTGGGACACATGGAATACATTGTCCACATTTGATAGGCGAGCCGGTAGTTCTAGCTGATATGCCACTTCGCCTTTCCGCGTTAGAATCTGGAAGGGTCCGATGTATCGAGGTGATAATTTCCCTTTCATCTTGAACCGACGAAGCCCTCGGATAGGGGACACCTTGAGATAAATATAGTCCCCCACGTTGAAAACGAGCTCTCTTCTCCGTACATCGGCATAGCTCTTTTTTCACGTCTGGGCTATCCTCAAGTTGTTGTGGATTTCCCTCACTTTCACCTCGGCTTCTTGTAGTACCTCGGGCCCAAACACTTTACTTTCCCCAGTTTGGTTCCAAAATAGTGGAGTTTTGTACTTCCTCCCATACAACGCCTCAAATGGTGACATCTTCATACTAGCCTGATAACTGTTGTTGTAGGAGAACTCCGCATACGGTAAGTTCTTATCCCAACTCCTATTGTTCTTGAGTGCACAAGCTCTCAGCATATCCTCAAGGATCTGATTGGTTCTTTCAGTCTGCCCGTCGGTCTGTGGACGGTACGCAGAACTGAAATTCAAATGAGTCCCCATGGTTTCATGTAACTTCTGCCAGAACCTTGAGGTGAACTGTGTCCCTCGATCTGACACTATCCTCTTTGGCACCCCATGAAAGCACACGATTCTTGACATGTACAATTCTGCCAATTTGGATCCACTGTAGCTTTCTTTCATGGGCATGAAATGAGCTACCTTAGTCAGCCTGTCGATGATGACCCATATCGAATCATATCCCGATTGGGTCCTAGGCAGTCCCACTATGAAGTCCATACCGATTTCTTCCCATTTCCGTTCGGGCACTTTGAGTGGTTGCAACAGTCCCGCAGGTCTTTGATGTTCTACTTTTACTAGCTGACATGTGTCACATAGGGCAACATGTTCCACGACATCTCGCTTCATGCCATACCACCAACATCTGCTCTTGAGGTCATGATACATCTTCGTACTCCCAGGATGAATGGAATAGTCAGAATCATGAGCCTCCTTCAAAATCAGTTCACGGATCTCCTTCACCTCAGGCACACAGATTCTTTTCCCATGCCACACCGTACCTTGTTCATCCTCTCTGAACCCAGGGGCTTTATTCTCTTTGATGAGTTCTCTAATTTCTTGTATCTTCTCGTCATTCTTCTGACCATTGCGTATGTCTTGCTCTAATGTGGAGTCCACTTCCATGGCGATGGCCTCACCACTATACACCAGGCATAGATTGAGTTTTGCAATCTCTTCCCTCAATTCCGTAGGCGTGTCATTTAAGCTCAACATGTTGACATGCACCTTCTGGCTTAAAGCATCCGCCACGACGTTCGCTTTCCTAGAATGATAGTTGATGCCCACATCAAAGTCGTTGATTAGCTCCAACCATCTCCTTTGTCCGAGGTTGAGATCTGGCTGTTTGAAAATGTACTTTAAGCTCTTATGATTTGTATATATCTCTGTCCTCTTTCCCATCAAGTAATGCCGCCAAATTTTCAATGCGTGGACCACTGCTGCGAGCTCTAGGTCGTGTGTAGGATAGTTCCTCTCGTGTTTTAGGAGCTGCCGGGACGCATAGGCAATGACATGCCCCTCTTGCATGAGAACACATCCCAATCCGTGCCCCAAAGCGTCACAATATACAGAAAAATTCTTCTGCATGTCTGGCATAACTAACACTGGGGCTGTTGTCAATCTTTTCTTCAGTTCATGGAAACTTGTCTCACACTCCGGTATCCACGTGAATGTGATCCCCTTCTCTAACAATTTAGTGAGAGGTCTCGAGATCTTGGAGAAGCCCTCAATGAACCGTCGATAATACCCGGCCAATCCTAAAAAGCTTCAAATTTCCCCGACGTTTTCAGGGGTCTTCCACTTCTGCACATCCACGATATTGGCGGGATCCACGGAGATTCCTCCCTCCGAGATTATATGTCCTAAGAAGGGAACTCTCTTCAGCCAAAACTCACAGTTGCGCAACTTGGCATATAGTTGGTGTCCTCTCAACTTTTGCAACACCAGTCTTAAATGTCCCTCATGTTCTTCTTCATCTTTGGAGAAGACGAGAATGTCATCAATGAAAACCACTACAAATTTGTCCAAATACTCCATGAATAACTTGTTCATGAGACACATGAAGTATGCCGGGGCATTAGTTAGCCCGAACGGCATGACGGTGTACTCGTACAACCCGTACCGAGATACGAAAGCCGTCTTGGGAATGTCGGTTGGCCTTATTTTCGATTGGTGATATCCCGACCTGAGATCAAATTTTGAGAATACACAAGCTCCCCTCAACTGATCAAATAAGTCTTCAATGTTGGGTAATGGGTACTTGTTCTTGATGGTTACTTCATTCAACGCACGGTAGTCTACGCATAACCTTTGGGTTCCATCCTTCTTGGGCACAAATATCACTGGAGCTCCCCATGGCGAGGAACTAGGACGAATATACCCCTTCTCTGTTAATTCTCTTATATGTTCTTTGAGCTCTTCCATCTGTTTGGAGTCCATCTGATAAGGCCTCTTGTATATCGAGGCTGTTCCAGGCACTAGTTCAATCGTGAATTCCACTTCACGAACTAGGGGCATACCTGGCAACTCCTCAGGAAAAACATCGGGATATTCCTTGATAACCCTTATCTCTTCCACTTCCACTTCTACTTGATTGAGTTTAATGTCCCTCTTAGGTTCTTGTACGGCTATGAACTTCACTTTTGTGCCACTAGGGTGAGTTAGCTCCACCGTTCTAGTCGAACAATGGATGATACCTTTATGTTTGGTCAACCAATCCATACCCAAAATAATATCTATCCCTTGTGAGTTTATCACTATGAGGTTTGTAGTAAATACTACCCCATTAAGGTCTAGATTCACCTTGGGACACACTTGTCTTGTTCTTATTTCTCCCCCTGGAGAGTTCACTGCTAACATATGATTCATTTGTGTTGTTGCTAGATCACGCTTCTTAACAAATCCTTGAGCAATGAACGAGTGGGTAGCACCAGAATCGAACAAAATGGTCGTAATGTGTAAATTTGCAAGGAACTTACCAATCACCACGTCCGGTGCCTCTTGCGCTTCCTCCATGGTCATGTGGTTCACCCGTCCTCGCATCACATTCTGCTGCTGTGGCTGCATAGGCTTCTTCTTTGGGCACTTATGAGCGTAGTGTCCCACTTCACCACAGTTGAAGCATTGCACCCCGACTTTAGGTGCTTGTTCTTTGTTATCCTGGGGTTGGTTATGTGGCCCTTGTCCTGCTGGTCGAGGTTGGTAGGTGGGGCGTGGCTGCTGCACAAACTAACGCTGCGGCTGTACTGGTGTTGATGGAGGCCTGAAGTTCGGGTTGTACCCTCTCGGTGTCGAGTAGGGTACTGAAGCATGGCTCGTCTGCCCTGCAGGTTGCTGCATCAGACGTGGACGTGTGTTGCTGCTTGATGCTTGGTGTTACCATCCCATCTTCCTCTTGTTTTCATTCTCCAAGGCCTTCAGCTTTCTCTCCACAACAAACGCCCTGTCCACCATCTTTTGGACTTTCATATTCGTTGGAGGACATTGCACAAAGCATTTCCATGGTAAGTCCTTCCACAAAACAGTCCTGTTTCTGCTAATCAGTTTCGATGTCCCGTGGTGCATAACGGGATAGTTGGGTGAACTTGGTGAGGTATTCCCTCACAGTCATGTTGCCTTGCTGCAGTCCCAAGAACTCCTTTCTCTTGTTCTTGAGTTCTCCCCTTGGTATGTAGTGGTTGCGGAAACTGCGCTTGAACTCTTCCCAAGTGATGTTCTCGGGGTCGTGATGGGATGCCAAGTAAGCGGTCCACCAATCAGCAGCGGGTCCATGCAATTGGTGAGAGGCAAACAGCACCCTCTCATACCCTTGGCATTGTATGATCCTCATCTTGTTCTCAATGGTCTTTAGCCAATCATCTGCCTCCAGAGGTTCAGCAGCACTTGCAAACTTTGGTGGTTGAGTTCCCAGAAACTCACTCAACCTTGGTTGACGTGGTGCAGCTTGTGGGGGTTGAGCTTGGTGTAAGTTGGCCACCACTTGAGTTAAACTCTGGATGAGTTGATTCTGATTTTCGATCATTTGGTAGATAGGATCAGCTCCTTCACGGCGACCACCCCTGTCTCGCCCTCTAGGAAGGTGAGGATTGGCGGCCTCATCGTTGTTGTTGTTGGGGGTGGCACCATGACCTCTTCCTCTTCCAGCCATCTATCATGATCAACCAAATGTTAACTTTAATCATTACGCATTAACTTCCCAAATTGCTTGTTTAAACTTAAACTTTTGAGGCCTTAATATTTAGACAATTTCTGAAGATTTCACACTTTGGGCGTCATGTCTCACGCAAAAATAAATGCACTATTGATTCATAGGGGTTCACACACCAAAGCAAAGCAAACTTAAAGACGAGGTTGTTGACAAGTGCCCATGGCTTCCACAACTCACGTCACACACCAAACACTAACAAGCAAATAGATGGGTTCTTGACTCGACTACTCGATAACATACGGAAATAAGGGAAATGACTCTAACAACTCGTATCACTGAGCTGGCTCGTCGGGGTCTTCCTCATCATTGTGGCTGCCCTCTAATTCCGCTTTAGGTGGAGAAGCTGCTGGTGGAGAAGTGCGGCGACGCTTGCTCGCCCGGCGGTCTAGAGAGTCAGGAGTCCAAGTGTCATTCACAGTGACACACAGTTCATTCCCATCTCCTCTTTCTCTCGCCCTCAAGCTGGCGTGAAGCAACGCCTCAGTCTCCTTCAGGGTGTCACGAACATCCTGAAGCTCCTGCTGGCACTCCTGCAGTCGAGTGCTGAGCATAGCTGCATCCTCCAGGCACAGGTCCATGTGCTCGTGGGAAGTCCCCTGCTGCACCGGTGGGTACTTGTACTCCGCGGTGCCACTCTCATGCTGGAGGACATACATGTACTCAGTCCTGTCCAGGTGGCGTCGGTTGATGTAACTCTGGCAGGTTATGGCCTCCCAGGTGACATCCTTCTCAGCATCGGCCTGAGTCACCTGACAAGCTGGAGAACGGTGGATCTTGAGCAGCTGGATGTCATGGATAATCCTCATCTCTGAGCTCCATTCTTCATGCTTCTCACGGATGGTCCTGGTGGAGCTGTAGTGTATGATCAGCTTGCCAACATTGCCGGCGGCATGGAGCATACGCCGAAGACGGCGCAACAAGCCTCCTACTGCCAACCCGTAGGAGTGGTATGTCACCGGGCGGTTCTCCTCTCTCAAGGCAAGGGCAGCTACAGGAACTCTCCCTCCGGTGGACTTGCGAGCGGTGCGGACCATGCGAACCATCTAAAACATAAAACATTTAAAATCAAGTTAGATAAGAATTATATAAAGACTGTATTTTGAATAAAAGTTGAGGCAAGATGAACAGTTAAAGTGACGACATTAAATAACACTTTCACCCCACACCTTTTGTAAAATAGTTTTTAAGAACATAGGGTACTTAAATACGTCCATCTCTACCTAGGTCCATGTTCCTATGGGCAACCTTGGCTCTGATACCACTTCTGTCACACCAGGTTTCTCCGAAGAACCACCGAGTGAATTATCACATGTATGCCACGATCATTTTCTCATACATGTTACGACAAAGAGTGAAGCATCATTATATTACAAGCCAAGTATTCAAAAATAAATAAGTCTTACATAGCATAACGTCTCGATGGACGAATAATATGTTCATAACATGTAAATAAAACATCAGCGGAAGATAAGTCTTGTGGGCTCCGTCACAGGTGTTGCCCCGGGGACTCCGTGAGCCTAGAATCCTTCTTCGGGTCCGAAGTCTTGGTCGTTGTACACCACGTCATTCCCTTCGCCTGAGCAGCAATTTAAACCAACAGAAAAACAAGCTTGAGTACCGTTGGTACTTAGCAAGTGTGGGAAAGTTATGTCATGCATGGCTAGAACAAGGAGAGGTTGAACTCATGGTTAAAGCACTACGCAATTAACACCTATCGTCTTAGCTTATTAAGCACCTACATTACTACATAGGTGAAATGGTCCCAATCCCCCAACTCATCATCAATATCAAGTAACCATAACAGCATTTCCAATATTAAGCTCCCCGCTTAACACCCTCAACCTTCCCATTCATCATCCTCTAATCATGAATAAGTCCAAGCCGCTCTTGACCGTGAGCACGGATGTCATGACAGTTTTGACTCTGCAGAGTTTGCACCACTGTACCCACATGTAGTGATTTCATCCTCCGTTGCCGGGTGGACTAGAAGAACCTCCATTATGCCAGTGGCCATGAACCACGTTCACACTTTCGAGGTGTGTAGCCAGGAGATCACTACGAGGCCTTTACAAAGGGATTCCCGACGAGTGTGGGCCCACTGAGGTTTCACCCCTAACAGCATATAAGAGACTCCAACCCTGCTGCAGTGGCCCCCTCTTGAGCCTTGTGGTTCATATGGTAGTCCAGCTGACACCTATTCCCCGCACCATCCAAACACCCATACTACGCCGGGGATGCACCTAATTAATTGGCCAAGCTGCCCCATCTCAGCATGTGGTTGGCAGAGTAAAGCCAGGTTACATGCTCCATGAACCGGTCCTTAGGATCTAGGCAAACACTAAACACAAACCCGAGTCTCGTGCACACAGCACCAACCAAAGCATCCAACTTGCCTCGATCCCTACCTCTACATAATTCATAATATCTCATTCAAGGGTAAGGTGAACAAGTTGATGATCTCATATCCCATTTATCCCATTCTAAGCATGGCTAAGCATAAGTAATATAAATGAATGACATAATAAAATAAATCCCAACCCAGGCTACAAGGAAGTAAGATAATGAAAATCTAGGGAAACTTCCTAGCTTGGGTATCATAATTCAAATTGACAATGCAATTAAATTCTAACTACACATTCTAGTATAGGATCAAAGTGGTCAAGGACACTTGCCTTCTTCCTACTGCTCTGGAAATGGAAAGTCTTGATCTTGGAAGGTGAGAACCTGCTCTGGGGCTGGTTCTACTCATGCCAATACACATAGCAAAAGAAAACAACATTCCATAAGCCATAGTCCACATTTCCACTCATGCAAACCACACATGCATACATATGAAAGTCATACACATATTTAAGTATTGTGTTTACCCTAGATATGTTGATTCTAAGCATACATGCACTTTTAAACATATATATTATTTCTAGCTTTAATATTCAGATTTCTAAGTGCACACTATATATATGAATTTCCAATTTGAACAAATTCTCTATATTGGATAATACACTTCTTAGCCACAAAATTTGTATAAAAGATAACTTCCTACTCCAAATAGGTTTTCAGATCTTCTACAAAATCCTATTTTGATGTTTTGGATTTGGGGACCTCACTTGACATTTTCTAATTAAGTATACATATTTTCCTAAATTTTCATATTTATTTTCCATACCTAAAAGTGAACTTTAATACTAAAATAGCACAAGATATCTCCTAAACAGAATGTGTTCTGATCTAAAATGTCCAATAAAACATATTTCGATTTCCTCTCTGATGAGGATCAATTTAAATGTATTTTTACCCATTTTCAGAATTATTTTCTAGTCTAAAAATGAATTTCCACCAATAAAACAGCAACCTAAATTCATACAAAAATTTCTACTGTTCCACTTACCTAAACAGAACCTTCATAAATTTTCCCTACCCCTTTATGGTTACTTAGATTCATTTTCCCACATTTTAAACTTGTTTTATGACTAAAGGGTATATTTCAGAGATAAATTACAAAACAGCAATCTCATTAAGTTTAAAAGTTTATTTCCCCTCCAAATTCAGACCTCAGATTGTTCTACCAATTTTCACAGGGTTAGAATAATTCAACTGAACCTACACCTATGCTTGCATTTAATTCCTATTCAAATATTCAATTTCCTTAAATTAATACTTCCCAGGGGCTGATGTGCAAATTCACACTGCAGTGGGGCCCTATTTCTCATTTTCTAAATTTTCAGGGGTCTAAGTGTGCAAAACAGGGAGGTCTTCCTAACTCTTATTAAGTCCAGCGGCTAAAATTGATTTTTAAATGAATTTACATGAATTTCTGAAGGTCCAGGGGCTAGATCAGAAGGTTTCAGGGGCTAGCTATTCTTGTCTAACAAGTCCAGGGGGTAGCGTGCAAGATTTCCAGCCTTTATAATGTGTGGCTGACGTGGACGGTCCGATTCTAAATGGAGGGTTACGATTATATCGCGAAGGGGTACGCCAGGTTCCTATTATGCGCCACACGATTTAAAATAGACGGCCCACAAGGGGCCACGTCGCTCCTGGCCGGAGCTCGTCCATGCGCGCGGTGGCGCACGGCGGCAGAGGCGTGATTTCACCGGCGAGGTCGTGGATCTTCATCTACAGACGCTAACACCCGCCCTTTTCGGTAGCAACCGGCAGAGGGAAGATAGGAGAGCTCACCAGTGCGGTTTTCTTGAATCCGAAGGGGTCGGGAGGGCTCAACGGCGTCGAGGAGCGGCGACCGAAGGTGATCTTCTGTGGGAGAGAAATGGGGTCGATCCTCCTCGGATTTTCTTCGGCGATGAGCTTCTCTGGAGGCGGTGAAGTATTGCAAGCACGTTAGCGTGGGGAAGAACGGAAGAGAGACCCGGAAAAAGGGCAGCAGCTGCGGCGGTTCTCACCTTGCATCGGTTGTGGCCAATCGGGGAGGAAAGGGGCGGATTTCGGCGTTTAAATGGCGAAGGAGGGCGGTGGGGTCGGTTGAGATTGTGCTGGAGTGCCCAAGACCGAAGATCGGGGTTGCGAGCGAGAGTATCGGGAGCGGCGGGCGCGATCGAGCGCGGGAGTATCGGTGGCGGTTGGGGGCGCGCGCGGAGGAGGAAGATGACATGCGGGCCCCGCACGTCAGAGAGAGGGGGAGGGGGGAAACAGCCGTGGGCTGTTGGGCCGGCTGAGGTGGGTTTCGGCCCATTTGCCGTTTTTCTTTTTCTTTTTCCTTTTTCTTTTCTGTTTTGATTCAAATTTGAATTCCAGTTTGAGTTTGAATTGCTTCACCACATGCATTACGTCCAAAATTTTTAAATTCCCCTCTTTAACAAGTTTTGGGGTGTTACACCAGAAAACCCTGGAGTACAATGTAGAGTAGGTTATCAATTGATTATTACTGCTGATCTCAAGTTAACAACAGTGGATTAAAAGAGGCATAACTCGAGTAGGCAGTTTCCTACTCGTGAACCGGGATTAAGGGGGATCAATCGGAAGAGTTGGAAATTGATCCTCATAGTTGGGAATGGTGGTCGGGCAGTGGATGGAAGGATCAAGGATGTGGTCCTGTGAACCTAGTCTATGTCTGAGCTGATTAAGGCCCGTTCTCGTGTGCGGCCTGTTGGACAAGTTTGAGTTGTGTACCGGATGCATACTGGCTATATGGGACCCAGGAAACCGATGTAACATGTTAACCTGGGTGTCGAGGCATACCTCACCGTCTGATGCCGATGCTGAAAGGATAGAGAAGTCAGCTCTACGAGGGTTTGCCGTAGAGAGACTTAATCCAAGTCGGTGGGACCGGTTCGACATTTGGGTGTCGTGTGAAGGGTTGCCACGTACGACGTCAGTGATGGATGCTGTGTGCAACGTCGAGTACGGGCGTACGTGTCGTGTCAGCCGGGTGTTTTTTATTGCAATCACCGTCACTCGCGGAATGGACCGAGCATACTTGTTCTCTGCGTCGTGACGTAGTAATAAACTAGGAAAAGGTAATAATTCTTCGTGAGTAATCCTCATAATGGAGATGAGGAATGATCAACACTTTCACTAAATTTATTTTCCACCTTGGGCTAGTAGCGTCGAGGCAAAGCGTTTCTTGTTAGATTGTGGAGTCTCGACGTTGATGGCGCAAGGTCAGTATGAGTCTAGGATAGCTCACTAAAGTTACTTTCACCTCGGGCAAGTGACATCGAGATGAAGTATTTCTTGTTTGATTGTGGAGTCTCGATGTAAGTTGCGCGAGGGCTATAAAAGTTGCTTAAAACTTGAAGTAAGGACTCTCCTTTAGCTCAAGTTCATCGTTTGTGCAAACTTCTATAATCAGCCCTCTATTTTCATCATGTAGAGTTTCATGACTAGGGTGACGGGTCAGTCTTGCTGAGCTTCGTGCTCACAGATACTGCATAAGTTGTTTTGCAGGTAATAACAGTACGCTGATATGTACGGGTGTCCGATGAGACTCGGAGCTCTCTGAGTGGTGAACTCATTGCAACCCCTGCCGCTGCTATTGTGATAGTGTTGCTAGCGAGAAGGGTTCGCGGGCTGGACCCCTTCTCTGTTGCTTAGCATAGGCATGAGGCGTGAGTTGTATTAGTCTTCCGCTGTAGAGTATCTTGGGAAGTATTTATAAAATTTACACTTTGTAAGCTTCCGCTTGGTTTATGTAATATGATGCTTTATTATGTGTGCTGTTGGGTGCCGCATCGCACGGCACCACCCAATGCGATTCCCGGGTGAGGTGCCCGTCTCCGTGGTACGGGGCTGGCGGGGTCCTCACAGCGTATCCCTCTGGTTTCTCAGTGCGGGAAAACATCGAGGCAGTGTGAAAACCAGCTGCTGCCGTCGGTAGCTCGGAGATAAGAAGCTGAGGACGTCGGTTGGGAGCTGGGACCCCGAGAAGGAGGTGGCGCTGACCGCTTCACGCTGTGGCGCGAGCTCCTGCAGCCTGAGAAACAGAGCACGACGCCTCAGTCGTTTAAATTTGCTGGTGAGGCTGACAGGTGGGCCCCACTTCCATTGTAACATCTGAAATTAAATTTCTCCCACTGCTCTAAACATCCCACTGCTCTAAACAGTAGTTCCACTAATGCCCTTTGAAATTTGAATTATCTACCAAATGCCCATTTGAAC
The DNA here is from genome assembly GCA_030760725.1 of Neostapfia colusana. NCBI lineage: Eukaryota > Viridiplantae > Streptophyta > Magnoliopsida > Poales > Poaceae > Neostapfia > Neostapfia colusana. Next base: position 52,365,333 of record JASWHV010000014.1, on the reverse strand, counting down.
TTGATAGAATTCAAATTGTGAAGTGTTTGAATATATTTTCAGCACATATGCAGTTTGAAATTCAAATTGAATTTGAATTTGCTAAAATTAGCTCATGTCAAGATCAACTCCAAATGGAGTGAAAATTGGTGTGTGAGCTCACAAAAATGTGCTGAGTGTGAATATGCATCCCACTTTTGAATTCATGGGATTAAAGGAGTTTGAATTTGAATTTGAGTTCAAACTAGTCTCTTTCTTATTATACCCAAAATACCTCAAAAAGGTTTTAGATTTGGGTGAAACTTAGTATGAGCATTCCTAGCAAGGTGTACGAGTTTTTCATATGCTCAGCCCTTATATGATGCATGTGGGAAATACCACTTTTGCATTTTGTGAGTTCATCCTCTAATGACCATATTGATTGTGGTTACTTGCTCTTCAAAGGTGTTCATAAACTTTCCTCAAATGAAGTTTGTGTGGTGTGATGAATACTTTGGATGTGTGCAAAAATTTAGTCCCTTACATATCATCTCCTTGAATCATGGCCATTGTTTGTTTTGTTGTGTGCTCTACTGGTCATGATTCACTGAGAATACGTGTGAAAAATTAGTCTATGTGAATCAATTCCTAAAGATCACATCATATATATAAGAATGTGATGTCAGGGATCAGACTAATCCGTCCAAGGGGCCGGACAAGTCCGAAATACCAGATAAGTCCGACTTGTTTTAGAGAAGTCCATAATGGACTAGTCCGCTACAGACCGGACTAGTCCGCACCATCAGAGAAGTCCGGACCTAATCCGGCCACCGAACTTGTCCGGTATCTATGACCGGACCAGTCCGGATAGTTGGGACTTAACCGAACTGCTGGGGGTCGAGACCCACATCACTCGACACAACACCCAAACCACGCGCCCACACTCAAAAATCGCCCCCATTGACGATTTGTGAAGATCTCCACCAAAAACTTCAAAGGATCCAAGTCATCTACTCCTTAGGGCCTCGGGAAGTCAGTTCTCGGACTTCTCCGCACTTTGATCTGGCGATTTCATCAGAATTAAGGAATCAAGGTGTGTTCTTGGGGCAAAACCTAATCTTTGAAATCTCTCAATTCTAGGATGATTTATCCATAAGATAGGATGCCTAATGCTTCATAGTCTTGATGCACCTCTTCCTTAGAATTATTGCAAACTATCGATCGAATTTGTAGAAAATCAGCTTAGTTAGGGTTTAACCCTAGGCTATCCGGACTAGTCCGGCCAGAAGGCGGTCAAGTATGTTCCTGATCGGACTAGTCTGATCAGGGACCAGACAAGTCCAGCCAAACCTTGAGTTAACCCCTAACTTAGTGTGTTTGCTGCACCTCGGTTGCGATAATCTTTTGCTTTCAACTCATATCCTTGCTCTCATTCTTCTAGCATGTCTCAAAATGACAACTCTCCACCCCCTCTCCGACTCGGAGCGCGAAGCGGCTCAAAAAGAGCTTTATCACCGTCGTGAGGAGGAGGAGGCCGCACTTGCATAAGCGCTCACTCATCGTGAAGCTCAAACCAAGAAGCGGCACAAAAGAGAGGCAGCTCAACCTGAAGAAGAGCGCTCTAGTCGGAGGAAACGGATTGTTTCCTTAGGAGAAAAGGAAAGGGGCCAAGCAGCTGACATAGGCAAGCGACCCGTGAATGAAGGAGAAGGGGCAAAGAGAAAAGGGAAGGCCCCGGTTCAGAAGGAGCCCGTCAAGAAGGCAATACCAAGAAGAAGGGCACCCTATAGTTGGGGGATTGTCATTCCAGACCGTCCCATGGGGTCAAGTGCTCCCCCACAGGGCCCCATTGGACCCTTGGTCATGACACCACCCATGAACAATCCCAACCGAAAACCAGAGCTTTCAAGCAATATCTTTCATGGGAAAGGCTCTAAAAAGGCAAGGAGGGTCAAGGAGAAGGATCCCTACAAGTATGAGAAGGCCACACCGGATCATCGCTTTTTGGTGACTTTCACTGTGATTACTATCGCCTAGTATATATGAAGATGAAGACACTGGTTGCTGATGCTCAGTGGGTTGATTGGTCCTATATGGAGAAGAAAAACCATCAGGACTTCAGTGCAGTCATTCAAGCCGCAGAGCATCACGGGTTGAAGGACATTCTAGCCTTCCAATATGACTGGAACACAGAGGTGGTCGCTAAGTTCTACACCACATGCTACTTCTCCACCATTGAACACAGAAAGATTTCATGGATGACGGACGGGGTCCAATACTCCATTCTCTACAGTGAGTTTGCACGGATCCTTGGCCTCGAGGAATTTCTGAACTATGAGCTGACTATTCACAACCTCATAGCGATAGACTTGGGGGAGATGGAGTTCATGTATGAGGTTGGCTTCTACAACCCCCCCCCCCTACTACCAAAATCCTCCATCCCTTCTTTAGCGTGCTTAATCGGATCTTGAGAAAAACTTTAGCACCTAAAGACGGGGATGCGGGAATGATCCAAGGCCACCTCCGCCATTTTTTGAAGCTAATATGTGAAGATGAAATGTTCAATGTGTTTGACTACATCTACAACGACATCTTCAACATATCCCACACCCCAATCGCTCATGTGGGTATGCTCCTTTTATCAAATGCCTAATTGAAAAAGTGTCAGGACTGGAGTTTGTGAAGGATGACAAGCATAGACCCCATCACCCTCAAATCCCTCCTATGGTGCCAAAGATTGGTGGAGCCTGTAGGAGGAGTGTCCCCGATGTACCTCCTCCTCCAGCCGCTCCTACCTCTTCCCCTTCCGGAGACTCCTCCAGTGCCATCTTCAAATTATTAAATTCTATCTTCACATCTTGCCGCAAAGTGGAAGTCAAGACGCAAAAAATGGCTAAAAGGCAAGGAAAATACTTGAAGAAGCTATGTGAGAAGGAGGAAATCACTATGTCTCCGGAAGCCTCCGACGACGAGGAAGAAGAGGACGACCAAGATGATGCGGAGGACGACGATGAAGCAACCCAAAGCGATGAAGATCGCGAGGAGGAGAGTGAGAGCGACGGCGACTAGACTTAGGCTCTATTCTTTTCCTTTTTGGTGTCTTGATGTCAAAAGGGGGGGATTGAGGGGATCTTTTAAGTTGTAATGTTGCTACATGTGCTACACTTTCATATTTTGCTATTTGGGTTGTAATAACTCTATACTATGCTACTCGTATGTGTGATAGTACTTCATTTCAATTTGAGATGCTGTTTCACACTTAATTATTACATGTCAACATTTGTATCACACGTAGGCACACCACCATAACACACCACTCTAATAAAATCTCCCATAGAGCTCACTCTTGTGCATAGCCTTTCTTTCAAAACATTCATGCACATATGTAGGGGGAGCGTCTTATACACGTGTGTGTTATGAAAACTAATTCATTCATATTTTTTATCAAAACCTCAAAGTGTTGTCATCAAATCACCAAAAAGGGGGAGATTGAAAGTGTGTCTAGGCTAGTTCCCCGTGGGTTTTGATGATTAATGACAACACTTAAGGGACTAATGAGCTTTGCAAGTGTGAGTACAGGTGATTAAAAAATTTAAGAAGACGGATACACTCAAAAAGGGAAAAGAGGAGAAAAAGACAAATGCACAAGAAGAATAGAATTTAGGATTTTTATTTCTTTTGTGTTCAGTTTAACCTTTGAGCATGAGTGTGATCATAGAGTAAAGTGCTGAGAATTATCTAAGACCTCATAGTCCGAGTTTAGGTTGAGTGGAGTGAAGATTTGGGATAAGCCCTAGGAATAGGGCCGGACTTGTCCAGGCTGGGAGCCGGACTAGTCCGGCACATCGGACTGATCCGATGTAGAACAGAACAAGTCGTTATGTGTGAGTTCGGACTTGTCCGGGGTGAAAGGCCGGACTAGTCCGAAGTATCGGACTAGTCCGATGTATCGGACTAATCCGATATAGAACAGAACAAGAGTTTCTGTGTGAGTTCGGACTTGTCCGTATGGGGACGGACTAGTCCGTTGAGAGAGTGTCTGAGGCCTTCAGAAGCTAAGTCCTGGATGACCGGACTAATCCTCTCTTTATGGTCGGACTAGTCTGTAGGTTCAGACTTGTCCATTTCAAACCGGAACAGGAGTTTCTATTTGAGATCGGACTAGTCCTCTATATGTCGGACTAGTCCGTTTGGAACAAGTATCTGCTAGGACTAAGTCTTGGATGGCCGGACTTGTCCACCCATGGAGGCCAGACTAGTCCCGGTGGACCAGACTTGTCCGTTCTCAACTAGAACATTGGGTTCTATGTGAGATCAGACTAATCCGTTGTGGACCGGACTAGTCCGTGGTATGTGACCATTTAGTTAGTGGAATCTGACCGTTTAGTTGGTGAGATCTTACCGTTTAGTAGGTGAAGAGTGATGTCATCGGTCTCCGCAGGTCGGACTAGTCCGGGGTCAAAGGGCAGACTAGTCCAGGGTTTGGCAGTTGGCAATGGCTAGTCCCTGAGACCTCTGTAAAAAGGGGTTGCCCGGGCCTCAAAATAGATAACAAGCACCCTAAAAACGAAATAACCTTCTTAGAGCCTTTTAGTCCCCTCTCTTACAGTTCTTGAAACCCCAAGTTTGATTCTTGAGGGTTTGAGAGTTTTGGAAAGAGGAGAAGAAGGGGGAGTGTGCACCGTAGAGATCTTGGTTGATTCTCCAACACTGAGTCAGAGGTGTGCTGTTGAAGAGAATTGTTTTGTAAGTGCTTTGAGCTAAGTTTTCGTGGGAGCCTCAAGCTGTGAGTTGCCCCATGACATATTGTGAAGCATTTGTGATATAGTGGAAGAACAAGCCAACCTTTGTGGTGGCTTGGTGAGGAAAAGGTTGAGAGCAACCGGGTCCTTGGTGGACTCCTCAATGTGGACGTAGGCTTCTTTGTGGATCCGAACCACGGGATAAATACTGCATTCTTGTCTCACTGAGCTATAATCTGCTGTGACCGGACTAGTCCGCACTCAGGACCAGACTAGTCCGCTCTCTGTGAACTAATTGTTTTTATTACGCTGAATTTCAGATTTTCCGCCTATTCAACCCCCATCTAGGCAACTTTCACATCTCATCAAAGTATGTTGTCAAGTATAATCTGCCCATATCTCACATGAAGAAAACCATGTGGTTAATTTTCCTGGTGGAGAGATGAGGACAGAAATAGTATGTCCGAAAGTAAGCATTACGATAAGGGGGGTAGATTTTCTTGCCAACCTCATTGTCTTAGATTTCTAAGGGATAGATATAATACTTGGAATGGACTGGCTAAGCAAGTATAATGGAGTGATTCAATTTGCCAAGAGGATTGTATAGTTAACAAGTGAGCACGGTAACCGTATCGAGTTTGAGGAAGCCCAACCTACAATTGAGAAGGTGGTGCTGAATCACGTAGAAGGTGTGACATTGGAAAGCATCCCAGTGGTTCGAGAATATTCAGATGTCTTTCCGGAGGAATCGCCAGGTATGCCACCTGATCAGGACATAGAGTTTGCCATTGATTTAATACCCGGAACTGCACCTATAGCTAAGAGGCCATATAGGATGCTTGCTAATCAATTAGTGGAGCTCAAAAAGCAAATTCAAGAGCAGCTAGAGAAGGGTTTTATACGTCCAAGCTCATCACCATAGGGAGCCTCCGTGCTCTTCATAGATAAGAAGGATGGAACCCAGAGGATGTGTGTGGACTATAGGTCTCTCAACGAGGTGACGATCAAGAATAAGTACCCGCTGCCCTGCATAGAGGATTTTTATGATCAAATGAAAGGTGCCTGGATTTTCTCTAAGATTGATCTTTGGTCGGGATACTTTCAACTGAAGATTAAACCCTCAGACATACCCAAGACAGCTTCCCGGACACAGTATGGCTCATATGAGTACACCGTTATGTCATTCGGGTTGGAAAATGCGCGTGCTTACTTTATGTACCTCATGAATAAGGTATTCATGGAGTACTTGGACAAGTTTGTCATGGTGTTCATCAAAGATATTATATTGTACTCAAGAAGCGAGGAAGAACGTGAGGAACATTTGAGGCTGACATTGCAGAAACTACGAGAGCATCAATTGTATGCCAAGTTCAGCAAGTGTCAATTCTGGTTAAGTGAGATATCATTCTTAGGCCACATCATATCCAAAGGAGGTGTATCGATTGACACCGGAAAACTGAGGGACATATTGAAGTGGAACCCACCATAGAATGTGAAGGACATTCGGAGTTTCCTTGCGATGGCTGGATATCACCGCCGATTCATCAAGGATTTCTCCAAAATAGCGAAGCCTATGACTGAATTGCTAATGAAAGGGAAGACATTCTAGTGGATGCAAGGTTGTCAGGACAGCTTTCAGGTGATAAAGAGATTGACAACCGCACTGGTTTTGGTATTGCTAGACGTGAGCAAGAGCTTCAATATATATTGTCATGCCTCAATAAAGGGACTTGGATGTGTTCTTATGTAAGAAGGTCAAGTGGTAGCTTATGCATCAAGGCAACTTAAGAAACATGAGCTTAATTACTCTACACATGATGGGGAACTCGCAGCAGTGGTACACGCCTTGAAGATTCGGAGGCACTACATTCTTGGTCACTGATGTGAGATTTATACGGATCACAAAAGTCTCAAGAACATACTCACACAAACGGATCTGAATCTGAGGCAACGCTGATGGTTGGAGCTCAACAAGGATTATGATGTCGGAATCAACTATCACCCAGGAAAAGCCAATATAGTAGTGGACGCCTTGTGCCGAAAGGGAGCATGTCACCAACTCACGGTTCAGGAGCTACCACTCGAGCTACTTAAGGAATTTGAACGATTACATCTCAGGTTCGTAAATGAGATGGAGATGATAGTGCTAAACCCGATGTTGGAACAAGAAATACAAGACGGTCAGTCAACGGATGAGGAGATAAAGGAAATCAAGGAAGGAATCCAACAAGGGATAGAGAAAGATCTCAAGGAAGATGAAAATGCCACTCTTTGGTTAGGAAAAAGGATTGTGTGCCTAACGTGAAGCACATTCGCGACGCAATATTAAAGGAGACACATGACTCGCCCTATTCCATTCTTCCCGGCTGTACGAAGATGCATAAGGACTTGAAAACTTGCTATTGGTGGGATGGCATGAAAAGGGACATATCCGAATACGTTGCCTAATGCGACATGTGCCAACGAGTTAAGGCTGAGCATCAGAGGCCAGCTGGATTATTGCAGCCACTGAAAATACCCAATTGGAAGTGGGAAGAAACTGGTATGTACTTCATAGTCGGATTGCCATGTACTCAGTCCGGTTAAGACTCTATTTGGGTTATCGTGAACCAATTGACCAAAATACACTCACTTTATTCGTGTCAGGACCAAGTACACAGTGACGAAGTTAGCGGAGCTGTATATGGAGAATATAGTATGTCGGCATGGAGTTTCGAAGAGGATAGTTTATGACTGTGGTTCTCAATTTACCTCTAGGTTCTGGAAGAAACTGCATGAAGCTATGGGTGCACGGTTGAATTTCAGCTCCCCGTGTCACCCACAGACCGACGGGCAAACCGAGACGACGAATAAGATATTGGAGGACATTTTGAGAGCTTGCGCCTTGAAACATTGCCATAGTTGGGACAAGAGCTTGCCGTATGCTGAATTTTCGTACAACAATATTTACCAAGCCAGCCTGAAGATGTCACCCTTCGAGGCGCTATATGGTAAAAGGTGTAGGACACCCTTGTCTGGAATGAGTCAGGAGAAAACCAAGTGTTTGGACCTGATGTGTTACAGGACGCCGAGAAGAAAGTCCAAACGATATGGGAAAACTTTAAGGCCGCTCAATCACGTCAGAAAGGTTATACGGACAATAGGTGAAGGAATCTAACCTCTGAAGTCAGAGACTTCGTGCATCTCAAGGTGTCGCATATTCAAGGACTACCATTGTTTAACGTCAAAGGCAAGCTAGCCCCTCACTACATCAGACCATTTAAGATTTTGGGCAAGCGAGGAGAGGTAGCATATCAACAAGACCTGTCGGCGCACCCCGCCGATGTACACGATGTGTTTCACGCGTCTTAGCTCAAGAAGTGTCTAAAGGTACTGGAAGAACAAGTATTGATGGACGAGTTAGAACTCCAGGAGGACTTGACCTATGCCGAACAACCTATCAAAATTCTAGGTATGAAGGAAAGCGTCATGAGGAACGAGAGAATCCGTTGGTGCAAAGTACAATGGAGCCATCATACGGAAGTCGAATCTACGTGGGAGCGTGAAGAAGATCTCAAGACAGAATTTCCTCATCTTTTCTCCGCTCTATCAAATCTCGAGGGCGAGATTCGTTTTAAGGGGGGTAGGTTTGTAACACCCTCATTTTCATCATCATGCGTTGCATTCATTCTCATGTAGAGACCACTTAGGGAAGAAAAGAAAGAAATTAAAAGGAGAAACCTAGCTGCCTTTTTTGCCCAATCGAGTAGGGTTCTCCCGCTTAGCTGTGGCCTCACCTTAGAGACAAACCTGGAGATAAAACCCCCTGTCCGTGCCTCACTTTGAGATAAAATCCTTCCCCCTCTTCTGGCGCGAGTAGAACTTACTCCCCTCCAATTCGAGTAGGGTTGATTCCCCCTTAGCCTTGGCTGCGCAACTGTGGAGATAACACTATCCAAACCAAGTAGAACTTCTCCAAAACCGAGTAGATTTTCTCCAAACTGAGTAGCATGCCTCCAAACCGAGTAGGACTCATCCTTCCCCCTTCCAAACCCAGTAGGAACCCCCCCTAACCTGGCCGGCGCCCCTCCCTTTTGGAGAAAACCCCCTGGTCAGCCCCTTAGGGAAATTTCCCCTCTTCTAATCCGAGTAGGAGGCTTTTTCTCCCCTTGGCTGCGCATTGGGATTAAATCCCAGCCCTTGGCAGCCCCTTTTTATTGAAATCTTAGCCCCCCTTGGCTGCATCCTCCCCCTATAAATAAAACCCAAACCCTAGCCGCCACCCCTGCCCCAAAAACAAAGCTCTGTCGCCCCCTGCTGCCCTGCTGCGCCCCTGCCAAGAGGATGAGTTTTGGCTGCAGCCCTGAGTCCCTTCTGCGTTGATCCTTGGCTGTCGCCCTGCTGCCCTGTCCTGGCCGCAGCCCTGATCTGCCGCAAGAAAACTCTAGCCGCCCACATTGATAACAAGAGGAGGTCTAGCTGCTGCCACTGATGGGAGAAGACAGCAGCAGAGAAGAAGAAGAGGAGGAAGAGAAGTAGGGGCCGTCATCCTTTGTTGCAACGTCGCTGCTGTCGTCTCCAACCCCGCTACATCACACCCCACGACCCAGGAGCTACTGCATGTAAGTAGATCACTCTTCGGTCTAGGTCTTGACGGTGGAATTGATCTGCTACCCGAGTTAAAACCATAGCCGCACCAAATTGGTTTCCAGCAGCACCGATCATCGCAAAACACCACTAAAACCTACCCAAACTTGCATGGGCATGTGTAAACTGGTTAGTGTAGGTTGCATGGTAGAACTGAATGCATCCGCATCATCACGTCTTGAGTAATATGTATGCATCGTACTAATTGGTTGTGTTGTCTCATTTGTGCATGATTGCGACTAGAAGGATATACTCAAGAGGCTGTAACTACTACAACAAGCTTCATCTCAGGCAGCTCTAAACGTATTATCACACGCGGTTTTCAAAACCTCCTAAAACGAAGAGCCAGTGATAATTAGCAATTTTCACAGGCGGAAACTTACCGCCTCTGAAAAAAGTTATCACAGGCGGTCTTAACCTTCATGAATCGGCCTGTGAAGACTCTTTATCATAGGCAGTTTGTAACACAAGAGTATCCACATGTGATAACTCCATTGCCGCAGACGGTTCTTTACCTACGATTAGTTGCCTATGAAGAATCTTTATCACAGGCGGTTTGCAACGTAAGATTATCCGCCTGTGATAACTCCATTATCGCAGGGGATTTTTACCTACGACTGTTCGCCTGTGAAGAATGTTTATCACAGGAGGTTTGTAACGTAAAATTTTCTACCTGTGTAACTCCATTATCGCAGGCGGTTCTATACCTACGACTAGCCGCCTATGAAACTATATTATCATAGGAGGTTTTGTACCTACGATAAGCCATCTGTAAAATTATATTATCACAGTCGGTTTGTTAGGTTCTACATGCTGTTATTTCTAATTTCCAGGTCAATTTCGTATGCACATTCACACACAGTAAAAACAATATATTCTGACAAGCATTATCGACACAATATCACTAAAAAGTCATCTCATATACATATGTACAGTACAATACATCTCAATTCATAGTTTACAAGTTTCACTAAAAACTCTTTCGATGCTCATACTAGCAAAGTTCTGGCACATCAGCTATTACACCTGCGTCATCGAAGAGCAACCCTTTTTGGTGGAAAATTTCGTGACGCATGAAGATACACAGCTCACTCGCAATTTTATCGGCTCCTCCACCAGGCATATCTCTAGAAACCGGCCATTCTTTGTCCACATTCGTGTTCTGTAATGAAACATATAACAAGGTTTAGAATATGTTGGTGACAATGATAACATAATAGTATTAAAATACGCTAGTTACAATGAAAATGAAACTCAAAAGTAAGAAAATACAATATTGACATTAAGGATAACTTACAATCTCACGATTCACTCTATATTCGCAGGCGGTCCGAAGATGCTCGCATACATAATACCTGCATAAGACGCTCCCAGAAGGCTGCTGCTTGGGACAAGGATAATATGTTGATATTTGCAATGCATCCTTATTAGGGGGTCTCTGACCGCCAAGGTTTTCCGCATAAAACCGCCAAGCGCTGTCATACAAGAAATGTCATATAAGAGTTGCCAACATATATATATATATATATGTGTGCTAAAAGTATCGAATAGCCGTACGTCTCAAAATGGCAAAGAAATCTTTGTAATTATCTTATGAGTAATCGGCTGAGTCCAAGACCGTTCCCAATCTCTGCGTTGGCTTCATGGATATCATTATGTAGTGTTTACTGCGCACGTACAAACACGTGTTAAGTTAAAAATTAGCAATAATTGCTATTTCTATGTCATGTGTCAAACTTACTCAAAGTGGTATGGAGGTTTTACGAGGTCCTTGCTATCTCTGACAAAGTTAAACCTGGCATGTCCTATGTAGGTTGTGACCATTGTCTTTTTATCCTTCTTTTGGCTTGCGATTGATTTTTCAATTTTTTTTTGTCAAGTGCTTGTACTGTTCTGTGTCTCGTTGCATCCTATTGAAGAAGTCCGGAATTGTTATAATCTCATGAAATGTGTATGCGTGTAGTAAGAAAAGCAAATATGAAATATTAGAGGCACTTACAAGCACCATATGATTAGTAGGTTGATTTCGAGCGTGCCTTGATAGAAAAGGTTCCGCAGATCTTCAAAGAGAAGGGCTCGTTTATCTTTTCCAATGCTCCAGAATGCTTCTTTTGACACATGAAATGTGACATAACGAAGTTCATATTTTGTGCTGGTAGTGGTGTACCAGTCGTGCATTCTTCTGAGCGAGAAATGTTGTTTGCTAAGCTGTGCCGATGTCATGAACGGGTTACCATCATATTCAGGAGGAACGTCCTGAATCTTGTATACCGGGACTCCTGGTTTAACTAAAACCGTCTCCCGAGTACACACCGTCTTCTTCCCTCTCCTCAATATTTTCTAATGCTGGCTCATGTGAAGCACGAGATGAATTAGATTTTGTAATATTTCCTACATTTTTTCCAAATATTTTGACACTTCTTTAGAAGGTTCCTTATTTTCGTATGAGCTAACTTTCACAGGCACTCACCGAGGAGTAGTCGTCGGAAGTTGGACATTGGCCTGTTGTTCAACTGATTGCTCTTTACTACCAGCAGCTGCTCTTATACTGCTTCAAGCTGTCTTTCAACTGGTTGCTCTTGGTTATCTTTACTAGTAAGGTTACTATCATCCTTGCTGAGACATAGTGGGAGTGGATCTTCCTAGACTTTCGGCGAAGAAGACAGGGTTGCAGTCTTTCGAGATGCGACGGGCTAGAAATCAGCTCATCGTCCAACACGATATCGCGTCGGTGCTAAAGGATTAACTGGTTGACAGCCTGCCCCAAAGTCGTGATCCCTTCATGTATGATGTGGTCTATTTCATAATCTTCATATCATTATCAATGATCTGAAGAACTTGCACCACAACATAATACAACGGAAGTGAATTGCCTTTGAAGACACGATTTGGCTTTGCCATAGCAGTGGAAACCTGTTTTGTATTGTTCCCTGCTCTGCCGATCGGGACAAGAAGACGACAAGATGTGTCCTTAACAATATCATCGACAGGAAACTTATGGCTTGACCCTGAGCCTTGCACAGAACCTACGCTGCTAGGGTAAGAAGCTGGAGATATCAAATGCTTCTTTGCCACAGGAACCATCGCTCTATTCTGTGGCGTTAATTATCCTGATTCTCTAAGTTAATTCATTATTTCTTTCACAGATGCCTTGAGCTTTTGATCAATCATATCTTCAATTGTCTTTTTGAACTTGTCACGTCTTCTATATAACTCTTTATCGTTCGGGAAGCTATCTCTCCAGGACATCTGAGACGAGATTGCTCGAACCCATCCACCGTGTATAGGTTTGCCTAGGATAGCGGTAAGTATGTCAGTCCCTCTTCGGCTTGAAGAGACCCTTTTGTTGCTTTTCAATTACTTCATTCATTTTTTGCTCTACTTGGTTCACAGAGTTGGGCTTTTCAAGTTTGCCCTCGCTGGTCAAACCTGACCGAGCTAAGACCCACCGCTTAGTTCTCTCATCGCAGCCTTGTAGCGGGTCAGGATTGCCCTTACTGACAGTTTCCTCTAATATTTTATTCCATTTCTCAACTTTGGGGGCATATCCGGCAGATCCCAAGCGATGATGGTATTTGTTCTTTTTGGCAAGCTCGCACCTACATTCACTTAGGGCTTTAGCCTTAGGTGTGGTCTTTTGACGAACAATTTCTTGCCACTGAGCTTGTGTTATTTTTTCCATCTTCTTCAGTGTAGGGACCTTATTGTTCTTAACATAAGCATTCATTTCACTCTTCCAGCCACGAAACTTCTTACCGCAAGTGACCAATGTTGCTTTCTTTACATCTTCTTCCATGCCTTTTGGGAACTTGAATTGTTTCTTTAACTTCCCCCACAACTCATTCTTGTCGACCTCAGGGAATTTTCTCCAATTCTCGGTTGTGATCGGCACGAGCTCTCTAACAAGACAACCGCATGCATTTCGGTACTTTGTAACTGAATCCAGTAGTTCTTGGGGAAGCCCGCCTGGACTGACACGTGTTATGTATATGATGCAGTTCAATAGACCCTTATTTTGACCTCGTTGCCCTTGTTTTTGATTGACTGAATTTGAGGATTCAACCATTGGAGAACCTTCTACGGTTTTAGAAGCCAAAGTCACCTTGTTGTCTTGGCAATTAAGCTAGGTAGAAAAGAATTATAAGACTTCATATACTTGACAACCAACATTAACTTAAACTGCCGAGTTAAGATTCGTGATCCATACCTCGCCGGCAGGATCATATTCCGGGTAGAGATCCTCTGAAGTCTTTTTAATTTTTATATTTGAAAAAGGATCCGATGGACTGTGATATGAGTCTGAACTGCTGGAGTTACTAAACTCCATATTGTCAACTTTATTGTTACTATCAGCACCAGTCCTCTTAGGGCTTTCCATGTTAGAACTTGAAAAGCAACAGAAGGGATTCCTTGTTATAGTACTCAGTGATTATAAAGACATTCTAGTATGTAAAATCACATCCTAATATATAAAATAGAGTGAACATGGTGGATTTACAGAGACAACATTTGTACCTGTTGTAGTACTCAGGGATTACAAAGACAACATGGACTATCTGTTAGCACAACAAGACTATCTCCTTTAACACAACAACTATTCTAAACAACTAATTGGTGCCGGTATGAACACACACAGAAAATGTAGAAGAAACAATTGAGCTAAATTTACTTTGCTTTCTGATGTAAATAATTAATTTTCTATCTAAACAATTTGCTCTCTGCTCCACCTTCAAACAAAATCAAAACAATTAATCTAAGCAATTGTCAAGGTCTCTAAACAAGTAATCTAAACAATCCAAAACGGGGGGGGGGGGGGGGGTTCGGCGCAGTGGGAGAGCGCCGGCGGTGGGGGACGGTGGGGAGGGGGAAGCGCACGGGAAGGAGAAGGCGGCGCGGGGAGGATTAAGGAGTGGGGGCGGCGGCGATGGTGTCGGAGGGGATAGAAAAAGGAGGTGGGAGGCTGCAGCGAGGACGACACTCGGCCAGCAGCAAGGGCGAGGAGGGAGGCGGCATGGGAAGGGGGAGGGAAGGATGCTGCACGGGGGGACTGAGAAGGGAGGATGGAGAGAAGGGAGGAAAGAGGCGGACGTACATAGATGGCAATGGTGACAGCGACGAAGCTCGGCGGCGAGGACGAAGCTCGGCGGTGAGGACAGCGAGGACGAAGCTCGGCGGCGAGGACAATGAGGACGAAACTCGGCGGAGAGGGCTTCGGCGGCAAAGGAATAATTAATATTCTTGATCAAAATGAGAGGGCTTGTAAAAGCCCAAATTCTAAGTTATTGTAATATGATTTAGTATTGCAGGTGCCAATTAAATTTCACTTGGAAAAACCTTTGAAATTGGCCATAACATAAAAACAAATAAATAGGTTATTTGTCATTTTTGTATCTTGCATAATACAATGATTTTGTGAGTGAATTTTTGTATGGGACTTTTTAGTCATCATACCAACCTCTATATTTTTTTCAGATTTTTACAAAATTGTTTGAATCAATGTGTGTTTAAAATTTGAAGAATGCCTCATATGTATATGAGCATTTCATTAGAATGATGGATAATTTGAATTTTGACATGTTGGAATGCTTTAAAAAAATTAACAAAATTCATATATGTATAAATAATATAATATGTTCATACAAACCAACTTTCAGTGGAAGATCCATTTTTCTAGATATGAAAATCTGAATAATATGTTGACACGACCCCACGGTCTTGTCGAGCCAGGATCACGCTGAGGGGCGCTGCGTTGCACAGCACCGGATAACGCACGTCAAAGATATAAAGCGGAAGCAAAGTTTTATTACATAAACCAGTTTATGAACATTTTTACAACAAAATGGTCCAGTCCACACTCACGGGCGTAGACTATGCATTGAGTTCACGTTCAGCCCATGAACGTGTCCCCACTAGCACGCACACACACTAACACGGCGGCATGCACGACTCCCACTCGACGGGGTTCTCCTCCTGGGGTTCCGTCTCCTCCTCGGGAGTCCCTTCCTCATAGAACCCTGCAAAAGCTTCAAACACAAGCAGTGAGCACGAAGACTCAGCAAGACTGACCCGTCTCTCCTATACATGGAACTTCTACATGATGGATGATAGGTTACATGAGGTAAAATAAGTTGCAAAGGACTCTCCTACTTAGTGGAACCTTACTTTCAAGTTTTTAGCAGCAGGTTGTGGAGAACCTTACACTAAGACACATGAGAGAGCCGCAATCAAACAAGAAACACATTTCTCTCATGTACTTTGCCCAAAGTTGAAGATAACTTTAATTAGCTCTAAACTACAACAATACATTAATAAGCAAAGTAGGACTTTCAAATCAGCAAACTTTTATCATGTATCTAGCCTGTTCTTTCTACGTCACAGTACAGTGAACAAGCGGTACTCACTAGCCACGAGGGACGGCGATTATAATCGATTTACACCTGCAGGGTTACCCGAATAACCCGTCACGTACGCCCGTACTCGATGTTTGTAAGGGCCTCAGTTTTTGACACATACTTGAAGTGTTCATCACCATACACACACACCTCATTTGAGGAAAGTTGATGAACACAAATGAAGAACAAGTAACCACCATCAACATGCTCATTAGAGAACAAAATCACATATTGCAAAAGTGGTATTTCCCACATGTGATATAGGTGGGCTGGACATATGAAAACTCCTACACATTGCTAAGGATGTCCATGCCAAGTTTCACCCAAATTCAAAACCTTTTTGAGGTCATTTTGGGTATAGTTAGAAAGAGGGCAGTTTGAAACCAAATTCAAATTCAAACTGTTTTTATCCCATGAATTTAAAAGTGGGAGGCATATTCTTATTCAGCACATTTTTGTGAGCTCACACACCAATTTTCACTCCATTTGGAGTTCATCTTGACATGAGCTAAGTGGGGCAAATTCAAACTTTATTTGAATTTCAAACTGAACATGTGCTGAAATTCATTCAAACCAAACCCAATTTGAATTCTAATCAATTCAAATGGCTCATGGGTGAATAATTTGAATCACCATGGGTATTTTAGGGCTCACTGTTTACAACAGTGATTAGGAGTGAATTTCAGAGGTTAAAACCACGGGTGTGACCCACATGTCAGCCACTGAGGCAAAAGAAACCGACTGAGAGCTCAGCTCGGGTACTCACGTGCGCTGCAGCGACCGCCACGGCGAAGAAACGGCGAGGAAAGCAGTTGCTTGCCGCCCTCGGCCGGTGAACCGCCTCGCAGGGCCCTTATCTGCGCGCCCAAGCAGTCGTAGGGGGTCTTCACCGCTGCCTCGTCGCACTTCCACCCAAAAAGCCGAAGCACCTCGCCGCCCGAGTGAACTTTCGGTTCCTCGTCGCCCGGCCGATCCAGTGACCCTCCCGGCGATCTGAGACCAGCACCGGGTGCGCCAAGCCATCTTCGACACCTTCGCATCGGTTCCAGACCCTGTGCGGTCTTCCCTGAGCTCCACCACGGCGATCTTTTCTCTGCCGGTTCAGCTCGAGCCGCCGCTGCGGGAACCGTCCTTCCGGCCACCACAGCCCACCGTTCACGGAGCTGTGAACAGCAAAGAGGTTCGTCTTCAACCCCTCTTTCTCTCCCGCAAGCTCCGGCGGCGTGACAAGCACTGCTCAAGCCGGAATTTCATGTTTTCGCGACGGTGTGCAAAAGTGAGGTCTGCACCGATCCAAGAAATTTGTAAGCCACACTGCATCACTCATCCTCTCATGGAGAGGATCACTTCTAGTAGCCCGTGCAGGTCCATAGGAGCAGGAACCACGAAGAACCGTGGAGGGAAACCGCTGTTCTTCGAGTTTTAGTAGAAATCCAGATTTCCGGCCTAGGTCGCACGGTGACAGCCCAACACAGCCCTTCTCGAGCTCCGTAGAGCTCATGTCGACCTTTCCTATGGTCCACTGATGCTCGACGACCCTTAGCTTGATCGGGTGAGGTGCTAAGGAGGACGGGCAACGCGGCCGAAGTTCTCCCGAGGCTGCTGCTCGTCGCCGACCATGTGGCGGCCGTTGTCATGACGAGCTGACCCCAGAATCCTGTTCCCCGAGTGAAAGTAGACAGGGGCTGCCAAAATTGTGAAGTTTGGAGCTTTACAGAAGCCGGTGGCGAGCTCTCCGGCGAGATACCCCGGCGGCAGAGCGCGGGCGTCGGGAGGAAGACAAAGCCAGCTGGCCCACGCGTCAGCGGCTCAAAATTCAAACCGGGATCGGGTGTGGCTGGGACCGGTTGTGCTGGCGTGCAGGAACCCCGCAGGCCACGGTGTGCCGACGCCTCAGTGGGCGACGCGTGTCCCCAGGGCCCACCCGCAAGTTTAAACTTTTCCCCCGATTTTCAGATTTCCTTCAAACTTCAAATCCTCATAACTTGAGCTAGAAAACTCTAAATCGAGTGAACCAAATTTTGTTGGATTCAGCTCTATGAGTACTTTCCAAAACATCAAGTTTCACTTCATGAAAATCCTTATTTCTCCAGAATTAGTTCCTCAAAGTTTAAACTGTGTGGAATTTTAAGTGGAGAATCCTTTGGAGGAAAATCCCGAAATTTTGCTGGAATATTCACCAAAATATCCCTGAACTACCATAAAAATTTCAGATCCATTTGAGCTCATTTGATCCACCTAATGGTGGGATTAGTGAAACTGTTCCAGAGAAAATAGAAAATGTTCAGAAACATTTTCAGAATTTCCTCTGAAATTGTTTAGCTCATATCTTTAGTTAGGAACCTTCAAATTAAGTGATACCAACTCCATTAGAACCCTCTGAAAATCTAGTTTTCAGAAAGTCATAGTTTGTTCCATGAAAATCCTTAGAACACCCTAAGAGTGCCAATTAATGTCAAGTACATAATTAATTGTGGAGGGCTCAAATGAGCTTTGCTGCAACTAAAACTTGACCAAGTCTGTATATAGGTTGTGATCAAGCCACAGTAAAAGTTTCATAGACAGTGAGTCGGTCTAGTGGGACGTATAAGCTTCACAAGTTCAAACTTAATACAAATGCATTTAAATTGATACATGTACTTCTTCTATCATGTAGTCGCTAAGGTCGAGGAGGAACCCGAAGTCCTAGACTTCGTTACTCCGGAGGAACAACTAGCCTACGACCAAGAGCAGCAAGGCAAGCTCCGGTTTGCATTAACCGTTTTACAAATTTTTATTGTTTTGAGCACTTACGTGAGTATTATGATTCTTTGCATTAGAGTCTTGTTTGGAAACCCAATTGCATAGCCAAGGAAACCATGGGTTGGATTTAGGATTGCAAACCTCGTTAGCTACTGCAAAGCTAAGTTAGGGTAGGATTCGGTACAAGTCGAGTAGTTGGAACTACTCGCGAGCATAGGCTAGAGGCATTCGACTCGGGTAGAGATAGCACATGAAACACATGGCAAGAAAATGAGACCAAGCGGAGGGTAAGGGCCGCAGGACTTTGGGGCCTGTGTGCTGTAGCTCCGCTTGTGTCGATTGAGGACCGAGCCGTGTGCGGGCCTGTTGAACAAGCTAGAACAGTACCGAAGACCTACCGGCTATATGGGAACCGGGAAACTGATGTAACTCGGGTAGCTGGGTATTGAGGCATTGCCCGTCGTTCAGAGGGTAGGTTGAGAGCTCGAGGTGTAAATCGGCTGGCGGAACTGAGATGCATGTGCAGAGACCTCTTGCTCGGGATGATGGGACCGGTTCAATATTTGGCTGACGGGCGAAAGGTGGTTGCGTACGGCGTCCGTGATGGTTGTTGTAGGCCACATCGAGTACGGGCGTACGTGACGGGTTATTCGGGTAACCCTGCAGGTGTAAATCGATTATAATCGCCGTCCCTCGCGGTCAGTGAGTACCACTTGTTCACTGTACCGTGACTTAGAAAGAACAGGCTAGTTACATGTTAAAATGTTGCTGATTGAGAGATGGACTTTGATTGTTAATGAGTTGCTGTAGTTTTAGTGCTAATTAAGGTTCCTTTCAACTTTGGGCAAAGTACATGAGAGAAATGTGTTTCTTGTTTGATTGCGGCTCTCTCATGTGCCTTAGCGTAAGGTTTTCCACAACCTGCTGCTAAAATTTGAAAGTAAGGTCCCAATAATTAGGCGAGTCCTTTGCAAATGATTTTACCTCATGTACCCATCACCCCTCATGTAGAAGTTCCATGTTTAGGTGAGACGGGTCAGACTTACTGAGCCTTTGTGCTCACTGCTTGTGTTTGAAGCTTTTGCAGGGTTCTATGAGGAAGGGACTCCCGAAGAGGAGACGGAACCCCAGGAGGGGAACCCCGTTGAGTGGGAGTCGTGCACACCGCAGAGTTAGTGTGCGTGTGTGCTAGCAAGGACACGTTCAAGGGCTGAACGTGAACTTGATGCGTAGTCTACTCCCGTGAGTGTAGACTGGACTTATTTTGATGTACAAATGTTCATTAACTCGTTTATGTAATAAAATTTCGCTTCCGCTTTGTACCTTTGACGTGTGTTATCTGGTGCTGTGCAACGCAGCACCCCTAAGCGTGATCCTGGCTCGACAAGACAATGGGGTCGTGTCAGCGCTGGTATCAGAGCTCGCTTGAGGTTTAACGCACTAAAAAGGTCATCTTTTTCAAAAATCCAGTGAGGAACGAGTTAGTAGCCCATATAAGGATGTTATTAGTGTATAGAAAGTGGCATACTAACCTATTTGTCTATGTCGGAAAGTCGTGTACCTCGGGACGCTTCATGTCTTGGGGGGTGCACGTAAGCGCTGTCCACCAGTGCGCACAAGCTGAAGGGTGGAGCCCCACGGGTGGCAGGTAACCCGACCCGCTTTGATATCCTCTACGACTCTACATGTCGTTTGGGGTATTCGAGCAACGTCTGTCCCTGCCGTGCGTGGTGCAATTTGGGAGACCCCGTCACGTGGTCTGAAACGTGAACATGTAACTCAAGGCGTGTTTGGCTTGAGAACATCCGGGCGAGTGATGACGGCCTGGTGTACGAACTGTATGGATACCGGGCTCGGTGTGCAGCCGAGTCTATTGATTGTTTGAGTTTCTGCAGGTAGCCTGAGCACGTAACGGTAGATGTGTAGCATCCGTGTGCGAGTGACGTTTAGTGCCACTGAATTAACGAAGCCGGCTAAGTCCGGTATAGGTTTTTCTTTGTGAGGACGTAGTACCGACATGTTCTGGTGACGCATCGACGTCACACCCAACTAAATGAACAACTTCATTTAAAACTTGAAAGTTTTGATCCAAAGTAGTAAAACTTGAGGTAACTCCTTCCCTTAATCAGGATATTCAAAGTTAACAAGTTTTCAACTTATAGGTTGTTAAGGACAGAGCACTCTATTTTCAGCTGAGTCAAGGCTGAAGTTAATCAGAGGTTAGAGGTTGAGTTCTTTCGAGGTTGGGGTCATATGATACATTTCTGGAAAGATTTGGAAGAGCTTTACAACTTTTCTGTTGAGGTCCAGAGGTGTTTCATCCCTTAACCACTCGAAAAATGCAGTAGAGTTGAAACTGTCCAGAAAACAGGACAGAGTAAAGACTCTCTGTAGACTCTCTGTAAATTAAGAATAACTTCCTGCTTAAAAATCCAAAAATAGAAAATGAGGTAGTTCTGGAAAGCTTATGAGATGGGTTACAACTTTGTAACAGAAAGTTTTGTCAGATTAGGAACAGAATTAACTGGAATTCTTGGATCAAATCAGTACCTAAAGCAGGGAGGTGCTGTCCAATTGTCTCCAGAAATTCTGTTAACTTTGACCTCTCATAACTCTTGAACCAGGACAGATCGTAGGCCAAGAAGATACTTTCTGGAAAGCTATAGAAGTTAGCTCTAACTTTGATGTTGAGCTCCAGAATTGGTTTTGCCTTTATCATGGCCTAAATCAGGTTGAAATGGAAACTGGTCAGGGCTGTCATGTTGGACAGCAGATCAGCAGTCAAGTTTGCTTGAAATTTGAACTGATTCCAAGTTTTACGGGTTCAATGACATGTCTTATGTTATAACTCAATGGTTTACTGTATAAATAAATATTTGACATTTATCAAATATATTTTACAGATGACAGCAGACAAGCAGTTGGAGAACGGGTGGGTGGTATCCCACTGTTCTCACCGCAGCGGCTATCCGGAAACATTGAGGCAGATGCTTCAATATTTTGGATATAACCAGATGCCGCAATACTTCGCCAAGGAAGAAGGCGAAGAGGGGAACAAGATGTGGACAATCCATGTCAAAGTCCCTGCAGGACCTACGCCACCCGGTTGGGTGCCGTTCACCGTCACGGTGAGAGGAAGACAACTGGAAGGGATGTGGCAAGTGGCAGCCCGTGACACTATGTCACGTTTCTGCCAACTACATGTGCAGGATATGGAGGGCACTCCATACGCGCTCGTTCCGGTGGAGGGACGGGCTCAGCATATGTGGGAAGAGAGGTACCGGGAGGCAACAGATCCGGGTTGCCCAAGGTACAACCCCGCGGAGGCAAACCTTAGCCTCCAGGTGAGGGCGGGAAACACCGTGATGAACAGCCAAGCTGTTCATACAGAGCATCTCGCCACGAAGCTCAAGGAGAGCACGAGCCGTGGATACCATTTCGAGAGTGCTCACAGCGCACTCCGTAATGTGCTCCTTCCGATGATCAAGCGACTGAATGAACAACACAATCAGTTGCATCGTCTGAAGAAGGCAAAGAAGAAGAGCCGTGTCGACATCGCGGCGTTGCAAGAACTGGTACAGAATCTGACCCAGCAGAACGAGGAACTTACTCAAGAGAGGGACGACGCTATTGAGGAAGGGCAAGGCCAGGAAGAAGATTACAACCAGGCCATGGACGAGGTGCATGCTTTGCAGGACCTCGTACCTCCGGTATTGGGCGTACCGGTGGTCTTGGGTCTTCCAGCAATGGGAGAACCCGAGATGGGCGAAGAGGTGGTAGATACAGAGCCACCAGCACAGGTACCGGAGGAGGACGACCCGCAGGAGGTCGAGTTCTACTCCGAGTAGGGGATTACAGTTGCCAAGTAGGGCAGCTAGGGTAGTGTAACCCAAATTTTGTAATCGGTGACATGTCGTGTAGACAGTAGCGTATGTATAAGTAGTGACGACATGAGCACGACTTCTCGGAGACCTGAGAATAATGTATCTTGTATAAAGTTTATGCTTTATCAATATATGTGAATGTTGTGCAAATTATTCATGTGTCACTTCAATATCTACTGTTGCATATGGAATTTTAAGTATGACATGTGCTAATCGCTGCTGTTTTGAATTTCAGAATGACGCGTACTCGTGCCAACCCTGACGTTGGGGGTACTAGCCAAGGGGGAGAGACCTCCCAACCACCTCCTGAGGACTCCTCGGGACAGCAGCAGCAGCAACAGAAACAGCAAACACCGCCACCGCCACTGCCAACGGTTACATTAGATGACATCGTCGCGGCAATGGCGGGTTCACATCAGCAGCACAGAGAGTTTCTGCAAACACTCATTGCAAATATGTCTTGCCCAGAGAGACATCAAGATCGTGAGGAGCGTCAACAGAGCTCCTACTCCGACTTCCTAGCTACTCATCCCCCGGTATTCTCAAGGGCGGATGAACCTCTTGACGCGGACAACTGGCTCCGCGCCATAGAGATGAAGTTTGGGCTGCTCCAGATAAGTGAGCAGCGCAAGACTCAGTTTGCGGTCCAGCAGCTCCAAGGATCCGCGAGCGCGTGGTGGGCCAACTTCTGTGCTTCACAGCCCACCGACCGAGTAATGACCTGGACGGAGTTCTGGACGGCCTTCAGGGCCTATCATATACCGCCAGATTTGATGAAGAGGAAGACGCAGGAGTTCTTACACCTGCAACAAGGGAGCCGGAACGCGCTGGAATACTCCAGGACGTTCAACGATCTCGCACTCTATGCGTCGTATCACGCAGATACTGATGAGAAGCGGCGGGACCACTTTTACCAGGGGCATAACCCGCTCCTGAAGGACAAGTTGCCGATGTTCAATCGCGGCAGCCTCAACGACATCATTGATGCTGCGATTGTTCAGGAGGACTCCGGCAAGGAGTTAGTGGCGGCGGAGAGAAAGCGAAGCACGCCGCAGAGCAGCGGAGAAGGAGGCGGTCCTTCTAAGAAGGTTTGGATGGTGAATCGCCCACCATCAGGTTCACGCTGGCAGCCACCAAAGTGGTCGATGCCGTTCCGCAGTCGGCCGTACTCTTCACCGGCATTCAGGCCGGCACTGCCAGTACCACCTCCGCAACAACAGCAGCAGCGGGCGATGCCGCGTGCGTATGCACCTCAGCAGCGCATGCCGGGCTTTCATCCCCCGAGCACTACACCAGCAGCGGCCACATGTTACCAGTGTGGTCGTCCAGGACACTTCGCGAGCAGTTGCCCGGAGAGGAAAGGCGCCGGAGTTGCACCACCGTTCCGGGGAGGAATCAACCCCGGAACCCTACTAATGCACGGCGGGCAAACCCTAGGCCCGGCACCGTCCACCAGCTTGCCATAGAGGGCGTGCCGGAGGGTGAGCCAATCCTTGCGGGTATGTTCCAACTCCACCAGAATCCCGCTATAGTACTGTTTGATTCAGGCTCCACGCATAATTTTATTAGCCAAGCTTTCGTTGCTAAACATAGCTTGCAAATACTACCCACCGATTGTCCATATTTGATTTGTTCACCTGGTGGGAGGATTTCAGCAAGCGTAATGGTTTCCAAAACACCATTATGCTTAGCGGGTAGAGTGTACCCCACGTCTCTCATCATCTTAGAGGGACAAAAGGTCGATGTCATCCTAGGGATGTCGTGGTTAACCCGCCATGGCGCTGTTTTAGACACCGTCCTTCGAGTCGTGCACTTAAACTCAGAAGTGCACGGGTCTCACTCATTATTTCTGGACAGTCCAGAAATAAAACTTCCAAGTGTCTATCAAGCCACAACTATCAGATTGGAAGATATTCCAGTAGTCCGAGAGTTCCCTGATGTGTTCCCGGATGATTTACCGGGAATGCCGCCCGATAGAGAGGTGGAGTTCAAGATTGAACTTGCACCGGGAACCATGCCAATATCCCGAAGGCCATACAAGATGGCGCCCAAGGAGTTGGCTGAACTGAAGACTCAGCTCACGGACCTTCTGGAGAAGGGTTTTATTAGGCCGAGCTCCTCGCCATGGGGCTGTTCGGCATTATTTGTAAAGAAGAAGGATGAGACATTGCGGCTTTGCGTGGACTATCGTCCATTAAATGCCGTAACCATCAAAAACAAGTACCCGTTGCCACGGATCGACATGTTGTTTGATCAGTTGGTCGAAGCGAAGATCTTTTCCAAGATGGACTTAAGATCCGGGTACCATCAGATTAAGATAAGGGTGGAGGACATTCCAAAGACAGCTTTCTCGACAAGGTACGGACTTTATGAGTACCTGGTCATGTCCTTCGGCCTCACCAATGCTCCAGCTCACTTAATGTACTTAATGAACTCGGTATTCATGCCATAGCTGGACAGGTTTGTCGTGGTCTTCATCGACGACATCCTGGTATATTCCAAGTCAGAGGAAGATCACAAGAAGGATCTGCGTATAGTCTTGCAACGGCTGCGGGATCACAAGCTATACGCGAAATTCAGCAAATGCGAGTTCTGGATATCGCAAGTGCCTTTTCTCGGGCATATCATTTCAGCGGAGGGTATCGCTGTAGACCCGAGCAAGATCACTCAAGTGCTGAATTGGAAATCCCCGAGAACTGTTTACGAGGTACGGAGTTTCCTCGGACTCGCGGGATATCATCGGAGGTTCATTCCGAACTTCTCGAAGATTGCCAAGCCTATGACAGAGCTGCTGAAGAAGGCTACCAAATATGTTTGGAGTCCATCATGTGAAGCAGCATTCAAGGATTTAGTCAAGCACCTGACATCAGCACCGGTTTTGGCGCAGCCAGACACAACAAATCCGTTCGATGTGTACTGCGATGTATCCGGCATTGGGCTCGGATGTGTGCTGATGCAAGACCGAAGAGTGGTCGCGTATGGATCACGGCAGTTTAGAAACCATGAGCAAAATTGTCCAACTCATGACTTGGAGCTCGCTGCCGTGGTACTCGCACTCAAAATGTGGAGGCACTACCTACTCGGTATTCTCGTACATTTATATACCGACCACAAAAGCCTCAAGTACATATTCACTCAGAAGGAGCTGAACATGAGGCAGCGAAGATGGTTAGAACTGATAAAGGATTACGAAATAGAGATCCATTATCATCCGGGCAAGGCAAACGTAGTGGCAGATGCGCTGAGCCGCAAGTAACACGTCAACAATCTGACCATCACCCCGTTGGAAGAGAGCGAACCACCATTGCATGTGATTCCACATGGAGCTCTCTACAACCTAGCTTTGATCCCCACCATCCGTGAAGAGATAGCGGCTGCTCAGAAACATGACAAGGGCATGTAGCATTTGCGGAGACGTGTATACAGTGGGGAGTTGAAATGTTTCTGGAAGGATGGAGACGGCGTCCTATGGTTCAAGGACCGGATCGTCGTGCCCCGAAACCCGGAGTTACGGAAGAAAATTTTTGATGAGGCTCACTTATCAAAATTTTCTATTCACCCCGGCAGCAACAAAATGTATCAAGAACTCAGAAGCAAGTTTTGGTGGACACGGATGAAATGAGAGACTGCAAAATACGTGTCCGAGTGTGATACATGTCGAAGGGTGAAGGCAGACCATATGCGGAAACCGGGACTGCTGCAACCACTGGGCATTCCTGCCTGGAAGTGGGAGGATGTGAGCATGGACTTCATCGTCGGTTTACCCACCACTCTTCAAAAGCATGATTCTGTGTGGGTGATCGTCGATCGGCTCACCAAAGTTGCCCATTTCATCCCGGTCAACACAAACTACAACGCCAAGAAGTACGCTGAACTGTACATCTTACGGATCCTATGCTTGTACGGCGTACCCCGTACCATCATATCGGATCGGGGCACTTTATTTGTGTCCCGTTTTTGGGAGCAGCTGCGCTTCCTTGGGGACGAAACTGATCCGTAGTTCAGCATACCACCCGCAGACGGATGGGCAAACCGAGCGGGTAAATCAGATCCTAGAAGACATGCTACGAGCTTGCGCTATCAACCACGGCAAGAATTGGGATGGTCACTTGCCGTTAGCCGAGTTCTCGTACAATAATGGGTACCAAGCCAGCAACAAGATGGTGCCTTATGAGGCGCTATACGGGAGAAAATGTCGCACACCATTGAACTGGTGTGAGTCTGGTGAAAGGGTTACCTTCGGGATTGACCTTGTCAACAACACAGAATAAAAGGTTCGACTAATTCAAGCGAACCTGAAAGCCGCCCAATCCCGTCAGAAACAGTATGCGGACCGGAGAAGACGCTCATTACAATTCGAAGTGGGGGATCACGTATATATACGTGTGTCTCCAATGAAGGGCGTAAACAGATTCGGGGTGAAAGGGAAGTTGGCACCCCGATTCATCGGTCCATTTCAGATTACCGAAAGATGTGGATCAGTGGCATACCGGCTACAATTACCAGAAGCACTTTCCGGTGTGCACGACGTCTTTCACATTGCCCAGCTGAGGAAGTGTCTTAAGCTATCAACTACCGTTCAGCTGGAAGACATTGAAGAACTGCAACCGGATCTCACCTATCGGGAGGAACCGGTTCAGGTTATTGACGAAAAGGCCCGAACCACACGCCACCGTACGTTGTGGTTCTACAAGGTCCTATGGAGTAATCACTCCGTGGACGAAGCGACATGGGAGAGCAAAGGATTTCTTCGCGCCAACTACCCCAACTTTTTCACGTCGCATATCCGGTAATTTTCCACCGTCCTCTCTCTCATTTTCACCTTATAATCTCGGGATGAGATTCTTTTAAGGGGGGAGGAATGTAAGGGCCTCAGTTTTGGCACATATTTGAAGTGTTCATCACCATACACACACACCTCATTTGAGGAAAGTTGATGAACACAAATGAAGAGCAAGTAACCACCATCAACATGCTCACTAGAGAACAAACTCACATATTGCAAAAGTGGTATTTCCCACATGTGATATAGGTGGGCTGGGCATATGAAAACTCCTACACATTGCTAAGGATGTCCATGCCAAGTTTCACCCAAATTCAAAACCTTTTCGATGTCATTTTGGGTATAGTTAGAAAGAGGGCAGTTTGAAACCATATTCAAATTCAAACTGTTTTTATCCCATGAATTTAAAAGTGGGAGGCATATTCTTATTCAGCACATTTTTGTGAGCTCACACACCAATTTTCACTCCATTTGGAGTTCATCTTGACATGAGCTAAGTGGGGCAAATTCAAACTTTATTTGAATTTCAAATTGAACATGTGCTGAAATTCATTCAAACCAAACCCAATTTGAAATATAATCAATTCAAATGGCTCATGGGTGAATAATTTGAATCACCATGGGTATTTTAGGGCTCACTGTTTACAACAGTGATTAGGAGTGGATTTCAGAGGTTAAAACCCCGGGTGGGACCCACATGTCAGCCACTGAGGCAAAAGAAACCTACTGAGAGCTCAGCTCGGGTACTCGCGCGCGCTGCAGCGACCGCCACGGTGAAGAAACGGCGAGGACAGCAGCTGCTTGCCGCCCTCGGCCGGTGAACCGCCTCGCAGGGCCCTTATCTGCGTGCCCGAGCAGTCGCAGGGGGTCTTCACCGCTGCCTCGTCGCACTTCCACCCAAAAAGCTGAAGCACCTCGCCGCCCGAGTGAACTTTCGGTTCCTCGTTGCCCGGCCGATGCAGTGACCCTCCCTGCGATCTAAGACCAGCACCGGGTGCGCCAGGCCATCTTCGACACCTTCGCATCGGTTCCAGACCCTGTGTGGTCTTCCCCGAGCTCCACCGTGGCGATCTTTTCTCTGCCGGTTCAGCTCGAGCCGCCGCTGCAGGAACTGTCCTTCCGGCCACCACACCCACCATTCACGGAGCTGTGAACAGCAAAGAGGTTCGTCTTCAACCCCTCTTTCTCTCCCGCAAGCTCCGGCGGCGTGACAAGCACTGCTCAAGCCGGAATTTCATGTTTTCGTGACGGTGTGCAAAAGTGAGGTCTGCACCGATCCGAGAAATTCGTAAGACACACTGCATCACTCATCCTCTCATGGAGAGGATCACTTCTAGTAGCCCGTGCGGGTCCATAGGAGCAGGAACCACGAAGAACCGTGGAGGGAAACCGCTGTTATTCGAGTTTTAGTAGAAATCCCGATTTCCGTCCTAGGTCGCACGGTGACAGCCCAACACAGCCCTTCCCGAGCTCCGTAGAGCTCATGTCGACCTTTTCTATGGTCCACTGATGCTCGACGACCCTTAGCTTGATCGGGTGAGGTGCTAAGGAGGACGGGCAACGTGGCCGAAGTTCTCCCGAGGCTGCTGCTCGTCGCCGACCATGTGGCGGCCATTGTCATGACGAGCTGACCCCAGAATCTTGTTCCCGAGTGAAAGTAGGCAGTGGCGGCAAAAATCGTGAAGTTTGGAGCTTTACAGAAGCCGGCGGCGAGCTCTCCGGCGAGATACCCCGGCGGCAGAGCGCGGGCGTCGGGAGGAAGACGAAGCCGGCTGGCCCACGCGTCAGCGGCTCAAAATTCAAACCGGGATCGGTTGTGCTGGCGCGCAGGGATCCCGCAGGCCACGGTGTGCCGACGCCTCAGTGGGTGACGCGTGTCCCCAGGGCCCACCCGCAAGTTTAAACTTTTCCCCCGATTTTCAGATTTCCTTCAAACTTCAAATCCTCATAACTTGAGCTAGAAAACTCTAAATCAAGTGAACCAAATTTTGTTGGATTCAGCTCTCTGAGTAGTTTCCAACAAATCAAGTTTCACTTCATGAAAATCCTTATTTCTCCAGAATTAATTCCTCAAAGTTTAAACTGTGTGGAATTTTAACTGGAGAATCCTTTGGAGGAAAATCCTGAAATTTCGCTGGAATGTTCACCAAAATATCCCTGAACTACCATAAAAATTTCAGATCCAATTCAGCTCATTTGATCCACCTAATGGTGGGATTAGTGAAACTGTTCCAGAGAAAATAGAAAATGTTCAGAAACATTTTCAGAATTTCCTCTGAAATTGTTTAGCTCATATCTTTAGTTAGGAACCTTCAAATTAAGTGAGACCAACTCCATTAGAACCCCCTGAAAATCTAGTTTTCAGAAAGTCATAGTTTGTTCCATGAAAATCCCTAGAACACCCTAAGAGTGCCAATTAAGGTCAAGTACATAATTAATTGTGGAGGGCTCAAATGAGCTTTGCTGCAACTAAAACTTGACCAAGTCCGTATATAGGTTGTGATCAAGCCACAGTAAAAGTTTCATAGACAGAGAGTCGGTCTAGTGGGATGTATAAGCTTCACAAGTTCAAAATTAATACAAATGCATTTAAATTGATACATGTACTTCTTCTATCATGTAGTCGCTAAGGTCGAGGAGGAACCCGAAGTCCTAGACTTCGTTACTCCGGAGGAACAACTAGCCTACGACCAAGAGCAGCAAGGCAAGCTCTGGTTTGCATTAACCGTTTTACAAATTTTTATTGTTTTCAGCACTTACGTGAGTATTATGATTCTTTGCATTAGAGTCTTGTTTGGAAACCCAATTGCATAGCCAAGGAAACCATGGGTTGGGTTTAGGATTGCAAACCTCGTTAGCTACTGCAAAGCTAAGTTAGGGTAGGATTCGGTACAAGTCGAGTAGTTGGAACTACTCGCGAGCATAGGCTAGAGGCACTCGACTCGGGTAGAGATAGCACATGAAACACATGGCAAGAAAATGAGACCAAGCGGAGGGTAAGGGCCGCAGGACTTTGGGGCCTGTGTGCTGTAGCTCCGCTTGTGTCGATTGAGGACCGAGCCGTGTGCGGGCCTGTTGAACAAGCTAGAACAGTACCGAAGACCTACCGGCTATATGGGAACCGGGAAACTGATGTAACTCGGGTAGCTGGGTATTGAGGCATTGCCCGTCGTTCAGAGGGTAGGTTGAGAGCTCGAGGTGTAAATCGGCTGGCGGAACTGAGATGCGCGTGCAGAGACCTCTTGCTCGGGATGATGGGACCGGTTCAATATTTGGCTGACGGGCGAAAGGTGGTTGCGTACGGTGTCCGTGATGGTTGTTGTAGGCAACATCGAGTACGGGCGTACGTGACGGGTTATTCGGGTAACCCTGCAGGTGTAAATCGATTATAATCACCGTCCCTCGCGGTCAGTGAGTACCACTTGTTCACTGTACCGTGACGTAGAAAGAACAGGCTAGTTACATGTTAAAATGTTGCTGATTGAGAGATGGACTTTGATTGTTAATGAGTTGCTGTAGTTTTAGCGCTAATTAAGGTTCCTTTCAACTTTGGGCAAAGTACATGAGAGAAATGTGTTTCTTGTTTGATTGCGGCTCTCTCATGTGCCTTAGCGTAAGGTTTTCCACAACCTGCTGCTAAACTTTGAAAGTAAGGTCCCAATAATTAGGCGAGTCCTTTGCAAATGATTTTACCTCATGTACCCATCACCTCTCATGTAGAAGTTCCATGTTTAGGTGAGACGGGTCAGACTTGCTGAGCCTTCGTGCTCACTGGTTGTGTTTGAAGCTTTTGCAGGGTTCTATGAGGAAGGGACTCCCGAAGAGGAGATGGAACCCCAGGAGGGGAACCCCGTCGAGTGGGAGTCGTGCACGCCGCAGAGTTAGTGTGCGTGTGTGCTAGCAAGGACACGTTCAAGGGCTGAACGTGAACTTGATGCGTAGTCTACGCCCGTGAGTGTAGACTGGACTTATTTTGATGTACAAATGTTCATAAACTCGTTTATGTAATAAAATTTCGCTTCCGCTTTGTACATTTGACGTGTGTTATCCGGTGCTGTGCAACGCAGCACCCCTCAGCGTGATCCTGGCTCGACAAGACCATGGGGTCGTGTCAATGTTGCCTACAGAAACCATCACGGACGTCGTACGCAACCACCTTTGACCCGTCAGCCAAATATTGAACTGGTCCTATCGTCCCGAGCAAGAGGTCTCTGCACGCGCATCTCAGTGCCGCCAGCTGATTTACACCTCAAGCTCTCAACCTACCCTCTGAACGACAGGCAATGCCTCAATACCCAGCTACCCGAGTTACATCGGTTTCCCGGTTCCCATATAGCCGGTAGGTCTTCGGTACTGTTCTAGCTTGTTCAACAGACCCGCACACGGCTCGGTCCTCAATCGACACAAGCGGAGCTATAGCACCCAGGCCCTAAAGTCCTGCTGCCCTTACTCTCCGCTCGGTCTCATTTTTCTTGCCAGATGTTTCATTTGCTATTTTTACCTGAGCGATGTGCCTCTAGCCTATTCTCGCGAGTAGTTCCAACTACTCGACTTGTACCGAATCCTACTCTGTCTTAGCATTGCATTGGCTAATGAGGTTTTCAACCCTAATCCCAACCCATGGTTTTCTTGGCTATGCATTCGGGTTTCAAACAAGACTCTAATGTAAAAGGTAAGTGGTATTCAAAAAGAAGTGCTCAAAACAATAAAAATTTGTAAATAGGTTAATGCAAACCGGAGCTTGCCTTGCTGCTCTTGGTCGTAGGCTAGCTGCTCTTCCGGAGTGACGAAGTCTAAGACTTCAGGCTCCTCCTCAACCTTAGCGACTACATGAGATAACATGTAATGTATCGATTTAAATGCATTTGAATTGAATTTAAACTTGTGATGACTATAGGTCTTACTAGACAGGCCCAATGACTCTAAAATTTTTACTGTGGTTTGGATACAACCTAAACAGAGACTTGGCCAAGTTTTATTTGCAGTAAAGTTCATTTGAGCTCTCCACAAATAATTATGTACTTGAACTTAATTGGAGCTCTTAGGGTTTTCTAGGAATTTCCATGGAGCAAGCCATGACTTTATAAAAACTAGATTTTCAGAGAGTTCTAATGGACTTGGTCCCACTTAATTTAAAGGTTCCTAACTAGATATATGAGCTAAACAATTTCAGAGAAATTCTGAAAATGTTTCTGGACCTTTTCTATTTTCTCTGGACAGTTTTATTTTCACACCATTAGGTGGATCAAATTAGCTCAAATGGATCTGAACTTTTTATGGTAGCTCAGGGATATTTTGGTGAACCTCCCAGAAAAATTTCAGAATTTTTCTCCAAAGGGTTCTCCAGTTAAAATTCTAACCAGTTTGAACTTTGAAGAATTAATTATGGAGAAATAGGGATTTTCATGAAGTGAAACTTTTTTCTGGAAAGTACTCAGAGAGATGAATCCAAAAAAATTTGGTTCACTCGATTTGGAGTTTCCTAGCCAAAGTTATGTGGGTTTGAAGTTTGAACAAAATCTGAAAATCGGGAAAAAGTTCAAACCACTGTGCGTGGGACCGGGGCTACGTGCAACTCCTCATCGGTCGGCACACGCGGCTACTGAATCCTTTGCGTGCAGCCGCACCCGATACAGTGCCCCAGCAGATCCCAGTTTAAAATTTCCACCGCTGACAGCCGGGACCCACCGAACTTCTTCTTCCTCCGGCTGCCTTTCGCGCGCCCGCTTGCTCAGCTCGCCGGAGCTAACTGCCATTCGCTGGTTCGCCGGTTCCGGCCACCGATCGAGCTGAAGTTCACCGCCAGGGGGTTTTCGACGTCGAGAGCACGGTTGTAGGGTTATCTAGGGCTGCCGGTAACCGGAAGATGGCCGGCGACGTGTGGCGGCCTCGGTTGAGCTTCGGCAGCGTCGGCCAGGGTTCTCAGCCCGTCAAAAGCTCGACCGACTAGCTCTACAACACCAGTACACCTCTAGGAAACTCGACAAGGCCTCAAAGGTGCTCATAAACGGCTGCAACTGGGTCGGCATCGTGTGACCGATCGTGTCCGCCATGAACGCCCTTGATTGAGCTCAAAAATCCGTCGTTCCTAGTCGGTTTCATGCAACGGATGCTAAAAGGATTCTGATCGCCGGATAGTTCAGCACCTAGGTGCCAAGTTTGATAACCAAAGAAGGATTGGAGAGGGGGAATTTGCAGAAATCGTACCGGACGTTTGATGTGAAGCTGCCGGGACAAAATCTTCAAATTAGTCGTCGATACTGCACGGCGTGGCCTGAGGTTTGGTTGAGAGCAGCACCAAACCAGCGTGCTCCCGTGGCCTTGATCGCTTGACTGTGAAACCCCCTGTGGAGGGCTGTCCACGAGCGCCCAATCGTCGGCCGACGCTAGGTCGCCGCTGTGGCGGTCGTTCTCGTGCAAGGAAGGCCGGAACTCACTCGTTTCCGGGTCGGGGAGGTGTGTGCGGAGCTCAGGGTGTGGTTTAGCAGCTCGGGGAGGAGAGGGCGCGAGTGTTTTTCCGTTCTTCCGATCAGGCCGAGCAGCGGAGGGAACAGAGCTCAGCTCGGTGTTCACGCGAGGAGAAGAAAGCAACTGAGGCTTCACTCGGCTGAGGGGACGTGATCACGCTGAGGCACAAGGGGCACCACCTCGGGGAGCCAGCGCGTTGGGGCAACGAGCAGGTGGTGGCGCGGTGGCTCCTCAGTGGCGCACACGGGGAAAAACACTCGGTGGAGTTGAAAAACAGGGACAAAGTCATTTGCTTCATGTGCAAGTTTTGATTTTTTTTCCCCTCAATGACATGTGGGTCCCACTCCCTTTTAACCTCTGAAATTAACTTCCTCTCACTGCTACAAACAGTAATCCCCTTAATACACTCTAGGATTTGAATTATCTACCACATGCCCATTTGGAATTGGTAGAATACAAATTGTGAAGTGTTTGACCAAATTTCAGCACATATGCAGTTTGAAATTCAAATAAAATTTGAATTTGCTAAACCTACCTCATGTCAAGATCAACTCCAAAAGGAGTGAAAATTGGATTGTGAGCTCACAAAAATGTGCTGAGTAATAATATGCCTTCCACTTTTGAATTCATGGGATGGAAATAGTTTGAATTTGAATTTGAGTTCAAACCACCCTCTTTCTAGCTATACCCAAAAGGACTTCAAAAAGGTTTTGAATTTGGGCGAAATTTGGCATGGACATTCCTAGCAAGGTGTAGGAGTTTTTCATATGCCCAGCCCCTGTATGATGCATGTGGGAAATACCACTTTTGCATTTTGTGAGTTTATTCTCTAATGAGCATGTTGATGGTGGTTACATGCTCTTCAAATGTGTTCATCAAGTTTCTTCAAATGAAGTGTGTGTGTGCTGATGGACACTTTGAATATGTGCCAAAAACTTAGGCCCTTACATTCCTCCCCCCTTAAAAGAATCTCGTCCTGAGATTATAAGGTGAAAATGAGAGAGAGAACGGTGGAATGCTACCGTATATGCGACGTGAAAAAATCGGGGTAGTTAGCGCGAAGAAATCCTTCGCTCTCCCATGTCGCTTCGTCTACGGAGTGATTACTCCATAGAACTTTGTAGAACCATAACGTACGGTTGCGTGTGGTTCGGGCCTTTTCATCTATAATCTGAACCGGTTCCTCCCGATACATTAGATCTAGTTTCAGTTCTTCTATGTCCTCCAGCTGAATGGTAGTTGATAGCTTAAGACACTTCCTCAGCTGGGAAATGTGAAAGACGTCGTGCACACCGGAGAGTGCTTCTGGTAAATTCAGCCGGTATACTACTGATCCACATCTTTTGGTGATCTGAAATGGACTGACGAATCGGGGTGCCAACTTTCCCCTCACCCCAAATCTGTTCATGCCCTTCATTGGAGACACACGTAGATATGCGTGATCCCCGAATTTGAACTGTAATGGGAGTCTTCTCAGGTCCGCATATTGTTTCTGTCGGGATTGTGCGGCTTTTAGGTTTGCTTGAATTGGCCAAACCTTTTCCTCCGCGTTGTTGATAAGATCAATCCCGAAGGTAACCCTTTCGCCAGACTCACACCAATTCAGTGCTGTGCAGCATTTTCTCCCGTATAGCGCTTCTTAAGGCGCCATCTTGATGCTGGCTTCGTACCGATTGTTGTACGAGAACTCGGCCAACGGCAAGTGATCATCCCAGTTCTTGCCGTTGTTGATAGCGCAAGCTCGTAGCATATCTTCTAATATTTGGTTTACCCAGTCAGTTTGCCCATCCATCTGCGGGTGGTATGCTGAACTACGGATCAACTTCGTCCCCAACGCAGCGTCTAGCTGCTCCCAAAAACGGGAAACAAATACAGTGCCCCGATCCAATATGATGGTACGGGGTACGACGTACAAGCATAGGATCCATGAGATGTACAGTTCAGCATACTTTTTGGCGTTGTAGTTGGTGTTGACCGGGATGAAATGGGCAACTTTGGTGAGCCGGTCGACGACCACCCACACAGAATCATGCTTCTGAAAAGTGGTGGGTAAACCGACGATGAAGTCCATGCTCACATCTTCTCAATTCCAGGCAGGAACGCCCAATGGTTGTAGCAGTCCCGGTTTCCGCATATGATCTGCCTTCACCCTTCGACATGTATCACACTCGGACACATACTTCGCGATCTCCCGCTTCATCCGTGTCCATCAAAACTTGCTTCTGAGTTCTTGATACATTTTGTTGCTGCCGGGATGAATAGAAAACTTTGACAAGTGAGCCTCATCAAAGATTTTCTTCCGTAACTGCGGGTTACGGGGTACGACGATCCGATCCTTGAACCATAGGATGCCGTCTCCGTCTTTCTGGAAACATTTCGGCTCCCCACTGTCTATACGTCTCCACAAATGTGACATGCCCTTGTCATGTTTCTGAGCTGCCGCTATCTCTTCACGGATGGTGGGGATCAACGCTAAGTTGTAGAGAGCTCCATGTGGAATCACATGCAGTGGTGGTTCGCTCTCTTCCAACGGTGTGATGGTCAGATTGTTGACGTGTGACTTGCGGCTCAGCGCATCCGCCACTACGTTTGCCTTGCCGGGGTGATAATGGATCTCTATTTCGTAATCCTTTATCAACTCTAACCATCTTCGCTGCCTCATGTTCAGCTCCTGAGTGAATATGTACTTGAGGCTTTTGTGGTCGGTATATAAATGTACGAGGTTACCAAGTAGGTAGTGCCTCCACATTTTAAGTGCGAGCACCACGGCAGCGAGCTCCAAGTCATGAGTTGGATAATTTTGCTCATGGTTTCTGAGCTGCCGTGATCCATACGCGACCACTCTTCGGTCTTGCATCAGCACACATCCGAGCCCAATGCCGGATGCATCGCAGTACACATCGAACGGTTTTGTTGTGTCTGGCTGCGCCAAAACCGGTGCTGATGTCAGGTGCTTCACTAATGCCTTGAACGCTGCTTCACATGCTGGACTCCAAACATATTTTGTAGCCTTCTTCAGCAGCTCCATCATAGGCTTGGCAATCTTCGAGAAGTTCGGAATGAACCTCCGATAATATCCCGCGAGTCCGAGGAAACTCCGTACCTTGTGAACAGTCCTCAGGGATTTCCAATTCAGCACTTGTGTCATCTTACTCGGGTCTACAGCGATGCCCTCCGCTGAGATGATATGCCCGAGAAATGGCACATGCGATATCCAGAACACGCACTTGCTGAATTTCGCATATAGCTTGTGATCCCGCAGCCGTTGCAAGACTATACGCAGATGCTTCTTGTGTTCTTCCTCTGACTTGGAATATACCAATATGTCATCGATGAAGACCATGACAAACTTGTCCAGCTCCGGCATGAATACCGAGTTCATCAAATACATGAAGTGAGCTGGAGCGTTGGTGAGGCCGAAGGACATGACCAGGTACTCATAAAGCCCATACCTCGCCGAGAAATCCGTCTTCGGAATATCCTCAGCCCGTATTTTAATCTGGTGGTACCCGGATCTTAAGTCCATCTTGGAAAAGATCTTTGCTTCGACCAACTGATCAAACAACATGTCGATCCGTGGCAACGGGTACTTGTTCTTGATGGTTACGGCATTTAGTGGTGATAGTCCACACAAAGCCGCAACATCTCGTCTTTATTTTTCACAAATAATGCCGAACAGCCCCATGGCGAGGAGCTCGGCCTAATAAAACTCTTCTCCAGCAGGTCCGTTAGCTGAGTCTTCAGTTCAACCAATTCCTTGGGCGCCATCTTGTACGGCCTTCAGGATATTGGCATAGTTCCCGGCGCAAGTTCAATCCTGAACTCCACCTCTCTGTCGGGTGGCATCCCCGGTAAATCATCCGGGAACACGTCAGGGAACCCACGGACCACTGGAATGTCTTCCAATCTGATGGTTGTGGATTGATACACATTTGGAAGTTTTATTTCTGGACTGTCCAGGAATAAAGATTGTGACTCGTGCATATCTGAGTGTAGATGCACGACTCGGAGAACGGTGTCTAAAACAGCGCTGTGGCGGGTTAACCACGACATCCCTAGGATGACATCGACCTTCTGTCCCTCTAAAATTATGAGAGACGTAGGGTACACTCTACCCGCTAAGCATAATGGTGCTTTTGGAACCATCATGCTTGCTGAAATTTTCCCACCCGGTGAACAAATTAAATATGGACTATTGGTCGGTAGTATTTGCAAGCTGTATTTAGCAATGAAAGCTTGGCTAATAAAATTGTGCGTGGCGCCTGAATCAAATAATATTATGGCGGGATGCTGTGGAGTTGGAACATACCCGCAAGGATTGGTTCACCCTCCGACACGTCCTCTATGGCAAGTTGGTGGACGGTGCCAGGTCTAGGGTTTACCCGCTGCGCATTAGTGGGGTTCCGGGGCTGATTCCTCCTCGGAAGTTGCGGTGCAACTCCACCGCCTTGCCTCTCCAGACAATTGCTGGCGAAGTGTCCTGGACGACCACATTTGTAGCATGTGGCTGCTGCTTGGCCGGTGCTCGGGGGACGAAAGCCCGGCATGCACTGCTGAGGTGCATACGCACGTGGCATCGCCTGCTGCTGTTGTTGTTGTTGTTGTTGCGGAGGTGGTGCTTGCAGTGCCAGCCGGAATGCCAGTGGAGAATAGGGCCAACTGCGGAATGGCATTGACCTCTGTGGTGGCTACCAGCGTGGACCCGATGGTGGGCGATTCACCATCCGGTATTTTTGAGAAGGACCACCTCCTTCTCTGCTGCTTTGCGGCGCCGCTTCGCTTCCTTTCCGCCACTGCTAACTCCTTGCTGGAATCTTCCTAAACAATCGCAGCATCAATTATGTCATTGAGGCTGCAGCGATTGAATATCGTCAGCCTGTCTTTCAGGAGCGGGTTAAGCCCCTGGTAGAAGTGATCCCGCCGCTTCTCGTCGGTATCGGTGTGATACGACGCGTAGAGCGCAAGATCATTGAACGCCCTGGAATATTCCAGCGCGTTTCGGCTCCCTTGCTGCAGGTGTAGGAACTTCTGCGTCTTCCTCTTCATGATACCCGGCGGTATGTGATAGACCCTGAAGGCCGTCCTGAATTCAGTCCAGGTCATAACTCGCTCGGTGGGTTGCGAGGCGCAGAAATTTGCCCACCAAGCACTCGCGGATCCCAGAAGCTGTTGGACCACGAATTGAGTCTTACGCTGCTCACTTACCTGGAGCAGCCCGAACTTCATCTCCATCATGCGGAGCCAGTTGTCCGCATCGATGGGTTCATCCGCCCTTGAGAATACCGGGGGATGAGTAGCGAGGAAATCGGAGTAGGAGCTCTGTTGACGCTCCTCACGATCTTGACGTCTCTCAGGTTGAGACGTATTTGCAATAAGGGTCTGCAGCAACTCCGTGTGCTGCTGATGTGAGCCCGCCATCGCTGCCACAATGTCAGCCAAAGTAACCGTTGGCGGTGGCGGTTGTTGCTGTTGCTGTCCCGAGGAGTCCTCAGGAGGTTGTTGGGAGGTTTGTCCCCCCTGACTGGAACCTCCAACGTCCGGGTTGGCCCGAGTACGAGTCATTCTGAAATCCAAAACAGCAGCGATCAGCACATGTCATACTTAAAATTCCATAAGAACAGTAGGTATTGAAGTGACGCATGAATAATTTGCACAACATTCACATATATTGATAAAGCATAAACTTTATACAAGATACATTAGTCTCGGATCCCCGAGAAGTCATGCTCATGTCATCACTACCTATACATGCACTACTGTCTACACGACATGTCATCGATTACAAAAGTTGGGTTACATCACCCTTGTTGCCCTACTTGGCAACAGTAACCCCTTACTCGGAGTAGAACTCGACCTCCTGCGGGTCGTCCTCCTCTGGTACCTCTGCTGGTGTCTCTGGGTCCATGACCTCTTCTTCCGGCTCGGGTTCTCCCATTGCCGGAAGACCCAAGACCACGGGTATGGTGCCTACCCCCGGTATTTCCATTACCGGAGGTACGAGGTCCTGCAACGCATGCACCTCATCCATGGCTTGGTTGTAGTCCTCTTCCCAGCCTTGCCCCTCCTTAATAGCGTCGTCCCGCTCTTGAGTAAGGACCTCGTTCTGCTGGGTCAGAGCCTCCACCTGCTGTTACAAAGCCGTGATGTCAACACGGCTTTTCCTCTTCGCCTTCTTCAGACGATGCAACTGATTATGTTGTTCGTTCAGTCATTTAATCGTCGGAAGGAGCACATTGCGGAGTGCGCTGTGAGCACTCTTGAAATGGTCTCCACGGCTTGTGCTCTCCTTGAGCTTTGCAGCAAGACAATCCGTATGAACATCTTGGCTGTCCATCACGGCTTTTCCTGTCCTCAATTGGAGACTGAGGTTTGCCTCCATGGGACTGTACCTTGGACAACCCGGATCGGTTGCCTCCATATACCTCCCTTCCCACAGGTGAATAGCCCGTCCCTCCATCAGAACAAGCGCGTATGGAGTGCCCTCCATAGCTATCACGTGTAGTTGGCAGAAACGCGACATGGTGTCGCGGGCTGCCACTTGCCACATTCCCTCCGGTTGTCTACCCCTCTCCGTAACGGTGAACGGCGCCCAACCGGGTGGCGTAGGTCCTGCAGAAACTTCGACATGGATTGTCTGTGTCTTGTTCCCCTCCTCGCCTTCTTCTTTGGCAAAGTACTGCGGCATCTTGTGGTATCCGAAAAATCGAAGCATTTGCCTCAAGGCTTCTGGATAGCCGCTGTAGTGAGAACAGTGAGATTCCACCCACCAGTTCTCGAACTGTTTATCTGCTGTCATCCGTAGAAACATATTTGAGAAATGTCAAATATCTATTTGAACAGTAAACCATTGAGTTATAACACCAAACATGTCATTGAACTCATAAAACTTGGAAATATAGTTCAAATTTAAACAAATTTGACTGCTGATCCGCTGTCCAATATGACAGCCCTGACCAGTTTCCACTTCAACCTGATTTAGACCACACTAACAGCAAAACCAATTCTGGAGCTCAACATCAAAGTTTAAGTTAACTTCAAAATATTTCCAGAAAGTATTTTCTTGGCCTAATATATGTCCTGGTTTAAAAGTTATGAGATGTCAAAGTTAACAGAATTTCTGGAGAAACTTAGACAGCACCTCCCTGCTTTAGGTACTGATTTGATCCAAGGATTCCAGTTAATTATGCTCCCAATCTGACAAAACTTTCTGTTACAAAGTTGTAACTCATCTCCTAAACTTTTCATAACTACCTAATTTTCTATTTTTGGATTTTTATGCAGGAAGTTATGATCAATTTACAGAGAGTGTTTGCTCTGCCCTATTTTATGGACAGTTTCAACTCTACTGCATTTTTCGATTGGTTAAGGGGTGAAACACCTCTGGACCTCAACAGAAAAGTTGTAAAGATCTTCCAAAGCTTTCCATAAATGTGCCATATGAGCCTAACCTCGAAACAACTCAACCTCTAACCTCTGAATAACTTCAGCCTTATTTCAGCTGAAAACAGGGGACTCTGTCCTTAGTATCCCATAAGTTGAAAACTTGTTAACTTTGAATATCCTGATTAAGGGAAAAAGTTACATCAAATTTTAGTGTTCTGGATTAAAACTTTCAAGTTTTACAATGAATTTGTTATTTTAGTGGAGTGTGACGTCGATGCGTCACCAGAGCATGTCGGTACTACGTCCTCACAAAGAAAAACCTATACCGGACTTAGCCGGCTTCGTTAGTTCAGTGGCACTAAACGTCTCTCGCACACGGATGCTACACGTCTACCATTTAATGGTTAGACTACCTGCAGATAACTCACACAATCGTCAGACTCGGCTGCACACCGAGCCCGGTATCCGTACAGTTCGTACACCCGGCCGTCATCACTCGCCCGGATGTTCTCAAGCCAAACACGCCTTGAGCTATGTGTTCACGTTACTAACCACGTGACGGGGTCTCCCAAATTGCCCACAGCACGCCAGGGACAGACGTTGCTCGAATACCCCAAACGACATGAAGAGTCGTAGAGGATATGAAAGCGGGTCGGGTTACCTGCCACCCGTGGGGCTCCACCCTTAAGCTTGTGCGCACTGATGGACAGCGCTTACGTGCACCCCCCAAGACATAAAGCGTCCCGAGATGCACGATTTTCCGACATAAGCAAATAGGTTAGTATGCCACTTTCTATACACTAATAACATCCTTATATGGGCTACTAACTCGTTCCGCGCTGGATTTTTGGAAAAGATGACTTTTGTAGTGCGTTAAACCTCAAGCGAGCTCTGATACCACGCTGACACGACCCCACGGTCTTGTCGAGCCAGGATCACGCTGAGGGGTGCTGTGTTGCACAGCACCGGATAACGCACGTCAAAGATACAAAGCGGAAGCAAAGTTTTATTACATAAACCAGTTTATGAACATTTTTACAACAAAATGGTCCAGTCCACACTCACGGGCGTAGACTATGCATTGAGTTCACGTTCAGCCCATGAACGTGTCCCCATTAGCACACACACACACTAACACGGCGGCGTGCACGACTCCCACTTGACGGGGTTCCACTCCTGGGGTTCCGTCTCCTCCTCGGGAGTCCCTTCCTCATAGAACCCTGCAAAAGCTTCAAACACAAGCAGTGAGCACAAAGGCTCAGCAAGACTGACCTGTCTCTCCTATACATGGAACTTATACATGATGGATGATAGGTTACATGAGGTAAAATAAGTTGCAAAGGACTCGCCTACTTAGTGGAACCTTACTTTCAAGTTTTTAGCAGCAGGTTGTGGAGAACCTTACGCTAAGGCACATGAGAGAGCCGCAATCAAACAAGAAATGCATTTCTCTCATGTACTTTGCCCAAAGTGTAAAAGAACTTTAATTAGCTCTAAACTACAACAAGACAATAACAAGCAAAGTAGGTCTTTCAAATCAGCAAATTTTTATCATGTATCTAGCCTGTTCTTTCTACGTCACGGTACAGTGAACAAGTGGTACTCACTGACCGCGAGGGATGGCGATTATAAATGATTTACACCTGCAGGGTTACCCGAATAACCCGTCACGTACGCCCGTACTCGATGTTGCCTACATCAAGCATCACGGACGTTGTATGCAACCACCTTTCACCTGTCAGCCAAATATTGAACCGGTCCTATCGTCCCGATCAAGAGGTCTCTGCACGCGCATCTCAGTGCCGCCAGCCGATTTACACCTCAAGCTCTCAACCTACCCTCTGAACGACAGGCAATGCCTCAATACCCAGCTACCCGAGTTACATCGGTTTCCCGGTTCCCATATAGCTGGTAGGTCTTCGGTACTGTTCTAGCTTGTTCAACAGGCTCGCACACGGCTCGGTCCTCAATCAACACAAGTGGAGCTATAGCACCCAGGCCCCAAAGTCCTGCTGCCCTTACTCTCCGCTCGGTCTCATTTTTCTTGCCAGGTGTTTCATTTGCTATTTTTACCCGAGCGATGTGCCTCTAGCCTATTCTCGCGAGTAGTTCCAACTACTCGACTTGTACCGAATCCTACTCTATCTTAGCATTGCATTGGCTAACCAGGTTTTCAATCCTAATCCCAACCCATGGTTTTCTTGGCTATGCATTTGGGTTTCAAACAAGACTCTAATGCATAAGGTAAGTGGTATTCAAAAGTAGTGCTCAAAACAATAAAAATTTGTAAAGAGGTTAATGCAAACCGGAGCTTACCTTGCTGCTCTTGGTCATAGGCTAGCTGCTCTTCCGGAGTGACGAAGTCTAAGATTTCAGGGTCCTCCTCAACCTTAGCAACTACATGAGATAACATGTAATGTATCAATTTAAATGCATTTGAATTGAATTTAAACTTGTGACG
This sequence comes from Neostapfia colusana, assembly GCA_030760725.1. Taxonomy (NCBI): domain Eukaryota; kingdom Viridiplantae; phylum Streptophyta; class Magnoliopsida; order Poales; family Poaceae; genus Neostapfia; species Neostapfia colusana. Next base: position 52,321,894 of record JASWHV010000014.1, on the reverse strand, counting down.
ACTATAAGTCTTACTAGACAGGCCCAATGACTCTGAAATTTTTACTGTGGTTTGGATACAACCTAAACAGAGACTTGGCCAAGTTTTATTTGCAGTAAAGTTCATTTGAGCTCTCCACAAATAATTATGTACTTGACCTTAATTGGATCTCTTAGGGTTTTCTAGGAATTTTCATGGAGCAAGCCATAACTTTCTGAAAACTAGATTTTCATAGGGTTCTAATGCAGTTGGTCCCACTTAATTTGAATGTTCCTAACCAGAGATATGAGCTAAACAATTTCAGAGAAATTCTGAAAATGTTTCTGGACCTTTTCTATTTTCTCTGGACAGTTTTATTAATCACACCATTAGGTGGATCAAATGAGCTCAAATGGATCTGAAATGTTTATGGTAGCTCAGGGATATTTTGGTGAACCTCCCAGAAAAATTTCATAATTTTCCTCCAAAGGGTTCTCCAGTTAAAATTCTAACCATTCTGGAGAAATAGGGATTTTCATGAAGTGAAACTTGATTTGCTGGAAAGTACTCAGAGAGCTGAATCTAGCAAAATTTGGTTCACTTGATTTGGAGTTTCCTAGCCAAAGTTAAGTTGGTTTAGAAGTTTGAACAAAATCTAAAAATCGGGAAAAAGTTCAAACCGCTGCATGTGGGACCGGGGCTAGGTGTCAACTTCTCATCGGTCGGCACACACGCGGATACTGAATCCTTTGCGCGCAGCCGCACCTGATCCGGTGCCCCAGCAGATCCCAGTTTAAAATTTCCACCGCTGACAGCCGGGACCCACCGGGCTTCTTCTTCCTCCGGCTGCCTTTCGCGCGCCCGCGCACTCAGCTCGCCGGAGCTAACTGCCATTCGCCGGTTCCGGCCACCGATCGAGCTGAAGTTCCCCGCCAGGGGGTTTGCGACGTCGAGGAGCACGGTTGTGGGGTTATCTAGGGCTGCTGGTAACTGGAAGATGGCCGGCGACGTGTGGCGGCCTCGGTTGAGCTTCGGCAGCGTCGGTCGGGGTTCTCAGCCCGTCAAAAGCTCGACCGACTAGCTCTACAGCACCAGTACACCTATAGGAAACTCGACAAGGCCTCAAAGGTGCTCATAAACGGCTGCAACTGGGTCGGCATCATGCGACCGATCGTGTCCGCCATGAACGCCCTTGATCGAGCTCAAAATCCGTCGTTCCTAGTCGGTTTCATGCAACGGATGCTAAAAGGATTGTGATCGCCGGCTAGTTCAGCACCTATGTGCCAAGTTTGATAACCTAAGAAGGATTGGAGAGAGGGAATTTGCAGAAACTGTACCGGACGTTCGCTGTGAAGCTGCCGGGACAAAATCTTCAAATTGGTCGTCGATACTGCACGGCGTGGCCTGAGGTTTGGTTGAGAGCAGCACCAACACAGCGTGCTCCCGTGGCCTTGATCGCTTGACCATGAAACCCCCTGTGGAGGGCTGTCCATGAGCGCCCGATCGTCGGCCGATGCTAGGTCGCCGCTGTGGCGGTCGTTCTCGGGCAAGGAGGGTCGGAACTCGCTCGTTTCCGAGTCGGGGAGGTGTGTGTGGAGCTCAGGGTGTGGTTTAGCAGCTCGGGGAGGAGAGGGCGCGAGTGTTTTACCGTTCTTCCGATCAGGCCGAGCAGCGGAGGGAAGAGAGCTCGGCTCGGTGTTCACGCGAGGAGAAGAAAGCAACTGAGGCTTCGCTCGGCTGAGGGGACGTGATCACGCTGAGGCACGAGGGGCACCGCCTCGGGGAGCCAGCGGGTTGGGGCAACGAGCAGGTGGTGGCGCGGTGGCTCCTCGGTGGCGCACACGGGGAAAACACTCGGTGGAGTTGCAAAACAGGGACAAAGTCATTTGCTTCATGTGCAAGTTTTGATTTTTTTTCTCCTCAATGACATGTGGGTCCCACTCCCTTTTAACCTCTGAAATTAACTTCCTCTCACTGCTACAAACAGTAATCCCCTTAATACCCTCTAGGATTCGAATTATCTACCACATGGCCATTTGGAATTGGTAGAATTCAAATTGTGAAGTGTTTGACCAAATTTCAGCACATATGCAGTTTGAAATTAAAATAAGGTTTGAATTTTCTAAACCTAGCTCATGTCAAGATCAACTCCAAATGGAGTGAAAATTGGTGTGTGAGCTCACAAAAACGTGCTGAGTAATAATATGCCTCCCACTTTTGAATTCATGAGATGGAAATAGTTTGAATTTGAATTTGAGTTCAAACCACCCTCTTTCTAGCTATACCCAAAAGGACTTCAAAAAGGTTTTGAATTTGGGTGAAAATTGGCATGGACATTCCTAGCAAGGTGTAGGAGTTTTTCATATGCCCAGCCCCTGTATGATGCATATGGGAAATACCACTTTTGCATTTTGTGAGTTTATTCTCTAATGAGCATGTTGATGGTGGTTACTTGCTCTTCAAATGTGTTCATCAAGTTTCTTCAAATGAAGTGTGTGTGTGGTGATGGACACTTTGAATATGTGCCAAAAACTAGGCCCTTACATTCCCCCCCCCCTTAAAAGAATCTCGTCCCGAGATTATAAGGTGAAAATGAGAGAGAGGACGGTGGAAAGTTACCGTATATGCGACATGAAAAAGTCAGGGTAGTTAGTGCGAAGAAATCCTTCACTCTCCCATGTCGCTTTGTCTACGGAGTGATTACTCCATAGAACTTTGTAGAACCACAACGTACGGTTGCGTGTAGTTCGGGCCTTTTCATCTATAATCTGAACCAGTTCCTCCCGATACGTGAGATCCGGTTTCAGTTCTTCTATGTCCTCCAGCTAAATGGTAGTTGATAGCTTAAGACACTTCCTCAGCTGGGAAATGTGAAAGACGTCGTGCACACCGGAGAGTGCTTCTGGTAAATTCAGCCGGTATGCTACTGATCCACATCTTTCAGTGATCTGAAATGGACTGATGAATCGTGGTGCCAACTTTCCCCTCACCCAAAATCTGTTCACACCCTTCATTGGAGACACACGTAGATATACGTGATCCCCGACTTCGAACTGTAATGGGCGTCTTCTCCGGTCCGCATATTGTTTCTGTCAGGATTGTGCGGCTTTTAGGTTTGCTTGAATTAGCCGAACCTTTTCCTCCGCGTTTTGACAAGATCAATCCTGAAGGTAACCCTTTCGCCAGACTCACACCAATTCAGTGGTGTGCGGCATTTTCTCCCGTATAGCGCTTCATAAGTTGTCATCTTGATGCTGGCTTTGTACCCATTGTTGTACGAGAACTCGGCCAACGGCAAGTGATCATCCCAGTTCTTGCCATGGTTGATAGCGCAAGCTCGTAGCATATCTTCTAAGATTTGGTTTACCTGCTCAGTTTGCCCATCCGTCTGCGGGTGGTATGCTGAACTACGGATCAGTTTTGTATCCGAGACTGCATGCAACCGCTCCTAAAAAAGGAGAAACAAATAAAGTGCCCCGATCTGAGATAATAGTGCGGGGTACGCCGTATAAGCACAAAATCCGTGAGATGTACAGTTCAGAATACTTCTTGGCGTTGTAGCTGGTGTTGACCGGGATAAAATGGGCAGCCTTCACGAGCCGGTCGATGATCACCCACACTGAACCATGTTTCTGAAATGTAGTGGGTAAACCGACGATGAAATCCTTGCTCACATCCTCACACTTCAAGGCAGGAATAGCAGTTGTAACAATCCTGGTTTCTCCATGTGATCATCCTTAACCCTCCGGCATGTATCACACTCGGACACATACTTAGCAATCTCCCGCTTCATCCGTGTCCACCAAAATTTGCCCTTGAGCTCTTGATACATCTTGTTTCTGCCGGGGTGAATAGAAAACTTTGACAAGTGAGCCTCGTCAAAAATTTTCTTCCTCAATTCCGGGTCATGGGGTACGACTATCCTGTTTTTGAACCACAGGACACCGTCTCCATATTTCCGGAAACACTTCAGCTCCCCACTGTCTACACGTCTCCTCAAATGCGACATACCCTTGTCATGTTTCTGGGCTGCCGCTATCTCTTCACGGATGGTGGGAATAAGAGCTAGGTTGTAGAGAGATCCATGTGGAACCACATACAAGGGTAGTTCACTCTCTTGAACCGGGGTGATGGTCAGATTATGTACGTGTGACTTGTGACTCCGCGCATCCGCCACCATGTTTGCCTTGCCGGGATGATAATGGATCTCTATTTCGTAATCCTTTATCAGCTCTAACCATTTTCCCTGCCTCATGTTCAACTCCTTCTGAGTGAATATGTACTTGAGTGTCTTGTGGTCGGTTAATAAATGTACGAGGTTACCGAGTAGGTAATGCCTCCACATCTTGCGTGTGAGTACCACGGCAGCGAGTTCTAAGTCATGAGTTGGATAGTTTTTCTCATGATTTTTAAGCTGTCGTGATCCATACGCAACCACCCTTCAGTCTTGCATCAGCGCACATCTAAGACCAGTGCCGGATGCATCGCAGTACACATCAAACGGTTTTGTTGTGTCTGGCTGCACCAAAACCGGTGCTGATGTTAGGTGCTTCACTAAAGACTTGAATGCTGCTTCACATGCTGGACTCCAAACATATTTGGTAGCCTTCTTCAGCAGTTCGGTCATAGGCTTGGCAATCTTCGAGAAGTTCGGAATGAACCTCCAATAATATCCCGCGAGTCTGAGGAAACTCCGTACCTCGTGAACAGGCCTCGAGGACTTCCAATTCAGCACCTGTGTAATTTTTGCTCGGGTCTACAGCGATGCCCTCTGCTGAGATAATATACCTGAGGAAAGGTACTTGCGATATCCAGAATCCGCGCTTGCTGAATTTTGCGTATAGCTTGTGATCCCGCAGCCGTTGTAAGACTATACGCTGGTGCTTCGCGTGTTCTTCCTCTGACTTGGTATAAACCAGGATGTTATCGATGAAGACCACGACAAACTTCTCCAGCTCCGGCATAAATACTGAGTTGATCAAGTACAAGAAATGAATTGGAGCATTTGTGAGGCCGAAGGACCTGACCAGGTACTCATAAAATCCGTACCTTGTCGAGAAAGCCGTGTTCGGGATGTCCTCAGCCCGTATCTTAATCTGGTGGTACCCTGATCTTAAATCCATCTTTTCTTCGACCAACCGATCAAACAACATACCGATCGTAATGGCATTTAGTGGACGATAGTCCACGCAAAGCCGCAATGTTTCATCTTTCTTCTACACAAATAATGCCAAACAGCCCCACGGCGAGGAGCTCGGTCTAATGAACCCCTTTTCCAGCAGATCCATCTTCTGCCAACTCCTTCGGTGCCATCTTGTACGGCCTTCTGGATATTGGCATAGTTCCCGGTGCAAGCTCAATCTTGAACTCCACCTCCCGGTTGGGTGGCATACCCGGTAAATCATCCGGGAACACGTCGGGGAACTCAAGGACTACTGGAATATCTTCCAATCTGATAGTGGTGGATTGGTATACGATTGGAAGTTTTATTTCTGGACTGTCCAGGAATAATGAATGAGATTCGTGCATCTCTTGATGCTAATGCACGATTCGAAGAACGGTGTCTAAAACAGCCCCGTGGCAGTTTATCCACGACATTTCTAGTATGACATCGATCTTTTGTCCCTCTAAAACTATGAGAATCGTGGGGTATACCCTTCCCCTAAGAATAAAGGTGCTCTTGGGACCATTACGCTTGCTGAAATTCTACGACCCGGTGAACAATTCAAATATGGACTCTCGGTGGGTAGTATTTGCAAACTGTGCTCAGCACCATATGCTTGGGTAATAAAATTATGCATGGCACCGGAATCAAATAAGACTATGGCAGGATATTTGTGGAGTTAGAACATACCCACAAGGATGGGTTCTTCCTCCGGTACGTCCTCTATGGCGAGTTGATGGACGTTGGTGGGCTTAGGGTTTGCCTGCCACTCATTAATGGGATTCCGGGGCTGATTCCTCCCCCGAAACGGTGGTGCCACTCCGCTGACTTGCTTCTCAGAGCAGTTGTTGGCGAATGCCCCTGGCGACCACACTTGTAACATGTGTACGGTGGCTGGCCGGTTCTTGGTGGACGAAATCCCGGCATGCGCTGCTGAGGTACAAACGCACGCGGCATCGCCCGCTGCTGCTGTTGTTGCTGTGGAGGTGCTGGTAATGCCGGTTGGAACGCTGGCTGTGGATACGGCCGATTGCGATACTGCATCGGTTGCTGCGGTGGCTGCCAGCGTTGACCCTAAGGTGAGTGATACACCTTCCGATATTTCTGGGGACGACCTCCTCCCTATCCGCTGCTATGTGGCATGCGGCGCTTCTTCTCTGCCACGGCCAACTCCTTGGTGGAGTCCTCCTGTACAATCGCAGCATCAATCATTTCATTGAGGCTGCCACGATTGAACATCACCAGATTGTCCTTCAGGAGCGGATTCAGCCCCTGGTAGAAGTAGTCCCGCCTCTTGTTGTCGGTATCAGCATGATACGACGCATAGAGGGCGAGATCATTGAATACACAGGCATACTCCAGTGCATTCCTGTTTCCTTGCTGCAGGTGGAGGAATTCTTGCGTCTTCCTCTTCATAAGACCCAGCGGTATGTGATAGGCCCAGAAGGCCGTCCGGAATTCTGCCCAGGTAAGCACTCGCTCGGTGGGTTGGGAGGCGCAGAAGTTCACCCACCAAGCGCTCGCTGACCCCATAAGTTGCTGGTCCGCGAATTGTGTCTTCTGCTGCTCCTTAACGCGGAGCAGCCCAAATTTCATCTCCATCGTGCAGAGCTAGTTGTCCGCATCGATGGGTTCATCCGCCCTTGAGAATACCGGGGGGGTGCGTCGTGAGAAAATCCGAGTAAGAACTCTGCTGACATTCTTCCCGGTCTTGACGCCTCTCTGGATGAGACGTATACTAAATGAGGGTGCGCAGTAACCCAGTGTGCTGCTGGTGCGAGCCCGCCATGGCCGCAACTATATATGCCAACATAACCGTTGGCGATGGTGGTGGCTGTGGTTGCTGCTTCTGTCCCGAGGAAGTCTCAGGAGGCATCTCCCCCCTGACTAGAACCCCCAACCTCAGGGTTGGCACAAGTGCGAGTCATTCTGAAATTTAAAACAGCAACGGTCAGCACGTCTACTCAAAATTCTCTAAGAACAGTATGTAAAGGTCCCAAAAATATGAATACAAAGAAACTCAAGTTTGCACAAGCATATGGTCTCATGTGTATGAAAAATGGGACTTGTTAAAACTTTCACATGTGATAATACACATGAGAGCTCTCTCTAAACAAGCTTATGGTTACTTACATGCTTGGACCCAAGGTGGATTAAAACCACATATTTGAAGTCTCATGTGCAATGGAAAGTTTAAAAATCAGATTTTGGAACAAAAGTTGTTCAACTCAAGTTTCAAATGAGGGCAACACAATGGATTGCAAACTGTTGTGTTAAAAAGCTCATTTACAACAGCCGAATTTAAAATCTTCATATTTGAATTCCTTAGGTCCAAATTAGTGCGTATGCAAAGTTTCATGAATTTTGGAGATGTTTTGCTACCCATTTTTCAAAAAGGACTTAAATTTGCAAAGAATTCAAATACACATCTGAATTTGGATGAAATTTGCCAAATTATCCAAATGCAGTTCAATTTTCAACTCCAAACAATTGAATTGGTCATTCGCCAAATTTTGGAGATATTTCGGAGAGATAAGGGGGAGTGTGGGACCCAATTGTCATATGCCCAAAAGATCTAAGTGTTTAGTCTCTGTTTTGCTTCTTCACTCGGTTTCACTCGAGCAGAGTTGAGCAGCACCCGGGCGACACCGAGACACGGCGCGCGCCACCTCCTCGCGGTCTCCCTTGCACTGGCGAGCTGCTTCCCGGTCTCATCACTTCATCCCGTGCTCCTTTTGCCCACAGAACCGAGAACTCGCTCTGTTCCTCTCTCTCGTGCACAAGAACAGAAGCTATACGCCGCCACTGCCTCTATCGCTCAGGCACCCACGAGCTCGCGTGCAAGCCTCAGCAAGGTAGCAAAATGGCACCGCGTGATCGCCTACTATCTCCTCGGCACGAGAATGAGCGACTTCCGGCTTCCCTCAACCGAGAGCGCACCTCCTTGCGGCGGCCGAAAACCTCCACTGTTTCGGTCGCACGTGGACAGCCGTACAGGGAGCTTTTCACACCCGAGCAAGAGTACCTTTGGATGCGCCAAGACTCCACGCTGCTCACCTCCGAAGCTCAAGTCCAACCGTGGATCGTCTCCGGCGGAATTTCAGTTTTTGTACGGGCCGACGCAAAACGAACCGCGGGTAAGGAACTTCGAAATTTCCGATTGATTCTTGTTCAGAGCCCACCAAATTGCACTCACATGAGCTAGACTTGGTAGGCAACAACTTCTCTTTGGAACCCTATCATGAAACCCACTGTAGATGGCCTATTCCGAGCTTTTCTAACGGTGCCAATGGCGGAAGCCGCCGGGTGCACGGTGCCACCCTAGGTAGAGCTGCTACCGATCAAATTTGCATGCACGTTGATGATCTACACACCCCACTGGTGCCGTAGGGCCTATGTTCATCGATTTTGAGGGTATAGAAGCTCAGGACGACATCACCGGAGTCGGTTTATTGCCGCCGCTCGGTGCGAGCTATGTTAGAGCCATCGCCGGCCGGGGGAAGTTCTCCCAACGAGTTCAGCATGAGATTTTAGGCACTAGAGGCAAGTGGGAGCTCGGGAGGTGGCCGGGGAGGTGGTTTCCGAGGAGCTCCGGTGACCTCGGCGGCGCGGGCGTGCGGGAGCCGGAGGTAGACAAAGGAGGGGTCAGCCCCACGTATCAGTCACTCGTTCAGCAGGAGCAGGATCCTCTGCGGCCTCAGATCAGTCTGTGGCTGCACGGGAATGACCCTGTGGCCCCGTGTGTCTTTGTTCCAGCAAGTGACACGTACCCCTGGACCCACAGTCAGTATTTGAACTTTTCTCTCGATTTAATTAAAATTCAGATTTCCTACAAACTTTAGAAGGTCATATCTTTTGCTAGGAAACTCCAAATTTAGTGATTAAAATTGGATTAGATTCAGGTTGAAAAACTCTATCCAAATATGCAACCCAATTTGTATGAAAGTCAGTAAATAATTCTGTAAAATTCCTTAAAACATTTCAGCAAAAGAATTTTAGAGGGAGTTTGGTTCATCCAAAAATCCTCAAATTTTTCCATAATAATCCTTTGTATGTTATAGAACTCCTGTAAAGATTTCAGCTCATTTGGAGTTGATTTGATTAGGTGAATTTAGATTTCAAGTTGCTGTGTTCAAATGAATACAGAAACTTTTTCAGAATTCTCAAAACTTGAAAATTCAGTTCTGAGCAATTCTTAGCTCCAAAAATCCTAGAAACATTCATGCAGTTTCTATGAAATATAATTTAAATTGTAGTTCATTAAGTTTGGCATGAACATGTTAGTTACTTCAGAATTAATTCCTTTTTTCTTAATTGCTTAGAGAGTTGTTCTGAATAAACTACTGAGTGAATGTGCTAATTTTTGGTCCAGATGACTTTCTTGTGACAAGGAACTCACATGAAAATTTTCAGCTCCATTGGAGCTCTGGATCATCACTGTCCTGTTTAACCTCGTTAGGTGATTAACACACAAGTGATGAAAAGCACTTAGCACTTGATCCCTTCACTTAAACCCAAACGCAACCACTAGCACCAGTGTCACTTTAAATTCTTAAACAGGGTTCTGGTTTTAAACTTGTCATTAGAACTTGTTAGAAAAATCTTTACAATTAAATACTTGTGCATATTCATAACGTGTAGCATCGACGTGAAGCTGGTGAAGTAATTGAAGTGGAGATCAAAGAGGGAGGAAAGCGAGTGATCAAGCCTCAAGTGATCTTCTCTAACTGAAATCTATATGCATTCTTAGTCACCTGCAAAACAGGCAAGCCGCGGTTTGCATACAAGCATTTTTATAAAGTCTTTTCATTTCTAAAAATCATAGCATTTAATGGTTGATTGCATTAGGTTAGATGATATTGAAAACCCAATTGCATGACCAGAATTGCCTAAGAGAGAACGGGTAGATTAGCACCTCCTCGAGTGGATTTGGGCTATGCTAAAGTTAGTTTGGAAGGACTAGTAAAAGATGAGTAGTTGGAATCTACTTGCGAGTTTAGGGCTTGGTTCCTTCGAAGCGGGTCATGAATACAAACATTGAGGAAAGTTTACAACTAAGAAATGGAGACCGGGCAGGGAGATTGAGATGCAGCAGGCTGCGGACCGTGCGTGCATAGCCCTGCCTATGTCGGTTAAGGCCCGTCCGTACTTGGCCCTCTTGGACAAGTTTGAGTTGTGTACCGGGCACATACTGGCTATATGGGACCTAGGAAACCGATGTACCTTGTGAGATCCACATTGAAACTTTTCTAATCGTCTTAGGCTTTCGGCGTCAGGACAGCAGGAGGTAACTCGCTCAAGAACATATCACTGCGGGTATGTACCTTGAGGGAGCTTGCTTTTCAGGGCAGTTGGACTGCGTCCTGTGTGGAAGAACTTGGGAAAGATGGCCATGTACAACATCAGTCAAGGTTGCTGCCAGCAACTCGGAGTATAGGTGTACGTGTCGTGTAGTTGGGTGTGTACTGATTCGAATCACCATCGCTCGCGGTCATATGAGCATACTTGCCCACTGCGTCTTGACGTAGTAAGAACTGAAGTGATTTCCTTTGAACTTGATAAGGATTGTTATTTAAGTTGTATTGCAACCATGTTTGAAGTGGAGATAGTGCTAATTAAACTTTACTTCACTTTGTGCAAGAAGCATTGCAACAAATAGTTTCTTGTTTGATTGTGGAGTTGCGATGCTGTTCGGCTCAAGGTCTTTAAAAAGAGGCTTAAAATCTGAAAGTTAAGGATCAACTGTAGGCAAGTCCTTTATGCAAAGTTAGCTAACCCATTTCAATTCGTCGTCCATGTAGAGTTTCTTGTTTAGAGGAGACGGATCAGTCTTGCTGAGCCTATGTGCTCACGCTTGCTATATGAGTGGTTTTGCTGGTTAACATCGACGCTTATGAGAAGGTTGTCCGGTGAGACTCGGAGACTTCCGAGTCGTTTAACACATGGAGAACCCAGCCGCTGCTGTTGTCTTCGTGTTGCTAGCGAGAAGAGTCCACGGGCTGGACATCTTCTCGAGTGCTTAGTAGTTATTCAACGTTAGATGATTATAGACTTCAGATGTAGCTATTTGATGTAAATTATTTACAAAGAACAGTTGTAAGCTTCCGCTGTTGATTTATGTAATACATGTTTCCTTATATGTGTGCTGTTGGGTGCCGCATAACACGGCACCACCCAATGCGATTCCCGAACGAGCGGCATGGCCCCGTGAACGGGTGTCAGGCCCCCTCACAGTACGGTAATGTAGTGATGCATTGAGAAATTTACACAAGTTTCACATATATTGATAAAGCAAAAACTTTATACAAGATACATTATTCTCGGACCATCGAGAAGGCATGCTCATGTCATCACTATATATACACACGCTACTATCTACACGACATGTTGTTGTTACAAAAGTTATTACACACCACCCTCGCTGCCCTACTTGACAATGGTAACTCTGTAGTCGGAGTAGAAGTCAACCTCCTGCGGGTCTTCATCCTCCGCTGGGTCTGCGGGTGGCTCCAGGTCCATGACCTCCTCTTCGGGTTCAGGCTCTGGTAGTGCCGGGATACCCAAAACTACGGTACTGCACCTACCATCGGTAGGCCCACTACCGGAGGTACGAGGTCCTGCAAAGCATGCACCTCGTCCATGGCTTGGTTGTAGTCCATCTCCCAGTATTGGCCTTCCTCAATCGAGTCATCACGCTCTTGAGTGAGGACCTCATTTTACTGGGTCAAAGCCTGGACCTGCTGCTGCAAAGCCGTGATGCCGACACGGCTTTTCTTCCCCGCCTTCTTCAGATGACGCTACAGATTATGCTGCTCATTCAGTCGCTTAATCGTCGGAAGAAGCACATTACGGAGTGCATTGTGATCACTCTCGAAATGGTTACGGCGGCTGCTGCTCTCCTTGAGCTCCACAGCAAGTTGAGCCGTATGGACAGCTTGGCTGTCCATCATATTCTTCCCTGCCATCACATGGAGGCTGAGGTTCTCCTCTGCTGGATTGTACCTTGGACAACTCGGATCAGTTGCCGCAAAGTACCTCTCCCACCACACGTGGTTAGCTCGTACCTCCACCGGAACAAGCGCGTATGGAGTGCCCTCCATAGCCCTCACGTGTAGTTAGAAGAAGCACGACATGGTGTCGCGGGCTGCCACTTGCCACATGTCTTCCGGTTGTCTCCTTTTCACCGTGACGGTGAACGGTGCCCAACCCGGTGGCATAGGTCTTGTTGGAACATCAACATGAACAGTTCATGTCTTGTTTCCCTCCTCACCTTCTTCTTTGGCAAGGACCCGCGGCGTCTCCACATACCCGCGTCCCCTCCTTCGTCTTGTTTTAAAGCTCTTCCAAAGGTTTCCACAAATGTATCATACGACCCCAACATCTAAACAACTCGACCTCTAACCTCTGTACAACTTCAGCATTATTTCAGCTGAAAGCAGAGGACTCTGTTCCTAGTCTTACATAAGTTGAAAACTTGCTCACTTTAGAAATCCTGATTAAGGGAAGGAGTTAAATTAACATTATAGTTCCCTGGATCAAACTTTTCAACTTTTACAATGAAGTTTCTCATTTAGTGGAGTGTGACATCGAAGCATCACCACAATCATGCCAGTACTGCGTTCCTCACAAAGAAAACCTATACCAGACTTAGCCGGCTTCGTTAATTCAGTGGCACTAAATGTCTCTCGCACACGTGTTCTACTCATGTACCGATCCGTGGTTAGCCTACCTGCATAAACTCACACAATCATCGAACTCAGCTGCACACTGAACCCGGGCCCATAACAGTTTCATACACCCGTCCATCGTCACTCGCATGGGTGTTCTCAAGCAAAATACGCCTTGAGCTACGTGTTCACATTACTAACCACGTGACGAGGTTTCCACCTACTTGCCCATAGCACGCCGGGGACTGCCATTGCTTGAATACCCCAAACGACATGAAGAGTCGTAGAGGATACCAAAGCACGCCGGGTTACCTGCCACCCGTGTGGCTCCACCCTTTAGCTTGTGCGCACTGGTGGACAGCGCTTACATGCACCCCCAAAGACATAAGAAGTCCCGAGATGCATGATTTTCTGACATATCAAATAGGTTAGTATTGCCAGTTTCAATACACTAATAACATCCTTATATGGGCTAATAACTCGTTCCTCACCAAGTTTTTGAAATCTAACCTTTTTAAGTGCATTAAACCTCAACAATGCTCTGGTACCACGTTGCGAGGACCCAACAGTCCCGACAATCCAGGATCTCGCTGAGGGGTGCTGCGATAGACAGCACCGGATAACACATATAAAAGATGATAAGCGGAAGCTAAATTTTTATTACATAAACTTGTTTATCAACATAATTTACATCAAGTATCATTTATAGCCTACACTCACGGGCGTAGACTAAGCAAAAGGTCTTACGTTCAGCCCGTGAACGTGATCACACTAGCACACACACGCACACACTAACACGGCGGTGTGCACGGCTCCCACTCGATAGTGGTTCCCTCTTGGGGTCTGCTCCTCCTCGGGAGCCCCCTCCTCATAGAACCCTTCAAAGGCTTCAACAAACAAGCAGTGAGCATGATCGCTCAGCAAGACTGACCCATATCACCAAACATGTAACTCTACATGCGGAATTCAAAGTGTACAATAGGAAGTTCTTTGCATAAGGACTCGCCTTAGTAGTTGATCCTTACTTTCAAGTTTTAGCCTCAAATTAGTGGAAAACCTTGTGCTAAGCCACATAAGGAGTCCTCCATCAAACAAGAAACACATTCCCCTTATGGAACTTACCTAAGATTGAAAAGAACTTTAATTTGCTCTAAACTAAAGTATTTCATTAACAACCAACGTGAAGCTTTCAACCAGCAACTTTTATCATGACAACTAGTCTGTTCTTTCTATGTCACGGTACAGTGAACAAGTGGTATTCACTGACCGCGAGGGACGGTGATTATTATCAACTTACACCTGCAGGGTTACCCGAACAACCCGTTACGTACACCCGTACTCGATGTTGCCTACAGCAACCATCACGGATGTCGTACGCAACCACCTTTCATCTGTTAGCCAAGTGTTGAACCGGTCCTATAGTCCTGAGCAGGAGGTCTCTATGCGAAGCATCCTCAGTGCCCGCTAGCTGATTTACACCTCGCTGCTCTCAACATACCCTCTGGACGACCAGCAATGCCTCAACATACCGCTACCCGAATTACATTGGTTTCCCTGTTCCCATATAGCCGGTAGGTCTTAGGTACTGTTCTAGCTTGTTCAACAGGCCCGCACATGGCTCGGTCCTTAATAGACACAAGCAGAGCTATGGCACCCAGGCCCCAAAGTCCTGCTGCCCTTACTATCCGCTCGGTCTCATTTTCTTGCCTTGTGATTCATTGTCTATCTCTCTAACCGAGTGGTGTGCCTCTAAGACTATTCTCGCAAGTAGTTCCAACTACTCGACTTGTACCGAATCCTATACCATTTTGAGCATTGCAGTGGCTACTCGAGTTTCAAATCCTAAACCCAAATCCCTGGTTCTCTTGGCTATGCAATTGGGTTTCCAATCAAGACTGTAATGCACATTGTAGGAAATGCATAAGGTTAGCGATCAAAACATAAGACATTGTAAAATGTTTAATGCAAACTGGAGTTTGCCTTGCTGCTGGTCGTTGGCTAAATGTCCTTCCAGAGTAATAAAGTCCAGAACCTCCGTGTCTTCTTCGACCTTAGTGACTACATGAAATGAAAATACGATGCGTGTCAAATTTAAATGCATTTGAATTGAATTAAGATGGTGAAGACTATAAGTATAGCTAGACAGCCACTTGGAGAATTAATTCTGGAAAAATAAGGGTTTTCATGGAGTTAAACTTGTTTTGCTGGGAAGTACTCAGAGTGCTAAATTCAACAAAATTTGGTTCACTCGATTTGGACATTCCTAGCCAAAGTTATGGGCTTCTAAAGTTTTGGAGGGAAAACTGGAAAATCAAATCAAATTGTTTAAACTACTGCCACCCGGGGCCCACAAACAGTGCCATCTTCAACCTCTCGCCGGCGCCCGAGCGCGCAACGAACAGAGGCAGTGGCGCGTGCTGTTCTCGGCCTACACCGGATGATTTCTCGAACAGATTCCTCCTACACCTTCCTCAGATCGTGGTACACATGCCGGACAACCCCGTGCACCTCGGCATCTCCGACAGCCTCAATGGCGACAACGGCGGCGGAATTTGGTTCAGGTCCATCGGTGAACACGCATCTCGGCAGCGAACACGACAAACCAAAGGGTCGTACAGCACCGCGGCGACACGAGGAAGCTAACCCTGCTCTCCTCGTTGCTGGAAATCGCCGGGAAGGTAGACCTCACCGGTAACCCAAAGCATTTTCACTGGCGGTAGCGAAATCATGGCGCTGAGCTCACCGTAGGGATCATCCTTGCTAGAATTTGGCCTAGGTGATTGTTGGGTGCTACTCTAGCTCTAGATAGACCAGAAACTCCGTTGATCCAGTGATTGAGGTGAATTTCCGGATTTGGTTTTCTCTGTTCTAAACGGTGGTCGACGGGAAAAATGGAATTCCGTCTCACCAGTGTTGATGGAGCTCACACGGATCTAGGAAGCCAAATTAGACTCGGTTTCTAACCTCGGTGACCATTTGTCGGAGCTAGAGAAGCTTCAGTGTAGTAGGGCGATGAAGATTCTCACCGGCGGCGATGCTCTGTCCCGAGGACGAAGATTGTCGGGTACAGTTCAACAGAAGCCGTGAATCGACTCAGGGTTGTGTAGAGGACGTCGAGGGACGTTGGGAGATCCTGTTTGTGGCCCCATTTCGGTGTAAAAGCCTCTAAACTCGCCGGTCGACTGTGGAGGTGGGAGCTCGGATGGTGTGGCGAGGTGTAACGCCATTTCTGTGCGGGAAGGTGTCAAAGCAGTGGGAAAATGGGTTTTGGCCGTCGGTTGCTCGGGAATAAGTGGCTTAGGACGTCGTCCAGCTGCAAACTTTGGTGAGCAGGAGGTGGCACCGGCCTCCAGCGCCGTGGCGCGCGCGGGAAACCGAGCGCGATCGAGAGAGTCGTTTTTTATCTCTGTTACACTGACTGGTGGGACCTATTTCAAATTATGTCCCACAAAATTGATTTTTCCTACTGCTCTAAATATTTGGGGACCCAAATACCCTTGGAACTTTGATCAAACCACCCAAGGACCATTTTAATTTGAGTCATTCAAAGTGCGAATTGGTTTGAATGAATTTACAGCACATGTGAAGCTGAAATTCAAATTTGGTTTGAATTTGCTCGAATTTGCTTATGTCAAGATCAACTCCAAATGGAGTGAAAGTTGGTGTGTAAGCTCATAAAAATGTTCTGAGTTTGAATATGAATCCCACTTTTGAATTCATGGGATGAAAAGAGTTTGAATTTGAATTTAAGTTCAAATTAGACTTTTAATGATTGTACCCATAAGTACCTCAAAAATGTTTGGATTTGGGTGAAATTTGGCATGAGCATTCCTATCAAGGTTTAGGAGTTGATAGTGTGCTCAGCCCCTATATGATGCCTGTGGGAAATAAAACTTTTGCATTTTGTGAATTCATCTTCTATTTATCTATTGATGGTGGTTACTTGCTCTTCAAATGTGTTCATAAGTTTACCACAATTGAGCTGAGGTGTGTGGGGTGATGAACACTTTTAGCAAGTGAAAAACTTGTGCCCTTACATTCAAGAGGAGGGCAGGGTTAGCTTCCTCGTGTTGCCGCGGTGCTGTACGACCCTTCGGTTCGACGTATTCGCTGCTGAGATGCGTGTTCACCATCATACCCGAACCAAATTCCGCCGCCTCGTCGCCAATAAGGTTGTCGGCGATGCCGAGGTGCACGGGGTTGTCCGGTGTGTGTACCACAGTCTGAGGAAGGTGTAGGAGGAATCCGTTTGAGAAATCATCCGGTGTAGGCCGAGAACAGTGCGGGCCACTACCTCTAATCATCGCGTGCTCGGGCGCCGGCGAGAGGTTGAAGACGACACTGTTTGTGGGGCCCAGGCGGCAGTAGTTTAAACAATTTGATTTGATTTTCCAGTTTTCCCTCCAAAACTTTAGAAGCCCATAACTTTGGATAGGAATGTCCAAATCGAGTGAACCAAATTTTGTTAGATTTATCTCTCTGAGTAATTTCAAGAAAAACAAATTTCACTCAATGAAAACCCTTATTTCTCCAGAATTAATTCTCCAAAATTTAAACTGTTGGGAATTTTTACTGAAGATTCCTTTGGTAGAAACTTCTGATATTTTGCCAGGATGTTTTTTGTAATATCCCTAAGTCACCATAAAAATTTCAGATCCATTGGATCTCATTTAGTCCCCCTAATGGTGTGATTAAGTAAACTTGTTCAGAGAAAAAGAAAAATGTCCAGAAACATTTTTCAGAATTTCTCTGAACTTCTTTAGCTCATATATTTTGCTAGGATTCTCCAAATTAGATGAAACGATTCCATTAGAACCCTATGAAACTCTATTTTCCAATAAGTCTGTGAGGGCCCGGACCCGATCACGGGGCTGTGCCACTCGTCCGGGAATCGCATTGGGTGGTGCCGTGCGATGCGACACCCAACAGCACACATAATAAAGCATCATATTACATAAATCAAGCGGAAGATACAAAGTGTAAATTTTACAAATACTTCTTGAAATAGTATACAGCGGAAGATTTATACAACTCACGTCACATCTCTATACTAAGCAACAGAGAAGACGTCGAGCCCGCGGACCCTCTTCCCTAGCAACACGATCACAATAGCAGCGGCAGGGGTTGCCATGAGGTCATCACTCGGAGAGTTCTGAGTCTCATCGGACAACCATACATATCAGCGTAGTGTTATTCCTGCAAAACAACTCATGCAGTATCCGTGAGCATGAAGCTCAGCAAGACTTAACCATCACCCTAGTCATGAAACTCTACATGCTGAAAATAGAGGGCTGAATATAGAAGTTTGTACAAAAGATAAACTTTGAGCTAAAGGAGAGTCCTTACTTCAAGTTTTAAGCAACTTTTATAGCCCTCGCACAATTTACATCGAGACTCCACAATCAAACAAGAAACGCTTCATCTCGATGTCACTTGCCCGAGGTGAAAGTAACTTTAGTGAGCTACATAGACCCATACAGACCTTGCGCCATCAACGTCGAGACTCCACAATCAAACAAGAAACACTTTGCCTCGACGCTACTAGCCCAAGGTGGAAAATAAATTTAGTGAAGGTGTTGATCATTCCTCATCTCCATTATGAGGATTACTCACGAAGCATATTAACTTTTCCCAAGTATGCTCACTACCACGAGCGACGGTGATTGCAATCAAAAACACCCAGCTGAAACGACATATACGCCCGTACTCGATGTTGCCTACAGCAACCATCACTGACGTCGTATGTGGCAACCTTTCACACGACACCCAAATGTCGAACCGGTCCCACCAACTTGGATTAAGTCTCACTACGGCAAACCCTCGTAGAGCCGACTTCTCTATCCTTTCAGCATCTGCATAAGACGGTGGGGATTGCCTCGACACTCAGGTTAACATGTTACATCAGTTTCCTGGGTCCCATATTGACAGTATGCATCCGGTACACAACTCAAGCTTGTCCAGCGGGGCCGCACATGAGGACGGGCCTTAATCGACTCAGACATAGACTAGGTTCACAGGACCACGTCCTCGAGCCTTCCATCCACTGCCCGGTCTCCATTCCAACTATGAGGATCAATTCCCAACTCTTCCGATTGATCCCCCTTAATCCCGGTTCACGAGTAGGAAACTGCCTACTCGAGCTATGCCTCTTTTAATCCACTTTTGTTAACTTGAGATCAGCAGTTATAATCAATTGATAACCTACTCTACATTATACTCCAGGGTTTTCTGGATCATGCATTTGGAGTGTCAAACCATCTAGACTTAATGCAATAAACAAAATGCTAGACAATATAAAGTGAATACAAATAAAAACTTGTAAGTTTTGATGCAAACCGGGGCTTGCCTTTGTTTTGCAGGGGACTTATATATAAGGGTCAGTTAGTGAAGACCACTTGAGGCTTGATCACTCGCTTCCCTCCTTCTTTGATATCCACTCTAATTGCTTCAAATTCCTCACGTAGATGCTACACGTAATGAATATGCATATGGATTTAATTGTAAAGATTTTTGCTAACAAGTTCTAATGACAAGTTTAAAAACTGGAAGTCTGTTTAAGAATTTAAAATGACACTGGTTCTAAGGTTTGGGTTTGGGCTAATTAACATGATTAAGTGCTAAGTGTCTTCCCCATTCATGTTTTAAGAACCTAAAGAGGTTAAACAGAAGAGGGGTGATCCAGAACTCCAATGGAGCTGAAAAATTTTCATGTGAGTTCCTTGTCACAAGAAAGTCATCTGGACCAAAAATTAGCACTTTTCATTGAGTGGTTTGTTCAGAACAATTCTCTAAGAAATTAAGCAAAAAGGAATTAATTCTGAAGTAACTCACATGTTCATGCCAAACTTAGTGAACTAAAATTTCAATTATAGTTCATAGGACCTGCATGAATTTTCCTAGGATTTTTGGAGCTAAGAATTACCCAGAACTTAATTTCCAAGTTTTGGAAATTGTCTGAAAATGTTTCTATATCCAATTGAACACAGCAACTTCAAATCTGAATTACCCTATTCAAATCAACTCCAAATGAGCTGAAATTTTTACAAGGGTT
This sequence comes from Neostapfia colusana, assembly GCA_030760725.1. Taxonomy (NCBI): domain Eukaryota; kingdom Viridiplantae; phylum Streptophyta; class Magnoliopsida; order Poales; family Poaceae; genus Neostapfia; species Neostapfia colusana. Next base: position 52,302,054 of record JASWHV010000014.1, on the reverse strand, counting down.
CACTAACTTCCTAAAGAATATGCTGGCAAAATTTGAGGATTTTTGGATGAACCAAACTCCCGCTAAAATTCTTTTGCTGAAAAGCTTTAAAGAATTTCCAGAATTAAATCATGAGTTTCATACAAATTGGGTTGCATATTTGGATAGAGTTTTCTAACCTGAATCCAACCCAATTTGAATTACTAAATTTGAAGCTTCCTACACCATGATATGACCTTTACAAGGATTGGTGAGAAACTGATAATGATTCTTCTATTTTTCCGATTTTCAGAGACATAAAGAATTAACACCACATTTGGCCAAGCAAATGAGGTCCAATGCTTCTGAACTTTTTACTGGAGTTCAAGTGTTTTTGGAATAATCTCCTGCCAAATTTTGGGAATTTTCCAATACAAGGAACTCCTGGAAAAATTCCTACAAGATTTTCCTTATATGAATTAATGAGCCAAATCCAGGGATTTTTATAATTATTGGGCTGTATCCATGGATACTACTCTCTGAGAGGAATCCAACAAAAATTATTTGAAACTTTTTGGACATTCCTACACAAAGTTGTGGCTATTTAAACTTTGAACTGAAATCTGAAAACAGAGAAAAGTTCAAATGTCTGCTGCTGGGCACGGGCCACGTGTCACCCTCCGAAACAAAGACACACGGGCTACACACTCCCAGCCACGCAGCCACACTGGATCCGATAGCCACAGAGTATCGTGATTTTAATTTTTCCTCTCACTGACTGCTGGGGCCCGGCTTCCTTCTTCAACCTCCCGACACCTCTCACACGCGCGCGCCGCTTGGTCGCCGGAGCTCGCCGGAAACCGGTCTCCCAAATTCTGCCCAAGCCCCTGCTCGCCGCCAGAAAATAAAATCACTTGCTGAGCAACTTGGTGGAGCTTCCCCGGGCCAGCGGGGTCCCCAACCTCTGTTGCGACGGCACAGCGGCTCGGCTCACCTTCGGTGGCGTCGGCCAGCTAACCTAGCCCGCCAAAAGCTCGGTGAAATGGCGCTACAGAACCAGTGAACCATGAGGAAGCTCGACATAACCTCAAAACTGCTCGGGACCGGCGGCTATTGGTGTTTCACCGTGCACCCGAGACCTCCTCCACGTTTGAGCTCGGAAAACCTAGAATTTCTGTGGTCTACGTGTGTTTCCCAGCTAGGGTTGTGAAGAGAAAATGATCGCCGACTACTTGCGGTCCCGTGTGCAAGATTTGGTGACCTAAGAACGAGAATAGAGGTCGAATTTGAGGTTACCGTGCCGGAAGGTCGGTTTGTGCCCACCGGAGAAACTTTCTCGAATTCGCGCTCGGTAGTCCATGGCATGGCTTGAGCTTCGGAGGTGAGCATCACAGAGTCCTAGCACGTCCGAGGATGCTCTTGCTCGGGCATGAAAGGCTCTCTGCAGCGCTGTCCACGTGAGACCTCTCCGTGGGTTCTCGTTCGGCCACCACGGAAACACGGGGTCCTCGGGTATAGGAGTTGAACACCGGTCAGTGGCACATCGAGGAGGGAGTGGGAGAGGCCCTGGTGCCATTTTGCTACTCACTAGCTTCTGTTCCCATTCATTTGAGCCGTCTGCCGATCGATCAGGGATGGCAGTGGTGAGAGCGGAGCTCTGTTCGGTGTGAGGGAGAGGGAGTCTCGGTGTTCTGTCCGTGAGCGAAGAGGAGCACGGCATAGCTGCTGATCATGTTGAACAATCCACGGAGGAGCTTAAGCTGCTGGGGAGGTGTCCCGGTTGCCCCTCGGTGTCGCCCGGAGCTGGCTCGGCGCTACCTTGGCTCTGTCTCGGTGACCAGCGAGTGGAGAACTGCAGACTGAACACTGAGATCTTTTTGGGCATATGACAAGTGGGTCCCACCTTCCCCCTTATCCCCTCTCAACAGCTCTCAAAGTTGGCAAATAACTCCATCTAATTGTGGGAAATTTGTATCTGAACAGAATTTGAAGAATTGGACAAGTTTCATCCAAATCCACCTTTGAATTTGAATTCCTATGCAATTTAAAGTCCATTTAAAAAATGGGTAGGAAACATTCCCAAAATTCATGAAACTTTGCCTACCCCCTAATTTAGACCTAAGGAATTCAAATATGAAATCTGATCTTTGATTTGGCTGCTGCAAATGAGATTTTTAAAACAACAGTTTGAAAATCATTGTGTTACTTTCATTTGAATTTTTATGTTGAACAAATTTGTTCCAAAATCTGAATTTAGCTTTCTCATACATATGGGAACTTCCCACCTTGGCTTCAAATCCCTTTTTGTTCCAAGTTTTCAAATAAATATTTGAACTTGTGCGAAGAGAGCTCTCATGTGTATTATCACATGTGAAAAAGTTTAAACGAGTCCCATTTTTCATACATATGAAACCAACTTTGTACAAACGTGAGTTTCTTTGTATTCATATTTTGGGACCTTTACAAAGTCATGTCTTGCTCCATGAAAATCTCTAGAAAGCCATAAGAGCTCTAAATATGGCCAAATACACATTTATTTGTGCAGGAATCAAATGTGTTCTGCCTCAAATGAAATTTGGCCAAGTCCCTGTTTAGGTTGTCACAAAACCACAGTAAAAATTTTGGAGTAAAAGGGGCTGTCTAGCTATACTTATTGTCTTCACCATCTCAATTCAATTCAAATGCATTTAAATTTGACACGTATTGTATTTTCATTTCGTGTAGTCACTAAGGTCGAAGAAGACCCGGAGGTTCTAGACTTTGTTACTCCGGAAGAACATTTAGCCAACGACCAGCAGCAAGGCAAGCTCCGGTTTGCATTAAACATTTTACAAAGTCTTATGTTTTGATCACTTACCTTATGCATTTCCTACAATGTGCATTAGAGTCTTGATTGGAAACCGAATTGCATAGCCAAGAGAACCAGGGATTTTGGTTTAGGATTTGAACCTCGGTAGCTGCAATGCTCAAAATGGTATAGGATTCGGTACAACTCGAGTAGTTGGAACTACTCACGAGAATAGGCTTAGAGGCACACCACTCGGTTAGAAAGATAGACAATGAATCACATGGCAAGGAAATGAGACCGAACGGAGAGTATGGGCAGAAAGACTTTGGTGCTTGGGTGCCATAGCTCTGCTTGTGTCGATTGAGGACTGAGCCGTGTGCGGGCCTGTTGAGCAAGCTAGAACAGTACCGAAGACCTGGCTATATGGGAACCGGGAAACCGATGTAATTTGGGTAGCGATATGTTGAGGCATTTCTTGTCGTCCAGAGGGTAGGTTGAGAGCAGCGAGGTATAAATCGGCTAGCGGGCACCGAGGATGCTCCGTGTAGAGACCTCCTGCTCGGGATGATAGGACTGGTCCAACACTTGGTTAACGAATGAAAGGTGGTTGCGTACGACGTCCGTGATGGTTGTTGTAGGCAACATCGAGTACAGGTTTACGTAACGGGTTGTTTGGGTAACCCTGCAGGTGTAAATCGATTATAATCGCCGTCCCTCACGGTCAGTGAGTACCACTTGTTCACTATACTGTGATGTAGAAAAAGAACAGGCTAGTTGTCATGATAAAAGTAGTTGGTTGAAAGCTTTACATTGGTTGTTAATGAAATGCTTTATTTTAGAGCAAATTAAAGTTCCTTTCAAGCTTAGGCAAGTTCCATAAGGGAAATTTGCTTCTTGTTTGATTGTGGACTCCTTATGTGGCTTAGCACAAGGTTTTCCACTAATTTGAGGCTAAAACTTGAAAATAAGGATCAACTACTTAGGCGAGTCCTTATGCAAAGAACTTCCTATTGTACACTTAAAATTCCGCATGTAGAGTTACATGTTAGGTGAGACGGGTCAGTCTTGCTGAGCCATCGTGTTCACTACTTGTTTGTTGAAGTGTTTGTAGGGTTCTATGAGGTGGAGGTCCCGAGGATGAGACGTACCACCAAGAGGAAATCACCATGGAATGGGAACCGTGCATGCTGTCGTGTTAGTGTGTGCATGTGTGCTAGTGGGATCACGTTCACGGGATGAACGTGAGACCTTTTGCTTCGTCTACGCCCGTGAGTGTAGGCTATAAATGATACTTGATGTAAATTATGTTAATAAACAAGTTTATGTAATAAAAATTTAGCTTCCGCTTATCTCCTTTTATGTGTGTCATCCGGTGATGTCTATCGCAGCACCCCTCTATGAGATCCTGGATTGTCGGGACCATCGGGTCCTTGCAACATGGTATCAGAGCTTCATTGAGGTTTAGCGCACTTAAAAAGGCTAAATTTTCAAAAACTCGGTGAGGAACGAGTTATTAGCCCACATAAGGATGTTATTAGTCTATAGAAAGTGACAACACAAACCTATTTTCTATGTCAGAAAATCATGCATCTCGGGACTCCTTATGTATTAGGGGGTGCATGGAAGCGTTGTCCACCAGTGTGCACAAGCTTAAGGGTGGAGCCTCACGGTGGCAGGTAACCCGGCCAACTTTGGTATCCTCTATGACTCTTCTTGTCGTTTGGGGTATTCGAGCAACGCCAATCCTCGGCGTTCTATGGGCAAGAAGGTGGAGACCCCATCACGTGGTTGGTACCATGAACACGTAGCTAAAGGAGTGTTTGGCTTGAGAACACCCATGCGAGTGATGATGAACAGGTGTATGAATCTGTTATGGAGCTGGGTTCAGTGTGCAGCTGAACCTGATGATTGTGTGAGTTAGTGCAGGTAGTCTAACCATGAATTGGTATATGAGTGGAACACGTGTAAGAGAGTCGTTTAGTGCCACTGAATTAACGAAGCCGACTACAGCCGGTATAGGTTTTCTTTGTGAGGAATGCAGTATCGCATGTTCTGGTGACGCTTCGACGTCACACTCCGCTAAAGGAATAACCTCATTGTAAAAGTTGAAAGCTTTGATTCAGAGTACTAAAATCTTGATTTAATTTCTTCCCTTGATCAGAGTTTCCAAACTAAGCAAATTTCAACTTATGTAATATTAGGAACAGAGTCCTCTGTTTTTAGCTGAAATAATGCTGAAGTTATACATAGGTTAGAGGTCGAGTTCTTTCGATGTTAGGGTCATATGATACATTTATGGAAAGATTTGGAAGATACTTACACCTTTTCTATTGATGTCCAGAGGTGTTTCATCCCTTAACTGGTCGAAAAATGCAGTAGAGTTGAAACTGTCCAGAAAACAGGGCAGAGCAAATACTCTCTGCAACTCTCTGTAAATGAGAATAACTTCCTGCATAAAAATTCATAAATACGAAATGATACAGTTCTGAAAATTTCATGAGATATTTTACAACCTTGTAACAGAAAGTTTTGTCAAGTGTGGTATAGAATTAACCGGAATTCTTGGATGAAGTCAGTACCTCAAGCAGGGATGTGCTGCCCAATTTTCTCCAGAAATTATGTCAACTTTGACATCTCATAATTTTTGAACTAAGACATATCTGAGGGTATACAAATACATTCTCGAAAGTTATTGAAGTTAACTTTAACTTTGATGTTGAACTCCAGAACTGATTCTGCCCGTAATATAGTCTAAATCAGGTTAAAAAGGAAACTGGTCAGTACTGTCATTTTGGGCATCAGAACCAAAAATCATATTTCTTCTAAGTTTGATTTATTTCCATGTTTTATGAGTTCAATGACATGTTTTATGTTATAACTCACTGATTTACTGTTGAAAGTAATATTTGACCTTTTCAAATATGCTTCTACAGATGGCAGCGGATAAACAATTGGAGAACGGATGGGTGGTATCCCATTGTTCTCAACGCCGCGGGTATCCGGATTTATTGAAGCTAATGCTTCAATATTTCAGATATGTGGAGACGTCGCGGGTTCCAAGCCCGGGTAAAGGAGGAGGGGTTGTGATAGGATTGGCGAGCTAACAACTACACTTAGCCATTCTCATGGAAATGAAACCCAATAGAAATTCGTTGGGGCGTAACCCTCTTAGCGACGCGCCATATTGGAACCCGGGTATGGGGTTAAGTGGGCAAGGGTCGGGTCGCTACCGCCTTAGTGGCGCGCCATATCAAAACCCGGATATGGTGTTAAATTATCAAGGGCCGGATCGTCACCACCTTAGTGGCGCGCTACATCATCGCCCGGATGTAGTGAAAGTGAGCAAGGGTCTTTGCATCTTACTCGACGGGTGTAAACCGTAAGGAAGCTAACCGAGGAACATAGATTTCGGGTGGGTAGTTGGAATGTAGGATCCTTGACGGGGAAGCTACGTGAGTTAGTAGATGTTTCCATTAGGAGACGAGTAAATATCCTTTGTGTACAAGAGACTAGATGGGCGGGTCAAAAGGCGAGAGAAGTCGAGAATACCGGTTTCAAGATTTGGTATTCTAGATCGGCTGGGACTAGGAATGGCGTAGGTGTTCTAATAGATAAGAGTCTTAAGGATGGAGTAGTGGATGCTTGAAGACGAGGAGATAGGATCATCTTAATCAAGATAGTAATTGGGGACATTGTCTTGAACGTAATTAGTGCTTATGCCCCACAAGTTGGGCTCAACATGAGTGTTAAGAGGCAATTTTGGGAGGACTTGGAGGATATGATTAGTAGTGTACCGGTAACCGAGAAACTCCTCATAGGAGGAGATCTCAATGGTCATGTGGGTGCAACTAACCTAGGATTTGATGGAGTACATGGAGGCTTTGGATGTGGCGATAGAAATCAAGAGGGTAAGGACATCCTAGACTTTGCCGTAGCCTATGATCTGTTGGTAGCTAACACCCTCTTTAGGAAAAGGCAATCTCACCTAGTGACCTTTAGTAGTGCCCAACACTCTAGCCAGATTGACTTTGTCCTCACTAGGAGAAGAGATAGACGGGAGTGTCTAGATTGTAAGGTGATCCTCGGCGAGTGTGTTGTGACACAACATAAGCTTGTGGTAGTTGACTTTCGCTTCCATACATGTTCTTTGCGGGACAAAGGTGTCAAAATCACAAGAACAAAGTGGTGGAAGTTTAAAGGAGAATCACAAGAATCCTTTAAAAATAGGGTGATCACAGAAGGACCCTGGGCAGAAAATAGAGATGCAGATAGTATGTGGGTGAAGATGGCAACTTGCATTAGGAAGGTAGCTAGTGAGGTGTTCGGTGTGACAAAAGGAAAGAAACTTGTAGATAAAGACACTTGGTGGTGGAATGAGGATGTACAAAAGGCCATTAAGGAGAAGGAGTGTTACAAGAGTTGGCATAATAATAAAAGCGCAAGCAACATGCTTAAGTACAAGGAGGCCAAGAAAAATGCAAGGTGGATTGTGAGTTTGGCAAGAGGACATGCCTATGATGAGTTATATGAGAGACTAGAGACAAAAGAAGGTGAGAAGGACATATACAAGATAGCAAAAATCCGCGAGAGAAAGATGAGGGATTTCAATCAAGTGAAATGCATCAAAGATGAGACTGATCGCATTCTAGTGAAGGATGAAGATATTAAGAATAGATGGCGGGATTACTTTAATGGGCTATTCAATGATGGGAATGTGAGCACTATGGTTGAGTTGGATGACTCCTTTGATGACTCCAACAGGCGGTTCGTGCGGAGGATACAAAAGTTTGAGGTTAAGGAGGCCTTAAAAGGATGAAAAGAGGAAACGCCCTTGGCCCTGATGATGTCCCTATTGAGGTGTGGAGATGACTTGGGGACATGGCAATAGTATGGCTCACAAAGCTATTCAACCACATTTTTCAGTCAAACAAGATGCCTGAAGAATGGAGGAAAAGTATATTAGTACCTATCTTCAAAAATAAAGGAGATATTCAAAGTTGTACTAATTATCGAGGGATTAAGCTTATGAGTCATACTATGAAGCTTTGGGAGAGAGTGATTGAACACCGCCTGAGGAAAGTGACCAATGTTAGTAAAAACCAGTTTGGTTTTATGCCTGGGAGGTCTACAATGGAGGCGATTTTCTTGCTTCGTCGGCTTATGGAGAGATATAGGGAGTAGAAGAAGGACTTGCATATGGTGTTCATTGACATGGAGAAGGCGTACGACAAGATACCAAGTTCAGTCATGTGGTGGGCACTAGAGAAACATAAAGGGCCAACAAAGTACATTACCCTTATCAAGGATATGTACAATAATGTTAGGACAAATGTGCGCGTAAGTGATAGTGAGACTAATGCATTTCCTATCACGGTAGGACTACATCAAGGATCAGCTTTGAGCCCATACATCTTTTCCTTGGTGATGGATGAGGTGTCGAAGGATATACAAGGGGATATCCCTTGGTGCATGCTCTTTGCCGATGATGTACTGCTGGTAGATGAAACTAGGGATGGTGTTGATAAAAAATTAGAGTTATGGAGACAAACCTTAGAGTCCAAGGGGTTTAGACTTAGTAGGACCAACACCGAGTATATGAGGTGTGACTTTAGTGGTGTTGGTCGTGAAGAGAGAAATGTTAGTCTACAAGGACAAATAGTACCTAGAAGGGACTCTTTCCGATACTTAGGATCAATGTTACAAAGCAATGGCGATATTGATGAGGATGTTTGCCACAGGATCAAGGTAGGGTGGATGAAATGGCGACAAGCCTCTGGAATCCTATGCGATAGGAAGGTCCCACAAAAGCTAAAAGGGAAGTTCTATAGGACGGTGATCAGACCCGCGATGCTTTATGGGGCGGAATGTTGGCCAACTAAACGGCAACATGTCCAACAAATGAGTGTTGCAGAGATGTGCATGCTACGGTGGATGTGCGGGCACACGAGAAGAGACCGAATAAGGAATGAGGCGATTCGTGATAGGGTGGGGGTGGCGCCGATTGAAGAGAAGTTAGTCCAACATCGACTAAGGTGGTTTGGACATATCCAGCGAAGACCTCCAGAAGCACCGGTTAACAGTGGGATTTTAAGAGGTAGAGAAAATATTAGGAGGGGTAGAGGACGACCAATGTTGACTTGGGAGGAGGCGGTAAAACGAGATTTGAGAGATTGGAATGTATCCAGAGACTTAGCTCATGATAGGACCGCATGGAAAGTAGCAATTCATGTGCCAGAATCTTAGTCTTGTTTTTTCTTTTTTTCCTTGTTATTCTTATATCTCCTTCCTCTCTTTTACTTCATTGATATACCCCAACATGCTTGGGATAAAGGCTTGGATGTTGTTGTTGTTGTTGTTGGAGATGTCGCGGTTCCTTGCCAAGGAAGAAGGAGAGGAGGGGAACAAGACATGGACTATTCATGTCGATGTTCCAGCAGGACCCACGCCACTGGGTTGGGCACCGTTCACCGTCACGGTGAAAGGGAGACACCCGGAGGACATGTGGCAAGTGGCAGCCCGTGACGCCATGTCGTGTTTCTGCCAACTGCACGCGAGAGCTATGGAGGGCACTCCACACGCGCTTGTTCCAGTGGAAGGACGAGCTAACCACGTGTGGTGGGAGCGGTACATTGCGGCGACTGATCCGTGTTGCCCAAGGTACGACCCAGCGGAGGCGAACCTCAGCCTCCATCTGACAGCAGGGAAAGACGTGATGGACAGCCAAGCTGTCCATATGGCTCAACTTGCCGTGGAGCCTCAAGGAGAGCACTAGCCGCCGTGACCATTTCGAGAGTGCCCATAACACACTCCATAATGTGCTTCTTCCAATGATCAAGCGACTGAATGAGCAGCATAATCAGTTGCTTCATCTTAAGAAGGCGGGGAAGAAAATCTGTGTCGACATCACGGCTTTGCAGCAGCAGGTCCAGGCTTTGACCCAGGAGAACGAGGTCCTCACTCAAGAGCGTGATGACGCGATTGAGGAGGGGCAGAACTGGGAGATGGACTACAACCAGGCCATGGACGAGGTGCATGCTTTGCAGGACCTCGTACCTCCGGTAGTGGGCTGACTGATGGTAGGTGCCGTACCCATGGTTCTTGGCATTCCGGTGATGCCGGAACCCGAACCCGAAGAGGAGGTCATGGACCTTGAGCAACCAGTAGAACCAGCAGAGGAGGAATACCCGTAGGAGGTTGACTTCTACTCCGACTAGGGAGTTTACGGTTGCCGAGTAGGGCAGCGAGGGTGGTGTGTAATAACTTTTGTAACAGCGACATGTCGTGTAGACAGTAGTGTGTGTATATGTAGTGACGACATGAGCACGACTACTCGGAGGTCCGAGAATAATGTATCTTGTATAAAGTGTTTTCTTTATCAATATATGTGAATGTTGTGCGAATTTCTCAATGTCTCACTACAATACCGTACTGTTTTATAGGATTTTGATTATGACATGTGCTGATCGTTGCTGTTTCGAATTTCAGAATGACTCGCACTCGTGCCAACCCTGATGTTGGGGGTTCTAGTCAGGGGGAGATGCCTCCCAACAGCCTCCCGAGACTTCCTCGGGATAGCAACAGCAGCAACCACAACCACCACCACCGCCAACGGTCACGTTGGCAGACATAGTTGCGGCCATGGTGAGCTCGCACCAGCAGCACACAGAGTTGCTGCAAACTTTGATCACGAATACGTCTCATCCGAAGAGGCGTCAAGACCGAGAGAAACGCCAACAGAGTTCCTACTCGGTTCCTCGCGACACATCTCCCCGGTATTCTTGAGGTCAGATGAGCCCATTGATGCGGACAACTGGCTCCTCACGATGGGCATGAAATTCCGGCTGCTCCGCATTACGCAGCAGCAGAAGACACAATTCGCAGCCCAGCAACTTGTGGGGTCTGCGAGCGTTTGGTGGGCGAACTTCTGCGCCTCCCAACCCACCGAGTGAGTGCTGACCTGGGCGGAATTCCGGACAGCCTTCAGGGCCTATCACATACCGCAGGGTATTATGAAGAGGAAGATGCAAGAATTCCTCCACCTGCAGCAAGGAAACAGGAATGCACTGGAGTATGCCCGTGTGTTCAATGATCTCGCCCTCTATGCATCGTATCATGCTGATACCGACGAGAGGAGGCGGGACTACTTCTACCAGGGGCTGAATCTGCTCCTGAAGGACAAGCTGGTGATGTTCAATTGCGGCAGCCTCAATGAAATGATTGATGCTTCGATTGTACAGGAGGACTCCTGCAAGGAGTATGCTGTGGAAGATAAGAAGTGCAGCATGCCGCAGAGCAGTGGAGAGGGAGGAGGTCCTCCCCAGAAATATCGTATGAGGTATCGCTCACCATCGGGTCAACGCTGGCAGCCACTGCAGCGATTGATGCAGTATCGCAATTGGCCGTATCCACAGCCGGCGTTCCGACCGGCGTTACCAGCACTTCTGCAGAAACAACAGAAGCAGCGGGCAATGCCGCGTGCGTTTGCACCTCAGCAGCGCATGCTGGGCTTGCATCCCCCAAGCACTGGCCAGGCATCGTACACATGTTATAAGTGCAGTCTCCAGGGGCATTTCGCCAACAACTGCCCCGAGAAGCAAGGCAGCAGAGTGGCACCACCGTTTCTGGGGAGGAATCATCCCCGGAACCCCATTAATGCGCAGCGGGCAAACCCTAAGCCCGGCAACATCCATCAACTCACCATAGAGGATGTGCCGGAGGGAGAACCCATCCTTGTGGGTATGCTCCAAGTCCATAAACATCCCGGTATAGTTTTATTTGATTCGGGTGCCACACATAATTTTATTAGCCAAGCATATGTTTCTCAGCACACTTTGCAAATACTACCCACCAAGAGTCCATGTTTGATTTGTTCACCGGGTGGTAGAATTTCAGCAAGCGTAATGGTCCCCAAAAGCACTGTTATGCTTAGAGGGAAGGGTGTACCCCACGTCTCTCATAGTTTTAGAGAGACAAAAGGTCGATGTCATACTAGGACTGTCGTGGCTAAACCACCACGGGGCTGTTTAGACACCGTCCTTCGAATCGTGCATTTCCATCCAGAGATGCACGAATCTCATTCATTATTTATGGACAGTTCAGAAATAAAACTTCCAACCGTATACCAATCTACCACTCTCAGATTGGAAGATATTCCAGTAGTCCGTGAGTTCCCCGACCAAGAAGTGGAGTTCAAGATTGAGCTTGCACCGGGAACTATGCCAATATCCAGAAGGCCGTACAAGATGGTACCGAAGGAGTTGGCAGAACTTAAAACACAATTGACGGATCTGGTGGAAAAGGGGTTTATTAGACCGAGCTCCTCTCCATGGGGATGTTCGGCATTGTTTGTGAAGAAGAAAGATGAAACATTGCGGCTTTGCATGGACTATCGTCCACAAAATACCGTTTCGATCAAGAACAAATACCTATTGCCACGGATCAACATGTTGTCTGATAAGTTGGTCGAAGCAAAGATCTTCTCCAAGATGGGTTTCAGATAAAGGTACCATCAGATTAAGATACGGGCTGAGGACATCCCGAATACGACTTTCTCGATGAGGTACGAACTTTATGAGTACCTGGTCATGTCCTTCGGCTTCACCAATGATCCAGCTAATTTCATGTACTTTATGAACTCGGTATTCATGCCAGAGCTGAACAAGTTTGCTGTGGTCTTCATTGAGGACACCCTGATTTATTCCAAATTGGAGAAAGAACACGCGAAACACCTGCGTATAGTCTTACAACGGCTGCGGGATCACAAGCTATATGCGGAATTCAGCAAGTGCGTATTCTGGATATCGCAAGTACCTTTCCTTGGGCATATTATCTCAGCGGAGGGCATCGCTGTAGACCCGAGAAAAATTACACAAGTGCTGAATTGGAAGTCCCCGAGGTCTGTTCACGAGGTATGGAGTTTACTCGGACTCGCGGGATATTATCGGAGGTTCATTCTGAGCTTCTCGAAGATTGCCAAGCCTATGACCGAGCTGCTGAAGAAGGCTACCAAATATGTTTGGAGTCCAGCATGTGAAGCAGCATTCAATTCTTTAATGAAGCACCTAACATCAGCACCGGTTTTGGCGTACCCAGACACAACAAAACCGTTCGATGTGTACTGTGATGCATCCGGCACTGGGCTCGGATGTGTGCTGATGCAAGACTGAATGGTGGTCGCGTATGGATCACGGCAGCTCCGCGTGAGGGCCTGACGGCATCGACTAGCCTGGATAACGCTGAGGGGTGCTACGTTGCACAGCACCGGATAACACACGTAAAAAGTACAAAGCGGAAGCAAAGTTTTATTACATAAAAGAGTTTATAGACATGTTTACAACAAAATATGTTCATTACACACTCACGGGCATAGACTAAGCACAAAGTTCATGTTCAGCCCGTGAACGTGTTCCCTCTAGAACGCACACACACTAACTCAGTGGCGTGCATGACTCCCATTCGACGGGGTTGCCCTATTGGGGTCCATATCCTCCTCGGGAGTCTCCTCCTTATAACACCCTGCAAAAGCTTCAAACACAAGCAGTGAGCACGATGGCTCAGCAAGACTAACCCGTCTTTTCTATACATGAAACTTCTACATGCTGGATTACTGTGTAAATGGGAAAGTAAGTTGCAAAGGACACGCCTAAATAGTTGAACCTTACTTTCAAGTTTTAGCAGCAAGTTTTGGAGAACCTCACGCTAAGACACATAAGAGAGCCGCAATCAAACAAGAAACGCATTTCTCTCATGTGCTTTGCTCAAGATTAAAAAGAACTTTAATTTACTCTAAACTACAACAAGTCATTAACAATCAAGGTATAGCTTTCAATCAGCAACTTTACATGACTCTAGCTTGTTCTTTCTACGTCACGGTACAGTGAACATGTGGTACTCACTGACCGCGAGGGATGGTGATTATAATCGATTTACACCTGCAGGGTTATCCAAATAACCCGTCACGTATGCCCGTACTCGATGTTGCCTACAGAAACCATCACGTATGTCGTATGCGACTATCTTTCATCCGTCAGCCAAATGTTGAACCGGTCCAATTGTCCCGAGCAAGAGGTCTCTGCGCGCGCATCCACAGTGCAGCCAGCCGATTTACACCTCAAGCTCTCAACCTACCCTATGAACGACCAGCTATGCCTCAACACCCAGCTACCCGAATACATCAGTTTCCTGGTTCCCATATATCCGGTAGGTCTTTGGTACTGTTCTAGCTTGTTCAACAGGCCCGCACACGGCTCAGTCCTGAATCGACACAAGCGGAGCTACGGCACCAGGTCTCAAAGTCCTGCTGCCCTTACTCTCCGCTCGGTCTCATTTTTCTTGCCATGTGTTCCATTTGCTATCTTTACCCGAGTAGTGTGCCTCTAGCCTATTCTCGCGAGCAGTTCCAACTACTCGACTTGTACCGAATCCTACACTATCTTAGAATTGCAATAGCTAATCAAGGTTTAAAAACCTAACCCAAAACCAGGGTTGTCATGGCTATGCATTTGGGTTTTCAAACAAGACTCTAATGCATAAATAAGGTGGATACGCAATATAAGTTCTCAAAACAATAAAGTTTATAAAAGGCTAATGCAAACCAGAGCTTGCCTTGCTGCTGTTGATCGTAGGCTAGCTGTTCCTCCGGAGTTATGAAGTCTAAGACTTCTGCCTCCTCCTCAACCTTAGCGACTACACAAGATAAATATATGTATATGTCAATTTCAATGAATTTGAATTTGAAGTTGAATTTGTTAAGACAATAAGTACTGCTATACAGGCACAATGAATCTGAAATTTTTACTGTGGTTTGGATACAACCTAAACAGAGACTTGGCCAAGTTTCATTTGCAGCAAAGCTCATTTGAGCCCTCCCCAAATAATTGTGTATTTTGCCTTAATTGGAGCTCTTAGGGTGTTCTAAAGATTTTCATGGTGTAATCCATGACTTTATGGAAACTAAATTTTCCAAGGGTTCTAATGGAATTGGTTTCACCTAATTTGAAGATTCCTAGCCAAAGATATGAGCTAAACAAGTTCAGAAAAAATCTGAAAAATGTTTCTGGACATTTTTCATTTTCTCTGAAACAGTTTCATTAACCACACCATTAGGTGGATCAAATGAAATCAAATGGATCTTAAATTTTTATGGTAGCTCAGGGATATTATGATGAACATCCTGGCCAAAGTTCAGAATTTTCCACCAAAGGGTTCTCCAGTTAAAATTCTAAACATTTTAAATTTTGAAGAATTATTTCTGGATAAATAAGGACTTTCATACAGTGAAACTTGATTTGTTGGAAATTACTCATAGAGATGAATCCAACAAAATTTGGTTCACTTGGTTTGGAGTTTCCTAGGCAAAGTTATGTGGGTTTGAAGTTTGAACTAGAAACTGAAATTTGGGAAATGTTTAAATTGCTCCGCGTGGGACCGGGGCTACGTGTCGGCTCCTTAGCGGCTGACACACAGGGCTACGGAGTTTCACGCATGCAGCCACAAAGTATGCAGAGCCGCAGATGATCCCTGATTTAAATATCCACCCGCTAACACATGGGGCCGGGGGCTTCTTCAACCTCTTGCCATCCCGCGCTCGGCCACCGCCCCCCTCGCCGGAGGGGCTCTGCCGTGCGCCAAACTCTGAGATTTTTGCCTCCTCTGCCTAGTCCCGCACGGGGAACATGGTGCTGGTCTTACCTCGACATGACAACAACCTGAACATGGACGGCGACGAGCGGCGGCTTCGGAAGAACTTCGGTCGTGTCGGCCGGGCTCCCTAGCACCCCAAATGATTGAGCAAAAGGTCGTAGAGCATCAGTGCACCCTAGGGAAGGTTGGCATGAACTCAAATGAGCTCAGAAACAGCCAGAACTAGTATGTCACTGTGGGACCCAGGTCGGAAATCGGAAACACTAGCAAAACTCGGAGAACAGTGGCTATACCCGATGGTTCTCCGAAGTTTCTGATCCTATGGACTTGCACGGAAGTCTAGAAGTAGTTCTCCAAGTTAGGTGATGAGTGGTGCGGTGTGTAGCACGAATTTTGTGAAGTGGTCCGGCGGCCTCTTTTGTACACAGGCGCATAACCGTGAAATTCCAGCAACGGCAGCTCATGTCACGCCGCCGGAGCTTGTGGTAATGAAAGAAGAGACTTGGACGAACTTCTTTGCTGTTTACAGCTCAGGAAACGGTGGGCTGTGGTGGCCGGACGAGTTGTTCCTGTGGCGGTGACTCGGGTTGAACCGAAGAAGAAGAAATGACCTGAAGAAGCTCGAGGAAGATCAATCACGGGCTGGAACCGGTGCGAGAACGTCGAGCAAGGATCGGCGAACTCGGTTGCGGCCTGAGCTCGGCGTGACAGCCGTTGCTTTGGCCGGTCGACGGTGGCACAGAGGGTTCGGGTGAGCGGCGAGGTTCTTTCATTCGGGAACGATGCAAGCGGGCTGTGAGCGATGAAAGGATCCGTGGAGCGGTCGGGCATGAGGATAAGAGGGCAGAGAGGCGGCTCGGTGGCCAGAGGCAGCAAGCAGGTGCTGCCTCGCCGTGGCGCCCGCTGCTGTAGCCCGAGAAACTGAGCGCCTCTGTTCTTCGGTCAGCTGCTCACTTGTGTGGCTGACAAGAGGGCCCCACTTCAAAGTTTAACCTCCAAAATTCAATTTTTCCACTGCTCAAAACAGTAGGGACCTTCCTACCCCTTGTGAGTTAATCAAACATCAAAATGGCCAATTGACTTTGAATAGTTCAAAGTGTGATTTGATCAAATTTTCAGCAAAGGCTAACTGAAATTCAAATTTGGTTTCAATTTAACCAAATTAGCTCATGTCAAGATCAACTCCCAATGGAGTGAAAATTGGTGTGTGAGCTCACAAAAATGTGCTGAGTGTGAATATGGATCCCACTTTTGAATTCATGGGATGAAAGGAGTTTGAATTTGAATTGAAGTTCAAACTAGCTACTTTCTAGTTATACCCAAAAATACCTCCAAAGGTTTTGGATCTGGGTGAAACTTGGCATGACCATTCCTAGCAAGGTGTAGAAGTTTTTCATATGCTCAGCCTCTATATGATGCATGTGGGAAGTACTACTTTTGCATTTTGTGAGTTTATCATCTAATGACTATGTTGATGTTGTTTACTTGCTCTTCAAAGTTGTTCATAAAACTTCCTCAAATGAGGTGTATGTGGTGTGATGAACACTTTGAAGGTGTGCAAAAACTTGAGCCCTTACACTCCGGAATCGTTAGCAAAACTATCCAACTCATGACTTAGAACTCGCTGCCGTGGTACTCGCACTCAAGATGTGGAGGCATTACCTACTTTGTAACCTCGTACATCTATATACCGACCACAAGAGCCTCTAGTACATATTCACTCAGAAGGAGTTGAACATGAGGCAGCGAAGATGGTAGGTTGGAGCTGATAAAGGATTATGAAATAGATATCCATTATCATCCCAGCAAGGCGAACTTGGTGACGGATGCGCTGAGTCGCAAGTCACACATACATAATTTGAACATCACCCCGGTTTAAGAGAGTGAACCACCCTTGTATGGGGTTCCACATGGAGCTCTCTACAACCTAGCTCTTATACCCACCATCCGTGAAGAGATAGCGGCAGCCCAGAAACATGACAAGGGTATGTCGCATCTGAGGAGACGTGTAGACAGTGGGGAGCTGAAGTGTTTTCGGAAGGACAAAGATGGTGTCATGTGGTTCAAAAACAGGATAGTCGTACCCCGTAACCTGGAATTGAGGACGAAATTTTTTTACGAGGCTCACTTGTCAAAGTTTTCTATTCACACCGGCAGCAACAAGATGTATCAAGAGCTCAAGGGCAAATTTTGGTGGAGACGGATGAAGTGGGAGATCGCTGACCACATGGGAACCAGGAAACCGATGTAATTCGGGTAGCGATATGTTGAGGCATTGCTTGTCGTCCAGAGGGTAGGTTGAGAGCAGTGAGGTGTAAATCGGCTAGAGGGCACCGATGATACTCTACGTAGAGACCTCCTGCTCAGGATGATAGGAACAGTTCAACACTTGCCTAACGTATGAAAGGTGGTTGCGTACGACGTCCGTGATGGTTGCTGTAGGCAACATCGAGTACGGGCATACACAACGGGTTTTTTGGGTAACCCTGCAGGTGTAAATCGATTATAATCGCCATCCCTTGTGGTCAGTGAGTACCACTTGTTCACTGTACCGTGACGTAGAAAGAACAGGCTAGTTGCCATGATAAACGTTGCTGGTTGAAAGTTTTACGTTGGTTGTTAATGAAATGCTTTAGTTTAGAGCAAATTAAAGTTCTTTTCAACCTTAGGCAAGTTCCATAAGGGGAATGCATTTGTTGTTTGACTGGGGACTCCTTATGTTTTCTTAGCATAAGGTTTTCCACTAATTTGAGGCTAAAACTTGAAAGTAAGGATCAACTACTTAGGCGAGTCCTTATACAAAGAACTTCCTATTGTACACTTCAAATTCCACATATAGAGTTACATGTTAGGTGAGATGGTTCAGTCTTGCTGAGCCATCGTGCTCACTGCTTGTTTGTTGAATCATTTGCAGGGTTCTATGAGGAGGAGGCTTCCGAGGAGGTGACAGACCCCCAAGAGGGAACCACCATCGAATGGGAGCCGTTCACGCCGCCGTGTTAGTGTGTGCGTGTGTGCTAGTGGGATCACGTTCACGGGCTGAACGTGAGACCTTTTGCTTAGTCTACGCCCGTGAGTGTAGGCTATAAACAATACTTATTTTAAATTATTTTGATAAACAAGTTTATGTAATAAAAATTTAGCTTCCACAATTCGCCTTTTATGTGTGTTATCCGATGTTGTCTATCGCAGCACCCCTCAGCGAGAAACTGGATTGTCGGGACCGTCAGGTCCTCGCAACGTGGTATCAGAGCGTAGAAAGAAGCATTAAAAAGGATTTGAAGCCTTATATGCGAGAAGATGTCAATGCTGAAAAAAATATATGACACATATTTTATATATTTGTAATATTGTAATAAGGATTTAATATTTTAGTATGAAAAAAATTTCCCTTTTAATATTTGAATTTTGACATGTTGGAATGCTTTAAAAAATAACAAAATTCATACAATAAAATATTGGATTTGAGTTGGCCGTAGACTTCAACAGTGAAATACACTGCGCTTGAAGCCATGGCCAGTTGAGTGCTGCTTCATCTCTATGTGTACGTGTGAGCTTTGTTCGTGTGTGTATATAAGTTTTCTTTGTTTTCCTTCAAATAAAGACCGCCCATGAAAACATTTTGAATAATTGGTAAATACAATTTTCGCAGGCGTCTATTGGTTAAGGACCGCCTGTGAAAACTTATGCCACTTTATGATATCAACTTCTATGTGATAATGTGTAACATAACATTGTAAGACAACACTTTTAGAACAAGAAAAGTCACTAGAGGAAAAGATACCTGCAACATTATGGTTTCAAGTAGAAGGCTGTACATATTGCAAAGGAAGAGGAGGAGGAGGAGGAGGAGGAGGAGGAGGAGGAGGAGGAGGAGGAGGAGGAGGAGGAGGAGGAGGAGGAGGAGGAGGAGGAGGAGGAGGAGGAGGAGGAGGAGGAGGTCGTGGTGGTGATCAAGAGGCATGTATGAGGCCACGAGTGAAGTTAAGTGAAGCGATGTGATTGCTTTTGAGTGCACAAGATGCATACATGCTGATACTGTATGTTTACAGGGACAGCAGAGGCCACAGAGATCACTTCACTAGCAGCTTGCTTTGGCGATTGTGTAGCCGAGTGATTGGTTGCAGCGTCTCCGTCATGAAGCGCTCTGGACTTCATCTGTTCTGCAGGAGATAATGTCTAACACATACATTGCAGCAATATCTATTATGATTAGGAGATGAAAACAACATTACAGAACAAGAAAAGAAAACACAACATCAACTAGAAACAAGAAAAGAAAAACAACTAATTCTACTAATTCTATTCCTCCTCCTCCTTCTCCTCTTCCTCCTCCTCCTCCTTCTCCTCTTCCTCCTCCTCGGGCTGCTGGGGCTCCTGGAGCTCCTGGGGCGCCTCCGGCAACGGAACTAGGAAACCCAGTCTCCTGGCCATCGCCGCCACCAGGTTCATGCGGCCGTGGACCCCGAGCTCCTGAGCCATCGTCTCTAACAAAGTGTCAAGACGACCGGCCACATGTGTGAGCCCGAACAGGTAGTGGCCCACGGTGTCCAGTATGTTCTGGAAGGGTATCGAGGCCCAGGCGCTTCATGGAGTGAAATGACTATTAAATACATCTCACGCCATGTCACGACGCGCATCCTCCATTTACCTGGAGCTCGAGGGGGAGGGGGAGGATCACGGTCGCTTAGCCTCTGGTTCCCTCGGTGGGCTTGGCGGCGACATTTGGTTGTCTGCCATTTTGTGTGGAGGTCGATTGGGCGTGGCGGAGAAAGAAGAGAAAGATTAGTACAATGGTTGTGCGGAGAATACGATCGCGCGGGTGTGTATTTATATGGATCATCATTTGGTGGCTTCTAATTAAATTCAAAGGACGCATGTACTGCACGTGTTCCCCTCGGTAACCAAAAAAGTGCGCACGCCTAGTCACTTCAGCCACCTATATTAATGGCCAATATTGCAGACGGCTCCTACTCCACAGTCCGCCTGTATCGTTTGGTGGCTTCGAATTGAATTCAAAGGCGCGTTCCCCTCAGTAACCGCAAAGGTCGCGCATGCCCGGTCGCTTCAGCCGCCTGTATTAATGGCCAATATTGCAGGCAACTCCTACTCCACGGTCCGCCTGTATCGTTTGGTGGCTTTGAATTGAATTTAACAACGTGTTCCCCTTGGTAACCGCAAAGGTCACGCACGCCCGGTCGCTTCAGCCGCCTGTATTGATGGCCAATATTGCAGGCGGCTTCTACTCCACGGTTCGCCTGTGAAAAATTATATGTTTACACAGGCGGTTTGCCTTTGCGAGCCGTCTGTGATGTTCTTTCATCACAGGCGGCTATTAATTCATTCGACATAATAGGCTCATTTTTTTACAGACCGCCTGGGTCTAAAAAACGAGGCGCCTGTGATAATGGTTTTTGTAGTAGTGTGTCTATGAGGACCTCCAGCACCAAAACTTCAAAGAGCTCGAGCAGCACAACCCATTGGAGCAAGGCAAGTGCCTCTTGAACATATTGATCCCGTGTTTTTAAACTGTTTTGTTTGTGAAAACTGTGTGCTCGTATCAATATGATGAGAATCATGCTATAGGAGTTTACTATGTTGTTTGCCACCCCTTGTCGTCGGGAACTTGCTGAGTCGAGAACGGGTGTTGTTTTCTCTTTTGCGGCGCATTAAGGTATTACGGGAAACTGGAGTAAACTTGCTTAACTACTGTATTCATAAAGATTAAAGATGGTGAGAAAATGATGATACTTAACAACATGGAACCGAGGTGATCTAGGCAAGCATGGCTTGTGGCTGTGTTGAATGATATGGTGGCTTGCTTGCCTTAGATCTAAGGAGCGGTTCGTGCGAGAATAAGCCAGAAAAACAGTGCCACCACATGGCCAAATATGGGTGTGGCATAGCTGACTAATTAGTTGAACTGCTAGCTTATATGGATCATTGGAAGGCGCAGGGAATGGGAGTCGACGAGGACTGCCCTAGGAGCCGCATGGAATAAGAGGGGGCCCTTGGGTGGGAAAATGTGGATTCAAGCCTATCGATGAAATCTCAGTAGGTCCGTACATTCTAGGAGTCCCTTTGTAAAGGATATTTTTGTGATCCCTTGGCCATACACTGATGGTAGGTGTACTAGCATGATGGAGGTTCTCTAGTCATCGACGGGTGACGAAATCACGAACTTGTTGGTAAAGTGGTGCCACCTCTACAGAGTGTAATACTATTATGATAGCTGTGCTTTTGGTTATGAGCATCTAGACAACTTCGATGATTAGACGTTAACTTGGGTTTGTTGGGATGGTATTGTCATTCGGACTGGTTTGGGACGGGTTTTGGTTACTGCACATGAGATTGGTTTCAGTTATGTGAGTATGTGTTGATCATGAGATTTTGTGAATTTGAGATAAGTTTGAGAATGAGTATTGGATGGTTAAAACTTGTTGAATGATGGAGTATGATGGTATTGAACATGAGACATGACGATCTACATGGTTATGTTGTGAATCAACTCACCTAGATGTTGTAGGCTGTTTTCTTGTGATCGTGAAATAAAATTAGCTTGCTGCAATTAATCTTTGTTTCCAACCTTGTTTAAGCTACATGTCATACTTTCCCATACTTGTTGAGTACGACATGTACTCACCCTTGCATTTCGCACAATTCAGCTACAGGAGAAACTTGGGAGTACTTCGAAGATCAGGTGGAGTACTAGCCACGCATACTACCGTCAACTGCATGTGGAGTCTAAGTTGGAGGCCCGCTGTCTTTAGTTTTATTTCCGCTACAAAATAAACTAGATACTCATGTTGAGACATTGAACTACTGTAATAAGGCATATAAGTACTATTTGTAATGTGGTTGAGTTGTGAATTTAGTTTGTGATGTACTTGTGTATGTGTGACGAACTTCCTGGGCACACATACGCTTCACTTGGTTCGTTTTTTGGAACCGGGTGTCACAAGCACCCAAGCAGTAATCGGCGAGCAACTAGGGACAACACCATCCCTTTCCCAGCGATGGTGAGAACAGGTTAAAGGCGGCAGGGCATCCCCTTGCTCTTGTCCTCCACCTTCCCATTTCCGGTGTATTTATTCTTCTTCCCCTAATAATCCAGTAACCCCCCCTTCTCAAATCTCATGTTGGCTTATGGAATACTGCACAATTTACTGGACGAATTGTTGATAAAGGGTTCTGGACGAATCTGGAGGATGTTATTCACCAGTTCATTGAGGAATTGATAGAACCACCAACAATCTCTGCAGTATGTTATTTTCCTCTCCCATATTTTGCCATATCGACTTTCATACTTAACTTCTCAAGTCACATGATTTTATTGAACCTCTTGTGATGTTACCTTCTTGGATTTAGATAGTTGGGTTTGTTGTTGATCTGGTCCCATGGTTGAAATCTCTAATCATTGGTAATGGAGCTCTCCTCTCGAAGTCATACTCGATTCCCTCCAGCTTATGGGGTGGGCAACATATCTGGAGAATACTGCTGTACATTTTCATTTTTTTAGTGTGACCACAGAAATGTTTTTTTCTCTCACAGCAATTGGACAATACCTTGCATCACTCTTGTCCTAGGCGAAAAGCTAACACAAGATGAGTGTGAAAAGTCAAATAAATAGGTTTACCCTTCAGCCAGCATGCCATGCATTCTTAATTAATAATATTTTCATAACATATGGTTCTGAAAAAAACATGTTGAACTGCTGAGCACCACAAACTAAGATGCTTTACCTCAACCTTTTTAAGGTTGGAGCTGAAATTGTGAGGAGGTCTCTGAGCTACCCACTTTAATTGATTATCAAGAACACAGGTGTTATTGACAGTATGGCTACTGAGAAGGTACAACTTGTTTATTCAAAGTTCATATCTTGTATATCATTTTGAATCCAAGTGACAGACATATTGTCACATTTCAATCAGAATGAGGTATGCATTCTTCCATTCATTTTGATCAATGACGAACAAATTACTTACCCTGCCTTTTAAGCACAAATTTTCATTATGCAGCTTTATATATTGTAGTTCTCTTTGCAACAGTTGCAGGTTATCCTGCTCATGGTAACAGCTTATGGATTGATGATATTTGTAGGTTGGGATAAACAGTGGCTTGGAAGGCAATGTATTAGGATTTCAGTACCGGTTTATAACTGAAACCGGCTCTGATAATGTATATGTGTACCGGTTCCAAAACAGGTTGACAAAGTTCCCAGCCCTGACCCCCCAGGGGGAAGCGAGGAGCCTCCCCTCGAGGGGCGACGATGGAAAAAGCGCGAGCCCGAGCTCGGAGGAAGATGGAGCGTATAGGATAGGGATATCGGTCCCGACCCCTGGGGCAAGCCGCAAGGCTCACCCTCAAGGTTCAGACGAAGGGAAGATCTCGGAGGGAAGACCCGAGCCCGACCTTGGGTAGGCGAGAAGCAGGTGGCCTTCAATGCGGAGCAAGCGCTGCCCGTGTCAAGTGGGAAGGAACTTGAGTGCCATCCCTTGCGATCGCATTGAATACGTGTCACCTCCGACGGAACCAAAGAGGAGAAGTACACGCAGCGCGAGTGCGCCTAGGTATGGTCTACCCTGATGACAAGACGGGAGCAGGCGCGGCGGCAGGCTAGGGATATGGCGACTCCATCAAGCGACCTGTCCGACGTACGACGGGACAAGCCGTCCCTGTACCCACTACCTCCACTCCACCTGTAATTCGAGCGGAGATAAGAGGAGTATAAAAAGAGGAGTCTGGCGTCCTCTAGGGGGAGGCTCTCGCACTTGTAAAAGAACCACCCCGATTCTTGAGAAAGAACAGTGAGACACCCCAAACTGGACGTAGGGCACCTTACATAAACCAGTATAATTCCCTTGTGTTCTTAGTTAAGCCAACTCGAGGACGAACGCGCGCGCGGCACATTAGTTACTAGTGTGAAATCCGAACGCCGATATAGGTACTGATAAATTTTATTATTAGTATCAAGCTTTTAGTATAGGTTCTAAAAACGATACAGATGACAGTTATGAACTGTTATAGATAAGTATTTCTGTAGTAGTGATATATATGGCCTTTGTGTAGTTGTCCGTAAGCTGGTTCCTAGATTGCCTCCAAATAACTCTTACAAAAATGGATCAACCAGCAGCGTGCACCATCATAAGGGCGACCTGTTTAAGGGATTCACACCCAAAAGTCGACAAAAACGAAAGAGAAAAGCCAGATAAGACATGATGCCCTCCTCGATTATAAATCCCCGTATCTCGTGAGAGTCATACATTTGAGATCAGGCCAGGATTTCCTAAAGGTATAAAAGTATACGTATGCACACAGGGCATGCCACGAGAGAGACAAGTCTGAACTCGATTGGATTACTCAGGTACCTTACATGTCAATATCGTACTTGTGTGCTTTATCGACAAAGCGAGACCCTTTAGCTGCAAATTAAGTCACTTTTGCCAAAGGCGTTGTCTCGTCTACATTTGCATTTCCAAAAGTTGTCACGAGCAGCGCGATATACTCATTGAGCACGGTACAGCACCTCTTCACTATCTGTATATGACTCTCTCTCTCTCTCTCTCTCTCTCTCGCTCGCTCGCTCGCTCGCTCGCTCTCTCTCGCTCTCTCAGATTCCTGGATTCCTGTCCCCATGTTGAAGTACGGACAAGATTCGTGATGAGTAGAAACATACGGTAGTGGCAACGCAGTAAGGCACAAAATACTCTCCTTGTCTTGAGTACGAGCTCTCGCAGGGCATCATGTCCCCCGTCGCCTGGACGCTTAGAGTGCTCTCGTCTCATCCACCGTCGCTGCCACAGGCCACTTCTGCTGTCGGTGCCTTAGATTTGAATGTACGCACACGCATATATACTCGCATGCTTTTTGGTCGATTGATCACGTAGTGTGCGGAACTTAAGTTCGAAAACAAATTTGCTGCGAACTGAAATTATATATGATGGACAATTGAGCTAGTGCGTCATATTTTCATCCTTAAGTCTCAGTGGCCAAAAGTTCATAGGAGGGAGCCTTCGATGGTAAAGTTGGCACTACGTGTGGTTAGTGTGGCACATCAAGGCGCTTTTAGCCAAAACAGATGAGGTACATTGCTGCATTATCATTTGAAGCCATTTGTTTGAAAACAAGCTTAATTTTTGATAATGGATATTAATATATGTCCATCAGATGTTAATGTGTAAGTGAATTATTATCTACACTTGTCAAAGATTTAGTGTCTGGGTGCGGTGAACTGATCAGTTAATTTTGTCCAGAAAAATGATAGCGTGAACTCCACAGATAGACGGCGCGCGCTTGATAGGGCGTGAACTCGATTGGATTACTCAGATGACCGGCGTGTCGGCATGAACATGCGGCCATCATTAGAGAGTATAGAGGAGCCGGGGACATAGTGGAGAACTCTCCACCATGCATGTAGCCTCACTTCTGCTTGACCGATCATAACCTCAACATGACTTGTCCTTAATAAAGGGTACCTAATAGGCCATGCGTGCCACTTCAACGAGATGCAGGTTGGGACAACCCTTTGAAATTTGTCATTTCTTGGATCCTAGAATTAGGAGTACGGATACCTAATAGCCGGGCTACAGCCAAATGATGCCTGCGGCTTCCACTGTGAACAAGGATATATAAATAATCTGAAAGATTTGTTTGACTGTTATCATGAATCGTACTTTCTACTTTCTGCTAATTATCATGATCTTTCTGCAAGAAGAAAAAATCCCAGTAGTAACTTTTTTGTAACCATAATTCTATAAAATAAATTGTTTACATGACTACTGCTTGAGCGTCCATGAGTATGTGTTTGCAATCAATATAAATTTCAGCATGCAAATTCATCATTTAGAAGAACATGTCGAATTTAGGTAAGACGTTTTGAAACCTCACTACAGTAAACTATCACATTTATGACGGTATAAATCATCATAATTAAATCAATAACCGTTGTAATTAACTTATTTATGACGGTTATTACTTATTTACGACGGTATCCGGCCGTCACAAGTGATTGGTCATAAATAAGCTTATTTACGACGGCCTAAACAGACCCTCGTAATTTACTGAGAGGGTGTCAGCTGGCACCCTCTAGTAGGTTATTTACGACGGTCAGGAATAGATAAATAACACAGGCTTATTTACGACGGCCACCTCTAGGCCATCGTAAATAAAGAATGTAATTTATTTTTAACAATAAAAAAATATTAACCCGACATGATGGACATCTCACAGACAGATACAAAAATAAATATATAACATCACAGGCATTCACATTCCAATAGTTTCAAATATAAGAGTCACGATGCTACACACTCCCACGTACGCTACCTCCGGAGTCTGAAATATCGTCCTCATGTCGTGCTCCAGGTGCCGATAGTTGCGACGATGGAGTGTGAGCCTCCGTCGCCGATCCCTGTGATGTACAAGTGTTGTTAGACAAGTTTTAGCTTCAAAAGTGTATGTTTCACTAACTTTACTTATGACAGAGGTAGAATTGAGCAAGTCTGGCTAAGTTTGTCTATGTTTTGCTAAATTATCCTAGATATAGCTAAGTTTGTCGATGTTTGGCTATGTTTGACTAATTTTGGATAAGTTTGCTATAGTAATCTAATTTTGTTGATTTCAAAAAGTGTTGCTTACCTGTGCCGCTGAAGAAGGCATCTGTAACTCAGCCGACACCTGTGGCTCCATCGGCGATTGCCATGAGGGAATGCAATCTGTTGCCCATGCCGTTGGGCTAAGGCCAGTGATAGCAAAGAATGAGCACATTAATAATAATTAAATGATATAGATGTTTAGTATTTTAAGTTCTTACCTGTATTGCTGCTTGCATCTGTGCCAAGTAGCTAGTTTGATACTCCTTTCTAGCCTTGGCGAGTACTTCTTGCTTCTAGAGCTTCTTCTGTCTAATGCGTAGCTCCTCATGGACACTCTAAAGCTCCAGGTCTCTCTACGACATCCGTCGGCTGGGTCTAGCGGACAAAGACTGCGAGGAGAAGCCCCTCAAAGGCCTTGCCTCTCTCGAGTCAACCACTTCACAGATTGCAAAACTATAAAAAAGATTAAGAGTAAGATAATGTAGCTCCAATTGTTAGAAAGAAAACATCTTCCATCTCACCATCCATGCGCTTTACCGCCATCGCTCACATACACGGCGTTGACGCTGATTGGTGCATTTTGGCAATCGTAGTCTTGGCCGTGAATCTTAACCGCCTCCTCCCCATATTTCTCCTACAAATACAAGGAATACATAAAATGTGTCAATAGAAATGTTAGTTACAAATAACGTAAATGAACTCGAGGACTCACCAGTCGAGCTATCGCCACCGAACTGCATAGCTGGTCGGGCTGTGAAGGGTCACTTGCCCTGTGACCTCTTTTCTACACCTGAACATCGCTCAATTGTTCATCGAGCTTGTTTTTCTGTAAGTACGAGTCAGTAGCATAAATTTACTATAAATATTTTTATATGTATTTTCCTTACCATTCGTCTAGCCAGACGTAGATGGCCATCCGAACCATACGTATGGCCTCCGCTAGAGCCTCTGCACTGTTGGATGTTATCTTTCATGTTGAGTTCAGCCGCCAGGTTGGGTTTAAATGAGTAAAACCCTAATCATATGGATTAGTCCGTACGACATCGGACAAGTCCGATGTCACACAGAGAGTGCTTGTCCGTTTTAACACGGACTAGTCTGTGCACCACAGACTAGTCCGGTGTGACTTCGGACTAGTCCGATGTCACACAAAGAAGGGTAGGCTATTGCCAATCGGACAAGTATGGCTACAATGGACTAGTCCGTTTTTATGCGGACTAGTACGATGTCACACAGAGAGGTCTTCTCCGTGCTATGTCGGACAAGTCTGGCTACACCAGACTATTCCGTTATTATGCGGACTAGTCCGTTGTTTTGGACTTTGTGTTTTTCTCACTCACCCTTCCTGCACTAACCCGAGATTTCTATTGAGCTCTTAGATGTGTCTCCCACACATTGTATACTTAAACTATGATCCTAGGTTTTTCAACTTTACTTGGGTATTTTCATCCATGATTCTTCCTTTTCTCATCAAGGCCATTTTTTCTTTTTTTGTATTATTCTCCTTTTTCCTTTATGTGACCTGCTCTCACTTAGCAAGTTTGGTTAGCTCTTCACTTGTTTTTCATTGAACATCCAAAACCCACATGGAGGTGCCTATATGCACTTAAAATCTCCCCCATTTTGGTGATTGATGACAACCAAGCAAAGTTTAAACATTTGAGAGTAAACAAATTCAGTTTTCATAAAGTACACACATATGAGTAATGATATGAATGAACCATGGATGAATTTTCATATGTGTATTCTTTATGGTGGGGTTCCTAGCGATGTGAGTGTAAACATGCAAGGTGTTCCAAGAGTAATAGTCATGAGAGTACCACGTTATGAAAAGAACATGAGTAACAAAGTATGAAATAAGAGATAATACAGTGCCTTACATAGTCTTACATGAAACATCATCACATAGTCTTAATCATAAATACATTGCAAGTTTCTAAAATAGTCCATGACCAACAAAGGGCCTAGTAACGACTAGAAACACTAGTAACTCCCCCTCAATATCTCCCCTTTGGCATCAGAACACCAAAAAGGTAAAAAGTAACATAGGGAAGGACTACTCATCATCTTCATCATCATGCTCGCTGGCTACACTTTGAGTCTTCTCGCTATCCTGCTCTTCATCATCATCTTGATCATCAGTTCTAGTTTGGCGAGAAGCCTGTGAGAGAGTGGAGGAGTCTATCCCAAAGTAAGCAAGCTCCTCCTCAGTCAATTTAGGAATCTCCGTGTAGTCCTCATCGGAGTCCTCGGAGATCTCTAGAGAGCCAATAGGAGACATCTCTAATTTGTGGCATATGGCTGTGACATTCTCCTTCATGTAGCGGGCATGACGCTTTCTAGCAAGGCTTTCCTTGTGCTGCTTTACTTCCATTTTGCGGCAGGAGGCAAAAAAATCATTGAAGCATCTTCAATATCCCTCCAGTCGAGACTCTAGTGGAGGACGAAGCATCCGTGTCTCTGTGGACTTGAGACGCTCGCTGCTTCATATGTGGAGATGTAGGAACCTGAGGTCGAAGCCTTAGATGCTTGACATCTTTGATGAACTCCAAACCTGTGACATGCTCAATCATGCACATGATGTATGGGGCATAGCCACATGAGCAGTTTGTGGTATGAGCAATGTTGTAGATGTCATTGTAGATATAGTCAAAGATGTTGAATTTCTCCTTCCCACTGATAATCTGCATAATGTTGCGGAGATATCCCTGAATGCTTCCCGCATCACCATCCTTGGGGGCAATGGTCTTCCTCAGCACTCGATTCAGCACCACAAAAAATGGCTTCATGTTATTGGTTGAAGGGATCTTGTACGGATAGTGGCCATCATAAATAAAATCAAGATCATTCTTGTCAAGCGGCTTGGTGTTGTGAACAGTAAGCTCATTTTCTAAAGTGTGTTCTAAGTTTAGACACTTTGCAAAATCCACATATGAGATTGTATATTGTTGGCCATTTGTCATCCAAGTGACTCTCCTAGAATTCTGTTGTGAGAAGTAGCGTGTGGAGTAGAATTGAGCAATGACTTCATTATTCCAATCATATTTGAAGGCCACGAGATCCTTCAACCCATGGAGCTCCACAACAGCTAGGACTTGATCAATACCCTCAACCTGCTTCTCTCCCATGTAATCCCAATCGATCCATTGATTCTTTGCTATGGGATTCTTCATTTTGAGGTACACGGTTCTGTAATAGTCATAGTGGAAGTTGCTCCAGAACCGTAGATCCGCTGACATTTTTTCATAATCATACACATTCTCCATCCGAAATTTTCTTGCTTTGTCACTCCCTTTCCCTTTGAATGGATTGGTGGAGAGGTGTCTATTGCGGTCCGGGAGAAGTGGATCCATTTCCAATGGACCAATGGGTCCAGGGGTTCCAGCAGGCCCTTTCCCTTTGCTTCTTTTGTTGGTGATGGCCTTCTCTTTGCCCTTGGTGCTAGGGCCAGCTCTCTCTTTGTCCCTGCTGCCTTCAGGTTGTTTAGAAAGTACTTTCCGTCTTGAGGGAGCAGGAGAATCATTTGCATCATGATCATTTCTTTTCTTTGATCTCAATTGTTGGGCTCTCTCTGCCTCTCGATAGGCGCCTTGACGTGCCGCTTCGAATTCTGGCTCACTAAAGGCACTATCTTCGGAGTTTGACATTGTTCCTGACAGTATAGGAGTATATGAGAACAAGGGAAAAGGAACCGAAGAGGAAAATTTACAAATTCGACATTGTAGGCTCATGCTGTTAACATCCGGACTTGTTCGTTGTTCCTGAGGATTAGTCCGGCGTACCGGACTTGTCCGTGTGAATACCTAGACTAGTCTAGTGTTCATCAGCAAGAACCCTAGCTGATCGAAAATCATCAAATCTTTGGGGAAAGGAATCATTGTGCAAGGGAATGACAATGTGGAGCATCTTAAGTGTTATTGATACCCTAAAGCACGAGGGATTTGGCCTAAACCCTAGAAAGATTAGAAGATTAGGGAAAGGGCAAGGGTTTACCAAGAAGAGATTGAATCACGGAGTAGAGCGGATCCCCGGTGTGAAGAAGTCCGGGGTGAACTTCTCTTCGAGCTTCCAAGCATCCCCCTTCGGTGGAAGGAGACTAAGATATCACCGTAAGAGATCACGTGAGGAGAGAGAAGGCTGTGGGGATAATGATAGGAAGAGGAGGCTATTGGGCTGAGCCAAAACAGTTAAGTCCGCTTGTACCGGACTTGTCCGGTCCATAAAACGGACTAGTCCGGTGCTGCGGACTACAGCTGGACTAAGTCGTCGTGCGGACTAGTCCGCTTTCTCTACGGACTAGTCTGTGGTGTTAAAGAAAATACTTCCTAGCATCCTTGTATATAGGGGATTTTGACTATGTTGATTATTCTAGGTGAGTGTGATCAGTAAGCAATCAACATTCAAACTATGATCATAGTTCACCAAGAGTTAATATTTGAAATAGTTCTAGAGTAAAAGTTGGGAATAATTTTTCGCAATCATGCTGGTATTTTGAAGTTCTAGATCATATATGCAATGTTTCAAGCCACATTCGAGAATAAAAGATGTTCAATTCATTCTAAGTTCACAAAACATTTTCTCATCTAATGGCTTGGTGAAAATATCGGCTAGTTGTTTTTGGTTCTAACATGTGAGATTGTAATATCTCCTTTGATAGAGTGGTCTCTCAAGAAATAGTGTCGGATGTCAATGTGTTTGGTTCTAGAATGCTCAACGGGGTTATGAGCTATTTTATTGCACTCTCGTTGTCACGTAGGAGTGGAATACGGTTCAAATTGCAACAATAATCCCTTAGAGTTTGTCGCATCCAAAGGAGTTGTGCACAACAAATCCCAGCTGCAACATACTCCGCCTCGGTTGTGGATAAGGCAATGGAGTTTTGCTTCTTGGACGACCACGATACTAGGGATCTACCCAAGAATTGGCAAGTCCCGGATGTACTTTTGCTATCTACTTTGCAGCTGGCATAGTCTGCATCAGAGTATCCGGTGAGGTTGAATTTTGGTCCCTTGGGATACCAAAGACCTAGATTAGGTGTGTGAACTAAATATCTCAAGATTCTCTTTACGGCCGTCAAGTGAGACTCCTTTGGAGCGGCTTGAAACCTTGCGCACAAGCATACACTTAACATGATGTCGGACCTAGTTGCACAAATATATAATAAGGAGCCGATCATAGAACGATATACCTTCTGGTCAACATTCACACTATCTTTGTTGAGATCAAGATGTCCATTGGTTGCCATTGGAGTTTTGATGGGCTTTGCTCTATCCATATTGAAATTTTTTAGGATATTTTGTGTATACTTTGTTTGGCAAATGAAAGTGCCTTTTCTATGTTGCTTTACTTGAAACCCTAGAAAGAACTTCAATTCCCCCATCATGGACATCTCGAATCTATCAGTCATGATCTTACTAAACTCATCACAAAACAATTTATTAGTATAACCAAATATTATGTCATCGACATATATTTGGCAAACGAATAAATCATTGTTAAGTTGTTTCATGAATAAAGTATAATCATCTTTTCCCATTTTAAAACCATTATCTATTAGAAAATCTCTAAGACACTCATACCAAGCTCTGGGATCTTGTTTGAGGCCATAGAGAGCCTTACGCAGTTTGTATACATGGTCGGGGAATTCTTGATCCTTGAACCCTAGTGGCTGCTCCACAAACACCTCTTCCTTGATTGTTTCGTTGAGGAATGCACTTTTGACGTACATTTGGTACAACTTAAAATTATGGTGAGTAGCATAGGCCAACAACATTCGAATAGACTCAAGCCTAGCTACCGGAGCAAAAGTTTCATCAAAATCCAAACCTTCAACTTGTGAGTACCTCTTGGCCACAAGTCGTGCTTTATTTCTTCTCACCACGCCGTGTTCATCATGTTTGTTGCGGAACACCCATTTTGTGCCCACAACATTCGTGTTTGGTCGTTCTACAAGTTCCCACACTTCATTCCTCTTGAAATAATTTAGCCCTTCTTGCATTGCCATCACCCAATCTGAATCTTATAGTGTATTTTCAACCCTATATGGTTCCAAAAAGAAAACAAAGGAGTAATGATCACAAAAATTTGCAACACGAGATCCAGTAGTTACCCCCTTGGAGATGTCTCCAGGGATATTGTCGATGGGATGATCCCGTTCGACGCTCTGGCGCACTCTTAGGTGTGGAATTTGGAGACTTGTTTTGCCATCCTCTTTTTCTTCATCTTCTTTTTCTCCCCCTGGATCATTGCTTCCATTTTGATCTTGATCATCTTGATTTGTGGAGAGTGCTTTGGTCTTGAGTTAACTGCTCAGGTTGTGTTGGAGATGGCTCTCTTGGATCTTGAGATTGCTCTTGAGGTCAAACATCTCCAAGTGCCATTCTTTTCATGGCATGCCATAGAGCTTCTTCTTCATCTAGCACATGACGATCAAGTTGCTACACTTGGGAGCCGTTAGTCTCATCAAACACTACATCACGTGCCAATTCAACAACCCCGGAGGTTTTGTTGAATACACGATAGGCGTAAGTGTTTGAATCATAACCTAGCAAAAAGCCTTCATCAGATTTTGAAGCGAACTTTGAATTCCTAGGTTTTTTGTTTAGAATATAACATTTTCTTCCAAAGACTCGAAAATATGAAATATTAGGCTTGTTACCGATAAGAAGCTCGTATGAAGTTTTCTTTATGAGTCGATGGAGATAAAGTCGATTTGTTGCGTGACACGCGGTGTTTACCGCTTCCGCCCAGAATCTGTCTGAGGTCTTGTATTCATCGAGCATTGTTCTTGCCATCTCAATGAGTGTCCTATTCCTTCTTTCAGCTACACCATTTCGTTCAGGGGGTAGGGAGCTGAAAATTCGTGTTTGATGCCCTCTTCATCAAGAAAGTCTTCAGCTTGTGTATTCTTGAACTCGGTGCCGTTGTCGCTCCTTATTTTCTTAATCCTCAAGGAGAACACATTTTGATCTCTCTTCAAGAATTTCTTGAGGATACCTTGTATTTCTCCCTTATCATGCAAGAAAAATATCCAAGTGAATCTAGAAAAGTCATCTACAACTACTAAACCGTATTTGTTACCGCCGAGCTAATGTAGGCGATGGGGCCGAAGAGGTCCATATGTAGTAGCTCCAATGGCCTTGTAGTCATTATGTTCTTGGTGGGGTGAGGTGCTCCAACTTGTTTGTCAGCTTGGCACGCGTTGCATGGCCTGTCTTTCTCAAATACAACATTCTTCAAACCTCGGATGTGATCCCCTTTTAGAAGTTTCTGTAGATTTCTCTTACCAACATGAGCTAGCCGTCTATGCCATAACCAACCCATGTTAGTCTTTGCAATCAAGCATGTGTCAAGTTGAGCTTTATCCGTGGTGAAGTCCACAAGATAGAGCTATCCATTTAACATACCCTTGAATGCAACCAAGTCATCACTTCTTCTAAAGACGGTCACACCTTCGTTAGTGAACAAACAATTATAACCTTTGTCGCATAGTTGAGATATAGATAAGAGATTATAATCTAATGAATCAACATGTAAAACTTGAGAAAGAGTGTGTTGAGGTGATATAGCTATTTTATCGGTTCTGAGTCCTTGACTATTATCACAAAAATAAATACCTTCACTTGGATCCTCATTTTCTTCATATTCAACAAACATTTACTTTTCTCCGGTCATGTGGTTGGTGCAACCGCTATCAAGCACCCATTTAGATCCACCGGAGGAGTATGCCTACAAAATAAGGTTATGCTTTGGTTATAGGTACCCAAGATTGCTTGGGTCCTTTGAGGTTAGTAACAAGACATTTGGGAACCCATGCACAAGATTTTGGACTCTTGTGGAGTGGCCCAACATATTTAGCATAAACATGATTAATTTTTTTGTAAGAACATATGAGGTATCAAAGGTATGAAACATAATATGATGTTCAATTTTAGCTTTCTCATGTGGCGAATAAACATTTTTGTCAGCTTTCAACTTGGTTTGAGCTTCCCTTCACAAAGTCAATCCATTTATTGTTATTCCTGGGGATTCTAGCAATTTGCTTTTCACCTTTGGAATATCAAAGATCATCTTTGGTATTGGGAGATCTAGTAACCAAATATGCACTACATGCATATTTTATTTTATCCTTATCAAAAATGCCTCCTTTGGGTGAATATTTTTCTTGAGCCATTTTAAGTTCATTCTTCAAGTCAAGAACCAAGTTAGCACAATTACATGTCTTGAGTGGAATAGACTTGATATTTGAGGAGGATGAACTCTTGGAGGAAGAGGGAGCACTTTGCTTGAATGATTCAACTTGTACTTGAAGAGTCTTGTTAACTTTAGTCAAGTTAACAAGTTCATCTTTAAGTACAATGTTCAAATCACTAAGATTTGAGCAAGTTTTCTTGCTCAGCTCTAGCTCACTCTCAAGTGCTTTACTCTTTTCCTTTTCAAGTTCAAGAGCTTTTCGACCTCATAATATCTCTCCTTTTGAAGGATGATCATATCTTCTTGTCGGTTGATAAGTTTTCCTTCTCAAATATCTCTTCCGACAGCAGTTTCATTTTAGTAAGTGCACTTTTACTTAGATCCATAAGCATGTGTTAATTTTCATCACTACTTTCAAAATCATCATCATCAAGAGAAGATAAAGATGAAGATTTAGATTTAACCTTTTTCTTGCCTTCCTTAGCCATAAGGCAAGTGTGGTTTGAGTTCTTCCATCCTCCCAAGCTCGGAAAGAGGGTGGTCTTCATAGAAGGCTTCTTGATGGCAATGGTTGCCACCACATCTTCATCTTCAGAGGAGGACTCTACATTTGAGTACCACTCCTTGCCAATGTGTGCTTGGCTCGCTTTCTTCTTCTTCTTGAACATTTTATTGTATTGTGGCTTGTATTCCTTCTTCTTGTTCTCTTCATATTGGCAATCAACCATAAAATGTCCATATTCCCCTTAATTGTAGCAAGTTCTCAGAGCTTCGAACTTTCCTTTACCTTTGTTTTTGCCTTCATTCAAGTTATCACCTCTTCTTCTCATTACCATGCCCTTTAACTTCTTGATGAAGAGAACTGTTTCTTTGTCATCCATATCGGTGCTTAAATCATCGTTGTCTTTATCATCTTGCACCTCATATATTTCTTTTCCTTTTGGTTTGCAAGTCGCTTTGAGTGTGACTTCCTTCTTATTAAAAGAGGTGAGCTCAGCAATACTCTTTACATATTGAGCTTCCTTCTCCATCATCTCGTGATTGATAATTCTGCCTAGAAGCTTGTCCGGTGTCATCTTGTGAAACCCTGGACTTTCTCGGATCATTGAGCATAGGGTTATGTTGCGGGTCATGAAAGCTCTTATCATTCTCTTCACCACTTCATGGTCAGTCCACTTCTTGCTTCCAAATGTATTGCTTTAATTGATGAGAACTTCATATGATTGTACATCTCTTGAGGGCTTTTGCCGTCCTCAATAGAAAACCTCCCTAGCTACCCCTCAGTCATTTCAATCTTGGTTTCTCGCACTAAGCGATTTCCTTCGTGTGCTGTCTTGAGGGTGTCCCATATGTATTTGGTACTTCTAGTCCATCAACCTTGTTGAACTCTTCCTGACTCAAAGATGAGGTGATTACAGCGGCAGCTTGTGCGTTGCAGTGGATTGCTTGCGCTTGCTCCAGAGTGAGTTCTTTGTCGGTGTCCGGAATATCTATACCTGTGCACACAATATGCCAAAGACTTGGATTTTAGGAAATGAGATGCATCTTCATATTATGCTTCCACATAGTATAATCATTTCCATCGAAATGTGGAGGTTTTCCTATAGGGGTAGAGAGATAATGATTATTTGAATTAAGACGTTTATAATTAAAAGGATATCGGGAGTAATATTCATGACCAATCCCTTTTGGCTTGTCTTCGCCCTTCTTATTGTCCTTTTGATTTAGGAGTTTTTTCTTGAGTAGTGCCTTGATTTGGCAAACCTCCTCACCATCATCTTCGAATTCTCTCAACACATGGAGCACCTTGTTCGGGTCTTGAGCTTTGTCATCGGTGGGCTTCACTGGAATTTGAGTTTCCTTCTCATCGGTCATCGTCTCTCCAAGCGGTTAGTCTCTTGATGGAGAGTTTAGCTCTCATACCACTTAAATGTGCCTAGAGGGGGGGTCAATAGGCTTTTTGAACTCCTGAAATGCTCAGCAAAGAGTTAAAAAACAAAGTCCGGACTAGTTCGGTGTTGTTGCGGACTAGTTCATGGTTCAACAAAACTTCCTATTTTTCTTTTTCTACGGATGTCTTGCAGTGGAAAGTGAGCAATTACACCAATGATACTAACTAGTGTTCAGCAGACATTAAAATCACGTGGTGGAAACAACTAGAATCACAAAATTAAACCCTAACTAGTGATGATATGAATTAAAAGAACATGAGACAAGTAATTTTTATCGAGGTTGAATCCCACACAAGGGATCTACGTCCTCGTTGAGGAGGTCACACAGAGCCAGGTCTCAACCAACCCTAAATGAGTAAAACTCTAATCATACGGATTAGTCCGTACGACATCGGACAAGTCCGATGTCACACAGAGACTGCTTGTTTGTTTCAACACGGACTAGTCTGTGATGCACGGACTAGTCACGTGTGACTTTGGACTAGTCCGATGTCACACAAAGAAGGGTAGGTTGTTGCCAATCGAACAAGTTTGGCTATAACGGACTAGTCTATTTTTATGCGGACTAGTCCGATGTCACACAGAGAGGTCTTCTCCGTTCTATGTCGGACAAGTCTGGCTACACCGAACTAGTCCGTTATTATGCGGACTAGTCCGTTGTTTTCGAATTTGTGTTTTTCTCACTCACCCTTCCCGTAGTAACCCAAGATTTCTATTGAGTTCTTAGACGTGTCTCACACACACTTTATACTTAAACTATGAGCCTAGATTTTTCTCATTTACTTGGGTCTTTTCATCCATGATTCTTCCCTTTATCATCAAGGCCATCTTTTTCCCTTTTCTGTAGAATTCTCCTTTTTTTTCTTCATGTGACCTGCTCTTACTTATCAAGTTTGGTTATCTCTTCACTTGTTTGACATCGAATATCCAAAACCCACATGGGGATGCCTAGATGCACTTACAGAGGGCACGTGTCTTAACAACTAAGACCGTCTGCTCTCTCCAGAGCTACTACCCAGAAAAAAGGGTGTCTGTCACGTCTCGTGTGCGAGCCATCATGCTCGCACTGCTGAGAAACCTCTTAACGGTCCTCTTCATCCCCTTACCCATGTACGACGACATGCTATTGCAACGATGCTTTGATAAGTATAATTGTTTCAAAATATACAACATGAAATAATAAATGAAGAAAACATTATCTGTATTCATTTCTAAATATCATCAGAATCTCGCTCATTTACTCTACTCCTTAAACCAAACCATCAAACTGCTTTAGTGACTGGTTTCCGTTTGCGCTTCTCGCGAGTATGTACATCATCGGCGTCTCCAACTAAGTCATCGAGCTCTTGACCAGGCTCAATGATAAATGAGGATGACAGATCTTCTTCTTAGTAAACATTATCGAACTCACCAACGGACGTTGGAGTATCATGGTACCCAACATCGCTTGGGGTATTTAACCGTTCACAAGGATTGACCTTGTGTACGACCTACCAAGCACGCATCTTCTAGCATGGATAAGGTAGATAATACACTTTCTCAACTTGGTCTGCAAGGAGAAAAGAGTCGCACCCTCGCAACCTTTCGTTGTGTTTCACATCAACCATGTCAAATTGGTTTTCACGGGTCCCATTATGGTTATAAAACCAGTCACAATCAAAGAAAACTATTTTGAGTTCCATATTACTGGCAAAGTTAAATTCGAGGATTTTGTTAATGATCCCATAGTAATTTGTTTCCCGTCCTTCAACATTGATTGCTCTCATCACAACTCCGGTATCAGTCGTTGCCGCAAGAGGATGAAGAGTTTCAAATTGGGTTGAACGGAATCGAAACCCGTTGATGTCGTACCGACCGTAGATTCTAACTTTGAATATTCCGTAAGATAGTTATCGCAAGTCTTGATGAACGTTAACATCTTTTACACACTGTCCACAATATGCACAGATAAAAATATTTTTTACATACTACTGTATAATTAAGGATAGAGAAGTGACAAGAAAATGTTACTTGATCTCTAAACCAAGATACAAAATTAGGCACTCCATTAATTCCATCTCGTCGCATCGTTTCTACCTTCTTGTGTGTCGGTTGCTGTCTAAGTGTCCAATTTTACTTATGAAACATGTTGTCCAAAAAATATGAATATTAGCATTAAGGTATAGTAAAGAATGCTATGTAGCATAGATGTCGAACAAAAAATTACTCAAATATATTTGTCCATCCCATCTGTATTAGTGTACATGTACAACAAAGCAGCCTTTCTTTCTTTCATGGTACAATTGTAGCTTGTGCTACTACCAACAGGG
The DNA here is from genome assembly GCA_030760725.1 of Neostapfia colusana. Lineage (NCBI taxonomy): Eukaryota > Viridiplantae > Streptophyta > Magnoliopsida > Poales > Poaceae > Neostapfia > Neostapfia colusana. The sequence goes on along the minus strand of JASWHV010000014.1, from coordinate 52,262,618 downwards.
GTACCCCTCGTTGCAAAAATGGACAGGTCACTACAAGGAGGATCTTCATCCACATTGTACCGCATCATAGAAGCATTGATATTGTTTTCTTCCGAAAAGTAAACACTTGAAAGGTATCCTACCTACTTAAGAGTAAATGATTCAACGATGCACCCTTCAACTCTAGCCCTATTGCCAACACTTGGTTTAAGATATATTAGAGCTCTTTCAATGTGATACATCCACCTATATTACACAGGGCCACCCAATTTAGCTTCATACGGAAGATGAATAAGGAGATGCTGCATTGGATTGAAAATCCTAGAGGAAATATTTTTTCTATCTTATATAAAAGAACTGGTATCTCCTTCTCCAGCTTCTCCATCACTATCGTGATTTCTTTAGCACATAAATGCCTATAAAAATATCTAAGCTCGGCTAACACTTTCCAAACTGTGTAATCAAGATATCCTCGAAACATAACGGGCAGGAATCTTTCCATGATTATGTGATAATCATGACTCTTTAACCCAGTTAGTTTTACTGTTCTGACATTAACAGCTTGTCTCAAGCTAGCAGCATAGCTATCAGGGAATTTTAACCCTTTCAATCAATTTAGAACTTCTTTCTTCTGGTCAGGTTTAAAATAGAAAGAAGCACGTGGCTTACCACCACTTTCAGAGAGCTCAAGCATTGGATGATTACAAAGTTCTGCCAAATCCATTCGAGCCTTTATATTGCCTTTTATTTTGTAAGGCATATCCATGCGCGTGCTTATGATGCATCAGGCCATGTTACGCTCCTGGTGCATGATATCAATATTGTGCATTAAAATCAATGACTTGACGTACGGTAGGTCTCATAGTCCACATCTGTGAGTCCAATTGTGTACCTCTCCATAACCTATAAAAAATCTGGGACGATCTTTGTCTACCATAAGTTTCTCCAACATACTAGCAATTTCTAACCTACTTAAATGCTTCGGCGGTCTCTTCATCACAATAGTGTTCTTTTTAAAGCATTCTTCTGTTGCTTAAACACGTAATTTTGGGGCAACCGACGTCTATGACAATCAAAGTAGCAGATCTTGCCACCATGAGTAAGACGATAACAATCCGTGTCTAAAGCACATATCGGACATGTCAAACGTCCGTGGACGCTCCAGCCAGCAAGCATGTCGTACATCGAGAAATCATGGACGGACCGCAAGTACTCAACTCGAAGGTTCAATGTCTGCTTTTTGTAACAGTCGTACGCTTCAACTCTTGTCCACAATCGTTTCAACTCTTCGATTAGGGGTCGCAACATCACTTCAGGCGTGGACCAAGATGATCCGGTCCAGGTAGGATGAGACAAAGGAACATGAACTCATATTTCGTACAAAGAGTAGGTGGCAGGTTCTACGGAATTGCAAAAATGGGCCAACATGAGTAAGGTGTGGCATTTGTACTGAAAGGTGAGAAGTCATCTGTCGCTAACCCGATGCGAATATTTCTCGCGTAACTAGCGAAGCCTGCATTGAAGTTGTCCAGCGCCTTCCATCTATCACCATCGGACGGGTACACCATTACTCGATCATTGTCACGCAGACCTTATTTGTGTCACCTCATCTGTCTGGCAGTTCTTTTAGAGAGGAACAAGCGTTTCAATCGAGGTGTGATGGGGAAGTAACAAAGTTGCTTATGTGTGACTTCTATCATCACCTTGTCACCATCGTCATTAACCACTTCAACAAACCTCAATTTACCACACTTTAAGCACTTATTCTCTTTGCCATGCTCTTTCCAGAAGATGTCTGGGCACACATCAATCTTCTCATATTTCATACTGAGACCAGAAAGCATTTTCTTTGACTGGTACATGTCTTTAGGCACTTTATGAGGCTTTGGAAGAATATCGCTCATCAATTTGACAATATCGTTGTAGCAGTTATTTGAGAAAAAAATACTTAGACTTGATTGCCATAAGTTGTGTCATGAAAGAAAGGAGTGTCACTTTTGTGTGATCATGTAGTGGTTCTTCTAAAGCTCTGAGAAGATTGAAGAACGCTTCAACCTCCGGTGTAGGAGAGTCTTGTTAAAGTCTAGTCATATAGATTCAAGCATCTCATCCATTCTATCAACCCCCATGCTATAAGCATCCTCTTCCTCTTCTTCCATGGGTTTAGGCGCTGATTCGCTGTGAAAGACCCACACCTCATAATGTGGCACAAAACCATATCGACACAAGTCTAGTGAAAGTGTTCTCTTGCCCAAACACCTCATATTCTGGCATTTGTTACATGGAGACCGCACCTAATTTATCTTGGCTACCAAAAAAGCATGGTCCACAAAAGTCGTAGTCTTGGTCACCCACTCATCTGAGTGACATCCATTCTTTTTCTATCCAGTATACATCCAACTATGGTCTTCACCCATATTTGAGCAAACAAACCAAATTCAGCAACGTGAGATATCACGCGTCTACATCTCTATTAGGAAGGATGTGTCCTAAACCAACCCAAGAGTGACCAAGAGAGCTTACTTACAACGAGACGCGAGGTCCGGATCCTGACGAAATTTTGGCAGCATAACCCGCATTTCTCCAACTGCACGCTTGAAATGGTGCAGCAGAGAACATAAGGGTTATACAACCGAAACTTCATCATGATCTGGACCTCTCGCGTCTCTCCATAAGAAAGCTCTCTCAGTCACTCCGAGGCTGTCTAAAAAAAGGACAATTCCGAACCTACACGTGTCACGTGCGTAGCGCAAGTGACACGTGTCAGTTCGAAATGGGTGACGCATAGGTTACATTACCCAGTTTTTATTCATTCAATACCGTCGTAAAAAACATATTTACGATGGTTTTCATGTGTTCCAATGAGAGATAGAGGAAAGAAATAGAGAAATAAAGGGAAAGGTTAGGAGATCACCAGTGTATGTCTCTTGTACACTGTTGTGTTCCAATGAGCGCTTCGCATCCGTACCGGCACTGTTCGCCTCGAAGCCCAACTCGACAAATGTCCTACTATTAATTATCGTACTACATGCTCTTACGATGGTGTATATAGCGAACCATCGTGAAGCGAATAATTAACACGATTTTCAAATAATATTCATGCAAGTAATTGATAAACAAAACATAATTATTAAAAAATTACTCAATGAGTGTGCGAAGTCTGGCGGCGGCCGGGGTGGGCTGCCAGGGTCAGGGACGCACCAGGGCAATGGCGGGAGTGGCATGCGGGGGCCGGGGGACGGCGGGCCGGGGGCCGGAGCGGCGGCTCAGGGCCGAGGCGGTGGTTCCGGGGAGGCGCCGAGGGCTAGGCGATGGTGGAGGTCGGGGGCCGGAGCGGCGGCTCGGGGCAGGGCGCGGGCGGGGGCGCGGCGGCGGCCGAGGGCGGCAGCGGCGACGGGGGCCGGGGGCGGGGTGCACGTGGTGGCACGGGCCGGCAGTGGCAGACGCAGGGCACCGGCGGGAGGCAGCACGAGGGCTCAGGGTTGATGCAGGTGATAATAATACTTACTAAAAGAACAACTAAACAAATAACTAAATAAAAAATTAACAATAATACTACATAAAAATTAAAGTAACTAAAGTAACTCCAATTATCACCAAAATTAAAGAAAGTAAGAAACTTAAATTCTAAATTAGTAAGTAAACTAGCTAAACTAAACTATTTGACAATTCTCAACTAAATTTCTACCTACAAACTACTATTCAACAATTTTCTATCTAAAATTTTCAACTAATTTCAAAAATAAAAAATTACTTTTTCGATGGGTGCGACAGGACTCGATGCCATAGGAGCTCGGGGCTGAGGGGCAGGGCAGCGGGGTGCTGGGGTCGAGGAGGGGCGCCGGGGGCCGCCGAGGTCAGAGGAGGGTGCTGGGGGCCGCCGGGGTCGGGGGCGCGGCCGTTGGGTGCGCGGCCAGAGGGGTGCGCATTCGGGGCGGGGCGGTGGCGGGCAGGGGACATGCAGCAGGAGGGGCACGCGTCCGGAGTGGGGCGGCGGTGGCCGGGGGTCGTGGTGGCGGCGGGGCCAGCGAGAATGCGGCGGTGCCGCGGAAACGGCGGCGGTGGCGCGAGGAAGAAGAGCGTGGTCGAGAGCAGGCGAAGGAAAGAGATGGGTGTGGGGCTCGGGCCGAGGTATAAGGCTCCTATGTACGACAGCCTGGACACCGGCCATCGTAAGTAAACTTATTTACGACGGCCAAAGCCAGACCATCCTAAATAATGGCTAACTTATGACAGACTAGGTCAGGCCGTCGTAAATAACAACCTAGCCCTCGTAAATAATATTACTTACGACAGCCAACCCTATAACTATTGTAAATAAATTTTGCCGTCGTAAATTTCCGTGTTTCCTATAGTGCCTTCAAATGTTCACTATGAATGTAAGTACTACACTTTGAAATTTTAATTATAATTTTTAACTTTTAATTCAATGTTCATTCTGTTTCCTACGCGTTCTCCCACATTTTTTATGCCACCAGACATGGTGTTCTTAAAGTTGTGGTGGTTGTGGTGACTGGCATTTGCCGGTAGAGGTTGTTGCACCAACATCAACATAATCTCGGGAGATAAAAAAAGTAATGCTTCATGACTATACGAATGGACCCAATATCCCTTCGATCTACACTTGTATAGTTATTCTGTCTTTATCAATGATAAACATGTTTTAAAATGCAATATTATTAATTGAGTAATGTAGAAAGCTCACTTTACTCACTCTAAATAGGATTTAGTCAACTTTCTGAACTATTAAACCATTTACTTAATCTCTAAGATTCTCAAAATTGACTCACTTTTCATCCTTAACCATCAACCTAAATAATATTTGTTTATGCTGGCATGCACTACAGGAAACAGGGCAACATACGACAGCTTGTATAACATACGATGGCTAGCTGTCGTATATAAACTTACATACGACGGTCAGCAGAGGCTGTCGTATATAAGTTTATATATGACAGTACAGCCGTCGTTTAGTATATGGCTGTCGTATATAGTTTTATATACGACAGCCAACCCTAGGTTGTCGTATATAGCAGTTATATACGACAGCCAAACCAAGGCTGTCGTAAATAAGCTTATGTACGACGGCCACACCATAGGCTGTCGTAAATAAGGCTTATATACCCGTGGGCCTTGGTCGGCACGGGCATTCACGCCCGCGCCGACCCGAGCCCGCGCAGCCCTAAACGCCGCCGCCGCCCGCCCGCCGCCGCCAGCCGCCGCCCCGCCCGCCGCCGCCACGGTCGCCCCCGCTAGCCGGCGCCCCGGCTGCCACCCGCCCGCCCGCCACCGCCTCCAGCCGCCGCCGCCAGCCAGCCGCCGCCGCCCGCCCGCCACCGCCGCCAGCCGCCGCCGCCCCGGAGGTCCCCGCCCTGGCCGCCACCTAACAGCCACCACCCCGCCCCGTCCGCCGCAGCCTTGCCGCAGCGGCCCCGGCCGCCGCAGGCTCGCCACAGCGCCGCCCCACCGTGCTGCCACGTCGCTGCACCGCCCGGACCTGTGCCCGTCGCGCTGTGCGCCGCCGCACCGTGCCGGTCCGCCTCCACGCCGTCCGCCGCCCGCCTCGCCGTGTGCCGCTCGCCGCACCGCCTCCACCGTGAGGTAAGTCGCCCGCCTCCCTCCCCATCTAGATAGTTTGGTTTTTTATTTACTAATTGTTTAGATTATGCTTGTTTGTTTTTGATTGTTTAGTGGCTAATTCTTTAGATTTAGATGAATTGATATGGTTAGGTTTAATTATTGCCCAGGTTTATTTGAATTGCTAGCTAGGTGTTTTTTTAATTGCTTAGAATTGATAAGCTTGTTAACTACGGTAATTATGTTTGTTTAGATGAGTTGTTAATTACTTAGATGATTAATGCATATGAGTTAATAGTTTAATTGATTATTGTTTCGATTGTTTGAGTGTTTAAAAGTACTATATGTACATAAATGGGCTTAGGGCCCGATACAACCCATTTAGTGGTAACATATATGTCTACAAAAGCACTATGTGAACAACCTAGGCAGCCTCGCCCTACCTAGGGATGGCAACGGGTGCCCATTACCCGTTTACCCGCGGATATCCGACCCGATGGGTACGGATTCGGGTATAAGTTCAGATCCACGGGTACGGGTTCGGGTAACGGATTGAATCCAACGGATATTTCTTATCGGGTAAAAAAAATCTATACCCATATCCGTATACCCGAACCCGTTCTGACATGTGGGCAAATACACCATTATATAATAGTTCTAGCTTCTAGGGTTTGGTTTTCTTTTCTTTCCAACTCCCTTGCTCGGCTGCTCGGTGTTAAACTGTTCCATAAATCTATATGCAATGTATTTTTTATTAAAGGTTTTCGGGTAACGGATATACCCGTGGATAAAAAATATCCGCGGGTAACGGATACGGATAACGTTTTATACCCGCTGCGGGTAACGGGTACGGGTTCGGGTACGGATTTTATCCAGCGGGTACGGATAACCCAGAGTGATATCCGCGGGTTTTTTACCCGTTGCCATCCCTAGCCCTACCCCCCACCCCTCCCCCCCCCGCGGCGTTCGGCCTCCGATCCCCCATCCCCCTCCCCCCCCTGGCTTAGCTAGTGCTCGGCCTCCGACACTCTGCGGCGGAACTGCCAATCCTTCGGCGCTCGGCCTCCTCCGCCGCGGGACTGTCGATCTGCCGGCACTCGTCGGCCTCCATTGACCGGCTGCCGCGGATCTGCCGGCGCTCAACCTCCCATGAACGCAGGTCAGTCTGCTCCCCCTCTCCCCCTCCCCCCCCCCCCCCACATTGGTTTCCTCCGTCGACGGCGCCACCCCCGCCCCTTCCTTTCCCGGAAGATGTATCACCTCCTGTGCGCGGGCGCCGCCGCCGCCTCCCCTGTGTGCAAGCGCCGCCGCCGTATTCACCTGCCTTACGCTGGGATCTAAGGCGATGGGACGCCTTACGATCCCCAGGCGCCTTACCGCTTATGCGTCGCTTAAGCGACGCCTTAACAACTATGGTTCTTTCCTTCTCTCTATTGTTCTTTCCTCTCTCTCTCTCTTTGAAATGACTCAATAATGAAAGATTGACGTAAACCTTTACAATATGCGTCACCCGTTTCGAACCGGCCCGTCTCACATGTGTTACGCATGTGAGGCGTGTAGGTTCCGAATTGTCCCTTTTTGGACAGCCTAGGAGTGACCGAGAGGGTGTGCTTATGATGAGACGCGGGGTCTAGATTTGGACGTAGTTTCGACAGCGTCACCCTAATATTCTCCGCTGCTCCATTTTCGGACGTGCAGTTGGAGAACAGCGGGGTTATGCTGCCGAATTTTCGTCTGAATCTAGACCCCGTGTCTTGTCATAAGCACGTTCGTCTCGGTCACTCTTGGGTGGGTTTAGGACCTATACTTTCCAATAGATATAAGTCTGTGACATAAATAAATAATAAACTAACTATAAATTCTTTGACTTAAAACTACAGAGTTAAACATGAGTGAAGACCGTAGTTGGATGTATACCGGTTGGAACAAGGCAACTGGTCACTTAGATGAGTGGTATGCCGGGACAGACGACTTTATTGATCGAGTGTTCTCGTTGTCTACGACCGATAAAGTTCGTTGTCCATGTGAGAAATGTCGGAATACTAAGTTTCTAGACAAAATGACATTGTCATTATACTTGTGCAGAAACGGTTACATGCCATATTATAAGGTCTGGAGTTTCCACGGCGAGTCTGCTCCTCGAGCTGTTCATGTAGTGGAAGATGATGATGATGATGATGATGATTGTCCGGGTGTTGACAGGATTGATGAGATATTACAAGGTATACAAACGGAGGATCCACCTACAAATGAGGCAGGTGCATTCTTTAATCTCTTGAAAGCTTCTGAAGAGGTGTTGCATGATCATACTGAAATGACTCTTCTTACTTTCATGACCAGATTTATGGCAATCAAATCTAAGTATTTCTTCTCTAATAATTGCTACAATGATATGATGAAACTTATCAGCGATGCTCTTCCACAACCTCATAAACTGCCCAAAGATATGTATCACTCAAAGAAATTACTATCTGTACTGGGTATGAAATATGAAAAAATTGACGTGTGTCTAGATAACTGCATGCTACTCTGGAAAGAGCATGACAAAGATAAGAATTGTTTAAAGTGTGGAAAATCGAGGTTTGTCAAAGTTGTCAATGACGATGGTGATAAAATAATGACAGAAGTTGCACATAAGCAATTGCGTTACTTGCCTGTGACACCTCGGTTGAAGCGGCTGTTTCTTTCTAAAAGATCTGCCAGACACATGAGATGGCACAAAGAAGGTGTGAGAACAAAGATGTGTTGACTCATCCGTCGGACGGTGATGCATGGAAATCTTTGGACTCTTTTGATCCTGCTTTTGCTAGTGATGCAAGAAATGTTCGCATCATGGTTGGCGACGGATGGTTTTTCACCTTTCAGTACAAATGCCACACCATACTCCTGTTGGCCCGTCTTTGTAATTCCATACAACCTACCACCTTCTCTTTGTATGAAGTACGAGTTTATGTTTCTTAGCCTCATTATACCAGGACCAGATCATCCGGGATCATGTATCAATGTGATGTTGAAACCATTGATTGAAGAATTGAAAACGTTGTGGATTGGAGTTGAAGCGTATGACTGTTACAAGAAGTAGAAATTCAACCTTCGAGCTGCTTATTTGTGGTCTGTCTATGATTTCTCTGCGTACGGCATGTTTTCTAGATGGAGCAACATGGTCGTTTGTCGTGTCCCATATGTGCGTCTGACACAGAGTGTTTTCGACTTACATACGGTGGCAAGATAAGCTACTTTGATTGTCATAGGCGTTGGCTTCCTCGAAACCACCCATTCAGTCAACAGAGGAATGTCTTCAGAAAAGATACTGTTGTCACTAAGGAACCACCTAAACGCCTAAGCGGGTGTGAAGTATCCGATGTGTTGGACTCACTAGTCCCTGATGAAGCTCGCCCTGGATTCTTTGTAGGTTATGGAAATGTTCACAACTGGACTCATGTATGTGGAGTTTGGGAGCTACCATATGTGAAGTCATTGATACTGATGCATAATATTGATGTAATGCATCAGGAGCGTAACATGGCCGAATGTATCATAAGCACGTGCATGGATATCACAGGCAAAACGAAAGACAACTTAAAGGCTCGAAAGGATTTGGCCGAGATTTGTAATCGACCTACTCTTGAGCTCTCTGAAAGCGGTGGTAAGCCACGTGCTTCTTTCGTGCTTCGACCTAATGAAAAGAAACAAGTTATGGAATGGTTGAAAACTTTGAAATTCCCAGATGGTTATGCTGCTAGTCTGAGACGAGCCGTGAATGTTAAAACGGGAAAACTCACTGGGTTGAAGAGTCATGACTATCATATAATAATGGAAAGACTCGTACCTGTTATGTTTCGGAGATATCTGGATGATGCGGTGTGGAAGGTGTTAACTGAGCTCTCATTATTCTATAGGCAGCTATGTGCCAAAGAAATAACGAAAGACATGATGGAGAAGTTAGAGAAGGAGATACCTGTACTTTTATGTAAGATGGAAAAAATATTTCCTCCTGGTTTCTTCAATCCAATGCAGCATCTTCTTATACATCTTCCATTCGAAGCAAAAGTTGGTGGTCCTGTGCAATATAGATGGATGTACCATATTGAAAGAGCATTAAGATATTTGAAAACTATGGTTGGCAACAGAGCAAGGGTTGAAGGGTGCATTGCCGAAGCATTTACTCTAAAGGAAGTAGGTTACTTTTCTAGTTTCTACTTTGCATAGGAAAACAATGTCAATACTTCGGTAATGCGATACAATGTAGATGACGAACCACCAGTTAGTGATCTCTCTATTTTTGAATCGAGGGGAACTACTGTTGGCAGCAGCACGACATACGATTTTACTGAAGGAGAAAGGACTGCTGCTTTACTCTACATGTATGGTAATATCGATGGCATGGAGAAATATTTTGAGTAAGTGTTTCTCTTACATTTATGATGATTATTGTATTTACCAATACATGTATGCTAATGTCGATCACATATATTTTGTGTGTACAGTAAGTTCCACAACCAAAACTGGAAACATAAGCATCAACCAACGAGAAAGCAAGTAGAAACGATGCGACGGGCTGGAATTCATGGAGGGCCTAATTTCTTATCCTGGTTTCGAGCTTATGTATTAGCGAACACCGACATCCGTCAAGATTTACGACAACTATCTTATGGATTAGTGAAAGTTAGAAGCTATGGTCGATATGACGTAAATGGCTTTTGATTCCGTACAACTCAATTCAAAACTCTTCGTCCTCTCGCAGCAACATCAAATTGCGGAGTTGTGACGAGAGCAATCGACTCACAAGGGAAAGAAACCAATTACTATGGAATCATTAACAAAATTCTGGAATTTACTTTCGCTGGCAATAAAGAACTTCGAGTGGTGTTCTTTGATTGTGATTGGTTTGATAACAATCATGGAACTCGAGAAAATTAATTTGGCATGGTGGAAGTGAATCACAACAAACGCTTACGAGGTTTAGATACATACGTTATTGCACATCAAGTGGAACAAGTGTATTATCTACCTTATCCATGTAAGAAGCTTAACACTTGGTGGGTGGTATATAAAGTGAATCCTCGTGAGCGCTTGTATACTCCTGGAGATGATGGTTATCATGATAGTGGAGACACTGAAGAAGTTTACCAAGACGAAGAGTTGCCAGACTCTTTTATCGTCGAGCCTGGTGCAGGACTCAATAACTTAGTAGAAGACGTTGCAGATGTAGAGACATCTACAATGCGAAAGTGGAAACGTAAACAGCTCACGACGACAGATCGGGATGTTGATGATCGTGATGTTGATGATCATGATGTTGATGAATTTTGAAATTGATTACGAGTAATGTTCTTTTAAATGAAAGTGACATTAATTATCGCTTACATTACTTTTGAAACTGATTATGAGTAATGTTTTTTTAAACTGATTAGGATGTCGTCAAGCAAGGGTTCGAAGGGGAAGAAGGCGCCGAGTGTGAGGGGTTTCCTCCCCTCGCAGGAGAGAGACGACTACTTCTACGGTTCCACTTATAGCGGGAGAAGACGCACTCAGCTGTTAAGTGCGTGTCCGGAGTTGCGAGACAGGGTTGTCAGTTTGCAGCGTACAGAGGTAAATTTTTCTACAATGCACAAAATTATTAAAATCACTTTTTCAATTTAACTTACTTACTTTACCATTGTAGTCTGATTCGGACTTTGAGTCCGAGGCCAGAGCGGCACCTAAGGAGACGGGTACGCAGCGCAGCGTGCCCTCGGGGAGCGAGCCCTCTGGTAGCCAGGCCTCTGGCAGCCAGCCCTCCGGCAGCCACCCCCAGGGTAGTCTGCCCAGCGAGCCTGAGGGCACCCAGCCCGAGGACACGTCCGGTGACCAGCCTTCTGGGTCACCAGACGTGGTGCCGCAGCGGAGGAGACGTACGAGGAGGAGTAACTTTGTTGGTCCTCCACCGATTTCTAGAGAGCCGGTAATTATTCGTCCGGTTGGAGACAGGTAACACATTAATAAAGTATTCATTTCTATTTGTTCTCAAAGACTATGATCTTACTTAATGACTTAACAAACATCTTTTTAGTTCTTGGGAGGACCTCTCATACGACGGGCAGAAACACCATAGGACGGTGAACGGTTGCATCGGGAACTTAGTGCGTCTGCACTACCCCGGTGCGATCGATAGACGTGCAGCTACATTGTGGAACGACTACGCGCGTTCCTCACCCGGAGAACGACAACCTACAGGGAGTCGTGTGGGCAGATTTTTGGGTAAGTAACTTTCATAAATATTTGAAGTTTCAATTTTTTATGTTTCTTCAAATATTAATGTGCGTACATGTCGAACTGTGTTGGCTTCCTACAGCTCAGGTACTGCCTTGAGGACCCGGCTGAGCAGATAGATCACGCCCGCTCCGTGTTCGAAGTGAACGCTCGGAAGCTTGTTATGCAAATGCTTTCGAACGCTTGGAGTCAAGTAGTTAACGACTACTTAAAGCTCCACGACCACGAGGTTGGGTCGTTCAGAGACGCCTCCGACACGTACTTGACGGAGGAGCAATACGCAGAGGTAAGTTGCGTAATCTTTAAATTGTTCACATTAATTTTACTAAGTAACATCTAATGAACTACGCATGTGTGCAGGTTAGTGTCCCTTGGTTACAGGGACGAACTGAAGATTACTGAGCCCTTTGCGGGTATTGGGCTAGCGATGAGTTCATCGCTAAGTCTAAGAAGGCTCGAGATGCCAGAGAGAGCTCAGGGAAGCACGGTATGGGCGTCCAAGGTTTTGTGCGAATGGCTAAACGGATGGTAAGTTTCTTGGTAGTTTTATTATATTCATAATATAGTATTGTTCGTACTAACATATGTTCACACGAAAAGGAGACCGGCGTGCGACCGAGTGCTACTGCGGTCTATAGGAGAGGTCACGCTGACCCTTCTCAGCCGGAGCAGTGTAGTCAGTACGCAGCGGAGCGCCTGGTAAGTTTCATGACCTCTCAAATTATTTGACACTATATATGTTTTTGAACTTACACAATTTCATTGTTTTTCAGACTAGGTATGGGCAGAAGGTTGTGAGGATACACGGCGAAGGGTTCGATTGGGAAAACTCCCCCAACATCGACCCTCAAGCCGCGTATGCAAGCGAAGGTGGAAAAGCACACGGAAGGTGAATTCATTTACTTTCATTGTTTTCAATCAAGATTATTTAATTTTACCTTGAATTGATTCGTTTTTTTAGGCTTGCCATATTCTCTGGAGTCGTCAACTCTAGGGTGGCACGACCTGCGAGAGGCATCTCCTCGCAGTCTTCGGCTGCTGACGCAGGCTCCTCCAGCCGTCGTGTCACCGAGAGAGATCTCGAAGTCATGGCGCTTCGGGAGAGCTTGGCTCGGCAGGAGGAGGTCTTGGCGAGAGAGCGAGAGAACAACAGGGCTGCCATGGCGTACCATGCGTCCTATATAGCACAGATGCAAGCGGCAATGGAAGTAAGAAACATACAATTATACTTTAGTTACATTGCATTTCAATTAGTTTTGTGAATTGTAATGTTTGAAATGACAGGCGCTAGCTCGATAGCAAGGGCAGCAAATCCAGATACCGTTGTGGCAGCCACCTCCGTTCGTGCTGGAGCCGTCGCCACCACAGGAGCTGTTTCCTGGAGTACAGGTATAAAAAGGAAGTTACATTAAGTGGAAGCCCCAACCACTAAAAATCCTAATGAACCTAGAAAAAGAATTGTAAACTTGTACATATGTCACTGTGTTTTGCAGGGATCAGGGACGGAGGCTCAGACTCCATCGCCACAGCTAAGAGCGCCAGGTTCGTCGCGGCAGGATGACTGCTTCGCTCCCGGAGGTAGTGGAGGGGCTAGTAACCAATAGATTTGTAATTTTGTTTTTTATTGTGTGGATGTAAGACTTCGTGATTGTCGATGTGTACTATTGCACTTTGTTGTGATTTTATATATCAAATTGTTTTGTTGTTGTCTATTGATTTGGATGTGTAGCTGGCCATCGAGCCAGGTTAGCTATTTTCTGTTTTTTTAAATGGAAAAGCTTATATATGACGGCCTGTATAGTTTATATACAACGGTCACCATACAGGGCCGAAGCCTAAATTATATACGACGGGTGGACCTAGGCTGTCGTATATAAGCGCTTATATACGACAGCCAGGGCCCAGCCGCTGTCGTATATAAAGGCTCCGGCCCACTGAGCCAAATCTACGGAACGGGCCGTTGTATATAAGTGGTCGTCGTATATATACTATTATATACGACGGTGTCGTCGTATATAACTATATATACGACAAAATATATACGATGGCCACAAACCGTCGTATATAAACAACTGTCATCGTATATAGGTTATATACGACGGCTTCTACTGTATATACGACGGTTTTAGCCGTCGTATACTGACGGGAATCCTGTAGTGATGTCAGATAAACTATCAATTGAGTAAGGAGAAATCTCACTTTACTCACTCTAAATATCTCATGACATGTCTCGCCGCTCAAGTCTCTACTAAGATGTGCAGAGTGTAACAAGTGTCACAACTCTTTGGCCTCCTCCAGTACTTCAAGTTCAAGGTCGCTCAATCCTACGCATTTCCATCTGTTGTAACTGTTCAACCTCATATTATGACGTCATACATACTTCGCAAGAGACCACACCGATGATCCATAGTGGTAGCTAAGGTGGAGCTCTTTGGTGGCCATGGTAGCTGCTAGGACAACAAGATCAATGACGACCAGTGACATATATGGAGGCACCACTAGCTTTAAGAAGATCTCATTTGCTCTCTTCGACCTCTTACATTGCTTCTGCTCTAGGAAATTGTGACATCGCTTGTCTTTGTGAAGACGAGAAGGCAAGATAGGACACAAAATTGGGATTGGGAAGGGGAGGGGGAGAAGAGTAACATGGTAGTCATATGACAATGCCATCGTTAACTCAGATAAAAAAGGGTTTAGGTTGGTGCCTAAAGGTGAAAGGTGAGTCGGTTTTGATATTTGAGGGTTAAGTAAACGGTTTAATAATTGAGGGGTTATATATATGGACTCAGATCGTATTTAAAGTGAGTAAAGTGCAACTTTTCCTTGAGTAATTATAAACAGGTCCATCAACATTTTGCCATAGTATGCAAGAAGCAAGGGTAGAGTTTGGATCAGTATCCTCTGTCTTCACCTGTGCATTAGACTGTATCCACCGTACGGTTTATCCAAAGTGCCTCGCAACCGATAAGGTACAACTTGGGGTTGGTCTGGCCATTAGGGAGAGCTGCGGCTAGAGCAATATCGCGGCAGCGCTGTTAAAGGAGTCGGAGGAGGGTGGCGGAAACACGAGCTTGCGGAGAACCCGCCATGGTTTGGAGGTTGGCGGGCTTGGCAGCAAGGCCAGTGACAAGGCAAGCCGCAACTTGAGGTGCTCCGGGTGCGAGGCACGGAGGCGGTGTGGAACTGTTGAATAAAACGAATGGTGGCTGCATGGGTGAAGTCAGAGGATGTGAAGTTAGAGGACCCCAATCCATAGAGTTTTATGGATAGCAACTAGAGCATCCCACGTGAGGCCGATCGAGAGCAAGGGAACCCAACATGGTGTATATGATGGAAAAAGTCTAGCAGGCACTTGTTGAGTTGGGGCGATACCCATGTGATGTAATTGTGGCATATTTACCATGAGATCTAAATCCAATGGTGCAAAACGTTGCCCGTCGGGTACTTACCGCACGAGCGTCAATGTGTTTAGCATGCATATCTAGCAATATTGGAATGGCTACCTAGAACTTTTATCCTTTTGCAAGCATGGACAACCTTTAGTCCAGTTAAACTTGTGTGGTGTGGCCGCCAAATTAATATTCTGCGGAGCCGATCTAAACGGAGTAGGCTCGACGCACAACAAATTCTACTCCCTATGCAAACGGAATAGTATAATGCAAGCACCTAGCATTTGCATATGGAGGGCCAAAAGAGAAGAACAAAAGTGGAGACACTGCGGCGAGCGCAGCGAAGGAATGTCCCCCGGCCAGGTTGCTGGCGCTCCCCCACGGCACACGGCCCGACTCCCTCCTCATCCGTCAGGCCTCCCAACCTCGATCATGGGCCCGCTGCCAGTGACATGATGCGTGCTATGAGTGTGTCTCTTGTCATCACTGATCTCCATGCTGTGTGCAAAGTAAGTGCCTTTGGAGTTTGGGGCGCTCAGAGATACTCTCTCTCTCTCCCTCATGGATGCCTGCAGCTCAGAGAAGGGGAAGAGAGAGAGAAACAAACGCCGTGCTCAAAAGCTGCAAAACACGCTCGTCACAGAACATGCTCAAAAGCTCCAACGACACGCAGTTCTAGTGCTGGGTGTGTACTGATTTTTCAAGAGTATATATGTCCAAGCTGCGTGGCAGACCACGTAGCATCGATTACCGGCAGTGAACAAACTATAATTTGCAATCTCTGAAGCAGAAGATCAAGCTGGATACCACTAGTCGCATTGGTATACTCCATGTTCTGTATTTGCAATTGCAGTAACCGAGAGCTGGGGAGTGCACCTAGTCTGTTACATTCTTTCGTTCCTGATAGAAGGACGTGCCTGCCCAACTGCTGAGGGATTTTGTCCCCTTCCATTATCAGCAGAAAAATCAGGGTATA
This sequence comes from Neostapfia colusana, assembly GCA_030760725.1. Lineage (NCBI taxonomy): Eukaryota > Viridiplantae > Streptophyta > Magnoliopsida > Poales > Poaceae > Neostapfia > Neostapfia colusana. The sequence continues at coordinate 52,246,445 of JASWHV010000014.1, read as the reverse complement.
TTATTATATATAGTCCAAAGAGTAAAAGATTGATGACCAAAAACGAATAGACAATTCCATGAGCTACCTCATCAGCCATGATAGACGAAGATCATTTATCTAAACCCAAAATTAAGCAATCTTGAGGCTTGCACCTGAGCTGGGGGCACGGAACCTGATAAATAAAACTCGTACTTAGCTACCAAAGTATGGTACTTGGTTCTAAACTTATAATAAGGGACGGGCGCTTAAAATCGAGCTTAACTTCGGGAGTTTGTAATTAAGGCCAATTAGCATTTAATCTGTACAGCTAATAGTTAATCCTTATAATTAACAAAATTAATAATTTTTGCTATGATCTACATATTGACAGGATTCACTTTGATTGATTATTTTATAACTAATATAATTCTTATAATTAATAGATTAACAATTAAAAAATAAAAAATAATTTTCTTGTTCCTCCCTCGCCGCGCGCGCGCCGCCCACCGTGCCCCGCACCGCCCACCAAACCGTTGCCTGGAATCGAGCATTTCCATTATAATAAAGTGAGCCAGGGTGGGGAAAATCATCGTTGTATACGAATTGAAAGAAACACAAACTTTTAACAGGCCTGTCTACTCACGAGTGTCTCTTGTATGATCACAACAACGCTTTGGTTTGAAACAGGAACGGGCGTGAACACGTTCCAAACCCTATATTCAGACTCGAAAGTCAAGCATGCCTGGTTAGGGCTTTCATTTGCCAACATGGAAAAAAGCAGCTAGCTAGATTCTTTCTTTACCTGTGCTAGCTGCTGCCCGCTCATCATTGGGAGGTACGGGTGCCTGTCTCCTCCAGCCGGGTGAAGCACGCCATGGAAATGAGACGAACCGAGTCGGCAAAAAAAGAGCTTGTCAATCCCGCGGCCGGCGTGCAGGGGGTTGACCGTTGCCCCACTGCGCACTTCTGACCGTGCAACGATGGATCCGAGCAAGCAACTGAGCTCATAATGATACATTAACCAGGCCCGGGTCTATGTTTTGGAGGGCCCTAGGATAGAGTTAGCGACATTGACAGAAGAATAAATTGTTGTTTTATTGAGAGGCAGCGATTTACATATATAGGCCAGGAGTCCGGTAGATTAGGAAGGAGTCCATGACCATCAGATCAGGAAACAAAGAAAGTAATTATATCTAAATATAGTAGTCCAACACCCCCCCGTAGTCTGAGCGTGGTCAGCCACCGTGAAGAACGTTCAGACTGGAACTGAACTCCGTGAATACCGACGAAGGCAATCCCTTGGTGAAGATGTCAGCATATTAAGTGGAAGTAGGGACATGCAGTACTCGAACTTCACCAGCCGCTACTCATTCCCAAACAAAGTGAAGATCAATCTCAATATGCTTAGTACGCTGATGATTTACCGGGTTTGAGAAGAGATAGACTGCACTAACATTGTCACAAAAAATAATAGTGGCACGCTTGAGAGGAATATGCATTTCCTGAAGAAGCTGACGAAGTCAGGTAGTCTCAGCAACTGCATTGGCCACTGCACGGTATTCTACCTCAGCACTGGAACGATATACAGTAGGTTGTCGTTTTGATGACCAAGAAACAAGACTATCGCCAAGAAAAACAGCATACCCGGAGGTTGACCGACGGGTGTCAGCGCAAGCAGCCCAATCAGCATCAGAGTAGACAACCAATGTGGAGACATCTGTAGGACGAAGTTGTAGGCTGTGATTCAGTGTCCCGTGCAAATAGCGGAGAATACGTTTAATCAGCATGTAATGAGGTTCCCTAGGATCATGCATGTGAAGACAAACTTGTTGAACTGCATAAGATATGTCATGCCGAGTGAAAGTGATGTACTGTAATGCTCCAGCCAAACCCCGATAGTGGTCGGATCAGCAACAGGTGGCCCCTCAGTACCATAAAGCTTGCTGCTCGTGTCGATGGGAGTAGAACATGGCTTACAGTCAGCCATACCAGGACGCTCAAGAACCTCAAGAATGTACTGGCGTTGAGAGAGATGAAAACCATCAGACTCATGAGTAACCGTGAGACCGAGAAAGTGGTGCAAAGGGTCGATATCTGTTATAAAAAATTCGTGCTGGAGAGCTGCAAGTATCCACTGTAGAAGAGTGTCTGAAGATGCTGTCAGCACAATATCATCCATATAGAGAAGTAAATAAATCGTGTCAAAACCATGTTGATATATGAACAATGATGTGTCAGATTTGGCACTCACAAAGCCAAGAGAGATAATGTGAGTGGCAAAACGACTGTACCAGACACGCGGGGCTTGCTTCAACCCATAAAGTGACTTGTTCAGGCAACATACATGATCAGGTCGAGAGCTGTCAATAAAACCAGCAGGCTGCACACAATATACGGTCTCATCAAGAGTTCCATGCAAGAATGCATTCTTCACATCGAGCTGATGGACAGACCAGTTATGAAAGAGAGCCACTGTGAGTACTGTGCGAATGGTGGCAGGTTTGACAACTGGACAAAAGGTCTCATCAAAATCAATCCCAGGACGTTGAGTAAAACCGCGGAGAACCCAACGAGCCTTGTACCTTTCTAGTGAACCATCAGGGCGAAACTTGTGACGATAAACCCATTTGCCAGTCACGATGTTAGCACCCGAAGGACGAGGAACCAAGTCCCAGGTATTATTCTTTTGTAGTGCAGAGAACTCATCTGACATAGCAGCCCGCCAGTTTGGATCTGCCAAAGCCCCTCGATAGGACTTTGGTATTGGAGATAATATAGCAGCATGCAAATTAAATGGTACCTTTGGTTGACGAAAACCACGTTTGCCACGCGTTACCATGCTGTGTTGATTTTCTGGAGGCTGAACAGCAACAGCATTTGGAGGAGCCGGTCGCTCGACAAGTGGCAGTGAGCTGTTGAGGGGTCCGCCACCCGATGAAGCTCTAGTTGTGCGGGTCTCATCAAACTCCGGTAAGTCTCCCGTATCCAGGGAGGACGAAGTGGTCGCAGGGGTAGCATCGGGGAGGTCAGCGGCAGCCGTATCAGAGAAGATGCAGGCCGCTCCTATAGACGCTGAAACCGGGGGCGTTATGGTGCCGCTGGCAGCGACCTGGATTACCGGAGCAGCGGTGCGAGTAGCTGAGGTACCTGCAACATGTGAGGCTCCAATAGGAATAACAGGTGCATCATCAAACTCCGATAGAAAATCAAAGTTAGACGAAGGAGGTGAAGAGACTTCGGAGAAAGGAAATGAAGTCTCGTCAAAAACTACATGACGGGAGATAATGATTCTATTGGTGGAAAGATCAAGACATCGGTACCCTTTATGTTCCGAAGGATAACCGAGGAAGACACATGCAGCTGAGCGCGGTGCCAGCTTATGTGCAGTTGTGGAGGAGAGGTTGGGATAACAGCGACATCCAAAGACCCGAAGATGGTCATAGGAGGGCTGGGTTCTAAACAATGCAAAGAAGGGTGTAGCGAAGGCCAATGTCTTAGTAGGTTGGCGATTAAGAAGATGGGTGGCAGTTTGGAGAGCCTCAACCCAGTAACACGGCGGCATGCTAGCTTGGAATAGGAGGGAGCGAATAATGTTGTTGGTGGTGCGAATAATTCGCTCGGCCTTTCCATTTTGTGGCGAGGTGTGAGGACAGGACATGCGGAGAGTGACACCATGTGCAGAAAAAAATGTGCGTGAGGAGGAGTTATCGAACTCACGACCATTATCACACTGGACACTCTTAATGGTGACGCCAAACTGAGTGGAGACATAAGCGAAAAAGTGAGTGAGTGTAGAAAAAGTTTCAGACTTGAGACGTAAAGAAAAAGTCCATGAAAAATGAGAGCAATCATCTAGAACGACTAAATAATATTTGTAACCAGAAATACTAGGAACAGGGGGTGTCCAAAGATCACAATGTATTAAATCAAAATTGTTGATTGCTCGTGAATGGAAGGTGGGAAAGGGGAGACGCACATGACGACCCAACTGACAAGCATGACACAGATGTTCGGAATCATTCTTATTGCATGTAATAGTATTTGATGATACTAAACTAGATAAAGCCTCGTGACCAAGATGTCCAAGACGTCGATGCTAGAGGGTGGATGAAGTGGCGCCAGCAGCAAGTGCTAAGGGCCGAAAAACTGATGACAGAAGAGGATATAGTGGTCCAGAACTATTGCACCTGATGATCTCGCTCCGGGTTTTAAGGTCCTTCACAGAAAAACCATAGGGATCAAATTCAACAGAACATCTATTGTCAATAGTGAATTGTCGAACGGAAATAAGATTTTTGATAAGTTGTGGAGAAACAAGAGCATTATTGAGGTGAAGAGGACCACGGGTGGTAGGAAAAGTAACAGAGCCGGTGTGAGTGACAGGTAAAAGAGAACCATCTCCAACGACGATATTGGGTGGGGTACAAGAAGAAGGAAGATGAGAGGTGCAAAGGTTACCGGAGTCTGATGCCATGTGTGTTTCAGCACCTGTGTCCATATGCCACTCTTGAGTTGGCGGTGGCTGAAGCGTCATCGTGTTGAAGTTGGAAGCCAACATGTTTGCGTTCCAGGAGGAGGCGCCGGGGTGTGTCATCCAGCCTTGTGATGAGCCAGGGAAGCCTGGAGGAGCTGCATATCCTGGGAGAGCCGCCGGCGAAGGCAGCAACCCTGGTAGAGGCACCGGCGGAGGTGGCCCAGGCAACATGGATGGCCCTGCGTAGAACGTCTGTGGACGCTGTGGGCCAGGCGTGCGTGGCTGGTTGCCTGGTGGGCCGGCCCAGTACGCCTGAAAGGTACCGAAAGCAGGCTGCCATGGCGGCATTTGAGTAGGCCGCGTTTGATGTCCAGCGCAGGGTGTAGTAGGTGGTATTGGACCAGGACTGCCGCCACCACTCTTCTTGCCACCGAGTTTGCTTGTCTTACGACTACCGCTGTTTCTGCTGGAGTTGTTGGATAGCGGCGTGGGAGGATGAGGGGCCGAGGGAGCAAGGGCCTGAGGCAACTGAGCATGTTTGGCATTCATATTGATCTCGGCGAGGCAAAGGTCGGACTTCACTTCAGCGAATGTCGGGAACGGTCGTTGGCGCTGAATCATCGCACCAAGGTAGGAGAAACGTTCGTTGAGGCCGCGGATGACGTTGAGCACCAACGTGCGATCACGAACAGGTTCACCGAGATCAGCAAGTTGGTCAGCCATAGACTTTAGACAGTGGCAAAAGTCGGAGATCGATAAATTGCCTTGGACGAAGTTACGGAACTCGGCGTCGAGGAGAAGAGCGCGGGTCTCCTTGTTCCCGAGAAACTGCTGCTCGAGTCCAAGCCATACAAGCCGAGCAGTAGGACGGCCACCATATCGGTTCATGACAACCTCAAAGAGCTCGGGATTGATGGTGCCGTAGATCCATGACAGGACGGTACAGTCCATGCGCTTCCACATGACGTTGTCAGAGCGATCATCAATGGAAAGCACATGATCAGCAAGCGCATATCGCTCGAGGGGGTTGAGGAAGAGGCCGCGCCATCGGTTGAAGTGGGGCGACGTGGAGTCAAGGACGATCGGTACGAGAGACTTGACGTTGAGGATCACCGCTGCTTGGGCATGAAGAGCGGCGGTGGCCGCGGCAACCTCGCTGGCAATGACCATGGCACGGGCGTCGGTGTCACGTTGTTCTTGCTCCAGGCGCGCGGCTTCCTGGCGCTCGGCCTCCAGGCGCACAGCTTCTTGGCGAGCAGCCTCACGGCGTTCTTCAGCACTGAACGTAGCGACACGTTGCTCCAAGGCACGTCGAGCAGCGGCAGCGGCATCGTTGTTGGCCATGGCGTTGATTAGTTGCGGCGGCGGCGCAGTTAGCAGATGCGGAAGCGATGTTTCAGATTGAACTCTCGTGATACCATGACAGAAGAATAAATTGTTGTTTTATTGAGAGGCAGCGATTTACATATATAGGCCAGGAGTCCGGTAGATTAGGAAGGAGTCCATGGCCATCAGATCAGGACTCTCTAAACATAGAAACAAAGAAAGTAATTCTATCTAAATATAGTAGTCCAACAGACATAGCTCCTTAATATTATTGATATATATATATATAGGTACTTATACTTCTAAAATCCATACATATATGTTTAGTTTAGGACATCTAGTAATAAGTATTAAACACTTCAACAATATCATATTGTAACATAAATACGAAAAAGTGTATAAAAAATAAGATATTATAACACCTGTAATTATGAAAAAAAATAAGGTCAGATCATATCGTACTTGACCGTACTGCTACCACACATTGATAGATACATACCAGGGATGAGATCTACTCACAACCTTGTGCTGCTTGACGTCTTTGGTGACAGAGCACAATTGTACCTTATTATCTTCTACCTTGTAATTTTGAGCATCTCATGAATTAACAAAGTGAAACTAAAGCTTTTCTTTCTTTTTTAATGGTGAGCAGTGAGCACTGTACTGTCGTTCGCTGCTGATCACACAACGACCGCTCGCTCGCTGTCAGCCTGCTCAGGCGACCACAGGCACACCAGAGGGCTCGTTCATGCCTTCACGAATCACAAATCTTGGCTTCACACGCAAACGGTAGTGGATCGTATTATCATACATATGGCTCAGAGAGGCGAGAGCATATGGAACTGGGTTGGGGCGCTGGTCATGCCTTCACGCACACACGGCGGGAGCAGATCGTATTCTCCTACATGTGGCACACAGGCGAAGGCAGCTAGACTGGGGCGCTAGGCAGATAAATTAATACGACGTGGTCTGCTGAGGGCAGTTTGCTAGAACACAGTCTATTATCTACGTGAATTTTTATTTAACCCAATAACAAACATAGAGTAGTCATGGGCCCCCTATGGCCTGGGCCCTAGGCGGTCGCCCCTCCCACCTAGGGCGAGAGTCAGGCCTGACATCAACTGTGCAAGCAGCTGAGCTGGTAATGATACATCAGCTGTGCCTGAATGAGCTAATTCAGTATGCGTATGTGAACTATTTAATTGTTTTTAAAGAAAAGGGGATATGTGTTAATATTTTAACCGCTCCATCCATGAATGCATTTGTTTATACATTTTGGTGACTGAGTAGTTCACATACATAGTGGTTTTATGTAATGACCACCGCATTATCATTCATGTTCATCTCTACATGGAAGGGTAGTTGGGGCCAGCTCCTCTAGGTTTAATCCATGACCCCTCCTGCCTACACACAAGAATGAACTCAGATTGCCACGGGGAAGCCAAGTTTAGGGTTTCACAGATTGATATATTAGAAACAGAGTTTCCAACAACCGTTATTAAGCAAGCAACGACTTGTGGGCCCCGTGACAATAAGGCTTCCAAAGATAAAGACACGACCTACAGTTTAGGCCGAAGAAAGCTTGGCTCCAAATCAAGGCCAAGACTCAACAGTTAAGGTTAGGTCGGGGAGTTATCCCTCGACTTGGAATAACGCTGCCCTTGACCAAACAGATCGAGTTAGACCTGTAGAGTCAATATACCGTGCCTGAGCTGCATAGTAGCACATGGTCCCGAGGAAAACACTCACGATGGGGCAATAAACGGCGCTGCCACACCCTCGTGTAGAGGCTCGACGTGAATGGCAAAGTGAAGGCATGACCCTGTCATACCCTTTGACAATGCTTAGAGAAGATAACTGGTGAGACAATGCGCTCCCACTAGTCACCGCGTATGGGGAACTGGCAAACCTTTCCTGTCGCTGTAGAAGTCATAAGCAAGGGGTCAAGCCACGGGCCCCACCACAAGTCCCCTCTTACCTGTGACTGCCTTCAATGCGGAGACAACGGGTGCCAATGCGCGTGCCTGACAAGCACTAAAAGTTATCCTGCCTGGCTCACGACATAACGTTTCCTTCAAACCCATGAAGAGGGCTCTGCCATGACATGACAACTACTCCAAATATTTCCTCCTTATCTAACAGCCGCTATAAAGGCTTCCCTTGGAGTATAAAAGAGGGGGGTCTTAGGGTTGGGAAAGGGGTTGTACATACGAAAATCACTCAATACAAACACTAACAGAACATAGGGCTATTAGCCTTCGGGCAGCTCGAACCTGGGTAAACCATCATGTCATTCCCTTGCTATTATCTATAAACACTTCTCCTTTGATAACCAAGAATCACCCGTTACGCTTCTAGCCGAACTCTCAAGAGGCGATCCAATATATCATTCAGATCTTGATCACAAACGCCAAAATTTTTACAGTCCATTCTAATAGCACCAATTAACCTTTGGTTCTTTTCTAAAGTTCATTCTTATAGCATAGATTAAGATCTTAGTTATTTTAAAGTCCGTTCTCATGACATAGATTAACCTTCAGGCTACTTCTAAGATCAATTCTTATGGTTGTATTAACCTTCGGGTTATTTCTAAAGTCCATTCTCGTGGCATGGATTAACCTTCAGGTTATTTTTAATGCCAATTCCTATGGCATAGATTAACCTCGGGGTTATTTCTAAAGTCATTCTAATGGCACGGATTAACCTCCTAGTTACTTTTAACATCCATTCCCATGGCACAGTTGACCTTAGAGTTATCCTTAAAAGTACACATCGGGTGGTCGAGACTCCAATCTCGATCTAAATCCATATTCGGTGGACAATTCTAATGTCGATCCAAAAGGTCCACATCGGGCCGACTCCAATGTCAATCTAAGTTCAAGTAGGGTGGCCATCTCCAAAGTCACTTCAAGACCATTTCTCATAACGAGCCTATGTGTCACCTTTGATTCTGCTCTAGTAGGTGGCATCAAAAGTTGTTCGATTCCTTCTAATCCTAATGGATAGACAGGCTAAATCTTCTGTACAGTGGTACGACCCAACAATTGGAAATCTATTCAAGAAATAAAGTTACTTTATTCCCTAAACAAAAATCTTTCTCTTCATTACATCATATAGAGAACCAGCTCTCAAAGAGTACAAGAAAAAACTACAAAAGTAAACACACGCATACAAGCATCATATCACACTCGCCCATCCAGCATGGGGCAGCCCTAGCCTGCAGCTTTTTGTGGAGTCAAGCCTTCTTCAGGCCTATGTCCTTTGAAGCGCTGATGATTGCGGCACTGTCCTGAAGACTGCGAGCAAGGTCCCAAGCACCTGGACGCTCCGATGGTCATCACCCCAGTCTCATAGCCTTGGCCGCCTCGATTGCAATACCAAGGAAGATATGGCCGTAGTGCTACTTGACCCTAGTCCTCCTCCGGTCATTTCTAAAAGGACAAGGAAAATTAGGATATGTTGAGGCCCTCATGACTTTGGTTACCACGGAAATGTGAATTTCTTAGTTGAGTGATTGTTCACCAACAAACATCTTGTAGGGGTGGACAATACCACGACGAACTCCACCGACTCCTGATTGAAACGAGTCACCAAGAGAAGTCCCGACCTCAGTCTCATAACCTCCATCATCACAAGGAAGGGGGAAGGAGGAGATAGCTGGTGGATATAAAGATTGGATGTGATCATGAGAGAAAGTAAGAATAAGATGAAGGATGAGGACCGGCCACCTCTAGGTGGCCGTATTTATAAGCCTGTAATGTAACACCCTATTTTCATAAGCTAATAAATCATGGTTATAGGATTAACCACCAGACATATTGCGCACACTCTTGGCTGATTTCAGACATGCCTTCCATCGAAACTTGTGCAGCCACACCCTCTACTTTTGCCTAATTGCAAACCTCTTTTTCTCTTCCTCCCCCATCCTCATCCATTCTGCGAGAATCTTCTAGAACCACACACCACCCACCTCTTCCTCCTCCATCCTTATCCATTCCACGAGAAGCTTACGGAACCACCCCTCACATACCTCTTTCTCCTCCATTCTTTTCCATTCCACGAGAAGCTTCCGGAACCACCTCACATAACTCTTCCCCCTCCATCCTTATCCATTCCACGAGAAGCTTCCGGAACCATCCCTCACATACCTCTTCCCCCTCCATCCTTATCCATTCCACGAGAAGATTCTCTTACCACCCCTCACATACCTCTTCCTCCCCCATCCTTATCCATTCTGCGAGAAGCTTCTAGAACCACCCCTCACATATCTCTTCCTCCTCCATCCTTATCCATTCCAAGAGAAGCTCCCGGAACATGCATTAACCACACCTCACCTACCTCTCCTTCCTCCATCCCTATCCCTTCCCCTTCATATTTAAAAGGGGCTCGGGAGCTCTCCCGCCCCGTTGAACACCGGCGTTCGCATCTTTACCCAACATTGATCTTCAACGAGGAACCCTCCCCGCCAAGCCACGGCCAAGGTGAGCACCCTAACATCAACTCTTCTTTACGAGTCATCCCCCCTTCCTCGGGTTTTTCCGAGACTACCCCGCGGCATGGCCGCCCTTCCATGAAGTTGTCCCACTTCCTATATCCCCTACCAAAATCGACAGCTTAATCGAGTGAGCCATAGCGTCCACGTTCGATTTCTTATTCTCTGGCCAACCCCTCCCCGTTTACTCTCACTGATTTGAGCCCCCAACAGTCACCTAAGGTAGTTAGGGGGAGAGGAGATTGAACCGAAGAAGGAAGAATGGAGACTCTCATGCTTCTATTGAGCTAATAGACTAGCTAGTCAAATATTAGTTAGATATTTGATCCACATGTTGAGCCCAACCCCAAGCAACCACTTGATCGGCCTTAGACCATATCTCACCCACAAACAAAGACCACTTATTCCGAATCTTCTTCTAAAAATCATCTAACATCATAATATAGTTAATGCAAGCAAGTCTAAAGGATGTATGTTTTCTTTGTTTGTATGTTTGCTTGCGCATGGTGTAGAACCAGTGCCAGAAGAGAACCCAGGGGAGCTAAGTGACCAAGAGCATGACGCTGCAGACGGTAGCGAAGGCAAGTTCCATCGACTCCTTTTTTATCATATTACTCATATGTGAGGTTCATCCAGTGTGGCCAGTAGATAGGTCTTTGCATTGTTGAGCATGAGTTATTCGAGGGATAGAGTGTAACCATACTAGGTCCCCTGTGGGTTTTGGAGGATTGATGGCGAACAATTAAAATGCTAATGAATTTAAATGAGCTTGTGTGCAGATAGGTTGGATGGCAAGAAAAGATTGAGGGCCTTCCAAAAAGGGAAATGGAGGAGACGGCGTGAAGCTACACAATATAGTTAGGGTTTGTATTTTTTGAGTGTAGGAACGCCACACTATTAAGAGGGACACGGCACGATCAATAGAAAAGCAAGCTCAATCCCATAAAAGCAATCCTTGGTATAGAACAGAGTTGTTACGTCAAAAACCTCAAACATGTCAAAGAGGTTCGGAAAAGTACTCTCTGTATAGACTCGGACATGTCCGAAGGTTTCGGAGAAGTACCTTCTGTTTAGGGTCGGACATATCCGAAGAAATTCGTACATATTCGGAGTCTAGGGTTTCTGAAATTTCTTAAGTCCAGAAGGTCGGACATGTCAGAGAAGTTCGGAGATGCACCTTCTATTTAGGGTCAGACATATCCAAAGAAATTCAGACATGTCCGAAGTCTAGGGTTTCTGGATTTTTCTAAGTACAGAAGGTCAGACATGTCAGAGAAGTTCGGAGATGCATCTTTTGTTTAGGGAAACACTAGAGTAATAAAGAACAATAAGGAATGTCTTGCTTTTGTTAAAGAAGAGTCTTACACAAATGTGAAATTATACAAGTCTACTCATGCAAATACTCATTTTGTTTTCACTATGCCATTTCATGACGTTAATGCATCTTATATACTAATGAGAAATAAGCTTGGCAAAGTCATTGCTAAATATGTTGGGACACACCATAAGAAACCAAAATTGTCTTTGTAGGCATATTCCTCCGGTGGATCAAAATGGGTGCTAGATAGTGGACGCATCAACCACATGACCGGAGAAAGAAAGATGTTCATCGCATATGAAGAGAATGATGATCCAAGTGAAAGCATCTCTTTTGGTGACAATAGTCAAGAAAGTGTTCTTGGTTTTGGTAAAATAGTTATTTGCTCCCAACATTCAATTTATCATGTCGTGCATGTAGAGTCTCTTGACTACAATTTGTTATCCGTATCACAATTTTGTGAGAAGGGGTACAACTGCATGTTCACCAATCAAAGTGTGACCGTCTTTAGAAGAAGCGATAACTCAATTGCATTTAAGGGTGTGCTTAAGGGAAAGTTTATCTTGTGGATTTTTCTATGGATAATGCTCAACTTGACACATGCCTAATTGCAAAGACAAACATGGGTTGGATGTGGCATAGGAGACTAGCCCATGTTGGAATGAGGAACTTGCAAAAACTTCTAAAAGGCAATCACATATTAGGACTAGCAAATGTCATGTTTGAGAAAGATAGGTCTTGTAGCGCTTGCCTAGCCGTAAAGCAAGTTGGAGCACCTCATCCCGTAAAGAATGTGATGACTATCACAAAACCCTTAGAGCTGCTTCATATGGACCTTTTTGGTCCCATTGCTTATATAAGCATAGGCGGTAACAGATACGGTCTTGTTATAGTTGACAATTATTCTCGATTTACTTGGGTGTTCTTTTTTATGAAAAGAGTGAAACACAGGGATTGTTGAAGAAATTCTTAAGGAGAGCTCAAAATGAATTCTTATTAAGGATCAAGAAGATTAGAAGTGACAATGACATTGTCGAAGTGTTTTCTACGACACTTCCCCTGGTCTGCTCAGAAGCAGCCCGTTGAGGTTCTTTTTTTTCGGTGGGGCTAGTGGATCTTGAAGGTATGAGCTCGATGGCGAGAGAGACACAAGGATTTACGTGGTTCAGGCCGCCGAAGTGTAAAACCCTACGTCCACAGGAGTGCTTGGAGTATTACTTGCTCGCGTGTGAGAATGAGTTGGCTGGGTTGCGGACCCTTTGCCCGGAGGCTGCCCCGGTCCTTTTATAGCCCAAGGTCGGGGCAGTTACATGATGGCCCGGGGCCTGACAGGTGGCCCCGTGGCTTTCTGTCTCATATACATGAGCTATAGATATTTACAACTATATGTATTGTCGTTGTCCGTGGAGTTAAGGTGCGCCGCCTAACCCGTTGGGCGCCTGTGACCAGGCGGCCGGTGATGATGAGGTCCCCGTCTTGTCGCCGCGTCTCCTCGCTCTGTTAGGCGGCACTGTCGGGCCGTCACGCCTCGTCGCCCTGTCTTTCACGTAATGGTGCGCAGACGGGGGATGGAGGCGTGCGTCGTGCGCCATGCTTCTGGGGAAGGCGCGAGCCTTGAATGCTTGGCCTGACAACGTACCTTCCTCTTTTCTCATTGGCCATCTGCCTGCTGCTTGCTGGTGTAACGTCTGGGCGGCTGGCCCCTGGGACACGCGTCTCCACCCGAGCCGTCTTGTGGAGTAGTATGTGGTCTGGAATTATTGGGCATGTGGCAGCACCAAAGGCCTCCATGCTAAAGGTCAGACCCGGAGCCGCAGCACACGTGGCACATCCGAAGCCTTCCCTAGGGGGAAGGTACACCTGAAGACGCTGCCTATGTGGCAGCACCGGAGGCCCCCATGTTGGAGGTCGGATCCGGAGCCGCAGGACGTGTGGCACCTCCGGAGCCCTCTCAGGCCGGGGGATATGGCTTGGAGGTTCCAGACACGTGGCAGCGCCGGTGCCCTCTTTGGTGGAGGCTGGGATTCGGCACTGCTGGAAACGTGTCGGCTCCCAAGCTACCCTTGACCAGTAGTTAGGCTTAGGGTCTGAAGACGTGTTGCAACTCTGGGACAACCCATGGGGCCCAGAGTGCACGGCTTATGCTGGGGCCCGCCTAGGCTGGAAAGGCGGGGCCCATGTGCCTTTTTTCCCACTATGCGGAGGTACCTAGTTCGCTAGGTACCGACAGTGGCCCCCGAGCCCATCTTGGGGGAGGCATTGAGCCCGCAGGTGGGGCCCCTATCTCTCTCGCATCGTGGATTTGGTTTTGCAATTACTGGGAATCAAAACGGCAAGAAATTTTTGGGTGGCAGGCGAACAACCATCCCTGGGAGTTGAAAAGGTTGTTCATCCTTGGTGTAGTGGGTGCACTCAGTCAAAGTAGCAGCACATCGGCGCGTTCACTGTGACTTGACCGTCACGGTGTGGCAGTCGAGGGGTTGCCTCGGGCTATTACTACGACCATCCGTGACTGCAAGAGTACTGCACCGCTTCCCTCGGGAGATGTTGAACGTTCCTGCGTTTATACTCGCTTGTCCCACTAGTGTCTGATGTGTGTTTCTGGGCCCTATCTGTCATTGGCGAGCGCTAGAGCGGCGCGCTTGATGGGTCCCCCCGGGTCATTTACTACGGCAACCGACGAGTCGGTCGCACCGTTCTCCTCGGGAACCACCGGGCGTTCCCGAGGGGTTATCCTTTCGGTCCCTAGTGGCTGACGAGTGGACCTTGGTCCAGCCCACTGTCGGGGGAGGTAGATAGCCTCGGTGCACAGCGGTGGTGACCCAATCGCCGCGCCTTTTGCACTGCCTGAGGCCGAGGACTGGTATAAAAGGAGGTCTTGCGGTGTGGGTCGGCACCCTTCCTCATCATGTGGCCTTCATTCTCTTCTTGCGCTGGAACTCGCCGCTTCGAGACGCTCTCGCCCACCAGATACTCCCTCTCCGGTAGCCGACTTCGTCCACTTCTATGAGATGTTCGTGTGTATGCGGCCTCTAGTGAGGGTCTCTGATGGATCTCTCTCCCCGACGGCCTTGGATAGAGGCGCAAGTCATCCTGATTGCGTGCTGACGGTAGGGGAGGCTGTCGGGGACAGGGTCTTCGACCCGCTGTGAGTCCCAACGCTAGTGTCGGGTGGAGCACGTCCTCTAGGCGCTTTGCCACAAGGGGACTGCCTGTCGGTATCGAAGGAATGCTAAGTCGATAGTGATCAAGCTTTCCTCCTGGTACTATTGTAGACAGCAAAATCTGTCATAGATGGCGATTTTGCCCATCCGGCACTGGATGTTACTATTGCCTTGGTCCAGCATGCGTCACCTGATACAACAATTGGATGTCATCGTTGTCTCAGTCCGACGCACTAGTGTCGACCTCGGTCTAATTGCAGGTGACCATCTTACTGCACAGAGATCGGCTCAGGGGACAACCAAGCAGTCCACGGAGCAGAAGACTATTTGACTTGTAGCTGTTGAGCTTTTTAGTTGTCTTGTATCCCCCAATATCGATGAAAAACTTCTTTTTCTATGTCTTTTATTGTCTTTCTGTGTTGATGAATGAAAAAGTGGTTCTATTGATCTTCCTTCTATGAATTACTCGATGTTGGGTCCGGTTTAGATGAAACCATTTTTACCTTCCGTGAGGCCCCCTAACCCTTGATGCCACAAAGATCGAAGGGTCCCTTAACTTTCCCAAGCAGCTGTCGTTTCCTTGTTGCTTGCCGTAGATGCGTACCTACTTCCTTTTACGAATTGTCGAGGTCTAAGCGACTTGCTTAGTTTGACCAGTCGCTATGACCCCCTGGCAAACGGGTGCCAGTGTAAGACACAAGCTCCGGGGCCTTCAAGAGACGCCAGCTTTTTGGGGCCCGAGAGTGGCCCCCTTGTTATGGCCCCTCAGACCGGAGCCCTGCAGCTTGGACAGACACTAGAAGGAAGAGGGTAACTGTGTCGTGCAGTTGTATTTCCCTACTCGATGGCTTCATTATGGTTTATGGTCCTCTGCTATGCTACGGATACTGGGCAATTCGGTGTAGCAGCGTCCGGACCCCGTTTACCACCCTCCCCAGGGTGGTGAGCCATCCAGGCCCCCCGCACTTGGGCGCTGCGCTGGCAGAGACAAGATATGCACGCTTAGGGCGTAGGACCGGCTAAGTAGGCTACACATCCTAGACCTCCCATTGGCCAGACACTCCAAATAGGGGAGGTGTCCTTCTGGCGCTACCGGACCCGAGCCGAGAGGTATCCAAGGGGTCCAGAGACAACACAGGTGCCTCAGGTGTCCCTCTTCTTGTAGCCGGACATCATAACTTTGACCAAGAGCGATACAGAGAGCCACAACTATGTACCCGTCGAGAGGTATGCAAAAATGTAGGGAACCTTGAAAGGGAAGCTGTATGGGTAAGGGAGCACAAAGGTCCAGAATGACTTAGCTGACGTGGGCAGTACTTTGCCAATGTCCCAAGCTTGTTCCTCTAGGACCTTAACGGCGTAAGGACCCAGGGCGCCCCGGTAGTGTGGCCACCACTCCTTTTGGTCCCCTGGTAATGCAAGGACCTGAGGGAGGTTCTGCCCTTGTCTTCAGCTTATCGTAGCCGTCGCTCTGAGTCTTCTGCTCATTGCTGGAGTGGTCGGATGCCCTGCCCGTGTGGTTTACCGTGATGGCCCCCTGGTAGGTGTGGCCACTTAGTGGGGAGGCGCACCTACCAAGTAGACTGGATGAGGCAGGGTGTTAGCATCGGGCCTCCCGGGGGGTCCGGATTACCATAGACCTATTGAGACGCGGTTGAATCTTTGCCCAGATGCATGTGCCACGTGGCTTCCCGACACTGAAGTCACAACACCGGGACACCCAGTCGTCGTGCCTCAATGGTCACGAGGACGGGGTCATTTGCCGCGTTTGCGCTGGTGTGTGGATCTGCTTGGCATGGTATTGATACGCCTTGCATCTCTTGACCAGCTTGACGGCATCCAGAGGGGCTATCGGCCAGTAAAAGCCTTGCCGGAAGGCTTTACCGGCCAGCGTGTGGAACACGGCGGTTGCCACACTCACCCTCATGGATTTCTACGAATATCTCGCAACCTTCCTCCCGGGTAATGCACCGCAATAGATTGCTGTCAGTGCCACACTGGTAGAGATCTCCGTCTACCAGTATGTATAGCCATACGAATGATCGGTTTAGGGATACACGTTCATCCGGAAGGATATTGTCTTTCAAGCAGGTCCGTACCTTCGTGATCCCTGCATCAGACCTACCTGAGCTTTTTGGATCTTGGGCGCCGGGTTACACGGAGCCCCCGGTGACACATACAATCCTTGACAAGCGCCATGGTTGCAGGGCCACCGGGACTGCTAGCTTCGAGGTGCTCGGTTCGCCCCCTTTCGCCTGGTTCGGAAGGTCAGGCTGTATGATGCATTAGCTTCCTTTCAAAGGTGCCTTCAGAGACCGAAGTCCATGCAGAGTCTTTTATTGAAAGGTTGACTACCACCGTGTTGCTGGCGCATGGGATATGGCGCTACTCCAAAGCATGAAATTCCTTTTCCACCTCTTGCACGCGGATAAGGAAGGCAGCTGGCTATGGATCGTTATAGGAATACTCTCACTCGCTCTATTTGATGGCGAGTTGGGAGCCTACTTTTAGCTAGCTTCTGTCGTATCCCTTGAGAAAGGGCAGTACATAAGCCAAATATGGGGGCTTCATACTTTGCCATGCTATTGGTTGCTTTGGAGTCAAGATGCACCATGTACTTGAACTGCTCTCCTAACTGCGAGGTGAGCAGGACCCCGACTTTGGCACCTCGCTCGCGCGAGGGTCGTCGCAGCAGAGTGTCTAGTGGGGTCCGGTGAAAACCAGGGCTCTGGTTCCAGGCCACCGTTGTCTTGACCCCCCAAGACGGTATGGAGACGGAATCAATTCCACCCTAAATGTGTAAGTCTAGCATATTGGACTAGCATGTAGGACGGCTCTGAACATGCCATTTATAACTTCTATGCATGAGCCTATATAGATATAATGGAACGCACCAGACAGGATTTATTTTTTCTCATTCCTGACTTCATTCGGGCAATAGAGGGCAACAGGCCGTGTAAGAAGGCAGCCATTCGCCCCGGGTATCGAGAGTGTCCGGACCCTTCCGGGATTTTAGCTGTTCTAAGATCTATTCCCAGTCTCTATGTTACCCTTACAAGAAAGAGAAAAAGAAAAAGTTTTCTACCACTACTTGGGGATAGACTTACAGAGGTGTCCTATGGCCTGAGGTCTGGGTAGAGGTACCCATCTCTTGCAGCAAGGCGGGCGCTCCTGGGCGATGTGCTCGTACTGGCCGGGGGGGCAGGCTTGTGAATCCTCCTCAAAGAAGCTCTGGCCGAGGCCCCTGGTCGCCCTACCTTGGACCGCCCGCTCCTTACGATGGAAGAAGGACCGCCTGGTTAGGCGTGGATTGTCTTGCGTCCCTCACTGTGATCAGAGCCGGAGCTCCCTTCTTGATCATAGAGGACCTTTAACGCCCGTTCAGCATCTTGGAACTCCATCTCCTGGTCGTTGCCAACCTCCAAGTCAGCCTTCTGTTTGCCCTCTCGCTATTGGGAGGGTGCGCCATCCTGGCGCTGCTGTCGGAGCTCTCAGAAGCGCTCTGCCAACCTCTAGATCTCCTGGGACTGGCTGGCACTGTGCCGGTTGGTGTCGTGGACCGGGCACCTCTGGGCGCCATCGTCGCTGCCGGACTGTTGTCGCGGCCGCTTGTCGGTGCGCGGCCCCCGGCCCCCTGCGGCCACTACTGTTGCTGCAGTGTTGGCTTCGGCCATCGACTTGTCCTTGCCAGCAGCCCTCTTCTTCCTGCCACCAGAGCCCTCCCTGGTGGACTCACTCCCCTTGCTGGGCGGTGTTTGCCAGTTACGGCCCTCTGCTGCCCTAGCACACTTGTCCGCTAGGCTGAAGAGCTCGGAGGCGTCCTACACGTCATGCGTAATCAACTTCTCGAGCATCTTCTTATCGCGGACGCCTTGTCGTAACACTAGGACAACGGATGCGTTGGAGATGCGGGGGATGGTGTTCCTGACCTGGGAGAAGCGCTGGATGAAAGAACGCAGCGACTCTCCCGGTTGTTGTTGTATGGTGTGGAGGTCAGCCTCCGAGCCCAGCCGGACGTAGGAACTCCCGAAGTTGGCTGTGAACTGACGGCACAACTACTTCCTAGACTTCCCTCCCTCCCCCCCCCCCCCCCCGTCTGCTCCGAAGCAGCCCGCAGAGGTTCTTTTTCTTGGGCGGCTAGTGGATCTCGAAGGTCTGATCTCGATGGCGAGAGAGACACAAGGATTTACGTGGTTCAGGCCGCCGGAGCGTAAAATCCTACGTCCACGGGAGTGCTTGGAGTATTACTTGCTCGCGTGTGAGAATGAGTTGGCTGGATTGCGAACCCTTTGCCCAGAGGCTGCCCCGGGCCTTTTATAGACCAAGGTCGGGGCAGTTACATGAAGGCCCGGGACCCGACAGGTGGCCCCGTGGCTTTCTGTCTCCTATACATGAGCTATAGATATTTACAGCTATATGTATTTTTGCTGTCGGTGGAGTTAAGGCGCGCCGCCTAACCCGCTGGGCGCCTCTGACCAGACGGCCGGTGATGATGAAGTCCCCTGTAAGGGCCTCAGTTTTTGACACATATTTGAAGTGTCCATCACCATACACACACACCTCATTTGAGGAAAGATGATGAACACAAATGAAAAGCAAGTAACCACCATCAACATGTTCATTAGAAAACAAACTCACATATTGTAAAAGTGGTATTTCCCACATGTGATATAGAGGGGCTGGACATATGAAAACTCCTACACATTGCTAAGGATGTCCATGCCAAGTTTCACCCAAATTCAAAACCTTTTTGAGGTCATTTTGGGTATAGTTAGAAAGAGGGCAGTTTGAAACCATATTCAAATTCAAACTGTTTTTATCCCATGAATTCAAAAGTGGGAGGCATATTCTTATTCAGCACATTTTTGTTAGCTCACACACCAATTTTCACTCCATTTGGAGTTGATCTTGACATTAGCTAAGTGGGGCAAATTCAAACTTTATTTGAATTTCAAACTGAACCTGTGCTGAAAATCATTCAAACCAAACCCCATTTAAATTCTAACTATTCAAATGGCTCATGGGTGAATGATTTGAATCACCATGGGTATTTTGGGACTCACTGTTTACAACAGTGATTATGAGTAAATTTCAGAGGTTAAAATTGGAAGTGGGACCCACATGTCAGCCACTGAAGGAGATCAACCGAGTGGACTTTCAGTACTCGGGTCCCCGAGCTTCTCCCGAGAGCGCCACCGAGGGGAGGCCACCGCGCCACCACCTGCTTGCCGCCCACGGTCGCTGAACCGACTCCCGGGGCCCTTATCTAGGTGTCCGAGCAGCCGCCGGTGCTCCCCATCCCTACCCCGACGCGCTCTCGCCCAACAGACTGAAACTCATCGCTGCCCGAGTGAATTTTCGGTCCCTCATCGCCCGGCCGATCCAGTGACCCTCCCGGCGATCTGAGACCAGCACCGGGTGCGCCAAGCCACCTTCAACACCTTCGCATCAGTTCCAGACCCTGCGCAGCCTTCCCCGAGCTCCACCGCGGCGATCTTTGCCCTGCCGGTTCAGCTCGAGCCGCCACTGCAGGAACCGTCCTTCCGGCTACCACAGCCCACCGTTCACGGAGCTGTAAACAGCAAAGAGGTTCGCCTCCAAGCCCTCTTTCATTTCCGCAAGCTCCGGCGGCGTGACAATCACTGCTCCGGCTGGAATTTCATATTTTCGCGACGGTGTGCAAAAGTGAGGTCGGTACCGATCCAAGAAATTCGTAAGCCACACTGCATCACTCATCCTCTTGTAGAGAGGATCACTTCTAGTAGCCCGTGCGGATCCATAGGAGCAAGAACCACGAAGAACCGTGGAGGGAAACCGCTGTTCTTCGAGTTTTAGTAGAAATCCCAATTTCCGGCCTAGGTCGCACGGTGACAGCCCAACGCAGCCTTTCCAGAGCTCCGTAGAGCTCATGTCGACCTTTCCTATGGTCCACTGATGCTTGACGACCCTTAGCTTGATCGGGGGGAGGTGCTAGGGAGGGTGGACAACGCGACCGAAGTTCTCCCGAGGCTGCGGCTCGTCGCCGACCAGGTGGCGGCCGTTGTCATGACGAGCTGACCGCAGAATCCTGTTCCCCAAGTGAAAGTAGGCAGGGGCGGCCAAAATCGTGAAGTTTGGAGCTTTACAGAAGCCGGCGGCGAGCTCTCCGGCGAGGTTCCTCGGCGGCAGAACGCGGGCAGCGGGAGGTTGACGAAGGGGTGGACCCCAGCTGTCAGCGGGAGGATTTTAAATCGGGATCGGGCTGCGGCCGGGATCGGCTGTGCTGGCGTGCAAATACCCTGTGAGCTCCGGTGTGCCGGACACCTCCGCGCTCGACACGTGTCCCCGCGGGCCCCCGCGAGTTTAAACTTTTCCCCCGATTTTCAGAATTCTTCCAAACTTCAAATCCTCATAACTTTGGCTAGAAAGCTCCAAATCGAGTGAACCAAATTTTGCTGGATTCAGCTCTCTGAGAAATTTCCAGCAAATCAAGTTTCACTTCATGAAAACCCTTATTTCTCCAGAATTAATTCCTCAAAATTTAAACTGTTAGGAATTTTAATTGGAGAATCCTTTGGAGGAAAATCCTGAAATTTTGCTGGGATGTTCACCAAAATATCCCTGAACTACCATAAAAATTTCAGATCCATTTGAGCTCATTTGTTCCACCTAATGGTGTGATTAGTGAAACTGTTCCAGAGAAATTAGAAAATGTTCAGAAACTTTTTCAGAATTTCCCCTGGAATTGTTTAGCTCATATCTTCAGCTAGGAACCTTCAAATAAAGTGAGACCAACTCCATTAGAACCCTCTAAAAATCTAGTTTTCAGAAAGTCATAGTTTGTTCCATGAAAATCCCTAGAACACCCTAAGAGTGCCAATTAAGGTCAAGTACATAATTAATTGTGGAGGGCTCAAATGAGCTTTTCTTCAACTAAAACTTGACCAAGTCTCTGTTTAGGTTGTAACCAAGCCACAGTAAAAGTTTCACAGTCATTGGGCTTGTCTAGTAAGAGTTATAGACTTCACAAGATTAAAAGTAAATACAACTGCATTTAAATTAATACATGTATTGCTTCTATCATGTAGTCGCTAAGGTCTAGGAGGAACCCGAGGTCCTAGACTTTGTTACTCCGAAGGAACAGCTAGCCTACGACCAAGAGCAGCAAGCGCAAGCTCCGGTTTGCATTAACTTTTTACAAGTTTTTATTGTTTTGAGCACATACTTGATTACTTTATTCCTTGCATTAGAGTCTTGTTTGGAAACCCAACTGCATAGCCCAGAAATCCATAGGTTGGGTTTAGGATGGCAAACCCCGTTAGCTACTGCAATGCTAAGATAGAGTAGGATTCGGTACAAGTCGAGTAGTTGGAACTACTCCGAGTATAGGCTAGAGGCACTCGACTCGGGTAGTGATAGCACATGAAACACATGGCAAGAAATGAGACCAAGCGGAGGGTAAGGGCAGCAGGACTTTGGGGCCTGTGTGCTGTAGCTCCGCTTGTGTCGATTGAGGACCGAGCCGTGTGCGGGCCTGTTGAACAAGCTAGAACAGTACCGAAGACCTACCGGCTATATGGGAACCGGGAAACTGATGTAACTCGGGTAGCTGGGTATTGAGGCATTGCCCGTCGTTCAGAGGGTAGGTTGAGATCTTGAGGTGTAAATCGGCTGGTGGCACGGAGATGCGCGTGCAGAGACCTCTTGCTCGGGACGATGGGACCGGTTCAATATTTGGCTGACGGGTGAAAGGTGGTTGCGTACGGCGTCCGTGATGGTTGTTGTAGGCAACATCGAGTACGGGCGTACGTGACGGGTTGTTCGGGTAACCCTGCAGGTGTAAATCGATTATAATCGCCGTCCCTCGCGGTCAATGAGTACCACTTGTTCACTGTACCGTGACGTAGAAAGAACAGGCTAGTTTCATGTTAAAATGTTGCTGATTGAAAGATGGACTTGATTGCTAATGATTTTCTGTAGTCTAGAGCTAACTAAAGTTCTTTTCAACTTTGGGCAAAGTACATGAGAGAAATGCTTTTCTTGTTTGATTGCGGCTCTCTCATGTGACTTAGCGTAATGTTCTCCACAACCTGCTGCTAAAATTTGAAAGTAAGGTTCCACTAATTAGGCGAGTCCTTGCAATTGATTTTTACATCATGTAACCCATCACCCCTCATGTAGAAGTTTCATGTTTAGGTGAGACGGGTCAGACTTGCTGAGCCTTCGTGCTCACTGCTTGTGTTTGAAGCTTTTGCAGGGTTCTATGAGGAAGGGACTCCCGAGGAGGAGACAGAACCCCAGGAGGGGAACCCCGTCGAGTGGGAGTCGTGCACGCCGCAGAGTTAGTGTGCGTGTGTGCTAGCAAGGACACGTTCAAGGGCTGAACGTGAACTTGATGTGTAGTCTACGCCCGTGAGTGTAGACTGGACTTATTTTGATGTAAACATGTTCATAAACTTGTTTATGTAATAAAATTTCGCTTCCGCTTTGTACCTTTGACGCGTCTTATCCGGTGCTGTGCAACGCAGCACCCCTCAGTGTGATCCTGGCTTGACAAGACCGTGGGGTCGTGCCAGCGCTGGTATCAGAGCTCTCTTGAGATTTAACACACTACAAAGGTCATCTTTTTCAAAAATCCAATGAGGAACGAGTTAGTAGCCCGTATAAGGATGTTATTAGCATATAGAAAGTGGCATATTAACCTATTTGATTATGTCGGAAAATCATGCATCTCGGGACGTGTATGTTTTGGGGGGTGCACGTAAGCGCTGTCCACCAGTGCGCACAAGCTGAAGGGTGGAGCCCCATGGGTGGCAGGTAACCCGACCCACTTTGATATCCTCTACGACTCTTCATGTCGTTTGGGGTATTCGAGCAACGTCTATCCCTGGCGTGCGTGGTGCAACTTGGGAGACCCCGTCACGTGGTCTGAAACGTGAACACGTAACTCAAGGCGTGTTTGGCTTGAGAACATCCGGGCGAGTGATGACGGCCGGGTGTACGAACTGTATGGATTCCGGGCTCGGTGTGCAGCCGAGTCTGATGATTGTTTGATTTTCTGCAGGTAGCCTGACCACGAAATGGTAGACGTGTAATATCCGTGTGCGAGTGACGATTAGTGCCACTGAAGTAACGAAGCCGGCTAAGTCCGGTATAGGTTTTTCTTTGTGAGGATGTAGTACCGACATAATCTGATGACGCATCGACGTCACACCCCAACTAAATGAACAGCTTCATTGTAAAAACTTGAAGGTTTTGATCCAAAGTAGTAAAACTTGATGTAACTCCTTTCCTTGAACAGGATATTCAAAGCTAACAAGTTTTCAACTTATAGGTTGTTAAGGACAGAGTACTCTGGTTTCAGCTGAAGTAGGGCTGAAGTTGATCAGAGGTTAGAGTTTGAGTTCTTTCGAGGTTGGGGTCATATGATACATTTCTGGAAATCTTTGGAAGATCTTTCCAACTTTTCTGTTGGGGTCCAGAGGTGTTTCATCCCTTAACCAATCGAAAAATGCAGTAGAGTTGAAACTGTCCAGAAAACAGGGCAGAGCAAAGACTCTCTGTAAACTCTCTGTAAATTGAGTATAACTTCCTGCATAAAATTCCAAAAATAGAAAATGAGGTAGTTCTGGAAAGCTTATGATATGGGTTACAACTTTGCAACAGGAAGTTTTGTCAGATTAGGAGCAGAATTAACTGGAATTCTTGGATCAAATCAGTACCTAAAGCAGGGAGGTGCTGTCCAATTTTCTCCAGAAATTCTGTTAACTTTGACATCTCATAACTTTTGAACCAGGACAGATCTTAGGCCAAGCAAATACTTTATGGAAAGCTATTGAAGTTAGCTTTAACTTTGATGATGAGCTCCAGAATTGGTTTTGCCTTTAGCATGGCCTAAATCAGGTTGATATGGAAACTGGTCAGGGCTGTCATGGGAACATCAGATCAGCAGCCAAATTTGTTTAAAATTTGAACTGTGTTTCCAAGTTTTATGGGTTCAATGACATGTCTTATGTTATAACTCAGTGGTTTACTGTTTAAATAAATATTTGACATTTCTCAAATATATTTTTACAGATGACAGCAGATAAGCAATTGGGAACGGGTGGTGGTGTCCCACTGTTCTCACCGTAGCGGCTACCTGGAAGCATTGTGGCAAATGCTCCAATATTTCGGGTACGACCAGAGGCCGCAGTACTTCGCCAAGGAAGAAGGAGAAGAGGGGAACAAGACGTGGACGATCCATGTCGAAGTCCCTGGAGGACCTACGCCACCCGGTTGGGTGCCGTTCACCGTCACGGTGAGAGGAAGACAACCGGAAGGGATGTGGCAGGTGGCAGCCCGTGACACCATGTCACGTTTCTGCCAACTACACGTGCAGGCTATGGAGGGCACTCCATACGCGCTCGTTCCGGTGGAGGGACGGGCTCAGCATGTGTGAGAAGAGAGGTACCTGGAGGCAACGGACCCGAGTTGCCCAAGGTACAACCCCGCGGAGGCAAATCTCAGCCTCCAGATGAGGGCAGGAAAAGCCGTGATGGACAGCCAAGCTGTTCATATGGAGCATCTCGCCACAAAGCTCAAGGAGAGCACGAGCCATGGAGACCATTTCGAGAGTGCTCACAGCGCACTCCGCAATGTGCTCCTTCCGACGATCAAGCGACTGAATGAACAACACAATCAGTTGCGTCGTCTGAAGAAGGCAAGGAAAAAGAGCCGTGTTGACATCGCGGCATTGCAAGAACTGGTACAGAATCTGACCCAGCAGAACGAAGATCTTGCTCAAGAGCGAGACGACGCTATTGAGGAAGGGCAAGGCTGGGAAGAAGATTACAACCAAGCCATGGACGAGGTGCATGCATTGCAGGACCTCGTACCTCCGGTGTTAGGCGTACCGGTGGTCTTGGGTCTTCCAGCAATGGGAGAACCCGGAATGGGAGAAGAGGTGGTAGATCCAGAGCCACCAGTAGAGGTACCGGAGGAGGACGACCTACAGGAGGTCGAGTTCTACTCCTAGTAGGGGGTTACAGTTGCCATGTAGGGCAGCCAGGGTAGTGTAACCCAACTTTTGTAATCAGTGACATGTCGTGTAGACAGTAGCATATGTATAGGTAGTGACGACATGAGCACGACTTCTCGGAGACCCGAGAATAATGTATCTTGTATAATGTTTATGCTTTATCAATATATGTGAATGTTGTGCAAATTATTCATGTGTCACTTCAATACCTACTGTTGCATATGGAAATTTTTAAGTAAGACATGTGCTAATTGCTGCTGTTTTGAATTTCAGAATGACGCGTACTCGTGCCAACCCGGACGTTGGGGGTACTAGTCAAGGGGGAGAGACCTCCCAACAGCCTCCCGAGGACTCCTCGGGACAGCAGCAGCAACAGCAACAGCAAACACCGCCACCGCCACTGCCAACGGTTACATCGGCCGACATCGTCGCGGCAATGGCGGGTTCACATCAGCAGCACACTGAGTTGCTGCAGACTCTCATCGCCAATACGTCTCGCCCAGAGAGACGTCAAGACCGTGAGGAGCGTCAACAGAGCTCCTACTCCGACTTCCTAGCGACTCATCCCCCGGTATTCTCAAGGGCGGATGAACCTCTTGACGCGGACAACTAGCTCCGCGCAATAGAGATGAAGTTCGGGCTGCTCTAGATAAGCGAGCAGCGCAAGACTCAGTTCGCGGTCCAGCAGCTCCAAGGATCCGCGAGCGCGTGGTGGGCCAACTTCTGTGCTTTACAGCCCACCGACCGAGTGATGACCTGGACGGAGTTCCGGACGGCCTTCAGGGCCTATCACATACCGCCAGGTTTGATGAAGAGAAAGACGCAGGAGTTCTTACACCTGCAGCAAGGGAGCCGGAACACGCTGGAATACTCCAGAGCGTTCAACGATCTCGCGCTCTACGCGTCATATCACGCAGATACTGACGAGAAGCGGCGGGACCACTTTTACCAGGGGCTTAACCCGCTCCTGAAGGACAACTTGGCGATGTTCAATCGCGGCAGCCTCAACGACATCATTGATGCTGCGAATGTTCAGGAGGACTCCGGCAAGGAGTTAGCAGCGGCGGAGCGAAAGCGAAGCGCGCCGCAGAGCAGCGGAGAAGGAGGCGGTCCTTCTCAAAAGTTTTGGATGGTGAATCGCCCACCATCAGGTCCACGCTGGAAGCCACCACAGCGGTCGATGCCGTTCCGCAGTCGGCCGTACTCTTCACCGGCATTCAGGCCGGCACAGCCAGTACCACCTCCGCAAAAACAGCAGCAGCGGGCGATGCCGCGTGCGTATGCACCTCAGCAACGCATGCCGGGCTTTCGTCCCCCAAGCACTACACCAGCAGCGGCCACATGTTACAAGTGTGGTCGTCCAGGACACTTCGCGAGCAGTTGTCCGAAGAGGCAAGGCGGCGGAGTGGCACCACAGTTTCCGGGGAGGAATCAACCCCGGAACCCTACTAATGCGCGGCGGGCAAACCCTAGGCCCGGCACCGTCCACCAGCTTGCCATAGAGGACATGCTGGAGGGCGAGCCAATCCTTGCGGGTATGTTCCAACTCCACCAGTGTCCCGCTATAGTACTGTTTGATTCAGGCGCCACGCATAATTTTATTAGCCAAGCTTTCATTGCTAAACACAGCTTGCCAATACTACCCACCGATAGTCCATATTTAATTTGTTCACCGGGTGGGAAGATTTCAGCAAGCGTAATGGTTTCCAAAGCACCATTATGCTTAGCGGGTAGAGTGTACCCCACGTCTCTCATTATCTTAGAGGGACAGAAGGTCGATGTCATCCTAGGGATGTCGTGGTTAACCCGCCACGGCGCTGTTTTAGACACCGTCCTTCGAGTCGTGCACTTAAACTCAGAAGTGCACGGGTCTCACTCATTATTTCTGGACAGTCCAGAAATAAAGCTTCCAAGTGTCTACCAACCCACAACCATCAGATTGGAAGATATTCCAGTGGTTCGAGAGTTCCCTGACGTATTCCCGGATGATTTGCCGGGGATGCCGCCCGATAGAGAGGTGGAGTTCAAGATTGAACTTGCACCGGGAACCATGCCAATATCCCGAAGGCCGTACAAGATGGCGCCCAAGGAGTTGGCTGAACGGAAGACTCAGCTCACGGACCTTTTGGATAAGGGTTTTATTAGGTCGAGCTCCTCGCCATGGGGCTGTTCGGCATTATTTGTCAAGAAGAAGGATGAGATGTTACGGCTTTGCGTGGACTATCGTCCATTAAATGCTGTAACCATCAAGAACAAGTACCCGTTGCCACGGATCGACATGTTGTTTGATCAGTTGGTCGAAGCAAAGATCTTTTCCAAGATGGATTTAAGATCCGGGTACCATCAGATTAAGATAAGGGCTGAGGACATTCCAAACACAGCTTTCTCGACAAGGTACGGACTCTATGAGTACCTGGTCATGTCCTTCGGCCTCACCAATGCTCCAGCTCACTTCATGTACTTGATGAACTCGGTATTCATGCCGGAGCTGGACAAGTTTGTCGTGGTCTTCATCGACGACATCCTGGTATATTCCAAGTCGGAGGAAGATCACAAGAAACATCTGTGTATAGTCTTGCAACGGCTGCGGGACCACAAGTTATACGCGAAATTCAGCAAATGCGAGTTTTGGATATCGCAAGTGCCTTTTCTCGGGCATATCATCTCAGCGGAGGCTCAGGATCAAATAGGAGAAAATATATATGATTATGAGAAGATGGCAGCAGATTTTCGCTTTTGGAGTGACTTCCATGTGTACTATTACCGTTTCGTCCTCATGAGCATAAAGCATCCAGTCATCGACATGCAGTGGATTGACTAGAAATACATGGAGAACAGGAACAATGAAGTGTTCAAAGAAGTCATTGCTGCCTGTGAGTACCATGGGATTAAAGATTTCATGGCTATTGAGTATGGATGGAACGTGGAGGTAATTTTCCAGTTTTATGCCACGGTTTTCTTCCATGCTGAGGGGAAGTCTAGGATCACTTGGATGACAGACGGTGAGAAATATACCATCACGTACAATGAGTTTGCTAAGATTCTAGTACAAAGGACATTGAAGTTTAATTACAAGATTCATGAGGAGCTCATCTTGAAGAACAATAAAATAGACTTCCTGTATGACACTCACTTCTACTTCAACCTTCCTCATACCCAAGGCCTTCTCCCTTTCTTCCAAGCCCTTAACCGGATCACTAGGAAGACATTGGCACCGAAAGATGGAGATGCAACCAGAATTAACTCCAACTCCAGAAATCTGCTCAAGTGGCTCGAGGGGAGAAAAGATTCAATGTATTTGATTTTATCTATATGGAGATCTACTCGACATCGGAGACTCTATCAAGGTCGTGCATCTATGCACCCTATATCATGAAGATGATCGAGAAGTTGTCGGGAAAGACGTTTGTGAAGGATGTAGCCCATAAGAAGCTACAACCTCAGGCAGCGACACCTCAGCTCCACCCCTATGACAGGCTCCATGCTAGTCACTCTTGCGCGACAACTGCTTCTGCCCCTCCTCCAGCACGGCCCGAGAGAGCCTTTGCCTCCTCTGGTGGCCTTTTCAAGGTACTCCGCTCCATCTTTACCATCTGTAGGGGTATCCATGTGAAGGTCCAGAAGAATGAAAAAGTCATCAAGAGCTTGAGGAGGGACATGAATGAAGTAAAGGCAAAACTCGAGCTTCCCACTAGATCTACTGTTTTTTAGGACAGCGAGGATGATGTCCCCCTGGAGTTTCCGGAGCTTACCTCTGATGAGTTAGCCTTCTTCGGAGACACATGTACGAGTATGAGTGCTACTCCTGCTGTAGACGATGACGACGAGGAGGAGGAGTACGAGGATAAGGATGAGGACGATGATGCTTAGCTTCACCTTTCTCCTTGCTCTATTTCCCTTTTTGGTGCCTTGATACCAAAGGGGGAGAGAGAGTAGTAAAGAGTAGTAGTAGTTCGTTGCTCGTTTACTAGATGGAGAGAGAGAGTAGTAGAGAGTAGTAGTAGTTTGTTGCTCGTTTACTAGCTAGTTTCTTATGTTAGTTTTCATTTCCTAAGCAATGTGTAAGGGCATATGGACCTATTATATATATGACACTATGATGATGATGAGTATGAATATTATTATTATTGTGTGATGTGTTATTTTCATATGTGATATGTCATCTTCATGCATATATCTCTCGCATCACACATAGTTGTCACTTTGCTTCACATTGCACGTAGGCACCCCACGATCATGACACATATATGAAAACCCCACTTTCATAGTTCATATATTTAGGGGGTTCTTTCATATAAATATCATGATCAAAACTCATATTTTACTCTCTTATCATAAATTTTAATTGGTTGTCATCAATCACCAAAAAGGGGGAGATTGAAAGTGCATCTAGGTCCCCATGTGGGTTTTGGAGGATTGATGACGAACAATTAAAATGCTAATGAATTTAAATGAGCATGTGTGCAAATAGGTTGGATGGCAAGAAGAGATTGAGGGCTTTTCAAAAAGAGAAATGGAGAAGACGGCGTGAAGCTACACAATAGAGTAAGGATTTGTATTTTTTGAGTGTAAGAACACCACACTTTTAAGAGGGACACGACACGATCAATATAAAAGCAAGCTCAATCCCATAAAAGCAACCCTTAGTATAGAAAAGAGTTGTTAGGTCAAAAACCTCGGACATGTCAGAGAGATTCTGAAAAGTAGTCTCTGTATAGAATCCGACATGTCCGAAGGTTTCGGAGAAGTACCTTCTGTTTAGGGTCGGACATATCCGAAGAAATTTGGACATATCCGAAGTCTAGAGTTTCTGAAATTTCCTAGGTCCAGAAGGTCGGACATGTCAGAGAAGTTCGGAGATGCACCTTCTGTTTAGGGTCAGACATATCCAAAGAAATTCAGACATGTCCGAAGTCTAGGGTTTCTGGATTTTTCTAAATTCATAAGGTCGAACATGTCAGAGAAGTTCGAAGATGCACCTTCTGTTTAGGGTCGGACATGTCCAGAGTGGAGTTCGGATGTGTCCAAAGTATGAGGATATCTGAAAACTGGTTCGGATATGTCAGCTCGGACATGTCCAAAATATGTCGAGCATGTCCGAAGTGGAATCAAAAGTACAGTCTGACTTAGTATCAGATGAGGACGTCATTTTAACATTGGTGGTCCCCAATCTCGGACATGTCTGAATTTTAGTGGTTGGCAACGGTCATATTTTGGGGAGCCCTACAAAAGGAGGGATCTCGACCCCATTTGAATAAAGAGCAACCCCAGAGCTTTCAAAGGTGTTCTTGAGCATTCCTAGATCTCTCTCACACCCTCTAGCATTCAATCTTGAATCTTGTGAGGATTTGAGGATTTGTGAAGAGATTTAGAAAGAGGAGATCTTAGGGTTGAGCTTGTTATGTTGCACACCTACTTGTTGCGTGATCTGTGTTTATTACTCTTGGAATATTGTTCCTAGGCGGCTAGGTGTCACCCAGTGACTCCCAACTTGTAGTGAGACCCGGGAAGTTTGTAATCACCTTTGGCTTGATAGTGGAACAACCAAGTTTAATCTTTGTGATAACTTGGCGAGGGTTAGGGTTGAAAGAGACCTGTTCGTTTGTAGACACCTCAACAGAGACGTAGATTCCTGTGTGGAATCGAACTTCGGTAAACAAATCTTCGTGTTCACTTGAGTTCATTTACTTATTCGTCAACTTCATACCATTGTTTTTGCTTGTGATTGATCAAACCCTAGTGTTGGAATAATTTTGCATTTAGATCATCAAGTTTGTTTAGTAGGCTGCTAGACTTATTTTACAACTATTTCTAGACCACATTGCTTGTACTCTTGATTAGAACTGGTTAGATTTATTTCCTCTGAACCTGACAGAACAAGTCAGTTGATTATTGTGCTTTAAATTTTTTATTAGTCTATTCACCCCCTTTAGGCAACTTTCAAAGGTGACTAATATAAAATTTAAATCGCTCTCACTCTAATAATCTAGACACATGATTAGAATCCGATGGATCAATACACCATATGCTCTACCTCTCTGACCCGGTGTTCTACCTCATGCGTCCGTAGCTAATTTCTGACGGAATGTACCTCACCAAATTTGTGACAATCACGAGCCGGTACCGGTAACCAATCACAATGTGATACCTAATCGCTGCTCTACCCATTGGCAACCCAACACAACCCAAGGCTCACGGTTCACATCATTTTTTTGTCGTTAGGTACCGCTCCATCCTCTCTCTCTAAACCTGCTTTCTTTCAAAGAACCCATTTTGTAAGCCTGAGTGATCGACACATGTCAAAGAGATGTTAAAGAGATAATTTCTTTAATGCCATTATAATTGGTCTGAATTTCTTGTTTACCATCACAAAGTGCTTATCGCCGTGTATGTCATTGAATTACACTTTTTACCATTCTATACCATTGTTGACAAATCAAATCGTAATTAGCATATGAAATGACTAAAATATCCCTTTTTCTTCTCTCTTTTCTCCTCTTCTCTGGACAGGGCCAGCGGGCTGAGTTCGCTCGCGCCAAAAAATAAAGTAATAATATGAAGGGCTGGATCAGATTAGAAACCGAATTTATATTTATTTTTAAATTAATATTTAATAAAGATCGAAATAAATTGTGAAAGGTATGTAGACTGAGCCCGTTTACCACAGCTACGCGGGGATGACAATATTTTCTTTGTGAATTGATTAAATGGGAAGAGTGATTAGCTAGTAGTGTCAGTCGTAAAATGGGCCTTTCAATTTCGCACGCCGAAAAACACGATCATGTACAGCCCGAACCGACCGTTAGGCTGATCACGTGCGATTAAAGCTACCTCACGCGACACAATCAGCTGCGCCTTTCCCATCGGCAAAGGCGAGCAAGCAAAGCGGGGCGGCAAAGAGACAAGCTGCAGATGCAGACTAGCATTTCCTTAGTCAGTTCGATGAGATTAAAATGAGGCGGCGGTCCCCAGCAACATCCGCTGTAATCGCGGGCTACGAGGCCGGCTTGCCGGCGCGGGCGCGGAGCGGCACCCGCTCGTGCAGCGTGGTAGACCGCGCCACGCCTCCGTATGGGACGCGGAATTCTTTTGGTTTTTCCTTCCGTATAGTATACGGTCCCCGAGGGCGGCCACACCCCCACACGTATGCCTGCACCCGCTACCGGAGGAGACCCGGTGGTAATGTACAACAGCAACAGGACGCAGCAGATAACTTCTTCTTTGTTGTACATCTTGAGGTTGAGGGGGCGATTTTAAACGAATAATACTATAACACCATGAAGAACAATATCTCATAAAAACAAGCAGAAACTCCCTGCTTCAACACAAGGGTAGGGTTCTGGAGTTCATATGCTCACGTGTCTAGGAACCACTTTGTTCATATGCCCCAACCAGATCACAGACCGCGTTTTCTTGCGTCTTTTCTTTTTTTAGAAAGATCCGGAGGTCCGGCGTATATTAATAAGGAGAGAAGAAATAATACAGAGTGATCAAATATATGTAGCAAGGGTGATCAACATTTCAGCTGCGGTGCACCAGAAGTTCACCCAGCGGCTAAAGAGGGATAAAACAGAAACATGTGGGTGTCACGAGAGGCCCTTGGCTCCAGCCATTGTCCAGAGCTCGCATAATTCAGTTATCTCTGAGAGGAGTTGTGGAGTTGTTTTCTCTCGTCGGTCAAAAACTCTTCTATTTCTCTCGCATCACAAAGTCCAGCAGACGAGTAGGACCAGGGACCTGGAGCCTCGAGCACGGCTTCCCTTGCCCTGGATACTGAGGCGCTCGAACCAGGACATCACATTGTCTGATGACGACCAGTTAATCGGGTTCAATGACTGAAAACCTGAACGATGTGATATCATAGTCCAAATCCACCTCGAGGTAGGGCATTCCACAAACAGGTGGGTCGTCGTTTCCACGTTGCACATGCATAGAGCACAAAGGTAGTGATTTGGCCAGCCTCTCTGCTGCAGGCATGCTGCTGTCCACAGTCTGTTCTGAACCAATAACCAGCTGAAAAACTTGCACTTTGGCGGGGCCCAAGTCTTCCATATTCTTGATGGGAACCAAGACTGCGGGCTGCCTTCGAATTGCAGCATGTAGGCTGAACATGCCGAATACTCCTTGTTGTCTGTGAGGATCGATATGATCTCGTCTTCCTGCTCTACATCATCACTTACGCTGACCCCCTGTATCATGTCCCAAAGACGGCAAGCTGAACCAGTGCCGCTGGAGAAATATTGTGTAGCAAGTCCTGAAGCTAATTATTGTTTCTCAGTGCATCCGCCACTGACCGACGTTTTCGACGACTCCAGCTGTACAACGAAGGGAAGGTGGCTGCCAGGGATCGTCCACCACACCAATTCACCGTCCAGAACCGGGCTTTTCTCCCATTGTTCACCCTGACCCTTGTCGCTACCATGAACAGTTCCTCGTATGTTCCATCTACTGGCAGGTCCATGGCCACCCATGGCTTCTCCGGTGAACTCCATTGTTGCCAAAGCCAACGAAGGCGGAGGGCTCTGCTGAACCGGGTTAGTTCTATGAGGCCGAGACCGCCCCGGCCGACCGGTCTGCAAACTATGTCCCAGTTAACTTTACACTTGGCACCACTGAGGTCCTGTGAGCCTGCCCAGAGGAAGCGGCGTCTTGATTTGTCAATTGCCTTGATGAATTGCGTCGGCGGTTTTAACGCTGAGAGTGTGTATATCGGGACACTGCTAAGCACAGACCTCACAAGCTCCGGTCGACCTGCCATTGACAGCAAGGATCTTTGCCATCCCGCCAGCCGGCCCTGTACACGATCTAGAACAGGCTGCAGCTGTACCATCGATAATCTGGTTGTCGAAAGGGGCATACCTAAGTAGGAGATGGGCAGTTCCGATACCGCCCCATGAAAGCTCCGGAGGATGTTTTGTAAATTCATCCCCTCGCATCGTATAGGTGAGACTGAGCTATTTTGCATATTGACTCGTAGTCCCGTGGCTGCCCCGAAGCCGTCTAATATCTGCATTGTGGTGGTGACCTCCTCGTGGGCTGGGTTGATAAAGACGATCACGTCATCAGCGTATAGAGAAATCCTGGTCTTGGCTGCTCCATCCGACAAGGGCGAGAGGAGGCCTGCGTTCGTGGCGGCATCGAACATCCGGTGCAGAACGTCAATTCCCAGCATGAATGAGTATGGAGAGATCGGATCACCCTGGCGTAGGCCCCGTCTGTGTCTGATCCAACTGCCAAAACTGCCGTTGAGCTTTATCGACGACGCGGATGACGCCCATAGTAAACATAACCAATTAATCCACCGACACGAGAAAGCCCGCCTCTCCATCAATTCCACCAGGAACTCCCATGAGATGGAGTCAAAAGCTTTTGAAATGTTGAGTTTGAACATCAATAGCGGCTGCCTCTTCTTATAATAGATTCTGGCCAGATTTCTTACGTATAAGAAGTTATCATGGGTGCAACGTCCGCGAACAAAAGCACTCTGCGCCGGGGTAACCAAGTCGCTCAAGTATCTTTGCAGCCGCAATGCTAACACCTTGGTCAGTAGCTTGGCGAAGGAATGTATTAAACTGATGGGCCTAAAGTCCTTTGGATGCTAGGCCACGTCTCCTTTGGGCAAAAGGGTGACATGCGCTCCGTTCAGCTTCCACAACCGACCCGTCCGAAGCTCGAAGAAGTCCCTGAAAGCGGCCAACAGATCTTGCTTCAGGATGTCCCAACATGAGCGGTAGAATTCGCCCGTGAAGCCATCCGGTCCCGGAGCTTTCTCGGTTGGCCATGTTTTAATCGCTTGGAAAATTTCCTCCTCCGTGAACTCCCGGTCAAGAATGTTGTCACGGTTAGTAGTGGGATGTTGAGGGCGTCCCATCTGGGTGTTAGCGTGCGTTGGTGGTTGGCCCCGAAGGAGCGCTGAAAATGCTCATCAACCACCGCAGTCATCTCCTCTTGTGAGGTGGTGTAGATGCCCTGGCTGTTCTTGAGGCGTGGCACATATAGTTTCTGACTTCTTGCATTGGCTTTTAGATGGAAAAATCTGGTGCAAGCATCCCCAGCTCTGATCCATGTGACCCTCGACTGTTGTCGCCTACGAGCTCGGTCAATGGCCGCTAGGACAAGTATCCGCACTTTCAGATCACTGCGCAGGAGCCTCTCATCTCCCGATAGGACCCGATATTCTTGTGCATTGTCAAGCTGCAGGATGACCTCATTTGTCATTGCCAACTGTAGTCTGGACCTTCCAAAAACAGACCGACTCCAAGCTTTAAGAGCATTAGCCACCGCCCAAAACTTCCTGTGAATGGTGTTAATTGCTGATTCTTGCCGACAAGCGGAGGAACAGGTGTCCTGGACCACTGTATGAAATTCCGGATCCTTGTCCAAAAAGTCTCAAGGCGGAAGATGGCTTGGCGCCGTTGTTTTTGCATGACTAAGCAATATAGGGCAGTGGTCAGACACAGATGAGGACAATGGCTGCAGGCAGTATCCCTGGAAGCATAAGTCCCATTCCTTGTTGCAAAAAACACGATCCAGGCGCACGAGTGTTGGGCATGTTGAAGAGTGGGAAAGCGTTGAACCCTTTGTCTCGGGCTGCAAGTTTATTTATAGTTGGGGATTGGTGATACATGGAAAGAATATTACAATCATCTCCTACCCTGAATAATTATTTCCTACCCTAAATTATCCTAGCAGGATGGTAACCAAGATATCAGATCGTAATCAGATATACTCTTTCTATTTTACAATATATCTTTCCTACTCACATATATCCTTCTATTCTTGCAATATATCTTTCTATTCTTACATCCCCCCTTAATCACAACTTAACTAAGTTGAGATTACGTCTAAACTCTTCCAACTTTCTGGTCGGCAGGGCCTTGGTAAAACCGTCAGCAACTTGATCACCAGAGTGAATAAATTTTATCCTCAACTGTCGGTTTGCAACTCTTTCTCGGACGAAGTGATAATCTATTTCAATGTGTTTTAGTTCTGGCATGAAAGACAGGATTTGCAGACAAATATGTAGCACCCAAATTATCACACCATAGAAGGGGCACTTCACTTTCTTTGACTCCTAATTCACCAATCAACGATTGTACCCAAATAACTTCCGAGGTTGCATTTGCCAGTGCCTTATATTCTGCTTCCGTGCTTGATCTAGATACAGTTGGTTGTTTCTTTGCACACCACGACACAAGATTGGAACCACAAAATATAGCAAAACCTCCAGTGGAGCGTCTATCATCAAGGCATCCGACCCAGTCAGCATCTGAAAATGCGCTGACTGTTGATGTTTGAGACTTGGTGTACAACAACCCAACATTAGATGTACTTTTAATATATCTCAACATACGTTTTACCACCGTCCAATGCACTGAAGTGGGAGCATGTAGATACTGGCATACCTTGTTTACTGAAAATGCAATATCAGGTCTTGTGAGTGTAAGATACTGAAGTGCACCCACGATACTTCGAAATTTTGTACTATCTTCAGAATCAAGAGATGTTCCTTCATGAGCCGTTAATTTTTCTGAGCTTGAGAGAGGGGTTGGTGACGGCTTGCATGCTTTCATGCCGACTCTAGTCAGGAGATCCATTGCATATTTTTCTTGTGTGAGTATAATACCTTCATGTGTTCTTCTAACTTCAATTCCCAGAAAAAAATGTAGATCGCCCAAGTCTTTTAGAGCAAAGTGCAATCTTAATTCTTGTAAGAGATCTAAAATAATTTTCTGAGAAGATCCAGTGATAATTATATCATCAACATAAATTAACATATAAATAGTAGCACCATGCTTGTTATAAATAAATAAAGACGTATCGGATTTAGATGACCTGAACCCAAACTCTTGAAGCTTTGTACTGAGTCGAGAGTACCAGTCTCTCGGAGCCTGTTTCAGACCATATAATGGCTTTTTAAGTTTGCATATATAAGAGGGTGTATTTTTGTATTCAAACCCAGGTGGTTGCCTCATGTATACCCCATCTTCCAGAACACCATGTAGGAACGCGTTCTGTACATCTAGCTGTCTCAAGTTCCATCCCTTTGACACCGCAATAGAGAGAACCAAACGAATAGTTGCTGATTTTACCACGGGACTGAAAGTATCTTCGTAATCAATACCGTACCGTTGCTTGAATCCTTTTGCTACCAGGCGTGCCTTGTACCTATCAATTGTACCATCAGCCTTCCTTTTAATTTTATATACCCATTTGCAATCTATCACATTTTTCCCTTGACTTGACGGAACAAGATGCCACGTCTTGTTCTTTATTAGTGCGCCATATTCTTCCGCCATAGCTCTTTTCCAAAGTTTGTTCTGTAGAGCTTCCTCCGTACTTTCTGGTTCGCCTGTGGAAGTTAAAAGACCATAACTTATCAGACCGGGATAAAGTTTCTTAGGATTACTTATGCCTCTTTGAAGTCTAGTAACTGGTCGTGTGTGCATCTGCTGCTCCACAGATGATCCCGTAGTCGATGAGGATCCGGGTGACGTGGCACTTTCCCGTTGGTTGCTTTCATCAATGTTGATTTGCTGTTGACTGGGTGACATGGAAAGTGTCGGCGCATCCGCTCCTGATTGGTGGCCCGCACCCGCGCTTTGTTGTTCCACTCTTTCATCAGATTGTTGATGCGTCTGGGATTGCATGCTGCTGCTTGCAGTTATGGCAGGTGAATCAATTCTCTCTTCATTCCATGTTTCATTTTCATTCCGATCTCCTTCCAAATTTCCTAAAAATTCATGCTTATGCACAGGATTAACAGATATATATGGGTTAGTCATTTGATCATTATTTAATTCACCCCCTTGATCAAAGAGTGTAGACTTAAGATTTTCCGGTAGGAGAAGGATTTCTTTTTGCAAGATTGTACCAGCATTTGGATGAAGTTTCTTGAATGGAAAAATGGTTTCATCAAATACTACATCCCTAGAGACATAGACACGGCCAGTTTTGATGTCTAAACATTTTACTCCCTTATGATGAGAACTATAACCAATAAACACACAATGAGTGGATCGATATGCGAGTTTATGGGTGTTGTATGGCCTGAGGTTTGGCCAACATGCACATCCAAACACACGAAGACTAGAGTATGATGGTTTTGTGCCAAGTAGACGCTCAAAAGGGGTAGAATATTCAAGAATTTTGCTAGGTAAAATATTTATGAGGTGTGTGGCAGTCAGAAAAGCTTCATCCAAAAATTTCAAAGGCATACCGGCAATTGCTAGGAGTGTAAGTCCAATTTCCGCAATATGTCGGTGTTTGCGTTCAGCGGATCCATTTTGCTGATGTGCATGCGGGCAAGAGATGTGGTGTGTAATACCACATTTTTGTAAAAAACTGTTTAGCTTCTCATACTCTCCACCCCAATCAGATTGTAGAGCAATGATCTTCTTGTTGAATCGCCTCTCTACATGAGCTTGAAAATTTTGGAAGACATTAAGAACATCAGATTTTTTTCTTTATGAGATAGATCCAAGTATATTTGCTGAAATCATCAATAAAGCTTACGTAATATTCAAAATGACCAACTGATTTTGGAGCCTTTCCCCAAACATCGGAAAAAATTAACTCAAGTGGTGAATGCGACACACTGGTGGAAATAAAATAAGGAAGTTGATGACTCTTTCCAAGCTGACAAGAGTCACAAATCTGTTCCAACCTCGATATGTCTGTTGGAACAGTATTATTTTTACTAAGAATTTTTCTAACAATAGGAGTGGCAGGATGGCCTAGACGATCGTGCCACCGCAAGAAGGGTACTTTGGTAGCACTGAGGGTGATGTGGTTCGATCTCCAGTCTTGTGGAATGAGAGGATACAAGCCATGTCTACATTGGCCTTTGAATAGAACCTTCCTCGTGTCCTGATCCTTAATTAAAAAGAACCAAGGGTGAAATTCTATAAATATGTGATTGTCACGAGTAAAGCGATGAACAGAGAGTAAACTTTTAGAAGTGCTTGGTACATGCAAGATATTGTCAAATCTAAAACTCTTTTGAGGGGTACGAATAAATGAATGACCAACATGACTTATTCCCATACCTGTGCCGTTTGCATTATGCACTTGATCCTGTCCATGATACCTTTCCTTCACAGACATTTTATCAAACTCTCCTGTGATGTGGTCTGTTGCACCACTATCCATGTACCAGTTTATGTCGACTCCGTAGGCCGAAGTCATGGCAGATGCCGCCAATCTTTCATATGGTTCATATTCTTCCTCAAACCTGTGCCAACAACTAGATGCGGTATGACCCACCTTGAAGCAGATTTGACAGGTTGGTTTGTTGTTGTTGCGGTTGGCGGATTTATTTGAAGAGTATCCGCCACGTCTTCCACCAACGTCTCTACGATAATTACTTGAGTTTCGGCCACCACGGTTTGCACCGTTGCGACCTCCTCCACGGCCGCCACGTGAGAACCCACGAGACGAGTTGCCACGTCCCCTTGATGCCGAGTTTACTGAGGACTTGAAATCACTTTCTCCTTGAACAAGCTCTTGCCTGGTCTCAAAAGTTAGCATCTGTCCAAAAAGATCACTAAGAGTGATGTCAGTCTTTTGGACGTTCAACGCCGTGACAAAAGAGTTGTACTCTTGGTCTAGTCCGGCTAGAATATATGTGATGATTTCGTCCTCCTCACGAGGTTTTCCCGCAGCTGCAAGTTCATCAGCACAACTTGTGACTTCAGCAAAATAGGTGGACACCGACTTGTTACCTTTGGAGGCATTGGTCAACTTGATTCTCAAGTTGTTAATCCTTGATTTTGACTGGGCTGCATACATGTTCTCCAATGCAACTCATACGTCCCTGGACGTGTCATACGAGATAACTTGACTCAAAATTTGTTTTGATAAAGTTCCAAGAAGATAACCTAAGATATGTTGATCTTGAGCCACCCATGCACTGTATGCCGAGTTTTCTGCCGCCTGTCCCTTCTCTGTCCCTGCGATCTTCTCTTCAGGGGGAGCTATGGTTCCATCTAGGTAACCAAGCAGTCGCGCTCCCCTCACTTGAGGAAGTACTTGCGCCTTCCACAGGAGGTAGTTGTCTCTTGAAAGTTTTTTAGAGACTAAGGAGCTCAGTAAGGTTGCCGACAACATAGTTGACGACGTCGCCGCCATGACGCCGGCGAGCTTAGTCTAAAGCTAGATGTATTGTGGAAGATCGGCTCTGATTACCATGTTGAAGAGTGGGAAAGCGTTGAACCCTTTGTCTCGGGCCGCAAGTTTATTTATAGTTGAGGATTGGTGATACATGGAAAGAATATTACAATCATCTCCTACCCTGAATAATTATTTCCTACCCTAAATTATCCTAGCAGGATGGTAACCAAGATATCAGATCGTAATCTGATATACTCTTTCTATTTTACAATATATCTTTCCTACTCACATATATCCTTCTATTCTTGCAATATATCTTTCTATTCTTACAGGGCAGGCCCTTTCATTGCTCCAGGTGAATTTTCTGTTGTGCAGGGCATATTCACTGAGTTCGCAACGATCAAGAGCGCGTCGAAAAGAGCCCATCAGCCTCCAGTTAAGGTTTGCGTTGCCCTTGTCACTCGCTTGGTAGATTAGGTTGAAATCTCCCGCACATACCCATGGGGTATTATCCTGAGGCTTCATAGCAGCTATTTCCTCCAAGAAGGCCGGTTTCTCGCTATCATCACATGGGACATATACCGCTGATAGCCGGAAGACTTCATCTATGCCACGGAGCTGCATTGCTAAAGACATGGAGTATTGTCCTTTGATGGGGTTTGTTGCCGTGATCACGTCGGGATCCCAGGCTAGAAGAATGCCTCCCCGCGAGCCTGTTGCAGGGACGGTATCCGTTCCTCTTAGCCGCGTGCCAAGTATTTCACGAGGGACAATTGTTGATGGGTTATGTAGCTTGGTCTCCTGAAGACAGACCACTGTTGCCCCCACTGAGCTTAGTAGCTGGTGTACTGCTGTCCTCTTGGCAGGAAGATTAAGGCCGCGGACGTTCCAAGATAGCAGACTGAAATTGTTCGTCACCATTGATCATAGTGTTGCACCAACACGGACTAACACCGACAAGGTCGTGAAAGACAAACACAAACTGGATCCACGAACTAACATCATCGAAACTACAGGCCGCTATTACAGCAAACATGGTTGCTGACCACATTGAAGATAGGTAGTGCACCGAGGGTGGGACGGCCGAGGCCTAAGCCGCAGCCGTTGCCTCCTACGCTGCCAGAACAACCGCAGCATCTGAGAGAGTGTTGTCCTCAAGTTGGATGGCATCCCGGATGGCCGCTATTGCCGAAGGTGGTAAAGGGTTTTTGAAGGTCTCTTGTACTTTATGATGGCCGCATCATCGGTGAGCTTCTCTGTGGCGTCCATAATACGCATTAAGCGTAGCTGGGCGCGTTTGGACACAGGTATCATCGAGGGGGAGGCGGCCTGTCGTGCACTGTAGCAGGTGGCCTGCCGTGGCGTCTCCTTCCGTCTGCGTCTACCCCCATTCTTTATTGCTATCGGCGTTGCAGGAGCACCCAGAATAGAGGCTGTTTTTTCCTGGAAAAGTTCATGCAGGAGACCCGGGCCATGCATGGCCCCACGGGGGGGGGGGGGGGGGGTAGGTTCACGTTGCTTTGCTGCGTGTTTTGCACCGGTGAATGTGCTAGCTCACCCATTTGCATGTCCTGGCTGATAACCGAGCCCTGATTTTCTGGGGTGAGTACAGACCCGTGGAACCCCATCTGCCCGGCCATTGGTCCGTGGCCTGTCGCCTGAGCCCCTTTCGGCAGTTCCTCGAGCATCGGGTCCATAACGGCTTGAATGGGAAAGGGCTCAGCTCCCCTTTCGACGTTGCACAGTTGCACAGACGGGTCGAAGACCTTCTGCGGCTTGACAGATGTAGCTGTTCGGGTAGGTTGCATGAGCCAGAGTGCAGTGGTTGTCCTGTTGCGCACAAGAACCTCCCTGTCTGAGCATCTCTGCTGCCGAGCCCGACGGGCCCACTCACACGTCTAGATCCGACTCGGCTCCCCTGATTGGTCGTCGTCGGGACCCCCTGTCGCCCCGAGGGGGTGGGTGGCCCAGCCGGGCCCTGCTGGCATTGGCATCATGGCATCGCTCGAAGCCAGGCGGTGGACCCTAACCGCCGCTCCCGTCTGGGTGAGGGCGATGTTTGCCGATGGCCAGAGGTCGGCAGGCCGACCGGTGGAGGTGTTGGGCAGCTCCTCTAGCTTCATCAGGCACACCAGGGAGCCATCTACAGCGGTAGTACCTCGGCACGCCACCGTCCACCGAGTTGGATGACACAGAGGAGAGCCGGCCGCTACCATCTGATGACGAGGAATCCTTACGAACCGAGGTGAAGTCGTAAAAATGATCAATGTGTATGAGGATATCCACCTTATTCCCTTCGAGTGGAACAACAGCTTCCGGGCTGACCGGTGGAGCATCTGAGGAGCTCGAGCGACCAGCATCGGATGGAAAGAAAGTCACCGTCTTCACACACGGCAGGAGGTTTGGATCAGACATCCATCCCATGAAGCCAAACTCGTCAGGGTTTGTCTGCAATAACGTTGGGCGGTCAATATGATCGAAGAGACAGATATCTCCTAGTATCTGTCGAACGCCTTCAGCCGATTGAGCAAACCACGGCAGACGCTCAATCACAATCTTGACTCTAAAGAGCCAGGTTGTGCCACAGGTGGTGGCTCCGAGACTCCATGGCACCGTCTTGAACATAGATCCTCTGGCGAAGATATTACCGTGTTGTAGAACCCTATCGCATTGCTCCAGATGATCCAGTCGTGCGACGAAAGAGTGCTCATCATGGTGAGACACGGAGACATTCCAAAATGGGATGCGGACTTGTTGGTGGATGGCGTGGCGCAGATCTCCCATTGTAGCTCTGTGCCACCCTCCCTCCGCTGACAGAAGAATCAAGCGGCGACGTAGGCGAGCCATCTCGGCAGCCATGGTTCCAGAAACCAGAGCCGCAGCTTGTCCGTGGAAAGGCCTCCTCATTTGGTGCTTGCACGTTGTCGTCCATCATTCCTCTGGAGCGGCCGCCTGAGTACGTACCGGACGGCAGGGGTGGGAACTTGATCCGACTCTTGATGCTTGGGACGGCGGTCAGCAGTCTCGGGTGGATCCTACACTCTTTCGAGCTTGAGGGCTGCGGACATCGGCGGGATGTGTGTCCGCTATGCAGACATGAGACACACCAGGGAGGATCGCGGCAGTGCGAGATGAAGTGATCCCGAGCGAGGCACCGGAAGCACCTTCCCCACAAGGCCTTCTTAAGCTTGTCCGCCGAGAACAACGGCCCCTTCCGCCCAGCCTGGTCCGTCTTCGTTTGGGGGAG
This sequence comes from Neostapfia colusana, assembly GCA_030760725.1. Lineage (NCBI taxonomy): Eukaryota > Viridiplantae > Streptophyta > Magnoliopsida > Poales > Poaceae > Neostapfia > Neostapfia colusana. The sequence goes on along the minus strand of JASWHV010000014.1, from coordinate 52,202,353 downwards.
GTCAACCTGACCTCGACGGCGCTTTGATCTGACTACGATCCATTCCGGTGAAAGCATTGATGGTGTATCAGTGGTATGGGTCGTCGACGTGCCTATGTCCAGCAACTTTTCTTTGCCAGCTTCCACCAGATCGGTAGAGGAAGGGAGGCATTGATAGCGGCTCTTGCCAGCCAGCCTCTATCTTCCCCGGTCGGAGGACCGCAGGGTCATCAAGGCTCCAGACTCTTGCATCTTCAAATCCCCTGGATCTTGCACCTCCATGGCCGTTGTGTAGTCGGGCTCTTCCTGCAGTGCAGCAGCAGGGCACAGCTCCACCAGGGTGGCTTTTGGCTGCCTGGTCACAGCTGGGAGCTGCATTGGGGGAAGGCGCCAGCTATCTTCCTGTTGTCCAGGAGTTATGGACATAGCGACGACATCCGGGGTTAGGAGGGATGGGGACCTCCCCTTGGCCGGCGAGGAGATCAGGAACCGCACCGTCCTTGCTTCTCTGGAGGGAAAACTCTGCTCCGCCGGTGATAGATGCCATCCTTCGTCTTCGGAGTCCGAGATTTCCCCGTGGATGATCGGCAGAAGTGAGGGTTCAGGGTTCGCCTCCGCCGTCACAGGCTCACTTTTCTTGTTCAGACTGAGGAGAGCTGAAAAGGGCGTACAAGTGCGTGTTGGTACCCGGCTAAAGAGGGGATCTGGTTGTGGGCATGGCGTGGCGGCGAATGGCAGTGGTGTATGGAACACCTTGTTTGGTGAGGTGACGACGGGTTCTTGGGCGAACGGTGGCCTCGAGGTCGGGCTACGATGGAGGGGTGTGGCGGATGGCTAGGTGTTGGAAGGCGACGGCGGCAAGGTCGCTGGTGGAAAGGGGGGCTCACTCTTGGCGCTCATCAGTGACCTGGGGGTACTTCACTTTCTTTATTGCGAGACCAGATAGAAAAAGAAGGCATGAAAAGAAAGGGAGGTGCCTTTTTTTATGCCCCAGCTGCTGGAGTGCTGTCTCCCCGTCCTAGTGCTCGCTCGCTCCATATATACCACGCCTCCCCTTGGCTGCACACTCGACCATTCAAACACCACGCACGCACAAAAGCCCAGTGACAGGAGAGACTAATGGCGGCCGGAACCGGAAGTGGGGGAGTCGCCGACGAGAACGCGTTTGGGCTAAGCCGGCACGCCCTGGAGGCGGGGGAAGAGGAGGAGCATGGCGGCGGTGGCGGCGAGTCCGGCATCAACTCCAAGCTGTCCGGACTGCTCTGGCACGGCGGGTCCGCCTACGACGCCTGGTTCAGCTGCGCATCCAACCAGGTGCTCCTTCTTCGTCTTCATACACATTGCTTAACTGTTCATTGGACCACCACGAATACGCATGGAATGGAAAAGCTAATAATAGCATAACGGCTGGGCAAATAAACATATAAACGATTGGATGTGCAGGTGGCTCAGGTGCTCCTGACGCTGCCCTATTCGTTCGCGCAGCTGGGTATGCTGAGCGGCATTCTCTTCCAGCTCCTGTACGGACTTCTTGGCAGCTGGACGGCGTACCTCATCAGCATCCTGTACCTTGAGTACCGCACCCGCCGTGAGCGGGAGAAGGTGGACTTCCGGAACCACGTGATCCAGTGGTTCGAGGTGCTGGACGGCCTGCTCGGCCGCCACTGGCGCAACGTCGGGCTCGCCTTCAACTGCACCTTCCTCCTCTTCGGCTCCGTCATCCAGCTCATCGGCTGCGCCAGCAACATCTACTACATCAACGACCGGCTCGACAAGCGGACCTGGACATACATCTTTGGCGCCTGCTGCGCCACCACCGTCTTCATCCCGTCGTTCCACAACTACCGGGTCTGGTCCTTCCTGGGGCTCGTCATGACCACCTACACCGCCTGGTACATCGCCGTTGCGTCGCTCGTCCACGGCCAGGTCGAGGGCGTCGCGCACTCCGGCCCGACGAGGATCGTGCTCTACTTCACCGGCGCCACCAACATCCTCTACACATTCGGCGGGCACGCCGTCACAGTGTAAGCTGCTAGTTTAGTTATTACTTTTATTTCTTAGCTTAGTTTTTTTTAGAAAAAGGATTTCTTAGCTTAGTTATTGCTACTACTTACATTTGGTAGTTAACGTAAAGTAGACCCTAGATTTGTAGTAGCCGCAGCTAGCAACGGTCACCGGTGGTGTAGTGGTGCACGCTGTGCATGACTAGTTTTTAGCTAGAGCACGTGTATGCCGCGTGCTACGCTAGCTGGGTATACGCGCTCTGCGATGTGGGACCCAGGTGTTGCTTCCAGGGACCACGTATAGTATAGACATCCTACATGACGATCGACCATACCGACGCCCCAAAGAACACAGCCGCACGGGGACGCCATGGGACATGCATGCTGCTGCTTCCATGGTGATTCCGTGATTAGTAGTACTAATAACAGGCGAAGGGGTTACTGTTGTGGCGACACTGTTATTCGAATTAATAGGTGATGGTAGCCTGGAGCCAAGTAGTAGTACAGGATCCATCAGGCTCCGGTGTAGTTGTTGGTCTTGACCATCTCTCCTGTAACAAGCTGTACTGGCCGTGCATCATGCATGTTATTCCGTGCATAGGAGTTTACTTCTCAAGTCTCACTATATATTTTGTAACTAGACCTATTTTAAACAACAACAAAAACGTTTCGATGGAACTCAAACAGCATAGCAAGCCTTACTATACGCATGCATATTCCTAGGTATAGAGTAGAGTCTAAAAACTACACGTGATGGTGTACAACAAAACAATCCACTGTGTCTAACTGTGAAACTGCCTGGCCCTTTGTTTGTCGCCTCTTTTCCCTGCACACAGACACACACACACATTCATGCATCAACCCTAACAATGCAAGGACATGACTGTGTTGCATGCAGCCAACCCCAGCGCGCGGCATGCAATACAGCTCCCTGCAGCTGGAACGGTTGAAACTGATCGATCATCGATCCCTGGCGTGTGGGGACCGTGACCCATGCATGCCTGCACACCCACCGAAACATGGGCCCCACGTTTGCCACGAGGTCTCATGACACCGTGCCGCGGCAAAGCCCGGCAGCCACTACTGTCGGCGTCGCTTCCTGTGTCTCAACACCATGCACTCCTGTTTGTTCCGCCCTTCATCCCTCGATGCAATTAGCTAGCCTTGATGAGCTACCGATTATACATCGGATCGGACCGTCCAGCTTAACAAACTAAGCGATTATATATATTGATTGAAGCTAGGGAGGGCATTTTGATCTTATTTGGTATAAAATAAAAATTCAGGGAGATCATGCACGCGATGTGGCGTCCCCAGAAGTTCAAGTCCATCTACCTGCTCGCGACGCTGTACGTGCTGACCCTGACGCTGCCGTCGGCGTCGGCGGCGTACTGGGCGTTCGGCGACGCGCTGCTCACGCACTCGAACGCGCTGGCGCTGCTCCCACGCACGACCTGGCGCGACGTCGCCGTGGTGCTCATGCTCATCCACCAGTTCATCACCTTCGGCTTCGCGTGCACCCCGCTCTACTTCGTGTGGGAGAAGCTCATCGGCCTCCACGACTGCAAGAGCCTCTGCAAGCGCGCCTCCGCCAGGCTCCCCGTGGTCGTGCCCATCTGGTTCCTCGCCATCATCTTCCCCTTCTTCGGACCCATCAACTCTGCCGTCGGATCGCTGCTCGTCAGCTTCACCGTCTACATCATCCCGGCGTTGGCCCACATTGTCACATTCAGGTCCCCACAGTCTCGGGAGGTACGTACTCACTTGTCCATTTCTTTTGCATTTATGTATTGCGTATCTGATCTGCGTGTGTCACCATCATCAACTTGCATCGATCCATCTCAGACAGTTCTTTGGATGTGCATGGCTACATTGGGGGTCCATACGGATTGTTTAGCCTTTCGCCATTGTTGCAGTCGCGAACAAAGAGAACTGTAGTGCTGATGAAACTGCGCGCAGCTTGCTCACAGCCTTGCTAGACAGAGCAGTAGACTCCATGACCTGCTGCTCTGACGCGTCGTGGCCATGCCTTGTCTTTATAGTTTTTCCTTTTTTTAAAAAAGAAAGAAAAGAAAGTATGATCATTATACTTACTAGAATATACTACTACATTGATTGGTGTCCATGCAAACCTGTAGCGAGATCTCGTAACATCCAACTATTAATAGGTCTGGGTGCCATATGTGCTTGTACCCCTGTACTGCATATTGTTTAGTATATGTAGTTCTAGCACTGGTTCATTCTTCAGTGTGTTTCACGAGGGCAAGACAACTGCATCAGAGACATCAATTCCTTTCCAGCACAAGTGGCGATAAAAAAAAAGCTAGTGTACCGTAAAGTCACAGAAGGGTGCAGCGGCTTTGTACCATCTAGTGTCCGGGTGCCATTGGTGCCATCGATCGAACAGAGCAGGCGCGACGCATGCAGACATAATTCTGCTTCCGCCTATGGGAGGACACCAATGATGCTGCCAGCATGTCTCTCAAAAACAACAAAAAGTAACAGTGCTGATAGGCGACTAGTTGTGCTTGAGAGCTGTCAGCTTTCGCATCGAAGGCCCTTGCTCGTTACTGCATATTCATTATTTGCGAATTCACCTTTTGCATTTCCCTACAATCTTATCATATTGTTTTCTGAAAAAGAAGCTAATAGTTCCAAATGGTGCAATCTTATCATATTGCAGAACGCCGTGGAGCGGCCGCCTAAGTTCGCCGGAGGATGGACGGGAGCCTACGTGATCAACTCCTTCGTGGTGGCGTGGGTGCTGGTGGTCGGCTTCGGGTTCGGCGGCTGGGCTAGCATAACCAACTTCGTGCAGCAGGTCAACACGTTCGGGCTCTTCGCCAAGTGCTACCAGTGCCCGCCGCACCTCACCGCTACGCCGGCGCCCCTCGCGCCGCCTCCCATGGCCGCGACCCCCACGATGCCGCCTGTAGCAGCGCTCAACGCCACAGCTGGCTTCGGACTCTTTGCTCCGGCTTCTGCTCCGGCTCCGGCGCCGTCTCCGATGATGCACTTCTTCCTCCGGCACCACCATCACGGACACCAGCGCCACGGGCTGTGAGTGGGATGGAGTGGTGGTCCGGTCCGATCAAAACGTGGCGATGGATTAGTCCTCGACTTTAGTTTTATGTAGCCTTACCTAGTCATTATTCACCAGCGAGGTCCAACTTATTAGCCGCACGTAGTAATTAGAAGTCCTTTTGCTCTCCTGTTATTCCTTCCTGTTGAGATAAAATGAGAGGCTGGCGACAAGGCTAGCTATGTACCGGTGGTAGTGTGTCGAGCAGAGATACGTGTGGAGTCTCTTGTCGTGTAATGTGTCCTTGTGCGTGGAGCTGCTTTTGAGAAAGAAGAGAGAAAAGAAGAGGATGGAATGTTACTGTGGCAGGAGATGCTACTGCTAGCCACTAAATTGATAGCCCCATGCTTTTTCTCGTATTGTTTTTGTGCACCTATCTCTTTTGTCGCTGCTTCTCACACATTATTCCTGCTAAACACCTTAAACACAGTGAACAGTTTGTCCACAAGTGCAGCAAGTACTTGGCACAGTAGCATGAAGATTTCCACTGTAAAATGCTTTACTGCCTCCAACGTAGAGCAGTGCACTGTTTGTTAGAGCGCCATGCTGTTTTTTGTACATGTGTCTCGTTTGAGGGCAAACAACGCACTTCGGGAGAGTTGTGCACACAAAACTCTGAATTCGAACACAATTTTTGATGCGAAATGGCAGGTGTTCTATCATTGCATTATAGAAGGAGTAAGGTTGCTCGCACCGGGGTGTTGGACCCGTGCGCGACACTCTGGATTGCACTGCCGCCTGCAAATTGGGCCACACCGCCGTGCGGGGAGGCATAACCTATGCTCCCGCACGTTACAATGATGCACTCAAGCGAGCGCACGGAGAGGGGAGTGGGAAGCCATCGTCGGTTGCTTCGCAGGTCGGGTTTCGACGGAAGTTTCCTCGACGCCAACGAGGAAGGAGAAGGCGAGGTGGGAGAAGATGAGGAGGAGCCGCCGTTACGTGCACGTGTCCGAGGGGAAGGGAGAGGAGGTGGTGCATGAACAGCGTCGGCAACACGACGCACGGAGGGGGGAGGCGATGCCGCCGCGGGAGCGAGGCCGGTCGCCGCATCCTCCATCGCTGCCGCAGGAGACGACCCGTGGTCCATGCCGTTGGCGTCTCGAGGAGGAGCGGTGGACGGCATGTGGAGGAGCAGGCTCGAGCGAGGCGGCGAGGTGGGGCGGAGAGGGTGGCGGCCGGGAGCGGAGGTCTGGGCGGAGGGGACCATGTGGGCGGACGGGCCGATGAGGCGAAGTGGAGCTGAAAGCTTCGGGAGAAGGTTCAGCAACAAAAGGAAGCGGTGTGAGAGAAAGAAAAGAAAAAATAAAGGAAAGAAAAGAAAACCGAAGGGGAAAAGGAAATAAAGAGAAAGGAAAAAAGAAAGAAAATAGAAAGAAAGGAAAAATGAATGAAAATAGATGGAAAAATAGGGAGAAAAAACGAAAAGAAGAGAGGGGAAGGAAAAGAAGAGAGGAAAAAGAAAGAAAATAAAAGGAAAAGAAGAGAGAAAAAAGAAACGGAAAAGGGAAAATATGGAAAGAAATATTAAATAATGATGGTAGTTGATTTAGAGTATATTAGGGAATACGATGAGTGCGGGAGCACGTGCTGTAAAGAATCTTTTAGAGTACGCTAAAAAGAGGTGAAAATATGCTTTTAAAGTTGACTTTTAGAGTACATGAGTACCATCAATGTAAAAACAGGAAAATGCAGTATAGAGTTAATATGTACACATCAAAGAGGCAGCTTATGTTCTGTAACAAAGAGTTCCTTACAACCAGGAGGAGAACACAGCTGGTAAGAGTGGGATGGTGTGACTGCTAGCGTTTTCTCGGAGAAGGTGCCGAGTACTAAGGCTATATATCCGCACTCATATACTCCAAAAAACTACTCCTAAAAGAATACTCTCAGCTCTTTTCAATATACTCCAAAAGATTCTGTACTTTACAATACGTTCTTTCACACTCATCATACTCCCTACCATACTCTATATCAACTTTCATTCTTATTATATCCTTACACTTTTTATCTTCACTTGTAAACGCTTAAGGTAATTACAAATAGTTATAATAATTATATATGCGAGCTATTAAAAATATGAAAATATCTTTTCATAAGACATAAAAAATTATAATAGTAACAAAAGGAAATATAGACAAGCACACAAATTGTCCATATGAGAATCCTTCCTCAACACACGTCTTGACACCCTATGAACTTTATTATAAACCAGTCTAGTCCATGTAAGGAGATATTTGTTTGATGATCAGCTAAGGAAATAGTCTGCCTTCATCAAATATTATCCATTCTTCCATTGAGCCGATGGCTCAGGATGAAATTCACATTTTCGTACCACATAATGTGCCCTGCAAGACCTTCGTAAAAAGATCACGGGAACAAATGCCAGATACACTAGAAGATCAAGAATGTAACACTCTGCACTTGCTTCTCACTCTGAAAGTAGTCCTTGAGCTGGCAGCAGGACTTCAACTGCTGCAGCTGGACTTCTCAGACTCGCGCGAACTACAACAGCCGGCAGCGGCACAAGCCATCCCGCACGGATTTGGTGCAGGAGAGATGGCGAATTACTGTAATGTGCTGGCGGGTGGAGGACGCTTCCCTTCACGCGGGACTGGCTGGACCCAGGCAGCCCAGTAGCTCTTCCAGTATATTGGTGCGATTGGTCTAGGCTGTCTGCACCGTCTGCACCGCTGTACTGGGGTACGTGCGGGACGTCTCATTTGGCACTGCCGGTGAAAAAAGTGCTCGCACCGGTGTGCCCGAGAGCTGACGCCAAACGGGTGTACGCTACAGACATGCGCTCCCTCGAGCGTTCGCTCGGCGTGCGGGGTGGTGGGCTAGACTAGTGACCGTTTCTTGCGCGCGCCCGACGAGAAGATGGAGAGGAGCGAGCGCTGTGCTCGCCGTCCCCTCCGAGGATGCCGGTGTCGCTGCACTGCGGCCCTTCATCGATGCCTTCGGCTTCGAGGAGGCCGGCGCCGCCGCACTCCTCTCTTCCCCCGACACCATCCGCTCTGAGGAGGCCGGACGCGGCGGCCACAGGCACGCTCGAGCCAGCGGCCAGGAGACCGTCAGCTTGACGGCGCCTCCCCGTCCCACGCTCCGTACAGGAGGACTTCAACCGCCACCGCAGCCTGGCCGTGCTCCTGATCTGGACGATGACAGCGCGAGGACGAGGGCCAGCGCGAGGCCGACGACGCGAGAAGGAGCCGGAGCGGGCGACAAGGGCGGCGCGAGGCCGACGGCGCAGGGCGAGGCGGCGAGCGAGCGCGGGCGTGCAGGGGCGAGGCGGCGAGCGTGCTGTGGCAAGGCGGCGAGAGAGGGAAAAGGAAAGAAAATAAAGGAAATAAAGAGAGGAAAAAAGAAATAAAAAGGGAAGAGGATGGAAAGAAATATTAAATAATAGATGGAAGTTGATATAGAGTATGTTTAAAGAGTATATGAGTGCGGTGCACGTGTTAGAAAATGAAGAATCTTTTGGAGTGTGCTGGAAAGATTTGAAAATATTTATTTAGAGTAGATTTTTAAAACACATGAGCGCGGATAGCCTAAGGTCCTCAGTCAGTTAAGTCTCAACCTTTTGGCAGAGCCGTGCCTGTCTTGAATCATTTTCTCTCGTCTCTAGAAGATCTTACTATTTCGTTCTTTCCACAGGTTCCGAAAAATATCGCTGCTAGTTTCTCCTCGCTTCTCCGTTTTGTGTTTTCTCCTGCGGCTTGTATCAAATCTGCTATCTTTGTTGACTGCATTGCTATGCCCCTTGGGAATTCCAACATAACTGAGAAGCAACACTTTGTTGTAGCATGTAAATATTATTGGGGTATTTAGCTAATATGACAACAAGAATCAATGTGCTGCATGTTTAAGTACTGCTTCTTCAGTTTCATGTTTCAGAACTTATAATCTTCTTTTTTCAATATAATATTTTCCTTCTTCCAACCATGATTTTAAGTATGACCAGCTATCTACAATGGGGCAGAGTGTGAGTTACTTTTTTCCCAAAAACAAAAAAGGAACACGTTCACTACCCTAGTATTTGCGTCATGCAAATGCCTTTTATGTTCATCTTTGAAAATATGTTGTTTCATTTGTGAAATGTTCTAAAAAGAACTTCTTTTTTGGTTCTGTTTCTTTCGTGAACTGATGTCTTGAAGGTTGGAATACGATATTACATAAACATGACCCATGTCGTAGCCCTTTGAAGGTTACATACAATTTTAATAAGCATGGAGTATATTGTTTGAAATAGTCTCATGTCTGCTGTCTCCTTGCGCGGAGATGCTTTTTATATAAAGAAAAAGGAAAAGGATAAAATTACCTTATTTCTCTTCATGCAGCTCTCTATATCGGTTACGGTGAGAGACGGTGAGACAACAGCTACAGAGCGATAATATGCCCACTAGTTCCTAAAAAAAGATAATATGCCCACTAGCGCAAATATTATATGGGGCACCGCAGCATGAATTCCAATGCTCAAATGCTTTAATTCCTTCGATGGAGTTCTACAATGTTTAATTGTTGCTTGTTGGAGTGTCGGTAGCAGTGTTATTACAGAACCTCCCGCCCTACACATGCCTCGTGTGTCAGCCTGGCGGGTCCTTGTTGTAGCCAGCAGGGGAGGATGGTGGATAAGGCTATCCTCAGCCTCTCGTCAGAAAGTGTCACTCCTGTTGGTCTATCAGCCTCTCGTCAGATAGTGTCACTCCTGTTGGTCTACGAGGTGCGCTCATACGTGGACACGCTCCGTCGTGCAGCTTCGTTTCACTTGGCAACCAGTTCTAAGGCTGTCCGCACCGGTCTACGCCCGCGCGCGTGGCTCGCAGCTGCCAGCGGAAAAACATGCGCTAAGTGCCAGCACTCTGCACACATACGCCACAGCTAGAGCACACTGAAAAAGAAGCGGAGGGTACCGGAATATGTGCTGTAAAATAGAAAATCTTTTAAAGTATGCTGAAAATATGTATAAATATTCTTTTAGGGTAGTGTTTTAGAGCACGACGAGTGCGGACAGCCTAAAGCCTCTAAAATCAACTGTCTCTCCAGCTTGTGGCTCACCCCGGTATAGAAACTAGCTAGATAGCAGTGATCCGGGGCTATCCACAACGTTTGAGTACAAGTCCAGCACTATATCAGTCCTTTACCTCATTGGTGACATGAGAATGGCTCCTAGCCCAGCCATATAAGTGAAGTGGTGCTCCATGTCAAGCCCAACTCCCTGTCTCATGCTACCAAATATGGTGTGCTAGTCTGTATAGCAACAAGAGAGCTCATGTGCATCATTTTAAGATGACGACGAAGAGCCAAACCAATCCTCCCCTGTAGCATCATCCAGTACCTCGGTCCAGCTAGCTGATGGGTGTCGTGGTAGAGGTATCCATATTCTCTCGTGAACCTGCCGATAAGTCTTTATCACCGGAGATCTGTCTCACGCAGAGAGGAGAGTGATTTGCTAGCTGTAGCAGCCCAAAATTTGGTCGCCATCCCACCAACGCCAGCAACTGTGGACAACACCGCTGATCGCATCACAGTGTGTGCACGCCAGTCCTCTTCCTCTTTTCCCTGCACCGGCGTGCGTGGCACCGCCTCCACGGTAGCCGCCAACCTCTCCGTTGAACTAACCTAACCTCAACCACCTATAAGTTAGCCCCCTCTATCTCTCATTTGCTTCGCATCAGCACCACCAAGGTCCCAGACACTCTATTGAGCGACCATGAGCACCACCGAGTGACCAATTTCTCACTTCTCCTTTTCTTCCCCGCTGCTGATTGCCGTTGTGATTCTTCCTCATAGAGCTTCCCCTGTAATCCACCCCGCTTTGAGCACCGCACATGCACAAACATCCATGTAACGAACTGGTGCTGAGAGATCGAGATAACGCACACGAACATAGTGGAGTAGTGATTTCTTCGGCTCCCTTGCTCAATGATCAACACCATCGAATCAGTCTTGTCGGAGTGTATGCTGCGACACTCCTCCTGGCCTGTTTAGAAGCAGCCCGCGAGGTTCTTTTTTCCGGAGGGGGCTTGACGCCCTTCACAACCTGGGCTCGAGGGAGCGGACGAATACAAAGATTTACGTGGTTCGGGCCGCCAGAGCATAATACCCTACGTCCACGTGTGTGCTTGTTCTATTGCCTAAGCGTGAGTGCCTGTGCGTTGTGAGATCTTGAGAGCGTGGAATCGGAACCCTTTGCAAGATGGCCACCTCGATCCTTTTATAGTCCAAGGCCGGGGTGGTTACAATGGAGCTTAGGGCCCGACAGGCGGCCCCAGAGCTATGTGAATCCTATACACGATCTAGGGTTCCATCCTCTGAGTAGAGTGGCCGGTGGGAGAGTTAAGTCCCACCGTCCGGCACACTGAACGCCCCTGACCGCATGTCAGGTGATGATGAAGACGTCGTCTTGTCACCGCGTCCTCTCGCCCTACTTGGGCAGCACTGTGCCGTTATCACGCCTTCGCCCTGTCGTGTCACCGTAATGGTGAACGGGCAGAGGGCGGAGGTGTGCGCAGCGTGCCATGCTTCCGGGGAAGGCGTGAGCCTTGAATGTGAAGCCTGACAATGCACTTTCTTCTTGACTTCGTCGACCCACGACCCTCGAAGGATCGTGGGGCACGCGACAGCTCTGGAGCTCTTGTCGATGGGCATGGTGCCTGGGGACACGTGCAGCTCCGGACCCCACCTCAGCGGGGAGGCTTAGGCCGGAGCCCTGGGCACGTGTCTACACCAGAGCTGTCCTCAGCAGGGAGGCGGCTCGGAGCCAAGGGACACGTGGCAGCTCTGGACCTCACCTCAGTGGGGAGGCTCGGACCGGAGCCCGTTGCGCGTGCCAGCACCGGAGGTGTCCTTAGCAGGGAGGCGGCTCGGAGCCCGGGGACACGTGGCAGCTCCGGACCTCACCTCAGCGGGGAGGCTCGGACCGGAGCCCGGGGCACGTGTCAGCTCCGGAGCTCAAGCGCACATGGTAGCCCCAGGGCTGACCATGGGGCCCAGGGCACATGGCTTTATGCTAGGGCCCGCCTCAGCAGGGAGGTGGGGCCCGGGCCGTCTTTTACCCACTACGCGGGGTACCCGGTCTAGAAAGTACTGACAGTGTCCCCCGGGCAATCTCGGGGAGGCATCGAGCCCGCAGGTGGGGCCCTCATCTCTCCCGCGTGGTGGTTTTGAACCTGTGCTTTGAAAACCGAAGGGTGGCGAGACTTTCGCGTAGTAGACGAGTGGTTGAACCTAGGAGACGAAAAGGCTACACGTCCTTGGAATAGTGGGCATATTCAGTCAAATCAGCACGCGTCGTCGTGTTTACTCCTGACTTGACAGGTCACGACGATGCACTCGAGGGGTTGCCTCGGGGCAATTACTGCGACAACCCATGGGCCGCAGGAATACTGCGTTGCCTCCCTCTGGAACCGCCGTATGTTCCTGAGTTTCTACTCGCCTGTGCTGCCAGTGTATGACTTGTGGACCTAGGTCCTACCTGTCATTGGTGGGGGCGAGTGCTAAGGCGACGTGCTCGAGGGGTTGCCTCGGGGCACTTACCGCGGCATCCAACGAGTTGGTTGCTACAGTTCCATCACGCCTCTTTTCTCGGGGACTGCCAGACATCGTCAAGATGTTACTCACCTGGCCCCCGGTGTCTGTCGGGTGGACCTAGGTCCTATCCATCTACGAGGGAGGTGAGTGTCTAGGCGCCATGCCTAAGGGGTTGCCTCGGTTCATTTACTATGGCAACCGATGAACTGGTTGCACCGCTCTCCTCGGAAACCACCGGACGTTCCCAAGAGGTTATCCTCCCAGCCCCCAGTGTCTGATAGGTGGACCTAGATCCTACCCATCATTGGGGGAGGCGAATAGCCCGCGGCGTGCAGAGGTGGAAACCCAATCACCACGCCAGTTGCCCTGCCAGAGGTCGTGGCTGAGTATAAATGGAGGCCTTCCTATGTAGGATGTCACCCCCTCACCATGTGACCTTTGTTCTCATCTTGCGCGCTCGAAGTCCCTGCTTCCTGGCATTTTCGCCCACCAGATACTTTCACACTGGTAGCCCTCTTCGTCCACTTTTGCGAGATGTTCGTGTGTGTGCGGCCTTCGGTGAGGCTCTCTGGTGTATCTCGTGATGCCCTCAATTCTGTGGAAAACCACGGAACCAAGAACTAATGCATATGTGTGCCCAGGATGTTCATCACACATACACATATGTTCCACAAACTGAATCCAGATTATATATTACCACGAATAACAGAGTTTATTACAATGTCTCATGAGTCTTGGACTCATGCTCACATCGGAAGTCTTATTTCTATGCAGCGGAAGTCTTCTAACTAATGCGGAAGCAATTTAACTAATGCGGAAACAATTCTAGGCAGCAGTGGCTCCATCTCTACTCCATCCCCACAGGCAAGGTTGAGAACAGATTTACACGCCTAAGGCTCCACTTGGTCTTCATAGTAATCTTCTCCTGTTGCTGATGATGAAATAATAATACAAGTTTGAGTACAATGATGTACTCAGCAAGTGCGGGAAAATATGATATGTAGCTCATAACAAGGTAGGTATAAAAAAGCTTATTGCAGAAAGCAAAGTTATTTATCAAAAACCATGATAAAACAGCAACTCATCTTTAAGTGAATGTAATTCCAACATGTATTAAAATACCAATCATACCTCCATTGTTCATTACCTTCCATATCACAACCAGTCATTAATCAATCTCATTCTTGCTCACGAATACCTCCTCGTATTCGCTACCATCTCATGAATACCATCTCGTATTCGCTACCATTTCATCTCATAAACAACTTCGTCTCCCACCGAGACCAACCTTGTTGCCATGACTCAACAGTCATGCAACTCATCTTATCACACGGACTCAACAGTCCCGAAAACCAAACCATCCAAAACCATAACCAATAACCATATCCAATAACCATCCCAACTAATCATGGAAGTTGGACACACACTCGTGATCGTAAGCTCGGCTATCATGATAGTTTTAGACTCTGCAGAGTTTGCACCTCTTTACCCACAAGTTTGTGATTTCGTCACCTATCGGCAACTGCAGAACCTCCATTACACCAGTACACAACCGTCGGTGTATGGCCAAGAGATCACAAAATAGACTTTACAAAGGGGCTACTAGATGCATGGACTCACTAAGGTTTCACCGGCAGGCTAGAATCTCCAATTCTCCCACCCACGGGCCCCCTCTTGTGCCATGCAGTTCCCAGGGCAGTCCTCACTCGACTCCCATTCCCCGCGCCTTCCACGGTCCATAACAATCTAGCAACTTACCTAATTACTCAGCTAGACCGCACCCATACTTGGCCTTGTGGTGGCACTGTTATCCTGGCATGTACTCGCATGAACCGGTCCTTAGATCTACGGCAAGTAAACCACCATCTCATGCTACCTCATTCACAAACCTAGTCTTGCCTAGATCTCCCTCCGATCCATGTTCATTAACAACATCAGTTTCTCATTATCATTATGAGTGCAGTTAGCTAGACACATCTATCTCGCTTCCCAATCCAATGGACTCAGCGAAGCATAAAAGTAAAAACCATACCCGACTCATAAACTTCCCTGACAACAAGGGTGGTTTAACCAAACTAGTAAGCTCCTATAAAAGGTTTCCCATCATGTTTGACTCAGCACACACACCTTTTCGCAAAACAAAACAGTTTTCCCAAAACATAGGATCAATATGGTCAAGGAGCACTTGCCTTGTTCTTGCGGTTCCGGTTGCTCTTGGATCTCGAAACCTTGTTGTTGCAGCTCGTCGTAGACAACTCCCTGAGCTTGTCCTGCTATACAGGATCACACACATACAAGATCCACAACAATCAATATTATGCACAAACTTTAACTAGATGCGATGATGCATATGCATGCTATCCTATAGTCAGTCTTATTAGATCGGTTTGTACATATTCTTGCATGGCTTGTATGGATTTTATGATGAACATAGGTGTTCGGATCAGATGTGGACGTGGCGATGACCTTGTCTTTAGATCAACCCGATCAACAAGTGATCTGTCCACGAGAAAGCTTCTGTTCAAAAGGAATGGACGAACAGATGCAAAGAAAACACAACGATGTCGTAAGGTGGTATTGGAGACCTACCTTACGTTCTTCTCAGTCTCAGGGTCCTTCTCTGATCAGACAGATCGTTGGGGCTCTCTTACGGCGATCTTCCTCGCTGAACTCCGGTGATGGGTTTAGTCGGCGAGTTGGGGCTAGGGCTCTAAGTCGTCGGCTCAGGAGTTGAAAAGAAGTTTGTGGTTTTCGGCCAAGGGTTCTGGGTTCTATTTATAATCAGGAGAAGAAGAGTCCTAATCTGATTGGACTTCGAATAAGGGTTCTATTCAGATTGTCGTTGAATCTTTATGACTTATCTTTAGTTGATTTGGTGCGGTAACATTGTGGAATTCAGGTCGTTTTCTCCTCCATACCGGTATTTCTACGCGTACAGAATCTAAAAACCATTCCAGAACTCGTTACCTCCGCGGTGATGAGCTCCGGAAGCTCCACGTTGTCACCCGGGCCTGGTCTCCCTCTTTCCACAGAGACGATCACCGGTTGTGCCGCGTGTCAGGCGAGCGAGACCTCCCTCTTCTTCGGAGGTGGGCTCCGCGTGCGCCACGTATCCTGGCGGTCGAGACCTCCTCTCTATTTGGAGGCGGCTCCGCGCATGCCATGTGTCAGTGCCGGACCTTCCCTCTCTCCGGAGGTAGCTCCGGGTGTGCCACGTATCCATTTCGGACCTCCCTTTCCTCGGAGGTGAGCTCCGTGAATGCCACGCGTCAAGTAGCGCCGGACTTTCTTTTTTTCTCAGAGACGAGCTCCGAGGTAGAGACACGGGTCCAACAGTGATGGACCTCCCGGAGATAAGCTCCGGTGGCGACATGTGTCCAATAGAACCGGACTTCTCGGGGGTGATCTTCGAGATCGACACGTATCCCGCGCGACGGGTCCTCTGATTTCTGTGGTGACTAACTCCGAAGGTGACATGTGTCCTGCGGAACTGCCTTCGTTTCTCCGCAGAGGCTAGCTCCGGGGGCAACACGTGTCCCACAGGGTCGGACCTCTCCCCATTTGCGGAGATGAGCCCCGAGCCTGCCACGTAGCCAGTTTAGCGGCGGACCTCTCCCCACTTCGCAGGGATGAGCTCCGATCACGCCACGTGGTCAGCGGGCCACGGAAGTTGTCTTCGGCGCTCTCTGTGAGCTGAATTCATGTTCTTTTTGGCTATCCTTTTAATTCTTTCTCTGTTCCTACTTCTTTTAAAATGTTTTCTCTTCATGAAACATGAATACATGCAGAAACCAAAAATGAGGGTGTCACATATCCCTCCGCTTGACGGCCTCGGATAGAAGCACATGCCATCCTGACGGTGCGCCGGTGGTAGGGGAGGCCGTCGGGGATAGGGTCCTCGAATCACAGTGAGTCCCTAAGCCGGTGTCGAGTGGAGCATGTCCTCTAGGTGCCTCGTCGAAGGAGGACTTCCTGCCAGTACCGGAGGAAGGTTATATCCAGAGTGATCAAGCCAACCTCTAGGTACTGTTGTGGACAACAAAATCTGCCATAGATGGCGTTTTGGCCCACACGACACTGGATGTCACTGTTGCCTTGGTCCAGCATGTGTTGCTGTCGTCCTCGGTCTTATAGCAGGTGACCGTTTCACTGCGTAGAGATTGGTTCGGGAGACAACCAAGCAGGCCATGGAGCAGGAGATTACTCGACTTGTAGCTGTTGAATTCCTTAGTTGTCTTGTATCCCCTTTTGTATGCCAGAACTCTGTTATTAATGAAAGCATCTATGTTTCAAGTCTTTCATTGTCCTATGTTGTCGATGTAGACTTCGGACCCTTAGCAGCGCAAGGGTCCAGGATGACTTAGCCAACGTGGGTAGCTCTTTTGCCGATGTCTCGAGCTTGTTCCTTTGGTTCCTTAGCAGCGTAAGGACCCAGGGCGCTCCGGTAGTGTGACTACCACCCCTTCTAGATCCTCGGCAGCGCAAGGATTTGAAGGAAGTTCGGCCCTTGTCCTCAGCTCTTTCCACGGAGACACATGGCAGCTCCGGACTTTTCCTCGAAGGGGAGACTTTGCACGGAGCCCTGTGCATGTGTCAGCACCGGAGCTATATTCCGCGGGGAGGCGTCTCGGAGCCTAGAGACACATGCTAGCTCCGGACCCCACCCTGGGAGACTCGGGCCGGAGCCCGTGGTACGTGTCAGCACCGGAGCTGTCCTGAGCGAGGAGGCGGCTCGAAGCTTGAGGACACGTGGTAGTTCCAGACTTCGCCCAGCGGGGAGGCCTACACCGGAGCCCGGGCCACGTGTCAGCATCGGAGACGGCCTCATCGGGGAGGTGGCTCGGAGCTTGAGGACACACGGTAGTTCTGGACTTCACCCAGCGGGGAGGCTTAGGACCGGACCCCAGGGCACGCGTTGGTTCTGGATCTCAAGCGCATGTGGCAGCCCCAGGGCTGACCTTGGAGCCTAGGGCACGTGGCTTGCCTGTTTGCAGTTGTCATGCTTGAGTAAGCACAAACTGTAAGGAGGGTATGCCCGCGACACGTGTGTGCTGCAAGGCTACCCCTAGTGGGGAAGAGGCTCTAAGCCAGGTGACGTGTGGCAGCTACGGGTTCTACCTCAGCACGGAGGCTTCGGATCGGAGCCTAGGGCCCGTACCGGCTTCGGAACTCAAGCGCATGTGTCAGCCCCAAGGCTGATCTTAGAGCTAAGGGCATGTGGCTTTGCCCGTTTACAGTTGATATGCTTGAGGAAGCACAAACTGTAAAGGGAGACTGCACAGGGCAAGGCAAAATTTCCTCACTTTAGGCTTTTCTTCATAGGAGGAAAAAGGCCGTTTTAAGAAGGCAGCAACCCACTCCATAAGATAAGAGTAGCTAGACTCTTCCGGGGTTAGCTGTTCTAAGCGCTGTTCCTGGACGCTATGACACCCTTTTTGGGGAAAACAGTACCCTACCGCTATGCTAAACATAGAACTTATGGAGGTGTTCTATGTTCCATGGATTGGGTAGAGGTACCCCATCCTCTGTGGCTAGGCATACGCACCTGGGGTGGCATACTTGTATTACTCGAAAGGGGCCTTCTCAGCTGGGGGAGACTTTGTTCCCTCCTTCTCGAGAAAGTATCCATCGTAGCACCTTCGTCCACCTCGAGTAGTCTACTCCGCACGAACCACTGGTAATAACGCCAGAGCACTTGACGGTATCGGGCATTTCGGACAGCTGCTTGCCACCTTTGCTCATCGACAAGGTCGATATCTTCACGCCAGAGCTGGTCCTGCGTGGCTTCATCATACGCTCACAAACGGGATGAGCCCATGGTGATTCCTGGGGGGGGGAGGACGGCCTCAGCCCCTTACACCAGGAAGAAGGGTGTTTCCATTGTTGAGCGATTGAGGGATGCCCGGCTAGCCCACAGTGTACACAAAAGCTCTTCAACCCAATTGGCACCGTGCTTCTTCAAGCTGTTGTAGGTGTGCGTCTTGAGTCCTCTGAGAACCTCGACGTTGGCTCTTTCGGCTTGACTATTACTCTCTGGGTGAGCAACGGAAGCATAGAAAACTTGGATGCCGAGGTCTTCACAGCAGTCCTGGAATACTACACTGGTGAACTGGGTCCCGTTATCGGTGATGATTCTGTTCGGGACCCCGAACCGGTAGATGATTGACTCGATGAACTTGACTACTGGGGTAGCATCCGACCACTTGGTGAACTTGTCTACGGTGACGTAGAGGTACCTGTACCCTCCGACGGATCTGGGGAATGGTCCTAGAATGTCCAGCCCCCACACAGCGAATGGCCATGAGGGGGGATCATCTGCAGCGTCTGCGCTGGTGTGTGGATCTGCTTAGCGTGGAACTGGTACGCCTTGCATCTCCTGACCAGGTCGATGGTATCCTGGAGAGCTTTTGGCCAGTAAAAGCCATGCCGGAAGGCTTTACCGACCAGCGTGCGGGAACATGCATGGTTCCCACACTCGCCTCCATGGATCTCTGTGAGCAGGTCGCAGCCCTCCTCCCGGGTTATGCACTGTAATATGACGCCATTAGCACCACACCGGTAGAGATCCCCTTCTACCAGCGTGTATCTTGTAGCCAGCCGAGCGATCCGTTCAGCGGATACACGTTCATCAGAAAGGAAATTGCCTTTCAAGTAGTCGCGGACCTCCGTGATCCATGCATTGGGACCTACTTGAGCACTTGGATCTTGAGCGCCGGGTCGCACGGAGCCCTCGGTGACGCTTACGATCCTTGGCAGGCGCCATGGTAACATGGTCACCGGGACCGCCAGCTTCGAGGTGCTGGACCCGCCCCCTTCGCCCGGTTCGGCCGGCCAAGCGATAGGTCGCAACAACTTCTTTTCAAAGACCCCCTCAGGCACTAGAGACCAAGTGGAAGCCTTTGTTGACAGGTCATCGGCTATTGTGTTATTGGCTCGGGTTACATGGCACAAGTCCAAGGATAAGAAGTCCTTCTCCAACTTCTGTACTTGGAGGAGATAAGCTGCAAGTTGTGGATCGTTGCAGCTACACTCTCCTTTGACTCGCTTGATGATCAACTGAGAATCACCTTTGAACAACAACCGCTGGAAGCCGAGGGATAGCGTGGTTTTCAACCCAAAGATGAGAGCCTAATACTCCACCATCTTGTTGGTTGCCTTGAAGTCAACTTGCACCATGTATTTGAACTGCTCTCTAGTTGGTGTAATGAGCAGAACCCCCGCTCCGGCACCTTGCTTCCAAGAGGAGCCGTCGAAGAAGAGAGTCCGATAGGGCCCAGTGAAGACCGGAGCTCTGGCCTCTGGTTCACCAATGTCCTGGCCCCCTGGCTGGCATGGTGGTGGAGTCCACTCTGCCACGAAATCAGCTAACACCTGACTTTTCACTGCAAGGCGCGGTAAGAAGTCCAGCTCGAACTCCGCCAGCTTCGCAGCCCATTTGGCCACATTTCCGGTGGCGTTGGGGCTGTGGGGGATGGTTCTCAGTGGGTACGAGGTGACCACCGGGATCTTGTGAGCTTGGTGTGGGGAACCCCTTCCGGGATCCACACTCCAGGATACACATTGGGTGGTGCCGTGCGATGCGGCACCCAATAACATACACAAAAAGAACCATAAACGCACAAAGTCTTTTATTTATCAACATAGGGTCATTTACAAAATAATGTACCACGAGGGTACACGCAGCGGAATATACATACACACTTACTTTCGGTCCTAACTATGCAAAAGAGATGACGTCCAGCCAGCGGACGCTTCTTACTAGCTTCCACAAAGATGAGTGCAGCGGCAGGGTTTCCGGTGAGTCTCCGATGGCTCACCGAACAACCATATTCATACAAATTTTATAACCTGCAAAACACTAATTATGCAACCATGAGCACGATGGCTTAGCAAGACTTAACCGACACTCCTAAACCATGAAACTCTACATGTAGGGATTAATAACATGGGAAAAGTATGATGCAATAAAGACACGCCTACATGTTAATCCTTACTTTCAGTTTAATAGCAGCAGATTATTATGCCTTAGGCATCCCTCACATCGGAAGTCCACAATCAAACAAGAAACGCTTTACTCCGATGTGGCGATGCCCAAAGTGGAATATAAACTTAGTGAGATCTACAACTATAACATACATGGTTGGCAATACAATGAATTTAAGAACTTCACATCAGCAATGATTCATCTCACTTCATCTGGAAATAATTACTACGTCACAACTCAGTGAACAAGTGGTACTCATATAACCGTGAGGGACGGTGATTCAAATCAGGACACACTCGGAACACACAACACATACACCCACCTTGAAAGACTCACACTAGAGCTCTTTTTTACGTTGTATGCAGTAACCTTTCACCTGTCACTCCAATGTCGAACCAGTTCTGCCGACCCATCAGAAGGGCCACTACCTGGAACATGTCGAAGTTGCTCCGCTAGTGGGTTTACACCTCTGACACCAACCCCCAAAGGACGACCGTATAAGTTTAGACACGAGAGTACCCGAGTTACATCGGTTTCCTGGACCCCATAATTCCAGTATGCATCCAGTACTGTTCAAACTTTCTCAGCAGGGCGACATACGCATCGGTCCTTAACCGACACAAACAGAGCTACGATAACACAGGCCCAACGTCCTGCTGCTTCTACTCTCTGCCCGGTCTCATTTTCCATTCCAGTTATTCCATTCTCTAGAATCATACCCCGCTGAACCAACATCCTAAACTCGCGAGTAGATTCCAACTACCCGACTTGTACCAGTTCCTATGCAACTTAAGCCTAGCAGAAAACTACACGAATGTAACCTGTTCTACCCTATAACTCCAAGGGTTTGTGGTTCATGCATTTGGAGTATCAATCACCTTGACCTAATGCACAATGCATACTAGACCAATAAAAGTGATACAAAGTAAAATATAACTAACAGGCTGTTAAATGCAAACCGGGCTTGCTTTATGTTGCTGCAGGTTTATTTCTACTTTGAAGTCAATATCTTGTCGATGGTTAAATCCTCAACTTGCTGCTCCGAGTCAAGTTCCTCGTCGACCTCCTCTGTCGTGTTTCCTACCGATATGAATATGCACAGTTTTATGTTGCAAATACAGGCATTATAAAACAGAAGTGTTTTATGTATTAAGCATGCTTTAGACCTACTTGTAAGTGAGTGAAGATCTCTGTTATGGAAAAAAATAGAGAACTTTAGCTGGGTAGTAGATGTTTGTTGGAGAAAATTCAAAGAGTTATATATAATGGAGATAAGAAGGGTTTGGAAAGAATTAGCATAAACTGGAGAAGATGATCTCAACTTTCTCTGAAATTTTTACAGTGGTCCATAGATCATACAGAGGTATAGCTTGCAAAAATTCAGACAATGTTGATGTAAGATGTGGCCTAAGGAATTTTTTAGCTATTTGGCTTCTTTGAATTCCTACGGCAATGCTAGGGTCTTGGCATGCTCTAAATTTAGTTTTTCAGAAACTTGGGAGTCTTATGAGTCCATAGGATTTGTTTTCATAATTTTTGGAGCTTTCTACACAGAGATATGGAATTAGAAGTTGGAGCTAAAAGCTGAAAAATCTTTCTGTTATTTTTCCTAATTTTCAGAGACATACAAGATTGAATCAACATTTGGCCAAGCAAATGAAGTCCAATGCCTCTGAAATTTTTACTGGAGTTCAAGGATTTTTGGAAGAATGTCCTTCCAAAATTTGGGAATTTTCCAATAAACAGAACTGTAAAAATTCCTACAAGATTTCTTAAATGAATTAATGAGCCAAATCCAGGGATTTTCATAAATATTGGGCTGCAACCCTGGATAGTACTCTTTGAGAGGAATCCAATGGAATTTATTTCACAATTTTTGGAGGTTCCTATGAAACGTTATGAGCAAATGAAGTTGGAGGGAAATCTGAACAGAAATTTGGGGAAATTTTCGAATTGCTGACAGTGGGACCCACCCTTCTTCTTCCACCTCGCGACAGCAGAGGCTGGGTGGCGGTGCGCGGCGGTGAGCGCCGGTGAGGTCTGCAAAAACTGCCTTCTTGGCCTTCCCTTGCCCCCAAACTTGCCGCCTCCCCCTTTTGGACCACGGGCAACTCATCCCAGGGGTCGTCCGAGGCCCCCGACCACCGGAAATGGTTCGACGACGAGCGGTGGTGGCGGCTTGACTTCGGCAACGTCGCATGCTCACTAGAACGGCTCAAAGTATTCGGTTTTTCTTCCTAGAGCACCGTGGTGACATCCTCATCACCGGCATGAGCTCAAATCAGCTCAAAAATGGCTGCAAACGTGAGCTCCTCGGCGACCTAGGTTCAAAACCAGCGACGGCTCAAAATTCTCAAAGAACAGCACCTACACTTGATGATTTTCGATGCTTTTTGATCCTAGAGGAGCGTGGGAGGGTCTAGATCATGTATATAGCTCAGTACAAGTGACGGTGGAGGGATCACCACGAAATTTGAAGATTTGTGAGGCTCGGTCCTACGAATACCGAAGCAATAAACGGAGAAATTCTCCCTCGTCGATGCATGAGAAGAGGAGAGAGTGGCACAATCATGTTTAGCACCTTGTGACGGACGTTTTTCATGTAGATCGTCGGGCATGAGGGAGTGTGTGTCGCTCGGGCACCGGTGAACAGAGACGGTGTCAGGCGGCGGCTGTTTGCTTCGGTTGTGCGCAGAGAGAGCCGGGGAGAGCGAGGGAGATGGCTCACGTGGGAAGGCAACGTGCTGAACACTTCACTCGGCATTCTCATCCGTGAGCAGGAGCTGGCATTGGTTGACACATATTTGTATTTATCATATGTAGTCGCCAAGGATGAGAAGGAACCCGAAGTCTTAGACTTTGTCACTCCAGAGGCACAGCTAGCCTACGACCAAGAGCAGCAAGGGAAGCTCCGGTTGGCATTAACCCTTTTACAAATTTTACTGTTTTGAGAACTTACTTTGAGCATCCACTTAATTCCTGCATTAGAGTCTTGTTTGAAACCCAAATGCATAGCCAAGAAAACCCTGGGTTGGGATTAGGTTTGAAAACCTCGTTAGCTATTGCAATGCTAAGATAGTGTAGGATTCGGTACAAGTCGAGTAGTCAGAACTACTCGCGAGAATAGGCTAGAGGCACATTGCTTGGGTAAAGATAGAAAATGGAACACATGGCAAGAAAAATGAGACCGAGCGGAGAGTAAGGGCAGCAGAACTTTGGGGCCTGGGTGCCATAGCTCCGCTTGTGTCGATTGAGGACCGAGCCGTGTGCGGTCCTGTTGAACAAGATAGAACAGTACCGAAGACCTACCGGCTATATGGAAACCGGGAAACCGATGTAACTCGGGTAGTTGAGTATTGAGGCATTGACTGTCGTTCAGCGGGTAGGTTGAGAGCTTGAGGTGTAAATCGGCTGGCGGCACTGTGGTTGCGCGCGCAGAGACCTCTTTCTCGGGATGATAGGACCGGTTCAATATTTGGCTGACGGGTGAAAGGTGGCTGCGTATGACGTCCGTGATGGTTGCTGTATGCAACATCGAGTACGGGCGTACGTGACGGGTTATTCGGGTAACCCTGCAGGTATAAATCGATTATAATCGCCGTCCCTCGTGGTCAGTGAGTACCACTTGTTCACTGTACCATGACATAGAAAGAACATGCTAGCTACATGTTAAAAGTTTGCTGATTTTAAAGATATACTTTGCTTGTTAATGTCTTGTTGTAGTTTAGAGCTAATTAAAGTTCTTTTCAACTTTGGGCAAAGTACATGAGAGAAATGTGTTTCTTGTTTGATTGCGGCTCTCTCATGTGCCTTAGCGTAAGGTTCTCCACAACCTGCTGCTAAAACTTGAAAGTAAGGTTCCAATAATTAGGCGAGTCCTTTGCAACTTATTATTCCTCATGTACCCTAAAACCATTCGTGTAGAAGTTTCATGTATAGGAGAGACGAGCCAGACTTGCTGAGCCATCGTGCTCACTGCTTGTGTTTGAAGCTTTTGCAGGGGTTTATGAGGAAGGGACTCCCGAGGAAGAGACAGAACCCCAAGAGGGAAACCCTGTCGAGTGGGAGTCGTGCACACCGCCGTGTTAGTGTGTATGCATGCTAGCGGGGACACGTTCACGGGCTGAACGTGAACTCGATGCGTAGTCTATGCCCGTGAGTGTAGACCAAACTATTTTGTTGTAAAAATGTTCATAAACTAGTTTATGTAATAAAATTTTGCTTCCGCTTTGTATCTTTGATGTGCGTTATCCGATGCTGTGCAACGCAGCACCCCTCAGCGTGATCCTGGCTCGACAAGGCCGTGGGGCCACGTCAGCGTGGTATCAGAGCTCGCTTGAGGTTTAACACACTACAAAGGTCATCTTTTTCAAAAATTCAGTGAGGAACGAGTTAGTAGCACAGATAAGGATGTTATTAGTGTATAGAAAGTGGCATACTAACCTATTTGCTTATGTCGGAAAATCGTGCATCTCAGGACGCTTGATGTCTTGGGGGGTGCACGTAAGCACTGTCCACTAGTGCGCAAAAGCTGAAGGGTGGAGCCCCACGGGTGGCAGGTAACCTGACCCGCTTTAATATCCTCTATGACTCTTCATGTCGTTTGGGGTATTCGAGCAACACCATTCCCTGGTGTGCTTTGGGCAAGTTTGGGAGACCCCGTCACGTGGTTAGTAACGTGAACACGTAGCTCAAGGCGTGTTTGGCTTGAGAATATCCGGGCGAGTGATGACGGCCGGGTGTATGAACTGTATGGATACTGGGCTCGGTGTGCAGCCGAGTCTGACAGTTGTATGAGTTATTTGCAGGTAGTCTAACCACGAAACGGTAGACATGTAGCATCCGTGTGCGAGAGACGCTTAGTGCCACTGAACTAACGAAGCCGGCTAAGTCTGGTATAGGTTTTTCTTTGTGAGGACGTAGTACCGACACGAACTGGTGACGCATCGATGTCACACCCCACTAAATGAGCAACCTCATTGTAAAACTTGAAAGATTTAATCTAGAGAACTAAAACTTTGATATAACTTCTTCCCTTAACAAGTATATTCAAAGTTAACAAGTTTTCAATTTATAGGATACTAAGGACAGAGTCCCCTGTTTTCAGCTGAAATAATGCTGAAGTTAATCATAGGTTAGAGGTTGAGTTCTTTCTAGGGTGGGATCATATTATACATTTCTGGAAAGCTCTGGAAGATCTTTACAACTTTTCTGTTGATGTCCAGAGGTGTTTCATCCCTTAACCAGTCGAAAAATGCAGTAGAGTTGAAACTTTCCAGAAAACAGGGCAGAGCAAACATTCTCTGTAACTCTCTGTAAATTGAGCACAAATTCCTGCATAAAAATCCAAAAATTGAAAATGAGGTAGTTATGAAAATTTCATGAGATTGTTTACAACTTTGTAACAGAAATTTTTATCATATTTGGTGTAGAATTAACTGGAATTCTTGGATCAAATCAGTACCTCAAGCAGGGAGGTGCTGTCCAATTTTCTCCAGAAATTCTGTCAGCTTTGACATCACATAACTTTTGAACCATGACAGATCTTAGGACAAGCAAGTACTTTCTGGAAAGATATTGAAGTTAGCTTTAACTTTGATGTTGAGCTCCAGAATTGGTTTTGCTTTTAACATGGTCTAAATCAGGATGAAATGGAAACTGGTCAGGGCTGTCATCTTGGGCAGCAGATCAGCAGTCAAATTTGTTTAAGTTTGAACTATGTTTCCAAGTTTTATGAGTTCAATGACATGTTTTATGTTATAAATCAATGGTTTACTGTGCAAATAAATATTTGACATTTCTCAAATATGTTTCTACAGATGACAGCGGATAGACAGTTGGAGAACGGGTGGGTGGTGTCCCACTGTTCTCACCGCAGCGGTTATCCTGAAGTGTTGAAGCAAATGCTTCAATATTTCGGGTACGTCGAGAGGCTGCAGTACCTCGCCAAGGAAGAATGCGAGGAGGGGAAAAAGATGTGGATGATCCATGTCGAAGTTCCTGCTGGACCTACGCCACCCGGTTGAGCGCCGTTCACCATCACGGTGAGAGGTAGACAGCCGGAGGGGATGTGGCAAGTGGCAGCTCGCGACGCCATGTCGCGTTTCTGCCAACTACACGTGAGAGCTATGGAGGGCACTCCATACATGCTCGTTCCGGTGAAGGGACGAGCTAATCATGTGTGGGGGGAAAGGTACATATAGGTAACAGATCCGGGTTGCCCAAGGTACAACCCCGCGGAGGTGAACCTCAGCCTCCAGTTGAGAGCAGGGAAAGCCGTGATGGACAGCCAAGCTGTTCATAGGGATTGTCTTGCCGTGAAGCTCAAGGAGAGCAACAGCCGTGGAGATCATTTCGAGACTGCTCACAGCGCACTCCGCAATGTGCTCCTTCCGACGATAAAGCGACTGAACGAACAACATAATCAGTTGCATCATCTGAAGAAGGCGAGAAAGAAAAGCCGCGTCGACATCACGGCTGTGCAACAGCAAGTGCAGGCCCTGACCCAGCAGAATGAGATCCTCACTCAAGAGCGGGATGACGCTATTTTGGAGGGGCAAGGCTGGGAAGAGGACTACAACCAGGCCATGGACGAGGTGCACGCGTTGCAGGACCTCATACCTCCGGTATTGGGCATACCAATGGTGGGTGCCGTACCTGTGGTTTTGGGTCTTCCAGCAATGGGAGAACCTGAACCGGACGAGGAGGTCATGGACCCAGAGCCACCAGCAGAGGTAGCGGAGGAGGACGACCCGCAGGAGGTCGAATTCTATTCCGAGTAGGAGGTTACTGTTGCCGAGTAGGGCAGCAAGGTTGATGTAACCAAAACTTTTGTAATCGGTGACATGTCGTGTAGACAGTAGTGTATGTATAGGTAGTGACGATATGAGCACGACTTCTCGGAGACTTGAGAATAATGTATCTTGTATAAAGTTTATGCTTTATCGATATATGTGAATGTTGTGCAAATTATTCATGTGTCACTTCAATACCTACTGTTTCATATGGAATTTTAAGTATGACATGTGCTGATCGCTGCTGTTTTGAATTTCAGAATGACTCGCACTCGTGCCAACCCGGACGTTGGGGGTTCCAGTCAGGGGGGAGAAACCTCCCAACAGCCTGCCGAGGATTCCTCGGGACAGCAACAGCAACAAGCGCCACTGCCACCTCCAATGGTTACTTTAACTGACATCGTGGCAGCGATGGCGGGTTCTCATCAGCAGCACACCGAGTTGCTGCAAACCCTTATTGTGAATACGTCTCGACCAGAGAGGCGTCAAGATCGCGAGGAGCGCCAACAAAGCTCCTACTCTGATTTCCTGGCTACTCATCCCCCGGTATTCTCAAGGGTGGATGAACCCATCGATGCAGACAACTGGCTCCGCACGATGGAGATGAAGTTCGGGATGCTCCAAGTGAGTGAGCAGCGCAAGACTCAATTCGCGGTCCAACAGCTTCAGGGATCCGCAAGCGCTTGGTGGGCGAATTTCTGCGCCTCGCAACCCACCGAGCGAGTTATGACCTGGACGAAATTCAGGACGGCCTTCAGGGCCTATCACATACCGCCGGGTATCCTGAAGAGGAAGACGCAGGAGTTCCTTCGCCTGCAGCAAGGAAGCCGGAACGCGCTGGAATACTCCAGGGCGTTCAATGATCTTGCACTCTACGCTTCGTATCACGCCGATACCAACGAGAAGCGGCGGGATAATTTCTACCAGGGGCTTAACCCGCTCCTGAAGGACAAGCTGGCGATGTTGAATCGCGGCAGCCTCAATGATATTATTGATGCTGTGATTGTTCAGGAGGACACCGGCAAGGAGTTAGCGGTGGCGGAGAGGAAGCGAAGCGCGCTGCAAAGCAGCGGAGAAGGAGGTGGTCCTTCTCAAAAATACTGGATGGTGAATCGCCCACCATCGGGTCCACGCTGGCAGCCACCTCAGAGGCCGATGCCATTCCGCAGTCGGCCATATTCTCCACCGACATTCAGGCCGGCACTGCCAGCACCACCTCCACAGCAAAAACAGCATCAGCAGGCGATGCCGCGTGCGTATGACCCTCAGCAGCGCATGCCGGGCTTTCGGCCCCCAAGCAATGGTCAGGCAGCAGCCACATGCTACAAGTGTGGTCGCCCAGGACACTTCGCCATCAATTGTCCTGAGAGGCAGGGCGGCGGAGTTGCACCACAGCTTCCGGGGAGGAATCAGCCCCGGAACCCCACTAATGCACGACGGGCAAACCCTAGGCCCGGCACCGTCCATCGACTTGCCAGAGGACGTGCCGGAGGGAGAGCCCATCCTTGCGGGTATGTTCCAACTCCACCAGCATCCTGCCATAGTATTATTTGATTCAGGCGCCACACATAATTTCATTAGCCAAGCTTTTATTGCTAAACACAGCTTGCAAATACTACCCACCGAAACTCCATATTTAATTTGTTCACCTGGTGGGAAGATTCTAGCAAGCATGATGGTTTCCAAAGTACCATTATACTTAGCGGGTAGAGTATATCCTACGTCTCTCATAATTTTAGAGGGACAGAAGGTCGATGTTATTTTAGGGATGTCGTGGTTAACCCGCCACGGCGCTGTTTTAGACACCAAGAAATGCAAAAACTTCCAAGTGTATATCAATCCACAACCATCAGATTGGAAGACATTCCAGTAGTCCGTGAGTTCCCTGACGTGTTCCCGGATGATTTACCGGGGATGCCGCCTGACAGAGAGGTGGAGTTAAAAATTGAACTTGTACCGGGAACCATGCCAATATCCCGAAGGCCGTACAAGATGGCGCCCAAGGAATTAGTTGAACTGAAGACGCAATTAACGGACCTGCTGGAGAAGGGTTTTATTAGACCGAGCTCCTCGCCCATGGGGCTGTTCAGCACTATTCATGAAGAAGAAAGATGAGACGTTGCGGCTTTGCGTGGACTATCATCCACTAAACGCCGTAACCATCAAGAACAAGTACCCGTTGCCACGGATCGACATGTTGTTTTATCAGTTGGTCGAAGCAAAAATCTTTTCCAAGATGGACTTAAGATCTGGGTACCATCAGATTAAGATACGGGCTGAGGATATTCCAAAGACGGCTTTCTCGACAAGGTACGGGCTTTATGAGTACCTGGTCATGTCTTTCGGCCTCACCAATGCTCCAGCTCATTTCATGTACTTAATGAACTCGGTATTCATGACGGAGCTGGACAAGTTTGTCGTGGTCTTCATAGACGCCATATTGGTATATTCCAAGTCGGAGGAAGAACATAAGAAGCATCTGCGTATAGTCTTGCAACGGCTGCGGGATCACAAGCTATACGCGAGATTCAGCAAGTGCAGATTCTGGATATCGCAAGTGCCTTTTCTCGGGCATATTATCTCAGCGGAGGGCATCGCTGTAGACCCGAGTAAGATTGCACAAGTGCTGAATTGGAAGTCCCCGAGAACTGTTCATGAGGTACGGAGTTTCCTCGGACTCGCGGGATATTATCGGAGGTTCATTCCAAACTTCTTGAAGATTGCCAATCCTATGACGGAGCTGCTAAAGAAGGCTACTAAATATGTTTGGAGTCCAGCATGTGAAGCAGCATTCAAGGCATTAGTGAAGCACCTAACATCAGCACCAGTTTTGGCGCAGCCAGACACAACAAAACCGTTTGATGTGTACTGTGATGCATCCGGCATTGGGCTCGGATGTGTGCTAATGCAAGACCGAAGAGTGGTCGCGTATGGATCACGGCAGCTCAGAAACCATGAGCGGAATTATCCAACTCATGACTTGGAGCTCGCTGCCATGGTACTCGCACTTAAGATGTGGAGGCACTACCTACTCGGTAACCTCGTGCATTTATATACTGACCACAAAAGCCTCAAGTACATATTCACTCAGAAAGAGCTGAACATGAGGCAGCGAAGATGGTTATAGTTGATAAAGGATTACAAAATAGAGATCCATTATCACCCCGGAAAGGCAAACGTAGTGGCGGATGCGCTGAGCCGCAAGTCAAACGTCAATAATCTGACCATCACACCGTTGGAAGAGAGCGGGCCCTCATTGCATGTGATTCCACACGGAGCTCTCTACAACTTAGCTTTAATCCCCACCATCCGTGAAGAGATAGCGTCAGCTCAGAAACATGACAAGGGCATGTCGCATTTGCGGAGACGTATAGACAGTGGGGAGCTGAAATGTTTCCGGAAAGATGGAGACGGCGTCATATGGTTCAAGGACCGGATCGTCGTACCCCTTAACCAGGAGTTACGGAAGAAAATCTTTGATGAGGCCCACTTGTCAAAGTTTTTTATTCACCCCGGCAGCAATAAAATGTATCAAGAACTCAGAAGCAAGTTTTGGTGGACACGAATGAAGCGGGAGATCGCAAATTACGTGTCCGAGTGTGATACATGTCGAAGGGTGAAGGCAGACCACATGAGGAAACCGGGACTGCTACAACCACTGGGCGTTCCTGCCTGGAAGTGGGAGGATGTGAGCATGGACTTTATCATATGTTTACCCACCACTTTTCAGAAGCATGATTCTATGTGGGTGATCATCGATTGGCTCACCAAAGTTTCCCATTTCATCCCGGTCAACACAAACTACAACGCCAAGAAGTATGCTGAATTGTACATCTCACGGATCCTATGCTTGTACGGCGTACCCCACACCATCATATCGGATCGGGGCACTTTATTTGTGTCTTGTTTTTGGGAGCTGCTTTACGCTGCGTTGGGAACAAAGCTGATCCGTAGTTCAGCGTACCACCCGCAGACGGATGGACAAACCGAGCAGGTAAATCAGATTTTAGAAGATATGCTACGACCTTGCGCTATCAACCACGGTAAGAATTGGGATGATCACTTACCGTTGGCCGAGTTCTCGTACAACAATGGGTACCAAGCTAGCATCAAGATGGCGCCTTACGAGGCGCTATACGGGAGAAAATGCCGCAGACCACTGAATTGGTGTGAGTCTGGCGAAAGGGTCACCTTCGGGATTGATCTTGTCAACAACGCGGAGGAAAAAGTTCGGCTGATTCAAGCGAACATAAAAGCCGCCCAATCCCGACAAAAACAGTATGCGGACCGGAGAAGACGCCCATTACAATTCAAAGTCCGGCATCACGTATATCTACGTGTGTCTCCAATGAAGGGCGTAAACAGATTCGGGGTGAGAGGAAAGTTGGCACCCCGATTCATCGGTCCATTTCAGATTACAGAAAGATGTGGATCAGTAGCATACCAGCTGAAATTACAAGAAGCACTTTCCGGTGTGCATGACGTCTTTCACATTTCCCAGCTTAGGAAGTGTCTTAAGCTATCAACTACCCTTCAGCTGGAGGATATTGAAGAACTGAAACCGGATCTCACGTATCGGGAGGAGCCGGTTCAGATCCTTGATGAAAAGGCCCAAACCACACACAATCGTACGTCGTGGTTCTACAAAGTTCTATGGAGTAATCACTCCGTAGATGAAGCGACATGGGAGAGCGAAGGATTTCTTCGCGCTAACTACCCCGACTTTTTCACGTCGCATATACGGTAATCTTCCACCGTCCTCTCTCTCATTTTCACCTTATAATCTCAGGACGAGATTCTTTTAAGGGAGGAGGAATGTAAGGGCCTAAGTTTTTGGCACATATTCAAAGTGTTCATCACCACACACACACCTCATTTGAGGAAACTTTATGAACACATTTGAAGAGCAAGTAAATACCACCAACATGGTCATTAGGGAATAAACTCACAAAATGCAAAAGTGGCATTTCCCACATGCATCATATAGGGGCTGGGCATATGAAAAACTCCTACACCTTGCTAGGAATGCCCATGCCAATATTCACCCAAATCCGAAACCTTTTTGAGGTATTTTTGGGTATAACTAGAAAGGGGTTAGTTTGAACCCAAATTCAAATTCAAACTACTTCCATCCCATAAGTTCAAAAGTGGGAGGCATATTCTTACTCAGCACATTTTTGTTAGCTCACACAGTTGAGCAAATTCAAACTTAATTTGAATTTCAAACTGCATATGTGCTGAAAATTTATTCGAACACTTCACAATTTGAATTCTATCAACTTCAAATGGGCATTTGGTAGATAATTCAAATTATAGAGGGTATTAGAGGGATTACTGTTTGGAGCAGTAGAGGAGAGTTAATTTCAGAGGTTAAAAGGAGGGTGGGACCCACATGTCAGCCTCAATAGCCAAATCAACCGACTGAGGAACTCAGCACGGTTTCTTGCGCCGGCTCGGGCTGCCGCTACGGCGAGGATCGGTCGGTACAGCAGCTGGTTGCCGCCCCCGACCACTGAACCGCCTCACCCTCCCTCTTATCCCCGCAGCTGAGCCAAACCGAGGTATTACCGATCGTTTCTTTGCTCTTGCGCAAGAAAACATCGCCTCGCCGCCGCTCTCTCGGAAACTGATCGAAGAGCCAGTGATCACAGCCGCTCCACTCCCTCCAAGCTGCAAAACGGTACTAGAGGTTCTCCTCTTCCTTCCCCGTCGTAGGAATTAGCCGAATTCGGGTGATCTCGCCCATACCGAAAGTTCTTCCCGGTGACCTAAGTTCGCCGCACCTCGGGCTCCCGTGGACAGCCCAAACGGGAGAGTGTCACGCCCAAGCTAAGGCGTCCTCGTACGTGTTATAGGCTGGTGCTGCTCACCCCGGAACCACAGCCCGAGTGTTTGATCACCGGCGACGGATTTCAGTTTTCCCTTTCATTCGGCGCAGACAGACCTTCGGGTGCGGGTCCGCCAAATTCTCACTCCATAGTTGTTTAGAGATCCTCGAACTGTTCCTACACGAGCTAGGCTTGGTAGCGATCAACTTTCCTTCGCAGCCTTGGCAAGAAAACCTTGGTAGACCGGACAGTTCTAGCTTTTCTACCGGCGCTAATGGCGGAAGCCATCAGGCGCATGGTGAGAGCTTACCTAGGACCTCTCCCAAGCAGCCTCGAGCCCATGCTGAGATTTCCTAGGGTCCACTGATGCTCTACGGCCTTTTGCTCAGTTTGAGAGGCTCAGAAGCCCGGTCGATGCGGCTGAAGTTCTTCCGAAGCCGCCGCTCGTCGCCGGCCGTGTTCCGGTGATTGTCACGACGAGCTGAGCCAAGCATCATGTTCCCCGGGTGGAATTAGGCAGAGGCAGCCAAGATCATGGAGTTTGGCACATGGCAGAGGCCACCGGCGAGCACTCCAGCGAGGGTTCGCGGCGGCCGAGCGCGGGAGGCCGGAGGTAGACGAAGCCCCCGGTCCCACGTGTCAGCGGCCGATATTTTAAAACCTGGGATTAGCTGTGGCACCGGATCGGGTGCGGCTGCACGCAAAAGACTCCGTAGCCCCGTGTGTCGGCCACTGAGAAGTTGACACGTAGCCCCGGTCCCACGCGCAGCGATTTAAACATTTCCCCGATTTTCAGATTTAGTTCAAACTTTAAACCCGCATAGCTTTGGCTAGGAAACTTTAAATCGAGTTAACCAAATTTGGTTGGATTCAGCTCTCTGAGTACTTTCCAATAAAACAAGTTTCACTTCATGAAAATCCTTAGTTCTCCAGAATTAATTCTTCAAAGTTTAAAATGTTTAGAATTTTAACTGGAGAACCTTTTGGAGGAAAATTCTGAAATTTTGCTAGGATGTTCATAAAAGTATCCCTGAGCTATCATAAAAATTTCAGATCCATTTGAGCTTATTTGATCCACCTAATGGTGTTATTAATAAAACTGTTCCAGAGAAAATGAAAATTGTCCAGAAACATTTTTCAGAAATTCTCGGAACTTGTTTAGCTCATATCTTTAGCTAGGAATCTTCAAATTAAGTGAAACCAATTCCATTAGAACCCTCTGAAAATCTAGTTTTCAGAAAGTCATGTCTTGCTCCATGAAAATTTTTAGAACACCCTAAGAGCTCCAAGTAAGGCCAAGTACATAATTATTTGTGGAGAGCTCAATGAGCTTTGCTGCAAATGAAACTTGGCCAAGTCTCTGTTTAGGTTGTATCCAAACCACAGTAAAAATTTTAGAGTCATTGGGTCTGTCTAGTAAGACTTATAACTCTTACAAGTTTAAACTTCAATTCAAATGCATTTAAATTGACACATATTTGTATTTATCATATGTAGTCGCTAAGGTTGAGGAGGAACCCGAAGTCTTAGACTTTGTCACTCCAGAGGCACAGCTAGCCTTTGACCAAGAGCAGCAAGGCAAGCTCCAGTTTGCATTAACCCTTCTACAAATTTTACTGTTTTGAGAACTTACTTTGAGCACCCACTTAATTCTTGCATTAGAGTCTTGTTTGAAACCCAAATGCATAGCCAAGAAAACCCTGGGTTGGGATTAGGTTTGAAAATCTCGTTAGCTACTGCAATGCTAAGATAGTGTAGGATTTGGTACAAGTCGAGTAGTCAGAACTACTCGCGAGAATAGGCTAGAGGCACATTGCTCGGGTAAAGATAGCAAATGAAACACATGGTAAGAAAAATGAGACCGAGCGGAGAGTAAGGGCAGCAGGACTTTGGGGCCTGGGTGCCATAGCTCCACTTGTGTCGATTGAGGACCGAGCCGTGTGTGGGCCTGTTGAACAAGCTAGAATAGTACCGAAGAGCTACCGGCTATATGGGAACCGGGAAACCGATGTAACTCGGGTAGCTGGGTATTGAGGCATTGCCTGTCGTTCAGAGGGTAGGTTGGGAGCTTGAGGTGTAAATCGGCTGGCGGCACTGCAGATGCGCGCACAGAGACCTCTTGCTCTGGATGATAGGACCGGTTCAATATTTGGCTAACGGGGGAAAGGTGGTTGCGTACAACGTCCGTGATGGTTGCTGTAGGCAACATCGAGTATGGGCATACGTGACGGATTATTCGGGTAACCCTGCAGGTGTAAATCGACTATAATCGCCGTCCCTCATGGTCAGAGAGTACCACTTGTTCACTGTACCGTGACATAGAAAGAACATGCTAGATACATGTTAAAAGTTTGCTGATTTGAAAGATATACTTTGCTTGTTAATGTCTTGTTGTAGTTTAGAGCTAATTAAAGTTCTTTTCAACTTTGGGCAAAGTACATGAGAGAAATGCGTTTCTTGTTTGATTGCGGCTCTCTCATGTGCCTTAGCTTAAGGTTCTCCACAACCTGCTGCTATAATTTTGTTGTAAAAATGTTCAAAAAATTGTTTATGTAATAAAACTTTGCTTCCGCTTTGT
The DNA here is from genome assembly GCA_030760725.1 of Neostapfia colusana. Classification (NCBI taxonomy): domain Eukaryota; kingdom Viridiplantae; phylum Streptophyta; class Magnoliopsida; order Poales; family Poaceae; genus Neostapfia; species Neostapfia colusana. The sequence continues at coordinate 52,166,572 of JASWHV010000014.1, read as the reverse complement.
ATCTTTGATGTGCGTTATCTGATGCTGTGCAACGCAGCACCCCTCAACGTGATCCTGGCTCGACAAGGCCATGGGGCCACGTCAGAGGGAGTGTGTGTCGCTCGGGCACCAGTGAACAGAGAGGGTGTCGGGTGGCGTCTGTTTGCTTCGGTTGTGCGCAAGGAGAGCCGGGGAGAGCGAGGGAGATGGCTCACGTGGGAAGGCAACGTGCTGAACACTTCACTCCGCGTTCTCATCCGTGAGCAGGAGCTGGCATCGGCCGACGTCGGTTGGGCACATGGCTCGGGAGGTGGCACGCACGTGTGCTGTCCGAGTGAAAAACAGAGAAGACTTTGGGGTTAAATCTACTGACAAGTGGGCCCCTTTTCTGCCCTCTTATCCCCTAATTCCATTTAAAATAGCAAACAAGCTTCAAATTTGATCAAACTTGGAGGATATGCCAAAAGAAATGTGAGCAACACAATGGTGCACTCAAATTTGAATTTTGGTGAAGTTGGAATTTGAAACTTAGATTTAAATTCCAATTTGAATTTTCTCCCGTTTTAATTCCAACGACTAGTAAATCCTTTTCAAACGCTCTGAAAATTTGCTGGGCTACCCGTGGATGTGTGGAGAACCAAATGGTAGCTTTAGATCTCCATGTTTCGGAAATTTTTGCAAGTTCAAGTTTAGACTTGGAGCTCACACCTTTAAATTCAAAAGTTTAAATTCCCTCTCATTTTCTCGGTGTGAATTGCAGCTCCACTTGCTAGAATTTTTGGAATTTCACATCCCTCCACCCTTAAAAAGAGTCTCGTCCCGAGATTCCTAAAGAAGAGATACAGCGGTAGAGAAGGAATTACCGTATATGAGCGGACAACAAGTACGGATAGTTCGAACGGAGGTATTCTTCACTCTCTCATGTTGCTTCCTCCACGGTATGATTGCTCCCTAATACCTTATAAAATAGGAGCGTCCGATTCCTTGTCGACCGAGACTTTTCATCAATAATCCGGATTGGATGCTCAGTATAGGAGAGATCCGATTGCAATGTCTCGAGATCTTCAGTGCGGATAGCAGTGGTATTCTTGAGACATTTCCGAAGTTGGAAGACGTGAAATATATCATGCACCCCGGCAAATTTTGTTGGTAGCTCAAGCCGGTAGGCTACGGGTCCACATTTTTCTGTGATAGCAAATGGACCGGTAAACCGGGGAGCGAGCTTCCCATTTACACCGAATCGATGAACTCCCTTCATTGGAGATACGCGGAGATATACGTACTCTCCGACATTGAAGTTTAGTGGTCGACGTCGTTGGTCTGCATAACTCTTCTGTCGAGATTGAGCAGCCTTTAAATTTGCTTGTATGACCCGAACTCGTTCTTCGGTGTCATTGACAAGGTCAATCCCGAATGTCACTCTTTCACCGGATTCACATCAGTTCAGCGGTGTGCGACATCTCTGGCTGTAGAGAGCCTCATATGATGCCATCTTGATACTCGTCTGATAGCTGTTGTTGTACGAGAATTCTGGCAACGGTAAATAAGTCCCAATTCTTACCGTGGTGGATGGCGCACGTTCTCAACATATCTTCCAAGACTTCATTCACCCTCTTGGTTTGTCCATCGGTTTGAAGGTGATATGTGGAGCTTCTAAGCAATTTTGTTCCCAAAGACGCGTGCAGCTGTTCCCAGAAACGAGAAACAAACAGTGCACCACGATCTGAAACTATTGTTCTTGGGACTCCATGCTGGCATAAGATCCGTTCAATGTATAACTCCACATATTTCTTGGCGTTGAATCCCACATTTACCGGTATGAAGTGTGCTGACTTGGTTAATCGGTAACGATTATCCGAACCGAATCATGCTTCCGAGATGTGAGCGGTAACACGACAATGAAATCCATACTCACATCTTCCCACTTCCATGCCAGAATATGGAGGGTTGTAGCAAACCAGGTTTATTCATGTGATTGGCTTTTACCCTCCGACACGTATCACACTTGGATACATATTTAGCTATTTCCCGCTTCATCCGTGTCCACCAAAACTTGTTTCTCAAATCCTGGTACAGCTTGTTGCTGACCGGATGAATGGAAAATTTTGATAAATGAGCTTCGTCTAATATTTTCTTCCAATGCTTCATGTCCCGTAGTACGACTATACGGTTCTTGAACCACAACGTACCGTTCTCATCTTTCCGGAAGCACTTAGCTTCTCCTTTGTCTATTCTCTTCCGGATATGGCCCATGCCCTTATCTTTCTTTTGAGCCTCTACAATTTCATCTCGAATTGTAGGAATGAGGGCAAGGTTAAACAATGACCCATAGGGAACCAAGCGCAGGCTCGATCCTTCTTCTTCCATTACAGCCATGGTTAGGTTATGAACATGTGACTTCCGACTAAGTGCGTCGGCAACCACATTCACTTTTCCAGGATGGTAATGAATCTCCAGTTCATAATCTTTGATTTACTCTAACCATCTTCGCTGCCTCATATTTAATTCCTTTTGTGTGAAGATGTACTTTAAACTCTTGTGGTCGGTGTAGAGGTGAACTAAATTTCCAAGTAAATAGTGCCTCCACATTTTTAGAGGAAGGACCACAGCAGCTAGCTCGAGATCACGTGTCGGATAATTCTGCTCATGATTCTGAAGCTGCCTGGATCCATATGCGACCACTCGTCCTTCTTGCAAGAGCACGCAGCCAAGGCCGATACCGGATGCATCGCAATACACATCAAAAGCCTTAGTTGTATCAGGCTGCGCCAACACTAGGGCTGTTGTGAGATGCTTTACCAATGCTTTGAACGCCTCCTCACATGCTTCACTCCACACATATTTGTTGCCTTTTTTCAGAAGTTCCATCATCAGTTTAGAGACCTTGGAGAAATTTAGAATGAATCTCCGGTAGTACCGGCTAAACCGAGAAAACTACGGACTTCGTGGACTGATTTTGGCGAACTCCAATTCAGCACTTGAATAATTTTGCTCGGATCAATCGCGATGCCCTTCGCAGAAATAATGTGCCCAAGAAATGGCACTTTGTTGATCCAAAACTCACATTTGCTGACTTTTGCATATAGTTTGTGATCCCGTAGACGTTGGAGCACAATATGCAAATGCTTGGCGTGTTCTTCGTCCGACTTACAATATACAAATATATCGTCGATGAAGACCACGACAAACTTGTCCAGTTCCGGCATGAAGACTAAATTCATCAAGTACATAAAATGAGCCGGAGCATTAGTGAGTCAGAATGACATGACGAGATACTTATATAACCCATATCTCGTCGAGAATGCCCTCTTGGGTATGTCTTCCGCCCGGATTTTTATCTGGTGATATCCGGACCGAAGATCCATCTTCGATAAAATCTTAGCACCCACTAGTTGATCAAAAAGCATATCGATACGTGGTAGTGGATACTTGTTCTTGATCGTCACGGCATTGAGCGGACGATAGTCCACACATAGCCTCAGAGTCTCATCCTTTTTTCTTGACGAACAGCGCGGAGCATCCCCACGGTGATGAACTGGGTCGAATGAAGCTTTTGCTTAGCAAATCATTCAGCTGCTCCTTCAGCTCTGCCAGTTCCTTCAGTGCCATTTTATATGGCCTCTGAGACATGGGCGTGATTCCCGGTGCTAGTTCAATTTTGAACTCCACTTCACGTTCGGGCGGCATGCCCGGTAGATCCTCGGGAAACACATCCGGATATTCCCGGACCACTGGAATGTCCTCTAGTTTCTTGGCTTCAACGGTGTGTACAGCAGTGACTTCCGGTGTAACATTTCTCAGAATCAACGTGTGTTGCCTGTGCTTCTTTGAATTCAGCTGCACCGTTCGTGAACTGATATCAAAGATAGCTTGGTGATGTGTTAACCAAGCCATTCCCAAGATGATGTCAATTTGCAAGCCTTCCAGGATGATAAGAGTAGTAGGATATATCTGCCCATCCGAACATATAGGTGCTCGAGCAACAATCCTGCCCGCTGTCCTACTACCTCCCGGTGAATTAATATGATACGATGCGGCCAAGGTGGTTGCTGGTATTTGGTGCTTAACCACATAATGTTTGCTGATAAAATCCTGTGTAGAACCCGAGTCGAACAACACGAACGTGGGCTGAAGTAGGCTGAACATATCTGCAAACATGGGTTCTCCCACGGGAACATCTTCAACTGCCATATAGTTTACGTTTCCCACTTTCAGTGCTGTCCTCCTTGGCTGACCATGGAATTTTCTATGCAACTTGCGATGATATGTTACTGCTGCTCTGTTTGGTCAAGTTTGTCAAACATTCCAACTAACAACAAGGAATGATGAAAGATAACAAAGGAATATGTCATGGATCTTAGAGAAGTATAAAAACCTTCATGTCTATAACAAGCCTCAAGTTACATGGCAATGAGCAATGCTCTGTTCAGAATGACCATTTGGCTTTAATCCCAGAATTTGAATATAAAAATGGCAGCTTCATGTCTCGAGTTGAATATTAAAGTTTTAGATAACTTCAACATATTTCCAACGAGTAATTATTTGCCTTCATATCAGTTCTGGGTCAGTAGTTATGATATTTCAAAGTTGACAAAAATCTGGAACAATTTTGACAGCACCTCCTCTAAAAGAGGCTGTTTTGTCCGCAAGATTTCATAAATTTAGACTCCAAATCAGGAGAAACTTTGAACGACAAAGTCGTAGCACATATGACAAATTTTCCAACAGTGTCTTACATGACCCTTAGAAATTGTTCTACAAGAAGTTATGGTCGAATTACAGAAAATTCCGGAGAGCATTTTTGGTCTGCCCTGTTTCAGGACAGTTAACACTCATCTGAGATTTTCATCCCTTTGGAGTGAGATTCTGTTCTGGAGTTCTACATAAAAGTTGTAGAAACTTCAAAACCTTTCCAGGAATGTATCCCTCACCTCCATTGGTTCAACCAATCAAAAATTACGTCCTGTTCAAGTTCAGCAAAAATTCTGCTGAAAACAGGGGAGATGGTTTCTAAATGTTTGAGATGAAAACTATACTCCCAATTGACTCATAGTTCAATATAGGAGTTCATTAACCCCTAATGGAATCCTAGACTCCAAATTTACTCTTTTCTTTGAAAATTTCATTTTCTTGCAGTTGAGAACATATTATGGTACTACGTTTCCTCACCAAATAAAAAATCCCAACCGGTGTTACACCGGCATATACGTCTCAGATGGTGGCACTAAAACGATCACTCACACATTGCCTAAACACAATGTTCTACTCGTGGTTAGGGTACCTGCAGAGAAAAACAATCAATAATGATGCACACAAAAGGTTTTCCATTTCAGCCAGGTCCATATCATAGTAAAAACATACGCCCTGTATCATTGCCATACGGGCCGTCCTTGAGTCAAGCCACGTCTCAAGGTACATGATCGAGTTATTCACCACCCGACGGGGGCTCCACACCTTTGCAATAAAGCACACCGGTGGAACCGCGCTTTCGTAAGCCTCATAGGACATGAAGAGTCCTAGAGAACCTACTTTGTGTTACAAACCACACGATGGGGTCTCCTCCTCTTGCCCCTAGGTTTGCGCACTGGAGGCTAGTGCATTTCATATGTCTCTAAGACATGAAGAGTCTTAGAAAACATATTCACTTCCCATCCATTGCTGAACAGAACATCCCACACTACTTTCCTCGTATGGGGGAGCTAACCGAAATTGATCCACTTTCGGTGGCGTTCCTTACCATTCTTACCTCCAGTAGGTGCGTCGTTACAGAATTGAAATACTAAATATTAACACAAAATAGCTTGCCACCTTAAGTAACTATACTGGTAATAGTCCTTACGTGGGCATACTATACGTTCCTCACTCGTATACTTCTAAGTTTTTGAAAATACGTTCTTTTCATGCATGATATTCCCAATGCGGCTCTGATACCACGCCTGTCACGAACCCCTTCCGGAATCCACACTCCATGATACACATTGGGTGGTGCTGTGCGATGCGGCACTTAACAGCATACATGAAAAGAACCATAAATGTACAAAGTCTTTTATTTATCAACATAGGGTCATTTACAAAATAATGTACCACGAGGGTACACGCAGCGGAATATACATACACACTTACTTTCGGTCCTAACTATGCAAAAGAGAAGACGTCCAGCCAGCGGACGCTTCTTACTAGCTTCCACAAAGATGAGTGCAGCGGCAGGGTTTCCGGTGAGTCTCCGATGGCTTACCGAACAACCATCTTCATAGCAAATTTTATAACCTGCAAAACACTAATAATGCAACCGTGAGCACGATGGCTCAACAAGACTTAACTGACATTCCTAAACCATGAAACTCTACATGTAGGGATTAATAACACAGGAAAAGTATGATGCAATAAAGACACGCCTACATGTTAATCCTTACTTTCAGTTTAATAGCAGCAGATTATTATGCCTTTGGCATCCCTCACATCGGAAGTCCACAATCAAACAAGAAACGCTTTCCTCTGATGTGGCGATGCCCAAAGTGGAATATAAACTAGTGAGACCTACAACTATAACATACATAGTTGGCAATACAATGAATTTAAGAACTTCACATCAGCAATGATTCATCTCACTTCATCTGGAAATAATTACTACGTCATAACTCAGTGAACAAGTGGTACTCATATAACCGCAAGGGACGGTGATTCGAATCAGCACACACCCGGAACACACGACACATACACCCGCCTCGAAAGACTCACACTAGAGCTCTTTCTTACGTTGTATGCAGCAACCTTTCACCCATCACTCCAATGCCGAACCAGTTCTGCCGACCCATCAGAAGGGCCACTACCCGGAACACGTAGAAGGTGCTCCACTAGTGGGTTTACACCTCTGATATCAACCCCCAAAGGATGACCGTATAAGTTTCAACACCAGAGTACCCGAGTTACATCAGTTTCCTGGACCCCATAATTCCAGTATGCATTCGGTACTGTTCAAACTTGCTCAGCGGGGCGGCATACGCATCGATCCTTAACCGACACAAAAAGAGCTACAGCAACACAGGCCCAACGTCTTGCTGCTCCTACTCTCTGCCCGGTCTCATTTTCCATTCCAGTTATTCCATTCTCTAGAATCATATCCCGCTGAACCAACATCCTAAACTCGCGAGTAGCTTCCAACTACCCGACTTGTACTGGTTCCTATGCAACTTAAGCCTAGCAGAAAACTACACGAATGTAACCTGTTCTACCCTATAACTCTAAGGATTTGTGGGTCATGCATTTGGAGCAATCACCTTGACCTAATGCACATACTAGACCAATAAAAGTGATACAAAGTAAAACGTAACTAAAAAGCTGTTAAATGCAAACCGGGGCTTGCCTTATGTTGCTGCAGGTTCATTTCTACTTTGAAGTCAGTATCTTGTCGACGATTAAATCCTCAACTTGCTGCTCCAAGTCAAGTTCCTCGTCAACCTCCTCCGTCGTGTTTCCTACCGATATGAATATGCACAGTTTTATGTTGCAAGTAAAGACATTATAAAACAAAAGTGTTTTATTTCATAAGCATGGTTTAGACCAACTTGTAAGTGAGTGAGGAGCTCTGTTATGGACAAAAACAGAGAACTTTAGCTGGGCAGTAGATGTTTCTTGGAGAAAATTCAAAGAGTTATATATAATGGACATAAGAAGGGATTGGAAAGAATTAACAGAAACTGGAGAAGATGATCTCAACTTTCTCTGAAATTTTTATAGTGGTCCATAGATCATACAGAGGTATGGCTTGCAAAAATTCAGACAAAGTTGATGAAAGATGTGGCCTAAGGATTTTTTTTAGCTATTTGGCTTCTTTGAATTCCTATAGCAATGCTAGGGTCTTGGCATGCTCTAAATTTGGTTTTTCAGAAACTTGGGAGTCTTATGAGTCCGTAGGATTTGTTTTCATAATTTTTGTAGCTTCCTACACAGAGATATGGAATTTATAAGTTGGAGCTAAAAGCTGAAAAATCTTTCTGTTATTTTTCCTAATTTTCAAAGACATACAAGATTGAATCAAAATTTGGCCAAGCAAATGAAGTCCAATGCCTGGAAATTTTTGCTGGAGTTCAAGGATTTTTGGAAGAATGTCCGGCCTAAATTTGGGAAATTTTCCAACAAACAGAACTCCGATAAAAAACTCCTACAAGATTTTCCTTAAATGAATTAATAAGCCAAATCCAGGGATTTTCATAAATATTGGGCTGCACCTCTGGATAGTACTCTTTGAGAGGAATCCAATGGAATTTATTTCACAATTTTTAGAGGTTCCTCTCAAAATTTATGAGCAAATGAAGTTGGAGGAAAATCTGAACAGAAATTTGGGGAAATTTTCAAATTGTTGACAGTGGGACCCACCCTTCTTCTTCCATCTCGCGACAGCAGAGGCTGGGTGGCGGCGCGGCGGTGAGCGCCGGTGAGGTCTGCGAAAACTGCCCTCCCGGCCTTCCCTTGCCCCCAAACTCGCCGCCTCCCCCTTTTGGACCACGGGCAACTCATCCCCACGGTCGGCCGAGGCCCCCGACCACCGGAAATGGTTCGGCGACGAGCGGTGGCGGCGGCTTGACTTTGGCAACGTTGCGCGCTCACTAGAATGGCTCAAAGTCTTCGTTTTTTCTTCCTAGAGCACCGTGGTGGCATCCTCATCACCGGCATGAGCTCAAATCAGCTCAAAAGTGGCTGGAAATGTGAGCTCCTCGGCGACCTAGGTTCAAAACCGGCGGCGGCTCAAAATTCTCGAAGAACAGCGGCTACACTTGATGATTTTCGATGCTTTTTGATTCTAGAGGAGCGTGGGAGGGTCTAGATCATGTCTATAGCTCGGTACAAGTGACGGTAGAGGGATCACCACGAATTTTGAAGATTGTTGAGGCTCGGTCCTACGAATACCGGAGCAATAAACGGAGCAATTGTGACGCCCTCGTTTCTGTAGAACACAGAACCGAGAACTGATGTGTATGTGTGCCCAGGATGTTCATCACACATACACATACTCACATAACCGAGAACTGATGTGTATGTGTGCCCAGGATGTTCATCACACATACACATTGTAAGGATCGAAACGCCCAAGAGGGGGGGTGAATTGGGCTTTTTAAAATTTTAGAGCAATTTAAAACTTTAATGGTTGAAGCCCAATTCCCTATGCAAACTAAGTACGCTAGTAAGAGAGTTAAGTGCGGAATAGTAAAAGCGTAATAGTAAGGGGTGAGGAGAGAAATGCAAACTCCCGCGGAGACTCGGAGACACGGCGATTTTTCCCGTGGTTCGGTAAGATCATAAAAATCTTCCTACATCCACGTTGTGGCACCCACCAAAGGGTATGGCCACTCCCACGTCACCAAGACAAGGGAATCCACTATCTTTCTCCGTTCGCCCTCTCCGGCAAGGTGGAGCTCAAACCTTGTACAACGGTGATCCTCCGGGCTTCCACAAACACCTTGGTAAGCTCCGGAGTGATCTCTTCTTCCTCCAACGTTTACAAGGTGAGAGAAGTCACCAAGACACTCTCTCTCTCACTAGTCTAGAGATTCCAATCACCAAGAATGGACGCACACAAGCTTCTCTCTAGCTAGATATAACCTATAGTTGGATTACAAGAGGTTTTGAAGTGTGGAAGTGGTAGCTCTTGGTCTTGAATGCTTGAGAATGTGTAGTGAGGCTCAGGAGATCAAGACTTGTCGAAATGGCCGGTTGGAGGGGTATTTATAGCCAGCCAACACGAGATAGCCGTTGGAAAAGTGGGCAGACTTTGTCAGTTAGCATCGGATCCTCCGATGCACCCCTTTATATGATCATCGGTCGAATTCCAAATTAGCTGATGTCACGTGTCAGATGTGACCGTTGGATATAACCGTTGGATCTTTTAATCGACCGATGTTACTTCAATTTATCATCGGATGATCCGGTGAGTTGATCTTCAGAATTGGGTCAGAAATATTGTCTCTGTTGAATTTGACCGATGTACACTTACTTCCTCATCGGATGGTCCGGTGTGTATATCTTCATAATAACTCAGATATCAACCTTCGGGTGAACTCAACCGATGTGCCACTTCCTTCACATCGGATGATCCGATGAGTACTAGAATCTGAGGTCTTCTTCTTCTGCCAACTCAAACTCGACCGATGTAGTCATTTTGCAAGACATCGGATGATCCGGTGAATGCAACTTGTTTGCTTCGAGTTGTTTTGAGTTGATCCTCTCGAGTGACCTCTTTGATACTTGTTTGAAATGATATTATGATGATGTGTGAGCTCCTTGTGTTGCCAATTTTGATAAAGTAGAGTCGTTGTATGATTTCTTCATTTAGTTTTTATGAGTATCGAATAACCCCTTAGAATGGATCATTGAGGGGTCTCCATTTGTATCCAATGAGCAGTAGATGGTGTGAATAGATAGTTCATTAACGGTTGATGTGATATATGTGAAACCTCGCATCCACAAACTCATTAGTAATTACGAACGGTTGTCATTAATCCCCAAAACCATATCTCACGGGGGCCTAGATGCTTTCAATCTCCCCCTTTTTGGTGATTGATGACAACACAACGAGTAGAGCATATAATTAAAACACAATGCTAAAAGAAATATAACAGGTACAAATTGCAACACAAGTGGCTCGAAGGCTCAAATAATAAACGATAAGGCGTAGAAGCACAGAGTAGCACCCGGAGTACAATAATAGCAAAAATCAAATAAAGTAGCAAAAGGATGGACAATCTCAGATATAGTAGCAGACGCATAGACATAGACACTCCCCCTAGAACTGAGCTAACTCTCCCCCTGACTCTAACTCTTCTCCCCCTTTGGCATCAAGACACCAAAAAGGGAAGTCGAGTGCCTACGACTCAGGCGCGCTCCTGGCGATGGTGAAGCGGTCGGCGTCGACGGTGCTGTCGTCGGAGCTGCTGGAGGTAGAGGTCGCTGGTGCTGGAGCTGGAGCGGGAGCTGGAGCTGGAGCTGGAGCTGCTGTGGGGACTAGAGCTGGAGCTGGAGCTGCTGGGGGATCCGCTGAGACTGCAGGCGCCGGTGGAGGTACTGCCGGAAGAGGTGAGGACTGGAGCGACGTCGGTGGCAGTACTGGAGCTGGTGCCAGTGGGGGTGCACCTGGAGCCTGACTAAGTCCCAAGTGCTGAGGTGGAAGAGCCACTCCAGTCTGCTGGTAGAGGTTGGTGACCAACCCCAGGATGCCCAACAGCATCTGCTGAGTCTGCTGCTGCTGGTCCAGAGTGCGTCGCGTTATCTGATCGACAAGGTTGGTGAACCTGTCGGTGTCCTCTCGCCTCTGACGGGCAATCTCCAGCTGCATCTCTTGCTGCTGCCTCTGAAGCTCCTCCTGTCGAGCTGCCTGCTGCTCCTGCTGCTGAGCCATCCGCTGAAGTAAGGCAGTGAGCTCTGACGGCTGAGTCACCTGAGCCTCTGACACTGGAGGAGGTGAAGGTGGTGGAGCAGCTGAGCCTCCTGCCTCTGCGTCGTGCTGTCTCGGTGAGGGAGGAACAGGAGGGAAGTACTCCTCGACACTGTCGCTGGTGTCGCTGTCCGACCATACGTGCTGTAGGTCTCCTCCCTGAGCCTCTGCCTGTGCCAGCTCTGCGTCCTCCTGAGTCAGCTCTGCCCAGTCCTCCTCGGACAGTCTGGCTCGTACCTCACGCTCGACGGGACGGCCAAGGCGGCGGTCTCCCGGAGTGGGGACTCGGTAGTGGCTGAACCGGGTCACGTGCATCTCCGTCAGCTGAGAGACTCCTGGAGTGTCCTCTGGAACCAGCTGGTGAAGAAGGTGACATATCCAGTGACCAAAGACCAGCTGTCGTAGCATCCCAACTCCATCGGTGATCACGTCCTCCATCTCGCAGATCAGAATGTCTACTATGTCGAACTCCATCCCGTTCATCACATAGAACAGGATGGTCTGCTGAAGGCTCGTGAATCCCTCCAAGTAGCCGGACCTCGGCAGCAGGGTACGCCTGAGGACGTGGTGAACTGTCCGGGCTGCTGGGGTGAGAAGAGCTGGCACCCTCGGCTGGTCTGGAGTGAACGGCTGAGTGAACAGACCTCTGATCTCCTCAAAAGGTGGTGCCACTCCTCCAGTCAGTGGTCTCCTCGGCGGGTCTGCGTCTCCGTAGACTATCTGGTGCAGGCACGTAGTAGAGAGCTCCACACCAAGCAGTCTGCCCATCAGGTCTCGAGATACGTCGTGGATTCGCCCCATGAACATAAAGTGAATCGAGCGACGACCCTCAGAGACGTAGAGTGTCGCGTAGAACACCCTAACCCACTCCTCGACGTAAGCACTCCTCGGGTGTGAGAGCAAGTCCACAAGTCCTCTGAATCTCTCAAAGAGGGGCCTGATTCCGTGTCCTGCTGCCACTGCAAGCTGATCCCAGTCAATGCTGTTATGCTGGAATAGCTTGTGACCCCGACGCCTGTAAGTCTCGTACAGTGACGCCTGTGTCAGGGTCCAGAACCGGGAGTCAACTCGAGCATCCCTAGGCCGCGGGAACCACTCCTCAATCAGCGCTGACCATCTGAGCTTCTTAAGTTGCCTTGCCTTCATCTTCCTGTAGTCAGTGAGTCTGACCTCTTCGGCAACTCGGACTGCAGTGTCCATCAGATGGATGGCCCTTTCGGCCTCTCTGTCCTCGGCGCGGTCAGCTGCAGAGGGGCGCCGACTCGCCGTAGGAGTCTGTCCACCCCCACGAGTCCTCGGGGTGCGCCGGCGGATGAGAGGCTGCACTTCAGTCTCCTCCTCGTCGGAGCCCTCGGGAGGCACCGGCTGGATCGGAGGCTGCTCCTGCCTCTGCCGGCTCCTCGGCGGCGCGAGCGGCCAACTCCGCGCGACGAGCGTCCTTGGACATCTTGCGCTTCTTCGCGGCGGGCTCCTCAATTGCCTTGCCTTTTCCTTTGCGATCGCGACCCATCTTAATGCAATTTGAGAGCTAGGGTTAGCGACGGTTGAAATTGACGATGAAAAACAACGAAGGACGTCGCGCGGCACGGAGCAAACCTTAGCGATGAACGGCAATGCTCGACGAGACCCTAGCGGAGAGGGTGATGCGAGCCGGCGGCGAGTGGAGGAGGGGAGACGGCGAGGGAGGCGCGGCAGTGCGTTGGAACAGCTGCGGCGCTCGCGGGAGAGCCGGTGACGGCGACTGGAAGGCGGCGCCCGGCGACTGGAGGTGGCGTGCGTGGAGAGGCGGCGGTGGTTGCGCCTTGGAGGCGGCGGCGGCGGCCGGGGAGGCGGCGACGGCGGCCCTTGGAAGGCTGCGGCGGCGGCTGGGAGACGGCGCGCGCGGGAGGCGGCGTGCGCGGGAGAGGTGGCGGCGGCGGCGCCTGGGAGCCGGCGGCGGTGGCTGGGAGACGGCGGCGGTGACTGGGAGGCGGAGGCGCGTGGGAGAGGCGGCGGCGAGGGCGTCGGGTGGCGGCGGAGGTCGGGAAAGAAGAAGAAAACGGGCGGCGGCCGACCCCTCCTTTTTAAACTGTTGGGCAAACCCTAGCCGCGCATAACACACCGGATGGACCGATGATCATCGGAGGATGCATCGGTCGAGTTCAACAGAGAGTTGTTCCAAAAACTCTCTTTGAACACCGGATGGACCGATGTTGAGGTGGCGGTCATCGGTCGACTTCTGCAGGGCACCAGGAAAACTGAACACCGGATGCTCCGATGTCTTCTGAAATGAACTCATCGGTTTATTTGTGACATCTGATTTGAACTGAAGCACCAATTGATCCGATGATCTGCTGGCCCTAGCATCGGATAATCCGATGACTACAGAAAATCTAAGACTGCCCATATATGTCCTTTGACTTAAGCACACAAAAATAAGGATTGGTCTTAGGACTTTTTGGGCAACTCCTAACCTCTAATATAAGGCCTTAAATATAGTGCCACATATTGGCTAAGCCCTTAAGCAAAGAGAATACACAGGGTTAGGAGTGAAACCATGAAAATGTAAGGCCCATGCTTTGTGAGCTAGAGTGTAGAGAACTTCTATCTCTTTAAAGCATGTTCCTTTAGAATTTTGCTCTATCCACATCATATGAGTTGAGTTATTGCATTTTGAACAAGTCTCCTTCTCATGATGTGGTTCCCCTTTGTGACAATCTACCGTATGCAATGCCAACCAAAATGATGCAAGATATTGAATGAGTGCAAGTCTATATGGCAGGAATCATGCAAGACATAATGTAAATCTATCTTGCCAAATTTAAACCTGCCAAAGGCTTCCTCAGGAAAAGCTATTTCTAGCTTGCCCCTATCCTTTGGGAGTTAGACAAGACCTATTTGATATGCAACCTTACATGAACATGGCAACTTACATGACGTTAGATGCATCTAGCACATTTAATTCACTTCTTAGTCTAGAAAAAGTTTTCTCATCAAGTGGTTTAGTGAAGATATCCGCCAATTGTTCTTCGGACCTTACACCTTGCAAAGAGATGTCTCCTTTAGCCTCATGATCCCGCAAGAAGTGATGGCGAATATCAATGTGCTTAGTGCGGGAGTGTTGAACGGGGTTTCTAGCTATCTTAACCGCACTTTCATTGTCACAAAGGAGAGGCACACAATCAAACTTAATTCCAAAGTCCAAAAGGGTTTGCTTCATATATAGAATTTGGGCACAACATGCACCAGCCGCTATATACTCTGCCTCCGCGGTGGACAAAGCCACGGAGTTTTGCTTTTTGCTCGACCAAGATACTAGGGAACGCCCAAGTAAGTGGCACCCACCGGATGTACTCTTGCGATCCACACGGCATCCGGCAAAGTCCGAATCCGAGTAACCCAAGAGATGAAAACTAGCGTTCTTGGGGTACCACAAACCTACACTTGGGGTATGCTTGAGATACCTAAGTATCCTAAAGACCGCCTTACGATGCGATTCTTTAGGTGCTGCTTGAAAGCGAGCACACAAGCACACACTAAACATGATGTCGGGCCTAGATGCGGTAAGATATAATAATGAACCAATCATGGAACGGTAATGAGATTGATCAATAGGTTTACCGTCCATGTCCGCGTCGAGATGACAATTTGTTGCCATTGGAGTGCTTCTTGAGCTGCAATCTTCCATTTCAAACTTCTTCAAGAGGTCTTTGGTGTACTTTTCTTGGTAGATGAAAGTCCCCTCTTGAAGTTGCTTGATTTGAAATCCTAGGAAGAAATTGAGTTCTCCAATCATTGACATCTCGAACTCCCTAGACATCATGGTGCCAAACTCAAGACTAAGAGATTTGTTAGTTGAGCCAAAAATAATGTCATCAACGTAAATTTGACAAAGAAATAAATCCCCGTTGATGTCCTTGGTGAAAAGTGTAGTATCCACCCTCCCGATCTTGAATCCTTGCATGACTAAGAAATCCCTAAGACGTTCATACCATGCCCTAGGTGCTTGCTTGAGCCCGTAGAGCGCCTTGTGTAACCTATACACATGGTTAGGATTCCTCGGATCTTCAAACCCGGGAGGTTGCTCAACGAAAACAAGCTCGTTAATATAACCATTGAGGAAGGCACTTTTCACATCCATTTGATAAAGCATAATATTGTGATGTGAAGCAAAAGCTAGGAGTATACGAATAGCTTCTAACCGTGCGACCGGGGCAAAGGTTTCTCCAAAATCTAGTCCTTCTACTTGTGAAAAACCCTTGGCCACAAGCCTTGCCTTGTTGCGGACCACCACGCCATTCTCGTCTTGTTTGTTGCGGTACACCCACTTCGTTCCGATGACGTTCTTGTCCTTAGGTCGCTCCTCCAGTACCCAAACTTTATTGCGGGTGAAGTTGTTGAGTTCTTCTTGCATAGCCATCACCCAATTTGGATCTTGAAGTGCTTCCTCAATAGTTGTGGGTTCTACACACGAAACAAAGGAGTAGTGCTCACAAAATGAAGCAACATGGCGAGAACGAGTACTTACTCCCCGTGACGGACTTCCGATGATTTGATCCATCGGATGTGCCTTGGAGATGCGCCCATGCCTCATAAGAGGTTGTGAGGCACTTGGTGGTGGTGAGGCATCTTGCTCGTCTTGTGGTTGGACTTGACCTTGGACTTCTTCTTCTTCTTGGTGTTGTGTGGCATGTGAATCTTGCATTGGCAATGGATCATTTTTCTCTTCTTCTTCATCAATTTGAGGCGCCATGGAGGTGTTGATTTTGGAACTTGAGGCTCCCCCTTGATCATGGCTCTCCTCAACTTCGGGCTTGATGTCTCCTATGGTCATGTTCTTCATAGCTTCTCGTAGAGGCTCATCATCTATATCATCATGACCAAAACCCTCCTCTTGGGAGCCATTAGTCTCATCAAACTCAACATCACAACTTTCTTCAACTAACCCGGAGGTTTGGTTGAATACTCGATATGCTTTTGAGTTTGACGCATAACCAAGAAAGATACCAACATCACACCTTCTTTCAAACTTACCGAGCCTTTTCTTGCGGTAGATGTAGCACTTGCACCCGAAGACTCGGAAGTAGGAGATGTTGGGCTTTCTCCCAATGAGGAGCTCATATGGGGTCTTTTGAAGTAGTCGATGAAGGTAGACCCTATTTGCGGCATGACACGCCGTGTTGATTGCTTCGGCCCAAAACTTCTCCGACGTGCCATAGTCATCAAGCATTGCTCTTGCAAGGGTGATGAGAGTTTTGTTCTTCCTTTCAACGACACCATTTTGTTGAGGGGTGTATGTGGCCGAAAACTCGTGCTTCACGCCTTCACGATCACACCACTCCCCAATGTTGTAGTTCTTGAACTCGGTGCCGTTGTCACTCCGGACCTTGATGATGGGAAGTTGAAATTCCCTTTGAGCTCGTTTAGCGAAGGTCTTGAAGATTTCCGGAGTTTCACCCTTGTCGCCTAGGAACAATGTCCAAGCATAGCGAGAGTAGTCATCAACAATAACAAGACAATAGAGGTTACCGCCAAGGCTTTGATACGTGGACGGTCCGAAGAGGTCCATGTGAAGTAGTTCAAGTGGCTTGGAGGTTGACACCATTGTCTTCAACGGATGGTGTGAGGCAACTTGCTTCCCGGCTTGACATGCGCTACAAAGCTTGTTCTTCTCAAATGTGACATCCTTCACGCCGGTCACCATCCCAAGCTTGAATGACTTCTTGAGCTTGCTCATCCCAATGTGAGCAATGCGCCGATGCCATAGCCACCCCAAACTAGTCTTGGTGAAATGACAAGTGGTCAAGCTAGCATCCTTGTTGGAGAAGTCCACCAAGTAAAGATGTCCATGCCGAAAACCTTTGAATATTAGTTCTTTACTTGACTCACTAGTCACCACAACACCATTCTTGTCAAATGTGCATGTTAGTCCAAGATCACATAATTGTGCAATAGAAAGTAAATTGAAGCTAAGAGACTTAACGTAAAGCACATTAGAGATGGACAAATCATGAGAAATAGCAATTTTACCCAAACCAATTACCTTCCCCTTTGAGTTATCACCAAAGGTGACTTGTTCATGGTTGCCGGGGTTTTCTATGGAGGTGAACATACCATCATTGCCGGTCATATGTTGAGTGCACCCACTATCGAGTACCCAATGCTTTCCTCCGGCTTTGTAGTTCACCTACACACATGAAGTTAGTTTTTGAGTTTAGGAACCCAAGCCAACTTAGGTCCTTGTATATGTGATACAAGTGATTTTGGAACCCAAAGTTGCTTGGGGAGCTTCCCCTTCATGCCCTTGATGTCTTTGCCGATGAACCTTGCCTTCACCTTTCCACCTACTTTGCTCAATAGATAGTGATAATCATTGAAAGTAGATTTGTAGTTAGGAGGCAATTTGGGAGAAGGACGGTTGGGAAGAGGACACTCCCTCGTGTGATGTCCGGTGACCTCACAATGTTGGCAATATGACCCAACTTCCTTGATGAAGCTTGTCCTAAGCTCCGGTGAGGGCACCTTTCCTTTGTTGGGTACCGGGAAGGATCCAAGTCCTCTCTTGTTGAAGCTTTTCGCTTGTTGGTAGAGGATTTCCTTGTGCTTATCCTCCCCCTTAGAGAGTCTTGCCACACTAGTGCGAAGACTTTCAATTTCGTCCATTAGCTCCTTCTCCCTAGGGCTTGCTTTCAAAGGCAAAGACTTATCCAAAACATTAGTGGCATGTGAATTAGATGATATTTTGCCATCAAGGGTTTCTTTCTTTGTGTTTTTCAATTTAAGTTCAATAGCTTCATAAGCACGGTTAAGCACTTCATGTTCTTGAACCAACTCATTGTGCTTTGCCAAGAGTGCTAAGTTAGCTAAGTCAAGCTCATGATACTTAAGCTTGATTGTAGTATTTTCATCCTCGATTTGTTTGACATTTAATTTGAGCGTGTCATGCTCTTTAAGTATGGTTACATACTTGTCATGCAAATCGAGGTTAGCACTTTCAAGCTTAGCACGAGCTAGCTCAAGAGCCTTAACCTTAGCCTTTTCCCTTTTTATCATGGCATGATATTCACTAATCATGGATGCTAATTCATCGGGTGAAAGCTCCTCATCATCATCGCTAGAGTCTTCACATACCTTTGAGTTACCTTTCGCCATTAGGCACATAGGAGGTGGGCGAAGAGGGGAGTCATTCTTGTTGACGATGGCGAGGCCCGCCAAGTTTTCTTCATTTTCACTATCTTCGTCGCTTGACTCTTCATCCGTGATCCACTCATTTGCTTCACACATGAAGACCTTTTGAGGCCCTCTTCTTTTCTTTGGAAAGAGCTTGGTTTTCTTGCCTTTGTCAAACTTCTTCTTTCCAAAGGAGCGCTTGGGCTTGACCTCCTCTTCATCATCACTTTCTTCTAGCTTGTGATGCTTGCCAATTTCCTTTCTTTTGTCCGGTCTTGGGCAGTCATATGATATGTGGCCTAGATCACCACAATTGTAGCACGTCTTGTTTTCATCTTTTCTTGGCAAGAAGGCTTTCTTTTTGGGATCAAAAGAGTATCCCTTCTTTGCAATCTTAGAGTTGAGGCGTGAGAATTTTCTCATCATCAAAGCAAGCTCATCATCATCATCTTCACTTGTTTCTTGCTCTTCTTCACTTGAGCTAGGCTCAACCACTTTCTTCTTCTTGGGAGTTGTCTTCTTGGTTGACGCCTTGAGAGCAATGGTTTTTGATGATGACTCCTCCATCATTCCAAGTACGCTCATTTCATGAGCATGAATTTCTCCAATGAGCTCCGAAACTTCAATGTTGTCTAGTGACTCTTTTTGGAGCATTGAATTGATAATGTTGTACTTGGGCTTGGGTAGAAGCATGAGGATCTTGCGATTTATAAGTCCCTTGCCAAGAGAAGCAATATCAAGTGCGTTAATTTCCTCAATGAGCACATTTAAACGAGAAAACATTTGATTAACGTTTTCATGAGGAAGCATCTTAAATTCATCATATTTTGATTTAAGCATGTGATATTTGAGTTCTTTGACACGAGATGAGCCCTCATGTATTTCAACTAGACATGCCCAAATTTCACATGCTTTTTCCTTGCTAGCAATCCTAGCAAAAACATCTTGACTAATGCATTCATATATGGCATTTCTAGCCTTAGCATCCCATTTTAATTGGTCTCCAACATAGTCAAGATTTCCAAACCCCGCATGGGTCGCTTCCCACACTTCGGGAGCAATTGCCTCAAGGTAAGCGCGCATGCGTGCTTTCCAATAAGCAAAATTCTTGCCCTCGAAGGTAGGAACCGAACCCCCATTCTTGGCCATTTTTGCTCTCTAGCGGTGAAGCTAGAATGATCCAATGAGCAACCAAGCTCTGATACCAATTGTAAGGATCGAAACGCCCAAGAGGGGGGGTGAATTGGGCTTTTTAAAATTTTAGAGCAATTTAAAACTTTAATGGTTGAAGCCCAATTCCCTATGCAAACTAAGTACGCTAGTAAGAGAGTTAAGTGCGGAATAGTAAAAGCGTAATAGTAAGGGGTGAGGAGAGAAATGCAAACTCCCGCGGAGACTCGGAGACACGGCGATTTTTCCCGTGGTTCGGTAAGATCATAAAAATCTTCCTACATCCACGTTGTGGCACCCACCAAAGGGTATGGCCACTCCCACGTCACCAAGAAAAGGGAATCCACTATCTTTCTCCGTTCGCCCTCTCCGGCAAGGTGGAGCTCAAACCTTGTACAACAGTGATCCTCCGGGCTTCCACAAACACCTTGGTAAGCTCCGGAGTGATCTCTTCTTCCTCCAACGTTTACAAGGTGAGAGAAGTCACCAAGACACTCTCTCTCACTAGTCTAGAGATTCCAATCACCAAGAATGGACGCACACAAGCTTCTCTCTAGCTAGATATAACCTATAGTTGGATTACAAGAGGTTTTGAAGTGTGGAAGTGGTAGCTCTTGGTCTTGAATGCTTGAGAATGTGTAGTGAGGCTCAGGAGATCAAGACTTGTCGAAATGGCCGGTTGGAGGGGTATTTATAGCCAGCCCACACGAGATAGCCGTTGGAAAAGTGGGCAGACTTTGTCAGTTAGCATCGGATCCTCCGATGCACCCCTTTATATGATCATCGGTCGAATTCCAAATTAGCTGATGTCACGTGTCAGATGTGACCGTTGGATATAACCGTTGGATCTTTTAATCGACCGATGTTACTTCAATTTATCATCGGATGATCCGGTGAGTTGATCTTCAGAATTGGGTCAGAAATATTGTCTCTATTGAATTTGACCGATGTACACTTACTTCCTCATCGGATGGTCCGGTGTGTATATCTTCATAATAACTCAGATATCAACCTTCGGGTGAACTCAACCGATGTGCCACTTCCTTCACATCGGATGATCCGATGAGTACTGGAATCTGAGGTCTTCTTCTTCTGCCAACTCAAACTCGACCGATGTAGTCATTTTGCAAGACATCGGATGATCCGGTGAATGCAACTTGTTTGCTTCGAGTTGTTTTGAGTTGATCCTCTCGAGTGACCTCTTTGATACTTGTTTGAAATGATATTACGATGATGTGTGAGCTCCTTGTGTTGCCAATTTTGATAAAGTAGAGTCGTTGTATGATTTCTTCATTTAGTTTTTATGAGTATCGAATAACCCCTTAGAATGGATCATTGAGGGGTCTCCATTTGTATCCAATGAGCAGTAGATGGTGTGAATAGATAGTTCATTAACGGTTGATGTGATATATGTGAAACCTCGCATCCACAAACTCATTAGTAATAACGAACGGTTGTCATTAATCCCCAAAACCATATCTCACGGGGGCCTAGATGCTTTCACACATACTTCACAAACTGAATTCAGAATATATATAACCACGAATAACAGGGTTTATTACAAAGTCTCATGAGTCTTGGACTCATTCTAGCAGCGGAAGTCTTTAATCTAGCAGCGGAAGTCTTTATACTGGCAGCGGAAGTCTTCTAACTAGTGCAGAAGCAACTAAGCAGCAGCAGCGGCTCCATCTCTACTCCATCCCCACAGGCAAGTTGACGGGGAATCACACTCCTAGTACTCCAGATGGTCTTCATAGTGCTCCTCTCCTGTTGCTGATGATGTATAATAATGCAAGTTTGAGTACATAATGTACTCAACAAGTGCGGAAAAATATGATATGTAGCTCACAACAAGGCAGGTATAAAAAGGCTCATTGCAGAAAGCAAAATTTATTTCTCAAAACACGATAAAACAGAAACTTAGCTTTAAGTAAATGTAATCCCAACATGCATTTAAATATTAACATACCTCCATTATGATTCATCCCTTTCCATGTCTCAACCAGACATTAATCTTTCTCAACCTTGGTCATGAATACCATCTCGTATTCACTACCATCTCATGAATATCATCTCGTATTCACTACCATTCTGTCTCATACCGAGACCAATGCTCATTGCCATGACTCAACAGTCGTGCAACCAATCTCATTACCCGGACTCAACAGTCCCAAAAACCAAACCATAACCAAACCAAAAACCATCCCAAAAACCATTCCAATAACCATCCCAACTAATCATGTGAGTTGTCCAGGCGCTCGTGACCGTTAGCTTGGCTATCATGATAGTTTTAGACTCTGCAGAGTTTGTACCACTTTACCCACAAGTTTGTGATTTCGTCACCCGTTGGTGACTGCAGAACCTCCATTATACCAGTACACAACCGTCGGTGTATGGCCAAGAGATCACAAAATAGCCTTTACAAAGGTGACTACTAGATGTATGGACTCACTAAGGTTTCACCGGCAGGCTAGAATCTCCAATTCTCCCACCCACGGGTCCCCTCTTGTGCCATGCAGTTCCCAGGGCAGTCCTCACTCGACTCCCATTCCCCACGCCTTCCACGGTCCATAACAATCCTGTAACTTACCTAATTACTCAGCTAAGCCGCACCCATACTTGGCCTTGTGGTGGCACTGTTATCCTGGCATGGCTGGCATGAACCGGTCCTTAGATCTACGGCAAGTAAACCACCATCTCATTCTACCTCATTCACAAACCCAGGCTTGCCTAGATCTCCCTCCGATTCATGTTCATCAAGTTTTCATTATCATTATGAGTGCAGTTAGCTAGACACATCTATCTCGCTTCCCGTATCCCATGGACTCAGCGAAGCATAAAAGCAAAAACCATACCCGACTCATTAACTTTCCCGGTGACAAGGGTGGTTAACAAAACTAGTAAACTCCTATGAAAGGGTTTCCCATCATATTGACTCAAGCACACACACCTTTTCGCAAACAAAACAGTTTTCCAAAAAAAAACATGGGATCAATATGATCAAGGGGCACTTGCCTTGTTCTTGCGGCTCTGGTTGCTCTTGTGTCTTGATGTTCTGGTGTTGTAGCTCGTCGTAGATAGCTCCCTGAGCATGTCCTTCTAATTACAATCACACACATACAAGATTCACAGCAATCAATATCATGCACAAACTCTACTTTAAGATGCAATGATGCATATGCATGCTGATCCTTTGATGCAGTTTAGTTTGTACGTATTCTTGCATGGATTGCATGGGTTTTACGATGAACAGAGGTGTAAGGATCAATTGTGGACGTGGCGATGATCTCATTACAAGATCTAGATCACACCGATCAACACGTGATCTATCCACGAAAAATCTTCTATTCGAAAGGGATCGAAGAACAGATGCAAAGAAAATGCGATGATGTCGTAAGGTGGTATTGGAGACCTACCTTACTTCCTTCGGGTCTTTCCTCAGATCGTCGGTTCTCCTCCGGCGATGGCAATCGTGTCTGGCTCGTCGGCGGTCTCTTCGGTGGTCGAACTCCGGTGTAGGGGTTTAGCTCGGCGAGTTCGGGGCTAGGGGTTCTAAGTTGTCGGCTTTAGAAAAGATGTTACAACCAAGGGGTTGTTTCGGGTTCTATTTATAATCGGGAAGAGAAGAGTCCTATTCTGATCAGAATTCGAATAAGAGTCCCATTCAAATTGTTTTTGAATCTTAACAACTTATCTTTAGTTGATTCGGTGTGGTAGCAACGTGGAATTCGTGTCGGTTTCCTCAGTATCGGGGATTCCCACGCGTACAGAAGCAAAAACCGCTTCAAATCTCGTCACCTGCGCGGCGGTGAGCTCCGGAAACTCCACGTGTGTCGCGTGTCAATCGGGCGAGACCTTTCTCTTCCTCAGAGGTGAGCTCCACGTGCGCCATGTGTCAATTCCGGACCTCCCCTCTCTTCGGAGGTGAGCTCCGAGAATGCCACGTGTCCAGTAGCGCTAGACTTCCTTTCTTCTCAGAGACGAGCTCTGAGGTCGACACGTGTCCAAAAGTGTCGGACCTCCCGGAGGTGAGCTCCAGAGGTGACACATGTCCGGTAGTGCTGGCCCTCCCGGAGGTGAGCTCCGGAGGTGACACGTGTTCAATAGGACCGGACCTCTCGGAGGTTAGCTCTGAGAGCGACACATGTCTAGCAGGGCCAGACCTCTCGGAGGTGAGCTCCGAGAGCGACACGTGTCCCATGCGGCTGGAACTTTCTTTTCCGCAGTGACGAGCTCCGATGACGACACATGTTCTACGGGACTGGCCTCGCTCCTCCGCGGAGGCTAGCTCCGGGGGCAACACGTGTCCCACGGGGTCGGACTTCTCCCCTTTTGCCGGGATGAGCCCCGAGACTGCCACATAGCCAGTTTAGCGGTAGACCTCTCCCCCTTTGCGGGAATGAGCTCCAAACATGCCACGTGGCCAGCGGGCCACGAAAATTGTCTACAACGCTCCTCGGCAAACTGGAATTGGCTTTTTTGGCTATTTTTTATTTCTTTTCTGTTTCTATTTATTTAAAAATGTTTTTCTACATAAACTATGAATACATGAAGAAATCGAAAATGAGGGTGTCACAAATCTACCCCCCTTAAATTGAATCTCGCCCTCGAGATTCGTTAGTAGAGAATGGATGAGGGAATTCTGCCTTGATGTCTTCTTCACGCTCCCATGTAGCTTCTGCTTCCGTGTGATGGCTCCATTGTACCTTGCACCAAGGGATCACTTTGTTCCTCGTGACCCTTTCCTTTACGTCCAAAATTTGGACAGGGTGCTCTGCATAGGTCAGATCCTCTTGAAGTTCAAGCTCTTCCATTGGTACTTGCTCTTCTGGTACTCTCAAGCACTTCTTGAGCTGGGATACATGAAATACGTCATGTACATCGGAGAGGTGCGTCGGGAGCTCTAGTTGATAGGTCACTTCTCCTTGCTTGTCCAAAATCTTAAATGGCCCGATGTAGCGAGGTGCTAGCTTGCCTTTGACGTTGAAACGTCGTTGGCCACGGATAGGCGATACCTTAAGGTATACGAAGTCTCCTACTTCGAAGGTCAACTTCCTTCGCCTATTGTCCGCATAGCCTTTCTGGCGTGACTGAGCAGCCTTCAAGTTCTCCCGTATTGTTTGGACTTGCTTCTCAGCCTCTTGTAACACTTCCGGTCCAAACACTTGGTTCTCTCCGGTTTCGTTCCAAAACAACGGCGTTCTACACCGTCTACCATACAATGTGTTTCTTGTTTGATTGAGGCTCTCTTATGTGTCTTAGCGTGAAGTTCTCCACAATTTGCTACTAAAACTTGAAAGTAAGGTTCAAATAATTAGGCGAGTCCTTTGCAACTTACATTTCCAATTACACATAATCCAGCATGTAGAAGTTTCATTTATAGGAAAGACGGGTCAGACTTGCTGAGCCGTCGTGTTCACTGCTTCTGTTTCAATCTTTTGCAGGGTGTTATGAGGAAGAGACTCTCGAGGAGGAGACGGAACCCCAAGAGGGGAACCCTGTCAAGTGGGAGTCGTGCACGCCGCCGTGTTAGTGTGTGTGTGTGTGTGTGTGTGTGTGTGTGTGTGTGTGTGCTAGTAGGTACACATTCACGGACTGAATGTGAACTCAGTGCGTAGTCTATGCCCGTGAGTGTAGACTGAACATATTGTGTTGTAAAATGTTCATAAACTCGTTTATGTAATCAAACTTTGCTTCCGCTTTGTACCTTTTATGTGTGTTATCCGGTGTTGTGCAACGCAGCACCCCTTAGCATGATCCTGGCTCGACAAGGCCGTGAGGCCGTGTCAGCGTGGTATCAGAGCTCGCTTGAGGTTTAACGTACTAAAAAGGTCATCTTTTTCAAAAACTGGGTGAGGAACGAGTTAGTAGCCCATATAAGGATGTTATTAGTGTATAGAAAGTGGCAAATCTAACCTATGTGCTTATGTCGGAAAATCATGCATCTCGGGACGTCATATGTCTTGGGGGTGCATGTAAGCACTGTCCACCAGTGCACACAAGCTGACGGATGGAGCCTCACGGGTGGCAGGTAACCCGGCCCGCTTTAATATCCTCTACGACTCTTCATGTCGTTTGGGGTATTCGAGCAACACCCTTTCCTGGCGTGCTACGGGCAAGTTCTGGAGACCCCGTCACGTGGTTAGTAACGTGAACACGTAGCTCAAGGCGTGTTTGGCTTGAGAACAACCGTGCGAGTGATGACAGACGGTTGTATGAACTGTATTGGGACCGGGCTCGGTGTGCAGCCGAGCCTGACCATTGGGTGGTTTATTTGCAGGTAGTCTGACTATGAATCGGTAGACGAGTAGCATCCTTGTGCGAGAGACATTTAGTGCCACTGAACTAACGAATCCAGCTAAGTCCGGTATAGGTTTTTCTTTGTGAGGAACGTAGTACCGACATGAACTGGTGACGCATCGACGTCACACCCCACTAAATGAGCAACCTCACTGTAAAACTAGAAGGTTTTAATCCAGAGCACTAAAACTTTGATATAACTTCTTCCCTTGACCAGGATGTTCAAAGTTAACAAGTTTTCAACATATAGGATACTAAGGACAGAGTCCCCTGTTTTCAGCTGAAATGTGGCTGAAGTTAAACAGAGGTTAGAGGTTGAGTTGTTTCGGAGTTGGGGTCATATGATACATTTATGGAAGTATTTGGAAGAGCTTTTTAATTTTTCTGTTGATGTCTAGAGGTTTTTCATCCCTTAACCAGTCGAAAAATGCAGTGGAGTTGAAACTGTTCAGAAAACAGGGCAGAACAAACACTCTCTGTAACTCTCTGTAAATTGAGCATAACTTACTGCACAAACCTAAAAATAGAAAATAAGGTAGTTCTGAAACGTTGATGAGATGGGTTACAACTCTGTAACAGAAAGTTTTGTCAAATTTTGTGTAGAATTAACTGGAATTCATGGATCAAATCAGTGCCTCAAGCAGGGAGGTGCTGTCCAATTTACTCCAGAAACTCTGTCAAATTTGACATCTCATAACTTTTGAACCAGGACATATATTTGGCCAAGCAAATACTTTCTGGAAAGCTATCAAAGTTGGCTTTAACTTTTATGTTGATCTCCAGAATTGGTTTTGCATTTAGCATTGTCTAAATCAGGTTGAAATGGAAACTGGTCAGGGCTGTTAGTTTGGGCAGCAGACCAGCAATCAAATTTGTTCTAAGTTTGAATTGTGTTTCCAAGTTTTATGAGTTTAATGACATATTTTATGTTATAACTCAATGATTTACTGTTGAAATGAATATTTGACATTTTTCAAATATGTTTCTACAGATGACAGCGGACAAACAACTGGAGAACGGGTGGGTGATCTCCCACTGTTCTCAACGCAGCGGTTATCCGGAAGTGTTGAGCCAAATGCTTCAATATTTCGGGTACGTCTAGATGCCGCAGTATCTCGCCAAGGAAGAAGGCGAGGAGGGGAACAAGACGTGGACCATCCATGTCGAAGTTCCTGCAGGACCTACGCCACCCGGTTGGGCACCGTTCACCGTCACGCTGAGAGGTAGACAGCCGGAGGAAATGTGGCAAGTGGCAGCCCGCGACACCATATCGCATTTCTGCCAACTACACGTGAGAGCTATGGAGGGCACTCCATACACGCTGGTCCTGATGGAGGGGCGAGCTAATCACGTGTGGAGGGAAAGGTATTTGGAGGCAACAGATCCGGGTTGCCCAAGGTACAACCCCGCGGAGGCGAACCTTAGCCTCCAGTTGAGGGCAGGGAAGACTGTGATGGACAGCCAAGCTGTCCATACGAATTGTCTTGCCGTGAAGCTCAAGGAGAGCACCAGCCGTGAAGATCATTTTGAGAGTGCTCACAGCGCACTCCGCAATGTTCTCCTTCTGAAGATAAAGCGACTAAACGAACAACATAATCAGTTGCATCGTCTGAAGAAGGCGAAAAAGAAAAGTCGCATCGACATCACGGCTTTACAACAGCAAGTGCAGACCTTGACCCAGCAAAATGAGGTCCTCACTCAAGAGCGGGATGACGCCATTGAGGAGAGCCAGGGCTGGGAAGAGGACTACAACCAAGCCATGGACGAGGTGCATGTGTTGCAAGACCTCGTACCTCCGGTAGTGGGCCTACCGATGGTAGGTGCCGTATCCGTGGTTTTGGGTATCCCGGCGATGGGGGAACCTGAACCGGAAAAGGAGGTCATGGACCCAGAGCCACCAGTAGAAGTAGCGGAGGAGGACGACCCGCATGAGGTCGAGTTCTACTCCGAGTAGTGAGTTACCGTTGCCAAGTAGGGCAGCGAGGGTGGTGTGTAGAAACTTTTGTAATAGGTGACATGTGTAGACAGTAGCATGTGTATAAGTAGTGACGACATGAGCATGACTTCTCGGAGACCCGAGAATAATGTATCTTGTATAAAGTTTATGCTTTATCAATATATGTGAATGTTGTGCAAGTTTATTCATGTGTCACTTCAATACCTACTGTTTTATATGGAATTTTAAGAATGACATGTGCTGATCGCTGCTGCTTTAAATTTCAGAATGACTCGTACTCGTGCCAACCCAGAAGTTGGGGGTTCTAGTCAGGGGGGAGATGCCTCCCAACAGCCTCCCGACGATTCCTCGGGACAGCAACAGCAACAACCGCCACCGCCACCGCCAACGGTTACATTGGCCGATATCGTTGCGGCTATGGCGGGTTCTCATCAGCAGCACACGGAGTTGCTGCAAACCTTAATTGCTAATACATCTCAACTGGAGAGGCGTCAAGACCGCGAGGAGCGCCAACAAAGCTCCTACTCCGATTTTCTAACTACTCATCCCCTGGTATTCTCAAGGGCGGATGAACCCCTCGATGTGGACAACTGGCTCCACACGATGGAGATGAAGTTCAGGCTGCTCCAAGTGAGTGAGCAGCGCAAGACTCAGTTCACGGATCAACAGCTTCAAGGGTCCGCGAGCGCTTCGTGGGTGAATTTCTGTGCCTCGCAACCCACCGAGCGAGTTATGACCTGGGCGGAGTTTCGGACGGCCTTCAGGGCCTATCACATATCGCCGGGTCTTACGAAAAGGAGGACGCAGGAGTTCCTTCGCCTGCAGCAAGGAAGCAGGAACGCGCTGGAATACTCCAGAGCATTCAATGATCTCGCACTCTACGCTTCATATCACGCTGATACTAACGAGAAGAGGCGGGATCATTTTCACCAGGGGCTTAACCCGCTCCTGAAGGACAAGCTGGCAATGTTCAATCGCGGCAGCCTCAACGACATTATTGATGCTGTGACTGTTCAGGAGGACTCCAGGAAGGAGTTAGCGGCGGCAGAGAAGAAGCGAAGCGTGCCGCAGAGCAGCGGAGAGGGAGGTGGTCCTTCTCAAAAATACCGGATGGTGTATTGATCACCATCGGGTCAACACTGGCAGCCACCACAGTGGTCGATGTCATTCCGCAATCGGCCATATTCTCCACCGGCGTTCAGGCCGGCACTACCAGCACCACCTCCGCAGCAACAACAGCAACAGCGGGCGATGCCTCGTGCGTTTGCACCTCAGCAGCGCATGCTGGGCTTTCATCCCCCAAGCACGGGCCAGTCGTCAACCGCATGCTTCAAATGCGGTCGCCCAGGACACTTCGCCAATAATTGTCCTGAGAAGCAAGGCGGCGGAGTGGCACCACAGTTTCCGAGGAGGAATCAGCCCTGGAACCCCATTAATGCATGGTGGGCAAATCCTAAGCCCGACACCATCCACCAACTCGCCATAGAGGATGTGCCGGAGGGAGATCCAATCCTTGCGGGTATGTTCCAACTCTACCAGCATCCCGCCATAGTGTTATTTGATTCAGGCGCCATACATAATTTTATTAGCCAAGCTTTTATTGCTAAACACAGCTTGCAAATACTACCCACCGAAAGTCCATATTTGATTTGTTCACCGGGTGGGGAAGATTTCAGCAAGCATAATGGTATCCAAAGCACCATTATGCTTAGCGGGTAGAGTATACCCCAGTCTCTCATAGCTTTAGAGGGACCAAAGGTCTATGTCATCCTAGGGACGTCGTGGTTAACCCGCCATGGTGCTGTTTTGGACACCATCCTCCGAGTCGTGCATCTACACTCAGAAATGCACGAGTCACATTCATTATTTCTGGACAGTCCAGAAATAAAACTTCCAGGTGTATACCAATCCACCACCATCAGATTAGAAGACATTCCAGTAGTCCGTGAGTTCCCAGACATGTTCCCGGATGATTTACCGGGCATGCTGCCCGACCGAGAGGTGGAGTTCAAGATTGAACTTGCACCGGGAACTATGCCAATATCCCGAAGGCCGTACAAGATGGAGCCAAAGGAATTGGTAAAACTGAAGACGCAGTTAATGGACCTGCTGGAGAAGGGTTTTATTAGGCTGAGCTTCTCACCATGGGGCTGTTCGGCGTTATTTGTGAAGAAGGATGAGGTGTTGCGGCTTTGCATAGACTATCGTCCACTAAACGCCGTAACTATCAAGAACAAGTACCCGTTGCTACGGATCGACATGTTGTTTGATCAGTTGGTCGAAGCAAAGATCTTTTCCAAAATGGACTTAAGATCCTGATGAGGACATCTCTCCTTTGCATACAATGCAAGGACCGATCACTAGAGCATGTGCACGACAATTGGATCTCCAGGTACGTTCTAACCTTGTCAATTGTTTTTCAGAACTTACGCTTGTTTCCATGCATGTTTTATTGATTAGGAACAATGGAGAGGACCAGCAAGGGCTGGGAGGAGTCCAAGGAGTCAAGGAGGAGGAGATAGGACATGCACACCAAGGAGTCGACTTCGACTCCACCTCGGGTTCCAGGAGCTGCCTTCACCAAAACTGACGTCCCAGACACATACGGAGTCAGATTTGGAGGTTCTATATATGGTTGGAACCGTGATTTCATAAAGCTTCCAATGGAACCAGCCCCACCTCAAAGTTCCTTCTAAGTTGACAGGAATCAGCGAAACAAGTGGGCGTCCAGAATCTGTCCGGTGCTGCGCCACCGCCTTTTGGGCTGCTGGTCCGTGTATCGTGTGGAAGCCCATTAGGGTTGCATCCAGGGGTCTTGCACGCCCCTAAACTCCTTTTTATACAGCAGCCATCACCACATTAGGGGCGGGTTTTGCTTAGTTACAATCTGTCATTGAACAGTGTCGCCGATCATCGGTTGTGAGACCCCAAATTCGTGATCAATTCAGTTTTGATTGCAACTTCTCTGTTCTTGCTTGTGTTCTTGATTGCGCTTGCAGGGATAAGCCTTCATGGCGAGGTCATTCGTGTGACACGGGTGATAACCAACGGAGCAGTGGTGTAGTGATTGCGGGGTTTCGTTCGGAGCCTTGGATCATCAACGTCGAGATCTCCACCCAATCAGGTTTACCCTACCTCTCGGAAGATTGGGACTCATCCTCCTATCAATTGGTATCAGATTTCCAGGTTCACCGTGAGGTATACTTGTGTGCCCTTTAGATTTATTTTGTTTCAGTCCTATCGTCCACAAAAAGCTATAAAAAAAATTTAGTTTCCCTGACCTACAACCCCCGCTCAATCTTTTGCACAATTTAGTTCTGGAGTCCGTAGTTCTGAGTTTGTGTCCTAGGTTGAGTCTGGTTGATGGTTTAGATTTGTTTTGGTTCAGTTTTGTTTCTTCCATCCGCTGCCATCTACAAAAAACCAATCTACAAAAAAATTTCATCCACCAATTCGTTTCTGTTGCAGTTTCCACCACCACCAAAACCTGATTCGGGGCATCCTCCTTAAAACGGGCATAACTTTTCGCTCGTAACTCCGATTGAGGCGCATTTTTTTCCCGGAAAGGTCTCGAAAAAGTCCACGTAGGATACACCAGCTACGCCGGTCGCGGTGTTTTCAAAAAAATTAAAAAAAAATTAAGAAGGCCCTCGTTTTGAACTCCGAAGTTCCAGCACCAGTTTTTCCAATCGCTCCTAAATTTGTGCCAATCTCATCTTTCATTGGTTTGAGATAATACTTGGTGCTGTTTCTATTCTTGTGCCCCTGGTTGAGAAAAACTATCAAAAAAATAAAGAGAAATTTTTTTTTATTTCTACTAGTGCTTCAAGACAAAAACAGGAGGCTAAGGGGTTTTCTAGTTGTGCTATTTCTGTGTGAGTGCTGGATACTTGCTGATATTATCCTTGTTGTTCATCATTATTCATCCTTGTCCTTGCTTGTTTCCACAACTGTTCTAATACATTCTTAGGCCGGCAACTAGGTGAAATTCTTTGGACACTTATTCAGCATTGCTATCTGTTACTAACTTGTGTGCCACATACATATACTTCATTTGAGCCTTCCAAGTTCCACCTTCTCTCGAGCAGAACAGGTAACCTTTGCAATCACACCCACTCTCTGCTTGCTTCACACCGGTCACCGTTGGCCACCTGCAGTGCTGGTAAGAAACTTGTAAGAGCGGGGTAAGACGCATCTTACTGATCGATTTTCCACCCACTTCGGAGAGCGTAGTAATAGGGTTCTTCACGATTTTTTGTCTTCGTTTCTGTTTTGTACTAACAATGACAGAAAAGAATACTATGGATAAGACCTCTGGTTCTACACCTCCGGATGATGATGAGTGCGTGTTCCATATGGAACTAAGGGACATGATGCGGGCAATGACTGAAACTTTCAACAATTACCAGACCACTACAACAGCCAGCTTTCAGATGCTCCATACAAGTGTTGCTGGTCTGACCACACGGTTGGACGAGATGGAGACTCGTCTTCCCCAACAAGCTACACCCTCTATCATCCTTGATGGTGATGCACATGCTCACTACGACACAGAGGATGAATTCAATAACGATGAGGTTGATGCACAGCAGCGCCGTCGCCCTCAACGAAATCGTCAAGGTATGGGAGGTAGACCTCATCCTCATGCTCCTGAACAAGATAATGATCCTTATGCTAAGATTAAGTTTTCTATTCCAACATTTTATGGATATTATGATGCTGAGACTTACTTGGATTGGGAGATGATGGTAGAACAAAAATTTAGCTCTCATCTTGTTCCTGAGCGACATAGAGTTAGACAAGCCATTAGTGAGTTTAAAAATTTTGCTATAATTTGGTGGAATGAACTTATCAATACACGTAATGCACCACAGGCATGAGCTGCGTTAAAAGAAGAGATGTGCTCTAGGTTTGTTCCTCCTTCATATAGACGAGATCTTCTTAAGAAATTGCAACGCTTTGATCAGGGTGACATGACTGTCCAAGAGTACTACCAAGAGTTGCAGAAAGGTATGCTTCGTTGTGGGGTAGTTGAGGACCAGGAAGACCAAATTGTTAAGTTTTATGGGGGCTTGCGGCGTGAGATCCAGGACATATTTGACTACAAGGAATATCATTCTATTCAACGTTTATTTCAACTTGCTATGTTAGCAGAAAAAGAAGTGCAGGGTCGCCAACAGCAGCGGCGGAATAACACCTTCACGCCACGACAATTTCCGGTGCCATCCAAAGCAACGCCCTCCTCGAGCGTACGTGCTTCTACACCACCCTCCACGGGTGTTGTACGCAGCAGCATCGCACCTTCTACATCACGGGGACAAGATAACAGCAAGTCACAGATGCCTTCAGGTGTTGCAGCAAAGGCGGCTGCACCCAACACTTCGACAAGTCGCAGCTCCGACATCAAGTGCCACCGCTGCCAGGGACTTGGACATATGCAACGAGATTGCCCCAGCAAACGGGCGATCATTGCCACTGCTGATGGTGGGTATGTTAGTGCTTCTGATATTGAAGATGAAAATATTATTACAACTAACATTTCAGGTTCGGATGATGGTTCTGAGGAGGTTCTTGGTACATCTGCGACAAACAACTATATGACTTTGATTGTGCAGCGAGCTTTGAGTGCCATGTTTCGAGAGGACGACAACCGCCAACGTCACAACCTTTTCAACATGTTTCTCGTCGTCAAGGACTGCCGTGTACATACCATCATTATGGTGGTAGCTGCAACAATTTGGTGAATGTTGAGGTGGTCAAGAAGCTTGGCTTGACCACACGGGAACATCCCCACCCTTATCACATTCAATGATTTAACAACAATGGTAAGGTTAAGGTAACACAAACAGCAAGGATACATTTTTCCATTGGTTCTTATCATGATTTTGCTGATTTTGATGTGGTACCTATGGATGCTTGTTCTCTTTTATTGGGACGTCCTTGGGAGTTTGATACTGATGCTATTCATCATGGTCGATCTAATAAGTATACTCTCATGCATAAGGCCAAGAAAATTGTGTTGCTTCCTATGAGTCCCACTGAAATTATACAATTTGAGCAGGAGAAAAAGAATAATGCTAAGCAAAAGGGTGTTTTCAATTCTGAAATTCAGCAACCTATTAAGTTGAAAAATCCTATTTTGCTTGCAACTAAATCTGATCTTGATGATTTATATGCCTCTAATGGAACTTGCTATGCTTTAGTGTGCAAACATGCTTTATATTCCATTGAGGATACATCCATTATCTTGCCACCTGCTGTTGCTAACCTTTTGCAGGAATATATGGATGTTTTTCCATCAGAGATACCCCCTGGATTACCACCTATGCTAGGCATTGAGCACAAGATTGATTTGGTTCCAGGGGCGAGCTTGCCAAACCGTGCTGCCTACAGGACCAACCCCGACGAGACTAAGGAAATTCAGCGACAAGTCCAAGATCTTCTGGACCGCGGGTACATTCGTGAGAGCCTTAGTCCTTGTTCTGTTCCTATTCTTTTGGTTCCAAAAAAAGATGGCACTTGGCGCATGTGTGTTGATTGTAGAGTCATCAATAACATTACCATTCGTTATCGCTATCCTATTCCTAGATTGGATGACATGCTTGATGAGTTGAGTGGTTCTGTTATTTTCTCCAAGATTGATTTGCATAGTGGGTATCATCAGATTTGTATGGCTTTAGGTGATGAATGAAAAACTGCTTTTAAAACTAAATTCGGACTTTATGAATGGTTAGTCATGCCATTTGGTTTAAATAATGCGCCTAGCACTTTCATGAGGTTGATGAATGAGGTTTTACGTGCTTTCATTGGTAAATTTGTGGTAGTTTACTTTGATGATATCCTTATTTACAGCAAGTCATATGATGAGCATCTTGAACATTTACGTGTTGTTTTTAATGTCTTGCGCGATGCACGTTTATATGGTAACCTTGAGAAGTGCACCTTTTGCACCGATTGTGTGTCTTTTCTTGGGTATGTTGTTACTTCGCAGGGCATTGAGGTGGACGAGGCAAAGATTGTTGCCATCACGAGCTGGCCACTTCCGACTACGGTCACACAGGTTCGGAGTTTTCTTGGTCTCGCAGGTTTCTACCGGCGTTTCGTGCGGGATTTCAGCACCATTGTGGCACCTCTCCACGAGTTGACAGAGCATGGAGTGCCGTTTCGATGGGGACCAGCACAACAACAAGCTTTTGATGTTCTCAAGTCGAAGCTCACACAAGCACCATTGCTGCAACTTCCTGATTTTGAGAAGACCTTCGAGCTTGAATGTGACGCGAGCGGCATTAGCATTGGAGGAGTGCTAATTCAAGGAGGTAAACCTGTTGCCTTCTTTAGTGAAAAATTGCATGGGCCTTCGCTGAATTATTCTACATATGATAAAGAACTTTATGTTTTAGTGCGTGTCTTGCAAACTTGGCAACATTACCTATGGTCTAAAGAATTTGTCATACATTCAGATCATGAGTCTTTGAAGTATCTTAAAGGACAAGCTAATCTGAACAAACGTCATGCTAAATAGATTGAGTTCATAGAATCATTTTCTTACATCATTAAACATAAGAAAGGAAAAGACAATGTGATTGCTGATGCTTTATCTAGATGTTATACCATGCTGTCCCAACTTTCTCATAAAATCTTTGGTTTGGAAACCATGAAGAGGTTATATGCTACTGATTTGGACTTCAAAGATGCCTTTGAAAATTGTAGAGAGGGAAGAACGTGGCAAAAATTCCTGCTGCGTGAAGGCCTTTTCTACCGTGCTAACAAGCTGTGTGTTCCAGCTAGCTCCGTTCGTCTTTTGTTGTTGCAGGAAGCGCATGGAGGTGGTTTGATGGGACATTTTGGTGTTAAAAAGACAGAGGATGTGATGGCCGCTCACTTCTTTTGGCCACGAATGAGGCGTGATGTGGAGCGCTACGTTTCACGTTGCACGACATGCAACAAAGCTAAGTCTCGACTTAACCCAGATGGTCTTTATATGCCTCTTCCGGTTCCTAGTGCACCTTGGGAGGATATTTCTATTGACTTTGTTTTAGGATTGCCTAGAACAAAGAGGGGGAGGGATAGTATCTTTGTGGTTGTTGATCGTTTCTCTAAAATGGCTCATTTTATACCCTGCTACAAGACCGATAATGCTTCACATGTTGCTGATTTGTTCTTTAATGAGGTTGTGCGTTTGCATGGTGTTCCCAATACTATTGTTTCTAATAGGGATGCTAAGTTTTTGAGTCACTTTTGGAGAACTTTATGGTATAAATTGGGAACAAAGTTGCTGTTTTCTACTACTTGTCATCCACAAACTGATGGGCAAACGGAGGTAGTTAATCGTACCTTATCTACTATGTTGCGGGCTGTTTTGAAAGACAATTTGAGGTTGAGGGAGGAGTGTTTGCCACATATTGAGTTTGCTTATAAAAGGTCTATTCACTCCACAACCAAGTTAAGTCCGTTTATGGTAGTCTATGGTTTCAATCCTCGTGCTCCAATTGATTTGCTACCTTTACCACATACTGAAATTGTGAACTTAGATGCTACACAACGTTCTGAATTTATTCTTAAGTTGCATGAAACTACTAAGTTACAAATTGAAAAAATGAATGAAAAGTATCGCATTGCTGCTAGTAAAGGTAGGAAGGAGGTAAAATTGGAACCCGGTGATTTGGTGTGGGTTCATTTGAGAAAAGATAGGTTCCCGGATTTGAGAAAGTCCAAACTCATGCCACGTGCTGCTGGACCTTTTAAGGTTCTTGAGAAGACAAATGACAATGCATATAAACTTGAGTTGCCTCCCAAATTTGGGGGTTAGTCCCACATTTAACATTTCAGATTTGAAGCCATACTTGGGTGAGGAAGATGAGCTTGAGTCGAGGATGACTCCAATTCAAGAGGGGGAGGATGATGAGGACATCTCTCCTTTGCATACAATGCAAGGGCCGATCACTAGAGCACGTGCACGACAATTGGATCTCCAGGTACGTTCTAACCTTATCAATTGTTTTTCAGAACTTACGCTTGTTTCCATGCATGTTTTATTGATTAGGAACAATGGAGAGGACCAGCAAGGGCTGGGAGGAGTCCAAGGAGTCAAGGAGGAGGAGATAGGATGTGCACACCAAGGAGGAGCCCAAGTACAACTCGACTTCGACTCCACCTCGGGTTCCAGGAGCTGCTTTCACCAAAACTGACGTCCTGGACACATACGGAGTCGGATTTGGAGGTTCTATATATGGCTGGAACCGTGATTTCATAAAACTTCCAATGGAACCATCCCCACCTCAAAATTCCTTTTAAGTTGACGGGAATCAGCAAAACAAATGGGTGTCCAGAATCTGTCTGGTGCTGTGCCACCGCCTTTTGGGCTGCTGGCCCGTGTACCGTGTGGAAGCCTATTAGGGTTGCGTCCAGGGGTCTTGCACGCCCCTAAAATCCTTTTTATACAGCAGACGTCACCACATTAGGGGCGGGTTTAGCTTAGTTACAATCTGTCATTGAACAGTGTCGCCGATCATCGGTTGTGAGACCCCAAATTCGTGATCAATTCAGTTTTGATTGCAACTTCTCTGTTCTTGCTTGTGTTCTTGATTGCACTTGCAGGGATAAGCCTTCGTGGCGAGGTCATTTGTGTGACACGGGTGATAACCAACGGAGCAGTGGTGTAGTGATTGCGGGGTTTCGTTCGTTCGGAGCCTTGGATCATCAACGTCGAGATCTCCACCCAATCAAGTTTACCCTACCTCTCAGAAGATCGGGACTCATCCTCTTATCAGATCCGGGTACCATCAGATTAAGATACGGGCTGAGGATATACTGAAGACGGCTTTCTCGACGAGGTACGGGCTTTATGAGTACCTGGTAATGTCCTTCGGCCTCACCAACGCTCCAGCTCACTTCATGTACTTGATG
Organism: Neostapfia colusana; assembly: GCA_030760725.1. Lineage (NCBI taxonomy): Eukaryota > Viridiplantae > Streptophyta > Magnoliopsida > Poales > Poaceae > Neostapfia > Neostapfia colusana. Next base: position 52,128,683 of record JASWHV010000014.1, on the reverse strand, counting down.
AACTCGGTATTCATGCTGGAGCTGGACAAGTTTGTCGTGGTCTTCATCGATGACATATTGGTATATTCCAAGTCGGAGGAAGAACACACAAAGCATCTGCATATAGTCTTGCAACGGCTGCGGGATCACAAACTATACGCGAAATTCAGCAAGTGCGAATTCTGGATATCGCAAGTGCCTTTTCTCGGGCACATTATCTCAGCAGAGGGCATCGCTGTAGACCCGAGTAAGATCACACAAGTGCTTAATTGGAAGTCCCTGAGAACTGTTTACGAGGTACGGAGTTTTCTCGAACTCGCGGGATATTAGCGGAGGTTCATTCCGAACTTCTCAAAGATTGCCAAGTCTATGACAGAGCAGCTAAAGAAAGCTACCAAATATGTTCGAAGTCCAGCATGTGAAGAAGCGTTCAAGGAATTAGTGAAACACTTAACATCAGCACCGGTTTTGACGCAACCAGATACAACAAAACCGTTCGATGTGTACTGCAATGTATCCGGCATTGGGCTCAGATGAGTGCTGATGCAAGACCGAAGGGTGGTCGCGTATGGATCACGGCAGCTCAGAAACCGTGAGAAAAATTATCCAACTCATGACTTATAGCTCGCTGCCGTGGTACTCGCACTCAAGATGTGGAGGCATTACCTACTCTGTAATCTCGTACATTTATATACCGACCACAAAAGACTCAAGTACATATTCACTCAGAAGGAGTTGAACATGAGGCAGTGAAGATGGTTGGAGTTGATAAAGGATTACGAAATAGAGATCCATTATCACCCCGGCAAGGCAAACGTAGTGGCCGATGCGCTGAGTCGCAAGTCACACATCAACAATCTGACCATCACACCGTTGGAAGAGAGCGAGCCACCATTGCATGTGATTCCATATGGAGCTCTCTACAACTTAGCTTTAATCCCCACCATCCGTGAAGAAATAGCGGCAGCTCAGAAATATGACAAGGGCATGTCGCATTTGCGGAGACGTGTAGACAGTGGGGAGATTAAATGTTTCTAGAAAGACAGAGACGGCGTCCTATGGTTCAAGGAACGGATCATCGTACCCCGTAACCCGGAATTACGAAAGAAAATCTTTGATGAGGCTCACTTGTCAAAGTTTTCTATTCACCCCGGCAGCAACAAGATGTTTCAAGAACTCAGAAACAAGTTTTGGTGGACACAGATGAAGCGGGAGATCGCAAAGTACGTGTCCGAGTGTGATACATGTTGAAGGATGAAGGCAGACCACATGAGAAAACCGGGACCGTTACAACCACTGGGCGTTCCTGCCTGGAAGTGGGAAGATGTGAGCATGGACTTCATCGTCGGTTTACCGACCACATTTCAGAAGCATGATTCAGTGTGGGTGATCGTCGACCGGCTCACCAAAGTTGCCCATTTTATTCTGGTCAACACCAACTACAACGCTAAGAAGCGTGCTGAATTGTACATCTCACGGATCCTATGCTTGTACGGCGTACCCCGCACCATCATATTGGATCGGGGCACTTTATTTGTGTCTCGTTTTTGGGAGCAGCTACATGCTTATTTGGGGACGAAGCTGATCCGTAGTTCAGCGTACCACCCGCAGATGGATGGGCAAACCGAGCGGGTAAATCAGATTCTAGAAGATATGCTACGAGCTTGTGCTATCAACCACGGTAAGAATTGGGATGATCACTTACCGTTAGCCATGTTCTCGTACAACAATGGGTACCGAACCAGCATCAAGATGGCGCCCTATGAGGCACTATATGGGAGAAAATGCTGCACACCACTGAATTGGTGTGAGTCTGGCGAAAGGGTCACCTTCGGGATTGATCTTGTCAATAATGCGGAGGAAAAGGTTTGGCTAATTCAAGCGAACCTAAAAGCCGCCCAGTCCTGACAAAAATAGTATGCGGACCGGAGAAGACGCCCGTTACAATTCGAAGTCGGGGATCACGTATATCTACGTGTGTCTCCAATGAAGGGCGTGAACAGATTTGGGGTGAGAGGAAAATTGGCACCCCGATTCATTGGTCCATTCCAGGTTACAGAAAGATGTGGATCAGTAGCATACCGGCTGGAATTATCAGAAACACTTTCCGGTGTGCACGACGTCTTTCACATATCTCAGCTGAGGAAGTATCTTAAGCTATCAACTACCGTTCCGCTGCGAGATATTGAAGAACTGAAACCGGATTTCACTTATCGAGATGAACCGGTTCGGGTAATAGATGAAAAGGTCCGAACCACACGCAACCGTACGTTGTGGTTCTAAAAAGTTCTATGGAGTAATCATTCCGTAGATGAAGCAACATGGGAGACCGAAGGTTTTCTTCGCGCTAACTATCCTGACTTTTTAACATCGCACATACAGTAATTTTCCACCGTCCTCTCTCTCATTTTCACCTTATAATCTCGGGACGAGATTCTTTTAAGGGGGAGGAATGTAAGGGCCTAAGAATTGCAGACATTCAAAGTGTTCATCACACCACACACACCTCATTTGAGGAAAACTTATGAACACCTTTGAAGAGCAAGTAAACACCATCAACATGGTCATTAGAGGATAAACTCACAAAATGCAAAAGTGGCATTTTCCACATGCATCTTATAGGGGCTGAGCATATGGAAAACTCATACATTTTTCTTGGAATGCTCATACCAAATTTCACCCAAATCCAAAACCTTTCTGAGGTATTTTTGGGCATAATTGGAAAGAGGCTAGTTTGAACTCAAATTCAAATCCAAACTCCTTTCATCCCATGAATTCAAAAGGGGGGTTCATGTTCACACTTAGCACATTTTGTGAGCTGACGCACCAATTTTCACTCTATTTGGAGTTGATCATAACATGAGCCAATTAAAGCAAATTCAAATTCAATTTGAATTTTAAACTGCATATGTGCTATGAATATAGTCAAACACTTCACAATTTGAATTCTACCAAGTTCAAATGGACATTTGGTGGACAATTCAAATTGCAAAGGGTATTAGAGGAACTACTGTTTAGAGCAGTGGGGCCCTCATGTCAGTCTCTCCTGTGATCAACCGACTGAAGCAACCGAGACTCGGTTTCTCAGGCTGCAGCTGAGCGCGCCACCGAGCCACAAGCACCGGCCAGCAGCTGCTTCACTCGCGCACGCTGGAGGCCATCGATCGACGTCCTTACCCGGCGCCCGGACCCCCTCTGGGATATTTCACCGATCACGGCGATTTGCATCACCCCGAGCGAAAGAACCTCGCCGCTCTCCCAAGCTCTCGGTTCCACCGTCGTCCGGCCAAACCAGTGGTTGTCACGACGAGCTGAGACCACAACCGAGTTCACCGACCGTTGCTCGACGTTCTCGCACCGGTTCCAGACCGTGACTAACCTTACTCGAGCTTCACCACGCCATTCCTTCTTCCTCGGTTCAACCTGAGCCGCTGCCATGGGAACAACTCTTCTGGCCACCACATCCCACCTTTCCCCGAGCTGTGAACAGAAAAGAGATTCGTCATCGATCCCTCTTTCATTACCGCAAGCTCCGGTGGCGTGACATGAGCTGTCGTCGCTGGAATTTCACGATTTTGCGCCGGTGTACACCGCCGGACTACTTGGAAAAATTCGTGCTACACTCCGCACCACTCATAACCTAACCTAGAGAACTACTTCTAGACGTCAGTGCGAGTCTATAGGATCCGAAACTTCGGAGAACCCTGGGGTGTAGCCACTGTTCTTAGAGTTTTGCTAGGATTTCTGATTTCCGACATAGGTCGCACGGTGACATCCTAGTTGCGGCCATTTCTGAGCTTCTTTAATTTAATGACGACCTTCCCTAGGGTGCACTAATGCTCTACGACCGTTTGCTCGATCATTTGGGGTGCTAGGAAGTCTGGCCGACACGGCCGAAGTTCTTCCGAAGCCGTCGCTCGTCGCCAGCCATGTTCCGTTGGTTGTCATGTCGAGCTAAGGCCAGCACCGTGTTCGCCGTGTGGGCTTAGGAATAGGCGGTGAAAATCTCAGAGTTTGGCGCACGGCAGGGCCCCTCCGGCGAGCACTCCAGCGAGGGGGCGGCGGCCGAGCGCGGGAGGTCGGGAGGTTGAAGAAGCCCCCGGTCCCACATGTCAGCGAGCAGATATTTAAACTGGAGATCAGCTGTGGCACCGGATCGTCTGTGGCTGCACGTGAAAAACCCTGTAGCCCCGTGTGTCTGCCGCTGAGGAGTCGACACGTAGCCCCGGTCCCAGGCGCAGCAATTTAAACTTTTCCCCGATTTTTAGATTCTAGTTCAAATTTCAAACCCACATAACTTTGGCTAGGAAACTCCAAATTGAGTGAACCAAATTTTGTTGGATTCAGCTCTCTGAGTACTTTCCAACAAATCAAGTTTCACTTTATTAAAATCCGTACTTCTCCAGAATTAATAATTCAAAATTTAAAGTGTTTAGAACTTTAACTAGAGAACCCTTTGAAGGAAAATTCTGAAATTTGGCCAGGATGTTCACCATAATATCCCTGAGATACCACGAAAATTTCAGATCAATTTGAGCTCATTTGATTCACCTAATGGTGTGATTAATAAAACTGTTCCAGAGAAAATGGAAAATGTCCAGAAACATTTTCAGATTTTCTCTGAAATTGTTTAGCTCATCTCTTTGACTAGAAGTCTTCAAATTAAGTGAAACCAACTCCATTAGAACCCTCTGAAAATCTAGTTTTCATAAATTCATGGCTTGCTCCATGAAAATTACTAGAACACCCTAAGAGCTCCAATTAAGTCCAAATACATAATTATTTGTAGAGTGCTCAAATGAGCTTTGATGCAAATGAAACTTGACCAAGTCTCTGTTTAGATTGTATCCAAACCACAGTAAAAATTTAAGAGTCATTGGGCATGTCTAGCAATACTTATAGTCTTAAGAAATTCAACTTCAAATTCAAATGCGTGCAAATTGATACATACATGTATTTATCTCATGTAGTCGCTAAGGTTAAGGAGGAGCCCGAAGTCTTAGACTTCATCACTCTGGAGGAACAGCTAGCCTACGACTAACAGCAGCAAGGCAAGCTCCGGTTTGCATTAGCATTTTATAAACTTTATTGTTTTGAGAACTTACATTGCATATCCACTTTATTTCTGCATTAGAGTCTTGTTTGAAAACCCAAATGCGTAGCCAAGAAAACCCTGGTTTGGGGTTAGGTTTGTAAACCTCAATTAGCCACTGCAATGCTAAGTTAGTGTAGGATTCGGTACAAGTCGAGTAGTTGGAACTGCTCGCGAGAATAGGCTAGAGGCACACTACTCGGGTAAAGATAGCAAATAGAACACATGGCAATAAAAATGAGACCGAGCGGAGAGTAAGGGCAGCAGGATGTTGGGGCCTGAGTGCCATAGCTCCTCTTGTGTCGGTTGAGGATTTAGCCATGTGCGGGCCTGTTGAACAAGCTAGAACAGTACCGAAGACCTACCGGATATATGGGAACCGGGAAACCGATGTAATTCGGGTAGCTGGGTGCTGAGGCATTGCTTGTCGTCTAGAGGGTAGGTTGAGAGTTTGAGGTGTAAATCGGCTGGCGGCACTGCGGATGCGCGCGTAGAGACCTCTTGCTCGGGATGATAGGACCGGTTCAACATCTAGCTGACGGATGAAAGGTGGTTGCGTACGACGTCCGTGATGGTTGTTGTAGGAAACATCGAGTATAGACGTGTGTGGCGGGTTATTTCGGTAACCCTGCAGGTGTAAATTGATTATAATCACCGTCCCTCATGGTCAGTGAGTACCACTTATTCACTGTACCGTGACGTAGAAAGAACAGACTAGAGTCGTGTAAAAGTTGCTGATTGAAAGCTATACCTTAATTGTTAATGACTTGTTGTAGTTTAGAGCAAATTGAAGTTCCTTTTAACCTTGGGCAAAGCACATAAGAGAAATGTGTTTCTTGTTTGATTGCGGCTCTCTTATGTGCCTTAGCGTGAGGTTCTCCACAATTTGCTGCTAAAACTTGAAAGTAAGATTCAAATAATTAGGTGAGTCCTTTGCAACTTACATTCCCAATTACACATAATTCAACATGTAGAAGTTTCATGTCTAGAAAAGACGGGTCAGACTTGCTGAGCCATCGTTTTCACTGCTTATGTTTGAAGCTTCTGCGGGGTGTTATGAGGAAGAGACTCCCGAGGAGGAGACGGAACCCCAAGAGGGAAACCCCGTCGAGTAGGAGTCGTGCACACCGTCGTGTTAATGTGCGTGTGTGCTAGCAGGGACACGTTCACGGGCTGAACGTGAACTCGGTGCGTAGTCTACGCCCGTGAGTGTAGATCGAACATATTTTTTTGTAAAAATATTCATAAACTCGTTTATGTAATAAAACTTTGCTCCCGCTTTGTACTTTTTATTTGTGTTATCCGGTGATGTGCAACGCAGCACCCCTCAGCGTGATCCTGGCTCGACAAGGCCATGAGGCCGTGTCAATTGTGTAAGGAATAAACCAGAAATAATACCCTACCTCCTAGTGTCATCCTCTTTCGCAATGAGAGTAAGAGTTCATCTAGTGACAACATCATCCTAAGACTCCAGGACAGTTGCGGTAGGAGGCAGCGATAGGCGAGATCCCGACGGTAGGAGGTGGCGACAGGGCGAGGAGATGTCAATGGCAGGAGGCAGCGACGGGGCAAGGAGATCCTGTTGATACGGCGAGAAGATCCTAGCAATGCGGTGGCAGTCACTCGCCACCATCACGGAGCGGATCTTGCAGGCTGTTGCGACGTCGCCAGCAGATGCAAGACACGCTAGTGGCGCTGCTCTGATTTTGCGGGTCAAGTGGCAGTGTTATGCGGGCCGCGGTGCAGATGGGCCCAGCAGATTAGCGGCATGGCCCACGCCACTTTCATCTCTACTCTCAGGCGCGGCGGTCCCTGCATCTGCCACTACCTGGGCTCCCCAAACGCCAGGGAGAACATAAGCTTGGACAAGGTGTTCATCACTAAGAAGTGTAGCGTCACCATCCCGGGGAATTGTGGTGGTGCGTCAGCAGCTTGGCTCGGTGACCAGAGCTGCGGCTGACATGCTGCCCAGCACACCTTTGCAACTCGAACAGGGCACACATGTTAGTGTCAGCATGCTTTTCTTCCATGTGTGTCACTGGCCATAGTCAAACTAACCTAGAAGTAGAGGGATTATGGTGAAAGTGCAATTCGTCAGAAGGGTAGCAAATGAAAAGATCTGTAATAAATAACTAATGATAAGAGCAGAATTTATCGAGTTATTTTTTCAAAAAAAAAAAGAAAAGTAAGAAAGATTTTCAAAGACAAGTTTGGTGGACATATAACAGTTGATTGTTGCAAGATCTTTTGAGATGATCGCTTCTAGATGAGGAAGTAAACAGTTGAACAAATTGTGTTTTACCTTTTTCAGGATCAAAGGAGGTTTGGGACAGGACAAGCTGAATGGGGAAGTTGGCTAACATACCTACACAAGCAAGGTAGCTTGCTGAATGCTCAAATTAATAAATAAAGTTAGCCAACTTTGGTTGGATGATGTTGGCGTGAAAGAATTGTACTGATACTTATATAGATTGAATTAAGTGCATAAAATTACCAGCCATCTTTTCTGTTAGTCCTATTATGACGGCAACAGACACAAATGCATATAAGAAAGCAATACAAACACACAAAGTAGGGGGGGGTATCTGAAGTAGAAAATCCAAATTCTGGAATCCAGCACACTTATATAACTTGGAATTTCTTCTGTCAACTGAAGAGTGCGCAATCCACGTAGCCTGCAGTTTTATTTCCTATCAACTCATATTTGAATAAATATTAAAATTTCCAGAACAACATGTGGGCTCCATACTGTACTTAGAGCTTACCACATTACTGAATTAGAAATGTCATTTCGATATAATTGCTAGAAGTAGCAGATGTCTAATAACTTTCATACAAGATGAATGTAAGGGGAAATGGGAAAATCTTTGAAAAGTAGAATGTGCTTTTCATGCGCGACATGAATGTCATACTTCCAGATTCTTAGCTTTCAAAACTAGAATAATGTTGACCAGTAAAATATGGCTGAATCAATAAAACAAACTACATGTGAAGATTCATCAAGAAAAATAGATTCTCAGATGAAAAGCAATCCGCAGTCATGTCTATATGCGGCGAGCAATGATAGTTCTTTTCCTGAATTTCTGATTCAGGTTTCACATATAGTTTATGAAATTCTATGCTGAATTGATTATGAAGCACTAGAAAATATGAGTAAGGTGAAATTTCTTCACAAGGTAATTTAGCCAAGCAGGAGCAGCTGTACAAGAGGATCAATCACTGCGGTTTCACATGCTGTGAAAGTGCGAAAGGCAGCTAAGGGTGAAGATGCACGGAAGAACTTGTTGCCCTGAGCCCTGAACCATGTAGAGCAACTGATCAATGTCAAAAACAATAGCTGCTGGGGAGGTGAGTGTGAATGTCCATTGCCACAGCACGAGGTTGCAGTCTCAGCTCAGACAATTTCCGTAGGCATATGAAACATTGGAACTGGAGAATTGAGGGGAAAGCAAGAAACATCATTTTCCTATTCTGCTTTGCAGTGGGTTTTAATGAGTCATTTGGGCAGCATATGTTTAAGAAACCTGTCAACATATCAACCCATGTTTTTTGAGGCATGCCTAGGTGGACAGGCATGTCAACAACAACAAAGATGCTATAAGGTCCTAGTTATGCCCTTTTTCTCCTAGGCGGCTAGACGCTAAGGCGTGTTCCCAATGCCACAGAAAACCACGATGCCTCAAAGACCATGACCTGAACACTCATTTATGCACTCCTGAGATATGATAGGTTTGAAAGTTCCCCACAGATCTGTCAAGGTGAGTTCCGAAAGTGGAAAATCCTAAATCCCAATCTGAAGGACACAGCTTTCTATCATGAATATGTCACCTGATAGGAAGCAAGCCTGCCATGTGTTGGAACTTTGAGCACCCTTGCGATCAACTTCGGCCTGAGAATTCACCGAGTTCACGCCTGTATCTCGTTGGTGCCGCTCTGTTCTCATGCTGTAGATGGAAGAACTGACAAACTCAAGTTTGCAACCCGGCGTAACTGCCTGTTGCCGTCATGTTCATTCATATATATTCATCATTCCTATACATGCGGCCACACAACACCACGATCCGGTTTACATGCGCCACGACTCGTTCAGCTCGTTGTAACCTGAACCATGCAACAGCCTTCACGAACGACCTAGTCTAACATGCAACGCACTCCCTAAGAATATGGTGACTACCAAGTCTTGTTCACCCCGGTACATGATCACAATGCAACAATATAACAAACAAAGCAAATATGACGATGCAACTAGATTAACTTAACATCTCACCCCCTTTAATCTGGTTGCACTCGAACAATACCAAGTTTCACTCGATCTTCAACAAACTTGACCCTTGGCAGAGCTTTTGTTAGAATATCAGCTATCTGTTCTGCAGTTCCAATATGTTCAAGTTGTACTGCCTTCCTTTCAATGCAGTCTCTTATGTAGTGAAACCTTATATCTATATGCTTTACTCGATCATGATATTTGGGATTCTTGCTTAGCTCAAGTGCAGCCTTGTTGTCCACCCAAAGATTGAACATTTCAGGTTCTTCACTTAGCATTTCTCCCAACAGTCTGCTGATCCACACCCCCTGGCAGACAGCAGTTGCAGCTGCAATATATTCAGCCTCACAGGAGGATAGAGCTACCACACGTTGCTTCTGTGAGTTCCAGGTTATCAGGTTCTTGCCCAAATAAAATGCTACACCTGAGGTGCTCTTCCTGTCATTGACATCACCTGCAAGGTCGCTGTCACTAAACCCCGTAATGCTTAGACCTTTTCCTGAGACATATTTGCATCCATACTCAGCTGTCCCAGCTACATATCTGATGATGCGCTTAACTGCAGACCAGTGAGTTTCAGTGGGATTTTCCATGAACCTGCTCACCATGCCAACAGAGAAGGCCAGGTCTGGTCTTGTGTTTACTAGGTACCTCAAGCATCCAATTATACTTCTGTACCTTTTCGCATCTGTTGGCCTGCTGTCATCTGACTTCAAGAGGTGTAACCTGGGTTCCATAGGTATATCACTTGGATTGCAGCCTTTCATTCCTGCTAATTCCACAATCTTCAGTGCATACGCCTTCTGACAGAGATAAGTGACCCCCTCCTCTTGACATACTTCAATTCCAAGGTAGTAGCTCAGCTTATCCAGATCACTCATCTTAAAGCTTGTTTTCATCTCCATTTTGAACTTAGAAATCCTAGCTTCAGATGGACCACATATGACAAGGTCGTCTACATATACCCCTACCAGAAGCAGAGCAGACCCTGAACCCCTTCTATACAAGGAATGTTCTGATTCTGTCCTTTTAAAGCCAAGAGAATTAAGTTCCTTGTCCAATCTTGCATTCCATGCTCTTGGTGCTTGCCTCAACCCATATAGAGCCTTCCTGAGCCTCATCACCTTTTCTGGATGGTTTTTGTCCTCAAAGCCAGGAGGTTGAACCACATAGACTTCCTCAAGTAAGTCTCCATTTAGAAATGCAGACTTTACAACCATGTGATGGACCTGCCATCTTTCATTTGCAGCCAAAACTAGTAACACTCTAATTGTTTCCAATCGAGCCACTGGTGCAAACACTTCATCAAAATCCACCCCCTGCCTTTGGGCATACCCCTTTGCTACTAACCGAGTCTTATATCTGACAATGTTACCTGTAGGGTCCTTCTTCACTTTGAATATCCATTTCATGCCTATAGCCTTCTTACCTGGGGGCAGTGCTACCAGTGACCAAGTCTGGTTATCTTGGATGGCTCTCAATTCCTCTAGCATGGCTGTCATCCAGTTCTCATCATGGACTGCCTCCATTACATCACAAGGCTCTTCTGTAGACAGCAAGCAGAGTCCAGAATATTCAAAGTCCTGCACTTCTTCAGTGTTATAAAAAATATCTGAGACTTTTCTGAACCTCTGTACCACACCCTCTGAATCTACTTCTTGGCCAGTGGGAGGAGTCACCCACTTGGATTCACCAGTAGAGGCAAGTTGTGGCTCCACCTGAGGTGTTCTAGGTGTGTCAGGTACATAGGATCCTTCTTCAGTATCTGAAGGAAGTCCTTCAGTGGTGGTCGACCAGTGTACATGAAACACTGAATATTGCTCCCTGTCTACAGACTCTGCTTCATCCCATGACCATGGCCTATTCTCATCAAATTTAACATCTCTGGATACTACCATTTTGTTGTTCACAGGATCATAAATTCTGTACGCCTTGGTGTATGGCTCATAACCAAAAAATACCCCTTTGAATGATCTGTCAGATAGCTTTGTGATGCCTGTTCCTGTGGTTCTGACAAATGCAGTGCATCCAAAGGTCCTCAAGTGCTTCACTGAAGGTTTTCTTCCTGTCCAGACCTGGTATGGAGTCTGTCCATCGAGACTCTTTGTGGGAGACCTATTCAAGACGTACACAACAGTTCTGATGGCCTCTCCCAAGAATCTGGCTGGTACTCTCATTCCTTTCAACATGCATCTCCCCATTTCAACTATTGTCTGGTTCCTTCTTTCCACCACTCCGTTCTGTTGAGGAGTGTAGGGGGCTGTGGTAAAATGCTTGATCCCACTATCTCCAAGGTAAGCAGTGAAGATTTCAGAATTGAATTCACCTCCTCTATCAGTTCTGAACCCCTTTAGAGTCATTCCAGACTCATTTTCTGCTTCAGCCTTGATTAACTTGAAATAGTGGAAAGCCTCACTTTTGGCTGCAAGCATCTCTACCCACATATATCTGCTACAGTCATCAACTACTAGTAAAAAATATTTCTTTCCTCCAGGAGTGGGAGGTTCAATCTGACCACATAAATCACCATGAAAGAGCTCAAGTACCTTTCCTGCTCGAAAGCCAGTAGCATGAGGGAAAGGCCTCCTGTGATGTTTGCCCAACATGCATCCATCACATACTTTCTCAATCTGCTCAACAACAGGAATGCCATGCACCATCTCTTTCTTACCCAATTCTCTGAGTGGTCTGAAATTCAGATGTCCATACCGAGCATGCCACAACCAAGCCTTCTCCTCTACCTTGGTCATCAGGCATATTGGACTGATAACTGTCAGTTTTGCAATGTAAAGCCGATTTGCAGAGCATGAGACCTTCATTACCAGGGAATTATCACAGCCATACACCCTTAACTGGTTGTTTTCCATAATCACTCTGCATCCACCTTCTGTAAGCTGTCCAAGGCTGATTATGTTGGTCTTCAACTTTGGTATGTAGTAAACTTCTGACAATACCTTATGCTCAGAATGCTGTCCCTGAAAGACGACTGAACCTATCCCTCCTATCTCAACAGTCGACCCATCTCCAAAACTGACACTGCCTTTCACAGTTCTGGTAAGAGAAGACAAGAAGGATCTTACCCCTGTCATGTGATTGCTGGCTCCAGAATCTAAGTACCACCTTGATTCATCTCCTTGATCAAAGTCCTGCTTCTCTTCGTGAGCCATCACTGGTGAGTCTGAACTCTTGGCTGTTAAGAGCAAGACAGGTTGATCAGGTTCAGCTCTTGACAGGTGCACCTCCTCCTTTTGTTCTCGGCGTGGCTTCTTGCATTCCTTTGCCCAGTGACCCCATATGCCACAATTGTGGCACTTTCCTTTTCTTCTAGGTGTCCCCTCGGAGGTGAACTTCTTGCCATTGTCACGACCTTCCAGCCGTGATGTACCTTTTCCTTTAGACGACGAGGAAGATCCAGGGCGTGCACCAGACGAGGATTTCTCTGCTGCTAGTTTATGTTTATATCTTGCCAGCCACTCTTCCTCTGCAAGCAGCAGTTTTCCTCCTTTGACAGCCTGATCACTACCACTGCTAAGTCTGTCTTCAGCAGCACGTAATCTCCCTACCAACTCCTCCACTGTCATCTTGTTGAGATTTAACAGAGTCTCGATGGAGAGTGCATTTGCGAGTACTGAGATGGAACCACACGCAAGAACTTTTTAACTACACGTACCTCCTCAACTAATTCTCCCAACGTGCGGAGTGAACTTGCCATCCCCGAGATTCTCATTGCAAACTCATCAATCGCCTCCCCTTCCTTGAACTGAATATTCTCGAACTCCTTAAGGAGTTGGTGTGCATTCGCCTCACGAACACGGTCATCGCCCAGGCGCATACTTCTCACCGCATCCCACGCCACCTTTGCAGATGGTTTGGCTGCAAGCGCCATGTCCATGTCTCCAGGAACGCCACGAAGAATGGCAGCGAGTGCCAGCCTATCTTCACGACGCGTGACCTTGTCACTCACCACGGCGTCCCATAGTTCCTGGGCCTCCAAGTTCACTTGCATCACCAGTGCCCACTGGTTGTAGTTGTGACGCGTGAGCATCGGGTAGACGAGAGGGCTGGTTGACTCCTTCACGACGCGTTCGACGACGACCGGATTTGTGATCGTGCCAGCGCCAGTCTGTGGAGTTTCCTCGCCGGTGGCCATCTTCCTCTAAGTGCCTGCTTGAAACCAGGCTCTGGTACCACGTGTTGGAACTTTGAGAACCCTTGCGATCAACTTCGGCCCGAGAATTCACCGAGTTCACGCCTGTATCTCGTTGGTGCCGCTCTGTTCTCATGCTGTAGATGGAAGAACTGACAAACTCAAGTTTGCAACCCGGCGTAACTGTCTGTTACCGTCATGTTCATTCATATATATTCATCATTCCTATACATGCGGCCACACAATACCACGATCCGGTTTACATGCTCCATGACTCGTTCAGCTCGTCGTGACCTGAACCATGCAACAGCCTTCACGAACGACCTAGTCTAACATGCAACACACTCCCTAAGAATATGGTGACTACCAAGTCTTGTTCACCCCGGTACATGATCACAATGCAACAATATAACAAACAAAGCAAATATGACGATGCAACTAGATTAACTTAACACCATGTCGGTGTTGCATACCTTAAGTGTAGGGTCACACCCATTGGATTTGCATGAACAATAGCTTGAATACATATGCAGTCCTAAAACAGCTCACAATCACATTGCGTCAGTACCTACAAACATCAAAAACCCAATTAAAGCAACAAACAACTTAAGGACCAGAGGCTAGAAATGCCACAGCTGCTATCTGGATCATTAAAGCACATCATCACAACAGTAGCAAGAGCAATGATACCAAAGCTAATAAGCTGAGCACTCATAGAGCCTAGCTTTAGCGCTGCAGTAGCAGTTGCAACTGGGATCTCAGATCCTTCATCTCCATAGGCAACAACCAGTTCGTCTAGAAGGATGGACATGTTGAAATATAAGTGAATTGCTCACTTTCCCCATTAACTTAAGCTTTTGGGATCAATTAGTCGATGTGTAGTAGCTTAACATGGTATCAGAGCCAGAGCTCTTGAGTTCGAATCTTGACGGTCATGATTTATTAAATAAATTACAGCCGGCTCCTATTCCACGTTTGCGCCCGAAAGAGTCTGCACGTGAGGGGGAGTGTTGAAATATAAGTGAATTGTCCACCCTTCCCCATCAGATTAAACTTTTTGGGGTCAATTGGTCGTCACGTAGTAGTTTAACAGGACAATGTTCAGCCATTGCCAGACTGCTATGTGACCATGAAGGCATTTGCAGACACCAACAAGCTCTGCATGTCGCGAACTGGCAATTATTTGGGATCCCCTGCAACTAGAGAGAGAAAAGGCCAGGAAAATGCGTTCTTGTCACCAAGCAGTGGGTCATCACTCTTCCCACAGAGGCAGAGGTGAGTAGCTTAGTTTAGTAACAGGACGTGGTGTTTAACATGCGGGTCTAGAAGTGTTGCACTTCAGACCCTCCTGCATGTCTGTCATTATGTTGTTCTTCCATTGGCAATGATAATGATCAGATAACTGAGGTCAATCAGAGTAGTAGAGGGGATATAGTAGTAGAATTGTAGCATAACTAGCCACTACGATCGTAAGATAGAAATTATATTCATCGAATGATGCCAATTAACAAATGAAGAAATCCCGGTCAAAAGATAAAATGAGCACTGATAGGTTATTCAAACATCAGAGCAGAACAGATCAATTTGAGTCTAGATAGAGTTGGGTCGGTTTTTATCTCTAGTAGATTAAGGAACCTAGAGGTATATTTCTATCTGTGGGGAGTTTAAACAAAAGAGAATTTTGATATATATTGGGCTATAAATAGCCAAGTATTCTAGAGGAAAAATATACCTCCCAGTTTCAATCTTCTTCCAGTTTTTCTCCTGCGCTGACTTTTTCTTCTATGCGTACCACCAACAGCAGAACGCATCTGCTATCTCCTGTTCTGTTCGCGCAGACTAGAAGTTCCAGGCATGATAGGAGATTGCTTTCCTGGACATAAGCTCAACCCCGTGCTTCTCTTCCGTTGCTTCTGTTCTTCACGTGGGAAGACTGCAGCACCGAGGCGGGGACTATAGAAGCTGCTCCTCCTCTTCCACGTCAAGAACAGGGGCGGTTTTGGTGTACAGGAGACCAAAATTGCAACAATCATGGTGTCAGAGTCTTGTTCAACCTTGGAGAAGAGTTGATCAAGATGTCAACGTCTATGAACACCGTCAACAGCACCACGAATAGCCTTCGTGTAGCTCATGAGGCGGGCAGTAAGATTAGCTACCCCATGCTCACCAAGACCAACTACACGGAGTGGGCAATTATGATGAAGATGAAGCTGAAGGCGCGGTTGCTGTGGAAGGCGGTGGAGGAGGCTGGCGTAAGCGAGCAACAAGACATGATGGTGTTAGACGTTCTAGTCAGAATAGTGCTAAGAGAGATGATTGCTACGATCGGCGAGAAGAAGTCAACTAGGGAGGCGTGGGGATGTATCAAGCTCATGCGGGCTAGGACAGACCGCGCGGGGAAGTCTATGGTGCAACAGTTGCATTGAGAATTCGGCTCTTCCACCTTCAAAGATTGCGAGAGTGGAAGATTTCTCCCTCTGGCTGAGCGGTATGGTGCTTTGCCATGCGTTGCTTGGAGAGGTGGTAGAAAAGTTGAAGGTTGTCGAGAAAACGCTATAGAGCGTGCCACAATGTTTCCATCATATTGTTGTGGTGATCTCAACGCTACTCGACATGCCATCTTTGACACATACTGAGGACACGGGACGGTTGATGGTGGCGAAGAACGCTTTGAACAAATCACGACAAGATGGAGGTCTTCACCACGACAAGCTAATGCTCACTAGAGAGGAGTGGGAAGCACGTCTAGCGGGGAAACGGGCTGGTGGAAAGCCTGCTAAATCGTCGAAGATGGGTGGCCGCCAAAGGCGCCCACTATGCGGCTCATCAAGCGACGACAATGAGAAGCCTGGTTCGGGCTAGGAGCTCGCTCAGAACCAGTGTCGAAAATACAAGAAGCATTGTCAATGGGCAAGGGGGTGTTGGCTGAGGATTAGAGCACCTTGTCGGTTGCAAGGGTGTCTTTAGTTAAGGCGCGCCCGGTGGAGGAGGATTAGGCTAGGTCCCCACCAGTAGAGCTGGTGGAAGCACATGTCCCCACGCATCTTAGCGGAGACGACAACCCAACGATGCATTGTAGCACTTCAACACGGGCTCGACCAACCACTTAACTAGGTTTTGTGCCATCTTCTCCGAGTTCAACGACAAGGTCACAGTGCAATTTGGAGACAACACGGTCGTCAAGGCTGAGGGGCAAGGCACGATGGTATACGCCTGCAAGATGGGGGAGCTTTGAAAGCTCACTAGCGTGTACCTCGTTCCTGGGATCAACTAGAACATCATCAGCATTGATCAACTAGATAAGGAGGGCTATGATGTCAACATCCATGGTGGAACATACACAAGGAGCATGGATGACTTCTCGCTCAGGTACGACACGCCTCCAGCAAACTCTACTCGATCCGACTCAATGTCACATGTCGGGTACGATGTGTGTACATGGCGATGTCGGTCAGCAAGGAGTTCGTGGAGCAGCGTGCCATTGTGCGAAGGCCTGAGTAGTTTGCATGGGTAGGGACGCTACGTAGGTGCAACGAGAGACAAGTGAGAACGCACAATGGAAAGCATGCAACAGTGGATGCTAGAAGGTAGAGCAACATCTCATATTAGTAAGATCAGGAGCGACGCAGCACTCATATTAGTAAGATCAAGAGCGACGCAGAAGGACCCGAAAACCTTCTTCCACTGCGACTTGAACGCGAGCAGGAAGCTCGGTGCGAGGAAGGTTTGACAATGCATGAAATACAAGGATGAGATGTGCGCAAGTGTCAATATCAGAGGGAGAATATTGGGTGATATTTCCCACTAGCGCCATCCTAGTGCAACAGGCCCATGCCCTGTCCAACTCAGTGACAGGGCCCGACCCGATCACGAGGTCATTCCGCTCGCCCGAGAATCGCATTGGGTGGTGCCGTTTTATGCGGCACCCAACAACACACACATAAGGAACTCGTATCACATAAAACAAATGCAGAAGCTTACAAGTATTCTTTGTAAATAATTTACATCAGATAGCTACAGTGGAAGACTAAATTTCTCACGTTTAGTATCTACTAAGCACTCGAGAAGATCTCCAGCCCGCGGACTCTTCTTGCTAGCAACACGAAGTCATATGGCAGCGGCCAGGTTCTCCATGTGTTAAACGACTTAGAAGTCTCTGAGTCTCACCGGACAACCTCCTCATAGCATCGATGTTAACCTGCAAAACCACTCATATAGAAAGCGTGAGCACATAGGCTCAGCAAGACTGATCCGTCTCCTCTAAACAAGAAACTCTACATGCACGATGGATTGAATAAGGTATTTGAATTAGCATAAAGGAATCACCTATAGTTGATCCTTAACTTTCAGATTTATAGCCTCATTTTAAAGACCTTGAGCAGAACAGCATCGCAACTTCACAATCAAAGAAGAAACGCTTTGTTGCGATGCTTCTTGCACAAGGTGAAGTAAACTTAATTTGCACAATCTCTAACTCAAGCATGGTTGCAATACAATTTAGATCACAATTCTTATCAATTCAAAATAATTCACTTCAGTTCTTACTACATCAAGACGCAGTGGCCAAGTACGCTCATATAACCGTGAGCGATGCTGATTCGAACCAGGACACGCCCGGACTGCACGACACATACACCCATCTCGTTACCCGCAGCGAACTCGACCGATGTCATACACAGCCACCTTTCCCAAGTTCATCCACACCAGACGCGGTTCCATCGACCCGAACAGCAAGCTCCCTCAAGGTACATATCCGCAGTAATATGTTCTTGAGCGAGTTACCTCCTCTGTACTGACACCGAAAGCCTAAGCTGATCGGAGAAGTTCTCATGTGGATCTCACGAGGTACATTGGTTTTCTGGATCTTATATAGCCAGTATGCGCCCAGTACACAACTCAAACTTGTCCAACAGGGCCAAGTACGGACGGGTTTTAACCGACACAGGCAGGGTTGTGCACGCACGGTCCACATCCAGCTGCATCTCTATCTCCCTGTCTGGTCTCAATTTCTCACTTGTGAATTTTCCTCACTTATTCTATTCATAACTCGTTCCGATGAAACCAATCCCTAAACTCGCGAGTAGATTCCAACTACTTGACTTCTACCGGTCCTTCCAAAGTAACATTTGGCGTAGCCTAAATACACTTGAGGAGGTGCTATTCTACCCATTCTCTCTTAGGTTAATCTGGTCATGCAATTGGGTTTTCAATATCATCTAGACCTAATGCAATCAATATCTCATAGCTATGATCTCTATAAATGAAAAACTTTATAAAAATTGCTTGAATACAAACTGGGGCTTGCCTATTTTGCAGGTGACTAGTATATAATCAGTTAGTGTAGTTGATCACTTGAGGCTTGATCACTTGCTCTCCTTGCTCCTTGATCCACAATTGACTTGCTTCACAATTCTTCACAATCCTCCATGTCGATGACTAAACGATATGAAATGCATATGTATTTAATTGTAAAGTTTTTGCTAACACGGACTAATGATAAGTTCAATACCATAACTCTGTTTAAGAATTTAAAATGAAACTGGGTTCAGTGGGTGGAGTTGGGTTTACCACTTGTGATCAAGTGCTAAGGGTTCTTTCTAATTTGGAGTATTTTCACCCAAGCCAACTGTACTGAAAAGTACTGATCCAGAGCTCAAATTTAGCTCAAAATTTTCATGTGAGTTCAGTGTTACAAGAAAGGCTTCTGGACTAAAAATTAGCACTTTTCACTATGTATTTTATCCAGAACAATTCCCTAAGCAATTAAGCAAAAAGGAATTAATTCTGAAGTAACTTACATGTTCATGTCAAACTTAGTGAACTACAATTTCCATTATAGTTCATAGAGCCTGCATCAATTGTTCTAGGATTTTTGGAGCTAATGATTTCCCACAACTGAGTTTTCAAGTTTGGGACTTTTCTGAAAAGTTTCTGTATTCATTTTAATACAGCAAATTATAATCTCAATTCTACTAATCAAATCAACTCTAAATGATCTGAAAATTTTACAGGAGTTCAATAACATCCTAAGGAATATTCTAGCAAAATTTGGGGATTTTAGGATGAACCAAACTCCCTCTACAATTCTTTTACTGAAAAGATTCAAAGAATTTTCCAGAATGTATTGATGACTTTCATACAAATTGGGTTGCAACTTTGGATAGATTTTGCAATCTGAATTTAGCCCAATTTGAATCACCTAATTTGGATTTTCCTAGCAAAAGTTATGCTCTTCTAAAATTTGAACCAAATCTGAAATTCAAATAAATCCGGGGAAAAGTTTAAAGTCTGACGGTGGGTTGGGGGTGACGTGGCGTGTTCTGCGAGAAGGACACATGAGGTTACAGGGATTTTGGCGCACAGTCACAAATGGATCCGGTGCAATAGAAGATCCCAATTGGATTTCTCCTCTCACTGACGGTGGGACCGGCAGCTTCTTCTTCAACCTCTGGCTCCCGTGCGTCCCCCGCGCCCAACCTCGCCGGAGCCCGCTAGAACTCGCCTCTCCTGCCACCTCCCGCACTCCCACTTGGCACCAGGGCCTAAACCGACGCGTTGAACTCTTTGCTGATGTTTCCCCAAGCCGGCGAGGCCTCCCACCTAGCTCGCAACGGCGCAGTGGCTCGGTGCCACTCCGGGCAGCGTCGACCCAACGTTCTAGTCCCTCAAATTCTATGAACTTCGGCCCTACAGCACCAGTGGAGCGTATAGATCAACGACGTGCATGCAAATTTAATCGGTAGCAGCTCTAACTAGGGTGTCACCGTGCACCTGACGGCTTCCGCCATTGGCACCATTAGAAAAGCTTGAAATAGGCCGTCTACAGGGGGTTTCACGCTAGGTTGCGAAGAAAAGTTGTTCACTATCGAGTCTACCTCGTGTGTGTGCAGTTTGAGGAACCCTAAAATATTATGGAGCGAGAATTTGGGAAATTCGTACCCGAACATCGGTTTGTGCCGGCCGGAGGGAAAACTGGAAATTCTCTGGGGAGCTTCCACGGTTTGGGCTAAAGTTTGGAGGGAAGCAGCTCAGGGTTCTTGCGCTCCTATGGGCGTTCTTGTTTGTGCATGAAAGGCCACGGGTTGGGCTGTCCACGAGGGCCTCCCCTTCGGTTGTTGTTCAGCCGCCACGAACACGGAGTTCCCGGGGTAGGAAGGCCGAACACTGGTCGGTGGCGCGTCGAGGAAGTAGAGGAAAGGTTCCCGGTGCCATTTTGCTCTTTATCGTACGCTGTTCGTGTGAGTTCATCGGTTCCCGATTGATCGACGAGAAGTGGCAGTGGTGGAGGCTCTGTTCTGCGCGAGAGAAGAAGCAAAATGTCGGTTTTTGCAGCCTTTTTAAGGCGCCGCCTTGGCGTCCAGTCGGTCTGAAGGTGACGCTTGGACCGGTCGCCTCGCCTGAAGCAGGCATGGCACCCGCCCAGGACGCCCAGCCGACGCCTGGGTGCCTAGGCGTCGTTCCAGGCGGAAGCCCAGGGCGCCTGGTTCCCAAACCCTAAGGTCTAAAGCCCGGCCCACATCTCTTTTTCGCATTCTGTCCTCCTCATCCGCTCCTCCTGCAGTCCTGCCGCCGCTCCTTGTCCCGGACACCGCCCCTCCGGCTGCCGCCGAGCCCTGTACGCCCCCCCCCCCCCGGCCACCGCCCTGAGCCCCCGACCCCCGGACGCCGCCCCGACCCCCGGTCGCCGCCCCCGGCCCCTGCCCCTCGGCTGCCGCCCCGGACGCCTGCGGTCCTTCCCCGGCCCCCGACCCCGACTCCCTCGCTCCGATAGGCTGAAGCTGAACTATTTAGTGTTTAACTGGTGTGCTGTGCTGCTGTGATGTAAGTCTGAATCGATTTTGACCTCTATTTAGGGATGGATCAATCGGTTGGGAGACAACACGATGATGTGCAGCAGTAGCAAACTGAGAGTCCATAAAATGAATATGATCCATCTAAGGATCCAAAGAGAAAGGCAAAATCCAAAGATCCGGGTGGAAATATGGGTTTTGGCCGGATTTAACAAACAAAGATTTGGTGCAATGTTGTCTTTGTGGGAAGCAAGTGCACTCCGGCATAAAGAGGTTAAAGCAACATCTAGCCGCTGGTTTTGGGGATGTTGAGAAGTGTCCAAAAACAACCACGGCAATAATGAGAGAGATGCAAGAATATATCAAGAAGAGTGCAAGGTCTGTGAAAATTATTTTAGATGATGAGGAGGAGGAGGAGGAAGAAAGGGATGACGTTGAGGTTCAGAAGGGTACACGAGATGCATCATCTCGAGCTTTTTCTTGTCACTCTTCAGTTCCTAGCTCCGGGACAGCGGCTAAGAGAAAGCAAGCTGCTCTTTGCTTCAAACCTGTAGCTAAAGATAAAGAGGTGAAGTTTGTTTCATCCATGATAAAGAAGACACCAGAAGAGTTGGTAGAAGAAAGACACTCAAAACAACCATCTCAAACTTCTATAGAGCGATGCATGAGGACAAAGAAAGAATGGGAGACCACACATGAGCATGTCTCATCTTTTTTCTATGAGTGTGGCATACCCTTTAATGCAGTAAATGCTAGGAGCTTTGAAATTATGTTGGAGTCTGTGGGACAGTTTGGTCATGGATACAAGCCTCCTTCTATACACCAATTAAGGGTGCCACTACTTGCTAAGGCAAAAGCTAAGACTGAGGCTCGTGTCATGAAACTTCAAGTTGAATGGAAAAAATATGGTTGCACCATAATGTGTGATGGATGGACTGACATGAGGAGGAGACACTTGATTAATTTTCTTGATAACTGTCCAGAAGGTACATGCTTCATGGAATATATAGATGCCTCTTCTCAAATTGCCTATGCAAAAATGCTAGCAGCTTTGCTAGAGCGGAAGATTGTGGAGGTGGGTGTGGATAATGTGGTTCAAATAGTAACTGATAATGGTTCAAACTTCAAGGCAGCATGTAAAATCATTATGGAGAAATATCCTACTATCTTTTGGACCCTTTGTGCTGCACATTGCTTGAATTTAATGCTGCAGGACATTGCTAACAACCTAGCACCATTCAAGAAGGCTATCAATCAAGCCAAACTTGTCATAAACTTCATATACAAACACTAGATTTGCCAATTCTTTCCTCACTTTGCAGTGTTTGTACAAGTTTAAGGATGCTTTGAGACAGCTATTTGTGAGCGAAGATTGGAGTAGATGCAAATTGTCTTCGACGGAGGCGGGGAAAAAGGTTTGTGACTATTTGCTCTCTTTACAATTCTGGAATGCCATGGAGGATTGTATAAGAGCATCATAACCTTTGCTAGTTGCATTAAAGATTGCTGATGGGGATGAGATCCCAGCCATGCCAGAGATTGCTGTAGCTATGGATCTTGCTAGAAACAAGATAAGTACCACTCTTGCAGGCAAACCTGCTTTGCTTAAGAGAATAATGGACATTGTTGAGAAGAGATGGGTCCATCAAATGGAGCAAAAATTATATGGGGCTGCATTGTTTCTTAATCCCAACAAGTTCTTTGACATAAGACAAAATGATGTTGAGTATGCTTCTAGACTCCGAATTCAATTCAATGATGTGCTTGAGAAGATGGTGTCTGATAATGATGATTTGCTTGTAAAGATAAGTGATCAAGTGTATGACTATGAGAAAATGAGGAGTTTTGAAAAGCAACTTGCAATGAAACAACAAAAAATAAAGAATCCTTGTAAGTGTTTGTTCTATATTGTTATCATATTTCATAGAGTTTAATATGATATATGCCCTCTAAGGCTCTAACATGGATATGATTACAGTAGATTGGTGGGATGCTTTTGGTGGCCTTAATAGGGAGCTCCAAAATCTTGCAAGGCGTATCTTAGGCCTTTGTTGCTCGGCATCTGGTTGTGAACGTAATTGGAGCGTCTTTAAATTTGTAAGCAACTAAACTATAGTGCCTTTTGTACTACACACATGAACTTTACTCATTTGTTTCATTGTTTGTAATGCTTAGTTCCATACGGAGAGGCGAAACCGATTGGGGCATCAAAGATTGAGTGATTTGGTGTACATCCAATACAACATGAAAATCATGGATAGATTTAGGAAGAGGCGTGAGGAAGGGAAATGTTACAACCCTTTGATGTTAGAAGATTTTCAATGGGATGATGAATGGGTTGAAATGAATAATGATGAAGTTCATGCCGGAGAAGATCTTCTATGGTCTCATGTTGATGAAGCCTTGGTGCATCACGTTCACTTGAAGGACGTCATTTGCCAAGAGCAACTACAACATATAAACGTCGGCGCTTTGTAGATTCTACCTCAAGGTCCTCTATTAATGAGGAAGAAGATCAAAGTTTGGGAGAGGAGGAAGATATTGATCAAGACAATGTGTTTGTGTCCGATGACTTAGAGATTGAGGATGATTTTGGTCAACCACCACCACTTCCTTCTAATGATAGTTTCCAAGATGAAGAAAATGAAGGCGCCCCAAATGATATTGAGCTTGATATTGACTAGATGATGTCTCATTAGAAATTTCAAAAGTATCTATGGTTATTTATTTTTAACTATGTTCAACTCGTCATGGTTGAGCTTGTTGGATTTATGTAGCTATGTTGAACTTATTGGCTTGTTGCCTTGTTGAACTTGTCACTAGAATGAGACTGCATTTATCTTGCATTTATCTTGAATTTTTAGAACTCTAGTCTTTGCTGAAAATGTACCTGCAGTTCTACACTTAGCCAAATTAGACTGGGCGCTTGGTGGACGCCTAGGCGGGCAGGCGCCAGTTCACAACACTGGGTGTTGCGGTGTTGTGCACGAAAAGATCAACTCATGAGCAGAGAAGGGCACAGGCAGGTCTCCAGCTCGAGTGAAGCAGAGAGGAGGTGTCCTCGACTTGCCCTTCGGTGTCGTACGATGAGCCTTCGGCTGTTTTGGTGTCTTTCAGTTGCTTCGAGTGAACCAGAGGAGTAAACTTCAGTTGCAAGTCTAACTGCCCCCAATGACATGTGGGTCCACAAATCAGCTCCCTCTTATCCTCTAAAAGATCTCAATTTTTGGCAAATGACCAAATTCAATTGTTGGAAGTTTGAATCTGAACTGCATTTGTATAATTGGGCAAGTTTTATCCAAATTCAAATTTGTATTTGAATTCCTTTGCAATTTAAAGTCCTCTTTTAAATGGCTAGCAAAGTATCTCCAAAATTCATGAAACTTTGCATCCTCACTAATTTGGACCTAAGGATTTCAAATATGAAATCTGATTTTTTTATTTAGATGCTGCAAATGGGATTTCTACCACAACAGTTTGCATTTCTATCGTGCTACCCCATTTGAAATTTGAGTTGAACAAAGTTAGTTCAAAAACTGAATTTAAACTACCTCGTACACATGAGGGCACTACACATGGTGTTTAAATCAACTTTGGTTCTGAGCATCCCAATAAACATTAGAGCTTGTGTGGTTGAACATCCATGTGCATCATGATATGTAAAAACTTTAAACAAGTCCCAATTTTCATACACATAAAACCAAATGGCGTTCAAACTTTGTTCCTTTGTATTCATAATTTTCGGGACCTTTACACTCAGCCATGGAGGACGTGCGACCAGGAGGGTATGAGATGAGATCGGTTGTCTGGTCTGATCCAATCAGATCAGTCGTTCGGGAGTCAATCTGTTCATATAAGAACAGATCAATTCAAGTCTAGATAGAGTTGAAGTCATTTTTTATCTCTAGTACATTAAAGGATCCTGAGATATATTTCTACTTGTATGGAGTTTAAACAAAAGAGGGTTGAGATAATTGTACTTTAACCATAGTTTTTGAGTCTAAGGACATGTTTGGTTGGAGGCTAAAGTTGTCACGTCTAAGCTTAGCCAGCCACAGTTTTTTTAGTCAGTGCTTGGTTTGTGCCACACTTAAGTCTGTCTAACTTCTTAGTCACTTGGCCAACATGTCATACACATCGAACCATTCCTCGGACCCTGTGCAAGCGGGAGCTACATGCACCAGGCTGCCCTTTTTTGCCTAAGGTTAGTTCATCAATTTTCTTGCCACACTTTTGTGACAAGACTAACCTTAGTCACTTTAGGCAATAATGTGTGGCAAATTTAATCTCCAACCAAACATGCCCTAATTGTGATCTAGACACTGATTTTGAAATTTTGCATTTTACCATAACTTTTTTCGTCCGAACCCGTCGTTTACCGCAACTTTCTAACACCGTCAGTTGAAGTGGAATAAACAGAACAAAAAACATTTGGAAACTGAAAAGGACCAAAATGCCCCTCATTTCTTTTCGTTTCACCCGATCAATCCAACAACCTGTTGTCAAGAAAAAATTATGTTTTATCAAATTACATGTCAAAACGAACACATTGTTTAACATCAAAATCGTATAAAATTACAAAGGATAAATTTGTCTTTTAACGTCAAAGTTAACATCTTTATGGGCACTAAACGGACTTGTAGTAATCTGAAGGTTCGGTAAAAAAAATTATGGTAAAAACACGAAATTTTAAAATTAGGATATAGATCACAATTAGACTTCAAAACTGTGGTCAAAACACCAATGCCCAAAATGGTTTTGACCCGTATTAGACTTTTTCTTCTGTGCGCACCACCAACAACAGAAGGCGTCTGCTATCTCCTGTTCTGTTCCAGCAGACCAGAAGTTTCAGGTGTGATAGGAGATTGCTTTCCTGGACGTGAGCTCAAACCCGTGCTTCTCCTCTGTTGCTTCTGTTCTTCACATGGGAAGACTGCAGCACCCAGGCAAAGCCTCTAGAAGCTGCTGCTCCTCTTCGATGTCAAGAACAGAGCAGGTTTTGATATACAGGACACCCGGATTGCAGCATCCACCACCCAGGTCAGGAAGCGTACAGGCAACTAATCACAGCTTCAAAGAACAAAAAACTAAAAAATTAATGCATAATTCTTACTGGATAATTTCTAATATTCAAGCAAAACAAAAGAAATTCCATGAACGACATGACACACAATGCTATAATATGTATATTTCAACACATTTTGCCAGGTTACCACTTGATTGTTAGTCTTCCATGCTCCTTGAATTAGTGAAATAATATTTTACAGAAACTGGAATTGTTACACATATTTTTTATAAACATTTGACAATGCAGATACCAAGAAACTTGTCCAACTATCTGGAACATGTTTACGGAAACAGAAAAAGTTTGGCAAAAAGAGACAAGTACACTTCTTTGCCAGTATTGCTACTTAACCTAGCTGGACCATCGCTATAACAGTTTCAATGTATTTAATGCTTATCCAATGGAGACTCGAAAAAAAACTCTGCAGCATTAAAACCAATTACATGTGTTCATTTATGCGAAACAATAACAACAAAGCCTTTGTCTCAAACACGTTGATGAGGACATCACAATAGTGGATACTCACATTGATATACAAGGACCAATCACAAGATCACGAGCACGGTTACTAAATCAGCAGATGAACTCGTTCCTAACTTCCTACCCATGTGAGTTTGAGATTGGATTGCTATTTAATGATTTAATTATTATTAGGAACCATGGACATGATCAACAAGTAAAGGGAGGAGGATTTGGGGACGTGGACAACCAGATGGGACGTCCACAAGTTGATGGAAACAGTCGCCAACTCGGACTCGAGTTCAACTCGGAGTACAGGAGCAGTCCATCTTAAAACGGACGCCTAGGATGCATACGGACTCCGTTTTTGACGTTCTACATATGCATGAAAAGATGACAAGATAAACATTCCAATGGTTCTGGTTCCACATTAAAATTCGCTAGGAGTTATTAGGAATTGTCGAAACAAGTCAAATTCGAAGTTCTGTCCGGTGTTGCACCACTGTATTGGGCTTTTGGGCCTTGTATCCCGTATGAGTCCATTAGGGACACGTCTAAGGGTCTTATGGACGAACCCTAGCCTTTAAATACTGCAGCCACCGGCCATATTCGGTGGGTTTTGCTTAGATTAAACACTTTCACTGTTCTACGGTTTGTGAGACCCCAATTTCATAATTTCAGATTGCATCTTCATCATTTTTGCTTGTGTTCTCGGTTGCACCTGCAGGAATAGCCTGCTTGGCGAGGTCAAGCGTGTGAAGCACGGTTGATAACCAACGGAGCAGTGGTGTAGTGATTGCAGGGGTATTCGGGTCTGCTCGAGTGTCTCGGATCATCAATGTCGAGATCTCCACTTCAATCGACCTACCTTTTAGAAGATCGGGCCTAAACCGCTCATCAATTGGTATCAGATTTCAGGTTGCCCGTGAGGTACTTTAATTTTTCACTAGATTAGTTTTTGTTTTTCATACCTAGAGTCCACAGAAAAAGCCACAAAAAACATATCGTGTTTACCGATTCCTAGACCATAGTGCCTACAATTTTCTTTTTTAGTTTGCATTGTTGAGTTTGCATTCGTGTGGTTGAGTCTTGTTGCTGGTTTAGCTTTGTGTTTTTTGGGTCGTAGATATCGGTTTTCTTCCTTATTTTCCTTGCTGCTCACCTATTCCACAATCCCTAAACAACAAACCGAGCCACCAAGATCATCGGTTTACCCTAGCTAGCCGCCTTGCGTGAACTCCCGCATCGCCAGCCCTAGAACAGGTGATAAAGCATTGTGCCAGTCCTCCTTGATTCATCACACAACATCCCATCAGGCACCGTTGTTAAATTTCGATTGTTTCTCACATCCTATTGCGAGATCTTCTTCACAACCGAGTTTGAATCAACATAAAAAACAGCATACGAACTCGAAATCGGGCGATTTTTTTCAAATTGATCTACTCGAAATTTCGCAACCGATTTTCCACGGCTTTGTCGTGTTCGTCGAAATTTGTTTGGCCAAATTCTCCTCGGGAGATAGGCTATCCGGCCTCCGAAGTTTCAGCCCGGATTTTAAAGAATCTTAATAATTTTCTATAGGCCACATCTTACATCCAATTGAGCTGCAAAGTTGTGTGCTTTTCTATTTTCGTGCTCTCGAGTAAGCAAAAAATATCAGAAAAAATATTAAAAAAAGAAAAAATAGTGAAGCGAGCACAGATATTAAAGCATTGACAGCATACCTTTGAAAACAGTTGGCCTATACACTTGTGCTGTACTTGTTTGGTTATATATTCCTGATTTTCTATTTGCCTTTCTACTGCCTTGTGTTGTGCTAGGCCTAGAACACCTGTTAACCAGCAACAGTTCCTACATTAAATACTTATTCAACTTTATTTGCTCTTAACGATTTTTTTGCTTATTAGCCACCATATTGTGCCATCCAAGCTCCACTTTCCCTCTTGAGCAGAAAAGGTACCTTTGCAATCACTCCACGCTTCATTGGTTCTCACCGTCCATCGTTTACCACCTGCTGTGTCGGCAAGAACACTTGTAAGAACGTGGTAAGACACTTGAGAGAGAGAGAGATTGTTTTCCTTCCTTCCACTTTTCACATTGCCACTATCCTTTGTAGTTGATAGGGATAACATCTTTTTGTTGTCTTTTGTTTACTACTAACAATGGCAGAAGATAAAAGGGATGATGATGTGTTCAACATGCTGAGTTGCGTGACATGATGAGGGAAATGACAGATATGTTCACCAAAACCCAAGCATCGACAGAGGCGTCATTGATGACCTTGAATCGCCAACTTGCTGATCTTGTTGTTCGCATGGATACTCTTGAGGCGCGGCTACCTCTCGCTGAAGATCGTGAAGACGGTGCTTATAATATGGAAGATCATAACAATCAACCACGACTTTCACTTTATCTACGAGGTATGGGAGGTAATAATCGTTATAATTACAATGATCGTCATAACAATTTTGATCGCCCTCTTGATGATCCTTTTGCTAAAGTCAAATTTACTATACCCTCTTTTCTGGTGCTTATGATGCTGAGGCATATCTTGATTGGGAGATGACAGTAGAGCAGAAATTTAATTCCCACCTTGTTCCCGAACAACATAGAGTTCGTCAAACCACTAGTGAGTTTAAGGATTTTGCTATCATATGGTGGAATGAACTTGTTAAAACTAGAACTGATCCTCCAATATGGGATAGATTAAAGGAAGCTATGCGTGTTTGTTTTGTTCCTCCTTCTTTTCAGCGGGACCTTCGTAAAAAATTGCAGCGCTTAGACCAAGGTAACATGTTCGTAGAGGAGTATTATCAAGAGTTACAAAAGGGTATGTTGCGTTGTGGGGTAGTAGAGGACATGGATGATAAAATAGCTCGTTTTTATAAGGGGTTGAGGCGTGAAATTCAGGATATTGTTGATTATAAGGAATATGATATTGTTAACAGATTATTTCAGCTGGCTATGTAGGCAGAAAAAGAATTGCAGGGCCGCCAACAGCAGCAGCACCAACGTACGAGGAGCACCTTCACACCGCGTTCGACATCTACACCATCCAAAACAGCACCATCTTCGAGTTTTCCTACTGCCACTACACCATCCAATGATGGCCAACAAACTTCATTTACTGCTCCGTTTCCTCGCGCGCCGGAGGGCAGCAACACGACACCATTCAAGACTACGTCTTCCACTCCTTCCACGAGTCGAACTTCCAACATTAAGTGTCACCGCTACCAGGGAGTTGGTCATGTGATGAAAGATTGCCCTAGCAAACGAGCATACATAGCACGGGATGATGGCGGGTATGATAGTACTTCGGATGTTGAAGATGAATATTCTCTTGCTACTAACATTGCAGGACCAAAAGATAACCACTATAGCACAGATAAAGAGGTACTTGGTACTGCAGCAACGGAAAATTATAGAAGCATAATTGTGCAGCGTGCTTTAAGCTCCAAAGTTGAGACGTATGACAAGCTACAACGACACAATCTTTTTCACATGTTTCTCATCGTCAAGGACTGCCGTGTGCACACTATAATTGATGGAGGCAGCTGCAAACACTTGGTGAACACGGATGTGGTCATGAAACTTGGGTTGAAAACAAGAGCACACCCGCATCCATACCATATTCAGTGGTTCAACAACAGCGGTAAGGTTAGGGTAGCATAAACAGTGAGGGTACATTTTTCGATTAGTTCTTACCATGATTTTGCCGATTTTGATGTCGTACCTATGGATACTTGTTCTTTTTTGTCGGGACGTCATTGGGAATTTGATACGGATGCTATTCATCATGGTAGAACTAATAAATATACTCTGATGCATAAAGGAAAGAAAATCACTTTGCTTCCTATGACTCCTGCTGAAATTGTACATTTTGAGAAAAGTAAAACACGTGATGATAAGGCAACAAAATCACTAGACTCTGAAAAACAGCAAGTAATTAAGTTAAAATCACCTTCGTTGCTCACAACTAAATCTGACCTTGCTGATTTATTTAATACCAAGGAGATTTACTACGCTTTAGTATGCAAAGAAGTCATGTTTTCAATTCATGAAGTGTCCATTGCATTGCTCCCTTCTGTTGCTAACTGTGACACCCTCATCTCTGGTTTCTGCATGTATTCATATTTAATGAAGAGCAAAAATTTTAAAAGAAGTGGGAACAGAAAAATTATCAAATAGATAGCCAGTAAGAGTCGAATCCAGTTCACAGAAAACGCCGAAGACAACTTCCGCGGCCCACTGGTCACGTGATGTGTTCGGAGCTCATCCCTGCGAAGTGGGAGAGAGGTCCGCCGCTAAAACTGGCTACGTTGTAGGCTCGGGGCTCATCACCGCAAAGAGGGTGAGGTCCGACCCTGTGGGACACGTGTTGTTCCCGGAGCTAGCCGCTGCGGAAGAAGCAAAGGCATTTCCGCAGGACACATGTCACCTTCGGAGCTAGTCACCACGCAAATCAGAGGACCAATCGCACGGGGTACGTGTCGATCTCGGAGCTCACCGCCGAGAAGTCTGATTCTATCGAACACGTGTCGCCACCGGAGCTTATCTCCGGGAGGTCCGTCGCTGCAGGACACGTCTTAACCTCAGAGCACGCCTCTGAGGAAAGAAGGAAAGACCGGCACTAACACGTGGCGTGAGCGGAACAATCTCCGAGTAAGAGAGGAGGTCTCGACCGCCAGGATACGTGGCACATGCGGAGCTCACCCTCGAAGGAGAAGGGAGGTCTCGATCGTTTGACCCGCGGCACAACCGGAGCTCATCTCTGCGGAGAAGGAGATACCAGGCCCCGAAGGACACGTGGAGCTTCCGGAGCTCATCACCGCGGAGGTAACGAGTTCAGGAGCGGTATTTACGCGTAAGAATACCGGTACGTAAAGGAAACCGATCTGAATTCCATAACGTTACCGGACCAAATCAACTAAAGATAAGATGATAGGATGCAACGATGATTTGAATAAGACTCTTATTCGAGATACAATCAGATTAGGACTCTTCTCTTCCCGATTATAAATAGAATCCAGAACCTCTGGCCGAAACCACAAACTTCTTTTACAACTCCTGAGCCGACGACTTAGAGCCCTAGCCCAACCCGCCGAGTAAACCATCGCCGAAGCACGGTAAGGAAGAACGCCGGAGGAAAGCCAATGATCTGAGGAGGACCTCGAGACCGAGAAGAACGTAAGGTAGGACTCTAATACCACCTTACGACATCGTTGTGTTTTCTTTACATCTGTTCTTTGATTCCTTTCGAACAGAAGCCTTCTCGTAGACAGATCACTTGATGATCAGGTTGATCTAAACACAAAATCATCGCCACGTCCACCTTTGATCCGAATACCTCTGTTCATCATAAAATCCATGCAAGCCATACAAGAACACGTACAAACCGATCTAATAAGACTAAACATAGGATAGCATGCATATGCATCATCGCATCTAGTTTAAGGTTTGTGCATGATATTGATTGCTGTGAATCTTGTATGCACGTGATCCTACATAATAGGACAAGCTCAGGGAGTTGTCTACGACGAGCTGCAGCAACAAGGTTTTGAGATCCAAGAACCACCAGAACCGCAAGAACAAGGCAAGGTGCTCCTTGACCATATTGATCCTATGTTTTGGGTAAAACTATTTTGTTTTGCGAAAAGGTGTGTGTGCTGAGTCAAACATGACGGGAAACCCTTTTATAGGAGTTTACTAGCTTTGGTTAAACCACCCTTGTAGCCTGGGAAGTTTATGAGTCGGGTATGGTTTTTGCTTTATGCTTCGCTGAGTCTATGGGATTGGGAAGCGAGATAGATGTGTCTTGCTAACTGCACTCGTAATGATAATGAGAAATTGATGAGGTTAATGAACATGGATCGGAGGGAGATCTAGGCAAGCCTGGGTTTGTGAATGAGGTAGCATGAGATGGTGGTTGACTTGCCGTAGATCTAAGGACCGGTTCATACATGCACATGCCAGGATAACAGTGCCACCACAAGGCCAAGTATGGGTGCGGCTTAGCTGAGTAATTAGGTAAGTTGCTAGATTGTTATGGACTGTGGAAGGCGCAGGGAATGGGAGTCGAGTGAGGACTGCCCTGGGAACTGCATGGCACAAGAGGGGGCCCGTGGGTGGGAGAATTGGAGATTCTAGCCTGCCGGTGAAACCTTAGTGATTCCATACATCTAGTAAATCCTTTGTAAAGGCTATTTTATGATCTCTTGGCCATACACCGACGGTTGTGTACTAGTATAATGGAGGTTCTGCAGTCGCCGACGGGTGACGAAATCACAAACTTGTGGGTAAAGAGGTGCAAACTCTGTAGAGTCTAAAACTATCATGATAGCTGAGCTTACGGTCACGAGCGCCCGGCCCACTGCCATGATTAGTTGGGATGGTTCTTGGTTATGGTTATTGTTTTTTTTGTTATGATTTTGTTTGGGGACTGTTGAGTCCGGATGTCAAGATGGTTACAAGACTGTTGAGTCGTGACAATGAGATGGGTCTCGGTATGAGACAAAGATGTTTATGAGATGAGATGGTAGCGAATACGGGAAGGTGTTCGTGAGATGGTAGCGAGTACGAGGAGGTATTCGTGAGTAAGAATAAAGTTGGTTAATGTTCGGATGGAACACGGAAAGTGATGGAGGTATGTTGGTAGTTTAATACATGCTGGGATTACATTCATCTAAAGTTAAGTTGTTGTTTTATCATGGTTTATAAATCTGCTTTTCTACAAATGAGCCTTTTCAAACCAACCTTGTTATGAGCTACATATCATGTTTTCCCGCACTTGCTGAGTACATCATTGTACTCAAACTTGCATTATTATTTCATCATCAGCAGCAGGAGAAGCCTACTATGAAGACCGAGTGGAGCATTAAGGCGTGTGATCTGTTCTCAACCTTGCCTGTGGAGGGAGTAGAGATAGAGCCACTTCTGCTTAGATTTGCTTCCGCATCAGTTAGATTGCTTCCGCATTAGAATAAAGACTTCCGCTGCATAGAAATAAAGACTTCCGCTGTGAGCATGAGTCCAAGACTCATGAGACATTGTAATAAACTCTGTTATTCGTGGTAATATATATTCTGAATTCAGTTTGTGAAAAATATGTGTATGTGTGATGAACATCCTGGGCACACATATGCATTAGTTCTCGGTTCCGTGGTTTTCCACATAATTGAGGGCGTCACAGATTGGTATCAGAGCCACGGGTTGACAGTAGGTTACACGCCTAGATAGAAACCTCATATTGATATTAGAGCCACGGGTTAACAGTAGGTTACACACCTAAATAGGAATTAGACACAGATTGGTAGTTAAGCCACGCTGACCAAAGGAAGCACCCTAGGACACTTAGATTGGCTTTAAAACTACCTTGGCATAGGAAACCCGCCTTGAATAGGAGTTGTATGAGCCCTTGCAATGATTGTTTGCGATTGAGCGCTTAGTGTGAGTTGTGGGACGTCCCCAAATGTTGTCCATATCCACACGTAAGAAGAAAGAGGTGTGAGATGTTTCGGCACTTGTTCACATCATGGGCTAGTATATATATATAGTCCAACTCACCTTGATACATATAGTTGAAGGGACCTACCTAACCTTCTAACCTTCTATTCTATTTCGTCCTCTCTCACAGATGGTGAGGGGAAACACCGGCCGAAGGAACATCCAATAGGATGACCATGATGAAGTTCCTGCTAACCCCGGAGCTGGTGAAAATCACCTGGAACGGTTGCTGGCCATGCAAAACCAGCTTATGCAAACCATGATCCAAACTTTGGGTCAGTTGCAGGCCAACCACAACCCTGTTCCGGCACCACCGCCACCACCACCGCCGGCTCATAACAGGTTGGGAGAGTTCATGAGGACTCGACCACCCACCTTTGCTCAAGCCAACGACCCCATGGAGGCCGACGACTGGTTGAAATCCATGGAGAAGAAGCTTGCCATTGTTCAGTGCAATGACCGAGAGAAGGTTCTCTTCGCGTAGCACCAACTTACGGGAGCTGCTGCTGACTGCTGGGATGCCCTGAGCAACTCTCATGCCGACCCGGAGACAAACACTTGGACTGAGTTCAAGGAGAGTTTCTGCTCTCATTACATCCCTACTGGTGTAATGATGCTCAAGAGGCAGGAGTTCGAAGGTCTCTGCCAAGGACAGAAAAGTGTGAATAAGTATCTCAACAAGTTCACGCAACTGTCCCGGTATGCCCCCGAGGATGTTAACTCAGACCAGAGGAAGCAGTATCTGTTCATGAGAGGGTTGAACAATGAGATCCAGGTTCAGCTCCTCAACAATGACTACGTAAGCTTCCAGAAGCTGGTTGACAAGGCCATAGTGGTTGAAAGCAAGATCCGAGAGATCGAGCGAGAGTGCAAGAGGAAGATGTCATACCAGCCTCAAAGGAGCAACGTACGACCTCGGTATATGCCCCCTGCACCGCAGTATGGATCGACCACTCCTGCATACTGCCCTGGTCAGCCGCCACAGCAACGACCCGTTGCACCAACACCTCGCGTGCCCATGTCTCCTGCGCCCCGACTTAACAATGGCGCTCCTGTTCAAAACCCCCGCCCCAACGTACCTGTTGTCGTAGGCAACAGGGCATGCTTTGCATGCGGGGAAGTAGGACACTTCGCAAACCAGTGCCCGAGGAGAGGCCCTGGACAGCAAGGCAACGTGCCCAAGCAGAACCCGCGACTGAACGGAGGAGGCAACCAAGGAAACCATGGACATCAGAACTATGCTCGCGGCCACGTGAATCATGTCTCTGCTGAGGAAGCACAACAAGCTGAGGACGTCGTAATTGGTATGTTCCTTGCCAACTCCAACCCAGCCACCCTCTTATTTGATTCTGGAGCATCACATTCCTTCATATCATCCAAATATGTTGCCCAACATCATCTACCCGTATCCCACTTAGTTGTGCTATGTAAGTTAATTCTCTCGGAGGAGAAATGAGGACTAATATAGTATGTCCGAAAGTAAGCCTTAAAATAAGGGGGGTAGACTTCCTTGCCAATCTTATTGTCCTGGACTCCCAAGGGATTGCATCATACTCGGAATGGATTGGTTAAGCAAGCACAACGGAGTAATCCAATGTCCTGAAAGGAGCATGCAGTTGAGAAACGAGCACGGTATTCGTGTCGAGTTTGAGTCAGCCCAGCAAACAACCGAACGGGCAATTTTGAATCACGTCGAAGGTACAACATTGGACAACATTCCAGTGGTTCAGGAATTTTCGGGCGTGTCCCGGAAGAGCTTCCAGGTATGCCATCTGACCGGGACATTGAGTTTGCCATAGATTTGGTGCCCGGAACTGCACCCATAGCCAAGAGACCCTATAGGATGCCCGTCAATGAGCTAGTAGAACTCAAGAAGCAAATTCAAGAACAGTTGGAGAAGGGTTTTATCCGTCCAAGCTCGTCACCATGGGGAGCTCCGGTGCTCTTCGTAGACAAGAAGGATGGAACCTAAAGGATGTGCGTGGACTATAGGTCTCTCACGAGGTGACAATCAAGAACAAATACCCTCTGCCCCGTATAGAGGACCTATTCGACCAAATGAAAGGAGCCCAAGTGTTCTCTAAGATTGATCTTCGGTCGGGATACTTCCAGTTGAAGATTAAGCCCTCCGATATACCCAAGACAACCTTTCGAACACGGTATGGTTCGTATGAATATACCATCATGTCTTTTGGGTTGACAAATGCACCCGCATACTTCATGTACCTTATGAACAAGGTTTTCATGGAGTACTTGGACAAGTTCGTCATGGTTTTCATCGACGATATTATGGTGTATTCAAAGAGTGAGGAGGAGCATGAAGAACATTTGAAATTAGCCTTGCAGAAATTGCGTGAGCATCAATTGTATGCCAAGCTCAACAAGTGTCAATTTTGGCTAAAGGAAATATCTTTCCTAGGCCACATTATCTCCAAGGAAGGGGTATCGGTTGATCCCGGAAAAGTGAGAGATGTTCTGAAGTGGGACCAACCGAAGAGCGTGAGGGAGATTCGGAGTTTTCTTGGGATGGCTGGATACTATCGACGCTTTATTAAAGACTTCTCTAAGATAGCAAAGCCTATGACGGAGTTGCTAATGAAGGGAAAGGTCTTCCAATGGACACCAGCCTGCCAAGGAAGTTTTGAGGAACTCAAGAAAAGGCTAACCACAGCACCAGTTCTGGTATTGCCGGACTTAAGCAAGAGCTTTGACATATATTGTGACACATCCAGACAGGGGCTCGGATGTGTGCTCATGCAAGAAGGACAAGTGGTAGCCTATGCCTCACGGCAATTAAAGAAACACGAGCTTAATTATCCTACACATGACTTGGAGCTAGCAGCAGTAGTGCATGCATTGAAGATTTGGAGACATTATATCCTTGGTCATCGATGTGAGATCTATACGGATCATAAAAGTCTCAAGTACGTACTATTTACACAAACGGACTTGAATTTGAGGCAACGTCGATGGTTGGAACTTATCAAGGATTACGATGTTGGAATCAAGTACCACCCCGGAAAGGCCAATGTAGTAGCTGATGCATTGAGCCATAAGGGAGCATGTCACCAACTCATGGTTCGGGAGCTACCACCCGAACTACGTAAGGAGTTCGAACAGTTACACCTTGGATTCTTGAACAACATGGAAATAATGGAGATCCACTCTTCATTGGAGCAAGAGATAAGAGAGGACCAAGCAATGGATGAGGGGATCAAGGAGATCAAAGAAAGGATCCAACAAGGAATAGAGAAGGATTTCAAGGAGGATGAGAAAGGTACGCTTTGGCTAGGAAAAAGGATTTGTGTGCCTAACATAAGACACCTCCGCGACATGATATTGAAGGAGGCACATGATTCACCCTATTCCATACATCCCGGAAGTACCAAAATGTACAAGGACTTGAAAATTTGTTATTGGTGGGATGGTATGAACAGGGATATAGCCGAATATGTTGCCCTATGCGACACATGCCAACGGGTAAAGGCCGAACATCAAAAACCCGCTGGATTGTTGCAACCTTTGAAGGTACCCGAGTGGAAGTGGGAGGATATCAGTATGGATTTCATCGTCGGATTGCCACGGACTCAGTTGGGTTGCGACTCCATCTAGGTTATCGTGGACCGATTGACGAAAACAGCTCATTTTCTCCCTGTAAAGACCAATTACAACGTTGCACAACTAGCCGAGTTGTACATGGAGCAGATCGTGTGCCGTCATGGAATCTCGAAGAGGATAGTCTTAGATCGAGGTTCTCAGTTTACCTCTAGATTCTGGAGGAAGCTGCAGAAAGCCATGGGTACACGACTGGATTTTAGCTCCGCCTATCACCCACAAACTGATGGACAAACCGAAAGGACAAACCAAATTTCGGAGGACATGTTGAGAGCTTGCGCCATGAAACATGGACGTAGTTGGGATAGGAGTTTACCGTATGCCGAATTCTCCTATAACAACATCTATCAAGCTAGCTTGAAGATGTCGCCTTTCGAAGCATTATATGATAGACGGTGTAGAGCGCCGCTGTTCTGGAACGAGACCGGAGAGAACCAGGTGTTTGGACCCGAAGTGCTACAAGAAGATGAAAAACAAGTCCAAATGATACGGGAGAACTTAAAGGTTGCTCAGTCACGACAAAAAGGCTATGCGGACAATAGGCGAAGGAAGTTGACTTTCGAAGTAGGAGACTTCGTATACCTTAAGATCTCACCTATCCGAGGCCAACGACGTTTCAACGTCAAAGGCAAGCTAGCACCTCGCTATATCGGACAGTTTAAGATTTTGGACAAGCGAGGAGAGGTAGCCTATCAACTAGAGCTCCCAACGCACCTCTCCGACGTACATGACGTGTTTCATGTATCCCAGCTCAAGAAGTGCTTGAGAGTACCAGAGGAGCAAATACCAATGGAAGAGCTTGAACTTCAAGAAGACCTGACCTATACGGAGCACCCTGTCCGAATTTTGGACGTAAAGGAAAGGGTCACCAGGAACAAAGTGATCCGATGGTGCAAGGTACAATGGAGCCATCACACCGAAGTTGAAGCCACATGGGAGCGTGAAGAAGACATCAAGGCAGAATTTCCTCATCTGTTCTCTACTAACGAATCTCGAGGGCGAGATTCAATTTAAGGGGGGTAGATTTGTGACACCCTCATCTCTGGTTTTTGCATGTATTCATATTTCATGAAGAGCAAACATTTTAGAAGAAGTGGGAACAGAAAAATTATCAAATAGATAGCCAGTTAGAGCCGAATCCAGTTCACAGAAAACGCCGAAGACAACTTCCGCTGCCCACTGGCCACGTGATGTGTTCGGAGCTCGCCCCTACGAAGTGGGAGAGAGGTCCGCCGCTAAAATTGGCTACGTGGCAGGCTTGGGGCTCATCACCGCAAAGGGGGAGAGGTCTGACCCTGTGGGACACGTGTTGTTCCCGGAGCTAGCCGCTGCGGAAGAAGCAAAGGCATTTCCGCAGGACACATGTCACCTTCGGAGCTAGTCACCACGGAAATCAGAGGACCAGTCGCACGGGGTACGTGTCGATCTCGGAGCTCACCGCCGAGAAGTCCGATTCTATCGAACACGTGTCGGCACCGGAGCTTATCTCCGGGAGGTCCGTCGCTGCAGGACACGTGTTAACCTCGGAGCACGCCTCTGAGGAAAGAAGGAAAGACCGGCACTAACACGTGGCGTGAGCGGAACCATCTCCGAGTAAGAGAGGAGGTCTCGACCGCTAGGATACGTGGCACACACGGAGCTCACTGCCGAAGGAGAAGGGAGGTCTCGATCATTTGACACGAGGCACAACCGGAGCTCGTCTCTGCGGAGAAGGAGATACCAGGCCCTCGAGGACACATGGAGCTTTCGGAGCTCATCACCGTGGAGGTAACGAGTTCTGGAGCGGTTTTTATGCGTAAGAATACCGGTACGTAAAGGAAACCGATCTGAATTCCACAACGTTACCGCACCAAATCAACTAAAGATAAGATGATAGGATCCAACGATGATCTGTATAAGACTCTTATTCGGGATACAATCAGATTAGGACTCTTCTCTTCCCGATTATAAATAGAACCCAGAACCTCTGGCCGAACCACAAACTTCTTTTCCAACTCCTGAGCCGACGACTTAGAGCCCTAGCCCAACCCGCTGAGTAAACCATCGCCGAAGCACGGTAAGGAAGAACGCCGGAGGAAAGCCAAGGATCCGAGGAGGACCTCAGACCGAGAAGAACGTAAGGTAGGACTCCAATACCACCTTACGACATCGTTGTGTTTTCTTTGCATCTGTTCTTTGATTCCTTTCGAACAGAAGCCTTCTCGTGGACAGATCACTTGATGGTCAGGTTGATCTAAAGACAAAATCATCGCCACGTCCACCTTTGATCCGAATACCTCTGTTCATCATAAAATCCATGCAAGCCATACAAGAACACGTACAAACCGATCTAATAAGACTAATCATAGGATAGCATGCATATGCATCATCGCATCTAGTTTAAGGTTTGTGCATAATATTGATTGCTGTGAATCTTGTATGCACGTGATCCTACATAACAGGACAAGCTCAGGGAGCTGTCTACGACGAGCTGCAGCAACAAGGTTTTGAGATCCAAGAACCACCAGAACCGCAAGAACAAGGCAAGTGCTCCTTGACCATATTGATCTTATGTTTTGGGTAAAACTATTTTGTTTTGCGAAAAGGTGTGTGTGCTGAGTCAAACATGACGGGAAACCCTTTTATAGGAGTTTACTAGCTTTGGTTAAACCACCCTTGTAGCCTGGGAAGTTTATGAGTCGGGTATAATTTTTGCTTTATGCTTTGCTGAGTCTATGGGATTGGGAAGCGAGATAGATGTGTCTAGCTAACTACACTCGTAATGATAATGAGAAACTGATGAGGTTAATGAACATGGATCGGAGTGAGATCTAGGCAAGCCTGGGTTTATGAATGAGGTAGCATGAGATGGTGGTTTACTTGCCGTAGATCTAAGGACCGGTTCATGCATGCACATGCCAGGATAACAGTGCCACCACAAGGCCAAGTATGGGTGCGGCTTAGAAATTAGGTAAGTTGCTAGATTGTTATGGACTATGGAAGGCGCGGGGAATGGGAGTCGAGTGAGGACTGCCCTGGGAACTGCATGGCACAAGAGGGGGCCCGTGGGTGGGAGTATTGGAGATTCTAGCCTGCCGGTGAAACCTTAGTGAGTCCATACATCTAGTAACCCCTTTGTAAAGGCTATTTTGTGATCTCTTGGCTATACACCGACGGTTGTGTAC
This sequence comes from Neostapfia colusana, assembly GCA_030760725.1. Lineage (NCBI taxonomy): Eukaryota > Viridiplantae > Streptophyta > Magnoliopsida > Poales > Poaceae > Neostapfia > Neostapfia colusana. Next base: position 52,087,605 of record JASWHV010000014.1, on the reverse strand, counting down.
TGGTATAATGGAGGTTCTGCAGTCGCCGACGGGTGACGAAATCACAAACTTGTGGGTAAAGAGGTGCAAACTCTATAGAGTCTAAAACTATCATGATAGCCGAGGTTACGGTCACGAGCGCCTGGCCAACTGCCATGATTGGTTGGGATGGTTATTGGGATGGTTCTTGGTTATGGTTATTGTTTTTTATGGTTTGGTTTGGGGACTGTTGAGTCCGGGTGTCAAGATGGTTACAAGACTGTTGAGTCGTGACAATGAGATGGGTCTCGGTATGAGGCAAAGATGTTTATGAGATGAGATGGTAGCGAATACGGGAAGGTGTTCGTGAGATGGTAGCGAGTACGAGGAGGTATTCGTGAGTAAGAATAAAGTTTGTTAATGTTTGGATGGAACACGTAAAGTGATGAAGGTATGTTGGTAGTTTAATACATGCTGGGATTACTTTCATCTAAAGTTAAGTTGCTGTTTTATCATGGTTTATAAATCTGCTTTTCTGCAAATGAGCCTTTTCATACCTACCTTGTTATGAGCTACATATTATGTTTTCCCGCACTTACTGAGTACATCATTATACTCAAACTTGCATTATTATTTCATCATCAGCAGCAGGAGAAGCCTACTATGAAGACCGAGTGGAGCATTAAGGCGTGTGATCTGTTCTCAACCTTGCCTATGGAGGGAGTAGAGATAGAGCCACTTCTGCTTAGATTTGCTTCCGTATCAGTTAGATTGCTTCCGCATTAGAATAAAGACTTCCGCTGCATAGAAATAAAGACTTTCGTTGTGAGCATGAGTCCAAGACTCATGAGACATTGTAATAAACTCTGTTATTCGTGGTAATATATATTCTGAATTCAATTTGTGGAAAATATGTGTATGTGTGATGAACATCGTGGGCACACATATGCATTAGTTCTCGGTTACGTGGTTTTCCACAGAATTGAGGGCGTCACACTAACCTTTTGCAGGATTTTGCGGATGTGTTTCCCCCCGAGATACCACCTGGATTACCACCTATAAGGGGCATTGAACATAAGATCGACTTGATTCCAGGGGCAAATTTGCCAAATCGTGCGGCGTACAGGGCGAATCCGGAAGAGACAAGGGAAATTTAGCGACAAGTTCAAGATCTTTTGAACCGCAGGTATATTCGTGAAAGCCTTAGTCCTTGTTCTGTTTCTGTTCTTTTGGTTCCTAAGAAAGATGGTACTTGGCGCATGTGTGTTGATTGTAGAGCGATTAATAACATCACCATTCGATATCGTTATCCTATTCCTCGCTTAGATGACATGCTTGATGAATTGAGTGGTGCTATTATTTTCACAAAAATTGACTTGCGTAGTGGTTACCACCAAATTAGAATGGCACTAGGAGATGAATGGAAAACTTTATTTAAAACCAAGTTTGGACTTTATGAGTGGTTAGTAATGCCTTTTGGTTTAACTAATGCACCTAGCACTTTTATGCGATTAATGAAGGAGGTTTTACGTGCTTTTATTGGAAAATTTGTGGTGGTTTACTTCGATGATATCCTCATTTACAGCAAGTCATATGACGAACATCTTAATCATTTACGTGTTGTTTTTAGTGTCTTGAGAGATGCACGTTTGTTTGGTAACCTCAAAAAGTGTGTCTTTTGCACCAATCGAGTTTCGTTTCTTGGATATGTCGTTTCATCGCAGGGAATTGAGATGGATGAGGCAAAAATTGTGGCGATCACTAGCTGGCCAACTCCATCGACCGTCACGTAGGTGCGTAGTTTTCTTGGTCTTGCAGGTTTTTATCGACGCTTTGTGCGGGATTTCAGCATCATTGCAGCACCTCTCCATGAACTGACGAAGAAGGGAGTGCAGTTTCAATGGGGCGAACAACAGCAACAAGATTTTGATGTTCTCAAATCAAAGCTTACACAAGCATCATTGCTACAACTTCCTGATTTTGACAAGACATTTGAGCTAGAATGTGATGCAAGTGGCATTGGTATTGGAGGTGTTCTCATACAAGGAGGTAAATCCGTTGCATTCTTTAGTGAAAAATTGCATGGTCCTTTTCTGAATTATTCTACTTATAATAAGGAATTGTATGCCTTAGTGCGAGTTCTACAAACTTGGCAACATTACCTTTGGTCTAAGAAGTTTGTCATACATTCCGATCATGAATCTTTGAAGTATCTTAAGTGCCAAAACAATCTGAATAAACGACATGCTAAATGGATTGAGTTCATACAATCATTTCCATACATCATTAAGCATAAGAAAGGGAAGGAGAATGTTATTACAGATGCATTATCTAGACGTTACACCATGTTGTCCTAACTTGATCATAAAATATTCCGTTTAGAAACAATAAAATGATTATATCCTACTGATTTGGACTTTAAAGATGCCTTTGAAAATTGTAGAGAAGGAAGAACATGGAATAAATATGTACTACGGGAGGGCCTCCTCTATCGTGCTAACAACCCATGTGTTCCTGCTAGTTTCGTTCGCCTATTACTTTTGTAGGAAGCACATGGAGGAGATTTGATGGGACATTTTGGAGTGAAGGAAACGAAGGACGTGCTGGCCACACACTTCTTTTGGCCAAAGATGAGACGTGATGTCGAGCGCTACTTGTCACAATGCACTACTTGCAATAAAACTAAGTCTCAACTTAACCCACATGGCCTTTATATGCCTCTTCCTGTTCCTAGTGTATTTTGGCAGGATATTTCCATGGATTTTGTTTTGGGATTGCCTAGGACTAAGAGGGGGAGGGTAGTATTTTTGTGGTCGTTGATCGTTTCTCCAAAATGGCACATTTTATACCTTGTCATAAGAATGATAATGCCTCACACATTGTTGATTTGTTTATGACGGAAATTATTCGTTTACATGGTGTGCCAAATATCATTGTTTCTGATCGCGATGCAAAATTTTTAAGTCATTTTTAGAGAACTTTGTGGTATAAATTAGGAACCAAGCTGCTGTTTTCAACCACATGTCACCCACAAACCAATGGACAAAGTGAGGTAGTAAATCGTGCTCTATCCACTATGTTGCGGGTTGTTTTGAAGACAAATTTAAAGGGTTGGGATGATTGTTTACCACATATAGAATTTGCTTACAACAGGTCAGTTCACTCTACTACAAAGGTAAGCCCATTCCAGGTAGTGTATGGTTTCAATCTCCGTGCTCATATTGATTTATTACCTTTGCCTCCTTCTGAAACTATAAATTTGGATGATACACAACGCTTTGAATTCATTCTTAAGATGCATGAAACTACAAAGAAAAATATTGAAAGGATGAATGAGAAGTATAGAATTTTTGGTAGAAAAGAAGTAAAACTTGAACCAGGGGACTTGGTATGGCTACATTTGAGAAAGAAACGATTCCCTCACTTGAGAAAATCTAAACTTATGCCACGTGCTGCTGGTCCTTTTAAGATTGTTGAAAAGATCAATGACAATGAATATAAGCTTGAGTTGCCTCCCGATTTTGGGTTTAGTCTCACATTTAACATTTCAGATTTACGATCATACTTGGGAGAAGAAGATGATCTTGAGTCGAGAACGACTCCGATTCAAAAGGTGGGATGATGAGGACATCACAACAGTGGATACTCACATTGATATACAAGGACCAATCACAAGATCACGAGCACGGTTACTAAATTAGCAGGTGAACTCGTTCCTAACTTCCTACCCATGTGAGTTTCAGAATGGATTGCTATTTAATGATTTAATTGTTATTAGAAACCATGGACATGATCAACAAGTAAAGGGAGGAGGATTTGGGGACGTGGGCAACCAGATGGAACGTCCACAAGTTGATGGAAACAGTCGCCAGCTCGGACTCGAGTTCAACTTGGAGTCTAGGAGCAGTCCATCTTAAAACGGACGCCCAGGATGCATACAAACTCCGTTTTCGACGTTCTACATATGCATGGAAAGATGAGAAGATAAACTTTCCAATGGTTCTGGTTTCACATCAAAATTCGCCATGAGTCATTGGGAATTGTCGAAACAAGTCGAATTCAGAATTTTGTCCGGTGTTGCACCACCGTATTGGGCTTTTGGGCCTTGTATCCCGTATGAGTCCATTAGGGACGCGTCTAAGGGTATTATGCACAAACTCTAGCCTTTAAATACTGCAGCCGCCAGCCATATTCGGTGGGTTTTGCTTAGATTAAACCCTTTCACCGTTCTACGGTTTGTTAGACCCCAATTTCGCAATTTAAGATTGCATCTTCATTGTTCTTGCTTGTGTTCTCGGTTGCACCTGCAGGAATAGCCTTCTTGGCGAGGCCAAGCGTGTGAAACACGGTTGATAACCAACGGAGCAGTGGTGTAGTGATTGAGTATTCGGGTCTGCTCGAGTGCCTCGGATCATCAACGTCGAGATCTCCACTTCAATCGACCTACCTTTCGCAAGATCGGGGCTAAACCGCTCATCACACGTTGAGGTAGGCTAGATATAAAATCCAAACTGGATTTCATGTCCATAGGAATGACTGGTTTTGATGTTGGCTCGCCAAGCCTATCACAACCCTCCTCCTAACCCGAGCTAGGACCGGCTAATACTAGAAAGGCATAGGCGTACCTAATTTTTTTAAAAAAAACGGCGGATTGAAAGCAATCACCAACCATTTCTATATGAGGCAAACACGGGCTATTTCAGTTCATTGAGTTCTACTTGTACTTAAGTCTCGCTGAATTTCATGCTTTTGTATGCTGCTGTTGGATTAGTTAAAAATGAACATAAAAATAACGCAAAATTTGGCAAGAGGCAGTGCATGGTTAACACTAAGAAAGACTGAAGCTTTATTTCCTAGTTGCTTGTGATCCAACATTTAAACATGATGAACCATGAATGAACAGACAGGAAGTCCCATTGTCAATTTTAGAGGTACACCAAGTTGTGTTTCAATGTCTCATGAATTATAATTCAATACCTTCAACCTATTCCTAGACAATGAAACTCCATATGTACAACCCAAATTGTAATGTACCTCACAAGAGCAATCGGGAATGATTCTACTTTACTTACACAATGGAGAAAAAAAACTACTAACCCATGTCCAGTGATCTTGTTGCCACCATCACCTGGAAGCCCTGGACTGGAACAGCTCTAGCCTCCCCTTGGCATCTGGCAGCAGTGCCTCAACACGCATGTCCTGTACCATATGAGCCTGCTTTGATGCCCAGAGCAGCACAGCAAGCACACCAGCCTGAGCGAGCTCCTCACTCTCTGGCACGTACAATGCAATGTAACAGAGAAGTATCAGTGCTTCGATCTGAACCTCGTCCCCAAGGTAGACTAGCTGGACAAGGTGGCGTGCGCCACCATCATCCACGATGGCCTTGCAGTGGTTGACATGTAGGTGGTTCTCGGTGCATGCAAACTTGGTGAGGGCCACAACTGCTTCTTTGATGACAGCTGACTCACACTCATCGAGAAGTTGCACGAGAGGGGCAATGACCCTGGTCTCACTTGCTGTGAAGGTGCGGGCAAGGCAGCCAAGAGCAGTGATGCATGGGAGGAGCAGTTCATCATAGTCACCCTTGCGGACAATGCGGAGCAGCTGATCCACAACAGCCTTGGCCGCTGGGGAGCTAGGTTTGAAAGCTGATTGCCGCAGCACGAGGCTGTGTTCAGCAACACAGGCAATCTCCATGATCGCCATAGCTGAGAAGAACTGCACCTGAGTGCCCATATCACCATCACCCTTCTCAAGCAGCACAGCAAAGCAAAGAAGAGCACGTGATTCTGTAATGCTCTCACAGACACCCAGATTGCCACAGGCCAGCTTCCACAGAGCCTTCGCTGCCAGAGCCTTCAAGTGTGCCTTGGTCTTAGGGTCCTCCACCTCGAGAGCACCACGGCCACTGCAACCACTCGTGCCCAGCTGTGATCTAAATGGTGGATGCAGTGAAACTTTCGTATTTGTCTTGGCAGCCATAGCAGAGTGGACCACCGACTGCATTTGATTTGTTTTTGCATCTTGCTCGGTTGCCATGCTATTGAACATCCTTGGTGGCTCATCAGCACCTATGGCGGTGTCAAGATCACCACTGTGGCGAATGCTGTGTGTCTTGGCTAGCACCACAGAATGAAGCGACTTCATGGGTTGTGGTGCAGTGGTGTTATTCCTGGAAATGCTTGAGCTGACAGAATACCTGCTGTGCTCCTGGATGGTTCCGGAGGCTAGGTGGCCAACAAGATACCGGACAGCATTGTTCTGTGCAAAGAGCTCCTGGCATGTTGTGCTTCGATCAGCAAGAATTGCAGTAGACTCAGCGACAGCGGCCTGCACACGCATGGGCGGTTCCTTGAGCGCAGTGGCAAAGGCGGAGCACACCCCTGCCTGTACGAGTTTGTCGACACTCTCAGCGTCGCAGCCCAACAGCCCCAGTGCACGCGCCGCGGCCTCCTGACCGTCGTCGGTGCCCTCCTTGAGCAGCTTCAGCAGCGGTGGCACCCCATCCTCCTCGATGATGAGCTTGGCGAAATGTTGGCTGTCGCGGGCCAGCGAGGCAAGGTTGGCGGCGGAATCAGCGCGGGCGGCAGGGGAGCCGGTGTGGAGGCGCGCGACGTTGTCCCAGATGAGGAAGAGGTTGGGCTCGTTCTGGGCGATGTTGGGGAGACCGAGGAGCACGTCGTCGTCGGCGTCGCCACCAGTGCCGTCGTGGTGGTGCGAAGAGGAGATCCGGAGCAGCCAGGCGACGTCCTCGAGGGCGGTGTCGAGAGCGGCCACGGCGCGGGGAAAGCCAGCGGCGGGGCTGAGCGTGAAGAGGCTCCGCAGGCGCGGGTGGCCGCGCGCGCACCGCACCGCAAGCGCCGACGCCTTGGCCAGCGCCTGGGTGACCCCCGCCATGATGCGGGCGGCGGGGCGGTCGTAGAGGTCGGGCGCCCGAGCCGCCTGACGGAGCAGGGCGGCGAGCTTGTCGGCACGGGCCTTGAGGTCAGCGCACTCGAGGCGGAAGCTTCGCGAGGCGGCGCACTGCTTGGAGACTTCGTCGGCAAGCTGGATCGGCCGCGCCAGCATCGACTTCACCCCCTCCCCCATCTCCCCCTTCTTCCCTACTGCCTCCCCCAACCAAAAAGCGGCAGGACGCAATCAAATAAATAACCGATTTTTAGACAGGAACTGCCGCCTCCAGTCGCCTGCTCACGGGTTGAGGGTCGAAACGCTCACGGATCCTACGATCTGCAGAGGAGTAGGCTGAATTGAGGGATTCGTCGAGTGATTTTGGAGGGTTGGTGCCGCAAGCGTTGTTGATGTTCTCGATGGTGTGTGGGTTTAGTTTGGGGAAGAAGAGGCTTGGGCTGCGGTTGGAGGCTTGGAGCGGCCGCGGCCGCGGCCGGGTCATCCGTGTGGTCAGCGTGTAGGGTCCACATGGTGAAGTGGGCCCTATGGCATTGTCGTGCTCCGCTGGGTTGCGGCTAGGGATGAAAACGGATTGGATATTTTTCGATCCGTTCGCAACTGTTTTCGAAGATATCCGATCTATATCTATTTTGGTCGGATTTTTTCAGATACGAATATAGATTCAGATATCGGATCAGATATGGTTTTCGTCAAAATCCATTCGTTTTGTTGGATATCTATATTGAGTCGAATATATCCAAACAATATCCGAGATATATCCGACCCAACAAATTGAAGGCCCGTAGGCCGCAGCCACAGGCCCAGCCCACAGGCTTCGATCTCCCAACCCCCGGGATGACCTAGGGCAGCGCCGCCGGGCATCTTGCGGTGTCGACCCCCCCCTCCTGCAGCCTGCGCTCGAGGCGAACTAGCGCGGCCGCCGTCCGCGCCCCAATCAACGGAGAGCACGCGGACACGGCCCGCAGAGCAGCCCCCAAGTCCCGGCGGCGCCCCGAACAGGAACTTGGACTAAGGACGGAGAAGATCTCCTGGCTGAGGCGGTCGGAGCCGCCGAGCACCGCCATCGCAGCGGGGGACGGCAGCAGCGTCTGATCGAGTCGCGAGAGCGTCATGTTCCGTTCGTGAGGGATCGGGCTGTCTCTCTCGCCTCTGGATTGAGCTGCAGCGAATGCTCTGTTCGTGGAGGAGGAAGGGAGGAAATGCGAATACGATTGATTGGGAAAGTGAGGCTGCGGTGTGCGGCCTCAGGTGTCGGCTTCCCGGGAGGATTTATACCGGAGCCGCGCACTCTAAGGTAGCTTCTCGCCACGACGCGCCGAAGCACGCACGCGCTCGTGCAAGTTTTCGCTGGTGCGCCCCGTGTCTTGTTCGGTCCTGGCTCGACCACTGATCATGCTTCGGTTACTCCGTTGGCGTTCTGTCTTTTTCTTTTGTGTGTTGTGGAGTGATTCACTCGATCACCTGAAGGTTCTGGTATAAATTACACTATACCACCACTTGTAACCTAGACAAGTCAGTGTCGTCCTTACAAGAGACTATAGAAAACATGCACGTCGCCTCTTGTCAATCAAAGAGCTACACTACAGGATTTCTGTCAACATACGACGGCTAAAATCGTCGTATATAAAGCCGAAGCCGTCGTATATAGTTTATATACGACGGCAGTTGTTTATATACGACAGTTTGCGGCCGTCGTATATAATTTGTCGTATATATAGTTATATACGACGGTCCGTCGTATATAACAGTATATATACGACGGCCGCTTATATACAACGGCCGGTTTCGTGGGCTTGGCCCAGTGGACCAGGGCCTTTATATACAACGGCTGGGCCCAGCGGTTGTCGTATATAAGCCTTTATATACGACGGCTGGGCCCTGGCTGTCGTATATAAGGTCTTATATACGACAGCCGCTGGGCCCTGGCTGTCGTATATAAGGTCTTATATACGATAGCCTGGCCCCGCCGTCGTATATAATTTAGCCTTATATACGACGGCCCTGTATAGCAGCCGTTGTATATAAATTATACAGGCCGTCGTATATAAGCTTTTCCATTTTTTTTAAAAAAAAATAGAAAACGGCTAACCTGGCTCGATGGCCAGCTACACATACAAAGACAACAAAGAAACAGTTTGATATATAAATTCACAACAAAGTGCAATAGTACACATCGACAATCACAAAGTCTGACACAAATGAAAACAAAATCACAAATCTATTGATTACTAGCCCCTCCACTACCTCCGGGAGCGAAGAAGTCATCCTGCCGCGGCGAACCTGGCGCCCTTAGCTGTGGCGATGGAGTCTGAGCCTCCGTCCCAGATCCCTGCGAAACAAAGTGACATGTACAAGTTTACAATTGTTTTTCTAGTTTCATTAGGATTCTTAGCGGTTGGGGCTTCCACTTAATGTAACTTTCTTTTTATACCTGTACTCCAGGAAACTGCTCCTGTGGTGGCGACGGCTCCAGCACGAACGGAGGTGGCTGCCACAACGGTATCTGGATTTGCTGCCCTTGCTGTCGAGCTAGCGTCTGCCATTTCAAACATTACAATTTACAAAACTAATTGAAATGCAATATAATTAAACTATAATTGTATGTTTCTTACTTCCATTGCCGCTTGCATCTGTGCCATATAGGACGCATGGTACGCCATGGCAGCCCTGTTGTTCTCTCGCTCTCTCGCCAAGGCCTCCTCCTGCCGAGCCAAGCTCTCTCGAAGCGCCATGACTTCGAGATCTCTCTCGGTGACACGGCGGCTGGAGGAGCCTGCAGCCGAAGACTGCGAGGAGCTGCCTCTCGCAGGTCGTGCCTCCCTAGAGTTGACGACTCCATAGAATATGGCAAGACTAAAAAAACGAATCAATTCAAGGTAAAATTAAATAATCTTGAATTGAAAACAATGAAAGTAAATGAATTCACCTTCCGTGTGCTTTTCCACCTCCGCTTGCATACGCGGCTTGAGGGTCGATGTTCGGGGAGTTTTCCCAGTCGAACCCTTCGCCGTGTATCCTCACAGCCTCTTGCCCATACATAGTCTGAAAAAACAATGAAATTGTGTAAGTTCAACAACATATATAGTGTCAAATAATTTCAGAGGTCATGAAACTTACCAGGCGCTCCGCTGCGTACTGACTACACTGCTCCGGCTAAGAAGGGTCAGCGTGACCTCTCCTATAGACCGCAGTAGCACTCGGTCGCACGCCGGTCTCCTTTTCCTGTGAACATATGTTAGTACGAACAATACTACATTATGAATATAATAAAAACTACCAAGAAACTTACCATCCGTTTAGCCATTCGCACAAAACCTTGGACGCCCATACCGTGCTTCCCTGAGCTCCCTCTGGCATCTCGAGCCTTCTTGGACTTAGCGATGAACTCATCGCTAGCCCAATACCTGCAAAGGGCTCGGTAATCTTCAGTTCGTCCCTGTAACCAAGGGACACTAACCTGCACACATGCGTAGTTCATTAGGTGTTACTTAGCAATATTAATATGAACAATTTAAAGATTACGCAACCTACCTCTGCGTATTGCTCCTCCGTCAAGTACGTGTCGGAGGCGTCTCTGAACGACCCAACCTCGTGGTCGTGGAGCTTTAAGTAGTCGTTAACTACTTGACTCCGAGCGTTCGAAAGCATTTGCATAACAAGCTTCCGAGCGTTTACTTCGAACACGGAGCGGGCGTGATCCATCTGCTCAGCCGGGTCCTCAAGGCGGTACCTGAGCTGTAGGAAGCCAACACAGTTCGACATATACGCAAGTTAATATTTGAAGGAACATAAAGAATTGAAACTTCAAATATTTATGAAAGTTACTTACCCAAAAATCTGCCCACACGACTCCCTGTAGGTTGTCGTTCTCCGGGTGAGGAACGCGCGCGTAGTCGTCCCACGACGTAGCTGCACGTCCATCAATCGCACCGGGGTAGTGCAGACGCACTAAGTTCCCGATGCAACCGTTCACCGTCCTGTGGTGTTTCTGCCCGTCGTACGAGAGGTCCTCCCAAGAACTAAAAAGTTGTTTGTTAAGTCATTAAGTAAGATCATAGTCTTTGAGAACAAATAGAAATGAATACTTTAATAATGTGTTACCTGTCTCCAACCGGACGAATAATTACCGGCTCTCTAGGAATAGGTGGAGGACCAACAAAGTTACTCCTTCTCGTGCGTCTCCTCCGCTGCGGCACCACGTCTGGTGACCCAGAAGGCTGGTCACCGGACGTGTCCTCAGGCTGGGTGCCCTCGGGCTCGCTGGGCAGACTACCCTGGGGGTGGCTGCCGGAGGGCTGGCTACCAGAGGGCTCGCTGCCCGAGGGCACGCTGCGCTGCGTACCCGTCTCCTGAGGTGCCGCTCTGGCCTCGGACTCATAGTCCGAATCAGACTACAATGGTAAAGTAAGTAAGCTAAATTGAAAAAGTGATTTTAATAATTTTTTGCATTGTAGAAAAATTTACCTCTGTACGCTGCAAACTGACAACCCTGTCCCGCAACTCTGGACACGCACTTAACAGCTGAGTGCGTCTGCTCCCGCTGTAAGTGGAACCTTAGAAGTAGTCGTCCCTCTCCTGCGAGGGGAGGAAACCCCTCACACTCGGCGCCTTCTTCCCCTTTGAACCCTTGCTTGACGACATCCTAATCAGTTTAAAAAGTAATTACTCCTAATCAGTTTCAAAAGTAATGTAAGCAATAATTAATGTCACTTTCATTTAAAAGAACATTACTCGTAATCAGTTTCAAAATTCATCAACATCATGATCATCAACATCGCGATCTGTCGTCTTGAGCTGTTTACGTTTCCGCTTTCGCATTGTAGATGTCTCTACATCTGCAACGTCTCCTACTAAGTTATCGAGTCCTGCACCAGACTCGACGATAAAAGAGTCTGGCAACTCTTCGTCTTGGTAAACTTCTTCAATGTCTCCACTATCATGATAACCATCATCTCCAGGAGTATACAAGCGCTCACGAGGATTCACTTTATATACCACCCACCAAGTGCTAAGCTTCTTACATGGATAAGGTAGATAATACACTTGTTCCACTTGATGTGCAAGAACGTATGTATCTAAACCTCGTAAGCGTTCGTTGTGATTCACTTCCACCATGCCAAATTGATTTTCTCGAGTTCCATGATTGTTATCAAACCAATCACAATCAAAGAATACCACTCGAAGTTCTTTATTGCCAGCGAAAGTAAATTCCAGAATTTTGTTAATGATTCCATAGTAATTGGTTTCTTTCCCTTGTGAGTCGATTGCTCTCGTCACAACTCCGCAATTTGATGTTGCTGCGAGAGGACGAAGAGTTTCGAATTGAGTTGTACGGAATCGGAAGCCATTTACGTCATATCGACCATAGCTTCTAACTTTCACTAATCCATAAGATAGTTGTTGTAAATCTTGATGGATGTCTGTGTTCGCTAATACATAAGCTCGAAACCAGGATAAGAAATTTGGCCCTCCATTCCAGCCCGTCGCATCGTTTCTATTTGCTTTCTCGTTGGTTGATGCTTATGTTTCCAGTTTTGGTTGTGGAACTCACTGTACATACAAAACACATGCCATCGATATTAGCATACATGTATTGGTAAATACAATAATCATCATAAATGTAAGAGAAACACTTACTCGAAATATTTCTCCATGCCATCGATATTAGCATACATGTAGAGTAAAGCAACAGTCCTTTCTCCTTCAGTAAAATTGTATGATGTGCTGCTGCCAACAGTAGTTCCCCTCGATTCAAAAATAGAGAGATCACTAACTGGTGGTTCGTCATCTACATTGTATCACATTGCCGAAGTATTGACATTGTTTTCCTCTGCAAAGTAGAAACTAGAAAAGTAAGCTACTTCCTTTAGAGTAAATGCTTCGGCAATGCACCCTTCAACCCTTGCTCTGTTGCCAACCATAGTTTTCAAATATCTCAGAGCTCTTTCAATATGGTACATCCATCTATATTGCACAGGACCACCAACTTTTGCTTCGAATGGAAGATGTATAAGAAGATACTGCATTGGATTGAAGAAACCAGGAGGAAATATTTTTTCCATCTTACATAAAAGTACAGGTATCTCCTTCTCTAACTTCTCCATCATGTCTTTCGTTATTTCTTTAGCACATAACTGCCTATAGAATAATGATAGCTCAGCTAACACCTTCCACACCGCATCATCCAGGTATCCCCGAAACATAACAAGTAAGAGTTTTTCCATTATTATATGATAGTCATGACTCTTCAACCCAGTGAGCTTTCCCGTTTTAACATTCACGGCTCGTCTCAGACTAGCAGCATAACCATCTGGGAATTTCAAAGTTTTCAACCATTCCATAACTTGTTTCTTTTCATTAGGTCGAAGCACGAAAGAAGCACGTGGCTTACCACCGCTTTCAGAGAGCTCAAGAGTAGGTCGATTACAAATCTCGGCCAAATCCTTTCGAGCCTTTAAGTTGTCTTTCATTTTACCCGTGATATCCATGCACATGCTTATGATACATTCGGCCATGTTACGCTCCTGATGCATTACATCAATATTATGCATCAGTATCAATGACTTCACATATGGTAGCTCCCAAACTCCACATACATGAGTCCAGTTGTGAACATTTCCGTAACCTACAAAGAATCCAGGGCGAGCTTCATCAGGGACTAGTGAGTCCAACACATCGGATACTTCACACCCGCTTAGGCGTTTAGGTGGTTCCTTAGTGACAACAGTATCTTTTCTGAAGACATTCCTCTGTTGCCTGAATGGGTGGTTTCGAGGAAGCCAACGCCTATGACAATCAAAGTAGCTTATCTTGCCACCGTATGTAAGTCGAAAACACTCTGTGTCAGACGCACATATGGGACACGACAAACGACCATGTGTGCTCCATCCAGAAAACATGTCGTACGCAGGGAAATCATGGACAGACCACAAATAAGCAGCTCGAAGGTTGAATTTCTGCTTCTTGTAACAGTCATACGCTTCAACTCCAATCCACAACGTTTTCAATTCTTCAATCAATGGTTTCAACATCACATTGATACGTGATCCCGGATGATCTGGTCCTGGTATAATGAGGCTAAGAAACATAAACTCGTACTTCATACAAAGAGAAGATGGTAGGTTGTACGGAATAACAAAGACGGGCCAACAGGAGTATGGTGTGGCATTTGTACTGAAAGGTGAAAAACCATCCGTCGCTAACCCGATGCGAACATTTCTCGCATCACTAGCAAAAGCAGGATCAAAAGAGTCCAAAGACTTCCATGCATCACCGTCCGACGGATGAGTCAACACATCTTTGTTCTCACGCACACCTTCTTTGTGCCATCTCATGTGTCTGGCAGATCTTTTAGAAAGAAACAGCCGCTTCAACCGAGGTGTCACAGGCAAGTAACGCAATTGCTTATGTGCAACTTCTGTCATTACTTTATCACCATCGTCATTGACAACTTCGACAAACCTCGATTTTCCACACTTTAAACAATTCTTCTCTTTGTCATGCTCTTTCCAAAATAGCATGCAGTTATCTGGACACACGTCAATTTTTTCATATTTCATACCCAGTCCAGATAGTAATTTCTTTGAGTGATACATATCTTTGGGCAGTTTATGAGGTTGTGGAAGAGCATCGCTGATAAGTTTCATCATATCATTGTAGCAATTATTAGAGAAGAAATACTTAGATTTGATTGCCATAAATCTGGTCATGAAAGTAAGAAGAGTTATTTCAGTATGATCATGCAACACCTCTTCAGAAGCTTTCAAGAGATTAAAGAATGCGTCTGCCTCATTTGTGGGCGGATCCTCCGTTTGTATATCTTGTAACATCTCATCGATCCTGTCAACACCCGGACAATCATCATCATCTACATGAACGACTCGAGGAGCAGACTCACCGTGGAAACTCCAGACCTCATAATATGGCATGTAACCGTTTTTGCACGAGTGTAATGACAATGTCGTTTTGTCCAAAAACTTAGTATTCCGGCATTTCGCACATGGACAACGAACTTTATCAGTCGTAGACAACGAGAACACTCGATCAATAAAGTCGTCTGTCCCGGCATACCACTCATCTGAGTGACCAGTTGCCTTGTTCCAACCGATATACATCCAACTACGGTCTTCACTCATGTTTAACTCTGCAGTTTTAAGTCAAAGAATTTATAGTTAGTTTATTATTTATTTATATTATGAACCTATATCTATTGGAAAGGATAGGTCCTAAACCCACCCAAGAGTGACTGAGACGAACATGCTTATAACAAGACACGAGGTCTAGATTCAGACGAAATTTCGGCAGCATAACCCCGCTGTTCTCCAACTGCACGTCCAAAAATGGAGCAGCGGAGAACATTAGGGTGACGCTGTCGAAACTACGTCCAAATCTAAACCCCGCGTCTCATTATAAGCACGCCCTCTCGGTCACTCCTAGGCTGTCCAAAAAGGGACAATTCCGAACCTACACGCCTCACATGCGTAACACGTGTGAGACGGGCTGGTTCGAAATGGGTGACGCATATTGTAAAGGTTTACGTCAATCTTTCATTTTTGAGTGATTTCAAAGAGAGAGAGGAAAGAACAATAGAGAGAAGGAAAGAACCATAGTTGTTAAGGCATCGCTTAAGCGGTAAGACGCCTGGGGATCGTAAGGCGTCCCATCGCCTTAGATCCCGGCGTAAGGCAGGTGAATACGGCGGCGGCGCTTGCACACAAGGGAGGCGGCGGCGGCGCCCGCGCACAGAATCTTGCGTTCGTATGAGGTTGAGCGCCGGCAGATCCACGACAGCCGGTCAATGGAGGCCGACGAGTGCCGGCAGATCGACAGTCCCGCGGTGGAGGAGGCCGGGGCGGCGGCCGGGGGGGGGGGGCGGCTGGGGCAGCTGCGGGCGGGCGACGGCCGAGCACTGGCTAAGCCGCGGGGGGAGGGGGGATGGGGGATCGGAGGCCAAACGCCGCGGGGGGGGGGGGGGGGGGGGGAGGGGGGTAGGGCGAGGCGGCCTAGGTTGTCCACATCGTGCTTTTGTAGACGTATACGTTACCACTAAATGGGTTGTATCGGGCCCTAAGCCCATTTATGTACATATAGTACTTTTAAACACTCAAACAATCGAAAAATAATCAATTAAACTATTAACTCATATGCATTAATCATCTAAGCAATTAACAACTCATCTAAACAAACATAATTACCGTAGTTAACAAACTTATCAATTCTAAGCAATTAAAAAACACCTAGCTAGCAATTCAAATAAATATGGGCAATAATTAAACCTAAGCATATCAATTCATCTAAAGCTAAGAAATTATCCACCTGTCGGGCGGGGTGGCGGCCGGGGCGCCGACTGTCGGGGGCGGCCGGGGCGGCGGCGGGCGGGCGGCCGGGGCGCCGGCTGGCGGGCGGGGGGCGGCCGGGGCGGCGGCCGGGGCTTCGGCCGCTGGGGCGCCGGCTGGCGGGGGTGGCCGGGGCAGCGGCCGGGGCTGCGGCCGCTGGGGCAGCCGGGGGGCGGCCGGGGGGGCGGCCGGGCGGCGCCTGGCTGGCGGCGGCCGGGTGGCGGCCGGGGGCGGCCGGGGGGGTGGCCGGGCGGCGCCTGGCGGGCGGCGGCCGGGTGGCAGGCCGGGGCGGCGGCCGGGGGGGGGGGGCGGTTGGGGCGGCGGCGGGCGGGCGGCGGCCGGGCGCGGGCGGGCGGGCGGCGGCGGGAGGCTCGGGCTCTGGTCGGCGCGGGCGTGAATGCCCGCGCCGACCCGAGCCCCCGCGGGTATATAAGCCTTATTTACGACGGCCACAACATGGGCCGTCGTAAATAAGGCTTATTTACGACAGCCTCGGTGTGGATGTCGTATATAACTGCTATATACGACAGCCTAGGCTGTCGTATATAATAGCTATATACGACAGCCTAGGGTTGGCTGTCGTATATAAGAACTATATACGACAGCCATATACTTATATACGACAGCTTCGGCTGACCGTCGTATGTAAGTTTATATACGACAGCTAGCCGTCGTATGTTATACTGGCTGTCGTATGTTGCCCTGTTTCCTGTAGTGCTAGGCCGAGAGAGAGAGAGAGAGAGAGCATCTTTCTAGCCTTGTTTCTTTCGCGACCTGAAAGCAGCTTGTTACGCCAGTCGTTCACTCAAGCTGGCCTCTCTCAGCTACCTTGATCCTGATCATGAGGCCAGCCTCAGCCCCAGCCCCATAGCTTTTTGTCGATTTCTTCGTCGTCTTTTGAGCTTTACTCAACAACGCGCTCAAGAGTTAGAACAGTTCCTAAATGAGTCATATGTTCAAGCTGAATAATGCTCAAATGATTTAGAAAAATATATGGCTGCACCACTATATAAGCATAGTGGATCTTCTGCATTTGACATTTTATCATGGTGGAAGCATAAAAAAAATGAATATCCGATTCTTTCTCAAATGGCTCGAGATGTGTTAGCCATACAAGTGTCAACAGTTGCTTCAGAATCGGCTTTTAGTGGTGGTCGACGTGTGATTGATCCACACCGTAATCGACTCGATACTGAAATTGTACAAGTTTTGATTTGCACCAAGAGTTGGATTGCTAAGTTTGTTTATGTTTTAGGTTAATGTTTCTTATTTTTTGAGGGTTTAGACTTGCTTATATCGTTTTCATCTATTTCAGATCGTAAAAGTATACTTATTATTGTTGATGATTTTGTGTAGACGATGAGTATCAATGAAATTCAAGTTTGTTTATTTTAAAAAAAATAGTAGCATCATTTTACCTAAAATTATTTCACTTATTGCTTTATTATTTTATAGGACCAGAACATAGAAAGTGATCACGATGAGATGAATGATGTTGCTGATTTTTTCATCTAGCGGTGATGAAGATTGGAAAATATGCACTATGTATGAACTATTTATGTATTAAGTATTATATATGAACTATTTGTGTTTCAAGTTTCATGTACGAATCATATATGAATTTAATGTGGATGTACTTTGTATTAAATGTATAAACTATAAATTATATGTTACTTGTGAATTGTTTTTCCGAAACAAATATCCGAATCCGTCTGATATCCATATTTCCGTTTCCGATACATCCAATATATCCGATACCATATCCGTTTTCGACAATATCCGATCCAATCCGTTTCCGAAATTTTTAATATGGATATGGATATGAAAAAGCATTTCATCCGTCCATATCCGTCCGTTTTCATCCCTAGTTGGGGCCTTCTTGACTTCTGTGTGTTTTCTTCGGAGATTCCATCTGTGTGACAATAATTGTTGTACTCTAAATTTTCTTAAAAATATGTTTATCTTTTAATGTAGTTTCTAAAATATTTTTATTCTATAATACAGTATTTCACTCTTATCATACTCCATATTCTATTTTATAATACTAAAACAGGACAAGAACCAACCTGTCAAACAAAGTGTTTGAGTATAAACAATATTAATCTAACTTTAGAGTAACATTGTTCATATTCTATTTTAGAGTAACCATAGCGCTCTGCTTTAGCTATCATGACGGTCTCTTCAATTTTTTTCGAGCTTCTGATGATATCACCAATACTTTTTCTCCACGTAAAAATGGTTCAGTTTTAAGTGCAAATAGAATACAGTATCAATTTCTTATTCACATACATTGACCTCATAAATTTACGTGGAAACTGTTTTTTATTAAAAAACAGCCTGGTGCATGTAGCTCCTGCTTATGCAAGATTGATAGAAGGGTTCGACCCACTTAGATTTTTTGTACACAACATTTCGTTGCATTTTTTGCAAGAGATTGTTTCCAAAAATTCCCTCGAATGTCAACCAACACCATTTTGATTCCCTAGGGTCGCCACGAACTGAAATCATAATGGTTCATCGTCCAGGAATTGTTCGGATTTGGTGCCGTTCACACAAAAGATCATTAGAATGCATCTCAAAAAAAAAAAGATCATTAGGAGTACAATGCCCCCACGTGCCAAGCCTAAAGTATCACATATTCTTTTCAACTTTATGAACAGTCTAGTTAATTAATCTTATCCAAGTCCACGGCAACTTAGGGCATGTTTGGATTATATCCTAACATTGTCACGACGTCTAAACTTAGTCCGTCATAGTTTTCTTTAGTTATTGTTTGGTTCCTACCATGTCTGAGTCTCACTAACTTCATAGTCACTTAACCTACATTTTGTCTAAGGTTAGTTGGTTAATTTTTGTCACATTTTTATGACAAGACTAATCTTAGTCATATTGTAAAATAAGTTGGCAACCAAAGATGCCTTTAACTGCTAAACTAGACCTCATAGCAAACGACACAAAGTCCTCATTTATTGTAATTTTAAATTATAGCCAAAAGTTTCTTTTTTGGGAACCTCCAGGAGAAAATTTTAACCATATACAAAACTCTTTTCAAGGTTTCGTCTCATTTCTAGCAGTCACCATCACTCAACAAATACATTGTTTTATAGATATTGGAGTAGAGATGACAATGAATTGAATTTGAGTTGAGTGGAGAAAAAACAATCAATGACGAGTGAGCCCACGAGTGAAAATTGAGACCGCATCCATGCATGATACTCCCTCCGTTTTGAATTAGTTGACGTTTAGGATAAATAAACTTAGTTCAATTTGAACTAAACTAGCTGTACTAAACATCAATTAATTCAGAACGGAGGGAGTAATTAGGACTTGCGTCCAACAGTAGTCAGGTTTGAGATGGATGTCGGACACCCATCGCCCCTGCCCCCAGCCACCCTCCTGGGAGGAGGTGCGCCCCACCGAGTCATGTTTTGGAGGCGGCAAACCTCGTGCCACAGGCTGCCTCGAGCCCCATACCCACATAGTGCTAGAGATGAAAACGGAAAAATGATCAAATCGTTTTTATTTTCATATACTAATCTCGGAACCGAAGTTGGAAACGACAGCGTCAGAAACGGTTACGATATTGAATATTCTGGAAATATCAAAAACCTTTTTATTTTCATATATTAATCTCGGAATCGAAGTTAAAAATGATAGCGTCAGAAACGGTTACGATATTAGATATTATGAAAATATCAAAAACGGATACATCAAAATAAAACATGTTCATATCAGAAACAGATACATCGGGACAGAAACATGCAAATCAAGTCTCAACTAAAAACCAACCATAAAATAACACTTGTGCCATACATACACAAATAGTCCATACATCAAGTTAACTAAAAATAGCTGGAGCAATATTTGATCTAAACTAAAATAGTTACGAAAGTATTGCATAAAAGTACCATGCAAATGCAATTTGACTTGCTGATCATGGAAATCGAGTTTGAATGTGTCAATAGCTTAGGCTATTCGCACTCATGGACCTCTATATCGGATCTCTAAAAGAATATTCTTAGCCTTTTACCGTCAACTCTAAAAGATTCCTGCTTGTACAGTTTAATTCTCCGCACTCGTTCACCTCTAAATCAGACATCTATATCAACTATCACATATTTTATATTAGATAATACAACTATATAATATTTTAAAATATTTTATATAACTACTTATATACATATTATTATATATAAAACTTATAAAAAGTCACTAAATTATTTTTCACTCCTTTTTTCTTCTCATTTCTTCTTATTTTTTCCTTTTTCCTCTTTATTTTATCTTTTTTCCCTCCTTTCTTCCTTTCTTTTTCCTTTCCTTTTCCTTTTTTCCTTCTCTTCTTTCTTTTTCCCTCCCTCCTTTCTCTTTGTACAGGCGCTACAGTGCTCCTTTACTTGTAGCGGGTGCCTGTGGCAGCCGCTAATTTACAGCTGGGTTTACCCCTCCCGCTGCAGCAGGCCGGTAAAGCGCAGCCTGCAAATCTGGCGTCCAGACGGCTGTACCGGCCTCCGGTGCGATCAGCCTTAGAGACTGACAGAAAACATTGAACTAGCATTCTCCTACTCCACCCTCTAGGCTAATTTTGAACTCAGAGACAATGAAACGAGCAGCAATTATTCTCACTCGAGCTAGAAAATTATTCAATTCGACAGCCCAGTGACAGAACCGCTGTTTTAATTTTCTGACACCCAAATTAGAGCCCCAGCTAGACCCCGGTGGGAAGTCGGGACAAGGTGGAGGCTAGGAACTGATGGAGGCGGCAGCTGGCGGCGTCGGCGTCACACAGGGGTGCCGTGGAGCGTTCGCCTTCAGGCGGAGCGGAGGCGATGATGGCGGATGCTGGCACGGCATGACGGACTAATGGCTAGTTAGCTCGACGCCTCGCTCCAGCGTTCAGCGGCGGTTCGGCTTGGGTACTTTTTTATATGGAATATATAACGGGATTGAGTACTTGACTCAGGCTATGAGCCAAGCCCGCTATGGAGAGGTGGAATATTGGAATGGTTAAGCTAGGGATGTGGGCGAAGGTTCGCTGGGTTGATTGAGCTGTTTTGGAATTTAATTGGATATTAGTAAAAAATTCTGAATAAATATGGAATTCCTATAATTCAGTCATAAATCTGTTCAGATTGTTTCTGTTCCAATTTTTTAGTGTCCATTTCCGATTACTGGCCGGTTTCCAAAAATTTCAGATGAAAGCGGAAATTTCCAAAATCGGAATCAGATGGTCCAGAAATTTTTGGGCCATGTTTCACTTCTACTTAGTGCCGCCTTATGATTCGGAGGAGCAATGCCGTGTGGTGAAGAATGGAGAGGTGATGGATTGAGAAGAATGCGAGAGTGCCCAGAGCATTGAAAACAGAGACAAGGACAAAAGGAGAGCAGGGTGACTCCATTTGGCAGTTGTGTGCTTGACTCACTTGATTTCTATGGTGCGTTCTAATGTGCATATCCGCCTTGTTAGGGATGACAATGGGTCAGGTTTGAATTAGGTGAAGTAAAAATCTGCTACAAATGAGAGAGGTAACGGTGAAATTTGGGACATGCACCCGCACGTGAGAATTAACACCCACACCTACATCTTCACAGGTTTCATATTTCCGTCAAGTTTGACCAAGTGTAACAGAAATATACAAGTCAACATATGGAAATTATTGAAATGGAGGAAGAAATATAGGCTACAACATAAATTTGTGATGTTGTTTACACAATAATTTCAACAACAATAACCTTGTTTACAATAACATAAGATGGAAGCTTCAAAGAGATGTTCCACAACAGCTCAATCTTGTCTAACAAATAAGGGCCCGTTTGGAATGGTTCTAGATTCTTTAAAAATCAGAAACATTTCAGTTTTGACCTAGAAATGTTTCTCGGCCTGAAATAGAATCACTTTAGAACTGTTTGGCTAATTTCCTGTTTCAGTTTCAGTAAAAAGAGGTGGGGGATTTAATTGACCCATTTACCCTTAGATGGACTATGCTGTTTTTGCCGTGTTATAACATTTAATGAAGTCTTATGATATATATTATTTATAAAGTGAGATTATATAATATCAAAATGAACCACATGTACGGATGTCCAAGTCATAAGTGGTCTCGTCACGTAGGGTTAGGTGGGAGAAGAGGCGGTGGTAATTGCTGTAATTCCTATCAAACTTTGACGGGAGGTACATGTCCAGAACCGATTCAGTTCGTGAAACACCTCTAGCCCAGTTTCACGCTCCTAGGCCAAATTTTAGAAACGTTAACGATTCAAAAAATGTCTGTTTGGAACTAATTCTAGTGATTATATACCGAATCAGAAACGATTCTAAGAGTCAAAAGACCCCTAAATATCAAGAGCAAGCAACAACTACCTGAATCAGGCTAATCAGTCCGTGGCTCGATGGAATGATGGTGACGAGACCTGAGCTCCTGGTCTTGGTAGCGGACATGGATCGATGGTGTGGGCATATACTTAGGAAAGTCGCTTTCCTAGAGCAGAGATTGGTTGCCCTAAGGGCACAGGCAGACGACGACCTATCACCGTTGCGCCGGCAGATGTCGAAAGATGTATTTAACAGTACATATGATGCAATGGTTCTTCTGAGTCTTGGTCGCCTTTCAGAATGTACTGAATGGGCATCATAGCCCACTACCTCTTCGTGTTAAGCGCAGTGGCCGTTCGTCTTGACGTGATGCGGGAGACGGTCGGTGAGGTGGTTGGGGTGGAAGGCAGCAGGAAGTTGGTGGAGGCGATCGCCAACAAGTGTAGGGTTCCTCCACCACCGGAGGACTAGGCGATCGTCTGTTGTTTTCTTTTGTTGTTTGTAAGATTTTAATTTTTAATGAATGTGTATTTGATGATCAATGTTTGCTATCCATTATCGAATTGTTTATTGTCCTTTTGTTTGATGCTAAATGTTGTTGATGTATACCGGGCCGCGACGTTTGGTGGCTTCAAATTGGTGTCAAAGGCGTGTTCCCCTCGATATTAATGGCTAATATTGTAGGCGGCTGCTACTTCCGGTCGCTTCAGCCGTCTGTATTAATGTGGCTTCGAATTGAATTCAAAGGCACGTTCCTCTCGGTATTAATGGTCAATATTGCAGGCGGCTCCTACCCTCGGTCGCTTCAGTCACCTGTATTAATGGCCAATATTGCAGACGGTTCCTACTCTACGGTCCACCTGTGAAAATTGATATGTTTACACAGACGGTTTGCCGTTGTGAGTCGTCTATGATGTTCATTCATCACATGCGGGTATTAATTTATTCGACATTACAGACACATTTTTTACAGACCGCCTGGGTCTGAAAAATGAGACGCTTGTCATAATGGTTTTTGTAGTAGTGTATGAGTGGCTGGCCGGTGACGGGAGAGACCCACGGCTCCTGTGTCCACGCAGTGGAGGCGGACGTAGGTGAGCGGAATCGCACGGGCAGGGGGCTCAAGTCAGGGGCTACTGCCTGGCCACTGATGAGGTGATTGGACATGATGTGATCTGTGGTAGGCTGCGATGCGTTGTGGTGGGTTACATTTCAGCCCGGTCAAATTTCAATTCCATAATATTTTAGGTATGAATCGACATTCCAGGTAGAAATAAAACCCACACTCACATCTGCAACAATTGGAGTCAGATGCGGATCAGCCCCACGATAAATTACACCCGCACGCGCATCCATCAGGTACAACCTTAAGTGAGATTACCATCCTTACATACGCCTTGTATAGAGGAGAGCGGGAGAAAAAGAAATCGTAGAGAAAGAAGGGGAGTTGGACCAGCCATGGGAGATGGAAGTGAGAAGTTGCTAGTAGGCTTGAATGGAAGTGTTTCTGGGCTGTTTGGGTAGCTGATAGGCAACCTTAAGTGTCAAATAAAATCCGTGCGTTCTGTGTCGGATCCACAGACTCAAAATTGAATCCATGTCTACATCCATCAAATACAAAACCCGATGGAGATTCACAGGTCCAACTGTCATCCCTTTATTAAAGCAACATGCATGTTAATGTGTTGAGTATAATAACAAATTACCACTATACCCAGAACACTCCCGATCGGTCTCCATCCAATGTTTGCACTAATATATACTAATCTATCTGGTGTTCGACATTTTGGTATAACCAAATTGATTTTTTTAGTCATTATCTAAAGCTCTAAGGCATGAGTGATGTGCCTATAAAACACCCATTCAATGCTTAGGTAGAAGACAAATCAACGACTTTGATAGATAAAGAGATACAGGAACGACTAATGCAAATAACTCTTGGTGCAATCATGCAAAAATCTCTTCTAAATTATAAGATCCCGTTTCTAGTCGTTCACAATAAGATAATATAGACTTTTACCAAGTGAAAACTTTGTGTTAGGGTAATTACCCATTTTCTTTAACTATTCTATAAAATGTCTTTATTGGACTATAACATTTCAGATAGGTTCCTGCCATCAAGTTTAGCCCATATTCTAAGACATAATAGATCAAAAAGTCAGGATCTGCTTTATCTAGGAACATGAACACATAATCATAATGCAAAATTTTACAAACTGGCATGTTAGCTATCGGAGAGGATGAAGGGGCAGCGGCCGTAGCAGCAGCTAGGAGTAGTCGATCAGAGTTGGGACAGCGCCGGCCTTCAGCGCCGATGCTAGAAAAGAATGGTGGCGGCGACCATGAGATTGATTCAGCATCCGTAGGATTAATTAGTTAGGGTTTATGTGTGACGGAGAATTGGTCTCACGTGAAAACATCAACGAATATTAGCCTCAATGTGGAGCTACCCCCTTTTATATGGCATTGTGTGATCTAGGGCTGTAACCAAGTGTGTTGTGCCTCCGACCATGACGCCGGAACTCGGAGATTCGTTACACAATAGTTACAAAAAATGTGGGTTTTTCCTTTTCTTTATTTTCCTAATTTATACCACACGATTTTGTTTACAAACATTTCCCTAACACATATACTCGTGATCCACTAATACATAATTTATTAGAGAGTACATGAGTGCAAGGTAGGTTCTGCACATGCCAGTACATTTTTAGAGTTGCACAAGACTGAGAAATAAAGATTGAGCAGTATGGAGATCCCAAGCTCGTCAGGTGTTAAGTCTTTAGTTGATTTAGACATAAGAGTCAGAGATCGATTTTGGTAACTCTCCCGAGGTAGTGGGAGGGAGTTAATTAAGCCTTATCGATGTCTTTTACTGACAATATAACTATGAGACTATGCGTGGGACCGGAAACTTGACAGTAACACAAGACATCAAGTAAAATAGGCCCGGACTCTAACAAATTATAGTACCCTAAGTCGTGTGTTCAATCTAAAAATATTAATCATTGTCCACCTTATATATCCAGAGGTAGAGTTACACATGACAAGTTTCTACTAGGTTACAACAATATTTCTGAGTAGAATTGTATCATTTATCCTTCTTGCATAGTACGCCCCTTTTGTCTGTCCGTGTCTATTGTCCCAATCTTATTCCTCGTTCGGGTAGTTGGCCAAGGTCATTTTTCACAAGCCTGGTCGTATGAACTTTGCACCGTAATGAATAAACGCTCTTCCTCCCTTTACGAAAATAACAAGATACGCTGGATCCTAGATATAAGAAAAGACAAGTTTATTTCTCAAACAGACTAGTTTTCTCTTACGTGTCTGACCTGGACCTCCAAGCCGATTATGCCAACCAAAAGTTCTATGTGATGACATGGAATGTATACAAACAGTTTTATAAATAAAGTTCAGAAAAAGTGTTTTGCTTCCATGATATGGACCACACGTATTTCTAGTTACTCTAATAAAATTGTTCAGTCATGATGGTAAATACACTGCATTTGCCGAGCTCATCGGGCATTGGGTCCTAAATAAGGGTATCAAACACTTTTTATACTCACTCTGTTCTATTTTATTTAACGTTGATTAGTTTATTTTCAAACGGACTAGTGTCAAATATATTGGAACGAAGAGAGTATCAAATAAGACCAAAGCTTATTTCTCAAGCAAACTAGTGGGACATAGACTTCCAAGTCGATTAAGTTAACCAAAAGTTCTATTGTGATGACATGGAAAGTACATACTGTTCTATAAATTCAGTTCAAAAAAGTTTTTTTACAGGATATTAGAGGGCACAGGAGTATTTTCTTAACTCTAATAAACGTGTGCCTTCAGGATGAGATGTCAACTGCGCATTTGCCGAGAACATCATGGCAGTGGCTTACGGAAGGTATCAATCACTTTTGTATTGCAATTAAAAGGGGTCTTGCTCCGAAATGATTACCACGAGGGTAAGATTCTACTTTTGCTGAGAGCTGGAAAGGTTATGCGCCCCCCCCCCCCCAGCTGTCGTGCAGCGTGCTGCCACTAGTCCAAACCAAAGAAAATTTTCTCTGCCCACCACCTCATCTCGGCGGCCTTTTAGGGTTTTAGTGTGCAAACCTTTTAGGACGAGATTGGGAGTGCAATTGCATCTAGCCCAAAAAAAATCCATTGATTAAAAAAATGTTTCCTACTCCTGCATATATTCGTTACTTTATCGTTTCTTATTCTCACTGATAAATTACAACACAAAGGATAGTGCAAGACAATTTCTGCCAACAAACTAAATGTGAAAATGGTGAAGCGCGTAAAGATGAAAACATTTACGTCTATGGCTTGACTAAATGCGGAACAACTTATAACCCGTCACATTAAACTCTCTGTCAATCAACACACTGGTGTGGAGCTCCAAATTAATTACATCATTGTGAGTTTTGATGTAGGACGAGTGAAATGATTGGTTGATCAGATATTCATGCTGATATTGAAAGTACTTCTCCCTTCATTCCAATATATATAAGGTTTCGCAGAGTTCAAATGTCAGAATTGCAAAGAGAGAAAAAGACCAAACTACCCCTCTTTAAAGCACCAAAATTTATAAGGAGAATTTAATTTTCAATCGGCTAAAAATAGAATGTTATTTCACTAGATGTTGGCAACCTTTAGATTTAGATCTAATAGATATAACTTTTTTCTATAGTCAATACATTGGTATTTTTTCAATAATCAATACATAATCCTAGAGAAATAAAAAAGCTAACCACAAGCATATGAATCTTGACATAGATTGAATATTTCACAAGTTAAGTGAAATAATCCTAAATTTCTACCAATCAAAATTAATATTACTAAAATTTGTAACAATTATTGTAAAAAAAGATTGCAACCACCCACCATTCGCCGCTGCCTCGCCATCAATGTCGCACCACACTTCGTGCCCAAAGATCCACTAGAAAAGATGTGCTGCTGCGGATCCGCCGTGCCATCACGGTCCCTCGACCGCCAATTTCTCTGGCCGTGAGATCCAACGCCTCACCATGCTCGTCATGCTCCACGATGCCTTGTATTAATGACAGGCCGAGGGGACAGCGATAGCAGCGCGTGAGTGTCAGAGGGCGAGAAGCTCTTGACGACGTCGTGCTTGAGGCCGCTGATGTATTGTCCATGGAGCCACCCGTGCTAAGAAAGGAGGGAAGGAGGCCACTTGAATTCTCATCCAGGGTGAGGTGGGTGTCAGAGGCGACCAACTTTTAAATAAATAGTGACAAACATTTTTATATTGCATACAAACTAACTTTTAATAAATAACAAATTTTAAAAATAGTGGAAGATGAAAAATTCTAAGGCACACCACACGCAGATTGAATGATGGTAAGATGACCTTCCATACACCGTCCTCAATCGGCAATTCGTTCTCGCGTAGATTTCTTTCATTTTCCATTGAGCAACATCTATTATAGAAAAATAGCAAGCCTGAATACGTGACGTACTGAGCAAGTGTGAAACATATATAACAGGCAGACAATAATAAGGAATGTTAAGTCATGGTTAAGCACTAAAGTAATCAATCTTAAACATTAATTTTTATATTAGCATCCTATTTACTAAGTGTCATCTTCCAACCTTTAACAATTCATCGTATTTCTAATCTAACTACTGACTCACTAGGGTACCAACACTTGACTACCGATGACGGGATAACGTACAAAGGTACCCAAGAGGCAACCGGCTAGCCGGTCATGAAGGAACAAGTGGCTCCGCGGGCCCCAACCAAGGGCCCAGACTCTAACGCAACCACAACACTCGACCTCGAGGAGTGAGCCGACCTCCAAGGTTGTAAGAGACGTCTGACCTTCAAACCCACCCAACAAGGCCGGAGTGAAGGGCAATTCGGGCTAGAGCTCGGACCGGAGGTAGACGAGAGGCTTAAATGCCGACATGACGGAGCGACAGAAGGAATTCAAGATGGAGTGGGAGGCCACGTGCGACAAGACAAGCATAAAGCTGGGCCATCATCACCATCCGTCTCGTCGCGCTCGGTGCGGGTGTACAGAGACGGAAAGTAGACGGAGAATGTAGACTACACGGGATCAGATGTACTCGTCGCTCCTGCGGCGCTTTGGTGAGGACCCAATGGTCCCGACATTCCAGGATCTCGCTGAGGGGTGCTGCGATACACAACACCTAATAACACACAGAAAAGACATAAAACGGAAGCTAAGTTTTATTACATCAACTGTTTATAAACATAATTACATCAAAATATCGTGTATAGCCTACTTTCACGGGCGTAGGCTAATCAAAAGAGTTCACGTTTAGCCCATGAATGTGTCCTCACACCCCCCCCCCCCATACAGACACACTCTAACACGGGGGCATGCATGGCTCATTCGACGGTGGTTCCCTCTAGGGAATCCATCTCCTCCTCAAGAGCCTCTTGCTCATAAACCCCTGCAAACACTTCAACAACAAGCAGTGAGCACAAAGGCTCAGTAAGACTGACCCGACTCATCTAAACATGCAACTATACATGGTGAAATTTACGTGTACAATAGTAAAGTACTTTGCATAAGGACTCGCCTAATTAGTTGACTCTTACTTCCAAGTTTTAGCCTCAAGTTAGTGGAAAACCTTGTGCTAAGCCACATAGGAAGTTCGCAATCAAACAAGAAACACGTTCCACTTATGTGTCCTGTCTAAGGTTGAAACGAACTTTGATTTTCTCTAATCGAAAGCATTTCATTAACAATCAACGTAACACTTCCAAACAACAACTTTTATTCATGACATCTAGCTTGTTCTTTCTACGTCACGGTATAGTGAATAAGTGGTACTCACTGACCGCGAGGAACAACGATTATAATTAATTTTACACCTGCAGTGTTACCCGAATAACACATCATGTACGCCTGTACTCGATGTTGCCTACAACAAACATCCGGGACGTCGTACGCAACCACCTTTCACTCGTTATCCAAGTGTTGAACCGGTCCTATCGTCCCAAGCAAGAGGTCCCTACGCGGAGCAACCTACGTGCCCGCTAGCGGATTTACACCTTGCTGCTCTGAACCAACCCCTTTGGACGACAAGCAATGTCTCAACATATTGCTACCTGAATTACATCAGTTTCCCGGTTACCATATAGACGGTATGTCTTTGATACAATTCTAGCTTGTTCAATAGGCCACACACGGCTCGGTCCTCCACCAACACAAGCAAAGCTATGGCACACAGGACCCAACGTCCCGCTACTCCTACTCTCTACTCGGTTTCATTTTACATGTCATATGGTTCATGAGCTATTTCAACCCGACAGGTGTGCTTCTACGCCTATTCTCGTGAGTAATTCCAACTACTCGACTTGTGCCGAATCCTATACCATTTGAGCATTGCAGTGGCTATTTGAGGTTGAAATCTTAGACCCAAACTCCCTAGTTATCTTGGCTATGCAAGTGGGTTTCAAATCAAGACTCTAATGCATAATACATTGAGCTAGTAAGGTAAGTGATAAAACTAAGACTTTGAAATAAAGGTCAATGCAAACCGGAGCTTGACTTGCTGCTGGTCGTCGACTAAAGGTTCCTCCGGAGGGATAAATTCCAGAATCTCAGGGTCTTCTTCGACCTTAGTGATTACATGAAATGAAAATAACAAATGCATGTCAAATTCAAATGCAATGTGTTGAATTGATATTGTGAAGACTATAACTCTAGCTAGACAACCCTTCTGACTCTTAAAGTTTTACTGTGGCTTGGTGACAACCTAAACAGAGACTTGACCAAATTTTATCTAAAGCAAAGCTCATTTGAGCCCTGCACAAATAAATGTATAAAAGGCCATAATTAGAGGTTCTAAGGTTTTCTAGGGATTTTCATAGAGAAAGCCATTACTTATTGGAATCTAGAATTTAATATGGTTCTAATGGAATTGGTTTCATGTTATTTGAAGAATCCTAGAGAAAGTTATGAGCTAATGAATTCAGAGAAATTCTGAAAAATGCTTGTGTACATTTTTCGTTTTCTTTGGGTCAGTTCACTTAATCACACCATTAGGTGAACTTAATGAACTCGGATGGATCTGTAAGTTTTCATGTGACTCAAGGATATTAAAATGAACATCCTGGCCAAATTTCAGAATTTTCCACAAAGTGGATCTCGAGTTAAAATTTCCAACAGTTTAAAGCTTAGAGAATCAATTTTGGAAAATAATATGTTTCATGGAGTGAAAACTATTTTGATGGAAAGTACTCAGAGAGCTGAATCCAATAACATTTGGTTCACTCGATCTGGACAATCCTAGCCAAAGTTATGGGATTCTAAAGTTTGAAAAATTTCTGGAAAAAGAAAAAGGATCCCACTCACTGTCAGTGGGCCCCCTCGGTCAGGGTCATCTTCAATCTCACGCCAAGGGCAACCGCACACCGGACAGGGAGATGGCGTGCACTGTTCTTCGCGTAGGATCGATCATTTTTGATGAAATCTTGCCCTACATGATCCTCATTGCCTAGCCTAGCGGCCGACCAGGTTTGTGCGCTATGAAAATGTCGGGAAACAGGTCGGCACCGGCGGCGGCGATCGCCGGCGCGTCGCCGACGGTGAACACCGTGTCCCGAGCCTTTCCCAATGACCTGAGCGGCCGTAAAGCACCACTAGGTTCCATGGAAGCTGATGGTACACTCCAAACTCGCGGGAAACGGCCGGAGCTATGAGCTCGACGGTGACCCGAGCTCTTTTTGCCGGCTGCGGCGAGTTTGCGTCGCACCGATCGATAATTGGACATTTCTTCATGGTTTTTTGGCCAGGGTGATCGTGAGGAGTCCTAGATGTTATGGATAGACCTGAATTGGATTTGATCAAACACATGGAACAAATTTCTCGTTTCAGTTTGCCTCGGTTCTACACAGTGATCGGTGGAAAAGAAGAAATTCTAGCTAGCCGGTGCTAGGAGGGAGCTAGGGGGTCCGGGAGGAGCTACTGGACTTCATGGCGCACCTTTGGGTGGTTTTGATCACACCGGAGCGGCTCGGAGTTGGCCGGGCGACGGTGATCCATGGAGGTGCGACGATGTTGAACAGAGGATGAAGAACGGCCGTGGTGCAGCTCGGAGGATGCTGATCACGAGCTGCCAACTCGTCGAGGACGTCGAGTGAAGGCCAGTGCAGCTTCTGAGCTGCTCAGCCAGGCATCAAAGGCACCGGAGCTGAGTGATCGTCGGTGGAGCAGAGGACCGGCCGTGCGGTTCGTTCTCGGTCGAGCACGCAAGCAGGGGAAAAAGCAATTCGTGAAATGGTTCGGGGATCGTCCAAGGGTGAGAATGAGGAGGCTGGGAAGCTGCTCGGTGGCCAGAGGAAGCAGGTAGCAGCTGGCCGACGTTTCCTCACCGTGGTGCTCATGCACACGCGCTCTCAAGAAACCAAGTGCTCTCGGTAGAGTTAGTTTAAGCCTCTGTGTCAATGACAGGTGGGCCCCCTTTCCGATTTTTGTCCCACAAAATTGAATCTTCACTTCTGTACAATATTTGGGACCCTCCTACCCCTCACAATTTGATCAAACCACTGAATCACCATTTGAAGTTTGAATGATTCAAAGTGAAGCAATGGTTTGAATGAATTTGCTTCAAATGCCAATCTGAAATTCAAATTCAGTTTGAATTTGCTACAAGTGGCTCATGTCAAGATCAATCGCAAATGGGACAAAATTTGGTGGATGATCTCATAAAAATGTGCTGAGTGTGAATATGACTCCATCTTTTGAATTCATGTGATGGAAGTACTTTGAATTTGAATTTAAGTTCAAACTAGCCCTTTTAATTATTGTATCCAAAAGTACCTAAAAAGATTTGTATTTTTATGAAAATTGTCCTGAGCATTCCTAAGAAAGTTTAGGAGGTAATTGTGAGCTCAGCCCCTCATACCTTCATGTGAGAAATCCCTTTTTTGGATTTTTGTGAGTTCATCTTCTAATTATCTATTGACGGTAGTTACTTGCTCTTAAAACGTATTCATGTGTTTATACAATTGAGTTGTGGTGTTTGTGATGAAGAACACTTCTAGCAAGTGAAAAAATTGGGCCCTTACATCCCCCCTTAAGACAATCTTGTCCCAATATTATAAGGTGAAAATGAGAGAGAGGATGGTGGAACATTACCGTATGTGCGACGTTAAAAATTCCGGATAATTAGTGCGAAGAAACTTCTCACTTTTCCATGAAGCTTCATCCGCGGAGTGATTGCTCCATAAAACTTTATAGAACCACAACGTTTGGTTGTGTGTGGTTTGGACCTTCTCGTCACTGATCTGAACCGGTTCCTCTCGATACGTGAGATCTGGTTTCAGTTCCTCGATATCTCCCAGCTGAACGGTGGTTGAAAACTTGAGTCACTTCCTTAGCTGAGAGATGTGAAAGATGTCGCGCACACCGGAGAGTGTCGCTGGTAATTCCAGCCGGTATGCAACGGATCCACACCTTTCCAAAATCTTGAATGGACCGATGAATCGGGGTGCCAACTTTCCTCTGACCCCGAATCTGTTCACACCCTTCATTGGAGACACACGTAGATAAACGTGATCCCCGACCTCAAACTGTAGAGGGCATCTTCTGCGGTCCACATACTGCTTTTGTCAGGATTGGGCGGCTTTAAGGTTCGATTGAATAGTCCGAACTTTCTTATCCGCATTGTTGACAAGATCAAGCCCGAAGGTGACTCTTTCGCTGGACTCACACCAATTCAGCGGTATGCAGCATTTTCTCCCGTATAGCGCCTCGTAGGGCGCTATATTAATGCTTGCGGGGTACCCATTATTGTACGAGAACTCAACTAATGGTAAGTGATCATCCCAATTCTTATCATGATTTATAGCACAAGCCCGTAACATATCTTCCAGGATTTGGTTTACCCGCTCGGTTTGCCCATCCGTTTGCGGGTGGTATGTTTAACTACGTATCAGTTTCATACCCAACGCTGCATGTAATTGCCCCCAAAAACGAGACACAAATAAAGTGCCTTGGTCCGAGATGATGGTGCGGGGTACGCCGTGTAAATATAAGATTCGTGAGATGTACAATTCAGCATACTTCTTGGCAGTTTAATTTGTGTTGACCGAGATAAAATGGCCAGAACTCATGAGCCGGTCGATGATTACCCGAACTGAATCATGTTTATGAAATATGGTGGGTAAACCGACAATGAAATCCATGCTCACGTCCTCCCACTTTTAGGCAGGAATGCCTAAGGGTTGCAACAATCCCGGTTTATTCATATGATCCGCGTTTACTCTCCAGTATGTATTGCACTCGAACACGTATTTAGCGATCTCCCACAGAGGAGCCGAGGAGGAGGCCACGGAACCGTGTCCCGAGCATCAGTGACAACCGTGTCAAGGAGGACGCTATGACAATGATGAGGATTGAAGTCCGAGCCCCGACGCTCCGTGGCTCCGAGCCCCCAGAAAAAAGGTACGTAGATCCGTGGTGCACGAGTTTGACTGCGACGGGGGGAAGGGAGTTGGCATCAACAAGCAACAGCAACAGGCCGAGGCGATCTCAGGCACATTGGCGACGGGCTGAGCCGCATGAA
Source organism: Neostapfia colusana (assembly GCA_030760725.1). Taxonomy (NCBI): domain Eukaryota; kingdom Viridiplantae; phylum Streptophyta; class Magnoliopsida; order Poales; family Poaceae; genus Neostapfia; species Neostapfia colusana. The sequence continues at coordinate 52,053,528 of JASWHV010000014.1, read as the reverse complement.
GGCCGAAGGTTGGCCCGTACGCAAACTGACCACTTCGAGAAGCTACTGGAGAGACTGTGCACCAACCACGCCTCCCCAGTGAGACACACCCTCAAAGACTGCGTCCTCTAGAAGCATTTCTTGGGGAAAGGATCGGATTCCCTGAACAACAAAGGAAAGAAATCCACGCAGGAGGCCGCAGGGCAAAAGGAAGGGGCCATCCGCACCGAGCCGACCGGCTGCCTTGTGATCTTCGGTGGTACCCACGCCTAGGAAAACCACCAGAGACAGAATCTGACGGCTCGAGAGGTCAATGATGTCGAGTCCACTATCCCGACTACTTGTGATGGTCCGACATCACCATCACTTTCGACAGGACAGATCACTATGATCGCATCCCGCAACCAGGGCGTTTTCCTCTGGTCGTAGATCTAATCGTCGGGCCCAAGCGCCTGACGAAGGTGCTCATGAACAGCGGGAGCGTCCTAAACATCTTGTACGCCGAAATGCTCGATGCCATGAAGATCGCCCGATCCCAGCTGTGGTAGACCCGGGCGCCCTTCCATGGGGTCGTCCTGTGAAAGCAAGTAACCCCCCCCCCCCCCCCCCCCCCCGGGTCAGATAAACCTCCAAGTTCATTCGGGGACACGACCAACTTCCGCACCGAGACGATCACATTCGATGTAGCAGACCTTAGCGGTGCCTACCATGCGATCCTAGGGCGACTGTGCTATGCAAAGTTCATGGCCGTCCCCTACAACACCTACCTCAAGCTGAAGATGTTGGGCCCACGCGGCGTCATCACCGTAGGCGCAAGGTTCAAGCAGGCTCCCCTATGTGAGCAATGCAGTTGCGAGCAAGCGGCCATGGCTGTGGCGGCAGCCAAGCTCTCTGAGCTATCCCAAGCGATCGAGGGCGACCGACCCGTCTCCAGCCGAGCCTCGGCTTCAAAGGCTTTCAAGCCCAAGGAAGACACAAAGACCATCCAAATTGATATTGAGGATGCCGCCAAGACCGTGCGAGTCAGCGCCTCACTCGACGCTAAATAGAAAGGCGTGCTCGCCGACTTCCTGCATATGAATCGGAATGTTTTCGCCTAGCAACCCCCTGACATGCCGGGAATCCCACGGGAAGTCACCGAGCACACACTCAACATCAGGCTGAGCTCCAAGCCCTTGAAGCAAAAGCTCTGGCGCTTTGACGAGGAGAAAAGCCGAGCCATTGGCGAAGAAATCACAAAGCTACTAGCAGCCAACTTCATCAAGGAGGTGCAAAACCCTGAGTGGCTGGCCAACCCCGTCCTTGTAAGGAAGAAGTCTGGGAAATGGAGGATGTGCATGGATTACACCGGTCTCAACAAGGCATACCCCAAAGATCCTTTCCCGCTGCCAAGAATCGATCAAGCAATCGATCTAACCTTAGGGAGCGAGTCCCTAAGCTTTCTTTATGCGTACTCCGGCTACCACTAGGTCACTCTCATTGAGGAGGACCAACTGCTACCGCGTTCATCATGCCCTTCGGCTCATAATTTTACATTAGAATGCCAATCGGGCTTAAGACCGCGGGGGTCACGTACCAGCGTTGCATGCAAAAGTGCCTACAGTCGCAGATTGGGCAGAACCTTGAAGTCTATGTGGAAAATATCGTGGTGAATTCCAAACGTGCAAACAGTCTTGTCGACGACCTCAAAGAGACATTCGTAAACCTTCAAATATACGACATCAAGATGAACTGAGAGAAATACGTTTTTGTTGTTCCAAGAGGCAAGTTGCTCGGGTTCATCATCTCAGAACATGGCATCGATGCTAACCCCGAGAAGATAACTGCCATCACCAGCATGGGGGCCATCAACGACGTCAAAGGGGTGCAAAAATTGATGGGATGCTTCGCGGCTTTAAGCCGCTTCATCTTCCGGCTCAGAGAGCGAGGTCTACCGCTCTACCGGCTCCTATGGATGTCTGAGCCCTTAAGATGAACAGAGGAAGCACAAGCAGCCTTGGACAGACTGAAGACCCTTCTCACAGGTCCTCCCGTGCTGCCTTTGCCCAGGCTAGGCGATCCTCTCCTCCTTTACATAGCGGCTACTAGCCAAATTGTTGGCACTGCTATAGTAGTAGAAAGGGAGGAGCCCGAATGCACCTAGCTGTCAGTTTACTTTGTAAGCAAAACTTTGACCGACTACGAGGTCCATTACCCACACGTGCAAAAGCTTATGTACTCGGTCCTGATAATGAAACACAAGCTGCTTCACTACTTCGATTGTCATCCAATAAAAGTAGTGACAACACATGGCCTTAGGGCGATCATCAACAACCGTGACGCCACAGACAGGATTTCCATGTGGGCCCTCGAGCTCATGGGTCTTGACATATCATACGTACCACGCACGGTGGTTAAATCGCAGGTCTTGACGGACTTCGTCGCCTAGTGGACGGGGACACAAACTGTCGCCGAGCCAACCATGCCAGAGTACTGGATGATGTACTTCGATGGGTCGCTAACCCTCATTGGGGTCGGGCCGCGCGGTACCCATACCTCCCAAAGGAGATCAACTATGATACGAGTGGAGGCTCCACTTCAAATCAACCAACAACGTCACTGAATACGAAGAACTCCTCAATGGACTAAAGACGGCCTTCGGACTCAATGCTCGACGACTCTATGTGCAAGGGACTCCAAGCTCGTCGTGAACCAAGTCATTAAAAAATTGGTTCGATGGGCTCAAGCTCCGCCATGTCCCCAGAAGCGACAATGACAGCTGACCTTCTAGCAAAAATGGCCTCAAGTCAGGAAACCTCTCCTCTCGGTGTCTTCGTTGAAGACATCCACGAACCGTCCGTTCGAGTCGAACATGATGGCGCAAGCTCCCAAGCTAGGGAGGATCCCCAGATAGGGGAGGACAAGAGTAAGACCGATCTACCTCCTGGCTTCTCCGTACTCACAATCGAACAAGGTCAGGAGGCACCCTTCATCAAATATACAAAACATGGAGAGCTCACGGTCGACAAAACCGAAGCCCGCCGCCTCCTCGGAGAGCTAAGTCATTTGTTATCACCGGCGACGAGCTTTTCCAGCACAGCGTCACAGAGATCCTCCAGCGATGCATCCCATCCGACCGAGGATGGGCACTCCTCGTCGACGTCCACAAAGGCATCTGTGGACATCACACCGCGCCCTGTAGTCAGCAACGTCCAACAGATTGTGCGCACCTGTAAGGGTTGCCAGTACTTCGCTCGACAGATGCACGTGCCAGCGCAGGACCTCGAGACCATCCATATCACCTGGCCTTTTGCTTTTTGGGGGCTCAACCTCCTTGGACCTTTCAAGAAGGCGACCGGGGGGCTTCACCGTTCTCCTCGTGGCCGTTGACAATTTCACAAAGGTGATAGAAGCAAAGCCTTTTGTCTCGGTGAAATTCGAACAAGCGGCGAGTTTTTTCCGGAACATCGTGTACCGTTTTGGAGTACTGAATGAAGCCTAGAGGGGAGGTGAATAGGCTTTTCAATTCTTTGTTAATCCATGAAACACTTAATAGATTTATCAAATACAGGGAAATTGGACTAGTCCGGTAGAGTACGGACTAGTCCGCTTTCTAGTCAGAGACAAATCGGACTAGTATGGTATTGTGCGGACTAGTCCGATATGCGTGTACTAGAAGGATCAAGGTTGATCAATATGTTCACTTCTAGTACCCTATGCAGCGGAAATTAATTGGGAACTTAGATGTATTACAACAGTGAAACAATGAATGACACAGATCAACTTTAGTTTTAATATTTCAACGTGAATTACACAAGATTAAGTAAACCCTAGAATATGATGAACAATAAAAGAACAAGAGCAAGAGACAAGATTTTATCCCCAGGTTCGATTCCATGAAGGAAATCTACGTCCTCGTTGAGAAGTCCACGAAGGACCGGGTCTTCACCAACCCTACTCTCGTCGAATCGCTACGGAGGCCGATTCTCTTCCACTAATCACAAAGGGCAAATAAATCATTCAAGGGGCCTTCTCACAAGTTGAGGTCTCCCCAAGAATTACAATGAATAAACACCACCAAACACACTCAAAATATGTACAATAAATGAACAAGAGTGTGCGAGAGATCAAACCCAAGAGCTCAAGATGTGTAGAACAAGTCTCTCCTTTGATCAATTGCTAATCCTCAAAGATTTGATCCTTTTTGGGTTAGAATGTGTGGAGAGATGTGAATTTTGGGCTCTTGGGAGGTGTGACGGCGCAGGGGGTCGAGTTCTTGGGTGGTATGGCCGTACACCTCTATTTATAATAGGGTTTCCAAAGGTTACCGTTAGGGTTTGCGATGTCCGGACTAGTCCGTGGTGGACTCCGGACTAGTCCGTTGTGCGGCGTGTGGAAAACCCTAAGTATTGTGAGATACCGGACTAGTCCGTAAGAGTGCGGACTAGTCTGTTGTCTATCCAGAGACAAAATCGGACTAGTCCGGTCCATATCGGACTAGTCCGTTTTCTAGTCAGAGAGAAATCGGACTAGTCCGGTTGATATCGGACTAGTCCGCACATGCCGATTTTTGTGCAGTTAGTGTGATTTCATTCACTTGAGCTCTTGGGGTGTGTTTCTCCAACACACTCGATACTAAGTAATCTAATCTTTTCAATTCCTAAGCTCTTATCAATTTGGATCCTCATTCTCCTTTCTTTTTGCACTTTCTTCCTAATTTCTTTAAGAACCTGCACTCATCTCAATAATTTTGTTAGGGTCTCATTTGTTTGTCATAAATCAACCAAAACCTACAAGGGATGCCTAGATGCACTTTCAATCTCCCCCTTTTTGGTGATTGATGACAACCAATTGAGATCACACAAATATAATAAAAAAATTCAGATTTTCATAAAGTGTGCACATATGAGCTTTGAGCAAAATAGGCAATGTAGACATAAGACATATGTGCACTCTTTATGGTGCGGTGCAAAACTATGTGTGTGAGCAATAATTTTGATGTGAATATCATAATGAGCATAATCATAAAATCATCAAGAGTGTCAAGTCTGCATAGCAGTTTTAAACATACACCATTAATCATAATTATAACATAGTTATCATTTCACAGCACATGTCCAAAAGCATAATGAGAGCATAAGTCTTACAAAAGCTCATTTCTTAAACTAGGACACAAAAGGAAGAACCTACGACCTAAGACTCCCCCTCAATCTCTTCCCCTTTGGCATCAAGGCACCAAAAAGAAGGAGAGGAGGGATCTACTTGTCGTCGCTGGCTCACTCCTCGCTGTCGGTCCTTTCTTCGTCTTCATCATCAGGCTGAGGAGGAGGAGGAGGAGAGGAACCACTCGTCGTGCCCCGGGAGCCAAAGTAGGCACGCTGTGATGGAGAGAGAGGAGGAAGCTCTGTGAAGTCAGATGCAGAGTCCTCTGAGATGACTGGAGATCCAATGGGCTCAATCTCCAGTTTTTGGCATATTGCTTTGACATTGGCCTTCATGTATCTCATTTCTTCTTTTCTTGCCTTGTTCATCTTATGAAGCTTCACCTCAGTTTTGCGGAAAGAACCAAAGATAGCAGCCAAATACTTCATAATCCCACTACTGGACCCTTTGTGAGGAGGGGCCCTAGTCTTGGATGAAGGCCTTGCATCTTCTTGAGCTCTCTCTGGATGTTCTTCAGGTGAACTAGGTGAGGGAGCAGCTGGGAGAGAGGCTTGAGGAGGCTTCTAAGGCCTTAGAGCAGTGTGCTCCACATACTTCACAAACTTAATTCCTGTGACTTTTTCAATCATAAACATCAAGTATGGTGCATAGCCACAGGAACGGTTTGGTGTGCAGGATATGTTCACCATGCCATTCCAAATGTAGTCGAAGATATCAAACTTTCTCCTCCTGCTGATTACTTTCATCAAGGTTCTCAAGTAACCTTGGACACTCCCAGCATCTCCATCCTTTGGAGCAATGATCTTCCGGAGCACTCTGTTGAGAACAATGAAGAAGGGCTTCATGTTCTTGATTGAGGGAGGATTGTATGGAAGTTGAGTATCATTGAGGAATTCCATCTTGTCCTTCTCCACAACAACAAGATTGTGAATCACAATCTCGTTACTGCCGGTGTCCTCAAGGTGCAGCAGTCTGGCAAACTGAACATAGGTAACTGTGTACTTGGATCCATGTGTCATCCAAGTCACTTTGTCTTCTCCATCGTGGGCAAAGTGGCAAGTTGCATAGAACTGGGCGATGATCTCATCATTCCAGTTGTATCTGAAGGAGGGCAAGTCCTTGAGTCCGTGTCTCTCTGCAGCCTCTATTACCTCCTCAAAGGCTTCACAACTCTTCCTTTTAAAATATGTCCAGTCGATCCATTGGCTATGGACCACTGGAGTCTTCATTTGGAGGTACACCGAACTGTAGTAGTCCGAGTGAAAGTTGCTCCAAAATCTCTTGTCAGCTGCCATTTTGCCAGTGCTATAGGCGTCAATATTTCCGAGGTTCCATGCCACATCACTCCCCTTACCATTGAACTTCTCCTACGAGGGATCCCTATTCCCGTGTCTTGGGGCTGTCATCTTAAGGGGACCAATTGGGCCAGAAGCAAGTCCCTTTCCCTTGCCCTTAGTTTGACGTTGAACCGCCGAGATAGAACCAGCCATATTTGCTTTTGAAACAGGTCTCTTGATTGTAACCTTTCGACGCACCCTAGGTGGGGTGAGCGAAGGCTCGGCAGCATGCTCTTATCTCTTGTTGGAGCGAGACTCGAGAACATAAGACATCACATCTTGATCCATCTCGGCTTCAAAGTTGGAGAGATTCTCATTCGATCCTGACATGATTTCTGACAAGGAAGATATAAAGGATATGAATAATCAAGGATGACAAGGGATTGCATTGAATTGATATAAGCTAAGGTTTTGATCAGGGCATACCGAACTTGTCCGTTGTTTAGGGCCAGACTAGTCCGGCTATTCAAACTCTAACTTGTCAAAATTTGAGGTTATTCAATGCAAATATGATCTAGGGTACATGGAATACATCATTAGAGCATGTATTGACTGGAAGAGCTAAGATAATTGAGCAAAAACAAGGAAAATCGAAGGTTCTAGCGTTTGGAGAGAAGTTTACCAATCCTTCCATTTGAGGCGTTGAAGGAGTTCTTGATGCGGACTAGTCCGGGGTCTTCGATCACCTTGCAGTGGAGATCGATTCCCATGGAGATTTGGGTGGATTTGATGGAGAACTCGCAAATCCGCCTTGGGAGCTGATAGGAGGATGAGTCCCGATCTTCTGAGAGGTAGGGTAAACTTGATTGGGTGGAGATCTCGACGTTGATGATCCAAGGCTCCGAACGAACGAAACCCCGCAATCACTACACCACTGCTCCGTTGGTTATCACCCGTGTCACACGAATGACCTCGCCACGAAGGCTTATCCCTGCAAGCGCAATCAAGAACACAAGCAAGAACAGAGAAGTTGAAATCAAAACTGAATTGATCACGAATTTGGGGTCTCACAACTGATGATCGGCGACACTATTCAATGACAGATTGTAACTAAGCAAAACCCAGCTGTTTGTGACGGCGGCTAGGGGGTATAAAGGAGGTGGAGGACGACCAGGGGGGTGCTGGGGTCGTGACCTAACCCTAAGACACATACATAATGGACTTGGACTCGATACAAGGCCCAATGGCCCAACTAGGTGATGCAACACCCTGACAGACTCTAAACTTTATATTGTTTTGAAGTTTCCTGTCGACTCCGAGGGAATTTTGACGTGGGGCAAGATCCATTGGAAAGTTTATCCTCTCAGCTTTCCGTGCATATATAGAACGTCAAAAACAGAGTCCGTATGCCTCCTGTGCATCCATTTTAAGGTGGACTGCTCCTGGGCCCGAGTTGGACTCGAGTTTGAGTTGGGCTCGGTCTCTAACTTCTTGTTGGCGTATTTTCTGGTCCTCCACACCTCCAAACCCCTCTCCATGTATCTCCATGTCCTCTCCATGGTTCCTAATCATAATTAATCCATTAGGTAGCAACATACTCTCAAAATTCACATATAAAGAATTGTTCAGGAACGAGCTCACCTCTAAATTCAATTGTCGTGCTCGAGCTCTAGTAATTGGACCTTGCATGTCTACCATGTGAGTGTTGTGTATATCTGCAGGAGTGATGTCCACATCATCCTCCCCCTCATGCATTGGAGTCGTCCTCGACTCAAGCTCATCTTCTTCTCCCAAGTATGGCTTCAAATCTGAAATGTTAAATGTGGGACTAACTCCAAACTCGGGAGGCAACTCAAGTTTATATGCATTGTCATTTATCTTCTCAAGAACCTTAAAAGGTCCAGCAGCACGTGGCATGAGTTTGGACTTTCTCAAATCCGGGAACCTATCTTTTCTCAAATGAACCCATACCAAATCACCGGGTTCCAATTTTACCTCCTTCCTACCTTTACTAGCAGCAATGCGTTACTTTTCATTCATTTTTTCAATTTGTAACTTAGTAGTTTCATGCAACTTAAGAATAAATTCAGAACGTTGTGTAGCATCTAAGTTCACAATTTCAGTATGTGGTAAAGGTAGCAAATCAATTGGAGCACGAGGATTGAAATCATAGACTACCATAAACGGACTTAACTTGGTTGTGGAGTGAATAGACCTGTTATAAGCAAACTCAATATGTGGCAAACACTCCTCCCACAACCTCAAATTATCTTTCAAAACAGCCCGCAAAATAGTAGATAAGGTACGATTAACTACCTCCGTTTACCCATCAGTTTGTGGATGACAAGTAGTAGAAAACAACAACTTTGTTCCCATATTATACCATAAAGTTCTCCAAAAGTGACTCAAAAACTTAGCATCCCTATCAGAAACAATAGTATTGGGAACACCATGCAAACGCACAACCTCATTAAAGAACAAATCAGCAACATGTGAAGCATTATCGGTCTTGTGGCAGGGTATAAAATGAGCCATTTTTGAGAAACGATCAACAACCACAAAGACACTATCCCTCCCCCTCTTTGTTCTAGGCAATCCTAGAACAAAGTCAATAGAAATATCCTCCCAAGGAGCACTAGGAACCGGAAGAGGCATATAAAGACCATGTGGGTTAAGTCGAGACTTAGCTTTGTTGCATGTCGTGCAACGTGAAACGTAGCGCTCCACATCACGCCTCATTCGTGGCCAAAAGAAGTGAGCGGCCAGCACATCCTCTGTCTTTTTAACACCAAAATGTCCCATCAAACTACCTCCATGCGCTTCCTGCAACAACAAAAGACGAACGGAGCTAGCTGGAACACACAGCTTGTTAGCACGGTAGAGAAGGCCTTCACGCAGCAGGAATTTTTGCCACGTTCTTCCCTCTCTACAATTTTCAAAGGCATCTTTGAAGTCCAAATCAGTAGCATATAACCTCTTTATGGTTTCCAAACCAAAGATTTTATGAGAAAGTTGGGATAGTACGGTATAACGTCTAGATAAAACATCGGCAATCACATTGTCTTTCCCTTTCTTATGTTTAATGATGTAAGGAAATGATTCTATGAACTCAATCCATTTAGCATGACGTTTGTTCAGATTAGCTTGTCCTTTAAGATACTAAAAAGACTCATGATCTGAATGTATGACAAATTCTTTAGACCATAGGTAATGTTGCCAAGTTTGCAAGACACACACTAAAGCATAAAGTTCTTTGTCATATGTAGAATAATTCAGCGAAGGCTCATGCAATTTTTCACTAAAGAAGGCAACAGGTTTACCTCCTTGAATTAGCACTCCTCCAATGCCAATGCCGCTCGCGTCACATTCAAGCTCGAAGGTCTTCTCAAAATCAGGAAGTTGCAGCAATGGTGCTTGTGTGAGCTTCGACTTGAGAACATCAAAAGCTTGTTGTTGTGCTGGTCCCCATCGAAACGGCACTCCATGCTTTGTCAACTCGTGGAGAGGTGCCGCAATGGTGCTGAAATCCCGCACGAAATGCCGGTAGAAACCTGCGAGACCAAGAAAACTCCAAACCTGTGTGACCGTAGTTGGAAGTGGCCAGCTCGTGATGGCAACCATCTTTGCCTCGTCCACCTCAATGCCCTGTGAAGTAACAACATACCCAAGAAAAGACACACGATCGGTGCAAAAGGTGCACTCCTCAAGGTTACCATATAAACGTGCATCACGCAAGACATTAAAAACAGCACGCAAATGTTCAAGATGCTCATCATATGACTTGCTGTAAATAAGAATATCATCAAAGTAAACCACCACAAATTTACCAATGAAAGCACGTAAAACCTCATTCATCAACCTCATGAAAGTGCTGGGCGCATTAGTTAAACCAAATGGCATGACTAACCACATAAAGCCCGAATTTAGTTTTAAAAGCAGTTTTCCATTCATCACCTAAAGCCATATGAATCTGATGATACCCACTATGCAAATCAATCTTGGAGAAAATAACAGAACCACTCAACTCATCAAGCATGTCATCCAATCTAGGAATAGGATAGCGATAACGAATGGTAATGTTATTGATGGCTCTACAATCAACACACATGCGCCAAGTGCCATCTTTTTCTGAAACCAAAAGAACAGGAACAGAACAAGGACTAAGACTCTCACGAATGTACCCGCGGTCCAGAAGATCTTGGACTTGTCGCTGAATTTCCTTAGTCTCGTCGGGGTTGGTCCTGTAGGCAGCACGGTTTGGCAAGCTCGCCCCTAGAACCAAATCAATCTTGTACTCAATGCCTCGCACAGGTGGTAATCCGGGGGGTATCTCTGATGGAAAAACATCCATATATTCCTGCAAAAGTTTAGCAACAGCAGGTGGCAAGACAATGGACGTATCCTCAATGGAATATAAAGCATGTTTGCACACTAAAGCATAGCAAGTTCCATTAGAGGCATATAAATCATCAAGATCAGATTTAGTTGCAAGGAAAATAGGATTTTTCAACTTAATAGGTTGCTGAATTTCAGAATTGAAAACACCTTTTTGCTTAGCATTATTCTTTTTCTCTTGCTCAAATTGTACAATTTCAGTGGGACTCATAGGAAGCAACACAATTTTCTTGCCTTTATGTATGAGAGTATACTTATTAGATCGACCATGGTGAATAGCATCAGTATCAAACTCCCAAGGACGTCCCAACAAAAGAGAATAAGCATCCATAGGTACCACATCAAAATCAGCAAAATCATGATAAGAACCAATGGAAAAATGTATCCTTGCTGTTTGTGTTACCTTAACCTTACCATTGTTGTTAAACCATTGAATGTGATAAGGGTGGGGATGCTTCCGTGTGGTCAAGCCAAGCTTCTTGACCACCTCAACATTCACCAAATTGTTGCAGCTACCACCATCAATGATGGTATGTACACGACAGTCCTTGACGACGAGAAACATGTTGAAAAGGTTGTGACGTTGGCGGTTGTCGTCCTCTCGAACCGTGGCACTCAAAGCTCGCTGCACAATCAAAATCCTATAGTTGTTTATCGCAGATGTACCAAGAACCTCCTCAGCACCATCATCCAAACGTGAAATGTTAGTTGCAATAATATTTTCATCTTCAATATCAGAAGCACTAACATACCCACCATCAGCAGTGGCAATGATCGCCTGTTTGCTGGGGCAATCTCGTTGCATATGGCCAAGTCCCTAACAGCGGTGGCACTTGATGTCAGAGCTGCGACTTATCAAAGTGTTGGGTGCAGCCGCCTTTGCTGCAACACCTGGAGGCATCTGGGACTTGCTGTTATCTTATCCCCGTGATGTAGAAGGTGCGATGCTGCTGCGTACAACACCCGTGGAGGGTGGTGTAGAAGCACGTACGCTCGAGGAGGGCGCTGCTTTGGATGGCACCGGAAATTGTCGTGGCGTGAAGGTGTTGTTCCGCCACTGCTATTGGCGACCCTGCACTTCTTTTTCTGCTAACATAGCAAGTTGAAATAAACGTTGAATAGAATGATATTCCTTGTAGTCAACTATGTCCTGGATCTCACGCCGCAAGCCCCCATAAAACCTAACAATTTGGTCTTCCTGATCCTCAACTACCCCACAACGAAGCATACCTTTCTGCAACTCTTGGTAGTACTTTTGGACAGTCATGTCACCCTGATCAAAGTGTTGCAATTTCTTAAGAAGATCACGTCTATATGAAGGAGGAACAAACCTAGCGCGCATCTCTTATTTTAACGCAGCCCATGTCTGTGGTGCATTACGTGTATTGACAAGTTCATTCCACCAAATTATAGCAAAATCTTTAAACTCACTAGTGGCTTGTCTAACTCTATGTCGCTCAGGAACAAGATGAGAGCTAAATTTTTGTTCTACCGTCATCTCCCAATCCAAGTAAGTCTCAGCATCATAAGATCCATAAAATGTTGGAATAGAAATGTAGGATCGAAGAGCATGTGAAAAGCTACCAGAGGGGGGTGAATGGTAGATTAAAACTTTTCGCAGCGGAAACAACAAAAACCCCTCAGCAAAAAATCAATCGGTTAAAGAAACCGTGTGTGCAAGTGTTTTCAAACGTGTTCAACCGTGAAAAATCAAGTAGAGAGGTAGAGAATCAAGTCACGGATCTAATGCAACAAGAATCACTTGAAAACACGAAGTAAAACTTGAGATACGATCAAAACATTAAACGAAGATCAATCTGTTCTACCCGATATAAAACAGATCTGCAACGCTTTAAAGAAACTCGTGTATCTCAAAAACTACAGATCCGAAGCTCGTTAAAATTTCACAAATGATAGATAATTGAGTTGTGAAGACAACCCAAAAATAATCACATCAATCGGATCTGTAAAACTCGAGTTATGAATGAAACACCGAAGCAACGTCGGTCTGTCCAAAAACTCGGCGAGAAAGACTTGACGAAAAACAAGTCGGACGAACAAGGCACAAAAGCTCTTCGAAACTATGAACTTTATTCAATAGAAACACAAGAGGAACAGCTCAAAGTTTTTTACCCACGAGAGCTCTGGCCTCCTTTGCTTTTATAGCCAGCCCTCAGGCTAAACAATCCAATCTAGGACTCCTACTCCTAATTGGACTCGTATCCTAACTTACCATAACTGCTCAGGACTCTCCTATTCGCAGATAGAAGCAATCGTGAGACTTCCAAACACCTTAGGAACGTCCTAAATATTCCTAAAACAACTCAACTTCGTGCCTAGCACGAAATCCTATCATAACCAACTCAAATCTTCCATATTTGAGCCATATCCGACTCAGCCTCAGCCTGAGTACGCAATCCAGCCAGTTGGACCTTTCCGACAAATTCTTTACGCCCACTTCTCTTCATCACACCTTGGAACAATGTTGCCACGTCCATGCACTCCTTGCACACGTGCAAACACCTTCCAACGACGTACACGCAACCTTCATATGCACTGCCCTTGATCCAAACATGCTGCGCGACCTCCAGATCAACTCAACCACAGCTCCTCCCGGACTTGGTTGTTGGAACCTCATCTCCTCCTCGAGACTAGTCCAAGGATCCCGTCACCAGCCATGTCTTGAACTCAAGCAACACCTGCACATGAATAAACAACCAAGTCTTCCGAGCACAAGTCCTCGACTTGACTCACGTTAGTTCGAAAACCACAACACCTTACATGAGCACGTCATATAAGCATGTTGCAAACCATATCAAATGATAACAGCCATAACCATCAAAACACACCAAAAACTTAGCAAATTAATACTAAGCAAACCTTCCCATAAAGCAAGTTTGAAACATTGCGAGCAAAAACAAGACGCTGCAGTTCTACGAGTTGAACTTCACGGAAGCTCCCTAAAAACAAGCTCCGGACCTCACAGAAGCTCTCCGGACCTTGCAGGAGCTCTCCGGACCTTGCGTCGGACCTTGCCAACACTTGGCGGACCTAACAAAGAACTTGTCGGACCTTGCCACAGAAGAATGTTTTGGCAATATTCAAAACTTTGAATGTTAATGCTAACTTTTATCCTAATTGCCAATGTATTCAGCACACATAGGTCTCACAATCTCCCCCTTGATGAATGCATTGGCAACACCAATTAAAATCCGAACATTGGCTTATGAAAAGTTTTGAAAAGCTTTGAAAACTCATTTCTCCCCCTTTATTAATTTCTCCCCATTTTTTTAAAATCAGAGAAGGAAGAAAGTGTATAACATATGCAAAGTGTAAAAAAAATCTCTCCTTATACATATTTCTCCCCCTTTGACAATGTATTCAGAAAGGTTCAAAAGAGAAATTTTTAAATGTTATGAGCATATTATAACATATACATACAAAACAAAGCTCATCCAAGTCATACTATCAGGTTACTTACACTATCACATCAATGAGATACATAAAGTAGTGTAAGCCATGCTAGAGATCAAATGTATTTTTCAGTTTAAGCAAGTCATGATCTCCCTTACTCAACTATTTCAAAACCTGAAAACATGACACTTGTTGCTGCATTTTTATTATTCATAATCATTTAAGGCACAAAGTTGATCATATGATATTTGCAAGAGATTATATGCCGCATCAGCCTTATTCTAACCAACCAAGCCAAGACTATGTCATTAGACAATCAGAAGCTTAAGGACATGGTTTTAGTCATACACAATTCCTTCCAAGTTCATATCTTAGTGCAATGATAAGCAATCTCAAAAGAAGAAGTGCGATGCATGCATATTCTCTTGATCTTTTCTCAAATTTTTATTTGAAAACTCAACATGTGAGCTGATCACTTGATTAATTTTTTATGATTAAAAGCACTTGTGAGCACGCAACAAGTTCAAAACAGCAAGAAAGTTCGATCATGACCAGATTTAGTGTAAGTAATTATTCCAATTACTAGTCATGGTAAAAACTACAAAATGTATAACATGAGTAATGTAGTAAGAACTTTCAACCTGTAAAAGGAATCACAAAGTCATATATGTATGAAATACTATGCTCATATTATTTTAGTTTCAGATTCACACATAGACTTTCAAAGTATCAAAAACTCCCCCTCAATTTAAGCCATGAGGATGCATAACCCCTATTTCACTACGAATGAAACAAAAACGAGTGAAATCCAAAGGTTTTGTAAAAATATCAGCCAATTGTTGTTCGGTATCGACATGGTGAAGCACAATGTTTACTTTTTCAACATTATCACGAAGAAAGTGATACCTAATGTCAATGTGCTTAGTTATAGAGTGTTTCACGGGGTTTTTAGCAATACAAATTGCACTAGTGTTATCACAAAACAGTGGAACACTATCTAAATCAACCCCATAGTCCTTAAGTGTTTGAACAATACAAAGAATTTGTGAGCAAGCGCTAGCCGCAGCTACATATTCAGATTCGGCCGTGGATTGTGCAACTGAACTTTGTTTTCTAGAGGACCAAGCAACAAGTGAATTACCAAGAAAATGACAAGCACCCAAAGTACTTTTCCTATCAATCCTACAACTCCCAAAATCAGCATTCGAAAAAGCTTTCAAAGAAACAGTTGAGGAAGAAGGAAGAAAAATGCCAAATTCTTGAGTTCCATGTAGGTACCTGAGAATCCTTTTGATGGCTTGGCGATGTGAAGCACGTGGAGAAGCTTGAAAACATGCACAAAGACATACGCTGAATTGTATGTCCGGTCTTGACGCCGTGAGATACAAAAGTGATCCAATCATACTTCTGTATTCTTTTTTATCGACCGGGTCACCATCTTCGTCAAGTTCAAGTGTTGTTGCTGTTCCCATTGGTGTCCGAAGAGGCTTGCATTTGTCCATGTTGAAGCGCTTAAGAAGGTCCTTTGTATACTTAGTTTGATGCACAAAAGTTCCTTCTTTTGTTTGCTTGATTTGCAACCCTAAAAAGTATGTGAGTTCTCCCATCATACTCATCTCAAATTCTGAACTCATCATAGCTGAAAACTTGGACACGAGATCATGAGAAGCACAACCAAAGATAATATCATCCACATACACTTGAACGAATAATGAGTAATTGCCATGCTTAAGTACAAAAAGAGTTTTATCAACCTTGCCCATGGTAAACCCCTTTTACCGTAAGAATGTTTTTAACCTATCATACCATGCTCTAGGGGCTTGTTTTAGACCGTACAAGGCTTTAGACAGTTTGTAAACATGATTAGAAAAATTTGTATTTTCAAAACCCGGTGGCTGCTTAACATAAACCTCCTCCTCTATGTAGCCATTAAGAAAAGCACTTTTAACATCCATTTGATATAACTTGAAACCTTTAGATGCAGCAAATGCTAATAAAATTCTTATAGCTTCTAATCTAGCAACAGGAGCAAATGTTTCATCAAAATCTAGACCTTCAATTTGAGTGAAATCTTGAGCAACCAACCTAGCTTTATTCCTAACCACAACCCCATCCTCACTTTGCTTATTTTTAAATACCCATTTAGTTCCAATTAATGTGTGACCTTGAGGTGGAGGTACAAGTTTCCAAACATTATTTCTTTCAAAATTTTCTAACTCTTCTTGCATGGCATTAATCCAAGATTCATTAGTGAGTGCGTGTGATATATCCTTGGGTTCAAAAGAAGCAACAAAAGCAGAATGAGCATGAGAGTTTGGATCGCAAAACCTGGACCGAGTGACTCGTTAATGCAAGCTTCCAATGATTTGTTGTGGAGGATGACTTTTGAGTACTCAGAGGGGAGTAGACACTTCACAAGCACCTTCTTCTTCATGTTCGGACCTTTGATTAGGAGAGCTTATTGATTGAGGAAGGTCCGAACCTGCAGTAGTGACTGTTGGTGCTGGTTGTGGTGCAAAATCAGCAGCTTGATCGTTATTTACTTCCGAGTTTTCGGGCAGCAGCACCACTTCTTCATCTTCTTCAATAAAAATACTCTCCCCCTGCGGATATGGATCCAGACCTTCAATATCGGAGCTAGTATTTGGGTTAGCTTCATCAAAAGAAACCTCACAAGTCTCCACAATTTTGTTAGTGTCAAGTAAAAGCACACGATAACCTCTAGTATGAGATGGATAACCAAGAAACATGCCATCAACAGATCTAGCTTCAAATTTATCAAGATTACCATGTTTCTTAACAAAGCATTTGCAACCAAAAACCCTAAAGTGTGTAACACTAGGCCTATGTCCAAACCGGAGCTCATATGGGGTTTTTCCAAGCTTAGCACGCAAGAAACACGATTTGAAACATAACAAGCGGTTGCAATTGCATCAGCCCAAAATTTCCTAGGAGTTTGATATTCATCAAGCATAGTCCTAGCCATCTCAACTAAGGTCCTGTTCTTTCTTTCTACGACACCATTTTGTTGTGGTACATAGGGTGAAGAGTATTGATGATCTATTCCATTTTCAGCACAAAAGTGATCAAAGGATTGGTTTTTAAATTCAGTTCCGTTATCACTTCTAATTGCTTTTTAATGATCCTGGGTGATCAATAGATAATCTAAGAAATAAAGTTCTAAAATGACTAAAAGCTTCATTCTTAGATGCCATAAAATAAACCCAAGAATATCTGGAATAATCATCAACAATCACAAGCACATACCATTTACCTCCGAAGGATTGAACACGTGTCGGACCTACTGTGTCAAGATGTAAAAGTTGTCCTGGTTCAGCTGTCATGGTCATTGTGAGAGGAGCATGTGAACCTGCAACAAACTTAGCATGTCTACAAGAAGATCACACAATATCATTGTCCTTTTTAAGCTTCGGCAGCCCACGTATGCGATCGAGAGCACTTACACGAGTGAGATGATCAAAGCCTATGTGACCAAGTCTACGATGCCAAAAATATAGATCATTTGTATCATTAGCAACTAGACACCGATGCTTAGAAGTTGACAAATCAAAATCAGCTTTAAAAACTCTTCCAAACCTAGACATGTTAAACAAAATCTCACCTTTTGAATCTACAACCTTGCAGCAATTTTTAGCAAAGCTAACCTCTAGATTTTCATCTAGCAATTGTGAAACCGAAAGCAAGTTGTATTTCAAATTTTTAACAAGTGCCACATCTTTCAAAGGGTAGAGATTGTTTACTCTAACCGAACCTTTAGCAATTATGGGAGTAGAAGAGTTATCGGTGAAAGTAACATTTTCTACACGTGACACAAAAGAGAGAGAGGAGAACCATTCTTTGTTACCGGTCATGTGGCGTGAGCAACCTGAATCCACAATCCAAATGTTCTCCTTCCTCAAACGTGAAACCTACACAGCAGCACAATACGTCGATGACTCAAGTTTTTGACGTCCAGCAGGAATAACACGTGAAAGCTGAGAAGGTACAGCAGGTTTATGAGCCAAACATCGAAAATTTTTGTTCCCAACTACTGACTTAGAAGATGTGTTATATGTAGCACAAAAAACAGTAGGTCCGGGAGCAAGTTTTTGACTCATTACAGCAGGTTGTAAGCTCCGAACATTCGGTCTAGCAGATTTTGTTTGGTTGTTATGTGATCTAGCAAGTATTCTTTGTTTCTTATCGTGTTTAGCTAGTCTATAACAAAAATCCATGACATGACCATCTCTAACACAGTGGGTACAATGAAAAATAACCTTATTATCATGTCTAGATGAGCAAGCAACACGTTTATTAGAACCCGAATGGGACAGTACTCCTGCAGATTTGAAAATCACCTCTTTTTGTCTAGGAGCTGTTTGAATCAAACCGCTTCCTAATGACTTTACAACTTTAGGTGGGTGTGCCTTAGCATGAGCATGAGAATTAAAACCTAAACCAGTTTTATCATTACAAGACTTGGAAGAATTCAGCAGCAAGTTTAGGTTCTTATTTGCATTAGAAAACCGATCTAGTGTCCTATGCATGTCATCAAGTTTATTGGACAGATCAAAGCAGTTTTCACATGAAGTTTTTCCTTTTAGTTTGCAATTTGAACAATATTTAACTTCACGCACACGTAAAGCATTGTTCAAAATAGAAATCTCATTCATAGCATCATTTAGTTTCTTATTCAGATCATCACATGAAGAACAATGCAAATCAATTGTAGAACAACAAGCATCTTTCAAATTTTTATCATTAAGTGCAGCAAGCTCTTTGTTTTTTTCAATTTCAAGTTCAAGTTTATCAAGTGTAGATGCGTGTGCACTTCTTAAAGAGGATAATTGTTCATAAATCAAATCACATGAGGAACAAGAATCATCACTAGGAATCAAAGTTTTTAAACGATTAATTTCAGATTCTAGTGATTCAATTTTAACAGCATTGTTCCTAAGTTTTTTTTATCCTTTTTCTTTAATATAACAGTGGCACGAGAAATAGCATCACACATTTCTTCGCAAGTGGGACATACCTCTTCATCGTCGCTGTTGTGTTCTGCCTCCTCGGAGCTTGAACTTGACTTGCTCGCCATGCAGCACATATTTGCCATAGCTTCTTCATTTTCATCACTACCGGTGTCCACATCACTTGAGCCGAAATCTTGAAGTGCAGAGATCATACTATGCACTATGTTGCGCATTGATAAATCTTTCTTCTTCTTATTCTTTGCAAACGATTTCTTCAGCCTTGTTTGCTTTTCTTCACGTGAAGTCGGACCTGAAAGGTTAGGGCACTCCGTACGAAAATGTCCTGTCTTACCACATTCAAAACATCGTTGAGGTCCGGAGCTTCCTCTCCTTCTAGTTCTCACATTTTGCAATGCTTTTGAGAACCGAGTAGAGATGAGTGCAAGCTCCTCCTCTGGAAACTCTTCAATCTGTTCAAGGGTTAGAGAGGACAGCAAAGAGAGTGCACCACTAGATGATGATTGACTAGAACTAGACATGTCACGTTGCGAAACAAATGCAATAGACTTGTTGGGGTTTTTACGTGAGATGATGTCAATTTCATGAGTTTTTAATTTAGAATAAAGCACGTCTAAAGTAAGAGAACTCATGACAGTAGATTCACGAATAGATGTAACTTTCATCTCCCAAATTGACATATCCAATGCTCCTAACAATTGTCTAGCATTTTCAGCATCTGAAAAGTTAACATTGACACTATGCAAGTTGCTGAGAATTTTATTAAAGCAAGCAAAAAGGTCATCAATTGACTCACCGGGTTGCATCTCAAAACGCATGTATTCTTTCTTGAACATATCTTGCCTTACCTCCTTGATCGTATTGGATCCTTCATGGTAGTAACAAAGAGCTTTCCAAACATCATATGCAGATCGGAGGTGTGCAACACGGTCGAAGTCGCTTTGAGTCAATCCTTGGATGATCAAGTTACGAGCCTTGTTGTTGTTGTCAACATCTCTCATGTTCGCAGCCGTAACTTGATCTTTGGGTGGTACATCGAAGTTCCGGTAGACCTTTTCCCATATGGCGAAGCCTTGCGCCTGTATGTAGGCCTCCATCCGCGCCTTCCAAACCTGAAAATCGATGCCATTGAACACACAAGGTTTTGCGGAGTACTTCTCCATGATGGTTAGTCAAAACACGTGCAAATCACAAAGATTAGAGCACCTTGGCTCTGATACCAATTGTAGGATCAAAGAGCACGTGAAAAGCTACCAGAGGGAGGGTGAATGGTAGATTAAAACTTTTCGCAGCGGAAACAACAAAAACCCCTCAGCAAAAAATCAATCAGTTAAAGAAACCGTGTGTGCAAGTGTTTTCAAATGTGTTCAACCATGACAAATCAAGTACAGAGGTAGAGAATCAAGTCACAGATCTAATGCAACACGAATCACTTGAAAACACGAAGTAAAACTTGAGATACGATCAAAACATTAAACGAAGATCAATCTGTTCTACCCGATATAAAACAGATCTGCAACGCTGCAAAGAAACTCGTGTATATCAAAAACTACAGATCCGAAGCTCGTGAAAATTTCACAGATGATAGATAATTGAGTTGTGAAGACAACCCAAAAAGAATCACGTCAATCGGATCTGTAAAACTCGAGTTATGAACGAAACACCGAAGCAACGTCGGTCTGTCCAGAAACTCGGCGAGAAAGACTTGACGAAAAACAAGTCGGACGAACAAGGCACAAAAGCTCCTCGAAACTATGAACTTTATTCAATAGAAACACAAGAGGAACAGCCCAAAGTTCTCTACCCATGAGAGCTCTGGCCTCCCTTGCTTTTATAGCTAGCCCTCAGGCTAAACAATCCAATTTAGGACTCCTACTCCTAATTGGACTCGTATCCTAACTTACCATAACTGCTCAGGACTCTCCTATTCGGAGATAGAAGCAATCGTGAGACTTCCAAACACCTTAGGAACGTCCTAAACATTCCTAAAACAACTCAACTTCGTGGCTAGCACGAAATCCTATCATAACAAACTCAAATCTTCCATATTTGAGCCATATCCGACTCAGCCTCAGCCTAAGTACGCAATCCAGCCGGTTGGACCTTTCCGACCAATTCTTTACGTCCACTTCTCTTCATCACGCCTTGGAACTATGTTGCCACGTCCATGCACTCCTTGCACATGTGCAAACACCTTCCAACGACGTACACGCAACCTTCATATGCACTGCCCTTGATCCAAACATGCTGCGCGACCTTCCGATCAACTCAACCACAGCTCCTCCTGAACTTGGTTGTTGGAACCTCATCTCCTCCCTGAGACTAGTCCAAGGATCCCGTCACCAGCCATGTCTTGAACTCAAGCAACACCTGCACATGAATAAACAACCAATTCTTCTGAGCACAAGTCCTCGACTTGACTCACGTTAGTTCGAAAACCACAACACCTTACATGAGCACGTCACATAAGCATGTTGCAAACCATATCAAATGATAACAGCCATAACCACCAAAACACACCAAAAACTTAGCAAATTAATACTAAGCAAACCTTCCCATAAAGCAAGTTTGAAACATTGCGAGCAAAAACAAGACGCTGCAGTTCTATGAGTTGAACTTCACGGGAGCTCCCTAAAAACAAGCTCCGGACCTCACAGAAGCTCTCCGGACCTTGCAGGAGCTCTCCGGACCTTGCGTCGGACCTTGCCAACACTTGGCGGACCTAACAAAGAACTTGTCGGACCTTGCCACAGAAGAATGTTTTGGCAATATTCAAAACTTTGAATGTTAATGCTAACTTTTATCCTAATTGCCAATGTATTCAGCACACATAGGTCTCACAAGAAAACTTAATCTTAGCATAAGGATCATTATCTTGTTCAGGAGCATGAGGACGAGATCTACCTCCCATACCTTGACGATTTTGTCGAGGGCGACGGTGCTGCTGTGCATCAACCTCATCATTATTGAAGTCATCCTCTGTGTCGTAGTGAGCATGTGCATCACCATCAAGGATGATAGAGGGTGTAGCTTGTTCGGGAAGACGAGTCTCCATCTCGTCCAACCGTGTGGTCAGACCAGCAACACTTGTATGGAGCCTCTGAAAGGTGGCTGTTGTAGTGGTCTGGTAATTGTTGAAAGCTTCGGTCATTGCCCGCATCATGTCCTTTAGTTCCATATGGGACACACACTCATCATCACCCAGAGGTGTAGAACCAGAGGTCTTATCCATAGGCTTCTTTCCTGTCATTGTTAGTACAAAACAGAAACGGAGACAAAAAGATCGTGAAGAACCCTATTACCACGCTCTCCGAAGTGGGTGGAAAATTGATCAGTAAGATGCGTCTTACCCCGCTCTTACAAGTTTCTTACCAGCACTGCAGGTGGCCAACGATGACCGGTGTGAAGCAAGCAGAGAGTTGGTGTGATTGCAAAGGTTACCTGTTCTGCTCGAGAGAAGGTGGAGCTTGGAAGGCTCAAATGCAGTATATGTATGTGGCACATAAGTTAGTAACAAATAGCAATGCTGAATAAGTGTCCAAAGAATTTCACCTAGTTGCTGGCCTAAGAATGTATTAGAACAGTTGTGGCAACAAGCAAGGACAATGATGAATGATGATGAACAACAAGGATAACATCAGCAAGTATCCAACACTCACACAGAAATAGCACAACTATAAAACTCCTTAGCCTCCTGTTTTTGTCTTGAAGCACTAGTAGAAATCAAAATTTTTTTCTCTTTATTTTTTTGATATTTTTTCTCAACCAGGGGCACAAGAATAGAAACAACACCAAGTATTAGCTCAAACCGATGAAAGATGAGATCGACACAAATTCAGGAGCGATTGGAAAAACTGGTGCTGGAACTTCGTAGTTCGAAACGAGGGCCTTTTTATTTATTTTGTAATTTTTTTGAAAACCCCGTATGTGGACTTTTTCGAGACCTTTCTGGGGAAAAAAATGCGCCTCAATCGGAGTTACGAGCGAAAAGTTATGCCCGTTTTAAGGAGGATACCCCGAATCAGGTTTTGGTGGTGGTGGAAACTGCAACAGAAACGAATCGGTGGATGGATTTTTTTTGTAGATTGGTTTTTTGTAGATGGCAGCGGATGGAAGAAACAAAACTGAACCAAAACAAATCTAAACCAGCTACCAGACTCAATCTAGGACACAAACTCAGAACTACGGACTCCAAAACTAAATTGTGCAAAAGGTTGAGCGGGGGTTGTAGGTCAGGGAAACTAAATTTTTTTGTGGCTTTTTGTGGACGATAGGTCTGAAACAAAATAAATCTAAAGGGCACACAAGTATACCTCACGGTAAACCTGAAAATCTGATATCGATTGATAGGAGGATGAGTCCCGATCTTTCGAGAGGTAGGGTAAACTTGATTGGGTGGAGATCTCGACGTTGATGATCCAAGGCTCCGAAGGAACGAAACCCCGCAATCACTACACCACTGCTCCGTTGGTTATCAACCGTGTCACACGAATGACCTCGCCACGAAGGCTTATCCCTGCAAGCGCAATCAAGAACGCAAGCAAGAACAGAGAAGTTGCAATCAAAACTGAATTGGTCAAGAATTTGGGGTCTCACAACCGATGATCGGCGACACTGTTCAATGACAGATTGTAACTAAGCAAAACCCAACTGTTTGTGGCGGTGGCTAGGGGGTATAAAGGAGGTGGAGGACGACCAGGTGGGTGCTGTGGTCGTGACCTAACCCTAAGACACGTACATAATGGACTTGGACTCGATACAAGGCCCAATGGCCCAACTAGGTGATGCAACACCCAGACAGACTCTAAACATTATATTGTTTCGAAGTTTCCCGTCAACTCCGAGGGAATTTTGACGTGGGGCCAGTTCCATTGGAAAGTTTATCCTCTCATATTTCCGTGCATATGTAGAACGTCAAAAACGGAGTCTGTATGCCTCATGTGCATCCATTTTAAGGTGGACTTCTCCTGGGCTCGAGTTGGACTCGAGTTTGAGTTGGGCTCGGTCTCTAACTTCTTGTTGGCGTATTTTCTGGTCCTCCACGCCTCCAAACCCCTCTCCATGTATCTCCATGTCCTCTCCATGGTTTCTAATCATAATTAATCCATTAGGTAGCAACATACTCTCAAAATTCACATATAAAGAATTGTTCAGGAACGAGCTCACCTCTAAATTCAATTGTCGTGCTCGAGCTCTAGTAATTGGACCTTGCATGTCTACCATGTGAGTGTTGTGTATATCTGCAGGAGTGATGTCCACATCAGGAGCACTTGAGTAAGGAGAGAGAACGTGGGAGGAGTTGTGAGGTTGAAGGAGATTAGGTTTGAGGCAGCCCTAGGGTTATGGAGTCGAAATATCAGACTAGTCCGTGGTCTAAACGGACTAGTCCGGACTAGCGGACCAAGTGCGGACTAGTCTGCAATGTGCAGATTAGTCTGCAATGTGCGGACTAGTCCGGGGTGACCACGGACTAGTCCGTGGTCCCTTGTACAGAAAAGTACAAAACACTTATATATATGTATTCACTGGTTCCTAATAAGAAATAGGGGACAAAGACACACAGATATTCTTGATGAATATGATCAATAAACATACAACAATCAAGCTATGACCATAATTCACCAATATCAAGTAACTAACATAGTTTTTTAGGAGAGAGAGATAATTTTTCAACACAATTAACATGATTTTGAGGATGGCATACATATATGCAAATTTTCAAGCCACGTTCCGAGCATCAAGGATATTTAGTTCATTTCGTAGCTCACAAAAGAGTTTTTCATCAAGTGGCTTGGTAAAGATATCGGCTAGTTGTTTTTCAGTGTTGACATGGGAAATAGCTATGTCTCATTTCATTGAGTGATCTCTCAAAAAAATGATGCCGGATATCTATGTGTTTGGTTCTAGAGTGCTCAACAGTGTTATGGGCAATTTTAATTGCACTCTCATTGTCACAAAGGAGTGGAATACAGCTCATATTGTAACCGTAGTCCCTTAGAGCTTGTCGCATCCAAAGGAGTTATGCACAACAACTCCTGGCTGCAACATACTCCGCTTTGGCTGTGGATAAGGCAATTGAATTTTGTTTCTGGGAGGACCAAGAAACTAAGGATCTACCTAGGAATTGACAAGTACTGGAAGTACTTTTCCTATCTACTTTGCATCCGGCATAATCTGCATCGGAGTATCCAATGAGATTGAATTTTGAACCTTTGGGATACCAAAGGCCTAGGTTGGGTGTATGAACTAAATATCTCAAGATCCTTTTAACGGCTGTCAAATGACATTCCTTAGGATTGGCTTGAAACCTTGCACACAAACATACACTCAACATGATATCAGGTCTAGATGCACATAAATAAAGTAAGGAGCCAATCATGGAACGATATACCTTTTGATCCACATTTGGTCCGTCTTCATTGAGATCCAAGTGTCCATTAGTCGCCATGGGAGTCTTTATGGGCTATGCTTTGTCCATTCCAAACTTCTTGAGAATGTCTTGAGTGTACTTTGTTTGGCTTATGAACATCCCGTCCTTTTGTTGCTTCACTTGGAATCCCAAAAAGTACCTCAACTCTCCCATCATGGACATCTCGAATCTATCTGTCATAACTTTACTAAATTCTTGACAAAAGGATTTGTTAGTTGAACCAAATATAATATCGTCAACATAGATTTGGCAAATGAAGAGATCATCATCAAAGTGTTTAGTAAACAAAGTGTAATCAGCTTTTCTCATCTTGAAGTCATTTTCAATCAAAAAATCTCTAAGGCACTCATACCAAGCTCTAGGAGCTTGTTTGAGGCCATAGAGAGCCTTACGCAGTTTGAACACATAGTCGGGGTACTCTTGATCTTCAAAATCAGGTGGTTGCTCCACGTACACCTTCTCCTTGATCGGTCCGTTGAGAAATGCGCTTTTCACATCCATTTGATAAAGCTTCAAATCATGGTGAGTAACATATGCAAGTAATATACGAATCGATTCAAGCCTAGCTACGGGAGCAAAAGTCTCGTCGAAATCCAAACCTTCAACTTGTGAGTACCCTTTTGCCACAAGTCGTGCCTTGTTCCTTGTCGCCACTCCATGTTTGTCTTGCTTGTTGCGGAAGACCCATTTAGTGCTGACGACATTGGACTTGGGTCTTTCAACAAGCTCCCACACTTTGTTCCTTTTGAAGTTGTTCAATTCTTCTTGCATCGTCATCACCCAATCCGGATCTTTTAATGCATCCTCAACCCTGTATGGTTCCAAAGAAGATACAAAAGAATAGTGTCCACAAAAATTAGCTATGCGAGATCGAGTTATTACTCCCTTTTGGATGTCACCGATTATATTGTCGACGGGGTGATCTCTTTGGATGCTTTGGTGTACTCTTGGATGTGGCACTTGTGGTCTTGAATCTTCATTATCATCTTCTTATCCCCCTGGATAGTTGCCCTCATTGATGTTTTGATCTTCTTGATTTTCTTGAGGTTGATCTTGTATGGAAGCTCCCCCTTCATCATTTTCTTCCACCTGTGGTTCATTTCCTTCATTCACATTTGAAGGTGGCACTTTTGGTCGAACATTACCCAATGCCATTCTTCTCAATGCTTGACATGGAGCTTCTTCTTGATCTAGCACACATTGATCAACTTGCTCTTCTTGAGAGCCGTTAGTTTCATCGAACAGTACGTCACGTGCTACTTCATCAAGTCTAGAGGTTTTGTTGAAGACACGATAAGCGTAGGAGTTTGAATCATAGCCAAGTAAGAAACCTTCATCAGACTTCGAAGCAAACCTCGAAGCCCTTGGCTTCTTGTTTAAAATATAACATTTTGAACCAAAAACTCGAAAATATGAAATATTCGGCTTGTTACCCGTGAGTAGTTCATATGAAGTTTTCTTGAGTAACCGATGAAGATATAGTCAGTTTATGGCGTGACAAACGGTGTTAAACGATTCAGCCCAAAACCTGTCCGAAGTCTTGTATTCATCGAGCATTGTCCTCGTCATCTCAATGAGAGTTCTGTTCTTCCTTTCGGCTACTCCGTTTTGTTGAGGAGTATATGGTGCTGAAAATTTGTGCTTTATCCCTTCTTCGTCTAGATACTCCTCAACTTGGGTGTTCTTGAATTCTGTCCCATTGTCACTTCGTATGTTCTTGATCTTCAATGAGAATTCATTTTGGGCACACTTGATGAACTTCTTGAGGGTTCCTTGAGTTTCTGTCTTATCATGCAAAAAGAAAACTCACGTGAAGCGTGAAAAATCATCAACAATGACTAGACCGTATTTATTACCGCCGATGCTTATGTAAGCAATTGGACCGAATAGATCCATGTGGAGGATCTCAAGTGGTCTTGTTGTAGTCATGACATTCTTCGCGGGATGGGACACTCCTACTTGCTTCCCTGCTTGGCACGCTCTACAAGGCCTGTCTTTCTCAAGAACAACATCCTTTAAACCTCGGATGTGATCGCCTTTAAGGAGTTTTTGAAGATTCCTCATACCAACATGTGCTAGTCGTCTATGTCACAGCCAACCCATGTTTGTCTTTGCAATCAAGCATGTGTCAAGTTTGACTTTATCTTTGTTGAAGTCAACTAGAAAAAGTTTTCCCTTTAACACACCATTGAATGCAATTGAGTTATCACTCCTTCTAGAGACAATCACACCCTCATTAGTGAATAAACAATTATAAACCTTATCACATAATTGAGATAGACAAGAGGTTATAATCCAAGGAGTCAACGTGTAAAACAAGAGACAGAGAGAGTATGTTGTGATCAAATTGTAATTTTACCGGTACCAAGCACTCTTCCTTGACTATTATCACCAAAGTGAATGCCTTTGCTTGGATCTTTATTTTCTTCATATTCCACGAACATTCTTCTTTCTCCGGTCATGTGATTTGTGCATCCACTATATAGCACCCATTTTCCTCCACCGGATGAATAAGTCTGCAAAAGACAAATTATGCCTTTGTCTTAGATACCCAAGCTTGCTTGAGTCCTTTGAGGTTAGTCACAAGTGATTTGGGCACCCACACATGAGACTTGGTGTTCCCATGGCATGGCCCAACATATTTAGCATAAACTCTTCCAAGATTACTTTTCATACGTACATATGAAGCATCAAAAGTTCTAAATAGAAGTTGTTGTTCATATGTGTTCACAGTGTTAAGTTTATCAACATCATTAAGTTTTCTAACTTGAGAAGAGTTTCCCTTGACAAAGGCAATGCAACCCTTGTTATTCTTGTGGCTTCTAGCGTCTTGCTTTTCACCATAAGAATATCCAATGCCATATTTGACATTAGGAGGTCTTGTGACCGAGTATGCACTGCGTGCATACTTGATCTTCTCCTTGTCAAATATGCCACTTTGAGAAGATTGCTTGTCCTTTGTCGAGTTTGGCTTTCTCTTCAAGTTAGTGTCACTTTTGGCACAAGCACAAGTAATACTAGTTTCAGATTTTATATGTTGAGAAGGTGAGCTTGAAGTGGATGAAGAACCACTTTGCTTGAGTGACTCAACTTGTACCTCAAGGATCTTGTTAACTTTGGTTAAGTTAGCAAATTCATCCTTGATGGTGGTGTTTTAGTCTTTTAACCTCAAGCAAGCTTCCTTGCTTGAAGCTAACTCAAGTTCTAGTGATTTACTTCACTCCTTTTCAAGTTCAAGAAGCTTTTCAATCTCAAGATATTCCTCCTTTTGGGAGATGATCATATCTTCCTGACGATTGACTAACTTCTCCATATCAACAAGCTTATCGAATAGAAATTTCATCTTAGCAGCTGTCTTTTTGTGTAAACCCCTAAGCATATATTCATTTTCATCACTTCTATCATCCTCACTAGAATCATCACTATCACTAGTAAAAGAATGCGAGAAGGAAGATTTAGTTGTTACCTTTCTTTTACCTTCCTTTGCCATTAGACAAGTGTTGTCGTTGTCCTTCCATGCGCCCATGGTTGGGAAGAGAGTGGATTTCTTGGTAGTCTTCTTTATGGCTATGGTGGCCATATCCTCTTCTTCTTCGGATGAGGATTCATCATTAGAGTCCCACTCCTTCCCTAGATGCGCTTGGCCATATTGCTTCTTGTTCTTGAACATTTTCTTTGGTTGAGGCTTGTTGTCTTTAGTCTTCTTCTTATTTTCTTCATATGGACAATCTACTATGAAGTGATCATATTCTTCGCAGTTGTAGCACGCCCGTCTCATCTTAGATCTTTGTTTGTCCCTTTGTCTTCCTTCGTTTGAGCTGCTACTCTTTCTTCTTCTCATCATTTTCTTGAACTTCTTCATGAACAAGATCATGTCTTCTTCATCGATATCACTACTTTCATCATCACTATCGTATTCTCCATGAGCTTCTCGAGCTTCTTTTGATACGGGTTTACAAGTTGACTTCAAAGCAACTCCTTTCTTCTTTGCCGAGGTGAGATCGGCAATTTCCTTGACATGCTTGGCTTGTTTCTCCATCATTTCAAAGTTGATGACCTTGCCAAGAAGTTTGTCTGGGGTCATTTTCCAATACCCGAGGCTTTCTCTAATCATAGAGCAAAGAGTTACGTTGCAAGGCATGAATGCTCTGAGAATCAACTTCACGACCTCATGATCATTCCACTTTTTGCTGCCATAAGCTTGGACTTTGTTGATAAGATTCTTCAATCAATTGTACATATCTTGTGGTGATTCATCTTCTTCTATCGCAAATCTTCCCAATTCACCTTCAAACATTTCTATCTTGGCTTCGCGTACATGACGGTCACCTTCATGTGCTGTTTGTAGTGTGTCCCATATCTCCTTGGCAATTTCGAGTCCATCCATCTTGGTGAACTTGTCTCGGCTCAGTGATGACGTGATCACAGCTACAGCTTGAGCATTCTGATGAACGGCTTATTCTTGGCTTGGAGTCAACTCTTCATCATCATCCGAGATATCTATCCCTATACACACTATATGCCAGAATTTTGGGTTATGAGATATAAGGTGCATTTTCATGTTTTGTCTCCACATTGAATAGTCATTGCCATAAATGTAAGGTGCTTTCCCTAGAGGAATTGATAAGTAATGACTATTGTTAGAATTCAAACGTTCATAGTCAAAAGGATATCGGGAGTAGTCTATGTGACTACCCCCTTTCTTCTTCTTTTCATCATCGATCTTTTTCTTCCCTTTTGGGGAGAGTGCCTTCTTCCGTAGAAGAGCCTTGAGTTGGAGCACCTCCTCATCATCGTCCTCACTGTCTTGAATGGTGTTGAGTAGCTTCTTTAGCTTTTGAGTCCTTTCATCATCACCCTTTTCATTGTCGATCTTCTTGTGTACATCCTTGATGTCCGACATCGTCTCTTCGAACGGTGAGTCCCTTTAGAAGAGTTTGGCTCTGATACCAATTGAATGTAGCCTAGAGGGGGGTGAATAGGGTTTTTGATTCTTTGTTAATCCCTAAAACACTTAATAGATTTATCAAATACAGGGAAATCAGATAGTCCGGTAGAGTGCGGACTAGTCCGTTTTCTAGTCAGAGAGAAATCGGACTAGTCCGGTATTGTGCGGACTAGTCCAGTATGCATGGACTAGGAGGATCAAGGTTGATCCATATTTTCACTTCTAGTACCCTATGCAGCGGAAATTAATTGGGAACTTAGATGTATTACAAAAGTGAAACAATGAATGACAGAGATCAACTTTAGTTTCAATATTTCAACGTGAATTACACAATATTAAGTAAACCCTAGAATATGATGAACAATAAAAGAACAAGAGCAAGAGACAAGATTTTATCCCGAGGTTTGATTCCACGAAGGAAATCTACGTCCCCGTTGAGGAGTCCACGAAGGACCGGGTCTTCACCAACCCTACCCTCGTCGAATCACCACGGAGGCCGATTCTCTTTCACTAATCACAAAGGGCAAACAAATTGTTCAAGGGTCCCTCTCACAAGTTGAGGGCTCCCCAATAATTACAATGAATAAACACCACCAAGTCTCTCCTTTGATGTACAATAAATGAACAAGAGTGTACGAGAGATCAAACCTAAGAGCTCAAGATGTGTAGAACAAGTCTCTCCTTTGATCAATTGCTAATCCTCAATGATTTGATCCTTTTTAGGTTAGAATGTGTGGAGAGATGTGAATTTTGGGCTCTTGGGAGGTGTGACGGCGCAGGGGGTCGAGTTCTTGGGTGGTATGGCCGTACACCTCTATTTATACTAGGGTTTCCAAAGGTTACCGTAAGGGTTTGCGATGCCCAGACTAGTCCGTGGTGGACTCCGGACTAGTTCGGTGTGCGGCGTGTGGAAAACCCTAAGTGTTGTGAGATACTGGACTAGTCCGTAAGAGTGCAGACTAGTCCGTTGTCTATCCAGAGACAAAATCGGACTAGTTCGGTCCATATCGGACTAGTTCGTTTTCTAGTTAGAGAGAAATCGGACTAGTCCGCACATGCTGATTTTTGTGCAGTTAATGTGATTCTTTCACTTGAGCTCTTGGGGTGTGTTTCTCCAACACACTCCATACTAAGTAATCTAATCTTTTCAACTCCTGAGCTCTTATCAATTTGGATCCTCATTCTCCTTTCTTTTTGCGCTTTCTTCCTAATTTCTTTAAGAACCTACGCTCATCTCAACAATTTTGTTAGGGTCTCATTTGTTTGTCATAAATCAACCAAAACCCACAAGGGATGCCTAGATGCACTTTCAAGTACCCAACTCCATCATCATCGACAATGGAACACAATTCACTGGGAAAAGGTTTCTGGAGTTCTGTGACGAATTCAACATCCAGGTCGATTGGGCTTTGGTAGCTCACCCCCGAACCAAAGGGCAAGTTGAGCGAGCCAATAGCATGATCTTTCGAGGGCTCAAACCTTGCATCTTCGATCGACTCAGTAAGTCCGTCAGGCGATGGGTCGCCGAACTACCCTCCGTCCTCTGGAGCCTGCGCACCACGCCCAACTGGATGACCGACTTCTCGCCCATCTTCATGACTTACGTGTCAGAAGCGGTCCTCCCAACCGAGCTCGTATATGGCTCTCTCCTAACGAAAGCCTACGATGAGGATCGACCTGAAGAGGCCAGGAAGGACTCTGTCGACCAACTAGACGAAACTCATGAAATTGCCCTCCTAAGAACGGCAAAGTATCAACAGGCCCTTCGCCGCTACCACTCGCAACGAGTCCGACCCCGAGCCTTCCAGGTCAGTGATTTGGTCCTCCAAAGGATCCAGACCAACAAGGACAAGCATAGCTATCCTCCCCATGGGAAGGTCCCTATGTGGTGTCAAGCGTCCTACAGCTCGGCATGTACCGACTGAAGGATGGCGACGGGAACATCTTACCCAACGCCTGAAACATCGAACACCTTAGGCGGTTTTTCCCGTAGTGACCACAACCTCCGAGCAAAAGGAAGCAAGTAGGAAGCCAGAAGATAAGTGTCCTTGTTCTCTTTTTGGATTTTTACTTCCATGCAAAAGTAGGCCCCGCCTCCCACGTCCAAGCCCGAGCGCATCATCTTGTCAAAGAGGGTGATGCCCCCAATCTCGAATAATTAGAACCCGGGCGATCCGCGTGGCTTAAGTGCCACGAGGTGCACCGACCAGCTCGGTCACCACGTGCCACTCGGGGGCTGCTATCCTCAAGGCACTTACAAAAATTTTCTAAGTACATCCTTCGCGCTTTGCAACCTACGGTTAGAACTGTGAAAATTCTTGGAGCTATGGATCGAGCAAGGTGCAGGAACGAAAGAAACATGCTGTATTTTCTTGACCTAGCATTCGTAATAAGAACTGCGAAAGTTTTCAAAACTACAAAGCGGAAGGACCACATGGTCTCGACTAGCCCGGATCACGCTGAGGGGTGCTGCATTGCACAGCACCTGATAACACACGTAAAAGGTACAAAGCAGAAGCAAAAGTTTTATTACAGAAACTGTTTTTGAACATGTTTACAACAAAATACGTCAAGTCTGCACTCACGGGCGTAGACTAAGCAAAAGAGTTCACGTTCAGCCTGTGAACTTGTTCCCGCTAGCACGCACACAAACTAACACGGCGGCGTGCACGACTCCCACTCGACGGTGTTGCCCTTTTGTGGGTCCGTCTCCTCCTCGGGAGCCTCCTCCTTATAGCACCCTGCAAACACTTCAAACACAAGCAGTGAGCACGATGGCTCAGCAAGACTTACCCGTCTTTCCTATACATGACACTCTACATGCTGGGTTTGCATTGTGTAATAGAATGAAAGTTGCAAAGGGCACGCCTAAATAGTTGTACCTTACTTTCAAGTTTTTAGCACAAGTTGTGGAAGAACCTCATGCTAAGGCACATAAGAGAACTGCAATCAAACAAGAAACACATTTCTCTCTTGTGCTTTGCCCAAGGTTAAAAGGAACTTTAATTAGCCCTAAACTACAACAGATCATTAGCAACCAAAGTGTATCTTTCAATCAGCAACTTTTTAACATGACTCTAACCTGTTCTTTCTACGTCACGGTACAGTGAACAAGTAGTACTCACTGACCGCGAGGGATGGCGATTATAATCAATTTACACCTGCAGGGTTACCCGAATAACCCGTCACGTACGCCCGTACTCGATGTTGCCTACAGCAACCATCATGGATGTCGTACGCAACCACCTTTCATCCGTCAGCCAAATGTTGAACAGGTCCTATTGTCCCGAGCAAGAGGTCTCTGCGCGCGCATCCACAGTGCCACAAGCCGATTTACATCTCAAGCTCTCAACCTACTCTCTGGACGATAAGCTATGCCTCAACAAATCGCTACCGAATTACATCGGTTTCCCGGTTCCCATATATCCGGTAGGTTTTCGGTACTGTTCTAGCATGTTCAACAGGCCCGCACACGGCTCGTTCCTCAATTGACACAAGCAGATCTATGGCACCCAGGCCCCAAAGTCCTGCTTCCCTTACTCTCCGCCCGGTCTCATTTTTCTTGCCATGTGTTCCATTTGCTATGTCTAACCGAGTTGTGTGCCTCTAGCCTATTCTCGTGAGCAGTTCCAACCACTCGACTTGTACCGAATCCTACACTATCTTAGCATTGCAGTAGCTAATCGAGGTTTAAAAACCTAAGCCCAAAACCAGGGTTTTTTTGGCTATGCATTTGGGTTTTTAAACAAGACTCTACTGCATAATTAAAGTGGATACTCAATGTAAGTTCTCAAAATAATAAAGTTTAGAAAAGGGCTAATGCAAACCGGAGCTTGTCTTGCTGCTTCTGGTCATATGCTAGCTGTTCCTCCGCGGTGATGAAATCCAACACCTCTGGCTCCTCTTCAACCTTAGCGACTACACAATACAAATATGTATACGTGTAAATTTTAAATGCATTTGAATTTGAAGTTGATATTGTTAAGACTGTAAGTGCTGCTAGACAGGCGCAATGACTCTGAAATATTTACTGTGGTTTAGATACAACCTAAACATAGACTTGGCCAAATTTTATTTGCAGCAAAGCTCATTTGAGCCCTGCACAAATAATTGTATATTTGGCCTTACTTGGAGCTTTTAGGATGTTCTAAGGATTTTCATGGAGCAAGCCATGACTTTCTGGAAACTAGATTTTCAGAGGATTCTAATGGAATTGGTTTTATTTATTTTGAAGATTCCTAGCAAAAGATATGATATAAACAAGTTCAGAGAAAATCTGAAAAATGTTTCTGGACATTTTTCATTTTCTCCGGAACAGTTTCATTAATCCCACCATTAGGCGGATCAAATAGCTCAAATGGATCTGAAATTTTTATGTTAGCTCAGGGATATTATGAGGAACATCCTGGCCAAATTTCAGATTTTTCCCTTAAAGGGTTCTCCAGTTAAAATTCTAAACAGTTTAAGTTTTGAAGAATTAATCTGGAGAATTAAAGACTTTCATGAGTTGAAACTTGATTTGCTAGAAATTACTCAGAGAGCTAAATCTAACAAAATTTGGTTCTCCCAAATTGGAGCTTTCTAGCCAAAGTTACGAATTTATAAAGTTGGAGCTGAATTTGGAATTATTTTCCAACAGGAAATCCTTTCCCGCGCTGACTGAGCCGCTGACGGCGAGGCCCGCCGCTTTGTTTAATTTGAATGCGACGCGCACGCACTTCAGACAGCAGCTGACCACTGGGACCCACCGGATTCATCTTCCTCCCGACCCCCCGACTGTCCAGCGGCGGCGCACTCCGGCGAAGCTCGCCGCCGGCCGATCCCTTGTGCCAAGCTTCACGAGACTCACCGCTAGGGCCTAGTCCGATGCGAGGAACATGCTGGTGAGGTTGGCGGTGATCGCCAGTCACCAGAAAATAGCTCCCGATGGTACACCAAGGCGGAGCAACTCCGGCAACGTGTATTGAGCTCGGGAAAACTCCAAATGCTCCACTGTTTTCCCTACAGCACCTGGAGAACTCGGGAATCAAAGATGTGAGCTTACCTGACGGTGGAAACGGCCGCAACACCGACCTTACCGATGATCTGAGGCACTTTTTCCATGGCGGCATGAAAAACGGCTAGAACTCGGTCGATTATGGATAGTTTTGTTCGGTTCTTATTCGAGGAGGAGCGCTAGGACGTGTACAAGCGACGTGCAAGCCGGCTCGAGCGTTGGGGGATCGTGCAACCCGAATTTGGGTTTAGACAGAGCTCGGCTAGTTTTCCGTAGGTTTCGGAAATCTTGGAGATTCTCCACACCCGGTTGATCATTTGCTACAAGGATTGCAGCTACACAATATAGGGAGTATAGCGTACCTTTCTTGTGCAGCAAGTGGTGGACAACGACAGCTGGGGCGCCCTGTCCACAACGACCCGAAGTGGAATTCTGCCGGTACTCTCGGGAGCTCGGTGGAAATACTCAATTTGCCGCCAACCACAGCAAGAAAACCTTGGTGTTAAGTGGTAGCACGCTAGAGCACGAGATGCCGATGCTTTTTTGTGTGGAAGGCTCGAGCAACCGATGCTTGGCTAGCGTGGCCGATCGGAAGTAACTGAGAGAGGCGGTGTCTGGTGTTTTTCGCGAGAGCCAGGCATCCGAGCGACGTTGACACGGTGGAGAATTCTGATTGTGGCGTCCGGGCATGGGGATAAGAATCTGGGCGAGCATGCCAGCGCGGGGACTCATAAGCAGCTGGTGGCGAGCGCTCACACGCCGTGGCGTCCGTAGCTTCGGCCTGAAGAACAGAGCGCCGGTTAAAACCTCGGTTCATCTCGGTTGTGACACTGACATTGGGTTCCACTGCCCCCTTTTTGTCCTAAAAACTTGAATTTCTCTACTGCTCTTAATTTGGGGACCCTAATATGTGAAATCCCAAAATTCTAGCAAGTGGACCTGCAAATCACACCGAGACAATGGCAGGGAATTTAAACTTTTGAATATAAAGGTGAGCTCAACGTGCTTAAGTGAACTTGCAAAAAATGTCCAAACAGGGAGACTTAAATCCATAACTCGGTTCACCATACATCCAATAATAGCCCGGCAACTTTTCAGAGCATTTGGAAAGAATTTCCTATTTGTTGGAATTAAAACGGGAGACATTTTGAATTTGAATTTAAACTTCAGTTTCAAATTCCTACTTCACCGAAATCCAAATTTGAGTGTACCATTGTGTTACACATATTCCTTTTGGCCTATCCTCCAATTTTTATCAAATTTGGAGCTCATTTGCTATTTTAAACCGAATTGGGAGGATTAGAGGGAGATGAGCTGTGGACCCCACCGGACAGTGACACATTGGAAGTCTTCGACGTGCTCTGTTTTGCCTCGGCTGCGAGGGTGCCACCTCCCGACGTCCAAGCCAACCGACGTCGACCGACGCCAGCTCCTGCTCATGTGCTCCGGTGGCCGAAGGCTAGAAGCAACTCGCCTGTCCACGTGAACCATTTTCCCTCACCTCCACCATCCTCCCTCGAACAGCCCCGAAAGGAAACTACACACCGCCGCCCGACACACTTTGGTTCCCCGGCGCCTGGGCGACACAAGCTTCCTCATGGCCAACGATCTACACGAAAAAGGACCGCCCTAAGGTCCTAAACACAACTGTGCAAATCTTCCCTTCTCTCTTGCACAACCGGTGGAGAATTCTTTCGTTTATTGTTTCGGTAGTCATAGAACCGAGCCGCACCAAAACCCAAAATTCGTAGTAATCACTCCACCAAAGCTTGTGCCGAGCTACAAACAAGTTCTAGACTTTCCCACACTCCTCTCGGATCAAACAGCATCAGAAATCATCAAGTTTAGGCGCTGTTCTTCAAGAATTTCGAGCCGCCGCAGGTTTTGGACCTAGGTCGCCGATGAGCTCATGTTTGCAGCCACTTTTGAGCTGATTTGAGCTCATGACAGTGATGAGGGATCCACCACGGTGCTCTAGGAAGAAAAACCGAAGCTTTTGATCTATCCTAGCGCGAGTTTGACGTTGCCGAAGTTGTGCCTCCACCGCCACTCGTCGCTGACGACTTTTCGGTGGCCGGGGGCCTCGGCCGACACCTTGGATGAGTTCCCCGTACTCTTAAAGTGAGGGGCGGCGAGTTTGAGCCCTAGGGGAGGCCCGAAAAGCGGTTCACACAGATCACGCCGGAGAGCGCCGCCACTGAGCTCTGCCACGCGCGAGGAAGAAGGAACCCGACTGGTGGGGCCCGCGTGCAGGGTTTTAAATATTTCCTCCAATTTCCAGTTTTAGTTCAAATTCAAATGCTCATAACTTTTGATAGGAATCTCCAAAAATTGTCAAATAAACTTCATTGGATTCCTCTCAGTGAGTACTATTTAGGGATGCATCCCAATCTTTATGAAAATCCTTGGATTTTGCTCAATAATTCAATTAAGGAAAATCTTAGGGAATTATTACAGGAGTTCTGTTTATTGGAAAATTCCCAATTTCGGTCAGAGATTTACACTAAATATGCTTGAACTGCAGTAAAAATTTCAGAGGCATTGGACCTCATTTGCTTCGCCATATGATCATTCAATTTTGTATGTCTCTGAAAATTAGGAAATATAACAAAATTAATTTTCCAGCTTTTAGCCCAATCTTGTAAATTCCATATCTCTGTGTAGGAAGCTCTAAAAATGGTGAAACCAAATCCTATGGACTCATAAGACTCCCAAGTTTCTGAAAAACCAAAATTTGAGCTTGCCAAGACCCTAGAATTGCCATAGGAATTCAGAGAAGCCAAATAGCGAAGAAAATTCCTTAAGCCACATCTTACATCCACTTTGTCTGAAATTTTGCAAGACATACCTATGTATGATCTATGGACCACTGTAATAATTTCAGAGCAAGTTGAGGTCATCTTCTCCAGTTCTCTGCTAGTTCTTTCTAATATCTTCCTTATGTCCATTAGATAGCTCTTTGAATTTTCCTCCAACAAACATCCACTGCCCACCTAAAGTTCTCCCCTGTTTCTGTCCATAACAGAACTCATCTCTCACTTTCGAGTTGGTCTGAACAATTCTTAGGCCGGAAAACCATTTGTTATAATTCTTGTATTTACAATATAAAAAATTGTGCATATTCATATCGGTAGGAAACACGAAGAAGGAGTTCGACGAGGAACTCGACTCGGAGCAGCAAGTTGAATTGTTACTCATCGCCAATATACTGACCTAAAAGTAGAACTAAACCTACAGCAACATAAGGCAAGCCCCGATTTGCATTTAACAACTTTTAGTTATATTTTACTTTATATCACTTTTATTGGTCTAGTATGTATTGTGCATTAGGTCAAGGTGATTGATACTCCAAATGCATGACCCACAAACCCTTGGAGTTGAAGGGTAGAACAGGTTACCTTCGTGTAGTTTTTGCTAGGATTAAGTTGTATAGGAATTGGTACAAGTCGGGTAGTTGGAAGCTACTCGTGAGGCTAGGATTTTGGTTCAACGGGGTATGATTCTAGAGAATGGAATAACTGGAATGGAAAAATGAGACCGAGCAGAGAGTAGGAGCAGAAGGACGTTGGGCCTATGTTGCCGTAGCTCTGTTTGTGTCGGTTAAGGACCGATGCGTATGCCACCCTGTTGAGCAAGTTTGAACAGTACCGGTCACATACTAGAATTATGGGGTCTAGGAAACCGATGTAACTCGGGTACGCTCGTGTCAAAAATTATACCGCCGTTCTTAGAGGGTCGGTGTCAGAGGTGTAAACCCACTAGCGGAGCAACTTCGACGTGTTCCAGGTAGTGGCCCTTCTGATGGGTCAGTAGAACTGGTTAGGCATTGGAGTGACGGGTGAAAGGTTGCTGCATACAACGTAAGAAAGAGCTCTTGTGTCAGTCTTTCGAGGCAGGTGTATGTATCGTGTGTTCCGGGTGTGTCTTGATTCGAATCACCGTCCCTCACGGTTATATGAGTACCACTTGTTCACTGCGTTGTGACGTAGTAATTACTTCCAGATGAAGTGAGATGAATCATTGCTGTTGTGAAGTTCTTAAGTTCATTGTATTGCAAACCATGTATGCTATAGTTGTAGAGCTCACTAAGTTTATCTTCTACTTTGGGCATAACCACATCGGAGAAAAGCGTTTCTTGTTTGATTGTGGACTTCCGATGTGAGTGCTGCCTATGGCATATTAATCTGCTGCTACAAAACTGAAAGTAAGGATTAACATGTAGGCGTGTCGTTATTGCATCATATTTGTCCTATATTGTTAATTCTCTCTACATGTATAGTTTCATGGTTAGGAGTGTCGGTTAAGTCTTGCTGAGCCATCATGCTCACGGTTGCATTATTAGTGTTTTGCAGGTTATCTAAAATTTGCTATGAAGATGGTTGTTCGATGAGACATCAGAGACTCACCGGAAACCTTGCCGCTGCACTCACCTTTGTTGAAGCTAGTAAGAAGCGTCCTCGGGCTGGACGTCTTCTCTTTTGCATAGTTAGGACCAAGAGTATGTTTGTATGTATATTCCGCTGCGTGTACCTTCGTGGTACATTATGTTGTAAATGACACTATATTAAGAAATAAAAGACTTTGTATATTTTGGTTTCTTTTCGTGTATGCTGTTGGGTGCCGCATCGCACGGCACCACCCAATGTGTATCCTGGAGTGTGGATCCCGGAAGGAGTTCCCCACAGGCATAGTATCAGAGTCGCATTGGGAATAGCACACATAAAAGAGCGTATTTTTGAAAACTTAGAAGTATACGAGTGAGGAACGTATAGTATGCCCACATAAGGAGTATTATTAGCATAGTTACTTAAGGTGGCAAGCTGACTTGTGTTATTCTTCTGCATTTCAATTCTGTAACGACGCACCTACGTGGAGGTAAGAAGGGTAAGGAACGCTACCGAAAGCGAATCAATTTCGGTAGCTCCCCCATACGAGAAAGGAGTGTGGGATGTCCCGTTCAGCAATGGATGGGAAGTGAATATGTTTTCTAAGACTCTTCATGTCTTAGAGACATCTGAAATGCACTAGCCTCTAGTGCGCAAACCCAGGGCCAAGAGGAGGAGACCCCATCATGTGGTTTGTAACACGAAGTATGTTTTCTAGGACTCTTCATGTCCTATGAGGCTTACGAAAGCGCTGTTCCACTGGTGTGCTTTATTGCAAAGGTGTGGAGCCCCCGTCGGGTGGTGAATAACCCGATCATGTACCTTGAGACGTGGCTCGACTCAAGGATGGCCCGTATGGCAATGATACGGGGCGTATGTTTTTACTATGATATGGACCTGCCTGAAATGGAAAACCTCTTGTGTGCATCATTATTGATTGTTTCTCTACTGGTACCTTAACCACGAGTAGAACACTGCATGTAGAAGACGTGTGTGAGTGATCGTTTTAGTGCCACCCCTTGAGACGTATACGCCGGTGTAACACCGGTTAGGATTTTTGATTTGGTGAGGAAACGTAGTACCGTAATATGTTCTTAACTGCATGAAAAATGAAATTTTCAAAGAAAAGAGTATTTTTGGAGACTAGGATTCCATTAGGGGTTAATGAACTCCTATATTGAACTAAGAGTCAATTGGGGGTATAGTTTCCATCTCAAATATTTAGAAACAATCTCCCCTGTTTTCGGCAGAACTTTTGCTGAACTTGAACAGGTCATAACTTTTGATTGGTTGAACCAATGGAGGTGAAGGATACATTTCTTGAAATATTTTGAAGTCTTCTACAACTTTTCTGTAGAACTCCAGAACATAATCTCCCTACAAATGGATAAAATCTCAGATGAGTGTTAACTGTATAAATAACAGGGCAGACCAAAAAATGCTCTCTGGAATTTTCTGTAAATCAACCATAACTTCTTGTAAGAAAATATCTAAGGGTCTTGTAAGACACCGTTGAAAAGTTTGTGATATGTGATACGACTTTGTAGTTCAAAGTTTCTACATATTTGGGGTAGAACTTTATGAAATCTTGCGGACAAAACAGGTACTTCCAGAGGAGGTGCTGTCAAAATTATTCCAGATTTCTGTCAACTTTAAAATATCATAACTCCTGATCCAGAATTGATATGGAGGCAAATAAATACTCGTTTGAAAGATATTGAAGTTATCTAAAACTTTTATATTCAACTTGAGACATGAAAACTGCAAGTCTCATAATTAAATTCTGGGATTAAAGCCAAATGATCATTCTGAACAGAGCATTGCTCATTGCCCATGTAACTTGAGACTTGTTGTGGACATGAAGGTTTTAATACATCTCTAAGTTCCATGACATAGTAATTAGTTATTTTTATCATCTCTTGTTGTTAGTTTAAGTGTTTGACAAACTTGAGCAATCATTGGTTATATTTCAGAATTGTCAAAAACCTTGTTTCCTTCATGTATGCTGCACAGTTGATGCTTTGCGGTTAATAATTTCAAGTTAAAGCTGAGTACAATCTTGGATATTAACCGTAAATTGCTCGCTCTTGCAGTATGGATCATACTTATTCCATGTGACGCCTGGTCCCGTAAAAGACGGAACCCAGCTAATGCATATGTGTGCCCAGGATGTTCATCACACATACACATGTAATCCACAAACTGAATTCAGAATATAACCACGAATAAATAGTGTTTAAGTACTTTATTACATGAACCTCTAACTTATTCGTGCAGCGGAAGTCTCTAACTTATTCTAGCAGCGGAAGTCTCTAAACGATAGCGGAAGCAACTAAACAGCAGCAGCTCCATCTTCAACACCACAGGCAAGTTGACGGTAGTTCGCACGCCTAGTACTCCACATGATCTTCGAAGTACTCTTCTCCTGTTGCTGATGTTTGTATGATAATGCAAGGGTGAGTACATGCCGTACTCAGCAAGTGCGACAACAAGGTAGGAATAAAAAGGCTCATCGCAGAAAGCAAAGTTTATTTCACAAACATGATAAAAACAACAACTATCTTTAAGCGAATTTAATCCCAACATATATTTAAGTAAAACAGCAACATACCTCCTTCATAATTCACCACTTTTCATGTCTCAACCAACCATTAATCTTTCTCAACTTTATCTCATGCTCATAATAACCATCTCATGTTCATATCCATCTCATAATCATATAACCGAAAACCAAACTCATTGTCATGACTCAAACACCGTCCCAAAACCAATCCCAATAACCATCCTGTAACCATAACCAAATAACCATCCCAAGTTTCCATCCCAAATTTCCCTCTAATCATGTGAGTTGGCCAGCCGCTTGTGACCGTAAGCACGGCTATCATGATAGTTTTACACTCTGCAGAGGTGGCACCACTTTACCCACAAGTTTGTGATTTCGTCACCCGTCGGCGACTGCAGAACCTCCATTATACCAGTACACAACCGTCGGTTTATGGCCAAGAGATCACAAAATAGCCTTTACAAAAGGGGCTACTAGATGTATGGACTCACTAAGGTTTCACCAGCAGGCTCGAATCACCATTCTCCCACCTACGGGCCCCCTCTTGTGCCATGTAGTTCCCAGGGCAGTCCTGTCTCGACTCCCATTCCCCGCGCCTTCCACGGTCCATAACAATCTAGCAACTTACCTAATTAGTCAGCTAAGCCGCACCCATATTTGGCCTTGTGGTGGCACTGTTTTCCTGGCATGTGCTGGCATGAACCGGTCCTTAGATCTACGGCAAGTAAACCACCATCTCATTCTACCACATCCACGAACCAAGCTTGCCTAGATCTCCCCCGATTCTATGCTCATTATCATCATCAAGTTTTCATTATCATTATTCATATGAGTGC
This sequence comes from Neostapfia colusana, assembly GCA_030760725.1. NCBI lineage: Eukaryota > Viridiplantae > Streptophyta > Magnoliopsida > Poales > Poaceae > Neostapfia > Neostapfia colusana. Next base: position 52,010,175 of record JASWHV010000014.1, on the reverse strand, counting down.
AGTAGCTAGACATGTTCTATCTCGGCTTCCCGTAACCCGTAAGCTAAGCGAAGCAAAAAGCAAAAACGACTATAACCGACTCATCAACTTTCCCAACGACAAGGATGGTTAACAAAACTAGTAAACTCCTATAAAAGGTTACCCCATCGAGTTGACTCAAGCAAACACGTTTTCGCAAACAAAACAGTTTCAAAACATGGGATCAATATGGTCAAGGGGCACTTGCATTGCTCCTGTGGCTCTTGTTGTTCGACTGTCTCGAAGTCTTGGTGCTGTAGTCCTTCGTAGATGGCTCCCTGAGCTTGTCCTTCTACTCACAATCACGCACATACAAAATTATAGCAATCAAACATCATGCACAAATTTTACTCAAGATGCAATGGTGCAAATCCTATGATGCCGTTTTATTAGACCAGTTTGTACGTGTTCTTGCAAGTTTTACTGGGCTTGCATGGGGTTGTATGGTGAACAAGGGTGTAAGGATCAAATGTGGTCGTGGTGATGATCTTGACTCAAGATCTAGATCAATTCCACCGTCAAAAACCGATTAACACGTGATCTGTCCACACGAAACAGCTTCTGTTCGAAGGGAACAAAGAAAACAGATGCGAAGAAACCGCGACGAGGTCGTAAGATGGGTACAAAGACCTACCTAACTTCTCTTTGGTGGCGGGGCCTTCCTCCTAGCAATGGCAGAAGCGACGGCGAGGCGCAACGGCACTCGTCGGCGGGCTCACTGGTGGGGCCCACCAGCGACCGAACTCCAGCGGGGGTTCAACTCGGGGAGTTGGGGGCTAGGGCCTCTAAGTTATCGACTTGGGAAAGGTGTTTCGGCCAAGGGGGTTTTCGGGTTCATTTATAGAAGGAAAAGAAGAGTCCTACTCCGATTGGATTTCAAATAAGAGTCTTATTCAATTTGTTTTGGATCTTAACAACTTATCTCCAATTGATTTGGTGCGGTAGCAACGTGGAAATTGTGTCGGTTTTCTCAGTACCGGGTATTCCCGCGCGCACAGGAGAAAAACCGCTTAAGGATCTCGTCACCTCCGCAGGGTGAGCTCCGGAGGCGCCACGTGTCCAGTGGGGGCCGGGCCTCCCTTTTCCTCAAAGGCGAGCTCCGGGCGCGCCACGTGTCTGGCGGGCGGGACCTCCCTTCTCCTCAGAGGCGAGCTCCGCGTGCCCACGTGCTTGGTGGGCGGGACCTCCCCTCTCTTAAGAGGCGAGCTCTGCGTGTGCCACGTGTCTGGCGGGGTCGGACCTCCCTCTCCCTCAGAGGCAAGCTCTGGGGGGTGCCACGTGTCAGTGCCGGACCTCGCCTCTCCTCGGAGGTGGGCTTTGAGAGTGCCACATGTCCAGCAGCGCCGGACCTCCTTTCTCATCAGAGACGAGCTCTGAGAGCGACACGTGTCCAGCGGGGCTGGGCCTCGCTTCTCTGCAGAGACTAGCTCCGAAGTCAACATGTGTTCCGCGGGGCCGAGCTTCGCTTCTCCGCAGAGACTAGCTCCGAAGGCGACACGTGTCCAGCGGGGCCGGACCTCCCTTTTCCTCGGAGGTGAGCTCCGAGGACGACACGTGTCCAGCAGTGTCAGACCTCTCGGAGGCGAGCTCTGAGGGTGACACGTGTCCCACGGGGCCGAACCTCACGCCACGTGGCCAGCTGGCCGCGGGAAGTGTCGACGGCGCTCCTCGGCGAATTGGAATTGGCTCTTTTCAGCTATCTTTCTCCCATTCCCCACCATTTTTATGATTCTTTCTCCCGTTCTACTTCTTTTATAATGTTTCTCTATATGCAATGCATGGATATGAAATTGAGGGTGCTACATTCCAGGTATGAGGTTGGTGGTTCGAGCCAGGATGGAAATGATTCGTCGCAGCGACGATCACCGCCATCATCAACCAGGCTGGAAGAGGTGTTGGGAAAAATGGCTGAGTCTCTTGACATGTTGGTGCAGCAAGGCATCCGACAAGAGACCTTATAGTGTAATCCCACACTAAACACTTACTTGGATTTTCTAGCAAGACAACCACCGGTATTCTCGGAAGCTAAAGAAGCCTTGGAGGCAGATTATTGGCTCCGGGTTATTGAAACTAAATTGGGAATGCTCCAGTGTGATGAATATGAGAAGGACTTATTTGCCGCTCAGCAACTTCATGGATCTGCTGGGGCTTGGTGGTCTGAATATCTTGCTAAGATCGTTGAAGGCCATCGTGTGACCTGGACGGAGTTTCGTGATGCTTTCCATGCACGTCATATCTGTGACGGCATCGTCAAAACCAGAGTTGAAGAGTTCTATGAACTCAAGAAAGAAGGGATGAGTGTTATGGAGTACTTTACGGAATTTAACCATTTAGTACAATATGCATCCGCTTATGTGGATAAGGAGACGGTTAAGCGTCATTACTTCTTCCGAGGCCTCAACGTGGAACTTTGGGCAAAAGTGGCACTATTCAATAAAGGGAATTATAGAGAGTTAGTCAATGCCGCTATGATTCAAGAAATAGCTGAACTCCAGTATAGGGAAAGTAAGAGGAAGAGAAGCTTATCACCGGCAAGTACGGGTGATTATGCTCCAGAACAACCGGCGATATATTGTTTACCATCCGGGGTGGAAATTCAGTCCTTTGACGGACCACCGCCGATCTGATTCCATCCATACTCAACAATGGATGTTCAGCCATTGCTACAGCAGCAGCCAATGAGTAATTGTGCACCCCCACTTCAGCAAAATGCACAAGAATATCAAACACTCTCAGATTATGAAGATCCTGAGCTCGCATCGTATGATACTAATAACGATGTGGGGCATATCACTCAGGAGTGCAATGTGACCAAACAGAGCAGCAGTAACATGTCATCTCAAGCTGCAAAGAAATTCCATGGTCAGCCAAAGAGGACTGTACTGAAAGTGGGAAATGTAAACTATATGGCAGTGGAAGATGTTCCCATGGGAGAACCATGTTTGCGGGTATGTTCAGACTATGTGACCAGCCCACGTTCGTGTTGTTCGACTCGGATGCCACACATGATTTTATCAGCAAAGATTATGTGGTTAAGCACCAATTACCATCGACCACCTTGGCCGCATCGTATCAAATTAATTCACCGGGAGGTAGTAGGACAGCGGGCAGAATTGTTGCTCGATCGCCTATATGTTTGGATGGGCGGATATATCCTACTACTCTTATCATTTTGGAAGGCTTGCGGATTGACATCATCTTGGGAATGGCTTGGTTGACACATAACCAAGCTATCTTTGATATTAGTTCACGAATGGTGCAGCTGAATTCAGAGAGGCACGGGCAACACATGTTGATTATGAGAAATGTTGCACCAGAAGTTACCGCTGTACACACCTTTGAAGCTAAGAAACTGGAGGACATCCCAGTGGTCCGGGAATATCCGGACGTGTTTCCCGATGATCTACCAGGCATGCCGCCCGAACGTGAAGTGGAGTTCAAAATTGAACTAGCACCGGGAACCACACCCATCTCTTGGAGGCCGTATAAAATGGCACTGAAGGAAATCGTGGAGCTGAAAGAGCAGCTGAATGATTTGTTATGCAAAGGCTTCATTCGACCCAGTTCATCACCGTGGGGATGTTCCATGCTGTTCGTAAAGAAAAAGGACAAGACTCTAAGGCTATGTGTGGACTATCGTCCGCTCAATGCTGTAACTATCAAGAACAAGTATCCACTACCACGTATCGATATGCTTTTCGATCAACTAGTGGGTGCTAAGGTTTTCTCGAAGGTGGATCTTCGGTCCGGATATCATCAGATCAAAATCCGGGTGGAAGACATACCAAAAACGACATTCTCGACAAGATACGGGTTATATGAGTATCTCATCATGTCATTCGGACTCACCAATGCTCCGGCTCATTTTATGTACTTCTGAATTTCTCTGAATTTCTCCAAAGTTTCTAAACCGATGACGGAACTTCTGAAGAAAGGCAAGAATTATGTGTGGAGTGAAGCATGTGAGGAGGCGTTCAAAGCATTGGTAAAGCACCTCACAACAGCCCCAGTGTTGGCGCAGCCCGATACAACTAAAGCTTTTGATGTTTATTGCGATGCATCCGGCATCGGCCTTGGCTGCGTGCTTATGCAAGAAGGGCGAGTGGTCGCATATGGATCCCGACAGCTTTGGAATCATGAGCAGAAGTATCCGACACATGACCTCGAGCTAGCTGCTGTGGTTCTTGCTCTAAAAATGTGGAGGCACTACTTATTTGGAAATTCAGTTCACCTCTACACCGACCAAAAGAGTTTAAAGTACATCTTCACACAAAAGGAATTAAATATGAGGCAGCGAAGATGGTTAGAGTTAATTAAAGACTATGAAATAGAGATACATTACCATCATGGAAAAGAGAATGTGGTTGCTGACGCACTTAGTCGGAAATCACATGTTCATAACCTAACCATGGCTGCAATGGAAGAAGAAGAACAGAGCCTGCGCTTGGTTCCTTATGGGTCATTGTTTAATCTTGCCCTCATTCCTACAATTCGAGATGAAATTGTAGAGGCGCAAAAGAAAGATAAGGGCATGGCACATATCCGGCAGAGAATAGACAAAGGAGAGGTTAAGTGCGTCCGGAAAGATGAGAACAGTACGTTATGGTTCAAGAACCGTATAGTCGTACCGCGGGACATGAAGCTTCATAAGAAAATATTAAACGGAGCACATTTATCAAAATTATCCATTCATACGGGCAGCAATAAGATGTACCAAGATTTGAGAAACAAGTTTTAGTGGACAAGAATGAAGCGGGAAATAGCTAAATACGTATCTGAGTGCGATACGTGTCGGAAGGTAAAAGCCGATCACATGACCTGGTTTGATACAACCCCTGCATATTCCGGCATGGAAGTGGGAAGATGTGAGTATGGATTTCATTGTCGGGTTACCGCTCACATCTCGGAAGCATGATTCGGTTTGGGTAATCATTGACCAACTAACCAAATCAGCACACTTCATACCGGTAAATGTTATATTTAATGCCAAGAAATATGCGGAGTTATACATTGCACGTATATTATGCCAACATGAAGTTCCAAGAACAATAGTTTCAGATCATGGTGCACTGTTTGTTTCTCTTTTTCTGAGAACAGCTGCATGCATCTTTAGGAAGAAAATTGCTTCGAAGCTCCGCATATCAACCCTCAAACCGATGGACAAACTGAGAGGGTGAATCAAGTCTTGGAGAATATGTTGAGAGCGTGTGCCATCCACCACGGTAAAAATTGGGATGCTTATTTACCGTTGGCGGAATTCTCATACAACAACAACAACTATCAGGCGAGTATCAAGATGACACCATATGAGGCTCTCTACAGCCGGAGATGTCGCACACCGCTGAACTGGTGCGAATCCGGTGAAAGGGTGACATTCGGGTTTGACCTTGTTAATGACGCTGAAGAACGAGTTCGTGTCATACAAGCAAATTTAAAGGCTGCTCAATCTCGATAGAAGAGCTATGCAGACCAGCGACGTCGACCGCTGAACTTCAACATCGGAGAGCATGTATATCTCCTTGTATCTCCAATGAAGGGAGTTCACTGATTCGGCGTAAAAGGAAAGCTCACTCCCCGGTTTATCGGTCCATTTGTTATCACAGAAAAATGTGGACCCGTGGCCTACTGGCTTGAGCTACCGACAAATATCGCTGGGGTGCATGACATATTTCATGTGTCCCAACTTCGGAAATGTCTCAAGAACACCATTGCTGTCCGCACTGAAGATCTCGAGACATTGCAACCGGATCTCTCCTATACCGAGCATCCAATCCAGATTATTGATGAAAAGTCTCGGTCGACAAGGAACAGGACGCTATTGTTCTATAAGGTGTTATGGCGCAATCATACCATGGATGAAGCGACATGGGAGAGTGAAGAATACCTCTGTTCGAACTATCCGGACTTGCTGTCTTCTCATATACGGTAATTCCTTCTCTACCGCTGTATCTCTTCTTTTGGAATCTCAGGACGAGATTCTTTTTATGGGGGAGGGATGTGAAATCCCAAAATTCTAGCAAGTGGAGCTGCAAATCACACCTAGCAAATGGGAGGGAATTTAAACTTTTGAATATAAAGGTGTGAGCTCAACGTGCTTAAGTGAACTTGCAAACATGTCCAAACACGGAGACTTAAATCCACAACTCGGTTCACCATACATCCAATAATAGCCCGGCAAATGTTCAGAGCATTTGGAAAGGATTTCCTATTTGTTGGAATTAAAATGGGAGACAATTCAAAATTGAATTTAAATTTCAGTTTCAAATTCTGACTTCACCGAGATCCAAATTTGAGTGCACCATTGTGTTACTCATATTCCTTTTGGCATATCCTCCAATTTTTATCAAAATTGGAGCTCATTTGCTATTTTAAACTGAATTGGGAGGATTAGAGGGAGATGAGCTGTGGACCCCACCGGACAGTGACACATTGGAAGTCTTCGACGTGCTTTGTTTTGCCTCGGCTGCGAGGGCACTACCTCCTGACGTCCAAAGCCAACCGACGTTGACCGACGTCACCTCCTGCTCGTGTGCTCCGGTGGCCGAAGGCTATAAGCAACTCGCCTGTCCACGTGAACCATTTTCCCTCGCCTCCACCGTCCTCCCTCGCACAGCCCCGAAAGGAAACTACATGCCGCCGCCCGACACACTTCGGTTCCCAGGCGCCCGGGCTACACAAGTTTCCTCATGGCCAACGATCTACACGAAAAAGGACCACCCAACGGTGCTAAACACAACCGTGCAAATCTTCCCTTCTCTCTTGCACGACCGGTGGAGAATTCTATCTTTATTGTTTCGGTAATCATAGAACCGAGCCGCACCAAAACTCAAAATTCGTAGTAATCACTCCACCAAAGCTTGTGCCAAGCTACAAAAATGTTATAGACTTTCCTACGCTCCTCTAGGATCAAACAGCATCGAAAATCATCAAGGCTAGGCGCTGTTCTTCGAGAATTTTGAGCCGCCGCCAGTTTTGGACCTAGGTCGCCGATGGGCTCATGTTTGCAGCCACTTTTGAGCTGATTTGAGCTCATGACGGTGATGAGGGATCCACCACGGTGCTCTAGGAAGAAGAACCGAAGCTTTTGAGCTATCCTAGCGCAAGTTCGACGTCGCCGAAGTTGTGCCGCCACCGCCGCTCGTTGCCGACGACTTTCATGTGGCCGCGGGCCTCGGCCGACACCTTGGATGAGTTCCCCGTGCTCCTAAAGTGAGGGGCGGCGAGTTTGAGCCCTAGGGGAGGCCAGAAAAGCGGTTCCTGTGGATCTCGCCGGAGAGCGCCGCCACTGAGTTCCGCCGCACGCGAGGAAGAAGGAACCCGACTGGTGGGGCCCACGCACAGGGTTTTAAACTTTCCCTCCAATTTCCAGTTTTAGTTCAAATTCAAATGCTCATGACTTTTTATAGGAACCTCCAAAAATTGTCAAATAAATTTCACTGGATTCCTCTCAGTGAGTACTATCTAGGGATGCATCCCAATTTTTATGAACATCACTGGATTTTGCTCAATAATTCAATTAAGGGAAAATTTAGGGAATTAATTACAGGAGTTCTGTTTATTGGAAAATTCCCAATTTTGGAAAGAGCTTTCCTCTAAATATGCTTGAACTCCAGTAAAAATTTCAGAGGCATTGGATCACATTTGCTTGGCCAAATGATGATTCAATCTTATATGTCTCTGAAAATTAGGAAAAATAACAAAATCAATTTTCCAGCCTTTTGCCCAATCTTGTAAATTCCATATCTCTGTGTAGGAAGCTCAAAAAATGGTGAAACCAAATCCTATGGACTCATAAGACTCCCAAGTTTTTGAAAAACAAAAATTTGAGCATGCCAAGACCCTAGAATTGCCATAGGAATTCAGAGAAGAGAAATAGCTAAGAAAATTCATTAAGCCACATCTTACATCAACTTTGTCTGAAATTTTGCAAGCCATACCTCTGTATGATCTATGCACTACTGTAAGAATTTCAGAGCAAGTTGTGGTAATCTTCTCCAGTTTTGTTCTGGTTCTTTCTAATATCTTCCTTATGTCCATTAGATAGCTCTTTGAATTTTCTTCCAACAAACATCCACTGCCCACCTAAAGTCCTCTGTTTTTCTCCATAACACAGATCATCTCTCACTTTCGAGTTGGTCTGAACCATTCTTAGGTTAGAAAACCGTTTGTTATAATTCTTGTATTTACAATATAAAATTGTGCATATTCATATCGGTAGGAAACACGACGAAGGAGTTCGACGAGGAACTCGACTCGGAGCAGCAAGTTGAGGTGTTACTGGTCACCAAGATACTGACTTAAAAGTAGAACTAAACCTGGAGCAACATAAGGCAAGCCCCGGTTTGCATTTAACAACTTTTAATTATATTTTACTTTGTATCACTTTTATTGGTCTAGTATGTATTGTGCATTAGGTCAAGGTGATTGATACTACAAATGCATGACCCACAAACCCTTGGAGTTAAAGGGTAGAACAGGTTACCTTTGTGTAGTTTTTTGCTAGGCTTAAGTTGTATAGGGATCGGTACAAGTCGGGTAGTTAGAAGCTACTCGCGAGGCTAGGATTTTGGTTCAACGGCGTATGATTTTAGAGAATGGAATAACTGGAATGGAAAAATGAGACCGAGCAGAGAGTAGAAGCAGCAGGAAGTTGGGCCTGTGTTGCCGTAGCTCTGTTTGTGTTGGTTAAGGACCGATGCATATGCTGTGCTGTTGAGCAAGTTTGAACAGTACCAGATATATACTGGAATTATGGGGTCCAGGAAACCGATGTAACTCGGGTACTCTCGTGTCGAAACTTATACCACCGTCCTTTGAGGGTTGGTGTCAGAGGTGTAAACCCAATAACAGAGCAACTTCGACGTGTTCCGGGTAGTGGCCCTTTTGATGGGTCGGTAGAACTGGTTCGGCATTGCAGTGATGGGTGAAAGGTTGCTGCATACAACGTAAGAAAGAGCTCCTGTGTGAGCCTTTCAAGGCGGGTGTATGTATCGTGTGTTCCAGGTGTGTCCTGATTCGAATCACCATCCCTCACGGTTATATGAGTACCACTTGTTCACTGTGTTATGTCGTAGTAATTACTTCCAGATGAAGTGAGATGAATCATTGCTGTTGTGAAGTTCTTAAGTTCATTGTATTGCAAACCATGTTTGCTATAGTTGTAGAGATCACTAAGTTTATCTTCTACTTTGGGCATAATCACATCAGAGGAAAGTGTTTCTTGTTTGATTGTGGACTTCCGATGTGAGTGCTGCCTAAGGCATATTAATCTGCTGCTATAAAACTAAAAGTAAGGATTAACATGTAGGTGTGCCGTTATTGCATCATATTTGTCCTATATTGTTAATTCTCTGCATGTATAGTTTCATGGTTTGGAGTGTCGGTTAAGTCTTGCTGAGCCATCATGCTCACGGTTGCATTATTAGTGTTTTGCAGGTTATATAAAATTTTCTATGAAGATGGTTGTTCGTTGAGACATCGGAGACTCACTGAAAACCTTGCCGCTGCACTCACCTTTGTTGAAGCAAGTAAGAAGCGTCCGCGGGCTGGATGTCTTCTCTTTTACATTGTTAGGACCGAGAGTACGTGTGTATATATATTCTGCTGTCTGTACCTTTGTGGTACATTATGTTGTAAATGATACTATATTGAGAAATAAAAGACTTTGTATATTTTGGTTTCTTTTCGTGTATGCTGTTGGGTGCCGCATCGCACGGCACCACCCAATGTGTATCCTAGAGCGTGGATCCCGGAAGGGGTTCCCCACACTAATACCCTTGTGAGTTGATCAAATATCAAAATGGACAATTGACTTTGAGTAATTCAAAGTGTGATTTGATTTAATCAAATTTGCAGAAAAGGTTAACTGAAATTCAAATTTGATTTTAATTTATCCAAAATAGCTCAAGTCAGTATCAAATCCAAATGGAGTGAAAATTGGTGTGTGAGCTCACAAAAATGTGCTGAGTTTGAATATGAATCCCACTTTTGAATTCATGTGATGAAAGAAGTTTGAATTTAAATTTAAGTTCAAACTAGCCTCTTTCTATTTGTACCCAAAAACACCTCAAAAGGTTTTGGATTTGGGTGAAATTTGGCATGAGCATTCCTAACCACGTTTATGAGTTAAACATGAGCTCAGCCCCTATGTGATGCATGTGGGGAATACCACTTTTGCATTTTGTGAGTTTCTAGCACAAGTTATGGATGAACCTCGTGCTAAGGCACATAAGAGAACCGCAATCAAACAAGAAACACATTTCTCTCATGTGCTTTGCCCAAGGTTAAAAGGAACTTTAATTAGCTCTAAACTACAACAGATCACTAGCAACCGAAGTATATCTTTCCATCAGCAACTTTATAACATGACTCTAACCTGTTCTTTCTATGTCACGGTACAGTGAACAAGTGTTACTCATTGAACGCGAGGAACGGCGATTATAAATGATTTACACCTGCAGGGTTACCCGAATAACCCGTCACTTACGCCCGTACTCGATGTTGCCTACAGCAACCATCACGGACGTCGTAGGCAACCACCTTTCATCCGTCAGACAAATGTTGAACCGGTCCTATCGTCCCGAGCAAGAGCTTTCTGCGCATGCATCCACAGTGCCGCCAGCCGATTTACACCTCAAGCTCTCAACCTACTCTCTGGACGGCAAGCTATGCCTCAACAAATTGCTACCCGAATTACATCGGTTTCCCGGTTCCCATATATACGGTAGGTCTTTGGTACTGTTGTAGATTGTTCAACACGCCCGCACACGGCTCGGTCCTCAATCGACACAAGCAGAGCTATGGCACCCAGGCCCCAAAGTCCTGCTGCCCATACTCTCCGCTCGGTCTCATTTTTCTTGCCATGTGTTCCATTTGCTATCTCTAACCGAGTTGTGTGCCTCTAGCCTATTCTCGTGAGCAGTTTCAACTACTCGACTTGTACTAAATCCTACACTATCTTGGCATTGCAGTAGTTAATCGAGGTTTAAAAACCTAAGCCCAAAACCAGTGTTTTCTTGGCTATGCATTTGGGTTTTTAGACAAGACTCTAATGCATAATTATAGTGGATACTCAATGTAAGTTCTCAAAACAATAAAGTTTATAAAAGAGCTAATGCAAACCGAAGCTTGTATTGCTGCTGCTGGTCGTATGCTAGCTGTTACTCCGGGGTGATGAAATCCAACATCTCCAGCTCCTCTTCAACCTTAGCGACTACAGAATATAAATATGTGTGCGTGTCAATTTAAATGCATTTGAATTTGAAGTTGATATTGTTGAGACTGTAAGTACTGCTAGACAGGTACAATGAATCTGAAATTTTTACTGTTGTTTGGATACAACCTAAACATAGACTTGGCCCAATTTTATTTGCAGCAAAGCTTATTTGAGCCCTGAACAAATAATTATGTATTTGTCCTTACTTGGAGCTTTTAGGGTGTTCTAAGGATTTTCATGGAGCAAGCCATGACTTTCTGGAAACTAGATTTTCAGAGTATTCTAATGGAATTGGTTTCATCTAATTTGAAGATTCCTAGCAAAAGATATGAGCAAAACAAGTTCAGAGAAAATCTGAAAAATGTTTCTGGACATTTTTCATTTTCTCTGGAACAGTTTCATTAATTCTACCATTTGAGGTCAAATGGATCTGAAAGTTTTATGGTAGCTCAGGGATATTATGAGAAACATCCTGGCTAAATTTCAGATTTTTCCCTTAAAGGGTTCTCCAGTTAAAATTCTAAACAATTTAAAATTTGAAGAATTAATTCTGGAGAATTAAAGATTTTTATGAGTTGAAACTTAATTTTTTGGAAATTACTCAGAGAGCTGAATCCAACAAAATTTGGTTCGCCCAAATTGGAGCTTCCTAGCCAAAGTTATGAATTTATAAAGTTGGAGCTGAATTTGGAATTATTTTCCAACAGGAAATCCCTTACCGCGCTGACTGAGCCGCTGACAGCGGGGCACGCCGCTTTGTTTAATTTAAATGCGGCGCCCACCAGCTTCGTCTTCCTCCCAACCCTCCGACTGTCCCATGGCGGCACACTCCAGCGAAGCTCACCGCCGGCAGATCCCTTGCGCCAAGCTTCACGAGACTCGCTGCTAGGGCCTAGTCCGACGCGAGCAAGGCAGTGATCGCCGGTGACTGGAAAATAGCTCCCGACGGTACACCGAGGTGGAGAAACTCCGGCGACGTGTATTGAGCTCGGGAAAACCCCAAATACTCCATTGTTTTCTCCCACAGCACCGGGAGAACTCGGGAATCAAGGATATGAGCTTAGCTGGCGGTAGAAACGGCCACAACACCAACCTCGCCGACGACCCGAGGCGCTTTTTCCATGGCGGCACAAAAAACAGCTAGAACTCGGTCGATTTTGGATGGTTTTGTTCGGTTCTTCTTCGAGGAGGAGCGCTAGGACTTGTACAAGCGACGTGCAAGCCAGCTCGAGCGTTGGGGGATCGTGTAACCTGAATTTGGGTTTAAACCGAGCTCGGCTACTTTTCCCTAGGTATTGGAAATCTTGGAAATTCTCCACACCCGGTTGATCATTTGGTACAAGGATTGCAGCTACACAATCTAGGGAGTATATCGCACCTTTCTTTTGCAACAAGTGGTCGATGACGACGGCTGTGGCGCCCTGTCCACGGCGACCCGAAGTGGAATTCTGCCGGTACTCTCGGGAGCTCGGTGGAAGTCCTCAATTTGCCGCCAACCACAGCAAGGAAACCTCGGTGTGAAGTGGTAGCACACTAGAGCACAAGATGTCAATGCTTTTTCGTGTGGAAGGCTCGAGCAACTGATGCTTGGCTAGCGTGGCCGATCGGAAGTAACCGAGAGCGGCGGTGTCGGGTGTTTTTCACGGGAGCTTGGCAACCGAGCGACGTGAGCGACATTGAGACAGTGCAGAATTCAGATTGTGGCGCCCGGGCGTGGGGATAAGAAGCTAGGGCAAGCGTGCCAGCGTGGGGGCTCGGAAGCATCTGGTGGCGAGCGCTCTCACGCCGTGGCGTCCGTAGCTTCGGCCCAAAGAACAGAGCGCCGGTTGAAAACTCGGTTCGTCTCGATTGTGACACTGACATTGGGTCTTTGTGAGGGCCCGGACCCGATCACGGGGCCGTGCCACTCGCCCGGGAATCGCAATGGGTGGTGCCGTGCGATGCGGCACCCAACAGCACACATAATAAAGTATCATATTACATAAATCAAGCGGAAGCTTACAAAATGTGAATTTTACAAATATTTATCAAAATAATCTACAGCGGAATACTAATACAACTCACGTCTCATATCTATGTTAAGCAAAAGAGAAGACGTCCTGCCCGCGGACCCTTCTCGCAAGCGACACCATCACAATAGCAACGCGCGGGGTTTCCATGAGTTCACCACTCGGAGAGTTCCTAGTCTCATCGGACACCCGTACATATCAGCGTATGGTTATTACCTGAAAAACAACTCATGCAGTATCTGTGAGCATGAAGCTCATCAAGACTTAACCGTCACCCTAGTCATGAAACTCTACATGCTGAAAATAGAGGGCTGAATATAGAAGTTTGCACAAAAGATGAACTTGAGCTAAAGGAGAGTCCTTACTTCAAGTTTTAAGCAACTTTTATAGCCCTCGGACAATTTACATCGAGACTCCACAATCAAACAAGAAACGCTTCATCTCGATGTCACTTGCCGAGGTGAAAGTAACTTTAGTGAGCTACCCTAGACCCATACAGACCTTGCGCCATCAACGTCGAGACTCCACAATCAAACAAGAAACACTTTGCCTAGACGCTACTAGCCCAAGGTGGAAAATAAATTTAGTTAAGTGTTGATCATTTCCTCATCTCCAATATGAGGATTACTCACGAAGCATATTAAATTTTCCCCAGTTTATTACTACGTCACGACTCAGTGTACAAGTATGCTCACTACCGCGAGCGACGGTGATTGCAATCAAAAACACCCGGCTGACACGACACATACGCCCGTACTCGACGTCGCACACAGCAACCATCACTGACGTCGTACGTGGCAACCTTTCACACGGCACCCAAATGTCAAACCGGTCCCACCGACTGGGATTAAATCTCACTACGGCAAACCATCATGGAGCCGACTTCTCTATCCTTTCAGCATCTGTATCAGACGGTGGGGTATGCCTCGACACCCAGGTTAACATGTTACATCGGTTTCCTGGGTCCCATATAGCCAATATGCATCTGGTACACATCTCAAACTTGTCTAGCGGGGCCACACACGAGAACGGGCCTTAATCGACTCAGACATAGACTAGGTTCACAGGACCACGTCCTTGAGCCTTCCATCCACTGCCCGGTCTCCATTCCCAACTATGAGGATCAATTCCCAACTATTCCGGTTGATCCCCCTTAATCCCGATTCACGAGTAGGAAACTGCCTACTCGAGTTATGCCTCTTTTAATCCACTTTTGTTAACTTGAGATCCGCAGTCATAATCAATTGATAACCTACTCTACATTATACTATAGGGTTTTTTGGGTCATGCATTTGGAGTGTCATACCACCTAGACTTAATGCAATAAACAAAATGTTAGACATTATAAAGTGAATACAAATAAAACTTGTAAGTTTTTATGCAAACTAGGGCTTGTCTTTGTTTTGCAGGGGACTTATATATAGGGTTCAGTTAGTGAAGACCACTTGGCTTGACCAATCGCTTTCCTCCTTTCTTGATCTCCACTACGATGACCTCAAATGCTTCACGTAGATGTTACACGTTGTGAATATGCATATGGATTTAATTGTAAAGATTTTTCTAACAAGTTCTAATGACAAGTTTAAAAACTGGAACTCTGTTTAAGAAATTAAAATGACACTGGTGCTAGTGGTTTGGGTTGAAGTACTATGATCAAGTGATAAGTGTGTTTCATCACTTGTGTGTTGAGCACCTAATGAGGTTGAACAAAACAGTACTGATCTAGGACTCCAATGGAGATAGAACTTTTCATGTGAGTTCCTTGTCACAAGAAAGTCATCTGGACCAAAATTTAGAATTTTTCAATGAGTAGATCACTCAGAATAATTCCCTAAGCATTTAGGCAAAAGGAATTAATTCTTAATAAATGTGCACTTTCATTCAAATTTAAGTGAACTATAATTTCAAAAATAGCTCAGGAGCCTGCATGAATTTTCCCAGGACTTGTGGAGCTAAGAACTTCCCAGAACTGAATTTCCAAATTTTGGAAATTCTCTAGAATTGTTTCGTATTAATTTGAACACAGAAACTTGAAATCTGAATTCCCCTAATCAAATACCCTCCAAACGAGTGGAAATTATTACAGGAGTCCACTAACATCCTAAAGAATAATCTGGCGAAATTTGAGGATTTTTGGATGAACCAAACTCCCTCTGAAATTCTTTTGTTGAAAAGTTTTAAAGAATTTACAGAATTAAATAATGACTTTCATTCAAATTGGGTTGCATATTTCGATAGAGTTTTCCAACCTGAATCCAACCCAATTTGAATCACCAAATTTGGAGCTTCCTAGCAAAAGTTATGTGGTTCTAAAGTTTGGCAAAATTCTGGAATTCAATTTAATCAGGAAAAGTTCAAATCTCTGACAGCGGGTCCGGTTACCATGTGTCATCTCCTCGGTTAAACCACGTGGGGCCACAGGACTATTTAACGCACTGTCACAGATGATCCCGTGCAACAGAAAATCCCACACCCGGTTTTCCTTCCACTGACAGCAGGCCCGGGGTACCCTTTTTCAACCTCCGGACTCCCGCGCCCACGCGCCGCCGGGCTCGCCGGAGCTGCGCTGAACTTCGACGTCTGGCCAGCTCCCGAGCTCTCCCTCACCGCTAGGGCCTAAATCCACACGCTGAACACGCTGGAGGCAATTTCCTCGACCGGCGGTGGCTTTAACACAGCCGGCGACGGTGCGGCGGCTCGGTACACCATCAGCAACGTCGGCCGGCTAACCTAGCCCTCCAAAACTTCGGTAGAAGGGCCCTACAGCACCGGTGGATGCTAGGGATGATCGTCCTGGTGGTGAAACAGTCCGGAGATGGCTCTAACATAGCTTTCAACGTGAGCCTGATTCTCCGTGCCATAACCGCCATCAAAAAAATTGAAAATACACCGTACTCAGTGGTTTTCATGCTAGGGTTCCAAATAGGAATCGTTGCTAAGCAATTTTAGTTCATGCGTGTGAAGTTTTTTGGCCTCTAAGAAAATATCAATCATGAATTTGAAGTTTTCCTACCCGTACCTCGTTTGAGACGGCCGGTGAAGAAACTGGAAATTCTCTGAGGATTTTCCACGGTGTGGGCTAAGACTTGGAGGTGATCAGGAAGAAGGTCGTGCGCGTCCAACGGCCCACTTGCTTGGTCGCGAAAATATCTCTGTAGGGCTGTCCACGAGAGCACCTCCTCTCGGTTTCTTTCGGTTGCCGCGAAAACACGAAGCTCTCGGGTTGTTTGTAAGGGCCTCAGTTTTTGGACACATAGTTAAAGTGTTCATCACCACACACACACCTCATTTGAAGAAAGTTGATGAACACATTTGAAGAGCATGTAACCACCATCAACATACTCATTAGAGAACAAACTCACATATTGCAAAAGTGGTATTTCCCACATGTAATATAGGGGCTGGGCATATGAAAAACTCCTACACATTGCTAGGAATGTCCATGCCAAGTTTCACCCAAATTCAAAACCTTTTGAGGTCATTTTGGGTATAGCTAGAAAGAGGACAGTTTGAACTCAAATGCAAATTCAAACTGTTTTGATCTCATAAATTCAAAAGTGGGAGGCATATTCTTACTCAGCACATTATTGTGAGCCCACACACCAATTTTCACTCCATTTGGAGTTGATCTTGACATAAGTTAAGTGGGACAAATTCAAACCATATTTGAATTTAAAAACTGAACATGTGCTGAAATTCATCCAAACCAAACCCAATTTGAATTTTAACCAATTGAAATGGCTCAAGGGTTGATAATTCAAATCACCAGGGGCTTTGTGAGGATTACTGTTTACAACAGTAATTTGGAGTTAAGGCCAGAGGTTAAAACTGAGAGTGGGACCCACATGTCATAGAGATAAGAGGGAAGACTTGCACACAAAGTCACAGCCTCGGTGGGAAATTCCACCGAGAAGCTGCCGGCTGTGCCACCGAGAAGCAACCGGCGCCACCAGATGCTTCTCCCTTCGCGCGCTGGCGCCCAGGGTGGCCTGCTCGCGCCCCCACGCGACCGTCACCGCCTCAGCCGAGTGAAGACCGGATGCCTTCTTACCCTCGCGGGCGACACTGGGCGGCGCCATTCTTCTTTTCCCCGAGCTTGCGGTCGATCGGGAAAACACAGCAAACAATCGCATCCTCACCTCCCCGAGTTGCTAGGCAACACTCTGAGCTCAAGCACCATCCTCCCAACGCCTGAACCACCGAGTTTCGGCCCCTGTTTCCGTGAGCAACGACGACCGCCGCGACCTAGCGGAAGGACGGCAATTCGTCTCACGTGGGCAGCACACCACAGCCACTCTCCAAGCCGAGCAAGGGCAGAAAAAGGAGCACACGGACTCCACGCTGCTTCCACCTGAAGCTCAAGCCACACCGTGCACTCTCGCCGGCGAATTCCGAGAATTTGCTCCGGCGACCTCAGCCCGAGCTTCTGGTACAGTTCTTTAAAATTCTCCTTCTCTATCCCTCCTTGAGTCATCAAATTTTGCACACATATGCTGGGTTAGCCGGCGATCAAATCTCCTTTAGCATCCATCGCATGAGAACGCCTAGGAGCGGCGGGATTTAAGCTCAATTCGGAGTGTCCGCCGCCGAACCATTCGGTCGCACGGTGAAACCGTATTTACGGTAACTTCCGAGCTACTCTGAGGTCATGTCGAGCTTCCTAGAGCTGTGCTGGTGATGTAGACCCCATCGGCGCAAGCGATGGCGGGCTAGAGACCTCGGACAACGGTGCCGAACCACAGCAGTAGCCGCCGCACGTCATGGAGCTGGTTCCGGCCACCGACACCCCAAACAGAGCCCACCAACGTGTTCCTCGATGCCCTAAACCCTCTGGCGGCGAGTCTCTGGCTGGGCGGCGGCCGGGAACGCCGGTCCGGCGAGCTCCAGGTCTGCTCCGGCGAGGGGAGGCGGCGCGGGCGCGAGGGCGCATCGGGAGGAAGAAGACGACGTGGGGCCCAGCCGTCAGCGGCTTAAAAAATTTAAACCGGGATCGGGTGCGGCTGGGATCTGTTGTGCTGGCACGCAGGAACCCCGCAGACCACGGTGTGCCGACGCATCAGTGCGCAACACGTGTCCCCGTGGCCCACCCGCAGGTTTAAACTTTCCCCAAATTTCAGATTCCATTCAAACTTCAAATCCTCATAACTTTGGCTAGAAAGCTCCAAATTGAGTGAACCAAATTTTGTTGGATTCAGCTCTCGGAGCACTTTACAGAAAATTAAGTTTCACTTCATGAAAAGGATTAATTCCCCAGAATTAATTCCTCAAAGTTTAAACTGTTTGGAATTTTAATTGGAGAATCCTTTGGAGGAAAATTCTGAAATTTTGCTGGGATGTTCACCAAAATACCCCTGAACTACCATAACAATTTCTGGTTCATTTGAGCTCATTTGATCCACCTAATGGTGTGATTACTGAAACTGTTCCAGAGAAAATAGAAAATGTTCAGAAACATTTTCAGAATTTTCTCTGAAATTATGTGGCTCATATCTTTAGCTAGGAACTTTCAAATAAAGTGAGACCAACTCCATTAGAACCCTCTGAAAATCTAGTTTTCAGAAAGTCATGGCTTGTTCCATGAAAATCCCTAGAACACACTAAGAGTTCCAATTAAGGTCAAGGACATAATTAATTGTGGAAAGCTCAAATGAGCTTTGCTGCAACTAAAACTTGACCAAGTCTCTGTTTAGGTTGTAACCAAGCCACAGTAAAAGTTTCACAGTCATTGGGTCTGTCTAGTGAGAGTTATAGACTTCACAAGTCTAAATTCAATCAAATGCATTTAAATTAATACATATACTTGTATATCATGTAGTCGCTAAGGTCGAGGAGGAACCCGAGGTCCTAGACTTTGTTACTCCGGAGGAGCAGCTATCCTATGACCAAGAGCAGCAAGGCAAGCTCCGGTCTGCATTAACTGTTTTCCAAATTTTTATTGTTTTGAGCACTTACTTGAGTACCATTATTCCTTGCATTAGAGTCTTGTTTGGAAACCCAATTGCATAGCCAAGAAAACCATGGGTTGGGTTTAGGATTGTAAAACCCTGTTAGTTACTGCAATGCTAAGATGTAGGATTCGGTACAAGTCGAGTAGTTGGAACTACTCGCGAGCATAGGCTAGAGGCACTCGACTCGGGTAGAGATAGCACATGATACACATGGCAAGAAAAATGAGACCAAGCGGAGAGTAAGGGCAGCAGGACTTTGGGGCCTGAGTGCTATAGCTCCGCTTGTGTCGATTGAGGACCGAGCCGTGTGCGGGCCTGTTGAACAAGCTAGAACAGTACCGAAGACCTACCGGCTATATGGGAACCGGGAAACCGATGTAACTCGGGTAGCTGGGTGTTGAGGCATAGCTGGTCGTTCAGAGGGTAGGTTGAGAGCTTGAGGTGTAAATCGGCTGGCGGCACTGACATGCGCGTGCAGAGACCTCTTGCTCGGGACGATTGGACCGGTTCAACATTTGGCTAACGGGGAAAGGTAGTTGCGTACGGCGTCCGTGATGGTTGCTGTAGGCAACATCGAGTACGGGCGTACGTGACGGGTTGTTCAGGTAACCCTGCAGGTGTAAATCGATTATAATCGCTGTCCCTCGCGGTCAGTGAGTACCACATGTTCACTGTACCATGACGTAGAAAGAACAGGCTAGTTACATGTTAAAATGTTGCTGATTGAAAGATGGACTTGATTGTTAATGATTTGCTGTAGTTTAGAGATAATTAAAGTTCCTTTCAACTTTGGGCAAAGTACATGAGAGAAATGTGTTTCTTGTTTGATTGCGGCTCTCTCATGTGCCTTAGCGTAAAGGTTCTCCACAACCTGCTGCTAAAACTTGCAAGTAAGGTTCCACTAATTAGGCGAGTCCTTTGCAACTTGTTTTTATCTCATGTACCCATCACCCCTCATGTAGAAGTTCCATGTTTAGGAGAGACGGGTCAGTCTTGCTGAGCCTTCGTGCTCACTGCTTGCGTTTGAATCTTTTGCAGGGTTCTATGAGGAAGGGACTCCCGAGGAGGAGACGGAACCCCAGGAGGGGAACCCCGTCGAGTGGGAGTCGTGCACGCCGCCGTGTTAGTGTGCGTGTGTGCTAGCAAGGACACATTCACGGGCTGAACGTGAACTTGATGCGTAGTCTACGCCCGTGAGTGTAGACTGGATCTATTTTGATATAAAAATGTTCAGAAACCACCTTATGTAATAAAATTTCGCTTCCGCTTTGTAACTTTGATGTGTGTTATCCGGTGTTGTGCAACGCAGCACCCCTCAGTGTGATTCTGGCTCGACAAGACCGTGGGGTCGTGTCATTGTTGTGGCTGAGATCGTGTGGGGATGGTGCGAGGAGGTCGTGAGAAGTCCCGTGGTGCTGTTTTTCTGGGTTGCCGAGGCTCGCACGCGAAAGGAAGCAGCTCCCAAGCAATCAAAAAACGGCGGCGGCTTCTCTGTTCTTTAGCGCGTGAGAGCGAGAGAACAGGGGGTTTCTCGGCGTTGTGGCACAGATGACCGCAGCTGGGAGTAAAGGCAAGCACAAGTAGCTCGCCAGCGCACGTACACGGCAGAGAAACGTTGGTTCTCGGCGTGGCTCGGTGTCGAGCAGTGAAGCTTCGGCTCTGCCCGAGGGAGAGAGGAGAAACAAAGAGTTTGCACTTAAAATGAAGATCTTTTTCAATTTATCTCCCTCAATGACTTGTGGGTCCCACCACAGCTCCCTCTTATCCTCGAAAATCTCTCCCAAAATTTGCAAATGGTGAAATCAAATTGTGGGAGTTCAAATATGAGGTGCATTTGAATAATTGGCAAGTTCCATCCAAATTCAAATGGTTATTTGAATTCTTTTGCACATTTAAGTCCTTTTTGAAAATGGATAGCAAACCCTTTCAAAAATTAATGAAACTTTGCCTACCCACTAATTTGGACCTAAGGAATCCAAATACCACAAGAGTTTGAACATTTAGTTCAAAATCTGATTTTAAACCCTTCCATTGCACCTGAGTACTTCAATTCTGTGGGTTTAATCCACCTAGGGTCCAAACATGCAAGTAACCCTAAGTTTGTTTAGAAAGAATCTCTCATGTGTTATCACATGTGGAAAAAGTTTAAACCAGTCCCCTTTTTCATACAAATGACACCAACATTTGTGCAAACTCAAGTTTCTTTGTATTCATACTTTTGGGACCTTTACATTCCTCCCTCCTTAAAAGGGAATCTCGTCCCGAGATTACAAAAGAAAAGTGAGGCGGAAGGTAATTACAAAGTTTACGACAAAAGTTCTGGATAGTTCTTGTGGATGTAATCTTCACTCTCCCAAGTCGCTTCTTCTGGAGTATGATTACTCCACAAGACTTTGTAAAATTTCAAAGTCCGATTTCGAGTAATCCTGGTCTTTTCGTCGATAATCTTGATGGGCTGCTCGGCGTAGGTGAGATCCGGTTGTAATATCTCCATGTCTTCCGAAAGAATCTCTGTCGGCTTCTTCAAACACTTTCTCAAATGTGAGACCTAGAAGATGTCATGGATGCCCGATAAGGATGGTGGCAGCTTTAGACGATAGGCTACCGGTCCACACTGTTCTGTAATAATGAACAGACCCACAAAGCGAGGAGCTAGCTTTCCCTTGACCCCGAATCGATGAAATTCCCTTCATCCGGGATACTAGGAGATAGACGTGATCTCCGACTTCAAAATACAAGGGTCGGCCTTGCTTGTCCGCATAACTCTTTTGGCGAGATTGAGCGGCTTTGAGGTTTGCTTGAATAAGCTGGACCCGCTCTTCGGCATATTTTACAAGATCAATGCTGAAAATCACCCTCTCACTGGATTCACACCAATTGAGTGGCGTGCGACACTTCCTGCCATATAGTGCTTCGTATGGTGCCATCTTAATGCTGGATTGGTAACCATTGTTGTAGGAGAACTCCGCTAATGGCAAATGGTCATCCCAATTCTTTCCATGATCTATGGCACATGCCCTCAGCATATCTTCTAAGATCTGATTCACCCTCTCCATTTGACCGCCGGTCTGAGGATGATATGTTGAGCTTCTAATTAACTTTGTTCCCAGAGATTCATGTAGTTGCTCCTCGAAACGAGCAACGAATATAGAACCTCAGTCGAATATGATGGTTTTGGGGATTCCATGTAAGCACACAATTCTGGAGAGATACAACTCTGCATATTGCTTGGTATGGAATCCCGTAAACACTGGATGAAGTCGGCTGATTTTGTTAAGCGATAAACAATCACCCAAATGGAGTCATGCTTTTTGGATGTGAGAGGCAGTCCGACAATAAAGTCCATGTTGATGTCCTCCCACTTCCATACCGGAATGCTTAATGGTTGCAGCAATCCCGCTTTCTTTATATGGTCAGCTTTGACTCGCCGATATGTATCACACTCGGATACATACTTGGCAATTTCTCGCTTCATCCGAGTCCACCAAAATTTTGTTTTAAGGTCTTGATACATCTTATTGCTTCCTGGATGTATCGAGTACTTGGACATATGAGCTTCATCCAAGATCTTCTTTCTTAGCTTCAGGTTCCGGGTACCACGATACGGTTGTTAAACCATAACACACCTTGATCATCTTCCCAGAAACAATTCATTTTATCCTCATGGATTCTTGCCCGGATTTTCCGTATTCCTTTATCTCTCTTCTGGGCTTGTACAATCTCTTCTCTAATGGTAGGCACAAGAGCAACATTATATAACGCCCCATACGGAATCACCCTCAAGCTTGGTTCTTCATCCTCTTCCGGAACAACTGATAATTTATTCACGTGGGACTTACGACTGAGTGCATCAGCCACCATGTTAGCTTTGCCCGGATGGTAATGGATCTCGAGATCATAATCTTTGATTAATTCCAACCATCTCCGCTGCCTCATATTGATATCCTTCTGAGTGAATATATATTTGAGGCTCTTATGGTCGGTGTAGAGGTGCACTAAATTCCCGAGTAAGTATTGCCGCCACATTCGACTCAAGCACCACTGCAGCGAGTTCTAGGTCATGAGTAGGGTAGTGCTGCTCGTGGTTGCGGAGTTGACGCGATCCATACGCAATCACGCGTCTATCTTGCATTAAGACGCAGCCAAGTCCAATACCTGAGGCATCACAATAAACATCATGGCTTTGTTGTATCCAGTTGGGCTAACACCTGTGCCGTTGTGAGATGTTTCTTTAGAGTTTGAAATGCCTCTTCATAGACCTCTGTCCACACATACTTGCTGCTCTTCTTCAATAATTCTGTCATTGGTTTAGCCACCTTCGAGAAGCTGGGAATAAATCTCCGGTAATAACCCGCGAGTCCTAGAAAACCGTGGATTTGATGAACAGATGTCGGAGACTCCCACTTCAAGACTTGCTCAATTTTGGTTGGATCTACGGCCACACCCTCTGCTGAAATAATGTGGCCTAATAATGGTACTTTGCTGATCCAAAATTCACACTTTCTGAATTTGGCATACAGCTTATGTTCCCGTAAGCGTTGGAGCACGATATGGAGATGTTTGGTGTGCTCCTCCTCCGATTTGGAGTATACAAGAATGTCGTCGATGAAAGACAGGACGAACTGATCCAACTCTGGCATGAATACAAAATTCATGAGATACATGAAATGTGCGGGTGCATTTGTGAGCCCGAAAGACATGACTAGATACTCATAGAGCCCGTATCTAGTCGAGAAAGCCGTCTTCGGTATATCCTCCGCTCTGATTTTTATCTGATGATAACCGGACCTCAAGTCCATCTTGGAGAATACTTTGGCACCCACCAACTGATCAAATAATATATCGATCCGCAGCAGTGGATATTTATTTTTGATCGTCACTGCATTTAGCGGCCAATAATCCACACATAACCGAAGTAATTCATCCTTTTTCTTCACAAAGAGGGCTGAACAGCCCCATGGTGATGAGCTTGGCCGGATGAACCCTTTGTCCATTAAGTCCTTTAGCTGCTCTTTCAGTTCAGTTAATTCCTTCGGAGACATTTTGTACGGCCTCCAAGATATCGGTGTGGTTCCTGGTGCTAACTCGATCTTGAATACCACGTCTCTTTCAGACGGCATCCCTGGAAGATCGTCGGGAAACACATCTGGGTACTCATGGACCACTGGAATATCCTCCAGTTTCATGGTCACGCTGTGGTACAGCACTGGATTTTCAGAATCCACGTCTTCAAGTATGAGTGTTTGAAGACCGTAGATCGGAGAGTCCAAGCTAACAATCCGTGGACCTATGTCAAGAACAGCCCCGTGGTAGTTCATCCACGCCATTCCTAAGATAACATCGATCTTCTGCCCCTCTAACACAGTGAGGGTCGTGGGGTATAATTTTTCACCTAAGCACAAGGGTGCTTTGATCACCACTTCGTTAGCAGCTATATTCCCCCCGGGTGAGTAGATAAGGTAGTGATCTTTCAGTGTAGAGGTGGAGAGCTCAGCTTTGCACACAAATAAGCTGCTGATGAAATTGTGTGTGGCTCCAGAGTCAAATAAAATCAATACGGGTAGTTCATTGAGGGTGAACATTCCCGCTAGCACAGGTGCCCTTCTGGCACATCCTCTAGAGCTGTATGATAAATGCACCCGGACTTTGGTGCTGTTCCCTGGAGCTGAGCACAGGGCTGATTTATACCCTGCTCCGATGTATTTCCTCTATGGCGTATCCTTTCTGGACACTTCCTGCTGATGTGACCCAAATAACCGCACGTGAAGCACGGTTTCTCAGCCGGTTCCATATTACTCTGAGTACGCACACTGGGTGCATTCTGCTGCGGCAAGAACGCTTGAGGAACAGAATAATGTGGCTGCATATACCGTTGTTGCAGCTGTCCGAATTCAGAATATTGAGATGAACAACCCGAATATTGTTGGAGTCATCGAGCCGGCTGCATCAGCTGACAGTTCAACGTATTGTCTACCACCCGGTATTTATGAGGAGCAATACTGCTACTCTCCGGTGGTATACGGTTCTTTCTTTTCTTAGCCTGAACTTCTCGCTGAGCATCTTCAACCATGATGGCAGCACTCATCAATTTGTTGAAGTTCTTTCGATCAGCTAAGACAAGTCTTTCCTTTAACTTGGGGTTGAGGCTGCGTAAGAACCATTCTCACTTTTGTGCCTCAGTGTTCACATGTTCAGGCGCATACTGTGCCAATTTGTTGAACACTCGCGAATGCTCATATGCATCCCTCCCTCCTAGTTTTAAAACCAGAAATTCCTTGAGTTTCCACTGAATTATTCCGGAAGAAACATGATAAGCAATAAATGCCTTCTGGAATTCCATCCATGTGAAATGATGTCCAGCTGGTAAGGAGGCGAGTTGATTTGCCCACCATGCACTGGCGCACCCGTGAAGTTGTTGCGCCGCGTCCAAAACTTTCTGATGTTTGTGCATTGGAGCAACCCGAACTTGGATTCAATGGTACGGATCCAGCTATCTGCCACCAGAGGATCCTCAGCTTCAATGAAAACCGGTGGTTGAGTTGTCAAGAACTCAACATAGGAATTCATTTGTGGTTGGCGCAAATCTTCATCTTGACATCCCCCTTGACGGGATGTATTCATCACCAGGGTGCGGAGCAAGTCGGTTCTCTCATCGCTTGCACCTGTCATGGCAGCCATAATATCCGCCATTGTGACCGTAGGTGAAGGTCCTGGTGGTGGCTGCGGTTACGGAGCTCGCTGCTCCCGCTGTGGAGAGTTATCACCACCACCACCACCACGGGAACCACCCACTTTAGCCATGGAACGAGTGCGCACCATTATGCAATTGCAAGAGTTCATTATCAGCAAAACACTATCACTTGGTTTATTCCATGAACAAAGTAGTGAAACACTGATAATGAAATCTTAAGATGTAAGCAAAATGATTTAAGCGCAAACTGATGTAACTAACAGCAAGGATTTAAAAGTAGATTGACCGATCCTCAAACAAACCAGATTTTTATCCAGTTAAAAGCACTTTCATAACTCAAATTGAATACCAAAGTTAAAGTGAACTTAAATATCTTTCCAATGAGTATTCAAATGCCTCCTTATCACTTCTGGATCAAAAGTTATGATTGCTCAAAGTTGACAGAATTTCTGGATAAAATTTGCAAGCATCTCCTTTGTATGTGGCTGACTTTATCACAGTTGTATACACAGATACAATATGAATCTGAACCAACTTTGAACTACAACAATGTTGCATATCTCATAACCTTTCCAAAGGTGTATAACAGGCTCCTTAGGGATTTTTCAACAGCAATTATGGCTTAAACAGAAAGGTCCAGAGAGGTTTTTCTGCTGTCCTGGTTCTGGACAGTTTGCCTTCAACTGGACTTTTGACCCACTTAACGTGTGATTTTGCCCTTGAGGTCTACAAGGAAGTTGTAGAGCACTTGAAAATATTTCAAGAACGGTATCATACACCTTAATTGGTTAAATCTACTCAGAGTTATGCTCTGTTAAAGTCCAGCAAGAATTCCTGCCAGAAACAGAGCACTCTATTTTTGAAATCTTTGAAACCTAGACATTCTCTCATTTGAATCTTAGCTCAAAATAAGAGTTCAGTAACTAATATTTGTTCCAAATTTCCATTTTTAGTTGAAAGTTAGCTCATGAATCATTTCTTCATAGGGAAGAGGATTATTAAGTGTAGTACGGTGTCAATGCACCGTAAGAACAATGTCGGTACTACGTTCCTCACAAAAAGGAAAATCCTAACCGGATTATACCGGCATAACGTATCAATTATGGAACTAAATGGTCTCTCGCACACGTGTACTACTCGGAATATGTATGTGGTTAGTACCTGCATGAAAACTCTCAATAATGATGCACACATAGGTTTTCTCATTTCAGGCAGTTCCATATCATACCAAAAACATACGCCCCGTATCATTTCCATACGGGCTGTCCTTGAGTCAAGCCATGTCTCAAGGTACGTGATCGTGTTTTTACACCACACGACGGGGAACCCGAGTAGAGCGTGAACGGTTCGTCACAGTTGGGAATTTTATCAACCCAATGGATACCACCTACTGCCCTGCAGGGCACGCCGATGGCAAGCACTGCGTATGTCCTCCTAGGCTATTTCCAAAAGAACACACTCTCACGTTACTGACCACAAGATAGGGTCTCCACTTTCTTGCCTAATGATCACCAGGGATCAGCGTTTCATATGAACTCAGGAACATGAAGAGTCCAAGAGTTTCATATTAACGTCCCACACCAATCTGTGAGACCTAGCCCTGAACCACTTTCCTCGTCAGGGGAGCTAACGAAATTGAACCACTTTCGGTGGTGTTCCTTACCATGCTTACCTGAGCGTAGGTGCATCGTTACATAATAAAAATTCAGAACTACAAGAAGTATGTTAGTCGTTCCACTTTAAGTAACTATACTACTATAGTCCTTATGTGGGCCTAATACCGTTTCCTCACCGTATCCTAAGTTTTTGTCGTAATACGATCCTTATTCCATGCGCTATTACCAATGCGGCTCTGATACCATGCTGTGAGGGCCCGGACCCGATCACGGGGCCGTGCCACTCGCCCGGGAATCGCATTGGGTGGTGTCGTGCGATGCGGCACCCAACAACACACATAATAAAGTATCATATTACATAAATCAAGTGGAAGCTTACAAAATGTGAATTTTACAAATATTTATCAAAATAATCTATAGTGGAAGACTAATACAAGTCACATCTCATATCTATGCTAAGCAAAAGAGAAGACGTCCTGCCCGCAGACCCTTCTCGCAAGCGACACCATCGCAATAGCAACGGCGGGGTTTCCATGAGTTCACCACTCGGAGAGTTCTGAGTCTTATCGGACACCCGTACATATCCGCGTATGGTTATTACCTACAAAACAACTCATGCAGTATCTGTCAGCATGAAGCTCAGCAAGACTTAACCGTCACCCTAGTCATGAAACTCTACATGCTGAAAATAGAGGGCTGAACATAGAAGTTTGCACAAAAGATGATCCTGAGCTAAAGGAGAGTCCTTACTTCAAGTTTTAAGCAACTTTTATAGCCCTCGCACAATTTACATTGAGACTCCACAATCAAACAAGAAACGCTTCATCTCGATGTCACTTGCCTGAGGTGAAAGTAACTTTAGTGAGCTACCCTAGACCCATACAGAACTTGTGCCATCAACGTCGAGACTCCACAATCAAACAAGAAACGCTTTGCCTCGACGCTACTAGCCCAAGGTGGAAAATAAATTTAGTTAAGTGTTGATCATTTCCTCATCTCCAATATGAGGATTACTCACGAAGCATATTAAATTTTCCCCAGTTTATTACTACATCACGACTCAGTGTACAAGTATGCTCACTACGACGAGCGACGGTGATTGTAATCAAAAACACCCGACAGACACGACACGTACGCCCGTACTCGATGTCGCACACAGCAACCATCACTAACGTCGTACATGGCAACCTTTCACACGACACCCAAAAGTCAAACCGGTCCCACTGACTGGGAGTAAGTCTCACTACGGCAAACCCTCGTAGAGCCGACTTCTCTATCCTTTCAGCATCTGAATCAGACGGTGGGGTATGCCTCGACACCCAGGTTAACATGTTACACCGGTTTCTTGGGTCTCATATAGCCAGTGTGCATCCGGTACACATCTCAAACTTGTCCAGCGGGGCCGCACACGAGAACGGGCCTTAATCGACTCAGACATAGACTAGGTTCACAGGACCAGTTCCTTGAGCCTTCCATCCACTGCCCGGTCTCCATTCCCAACTATAAGGATCAATTCCTAACTATTCCGGTTGATCCCCCTTAATCCCGGTTCATGAGTAGGAAACTGCCTACTCGAGTTATGCCTCTTTTAATCCACTTTTGTTAACTTGAGATCTGCAGTCATAATCAATTGACAACCTACTCTACATTATACTCCAGGGTTTTCTGGGTAATGCATTTGGAGTGTCATAGCACCTAGACTTAATGCAATAAACAAAATACTAGACATTATAAAGTGAATACAAATAAAACTTGTAAGTTTTTATGCAAACTGGGGCTTGCCATTGTTTTGCAGGGGACTTATATATAGGGTTCAGTTAGTGAAGACCACTTGTCTTGACCAATCGCTTTCCTCCTTCCTTGATCTCCACTCCGATGACCTCAAATGCTTCACATAGATGCTACACGTTATGAATATGCATATGGATTTAGTTGTAAAGATTTTTCTAACAAGTTCTAATGACAAGTTTAAAAACTAGAATTCTGTTTAAGAATTTAAAATGACACTGGTGCTAGTGGTTTGGGTTTGGGTTTAAGTACTATGATCAAGTGATAAGTGTGTTTCATCACTTGTGTGTTGAGCACCTAATAAGGTTGAACAAAACAGTACTGATCCAGGACTCCAATGGAGCTGAAACTTTTCATGTGAGTTCCTTTTCACAAGAAAGTCATCTGGACCAAAATTTAGAATTTTTCAATGAGTAGATCACTCAGAATAATTCCCTAAGCATTTAGGCAAAAGGAAATATTTCTGAATAAATGTGTACTTTCATGCAAATTTAAGTGAAACAAAAATTCAAACATAGCTCAGGGAGCCTGCATGAATTTTCCCAGGATTTGTGGAGGTAAGAACTTCCCAGAACTGAATTTCCAAGTTTTGGAAATTCTATGGAATTGTTTCTGTATTCATTTGAACACAGAAACTTGAAATCTGAATTTTCCTAATCAAATCAACTCCAACAGGAGTCCACTAACATCCTAAAGAATATTCTGGCATAATTTGAGGATTTTTGGATGAATCAAACTCCGTCTAAAATTCTTTTGAAAAGCTTTAAAGAAATTTCCAGAATTAAATAATGACTTTCATACAAATTGGGTTGCATATTTGGATAGCGTTTTCCAACCTGAATCCAACACAATTTGAATCACTAATTTTGGAGCTTCCTATCAAAAGTTATGAGGTTCTAAAGTTTTAGGAAATTCTGGAATTCAACTTAATCGGGAAAAGTTTGAATCTCTGACAGCGGGTCCGGTTACCACGTGTCATCTCCTCGGTTAAACCACACGGGGCCACAGGACTATTTACCGCACTGTCACAGATGATCCTGTGCAACAGAAAATTCCACACCCGGTTTTCCTTCCACTGACAGCAGGCCCGGGGTACTCTTCTTCAACCTCCGGACTCCCGCGTCCGCGCGCCGCCGGGCTCGCCGGAGCTGCGCTGAACTTCGACGTCCGGCCAGCTCCCGAGCCCTCCCTCGCCGCTAGGGCCTAAATCCACATGCTGAACACGCTGGAGGCAATTTTCCCGACCGGTGGTGGCTCTAACACAGCCGGCGACGGTGCGGCGGCTCGGTACACCATCGGCAACGTCGACCGGCTAACCTAGCCCGTCAAAACTTCGGTGGAAGGACCCTACAGCACCGGTGGATGCTAGGGATGATCGTCCTGGTGGTGAAACAGTCCGAGATGGCTCTAACATAGCTTTCAACGTGAGCCCGATTCTCCCCGCCATAACCGCCGTCGCAAAAATTGAAAAAACACTGTACGCAGTGGTTTTCATGCTAGGGTTCCAAAGAGGAATTGTTGCTAAGCAAGTTTAGTTCATGTGTGTGAAGTTTTTTGGCCTCTAATCAAATATCAGTCATGAATTTGAAGTTTTCCTACCCGTGGAAATTCTCCGAGGATCTTCCAAGGCGTGGGCTAAGACTTGGAGGTGAGAAGGAAGAAGGTCGTGCACGTCCAATGGCCCTCTTGCTTGGTCGCAAAAATCTCTCTGTAGGGCTGTCCACGAGAGCACCTCCTCTCGGTTTCTTTCGGCCCGCCGTGAAAACACGAAGCTCTCGGGTTGTTGTGGCTGAGATCATGTTGGGATGGTGCGAGGAGGTCGTGGGAAGTCCTGTGGTGCTGTTTTGCTGGGTTGCCGAGGCTCGCACGTGAAAGGAAGCAGCTCCCGAGCGATCAAACAACGGCGGTGGCTTCTCTGTTCTTTAGCGCGTGAGAGCAAGAGAACAGGGGGTTTCACGGCGTTGTGGCACAGCTGACCGCGGCTGGGAGTAAAGGCAAGCACGAGTAGCTCGCCAGCGCATGTACACGGCAGAGAAGCGTCGGTTCTCGGCGTGGCTCGGTGTCGAGCAGTGAAGCTTCGGCTCTGCCCGAGGGAGAGAGGAGAAACAAAGACTTTGCACTGAAAATGAAGATCTTTTGCAATTTATCTCCCTCAATGACTTGTGGGTCCCACCACAGCTCCCTCTTATCCTCTAAAATCTTTCCCAAATTTGCAAATGGTGAAATCAAATTGTGGGAGTTCAAATCTGAGGTGCATTTGAATAATTAGCAAGTTTCATCCAAATTCAAATGGTTATTTGAATTCTTTTGCACATTTAAGTCCTTTTTGAAAATGGATAGCAAACCCTTTCAAAAATTAATGAAACTTTGCCTACCCACTAATTTGGACCTAAGGAATCCAAATATGCAATCTGATTTTGGTGTTAGCTGCTGCAAACAAGAGTTTGAACACAACAGTTTGAATTACCCTTGTGTCCTCCCTCATTTGAACTTTGAATTGAACATTTAGTTATAAATCTGATTTTTAAACCCTTCCATTGCACCTGAGTACTTCAATTCTGTGGGTTTAATCCACCTAGGGTCCAAACATACAAGTAACCCTAAGTTTGTTTAGAAAGAATCTCTCATGTGTTATCATATGTGGAAAAAGTTTAAACCAGTCCCCTTTTTCATACACATGACACCAACATTTGTGCAAACTCAAGTTTCTTTGTATTCATACTTTTGGGACCTTTACAGTCCCACTGCCCCCCTTTTGTCTAAAAACTTGAATTTCTCTACTGCTCTTAATTTGGGGACCCTAATAACCCTTATGAGTTGATCAAACATCAAAATGGCCAATTGACTTTGAATAATTCAAAGTGTCATTTGATTTGATCAAATTTGCAGCAAAGGTTAACTGAAATTCAAATTTGATCTTAATTTAACCAAAATATCTCATGTCAAGATCAACTCCAAATGGAGTGAAAATTGGTGTGTGAGCTCACAAAAATGTGCTGAGTGTGAATATGAATCCCACTTTTGAATTCATGTGATGAAAGTAGTTTGAATTTAAATTTAAGTTCAAACTAGCCTCTTTCTATTTGTACCTAAAAACACCTCAAAAGGTTTTGGATTTGGGTGAAATTTGGCATGAGCATTCCTATCCAAGTTTATGAGTCAAACATGTGCTCAGCCCCTATGTGATGCATGTGGGAAATACCACTTTTGCATTATGTGAGTTTCTCCTCTAATGACTTTCTTGATGGTGTTTACTTGCTCTTCAAAGGTGTTCATAAGATCTCCTCAAATGAGGTGAGTGTGGTGTGATGAACACTTTTAGCAAATGAAAAACTTGGGCCCTTACAATAAATCTCACGTGCATAGAAAAATTATCTGCTTTTCTTCAATAGAAGAGCCACGAAGGGATAATACATTTGTATTACAAGTAAGTATCCAGCTTTTCTTCATTAGAAGAGACACGAAGGGCATGTACATTCACAATACAAGAGAAGAGGGCAGATGACCGAACAAAGACTTACAAGAGGATGGTTGATGTCAATAAGAAAATTAATAATTACAGGCAACATCTGCAATTCAACGTTCTTACAAGCTCACTTATCCCCGGGTAGCGTTCTTGCAAACTCACTTGCCTTCGGTCATCCCCTCCGCTTGTAATGCTTTGACTCGCATCTGGACCACGACGACTCACTGCTCGAACACCTCCATGACGTCCCAACACTGCTAGCCCCGAACGATGGACGGCCAGTCTGCGAGTAACGGAAGCATCAGACCTTCGTCATGGAGATGAAACCGGTCTCGATGCCAGTTCCCCGCAGGCTTCAGCAGTGGCATGTCGATGTCCGCACCCAGAAGGAACGATGTCATAGTTCGAAGCGAGACTCGGTAGAAGGGAAGACCACGCATTCTCTCCTTCGAATCTTCTCCTAACTCGCGTCGCCAAGTCTTGTAGGGAGGCAGGAGCATGAGAGGGCTGGAGAGGAAGAGGAAATACATGCATAAAGGCTTGCACCCCAAAGGGCTGCTTATATAGCCGGTGCACGACGGCATCAAGTAAAGGCGCCGGGGCCCATGGATGCATGCGCCCCACAGCAACGCCTCCCGTCCGTAGATTGACCGCACGTCATTTGAGACCCCAGGACATGAAGCCCACCATAATTACGGTCAGATGAATCCACCTATTTGATATCCACGACGATTTGAAGGGTCGCGCACCACCTTTTCCTCTTTTCAAACCACTCTCATCCATGTCCCTTCACCTACCTTTGACGTGACGTCGGTGGGCTGAACGAATCAAAGGCCTAGGTAAGTAGGTAAGTTTTTTATGGCCCACTTTTGGGGTTCGATCAAGGTTTCGGGTTCTATGGTATACCTGTCATGCAGGTCGAAAGGACCACCCATAATGAACCTGAGCGAGAGACAGACGATGCGAGGTGGCCATCAGTGGCACAGTCGGGAGCTCTGACGCTCCCGACACCTCTAAGTCTGATATCCGAGTCTTTTCTTGGTGACTCCCAGTAACCCCCCAAGGGTCGGCATTGAGGTGTACCAAGAGGGATCTTATGGAACGCAGGCACCGAGCCTCGATAAGGTCAACCTGATTCCCCCATCCTCATGGAGAGGCAATGGGGTTCCACTTAGATTTACATGTTAGGAAGCTCACTGAGCCCAGGAATTTGGCCATCGAGGTAAAATCCCGTCTGGCTCAACCCCTCCAAGCCCACGAATAGTTTGCGAATGGAGAGCGAAGCGGATTCGCTAAACGAACCATGCCCAACCTGTGAAGGGAGGGCTCGGAGGCTATCAAACGACTCAAGGTCACGATGGGCTCGGCGTCCAAGGCTTTGAGCTCGGACGTAGTCACGAACAAAAAGGAAACAATGATCTCACACAACTTCCATTTTTGCTTATCCTTTTCAGGCCCTCCGACGCGCACAGGAACATGCCTCCGACCGATTCAGATGGAAATCAACCGAAGTCTCGAAGGCTACTTATGGGGTAACGTATCCAGAGACCTAAGAGGCAACCGGCTAGCCAGTCACGAGGGGACACATGGCTCCGCGACCCCAACCAAGAGCCCAGACTCAGGATAACATAACCACAAGACTCGACCGCAAGGAGTGAGCCGACCTCCAAGGTCGGAAGAGACGTCCGACCTTTAAGCCCTGCCAACAAGGGCGGAGTGAAGAGCAATCCAGGCTAGAGGCCGGATCGGACGCAAATGAGAGGCTTAAATACCAACGTGAAATTATGTAAATGACGCAGGCCCACAAAACTCACTCCACCCATCTCCGCATGCACACAAGTTCTCCCGATCTCACTTTTCTCGTCAGTTGGCCAACTGCTTATCCGTTACTTGGACCAGGGCACCAGCTTTGAGACGTTGCGCGCACACAGACGCGGTGACCGCTTTCCACATCCAACAAACTTATTCAAAACTGGCATCCAGCAGTCAGTCCACATGCATTAATGCATGACCGTACAGGCAGGTCAGCACAGCTGCTAGACGCTAATTCTCTGTCTACACTGCAAAGCAAGCTGACCTCCTATACCTATTTGTTTATCGATGCACGTGCTAACAAACGCACACTACAAACTAAATCAAATCAATATTATCTAATAGCTCCCACTCCAGAGAAATATGGCGTCACATCTTCCAGATTCATGAACTAGGTGATCTCCCCTTGGCCGACTGGATTGACAATTTCTGGATAGCAGTACGCGCACAAGTATCTAGGGCGCTCAAGCCGGTAATGAGCAGTTGCTTGATACTGGTCATGTGGATGTTATGGAAACAGACGACCTCTTCAGCAGCATTCGGGTGCGGCATGCAAGCAGTGAGGGGCTTGTCGCCTGCGGAAGTTGTGGCCCAGCTAGCTTTGCTCTCATAGCTGGGCAGTTGTATTTTATTTTATTTTTGGCACTGTACAAAACTCTTTTAATATTAATAGCATCTAGACTTTTTTTATCGAAACAGCCACCCTGTCGTCTACGGGGTGGACGATTTATCCACGTGGACAACAAATCGTCCACACCGTGGACGATTGGGCCACGTAGACCACCCAGTCGTCCACCCCGTGGACGACAGGGCCACGTGGATGACCCTGTCGTCTACGCGGTGGTCGACAAGGCCACGTAAACCAGTCGTCCACCGCGTGGACGACAGGATTCCTCTACAGCAAATAGGCGAGATTAGCACTTTAACTCCCATTTAAAAATACTTAGAGACATTTTTACAAATTTTTTAACAGAAGTAAATGTAGTATAACGTGTTATGATTTTATGTAATGTTAATAATATGACTTTTGTTTAATAGATGATATGTTATGTAATTTTGAATTATGCAATACGATCATAAGTTTGAATATTGAAATTTGTTCGTTCAAATTCATTTTTTCTTTTATTTAATACTTAGAGACTATTAAAAATATCTTGTTATGGAAGTAAATTTAGCACAATAACATCACCGCTTGATTAAAAACACTCATCATTGGATACATTACGAAGCTTATTAAATGGCAAATATAGCTTCTACTGAGTGCAACGGGGATACTTTCCCTTACACAATGCATCCCGTCCGGCATCCCTTGCGCGACGTGCTTTCTCGCGTAAGCGCTCCCGTTCATCCTCTCTAACCTGAAGAGCAATACGTTCTTACTATTGAGCCTGACGACGATACTTTTCCTCGATTCTTTGAAGTTCTTCCTGACGTCTACGCCGACGCTCCTCCTGTTTAGCCGCCTCCTTCCTCTCCTGCCCAACCCGCTTTTCATACTCTATCTCGTAGTGGAACTTGTCCCAAATAGCTCTATGCATCGTGTGTACGTACTCGACATCTTCCGCTATTTGTTCGTTGACGATGTACTGTGTGAACTCACAAAGGGGCGGTGGGGACTGCATGGTTAATGATGTGTTGTTATGAAGATTTTAGATAAAATGCGAATGCGAAATTCATAGATCTGTGAAGTAGATATGTTCCCTGATGTCTACCATTCGGGAAAATGGTGTGGTCCTATGAGGGGAGTCATATTCATAGTTGTTGCACATCCTTAGCCTTAAACCGTAGGTGACTCCCAGTCTTAGATCTTTTACGAACTGACAATCAGTGCCACATAGACACATTGGAGGTCGTAATCTCCCTGGAACGCAAACTCTCTCTTTTCGATTTTGTGGTGAGTAAGGTGAGTCCATGCCCACGAGAGTTGAATCTGTGAAGTGCGGTTGTGGCGAATGTGTGGAGTGCTCTTAAATGGACAATCGAAACTAGACGAGTCTAGCAGGTGGATGGGTCGTCCAGTAGGTGGATGACTAGTCCATCAGTTGTACGGCTAGTCCATCAGTTGTACTACTCGTCTATAAGTTGTATGACTCATCTAGTAGGTGGACGAGTCATCCAGTAGGTGGACGACTAGTCCATCAGTTGTATGACTCGTCCATCAGTTGTACAACTCATCCACCAAGTGGACGAGTCGTCCAGCACGGTTTGGCTTGTGGTCAGGACATTCGCAATCCCTATTGTTGCACACGGGCCTAGCACCTATGTACTCAGATAGCTTTGACTCTATTTCCGCAAGTTCAGCAACCATCTCTCGGTTTCGATCTTGTAAATATTTAATGTAATCTTCAGTCGACTTGATTGGCGGTGGGTCAACCCAGGGTGTGTATCCGCAGTTATCTTCATCGAAGTAGCACTAGTCAAATAGCAATGAAGGTCAAAAATGATAATATTGCAGCTCAAAAATAATATGTATTTTGAACTTACTCCACCGTTAGGACAACGAAAGAATCGACGACCGCAATCAAGACCACAGTGGCATTTGGGCCACTCTTCTTTCTTGCCATCATATAGACGAAGAGGATTGAACACACCAAAATCAATCTTGCTTAGAATCGGGAACCTATCTACTAGTGGTTCATACCACTCAGGACCACCCACCAAGTAGTCGGGACGCACCGATCTAATGTTTTCCACACCTATCCTACCACGACCTCTGCTCGCCATTATTTTAGTACTCTCTTCGCTCACTCTCAGTTCGTAATGGTGACTCTTGCGGCGCTACGACTTTTATAGGGCGACTATCGTCCACCTCGTGGATGACTCGTTTACTATATGGACGAGTCATCCACGTCATGGACGACACGTCCAACTCGTGGACGATTTTGAATCCGTCATCAGGAACACTTTGCTTATTTATTGTTTCGTTTTTGGTTTTAAAAGAGTTAATATTAAAGACACAAAGTAATGTGCAAAAAGTAGACATATAAATTAATTATCTTAAAAGATATGATACATATAGTGAAACAAAAACAAAAATTAAATGACACAGTACATCAATGCCTAGCACGCTTCCCAGTCCCCCTAACAGCCATACGCGCCGCTCGTACATGGTCTACATCGTACGTTAGCAGATTAGGAGTGTTCCTAGGCCTAGGAGCTCCTGTCAGGGTCGCGTCCTGCACCGGCTGCGGCAGCTCTGGAGCTCCTTGCGTTTGAGGAAGCATGTCCGCCATAGCATCAGCGACATACGCTTCCCAGTCAAAGGGGACTCCCAAATCCTACTGCGTCGTATAAGAACCATAGTACGGCTCCTTGAAACCTACAAAAATCATTATTTGTCAGATTTATCAATAACTATTAATATTAATAATATGAATTAAATTGACAGTACCACTGCACCAGTTGGATGTCCCAACAATGTCATCAGGACACGTAGGACGAACGTACGACGTTGAAGGCACTACACAGAAAATAGTCTACATTAGTACGTTCAACATATTAGTAAAAATGAAAAGTCTTTCGATGTCGTACCTGGTGTCTGAATGGACGCTGGCGGTGGAACAGTCATTGCCGACGTGAAGACCAGCAGCTGTATGGAGGAGTCTTGACGACAAGACTCCGTGCACGACAAAGACATGTGCTTCATGGCGTCGGCGATGTACTTATGCATTTTTTTCAGGCCGTTGCGTTCTGATGTACCGGGATGTGCAAGCCCAGCTTCGCCCTTTCGACCATCGCCCTCGCATCGATCTCGGCACTCCTAAGCATCTCAAACTGTAAACAAAAAAATATAAACAATATAAATTATAAGAAAACTTACGCAAGTCTAAAAAAGTAATACGAAACTTACCACAACTAAAGTGTTATGATCTCTGTGTCGAGGGTAAGTGTCGGAAGTCGATGCGATGTGTGCCTTCGGCTCTGCTGGACTTATGATACTCGCGTACGTGTACGAGAGACGTACCATCATAGGTACTCCTCGTAGGACTCCACGGTGAACGGGAACACATCCACGATTATGTCCTGAGGTGCCTCTGCCCACTGTTGTACCCAAGCCTCCATGCGAGGCGAGAAAACAGGCATAGAGAAACCCTTCCGTGTGTGTCTGCGAGCAAAATATAACGCTACTCTGCGATTAAAACTTATGTAAGTTAAATATAGAAATAAAGAAAACTACTTACGTGTGTGTAGTAGGTGGAACTGGGAGGCCCCTAGAAACTGGGAAGACCTACTGCCGTCCGAATTGTCGCATAACTCTGTGAGGGGAGTACTACTCCATGCAGATGTCATACACGAGAGCCTTTCGTGTCCACCACACGTCCGCATCTCTCGTGCACAACGACGACAAGCCAGCGGGTGCACGACGCTCCACAGCCTTGTAAGAAAACATTGTCCATACGACGTCGTTGTCCGCCTGTAGGCGGTCAAACGACATCGTATACTCCGGGTAACCCCCGTGCACCGTGTCGTCAGCCCAAGTACGCTGCAAAAAAATATTATAACGAAACAAATAGCTATATTAAGAACGAACATATATGTATTACAACTTAACCTACCCTGCGTCATGTCCATAATGTGCCCATTGTTGGCCTGTCCTCCTCGGTGTTCCCGTACTAGGCGTTACCGTAGGGGGTGACGTCCACCCAAGGCCGACCTATCGAGAACCGCTCATATGCCCAGCAACAACGGACACCTAGACAGTATGCTATCCGCCACCACCTATGAACAATAGAAATATTAAAAGTCACTTGATTAGGACATGTCAATTTAAGAAATATTTAAACAATTTGTTGTTAGTAACTTACCTTTGTACATGTCGTACAAAGACATCGATATGTAGCCGCTAGCATAGCTTAACCCTAACTGTACTGTAGAACTGCGTGAGGGGGATTCTCTGCTATCTCTCTGGCGAATTAGATAAGACGCTTGTCGACCGTGTCCCCGTGTGAGTCTGTGAACAGTATCCACCCGAAAAGCCACAGAAATTATGACTCCAAGTGTCTGGAGATAGTGTACTCATCCGCGTCCGGGTGGATGTTCTCAGGCTGAAAGGAACAAAATAATATGTATTATTATAATTATTACTCATGAATCCATATTATGCATAAAATCCAACTAAACTTACCTTAACTACTGCAACCAAGTCTTTTATGGACTGTGCTCTTGTCTGCCTGCGATCGGTCTCACCAAAAGACATGTGGAAAGTGTGTGTCTCCGGTCTCCATCGGTCGACCAACGAAGTAAGTAAGGAACGGTCGTAGGTTAGTCGCGTGAACTTTTCTTTAGACCACTCCATTACCTGGGGCTCCAACATCCTACACAGTGATAGGAGCCCCGCTGCACTCAACCTGCAATACACAATATCAAATTATTACCAAATAATCTAACAATATTTGAACTACTTAATTATAAATATTTGTACCTGTCAATCCACCTATCGTCCAGATGTAACAACATCTTCAGAACCATCGGCCGCAACGTGGTAAGTTCGACTCCTCGAACATTGCTCAAGTACGAGCGGTGTCGAGCGTCGAACTGAGCGTCTAAGAGCTCGTAAGTGCCACTATCACCTGCAGCCATGGCTGCAGGTCTAAAATATATTAAATTGTTAGTCATTCATACGTGGGGTTCATCAGTTGCTAGTAAATAAAACAACAAAAATTGTAGGTACAAAAAAATTATGAACTTATGTAACATCTTAACCAATGATATTGTTCTTAAATAACAAAATCCGTAATACACGATGAGGTTAAATCGAAAAGGTTACAGTAAAGAAATTTGACTGAAAAATGAATCATTGATCATTCCGCCGTGAGCCAAAACCACGAGGACGTCTCCCGTCATGCGGATTTCCTGAAGGTCCCGCTTCGGCTGCTCCCGTAACATTACGCCGAACACAATTCTTGTAACTATGGCCAACTTCGTTACAGTTGCTACATCTCACTTGTTGCGACGATGAGCACTCGTTCATATCATTTCTTATACATCTCATTTTATGCCGGCCACGAGTCTGCTTGAACCTCAGATAATCAGGGCCTCTTTCGAATTCTTGTCCAGGATCGTTGGTGAATGCACCAAAAATCCGGTAACCAAATATCTCTACGTGCCAGATTGTGTACAAAGTCTCTTTGAGAAAATATTGTGACACATATATAGTTGGAGATAATTGACTCCGACTGCAGGCAACAATGACATGAGAACAAGTCCTATGGAGGAGATTTGGCTTCATACATGTACATATGGCCGAGTTCTCACGAAGAATGCACTCATGCACAGTCCGTTCACTCGTGGCACAATGTCTGCCTCTATCTGTGCATGTGATCTCAAAACTGTTCTGCAAAGTTTCAGTTTGTTTGACACAATGCAAGTGAGTCTTTTTAATCTTCTCATCCATGTAGTCAAACAAATTTTTAGAAGACTAAATTAGGATCAACCATATGTAGAGAAGCTTTTGCAAAACGCTCACAAAAGTACTTCATCGTTCCATTCAAGATTCCTTCAACAATACTAACAAGTGGTAAAGCTCTTGACCTACTAGGATAAAGTTGTAGACCTATAGAAACTTGTATTAATTTATAGTAGTACTAATTTTAAGAATAATTAAAAGTAACACAAATGTTACATACCTCGGCTAAATTAGTTGTCATAATTCCATACCTAGCACCGTGTGTGTCATATAACAACGATCATTTCTCTTTCGGCTCATTATGAATCCAATGTGAGAAACATATGATAGATGATCCATCTCTATGAGATATAGTATGTCCGGTTGAAGGAACGATGGAGAGTGGTTCAGAGGCGTCTTCATTACTATCCCGTCCAAGTAACTCCATGGTTTGTTTCTTTGCGAGCTCATCAAGACGACGCCACAAAGCATTGAACTTCCTATCTTGATTCCGACTACAGAGATGCTTAAACATGTTCATTAGTTGTTTGTTCTTGAAGTGATTGTAAAAATTTACATCCAAGTGCCTCATACACCACCTTGATTCTATATCCGTCCAAACTGGTGGGAGACGACTGTCTACGCAGTTGTATTTGATATCCGTTATTGTCTTCAGCAAACCAGAGTGACGATCGTGTATGACACATACATTTTCTTGGCCTTGCACTACATCAGCTCTAACCCGTTTCAGAAACCAGTACCAACTGTCAGCATTTTCACTCTCCACAAATGCAAACGCCACATGTAAAATTTGATTATCGCCATCAACTTCAATAGCTGTTAGAATTTGACATTTGTACTTTCTGGTTAGAAACGTACCATCCATACACAGAATGGGTCTACACTATCGAAATGCGTTTATGAATTGACATAGTGAAAACAATGCACGGTGAAGAATACGTTTTCTAAGAAGCCGGGGTTTGGAACATCCACGATATCAACAGTTGTGCCAACATTCCGACTTCTTATGGTATGAAGTAACTTTGGAAGATTATCATAAGATGCTTCATAAGTACCAAATCTTGCCTAAATAACCTTCTGTTTCGCCTTCCAATCTTTGGAGTAGCTTATTGTATACTTAAAATCTTGCTCAATTG
Organism: Neostapfia colusana; assembly: GCA_030760725.1. Classification (NCBI taxonomy): domain Eukaryota; kingdom Viridiplantae; phylum Streptophyta; class Magnoliopsida; order Poales; family Poaceae; genus Neostapfia; species Neostapfia colusana. The sequence continues at coordinate 51,968,070 of JASWHV010000014.1, read as the reverse complement.
TGTTGATAATAGATTTAGTCTTAAAAGAACTATTATCAACCACACGAGCATACATGTGATTTACAACAAACTACGATGTAAGAGCAGTATTGCATTTCTCAATATGTTACAACTCGCACGCATGATCAATTACAATAGAACACCTCCAAAGGCCACTCCATTTCTCTACATATCCGCGAACACGAAACGGACAACTTGTTGATAAGCATCAGACATCACAAAGTTTCTTAGTGGATCGAGAAACCTTAAATGATCTCTTCACTGAAAGGGACCAGTATTTAACAGCATCTTTCAATGCTTCATTACTTTTTAAAAGAGGTCCTGCTGTTATTGTATTACGGTGGTAATCCAACGACAAATGATACCCTTCAGTGACTCTTAGGTTTTCAAAATTTGGATGACTCCAATCGACAGGGACTGGAGGTTGATCTTTCTTGTCGGATGAATCGTATTCAGGAACATTATTATAATCCCTATCCTCAACAATCATCTGCTGAACTATATGTTCTATATGCTCTCCTTCATCCGCTTCACCAGTTGCCTCAGTAACAACAATATGTGTCAGTTCATTATCATTATCTTCTTCCGCATCACCACCATCATTATCTTCCTCGTCATCATTTTCGTCCTGCGTCTCGACGACTACTTCCTTGGCTTCAACCCGAATCAGAAGTATTAGAGGCTACCCATATTGCAGAGCCCTTGTAACATAAGCACGCCACACGGGTGTTCCCTTTAGCGGTAGTAGTTCCCAAAAATGTTCCTCACTTGAACGGCTGATAACTCCGTTTATCTTCAACTCATATTCATCCTCACTCAGTTTAAAAACTTTCAGCAACCATCTATAGACACCCATAAATATCTGTTCCGTTGGACTAGGTATTCCCCGATTTGTAAAATGGAGTCCTAATAGATCTACTCCACTTGAATTATATTTAATTTGTCCACCTCCATAAAATATCTGAAATTCTACTTTGTTAACCTAGCATACGTATATACACAATTTAATAATTGCAAACATGGAATTGTAAATACATATAGTATGAATAATATAATATAAATTATGTTAAAAACTAATATGTACTATTACAGAAATATAAGTACAGAAATTAAAAACTAATATTTAATATGCGAGATATAAAAAATAAGCTATAATAGGGTTCTATGTAATAATGTTAAAAATTAACATAAAACTATTTTATAACAGAGTAAACATAAATTCAAGCTGGTAAGCCGAACTTAAGAAGCTTGCCAGGCGCTTTTTTCAAAGAAAGCTGGGCAAAGGTTTGGCAATTCCACCATTAGCAAAGGTTTAATCGGTCAAGCTAACAAAAATTCTTAAATACAAATTAGACTAAACCTAATGGTCCAAAACTAAATTTTAACATAAAAGGCTGAAACTAACCTAAAATCTAAAATTGTAACTAAACTTAACCTAAACGCACGAAACTAAACCTAACCAAAATACGCTAAAGGTTTTTTTTAAAAAGTTAAAACTAACCTAAACATAATTTTAAACAAACCTAAAATCCTAAATACAAACTAAACTAGACTAAAACTAAAATTCCGAAACTAAATCTTAAAAAAAAATTAAAACCAACATAAACTTATATTTAAACTAATCTAAACTCTAGATTTCAACTAAACTAAATCCTAATACTAAATACAAACTAAATTAAACACTAAAACCTAAAATAAAATCTAAACTACGGTCAAACTAATATTTAAACCTAAATTATCTACAATGCACAATTAATATAAGTAAATTTAAAAATTATAATTATATTTAAAAGATTACATCTTATAGTTTTTCTTTTCTTCTCTTTTCTTCTTTTTTCATCTCTTCCTCTTCTCTTCCTCTTCCTCTTCCTCTCCTCTCTTCTCCTCTCCTCTCATCTCCTCTTCTCTTGTGTTTCGTTTTGTTTGGTGTGGGGAGGCAGCCCCCGGGCGGCTGTGTTATATTACACAGCCTGTCGTCCACACCGTGGACGACAGGGCACGTCGGTTCAACGGACCCATGACCGTTGGGCCGACATGGCTGCCACGTGGCCCGTTGTCGTCCACGGCGCGGATGACAATGACCTGTCGTGGACAACATGTTTTCCACGTGGACAAATCATCCATCCCGTAGACGACTGATTGGTTATTTCTATAAATTTTTTTTGTAGATGTTATTAATAAAAAATGATTTTTATACAGTGCTAAAAATAAAAAAAATTCTCACGGCTTGTCACATGCGGAAGGCCTAGCTATGGCTCTCATAGCTGTGCAGTTGTATCACAATAGTGTGGCCGTGAGCGCTTGACCTAATGTGCATTATAAACTTTTGCTTATTTTGTGCTGCCTTTCTTCTATAATATTAACTCACAAACCTTTTGCTTTTTTCTTTCCTTTTAAAAAATGGACATGCCATACAGGTCGACTAATCCACGCCTGGTCTTAAACAAAATCAAAATCACATCTTTGCCAACGTGAAAACAATTGAGCTAGTCACTGCAAATCAAAAGTCATCAGAACAGTATCAACAAGAACACAATTCTACCATGTAGCAGATAGCAACTTTAATCATAGGAAAATCAGAGACTTTATATAAGTCTCCCATAAATAAAGGTGGTTACATACTTAGAACAAAAGCTTTTATTATATAAGCTGGAGGCCAGTACCGTAAGAGCTTACGAAACAGTAAGCGAGCAAAAGATGCATGGCACATGCAGCGTTTCATACCAACATCTCAGGGTTCTGGGTCTTCTGGTCCGCAGGAGGATGGTAGATCGGAGTCGGTGATGGGTGCGAGTATTCCGGCGTAGGTGGTGTTGGAATATGATCCAAATTCTGATCTCGTGGGACGCCTAGGAGATATTATGGATTATATTTATTTTTAGGATTTATTTTCTTTATTAGCCACCTCTATAAATACACCTTGTAGGCTGTTGAGGGAGGGCAAGAGAGAAGAGACCCTCATTGTAATCCCCCGTTGTAAACTCTCCTCATATAGTGAAGATCGCCGGTCGGCGCCCGTGGTTTTTTCCCGCAAGGGTTTTCTACGTAAAATCTGTGTCTCGTGTTCGATCTTGTTTATGCATTATTTGCTCACAAATGGTACCAGAGCCAGACACGAGATTGATTAAAAAAAAGTAGGGTTTTATTCTCTGTTACGGGCCGCCGCCAGTAATCAGATCAGTTCGCTGCCGCCGCCTTGCTGGGTTGCGCGCAGATTTTTGACGGATTGGTTGGGCGGCCGTCGCCATCCTCGGGGTGTGATCCCCCCTGCCTGCGCCCAAACATTCGCTGGTTGAGGCTGCCGGTCACGTCTCGGTCTTCAAATCTCTGGCCCGAGGCCAGATTTTTTCTTCCGCTCAGCATCAAGATCACTGCTTCACGCGAGGATCGAGGTACCTGCTCACTGTTACCTCACGTGAAGTTGATCACTGTTTCTTTGTGGCCTGCGCAGTTCTGCTACCAAGGATCGGGACCAGGCTGTTTTGGATCTTTGCTACAGCCACGCAACAATCTACACCAAGCATTGATTTCTGGTTTTCTTTGCTGGTCGCACACCAAGATCTACCAGGAATTCTGCAGTTTGATCATTGTTGATTTCTACTTTGTTATGGCTTCTCTCAAATATGATATTCCGCTGCTCGACCGTGACACACGGTTCACTCTATGGCAAGTTAAGATACGGGCAATATTAGCACACACCGATCTAGATGATGCACTTGATGGTTTCTCCAAGAAACAAGAAAATTGGACCGACGATGAAAAGCGTTGTGATTGTAAGGCTCTTTCACAAATTCATCTTCATTTATCTAATAATATTTTGCAAGAGGTTTTGGAACAGAAAACCGCTGCTGCTTTATGGCTCATGCTGGAATCGATCTGCATGTCTAAGGATCTAACCAGCAAGATGCATTTGAAGATGAAATTGTTTACTCACAAGTTGCAAGAGGGTGGTTCAATGTCCTCTCATGTTCAAGGTTTCAAGGAAATCATTGCGGACTTAGCGTCTGTTGAGGTAAAATATGATGATGAGGATTTAGCTCTTATGCTCTTGTGTTCATTGCCCCCGTCTTACTTAAATTTCAGAGACACTATATTATATAGTCATGATACTCTAACTGTTCAAGAGGTCTATGATGCTTTGCATGCTAAAGAAAAGATGAAACAGATAGTGTCTACTGATTCTGCTGCTAGTTCTGATGGAGAAAGCTTGGCTGTCCGTGGTAGGACAGAGAAGAAATCAAACAAAAATTCGGGTGGTCAGAGACACCGCTCTAAATATAGAGGTAAAGAAAAGTTTTGCAGATATTGTAAGGGGAATAATCATGTAATCTCTGAATGTTATAAGCTGCAGAATAAAGAAAAGAGAAAGGCCAGTCAAAAGTCTACAAATAAATCTAGTGATGATGATAGTGCCTCTGTTGTCTCCTCTGATAACAGTTCTAATGGTGATGTTCTCGTTGCTTTTGCTGGATGTGCTAAAATTAATGATGAATGGGTTCTTGATTCCGCCTGCACGTTTCATATTTGCATTAACAGAGATTGTTTCTCCACTTATGAATATGTCCAAGGTGGAGGTTCTGTTTTGATGGGTGATAACACACCTCGCAAGGTTGTAGGCATTGGATCCGTTCAGATTAAGATGTCTGATGGTATTGTCAGGACATTGACAGATGTGAGGCATGTTCCAACTATGACGAGAAATCTTATTTCTTTGAGTACTCTTGATCTCAAAGGGTACAAGTATTCTTGTGAAGGTGGAGTTATGAAGGTAACTAAAGGCTCTCTTGTTGTTATGAAAGGTGACTTGTTAAAATCAAATTTATATATTCTTCACGGCGTTACTATTATTGGTAATGTTGTTGTTTCTTCTAAGTCACCTGATTCTGATGCTACAAATTTATGGCATATGCGTCTTGGTCACATGAGTGAACTTGGTTTATCAATTTTGAGCAAGAGAGGTCTCCTCGATGGGCACAACATCAGTAAATTAGATTTTTGTGAGCATTGTGTGTTTGGTAAACACAAGAGGGTGAAGTTCAACACTTCGGTTCATACAACTGAAGGTATTCTTGATTATGTGCATTCTGATTTAAGGGGACCATCTCGTAATACATCTATTGGAGGTGCTCGTTTTATGTTGACTATTATTGATGATTATTCGAGAAAAGTATGGCCTTATTTATTAAAGCGTAAATCAGAAGCATTTTCTACATTTAAAGAGTGGAAGAAAATGGTGGAGAATCAAACTGAAAGAAAGGTGAAGGTTCTTCGTACTGATAATGGGATGGAATTCTGTTCTAATGAATTTAATTCTTATTGTAAGTCTCATGGTATTGTGAGACATCGTACTGTTGCTCACACACCTCAGCAAAATGGTGTGACTGAGCGTATGAACAGGACTATCATCTCGAAGGCTCGTTGCATGTTGTCTAATGCTGGTCTTAATAGACGCTTCTGGGCTGAAGCTGCTTCCACTGCTTGTTATCTTATTAACCGTTCTCCCTCTATTGCTATTGATAAAAAGACTCCAATTGAGGTATGGTCTGGTTCTCCAGCTAATTATTCTGAATTGAGGATTTTTGGTTGTCCTGCTTATGCTCATGTTGATAATGGAAAATTGGAGCCTAGAGCTATTAAGTGCATTTTTCTTGGTTATGGTTCTGGTGTTAAAGGCTATAGATTGTGGGATCCTGAATCCAGAAAAGTTATAACTAGCAGAAGTGTTGTCTTTAATGAATCTGCTATGAGTAATGCTATGAGTACTAATGCTCCTGTTCAGAATTCTAGTGTCTAAGTGGAGCATTTAATTGATTCAGAACATACATCAAACACTGATGATTCAGATGCACTTATTGATCATGATTCATCAGTTATCCCACATTCATCTCCTGTTGTGCAGCCTCCACAACATTCTATTGCAGCTGATAGGTCTAGGAGACCACATATTCGACCCAAGAGGTTAATTGAGGAATGCAACGTTGTTGCTTATGCTTTGAGTTGCGCAGAAGCTGTTGAAGGTAATGCAGAACCTTCTAATTATTCTGAGGCTATTACTTCTGCGGACTGCAATAGTTGGGTTGCCGCTATGCAAGATAAAATGGAGTCACTTGAAAAGAATGGTACTTGGGAGTTAGTGCCTTTGCCTAAAGAGAAAAATCCCGTTCGTTGCAAATGGATTTTCAAGAGGAAAGAACCTATTTCTCCTAATGAGACTGTTAGGTATAAAGCAAGGTTGGTTGCTAAGGGCTATAGTCAGATTGCAGGTATTGACTATAATGATGTCTTTTCTCCTGTTGTGAAGCATAGTTCTATTCGCAGTTTACTCAGTATTGTTGCTATGCATGATTATGAGTTGGAGCAACTGGATGTTAAAACTGCATTTTTACATGGAGAATTAGATGAAGACATTTATATGGATCAACCTGAATGCTTTATTATTCAAGGATCAGAACATCTTGTTTGCAAGTTAAAGAAGTCTCTTTATGGCTTGAAACAATCTCCTAGACAGAGGTATAAGAGATTTGACTCCTTTATGCTCTCTCAAAATTTTAAGCGGTCTTCCTATGATAGCTGTGTTTATTTGAAGATTGTTGATAATTTAGCTATTTATCTACTTCTCTATGTCGATGATATGTTGATTGCTGCAAAAGATAAGTCAGAAATAGCTAAATTAAAGGCACAATTGAGTAATGAATCTGAGATGAAGGACTTGGGTGCAGCAAAGAAAATTCTTGGCATGGAGATTATTAGAGAGAGACAAGCTGGCAAGTTATATCTTAGTCAACAAGATTATATTGAAAAGGTCCTCCATCGTTTCAGTATGCATGATGCTAAACCAGTGAGTACTCCTTTAGCTCCACATTTTAGATTATCATCTGCTTTATGTCCTGAGTCAGACTATGATATTGAGTACATGTCTCGAGTTCCCTATACTAGCGCAGTTGGATCTCTTATGTATGCTATGGTTTGCTCTCGTCCTGATTTGTCATGTGCATTAAGTGTTGTTAGTAGATACATGGCTAATCCTGGCAGAGAGCACTGGAAAGTAGTTCAATAGATTTTGAGATACGTGCGCGGTACTTCTAATGTTTGTTTGCAGTTTGGGAAATCTGGAGATGGACTTGTTGGTTATGTTGATTCAAATTATGCTGGTGATTTTGATAAGAGGAGATCTCTCACAGGTTATGTTTTAACCATTGGTGGTTGTGCTGTTAGTTGGAAAGCTTGTTTACAGTCTACTGTTGCTTTATCAACTACTGAAGCAGAATATATGGCTATTTCTGAAGCTTGTAAAGAAGTCATCTGGCTTAGAGGTTTATATGCTGAGCTTTGTGGAGATGATTCTTGCACTACTATATTTTGTGATAGTCAGAGTGCTATTCACCTTACAAAAGATCAAATGTTTCATGAGAGAACGAAGCATATTGATGTGGGATATCACTTCATTCGAGATGTTATGTCTCATGGTGATATTAAAGTGTGAAGATCAGTACTCATTATAATCCCGCTGATATGATGACAAAGCCAGTTCCTACTAACAAGTTTAAATTATGCTCAAGCTTGGTTGGTATTAAAGCTTGAGTCCTAGTGACTTATTGGCGCTCGGTGTTATTTATTATTGAAGAGAGTTGATTGATGATTGTTCATTGGCTACAAGATGGAATTTGTCTCAAGGTGGAGTTTGTTGGAATATGATCCAAATTCTGATCTCGTGGGGACGTCTAGGAGATATTATGGATTATATTTATTTTCAGGATTTATTTCCTTTATTAGCCACCTCTATAAATACACCTTGTAGGCTGTTGAGGGAGGGCAAGAGAGAAGAGACCCTCATTGTAATCCCCCGTCGTAAACTCTCCTCATATAGTGACGATCGCCGGTCGGCGCCCATGGTTTTTTCCCGCAAGGGTTTTCCACGTAAAATCGGTGTCTCGTGTTCGATCTTGTTTACGCATTATTTGCTCACAGGTGGCTTGTAAGTTGGCACGGGCGTCGGGGGTTTGTACTCCGGCACTGGCATCGGGTGTGTGTACACAGGCACTGGCGTCGGGTATGAGTACTCCGGCACCGGCTTCTTGTGGAAGTGTGGGTGTGGGATTACGATGCTTCTTATGGACGTGAGGGATCACGATGGGTTTCTTGTTGAGGATATGCTTATTGTGGAATGGGTCACTGAGGAATGCTGACGCACATTCTTTGGAAGAGTAGTGCATTTTGCTGGCCATGACAACGAAGGTCGTCTTCGTGTCATCGTCACTAGATGGCCGGACGATCCAAGACGGTTCCTGTCCAGGGCATGGCTGGTGGGACGCGCTATGGAGCTGTGCGGAGCAGTCCTGCTTCAGCTCGCCGTCCTGACGGAAGAGGTCGGCGGCGAGGGGGACGCTGAAGGCGCCCGAATTGTCTACCTCGGGGACGGCCTTGGTCTCGAACTCGCCCTTAGCGTTCTTACATTTGAGTGCCACATGAAGACCTGAAAAACTGGGACCGATAGAATTCATAAGGTACTGAGCTCTACAAGTTCCTGAAACTGTCACCAGATTGCCTGGCGAACTGACATATGAATGCACCTTTGAAAACTGCCTCAGCTTTCATGTTCTTCCTAGTGCAGTCGGCGCACTTGGCCAAGCCAACGATCATGGATGTTGTCTCAGACTCCGCGGCTTGGGCGATCACTGCCGCTAACAGGATGGCACAGATGCTAATAAGCAGTCCCCGAGCCAGAGCTCCTACTGTGCACTATTACAACAAGCTTCATCTCAGACAGCTCTAAACGTATTATCACACGCGGTTTTCAAAACCGCCTGAAAAAAATAGCATATGATAATCAACAATTTTCACAGACAAAAACTTAAATCGCCTGTGAAAAAGTTTATAGCAGACAATTCTATACCTACGACTAGCCGCATGTGAAGACTCTTTATCAGAGGCGGTTTATAATGTAAGAGTATCCGCCTGTGATAACTCCATTATCGCAGGAGGTTCAATACCTACTACTATCCGCCTACGAAGAATCTTTATCACAGGTGGTTTGTAACGTAAAGAGTATCCGCCTATGAAGAATCTTTATCACAGGCGATTTGTAACGTAAGAGTATCCGCCTGTGTAACTCTATTATGCAGGAGGTTCTTTACTTACGACTAGCCGCCTGTGAAGAATCTTTATCACAGGCGGTTTGTAACGTAAGATTATCCGCCTGCGATAACTCTATTTTAGCAGGCGTTTCAATAGCTACTACGTGGAAGCTTGGCTGGTTCTTGCACCTTCACCTAATCGGAGACGGTCAAGGGCTGGATGGGTGGAGATCATGCAGGCACCGTGGTGGGGTTATATAGGATTACAAATGATGGAGTTCAACCGAAGCATTTGGTAGGAGTTTGTCGGCCCCCACCTCTATCGGTTCCCAATTGTGCATCCCGTACCAATCTCTGGATCAGTAGTTGGTACGCACAACAGAATGTATCGAGTTCCATACATTATCTTATTCTCAACAGGACCGTTAAGGTCTTACAAGCAATTCTTAGGTTACAGTCCATGGGCCTTGCAAGGCCACAAAAAAAAGAAAGACAATGTCGAACTACAGCGAAATGGGCGACACTCAGCCACTAGGCAGCCTTGGGCGCAGAACTAGACCTACTCGTTATTGAATCACGCTTCGTCTTCTTCTTCTTCGCTTTATTCCTTTGCATCTGAGGGTTGTGAAGAAAGCAAGAGTGACTACGGAAGGTACTCAGCAAGCCCAAACACTACTCAAGGAGATGTGTTTCATGCAAGGGGGTCGTAGCAAGGCAGGGCTATACAGCTTAGAGTTGCCGAAAAGCATTCATGTAGGGTTGCTTTTGAAAGAAGGTTTTGCAAAGCAAAAGGAGCTAGGTAATCCTATCCTGATTTTAGTTTGTGGTACCTGGGGGAGTTGAACTCCATCCCACCAGCTCCCTAAGTTTTATTCGAACGTTCAAGCCCCATGGCTTTACTATTTCTGCCACACAGTTGTAATATCCAAAACACGGCAAACACTGCCACCTGACTACATCAAGGTAAAATACTAAGACTAATCAACAAAAGCTCGGAACATAGTGCGTCAAGACCATGACAACGGTTATCCGGATGTTAACACTCTGCAGAGGTTGTACACTTTACCCACAGGTCATGCTCCCCTAGCAAGGGAGTAGCATAACGTTCACCTCATCTTCCCCAAGTAACCCCACAATAACACCTCGGGACACACCCAGGGGCTATTCGGGCAATTACTCTCTCAGCCGGATCACAGGTAATGACTCCCTCGTGTCTTTTCCTGGTCTAACATGCCCTACTGGCCGCCATACGGCTCATGTGGAAGTCACCAAGAAGGTAGAGGGAGTCCTGCCCATACATGTTCTGCGGTTGTACAAAATCACTATGACGAGGTCATATGAACCGGTCCTTATATTGGTGAGGCACCTCCATCAATGTCCACGACAGGTGGACTACACCAAAGCACACACTACACATTCGCCATATCCCGCCTCAACCGTCCTTTTCTCCACTTCACCCCACACCAGTTGTACGACACAATTCCCCAATCCACCTCCTAACGCACACCACCAAGACACCTGTCACCACTTTCCGCAAATTCGATGTATAGTTGCAGTGAGTTGCGATGTGAACATCGCAGGGTCACTAAGCATTCTACTTTCAAGGAATCACATGCCTCATCACAGTATAGCGTGATGACAGGGCCTTAGGGCATCACGGAGGTAAGTTGAAAAGGTCAAGGAGGGGTTCGTGGCACTTAACATGTCGAGCATATGACTATCACCTTGCATGTATTCTGGCCTTGGATGACGAGACATAGTATGCTACTTGCTAGTGTAACAGCTAGCCGACGCCATCGAGCTAGGTTAACTGAGGAGCAAGTAGCCACCGTCACTATCAATGCATCATCTCGATGTTATGAAACCATCGTGTCGGCCAGACTACTTACACGGAGAGGCTACCACTAGTCAAGCGGGTCTTAGCTACCTCAACGATTAAAAGTAATCACGGAAAAACATGCATATCAAAACAGGCTATCAGGGCAATTTTGCAAATTCATAAGAGCAATCATGATCAAGGAGGTTAGAGCTTGCCTACAATACTTCAAAACCGGTCTTCGGGTTCCTCGGCGAACTCCTCATTAGCTACAGTACGTAACTTTCACGAATAAGAGCTAAGCCCGAGGTAACACCAAGAAATTCAAACAAAACTACAGAAGTATCAATACTGATAATTTTTGGAGAATTGTTGGTGAAGAGATTATTTATTTTAAAGCTTATAAGTGTTTTCCCCTTAGTTTATGGTTATTTAAATGATTCCTAGAAGGCTTTGGTTATCTTCTCATTTCCAATGACTTGTTTTGGACAAGTATTACTTCTATTATATTCCAGAGATCAAATGTTATTAACTAGGAAGTTTTGGCGAAGTTTTAGATAATTATTGGTACGAGTGTTACTTAATCTAGAGCCTCAGCATAAGTTCTCGTATATTTTTATGGCAAGGTATAGTTAATTCATAAGTTTTACACAGTTTAACTCAGCATCTACCCACTTTTATTATGTTTTAGAGATTAAATACCATGGTTAGAGAATTTTTCTACACTAAGGAATGTATTCATTAAAATTCTGTGTACGCTTGCAGTGGACTTACCATTGCTTTGTGGTTCTAGTGGCTGACAGGTGGGCCAGGGGGTCCAGCATAGCGCTTGTGTCTCTGTTGTACGTAAACCAAGTCTACAGGGCTGAATTCCACTGGTCCTTGCAAACAGGAGTGAGGTGGCAGCAATGTGGCAGCTGACTGGGCTGCCACATGGGTCAGGCTGCCGAGGTGGCTGCTACCTCAGTCACCACGTGCACAAAGGGTTTATCCGGCTAAGTTGGCGCTGACGGAGCTGACACCCGTGCATCCTCCCTGATGTGGCTTCCCGCTGGTCTGCCACATGGGCGGAACTGCCGAGGTGGCTAATGACCATCCTGCCACCTAAGAAAGATTTTGAGGTGGCTGCTACGTGTGTGTCTTTGCTGACAGGGTGCTAGCTTGGATTCCATGTGTTCTAAACTGCTTATGTGTCATGCCACGTGTTCTCTATGTGTGCGCCACATGGGTGCCACCTAGACCGGGTTGTTTGAGGTGGCTGCCACATGTGTGCCTTTGCTGAGGTGGTGCTGACCTGGCTATCATGTATGCAGGTCTATCTACGTGTCATGCCATGTGGCGCCAAGTGTGCGCCAAGCTGGCTAGGGGGGATCCTCAGGTTACTGTTCTGTGGACCCAAACCTAGCCTACAGCCGCTGGGTCTGTGGTCCACAGGGACCGAGCCCACGGTGGCCTAGGTGGGGCGTGAGGCTGGCACCCACGTGGTGCTGATTCGGCTGCCACTTCCGCATGCCTACCTGTGTGGCCTGCCACTTGGCTGCCACGTGTGCGGGTGGCCGGAGCGGCTGCCGACATGGTGGGGCGGCTAGCGGCCAGCCAGAACTGCGCCGTTTGCTTTGGGGTTCAACCTAACGTGGTGTCGGCGTTCCTCCCGTCGCGGGGAGTCGAGGTGTGGGGTTCCTATCCGGACTTGCTCACAGGAACGGCACCAACGGCTCGCCGGGGTTGCTGTTGATGGCGGTGCTTGATGAACTTTAGCACGTGGCTGCGTTCTACCCATTTGGCGATGCCACACACGTTCATTGAGGCAGGGGAAACGTCCTCGAGGGCTCGGCCGAGCTGGGGAGTGCCACATGGTTGCTACCTAGGACAGAGGGGTAGTGTGGCAGCCGGCCGGAGTAGCTCGCAGGCGGCTAACCGGTCGTTGGACTTTTTCTTTGTGCGGGGCAACTATTTACGTGCCGGTGATCTACGTAGCAAGGTGAGGGCAGCGGTCACGGTCCTGGGCTGAGATGGTCACCAGAATGGCAGCTAGAGATCGCCGGAGACGGCAGTGGGTCGCCGGCGGCTAGCCGGCGCCCGAACTTTTTCTTCGCGCTACCTTACAAACTGTTTGCCGTTGGTCTATGCGACATGGGGAATCAAGTGGCTGTGACGCCGGGCCTAGAACGTCACTGTTTCACCAGCGAGGCCTCGCTGGAGTTGGGCACGATGGCGGTGTTCGGTGGTAGCGCCTGTGTGGCCGTTTCCTACCTGGTTTCCATGCCCTATACGCACACTGGGATGGCAGAAACGTTTCAGAGAGGTCAGCTGATCCGAGGAGCACAACACGGCAGCCGTCGACGGCGTGCAGCGGCTAGAAGCGGTGGTGCTCGGAACGAGCACACCTACTAGGCTCTAGCGCGAGCTCTAGCGAGCAGAGCCACTCCGTGGGCCTCTAGGAACGCCGACGAAAGAACACAGGAGAGGAAGGGGGGCTCACCGGAGTAGAATTTTGGGTTCACCGGACTTGGGGAATAAGAAGGGGAAACCCGTAATTGGGCTTAGGGGGGAGCTCGAACCAGCTTACACATGCTATTGGGAGCTTCGGTGGAGTGCTACCGAGCTTGTGGAAGGGGCGTCACCGGCCTTTTATAGCGTGGGGAAGTCGGTGCTCGTGACCGGGTCGAACGCGAGGTTGAATTGGCCGGATGGGACCGAGACGGCCGGGAATTCGGGGGAGGAAGAGGTGATGCGGGTCCCTGGCGTGCGCGACGGCTGGATGCCTTGATGGCGTGGCATGGCGAGGAGCAGGGGGGCTGTCACGATTTCTGGTGGCCGCGCGGGCGAGCGTGTCCGGGAGGCGGTCCTGCAGTGCGTAATGGCGCCGGCTGACTTCAATTCACCGCGTCGTGGGAGCTCCGGTGTCCAGAAGACTGGGAATTGAAGGCGGGGCGTGGGCAGCAGCGAGCGGCCGGCGCGTTTCCGGTGATGGGACTGTTGCCGGTGCATTTTCCGGAAGGAGGCAGCTCCGCAGGCACTCGCAAGCGTGATGGACAGAGGCAGTGCTGGCTTGGGCGGCGCATGGGCCCGACGAGGAGGCCACCCATAGCCGGCGACGTGCGGTATGGGCGAGAGCAGGAGGCCGGCGCGATTTCTGGAATGAGGCGGCGGCTCTGTCGGGGAAGAAAGGGAAAGGTGCTGGGGGAAGAAGAAGGGCAGTGCCGGGCTGCGCGCATGGGGAGGAAGCGGGCTGCGCCCAGGAAGACGAGGAGAGGAAAGGGCTGGGCCCGGCTGGGGAATACAGAAAAACAAAAGAGATGGGTGCAGCCCAGGGAGAGGAAGGTTTTTATCTTCTTTTTTGTGTGTTTTTGAGTCATTATTTGAATCTCATTTTTGGCTTTGAATTTGGTTTGGTTTTAAAATTTGGGCTGTGACAGATCTACCCCACTTAAACTGAATCTTGTCCTCGAGATTCTTACGGTTCCCTTTACTAGCGTGGGAAATCTAGTGTCTCTGCCTGCAGCATCTCCAACAATTTTTCGAAAATGAGTGTGGTTATTTTACTGGTACTTCCGGTCTAGGGGTGTAGCTTCTAAACTACACACCATAAATTCTGTTTTTTTTGTCCTACGTGGTTGGCGGATGACTGTTGTCGCATCCTGATCCGCTGTGGCGGTCCTGCAATTTGCACGTTATGTACTTTCCTTGGCGGTGCGCTGCCCAACCTGCTAAGGGGTTTGTCATCTGAACGGACTACTAGGTCTGCTAAAAGCTCTACCCCACTTAAATAGGGTTTTAACTCCTATGTGTTCAAATTGATAGTTGCTATTGTTTATATGGTTACCAGCATGTGTTTTTTTTTAAGGGATTCCCATAATGCATTTGTAGCAGCAGCTTCGAGGTGATAAAAGAGGTAAACTCTAAGTTAAACCGGTTTGTGACAAGGGTGGGGTTTGGCTAGTTACTGTAAAAGTCCCAGAAACTTGTAAAGGCAAGACTTGAATGATGAAAAAAGTCGAGTTCAAATTCAAGAATTGGGAACTTGCAAAAACTTTTCGAAACATGTGAAAGTTGTCATGTGAAAGAAGATTTTAAATTCAGTTTTGAACTAAATTGTTCACTTCAACGAAAAGGTGGACAGTTCCAAAAAGGGAGTTCAAACTGCTGGTTCAAAAGTCCTATTTGCAGTGGACAACTTAAAAATCAGATTTCATATTTGAAGTCTTAGGTCCAAATTAGTGGGTATGCAAAATTTCATGAATGTTTGAAGAGGTTTGCTACCCATTTTCCAAAAAGGACTTAAATTTGCAAAGAATTCAAATACAAATTTAAATTTGGATGAAACTTGCACAAGTATCCAAAATTGAGTTCAGATTGTAGCCCCACACATCTGACTTCGGTCATTTGCCAATTTCGAGAGGTTTTGGAGATCTTTTGAGGGATAAGGAGGGACTGCCTTGTGGGGCCCATTTGTCATTGAGAGGTTCAGACTTGCTACTGAAGTCACCGGGTGGTTCTGTTTTCTCTCGTACCAACTGAACTCAGCGCGCCACCTCCCGAGCTGCTCAGCCAACCGACGCCACCTCCTGTTAACATGATCAGGACGCTGAGAGGAGGGAATTAGCGCCGTGTACATGTCGCCTCAGGGGCTGAACCATCGCTGTTTCCCTTCCTCCCTGCCACACTGACTCTCCTCGGGAGTTTTCTGCCGCCCCGAGCTTCGGCGTCGAGCAGCATCGCTATCACGCACCGTGAGCTCTGACGCCCGGCTTAGCGCACAAACGGCGTCGCCCACACCCCCTCAAGCTTTCCGGAGTACTCAACCGAAGTGCTGTGGTCGATAACCACCTCGGCGAGCTCATTTCTTGCCGGCAAACTGACCTAGGCGCCTTGACGTCAAACCGAACCCCTGCTGCGTTCACGAGCAACTAAGCCCCGACAAAGGTCAGTGGTCATCTCCTCGTGCTGTCCCTCCAATTTGGAGCCGTCTCATGGCATAACCGGCCGGAATTTGGCTTTTCTCCCCGTCGGGTTCTTCGGAGCGCCGCGCCAAAATCTCAAATTTCATCTCCAATACTTAGTTGCTTCCAGTTATGATCTACGGGCATGTTCTTTAGACTTCTACGGTCCTCCTCGTCCAACCGGTGCTCGATTTCATCAACCCTAGCCGTAGAACTTCGTGTTCTTCGTTGCCGCCAGAAAATTCACCTCGGGCGCACGGTGGGGACCTATCTAGAGCCGTTCCCGATCCAAACCGAGTCCATGTCAAACATGCCCACGACTCACTGATGCTTTAGGATCAAATAGCGCAGTTTTTGGTGCCTCACAGCGCCCTAGCAACGTCGCCGACGTATCACCGAGGCCGCCGCTCGTCGCACCTAGGGTTCCGGCCATCTTCGGTCCGAGGGAAGGCCGGCAACGTGTTCCCCGCACGAAACTACATAGAGGCGGCGAAAAGTAGCGAGTTCGGGGCACGGGAACCCCCTCCCCGCGAGAGCTCCGGCGAGCTCAGCGGCACGGGAGTAAGGGTGGGCTGGAGGTAGACAAAGAGGGGGAGGACCCACACGTCAGTGTCGGTTGCGGGGAAATTTGATCTTCTGTGGCACCGGATAAAATTGTGGCTGTGCGGGAATGACTCTGTAGCTCCGTGTGTCGACGCCTGAGAACGCGCCACGTAGCCCCGGGTCCCGCTGTCAGGGTTTTAAACTTTTCCCTGTTTAATTCAAATGCCAGATTTGATTCAAACTTTGGAAGGGCATAACTTTTTCTAGGTAGCTCCAAATTTAGTGATTCAAATTGGGTTGTATTTCGGTTGAAAAACTCTATCCAAATATGCAACCCAATTGGTATGAAAGTTATTATTTAGTTCTGGAAAATTCTTTAAAACTTTTCAGAAAAAGAATTTTAGAGGGAGTTTGGTTCATCCAAAAATTTTCCAATTTTGCCAAAATAATCTTTAGGATGATATTAAACTCCTGTAAAAATTTGATCATTTGGAGTTGATTTGATTTGGATAATTTAGATTTGAAGTTGCTGTGTTCAAATAAATACATAAACAATTTCAGAAAAAATCCAAAACTTGGAAATTCAGTTCTGGGCAATTCTTAGCTCCAAAAATCCTAGGAAAATTCCTGCAATCTCTATGAACTATAATTGAAATTGTAGTTCACCAAGTTTGACATGAACAGGTGAGTTACTGCAGAATTAATTCCTTTTTGCTCGTTTGCTTAGAGAATTGTTCTGAATAAACCACTCAGTGAAAAATACTAAATTTTGGTCCAGATGACTTTCTTGTGACAAGGAACTCACATGAAAATTTTAAGCTCCATTGGAGCTCTGGATCACCACTGTTCTGTTCAACCTATTTAGGAGATCAAAACACAAGGGATGAAAAGCACTTAGCACTTAATCATGTTACTTAACCCAAACTACTAGCACCAGTGTCATTTTAAATTCTTAAACAGAGTTCCAGTTTTTAAACTTGTCATTTGACTTGATAGCAAAAGTTTTCCAATTAATAACTTGTGCATATTCATATCGTGTAGCATATACGTGAGGACTTGTGAAGGAAGTGAAGTGGGATTTCAAAGACATGGTGATCGAGTGATCAAGCCTCAAGTGATCTTCACTAACTGAATATATACTTATTCACCTGCAAAACAAAGGCAAGCTCCGGTTTGCATCTAGTTGTTTTTATAAAGTTTTACTTTGTTCACTATTATGGTTTAGAGTTTGTATGTGCATTAAGTTAGAACTGATTTATACTCCAACTGCATGACCAAATAAACCCTCGAGTCCAGGGTAGAAGACGTATCCCTGTTGTAGAATAATGCTGTGCTAATTAGGCTATGACATCTGGTAGGAGTCGAGTAGTTGGAATCTACTCGCGAGCTATAGTTCGGGATCACACGGGTATGGTTTAAAGAGACAAACTAAAGTTTATGTTTCCAAAGATGAGACCGGGCAGGAGGGTTAGGCAGTGACAAGACGAGGTCTTGGTCGAGTAGCTCTGCCTGTGTCGGTTAAGGACTGAGCCGCGTGCGTCCCTGCTGAGCAAGTATTGAGTTATGTACCGGATGCTTACTGCTATATGGGACCCAAGAAACCGATGTACCAGGTTAACTGGATTGTAGAGGCATACCACATCGTCTCGTTAGACCTATGAGCCCGAGACGGCTCGATCGGTTCTACAGTCGTGTGTCCTGCGAAAGGTTGCCACATACGACGTAATGAAGGACGCCAGATTTGGGTCTTCAGAGGCGGGCGTATGTGTTGAGTTATCCGGGCAGTGTTTGATTCGAATCACCGTCCCTCGCAGATATGAGTACCGCTTGCTCACTGTGTTGTGATGTAGTAAGCAAGTTGTGTGATAACAGTTTGCAAGTTTTTATTTATGTTATGATAATTCAAATTGCATGAAAATCATGGATGAAGTAGAAATAGAGCAAATTAAAGTTATTTTCCTCCTTGGGACAAGTAACATTGGAATGAAGCGTTTCATGTTTGATTGTGGATTTCCATTGTTGCTCGGCGCAAGGTCACTACTATGATGGCTAAAATCTGAAAGTTAAGGATGAACGTGTAGGTGAGTCTTTATGTAACTTACATGTTTAGGTCTTAAGTTACTTTCATGTAGACTTGCATGCTTTAGGAGAAACGGTTAAGTCTTGTTGAGCCTTTGTGCTCACTCTTGCTATATGAGTGGTTTTGTAGGTTAACAGTGACGCTTATAAAGAAGGTTGTCCGGTGAGACTCGGAGACTTCCGAGTCATGTAACACATGGAGAACCCATCCGCTGCAATTTCTTCGTGTTGCTAGCGAGAGGAGTCTGCGGGCTCGACCTCTTCTCGAGTGCTCATTAGTTATTCGACGTGAGTTGATGGTAGTCTTCCACTATAGCTATTTGATGTAAATTATTAGCAAAGAACACTTGTAAGCTTCTTCTTTTGATTTATGTAATACAGTTTTCCTTATATGTGTGCTGTTGGGTGCCGCATAACACGGCACCACCCAATGCGATTCCTGGGCGAGCGACACGGCCCCGTGACACGGGTTGGGGCCCCCTCAGTTACCAACCGGCTAAATCATTTGATGACTCTATCTTGTTGCATGGCAATATGGTTGATGTGACCTCGTCCAAATAGTTGAGCTTTACTCCGTTGACCGGGTACTGAAGGTGTACATCTTATAACTCCAGATCCAACGGTTCTTGTTCCCGGGTGAGCAGGTGCATCGTTCGACTTCTTGTTGTATGGGCAATTGGCTATTAGATGTCCTGGTTCCCGAAAGTTGAAGCATGTCCTAACGGTGTTCGGTGCTTGTGTCACACTATGACTGCTACATTGGTATTGGTTGGTGCTCTGCTGATGAAATGATTGTGTTGGTGGATTGGTCTCAGTGATGCGGTACTGCATGGTAGGATGGTGCCTAGCTTCCTGTGGGTAATTGAATCTAGACCTCTAAAATTGATTTTGTAGCTTAATCTCTTTGTCGTGGAACTTTCTCTTTTGTTCTCCGTCTATGTGGGAGTGAGCATTCTCCAATTGCAGGGCTCGATCCATGAGGTTATTGAAATTCGGGTAAAAGTGAGTGACTAGTTGCATCCTCGTTGCACTATTTAGGCTCTTTCTAAAATGGTCTCATTTCATCTTATCTATACTGACCTCGTCAGGTGCATAACGAGCCAACTTTGTGAATTTTCCTAATGTACTGGTTGACTATCATGGAACCTTGACTCAAGGATCTGAATTCATCCGCTTTCATTTCCATCACTCTTTCCGGAATGTGGTAGTCACGGAATGCCTGCTGGAACTCTACCTAGCTCATGGCATCCGGCTCTAAGGCTGCTTCTTGGTAATTATCCCACCATTCTCCAACTGTTCCAGTTAGCTAGTGGGTAGCCGACAAAACTCGCTCTTGATCTGTTGCAGCGGCTATGTTGAGCTTTTTATTTATGTTCCGTAGCCAGTCATCGACTACTGACAGATCTTTGTCGGTACCATCAAAAACTGGTGTCCTCAGTCTCATGAATTCGGACATCTTGGATGGAGGTGGTATTCACTGGCCTTGTTGTCTTTGCGACCCTTGAGGTATGGTTTGCATTAACTGCATCTGCAAAGTCATTGCGTCAGCCCATGTTGCGGGTGGAGGTGACAACATCACCTCTCCTTCAGGGCCATGTGATCCTCCTAGTTTACTTCTCCAGTTCCTTCTTGGCGGTCCATTAATCCACCCATATAGTTGACCTCTGCTACTGTTGCTCGTGGAGTCCTACCACGGCGGCCTACGGCTCTACCTCCAGGGGTTGTCCTGTTTTTAAGAGCACGTTCTTACTGAATGTGGTCCTCTCCTTCTTGTGTGGCACGTGCACGACGAGCTTGAATGCGGGCGGATTTGATTGCGAGAGATTTTTTAGTTAGTTTTTTATGTTTATATATGTATATTTCTTATTATTGTTACCCATGTATATGTGTGTGTATTACTCAAAGTTTATATCGTATATACACCCTCTTCTCATAGTTGGGTTTTATTTGATATACATTTAGGTATACGTGTGTATATACATATACGTACCTGATATGTATCTATTTCAGTAGGCACACAACTTATTTCTTTCGTTCGGTTATTTGGTCTGTATTAGAGGAATTTGCCACTCAATTTAAAAGCCAAATAAAACTAGCGAATCACACAATCATTGCTATATTACAAACTCCAATATACTATATTACCCAATGCTCTACTCGTGATCCACTCTGGTTTATGACATAAGTCACTTTGCGTAGGGACCTACAGTCATACTAGTGTTCTACGGCTATAGCTGAAGTACGGAAGGATGAGCGTAGTTTTTTTGTCGGGCTATGATTTCAATGCTACTCCTAGTAAGGGCTGACGACGTCACTGAGTAGCTTCTGATAGTTTGGGTCGTACTCCTTTCTGTTGGTCCGACAATAGTTTGATGTGATTAAGTCGTTTAGAAAGGAATCGTGTAGGTGTCGTGGAATTCAAGTCACGGGGAGACTATCGACAACCATTAGTTTGGGTCATCCATATCCTAGGATAGGTTCAGAGGGTACTGGTGATCAAAGTAGGCAAATGGAGTTTTTAATGAGATAAGAGAGCATAAACATAGAGGGCAAGGAGACTTTTCATAATTGGTCTTGTATTTGGCAAAGTAGGCATCTAATGGTGTGGGATAACTCTAACGTTTCGTCCTACGGCCAAGTACGGCTCTGATCCACTCTATTGGGACTCACCTCTCTCGAGGCCTACTTGTGCATCCCGTACCGATCCCTGTATCAGTAGTTGGTACGCACAACAGAATGTATCGAGTTCCATACATTAACGTATTCTCAACAGGATCGTTAAGGTCTTACAAGCAATTCTTATGTTACAGTCTATGGGCCTCACAGGGCCACTAAAAATAGAAAGACAATGTCAAACTGCAGCGGAATGGGTGACACCCAGCCCTCAGGCAGCCTTGGGCGCAGGACTAGACCTACTCGTTATTGAATCATGCTCTGTCTTCTTCTTCGCTTTCTTCCTCTGCATTTGAGGGTTGTGAAGAAAGCAAGAGTGAGTACGGAAGGTACTCAACAAGCCCTAACACTACTCAAGGGGATGTGTTTCATGCAAGGGGGTTGTAGCAAGGCAGGGCTATACGGCTTAGAGTTGCCGAAAAGCATTCATGCAAGGTTGCTTTTGAAAGAAGGTTTTGCAAAGCAAAAGGAGGTCACCGTATCCTGACTTTAGTTGGTGGGACCTGGGGGAGTTGAACTCTATCCGCTAGTTCCCTAAGTTTTATTCGAATGTTCAAGCACCATGGCTTTACTAGTTCCTGCACACAACCGTAATATCCAAAACACGGCAGACACTGCCGCCCAACTACATCAAGGAAACATACTAAGACTAATCAACAGGAGATCAGAACATAGTGTGTCAAGACCGTGACAACGGTTATCCAGATTTTAACACTCTGCAGAGGTTGTACACTTTACCCAAGGGTCATGCTCTCCTAGCAAGGGAGTAGCGTAACGTTCACCTCATCTTCCTCGAGTAACCCCACAATCACACCTCGGGATGCACCCAGGGGCTACTTGGGCAATTACTCTCCCAGCCAGATCATAGGTAATTACTCCCCTATGTCTTTTCCTAGTCTCCCATGCCCTACTGACCGCCAGACGGCTCATGTGGAAGTCACCAAGAAGGTAGAGGGAGTCCTGCCCATACAAGTTCTGCGGTTGTACGAAATCACTATGAAGAGGTCATATGAACCGGTCCTTATGTTGGTGAGGCGGCTCCATCAATGTCCACGACAGGTGGACTACACCGAAGCACACACTACTCATTCACCATATCCCACCTCAACCGTTCCTTTTCCCCACTTCACCCCACACCATTTGTAGGACACAATTCCCCAATCCATCTCCTAACGCACACCACCAAGACACCTGTCAACACTTTTCGCAAATTCGATGTATAGTTGCAGTGAGTTCCGATGCGAACATCGCAGGGTCCCTAAGCATTCTACTTTCAAAGAATCACACACGTCATCACATTATAGCGTGATGACGGGGCCTTAGGGCATCAAGGAGGTAAGTTGACAAGGCCAAGGAGGGGTTCGTGGCACTTCACATGTCGAGCACGTGACTATCACCTTGCAAGTATTCTGGCCTTGGATGACGACAGTATGCTACTTGCTAGTGTAACGGCTAGCCGACGTCATCGAGCTAGGTTAACCGAGGACCAAGTAGCCACCGTCACTATCAATACATCATCTCGATGTTATGAAACCATCGTGTTGGCCAGACTACTTACATGGAGAGGCTACCACTAGTCAAGCGGGTCTTAGCTACCTCAACGATTGAAAGTAATCATGGAAAAACATGCATACTAAAATAGGCTATCAGGGCAATTTTGCAAATTCATAGGAGCAATCATGATCAAGGAGGTTAGAGCTTGCCTACAAGACTTCTAGAGGTTCTTTGTTATCTGGGTCTTCGGGTTCCTCGGTGAACTCCTCATTTGCTACAGTATGTAACTTTCACGAATAAGAGCTAAGCCCGAGGTAACACCAAGAAATTCAAACAAAACTACAGAAGTATCAATAATGATAATTTTTGGAGAATTGTTGGTGAAGAGATTATTTATTTTACAGCTTATAAGTGATTTTCCTTTAGTTTATGGTTATTTAAATGATTCCTAGAAGGCTTTGGTTATCTTCTCACTTCCAATGACTTGTTTTGGACAAGTATTACTTCTATTATATTATAGAGATCAAATGTTATTTACTAGGAAGTTTTGGTGAAGTTTTAGATAATTATTTTTACGTGTGTTACTTAATCTAGAGCCTCAGCGTAAATTCTCTTATATTTTTATGGCAAGGTATAGTTGATTCGTAAGTTTTACACAGTTTAACTCGGCATCTACCCACTTCTATTACGTTTTAGAGATTAAATACCATGGTTAGAGAGTTTTCTAGAATTTTTCTACACTAAGGAATGTATTCCTTAAAATTCTGTGTATGCTTGGGGGTGGACTTAGCATTCCTGTGTGGTTCTAGTGGCTGACAGGTGGGCCAGGGGGTCCACCATAGTGCTTGTGTCTCTGTTGTACGTAAACTAAGTATACAGGGCTGATTTCCACTGGTCCTTGTGAATAGGAGTGAGGTAGCAGCAATGTGGCAGCTGACTGGGCTACCACATGGGTCGGGCTGCCGAGGTGGCTGCTACCTCAGTCGCCACGTGCGCAAAGGGTTTATCCGGCTAAGTTGGCGCTGACGGGGCTAACACCCGGGCACACTCCCTTATGTGGCGCCCCGCTGGTCTGCCACATGGGCGGAACTGCCGAGGAGGCTAATGACTGGCCTGCCACCTAAGAAAGATGCTGAGGTGGCTGCCACGTGTGTATCTTTGCCGACAGGGTGCTAGCTTGGATGCCATGTGTTCTAAACTGCTTATGTGTCATGCCATGCGTTCTCTATGTGTGCACCACATGGGCACCACCTAGACCAGGGTGTGCGAGGTGGCTGCCACATGTATGCCTTTGCTGAGGTGGTTGTGACCTGGCTACCATGTATGTGTGTCTATCTACGTGTCATGCCATGTGGCGCCAGGTGTGCGCCAAGCTGGCTAGGGGGGATCCTCATGTTACTGTTTTGTGGACCCGAACCTAGCCTACAGCCGCTGGGTCTGTGGTCCATAGGGACCGAGCCCACTGCGGCCTAGGTGGGGTGTGCGGCTGGCACCCACATGGTGCTGATTTTCGGCTGCCATGTCCACATGCCTACCTGTGTGGCCTGCCACTTGGCTGCCACGTGTGCGGGTGGCCCGAGCGGCTGCCGGCACGGCGGGGCGGCTGGCGGCCAGCCGGAACTACGCTGTTTGCTTTCGGGGTTCAATCTAACGTGGTGTCGGCGTTCCTCCTGTTGGGGAGATTCGAGGTGTGGGGATTCCTAGCCAGACTTGCTCACCGGAGCGGCACCAACGGCTCGCCGGGGTTGCTGTTGATGGCGGTGTTCGATGAACTTGAGCGCGTGGCTGCGTTCTACCCATTTGCCGATGCCACACACGTTCACTAATGCGGGAGAAACGTCCTAGAGGGCTCAACCGAGCTGGAGAGTGCCACATGGTCGCTACCTAGGACAGAGGGGTAGGGTGGCAGCCGGCCGGAGCAGCTCGCCGGCGGCTAACCGGTCGTTGGACTTTTTCTTTGTGTGGGACAACTATTTACATGCCGGTGATCTACGTAGCATGGTGAGGGCAGCGGTCACGGTCCTAGGCTGAGATGGTCGCCGGAATGGCGGCTAGAGATCGCCGGAGACAGCTGTGGGTCGCTGGCGGCTAGCCGGCGCCCGAACTTTTTCTTTGTACTATCTTACAAACTGTTTGCTGTTGGTCTATGCGACATGGGGAATCTAGTGGCTGTGACGCCGGGCCTAGAACGTCACTGTTTCACTGATGAGGCCTCGCCGGAGTTGAGCACGATGGCGGTGTTCGGTGGTAGCGCGCATGTGGCCGTTTCTTAACGGGTTTCAATTCCCTATACACACACTAGGATGGCAGAAACGTTTCAGAGGGGGCGGCTGATCTGAGGAGCGCCCCACGGCAGCGGGCGACGGTGTGCAGCGGCTAGGAGAGGCGGTGCTCGGAACGAGCACATCTACTAGGCTCTAGCGCGAGCTATAGCAAGCAGAGCCACTCCGTGGGCCTCTAGGGGCGCCGACGGAAGAACACAAGAGAGGAAGGGGGGCTCACCGGAGTAGAATTTTGGGTTCGTCAGACTTGGGGAAGAAGAAGGGGAAACCCGTAATTGGTCTTGGCGGGGGAGCTCGAACCAGCTTGCACATGCTACTGGGAGCTCCGGTGGTGTGCTACCGAGCTATTGGAGGGGCGGCACCGGCTCTTTATAGCATGGGGAAGTCGGTGCTCGTGACCGGGTCAAACACGAGGTTAAATGGGCCGGATGGGACCTAGACGGCCGGGAATTCGGGGGAGGAAGAGGTGATGCGGGTCCCTGGCGTGCGCGACAGCTGGGCGCCTTGATGGTGCGACATGGCGAGGAGCATGGGGGCCGGTGCGATTTCTGGTGGCGGCGCAGGCGAGGGTGGCCGGAAGGCGGTCCTGCAGTGCGTAATGGCGCCCGGCTGACTTCAATTCAGCACGTCGTGGGATCTACAGTGGCCAGAAGACCGGGAATTGAAGGCGGGGCGTGGGCAGCAGCGGGCGGCCGGTGCGTTTCCGGCAACGCAACTGGTGCCGGCGCATTTTCCGGAAGGAGGCAGCTCCGCAGGCACTCGCGAGCGTGATGGAAAGAGGCAGTGTTGGCTTGGGCGGTGCATGGGCCCGACGGGAGGCCTTCCATAGCCGGCGACGTGCGGTATGGGCGAGAGCAGGAGGCCGGCGTGATTTCTGGAAGGAGGCGGTGGCTCTGTCGGGGAAGAAAGGGAAATGCGGTGGGGGAAGAAGAAGGGCAGCGCCGGGCCGGGCTGCACGCAAGGTGAGGAAGCGGGCTGCGCCCAGGAAGTTGAGGAGAGGAAAGGGCTGGGCCCGGCTGGGGGATACATAGAAACAAAAGAGATGGGTTGTGCAGCCCAGCCAGAGGAAGGTTTTCATCTTCTTCTTTTTTTGTGATTTTGGGTCTGTATTTGAATCTCATTTTTGGCTTTGAATTTGGTTTGGTTTCAAAATTTTGGCTGTGACAGAGTTAAGTGCAGCTAGTGAGTGATCAATGAGCTACCAAAGTCTGGCACCGGCTTTGCGGAGGTCTGAGTTAATGCCGTCCCATGTTGATGATGCTTGGTCTGCTTCGTGGATCTACCTGGCTACGAAGGAAATCCAGCTTTGTTATTGTCCATGCATGCATAGATCAACTACAATCGGTTGCATTTAAGCACCAGTCGCTGTTATCCGTACAAACATTTGTTTGATAAACTCGTATATGTATTCTGTGTAAAAGTAGATTGTTACTTGAAGCCTTGATGGGCACGATACGAAGTTCGAACCAATAACATTTGAAGCATTGAAATTTTTGTAGGCTTCCCCATACAGGGAAGAATTCCGTGATCTTTTATTTCTACTGTGTAGTAGACTCTTGCATATTTTTTCGAAAAACAGTAGATTCTTGCATCTAAAAAGGTGCTGCAGAGTCAGAGTGACTTATTACGTGATGGCCCGGGAAAAAGTTTCTGGTATTGGAAAAAATCTCGGTGACCACGGGAAAACTTGATATAGGTGGTTACCAACATTTTATAGGTTAGCTAAGATATTTGACTATCAAATTCCAATCCCCTTAGCTTATGAGTTATCACGGGGCTGCACTATATCCTTGTTATCGATTCTTTATAAATTTCTTTTCAGTTTAAGGAATGGCATTGCCATTACCTCTTATTTAAAAGACAAGATTATCTTGCCTTCCTAGTCGAGCATTCTGTCCCATGTTCCCTAAGTGATCGCTCCTTTATGTTTTCCTCACACAGTTGCATTCTCGTGCTCAAGCTCGACTATATAAGTACATATATCACAGAATATTGGTCATTGATTCATGTGCATAAGTTTAGTAAACAAGAACCAAAATACTATCAGGAGCTCGTGTCAGGTAGCTAAAATTTTTCCGTGGAGAGTGTCGGATGTGATTCCCTCCTCTTTTTCCGTTGAATGGACCCGGAAGGAAATTCAAGAAACAATACTTGTGGAGTCATAATCCAGGCATTCAAAGATCAGCAACAACTGGGGGGGCATTATTGCAACAATTATTGTTTGCCAAATTGTTAACAATCATGGAGCACAGGAAAGGAGCGAGCTAACCTTGAAATCGACTTTGTAGATTTTCATCTAAGACAATGCTACAGAATGGAGCGTTTCCTTTGTGTATAAAAGTTTTCCTTTTACCAGATTCACCTTTTGTTTATTTAAATTTTCACACTCATATATTCTCAAAGACTTGAAATAAAAATGGCCGCGCCTGCTGGGTTGAGCATCCCCACGCTATGGTTAGTGAGTGCCTGTGTACTTATCTTCACAATGGGCTCCTTGTACTTGATGATAGTACCATCAATCAAGTTCTCAAATTGTGTTATCCATAAGGGTAAAAATGAAAAGGTAGCATTAACAAACAAAGCTGTTTTTGGTTAAATTGTTGAAACTGGTCTGGAGGCTTGAATGTTTCTGGAAGCTTTAGATGTGACTGTACCTTTCCTTTCTGGTTCGAAGGGACATGAAGGAAATTCATGGAACAAAACACTTCTGTAAGCATCCATGCATGCAGCGATCAACAACAATTGACTGCACTTAATGCATGCCTATCTTTCTTGGAAATGTTCGCTAAATTTGCAACCTCAAGACTTAATTGATGGCATTCATACGAACTAACTTTGGAACATAGGTATTTTGGTCCATGTTCGTCGGTTGAACCTGCAGTGACTATATATGTGCTTTTTCAAGATATATAGGAAAAGTACTATAATGTCGCCTTCATTTCAATTATATTGATTTGTATGTAAGGTAGAGCTGCAGACTAAAAAGCTAAATGGTCTTGTCCACGTCTTTCTCAAGACATTTTAATGCGTACAAAGACACAACTAGCTTGCTATCAAATCCACCTTTTCCTATTTTATATTTCCTTACTCTGGAAAAAGAGGGCAACTTTGAGACCAACGACAAAATTGTTTTGGAGTTTAAAGTTGCTGGAATATTAATACTTGGAGATTAGTAAAGAATTGATTTTTTTAATTATTTCGTGCTTTATGTTCCCTTAAATTCAGGTTGAGATAAAACTGTACATGTGAAATTAATTTTACTCAGGTCAATTGTTGAATGGGGGGAATATTGTACCTCATGTGGGGCACAGGCAGGACATGATGCTCTGATTCTCTGAGTTGTGGTGATATGTGCTAGTCCAGATTTCTCAGAAGTGGATTGCAAATGGAAGGATGAAGCGAGGAAAAGCAAATTGTTTATTCAAGATACTGGATCGGTAACTTGAGAGATTATGGTTACTTTCGTTTTTGGTATTTTCAATATGACAGAAAGGAATGAAGCATCTTCTAAATGGTACATTGGCCCGTGGCTTTAGGTTCATTTATATGAGGGTGACGCTATGTTTCATTTTTTCCACAATGGAACTTCGAAACTTTATTTCTCTTGAGAGTTTGATGTAGATTTCGTTACAGCTAGATATGCTGCAGACACATCACAATCCGACGCAACGACTTGATCTGTCACATATTTTTACATGTTTTAATTCGTCACTTTTGGTGCATAAGTTTTATGTTGGATGAGTGTCACATTGTCTAGCTTTTGTTGGCTTTAAATGACACAGATCTAAGATGGAAGCATATGGAAGAATGATTTAGCGGCATATATACCACTCCTTAGGAACGTAGTTGAATATGAAGATTGCTATTTTTCGTTAGCCTGAGACACAAGTTTTCTCTACTATGTAAATTAAGATTATTATCCTCTCTTGCAATAGCAAAAAGTAGCTAACCAAGGATCAAATGTCTGGAGACCGGTTACAATAAATAAATTTGTAAAAAGACTACAAGTCTACTGGATTGTCAATCAGGGCACAATGTCTGAGCCGCTCAAGGAAACAAGAAAGCTTTTGCATTACTGATGATAAAAACACAGTTCCCATGGAGAATATTGGAAAACACGAAATCCACATTTCTTATATATAGGTTAATAGATGCTCACACCGTTTATTCTTCACGCGCTACAATAAAGTAAATAACTAACAATACAGAGCAAATTCAAACATATATCATGGCTTCATGTTCAATCTCCAGCTTGGCGTCCGCTGCAAATTCTCTGTTTAACTCATGGCCGGAAAGACCATTCAGTGCTTGACAGGAGGATGGTAGATTGGAGTTGGCTTCGGCTGCCCGTACACTGGCGTTGGAGGGTGGTATTCTGGCGTGGGAGGGGGGTGCTCCGGCGCCGGCTTGGGGTGTGACTCAGGCGCCGGCTTGTACTCTGGCACGGGGTGGTACTCCGGCACGGTCTTCTTGTGGAAGTGGTCAATGAAGTGCTTCTTGATCTTACCACAGAATGTGTCAGATGCTCGCAGCGACGGTGGGTGGTAGATCGGAGTCGGCGACCCACCGTACGTTGACGTCGGGGGATGGTACTCTGGCGTCGGAGGGTGGTACTCAGGCGCTGGAGGATGGTACTCCGGCTTGGGCTTGGATGGCACTGGCTTCTTGTAGAAGTGGTCGATGATGTGCTTCTTGATGGGGCCGCGGATAATGGTGGCTGACGCGCATTCTGCTGACTGGTAGTGCGTCTTGCCAGGGACAGCCACGAAAGTGCCCTCGGACTGTAGTGCGATCGTTGATGGCTCTTGCCCGGGGCACGGCTTGCCCTCCGCGCTGTGGAGCTGGGCGTGGCAGTCGGCGCCGTGGAGGTCGGCAGCCAGCGGGACGCTGAAGGCACCCGAGCCGTCGAGCTTGCCGACGGCCTTGCTCTCGTACTCACCGTTGACGTTCTTGCACTTGATAGCGACCTGAAGCCCTGAAATGAATATGAAAAGAAAAGGTCACATGCGGTAGCCAATATAGGTCATATTTTGTTATAAAGTATGCATATATGCATGATGCTTGTAGATGTCCGATGATGAGTACCCTTGAAAACCGCCTCGGCGTTCATGTGCTTCCTCGTGCAGTCGGTGCACTTGGCCAGACCGACGACGACCGACGCTAGCTCGCCGGACGCCGAGTTCGCGATGGCTACCGCCATCAGCACAACGCAGACGCCGAGGAGCATCCTCGCAGCCATCGTGCTCAGTAGCTAGATGCCTAGAAGCGGCTCGTTTTGTGTGGAGGAGATCGACGCGACGTTAGGGCAATTTATAGGCGAGAGGCCGCACTGATCAGCCAGCTCGGTCGTTCCGTGGCAGAGCTGGCTGGGAGCGGGGGTAAGCCAGCCATGCAGCGGCACCGGTTTTGTAGATGGAGAATTCAATTGAGTTCTTGCCGTCCCAATTACATTTAATTCAATTTTGTGATCCTTATCGTGATCTGCATTTATACCATTGCTGCAAATACGCCGGTATACCTTCGTGCGTGCTTGATGGTCTTGACTCTGGGTGAAGGACATGAATAGGACAGTTGCAGTTGCCAGTGCCGGTAAGCTGCAGCAACTACTGCTCATCCAAGATCTTTCGAGCGGTATGTATGTGTGTGGTGCACATGGTACACATGAATGAAGTGGGATCCTTGCTGAATGCGAATTTTAATAGCTAGCTTAGTTAAGGTAACCTTATCAATCAATTTGGAATACTGAATTTTGTACATTACTAATTTAGGAATAGAACATATCAGTAACGCATGATGTCCATAAACTACACATGCAAAACAAAGAGACTGACTGCTCAAGGAGTTCTAAGGATTTTACTTCTATTTGGTTTTATGTTAAAACTTAAAGTACTCTTTTTGAATAGATTATAGAATTACCTTCTCTCACATAAAACACCTTAACCTTGTTAATTAAAAGTAGCTCATGATTCAGATATTCACAATGCTCGAGTTAAATTTCTGAACATAAGCTACTTCTTTGTTGGATAATACTGTTCACAAAGATCACTCGATATCTGCATGAAAGAGCTGAACTTTTTTTTATCGTGGAAAGGAAGAGCTTAACTTCACCCACGAATTAAGGAAAAAATAAGTTAATATTAATAACCATGACACCTTCTGAAAAACTATCAAGTTAATATAGATGAATGTACAAGGTCCACCACCAGATACATCTTATTGTGGCCAGCAAAAGTACGGTATCATCCAGCGTCATCCTCACGTTTCGCCATATACCCAGTAATATGTGTACTTCGTTTTTAAAGGCTATCCTCGCAGTACTTTGGCTGAAGTTCACGAGCATTCAAGGAGATAGACGTGGAAATCAACAACCACTCTCTATCTTGTAAATACTGAACGTACTATTAGCATTGAATGGATAATATTGTATTACACTTCACAAAAGCCATTCGGTCCTAGGACTACTTCTCTCACAGATTTTTAACAAATAGCTTATGATTCAAATACAATGCTGGGTTATTCATAGGATGAGCATCTCTAATAGTGGGCAATTGAGGTCCTGGCATTGCCAAAAAAATTGATGGAGCAAGTCCTTTCTAAAGCTTATTTGTATCATTTGGTCTATTAAGGTAATGAAATTGTCACGATTTAGGTTTGTAGGATCGCAAAAGACACGAGATCAGCTATTAAAGAGAGGGGGTGAATGATAGATGATGCAAATTTTTCAACCCCGAATCAAAAACTGATCTGTCTGAAAAACACGTGTGTGTGAGTAGGTTCTCTGACCTCAAACGTGATAAGAACTCTAGATATTATAGAGAAACGAGTTAGGAGGCCAACACAATAATAATCACTTCAATTGATGGGGTATAACTCAAGTTACTATAAAAAACGTGAGCAAGGTCAGTTTGATCTACCCGAGCGAAGAACCAATCTGATAAGTTGCAAAAACTCATTTGTGACTGGTGATTTGTAAATTGAATGACTTTAAAATGTTTATAGATGATATATAATCAAGTTGTGAAGCTAACACAAAATGAATCACGTCAATTGGATGGATAGAACTAAAGATATGGCTCAAAACGTGATCAAAGGTTGGCTGAAAATAAACGAACGCGAGAAACAGAATACGTATGAAGAAAAACAGCGTCCGTATAGCAAAAAATGAAGTTTTTGCATCACGATACAAAAGCTTGGCACAAACAACGACTTCTACCTCAAAACAAACGAAAGCCGGCTGCAAGGAATGCCTCCCTCATAGCCAAATTCCTTCTATTTATATCCACAACCCTTAGGGTACCAAAACTAACTAGGACACATCCAAAGGAGTCTTATCCAACTACAACACCTCCTAACCTATTTGGACTCTATCTATTAGCACATAGATCAAAGTCCTAACCTTCAAAACTCTTTGGGTGCAGTCACAAGAGTTTATGAATACAAACAACTCAAAATCCTACCTTAACTTGGACTCTCCAGCCCGAACTCGCAACCAACTCGTAATCAACCGTTTTCTGGCTAATACAATCTGATTTCCTAAGATAACACACGTCTGAACCATCTGATTCCAACTACAACTTGGATCCACGTCCGAATCTACCTAAAACCTACTTTCTCACGTCCGAACATGCTAGAATCACACCATAAACCTGTGACAACCTCCACACACGTTCAAGCACCTTCACCACACCTTGAAACCATGTTTCCACGTCCATGCACTCCTTGCATACGTAAACACCTTATAAACACGTTCAACCTTCACTCCTCATCGTCCAAACATGTTGGAATCACGTCACAACCTTGTGCCATCCATGCACTTGTGCCCATGACTTCTACACATGTTTGCAACACCACTTGACACGTTCAAAACACCTCCATATGCACCGTTCTTGATCCAAACATGCAACATGACACCTTTGATCACCTCAACCGAAATTCCCCCTGAATTTGGTTGTTGAACCTCAACTTCTCACTAAGTTTAGTTCAAGAATCACTATCACCAGCCATGTCTTGACCTCAAGCAACACCTGGACATGAGCAAACAATCAATCCATGCGAGCACAAGTCCACGAATTAACTCTTGTTAGTCCAAACACCACAATACCTTGTGTGAGCACCTCACACAAGCATGTTGTACACCTCAATCAGCCATGAATCATCAAAATACATCAAGAAATCATTCTACAAACACAAAGCATTCTCTCCTACATGTTAAAGACAAGCTTAACACATTCCATGTCAAACCACACGTCAAACACCACGTGAATGGTCAAAACTTTACATGAACCTCACTACAAGACTCCTTTGCCAATGTATTCGGCACATAGGTCTTATATAGTTTGTCTTACATTTGTAAAATGTAGTGAGTTTTAGAATTGTCTCCATAAATTGTTTTCATAGTAGTGTAAGTCTGTGGGGACCTGGTTCACCGGAGCCACTTGTGCTTCTCATACTAATCCTAGATTAGTCATTGGTACATACAAGAGAATGGAACGAGTTCCATTACAAGCATGCTCTAGATTACATTCGAGGTTTTCAGGGTACGGTTAGCAATACCACAAAAGTCTTGAAAAACGCCATGCCCACCGAGCTGATAAGGGCATGGTACTAGACCTAATCATCATACACACATGCTTCAGCTTCTTCTTCTTATTAACCACATATGAAGCAAGAGTGAGTATGAAAGGTATTCAACAAGCCCTAACACTACTCAAGTGAGGTGTCTGATGCATGAGGTCATTAGCAAGGAGAGTCCATATGACTTAGTTTTGCTGAAAAGGGTTCTCTTGAAAAGAGATATGCAATAAGAGGAAGAGGTATTTCAATAATTATTTTAGTTGATGGGACATGTGGGAGTTGAACTCCATCCCGTCAGCTCAATAAGTTCAATGGGTCTTAAGACCCCATGGTCCTACTAACTGTGGAACACTGCCATAGTATCCAACACATAACAATCACTGCCACACATCTACATCAAGAAGGTATACTAAGACTAATCAATAGGAGCTCAAGACATAGTGTGTCAAAGACCGTGACAACATATGTCCGAATAGGTTAACACTCTATAGAGGTTGTACATTTTACCAATAGGCCATGTACTCCTTGCAAGAGAGTGACATAATGCTCATCTTATCTTCTCTGAGTAAGCCCACAATCACATATTGGGACACACCAAGGGACTATTCGGGCAATTACTCTCTCAGCCGGATCACGGGTAATGACTCCTCTGTGTCTTCTACTAGTCTCATGTAACCTACTCGCCATCAAATGGCTCATGTGGAATTCACCAAGAAGGTACAGGGAGTCCCGCCCTGTGACACCCGGTCCCGGAAATGAACCAAGTGATGCGTATGTGTGCCTAGGGTGTTCATCACACATACACAAGTACATCACAAACTGAATTTAGAACTTAACCATGTTAAAAAATAGTACTTAAATGCTTTATTACAATAGTTCAATGTCTCAATCATGAGTATCTAATTTATTTCACAGCAGAAGACACTGAACAGCAGTGGAAAGAAAACTAAAGACAGTTGGGCTCCAGCTCCGACTCCACAGGTAGTTGACGGTAGTGCGCAATGTCTAATACTCCACCTGCTCTTCGAGTACTCTTCTCCTGTAGCTAAATTATTGTGGGAAATGTAAGGGTGAGTACATGTCGTACTCAGCAAGTGCGGGAAGAATATGACATGTAGCTTAAACAAGGTTGGAAACAAAGGTTAATTGCAGCAAGCCAATTTTATTTCACAATCACAAGAAAACAGTCCACAATGACTAAGTGAGTTAATTCCCAACATAACAAAGTAGATCATAACTCATGTTCAATATTGTTGAATGTAGCCTAGAGGGGGGTGAATAGGCTTTTCGACGCTTTGTTAATCCCTGAAACACTTAGTAGGTTTATCAAATACAGGGAAATCGGACTAGTCTGGTAGAGTGCGGACTAGTCCGTTTTCTACTCAGAGAAAAATCGGACTAGTCCGGTACTGTGCGGACTAGTCCGGTATGCGTGGACTAGAGAGATCAAGATTGAACAACATTTTCACTTCTAGTACCCTATGCAGTGGAAATTAATTGATAACCTAGATGTATTACAACAGTGAAACAATAAATGACAGAGATCAACTTTGATTTCAATGCTTCAACGTGTATTTCACAAGACTAATTAAACACTAGAATATGATGAACAATAAATGAACACGAGTAGGAGACAAGATTTTATCCCGAGGTTCGATTCCATGAAGGAAATCTACGTCCCCGTTGAGGAGTCCACTAAGGACCGGGTCTTCACCAACCCTACCCTCGTCGAATCACCACGGAGGCCGATTCTCTTCCACTAATCACAAAGGGCAAATAAATCGTTCTAGGGGCCTTCTCACAAGTAGAGAGCTCCTCAAGAATTACAATGAATGAACACAGCCAAACAGACTCAAAAGATGAACAATAAACGAACAAGAGTGTGCGAGAGATCAAATCCAAGAGCTTAAGATGTGTAGAACAAGTCTCTTCTTTGATCAATTGCTAATCCCCAAAGATTTAATCCTTTTTGGGTTAGAATGTGTGAAGAGATGTGAATTTTAGGCTCTTGGGAGGTGTGAAGGCGCAGGGGTCGACAAATTATGGTGGTATGGTGTCACACCCGGTTTTTTTCCGAAGAACAACCAAGTGAATATCACATGTATGCCAGGATCATTTTCTCATACATGTGATGACAAATAGTGAAGCATCATTTATTACAAGCCAGGTGTCGAATATAAGTAAGTCTTACATAACAAATGTCTCGATAGACAATAATAAGTTCATCACAAGTAAATAAACTAGCAGCGGAATATTATTCTCTTAGGGCTCCATCACAGGTGTTGCCCGGGGGTCTTCATGAACCTAAAAACCTTCCTCGGGTCCAAAATCTTGGTCATTATACACCACCTCATTATCTTGACCTGAGCAGCAATATAAACCAACAAATATGCAAGGTTGAGTACCAATGGTACTCAGCAAGTGTGGGAAAATTATATCATGCATGGCTAGAACAAGGAGAGGTTGAACTCATGGTTAAAGCACTACGCAATTAATACCTATCACCTTAGCTTATTAAGCACCTACATTACTACACAGGTGAAATGATCCAAATCTCCCATCCCATCATCATAAACCAATAACCATAATTATCATTTCCAATGTTAAGCTCCCCGCTTAACTTTCACAACCATCAATTCTCTAATCATGAATAAGTCCAGGCCGCTCTTAACCGTGAGCACGGCTGTCAAGACAGTTTTTAACTCTGCAGAGTTTGTACCACTGTACCCACAAGTAGTGATTTCATCCCCCGTTGCCGGGTGGACTAAAAGAACCTCCATTATGCCAGTGGCTACGATCCACATTCACACTTCCCAGGTGTGTGGCCAAGAGATCACTACGAAGCCTTTACAAAGGGATTCCCGACGAGCGTGGGCCCACTGAGGTTTCACCCCTAACAGCATACAAGAGGCTCCAACCCCGCTGCAGTGGCCCCCTCTTGAGCCTTGCGGTTCATATGGTAGTCCAGCTGACACCTACTCCCCGCACCATCCAACACACCCATACTACGCCGGGGATACACCTAATTAATTGGCTAAGCTGCCCCATCTCAGCATGTGGTTGGCACTGTAAAGCCGGGTTACATGCTACATGAACCGGTCCTTAGGATCCAGGCAAGTACTAAACACAAACCCAAGTCTCGTGCACCCAGCACACAACCAAAACATCCAACTTGCCTTGATCCCTACCTCTACATAACTCACAATTTCTCATTCAAGAGTATGGTAATATAAACTGATGATTTCATGTCCCAAACATCCCATTCTAAGCATGGCTAAGCATATGCATGGAAATAAATGACATGACAAAATAAATCCCAACCCAAGCTTCAAGGAAACAAGGTAATGCAATTCTGGGGAAACTTCCTAGCATGGGTTTCATATTTCATTTGACAATGCAAATAATTCTATCTACACATCCTAGCATAGGATCAAAGTGGTCAAGGACACTTGCCTCCTTCTTGCTGCTCTTGAAATGGGTAGTCCTGATCTTGGAAACTGATAGCTTGCTCTTGAACAGGTTCTACTTCATACCATCACACATAGCAAAAGAAAAACAACAATCATAAGACATAGTTCACACTTCTACTTCATACAAACCACACATTCACATTTATGAAATTTTCTTTACCATTTTATGTGTTGTGGCTACTCTATGTGTGTTGATTTGGGGCTTGCATACACTTTTATTTACATGTGTATGATTCCTACTTTGGTGTTCATATTTATACTCACATACTCTATATATATATATATATATGTATATATGTGTGTTTCAGTTTTAAATAAATTCCTTATATATTAAACTACCAAGTACGTATGAAAAGTATTTTTCTTCTCCATATGTGCCTTCATAATTTCTATCAACCCTAAACTGAATTCTTTGTATTTTAGAAACTCCATTTATCATTTACTAGTTTCTATATTTTCAGATTTATATTCTTATGCATAATTGTGCATTTTATTATTAAATTAGTAATACACACTACCTAAACAGATTAGGTTCTGGTCCTAAATAATTTAAGATCATATTTTGACCTTGGCTTCTGATGTATACTATTTCATATTTATTTTCCCTATTTTTCTTTAACTATTCTTTACTTAAAATGTATCCCTATACTATTAAATGTGAATAATAGATGAAACAGATTTATTTTAGCCCAAAAATATATTTTTATCTCACTCCAAAGTTTTCTAAGTACTGAGAAAGTTTTTTAATAATTTTGACAATTATGTTTGTCCCCCTTTTTAATATTTAAACACTAGTTACATATTCAATTTTCTAAATTAAATACTAAACAGGGCTAAAATAATGAATTCACCCCATTACAGGGTCTATAATATTATTTTCATAATTTCCAGGGGTCTAGCTACACTTTTCAGAGGTGTTTTTCTTAATTTCTATTAAGTCTAGGGCTAAAACTGATTTTTAAATGAATTTACATGATTTTCTGGAGTTCCAGGGGCTAGATCTGAAGTTTCCGGGGCTAGCTCTCAATTCCAGAGAACCCCAGGGGGTAGCACGTAAGAATTCCAGTCTTTATAACGCGGGGCTGACGTGGACCGTCTGATTTTAAACCGACGGCTGAGATTATAACATCGAACCGGTACGCGGGGTTTTAAAGTCTACCGTGCGATTTAAAATAAACGGCGCACAAGCGGCCACGTCGCTCTGATCGAGCGCGGGCGGCGCTGCCGGCGGCGCACGGCGGCGGGAAGCGGCGATCTCGCCGGAAACTTTCGGATCCTCGAGAATTCTGCCTAGAACTGTGATCTTATGACCTAGATCGATAGAGGGGAGGTCAGGGATCTCACCTCGGGGGTTTTCTCGAGCTCGGGGGTCCTGGAAAGTGCTTGGCGGCGAGGTCCGAGGCAAAACCACGGCGAAGCTCGTCGGAGCTGGATTTGCACCGTAAGTCTTCGGGTTTTCTGCACCTGCAAAGTTCCCCGGAGGCGGTGGATCAAGACCAACGAGTTAGATCAGAGTTTCCGAGCTTAGATCGGCCAGAATTCACCGGCGAAGTCTCGGTGCTCACCGGAGCGAAAATCGGCGATCGCGTGAGGAAAACTGATCGGATCGGTGGTTTTTATAGCCGGGGGAGGGCGGTGGTTCTGTTGTGATCGAGTTAGAGTCCTCAGGGTCCAGAATTCGGCTGCGGGACGCGGTTTCCCGATCGGTTGTGATCGCGCGCGCGGGGGAGAAGTCCGGGGTCGCGGGGTTAGGGATGACAGGCGGGTCCCACCCGTCAGCGAGGGGCAGCGCGGCGCGCGCGGGGCGGGCTGCGCGGAGGGTTAGCTGGGCCGGCTGGGGTTTCGGCCCACTGGCCAGTTTTTTTCTGGTTTTCCTTTTTCTTTTTCATTTCTTTTCTGTTTTGAGTATAATTTGAATTCCAGTTTGAATTTGAATTTTTGCAAAACATGCAATACGTCCAAAAATTTCTAAATTCCCCTCTGAACATGGTTTATGGTTCTAAATCAAAATTTGAGTCTTGACTAAAAATTTGGGGTGTTACAGCTCTACCCCCCTTAAAAGAAATCTCGTCCTCGAGATTGGTGTTTCTAAGAAAACAATTCCGGAAATTGTGCCTTAAGCTCATCTTCCCGTTCCCAGGTGGCTTCCTCTTCTGAGTGATGCTTCCACTGCACCTTGCACATCCTGATTCTCTTATTTCTGGTGAGGCGTTCCATTGTCTCCAAAATCTTGTATGGTTGCTCGGCATAAGACAAATCCTCAGCTACATCCACTTCGTTCATGGGTAACACCTCCTCAGGCGTCCTCAGACATTTCTTGAGTTGCGACACATGGAACACATCGTGCACGTCCGACAGATGAACCGGCAACTCTAGTTGGTACGCCACTTCGCCTTTTCTTTCCAAAACTTGAAAGGGTCCGATGTATCGAGGTGACAACTTCCCTTTCACCTTGAACCGACGAAGTCCTCTGATAGGGGACACCTTGAGATAAACATAGTCTCCCACGTTGAAAACGAGCTCTCTTCTTCGTACATCAGCATAACTCTTCTGGCGTGTCTGTGCTATCCTCAAGTTGTTGCGAATCTCCCTCACCTTCGCTTCGGCTTCTTGTAGCACTTCGGGAACAAACACTTTACTTTCTCCTGTTTGGTTCCAAAATAGGGGAGTTCTGCACTTCCTTCCATACAAAGCTTCAAACGGTGACATCTTCATACTAGCTTGATAACTGTTGTTATAGGAAAACTCCGCATACGGTAGGTTCTTGTCCCAACTCCTATTGTTTTTGAGTGCACATGCCCTTAGCATATCTTCAAGGATCTGATTGGTTCTCTCCGTCTGTCCATCAGTTTGGGGATGATAGGCAGAACTGAAATTCAGATGGGTTCCCATGGTTTCATGCAACCTTTGCCAAAACCTCGAGGTGAACTGCGTCCCTCGATCCGACACTATCTTCTTCGGCACTCCATGGTAACACACAATCCTTGACATGTACAATTCTGCCAATTTGGATCCGCTGTAGCTTTCTTTCACAGGGATGAAATGAGCTACCTTGGTTAGCCTATCAATAATAACCCATATTGAATCATACCCGGACTGGGTCCTAGGCAATCCCACGACAAAATCCATGCTGATCTCTTCCCACTTCCATTCAGGCACACTGAGTGGTTGCAGCAATCCCGCGGGTCGTTGATGTTCTGCTTTCACCAACTGACATGTGTCACATAGGGCAACATGTTCCGCGACATCTCGCTTCATGCCATACCACCAATACCTGCTTTTGAGGTCCTGATACATCTTCGTACTCCCAGGATGAATGGAATAGTCGGAATCGTGAGCCTCCTTCAAAATTAATTTACGAATCTCCTTTACTTCTGGCACACAGATCCTTTTCCCGTGCCACACCGTTCCTTGTTCATCCTCTCTAAAACCAGGAGCTTTATTTTCCTTGATGAGCTGTCTAATCTCTTGTATCTTCTCATCATTCTTTTGTCCCTCGCGTATGTCTCGCTTAAGTGTGGAGTCCACTTCCATGGCGATGGCTTCACCACTATTTACTAGACATAGATTGAGCCTTACAACCTCGTCCTTCAATTCTGCAGGCATATCCTTCAAGCTCAACTTATTGACCTGCACTTTCCGACTCAAAGCATCGGCCACGACGTTTGCTTTCCCGGGATGATAGTTGATGCCTACATCAAAGTCATTGATTAGCTCTAACCATCTTCTTTGTCTAAGGTTGAGATCTGGCTGTGTGAATATGTACTTCAAACTCTTATGATCCGTATATATCTCTGTCCTCTTCCCCATCAAATAGTGCCGCCAAATTTTCAACGCGTGTACCACTACAGCTAGTTCTAAGTCATGTGTAGGATAGTTCTTCTCATGCTTCCGAAGCTGCCGAGATGCATATGCCACGACATGTCCCTCTTGCATGAGAACACATCCCAACCCGTTTCCAGAGGCATCGCAGTACACCGTGAAATTCTTCTGCATATCTGGCATAACCAACACGGGGGCTGTTGTCAATCTCCTCTTTAGCTCCTGAAAGCTCGTATCGCACTGTGGCGTCCAGGTGAATGTGATTCCCTTTTCCAACAGTTTGGTGAGAGGTCTCGAGATCTTGGAGAATCCCTCAATAAACCGTCGATAGTATCCAGCCAATCCCAAAAAGCTTCGAACTTCCCGACATTTTCAGGGGTTTTCCATTTCTGGATATCTTCGATTTTGGCGGGATCTACGGAGATTTTTCCCTCCGAGATTATATGTCCTAAAAAGGGAACTCTCTTCAGCCAAAACTCACACTTGCTCAACTTAGCATATAGTTGGTGTTCTCTCAGCCTCTGTAACACCAACCTTAGATGTTTCTCATGTTCTTCTTCATCTTTGGAGAAGACGAGAATATCATCTATGAAAACCACCACAAATTTGTCCAGATATTCCATGAATACCTTGTTCATGAGGTACATGAAATATGCCGGGGCATTGGTTAGCCCGAAAGGCATGACAGTGTATTCATACAGTCCGTACCGAGATACGAAAGCTGTCTTGGGAATATCAGATTGCCTTATCTTGAGTTGGTGGTATCCCGACCTGAGATCAATTTTCGAGAACACGCAAGCTCCCCTCAACTGATCAAACAAGTCTTCAATGCGGGGTAATGGGTACTTGTTCTTGATGGTCACCTCATTCAAGGCACGGTAATCCACGCATAACCTTTGAGTTCCATCTTTCTTAGGCACAAATATTACCGGAGCTCCCCATGGTGAGGAACTAGGGCGAACATACCCCTTTTCCGTCAATTCTCTCAAATGATCCTTGAGCTCTTCTAGCTGCTTGGAGTCCATTCGATAAGGTCTCTTGTATATCGGGGCTGTTCCCAGTACTAGCTCGATTGCGAATTCCACGTCACGGTCGGGAGGCATTCCTGGCAACTCCTCCGGAAAAACATCTGGATATTCCCTGATAGTCCTGATTTCCTCAACTTTCACCTCCACTTGATTTAATTTAATGTCTCTCCTAGGCTCGTGTATCGTTATGAACTTTACTCTTGTGCCACTAGGGTGAGTTAGTTCCACCGTTCTGGTCGAACAATGGATGATTCCTTTATGTTTGGTCAACCAATCCATACCCAAAATAATATCTATCCCTTGTGAATCGATCACTATGAGGTTAGCGGTAAATACTACCCCATTAATGTCTAGGTTCACTTTGGGACACACTTGTCTTGTCCTTATTTCTCCACCTGGAGAATTTACCGCTAGCATATGGTTCATTTGTGTGGTTGCTAGGTCATGCTTCTTAACAAACCCTTGAGCAATGAACGAATGGGTAGCACCAGAATCAAACAGCAGAGTTGCAAGGTGTAAATTGGCAGGAAACTTACCAACTACC
This sequence comes from Neostapfia colusana, assembly GCA_030760725.1. Taxonomy (NCBI): domain Eukaryota; kingdom Viridiplantae; phylum Streptophyta; class Magnoliopsida; order Poales; family Poaceae; genus Neostapfia; species Neostapfia colusana. The sequence goes on along the minus strand of JASWHV010000014.1, from coordinate 51,925,728 downwards.
ACGTCGGGTGCCTCTTGTGCTTCCTCCATAGTGACGTGGTTCACCCGTCCTCTCATTACGTTCTGCTGCTGTGGCTGCGTGGGCTTCTTCTTTGGACACTTATGGGCGTAGTGCCCCACTTCACCACAGCTGAAACATTGCACCCCAATCTTAGATGCTTGGCCCTTGTTGTCTTGGGGTTGGTTTGGGGGTCCTTGCACTGCTGGTCGAGGTGGATATGCAGGGCGAGGCTGTTGTACAAACTGACGTTGCGGCTGTGCTGGTGCTGCGGGAGGCCTGTAGTTTGGGTTGTACCCTCTTGGTGCTGAATAGGGTACCGCAGCACGGCTCGTCTGCCCCGTAGGTTGCTGCATCATACGTGGGCGGGTGTTGCTCCCTGAGGCTTGATGTGACCACCCAGCCTTCCTCTTATTCTCATTTTCCAGGGCCTTCAGCTTCCTTTCCACCACAAATGCTCTGTCCACCATCTTTTGAAAGCTTTCATACTCATTGGAGGACATTGCACACTGCATCTCTGCGGTAAGTCCTTCCACGAAACAATCTTGTTTCTGCTCATCTGTCTCTATGTCTCGTGGAGCATAACGGGATAGTTGAGTGAATTTAGTGAGGTATTCCCTCACCGTCATGTTTCCCTGCTGCAGTCCCAAAAACTCTTTCCTCTTGTTTTTGAGTTCACCCCTTGGGATGTAATGGTTGCGGAAGCTACGCTTGAACTCTTCCCAAGTGATGCTCTCAGGGTCATGATGGGCGGCCACGTAGGCGGTCCACCAATCAGCAGCAGGTCCCTGCAATTGATGAGAGGCAAACAGCACCCTCTCATACCCTTGGCATTGTATGATTCTCATCTTACATTCAATGGTCTTCAGCCAATCATCTGCCTCCAGAGGTTCAGCAGCACTTGCAAACTTTGGAGGTTGAGTTCCTAGAAACTCACTCAACCTTGGTTGGCGTGGTGCAGCTTGTGGAGGTGGAACTTGATGCAAGTTGGCCACTACTTGAGTCAAGTTCTGGATGAGCTGATTTTGATTCTCCAGCATTTGGTGGAGAGGATCAACTTCTTCACGGCGGCCACCCCGGTTCTGGCCTCCAGAAAGATGAGAGTTGCATGCCTCATCATTGTTGTTGGCGGGGTTGGCAGCACGTCCTTTTCCTCTTCCGGCCATCTGGCAGAATCAACAAATGTTAACTTGATACCATTTAGTATCATCTTACTACTTCCATTTGTTTGTACTTTGAAGTGTTGGGGCTTTGTTATACTTTTACGAGGGTTCATATCTCACACCAAATGAATGCACTATTATTTCCTGTGGGTTCACACACCAAAGCAAAACAATCTGAAGACGAGGCTGTGGACAATTGCTCATGGCTTCCACAACTCACGTCACACACCAAGCATCATCACACCATTAACTACGTAACGACTCGACTACTCGACCTCTTGCTAGCTAGGGGAAAGACTCTACACTACTCGTCCTCTTGAGCTGGCTCCTCGGGATCTTCCTCCTCATTTCGGCTACCTTCTGACTCTGCTTTGGGTGGGGAGGCTGCTGGTGGAGAAGTGCGACGACGCCTGATCGCTCGGCGATCCGAGGAGTCAGGAGTCCATGTATCATTCACGGTGACACACAGTTCATTCCCATCTCCTCTTTCTCTCGCCTTTAAGCAAGCTCGCAGCAATGCCTCCGTCTCCTTCAGAGTATCTCGGACATCCTGAAGCTCTTGCTGACACTCCTGCAGTCGAGTGCTGAGCATAGCAGCATCCTCCAAGCACAAGTCCATGTGCTCATGGGAAGTCCCTTGCTGCACCGGTGGGTACTTGTACTCCGTGGTACCACTCTCACGTTGGAGGACATACATGTACTCAGTTTTGTCCAAGTGGCGACGATAGATGTGGCTCTGGCAGGTGATGGCCTCCCAAGTGACATCTCTCTCCGCGTCAACTTGTGTTGCTCGACAAGCTGGAGAGTGGTGGATCTTAAGCAGCTGATTCTCGTGTATAATCCTCATCTCCGAACTCCATTCTTCCCTCTTCTCACGGATGGTCCTGGTGGAGTTATAGTGGATGATGAGCTTGCCCGTATTGCCGGCGGCTTCGAGCATACGTCGAAGACGGCGCAACAAGTCTCCCACCGCCAATCCGTAGGAAAGGTACGTCACTGGACGACTCTCCTCTCTTTCAGCAAGGGCAACTACGGGAACTCTCCCTCCCGTGGATTTACGAGCGGTGCGAATCATGCGAACCATCTAAAACAAAAGAATTTAAAATTAGGTTAGATAAAATTTCAAACAAAAATCCTATTTTTGAATGAAAGTTGGGGTAAGATGAAGAAAATGACTCTTTTGATAACACTTTTTCACCCACACCTTGGAAAAATAGTTTTTTAAGAAAATAGGGCCCTTAAATACGTCCATTTCTACCTAGGTCCACGTTCCTACGGGCAACCTTGGCTCTGATACCACCTCTGTCACACCCGGTTTTTTCCGAAGAACAACCAAGTGAATATCACATGTATGCCAGGATCATTTTCTCATACATGTGATGACAAATAGTGAAGCATCATTTATTACAAGCCAGGTGTCGAATATAAGTAAGTCTTACATAACAAATGTCTCGATAGACAATAATAAGTTCATCACAAGTAAATAAACTAGCAGCGGAATATTATTCTCTTAGGGCTCCATCACAGGTGTTGCCCGGGGGTCTTCATGAACCTAAAAACCTTCCTCGGGTCCAAAATCTTGGTCATTATACACCACCTCATTATCTTGACCTGAGCAGCAATATAAACCAACAAATATGCAAGGTTGAGTACCAATGGTACTCAGCAAGTGTGGGAAAATTATATCATGCATGGCTAGAACAAGGAGAGGTTGAACTCATGGTTAAAGCACTACGCAATTAATACCTATCACCTTAGCTTATTAAGCACCTACATTACTACACAGGTGAAATGATCCAAATCTCCCATCCCATCATCATAAACCAATAACCATAATTATCATTTCCAATGTTAAGCTCCCCGCTTAACTTTCACAACCATCAATTCTCTAATCATGAATAAGTCCAGGCCGCTCTTAACCGTGAGCACGGCTGTCAAGACAGTTTTTAACTCTGCAGAGTTTGTACCACTGTACCCACAAGTAGTGATTTCATCCCCCGTTGCCGGGTGGACTAAAAGAACCTCCATTATGCCAGTGGCTACGATCCACATTCACACTTCCCAGGTGTGTGGCCAAGAGATCACTACGAAGCCTTTACAAAGGGATTCCCGACGAGCGTGGGCCCACTGAGGTTTCACCCCTAACAGCATACAAGAGGCTCCAACCCCGCTGCAGTGGCCCCCTCTTGAGCCTTGCGGTTCATATGGTAGTCCAGCTGACACCTACTCCCCGCACCATCCAACACACCCATACTACGCCGGGGATACACCTAATTAATTGGCTAAGCTGCCCCATCTCAGCATGTGGTTGGCACTGTAAAGCCGGGTTACATGCTACATGAACCGGTCCTTAGGATCCAGGCAAGTACTAAACACAAACCCAAGTCTCGTGCACCCAGCACACAACCAAAACATCCAACTTGCCTTGATCCCTACCTCTACATAACTCACAATTTCTCATTCAAGAGTATGGTAATATAAACTGATGATTTCATGTCCCAAACATCCCATTCTAAGCATGGCTAAGCATATGCATGGAAATAAATGACATGACAAAATAAATCCCAACCCAAGCTTCAAGGAAACAAGGTAATGCAATTCTGGGGAAACTTCCTAGCATGGGTTTCATATTTCATTTGACAATGCAAATAATTCTATCTACACATCCTAGCATAGGATCAAAGTGGTCAAGGACACTTGCCTCCTTCTTGCTGCTCTTGAAATGGGTAGTCCTGATCTTGGAAACTGATAGCTTGCTCTTGAACAGGTTCTACTTCATACCATCACACATAGCAAAAGAAAAACAACAATCATAAGACATAGTTCACACTTCTACTTCATACAAACCACACATTCACATTTATGAAATTTTCTTTACCATTTTATGTGTTGTGGCTACTCTATGTGTGTTGATTTGGGGCTTGCATACACTTTTATTTACATGTGTATGATTCCTACTTTGGTGTTCATATTTATACTCACATACTCTATATATATATATATATATATGTATATATGTGTGTTTCAGTTTTAAATAAATTCCTTATATATTAAACTACCAAGTACGTATGAAAAGTATTTTTCTTCTCCATATGTGCCTTCATAATTTCTATCAACCCTAAACTGAATTCTTTGTATTTTAGAAACTCCATTTATCATTTACTAGTTTCTATATTTTCAGATTTATATTCTTATGCATAATTGTGCATTTTATTATTAAATTAGTAATACACACTACCTAAACAGATTAGGTTCTGGTCCTAAATAATTTAAGATCATATTTTGACCTTGGCTTCTGATGTATACTATTTCATATTTATTTTCCCTATTTTTCTTTAACTATTCTTTACTTAAAATGTATCCCTATACTATTAAATGTGAATAATAGATGAAACAGATTTATTTTAGCCCAAAAATATATTTTTATCTCACTCCAAAGTTTTCTAAGTACTGAGAAAGTTTTTTAATAATTTTGACAATTATGTTTGTCCCCCTTTTTAATATTTAAACACTAGTTACATATTCAATTTTCTAAATTAAATACTAAACAGGGCTAAAATAATGAATTCACCCCATTACAGGGTCTATAATATTATTTTCATAATTTCCAGGGGTCTAGCTACACTTTTCAGAGGTGTTTTTCTTAATTTCTATTAAGTCTAGGGCTAAAACTGATTTTTAAATGAATTTACATGATTTTCTGGAGTTCCAGGGGCTAGATCTGAAGTTTCCGGGGCTAGCTCTCAATTCCAGAGAACCCCAGGGGGTAGCACGTAAGAATTCCAGTCTTTATAACGCGGGGCTGACGTGGACCGTCTGATTTTAAACCGACGGCTGAGATTATAACATCGAACCGGTACGCGGGGTTTTAAAGTCTACCGTGCGATTTAAAATAAACGGCGCACAAGCGGCCACGTCGCTCTGATCGAGCGCGGGCGGCGCTGCCGGCGGCGCACGGCGGCGGGAAGCGGCGATCTCGCCGGAAACTTTCGGATCCTCGAGAATTCTGCCTAGAACTGTGATCTTATGACCTAGATCGATAGAGGGGAGGTCAGGGATCTCACCTCGGGGGTTTTCTCGAGCTCGGGGGTCCTGGAAAGTGCTTGGCGGCGAGGTCCGAGGCAAAACCACGGCGAAGCTCGTCGGAGCTGGATTTGCACCGTAAGTCTTCGGGTTTTCTGCACCTGCAAAGTTCCCCGGAGGCGGTGGATCAAGACCAACGAGTTAGATCAGAGTTTCCGAGCTTAGATCGGCCAGAATTCACCGGCGAAGTCTCGGTGCTCACCGGAGCGAAAATCGGCGATCGCGTGAGGAAAACTGATCGGATCGGTGGTTTTTATAGCCGGGGGAGGGCGGTGGTTCTGTTGTGATCGAGTTAGAGTCCTCAGGGTCCAGAATTCGGCTGCGGGACGCGGTTTCCCGATCGGTTGTGATCGCGCGCGCGGGGGAGAAGTCCGGGGTCGCGGGGTTAGGGATGACAGGCGGGTCCCACCCGTCAGCGAGGGGCAGCGCGGCGCGCGCGGGGCGGGCTGCGCGGAGGGTTAGCTGGGCCGGCTGGGGTTTCGGCCCACTGGCCAGTTTTTTTCTGGTTTTCCTTTTTCTTTTTCATTTCTTTTCTGTTTTGAGTATAATTTGAATTCCAGTTTGAATTTGAATTTTTGCAAAACATGCAATACGTCCAAAAATTTCTAAATTCCCCTCTGAACATGGTTTATGGTTCTAAATCAAAATTTGAGTCTTGACTAAAAATTTGGGGTGTTACAGCTCTACCCCCCTTAAAAGAAATCTCGTCCTCGAGATTGGTGTTTCTAAGAAAACAATTCCGGAAATTGTGCCTTAAGCTCATCTTCCCGTTCCCAGGTGGCTTCCTCTTCTGAGTGATGCTTCCACTGCACCTTGCACATCCTGATTCTCTTATTTCTGGTGAGGCGTTCCATTGTCTCCAAAATCTTGTATGGTTGCTCGGCATAAGACAAATCCTCAGCTACATCCACTTCGTTCATGGGTAACACCTCCTCAGGCGTCCTCAGACATTTCTTGAGTTGCGACACATGGAACACATCGTGCACGTCCGACAGATGAACCGGCAACTCTAGTTGGTACGCCACTTCGCCTTTTCTTTCCAAAACTTGAAAGGGTCCGATGTATCGAGGTGACAACTTCCCTTTCACCTTGAACCGACGAAGTCCTCTGATAGGGGACACCTTGAGATAAACATAGTCTCCCACGTTGAAAACGAGCTCTCTTCTTCGTACATCAGCATAACTCTTCTGGCGTGTCTGTGCTATCCTCAAGTTGTTGCGAATCTCCCTCACCTTCGCTTCGGCTTCTTGTAGCACTTCGGGAACAAACACTTTACTTTCTCCTGTTTGGTTCCAAAATAGGGGAGTTCTGCACTTCCTTCCATACAAAGCTTCAAACGGTGACATCTTCATACTAGCTTGATAACTGTTGTTATAGGAAAACTCCGCATACGGTAGGTTCTTGTCCCAACTCCTATTGTTTTTGAGTGCACATGCCCTTAGCATATCTTCAAGGATCTGATTGGTTCTCTCCGTCTGTCCGTCAGTTTGGGGATGATAGGCAGAACTGAAATTCAGATGGGTTCCCATGGTTTCATGCAACCTTTGCCAAAACCTCGAGGTGAACTGCGTCCCTCGATCCGACACTATCTTCTTCGGCACTCCATGGTAACACACAATCCTTGACATGTACAATTCTGCCAATTTGGATCCGCTGTAGCTTTCTTTCACAGGGATGAAATGAGCTACCTTGGTTAGCCTATCAATAATAACCCATATTGAATCATACCCGGACTGGGTCCTAGGCAATCCCACGACAAAATCCATGCTGATCTCTTCCCACTTCCATTCAGGCACACTGAGTGGTTGCAGCAATCCCGCGGGTCGTTGATGTTCTGCTTTCACCAACTGACATGTGTCACATAGGGCAACATGTTCCGCGACATCTCGCTTCATGCCATACCACCAATACCTGCTTTTGAGGTCCTGATACATCTTCGTACTCCCAGGATGAATGGAATAGTCGGAATCGTGAGCCTCCTTCAAAATTAATTTACGAATCTCCTTTACTTCTGGCACACAGATCCTTTTCCCGTGCCACACCGTTCCTTGTTCATCCTCTCTAAAACCAGGAGCTTTATTTTCCTTGATGAGCTGTCTAATCTCTTGTATCTTCTCATCATTCTTTTGTCCCTCGCGTATGTCTCGCTTAAGTGTGGAGTCCACTTCCATGGCGATGGCTTCACCACTATTTACTAGACATAGATTGAGCCTTACAACCTCGTCCTTCAATTCTGCAGGCATATCCTTCAAGCTCAACTTATTGACCTGCACTTTCCGACTCAAAGCATCGGCCACGACGTTTGCTTTCCCGGGATGATAGTCGATGCCTACATCAAAGTCATTGATTAGCTCTAACCATCTTCTTTGTCTAAGGTTGAGATCTGGCTGTGTGAATATGTACTTCAAACTCTTATGATCCGTATATATCTCTGTCCTCTTCCCCATCAAATAGTGCCGCCAAATTTTCAACGCGTGTACCACTGCAGCTAGTTCTAAGTCATGTGTAGGATAGTTCTTCTCATGCTTCCGAAGCTGCCGAGATGCATATGCCACGACATGTCCCTCTTGCATGAGAACACATCCCAACCCGTTTCCAGAGGCATCGCAGTACACCGTGAAATTCTTCTGCATATCTGGCATAATCAACACGGGGGCTGTTGTCAATCTCCTCTTTAGCTCCTGAAAGCTCGTATCGCACTGTGGCGTCCAGGTGAATGTGATTCCCTTTTCCAACAGTTTGGTGAGAGGTCTCGAGATCTTGGAGAATCCCTCAATAAACCGTCGATAGTATCCAGCCAATCCCAAAAAGCTTCAAACTTCCCGACATTTTCAGGGGTTTTCCATTTCTGGATATCTTCGATTTTGGCGGGATCTACGGAGATTCCTCCCTCCGAGATTATATGTCCTAAAAAGGGAACTCTCTTCAGCCAAAACTCACACTTGCTCAACTTAGCATATAGTTGGTGTTCTCTCAGCCTCTGTAACACCAACCTTAGATGTTTCTCATGTTCTTCTTCATCTTTGGAGAAGACGAGAATATCATCTATGAAAACCACCACAAATTTGTCCAGATATTCCATGAATACCTTGTTCATGAGGTACATGAAATATGCCGGGGCATTGGTTAGCCCGAAAGGCATGACAGTGTATTCATACAGTCCGTACCGAGATACGAAAGCTGTCTTGGGAATATCAGATTGCCTTATCTTGAGTTGGTGGTATCCCGACCTGAGATCAATTTTCGAGAACACGCAAGCTCCCCTCAACTGATCAAACAAGTCTTCAATGCGGGTAATGGGTACTTGTTCTTGATGGTCACCTCATTCAAGGCACGGTAATCCACGCATAACCTTTGAGTTCCATCTTTCTTAGGCACAAATATTACCGGAGCTCCCCATGGTGAGGAACTAGGGCGAACATACACCTTTTCCGTCAATTCTCTCAAATGATCCTTGAGCTCTTCTAGCTGCTTGGAGTCCATTCGATAAGGTCTCTTGTATATCGGGGCTGTTCCCAGTACTAGCTCGATTGCGAATTCCACGTCACGGTCGGGAGGCATTCCTGGCAACTCCTCCGGAAAAACATCTGGATATTCCCTGATAGTCCTGATTTCCTCAACTTTCACCTCCACTTGATTTAATTTAATGTCTCTCCTAGGCTCGTGTATCGTTATGAACTTTACTCTTGTGCCACTAGGGTGAGTTAGTTCCACCATTCTGGTCGAACAATGGATGATTCCTTTATGTTTGGTCAACCAATCCATACCCAAAATAATATCTATCCCTTGTGAATCGATCACTATGAGGTTAGCGGTAAATACTACCCCATTAATGTCTAGGTTCACTTTGGGACACACTTGTCTTGTCCTTATTTCTCCACCTGGAGAATTTACCGCTAGCATATGGTTCATTTGTGTGGTTGCTAGGTCATGCTTCTTAACAAACCCTTGAGCAATGAACGAATGGGTAGCACCAGAATCAAACAGCAGAGTTGCAAGGTGTAAATTGGCAGGAAACTTACCAACTACCACGTCGGGTGCCTCTTGTGCTTCCTCCATAGTGACGTGGTTCACCCGTCCTCTCATTACGTTCTGCTGCTGTGGCTGCGTGGGCTTCTTCTTTGGACACTTATGGGCGTAGTGCCCCACTTCACCACAGCTGAAACATTGCACCCCAATCTTAGATGCTTGGCCCTTGTTGTCTTGGGGTTGGTTTGGGGGTCCTTGCACTGCTGGTCGAGGTGGATATGCAGGGCGAGGCTGTTGTACAAACTGACGTTGCGGCTGTGCTGGTGCTGCGGGAGGCCTGTAGTTTGGGTTGTACCCTCTTGGTGCTGAATAGGGTACCGCAGCACGGCTCGTCTGCCCCGTAGGTTGCTGCATCATACGTGGGCGGGTGTTGCTCCCTGAGGCTTGATGTGACCACCCAGCCTTCCTCTTATTCTCATTTTCCAGGGCCTTCAGCTTCCTTTCCACCACAAATGCTCTGTCCACCATCTTTTGAAAGCTTTCATACTCATTGGAGGACATTGCACACTGCATCTCTGCGGTAAGTCCTTCCACGAAACAATCTTGTTTCTGCTCATCTGTCTCTATGTCTCGTGGAGCATAACGGGATAGTTGAGTGAATTTAGTGAGGTATTCCCTCACCGTCATGTTTCCCTGCTGCAGTCCCAAAAACTCTTTCCTCTTGTTTTTGAGTTCACCCCTTGGGATGTAATGGTTGCGGAAGCTACGCTTGAACTCTTCCCAAGTGATGCTCTCAGGGTCATGATGGGCGGCCACGTAGGCGGTCCACCAATCAGCAGCAGGTCCCTGCAATTGATGAGAGGCAAACAGCACCCTCTCATACCCTTGGCATTGTATGATTCTCATCTTACTTTCAATGGTCTTCAGCCAATCATCTGCCTCCAGAGGTTCAGCAGCACTTGCAAACTTTGGAGGTTGAGTTCCTAGAAACTCACTCAACCTTGGTTGGCGTGGTGCAGCTTGTGGAGGTGGAACTTGATGCAAGTTGGCCACTACTTGAGTCAAGTTCTGGATGAGCTGATTTTGATTCTCCAGCATTTGGTGGAGAGGATCAACTTCTTCACGGCGGCCACCCCGGTTCTGGCCTCCAGAAAGATGAGAGTTGCATGCCTCATCATTGTTGTTGGCGGGGTTGGCAGCACGTCCTTTTCCTCTTCCGGCCATCTGGCAGAATCAACAAATGTTAACTTGATACCATTTAGTATCATCTTACTACTTCCATTTGTTTGTACTTTGAAGTGTTGGGGCTTTGTTATACTTTTACGAGGGTTCATATCTCACACCAAATGAATGCACTATTATTTCCTGTGGGTTCACACACCAAAGCAAAACAATCTGAAGACGAGGCTGTGGACAATTGCTCATGGCTTCCACAACTCACGTCACACACCAAGCATCATCACACCATTAACTACGTAACGACTCGACTACTCGACCTCTTGCTAGCTAGGGGAAAGACTCTACACTACTCGTCCTCTTGAGCTGGCTCCTCGGGATCTTCCTCCTCATTTCGGCTACCTTCTGACTCTGCTTTGGGTGGGGAGGCTGCTGGTGGAGAAGTGCGACGACGCCTGATCGCTCGGCGATCCGGGGAGTCAGGAGTCCATGTATCATTCACGGTGACACACAGTTCATTCCCATCTCCTCTTTCTCTCGCCTTTAAGCAAGCTCGCAGCAATGCCTCCGTCTCCTTCAGAGTATCTCGGACATCCTGAAGCTCTTGCTGACACTCCTGCAGTCGAGTGCTGAGCATAGCAGCATCCTCCAAGCACAAGTCCATGTGCTCATGGGAAGTCCCTTGCTGCACCGGTGGGTACTTGTACTCCGTGGTACCACTCTCACGTTGGAGGACATACATGTACTCAGTTTTGTCCAAGTGGCGACGATAGATGTGGCTCTGGCAGGTGATGGCCTCCCAAGTGACATCTCTCTCCGCGTCAACTTGTGTTGCTCGACAAGCTGGAGAGTGGTGGATCTTAAGCAGCTGATTCTCGTGTATAATCCTCATCTCCGAACTCCATTCTTCCCTCTTCTCACGGATGGTCCTGGTGGAGTTATAGTGGATGATGAGCTTGCCCGTATTGCCGGCGGCTTCGAGCATACGTCGAAGACGGCGCAACAAGTCTCCCACCGCCAATCCGTAGGAAAGGTACGTCACTGGACGACTCTCCTCTCTTTCAGCAAGGGCAACTACGGGAACTCTCCCTCCCGTGGATTTACGAGCGGTGCGAATCATGCGAACCATCTAAAACAAAAGAATTTAAAATTAGGTTAGATAAAATTTCAAACAAAAATCCTATTTTTGAATGAAAGTTGGGGTAAGATGAAGAAAATGACTCTTTTGATAACACTTTTTCACCCACACCTTGGAAAAATAGTTTTTTAAGAAAATAGGGCCCTTAAATACGTCCATTTCTACCTAGGTCCACGTTCCTACGGGCAACCTTGGCTCTGATACCACCTCTGTCACACCCGGTTTTTTCCGAAGAACAACCAAGTGAATATCACATGTATGCCAGGATCATTTTCTCATACATGTGATGACAAATAGTGAAGCATCATTTATTACAAGCCAGGTGTCGAATATAAGTAAGTCTTACATAACAAATGTCTCGATAGACAATAATAAGTTCATCACAAGTAAATAAACTAGCAGCGGAATATTATTCTCTTAGGGCTCCATCACAGGTGTTGCCCGGGGGTCTTCATGAACCTAAAAACCTTCCTCGGGTCCAAAATCTTGGTCATTATACACCACCTCATTATCTTGACCTGAGCAGCAATATAAACCAACAAATATGCAAGGTTGAGTACCAATGGTACTCAGCAAGTGTGGGAAAATTATATCATGCATGGCTAGAACAAGGAGAGGTTGAACTCATGGTTAAAGCACTACGCAATTAATACCTATCACCTTAGCTTATTAAGCACCTACATTACTACACAGGTGAAATGATCCAAATCTCCCATCCCATCATCATAAACCAATAACCATAATTATCATTTCCAATGTTAAGCTCCCCGCTTAACTTTCACAACCATCAATTCTCTAATCATGAATAAGTCCAGGCCGCTCTTAACCGTGAGCACGGCTGTCAAGACAGTTTTTAACTCTGCAGAGTTTGTACCACTGTACCCACAAGTAGTGATTTCATCCCCCGTTGCCGGGTGGACTAAAAGAACCTCCATTATGCCAGTGGCTACGATCCACATTCACACTTCCCAGGTGTGTGGCCAAGAGATCACTACGAAGCCTTTACAAAGGGATTCCCGACGAGCGTGGGCCCACTGAGGTTTCACCCCTAACAGCATACAAGAGGCTCCAACCCCGCTGCAGTGGCCCCCTCTTGAGCCTTGCGGTTCATATGGTAGTCCAGCTGACACCTACTCCCCGCACCATCCAACACACCCATACTACGCCGGGGATACACCTAATTAATTGGCTAAGCTGCCCCATCTCAGCATGTGGTTGGCACTGTAAAGCCGGGTTACATGCTACATGAACCGGTCCTTAGGATCCAGGCAAGTACTAAACACAAACCCAAGTCTCGTGCACCCAGCACACAACCAAAACATCCAACTTGCCTTGATCCCTACCTCTACATAACTCACAATTTCTCATTCAAGAGTATGGTAATATAAACTGATGATTTCATGTCCCAAACATCCCATTCTAAGCATGGCTAAGCATATGCATGGAAATAAATGACATGACAAAATAAATCCCAACCCAAGCTTCAAGGAAACAAGGTAATGCAATTCTGGGGAAACTTCCTAGCATGGGTTTCATATTTCATTTGACAATGCAAATAATTCTATCTACACATCCTAGCATAGGATCAAAGTGGTCAAGGACACTTGCCTCCTTCTTGCTGCTCTTGAAATGGGTAGTCCTGATCTTGGAAACTGATAGCTTGCTCTTGAACAGGTTCTACTTCATACCATCACACATAGCAAAAGAAAAACAACAATCATAAGACATAGTTCACACTTCTACTTCATACAAACCACACATTCACATTTATGAAATTTTCTTTACCATTTTATGTGTTGTGGCTACTCTATGTGTGTTGATTTGGGGCTTGCATACACTTTTATTTACATGTGTATGATTCCTACTTTGGTGTTCATATTTATACTCACATACTCTATATATATATATATATATGTATATATGTGTGTTTCAGTTTTAAATAAATTCCTTATATATTAAACTACCAAGTACGTATGAAAAGTATTTTTCTTCTCCATATGTGCCTTCATAATTTCTATCAACCCTAAACTGAATTCTTTGTATTTTAGAAACTCCATTTATCATTTACTAGTTTCTATATTTTCAGATTTATATTCTTATGCATAATTGTGCATTTTATTATTAAATTAGTAATACACACTACCTAAACAGATTAGGTTCTGGTCCTAAATAATTTAAGATCATATTTTGACCTTGGCTTCTGATGTATACTATTTCATATTTATTTTCCCTATTTTTCTTTAACTATTCTTTACTTAAAATGTATCCCTATACTATTAAATGTGAATAATAGATGAAACAGATTTATTTTAGCCCAAAAATATATTTTTATCTCACTCCAAAGTTTTCTAAGTACTGAGAAAGTTTTTTAATAATTTTGACAATTATGTTTGTCCCCCTTTTTAATATTTAAACACTAGTTACATATTCAATTTTCTAAATTAAATACTAAACAGGGCTAAAATAATGAATTCACCCCATTACAGGGTCTATAATATTATTTTCATAATTTCCAGGGGTCTAGCTACACTTTTCAGAGGTGTTTTTCTTAATTTCTATTAAGTCTAGGGCTAAAACTGATTTTTAAATGAATTTACATGATTTTCTGGAGTTCCAGGGGCTAGATCTGAAGTTTCCGGGGCTAGCTCTCAATTCCAGAGAACCCCAGGGGGTAGCACGTAAGAATTCCAGTCTTTATAACGCGGGGCTGACGTGGACCGTCTGATTTTAAACCGACGGCTGAGATTATAACATCGAACCGGTACGCGGGGTTTTAAAGTCTACCGTGCGATTTAAAATAAACGGCGCACAAGCGGCCACGTCGCTCTGATCGAGCGCGGGCGGCGCTGCCGGCGGCGCACGGCGGCGGGAAGCGGCGATCTCGCCGGAAACTTTCGGATCCTCGAGAATTCTGCCTAGAACTGTGATCTTATGACCTAGATCGATAGAGGGGAGGTCAGGGATCTCACCTCGGGGGTTTTCTCGAGCTCGGGGGTCCTGGAAAGTGCTTGGCGGCGAGGTCCGAGGCAAAACCACGGCGAAGCTCGTCGGAGCTGGATTTGCACCGTAAGTCTTCGGGTTTTCTGCACCTGCAAAGTTCCCCGGAGGCGGTGGATCAAGACCAACGAGTTAGATCAGAGTTTCCGAGCTTAGATCGGCCAGAATTCACCGGCGAAGTCTCGGTGCTCACCGGAGCGAAAATCGGCGATCGCGTGAGGAAAACTGATCGGATCGGTGGTTTTTATAGCCGGGGGAGGGCGGTGGTTCTGTTGTGATCGAGTTAGAGTCCTCAGGGTCCAGAATTCGGCTGCGGGACGCGGTTTCCCGATCGGTTGTGATCGCGCGCGCGGGGGAGAAGTCCGGGGTCGCGGGGTTAGGGATGACAGGCGGGTCCCACCCGTCAGCGAGGGGCAGCGCGGCGCGCGCGGGGCGGGCTGCGCGGAGGGTTAGCTGGGCCGGCTGGGGTTTCGGCCCACTGGCCAGTTTTTTTCTGGTTTTCCTTTTTCTTTTTCATTTCTTTTCTGTTTTGAGTATAATTTGAATTCCAGTTTGAATTTGAATTTTTGCAAAACATGCAATACGTCCAAAAATTTCTAAATTCCCCTCTGAACATGGTTTATGGTTCTAAATCAAAATTTGAGTCTTGACTAAAAATTTGGGGTGTTACATATGGTCGTACATCTCTATTTATAATAGGGTTTCCAATGGTTACGTTAGGGTTTGCGATGCCCGGACTAGTCTGTTGTAGACTCCGGACTAGTCCGATGTGTGGCGTGTGAAAAACCCTAAGTGTTGTGAGATACCGGACTAGTCCGTAAGAGTGCGGACTAGTCCGTTGTCTATCCAAAGGCAAAATCGGACTAGTCCGGTCCGTATTGGACTAGTCCGTTTTCTAGTTAGAAAGAAAATCGGACTAGTCCCGTTGATATCGGACTAGTCCGCACATGCTGATTTTGTGCAGTTAGTGTGATTTCTTTCACTTGAGCTCTTGGGGTGTGTTTCTCCAACACACTCTATACTAAGTAATCTAATCTTTTCAGCTCCTGAGCTCTTATCAATTTGGATCCTCCTTCTCCTTTCTTTTTGCGCTTTCTTCCTAATTTCTTTAAGAACCTGCGCTCATCTCAACAATTTTGTTAGGGTCTCATTTGTTTGTCATAAATCAACCAAAACCCACAAGGGATGCCTACATGAACTTTCAATCTCCCTCTTTTTGGTGGTTCATGACAACCAATTGAGATCACACAAATATAATAAGAAAAATTCAGATTTTCATAAAGTGTGCACATATGAGTTTTGAGCAAAATAGGCAAGGCAGACATAAGACATATGTGCACTCTTTATGGTGGGATGCAAAACTGCATATGTGAGCAATAATTTTGATGTGAATATCATAATGAGCATTATCATAAAATCATCAAGAGTCTCAAGCCTACATAGTAGTTCTAAACATGCATCATTAATCAAAATCATAACATAGTCATCATTTCACATTACACGTCCAAAAGCATAATGATAGCATAAGTCTTACAAAAGTTCATTTCTTAAACTAGTACATAAAAAAAAAGAGCCTACGACCTAAGACTCCCCTCAATATCTCCCCCTTTGGCATCAAGGCACCAAAAAGAAGGAGGGGAGGGATCTACTTGTCATCGCCGGCTCACTCCTCACTATCGGTCCTTTCTTCGTCTTCATCATCAGGCTGAGGAGGAGAAGGAGGACCACTCGTCGTGCCAAAGTAGGCACGCTCTGATGGAGAGAGAGGAGGAAGCTCCGTGAAGTCAGATGCAGAGTCCTCTGAGATGACTGGAGATCCAATGGGCTCAATCTCCAGTTTTTAGCATATTTCTTTGACATTGGCCTTCATGTATCTCATTTCTTCTTTTCTTGCCTTGTTCATCTTATGAAGCTTCACCTAAGTTTTGCGGCAAGAACTAAAAATAGCAGCCAAATACTTCATAATTCCATTAGACGACCTTTTGTGTGGAGAGGCCCTAGTCTTGGATGAAGGCCTTGCATCTTCTTGAGCTCTCTCTAGATGTTCTTCAGGTGAGCCAGGTGAGGGAGCAGCTGGGAGAGAGGCTTGAGGAGGCTTCTGAGGCCTTAGAGCAGTGTGCTCCACATCCTTCACAAACTCAATTCATGTGACTTTTTCAATCATGAACATCAAGTATGGTGCATAGCCACAGGAACAGTTTGGTGTGCAGGATATGTTCACCATGTCATTCCAAATGTAATCGAAGATATCAAATCTTCTCCTCCCGCTGATTACTTTCATCAAGGTTCTCAAGTAACCTTGGACACTCCCGGCATCTCCATCCTTTGGAGCAATGGTCTTCCGGAGCACTCTGTTGAGAACAATGAAGAAGGGCTTCATGTTCTTGGTTGAGGGAGGATTGAATGGGAGTCGAGTATCATAGAGGAATTCCATCTTGTCCTTCTCCACAACTCCAAGATTGTGAATCACAATCTCATCATTGCTGTTGTCCTCAAGGTGCAGCAGTCTGGCAAACTCAGTATAAGAAATTGTGTATTTGGATCCATATGTCATCCAAGTCACTTTGTCTTCTCTATCGTGGGCAAAGTGGCAAGTTGCATAGAACTGGGCAATGATCTCATCATTCTAGTTGTATCTGAAGGAGAGCAAGTACTTGAGACTGTGTCTCTCTGTAGCCTCTATAACCTCCTCAAAGGCTTCAAAACTCTTTCTTTCAAAATATGTCCAGTCGATCCATTGGCTACGGAGCACTGGAGTCTTCATTTGGAGGTACACCGAACTGTAGTAGTCCGAGTGAAAGTTGCTCCAAAATCTCTTGTCTGCTGCCTTTTTGCCAGAGCTATAGGCGTCAAACTTCCTCAGGTTCCATGCCACATCACTCCCCTTGCCATTGAACTTCTGTTCCGAGGGATCCCTATTTCCCTGCCATGGAGCTGTCATCTTAAGGGGACCAATCGGACCGGAAGCAAGCCCCTTTCCCTTGCCCTTGGTTTGGCGTTGAGCCGCCGATCTAGAATCAGCCATATTTGCTCTTGAAGCTGGTCTCTTGATTGTAACCTTTTGGCGAACCCTAGGTGGGGTGAGCGAAGGCTCGGCAGCACGATCTTGTCTCCTTTTGGAGCGAGACTCCGGAAGATGAGACATCACATCTTGATCTTGATCCATCTCGGCTTCAAAGTCGGAGAGATTTTCATTCGATCCCGACATGATTTCTGACAAGGAAGATATAAAGGATATGAATAATCAAGTATGACAGGGGATTTCATTGAATTGACAAAAGTTAAGATTCTGATCAGGGATTACCGGACTAGTCCGGTGTTCAGGGTCGAACTAGTCCGGAGTACCGGACTTGTCGCCCTAATAACGGACTAGTCCATTATGAGGCTTCTCAAGCCCTAACTTGTCGAAATTTAATGTTATTCAATGCAAATATGATCTAGGGTACATTAAATACATCAATAGAGCATGTATTGATTGGAGGAGCTAAGCTAATTGAGCAAAAAAAAAGAAAATAGAAGGTTCTAGGGTTTGGAGAGAAGTTTACCAAATTCTTCGATTTGAGGCGTTGAAGGAGTTCTTGATGCGGACTAGTCCGGGGTCTTTGATCCCTTTATAGTGGAGATCAATTCCCA
The DNA here is from genome assembly GCA_030760725.1 of Neostapfia colusana. Taxonomy (NCBI): domain Eukaryota; kingdom Viridiplantae; phylum Streptophyta; class Magnoliopsida; order Poales; family Poaceae; genus Neostapfia; species Neostapfia colusana. The sequence continues at coordinate 51,907,572 of JASWHV010000014.1, read as the reverse complement.
CGGAGATTTGGGTGGTTTTGATGGAGAAATCTCAAATCCGCCTTGGGAGCACTTGAGTGAGGAGAGAGAGCGTGGGAGGTGTTGTGAGGATGAAGAGGATTAGGTCTGAGCCGGCCCTAGGGTTATGGAGTCGAAATATCGGACTAGTCCGTGGTCGTCCGGACTAGCGGACCAAGTGCTGACTAGTCTGCAAGTGCGGACTAGTCCGGGGTGTCCGTGGTCCCTTGTACAGAAATGTACAAAACATATATATATATATATGTATATATATATATGTATATATACATATATATCCAAAGGTTCCTATTAAGGAATAGGGGACAAAGGCACACAGATATTCTTGATGAATATGATCAGTAAACATACAATAATCAAGCTATGACCATGATTCATGAAGATCAAGTAACTAACATAGTTTTAGGAGAAAAATAGAGAGATGATTTTTCAACACAATTAACATGATTTTGAGGATGGTCATACAGGTATGCAAGTTTTCAAGCCACGTTTCAAGCATCAAGGATATTTAGTTCATTTCAGAGCTCACAAAAGTGTTTTTCATCAAGTGGCTTGGTAAAGATATCGGCTAGTTGTTTTTTAGTGTTGACATGGGAAATGGCTATGTCTCCTTTCATTGAGTGATCTCTCAAAAAATAATGCCGGATATCTATGTCTTTGGTTCTAGAGTGCTCAACAGGGTTATGGGAAATGTTAATTGCACTCTCATTGTCACAAAGGAGTGGAATACGACTCATATTGTAACCGTAATCCCTTAGAGTTTGTCGCATCCAAAGGAGTTGTGCACAACAACTCTCGGCTGCAACATACTCCGCTTCGGCCGTGGATAAGGCAATTGAATTTTGTGTCTTGGAGGACCAAGAAACTAAGGATCTACCTAGGAATTGGCAAGTACCGGAAGTACTTTTTCTATCTACCTTGCATCCGGCATAATCTTCATCGGAGTATCCAATGAGATTGAATTTTGAACCTTTGGGATACCAAAGGACTAGGTTGGGTGTATGAACTAAATATCTCAAGATCCTTTTAACGGCTGTCAAATGACATTCCTTAGGATTGGCTTGAAACCTTGCACACAAACATACACTCAACATGATATCAGGCCTAGATGCACATAAATAGAGAAGGAGCCAATCATGGAACAATATACCTTTTGATCCACATTTGATCCATCTTCATTGAGATCCAAGTGTCCATTAGTCGCCATGGGAGTCTTTATGGGCTTTGCTTTGTCCATTCCAAACTTCTTGAGAATTTCTTCAGTGTACTTTGTTTGGCTTATGAACGTCTCGTCCTTTTGTTGCTTCACTTGGAATCCCAAAAAGTACCTCAACTCTCCCATCATGGACATCTCGAATCTATCTGTCATAATCTTACTAAATTCTTGACAAAAGAATTTGTTAGTTGAACCAAATATAATATCATCAACATAGATTTGACAAATGAAGAGATCATCATCAAAGTGTTTAGTGAACAAGGTGTAATCAGATTTTCCAATATTGAAGTCATTTTCAATCAAAAAATCTCTAAGGCACTCATACCAAGCTCTAGGAGCCTGTTTGAGGCCATAGAGAGCCTTACGCAGTTTGAACACATAGTCAGGGTGCTCTTGATCTTCAAAACGGGTGGTTGCTCCACGTACACCTCCTCCTTGATCGGTCCATTGAGGAAGGTGCTTTTTACGTCCATTTGATAAAGCTTGAAATCATGTGAGTAGCATATGCAAGTAATATACGAATCGATTCAAGCCTAGCTACGGGAGCAAAAGTCTCGTCGAAGTCCAAACCTTCGACTTGTGAGTACCCTTTTGCCACAAGTCGTGCATTGTTCGTTGTTACCACTCCATGTTCGTCTTGCTTGTTGTGGAAGACCCATTTAGTTCCGACGACGTTGGACTTGGGTCTTTCAACAAGCTCCCACACTTCATTCCTTTTAAAATTGTTCAATTCTTCTTGTATCGCCATCACCCAATCCAGATCTTTTAATGCATCCTCAACCCTGTATGGTTCCAAAGAAGATACAAAAGAATAGTGTTCACAAAAATTAGCTATGCGAGATCGAGTTATTACTCCCTTTTGGATGTCACCAATTATGTTGTCGACGGGGTGATCTCTTTGGATGCTTTGGTGTACTCTTGGATGTGGTACTTGTGGTCTTGAATCTTCATTATCATCTTCTTCTCCCCCTAGATAGTTTCCCTTATTTATGTTTTGATCTTCTTGACTTTCTTGAGGTTGATCTTGTATGGAAGCTCCCCCTTGATCATTTTCCTCCACCTGTGGTTCATTTTCTTTATTCACATTCGAAGGTGGCAATTGTGGTCGAGCATCGCCCAATGCCATTCTTCTCAATGCTTGACATGGAGCTTCTTCTTGATCTAGCACACATTGATCAACTTGCTCTTCTTTAGAGCCGTTAGTTTCATCGAACACTACGTCACGTGCTACTTCAACAAGTCCGGAGGTTTTGTTGAAGACACGATAAGCGTAGGAGTTCGAATCATAGCCAAGTAACAAACCTTCATCGGACTTCGAAGCAAACATCGAAGCCCTTGGCTTCTTGTTTAAAATATAACATTTTGAACCAAAAACTCAAAAATATGAAATATTCGGCTTGTTACCCGTCAGTAGTTCATATGAAGTTTTCTTGAGCAACCGATGAAGATATAGTCGGTTTATGGCGCGACAAGTGGTGTTAACCACTTCAGCCCAAAACCTGTCCGAAGTCTTGTATTCATCAAGCATTGTCCTCGTCATCTCAATGAGAGTTTTGTTCTTCCTTTCGGCTACTCCATTTTGTTGAGGATTATATGGTGCTGAGAATTCGTGCTTTATCCCTTCTTCGTCTAGATACTTCTCAACCTGGGTGTTCTTGAATTCTGTCCCATTGTCACTTTGTATGTTCTTGATCTTCAATGAGAATTCATTTTGGACACGCTTGATGAACTTCTTGAGGGTTCCTTGAGTTTCTGTCTTATCATGCAAAAACAAAACCCATGCGAAGCGTGAAAAATCATCAACAATGACTAGACCCTATTTATTACCGCCGATGCTTATGTAAGCAGTTGGACCCAATATATCCATGTGGAGGAGCTAAAGTGGTCTTGTTGTAGTCATGACATTCTTCGCGGGATGGGGTGCTCCTACTTGCTTCCCTGCTTGGCACGCTCTACACGGCCTGTCTTTCTCAAAAACAACATCCTTTAAACCTCGGATGTGATCGCCTTTGAGGAGTTTTTGAAGATTCCTCATACCAACATGTGCCAGCCGTCTATGCCACAGCCAACCCATGTTGGTCTTTGCAATCAAGCATGTGTTAAGTTTGGCTTTATCTTTGTTGAAGTCAACTAGATAAAGTTTTCCCTTCAACACACCCTTGAATGCAATTGAGTTATCCCTCCTCCTAAAGACAGTCACACCCTCATTAGTGAATAAGCAATTATAACCCTTGTCACATAATTGATATATGGACAAAATGTTATAATCCAAGGAGTCAAGGTGTATAACATGAGAGAGAGTATGTTGTGATGAAATTGCAATTTTACCAGTAACAAGCACTCTTCCTTGACTATTATCACCAAAGTAAATGCCTTCGTTCGGATCTTCGTTTTCTTCATATTCCATGAACATTCTTCTTTCTCAGGTCATGTGATTGGTGCATCCACTATCTAGCACCCATTTTGCTCCATCGGATGAATAAGTCTGCAAAAACAATTTATGCCTTGGTTTTAGGTACCCAAGCTTGCTTGGGTCCTTTGAGGTTAGTCACAAGTGATTTGGGCACCCACACATGAGACTTGGTGTTCCCATGGCGTGGCCCAACATATTTAGCATAAACTTTTCCAAGATTATTTTTTATAAGTACATATGAAGCATCAAAAGTTCTAAATAGAAGTTGTTGTTCATATGTGTTCACAGTGTTATATTTATCAACATTATTAAGTTTTCTAACATGAGAAGAGTTTCCTGTAAAAGTCCCAAAAACGTGAATGCAAAGGAACAGATGATTGAACGTCATTGTGTTTCTGTTCATGAAAAATGGGACTTACAAAAACTTTCTTACATGGGATGGTACACATGAGGTGCAACCACATGGGTTCAAGCATGCCTTTGAAAGTGTTGGACCAAGGTGGAGTTAAACTCATGTGTAAGCATACATGAACATGAGAAAGAATAAAGATAAGGTCTTTAGACTCAAAGCCTCAGCTCAGATTGCCGCCAAATTTTTGTATATACATGGAGCCTCATACATTTGAAATTGAGGAGATTATGGTGGCAACTTTCTGATTTGAGGGTGAGCAAAAAGGGGAATGGACTATGATAATGTTGAGTTCATGCTGAATTCAAAACATGTTAAGGCAAGGGAAATGACTTGAGTTATGTCACATGAAATGATAAACTCAAACATGGACATGTGGGGAGAGCTAAAATGTTCTTTAGCTCATACTGAACACATGTTAACCTAGGGAGGAATTTCGCTCCCAAAAAGCTAACTCATATGCACATTCTCTATGAGTAGAGGGGAGGGAAGTTTAAACCCCATTTTTGAACCCTTGCAAAGCATTCATGTTCAGATGGTCCAAAAGCATATATATGAGATGACCATTGCAGTCCTCAGGTATTGAAGAGCTTAAGTTCCAAAATGGGAAGGATTTTAAGCTCATATACCATTTGTTCAAAGCATTGCTTGAGATCACCTGCAAATTCAAATTTGAGGGGCATGTTCCAAAAAACTGAACTTGTAAGGTTCAGCTTGGGACCAAGGTTGATCAAGCATGGGCTAGGAGCAAACCAAAGTGTTCACCCAAATTCAGATGGGTCATCACCAAAGAGGACTTAAATTTCAGTTTGAATTAAATGGTTTACTTCAAGGCAAAGAAGGCCCTTTCCAAAAAGAAAATTCAAACTGTTGTTTGAAAATTTGTATTTGCAATGGCCAACTCAAGAGTGGATTCCTCAGGTCCAAATTATGAGGTAGGAAAATTTTGAGGAAATGTGGAGGTACTTTGATATGTATATCAAAAGGACTTGTAAATTTCACCGAAATTTGAATTCAAATTTGAATGTGAGGCAAAACTGGTCAAATTGCCAAGTGACTTTTGGATTTGAGTACCTCATAGCTGAATTTGCAATGTGCCAAAATTTGGAGATATTTGTGAGGGTTTTGGGGATAAGAAGAGGGGTGGACCCCACATGTCATTGGGAGGAGACTTACACCCGAAGAAAGCCTCTTCCTCTGTTCAGACCCGAGCCCTAAGCAAGCCAGCGTGAGGCGCCACCGCGGGCTGCGGCCGACGCCACCTCCTCTTGCAAATTCATCGTGCTGGAGGCTGGCTGGCGCCCTTATCAGCGGGCAAGTCGATCCCTTCGTGCACAAGGCATACCGAGGCTCTGCCTCCCCTCCTCGCACACGAGCAGGACAGAGCCGCTCACGGCCGCTCCGTCGTCGATCGTAGGGAGGAAGCCAAGACCATGCCACAGAGCTCCCCAAGCTGCAAAACGGCACAGGAGGGTCTGCTGCTCACTCCTCCGCACTAGACCGGGGGCTTTTAGGCTACCCGACCAAGAGCGGCTCGTGCGTGCAGTGACCCGAAAATGGACCACAAATGGACTCACGTGGACAGCGCAACCAAGGGGCTTTCACGTCCGAGCTAGGGTACCCAGAGGAGCGCCGGAGCTCCCTGCTACTCCTCGCCAAACCTCAACTCGAGCCATGATCCCCTGAGCAAGAATTTGGCGACTTACTCTCGGCTCGTGCGAAGTGACCCCGGGTGAGCAATCCTCAAAATTCGATCGTAATATTTGTTTTTAGACCACCAAATCATGCACACATGAACGAGACTGGCTAGCGGTCAAGTTCCCTTCAAAACCCTAGCTAGAAATCGACCATGGGTGGGCTATTTCTTGTGTTTCCGAGCTCAGATGCCGCAACACCATTCGGGCACACGATGAAAGCCGGGTAGCCGCCGTTTTCATGATTGGTTGAGATTTTTCCGAGCTTCCCGAGCCTCCCGGGATGCTGTAGAGCCAAAAACCCGAGAGCTTGGCGGGCTAGGACCACCGGGCGATGGTGCCGAACCTCTCCCGAGGCCGCCGCACGTCGCCGGCCTACTTCCGGCCACTGGCAGCCCGAGCCAACCCCGTAGACATGTTTCCCGACCTCCCAAACTGACAGGCGGCGAGTAGCAGGCCGTGAGATGGCCAGAAAGTCAAGTCCGGTGAGGTCAGCGCCGCTCCGGCAAGGGGGGTGGAGCGCGCGGGAAAAAGGGGGGCGGGAGGAAGAAGAAGCTGCTGGCCCCACTAGTCAGTGGCCGTGGCGGTCGACTGGGATCTGCTGCGGCCACCCGATCTGCTGCGGCTACAGACTGGGCAGCTGTGGACCATGGTGTGGCTACAGCGAGGGGCTGACACGTGTGCCGGTCAGAGTTTAAACTGTTCCCGGTTCAGTTTGAATTACAAATTCAGTTCAAACTTTAGAACCTCATAACTTTTGCTAGAAAACTCTGAATTCAGTAATTAAATATGGTTTGGATTCAGGATGAAAAACTATATCCAAATATGCAACCCAATTTGCATGAAAACCAATGAAAAATTCTTTAAAGCTTTTCAGCAAAAGAATTTTAGAGGGAGTTTGATTCATCCAAAAATCCCCAAATTTTGCCAGAATATTCTTTAGGATAGTAGGAGATTCCTGTAAAAGTTTCAGCTCATTTTGAGTTGATTTAGTTAGGGTAATTCTGGTTTCAAGTTTCTGTATTCAAATGAATACAGAAACATTTTCAGGGAATTTCCAAAACTTGGAAATTCAGTTCTGGACATTCCTCTCTGAACTATGCTTGAAATTGTAGTTCACTTGAATTTGCACGAAAGTGAAAATTTATTCAGAATTAATTCCTTTTAGCCTAAATTCTTAGGGATATATTATGGGTGATCTACTCAGTGAAACATTCTGAATTTTGGTTCAGAGGACTTTCTTGTGACAAGGAACTCACAAGAAAATTTTCAGCTCCATTGGAGCCTTGGATCAGTAGTGTTCTGTTCAACCAATTAGGTGATCACCACCCAAGTGATGAACCTCACTTCTCACTTGATGATAGTGCTTAAACACACATCCAAACCACCACCCCAGTGTCATTTTAAATTCTTAAAAAGAGGTCCAGTTTTAAACTTGTCTTTAGCACTTGTTAGAAAAAGTTTTATAATTAAACATGTATGCATATTCATAACGTGTAGTGATAAAACGTGGAAAGTAAAGAAGGAGAAGTTGAGCTTGGATCAAGGAACAAGAAGGGCAGGAATTGAACTTCAAGTCATCAGCAACTAACTTCATATCATCTGACTTTAGTCACCTGCAAAACCAAGACAAGCCCTGGTTTGCACTTAAGTTGTTTTTAAAGTTTTCCTTTTGTTCACTACTATTGGTCAAAGTTTGTATGTGCATTAGGTCAAGGATGTTTGACACTCCACTTGCATAACCAAACATGAACCCTGAGGTCAAGGGTAGAATTGTGTCATCGCTGTAGAATAAGGCCGTGCTAAATAGGCTAGGACATCCGGTAGAAGACGAGTAGTTGGAATCTACTCGCGAGCTTTGTTCCAGGATCACATAAGTAGGGTTGGAATGAGAGGCAAACTAAAGTTTACATTTCTAAAGATGAGACCGGGCAGGAGAGTTAGGTAGCGACCAGATGAGGTCTTGGTCGAGTAGCTCTGCCCGTGTCGATCATGGACTGAAGCGTATGCGGCCCTGGGAGCAAGTATTGAGTTGTGTACCGGATGCTTACTGATATATGGGAACCAGGAAACCGATGTACTAGGTTCACTGGAATGTAGAGGCATACCACATCGTCTCGTAAGACCCATGAGCCCGAGACGGCGCGACCGGTTCTACAGTTTAGTGGCCTGAGAAAGGTTGCCACATACGACGTAATGAAGGACGCCAGAGTTGGGTCTTCAGAGGCAGGCGTATGTGTCGAGTTATCCGGGTAGTGTTTGATTCGAATCACCGTCCCTCGCGGTTATGAGTACCGCTTGCTCACTGCGCTGTGACGTAGTAATCAAGTTGTGTGGTAATAGTTTGCAAAGTTTTAAATGCTGCTATGCTAATCATAAATTGCATAAAAACCATGTTTGAAGTAGAGATAGAGCACACTAAAGTTATTTTCCACCTTGAGACAGTTACATTGGAATGAAGCGTTTCTTGTTTGATTGTGGAGTTCCAATGTTGCTGGGCGCAAGGTCACTACTAATATGGCAAAAATCTGAAAGTTAAGGATAAACTCATAGGCGAGTCTTTTTCGCAAATGGTAGGATTAGGTCTTAAGTTACCCTCATGTAGAGTTGCATGCTTTAGGAGAGACGGTTAAGTCTTGCTGAGCCTTTGTGCTCACCCTTGCTATATAAGTGGTTTTGCAGGTAAACATCAACGCTATAAAGAAGGTTGTCCGGTGAGATTCAGGAACTTCGGAGTCATGTCACCCTGGGAGAACCTAGCCGCTGCCATGTCTTTGTGTTGCTAGCGAGAGGAGTCCGCGGGCTGGACCTCTTCTCGAGTGCTTCTCAGATATTCGACGTGAGATGTCATAGACTTCCGCTGTAGCTATTTTATGTAAAGTATTTACAAAGAATAATTGTAAGCTTCCGCTTTGATTTATGTAATACAAGGTTCCTTATATGTGTGCTGTTCGGTGCCGCATAACACGACACCACCCAATGCGATCCCCGGGCGAGGCGGCACGACCCCGTGATGGAGGTCGGGCCCTCTCAGCATGGTATCAGAGCCGCATTGGTAATAGCACACGGAATAAGGATCATATTACGACCAAAAACGTAGGATACGGTGAGGAAACGGTATTAGGCCCACATAAGGACTATAGTAGTGTAGTTACTTAAAGTGGCAAGAGTAACATATGTGTTTTAATTCTGAATTTTCATTATGTAACAACGCACCTATGCTCAGGTAAACACGGTAAGGAACGCCACCGAAAGCGGTTCAATTTCGGTTAGCTCCCCTGACGAGGAAAGTGGTTCAGGGTTAGATCTCACAGCTTGGTGTGAGATGTTAATATGAAACTCTTGGACTCTTCATGTTCCTGAGTTCATATGAAACGCTGATCCCTAGCGTGCATTAGGCAAGTAAGTGGAGACCCCATCGTGTGGTCAGTAACGCGATAGTGTGTTCGTCTGGAAATAGCCCAGGAGGACATACGCAGCGCTTGCCATCGGCGTGCCCTGCAGGGCAGTAGGTGGTATCCGTTGGGTTGATAACATTCCCAACCGTGACGACCCGTTCATGACATACTCGGGTTCCCCGTCGTGTGGTGTTGAAACATGATCACGTACCTTGAGACGTGACTTAACTCAAGGACGGCCGTATGACAATGATACGGGCGTTTGTATTTACTTTCAAGTATGGTACTGCCTGAAATGAAACAACCTTTGAGTGCACCACTATTGAGTGTTCTTCTGCAGGTCATAACCACGTACGTATCCCGTGTAGAACACGTGTGCGAGAGACCGTCTTAGTGCCACTGATAGTACGTATATGCCGGTATAATCCGGTTAGGGTTTTCTTTTGGAGAGGCTACGTAGTACCGACATGTTTCTTACAGTGCATCGACACCGTACTAAACTTAATAACCTCTTCCCTATGAAGAAATGATTCATGGACTAACTTGCAACTAAAAATGGAAGTTTGAAACAAGTATTAGTTATTGAACTCTTATTTTGAGCTAAGATTCAAATGAGAGAAGGTCTAGGTTTCAAAGATTTCAAGAACAGAGTGCTCTGTTTCTGGCAGAAATTCTTGCTGGACTTTAACAGAGCATACCTATGAGTAGTTTGACCCAATTAAGGTGTATGATAAAGTTCTGGAAAGATCTTTAAGTTCTCTACAACTTCCTTGTAGACCTCCAGAGCAAAATCACACGTTAAGTGGGTGAAAAGTCCAGTTGAAGGCAAACTGTTCAGAACCAGGACAGTAGCAAAAACCTCTCTGGACCTTCCGGTTTTTAAACCATAACTTCCTGTAGAAAAATCCTTAAGGAGCCTACAATACACCGTTGGAAAGTTTATGAAGTGTGCAACATTGTTGTAATTCAGAGTCTGCCCAGATTCTTATTGTATATTCATATACAACTGCGATAAAGTAGCCACATACAAAGGAGATGCTGGCAAATTTTATCCAGGAGTTCTGTCAGCTTTGATTAATCATAACTTCTGATCCAGAGATGATCTGAAGGCGTATGAATACTCGTTGGAAAGATGCTGAAGTTAACTTTAACTTTGGTATGCAACTTGAGTTATGGAAATGCTGTTAAACGGATCCACATCTGGGTTAAGTGCAGAAAAGTCTGTTCTGTGCAGAAAAGAGGGCTGGCTAGGCCTATCCTATGGAAGTAATTAAACTCGAGGATAGTCCGGTAGGACGTGAATATTCAATGTGTTTCTGATGAGTTACCGGGCAATGCCGGCTAACGAGACGTCAAGTTCAAGATTGAACTGACGCCGGGAACAACACCGATTTCACGAAGGCTATATAAGATGGCACCCAATGAACTAGCGGAGTGAAGGAGCAACTAACTGAACTGATGAGCAAAGGTTTTATATGACCGAGCTCATCACCTTGGGGTTGCTCTGTGCTGTTCGTTAAAAAGAACGATGAGACACTAAGATTAAGTGTTGATTTTCGTTCACTCAATGCCGTCACTATAAAGGGCAATGAGGGTACTCTATGGTTTAAAGACCATATAGTTATACCTCGTATTATGAAGCTCTATACTGCCGGAAATGTCGCACACCACTGAAGTGGTGTGAGTACGGCAGAAGGGTACTGATCGGGGTTGGTTAGTCAACAAAGCTGATGACCGAGTTCGAACAATAGAAGCGAACTTGGAGGCTGTTCAACTCCGAAAGAAAAGTCACGAGGGTCAAAGGCATAGACCGTTACATTTCGAAGGTGGAGAACACGTTCTCTTTGCGTGTCTCCGATGAAAGGAATTCACCGGTCCGATGTAAAGGGGGAATTTTGCTCCCCGAGCCTTAGACCCACTTGCTATCACGGAGATGTGTGGAACCGTAGCTTACCGGCTGGAACTACCGGCAAGCCTTGCTGGTGTTTCACGACATATTTCATATGTCACAGCTATGAAAGTGGCTTAAAGCTACCATTGCGCCATCCACGCCGAAGAACTTAACTAGTTGAAGCCGGATCGTACCTACACCGAGCGACCGGTTCAGACTATCGATGAGAAGAATTCGGAACACCCGGAATCGGATATTAAGATTTTACCAGGTGCTGTGGGGTAATCATTCCATGGAAGAAACAACGTGGAGACCAAAGATTACCTCCGCATGAACTATCCGGAGTTTTTATCGTCATACCACTTGGCATTACCTCTCCCGTCTCGTTCTCCTATTGGAATCCGGAACGAGATTCTGTTTAAGGGGGGAGGAATGTAAAAGTCCCAAAAACGTGAATGCAAAGGAACGGATGATTGAACGTCATTGTGTTTCTGTTCATGAAAAATGGGACTTACAAAAACATTCTTACATGGGATGGTACACATGAGGTGCAACCACATGGGTTCAAGCATGCCTTTGAAAGTGTTGGACCAAGGTGGAGTTAAACTCATGTGCAAGCATACATGAACATGAGAAAGAATAAAGATAAGGTCTTTAGACTCAAAGCCTCAGCTCAGATTGCCGCCAAACTTTTGTATATACATGGAGCCTCATACATTTAAAATTGAGGAGATTATGGTGGCAACTTTATGATTTGAGGGTGAGCAAAAAGGGGAATGGACTATGATCATGTTGAGTTCATGCTGAATTCAAAACATGTTAAGGCAAGGGAAATGACTTGAGTTATGTCACATGAAATGATAAACTCAAACATGGACATGTGGGGAGAGCTAAAATGTTCTTTAGCTCATACTGAACACATGTTAACCTAGGGAAGAATTTCGCTCCCAAAAAGCTAACTCATATGCACATTCTCTATGAGTAGAGGGGAGGGAAGTTTAAACCCCATTTTTGAACCCTTGCAAAGCATTCATGTTCAGATGGTCCAAAAGCATATATATGAGATGACCATTGCAGTCCTCAGGTAGTGAAGAGCTTAAGTTCCAAAATGGGAGGGATTTTAAGCTCATATACCATTTGTTCAAAGCATTGCTTGAGATCACCTGCAAATTCAAATTTGAGGGGCATGGTCCAAAAAAATGAACTTGTAAGGTTCAGCTTGGGACCAAGGTTGATCAAGCATGGGCTAGGAGCAAACCAAAGTGTTCACCCAAATTCAGATGGGTCATCACCAAAGAGGACTTAAATTTCAGTTTGAATTAAATGGTTTACTTCAAGGCAAAGAAGGCCCTTTCCAAAAAAGAAAATTCAAACTGTTGTTTGAAAATTTGTATTTGCAATGGCCAACTCAAGAATTAGAGGGCATATTTGGATTCCTCAGGTCCAAATTATGAGGTAGGAAAATTTTTGAGGAAATGTGGAGGTACTTTGATATGTATATCAAAAGGACTTGTAAATTTCACCAAAATTTGAATTCAAATTTGAAACTGAGGCAAAACTGGTCAAATTGACAAATGACTTTTGGATTTGAGTACCTCATAGCTGAATTTGCAATGTTCCAAAATTTGGAGATATTTGTGAGAGTTTTGGGGATAAGAAGAGGGGTGGACCCCACATGTCATTGGGAGGAGACTTACACCTGAAGAAAGCCTCTTCCTTAGTTCAGACCCGAGCCCGAAGCAAGCCAGCGCGAGGCGCCACCGAGGGCTGTGGACAACGCCACCTCCTCTTGCAAATTCATCGTGCTGGAGGCCGGCTGGCGCCCTTATCAGCGGGCAAGTCGATCCCTTCGTGCACAAGGCATACCGAGGCTCTGCCTCCCCTCCTCGCACACGAGCAGGACAGAGCCGCTCACGGCCGCTCCGTCGTCGATCGTAGGGTGGCAGCCAAGACCGTGCCACAGAGCTCCCCAAGCTGCAAAACGGCACAGGAGGGTCCGCTGCTCACTCCTCCGCACTAGACCGGGGGATTTTCAGCTACCCCGACCAAGAGTGGCTCGTGCGTGCAGTGACCCGAAAATGGACCACAAATGGACTCACGTGGACAGCGCAACCAAGGGGCTTTCACATACGAGCTAGGGCACCCAGAGGAGTGCCGGAGCTCCCTGCTACTCCTCGCCAAACCTCAACTCGAGCCATGATCTCCTGAGAATTTGGCGATTTACTCTCGGCTCGTGCGAAGTGACCCCGGGTGAGCAATCCTCAAAATTCGATCGTAATATTTGTTTCTAGACCACCAAATCATGCACACATGCACGAGACTGGCTAGCGGTCAAGTTCCCTTCAAAACCCTAGCTAGAAATCGACCATGGGTGGGCTATTTCTTGCGTTTCCGAGCTCGGATGACGCAACACCATTCGGGCGCACGATGAAAGCTGGGTAGCCGCTGTTTTCATGATTGGTTGAGATTTTGCCGAGCTTCCCTAGCCTTCCGGGATGCTGTAGAGCCAAAAATTCGAGAGCTTGGCGGGCTAGGACCACCGGGCGATGGTGCCGAACCTCTCCCGAGGCCGCCGCACGTCGCCGGCCTACTTCCGGCCACCGGCAACCTGAGCCAACCCCGTAGACATGTTTCCCGACCTCCCAAACTCACAGGCGGCGAGTAGCAGGCCGTGAGATGGCCGGAAAGTCAAGTCCGGTGAGGTCAGCGCCGCGCCGGCGAGGGGGTGGAGCGTGCGGGAAAAAGTGGGGGGGAGGAAGAAGAAGCTGCTGGCCCCACTGGTCAGTGGCCGTGGCGGTCGACTGGGATCTGCTGCGGCCACCCGATCTGCTGCGGCTACAGACTGGGCAGCTGTGGACCATGGTGTGGCTACAGCGAGGGACTGACACGTGTGCCGGTCAGAGTTTAAACTGTTCCCGATTCAGTTTGAATTACAAATTCAGTTCAAACTTTAGAACCTCATAACTTTTGCTAGGAAACTCCAAATTTAGTAATTCAAATTGGGTTGGATTCAGGATAAAAACTGTATCCACATATGCAACCCAATTTGCATGAAAACCAATGGAAAATTCTTTAAAGCTTTTCAGAAAAAGAATTTTAGAGGGAGTTTGGTTCATCCAAAAATCCCCAAATTTTGCCAGAAAATTGTTTAGGATAGTAGAAGATTCCTGTAAAAGTTTCAGCTCATTTGGAGTTGATTTAGTTAGGGTAATTCCGGTTTCAAATTTCTGTATTCAAATGAATACAGAAACATTTTCAGGGAATTTCCAAAACTTGGAAATTCAGTTCTGGACATTCCTAGGAAAATTCAGGCATACTCTCTGAACTATGCTTCAAATTGTAGTTCACTTGAATTTGCATGAAAGTGCAAATTTATTCAGAATTAATTCCTTTTTGCCTAAATGCTTAGGGAATTATTCTGGGTGATCTACTCAGTGAAACATTCTGAATTTTGGTTCAGAGGACTTTCTTGTGACAAGGAACTCACAAGAAAATTTCCAGCTCCATTGGAGCCCTGGATCAGTAGTGTTCTGTTCAACCAATTAGGTGATCACCACCCAAGTGATGAACCTCACTTCTCACTTGATGATAGTGCTTAAACACACACCCAAACCACCACCCCAGTGTTATTTTAAATTCTTAAACAGGGTTCCAGTTTTAAACTTGTCTTTAGCACTTGTTAGCAAAAGTTTTATAATTAAACATGTATGCATATTCGTAACGTGTAGTGATAAAACATGGAAAGTAAAGAAGGAGAAGTTGAGCTTGGATCAAGGAACAAGAAGGGCAGGAATTGAACTTCAAGTCATCAGCAACTAACTTCATATAATCTGACTTTAGTCACCTGCAAAACCAAGGCAAGCCCCGGTTTGCACTTAAGTTGTTTTTAAAGTTTTCCTTTTGTTCACTACTATTGGTCAAAGTTTGTATGTGCATTAGGTCAAGGATGTTTGACACTCCACTTGCATAACCAAACATGAACCCTGAGGTCAAGGGTAGAATTGTGTCATCGCTGTAGAATAAGGCCGTGCTAAATAGGCTAGGACATCCGGTAGAAGACGATTAGTTGGAATCTACTCGCGAGCTTTGTTCCAGGATCACATAAGTAGGGTTGGAAAGAGAGGCAAACTAAAGTTTACATTTCTAAAGATGAGACCGGGCAGGAGAGTTAGGTACCGATAAGACGTGGTCTTGGTCGAGTAGCTCTGCCTGTGTCGATTAAGGACCGAAGCGTATGCGGCCCTGGGAGCAAGTATTGAGTTGTGTACTGGATGCTTAATGATATATGGGAACCAGGAAACCGATGTACCAGGTTCACTGGAATGTAGAGGCATACCACATCGTCTCGTTAGACCTATAAGCCCATGACGGCGCGACCGGTTCTACAGTTTAGTGGCCTGAGAAAGGTTGCCACATACGACGTAATGAAGGACACCAGAGTTGGGTCTTCAGAGGCGGGCGTATGTGTCGAGTTATCCGGGTAGTGTTTGATTCGAATCACCGTCCCTCGCGGTTATGAGTACCGCTTGCTCACTGTGCTGTGACGTAGTAATCAAGTTGTGTTGTAATAGTTTGCAAAGTTTTGAATGCTGCTATGCTAATCATAAATTTCATAAAAAGCATGTTTGAAGTAGAGATAGAGCACACTAAAGTTACTTTCCACCTTGAGACAGTTACATTGGAATGAAGTGTTTCTTGTTTGATTGCGGAGTTCCAATGTTGCTGGGCCCAAGGTCACTACTAATATGGCAAAAATATGAAAGTTAAGGATAAACTCATAGGCGAGTCTTTTTCGCAAATGACAGTATTAGGTCTTAAGTTACCCTCATGTAGAGTTGCATGCTTTAGGAGAGACGGTTAAGTCTTGCTGAGCCTTTGTGCTCACTCTTGCTATATAAGTGGTTTTGCAGGTAAACATCGACGCTATAAAGAAGGTTGTCCGGTGAGACTCAGGAACTTCCGAGTCATGTCACCCTAGGAGAACCTAGCTGCTGCCATGTCTTTGTGTTGCTAGCGAGAGGAGTCCGCGGGCTGGACCTCTTCTCGAGTGCTTCTCAGATATTCGACGTGAGATGTCATAGACTTCCGCTGTAGCTATTTTATGTAAAGTATTTACAAAGAACAGTTGTAAGCTTCGGCTTTGACTTATGTAATACAGGGTTCCTTATATGTGTGCTGTTCGGTGCCGCATAACACGACACCACCCAATGCGATCCCCGGGCGAGGTGGCACGACCCCTTGATGGAGGTCGGGCCCTCTCATTTCCCTTGACAAAGGCAATGCAACCCTTGTTATTCTTTTGGTTTCTAGCGTTTTGCTTTTCACCATAAGAATATCCAACGCCATATTTGACATTAGGTCTTGTGACCGAGTATGCACTGCGTGCATATTTGATATTTTCCTTGTCATATATGCCACTTTGAGAAGATTGCTTGTCCTTTGTCGAGTTTGGCTTTTTCTTCAAGTTAGTGTCACTTTTGGCACAAGCACAAGTAATACTAGTTTCAGATTTTATATGTTGAGAAGGTGAGCTTGAAGTGGATGAAGAACCACTTTGTTTAAGTGACTCAACTTGTACCTCAAGGATCTTGTTAACTTTGGTTAAGTTAGCAAGTTCATCCTTGATGGTGGTGTTTGAGTCTTTTAACTTCAAGCAAGCTTCCTTGCTTGAAGCTAACTCAAGTTCTAGTGACTTACTTCGCCCCTTTTCAAGTTCAAGAAGCTTTTTCAATCTCAAGATAATCCTCCTTTTGGTAGATGATCATATCTTCCTGACGATTGACTAACTTCTCCATATCAACAATCTTATCAAATAGAAATTTCATCTTAGCAGCTGTCTTTTTGTCTAAACCCCTAAGCATATATTCATTTTCATCACTGCTATCATCCTCACTAGAATTATCACTATCACTAGTAAAAGAATGTGAGAAAGAAGAGTTAGTTGTTACCTTTCTTTTACCTTCCTTTGCCATTAGACAAGTGTTGTCGGTGTCCTTCATGCGCCCATGGTTGGAAAGAGAGTGTATTTTGTAGGATCGAAGTACACGTGTAAAGCTACCAGAGGGGGGGTGAATGGTAGATAAAAACTTTTCAGCGGAAGCAACAAAACACCCCTCAGCAGAAAACTGATCTGTTAAAGAAACCGTGTGTGCGACTAATCTAAACGTGTTCAACTGTGACAAAATAAGTATAGATTGTATAGAATCAAGTCACGAAGACGTCACAGCAAGAATCATGAAAATCCGTTGAGAGAAACTCAAGTTACGATCGAAAAATTGAACAAAGGTCAATCTGTCCTACGCGAGAAAAACAGTTCAGGAATACTGCAAAGAAACACGTGTAGATAAGAAACCACAAATTCAATGACCGTGAAATTTTCAAAGATGATAGATAATCAAGTTGTGAAGACAAACCAAAAAGAATCACATCAATTGGATCTGTAAAACTCGAGTTATGATAAAACCACTGAAGCAAGGTAGTGCTGAACAGAAACTCGACGAGAAAAACTTGTCTGAAACAAGTCGGACAAACAAGGCACAAAAGTTCATTTAGAATACGAATTTTGTTTATCAAAACACAAGGGGAACAGCCCCAAAGTCGTGCACCCACGAGCCTTGGCCTCCCTTGCTTATATAACCAGCCCTAATGCCAACCCAATTCAAACTAGGACTCCTACTCCTACTTGGATTCAAACTGTAACTTTCCAATACTGCTCAAAACTCTTCTACACGCAGATAGAAGCAATATTAAGACTTCCAAACACCTTAGTAACGTCCCAAACATTCCTAAAACAACTCAAATTCGTGACCCACACGAAATCCTATCATAACCAACTCAAAACTTTCCATATTTGAGTCAAACATGACTCAGCCGCAGCCTGAGTCCATAACCTAGTCGGTTGAACCTTTCCGACCAATTCTTTACATCCACATCTCTTCATCACGCCTTGGAACCATGCAGCCACGTCCATGCACTCCTTGCACACGTGCAAACATCTTCCAACGACGTCCAAGATACCTTCATATGCATTGTTCTTGATTCAAACATACTGCGCAACCTCCCGATCAACTCAACCACAATTCCTTCCGAACTTGGTTGTTGAACCTCATCTTCTCCCTAAGACTAGTTCAATGGATCCTGTCACCAGCCATGTCTTGAACTCAAGCAACACCTGGACATGAATAAACAACCAATACTTTCGAGCACAAGTCATCGACTTGAGTCTCGTTAGTTCCGAAACTATAACATCTTACATGAGCACCTCACATAAGCATGTTGTAAACCATAGCAAAATGATATCAGCCATAACCACCAAAACACACAACAAATTAGTAAAACAATACTAAGCAAACTTTCCATAAGAGTAAAGCAAGTTCGAAACATTGCAAGTTAAAAGCAGAACTGTCGAATTGTGTAGCCGACACTTCCCCCGGGCCTGCTCTGGGCAGCCCACGGAGGTTCTTTTTCAGAGGGTCTAGTCACTCACGGAGAGCTTACGTGTTAGGGACGATGGAGGGAGAAGCTTGACACAGGGATTTTTACGTGGTTCAGGCCACCGGAGCGTAATACCCTATGTCCACGGTGAGCAGAGATGCTCGTTGTATTGCTTGATGCTCAGGAGCGAACCCTGCGTGAGAGTGTAAAAGGTCGAACCCTCAGGTGTGAATGGCTGAGGTGCCAACCCTTGCTAGCGTTGCCTACCCGAGCCTTTTATAGTTCAAGGCTCGGGCGGCTTACAAGGTGGGCCCGGGACCCGACAGGTGGTCCCGGTGAAATTGCCTGTCATCTACCGTATCCGCAGTTACGCCGGCAGTTGTCTCTGGCGAGGGCTTCAAAGTCTTCGTTCTGCCGCCCTGCCCATGCCGCAAGCTAGTCGTAGTGGTTGGCAGGGGCGGCAGGGGATGTCTTGTCGCTGTGTTTATTGGCGTGCAGCCTCTAACACGGCGCGCCAGACTTCACTGCGATGTGATTGGGCGCAACAGCACCTGACAGAGGCGTGCTCCGCGTCTCCGCGCCTTGGGAAGGCGCGGGTCTTGAATACCTTGTACGGGCAAGACATGGCGCGTCTTTACTCTTGCTGCCTACCGCGCGGGGGCAGGCAGCGCTGCTCTGCTGGCCACGTGGCGGGCCCGGAGCTCTCCTCTGAGGAGAGGGAGGTCCGGCCCCGCTGGACACGTGGAGCCTTCGGAGCTCTCCCCGCGGAGGGGGGAGGTCCGGTTCTGCTGGCCACGTGGCGGGGCCCAGAGCTCTCCTCTGAGGAGAGGGAGGTCCGGCCCCGCTAGACACGTGAGCCTTCGGAGCTCTCCCCGCGGAGGGGGGAGGTCCGGCTCTGCTGGCCACGTGGCGGGCCTGGATTTCTCCTCCGAGGAGAGGGAGGTCCGGCCCCGCTAGACACGTGGAGCCTCCAGAGCTCTCCCCGCGGAGGGGGGAGGTCCAACTCAGTTGGCCACATGGCGGGCCCAGAGTTCTCCTCTGAGGAGAGGGAGGTCCGGCCCCGCTGACACGTGGCGCCTTCGGAGCTTTCCCTGCGGAGAAGGGCAAGGTCCTTAGGCAGTTTCCCCTGTGCGCGGGGGTACCCCATATTGAGGGTACCGACAGTGGCCCCTGGGTCCATCTCGGGGGAGATAGCGAGCCCGAGGTGGGGCCCCCATCTCTTCCACTCCGCGCACCTTCTCGAAGACCCGCCTTGACCGTTGCTGTGGCACGAACAGTCGCGGGATTGTGGGAGCGTGTGCCCCACTTGATGGCCGCTTTTACTGCGGCGGTTCCCAAGGCTGCCACTTTCGCACGTCGCAGCGCCTTTTCGGGAACCGCCGAAGCGTCCTGCCGGCTCATCTTCTTGAGGGACTGACTTCTTGGCCTACCGCTTCAGCTGGACGGCTTGCGTCCACTTGTCATCGACGCTCGGTCTTGGAGCTGAAGCGGTTGTCCAAGCAGCGTATTCGAAGAGTTTTGAATCGCTTTGAATCGCGCCTGGGAAGTTTAAAAGGGGATCTTACCCGCATCGCGGCTTCCCTTCGCACTTTTCAGCGCTTGCATCTTCCTTGTTTCCTTGAGCTCTTGCGCTCTTGTCTTCCCTGTCCTTGAGCTTCCATCTGCCATGGCTTCCAACTTGCCTCCGCCGCGTCTCGCTCGGTCGGCCGAGCTCGGGTCAGTGCGCAGGCTGCTGGGCTGGCACGCGGAGGAGCAGAAGCGCTGGCTCCACCAGGGATCTCTCCCCTTGCTCCTGGAGAAGGGGGAAATAGTCTTCTTCACCGCCTACGCCATGGCGGGGTTTCTCCCGCCGATTTCTTCCTTCTTCGTGACGCTGCTGGAGACGTACGGTCTCCAGCTCCATCACCTATCCCCCAACTCCTTCGCGATGACTGCCGTCTTCGTGCACTTCTGCGAGATGTTCGTGGGGGTGCACGCTTCAGTGACGCTCTTCTGCTACTTCTTCGTGTTGCGGACGACCGGGCGCAGCTCGAAGAATCAGCTGGGGGCGTACTACTTCCAGCATCGCTGCAAGGATCCGAAGGCCTTTGGGTACCTTCTACCTTTTGGTGCATCGAGGTGGGAAAACTGGACGGAGAACTGGGTGATTGTGCAGACCGACAAGCATGATCGCCTGCAGCTCCCAACTGCTGGCCCGACCACCGAGCGTCGCTTCTGAGAGGAGATCCCGGAGCTGGAGCCGGAGTACGCACCGGTCTTGGAGCGGATCCGGTTCCTGGCCAACGAGGGGCTGACGTCCCTGATGGTGCTGATAGATTTCCTGTCGCGCCGTATTGCACCTTTGCAGCAACGCAACCGTCCGGCGTGGTACTACACCGGCGAGCTCGACTGCACCAGGCTGGAGAGGGGTCTCAGCTCCGACCCATCTGAGGAGGTGCTGTACGAGATGGTGGCCAGGGTGAGCAGCGACTTCGTCACCGGCGGCGACCTCACCTTCCCGGCCTCTGGCACTACCCTCTTCTTGGAGCAGCAGAGGAGGGCGGAGTTGCTACGGAAGATGCAGAACCTTGACGACATCGGGATCGCCGTTCATCAGGTTGGGGATGCCCTCCAGGGGATCTCGATCCCCGGGGTCGAGCGCTCTGGGGCAGAGCGCGAGGCATCTACCGCTGCCCAACCCGCACCGAGGGTCGACGGAGCTCAGACCGTCGACAAGGGGAAGGGAAAGGAGCCGGCCCTCGAGCAGCCAGAGAAGAAACGTGCCCGGTCCCCTCCGAGGGCGTTGTTTGCGCCAAGCCAGGGGGCCGGGGTACCCTTGCACCCATCTCCCGGAGGCGCTGGTTCGTCGGGTGGCGACCCAAAGAGACCTCGGGTCTCTAGCTCCGGCGGGTCTCTTCTCGGACAGCGGCGGTCCGAGGAGCCCCAGGCGTCCCGCCTACCTTCTTTAGGCGGAGGAGCTTCAAGGAGGGACGCCGGTGGGGCGATGCCCGGGGGTGAGCCGAGGGCTCAGGCGCCACAACCAGCGAGCGTCCCGGCTGCAGGCTCAGCCAGCAGCGGCGTTGGAAGGAGCAGCCCTAGGACTCATCCGGGCGCGCAGGTGTCCCGGGCCTCAGGGGTCGGATCGGCGAGCAGCGCTAGGGGCGCCACTGACGGGGGCCCTACTGCTCTGCCTCCTACTCCGCTGGTCCGGGTGCCTGCGGCGCAGGCGCCGGCGGCAGGCTCTGGTGGTTCTTTCCCGGCTCGGAGGCCGGGGCTCCAAGCCCGTTGGAGCGCTCAGGTCCCCCGGTAAGTGTTGCTCTTTCCGTCTTTTAGAAGTAGCGCTCCTTTCTCCTTTCTTAGCCTGAGAGCTTCTTATGTCGGCAGGGACTCACCGGTTGCCGGAGGCGAGTATGTTCCCTGGCCATCTCTGGCCAGCGGAGGCTCTGTGCCGCAGCGTCCGGGAGCTGCGGCGGCTCCGACGGCCCCCAAGTCGGCAGGGGCTTCCTCTGTGCCGGCAGGACCATCCCCCGCGGTGGCGGTGGCAGCACCCGCTCGTCCTCCTTTGCTAACTCGGAAGTCCGGTGCTGAGGCTGGAAGGGCAGCTGCGGGTGCAGCTGCTGGCACTCTGGCTTCCCCAGATCGGCGCCTCACCTCAGTTGTCGAGGCACCGGCACCTGCCTCCGCCGCCCCGCTGCCCTTAGCGGATGCCCTGGGGCTTGCCCAGGCTGGCGTCCGGCAGGTCTAGGCCGCCTTAGAGCGGGAGCGGGAGGTGCTGGCTGGAGAGAGAGACCGCCTCCTTAGCTGGGGGCATCTCCTGAAGCAGCGGACCCAGGAGGCTAAGGCAAAGCTCGACTCGAGGCAGTCGAGGCTTGATGCCATGGAGGCGCTGCTCGATGCTCAGAAGAGGGCCGTCGACTGCCTGGGCTCGGAGACCCGCGAAGCTCACGCCAGGGCTGAAGCGCGTTCCACTGCCATGGAGGAGCTGCGGCTGCAGGTAGCTCACCGCGAGTGCGCCGTCGCGGATTGGGAGCGTGCCGTGGCGGCCGAGGAGAAGAAGGTCGCCGCACGGCTGGAGGCCAGCGAGGGCGAGCTGAGTGCTCGGGCCGAGGAGCTGGGGCTCTGCGAGTCGGTTGTTGCCGCGAGGGAGGAGCAAACCTCCCGGGAGCGCCAGGCGGCGCTGGATCGCGAGCTGGCGGCCCGCCAAGACGTGGAGAAGCTCCAGGCTTCGTGGTCTGTCGAGGCCCGAGCGGTCTGGAGCTTTGTCGCTGAGGCGGGGTCCGCCCTGGTTCCCCTCGGTTTCAGCCCGGTGCGGACGGAGGCTCCAGCGCAGGAGGTGTCTGAGGCAATCCCGGCGCTTGAGTCCATCGGTGCCAAGCTGGGCAGGCTCGAAGCGGTGATCGCCGACAAGCTTGAGGTGGAGGGACGAGGCCTGGCGAAGGAGGTCGCCACGCACGTGCTAGCGTGCTTCCGGAGCCAAGACCCTTCCTTCTCTCTGGAGCCGGTGCGACTAGGCCCCATCGTCGAGCGGGAGGAAGCTGCCAGGGCCGAATGTGAAATCCCAAAACTCAAGCAAGTGGAGCTACAAGTCACACCGAGAAAATGAGAGGGAATTTAAACTTTTGAATTAACGGTGTGAGCTCCAAGTCGAAACTTGAACTTGCAAAAATTCCCGAACACGGAGATCTAAAGCTATCATTTGGTTCTCCACACATCCAATAATAGCCCGGCAAATTTTCAGAGCATTTGAAAAGGATTTCTTATTTGTTGGAATTTAAATGGGAGAAAAATTCGAATCTGAATTTAAATCTCATTTTCAAATTCCAACTTCACCGAAATTCAAATTTGAGTGCACCATTGTGTTTCTCATATTTCTTTTGGCCTATCCTCCAAATTTTATCAAATTTGGAGCTCATTTGCCATTTTAAACCGAATTGGGGGAGGATAAGAGTGAGATGGGGTGTGGACCCCACATGTCATACATACACAGGGAGTGAACCGCCTCTGTTTTCCTCCCTCGCTGGAGCTCCCGACAGCACACCGGCAGGGGACTTCAGGGGCAAGTTTGGGCGCCACCTCCTGCTGGCTTCCCCGATGCTTGTCCTGATCACCACGCTAAGAGAGCCACAGCGCCATTTTGTTTCTTCAGTCTGCTCTTGCCTCAGCTGCTTTCTTCGCTGAAGCACACCCCGTTCAGTCTCCCGATCAACCACAGCCATATGAGCCTGATTGCTCGAGCCCCCAACAGCAAAGAGCTGCGCCCAAGGGTGCTCTAGCTGACCAGCAACTTTCCCCCACGGCCCCGAGCTCGTTGGCACCGGAAAACAGCAAAGGTCTGCAACTCTCGGGTGAACGCCGAAAAAACTGAACTGGTCGCCGTGGACAGCCCAAACCAGAAGTGATCATGCCCAAGAAAGCCACCCCATAGGTGCACCTACAAGCCTAGTTGCTCACCTCCAAAACTCAGCCCAATCCATTGATCACAGAGGGAGAATTTCAAGTTTTTCTCCCGGGCGGCCGAAACTGACCTTGAGGTAAGGAATTGCAAAATTCGTCCTCAATTCGTGTTGGCTGTGTTTCAAACTCCGCACACAAGTTCTTAACTTCCTAGCACACCTCCTCCATCGATTTTAGACCAAGAAATTGAGTGTGGATGTTGTGGATGCGTTTGTGGGCCGCCAATATGGTTGGCGTGGGGCCCACAAAGCCCACAACTAGGCCGGCCAGGCCCTGTAGCCGCACCAGGAAGATATTTAGAAGAATTAATTGGATAAGGTTTAAGAATAAAAGGAAGTTATAGATTGAGTCAAGTTTAGATAGAAAGAAATAGAAGAAAAGAATCCTAGTCAGTTTGGGGGGATTGTCCCCAAACCGACTAGGAGTAGGGTGCGGCCCAAGAAAAGAATCCTAGTCAGTTTGGGGGGATTGTCGCCAAACCGACTAGGAGTAGGGTGCGGCCAAGGGGGGGGTCCTGTCCACCCTTTATAAGCAGCCCCCTCCCTCATGTTTTGGGCATCCTGGAAAAAATAAGAATTCTCGTTGAGGGTTGTTCTTCTCCTTGGATCACGGTGGCTTCGAACCCTAACCCTAGCCGCCGTGACCAGCTACTTTGTCCCCCACGTTACGTACTGCGCAGCTGCCCCCACGCCTCCTCGCTGCTGGTTTCTCCCCTGCGCAGCCCTAAGCGCATCCATGGGGTTTCCCCCCTCCCTGTTTCTCAGCATTTGGTATCAAGAGACTCCGGGGCAGCGACCATGTCTGGCGCCGTGGACGATTCTGGGACGTTCACCCTCCAAGATCTCGGCAACATGATGAGCAAGATGATGGGGCAGATAGACACTATCAACAAGCGTTGGACCGCCACGATATGCGCCTTGTGCGCATTGAGAAGCCACCGGTCGGGAGCTCTCCGGTGACGAGGACCTACAACAAAACTCACCGCAGGGCAGCAACCTTCTCCGCAGTTGCGGCAGCGGCAAGGGCGGCGGCGGTGGCAGCGGCGGCCATGGTGGCAACGACGACCACTACAGTACCAGGCGCCCACCGGGACGCCCGACCTTCGATGACAGCGGGCTGCGTCGTCACAAGGTCAATTTTCCAAAGTTCGACGGAGAAACAGATCCTCTGCCCTGGCTCACCAAGTGTGAGACATACTTCCGAGGGACACGTACGATGCCAGAAGAAAAGGTGTGGCTCGCGTCTCTCCACCTGGAGGGTATCGCGGCCGAGTGGTACACTGCTCTAGAACATGACTGTGGCATCGTGTCCTGGGAGCGGTTCACGGACTTCGTCAACATGCGCTTCGGGCCTCCGCTCCGCTCCAACGACCTGGCGGAAATTAAAGATCTCCGTCGTACTGGTACGGTTGAGGAATATCAGCGTCAATTCCTGGTCCTTCTTTGTCGTTGCGAGGACCTCAGCCAGCGCCAGCAGATCAACCTCTTCACAGCTGGCCTCGGCGAGCCACTTAGAACGGATGTGGAGCTGCAGTTTCCCACTAATCTACAAACTGCCATGAGTCTGGCCAGAGCCTTTGAACGTCGACTTGCGGCAATAACAGATAGGGGAATACAGAAGGGTGCCGCCTCTCAATGCTCCACGTGCTCTTCTGTTGTGTCCCACGCCTCTACTACGGCCTCAAGTGGAAGTTCTACAGCACCCGCCCCGACATCATCGACAACGGCATCTTCTCGCCGGCGCTTCAAATGCCTTACACCCGATGAGATGGCTGCTAAGCGGGCAAGCGGCGAGTGCTATCACTGCCCTGAGTGGTACACACCGGACCATAAGTGTGCCGGCAAAGGAATCTTCCTTCTGGAGCTTGACGATGATGATGACGTTGACGCGGCCGTAGCTGATATTGGGCATCTCCTTACATGCCCTGACCGGCATCGACTTAGCCAACACAATGAAGCTCCAGGTCTACGTCCACGGCAACCTACTGAAAGCATTGGTCGACACAGGGTCCAATCACACCTTCATCAGGGAACCACTCATCAAGGAGCTCGGCCTGATGATGTTGCCACGGTCAGGCGTCGGCGTCCGAGTCGCCAACGGCGACTCTATCTCCTGTACAGACATCTGTCCACGTGTACCCTTGATGATTGCAGGGGATCGCTTCGACGTCACATGCTACGCACTTCCACTGGACGGCTTCGACTTTGTTCTAGGAGTCCAGTGGCTGCGATCTTTGGGACTCATTCTCTGGAACCTTGAGGACCTCACGATGAAACTGTGGCACGGGGACCGTGAGGTGATCTGGACGGGGCTACGAAGTTCAGCCCCGGTATGTGCCTCTCTAGCACCACCTACTGATATGATGGGCGCCCTCCTGGATGGCTTCCAGGACCTCTTCGACGAGCCACGTGGGCTTCCTCCTGCACGACGCCACGACCACCAAATCAGGCTCCTGCCGGGCACAACCCCAGTAGCTGTCCGTCCGTACCGCTACCCCCAGCTTCTTAAAGACGAGATTGAGAAGCAATGCGCCGATATGCTTCGCCAAGGCATCATCCGAGAATGCACATCTGCATTTTCCTCGCCAGTACTGTTGGTCCAAAAAGCCGACGGCACGTGGCGCTTCTGCCTCGACTACCGCGAGCTCAACGCTAGATCTTTGAAAGACAAGTTCCTGGTCCCGGTAGTTGATGAGATACTGGACGAGCTTCGCGGCGCAAGGTTCTTCACCAAGCTTGACCTCCGCAGCGGCTACTTTCAAGTGCGCATGCACTCGGACAACATTGAAAAGACAGCATTCCGAACTCATCGAGGCCACTATGAGTTCTTGGTGATGCCATTCGGCCTCACCAATGCGCCATCCACGTTCCAGTCGTTGATGAACGACGTCCTCGACCCCTACATCAGAAAATTTGTGCTTGTCTTCTTTGATGACATATTGGTATATAGCAGGTCCTGGGTCGAACACCTTCAGCATGTCAAGCAGGTGTTCCAGACAATACGGGCAAACAAGCTGTTCCTGAAGAAATCTAAGTGCTTCTTCGGCCAGGAGACTGTGTCCTACTTAGGACACATCATATCCGCTCACGACGTGGCAATGGATCCGACCAAGGTGGAGGTCGTGGAACGTTGGCCTACACCTCGGTCCTTACGAGCCTTGCGAGGTTTCCTCGGGCTCACCGGCTACTACCGCAAGTTCATTGCGGAGTATGGTGCGGTGGCCGCACCCTTCACCGCCCTTCTAAAGCGGGAAGCATTCCGCTGGACTGATGATGCGCAGGACGATTTCTCCCAACTCAAGCAGGCTCTGATGACAGCGCCTCTACTTCAAATGCCGGACTTCGACAAGCGCTTCATCGTCGACTGCGACGCATCCGGCGCCGGCTTTGGGGTGGTTCTACACCAGGGCGACGGCGCCATAGCATTCTTCAGCCGCGCTGTAGCGACTCACCATCATAAGCTACCGGCATATGAGCATGAGCTAATCGGTCTTGTGAAGGCCGTACACCATTGGCGGCCTTACTTGTGGGGCCGTCCCTTCACTGTTTGGACTGATCACTTCAGCCTAAAATATATCCTGGATCAGCGACTCACGACGATTCCCCAACATGCTTGGGTGAGCAAACTTTTTGGTTATGATCTGCAGGTTGAGTACCGACCGGGGCGCTTGAATGGGGCAGCTGACGCCCTGTCCCGCCGCGACGAGGAAGACATAGCTATTCACGCCATATCCGCGCCAGTCTTTCCACTCTTCGACTCGCTTCGCGCGGAGATCGCTACAGACCAGCAGGCACAGCAGCTATGTGCCCAACTCCGGGAGGGAGTCGCACCAGCTAACTGGGCCGAACGCGACGGCCTTCTACTTCACAAGGGGAAGCTCTTCATTCCCGACAAGTCCTCCTTGTGGCCCTCTCTCCTAGCTGAGGCGCATGATGGGGGCCACAAAGGCATCCAGAATACAGTACATCGGCTACGCCTCTCCTTCTACAACCCATCCTTGCTACGGCGGGTGCGTGAGTATGTCCGTGGGTGTGCTACGTGCCAGCGCAACAAGACTGATCATCTTCATCCAGCCGGCCTGCTACAACCGCTGCCTATACCGTCGGAAGTCTGGAGTGATATCTCCATGGACTTCATTGAAGGTTTTCCGAAAGTTGGTGGGAAATCAGTGATCTTGACAGTGGTAGATCGCTTCTCCATGTATGCCCACTTCATTCCCTTAAGCCACCCTTACAGTGCTGCATCAGTGGCACGGGCATTCTTCGATGACATTGTACGACTACACGGTTTTCCCTGCTCCATCGTCAGTGATCGTGATACCGTCTTGACCAGCCTCTTCTGGTCAGATTTGTTCCGGCAAGCCGGTGTCCAACTTCAGCTCAGCTCGGCCTTCCACCTGCAGTCTGACGGCCAATCTGAGGTCGTCAACAAGAGCATCACTGTGTACCTCCGCTGCTTGGCTGGTGACCGACCAAAGACTTGGTTGCAGTGGCTTCCTTGGGCTGAGTATTGCTACAACACTTCCAACCAGACGGCCCTCAAATGCTCGCCCTTCAGAGTGGTCTATGGTAGGGACCCTCCGGCTCTTGTTGGTTACCAACCGGGCGTATCTAGAGTAGCAGCAGTGGATAAACAGCTAAAGGATAGAGATGAATTATTAGCTGAAATCAAGAACAGGCTGGTACAAGCACAAGTCACCATGAAAAGCTATGAAGATAAGTTCCGCCGAGAGGTGGAATTTCAGATCGGTGATTGGGTTTGGCTGCGGCTTCATCAGAGGACAGCTGTGGGAGTAATGGCGACGCCTTCTTCAAAGATTGGACCAAAACATTTTGGACCATATCAGATCATTCAACGCATTGGGACTGTATCATATAAACTTCAGCTGCCTCCTCAAGCAAGGATACATGATGTCTTCCATGTGTCCCTGTTAAAGAAATTTGAAGGTCCTGCTCCCATACAGGTGGTGCCTTTACCACCACTTCTCCATGGATGTGTTGTACCTACGCCTGAAAAAGTACAAAGGGCGCGTTTGAACAGAGGTGTCTGGGAGCTACTCGTCAAATGGGCAGGACATGCTGAAGCTGATTCATCATGGGAGCAACTAGAAGATTTCAGGATGAAGCACCCCTCCTTTAAGCTCGAGGACGAGCTCTTTGTCGGGAAGGGGGGAAATGTTGAGGATGCGTTTGTGGGCCGCCAATATGGTCAGCGTGGGGCCCACAAAGCCCACAACTAGGCCGGCCAGGCCCTGCAGCCGCACCAGAAAGATATTTAGAAGAATTAATTAGATAAGGTTTAAGAATAAAAGGAAGTTATAGATTGAGTCAAGTTTAGATAGAAAGAAATAGAAGAAAAGAATCCTAGTCAGTTTGGGGGGATTGTCCCCAAACCGACTAGGAGTAGGGTGCGGCCCAAGAAAAGAATCCTAGTCAGTTTGGGGGGATTATCCCCAAACCGACTAGGAGTAGGGTGCGGCCAAGGGGGGGGGTCCTGCCCCCCCTTTATAAGCAGCCCCCTCCCTCATGTTTTGGGCATCCAGGAAAAAATAAGAATTCCCGTTGACGGCTGTTCTTCTCCTTGGATCATGGTGGCTTCGAACCCTAACCCTAGCCGCCGTGACCAGCTACTTTGTCCCCCATGTTACGTACTGCGCAGCTGCCCCCACGCCTCCTCGCTTCTGGTTTCTCCCCTGCGCAGCCCTAAGTGCAGCCAAGGGGTTTCCCCCCTCCCTGTTTCTCAGCAGTGAAGCGAGGAACTCGAGTTCTTTTCGAGGGTATACCACTGAACCATGTCGGGTGCACGGTGCCAATAGGTTTGGAGCTCTCCCCGGCCTGTTTATACCTCATGTCGGTCTTCTCCATGATTCCCTGGTGCTTTAGAGCTCAAGACCTGACCATTTGGTGGAAAAATCACCACGCACGACCTCGCCGGAGCCCTAGGGTTTTCTGTTGCCGGTGCGCCCCATTTTCCGGCGAGTTTCAGCCGCCGGCGACCTCACCAACGAGTTCAGCATGGGGAAAAATGGGGGGGGGGGGGCGGCCAGCAGGGAGTCCCGAGGTGGCCGAGAAGGTCATTTCTGGCGACCTCGCCGGAAGGAGCCGCCACTGCTCTGTTTGGCGCGTGGCTGGAGGTTAGGGATGACGAATGGGACCACTGTCAGCATTTAAACCTTTTCCAGATTTTCCCATTTCAGTTCAAACTTTGGAGAGCCATAACTATGTGTAGGAGTGTCCAAAAATTGTGAAACAAATTTTGTTGGATTCCTCTCAAAGAGTACTATCCAGGGGTGCAGCCCAATATTTAGGAAAATCTCTGGATTTGGCTCATTAATTCATTTAAAAAATATTATATGAATTTTTACAGGAGTTCTGTTAATTGGAAAATTCCCAAATTTGGGCAGGACATTCTTCCAATAGTCCTTGAACACCAGTAAAATTTTCAGATGCATTGGACTCCATTTGCTTGGCCAAATGTTGTTTGAATCCTCTATGTCTCTGAAAAATGGGAAAATGAACAGAGACATTTTCAGACTTTTAACCAAGTTTAGAAAATTCATATCTCTGTGTAGGAAGCTCCAAAAATGGTGAAACCAAGTCCTATAAATTCATGAGACTCTAAAGTTTCTGAAAAACCAAATTTGGATTATGACAAGACACTATAATTGCCATAGGGATTTAGAGAAGCCAAATAATAAGAAAATTCCCTAGGCCACATCTTCCATCAAATTTGTCTGAAATTTTTCAATACCTCTGTATGATCTAAGGTCCACTGTAAAAATTTCAGAGCAAATTGAGATCATCTTCTCTAGTTTTCTGTTGGTTCCTTCTACTATCTTTCTTATGTCCATTATAAATAGATATTTGCATTTTCTCCAACAACCATCCACTGCCCACCTAAAGATATCCTCTGTTTATGTCCATAACAGAGCTCATCTCTCACTTTAGAGTTGGTCTAACCCATTCTTAGTTCCTAAAACACATTTGTTTTATAATTCAGTTACTCGTGTTAAAACTGTGCATATTCATATCGGTAGGAAACACGACGAAGGAGTTCGACAAGGAACTAGACTCAGATCAGCAAGTTGAAGATTTAATCATCGCCAAGATACTGACTATAAAGTAGAACTAAACCTGCAGCAACATAAGGCAAGCCCCGGTTTGCATTTAACAGCTTTTAGTTACATTTTACTTTGTATCACTTTTATGGGTCTAGTATGTATTGTGCATTAGGTCAAGGTGATTGATACTCCAAATGCATAACCCACGAACCCTTGGAGTACAGGGTATAATAGGTTACCTTCGTGTAGTTTCTGCTAGGCTAAAGTTGTATAGGATCCGGTACAAGTCGGGTAGTTGGAAGCTACTCGCGAGTTTAGGATGTGAATTCAGCGGGGTATGATTCTAGAGAATGAAAGTCCTGGAATAGAAAATGAGACCGAGCAGAGAGTAGGAGCAGCGGGAAATTGGGGCCTGTGTGGCTGTAGCTCTGTTTGTGTCGGTTAAGGACCGATGCGTATGCGGCCCTTTTGACCAAGTTTGAACAGTACCGGATGCATATCGGATATATGGGACCCGATAAACCGATGTAACTCGGGTACTCTCATGTTGAAACTTATACGGCCGTCTTTTGGGGGTTGGTGTCAGAGGTGTAAACCCGCTAGTGGAGCAACTTCGACGTGTTCCGTGTAGTGGCCCTTCTGATGGGTCGGCGGAACTGGTTCGGCATTGGAGTGACAGGTGAAAGGTTGCTGCATACAACGTAAGAAAGAGCTCGCGTGAGTCTTTCGAGGCGGGTGTATGTGTCGTGTATTTCGGGTGTGTCCTGATTGCAATCACCGCCCCTCTCGTTTATATGATTACCACTTGTTCACTGCATTGTGACGTAGTAACAACTTCCAGATGATGTGAAATGAATCATTGCTGTCGTGAAGTTCTTAAGTTCATTGTATTGCAAACCATGTATGTTATAGTGTAGAGCTCACTAAGTTTATCTTCCACTTTGGGCATCACCACATCGGAGGAAAGCGTTTCTTGTTTGATTGTGGACTTCTGATGTGAGGGCTGCCTAAGGCATAATAATCTGCTGCTATAAACCTGAAAGTAAGGATTAACATGTAGGCGTGTCGTTATTGCATCATACCTGCCTATGTTAGTAATCCCTGCACATAGAGTTCCATGTTTAGGAGTGTCGGTTAAGTCTTGCTGAGCCATCGTGCTCACGGTTGCATTATTAGTGTTTTGCAGGTTGTAAAATTTGCTATGAAGATGGTTGTTCGGTGAGCCATCATAGACTCACCGGAAACCCTGCCGCTGCACTCATCTTTGTGGAAGCTAGTAAGAAGCGTCCGCGGGCTGGACGTCTTCTCTTTTGCTTAGTTAGGACCGAGAGTAAGTGTGTGTGTATATTCCGTTGCGTGCACCCTCGTGGTACATCATTTTGTAAAAGACACTATGTTGATAAATAAAAGATTTTGTATGTTTATGGTTCTTTTCGTGTATGCTGTTGGGTGCCGCATCGCACGGCACCACCCAATGTGTATCCTGGAGTGTGGATCCCGGAAGGGGTTCCCCACAGGCGTGGTATCAGAGCCGCATTGGGAATAGCACGCTCAAAAAGAGCCTATTTTGAAAACTTAGAAGTAGTCGAGTGATGATTAGTCACTATGCCCACATAAGGTCTATGATAGTAGTAGATATTATGGTGGAAAATCTAACATATTTGTTATACATTCTGTAACGACGCTCCGACGTCAGGTAAGAGGTAAGGTACGCCACCGCAGGCGGATCAATTGCGGTAACTCGCCATACGAGTAATAGTATGGAATGGTATACTGTGGCTTGGCACGGTAGTTAATATGAGTCTCTGAACCTCTCTATGGTTCTGAGAGCATATGAAAACGCTGATCTCCAGCGTGCTTTAGGCAAAAGTGAGAATACCCCATTGTGTGGTAAGCAACACGATAGTATGCAACTCTTGAACATTCAATGTTCAAAGGGCCATACGCAGCGCTCGCCATCGTCGTGCCTCAACGGTCATGAGGCAGTAGGTGGTATCCGTTGGGTTGATAACATTCCCAACCGTGACGACCCGTTCACTCTCTACTCGGGTTCCCCGTCATGTGGTGGAAAAACGCGACCATGTACCTTGAGACGTGACTTGACTCAAGGACGGCCCGTATGTCAATGATACGGCGCGTATGTTTTTACTATGATATGGACCTGCCTGTAATGGAAAACCTTTGTGTGCATCACTATTGATTGTTTTTCTGCAGGTACCTTAACCACGTTAGAACATTCCGTCTAGAACACGTGTGTGAGTGATCGTTTTAGTGCCACCCCTTGAGACGTATATGCCGGTGTAACGCCGGTTAGGATTTTTGATTTGGTGAGGAAACGTAGTACCGTGAAATGTTCCTAACTGCATGGAAAAGAAAGTTTTTAAAGGAAAGAGTAATTTTGGATTCTAGGATTCCATTAGGGGTTAATGAACTCCTATGTTGAACTAAGAGTCAATTGGGAGTATAGTTTTCATCTCAAATCTTTAGTAACAACCTCCCCTGTTTTCAGCAGAATTTTTGCTGATATTGAACGGGGCATAACTTTTGATTGGTTGAACCAATGGAGGTGAAGGATACATTTCTGGAAAGGTTTTGAAGTCTTCTACAACTTTTCTGTAGAACTCCAGAACATAATCTCCCTCCAAATAGATGACAATCTCAGATGAGTGTTAACAGTCCAAAAACAGGGCAGACCAAAAATACTCTCTGAAATTTTCTGTATTTCGACCATAACTTCTTGTAGAAAAATATCTAGGGGTCATGTGAGACGCCTTTGGAAAGTTTGTGCTATATGCTACGACTTTGTAGTTCAATGTTCCTACAGATTTGATGTAGAACTTTATGAAATCTTCCGGACAAAACGGACACTTTCAGAGGAGGTGCTGTCAAAATTGTTCCAGATTTCTGTCAACTTTAAAGTATCACAACTCCTGATCCAGAATTGATATGAAGGCAACTAAATACTCGTTGGAAAGATATTCAAGTTACATATAACTTTGATATTCACCTTGAGACATGAAACTGCCATTTTCATAATCAAATTCTGGGAATTAGGTCAAATGGTCATTCTGAACAGAGCATTGTTCATTGCCCATGTAACTTGAGACTTGTTATGGACATGAAGATTTTTATACTTCTCTAAGTTCCATGACATAGTCATTAGTTATCTTTCATCATTCCTTGCTGTTGATTTAAGTGTTTGACAACCTTGAACAATCATTGGTTATATTTTGGAATTGTCAAAAACCTTGTTTCCTTCACGTATGCTGCACTGTTGATGTGATATTTTTGCGGTTAATAATTTTGAGTTCAAGTGGAGTACATCTTGGATATTAACCGTAAATTGCTCACTCTTTCAGTATGGATCATACTCATTCCGGGTATGAAGTTGGTGGTTCCAGTCGGGATGGAAATGATTCGTCGCAGCGACGATCACCGCCATCATCAACCGGACTGGCGGAGGTGTTGGGAAGAATGGCTGAGTCTCTTGAGATGTTGGTGCAGCAGGGCATCCGACAGGAGACCTCCCAGCAAAACCCCACACTGAATACGTATCTGGATTTTCTAGCAAGACAACCACCTGTATTCTCAGAAGCTAAAGAAGCCTTGGAGGCAGATCATTGGCTCCGGGTGATTGAATCTAAATTGGGAATGCTCCAGTGTGATGAATATGAGAAGGCTTTATTTGCCGCTCAGCAACTTCATGGATCTGCTGGGGCTTGGTGGTCTGAATATCTTGCTAAGATCGCTGAAGGTCATCGTGTGACGTGGACGGAGTTTTGTGAGGCTTTCCATGCACGTCATATTTGTGAGGGCATTGTCAAAACCAGAATTTAAGAGTTCTATGAACTCAAACAAGAAGGCATGAGTGTCATGAAGTACTTTACGGGATTTAACCATTTAGTAGAATATGCATCCTCTTATGTGCATAACGAGACGATGAAGTGTCATTACTTCTTCCGAGGCCTCGATGTGATGCTTCGAACAAAAGTGGCACAATGCAATAAAGGGAATTATAGCGAGTTAGTCAATGCCGCTATGATTCAAGAAATAGCTGAACTCGAGCACAAGGAAAGTAAGAGGAACAGAAAATTATCACTGGCAAGTACGGATGATTATCATCAAGAACAACCGGTGATATATTGCTTACCATCTAAGGTGGAAATTCAGTCCTTTGACGGATCACCTCAGATCCAATACTGTCCTTATTCACCCATGGATGTTCAGCCACTGCTACAACAGCAGCAAATGAGTGATTGTGCACCCCCACTTCAACAAGGTGCACAAGAATATCAATCACTTTCATATTATGATGATCCTGAGCTTGCATCGTACGGTACTTGTAACGATGTAGAGCATATTTATCAGGAGGGTCAAGTGACCCAGCCGAGCAGCAGTAACATATCATCGCAAGCTGCAAAGAAATTCCTTGGTCAGTCAAGGAGAACAGCACTGAAAGTGGGAAATATAAACTATATGGCAGTTGAAGACGTTCCCGTAGGAGAACCCGTGTTGGCGGGCATGTTCAGCCTACGGGATCAGCCCACGCTCGACTCGGGTGCTACACATGATTTTATCAGCAAAGATTATGTGGTTAAGCACCAAGTACCATCAACCACCTTGGCCGCATCATATCATATTAATTCACTGGGAGGTAGTAGGACAGCGGGCAGGATTGTTGCTCGAGCGCCTATATGTTTGGATGGGCGGATATATCCTACTACTCTTATCATCCTAGAAGGCTTGTGGATTGACATGATCTTGGGAATGGCTTGGTTGACGCATCACCAAGCTATCTTTGATATTAGTTCACGAACGGTGCAGCTGAATTCAAATAAGCACGGGCAACACACGTTGATTCTGAGAAATGTTGCACCGGAAGTCACTGCTGTACACACCGTTGAAGCTAAGAAACTGGAGGACATTCCAGTGGTCCGGGAATATCCGGATGTGTTTCCCGATGATCTACCGGGTATGCCGCCCGAACGTGATGTGGAGTTAAAAATTGAACTAGCACCTGGAACCACACCCATCTCTCGGAGGCCATATAAAATGGCACCGAAGGAACTCGCGGAGCTGAAGGAGCAGCTAAATGATTTGTTAAGCAAAGGCTTCATTCGACCCAGTTCATCACCATGGGGATGCTCCGCGCTGTTCGTCAAGAAAAAGGATGAAACTCTGTGGTTATGTGTGGACTATCGTCCGATCAATGCCGTAACTATCAAGAACAAGTATCCACTACCACGTATCGATATGTTTTTTGATCAACTAGTGGGTGCTAAGGTTTTCTCGAAGATGGATCTTCTGTCCGCATATCATCAGATAAAAATCCGGGCGGAAGACATACCCAAGACGACATTCTCAACGAGATATGGGTTATATGAGTATCTCGTCATGTCATTTGGACTCACTAATGCTCCGGCTCATTTTATGTACTTGATGAATTCAGTCTTCATGCCGGATCTGGACAAGTTCGTCGTGGTCTTCATCGATGATATTCTGGTATATTCTAAGTCGGAGGAAGAACACGCCGAACATCTGCATATTGTGCTCCAACGCCTACGGGATCACAATATGTATGCGAAATTCAGCAAGTGTGAGTTCTGGATCAATCAAGTGCCATTTCTTGGGCACATTATTTCTGCGGAGGGCATAGCAGTTGATCCAAGCAAAATCGTCCAAGTGCTTAATTGGAGTTCACCAAAATCAGTCCACGAAGTCCGTAGCTTTCTTGGTTTAGTGGGGTACTACCGGAGATTCATTCCGAACTTCTCCAAAGTTTCTAAACCGATGACGGAACTTTTAAAGAAGGGCAACAAATATGTGTGGAGTGAAGCATGTGAGGAGGCGTTCAAAGAATTGGTAAAGCACCTCACAACAGCCCCATTCTTGGCGCAGCCCGATACAACTAAGGCTTTTCATGTTTATTGCGATGCATCCGGCATCGGCCTTGGCTGCGTGCTTATGCAAGAAGGGCGAGTGGTCGCATATGGATCCAGACAGCTTCGAAATCATGAGCAGAATTAACCGACACATGATCTCGAGCTAGCTGCTGTGGTTCTTGCTCTAAAGATGTGGAGGCACTATTTGCTTGGAAACTTAGTCCACCTCTACACGGACCACAAGAGTTTAAAGTACATCTTCACACAGAAGGAATTAAATATGAGGCAGCGAAGATGGTTAGAGCTAATCAAGGATTATGAACTGGATATTCATTACCATCCTGGAAAAGGGAATGTGGTTGTCGACGCACTTAGTCGGAAATCACATGTGCATAACCTAACCATGGCTGCAATGGAAGAAGAAGAACCGAGCCTGCGCTTGGTTCCCTATGGGTCATTATTTAACCTTGCCCTTATTCCTACAATTCATGATGAAATTGTAGAGGCTCAAAGAAAAGATAAGGGCATGGCCCATATCCGGAAGAGAATAGACAAAGGAGAAGCTATGTGCTTCCGGAAAGATGATAATGGTACGCTATGGTTCAAGAACCGTATAGTCGTACCGAGGGACATGAAGCTTCGTAAGAAGATATTAGACGAAGCTCATCTATCAAAATTTTCAATTCATCCAGGAAGCAACAAGATGTACCAAGATTTGAGAAACAAGTCTTGGTGGACACGGATGAAGCGGGAAATAGCTAAATACGTATCCGAGTGTGATACGTGTCGAAGGGTGAAAGCAGATCACATGAAGAGACCTGGTTTGTTGCAGCCCCTTCATATTCCGGCATGGAAGTGGGAAGATGTGAGTATGGATTTTATTGTCGGGTTACCACTCACGTCTCGGAAGCATGATTCAGTTTGGGTAATCGTTGACCGATTAACCAAGTCAGCACACTTCATACCGCTGAATATGAGATTCAATACCAAGAAATATGCGGAGTTATACATCGAGCGGATATTATGTCAGCATGGAGTTCCAAGAACAATAGTTTCAGATCATGGTGCGCTGTTCGTTTCTCGCTTTTGGGAACAGCTGCACGCACCTTTGGGAACCAAATTTCTTAGAAGCTCCGCATATCACCCTCAAACCGATGGACAAACCGAGAGGGTGAATCAAGTTTTGGAAGATATGTTGAGAGCGTGTGCCATCCACCACGGTAAGAACTGGGATGCTTATCTACCGTTGGCGGAACTCTCGTACAACAACAGCTATCAGACGAGTATCAAGATGGCACCGTACGAGGCTCTCTATGGCCGGAGATGTCGCACACCGCTGAATTGGTGTGAATCCGGTGAAAGAGTGACATTCGGGATTGACCTTGTCAATGACACCGAAGAACGAGTTCGAGTCATACAAGCAAATTTAAAGGCTGCTCAATCTCGACAGAAGAGTTATGCAGACCAGCAACGTCGACCGCTGAACTTCAACGTCGGAGAGTACGTATATCTCCGCGTATCTCCAATGAAGGGAGTTCACCGATTCGGTGTAAAAGGGAAGCTCGCTCCCCAGTTTATTGGTCCATTTGCTATCACGGAGAAATGTGGACCCGTAGCTTACCGACTTGAGCTACCGACAAATCTCGCTGGAGTGCATGATATATTTCACGTCTCTCAGCTTCGGAAATGTCTCAAGAATACCACTGCTGTCCGCAATGAAGATCTCGGGACATTGCAACTGGATCTCTCTTATGCCGAGCATCCAATCCGAATTATTGATGAAAAGTCTCGGTCGACAAGGAAACGGACGCTCCAATTATATAAGGTATTATGGAGCAATCATACCGCGGAGGAAGCAACATGGGAGAGTGAAGAATACCTCCGTTCGAACTACCCGGACTTGCTGTCCGCTCATATAAGGTAATTCCTTCTCTACCGCTTCGTCTCATCTTTATGAATCTAGGGACGAGATTCTTTTTAAGAGGGGAGGGATGTGAAATCCCAAAACTCAAGCAAGTGGAGCTACAAGTCACACCGAGAAAATGAGAGGGAATTTAAACTTTTGAATTTACGGTGTCAGCTCCAAGTCGAAACTTGAACTTGCAAAAATTCCCGAATACGGAGATCTAAAGCTATCATTTGGTTCTCCACACATCCAATAATAGCCCGGCAAATTTTCAGAGCATTTGAAAAGGATTTCTTATTTGTTGGAATTTAAACGGGAGAAAAATTTGAATCTGAATTTAAATCTCAGTTTCAAATTCCAACTTCACCAAAATTCAAATTTGAGTGCACCATTGTGTTCCTCATATTTCTTTTGGCCTATCCTCCAAATTTTATCAAATTTGGAGTTCATTTGCCATTTTAAACCGAATTGGGGGAGGATAAGGGTGAGATGGGGTGTGGACCCCACATGTCATACATACACAGGGAGTGAACCGCCTCTGTTTTCCTCCCTCGCTGGAGCTCCCGACAGCACACCGGCAGGGGACTTCGGGGGCAAGTTTGGGCGCCACCTCCTGCTGGCTTCCCCGATGCTTGTCCTGATCACCATACTAAGAGAGCCACAGCGCCGTTTTGTTTCTTCAGTCTGCTCTTGCCTCAGCTACTTTCTTCGCTGAAGCACACCCCGTTGAGTCTCCCGATCAACCACAGCCATAGGAGCCCGATTGCTTGAGCCCCCAACAGCAAAGAGCTGCGCCCAAGGGTGCTCTAGCCGTCCAGCAACTTTCCCCCACGGCCCCGAGCTCGTTGGCACCGGAAGACAGCAAAGGTCTGCAACTCTCGGGTGAACGCCGAAAAAACTGAACTGGTCGCCGTGGCCAGCCCAAACCAGAAGTGATCACGCCCAAGAAAGCCACCCCATAGTTGCACCTACAAGCCTAGTTGCTCACCTCCAAAACTCAGCCCAAGCCATTGATCACAGAGGGAGAATTTCAAGTTTTTCTCCCGGGCGGCCGAAACTGATCTTGAGATAAGGAATTGCAAAATTCGTCCTCAATTTGTGTTGGCTGTGTTTCAAACTCCGCACACAAGTTCTTAACTTCCTAGCACAGCTCCTCTATCGATTTTAGACCAAGAAATTGAGTGTGGAGAGAGGAATTCAAGTTCTTTTCGAGGGTATACCACTGAACCATGTCGGGTGCACGGTGCCGATAGGTTTGGAGCTCTCTCCGGCCTGTTTAGACCTCATGTCGATCTTCTCCATGATTCCCTGGTGCCTTAGAGCTCAAGACCCGACCATTTGGTGGAGAAATCACCGCGCACGACCTCGCCGGAGCCCTAGGGTTTGCTGTTGCCGGTGCACCCCATTTTCCGACGAGTTTCAGCCGCCGGTGACCTCACCAACGAGTTCAGCATGGGGAAAATGGGGCGCGGCCAGCAGGGGGTCCCGAGGTGGCCGAGAAGGTCATTTCTGGCGACCTCGCCGGAGGGAGCCGCCACTGCTCTGTTTGGCGCGTGGCTGGAGGTTAGGGATGACGAGTGTGACCCACTGTCAGCATTTAAACATTTTCCAGATTTTCCCATTTCAGTTCAAACTTTGGAGAGCCATAACTTTGTGTAGGAGTGTCCAAAAATTGTGAAACAAATTTTGTTGGATTCCTCTCAAAGAGTACTATCCAGGGGTGCAGCCCAATATTTAGGAAAATATCTAGATTTGGCTCATTAATTCATTTAAGGAAATGGAAAATTCCCAAATTTGGGCAGGACATTCTTCCAATAATCCTTGAACTCCAGTAAAATTGTCAGAGGCATTGGACTCCATTTGCTTGGCCAAATGTTGTTTGAATCCTCTATGTCTTTGAAAAATGGGAAAATGAACAGAGACATTTTCAGACTTTTAACCAAGTTTGGAAAATTCATATCTCTGTGTAGGAAGCTCCAAAAATGGTGAAACCAAGTCCTATAAATTCATGAGACTCTAAAGTTTATGAAAAACCAAATTTGGAGCATGACAAGATACTATAATTGCCATAGGAATTTAGAGAAGCCAAATAATAAGAAAATTCACTAGGCCACATCTTCCATCAAATTTGTCTGAAATTTTGCAAGCCATACCTCTGTATGATCTATGGTCCACTGTAAAAATTTCAGAGCAAATTGAGATCATCTTCTCTAGTTTTCTGTTGGTTCCTTCTACTACCTTTCTTATGTCCATTATAAATAGACTTTGCATTTTCTCCAACAACCATCCACTGCCCACCTAAAGATATCCTCTGTTTCTGTCCATAACAGAGCTCATCTCTCACTTTAGAGTTGGTCTAAGCCATTCTTAGTTCCTAAAACACATTTGTTTTATAATTCAGTTACTCGTGTTAAAACTGTGCATATTCATATCGGTAGGAAAAACGACGAAGGAGTTCGACAAGAAACTAGACTCGGATCAGCAAGTTGAAGATTTAATCATCGCCAAGATACTGACTATAAAGTAGAACTAAACCTGCAGCAACATAAGGCAAGCCTCGGTTTGCATTTAACAGCTTTTGGTTACATTTTACTTTGTATCACTTTTATGGGTCTAGTATGTATTGTGCATTAGGTCAAGGTGATTGATACTCCAAATGCATGACCCACGAACCCTTGGAGTACAGGGTATAATAGGTTACCTTCGTGTAGTTTCTGCTAGGCTAAAGTTGTATAGGATCCGGTACAAGTCGGGTAGTTGGAAGCTACTCGCGAGTTTAGGATGTGAATTCATCGGGGTATGATTCTAGAGAATGAAAGTCCTGGAATAGAAAATGAGACCGAGCAGAGAGTAGGAGCAGCGGGACGTTGGGGCCCGTGTGGCTGTAGCTCTGTTTGTGTCGGTTAAGGACCGATGCGTATGCGGCCCTGCTGAGCAAGTTTGAACAGTACCAGATGCATATCGGATATATGGGACCCGATAAACCGATATAACTCGGGTACTCTCGTGTCGAAACTTATACGACCATCCTTTGGGGGTTGGTGTCAGAGGTGTAAACCCGCTAGCGGAGCAACTTCGACGTGTTCCGTGTAGTGGCCCGTCTGATGGGTCGGCGGAACTGGTTTGGCATTGGAGTGACGGGTGAAAGGTTGCTGCATACAACGTAAGAAAGAGCTCGTGTGAGTCTTTCAAGGCAGGTATATGTTTCATGTATTCCGGGTGTGTTCTGATTGCAATCACCGTCCCTCGTGGTTATATGAGTACCACTTGTTCACTGCGTTGTGACATAGTAACAACTTCCAGATGAAGTGAAACGAATCATTGCTGTCGTGAAGTTCTTAAGTTCATTGTATTGCAAACCATGTATGTTATAGTGTAGAGCTCACTAAGTTTATCTTCCACTTTGGGCATCACCACATCGGAGGAAATCGTTTCTTGTTTGATTGTGGACTTCCGATGTGAGGACTGCCTAAGGCATAATAATCTGCTGCTATAAACCTGAAAGTAAGGATTAACATGTAGGCGTGTCGTTATTGCATATACCTGCCTATGTTAGTAATCCCTGCACATAGAGTTCCATGTTTAGGAGTGTCGGTTAAGTCTTGCTGAGCCATCATGCTCACGGTTGCATTATTAGTGTTTTGCAGGTTGTAAAATTTGCTATGAAGATGGTTGTTCGGTGAGCCATCAGAGACTCACCGGAAACCCTGCCGCTGCACTCATCTTTGTGGAAGCTAGTAAGAAGCGTCCGTGGGCTGGACGTCTTCTCTTTTGCTTAGTTAGGACCGAGAGTAAGTGTGTATGTATATTCCGCTGCGTGTACCCTCGTGGTATATTATTTTGTGAAAGACACTATGTTGATAAATAAAAGATTTTGTACGTTTATGGTTCTTTTCGTGTATGCTGTTGGGTGCCGCATCGCACGGCACCACCCAATGTGTATCCTGGAGGGTGGATCCCAGAAGGGGTTCCCCAAACCGAAGTCGGGGACATGGCCGCCCTCGTGGCCTCTAGGTTCCAGCGGAAGTCCGGGGACTCTTAGGCAGTCGCCCCTGCGGTCAGAAGGCCCTGTATCTCTTCTTTTTTTTGCTTTTGTTGAGTCTGTAGTCCAGCTCATGGAGCTTTGAATGAATGAACAGGCTCTTTGTTTTTTGTGTCCGTGCTTATCTTCTTCTTGGCTTGGCCTGGCCGAGTCCTTAGCTCCGCAAGGACCTCGGAGGTCTTCACCGATCTTAAAGTCTTGCACAGACACCTTCCTCGGGTCCTTATTGTGTTAAGGGCCCAAGGGGTCTTCGGAGCTCGCCCCGTGAGAACGGGGAGGTCCAGATCCGCCGGACACATGGCGGGCCCGGATTTCTCCTCTGAGAAGATGGAGGTCCGACCCCGCGAGACACGTGGGGCCTTCGGAGTTCACCCCTGCGGAGGGGGTGAGGCCCGGCTCTGCCGGCCATGTGGCGGGCCCAGAGCTACCCTCTGAGGAGAGGGGAGCTCCGGCCCGCCGGACACGTGGGGCCTCCGGAGCCCGCCCCTGCGGAGGGGGCGAGGTCCGGATCCTCCGGTCTTTCCTTGCGCGGTCCCCGTAGTGGCCCCCTGGTAGGTGTGGCCAATTGTTTGGGCGCACCTACCATACTCCTGCGGGGGAGCTAAGGCCGGGAGGTCCTGCACACAAGTAAGGGAAACATAATTCTCCTTGGGGCTCTCCCTTCCCTATCTCATAGTCTTATTTGGCTTACGATCCTGATCCGGTATACGGGGCTTGGGTAATTCAGTGCGCGAAGCGCCGGGGGCTTGGCTCCCTCCGAGGTCAGGGTACGGCCGTCTAGCCTCCAGTACCGGACCGTGACGCCGGGGAGGCAGAGTGTACAGGCTTTCAGTACAGAACTAGGCAAAGCGGCTGTACTCCACTGGACCCCCGAAGGACAGG
Organism: Neostapfia colusana; assembly: GCA_030760725.1. Lineage (NCBI taxonomy): Eukaryota > Viridiplantae > Streptophyta > Magnoliopsida > Poales > Poaceae > Neostapfia > Neostapfia colusana. Next base: position 51,863,897 of record JASWHV010000014.1, on the reverse strand, counting down.
GTGCGCATACTTTGGGTCAGAACCAGGCAAAGCAGGCTACGCACCCTGGACCCCTCATGCACGGCGCAGGTTTTCCCTAGAGGAGACCAACTGGCACCGCAACACCTGACTGGGGGAGGCCCGAAAGGCCCCCTGGCTATCGGCAGGTACCTCAAACGCGACCGTCTTCGGTAGGATAGCAAATGCCGACTAGGGGTGAGAATGGGAAAAGGAAGCTGAGTGCATGTAAGGGCCTCAGTTTTTGACACATGTTTGAAGTGTTTATCACCACACACACACCTCATTTGATGCAAGTTGATAAACACATTTGAAGAGCAAGTAACCACCATCAACATACTCATTAGAGAACAAACTCACATATTGCAAAAGTGGTATTTCCCACATGTAATATATAGGGGCTGGGCATTGGGAAAACTCCTACACATTGCTAGGAATGTCCATGCCAAGTTTCACCAAAATTCAAAACCTTTTTGAGGTCATTTTGGGTATAGTTAGAAAGAGGGCAGTTTGAACCCACATTCAAATTCAAACTGTTTTGATCCCATAAATTCAAAAGTGGGAGGCATATTCTTACTCAGCACATTTTTGTGAGCTCACACACCAATTTTCACTCCATTTGGAGTTGATCTTGACATGAGCTAAGTGGGGCAAATTCAAACTTTATTTGAATTTCAAACTGAACATGTGCTGAAATTTATCCAAACCAAACCCAATTTGAATTCTAACCAATTCAAATGGCTCAAGGGGCAGATAATTCAAATACTTGAGGTTAGTTTGGTCTCTACTGTTTAGAGCAGTAGAGCAAAGTTAATTTCAGAGGTTAAAACCCCGGGTGGGACCCACATGTCAGCCACTGAGGCAAAAGAAACCGACTGAGAGCTCAGCTCGGGTACTCGTGCGCGCTGCAGCGACCGCCACGGCGAAGGAACGGCGAGGACAGCAGCTGCTTGCCGCCCTCAGCCGGTGAACCGCCTCGCAGGGTCCTTATCTGCACGCCCGAGTAGTCGCAGGGGGTCTTCACCACTGCCTCGTCGCATTTCCACCCAGAAAGCCGAAGCTCCTCGCCGCCCGAGTGAACTTTCGGTTCCTCATCGCCCGGCCGATCCAGTGACCCTCCCGGCGATCTGAGACCAGCACCGGGTGCGCCAAGCCATCATCAACACCCTCGCATCGGTTCCAGACCCTGTGCAGTCTTCCCCGAGCTCCACCGCGGCAATCCTTTCTTTGCCGGTTCAGCTTGAGACGCCGCTGCGGGAACCATCCTTCCGGCCACCACAGCCCACCGATCACCGAGCTGTGAACAGCAAAGAGGTTCGCCTTCAGTCCCTCTTTCATTCCTGCAAGCTCCGGCGGCGTGACAAACACTGTTCGGGCCAGAATTTCATGTTTTCGTGACGGTGTGCAAAAGTGGAGTTGGCACCGATCAGAGAAATTCGTAAGCCACACTGCATCACTCATCCTCTCATGGAGAGGATCACTTCTAGTTGCCAGTACGAGCCCATAGGAGCAGGAACCACAAAGAACCATGGAGGGAAACCGCTGTTCTTCGAGTTTTAGTAGAAATCCCGATTTCTGGCCTAGGTCGCACGGTGACAGCCTAACACAGCCCTTCCCAAGCTCCGTGGAGCTCAGGTCGACCTTTCCTATGGTCCACTGTGCTCGACGACCCTTAGGTTGATCGGGTGAGGTGCTAGGGAGGACGGGCAACACGGCCGAAGTTCTCCCGAGGCTGCTGCTCGTCGCCGACCATGTGCCTGCCATTTTCATGACGAGCTGAGCCCGGAATCGTGTTCCCCGAGTGAAAATAGGCAGGGGCGGCCGGAATCATGAAGCTTGGAGCTCCACAAAGGCTGCCGGCGAGCTCTCCGGCGAGGTACCGCGGCGGCAGAGCGCGGGCGGCAGGAGGTAGATGAAGGGGGTGGACCCCAGCTGTCAGCGGCAGATATTTTAAACCGGGATCGGGCTGCGGCTCGGATCTGGTATGCCGGCACGCAAATACCCCGTAGACTCCTGTGTGCCGACGCCTCAGCGCGCAACACGTGTCCCCGTGGCCACCGGCAGATTTAAACTTTTCCCCGATTTTCAGATTTCATTCAAACTTCAAAAACTCAAAACTTGGGCTAGGAAGCTCCAAATCGAGTGAACCAAATTTTGTTGGATTCAGCTCTCTGAGTACTTTCCAACAAATCAAGTTTCACTTCATGAAAATCCTTAAGTCTCCAGAATTAATTCTTCAAAATTTAAACTGTTTTGGAATTTTAACTGGAGAATCCCTTGGAGGAAAATTCTGAACTTTTGCTGGCTGTTCACCAAAATATCCCTGAACTACCATAAAAATTTCAGATCCATTTGAGCTCATTTGATCCACCTAAGGGTGAGATTAATGAAACTGTCCCAGAGAAAATAGAAAATGTTCAGAAACATTTTCAGAATTTCTCTGAAATTGTTTAGCTCATATCCTTAGCTAGGAACCTTCAAATTAAGTGAGACCAACTCCATTAGAACCCTCTGAAAATCTAGTTTTCAGAAAGTCATGGCTTGTTCCATGAAAACCCCTAGAACACCCTAAGAGTTCCAATTAAGGTCAAGGACATAATTAATTGTAGAGAGCTCAAATGAGTTTTGCTGCAACTAAAACTTGACCAAGTTTCTGTTTAGGTTGTAACCAAGCCACGGTAAAAGTTTCATAGTCTTTGGGTCTGTCTAGTGAGACTTATAAGGTTCACAAGTTAAGACTCAATTCAAATGCATTTAATTAATACATGTACTTCTTATATCATGTAGTCGCTAAGGTTGAGGAGGAACCCGAAGTCCTAGACTTCGTTACTCCAGAGGAGCAGCTAGCCAATGACCAAGAGCAGCAAGGCAAGCTCCGGTTTGCATCAACCGTTTTACAAATTTTTATTGTTTTGAGCACTTACTTGAGTATTATTATTCCTTGCATTAGAGTCTTGTTTGGAAACCCAACTGCATAGCCAAGAAAAACCTTAGGTTGGGATTAGGATTGAAAACCCTGTTAGCTACTGCAATGCTAAGATAGTGTAGGATTCAGTACAAGTCGAGTAGTTGGAACTATCGCGAGCATAGGCTAGAGGCACTCGACTCGGATAGAGATAGCACATGATACACATGGCAAGAAAATTGAGACCGAGAGGACAGTAAGGGCAGCAGGACTTTGGGGCCTGGGTGCTATAGCTCCGCTTGCGTCAATTGAGGACCGAGCTGTGTGCGGGCCTGTTGAACAAGCTATAACAGTACCAAAGACCTACCGGATATATGGGAACCGGGAAACTGATGTAACTCGGGTAGCTGGGTATTGAGGCATTGCCCGTCGTTCAGAGGGTAGGTTGAGAGCTCGAGGTGTAAATCGGCTGGTGGCACTGAGATGCGCGTGCAGAGACCTCTTGCTCGGGACGATGGGACCGGTTCAATATTTGGCTGACGGGCGAAAGGTGGTTGCGTATGGCGTCCGTGATGGTTGCTGTAGGCAACATCGAGTACGGGCATACATGATGGGTTATTCGGGTAACCCTGCAGGTGTAAATCGATTATAATCACCGTCCCTCACGGTCAGTGAGTACTACTTGTTCACTGGACCGTGACGTAGAAAGAACAGGCTAGTTACATGTTAAAATGTTGCTGATTGAAAGATGGACTTTGTTTGTTAATGATTTGTTGTAGTATAGAGCTAACTAAAGTTCTTTTCAACTTTGGGCAAAGTACATGAGAGAAATGCGTTTCTTGTTTGATTGTGGCTCTCTCATGTGCCTTAGCGTAAGGTTCTCCACAACCTACTGCTAAAACTTGAAAGTAAGGTTCCATTAATTAGGCGAGTCCTTTGCAAATTGTTTTTATCTCATGTACCCATCACCCCTCATGTAGAAGTTCCATGTTTAGGAGAGACGGGTCAGTCTTGCTGATCCTTCGTGCTCACTGCTTGTGTTTGAAGCTTTTGCAGGGTTCTATTAGGAAGGGACTCCCGAGGAAGAGACGAAACCCTAGGAGGGGAACCCCGTCGAGTGGGAGTCATGCACGCCGCCGTGTTAGTGTGCGTGTGTGCTAGCAAGGACACGTTCACGGGCTGAACGTGATCTTGATGCATAGTCTACGCCCGTGAGTGTAGACTGGACCTACTTTGATGTAAAAATGTTCATAAACCACTTTATGTAATAAAAGTTTTGCTTCCGCTTTGTACCTTTGATGTGTGTTATTCGGTGCTGTTCAACGCAGCACCCCTCAGCGTGATCCTGGCTTGACAAGACCATGGGGTCGTGTTAGCGTTGGTATCAGAGCTCGCTTGAGGTTTAACGCACTAAAAAGGTCATCTTTTTCAAAAATCCAGTGAGGAACGAGTTAGTAGCCCATATAAGGATGTTATTAGTGTATAGAAAGTGGCATACTAACCTATTTGATTGTGTCGGAAAATCGTGCATCTCGGGACGTTTATGTCTGGGGGGGGGTGCACGTAAGCGCTGTCCACCAGTGCGCACAAGCTGAAGGGTGGAGCCCCACGGGTGGCAGGTAACCCGACCCGCTTTAGTACCCTCTACGACTCTTCATGTCGTTTGGGGTATTCGAGCAACGTCTGTCCCTGGCGTGCGTGGTGCAACTTGGGAGACCCCGTCACGTGGTCTGAAACGTAAACACGTAGCTCAAGGCGTGTTTGGCTTGAGAACATCCGGGCGAGTGATGATGGCCGGGTGTACGAACTGTATGGATACCGGACTCGGTGTGCAGCCGAGTCTGACGATTGCTTGAGTTATTTGCAGGTAGTCTAACCACGAAACGGCAGATGTGTAGCATCCAGTGTGCGAGAGACGCTTAGTGCCACTGAACTAACGAAGCCGGCTAAGTTCGGTATAGGTTTTTCTTTGTGAGGACGTAGAACCGACATGATCTGGTGACGCATCGATGTCGCACCCCACTAAATGAACAACTTCATTGTAAAACTTGAAAGTTTTAACCTGGAGCATTAAAACTTTTCTGTAACCTCTTCCCTTAATCAGGAGGTTCAAAGTTAACAAGTTTTCAACTTATAGGTTGCTAAGGACAGAGCACTCTGTTTTCAGCTGAATTAAGGCTGAAGTTAATCAGAGGTTAGAGGTTGAGTTCTTTCGAGGATGGGGTCATATGATACATTTCTGGAAAGCTCCGGAAGGGCTGTACAACTGTTCTGTTGAGATCCAGAGGTGTTTCATCACTTAACCAATCGAAAAATGCAGTAGAGTTGAAACTGTCCAGGAAAAAGGGCAGAGCCAAAAACTCGCTGTGAACTCTCTGTAAATTGAGCATAACTTCCTTCATAAAAATCCAAAAATAGAAAATGAGGTAGTTCTGGAAAGCTTATGAGATGGGTACAACTTTGTAACAGAAAGTTCTGTCAGATTGGGGGTCGAATTAACTGGAATTCTTGGATAAAATCAGTACCTAAAGCAGGGAGGTGCTGTCTAATTTTCTCCAGAAATTCTGTTAACTTTGACATCTCATAACTTTCGATCCAGAAGTGATATAGAGGCATGTGAATACTCATTGGAAAGATATTGAAGTTAACTGTAACTTTTTTATACAACTTGAGTTATGAAAATGCATCTAACTGTATCAAAATCTAGATTTAGTACATCAAGGTCTGTCCTGTGCAGAGGTTAGAAAATGAGTGATATCGTGCAGGCTAGTACAAGTTAATGGCCCAAAAGCACCTGTTGGTGTTCCGAACGCCATTCGGTGAAATGTAGGCCCCTGTACGATTAACTCCTTAGAGATTGATTGCTGGTCAAGTACCACCACTTGCACTACCTCCAGAGCAGCAGCATCAGACGGTGGTTTGTACTCCATCGCTGCAGCTATACGTATCTGGCTTCCAACCACAAATTAGAGAAGAGCCGGAGAGACATCCGTGCTCTAATGGTGGTCGGATGGGCCATTGTGCTAGGTATTGTCTGGAAGGAATTTAAGGGTGTGGGTCATCATATTAAAAATGTTCAGACCCGTACTGATATCTGTAGAAAAGAGGGCAGACAAGGGGCAACATTCACTACACAGTGAGTGATGATACTCCAGAAGGAGAAGCCGTGTTAGCAGAGATGTTTTCTCTGAATTTGCTACCGGTATTAATTCTCTTGGACTTAGGTGTCACACCTAGCTTTGTTAGTCAATCTTTCGTGGCTCAACATCAGCTCCAAACCACTTTTACAAAGAGGCAATACCTCATATCTTCGCCGGGGCAGCATTACAAGAAGTGATGTTGTTTTCCGAGCACCTCTTTGTTTGCGGGTTAGACTATAACCCACGACCATCCTTACTCTTGGGGTCTGAAGATCGACATTATTTTGGGGATGTCGTGGTTGAATTACCACAAAACGGGCCAAAACATTAGTTTTAAACCGTTAAGCTCAAACTTTCCTCGGCACGGTCTTCATACATTAGTTCTGGGCGCCAGTCGGCAACAGATTGCAATATTGAACCACTTGGAAACTGTTTAGATAGAGGGCAGTCCGGTGGTACGTAGATTTCAGGGATGTTTCCCAATTATTACCGGGCATATCGCCCGAACGGGACGTAGAGTTCAAGATGAAACTTGCGCCGGGAACACCACCGAGTTTGCGAAGGCCGTACAAAATGGCACCCAATGGATGGGCAGAGCGGAAGACACCGCTAAATAACCCTATGAGCAAAGGTTTTATACGACTGAGTCGTTACCTTGGGGTATTCAGCATTGTTTGCAAAGGAGAAGCACGAAACACTACGACTTTGTGTAGTGCTCGTCTGCTTAACACTGTGGCAATCAAGAACCAGTACCCGTTACCACAGATCGACGTATTGTTTGATCAGTTGGTCAAAGCAAAGATCTTTTCCACAATGGATTTAAGATCAGGGTACCATCAGATTAAGATGCGGGCTGAGGATATTTTAAAGACAGCTTTTCGACGAGGTACGGTATTTATGAGTACCTTGTCATGTTCCTTGGTTCCACCAACGCTCCAGCTCACTTCATGTATCTAATGAACTCGGTATTCATGCCGGAGCTGGAAAAGTTTGTCGTAGCCTTCATCGACGACCTGCTGGTTTATTCGAAGTCGGAGGAAGAACACGAGAAGCATCTGTGTATAGTCTTGCAAAGGCTGCGGGATCACAAGCTATACGCGAAATTCAGCAAGTGCGAATTCTAGATATCAAAAGTACTTTTTCTCGGGCATATCATCTCAGCGAAGGGCATCGCTGTAGGCCCGAGTAAGGTCGCACAAGTGCTGCATTGAAAGTCCCCGAGAACTGTTCATGAGGTACGGAGTGTCCTCGGACTCGTGGGACATTATCGGTAGTTCATCCTGAATTTCTCGAAGATTGCCAAGCCTATGATAGAGCTGCTAAAGAAGGCTGCCAAATATGTTTGGAGTCCAGCATGTGAAGCGGCATTCAAGGCTTTAGTCAAGCACCTGACCTCAGCACCGGTTTTGGCGCAGCCATACACAACAAAACGTTCGATGTGTACTGCGATGCATTCGGCATTGGGCTCGGATGTGTGCTGATGCAAGACCGAATAGTGGTCGCGTATGGATCACGGCAGCTTAGAAACCATGAGCAAAATTATCCAACTCACGACTTGGAGCTCACTGCCGTGGTACTTGCACTGAAAATGTGGAGGCACTACCTACTCGGTAACCTCGTACATTTATATACCGACCACAAGAGCCTCAAGTACATATTCACTCAGAAGGAGCTGAACATGAGGCAGCGAAGATGGTTAGAATTGATAAAGGATTACGAAATAGAGATCCATTATCATCCGGGCAAGGCAAACGTAGTGGCAGATGCGCTGAGCCGCAAGTCACACGTCAACAATCTGACCATCACACCATTGGAAGAGAGCGAACCACCACTGCATGTGATTCCACATGGAGCTCTCTACAACTTAGCTTTGATCCCCACAATCTGTGAAGAGATAGCGGCAGCTCAGAAACATGACAAGGGCATGTCGCATTTGTGGAGACGTGTAGACAGTGGGGAGCTGAAATGTTTCCGGAAGGACAGAGACGGCGTCATATGGTTCAAGGACCGGATCGTCGTGCCCTGTAACTCGGAGCTACGGAAGAAATTTTTTGATGAGGCTCACTTATCAAAATTTTCTATTCACCCCGGCAGCAACAAAATGTATCAAGAACTCAGAAGCAAGTTTTGTTGGATACGGATGAAGCGGGAGATCGCAAAGTACGTGTCCGAGTGTGATACATGTCGAAGGGTGAAGGCGGATCATATGCGGAAACCGGGACTGCTACAACCACTGGGCGTTCCTGCCTGGAAGTGGGAGGATGTGAGCATGGACTTCATCATCGGTTTACCCACCACCTTTCAGAAACATGATTCTGTGTGGGTGATCGTCGACCGGCTCACCAAAGTTTCCCATTTCATCCGGGTCAACACCAACTACAACGCCAAGAAGTACGCTGAACTGTACATCTCACGGATCCTATGCTTGTACGCCGTACCCCGTACCATCATATCGGATCGGGGCACTTTATTTGTGTCCCGTTTTTGGGAGCAGCTACATGCTGCCTTGGGGACGAAGCTGATCCGTAGTTCAGCGTATCACCCGCAAACGGACGGGCAAACCAAGCGGGTAAACCAGATCCTAGAAGACATGCTACGAGCTTGCGCTATCAACCACGGCAAGAATTGGGATGATCACTTGCCGTTAGCCGAGTTCTTGTACAACAATGGGTACCAAGCCAGCATTAAGATGGCGCCTTATGAGGCGCTATACGGAAGGAAATGCCGCACACCACTGAATTGGTGTGAGTCTGGCGAAAGGGTTACCTTCGGGATTGATCTTGTCAATGACGCGGAGGAAAAGGTTCAACTGATTCAAGCGAACCTAAAAGCCGCCCAATCCCGTCAGAAACAGTATGCGGACCGGAGAAGACGCCCATTACAGTTTGAAGTTGGGGATCACGTATATCTACGTGTTCTCCAATGAAGGGCGTAAACAGATTTGGGGTGAGAGGAAAGTTGGCACCCCGATTCATCGGTCCATTTCAGATTACAGAAAGATGTGGATCGGTAGCATACCAACTGAAATTACCAGAAGCACTTTCCGGTGTGCACGACGTCTTTCACATTTCCCAGCTGAGGAAGTGTCTAAAGTTATCTACTACCATTCAGCTGGAGGACATTGAAGAACTGCAACCGGATCTCACCTATCGGGAGGAACCGGATCGGATCATTGACGAGAAGACCAGAACCACACGAAACCATACGTTGTGGTTCTACAAAGTTCTATGGAGTAATCACTCCATGGACGAAGCGACATGGGAGAGCGAAGGATTTCTTAACGCTAACTACCCCGACTTTTTCACGTCGCATATACGGTAATTTTCCACCGTCCTCTCTCTCATTTTCACCTTATAATATCGGAACGAGATTATTTTAAGGGGGGAGGAATGTAAGGGCCTCAGTTTTTGACACATGTTTGAAGTGTTTATCACCACACACACACCTCATTTGAAGCAAGTTGATAAACACATTTGAAGAGCAAGTAACCACCATCAACATGCTCATTAGAGAACAAACTCACATATTGCAAAAGTGGTATTTCCCACATGTAATATATAGGGGCTGGGCATTGGGAAAACTCCTACACATTGCTAGGAATGTCCATGCCAAGTTTCACCCAAATTCAAAACCTTTTTGAGGTCATTTTGGGTATAGTTAGAAAGAGGGCAGTTTGAACCCACATTCAAATTCAAACTGTTTTGATCCCATAAATTCAAAAGTGGGAGGCATATTCTTACTCAGCACATTTTTGTGAGCTCACACACCAATTTTCACTCCATTTGGAGTTGATCTTGACATGAGCTAAGTGGGGCAAATTCAAACTTTATTTGAATTTCAAACTGAACATGTGCTGAAATTTATCCAAACCAAACCCAATTTGAATTCTAACCAATTCAAATGGCTCAAGGGGCAGATAATTCAAATACTTGAGGTTAGTTTGGTCTCTACTGTTTAGAGCAGTAGAGCAAAGTTAATTTCAGAGGTTAAAACCCCGGGTGGGACCCACATGTCAGCCACTGAGGCAAAAGAAACCGACTGAGAGCTCAGCTCGGGTACTCGCGTGTGCTGCAGCGACCGCCACAGCGAAGGAACGGCGAGGACAGCAGCTGCTTGCCTCCCTCGGCCGGTGAACCGCCTTGCAGGGTCCTTATCTGCACGCCCGAGCAGTCGCAGGGGGTCTTCACCGCTGCCTCGTCGCATTTCCACCCAGAAAGCCGAAGCTCCTCGCCGCCCGAGTGAACTTTCGGTTCCTCATCGCCCGGCCGATCCAGTGACCCTCCCGGCGATCTGAGACCAGCACCGGGTGCGCCAAGCCATCTTCAACACCCTCGCATCGGTTCCAGACCCTGTGCAGTCTTCCCCGAGCTCCACCGCGGCGATCCTTTCTCTGCCTGTTCAGCACGAGCCGCTGCTGCGGGAACCATCCTTCCGGCCACCACAGCCCACCGATCACCGAGCTGAGAACAGCAAAGAGGTTCGCCTTCAGTCCCTCTTTCATTCCCGCAAGCTCCGGCGGCGTGACAAACACTTGCTCGGGCCAGAATTTCATGTTTTCGTGACGGTGTGCAAAAGTGGAGTCGGCACCGATCAGAGAAATTCGTAAGCCACACTGCATCACTCATCCTCTCATGGAGAGGATCACTTCTAGTTGCCAGTACGAGCCCATAGGAGCAGGAACCACGAAGAACCATGGAGGGAAACTGCTGTTCTTCGAGTTTTAGTAGAAATCCCGATTTCTGGCCTAGGTCGCACGGTGACAGCCTAACACAGCCCTTCCTGAGATCCGTGGATCTCAGGTCGACCTTTCCTATGGTCCACTGATGCTCGACGACCCTTAGCTTGATCGTGTGAGGTGCTAGGGAGGACGGGCAACACGGCCGAAGTTCTCCCGAGGCTGCTGCTCGTCGCCGACCATGTGACGGCCATTTACATGACGAGCTGAGCCCGGAATCGTGTTCCCCGAGTGAAAATAGGCAGGGGTGGCCGGAATCATGAAGCTTGGAGCTCCACAGAGGCTGCCGGCGAGCTCTCCGGCGAGGTACCCCGGCGGCAGAGCGTGGGCGGCGGGAGGTAGACGAAGGGGGTGGACCCCAGCTGTCAGCGGCAGATATTTTAAACCGGGATCGGGCTGCGGCTCAGATCTGGTGTGCTGGCGCGCAAATACCCCGTAGACTCCTGTGTGCCAACGCCTCAGCGCGCAACACGTGTCCCCGTGGCCACTGGCAGATTTAAACTTTTCCCCGATTTTCAGATTTTATTCAAACTTCAAATCCTCATAACTTGGGCTAGGAAGCTCCAAATCGAGTGAACCAAATTTTGTTGGATTCATGTCTCCGAGTACTTTCCAACAAATCAAGTTTCACTTCATGAAAATCCTTAAGTCTCCAGAATTAATTCCTCAAAATTTAAACTGTTTTGGAATTTTAACTGGAGAATCCCTTGGAGGAAAATTTTGAAATTTTGCTGGGATGTTCACCAAAATATCCCTGAACTACCATAAAAATTTCAGATCCATTTGAGCTCATTTGATCCACCTAAGTGTGAGATTAATGAAACTGTTCCAGAGAAAATAGAAAATGTTCAGAAACATTTTCAGAATTTTCCCTGAAATTGTTTAGCTCATATCCTGAGCTAGGAACCTTGAAATTAAGTGAGACCAACTCCATTAGAACCCTCCGAAAATCTAATTTTCAGAAAGTCATGGCTTATTCCATGAAAACCCCTAGAACACTCTAAGAGTTCCAATTAAGGTCAAGGACATAATTAATTGTAGAGAGCTCAAATGAGCTTTGCTGCAACTAAAACTTGACCAAGTCTCTGTTTAGGTTGTAACAAAGCCACAGTAAAAGTTTCACAGTCTTTGGGTCTGTCTAGTGAGACTTAGAAGGTTCACAAGTTAAGACTCAATTCAAATGCATTTAATTAATACATGTACTTCTTATATCATGTAGTCGCTAAGGTCGAGGAGGAACCCGAAGTCCTAGACTTCGTTACTCCAGAGGAGCAGCTAGCCTACGACCAAGAGCAGCAAGGCAAGCTCCGGTTTGCATCAACCGTTTTACAAATTTTTATTGTTTTGCGCACTTACTTGAGTATTATTATTCCTTGCATTAGAGTCTTGTTTGGAAACCCAACTGCATAGCCAAGAAAAACCATGGGTTGGGATTAGGATTGAAAACCGCGTTAGCTACTGCAATGCTAAGATAGTGTATGATTCGGTACAAGTCGAGTAGTTGGAACTACTCGCGAGCATAGGCTAGAGGCACTCGACTCGGGTAGAGATAGCACATGATACACATGGCAAGAAAATTGAGACCGACCGGAGAGTAAGGGCAGCAGGACTTTGGGGCCTGGGTGCTATAGCTCCGCTTGCGTCGATTGAGGACCGAGCCGTGTGCGGGCCTGTTGAACAAGCTAGAACAGTACCGAAGACCTACCGGATATATGGGAACCGGGAAACTGATGTAACTCGGGTAGCTGGGTATTGAGGCATTGCCCGTCGTTCAGAGGTAGGTTGAGAGCTCGAGGTGTAAATCGGCTGGCGGCACTAAGATGCGCATGCAGAGACCTCTTGCTCGGGATGATGGGACCGGTTCAATATTTGGCTGACGGGCGAAAGGTGGTTGCGTACGGCGTCCGTGATGGTTGCTGTAGGCAACATCGAGTACGGGCGTACGTGACGTGTTATTCGGGTAACCCTGCAGGTGTAAATCGATTATAATCGCTGTCCCTCACGGTCAGTGAGTACTACTTGTTCACTGTACCGTGACGTAGAAAGAACAGGCTAGATACATGTTAAAATGTTGCTGATTGAAAGATGGACTTTGCTTGTTAATGATTTGTTGTAGTATAGAGCTAACTAAAGTTCTTTTCAACTTTGGGCAAAGTACATGAGAGAAATGCGTTCCTTGTTTGATTGCGGCTCTCTCATGTGCCTTAGCGTAAGGTTCTCCACAACCTTCTGCTAAAACTTGAAAGTAAGGTTCCATTAATTAGGCGAGTCCTTTGCAACTTGTTTTTATCTCATGTACCCATCACCCCTCATGTAGAAGTTCCATGTTTAGGAGAGACGTGTCAGTCTTGCTGAGCCTTCGTGCTCACTGCTTGTGTTTGAAGCTTTTGCAGGGTTCTATGAGGAAGGGACTCCCGAGGAAGAGACGGAACCCCAGGAGGGGAACCCCGTCGAGTGGGAGTCATGCATGCCGCCGTGTTAGTGTGCGTGTGTGCTAGCAAGGACACGTTCATGGGCTGAACGTGATCTTGATGCATAGTCTACGCCCGTGAATTTAGACTGGACCTATTTTGATGTAAAAATGTTCATAAACTACTTTATGTAATAAAAGTTTTGCTTCCGCTTTGTACTTTTGATGTGTGTTATTCGGTGCTGTGCAACGCAGCACCCCTCAGCGTGATCCTGGCTCGACAAGACCGTGGGGTCATGTCAGTGCATGGTGAGCATACACAGGAAGTGCGGTCATAAAAATTAATACGTAATCTAAATGAGCACAAGGGAAGAGCAAAGCAGGACAGGTTTCTTTCCATATAAATATCCATAGGAGGAAGGCAGGCTAAACATGGAGGCAACAACCCGCCCCATTAAGAAGGGAAGCAAGACTCTACGTGCTTAGGGTCGGAACCAGGCCAAGCTGAACGTAGTCCTGGACCGTCCCCTGAGACTTAGCTGCACCGAGCGCTGCTCCTGGACTCTATGGAATCTATTACAGAAAGAAAAGACTGTCCTACTATTGCTCTAGGGATAGAACTTACGGAGGTGTTCTATGTTCCAAGGGTTCAAGAGCGGATCCCCATCCTCGGTGGAAAGGCGTACGCACCCGGGGCGGCAAACTCTCGTGACTCAGAAGGGACCTTCCCAGCTGGGGGAGGGTTTTTCGGTCCCTTTGCGAGAAAGTATGCGCCGCAACACCAGGTCGCCTTCTTGCAGCTCTCGATCACGCACAGACCTTTGGTGGTAGCGCCGGAGCGTTTGCCGGTACCATGTGTTGCGGAGTTCTGCATGTAATCGAGCCTCGTCGACGAGGTCGATGTCTTCATGCCAGAGGTTGTCCTGCGTGGCTTTGTCGTAAGCTCGGACACGGATAGACCCCATGGTGATCTCTGGGGGAAGCACAGCTTCGGCCCCGTACACCATGAAGAAGGGTGTCTCTCCGGTGGCCCGGCTCTGGGATGTCCGATTAGCCCACAGTGTGCTCGGAAGCTCGTCCACCAACTTGGTTCCATGTTTCTTCAAGCCGGCATAGGTGCGAGTCTTGAGGCCCCGAAGAATCTCGATGTTGTCCCACTCGACTTGCCCATTGCTCTTTGGGTGAGCAACGGAGGCATAGCACACCTGGATGCCAAGGTCTTCGCAGTTGTCTTGGAACGCTGCGCTGGTGAACTGGGTCCCGTTGTCGGTGATGATTCTGTTCGGAACCCCGAACCGGCAGACGATCGACTTGATGAACTTTACTGCGGATTGCTTGTTGATGTTGACGACGGGTGTAGCTTCCGGCCACTTGGTGAACTTGTCGATGGCGATGTAGAGGTACCGGAATCCCCCGACGGCTTTGGGGAATGGTCCCAGGATGACCAACCCCCATACGGCAAACGGCCACGAGGGCGGGATCATCTGAACCGCCTTAGCCGGTGTGTGGATCTGCTTGGCGTGGAACTGGCGCGCCTTGCAGCTCTCGACCAGCTTGACGGCATCCTGGAGTGCTGTCGGCTAGTAGAAGCCATGCCAGAAGGCTTTACCGACGAGCGTGCGTGAGGAAGAGTGACTCCCACATTCGCCTCCATGGATCTCAGCGAGCAAGTCGCAGCCTTCCCCCTAGGTTATGCACCGCAATAGGACGTGGTTGGTGCCACGCCTGTAGAGATCCCCTTCTACTAGCGCGTACCTTTTAGCCATGCGCACGATCCGTTCAGTGGATACACGTTCATCAGGGAGGATGTTGTCTTTCAAGTAGTCCCGTGTGACGCTCTCAATTCTGTGGAAAACCACGGAACCGAGAACTAATGCATATGTGTGCCCAAGATGTTCATCACACATACACATACGTTCCACAAACTGAATTCAGATTATATATTACCACGAATACAGGGTTTATTACAATATCTTATGAGTCTTGGACTCATGCTTACAGCGGAAGTCTTATTTCTATGCAGCGGAAGTTCTTATTTAAATGCGGAAGCAAAACTAATGCGGAAGCAATACTAAGCAGAAGTGGCTCCATCTCTACTCCCTCCACAGGCAAGGTTGAGAACAGATCACACGCCATAATGTTCTACTCGGTCTTCATAGTAGTCTTCTCTTGCTGTTGATGAAGAAATAACAATGCAAGTTTGAGTACAATGATGTACTCAGCAAGTGCGGGAAAACACATGATATGCAGCTCATAAACAAGGTAGGCATAAAAGGTTTATTTGCAGAAAAGCAGTTCTGTAAAACCATGATAAAACAACAACTTAAGTTTAAATGTAATCCCAACATATATTAAATTACCAACATACCTCCATCACTTCCCGTGTTCCATCCGAACATTAACCAATCTTTTATTCATACTCACGAATACCTCCTCGTATTCGCTACCATCTCACCTTATAAAACAACCTCGTCTCGCACCGAGACCAATCTCATGTCATGACTCATCAGTCATGCAACCATCTCATCTCCCGGACTCCACAGTCCAAACCAAACCATAATCAATAACCATAACCAAGAACCCTCCCAATAACCATTCCAATAACCATCCCATCAATCATTCCAATAACCATTCCAATAACCATCCCAATAACCATCCCATCTAATCATGGCAGTTTAGCCAGGTGCTCGTGACCGTAAGCTCGGCTATCATGATAGTTTTAACAACTCTGCAGAGTTTGTACCTGTTTACCCACAAGTTTGTGATTTCGTCACCCGTCGGCGACTGCAGAACCTCCATTATACCAGTACACAACCGTCGGTGTATGGTCAAGAGATCACAAAATAGCCTTTACAAAGGGGTTACTAGATGTATGGACTCACTAAGGTTTCACCGGCAGGCTAGAATCTCCAATTCTCCCACCCACGGGCCCCCTCTTGTGCCATGCAGTTCCCAGGGCAGTCCTCACTCGACTCCCATTCCCCGCGCCTTCCACAGTCCATAACACCCTAGCAACTTACCTAATTACTCAGCTAAGCCGCACCCATACTTGGCCTTGTGGTGGCACTGTTATCCTGGCATGTGCATGCATGAACCGGTCCTTAGATCTACGGCAAGTAAAACCACCATCTCATGCTACCTCATTCACAAACCCAGGCTTGCCTAGATCTCCCTCCGATCCATGTCCA
The DNA here is from genome assembly GCA_030760725.1 of Neostapfia colusana. NCBI lineage: Eukaryota > Viridiplantae > Streptophyta > Magnoliopsida > Poales > Poaceae > Neostapfia > Neostapfia colusana. The sequence continues at coordinate 51,847,522 of JASWHV010000014.1, read as the reverse complement.
TTATTAACATCAGTTTCTCATTATCATTATGAGTGCAGTTAGCTAGACACATCTATCTCGCTTCCCAATCCCATGGACTCAGCGAAGCAATAAGCAAAAACCGTACCCGACTCATAAACTTCCCAGGCGACAAGGGTGGTTTAATCAAAACTAGTAAACTCCTATAAAAGGGTTTCCCATCATGTTTGACTCAGCACACACACTTGTTCGCAAAACAAAATAGTTTTACCCAAAACATAGGATCAACATGGTCAAGAAGCACTTGCCTTGTTCTTGCGGTTCTAGTTGTTCTTGATTGTCAAAGCCTTGTTGCTGCAGCTCGTCGTAGACAGCTTCCTGAGTTTGTCCTGCTATGTAGGATTCACGTGCATGCAAATTCACAGCAATCAATATCATGCACAAACCCTAAACTAGATGCGAAGATGCACATGCATGCTATCCTATGATTAGTTTTATTAGATCGATCTGTACTTATTCTTGCATGGCTTGCATGGTCAGAGGTGTTCGTGATGATCTGGTCTTTAGATCAAACTGATCATCCAGTGTTCTGCCCACGAAAAGGCTTCTGTTTGAAAGGAATTGAAGAACAGATGCAAGGAGATGAATACAATGATATGGAAGTCCTACCTCACGTTTTTCGAGGTCCTCCTCAGACCGCACGGTTCTTCTTCGATGATCTCCCTTGTTGTGCTTCAGCGATGTTTCGCTCGGCGAGTTAGGGCTAGGGCTCTAAGTCGTCGGCTTAGGAGTTGAAAGAGAAGTTTGTGGTTTCGGCCAGAGGTTTTGGGTTCTATTTATAATCGGGAAGAGAAGAGTCCTAATCTGATTGGATCCCGAATAAGAGTCTTATTCAGATTTTTGTTAGATCCTGACGTCTCATCTTCGGTAACATTGTGGAGTTTAGATCGGTTTCTGTTGCGTACTGGTGTCCTTACGCGTAACAGCCGCTCCAAAACTCGTTACTTCCGTGATGATGAACTCCAGAAGCTCCACGTGTCCTCCGGGCCTGGTGTCTCCTCGTTCCGCAGAGACGAGCTCCGGTTGTGCCGCGTGTCAATCGATTCGAGACCCCCCTCTTCTTCGGAGGTGAGCTCCGCGCACGCCACGTGTGGGTGCCGGTCTTTCCGCTCTCCTTTCCTCAGGGACATGCCCCGCGGTCGACACGTGTCCAATAGAACAGGACCTCTCGCAGGTGAGCTCCGAGATCGACACGTACCCCGCGCGACGGGTCCTCTTATTTCCGCGAGGACTAGCTCCGAGGATGACACGTGTCCTATGAAAAATGCCTTTGCTTCTTCCGCAGCGGCTAGCTCCGCGGTAGCACGTGTCCCACAGGGTCGGACCTCTTTCCAATTGCGGAGGTGACCCCCGAGCCTGCCACGTAGCTAGTTTAGCGGCGGACCTCTCCCAATTTCTCGGGGATGAGCTCCGAACACGCCACGTGGTCTGCTGGCCGTGGAAATTGCCTTCGGTGCTCTCGGTGAGCTTTATTGGCTATCCTTTTGTACTTGTCTCTTTTTCTACTCTTCTTATAATGTTTTTCTTCTTCATAAAACATGAACATATGCTGACACCCGAGGTGAGGGTGTCACAAATCTACCCCCCTTAAATTGTATCTCGCCCTCGAGATTCGTTAGTAGAAAATAGATGGGGAAATTCTGCCTTGATATCCTCTTCTCGCTCCCATGTGGCTTCAGCTTCAGTGTGATGGCTCCATTGTACCTTGCACCATCGAATCACCTTGTTTCGGGTGACCCTTTCCTTTACGTCCAAGATTCGGACAGGGTGTTCTGCGTAAGTCAGGTCCTCTTGAAGTTCAAGTTCTCCCATTGACACATGTTCCTCTGGTACTCTCAAGCACTTCTTGAGCTGGGATACATGAAACACGTCATGCATGTCGGAGAGGTGGTTTGGGAGCTCTAGTTGATAGGCTACTTCTCCTTGCTTGTCCAAAATCTTAAAGGGTCCGATGTAGCGAGGTGCTAGCTTGCCTTTGACGTTGAAACGTCGTTGGCCTCGGATAGGCGATACCTTAAGGTATACAAAGTCTCCTACTTCAAAGGTCAACATCCTACGCCTATTGTCCGCATAGCCTTTCTGTCGTGACTGAGCAGCCTTTAAGTTTTCCCGTATCGTTTGGACTTGCTTTTCAGCCTCTTGTAGTACTTCGGGTCCAAACACCTGGTTCTCTCCGGTCTCGCTCCAGAACAGCGGCGTTCTACACCGTCTGCCATATAAGGCTTCGAAAGGCGACATCTTCAAGCTAGTTTGATAGCTGTTGTTATAGGAGAACTCGGCATACGGTAAACTCCTATCCCAACTACGCCCACGTTTCAAGGCGCAAGCTCTCAGCATGTCCTCCAAAATTTGGTTCGTCCTCTCGGTTTGCCCATATGTTTGTGGGTGATAGGCGGAGCTAAAATCCAGTCGTGTACCCATGGCTTTCTGCAGCTTCCTCCAGAATCTAGAGGTAAACTGAGAACCTCGATCTGAGACTATCCTCTTCGGAACTCCATGACGGCACACGATCTGCTCCATGTACAAATCTGCCAACTGTGTAACATTGTAACTGGCCCTTACCGGAAGAAAATGGGCGGTTTTCGTCAACCGGTCCACAATGACCCAGATGGAGTCGTATCCTGACTGAGTTCGTGGCAATCCGACAATGAAGTCCATACTAATGTCCTCCCATTTCCATTCAGGTATTTTCAAAGGTTGCAACAACCCAGCGGGTTTTTGATGTTCGGCTTTTACCCTTTGGCATGTGTCGCATAGGGCAACGTATTCGGCTATATCCCTCTTCATACCATCCCACCAATAGCAAGTTTTAAAGTCCTTGTACATTTTGGTGCTCCCCGGATGTATGGAATAGGGTGAATCATGTGCCTCCCTTAATATCATGTCGCGAAGGTGTCTTAGGTTTGGCACACAAATCCTTTTTCCTAGTCAAAGCGTACCCTTTTCATCCTCCTTGAAATCCTTCTCTATCCCTTGTCGGATTCTTTCCCTGATCTCCTTGATCCCCTCGTCCGTTGCTTGGCCCTTTCTTATTTCTTGCTCCAATGAGGAGTGGATTTCCATCATTTCCATGTTATTCAAGAATCCGAGGTGTAACTGTTCGAACTCCTTACGTAGTTCGGGTGGTAGTTTCCGAACCGTGAGTTGGTGGCATGCTCCCTTTCTGCTCAATGCGTCAGCGACCACATTGGCCTTCCCGGGGTGGTAATTGATTCCTATATCATAATCCTTGATGAGTTCTAACCATCGACGTTGCCTCGAATTCAAGTCCGTTTGTGTAAATATGTACTTGAGGCTTTTATGATCTGTATAGATCTCACATCGATGACCAAGGATATAATGTCTCCAAATCTTCAATGCATGCACTACCGCTGCTAACTCCAAATCATGCGTAGGATAGTTAAGCTCATGCTTCTTTAATTGTCGTGAGGAATAGGCTACCACTTGTCCTTCCTGCATGAGCAGACATCCGAGCCCTTGTCTGGATGCGTCACAATATATGTCAAAGCTCTTGCTTATATCTGGCAATACCAGAACTGGTGCGGTGGTTAGCCTTTTCTTGAGTTCCTCAAAACTTTCTTGGAAGGCTTGTGTCCATTGAAAGATTTTTCCCTTCATTAGCAGCTCCGTCATAGGTTTTGCTATTTTAGAGAAGTCTTTAATGAAGCGCCGATAGTATCCTGCCATCCCGAGGAAACTCCGAATATCCCTCACGCTCTTCGGTTGGTCCCATTTCAGAACATCTCTCACCTTTCCAGGATCAACCGATACCCCTTCCTTGGAGATGATGTGGCCTAGGAAGGATATTTCCCTTAGCCAAAATTGACACTTGTTGAGCTTGGCATACAACTGATGCTCGCGCAACTTCTGCAAAGTCAATCTCAGATGTTCTTCATGCTCCTCCTTACTTTTTGAATACACCATGATGTCGTCGATGAAAACCACGACGAACTTGTCCAAGTACTCCATGAAAACCTTGTTCATAAGGTACATGAAGTATGCGGGTGCATTCGTCAATCCAAAAGACATAACGGTATATTCATATGAACCATACCGTGTCCGAAAGGCTGTCTTAGGTATATCGGAGGGCTTAATCTTCAGCTGGAAATATCCCGACCGAAGATCAATTTTGGAGAATACTTGGGCTCCTTTCATTTGGTCAAACAGGTCCTCTATACGGGGCAGAGGGTATTTATTCTTGATTGTTACCTTGTTGAGAGACCTGTAGTCCACACACATTCTTTGGGTTCCGTCCTTTTTATCCACGAAGAGTACCGGGGCTCCCCATGATGACGAACTTGGATGGATAAAACCATTCTCCAACTGTTCTTGAATTTGCTTCTTGAGTTCAACTAACTCGTTGACGGGCATCCTATATGGTCTCTTAGCTATGGGTGCAGTTCCAGGTACCAAATCTATGGCAAACTCAATGTCCCGGTCAGGTGGCATACCTGGAAGTTCTTCCGGGAACACATCCGAAAATTCCTGAACCACTGGAATGTTGTCCAATGCTACTCCTTCAACATGGTTCAGATCCGCCCGTTCGGTTGCTTGCTGAGCTGACTCGAACTCGACACGGATACCGTGTTCGTTTGTCAACTGCACGCTTCTCTCAGCGCATTGGATTACTCCATTGTGCTTGCTTAACCAGTCCATTCCAAGTATGATGTCAATTCCGTGGGAGTCCAAGACAATAAGGTTGGCAAGGAAGTCTACCCCCCTTATTTTAAGGCTTACTTTAGGACATACTATATTAGTCCTCATTTCTCCTCCGGGAGAATTAACTAACATAGCACATTCTAAGTGGGATACGGGTAGATGATGCTTGGCAACATAATCAGATGATATGAAGGAATGTGATGCTCCAGAATCAAATAAAATGGTGGCTGGGTTGGAGTTGGCAAGGAACATACCAATTGCGACGTCCTCAGCCTGTTGCGCTTCCTCAGCAGTGACATGGTTAACGTGGCCACGAGCATAGTTCTGAGGTCCACGGTTTCCTTGGTTGTCCCCTCCGTTTGGTCGCTGGTTCTGCTTGGGCACGTTACCTTGCTGTCCAGGGCCTCGCTTCGGGCACTGGTTAGCAAAGTGGCCTACTTCCCCGCATGCAAAGCATGCCCTGTTGCCTACGGCAGCAGGTACGTTAGGGCGGGGATTTTGAACAGGAGCGCCATTGTTAGGCCGGGGCGCAGGAGGCATGGGCACACGAGGTGCTGGTGCAACGAGCCGTTGCTGTGGTGGCTGACCAGGGCGGTACGTAGGAGCGGTCGATCCATACTGCGTTGCAGGGGGCATGTACCTAGGTCGTACGTTGCTCCCTTGGGGCTGGTATGGCATCTTCCTTTTGCACTCGCGCTCGATCTCTCGGATCTTGTTTTCCACCACAATAGCCTTATTAACCAGCTTCTGGAAGCTTACGTAGTCATTGTTGAGGAGCTGAACTTGGATCTCATTGTTCAACCCTCTCATGAACAGGTACTGCTTCCTCTGATCTGAGTTGACATCTTCGGGGGCATACCGGGACAGTTGTATGAACTTGTTGAGATATTCATTCACACTTTTCTGTCCTTGGCGGAGACCTTCAAACTCCTGCCTCTTGGGCATCATTACGCCAACAGGGATGTAGTGGCAGCGGAAACTTTCCTTGAACTCAGTCCAAGTGATTGTCTCCGGGTTGGCATGGGCGTTGCTCAAGGCATCCCACCAGTCAGCAGCTGCTCCCATCAGTTGGTGCGACGCAAAGAGAACCTTTTCTCGGTCGTTGCACTGTACAATGGCAAGCTTCTTCTCCATGGATTTCAACCAATCATCGGCCTCCATTGGATCGCTTGCTTGAGCAAAGGTGGGTGGTCGAGTCCTCATGAACTCTCCCAACCTGTTATGAGTCGGTGGTGGTGGTGGCGGTGGTGCCGGAACGGGGTGTTGGTTGGCCTGCAACTGACCCAAAGTTTGGATCATGGTTTGCATAAGCTGGTTTTGCATGGCCATCAACCTTTCTAGGTTGTTTTCGCCCGCTCCAGGGTTAGCAGGAACTTCTTCGTGGTCATCTTCCTGGACGTTCCTTCGGCTGGCGTTTCCTCTCACCATCTGTGAGAGAGAACGAAATAGAATAGAAGGTTAGAAGGTTAGATAGGTCCTTTCAACTATATGCATCAAGGGGAGTTGGACTATATATATTAGTCCTTATGAGGATGTGATCAAGTGCCGAAGCATTCCACTCCTCTTTCTTCTTACGTGTGGATATGGGCAACGTTGTTGAGGCGTCCCACAACTCACACTAAGCACATATTCACAAATAATCATCACAAGGGCCCACTCAACTCCTATTCAAGGATGGTTTACTATGTCAAGGCGGTTTCAAGGCCAATCTAAGCTATTCATCCTAGGATGCTTCCTTTGGTCCGCGTAGCTTCTATTTAGGGGTATAACTTGCTGTTAACCCGTGATTCTAATATCAATCTAAGGTTTCTATCTAGGCATGTAACCTACTGTCAACCCGTGGCTCTGATACCAATCTGTGACGCCCTCAATTCTGTGGAAAACCACGAAACCGAGAACTAATGCATATGTGTGCCCAAGATGTTCATCACACATACACATACGTTCCACAAACTGAATTCAGATTATATATTACCACGAATACAGGGTTTATTACAATATCTTATGAGTCTTGGACTCATGCTTACAGCGGAAGTCTTATTTCTATGCAGCGGAAGTCCTTATTTAAATGCGGAAGCAAAACTAATGCGGAAGCAATACTAAGCAGAAGTGGCTCCATCTCTACTCCCTCCACAGGCAAGGTTGAGAACAGATCACACGCCATAATGTTCTACTCGGTCTTCATAGTAGTCTTCTCTTGCTGTTGATGAAGAAATAATAATGCAAGTTTGAGTACAATGATGTACTCAGCAAGTGCGGGAAAACACATGATATGCAGCTCATAAACAAGGTAGGCATAAAAGGTTTATTTGCAGAAAAGCAGTTCTGTAAAACCATGATAAAATAACAACTTAAGTTTAAATGTAATCCCAACATATATTAAATTACCAACATACCTCCATCACTTCCCGTGTTCCATCCGAACATTAACCAATCTTTTATTCATACTCACGAATACCTCCTCGTATTCGCTACCATCTCACCTTATAAAACAACCTCGTCTCGCACCGAGACCAATCTCATGTCATGACTCATCAGTCATGCAACCATCTCATATCCCGGACTCCACAGTCCAAACCAAACCATAATCAATAACCATAACCAAGAACCCTCCCAATAACCATTCCAATAACCATCCCATCAATCATCCCAATAACCATTCCAATAACCATCCCAATAATCATCCCAATAACCATTCCAATAACCATCCCAATAACCATCCCATCTAATCATGGCAGTTTAGCCAGGTGCTCGTGACCGTAAGCTCGGCTATCATGATAGTTTTAACAACTCTGCAGAGTTTGTACCTGTTTACCCACAAGTTTGTGATTTCGTCACCCGTCGGCGACTGCAGAACCTCCATTATACCAGTACACAACCGTCGGTGTATGGTCAAGAGATCACAAAATAGCCTTTACAAAGGGGTTACTAGATGTATGGACTCACTAAGGTTTCACCGGCAGGCTAGAATCTCCAATTCTCCCACCCACGGGCCCCCTCTTGTGCCATGCAGTTCCCAGGGCAGTCCTCACTCGACTCCCATTCCCCGCGCCTTCCACAGTCCATAACACCCTAGCAACTTACCTAATTACTCAGCTAAGCCGCACCCATACTTGGCCTTGTGGTGGCACTGTTATCCTGGCATGTGCATGCATGAACTGGTCCTTAGATCTACGGCAAGTAAAACCACCATCTCATGCTACCTCATTCACAAACCCAGGATTGCCTAGATCTCCCTCCGATCCATGTCCATTATTAACATCAGTTTCTCATTATCATTACGAGTGCAGTTAGCTAGACACATCTATCTCGCTTCCCAATCCCATGGACTCAGCGAAGCAATAAGCAAAAACCGTACCCGACTCATAAACTTCCCAGGCGACAAGGGTGGTTTAATCAAAACTAGTAAACTCCTATAAAAGGGTTTCCCATCATGTTTGACTCAGCACACACACTTGTTCGCAAAACAAAATAGTTTTACCCAAAACATAGGATCAACATGGTCAAGGAGCACTTGCCTTGTTCTTGCGGTTCTAGTTGTTCTTGATTCTCAAAGCCTTGTTGCTGCAGCTCGTCGTAGACAGCTTCCTGAGTTTGTCCTGCTATGTAGGATTCACGTGCATGCAAATTCACAGCAATCAATATCATGCACAAACCCTAAACTAGATGCGATGATGCACATGCATGCTATCCTATGATTAGTTTTATTAGATCGATCTGTACTTATTCTTGCATGGCTTGCATGGTCAGAGGTGTTCGTGATGATCTGGTCTTTAGATCAAACTGATCATCCAGTGTTCTGCCCACGAAAAGGCTTCTGTTCGAAAGGAATTGAAGAACAGATGCAAGGAGATGAATACAATGATATCGAAGTCCTACCTCACATTTTTCGAGGTCCTCCTCAGACCGCTCGGTTCTTCTTCGATGATCTCCCTTGTTGTGCTTCAGCAATGTTTCGCTCGGCATGTTAGGGCTAGGGCTCTAAGTCGTCGGCTTAGGAGTTGAAAGAGAAGTTTATGGTTTCGGCCAGAGGTTTTGGGTTCTATTTATAATCGGGAAGAGAAGAGTCCTAATCTGATTGGATCCCGAATAATAGTCTTATTCAGATTTTTGTTAGATCCTGACGTCTCATCTTCGGTAACATTGTGGAGTTTAGATCGGTTTCTGTTGCGTACTGGTGTCCTTACGCGTAACAGCCGCTCCAAAACTCGTTACTTCCGTGATGATGAACTCCAGAAGCTCCACGTGTCCTCCGGGCCTGGTGTCTCCTCGTTCCGTAGAGACGAGCTCCGGTTGTGCCGCGTGTCAATCGATTCGAGACCCCCCTCTTCTTTGAAGGTGAGCTCCGCGCACGCCACGTGTGGGTGCCGGTCTTTCCGCTCTCCTTTCCTCAGGGACATGCCCCGCGGTCGACACGTGTCCAATAGAACAGGACCTCTCGCAGGTGAGCTCCGAGATCGACACGTACCCCGCGCGACGGGTCCTCTTATTTCCGCGAGGACTAGCTCCGAGGATGACACGTGTCCTATGAAAAATGCCTTTGCTTCTTCCGCAACGGCTAGCTCCGCGGTAGCACGTGTCCCACAGGGTCGGACTTCTTTCCAATTGCGGAGGTGACCCCCGAGCCTGCCACGTAGCTAGTTTAGCGGCGGACCTCTCCCAATTTCTCGGGGATGAGCTCCGAACACGCCACGTGGTCTGCTGGCCGTGGAAATTGCCTTCGGTGCTCTCGGTGAGCTTTATTGGCTATCCTTTTGGTACTTGTCTCTGTTTCTACTCTTCTTATAATGTTTTTCTTCTTCATAAAACATGAACATATGCTGACACCCGAGGTGAGGGTGTCACATCCCGTATCTCCGTGATCCATGCATCAGGTCTGACTTGAGCTTCTTGATCTTGAGCGCTGGGTTGCACGGAGTCCCCAGTGACGCTTACGATCCTTGGCGGCGTCCATGGCTGCAGGGCCGCCGGGACCGCTAGCTTCGAGGTGCTGGTCCAGCCCCCTTCGCCCGGCTCGGCAGGCCGGGATGTGGGCCGCAGCAACGTCCTCTCGAAGACTCCTTCGGGCACAGGGGCTCCGGCGGAGGCCTTCGTTGAGAGGTCGTCGGCCGCGGCATTGCCAGCGTGCGGTACATGGCACAGGTCCAAGGCGCGGAAGTCTTTCTCCAACATCTGCATGTGGAGCAGATAAGCAGCTAGTTGTGGGTCATTGCAGGAGGATTCACCCTTAACTTGCTTGATGACTAGCTGGGAGTCACCCTGTGACAACAACTGGCGAGCGCCCAGAGACAGGGCTGTCTTTAGGCCAAAGATGAGCGCTTCATACTCTGCCATGTTGTTGGTTGCCTTGAAATTGAGACGCACCATGTACCCAAACTGCTCCCCCGATGGCATGAGAAGCAGTATGCCAGCACCGTCCCCCTGCTTTCGTGAGGAGCCGTCGAAGAAGAGCGTCCAGTGAGGCCCGGTGAAGACTGGAGCTCGGGGCTTCGGTTCACCATCTTCGTGGCCCTCTGGGTTAGTCTTCATTGGCGTCCACTCGACCACGAAGTCAGCCAGTGCTTGGCTCTTGACTGCATGTCCAGGAAGGAAGTCCAGCTCAAACTCCGCCAATTCCGTTGCCCATTTAGCGACATTGCCGGTCGTGTTGGGGCTGTGAAGGATTTCCTTCAGCGGGTAGGAGGTGACCACCGAGATCCGGTGGGCTTGAAAGTAGTGGCGGAGCTTCCTGGATGACATGAGTACTGCATACAGCAGCTTGTGGACCTCCAGGTACCTTGTCTTGGCGGTGTGGAGGACTTCGCTGATGTAGTAGACAGGCCTCTGGATGGTCTGTGACACGACCCCACTGGTCCTGTCGAGCCAGGATCACGCTGAGGGGTGCTGCGTTGCACAGCACCGTATAACACACGTCAAAGGTACAAAGCGGAAGCGGAAGTTTTATTACATAAACAAGTTTATTAACGTGTTTACATCAAAATAAGTTTAGTCCACACTCGCGGGCGTAGACTAAGCATCAAGTGCACGTTCAGCCCTCGAACGTGTCCTTGCTAGCACACACGCACACTAACTCTGCGGCGTGCACGACTCCCACTCGACGGGGTTCCCCTCCTGGGGTTCCGTCTCCTCTTTGGGAGTCCCTTCCTCATAGAACCCTGCAAAAGCTTCAAACACAAGCAGTGAGCACGAAGGCTCAGCAAGTCTGACCCGTCTCACCTAAACATGGAACTTCTACATGAGGGTAATGGGTTGCATGAGGAAAAAAAAATCATTTGCAAGGACTCGCCTAATTAGTAGAACCTTACTTTCAAGTTTTAGCAGCAGGTTGTGGAGAACTTTACGCTAAGGCACATGAGAGAGCCGCAATCAAACAAGAAACGCATTTCTCTCATGTACTTTGCCCAAAGTTGAAAAGAACTTTAATTAGCACTAAGCTACAGCATATCATTAACAATCAATGTCCAGCTTTCAATCAGCAACATTTTAACATGTAACTAGCCTGTTCTTTCTACGTCACGGTACAGTGAACAAGTGGTACTCACTGACCGCGAGGGACGGCGATTATAATCGATTTACACCTGCAGGGATTACCCGAACAACCCGTCACGTACGCCCGTACTCGATGTTGCCTACAACAACCATCACGGACGCCGTACGCGACTACCTTTCACCCGTTAGCCAAATATTGAACCGGTCCCATCGTCCCGAGCAAGAGGTCCCTGCACGCGCATCTCTGTGCCGCCAGCTGATTTACACCTCGAGCTCTCAACCTACCCTCTGAACGACGGGCAATGCCTCAACACCCAGCTACCCGAGTTACATCAGTTTCCCGGTTCCCATATAGCCGGTAGGTCTTCGGTACTGTTCTAGCTTGTTCAACAGGCCCGCACACGGCTCGGTCCTCAATCGACACAAGCGGAGCTACAGCACACAGGCCCCCAAAGTCCTGCTGCCCTTACCCTCCGCTCGGTCTCATTTTCTTGCCATGTGTGTCATGTGCTATCTCTACCCGAGCAATGTGCCTCTAGCCTATTCTCGCGAGTAGTTTCAACTACTCGACTTGTACCGAATCCTACTCTATCCTAGCAATGCAGTGGCTAACGAGGTTTTCCATCCTAACCCCAACCCATGGTTTTCTTGGCTGTGCAGTTGGGTTTCCAATCAAGACTCTAATGCAATGAACAAAGGGAAGCAAGTATGTGCTCAAAACAATAAAAATTTGTAAAAAGGTTAATGCAAACCGGGGCTTGCCTTGCTGCTCTTGGTCGTAGGCTAGCTGTTCCTCCGGAGTAACGAAGTCTAGGACTTCGGGTTCCTCCTCGACCTTAGCGACTACATGATAAGAACAATGTATGTATTAATTTAAATGCATTTGTATTACCTTGAAGTTGTGAGGTCTACAACCTTTGCTAGACAGACCTAAAGACTGTGAAACTTTTACTGTGGCTTGGTTACAACCTAAACAAAGACTTGGTCAAGTTTTAATTGCAGCAAAGCTCATTTGAGCCCTCCACAAATAATTATGTCCTTGACCTTAATTGGAACTCTTAGGGTGTTCTAGGAATTTTCATGAGACAAACTATGACTTTCTGAAAACTAGATTTTCAGAGGGTTCTAATGGAGTTGGTCTCACTTAATTTGGAAGTCTCTAACTAAAGATATGAGCTAAACAATTTCAGAGAAATTTCTGAAAATGTTTCTGAACATTTTCTATTTTCTCTGGAACAGTTTCACTAATCACACCATTAGGTGGACTAAATGAGCTCAAACGGATCTGAAATTTTTATGGTAGTTCAAGGATATTTTGGTGAACATCCCAGCAAAATTTCAGGATTTTCCTCCAAAGGATTCTCCAGTTAAAATTCCTAACAGTTTAAACTTTAAGGAATTAATTCTGGAGAATTAAGGAATTTCATGAAGTGAAACTTGATTTTTTGGAAAGTACTCAGAGAGCTGAATCCAGCAAAATTTGGTTCACTCGATTTGGAGCTTTCTAGCCAAAGTTATAAGGATTTGAAGTTTGAAGGAAATCTGAAAATCGGGGAAAAGTTTAAACTTGCGCGTGGGCCCAGGGGACACGCGTCGCACGCCGAAGCGACAGCACACCGCGGCCCACAAGGCTTTTGCGCGCCAGCACACCTGATCCCGGCCGCAGCCGGATCCCGATTCAAAATATCGGCCGCTGACAGCTGGGGTCCACCCCCTTCTTCAACCTCGCGACACCCGCGCTCCGCCGCCGAGGGACCTCGCCGGAGAGCTCGCCGCTGGCTGCTGTACAGCTCCAAACTTCTTGATTCTGGCCGCCCCTGCCTACTTTTACTTGGGGAACATGGTCCGAGGGTCAGCTGCTCATGACAACGGCCGGAGCATGGTCGGCGACGAGCCGCCATATCGGAACGACTTCGGCCATGTCGGCTGACTCTCCTAGTACCTCAGCTACTTGGGAAATCGGTCGGGGAGCATCAGTGGACCTTAGAGAAGGTCGACATGAACTCGAGGCAGCTCGGGGAAGGCCCGAAATAGGTCCTCACCGTGCGCCCGATACCCCCCGTTCGTTCCGCCATTAGTAGACCTTGAATTACGCCGGGCACAGAGGTTCTCCGGCCCAGAGTTGTGAAGGCAACTTGTGCGTCACCGTGTCTAGCTCGTGTGGGAGTGGCCTGAGGCCCTCTAATCCTTTCTAGAGCACGAATTAAACAGAATCGTACCCGAAGGTCGTTCTGTACACAGAAAGGGGAAAAGTGGAAATTCGCCGCCGGTGAGCAACCACTCGAGCTATGGCTCGGGGATGAGCAGCACTGGTCACCTGCGCGTCCAAGGGTGCCTTGGGTTGGGCGTGACAACGCCCAGGTTGGGCTGTCCACGAGAGCCCGAGGTGCGGCGGTTTCCAGTCCCGAGTTTGATCTTTCGGCACAGCCGATATCACTCGGTTTCAATCGATTTCTATCAATGGGAAGGATGGAGGATGGTCGCTAGTACCTTGCTGGGACCCTGGAGTGGAAGGAGGGAGCTGCGATCGGCTTGATCAAGCAGGAACTCGAGCGCCGGCGATGGCAGTGGAAAAACAGGTCGCGCACGTCGGCAGCTTGGGGAATGGCGACCGAAGCACGCCGGGGAGGGAATAAATAGCCCGGTCGGCTGGTCTCCGGCTTGGGGCACGCAGCAGGAGCTGGCGCCGGCTGCCCCCCTTCGGTGGCGCGCGCGCACAGCTGCCGGGAACCGACTGAACTGTGGTTCAGTCGGTTTGCTTTGAGGCAGAGGCTGACATGTGGGTCCCACTCCTCTTTTAACCTCTGAAATTTATTCCTAACAGTTGTGGTAAACAGTGAACATTATTCTACCCTTGGCAATTCAAATTATTCACCCAAGAGCCATTTGAATTGATCAAAGTTCAAATGAGGTTTGGTTTGAATGAATTTCAGCACAAGTTCAGTTTGAAATTCAAATAAAGTTTGAATTTCTCCCCCTTAGCTCATGTCAAGATCAACTCCAAATGGAGTGAAAATTGGTGTGTGAGCTCACAAAAAATGTGCTGAGTGAGAATATGCCTTCCACTTTTAAATTCAGTGGGTGAAAACAGTTTGAATTTGAATATGGTTTCAAACTGCCCTCTTCCTAACTATACCCAAAATGACCTCAAAAGGGTTTTGAATTTGGGTGAAACTTGGCATGGACATCCTTAGCAAAGTGTAGGAGTTTTCATATGTCCAGCCCATCTATATCACATGTGGGAAATACCACTTTTGCAATGTGTAAGTTTATCCTCTAATGAGCATGTTGATAATTGTTACTTGCTCTTCATTTGTGTTCATCATTCTTGCTCAAATGAGGTGTGTGGTGTGGTGATGAACACTGCAAATGGTTGTTAAAAACTGAGGCCCTTACATTCCTCCCCCCTTAAAAGAATCTCGTCCCGAGATTATAAGGTGAAAATGAGAGAGAGGACGGTGGAAAATTACCGGATATGCGACGTGAAAAAGTCGGGGTAGTTAGTGCGAAGGAATTCTTCGCTCTCCCATGTCGCTTCGTCCATGGAGTGATTACTCCACAGAACCTTGTAGAACCACAACGTACGGTTGCGTGTGGTTCGGGCCTTCTCATCAATAATCTGCACCGGTTCCTCCCGATAGGTGAGATCCGGTTGCAGTTCTTCAATGTCTTCCAGCTGAACGGTAGTTGATAGCTTGAGACACTTCCTCAGCTGGGAAACGTGAAAGACGTCGTGCACACCGGAAAGTGCTTCTGGTAATTTCAGCCGGTATGCCACCGATCCACATCTTTCGGTAATCTGGAATGGACCGATGAATCGGGGTGCCAACTTTCCTCTCACCCCAAATCTGTTTACGCCCTTCATTGGAGACACTCGTAGATATACGTGGTCTCCAGCTTCGAATTGTAACGGGCGCCTTCTCCGGTCCGCATACTGCTTCTGTCGGGATTGAGCGGCTTTTAGGTTCGCTTGAATCAGTCGAACCTTTTCTTCCGCGTTGTTGACAAGGTCAATCCCGAAGGTAACCCTCTCGCCAGACTCACACCAGTTCAGTGGTGTGCGGCATTTCCTGCCGTATAGCGCCTCGTAGGGCGCCATCTTGATGCTGGCTTGGTACCCATTGTTGTACGAAAACTCGGCCAACGGCAAGTGATCATCCCAATTCTTGCCGTGGTTGATAGCGCAAGCTCGTAGCATGTCTTCTAGGATTTGATTTACCCGCTCGGTTTGCCCATCCGTCTGCGGGTGGTAGGCTGAACTACGGATCAACTTCGTCCCCAAGGCAGCGTGTAGCTGCTCCCAAAAACGGGACACAAATAAAGTGCCCCGGTCCGATATGATGGTATGGGGTACGCCGTATAAGCACAAGATCCGTGAGATGTACAGTTCAGCGTACTTCTTGGCGTTGTAATTGGTGTTGACCGGGATGAAATGGGCAACTTTGGTGAGTCGATCGACGATCACCCACACAGAATCATGTTTCTGTGAGGTGGTGGGTAAACCGACGACGAAATCCATGCTCACGTCCTCCCACTTCCAGGCAGGAATGCCCAGTGGTTGCAGCAGTCCCGGCTTCCGCATATGATCCGCCTTCACCCTTCGACATGTATCACACTCGGACACGTATTTTGCAGTCTCCCGCTTCATCCGTGTCCACCAAAACTTGCTTCTGAGTTCTTGATACATTTTGTTGCTGCCGGGGTGAATAGAAAATTTTGATAAGTGAGCCTCATCAAAGATTTTCTTCCGTAACTCCGGGTTTCGGGGTACGACGATCCGGTCCTTGAACCATAGGACGCCGTCTCCGTCCTTCCGGAAACATTTCAACTCCCCACTGTCTATACGTCTCCGCAAATGTGACATGCCCTTGTCATTCTTCTGGGCTGCCGCTATCTCTTCACGGATGGTGGGGATCAAAGCTAGGTTGTAGAGAGCTCCATGTGGAATCACATGTAGTGGTGGTTCGCTCCCTTCCCACGGTGTGATGGTCAGATTATTGACGTGTGACTTGCGGCTCAGCGCATCTGCCACAACGTTTGCCTTGCCCGGATGATAATGGATCTCTATCTCGTAATCCTTTATCAGTTCTAACCATCTTCGTTGCCTCATGTTCAGCTCCTCCTGAGTGAATATGTACTTGAGGCTTTTGTGGTCGGTATATAAATGTACGAGGTTACCGAGTAGGTAGTGCCTCCACATCTTCAGTGCAAGCACCACGGCAGCGAGCTCCAAGTCGTGAGTTGGATAATTTTGCTCATGGTTCCTAAGCTGCCGTGATCCATACGCGACCACTCTTCGGTCTTGCATCAGCACAAATCCGAGCCCAATGCCGGATGCATCGCAGTACACATCGAATGGTTTTGTTGTGTCTGGCTGCGCCAAAACCGGTGCTGATGTCAGGTGTTTGACTAAAGCCTTGAATGCTGCTTCACATGCTGGACTCCAAACATATTTGGTAGCCTTCTTCAGCAGCTCTGTCATTGGCTTGGCAATCTTCGAGAAGTTCGGAATGAACCTCCGATAATATCCCGCGAGTCCAAGGAAACTCCGTACCTCGTGAACAGTTCTCGGGGATTTCCAATTCAGCACTTGCGTGATCTTGCTCGGGTCCACAGCGATACCCTCTGCTGAGATGATATGCCCGAGGAAAGGCACTTGCGATATCCAAAACTCGCATTTGCTGAATTTTGCGTATAACTTGTGATCCCGCAGCCGTTGCAAGACTATACGCAGATGTTTCTTGTGATCTTCCTCCGACTTGGAATATACCAGGATGTCGTCGATGAAGACCACGACAAACTTGTCCAGCTCCGGCATGAACACCGAGTTCATTAAGTACATGAAGTGAGCTGGAGCATTGGTGAGGCCAAAGGACATGACCAGGTACTCATAAAGTCCGTACCTTGTCGAGAAAGCTGTCTTTGGAATGTCCTCCGCCCTTATCTTAATCTGATGGTACCCGGATCTTAAATCCATCTTGGAAAAGATCTTTGCTTCGACCAACTGATCAAACAACATGTCGATCCGTGGCAACGGGTACTTGTTCTTGATGGTTACGGCATTCAATGGACGGTAGTCCACGCAAAGCCGCAACGTTTCATCCTTCTTCTTGACAAATAATGCCGAACAGCCCCATGGCGAGGAGCTCGGCCTAATAAAACCCTTCTCCAGAAGGTCCGTGAGCTGAGTCTTCAGTTCAGCCAACTCCTTGGGCGCCATCTTGTACGGCCTTCGGGATATTGGCATGGTTCCCGGTGCAAGTTCAATCTTGAACTCCACCTCTCTATCGGGTGGCATCCCCGGCAAATCGTCCGGGAACACAGCCGGGAACTCTCGAAC
The DNA here is from genome assembly GCA_030760725.1 of Neostapfia colusana. Lineage (NCBI taxonomy): Eukaryota > Viridiplantae > Streptophyta > Magnoliopsida > Poales > Poaceae > Neostapfia > Neostapfia colusana. Next base: position 51,830,016 of record JASWHV010000014.1, on the reverse strand, counting down.
CACTGGAATGTCTTCCAATCTGATGGTTGTAGCTTGATAGACACTTGGAAGTTTTATTTCTGGACTGTCCAGAAATAATGAGTGAGAACCGTGCACCTCTGAGTTCAAGTGCACGACTCGAAGGACGGTGTCTAAAACAGCGCCGTGGCGGGTTAACCACGACATCCCTAGGATGACATCGACCTTCTGCCCCTCTAAGATAATGAGAGACGTGGGGTACACTCTACCCGCTAAGCATAATGGTGCTTTGGAGACCATTACGCTTGCTGAAATCTTCCCACCCGGTGAACAAATTAAATATGGACTATCGGTGGGTAGTATTGGCAAGCTGTGTTTAGCAATGAAAGCTTGGCTAATAAAATTATGCGTGGCGCCTGAATCAAATAGTACTATAGCGGGATGCTGGTGGAGTTGGAACATACCCGCAAGGATGGGCTCGCCCTCCGGCACGTCCTCAATGGCAAGCTGGTGGACAGTGCCGGGCCTAGGGTTTGCCCGCCGCGCATTAGTAGGGTTCCGGGGTTGATTCCTCCCCGGAAACTGTGGTGCCACTCCGCCGCCTTGCCTCTCCGGGCAACTGCTCGCGAAGTGTCCTGGACGACCACACTTGTAACATGTGGCCGCTGCTGGTGGAGTACTCGGGGGACGAAAGCCCGGCATGCGTTGCGGAGGTGCAAACGCACGCGGCATCGCCCGCTGCTGCTGTTGTTGTTGCGGTGGTGCTGGCAGTGCCGGCCGGAATGCCGGTGAAGAATACGGCCGACCGCGGAACGGCATCGACCGCTGTGGTGGTTGCCAGCGTGCACCTGATGGTGGGCGATTCACCATCCGAAACTTTTGAGAAGGACCGCTTCCTTCTCCGCTGCTCTGCGGCGCGCTTCGCTTTCGCTCTGCCGCCGCCAACTCCTTGCCGGAGTCCTCCTGAACAATCGCAGCATCAATTATGTCGTTGAGGCTGCCGCGATTGAACATCGCCAGCTTGTCCTTCAGGAGCGGGTTAAGCCCCTGGTAAAAGTGGTCCCGCCGCTTCTCGTCCGTATCTGCGTGATACGACGCGTAGAGTGCGAGATCGTTGAACGCTCTGGAGTACTCCAGCGCGTTCCGGCTCCCTTGTTGCAGGTGTAGGAATTCCTGCGTCTTCCTCTTCATCAAACCGGGCGGTATATGATAGGCCCGGAAGGCCGTCCGAAACTCCGCCCAGGTCATCACTCGGTCGGTGGGTTGTGAAGCACAGAAGTTGGCCCACCACGCGCTCGCGGATCCTTGGAGCTGCTGGACCGCGAACTGAGTCTTGCGCTGCTCGCTAATTTGGAGCAGCCCGAACTTCATCTCTATGGCGCGGAGCCAGTTGTCCGCGTCAAGTGGTTCATCCGCCCTTGAGAATACAGGGGGATGAGTCGCCAGGAAGTCGGAGTAGGAGCTCTGTTGGCGCTCCTCGCGATCTTGACGTCTCTCTGGGCGAGACGTATTCGCAATTAACGTTTGCAGCAGCTCTGTGTGCTGCTGATGTGAACCCGCCATTGCCGCGACAATGTCGGCCAATGTAACCGTTGGCAGTGGCGGTGGCGGTGTTTGCTGTTGCTGTTGCTGTCCCGAGGAGTCCTCGGGAGGCGGTTGGGAGGTCTCTCCCCCTTGGCTAGTACCTCCAACATCAGGGTTGGCACGAGTACGCGTCATTCTGAAATTCAGCACAGCAGCAATTAGCACATGTCTCACTCAAAATTCCATAACAGCAGTAAGTATTGAAGCGACGCATGATTAACTTGCACAACATTCACATATATTGATAAAGCATAAACTTTATACAAGATACATTATTCTCGGATCTCCGAGAAGTCGTGCTCATGTCGTCACTACCTATACATACGCTACTGTCTACACGACATGTCATCGATTACAAACGTTGGGTTACGCTACCCTAGCTGCCCTACTTGGCAACCGTAACCCCCTACTCGGAGTAGACCTCGACCTCCTGTGGGTCGTCCTCCTCCGGCACCTCTGCTGGTGGCTCTGGATCTACCACCTCTTCTCCCATTCCGGGCTCTCCCATGGCTGGAAGGCCCAAAACTACCGGTACGCCCAATACCGGGGGCACGAGGTCCTGCAATGCATGCACCTCGTCCATAGCCTGGTTGTAGTCCTCTTCCCAGCCTTGTCCTTCCTCAATAGCGTCGTCCCGCTCTTGAGTAAGGTCCTCATTCTGCTGGGTTAGGGTCTGCACCAGCTCTTGCAACGCCGCGATGTCAACACGGCTCTTCTTCCTTGCCTTCTTCAGACGACGCAACTGATTGTGTTGTTCATTCAATCGCTTGATCGTCGGAAGGAGCACATTACGGAGTGCGCTGTGAGCACCCTCGAAATGATCTCCACGGCTTGTGATCTCCTTGAGCTTGGTGGCGAGATGCTCCGTATGAACAGCTTGGCTGTCCATCACAGCGTTTCCCGCCCTCATTTGGAGGCTGAGATTTGCCTCCGCGGGGTTGTACCTTGGGCAATTTGGGTCCGTTGCCTCCAGGTACCTCTCTTCCCACACATGCTGAGCTCGTCCCTCCACCGGAACGAGTGCGTATGGAGTTCCCTCCATAGCCTGCACGTGTAGTTGGCAGAAACGTGACATAGTGTCACGGGCTGCCACTTGCCACATCCCTTCCGGTTGTCTTCCTCTCACCGTGACGGTGAATGGCACCCAACCGGGTGGCGTAGGCCCTGCAGGAACCTCGACATGGATCGTCCACGTCTTGTTCCCCTCTTCGCCTTCTTCCTTGGCGAAATATTGCGGCATCTGGTTGTACCCGAAATATTGGAGCATTTGCCACAATGCTTCCGGGTAGCCGCTACGGTCAGAGCAGTGGGAAACTACCCACCCGTTCTCCAACCGTTTATCTGCTGCCATCTGTAAAAATATATTTGAGAAATGTCAAATATTTATTTAAACAGTAAACCATTGAGTTATAACATAAGATATGTCATTGAACCCATAACACTTGGAAACATAGTTCAAATTTTTAAACAAATTTGACTGCTGATCTGCTGTTCCCATGACAGCCCTGACCAGTTTCCATATCAATCTGATTTAGGCCAGGTTAAAAGCAAAACCAGTCCTGGAGTTCAACATCAAAGTTGAAGCTAACTTCAGTAGCTTCCCAGCCAGTACTTGCTTGGCCTAAGATCTGTCCTGGTTCAGAAGTTATGAGATGTCAAAGTTAACAGAATTTCTGGAATCAATTGGACAGCACCTCCCTGCTTTAGGTACTGAATTGATCCAAGAATCCCAGTTAATTCTGTTCCCAATCTGGCAAAACTTTCTGTTACAAAGTCGTAACCCATCTCATAAGCTTTCCAGAACTACCTCATTTTCTATTTTTGGATTTTTATGCAGGAAGTTATGCTTAATTTACAGAGAGTCTACAGGGAGTCTTTGTTCTGTCCTGTTTTCTGGACAGTTTCAACTCTACTGCATTTTTCGAGTGGTTAAGGGATGAAACACCTCTGGACTTCAACAGAAAAGTTGTAAAGCTCTTCCAAAGCTTTCCAGAAATGTATCATACGACCCCAACCTCGAAAGAACTCAACCTCTAACCTCTGATTAACTTCAGCCTTGATTCAGCTGAAAACAGAGTGCTCTGTCCTTAACATCCTATAAGTTGAAAACTTGTTAACTTTGAAATATTATGTTCAAGGGAAGGAGTTACATCAAGTTTTACTACTTTGGATCAAAACCTTCAAGTTTTTAAATGAAGTTGTTCATTTAGTTGGATGTGACGTCGATGCGTCACCAGATTATGTCGGTACTACGTCCTCACAAAAGAAAAACCTATACCGGATTTAGCCGGCTTCGTTAGTTCAGTGGTACTACTCGTCACTCGCACACGGATGCTACACGTCTACCGTTTCGTGGTAAGGCTACCTGCAGAAACTCAAACAATCATCAGACTCGGCTGCACACCGAGCCCGGAATCCATACAGTTTGTACACCCGGCCGTCATCACTCGCCCGGATGTTCTCAAGCCAAACACGCCTTGAGTTACGTGTTCACGTTTCAGACCACGTGACGGGGTCTCCCAGGTTGCACCACGCACGCCAGGGACAGACGTTGCTCGAATACCCCAAACGACATGAAGAGTCGTAGAGGATACTAAAGCGGGTCGGGTTACCTGCCACCCGTGGGGCTCCACCCTTCAGCTTGTGCGCACTGGTGGACAGCGCTTACGTGCACCCCCCAAGACATGAACGTCCCGAGATGCACGATTTTCCGACATAACAAATAGGTTAATATGCCACTTTCTATATACTAATAACATCCTTATACGGGCTACTAACTCGTTCCTCACTGGATTTTTGAAAAAGAAGACCTTTGTACTGTGTTAAACCTCAAGCGAGCTCTGATACCAACGCTGACACGACCCCACTGGTCCTGTCGAGCCAGGATCACGCTGAGGGGTGCTGCGTTGCACAGCACCGTATAACACACGTCAAAGGTACAAAGCGGAAGCGGAAGTTTTATTACATAAACAAGTTTATTAACGTGTTTACATCAAAATAAGTTTAGTCCACACTCGCGGGCGTAGACTAAGCATCAAGTGCACGTTCAGCCCTCGAACGTGTCCTTGCTAGCACACACGCACACTAACTCTGCGGCGTGCACGACTCCCACTCGACGGGGTTCCCCTCCTGGGGTTCCGTCTCCTCTTCGGGAGTCCCTTCCTCATAGAACCCTGCAAAAGCTTCAAACACAAGCAGTGAGCACGAAGGCTCAGCAAGTCTGACCCGTCTCACCTAAACATGGAACTTCTACATGAGGGTAATGGGTTGCATGAGGAAAAAAAAATCATTTGCAAGGACTCGCCTAATTAGTAGAACCTTACTTTCAAGTTTTAGCAGCAGGTTGTGGAGAACTTTACGCTAAGGCACATGAGAGAGCCGCAATCAAACAAGAAACGCATTTCTCTCATGTACTTTGCCCAAAGTTGAAAAGAACTTTAATTAGCACTAAGCTACAGCATATCATTAACAATCAATGTCCAGCTTTCAATCAGCAACATTTTAACATGTAACTAGCCTGTTCTTTCTACGTCACGGTACAGTGAACAAGTGGTACTCACTGACCGCGAGGGACGGCGATTATAATCGATTTACACCTGCAGGGATTACCCGAACAACCCGTCACGTACGCCCGTACTCGATGTTGCCTACAACAACCATCACGGACGCCGTACGCGACTACCTTTCACCCGTTAGCCAAATATTGAACCGGTCCCATCGTCCCGAGCAAGAGGTCCCTGCACGCGCATCTCTGTGCCGCCAGCTGATTTACACCTCGAGCTCTCAACCTACCCTCTGAACGACGGGCAATGCCTCAACACCCAGCTACCCGAGTTACATCAGTTTCCCGGTTCCCATATAGCCGGTAGGTCTTCGGTACTGTTCTAGCTTGTTCAACAGGCCCGCACACGGCTCGGTCCTCAATCGACACAAGCGGAGCTACAGCACACAGGCCCCCAAAGTCCTGCTGCCCTTACCCTCCGCTCGGTCTCATTTTCTTGCCATGTGTGTCATGTGCTATCTCTACCCGAGCAATGTGCCTCTAGCCTATTCTCGCGAGTAGTTTCAACTACTCGACTTGTACCGAATCCTACTCTATTCTAGCAATGCAGTGGCTAACGAGGTTTTCCATCCTAACCCCAACCCATGGTTTTCTTGGCTGTGCAGTTGGGTTTCCAATCAAGACTCTAATGCAATGAACAAAGGGAAGCAAGTATGTGCTCAAAACAATAAAAATTTGTAAAAAGGTTAATGCAAACCGGGGCTTGCCTTGCTGCTCTTGGTCGTAGGCTAGCTGTTCCTCCGGAGTAACGAAGTCTAGGACTTCGGGTTCCTCCTCGACCTTAGCGACTACATGATAAGAACAATGTATGTATTAATTTAAATGCATTTGTATTACCTTGAAGTTGTGAGGTCTACAACCTTTGCTAGACAGACCTAAAGACTGTGAAACTTTTACTGTGGCTTGGTTACAACCTAAACAAAGACTTGGTCAAGTTTTAATTGCAGCAAAGCTCATTTGAGCCCTCCACAAATAATTATGTCCTTGACCTTAATTGGAACTTTTAGGGTGTTCTAGGAATTTTCATGAGACAAACTATGACTTTCTGAAAACTAGATTTTCAGAGGGTTCTAATGGAGTTGGTCTCACTTAATTTGGAAGTCTCTAACTAAAGATATGAGCTAAACAATTTCAGAGAAATTTCTGAAAATGTTTCTGAACATTTTCTATTTTCTCTGGAACAGTTTCACTAATCACACCATTAGGTGGACTAAATGAGCTCAAACGGATCTGAAATTTTTATGGTAGTTCAAGGATATTTTGGTGAACATCCCAGCAAAATTTCAGGATTTTCCTCCAAAGGATTCTCCAGTTAAAATTCCTAACAGTTTAAACTTTAAGGAATTAATTCTGGAGAATTAAGGAATTTCATGAAGTGAAACTTGATTTTCTGGAAAGTACTCAGAGAGCTGAATCCAGCAAAATTTGGTTCACTCGATTTGGAGCTTTCTAGCCAAAGTTATAAGGATTTGAAGTTTGAAGGAAATCTGAAAATCGGGGAAAAGTTTAAACTTGCGCGTGGGCCCAGGGGACACGCGTCGCACGCCGAAGCGACAGCACACCGCGGCCCACAAGGCTTTTGCGCGCCAGCACACCTGATCCCGGCCGCAGCCGGATCCCGATTCAAAATATCGGCCGCTGACAGCTGGGGTCCACCCCCTTCTTCAACCTCGCGACACCCGCGCTCCGCCGCCGAGGGACCTCGCCGGAGAGCTCGCCGCTGGCTGCTGTACAGCTCCAAACTTCTTGATTCTGGCCGCCCCTGCCTACTTTTACTTGGGGAACATGGTCCGAGGGTCAGCTGCTCATGACAACGGCCGGAGCATGGTCGGCGACGAGCCGCCATATCGGAACGACTTCGGCCATGTCGGCTGACTCTCCTAGTACCTCAGCTACTTGGGAAATCGGTCGGGGAGCATCAGTGGACCTTAGAGAAGGTCGACATGAACTCGAGGCAGCTCGGGGAAGGCCCGAAATAGGTCCTCACCGTGCGCCCGATACCCCCCGTTCGTTCCGCCATTAGTAGACCTTGAATTACGCCGGGCACAGAGGTTCTCCGGCCCAGAGTTGTGAAGGCAACTTGTGCGTCACCGTGTCTAGCTCGTGTGGGAGTGGCCTGAGGCCCTCTAATCCTTTCTAGAGCACGAATTAAACAGAATCGTACCCGAAGGTCGTTCTGTACACAGAAAGGGGAAAAGTGGAAATTCGCCGCCGGTGAGCAACCACTCGAGCTATGGCTCGGGGATGAGCAGCACTGGTCACCTGCGCGTCCAAGGGTGCCTTGGGTTGGGCGTGACAACGCCCAGGTTGGGCTGTCCACGAGAGCCCGAGGTGCGGCGGTTTCCAGTCCCGAGTTTGATCTTTCGGCACAGCCGATATCACTCGGTTTCAATCGATTTCTATCAATGGGAAGGATGGAGGATGGTCGCTAGTACCTTGCTGGGACCCTGGAGTGGAAGGAGGGAGCTGCGATCGGCTTGATCAAGCAGGAACTCGAGCGCCGGCGATGGCAGTGGAAAAACAGGTCGCGCACGTCGGCAGCTTGGGGAATGGCGACCGAAGCACGCCGGGGAGGGAATAAATAGCCCGGTCGGCTGGTCTCCGGCTTGGGGCACGCAGCAGGAGCTGGCGCCGGCTGCCCCCCTTCGGTGGCGCGCGCGCACAGCTGCCGGGAACCGACTGAACTGTGGTTCAGTCGGTTTGCTTTGAGGCAGAGGCTGACATGTGGGTCCCACTCCTCTTTTAACCTCTGAAATTTATTCCTAACAGCTGTGGTAAACAGTGAACCCTATTCTACCCTTGGCAATTCAAATTATTCACCCAAGAGCCATTTGAATTGATCAAAGTTCAAATGAGGTTTGGTTTGAATGAATTTCAGCACAAGTTCAGTTTGAAATTCAAATAAAGTTTGAATTTCTCCCCCTTAGCTCATGTCAAGATCAACTCCAAATGGAGTGAAAATTGGTGTGTGAGCTCACAAAAAATGTGCTGAGTGAGAATATGCCTTCCACTTTTAAATTCAGTGGGTGAAAACAGTTTGAATTTGAATATGGTTTCAAACTGCCCTCTTCCTAACTATACCCAAAATGACCTCAAAAGGGTTTTGAATTTGGGTGAAACTTGGCATGGACATCCTTAGCAAAGTGTAGGAGTTTTCATATGTCCAGCCCATCTATATCACATGTGGGAAATACCACTTTTGCAATGTGTAAGTTTGTCCTCTAATGAGCATGTTGATAATTGTTACTTGCTCTTCATTTGTGTTCATCATTCTTGCTCAAATGAGGTGTGTGGTGTGGTGATGAACACTGCAAATGGTTGTTAAAAACTGAGGCCCTTACAGTCTGGACCCTCCCACCTAGGCCTGAGATGTCCTCATCCATTGGCTCAGGCCGACAGGAGGTAGACGGGTCCAGGGGAGCCTCCGGGAGCTGGGACTCGAAGGCTCCTAGTCCATCTCGGACCTCCGGGAGATCCCACTGGTTTTCCAGGTGGTCATCCTGGACCCTCGGGAGGATGTCTTGTCCTCCTGGGAGGTTCCTTTGGGTCTCCGGGGGTTATCCTGGAGCTCCGGAAGGTCCCGTTGGACCTCCAGGAAGTTGTCTTGGAGCTCCGGGAGGTCCCGTTGGACCTCCGGGAGGTTGTCTTGGAGCTCCAGGAGGTCCTGTTGGACCTGCAGGAGGTTGTCTTGGAGGTCCGGGAGGTCGTCTTGGACCTCTGGGGTCTCCTGGTGCTTGTCTTCTGCTACCGGAGCAGGCTGCGGTGACGAGGGGTCCGGCCGCTCTGCGACGAGGACCATGCTCACCACCTCAGTTGTTGCCGGGATGTAGAGAATCAAATGCTCTTCGGGCTCGGGGGCTACCATGATGGGTAGGGTCGTCAGGAGCTGCTTCAACTCCTGGAAAGCTTCTTCTGCTTCGTCGGTCCAAGCAAATGGACCGGATTTGTGCAGGAGTTTAATGAAGGGGAGCGCCCACTCTGCTAGCCTCGGTATGAACCGACTCAGCGCGGCTAGGCATCCCGTGAGTTTCTGGACATCTTTGATGCGGGCGGGGGGCCGCATCAGGTTGATGGCCTTGATCTTCTCTGGGTTGGCCTCAATTCCTTGGTGTGAGACCAGGAATCCTAGGAGCTTCCAAGAGGATACACTGAACACACACTTGTCGGGGTTCATCTTAGTGCGTGTGGAGCGAAGTTTGTCAAAGACTAGGGCTAGGTTATCTAACAAGGATGAACTCTGTCTGACCTTGACAACGATGTCATCGACATACACCTCGACTAAGTCTCTTATTAGCTCTCCAAAGGTTTTGTGCATTGCACGTACAAAGGTGGGAAGAGCATTCTTTAAGCCATAAGGCATATAGACATAACAATACAGGTCGTCTACTGTGATGAAGGAAGTGTGCTCTTCATCCTCTTTAGACATAGGGATCTGATGAAAGCCCGAGTAGGCGTCTAGGAAGCATAGCATATTACAGCCTGATGTCAAGTCTACTATTTGATCCATTCTAGGGAGGGGAATGGATCTTTGGGACATGCCTTATTGGGACTGGTGTAGTCGATGCACATCCGGAGCTTCCCGCCGGCCTTCGGGACGACGACGTGATTCGCCAACCACCGGGGGTGGTGGACTTCCCGTATGAAGCCAGTGTCCAGCAGCTTCTTGATTTCTTCTCAGATGAAGTTCTGCCGCTCGATGGACTGCTTGCGAGGTTTCTGTTGGACTGGCCGGGCGTCGGGGAGGATCTTCAGATGGTGCTCGATCACCTCCCTAGGGATCCCCGGCATCTGCGACGGCTGCCATGCAAACACGTCGACGTTGTGCCAGAGGAAGGTGATGAGCGCGCCTTCCTATTTGTTGTCCAGGCCCCGGCTACCCGGGTGGTCTGGGCAGCATCGGCGCCGACTTGGATGACCTTCAGGGGGACGTCGCCCTCGTCGAGGGGTTGCACGCGGGGTGCTGAAGTAGAGGCACGGTGGCGTGCACTCGGGTGGAGCCGGCCCGGTTCTGCACTACCAGAGGCTGGTGCTTGAGCTGCTGCAAGTGCTTGGAGCTTCTCCAAGGCTGACACTGCAACAGTGCGGTCTCCACGAATCTTGAGGATGCCTGTTGGTGTAGGCATCTTCAGGAGAAGGTAGCCGTAGTGGGCTACTGCCATGAATCGGTACAGGGCTGGCCTGCCGATTATGGCGTTGAAGGGGAGGTCGATCTCCGCCACGTCGAACAGAATGTACTCTGTACGATAGCTGTCCGGTGCCCCAAAGGTCACCGGAAGGCTGATGTTGCCGTAGGGAATGACTTGTCCCGGCCCTACCCCTGAGAACGGGCTCGATGGGGTGAGCTTGGCCATCGAGATCTGCAGCTTCTGGAAAGCTGCGTGGCTGATGAGGTTCAGCCCAGTCCCGCCATCTACCAGAACGTGGTACATCCTCACGTTGGCGATGTTGGGTGCTACCAAGAGCGGTAGTTGGCAGGCCCCAGCCATGTTCCTGGGGCAGTCGGTGGCATCGAAGCTGATGGGGGTTCCCATCCACTTGAGGTGCGGCGCGGCACTTGGGAGAGGAGTCACCGACGCTACCGCTCGGCGCAGAGTCTTAACTGCGCTTCGGGCTGAGTGGTCAGCGAACCCGCCGTAGATGACGTAGAGCATCTTCCGGCGCTCGTCATCACTGGAGCTGGAGTCCTCATGGTTGCGCACCGCCTTCATGGCGCGTTGAGGCTCCTGGAACTCCACTTGGTGGTCAACGTTGTCTTGGGTGTCGACCTTCTGCTTGCCCTCCCTTTGACGGAAGGGAGGGGCATCAGCACGCGGTTGCTTCCCCTTGCGGAAGCGCTCCGCGAGCTTCTGAATCTTCCGGCACTCAGCAGCTGTATGGCTGCTGGTGTTGTGCACGGGGTATGGCTCGCCTTGGTCACCATCTGGAGCTGGTGACTGTCGCTGCCTCTTGTTGGGGCGTGGCCCCCGAGCTCCACTGGGTGCTGCTGCTGCAGCAACGGGAGCTGCGGTCAGTGGTTTCATCTTTCCACCGCCCCGGTTCTTGATCTTCTTGCTGCTTCCATGGGAAGCAGCGCCAGATTCAGGCTGTCCTCCTGATTCGGAGGCTGGCTGTGAGTGCCAGTTCCGCCCTTCTGCTGCCCTGGCGCACTTGTCCGCCAGGCTGAAGAGCTCTGAGACGTCACTAACCTCTCTGGTCGCGAGCTTCTCGAACATCTTCTTGTCCCGTACACCCTGCCGGAACGCCACCACCACTGAAGCATTTTGGATATGCGGGATGGTGTTCTGTACCTGGGAGAACCGCTGGATAAAGGAGCGCAACATCTCTCCAAGCTGTTGTTGGATGGCGTGGAGTTCGAGCTCCGTGCCAGGCCGGGTGTAGGAGCTGTCGAAGTTCGCAGTGAACTGCCGGCAGAGCTCTCCCCAGGAGGTTATGGAACCCTGGGGGAGATTCATGAGCCAAGACTGTGCTGGGCTGGTCAAGGCGACGGGGAAGTAGTTGGCCATGACAGCCTCGTCCCCTCCTGCAGCAAGGATGGCGGTGGAGTAGATCTGGAGGAACTCCGCCGGGTTGACGCTGCCATCGTACTTCTCGGGCAGGTGTGGCCGGAACTTGCGTGGCCACTTCGCGAAGCGAAGGTGTGGCGCCAGGGCCGCACATCCTGCTCCTGTTGCTGCAGGTGTTGGTGCCGCGAACGCTTGGTTCGCTGCCGGCACTGTATACCCCGGTATGGGCAAGGCTGCGCCATAGACCGGGGGCACCATTTGCAGGGCATATGGCTGGGGTATATGCTGCGTGGCGTATGCCTGGGGCAGAGATCGCGTGGCGAACGTCTGTGGCTCAGGCTAGGTTGAGGCGGTCGACATGCTGTCGCCGGCCTCTTGGTTGCGACGCCTTTCTCGTCGTCGCTCGATGACCACTCGGGCATCCCTGCCCAAGTTGCGTCATTCCAGCTCCGACCTCAGGTCCGCCGATGGGAGCCTGGTGGAGCGGGAGTCTGCTGTTTACCCGTCAACCGTTGGTTTGCGCGTCAGCGACACAGCCGGTTGACTGGGACGTCGTCCCCGCCGAAGTTGAGGGTTGGCGGCGGCGACGACGAGACGGTCTACGTCGCGAATCTACTGCTGGGTCGCTGACTGAGGCGCATCCCCAGCAGGTGGATTGCGCAGTAGCGCTCGTGCTGCAGCTAGTGCACTCCCGTGGGAGACACTCAGCGCTGCAGTGGATCTTGGGCTTGCTGGAGTCGGCGCTGCCGGAGTCGGCTGCTGGCTCCCAGCTTGCGCCGACACACTCCGTCCTGAGTGTGTCGAGACGTAGTCCCCGCTGGTCACCGTTTGTCGTGAACGTGGGCGGGGAGAGCTTGCCGCTGAAGGAAGCTTCATCATCTTCGTCGGCGGAAGCTCGTCGCACAAGGGAAAAGCCTCTTCCTGGCACGCCAAATGTCGAAGTGTGTAGCCGACACTTCCCCCGGGCCTGCTCTGGGCAGCCCGTGGAGGTTCTTTTTCGGAGGGGCTAGTCACTCACGGAGAGCTTACGTGTTAGGGACGATGGAGGGAGAAGCTTGACACAGGGATTTTTACGTGGTTCAGGCCGCCGGAGCGTAATACCCTACGTCCACGGTGAGCAGAGATGCTTGTTGTATTGCTTGGTGCTCAGGAGCGAACCCTGCGTGAGAGTGTAAAAGGTCGAACCCTCAGGTGTGAATGGCTGAGGTGCCAACCCTTGCTAGCGTTGCCTACCCGAGCCTTTTATAGTTCAAGGCTCGGACGGCTTACAAGGTGGGCCCGGGACCTGACAGGTGGTCCTGGGGAGATTGCCTGCCATCTACCGTATCCGCAGTTACGCCGGCAGTTGTCTCTGGCGAGGGCTTCAAAGTCTTCGTTCTGCCGCCCTGCCAATGCCGCAAGCTAGTCGTAGTGGTTGGCAGGGGCGGTAGGGGATGTCTTGTCGCTGTGTTTATTGGTGTGCAGCCTCTGACGCGGCGCGCCAGTCTTCACTGCGATGTGCTTGGGCGCAACGGCACCTGATAGAGGCGTGCTCCGCGTCTCCGTGCCTTGGGAAGGCGCGGGTCTTGAATACCTTGTACGGGCAAGGCATGGCGCGTCTTTACTCTTGCTGCCTACCATGCGGGGGCAGGCAGCGCTGCTCTGCTGGCCACGTGGCGGGCCCGGAGCTCTCCTCTGAGGAGAGGGAGGTCCGGCCCCGCTGGACACGTGGAGCCTTCGGAGCTCTCCCCGCGGAGGGAGGAGGTCCGGTTCTGCTGGCCACGTGGCGGGCCAGGAGCTCTCCTCTGAGGAGAGGGAGGTCCGGCCCCGCTAGACACGTGGAGGCTTCGGAGCTCTCCCCGCAGAGGGGGGAGGTCCGGCTCTGCTGGCCACGTGGTGGATCCGGAGCTCTCCTCTGAGGAGAGGGAGGTCCGGCCCCGCTAGACACTGGATCCTCCGGAGCTCTCCCCGAGGAGGGGGGAGGTCCAGCTCAGTTGGCCACGTGACGGCCCCGGAGCTCTCCTCTGATGAGAGGGAGGTCCGGCCCCGCTGGACACGTGGTGCCTTCGGAGCTCTCCCTGCGGAGAAGGGCGAGGTCCTTAGGCAGTTTCCCCTGTGCGAGGGGGTACCCCATATTGAGGGTACCGACGAGAACCATTGCAATGAAGCTCCGAACCTTACCAAAGCTAACCGGACCTTGAACCGGAGCTTACCAAAGCTAGTCGGACCTAGCTCCGGAGCTTACTAAAGCTTAGTCGGACCTAGCACGAAACTTACCAAAGCTAGTCGGACCTAGCACAGGAGCTAGCAAAAACAAGTCAGACCTAGCCAAAATAAGTAAGACCTAGACAAAGCAAGTCGGACCTTACGTCAGACCTATCGTCGGACCTTGCAGGAGCTCGGACCTAGAGTCGGACCTTGTTAAAAAGGTTTTTTGGTAGTATTCAAAACTTTTATCATCAAAGCTAATGTATTCAGCACACATAGGTCTCACAATCTCCCCCTTGATGAATGCATTGGCAACACCACTTAAAATCCGAACATTGGCTTATTCACATGAAAAGTTTTGAAAACAATTTCTCCCCCTTTGTAAATCAGAAAAAAAATGAGAAGAAAAACAAAAATACCAAAAATCCCCCCCCCCCTGAGAAGAATCGTGCCAAAACACTTGTGAATGTGTGCAATGTGTGATCAATTTCTCCCCCTTTGACAATGTATTCAGCAAGGTACAAAAGAGAAATTTTAATTTGTTATGAGCACATTATAACATATACATATAAAACAAAGCTCATCCAAATCATACTATCAAGTAACTTACACTATCACATCAATGAGATACATAAAGTAGTGTAAGCCATGCTAGAGATCAAGTGTAATTTTCAATTTAAGCAAGTCATGATATCACAAACTTAACTATTTCAAGACCTGAAAGCATGACACTTGTTGCTGTATTTTATTTATCATTTAAAGCACAAATTTTGATCTTATGACATTTGCAAGGGATTATATGCAGCATCAGCCTTATTCTAACCAACCAAGCCAAGCCTATGTCATTTGACAGTCAGAAGCTTAAGGACATGGTTTTAGTCATACACAACTCTTTTCAAGTTCATATCTAAGTGCAATGATAAGCCATCTCAAAAGAAGAAGTGCGATGCATGCATATTCTCTTGATCTTTTCTCATTTTTTATTTGAACATAAAAACTCAACATGTGAGTTTATTACTTGATTAATTCTTTATGATTAAAAGTACTTGTGAGCATGCAACAAGTTTAAAACAGCAAGAAAGTTCGACCATGACCAGATTTAGTGTAAGTAATTATTCCAATTACTAGACATGGTAAAAACTACAAAATGTATAACACGAGTAATGTAGTAAGAACTTTTAGCATGAAAAAGGAATCACAAAGTCATATATGCATGAAATACTATGCTCATATTATTTTAATTTCAGATTCACACATAGACTTCCCAAGTTTCAAAATTCTCCCTCAATTAAAGCCTTGAGGATGCATAACCCCTATTTCACTACGAATGTAACAAAAACGAGTGAAATCCAAAGGTTTTGTAAAAATGTCAGCCAATTGTTGTTCGGTATCTACATGGTAAAGCACAATGTTCCCTTTTTCGACATTATCACGGAGAAAGTGATACCTCATGTCAATGTGCTTAGTTCTCGAATGTTGCACGGGGTTTTTAGCAATGCAAGTGGCACTAGTGTTATCACAAAACAGTGGAACACTATCTAGATCAACCCCATAGTCCTTAAGTGTTTGAACAATCCAAACAATTTGTGAGCAAGCACTAGCAGCAGCTACATATTCAGATTCGGCTGTGGATTGTGCAACTGAACTTTGTTTTCTAGAGGACCAGGCAACAAGTGAATTACCAAGAAAATGGCAAGCACCAGAAGTACTTTTCCTATCAATCCTACAACCCCCAAAATCAGCATCGGAAAAAGCTTTCAAAGTAACGGTTGAGGAAGAAGGAAGAAAAATGCCAAATTCTTGAGTTCCATGTAAGTACCTGAGAATCCTTTTGACAGCTTGATGATGTGAATTACGTGGGGAGGCTTGAAACCATGCACAAAGAGATAGGCTGAATTGTATGTCCGGTCTTGATGCCGTGAGATACAAAAGTGATCCGATCATGCTTCTATATTCTTTTTGATCAACGGGATCACAATATTCATCAAGTTCAAGTGTTGTTGCTGTTCCCATTGGTGTCCGAAGAGGCTTGCTTTTGTCCATGTTGAAGCGCCTTAGGAGATCTTTTGTATACTTTGTTTGATGCACAAAGGTACCCTCCTTGGTTTGCTTGATTTGCAGCCCCAAAAAGTACGTGAGTTCTCCAATCATACTCATCTAAAATTCTGAACTCATCATAGCTGAAAACTTGGACACAAGATCATGAGAAGCACAACCAAAGATAATATAATCCACATACACTTGAACGAATAATGAGTCATTGCCATGCTTAAGCACAAAAAGAGTTTTATCAACCTTGCCCATGGTAAACCCCTTTTCAAGTAAGAATGTTTTTAACCTATCATACCATGCTCTAGGGGCTTGTTTGAGACCGTACAAGGCTTTGGACAGTTTGTAAACATGATTAGGAAAATTTGGATTTTCAAAACCAGGTTGTTGTTTGAAATAAACCTGCTCATCTATGTAGCCATTAAGAAAAGCACTTTTAACATCCATTTGATATAGCTTAAAACCTTTAGATGCAGCAAAAGCTAACAAAATTCTTATGGCTTCTAATCTAGCAACAGGAGCAAAAGTTTCATCAAAATCTAGACCTTCAACTTGTGTGAAACCTTGAGCAACCAACCTAGCCTTATTCCTAACCACAACCCCATCCTCACTTTGTTTATTTTTAAACACCCATTTAGTTCCAATTAAAGTGTGACCTTGAGGTGGAGGTACAAGTTTCTAAACATTATTTCTTTCAAAATTTTCTAACTCTTCTTGCATGGCAATAATCCAAGATTCATTAGTGAGTGAGTGTGATATATCTTTGGGTTCAAAAGAAGCAACAAAAGCAGAATGAGCATGAGAATTGGGTCGAAAAACCTGGATCTTGTAACTCGTTCATGCAAGCTTCCAATAATTTGTTGTGGAGGATGACTTTTGAGAATCCGGAGGGGAGTGGACACTTCACAAGCTTCTTCTTGTTCATGTTCATCACAAATAGATGAGCTTGTGACGTGAGGAGAATCTGGACCAGCAATGGTGGTCGTCGGTGCTGGCTGTGAATCAAGATCAGGAGCTGGAACAATGTCATTAGCTGCTGAATTTTTGGGCAGCAGCACCACTTCTTCCTCTTCTTCAACGAAAATACTCTCCCCCTGCGGATATGGATCCAGACCTGCAATATTTGAACTAGTACCTGGGCTAGCTTCATGAAAAGAAACCTCACAAGTCTCCACAATTTTGTTAGTATCAAGTAAAAGCACACGGTAGCCTCTAGTATGATATGGATAACCAAGAAACATGCCATCAACAGATCTAGCTTCAAATTTATCAATATTACCATGTTTCTTAACAAAGCATTTGCAACCAAAGACCCTAAAGTGTGTGAAACTAGGCATATGTCCGAACCTGAGCTCATATGGTGTTTTACCTAGCTTAGCACGCAAGAAAACACGATTTGAGACATAACAAGTGGTTGCAATTGCATCAGCCCAAAATTTCCTAGGAGTTTGGTATTCATAAAGCATAGTCCTAGCTATCTCAACTAAGGTTCTGTTCTTTCTCTCTACAACACCGTTTTGTTGAGGTACATATGGTGAAGAAAATTGATGATCTATTGCATTTTCAGCACAAAAGTGATCAAACGATTGATTTTTAAATTCGGTTCCATTATCACTTCTAATTGCTCTTAAAGATCCTGGGTGATCAATTGATAATCTAAGAAATAAAGTTCTAAAGTGACTAAAAGCTTCATTCTTAGATGCCATAAAGTAAACCCAAGAGTATCTAGAATAGTCATCAAGAATCAAAAGAACATACCATTTACCTCCGAAGGATTGAACACGTGAAGGTCCTAAGGTGTCAAGGTGTAAAAGTTGACCTGGTTCAGTTGTTATGGTCATTGTGAGAGGAGCATGTGAACCTGCAACCATCTTAGCATGTCTACAATAAGAGCACCCAATTTCTTTGTCCCCTTTAAGCTTAGGAAGCCCACGTATGCGATCAAGAGCACTAACACGCGTGAGATGATCAAAGCGTACGTGACCAAGTCTACGATGCCAAAAATATAAATCTTTGGAATCATTTGCAACTAGACATCTATGCTTATAGGAAGACATATCAAAATCAGCTTTAAAAACTCTTCCAAACCGAGACATGTTAAAAATAAGCTCACTATTTGAACCCACAACTTTGCAGCAGTTATTCTTGAAAATAATTTCCAGATTTTCATCTAGCAATTGTGAAACAGAAAGCAAGTTGTATTTCAAATTTTTGACAAGTGCCACATCCTTCAAAGTGTAGTGATCATTTACTCTAACCGAACCCTTAGCAATTATAGGAGTTGAAGAAATATCGACAAAAGTAACATTCTCTACACGTGACACAAATGAGCGAGAGGAGAACCATTCTTTGTTACCGGTCATGTGGCGTGAGTAACCTGAATCCACAATCCAAATGTTCTCCTTCCTCAAGCGTGTAACCTACATAGAAGCACAATACGTCGATGACTCAATACTGGGGTTAGTTAAAAGGCATTTAGGAATCCAGTACTGAGTCACACGATGTCCAGCAGGAATAACATGCGAAAGCTGAGATAAAACAGCAGGTTTATGAGTCGAAGTTTGAGATCTTTTGTTCTTAACTACTGACCTATGAGGTGTTACTTGTGTAGCACGAAAATCAGTAGCTCCGGAGGCAAAAACAGAAGGTCCGGAGGTAAAAACTGAAGCTCCGGAGGCAAAAACTGAAGCTCCAGAGGTAAACTTTTAATATTTCTGTCTCATAACAGCAGGTTGCATGTTCCTGAATTTCGGTTTAGTATGTGCAGCAAATTTTGCATGAGAGTTATAAGATCTAGCTTGCATTCTTTCCTTTTTACGTTGTTTAGCTAGTCTATAACAAAAATCTATGACATGACCATCTCTACAACAATAGGTACAATGAAATTTAACTTTGTGTTCATGTCTAGATGAGCATGCAGTATGCTTATTTGAACCCGAATGTGACAACACTCCTGCAGATTTAAAAACCACTTCTTTTTGTTTAGGAACTGTTTGAATCAAACCACTTCCTAATTATTTTACAATTTTAGGTGGATGTTCCTTAGCATGAGCATGTGAATCAAAACCTAAACCAGTTTTATCATTGCAAGACTTGGAAGAATTCAGCAGCAAGATTAGGTTCTTATTCCCATTACAAAACCGATCTAATGTCCTATGCATGTTATCAAGTTTATTTGATAGATCAAGGCAATTTTCACATGAAGTTATTCCTTTTAGTTTGCAATTGGAACAATATTTAACTTCATGAGAACGTAAAGCATTGTTCCATATAGAAATTTCTTTCATAGCATCTTGTAGTTTCTTATCAAGATCTTCACGAGTAGAACAATGCAAATCAATTGTAGAATAACAAGCATCTTTCAAGTTTTTATCATTAAGTGCAGCAAGCTTTTTGTTCTTTTGATTTCAAGTTCAAGTTTATCAAGTGTGGAGGTGTGTGCATTTCTTAGAGAGGACAATTGTTCATATATTAAATCACATGAGGAATAAGAATCATCACTAGGAATCAAGGATTTTAAACGATTAATTTCAGATTCTAGTGACTCAATTTTAACAGCATTGTCCCGAATCTTTTTGTCCTTTTTCTTAACAATAATAGTGGCACGAGAAATAGCATCACACATTTCTTCGCAAGTAGGACATATCTCTTCGTTGTCACTGTTGTGTTCTGCATCCTCCATACTTGATTTTGATTTGCCCGCCATGAAGCACAAGTTTGCTAAATCATCTTCATCTTCATCACTTCCAATGTCTACATCACTCGAGCCAAGTTCTTGAAGTGCGGTGATGAAACTGTTTATCAGTTTGCGTCCTGTAAAATACTTCTTTTTTTTGTTGGTGTTGCCAAAAGAGGACTTGACTTTATTCTGCTTTTCATCACGGTTAGAAGGACCTAAAAGGTTAGGGCAATCTTTACGAAAGTGTCCTGTCAAACCATATTCAAAGCGTCGTTGAGGTCCGGAGCTTCCTCTCCTTCTAGTTCTCACATTTTGTAATGCTTTTGAGAACCTAGTAGGAAGAAGTACTAGCTCTTCCTCTGGAAACTACTCAATCTGTTCCAGGGTTAGTGAAGACAGCAAAGCAAGTGTATTGCTAGATGATTGGACGGAGCTAGGCATATCACATTGTGAGACAAATTCAATAGTCTTATTTGGGTTCTTGCGTGATATAATGCCAATTTCATGAGTTTTTAGGTTAGAATAAAGCACATCTAATGTAAGAGTACTCATGATAGTGGATTCACGTATGGATGTTACTTTCATCTCCCAAATTGACATTTCTAATGCACTTAGTAATTGCCTAGCATTTTCAGCATCTGAAAAATTAACATTGACGCTACGCAAGTTGCTGAGAATTTTATTAAAGCGAGCAAAGAGGTCATCAATGGACTCACCGGGTTGCATCTCAAAGCGCATGCATTATTTCTTGAACATATCCTGTCTTACCTTTTTTATCGTGTTGGATCCTTCGTGGTAGTCACAAAGTGCTCTCCACACATCGTACGCCGATCGGAGGTGTGCAACACGGTCGAAGTCGCTCTGAGTTAGTCCTTGTATGATCAAGTTCCGAGCCTTGTTCTTGTTGTCGACATCTCTCATGATTGTAGCCGTGACTTGATCGTTTGAAGGCACATCATAATGCTTGTACACCTTTTCCCATATTGCAAAGCCTTGCGCCTGGATGAAAGCTTCCATGCGTGCCTTCCAAACCTGAAAATCAATACCACTAAACACATATGGTTTGGCGGAGTATTTCTCCATGATGATTAGTCAAAACACGTGCAAATCACAAAGATTAGAGCAACCTGGCTCTGATACAATTGTAGGATCGAAGTACACGTGTAAAGCTACCATATGGGGGGTGAATGGTAGATAAAAACTTTTCAGCGGAAGCAACAAAACACCCCTCAGCAGAAAACCGATCTGTTAAAGAAACCATGTGTGCGACTAATCTAAACGTTTTCAACCGTGACAAAACTAGTATAGATTGTAGATAATCAAGTCACGAAGATGTCACAACAAGAATCATGAAAATCCATTGAGAGAAACTCAAGTTACGATCAAAAGATCGAACAAAGGTCAATCTGTCCTAAGCGAGAAAAACAGTTCTGCAATACTGTAAAGAAACTCGTGTAGATCAGAAACCACAAATTCAATAACCGTGAAATTTTCACAGATGATAGATAATCAAGTTTTTAAGACAAACTAGAAAGAATCACATCAATTGGATATGTAAAACTCAAGTTATGATAAAACCACCGAAGCAAGGTAGTGCCGAACAGAAACTCAACGAGAAAAACTTGTCTGAAACTAGTCGGATGAACAAGGCACAAAATTTCCTTTACAATACGAATTTTGTTTATCAAAACACAAGAGGAACAGCCCCAAAGTCGTGCACCCACGAGCCTTGGCCTCTCTTGCTTATATAACCAGCCCTAAGGCCAACCCAATTCAAACTAGGACTCCGACTCCTACTTGGATTCAAACTGTAACTTTCCAATACTGCTCAAGACTCTTCTACACGCAGATAGAAGCAATCTTAAGACATCCAAACACCTTAGTAACGTCCCAAACATTCCTAAAACAACTCAAATTCGTGACCCACACGAAATCCTATCATAACCAACTCAAAACTTTCCATATTTGAGTCAAACATGACTCAGCCGCAACCTGAGTCCATAACCTAGTCGGTTGAACCTTTCCGACCAATTCTTTACGTCCACATCTCTTCATCACACCTTGGAACCATGCAGCCACATCCATGCACTCCTTGCACACGTGCAAACATCTTCCAACGATGTCCAAGATACCTTCATATGCATTGTTCTTGATTCAAACATACTGCGCAACCTCCCAATCAACTTAACCACAATTCCTCCCGAACTTGGTTGTTGAACCTCATCTTCTCCCTAAGAATAGTTCAATGGATCCCGTCACCAGCCATGTCTTGAAATCAAGCAACACCTGCACATGAATAAACAACCAATACTTCCGAGCACAAGTCCTCGACTTGACTCTCGTTAGTTCCGAAACTACAACATCTTACGTGAGCACCTCACATAAGCATGTTATAAACCATAGCAAAATGATATCAGCCATAACCACCAAAACACACCAAAAACTTAGTAAAATAATACTAAGCAAACTTTCCATAAGAGTAAAGCAAGTTCGAAACATTGCAAGTTAAAAGCAGAACCATTGCAATCAAGCTCCGAACCTTACCAAAGCTAACCGGACCTTGAACCAGAGCTTACCAAAGCTAGTCGGACCTAGCGCCAGAGATTACTAAAGCTTAGTCGGACCTAGCATAGAACTTACCAAAGCTAGTCGGACCTAGCACTGGAGCTAGCAAAAACAAGTCGGACCTAGCCAAAATAAGACAGACCTAGACAAACCAAGTCGGACCTTACGTCGGACCTATCGTCGGACCTTGCAAGAGCTTGGACCTAGAGTCGGACCTTGTTAAAAAGGTGTTTTGGTAGTATTCAAAACTTTTATCGTCAAAGACAATGTGTTCAGCACACATAGGTCTCACAGATTTCTTGGTAGTCTTCTTTATGGCTATGGTGGCCATCTCCTCTTCTTCTTTGGATGAGGATTCATCATTGGAGTCCCACTCCTTCCCTAGATGCGCTTGGCCATATTGCTTCTTCTTCTTCAACATTTTCTTTGGTTAAGGCTTGTTGTCTTTAGTCTTCTTCTTATTTTCTTCATATGGACAATCTACTATGAAGTGATCATATTCTCCGCAGTTGTAGCACGCCCGTCTCATCTTGGGTCTCTGTTTGTCTCTTTGTCTTCCTTCGTTTGAGCTGCTACCCTTTCTTCTTCTCATCATTTTCTTGAACTTCTTCATGAAACAAGATCATGTCTTATTCATCGATATCACTACTTTCATTATCACTGTCATCTTCTCCATGAGTTTCTCGAGCTTCTTTTGATACGGGTTTACAGGTTGACTTCAAATCAACTCATTTCTTCTTTGCTGAGGTGAGATCGGCAATTTCCTTGACATGTTTGGCTTTCTTCTCCGTCATTTCAAAGTTGATGATCTTGCCAAGAAGTTCGTCTGGGGTCATTTTCCGGTACCCGGGGCTTTCTCTAATCATAGAGCAGAGAGTCACGTTGCGAGGCATGAATGCTCTGAGAATCAACTTCACGACCTCATGATCATTCCATTTCTTTCTGCCATAAGCTCGAACTTTGTTGATAAGATTCTTTAGTCGATTGTATATATCTTGTGGTGATTCATCTTCTTCTATCACACATTTTCCCAATTCACCTTCAATCATTTCTATCTTGGCTTCGCGTACTTGATGGTCACCTTCATGTGCTGTTTGTAGTGTGTCCCATCTATCCTTGGCAATTTCAAGTCCGTCCACCTTGGTAAACTCGTCTCGGCTCAGTGATGACGTGATCACAGCTGCAGCTTGAGCATTCCGATGAACGGCTTGTTCTTCGCTTGGGGTCAGCTCTTCATCATCATCTGGGATATCTATCCCTGTACACACTATATGCCACAAACTTGGGTTAAGAGATATAAGGGGCATTTTCATGTTTTGTCTCAGTCATTGCCATCAAAGTAAGGTGCTTTCCCTAAAGGAATTGATAAGTAATGACTATTGTTAGAATTTAAACGCTCATAGTCAAAAGGATATCGGGAGTAGTCTGTGTGACTACCCCCATTATCTTCTTTTCATCATCATCAATCTTCTTCTTCCCTTTTGGGGAGAGTGCCTTCTTCCGTAGAAGAGACTTGAGTTGGAGCACCTCCTCATCATCGTCCTCACTGTCTTGAATGGCGTCGAGTAGCTTCTTTAGCTTTTGAGTCCTTTCATCATTACTGTTTTCATCGTCGATCTTCTTGTGTAAATCATTGACGTCCGACATCGTCTCTTCGAGCGGTGAGTCTCTTTTGAAGAGTTTGGCTCTGATACCAATTGAATGTAGCCTAGAGGGGGGGTGAATAGGCTTTTCGATGCCTTGTTAATCCCTGAAACACTTAGTAGGTTTATCAAATACAGGGAAATCGGACTAGTCCGGTAGAGTGCGAACTAGTCCGTTTTCTATTTAGAGAAAAATTGGACTAGTCCGGTACTGTGCGGACTAGTCCGGTATGCGTGGACTAGAGAGATCAAGATTGATCAATATTTTCACTTCTAGTACCCTATGCAGCGGAAATTAATTGATAACCTAGATGTATTACAATAGTAAAACAATGAATGACAGAGATCAACTTTGATTTCAATGCTTCAACGTGTATTTCACAAGATTAATTAAACACTATAATATGATGAACAATAAATGAACACGAGTAGGAGACAAGATTATATCCCGAGGTTCGATTCCACGAAGGAAATCTATGTCCCCGTTGAGGAGTCCACCAAGGACCGGGTATTCACCAACCCTACCCTCGTCGAATCGCCACGGAGGCCGATTCTCTTTCACTAATCACAAAGGGCAAATAAATCGTTCTAGGGGCCTTCTCACAAGTTGAGGGCTCCTCAATAATTACAATGAATGAACACAGCAAAACACACTCAAAAGATGAACAATAAACGAACAAGAGTGTGCGAGAGATCAAACTCAAGAGCTCAAGATGTGTAGAACAAGTCTCTCCTTTGATCAATTGCTAATACCCAAAGATTTGATCCTTTTTGGGTTAGAATGTGTGGAGAGATGTGAATTTTGGGCTCTTGGGAGATGTGACGGCGCAGGGGGTCAAAAAATTCTGGTGGTATGGCCGTACACCGCTTTTTATAATAGGGTTTCCAATAGTTACGTTAGGGTTTGCGATGTCTGGACTAGTCCGTTGTAGACCCCGGACTAGTCCGGTGTGCGGCGTGTGAAAAACCCTAAGTGTTGTGAGATACCGGACTAGTCCGTAAGGGTGTAGACTAGTCCGTTATCTATCCAGAGACAAAATCGGACTAGTCTGGTCCATATCGGACTAGTCCGTTTTATAGTCAGAAAAAATCGTACTAGTCTGGTTGATATCGGACTAGTCCGCACATGCTGAATTTGTGCAGTTAGTGTGATTTGTTTCACTTGAGCTCTTGGGGTGTGTTTCTCCAACACACTCTATACTAAGTAATCTAATCTTTTCAGCTCCTGAGCTCTTAGCAATTTGGATCCTCCTTCTCCTTTCTTTTTGCGCTTTCTCCCTAATTTCTTTAAGAACCTGCGCTCATCTCAACAATTTTGTTAGGGTCTCATTTGTTTGTCATAAATCAACCAAAACCCACAAGGGATGCCTAAATGCACTTTCAATCTCCCCCTTTTTGGTGATTGATGACAACCAATTGAGATCACACAAATACAATAAGAAAAATTCAGATTTTCATAAAGTGTGCACATATGAGTTTTGAGCAAAATAGGCAAGGTAGACATAAGATATATGCGCACTCTTTATGGTAGGGTGCAAAACTACATGTATGAGCAATAATTTTGATGTGAATATCATAATGAGCATAATCATAAAATCATCAAGAGTCTCAAGCCTACATAGCAGTTTTAAACATGCATCATTAATCAAAATCATAACATAGTCATCATTTCACATTACATGTCCAAAAGCATAATGATAGCATAAGTCTTACAAAAGTTCATTTCTTAAACTAGGACATAAAAAGAAGAGCTTACGACCTAAGACTCCCCCTCAATCTCTCCTCCTTTGGCATCAAGGCACCAAAAAGAAGGAGAGGAGGGATCTACTTGTCGTCATGGCATCAAACTATGATATCGATGAGCAAGTAACTAACATCAACATTAAATTACCATTATGAGGTTAAGTAACTGACATGAATATCGAGTTATCAAATGGGTCTTAACTACACCAATCATTAAAATAGTCACACAGTCATGCAATGTAAAACAAGCTAATAGGAAGTTATCAAGGAAGTTAGAGATTTCCTTCACAATCTTTGAAAAGTTCTTCGTGATCCGGGTTTTCGGGTTTGTCAATGAACTCTTCGATCGCTACAGTACGTAATTACGCGAATAAATGCTAAATCCAAAGAAATTCCAATAACTCAAATAAAACTCACGAATTTGAATAATGAGACTTTTATGAAATTATTGGTAAAGGTATTGTTTTTTGGAGCCTGTATGTAAATTTCTTTCTTTATTGCTATTTAAATGACCGTGGTGGATATAGTTATCTTATAACTTTCTCAAATTATTTAGGATATTTATCACTTGTATTATGCTCTAGGAGTCAAATAATATTTTCAGGAACTTTTTATGGGGTTTTAGATAATTATTGGTGGGAATTTTACTTGATATAGAGCTTAAGCATAAGTTTTCTTGATTTTATAACTAACTAAATGATTTATGGCAAGATATAGTTAATTAAGAAATTTTATACAATTATTTTGGCTGCAACTCACTGGTATTATGTTTTAAAAGTAAAATACGATTTTAGGATATTTTTTCCAAAAAATTCCTACACTGAGGAATGTATTTTGTAGGGTTCTGTATACGCAACACTTGTGGGCTTCAAAAGTCGATCTTACAAATGGGTCCGGGAGCTCAGTGTGTATATGTGTCTGGTGTATGTGGACCATGTCTGCAGGAGTGATTTAAATGAACATGTGTAGACCGTGCTGAGGTGGCTGCTATGGTGGCACCTAAGCAAAATGATGAGGTGTCTGCCACATTAGCTGCAACACAAGCATAAGTGCTGTGGTGGCAGCCTTGTGTGTGGTCTTGCTGATGGGGGGCTGGTATGGTTGCAACATTTGCAGTTTTGCTGAGGTGGCATGCCATATGGATGACATGCAAGTGACATGTGGGCACACTGAGTGTCATGGCTGCCGAAGCGGCGGTGGCCTGCCGGCAACAAGCCGGAGTTTGAACCTTTTCTTTGCAGGACTCAACAAAATGTGTCTCGGTGATCTACACAGCGCGTTGATAGCACTGGTGGTGGTAGTAGGCCCAGAAGGTCACCAAAATGGAGGCTAGGGGCTGCCAAAGCTAATCTCGATGGCGGCGAAATGGGGAAACATGTGCGAGCGGAGTTTTCTTCTGTATATGGTGTCGGGCGTGTGTGCAGGGGTTCGCGGGTGAGGTTGGCATGCATAGACGAGCCAGATCAGCCTCCACGGTGGCTGGCGACAAGCCATGGTGGCGTAGAGCGCTGGAGCTCGACGCAATGGCATGCGCGCTTGACTAAGGCCAAAATTATTGCTCTTACACAGGCATTGGAGTGAGGTGAAGTGCATGGTGCGCTTGGCTCGACCGGAGCAGGTTCTGCAGAAGCGGCGACAAGGGACCGCAGAGGCGATGAAGATGATGTGTTGCACCACTAGGAGTGCTCTAACCCGTGTTGAAGTGTGTGCTCAAGATGCTCTAGGAGGGAAATAAAGAGGGGAGGGGGCTTACCGGCAGCGTATTCGGGGATATGGCCAGAGTTGGGGACTACAATAATTTGGCGAAATTCACGCTCAGTACAACTCTACTCGGCTCGGATGGTTGAGGAGTATCTTGGTAGAGCTAGTGTGAGCGAGTGGGGATCGAATGGGGTCATTTTGTAGCCGGTCGAGGAGGTGCTCAAAGTGGTGTATCGGGCACCCGATGAGGATGTAACAAAGGTGGTGGGGAGATTCCTTGGCACATGAGCTATGTTGGGAGACTTGAAAGTGAGGTATGGGTGGCCGGAGCAGCGGTATGGGCAAAAGGGTGGAGGGGACTGGCCGCCGACGCAATTTGAGGGAGGGGACGACTGGAAGTTGAAGAAGGTGTTTGGGGGCGGTGAGGGGGGGGAGAAGCAAAGTGCGGCAATTGGGCTGGGCTGGGCTGCAGAGAAGGAAAAAATGGGCTGCACGTAGGGAGAGGAGAAGTGGAGATAGCGTCCTGATGGGCTGAGCACGGGAGAAGGGCGAGGGGAGGAAGAAATGGGCTCATCCCAGGAAGAGTGTAGTTTTCATCATTTTCTGGATTTCGTTTCTGAGTCTGCATTTGAATCTAATTTTGAGTTTGAATCTGGATTTGGATTTCCATTGATAATTTACTAGTAATTTTATTTAATATTTCTCTCTCTCTCTCTCTCTCACACACACACACACACACACACACATAGATATACACACACACACACACACGAATGCCACTTGGCCCAATTAATTATTAGTGTTCATAGGTATATATATGTCACTTAACAGATATTTTATATTTTGTATTTAAATTATTGCTATTAAATTCTTGTGTTGTATATATATGTCAATTTTCTTCGGAGTTTGATTTGGGATTACATGCACTCAATTTTCTTATTGAATTTAGGTTGTAATGTCCCATATATATATATATGTATATATATACATGTCACTATTAATTCTCCTTCGAGTTTAATTATTAGAATAGACTAAGTGGTTTGAAGGTATATGTGTATATGTTGTTTTTCTTGTAAATTAGATCTGGTTCAAGATTTTAACAATCATTGTTTGATATTGGGTCCAAGATTTATACTACGCAAAAACGAATTATTGTCGTGGTCCAGAAGTATTTTCATGGGCCCTCAAGAAAATAATTATATTTTCGTGAGCCACTGCCCAGCTCACGAAAATAAGAGATATTTTAGTGGGTCTTAAACACGGCTCACGAAAGTAATCACTATTTTCTTGAGTCCTGAACCGTGCTCACGAAAATAAGACCAGCTCACGAAAATAAGCGATATTTTAGTGGGCCTTAAACACGGCTCACGAAAGTAATCACTATTTTCTCGAGTCCTGAACCGTGCTCACGAAAATAAACCTATTTTCGTGGGTTGTTTACAAGGCTCACGAATATAAGTCTGATATGGACGTCGTTGGGCCTGATCCGGTCATTCTTCCTCGCGCCGCTCCTCCCCCAGAGCCCGACCGCAGCACCAGCGCCCGGTGTCACAGCACGAATTTTTGAGACCAAATAGAAATAGGTCCAAACTAAAAATTTTAGAAGATATTGAGCATATATTAGTTTCCAATTAAAGCTGAAGCGTATATATGCATGTATATGTGTTTGCCATCCATAAAGACTCACCTCATTAAACAACAAACAAGAGTATGAAATTGAATCTTGAACCAAAACTAACTTAAAGACAATATACATGCCAGTGCAGTGCGAACCATTTAGTATGTCTTAATAACCCAACTCGAAAGAGAATTAATGAAGCCGAACTCCCAGCGACGGGATGAACGTCGGCATAACGTTAGATTGAACTCGAAAGCAAAACGGCGCAGTTCGGCTGGCAGCCACTCCAACCACCCGCTCACGTGGCAGCCAAGTGGCAGGCCACGCAGGCAGGCATACGGACGTGGCAGCCGAGTCAGCACCACACGGGTGCCAACCAGCCCGCACGCCTCACCAAGGCCGCCGTGGGCTCGGTCCATGTGGACCACATAACAAGCGGCTATAGGCTAGGTTCGGGTCCATGGAACAGTGACCTGAGGACCCCCCTAGCCAGCTTGGCGCACACTTGGCGCCACATGGCATGACACATATGTAGTTTAGAACACATGGCATCTAAGGTAGCACCCTGTCAGCAAAAACACACACATGGCAGCCACCTCAGCATCTTTCTTAGGTGGCAGGCCGGTCATTAGCCACCTCGGCAGTTCCGCCCAAGGGGCAGACCAGCGGGGCGCCACATCAGAGAGTGTGCACGGGTGTCAGCCCCTTCAATGCCAACTTAGACGGATAAACCCTTTGCGCATGTGGCGACCGAGGTGGCAGCCACCTCGGCAGCCCGATCCATGTGGCAGCCCACTCAGCTGCCACATTGCTGCCAACTCACTTCGGTCGCAAGAATCAGTGGATATCAACCCTGTAGACTAGGTCCACCTACACAACAGACGCACACACAAACTGAGGCCTCTGGTCCACCTGGCAGCCACTAGAACCACACGAAAATGCTAAGTCCACCCCCAGGCGTGCACAATATTTTGAGGAATACATTCTTTAGTGTAGAAAAATTCTGTAAAATTCTTTAACAATGGTATTTAATCTCTAAAACAAGACGTGGGTAGATGCAGAGTTAAACTGTGTAAGACTTACTAATTAACTATATCTTGCCATAAATCATTTAATTAGTTAAAATAAGAGAACTTACGTTGAGGCTCTAGATTAAGTAACACTCATACGAATAACTATCTAAATCTTTGCCAAAAATTCCTAGTAAATGATATTTGATCTCTAGAATATAATTAAATTAATACTTGTCCAAAGCAAGTCATTGGAAGTGAGAAGATAACCAGAACCTCCTAGGAATCATTTAAATAACCATAAATTAAGGGGAAGATCACATATAAGCTTTAAAGTAAATAACCTCTTCACTAACAATTGTCCAAAAATTATCAGTATTGATACTTCTATAGTTTTGTTTGAATTTCTTGACGTTACCTCGAGCTTAGCACTTATTTGTGAATTTCTTCTGCCTCGTACTCATGTTAGCCATTTTTTGCAATTCCATACAATCTTCCACCAGCTATGTGTATGAAATATGAATACGTGTTCTTGTCTCTAATCATTCCCGGTCGTAAACATCTAGGAAACGTTTAGGGGTATTTCTTCAACCATTGATTGAGGATTTGAAAGAATTGTTACTGGAGTATCACTACAGGAAACGCGATCATTTGCGACATGCGACCATCACAAATAAAGTAAATTGTGACGGCTAACCCTACACCGTCGCAAGAAAAGCCGTCACAAATAGGCATCTATTTGCGATGGCTACGACTTCAGCCGTCACAAATAGACATTGATTTGCAACGACTAGACCTGGGGCTGTCGCAAATTAAATAACCGTCACAAATAAATACCTATTTGCGACGGCCAAAGAAAAAGCCGTTGCCATTAACGAAGCCGTCACAAATTAATGGGATATATCCGCCCGAGCGCTGTCCCGACTCACACAACTTTCACCGCCGCCACCGCGCCCGCCTCCCACCGCGCCACCACCTCCCGTTGCGCTGCCGGCTCCCGCTGCCACGCTCCGCCCTGCCCGCCGCGTCGTGCCCCGCCTCCCGCCGCCCGCCGCTCGCCGCCCGCCTCCCGCCGTCTGCCGCCCGCCGCTCGCCTCCCACGCCCGGCCGCCCCCGCCTCCAGCCTCTCGCCGCCCACTGACGGTGGCCCGCCGCGCCCACCACCTCCCTCCACCGCTCCTCCTCCCACCGCTCCTGCCGCCGTCGCCGTCCCCCGCAGAGCCCGCCTCCCGTCGCCGCCGCGCCCGTCGCCATTGCCGCCTCTCGGTAACCTCCTCCATCTAAATGCATTTTTTCTAGTTATTAGTTAGATTTGGTTAGAGTATAGTTTATTCAATGTTGTGTTTAGAGTAATTTGTAATTAATTTGGCAATTAAATTGTTTTTTGTAGTTAGTTAGGTAATTAGGGTGTTTATAATTTAATTTGGTAATTAGATTGATTTGCGATGACTGTCCTGCCACGCTCCGCCGCGCCGCCTCCCGCCTTCGCGCCCCGCCACCCCGACTCCCACCTCCCTCCACCGCGCTGCCTTCCGCCGCGCCTGCCGCTGTCGCCGTCTCCCGCCGCGCCCGCCTTCCGTTTGCGACAGCCGACTTCCGTTTGTCAATTGTGCTAATTTATGTTTGTGTTATGTGTTGAACATGTTATTTTATGTGCGTATGTTTGTGTTATGTGTTGAACATATTCTGTTATGTGCTAAGTGTTGCAGAAATCTATATGCAATGTAACTTTTGTTAAAGGTTCTCGGGTGACAGATATGCCCATGGATAAAATATATCCGCGAGTAACGGATATGGATAATATTTTTTGCCCGCTGCGGGTAATGGGTACGGGTTCGGTTATGAATTTTATTCAGCGGGTATGGGTAACCCAGAGAAATATCTACCTAGGCATAGTCAGGCGCATACTAGGCCAATCCTCGTAGGCATCCCTCCCTCCTTGTTTTAATACTAGAAACTCCTCGAGTTTCTGCTGAATTATTCTGGAATAAACATGATAAGCAAGAAATGCTTTCCGGAATTCCGTCCACGTGAACTGATGTCCAGCTGGTAGGGATGCGAGCTGATTCGTCCACCATGCACTAGCGGAACCGTGAAGTTGTTGCGCCGTGTATAATATTTTCTGATGTTCGGTGCACTGGAGCAACCCAAACTTAGACTCGATGGTAGGATCCAGCTATCCGCCACCAGAGGATCCTCGGCCTCTATGAAGACCAGTGGTTGAGTCACCAAGAACTCAACATATGAACTCGTTTGAGGTTGACGAGAGTCTTCGTCTTGACGCCCCCCTTGACGAGACGTATTCTTAATGTTATGTGTCAATTGTGCTAACATCATATAGAGTCCTATTTGCGATGGCCAAAGAAAAAGCCGTCGCAAGTAAAATAAATTGCGATGGCCAACCCTAAACGGGATATATCCGGCCCCGACTCACACACCCCGAGGCCGCTCCCGACTACGCGGCGACGGCCCTGGTGAGCGGCATACGCGGTGGCTTCGAGATGGCACGGAAGCGAACCGCAACGGTAACCATCAAAAATAAAGTCTCCAAGCCATAATTGGCGACGGTAACCATCGTTCGTCCCCAGGATGTCTTTACTTACGACAAGCTCCCGTGCGTGGATGGCGGGCCCCGACGGGTGGTTTTCTCCCATTCATTCCTCCTCTTTCGTTATTTCCTCGTCTCCTCCCTTGTTGTTGGACAGTTGACCCCAAAGCTTGAAGAACTGCACTATTTTTGGGGGTGCCAAAATATTGTTGGGTTTAAGGTATTGTGTCTCGTCGGAAGCAGGATAAATTCTGCATATATTAACGATAATTTCTTCAGCTTTAAACTGCAGAGTCAAACATGGGTGAAGACCTCAGTTGGATGTATACTGGCTGGAAGAGCAGAACAGGTGGTCACTCGGATGAGTGGTACATCAAGTTAGATAAATTCTTGGATCGAGCATTTTCATTGTCAACGGATGATAAGGTGCAGTGCCCATGTATGAAATGCTGGAACACCAAGTTTTTGAGCAGATTGGAACTTTTGTTTCACTTATGTCAAAATGGTTTCACGCCAAGTTATGAGGTGTGGACATTCCACGGCGAGACTAAATCTCGAGACATAGTAGAAGTGGATGAGGATGATGATATAACGGGGGTTGATAGGATGGATGAGATGCTAGAAGCTCTGGAAGTGGAGGATCCTCTTACAAAGGAGGCAGACGATTTCTTCGAGGAGCTCAAGAAATCACAACAGCCGTTGCATGAACACACGGATGTGACCGTCCTTGCTTTCTTGACCAGATTTATGACAATTAAGTCTAAGTACTTTTTTCCATCAACTGCTACAATGATATCATGAAAATGATATGCGATATCCTTCCACAACCTCAGAAAACGACTAAAGATATGTATGAGTCGAAGATCTGGATATCTGGCCTCGGTATGAACTATGAGAAAATCGATGTGTGCCTAGACAACTGCATGCTATTCTGGAAAGAGCACACCAATGAGAACATGTGCTTGAAATATGGTTACCCGAGGTATGTCGAAGTTGTTAATGACGATGGCGATAATGTGATGACAGATGTCACACATAAGCAGCTTCGTTACTTGCCTGTGACACCTTGGTTGAAGCGGTTGTTTCTTTCAAAAGGAACCGCAAGACACATGAGATGGCACAAAGAAGGTAAACGTGAGAACAAAGAATTCATGACGCATCCGTCCGACGGTGATGCATGGAAGGCGCTAGACCGTTTCGATCCAGATTTTTCTCATGATGTGAGAAATGTTCGCATCGTGTTAGCGATAGACGGATTCTCACCGTTCAGTACAAACGCCACGCCATACTCCTATTGGCCCGTCTTTGTCATTCCCTACAATCTGCCACTGGCTTTGTGTATGAATAACGAGTTCATGTTCCTCAGCCTCATTGTACCTGGACCTTATCATCCTGGGTCACGTCTCAACGTGATGTTGAAACCGCTGACCGAAGAATGGAAAGTGTTGTGGACAGCAGTCGAAGCGTACGACAGTTACAAGAAGCAGAAATTCAATTTTCGAGCTTCTTATTTGTGGTCCATCCATGATTTGCCAGCATATGGCATGTTTTCTGGATGGAGCACTCACGGTCGTCTGACGTGTCCGATATGTGCTTTGGACACGAATTGCTTTCGACTAACTCATGGAGGCAAGATATATTACTTCGATTGTCATAGATGTTGGTTGCCTTCGAATCACATATTTAGGCAACAGAGGCATTTCTTTTAGAAGAACATCGTTTTCACTAAAGGACCACCGAAACGTCCGAACGGGTCAAAAATATCTGATATGTTGTGTAAAATCCCCAAAAAGTGGTAGCAAGAATTTTCAGCTCATGTACACTTAGGAAAAATGAGGGGAATTAAAACTTTGAATTATAACGGTGAAGGTTCAAAGTGAGGATTCAAACTTCCCAAAACTTCCAAACATGGAGATCTAAATTCATAACTTGGGTATTCATATTTCAAATATTCAACCTTCCAAATTTCAGCTCATTTGGAGGGGTTTTAGTATTTGTTTGGGATTAAAAGGAGAAGCCCTTTAATCTGAATTTAAAAGTCAGATTCAAATTCTAATTTCCTCAATTTGCAAATTTTGTTCCACAAATGTTTTCTCCACATTTGATTTAGCAGCCATGCCAAAAATCAGAAATTTTGGAGTTGGTTTGCTAGGTTTTGGAACAATGCAAAAGGAAGAAATTCAAATTCCATTTCAAATCCAAATGACCATATCCAATTCAAACTCCACAACAGAATTCAAATCATTTGAATTCAACTTTTCAAACATTAACTTTGAGGCAAAGCATAGCCTTAAATGTTGAGTAGCTGCGTGACACGACCCCACGGTCTTGTCGAGCCAGGATCATGCTGAGGGGTGCTGCGTTGCACAGCACCGGATAACACACGTCAAAGGTACAAAGCGGAAGCGGAATTTTATTACATAAACAGGTTTATGAACATGTTTACATCAAAATAAGTTTAGTCTACACTCGCGGGCGTAGACTACGCATCAAGTCCATGTTCAGCCCTCGAACGTGTCCTTGCTAGCACACACGCACACTAACTCTGCGGCGTGCACGACTCCCACTCGACGGGGTTCCCCTCCTGGGGTTCCGTCTCCTCCTCGGGAGTCCCTTCCTCATAGAACCCTGCAAAAGCTTCGAACACAAGCAGTGAGCATGAAGGCTCAGCAAGTCTGACCCGTCTCACCTAAACATGAAACTTCTACATGAGGGGTGATGGGTACATGAGATAAAATCATTTGCAAAGGACTCGCCTAATTAGTGGAACCTTACTTTCAAGTTTTAGCAGCAGTTTGTGGAGAACCTTACGCTAAGGCACATGAGAGAGCCGCAATCAAACAAGAAACGCATTTCTCTCATGTACTTTGCCCAAAGTTGAAATGAACTTTAGTTAGCTCTAAGATACAGCAAGTCATTAGCAATCAAGTTCATCTTTCAATCAGCAACATTTTAACATGTAACTAGCCTGTTCTTTCTACGTCACGGTACAGTGAACAAGTGGTACTCACCGACCGCGAGGGACGGCGATTATAATCGATTTACACCTGCAGGGTTACCCGAACAACCCGTCACGTACGCCCGTACTCGATGTTGCCTACAACAGCCATCACGGACGCCGTACGCAACCACCTTTCACCCGTCAGCCAAATATTGAACCGGTCCCATCGTCCCGAGCAAGAGGTCTCTGCACGCGCATCTCCGTGCCGCCAGCCGATTTACACCTCGAGCTCTCAACCTACCCTCTGAACGACGGGCAATGCCTCAATACCCATCTACCCGAGTTACATCAGTTTCCAGGTTCCCATATAGCCGGTAGGTCTTCGGTACTGTTCTAGCTTGTTCAACAGGCCCGCGCACGGCTCGGTCCTCAATCGACACAAGCGGAGCTACAGCACACAGGCCCCAAAGTCCTGCTGCCCTTACCCTCCGCTCGGTCTCATTTTCTTGCCATGTGTTTCATGTGCTATCACTACCCGAGTCGAGTGCCTCTAGCATATGCTCGCGAGTAGTTCCAACTACTCGACTTGTACCGAATCCTACTCTGTCATAGCAATGCAGTAGCTAACGGGGTTTGCAATCCTAAACTCAACCCATGGTTCTCTTGGCTATGCAGTGGGGCTTCCAAACAAGACTCTAATGCAAAGAATAAAGTAAACAAGTATGTGCTCAAAACAATAAAAATTTGTAAAAAGGTTAATGCAAACCGGAGCTTGCCTTGCTGCTCTTGGTCGTAGGTTAGCTGTTCCTCCGGAGAAACGAAGTCTAGGACTTTGGATTCCTCCTCGTCCTTAGCGACTACATGATATAAGACATACATGTATTAATTTGAATGCATTTATATTAAGTTTGAACTTGTGAAGTCTATAACCCTTGCTAGATAGACCCAATGACTGTGAAACTTTTACTGGGGCTTGGTTACAACCTAAACAGGGATTTGGTCAAGTTTTAGTTGCAGCAAAGCTCATTCGAGCCCTCCACAATTAATTATGTCCTTGACTTAATTGGGAACTCTTACGGTGTTCTAAGGATTTTCATGAAACAAACTATGACTTTCTGAAAACTAGATTTTCAGAGGGTTCTAATGGAGTTGGTTTCACTTAATTTGAAGGTTCCTAGCTAAAGATATGAGCTAAACAATTTCAGAGAAAATTCTGAAAATGTTTCTGAACATTTTCTATTTTCTCTGGAACAGTTTCACTAATCACACCATTAGGTGGATCAAATGAGCTCAAATGGTTCTGAACTTTTTATGGAAGTTCAGGGATATTTTGGTGAACATCCCAGCAAAATTTCAGGATTTTCCTCCAAAGGATTCTCCAGTTAAAATTCCAAACAGTTTAAATTTTGAGGAATTAATTCTGGAGAAATAAGGAATTTCATGAAGTGAAACTTGATTTGCTGGAAAGTGCTCGGAGAGCTGAATCCAACAAAATTTGGTTCACTAAATTTGGAGCTTTCTAGCCAAAGTTATGAGGATTTGAAGTTTGAAGGAAATCTGAAAATCGGGGAAAAGTTTAAACTCGCGAGTGGCCCTGGGGACACGCGTCGCACGCCGAGGCGACAGCACACCGTGGCCCACAAGGATTTTGCGTGCCAGCACACCCGATCACGGCCACAGCCTGATCCCGATTCAAAATATCGGCCGCTGACAGCTGGGGTCCACCCCCTTCTTCAACCTCGCGACGCCCACGCTCTGCTGCCGAGGGACCTCGCCGGAGAGCTCGCCGCCGGCTTCGGTACAGCTCCAAACTTCGCGATTTTGGCCGCCCCTGCCTACTTTCACTCGGGGAACAAGATTCTGGGGTCAGCTACTCATGACAATGGTCGGTGCATGGTCGGTGACGAGCCGCCACCTCGGAAAGACTTCGGCCATGTCGGTTGACTTCCCTAGCACCTCAACTACTCGAGGAACCGGTCGGGAAGCATCAGTGGACCTCAGGGAAGGTCGACATGAGCTTGAGGCAGCTCGGGGAAGGCCTGAAGTAGGTCCTCACCGTGCGCCCGATGCCTCCCGTTTGTTCCGCCGTTGGTAAACCTCGAAATACGCCGGGTACAGAGGTTCTCCGGCCAAGGGTTGTGAAGGAAACTTGTGTGTTACCGTGTCTAGTTTGTGTGAGAGCGGATTGCGGTCCTCTAATCCTTTCTAGAGCACGAATTCGACGGAATCGCACCCGAAGGTCGTTCTGCACACAGAAAGGGGAAAACTGGAAATTCGCCGCCGGTGAGCAATCACTCGGGCTGTGGCTCGGGGGGTGAGAAGCACCGGTCACCAGCGCGTCCAAGGGTGCCTTGGCTCAGGCGTGACAACGCCCTGGTTGGGCTGTCCACGGGAGCCCGAGGCGCGGCGGTTCTAAGTCACCGAATTGATCTTTCGGCACAGCCGATATCAATCGGTTTCAACTGAATTCTAGCAGCGGGGAAGACGGAGGAAGGTCTCTAGTACCTTGCCGGGGCTCT
Organism: Neostapfia colusana; assembly: GCA_030760725.1. Lineage (NCBI taxonomy): Eukaryota > Viridiplantae > Streptophyta > Magnoliopsida > Poales > Poaceae > Neostapfia > Neostapfia colusana. Next base: position 51,792,206 of record JASWHV010000014.1, on the reverse strand, counting down.
GGAGGGGACGGAGGAAGCTGTGATCGGTGCTCTCCCATCGATTCTGAGCTGCGGAAAGTTTCGGCCGGCGCTGAGTTCTTGCGGGGGAAGAACCGGGCGATGCTTCGGCCGAGGAGGGGGAAAGGCGCCTTAAGAAGGCTCTGCACCGCCTCACGCCCGCGCGTGGGCAAGCAGCTGCTGGCGCGGCGGCTTCCCTCGGTGGTGATCGCAGCGGCGGTGCGGTTAACCGAGTGAGAAAGTCTCAGTCGCTTGATTTGGAGTAGTGGCTGACATGTGGGTCCCACTTCCAATTTTAACCTCTGAAATTTACTCCTAATCACTGTTGTAAACAGTGAGCCCCATAATACCCCTGGTAAATCAAATTATTCACCCATGAGCCATTTGAATTGATCAAAGTTCAAATTGGGTTTGGTTTGAATAAATTTCAGCACAAGTTCAGTTTTGAATTCAAATAAAGTTTGAATTTCCCCCCACTTAGCTCATGTCAAGATTAACTCCAAATGGAGTGAAAATTGGTGTGTGATCTCTCAAAAATGTGCTGAACAAGAATATGCCTCCCACTTTTAAATTCATGGGATAAAAACAGTTTGAATTTGAATATGGTTTCAAACTGCCCTCTTTATAACTATACCCAAAATGACCTCAAAAAGGTTTTGAATTTGGGTGAAACTTGGCATGGACATACTTAGCAAAGTGTAGGAGTTTTCATATGTCCAGCCCACCTATATCACATGTGGGAAATACCACTTTTTGCAACGTGTGAGTTTGTTCTCTAATGAGCATGTTGATGGTGGTTACTTGCTCTTCATTTGTGTTCATCATCTTTCCTCAAATGAGGTGTGTGGTGTGGTGATGAACACTTCAAATATGTGTCAAAAACTGAGGCCCTTACATTCCTCCCCCCTTAAAAGAATCTCGTCCCGAGATTATAGGGTGAAAATTAGAGAGAAGACGGTGGAAAATTACCGGATATGCGACGTGAAAAAGTCGGGGTAGTTAGCGCGAAGAAATTCTTCGCTCTCCCATGTCGCTTCGTCCATGGAGTGATTACTCCATAGAACCTTGTAGAACCACAACGTACGGTTGCGTGTGGTTCGGGCCTTTTCATCAATAATCTGCACCGGTTCCTCCCGATAGGTGAGATCCGGTTGCAGTTCTTCAATGTCTTCCAGCTGAACGGTAGTTGATAGCTTGAGACACTTCCTCAGCTGGGAAATGTGAAAGACGTCGTGCACACCGGAATGTGCTTAAGGTAATTTCAGTCGGTATGCCACTGATCCACATCTTTCGGTAATCTGGAATGGACCGATGAATCGGGGTGCCAACTTTCCTCTCACCCTAAATCTGTTTACGCCCTTCATTGGAGACACCCGTAGGTATACGTGATCTCCAACTTCGAATTGTAATGGGCGCCTTCTCCGGTCCGCATACTGTTTCTGACGGTATTGAGCGGCTTCTAGGTTCGCTTGAATCAGTCGAAACTTTTCTTCCGCGTTATTGACAAGGTCAACCCCGAAGGTAACCCTTTCGCCAGACTCACACCAGTTCAATGGTGCGCGGCACTTCTTACCATATAGTGCCTCGTAAGGTGCCATCTTGATGCTGGCTTGGTACCCATTATTGTACGAGAATTTGTCTAACGGCAAGTGATCATCCCAATTCTTGCCGTGGTTGATAGCACAAGCTCGTAGCATGTCTTCTAGGATCTGATTTACCCGCTCTGTTTGCCCATCCGTCTGCGGGTGGTATGCTGAACTACGGATCAACTTCGTCCCCAAGGCAGCGTGCAGCTGATCCCAAAAACAGGACACAAATAAAGTGCCCCGGTCCGATATGATGGTACGGGGTACGCCGTACAAGCATAGGATCCGTGAGATGTACAGTTCAGCGTACTTCTTGGCGTTGTAGTTGGTGTTGACCGGGATGAAATGGGCAACTTTGGTGAGCCGATCGACGATCACCCACACAGAATCATGTTTCTGCATGGTGGTGGGTAAACCGACGATGAAGTCCATGCTCACATCTTCCCATTTCCAGGCAGGAATGCCCAGTGGTTGCAGCAGTCCCGGTTTCCGCATATGATCTGCCTTCACCCTTCGACATGTATCACACTCGGACATGTATTTTGCAACCTCGCGCTTCATCCGTGTCCACCAAAACTTTCTTCTGAGTTCTTGATGCATCTTGTTGCTGCCAGGGTGAATAGAAAACTTTGATAAGTGAGCCTCATCAAAGATTTTCTTTCGTAATTCCGGGTTACGGGGTACGACGATCCGGTCCTTGAACCATAGGACGCCGTCTCCGTCCTTCCGGAAACATTTCAGCTCCCCACTGTCTACACGTCTCCGCAAATGTGACATGCCCTTGTCATTCTTCTGGGCTGCCGCTATCTCTTCACGGATGGTGGGGTTCAAAGCTAGGTTGTAGAGAGCTCCGTGTGGAATCACATGTAGTGGTGGCTCGCTCTCTTCCAACGGTGTGATGGTCAGATTATTGACGTGTGACTTGCGGCTCAGCGCATCTGCCACCACGTTTGCCTTGCCCGGATGATAATGGATCTCTATCTCATAATCCTTTATCAGTTCTAACCATCTTCGTTGCCTCATGTTCAGCTCCTTCTGAGTGAATATGTACTTGAGGCTTTTGTGGTCGGTATATAAATGTACGAGGTTACCGAGTAGGTAGTGCCTCCACATTTTTAGTGCAAGTACCATGGCAGCAAGCTCCAAATCGTGAGTTGGATAATTTTGCTCATGGTTTCTAAGCTGCCATGATCCATACGCGACCACTCTTCGGTCTTGCATCAGCACACATCCGAGCCCAATGACGGATGCATCGCAATACACATCGAACGGTTTTGTTGTGTCTGGCTGCGCCAAAACCGGTGCTGATGTCAAGTGCTTGACTAAAGCCTTGAATGCTGCTTCACATGCTGGACTCCAAACATATTTGGTAGCCTTCTTCAGCAGCTCTGTCATTGGCTTGGCAATCTTCGAGAAGTTCGGAATGAACCTCCGATAATATCCCGCGAGTCCGAGGAAACTCCGTACCTCGTGAACAGTTCTCGGGGACTTCCAATTCAGCACTTGAGTGATCTTGCTCGGGTCTACAGCGATACCCTCCGCTGAGATGATATGCCCGAGAAAAGGCACTTGCGATATCCAAAACTCGCATTTGCTGAATTTTGCGTATAACTTGTGATCCCGCAGCCGTTGCAAGACTATACGCAGATGCTTCTTGTGATCTTCCTCCGACTTGGAATATACCATGATGTCGTCGATGAAGACCACAACAAACTTGTCCAGCTCCGGCATGAATACCGAGTTCATCAAGTACATGAAGTGAGCTGGAGCATTGGTGAGGCCGAAGGACATGACCAGGTACTCATAGAGTCCGTACCTCGTCGAGAAAGCTGTCTTTGGAATGTCCTCAGCCCTTATCTTAATCTGATGGTACCCGGATCTTAAATCCATCTTGGAAAAGATCTTTGCTTCGACCAACTGATCAAACAACATGTCGATCCGTGGCAACGGGTACTTGTTCTTGATGGTTACAGCATTTAATGGACGATAGTCCACACAAAGCCGTAACGTCTCATCCTTCTTCTTGACAAATAATGCCGAACAGCCCCATGGTGAGGAGCTCGGCCTAATAAAACCCTTCTCCAGAAGGTCCGTGAGTTGAGTCTTCAGTTCGGCCAATTCCTTGGGCGCCATCTTGTACGGCCTTCGGGATATTGGCATGATTCCCGGTGCAAGTTCAATCTTGAACTCCACCTCTCTATCGGGTGGCATCCCCGGAAAATCGTCCGGGAATACATCAGGGAACTCTCGGACCACTGGAATATCTTCCAATCTGATAGTTGTGGCTTGATAGACACTTGGAAGTTTTATTTCTGGACTGTCCAGAAATAATGAGTGAGACCCGTGCACTTCTGAGTTTAAGTGCACGACTCGAAGGACAGTGTCTAAAACAGCGACGTGGCGGGTTAACCATGACATCCCTAGGATGACATCGACCTTCTGTCCCTCTAAGATAATGAGAGACGTGGGGTACACTCTACCCGCTAAGCATAATGGCGCCTTGGAAACCATTACGCTTGCTGAAATCTTCCCACCCGGTGAACAAATTAAATATGGACTATCGGTGGGTAGTATTGGCAAGCTGTGTTTAGCAATGAAAGCTTGGCTAATAAAATTATGCGTGGCGCCTGAATCAAACAATACTATAGCGGGATGCTGGTGGAGTTGGAACATACCCGCAAGGATTGGCTCGCCCTCCGGAACGTCCTCAATGGCAAGCTGGTGGACGGTGCCGGGCCTATGGTTTGCCCGCCGCGCATTAGTAGGGTTCCGGGGCTGATTCCTCCTCAGAAACTGCGGTGCCACTCCGCCGCCTTGCCTCTCTGGGCAACTGCTCGCGAAGTGTCCTGGACGACCACACTTGTAACATGTGGTCGCTGCTGGTGTAGTAATCGGGGGACGAAAGCCCGGCATGCGTTGCTGAGGTGCAAACGCATGCGGCATCGCCCTCTGCTGCTGTTGTTGTTGTGGTGGTACTGGCAGTGCCGGACTGAATGCCGGTGAAGAGTACGGCCGACTGCGGAACGGCATCGACCGCGGTGGTGGCTGCCAGCGTGGACCTGATAGTGGGCGATTCACCATCCGAAACTTCTGAGAAGGACCGCCTCCTTCTCCGCTGCTCTGCGGTGCGCTTCGCTTCCTCTCCGCCGCCGCTAACTCCTTGCCGGAGTCCTCCTGAACAATCGCAGCATCAATGATGTCGTTGAGGCTGCCGCAATTGAACATCGCCAACTTGTCCTTCAGGAGCGGGTTAAGCCCCTGGTAGAAGTGGTCCCGCCGCTTCTCGTCAGTATCTGCATGATACGACGCATAGAGCGTGAGATCGTTGAATGCCCTGGAATATTCCAGCGCGTTCCGGCTCCCTTGCTGCAGGTGCAGGAACTCCTGCGTCTTCCCCTTCATCAAACCTGGCGGTATATGATAGGCCCTGAAGGCCGTCCGGAACTCCGCGCAGGTCATCACTCGGTCGGTGGGCTGTGAAGCACAGAAGTTGGCCCACCACGCGCTCGCGGATCCTTCGAGCTGCTGGACGGCGAACTGAGTCTTGCGCTGCTCGCTTATCTGGAGCAGCCCGAACTTCATCTCTATGGCGCGGAGCCAGTTGTCCGCGTCAAGTGGTTCATCCGCCCTTGAGAATACCGGGGGATGAGTAGCCAGGAAGTTGGAGTAGGAGCTCTGTTGGCGCTCCTCACGATCTTGACGTCTCTCTGGGCGAGACGTATTGGCGATAAGCGTTTGCAGCAACTCCGTGTGCTGCTGATGTGAACCCGCCATTGCCGCGACGATGTCGGCCAATGTAACCGTTGGCAGTGGTGGTGGCGGTGTTTGCTGTTGCTGTTGCTGCTGCTGTCCCGAGGAGTCCTCGGGAGGTGGTTGGGAGGTCTCTCCCCCTTGGCTAGTACCCCCAACATCAGGGTTGGCACGAGTACGCGTCATTCTGAAATTCAAAACAGCAGCAATTAGCACTTGTCTTACTTAAAAATTTCCATATGCAACAGTAGGTATTGAAGTGACACATGAATAATTCGCACAACATTCACATATATTGATAAAGCATAAACTTTATACAAGATACAATATTCTCGGGTCTCCGAGAAGTCGTGCTCATGTCGTCACTACCTATACATACGCTACTGTCTACACGACATGTCACCGATTACAAAAGTTGGGTTACACTACCCTGGCTGCCCTACATGGCAACTGTAACCCCCTACTTGGAGTAGAACTCGACCTCCTGCGGGTCGTCCTCCTCCGGTACCTCTGCTGGTGGCTCTGAATCCACCACCTCTTCTCCCATTCCGGGTTCTCCCATTGCTGGAAGACCCAAGACCACCGGTATGCCTAACACCGGAGGTACAAGGTCCTGCAATGCATGCACCTCGTCCATGGCTTGGTTGTAATCTTCTTCCCAGCCTTGCCCTTCCTCAATAGCGTCGTCTCGCTCTTGAGCATGGTCCTCGTTCTGCTGGGTCAGATTCTGTACCAGTTCTTGCAATGCCGCGATGTCAACACGGCTCTTCCTCTTCGCCTTCTTCAGACGACGCAACTGATTATGTTGTTCATTCAGTCGCTTGATCGTCGGAAGGAGCACATTGCGGAGTGCGCCGTGAGCACTCTCGAAATGGTCTCCATGGCTCGTGCTCTCCTTGAGCTTTGTGGCGAGACGCTCCGTATGAACAGCTTGGCTGTCCATCACGGCGTTTCCCGCCCTCATCTGGAGGCTGAGATTTGCCTCCGCGGGGTTGTACCTTGGGCAACTCGGGTCCGTTGCCTTCAGGTACCTCTCTTCCCAAACATGCTGAGCCCGTCCCTCCACCGGAATGAGCGCGTATGGAGTGCCCTCCATATCCTGCACGCGCAGTTGGCAGAAACGTGACATGGTGTCACGTGCTGCCACTTGCCACATCCCTTCCGGTTGTCTTCCTCTCACCGTGACGGTGAACGGCACCCAACCGGGTGGCGTAGGTCCTGCAGGGACTTCGACATGGGTCGTCCACGTGTTGTTCCCCTCTTCGCCTTCTTCCTTGGCAAAGTACTGTGGCATCTGGTTGTACCCGAAATATTGGAGCATTTGCCACAATACTTCCGGGTAGCCGCTACGGTGAGAACAGTGGGACACCACCCACCCGTTCTCCAATTGCTTATCTGCTGTCATCTGTAAAAATATATTTGAGAAATGTCAAATATTTATTTAAACAGTAAACCTCTGAGTTATAACATAAGACATGTCATTGAACCCATAAAACTTGGAAACACAGTTCAAATTTTTAAACAAATTTGACTGCTGATCTGCTGTTCCCATGACAGCCCTGACCAGTTTCCATTTCAACCTGATTTAGGCCATGCTAAAGGCAAAAACAATTCTGGAGCTCAACATTAAAGTTAAAGCTAACTTCAATAGCTTTTCAAAAAGTATTTCCTTGGCCTAAGATCTGTCCTGGTTCTAAAGTTATGAGATGTCAAAGGTAACAGAATTTCTGGAGAAATCTGGACAGCACCTCCCTGCTTTAGGTACAGATTTGATCCAAGAATTCCAGTTAATTATGTTCCTAATATGACAAATCTTTCTGTTACAAAGTTGTAACCCATCTCATAAGCTTTCCAGAACTACCTCATTTTCTATTTTTGGATTTTTATGCAGGAAGTTATGCTTAATTTACAGAGAGTCTTTGCTCTGCCCTGTTTTCTGGACAGTTTCAACTCTACTGCATTTTTCGATTTGTTAAGGGATGAAACACCTCTGGACCTCAACAGAAAAGTTGTAAAACTCTTCTAAAGCTTTCCAGAAATGTATCATATAACCCCAAACACGAAAGAACTCAACCTCTAACCTCTGATTAACTTCAGCCTTGATTCAGCTGAAAACAGAGTGCTCTGTCCTTAACAACCTATAAGTTGAAAACTTGTTAACTTTGAATATCCTATTCAAGGGAAGGAGTTACATCAAGTTTTACTACTTTAGATCAAAATCTTCAAGTTTTACATGAAGTTGTTCATTTAATGGGGTGTGACGTCGATGCGTCACCAGATTATGTCGGTACAATGTCCTCACAAAGAAAAACCTATACCGGACTTAGCCGGTTTCGTTAATTCAGTGGCACTAAACGTCACTCGCACACGGATGCTACACGTCTACCGTTTCATGGTCAGGCTACCTGCAGAAACTCAAGCAATCGTCAGACTCGGCTGCACACCGAGCCCGGAATCCATACAGTTCGTACACCCAGCCGTCATCACTCGCCCGGATGTTCTCAAGCCAAACACGCCTTGAGTTACGTGTTCACGTTTCAGACCACGTGACGGGATCTCCCAAGTTGCACCACGCACGCCAGGGACAGACATTGCTCGAATACCCCAATCGACATGAAGAGTCGTAGAGGATATTTAAGCAAGTCGGGTTACCTGCCACCCGTGGGGCTCCACCCTTCAGCTTGTGCGCACTGGTGGACAGCGCTTACGTGCACCCCCCAAGACATACACGCCCCGAGATGCACGATTTTCCGACATAGTCAAATAGATTAATATGCCACTTTCTATAAGCTAATAACATCCTTATATGGGCTACTAACTCGTTCCTCACTAGATTTTTGAAAAAGATGACCTTTGTAGTGCGTTAAAACTCAAGCGAGCTCTGATACCAACGCTGACATGACCCCATGGTCTTGTCGAGCCAGGATCACGCTGAGGGGTGCTGCGTAGCACAGCACCGGATAACACACGTCAAAGGTACAAAGCGGAAGTGGAATTTTATTACATAAACAGGTTTATGAACATGTTTACATCAAAATAAGTTTAGTCTACACTCGCGGGCGTAGACTACGCATCAAGTCCATGTTCAGCCCTCGAACGTGTCCTTGCTAGCACACACGCACACTAACTCTGCGGCGTGCACGACTCCCACTCGACGGGGTTCCCCTCCTGGGGTTCCGTCTCCTCCTCGGGAGTCCCTTCCTCATAGAACCCTGCAAAAGCTTCAAACACAAGCAGTGAGCACGAAGGCTCAGCAAGTCTGACCCGTCTCACCTAAACATGAAACTTCTACATGAGGGGTGATGGGTACATGAGATAAAAACATTTGCAAAGGACTCGCCTAATTAGTGGAACCTTACTTTCAAGTTTTAGCAGTAGTTTGTGGAGAACCTTACGCTAAGGCACATGAGAGAGCCGCAATCAAACAAGAAACGCATTTCTCTCATGTACTTTGCCCAAAGTTGAAATGAACTTTAGTTAGCTCTAAGCTACAGCAAGTCATTAGCAATCAAGTTCATCTTTCAATCAGCAACATTTTAACATGTAACTAGCCTGTTCTTTCTACGTCATGGTACAGTGAACAAGTGGCACTCACTGACCGCGAGGGACGGCGATTATAATCGATTTACACCTGCAGGGTTACCCGAACAACCCGTCATGTACGCCCGTACTTGATGTTGCCTACAACAACCATCACGGACGCCGTACGCAACCACCTTTCACCCGTCAGCCAAATATTGAACCGGTCCCATCGTCCCGAGCAAGAGGTCTCTGCACGCGCATCTCCGTGCCGCCAGCCGATTTACACCTCGAGCTCTCAACCTACCCTCTGAACGACGGGCAATGCCTCAATACCCAGCTACCCGAGTTACATCAGTTTCCCGGTTCCCATATAGCCGGTAGGTCTTCGGTACTGTTCTAGCTTATTCAACAGACCCGCACACGGCTCGGTACTCAATCGACACAAGCGGAGCTACAGCACACAGGCCCCAAAGTCCTGCTGCCCTTACCCTCCGCTCGGTCTCATTTTCTTGCCATGTGTTTCATGTGCTATCACTACCCGAGTCGAGTGCCTCTAGCCTATGCTCGCGAGTAGTTCCATCTACTCGACTTGTACCGAATCCTACTCTATCATAGCAATGCAGTAGCTAACGGGGTTTGCAATCCTAAACCCAACCCATGGTTCTCTTGGCTATGCAGTGGGGCTTCCAAACAAGACTCTAATGCAAAGAATAAAGTAAACAAGTATGTGCTCAAAACAATAAAAATTTGTAAAAAGGTTAATGCAAACCGGAACTTGCCTTGCTGCTCTTGGTCGTAGGCTAGCTGTTCCTCCGGAGTAACGAAGTCTAGGACTTCGGGTTCCTCCTCGACCTTAGCGACTACATGATATAAGACATACATGTATTAATTTGAATGCATTTATATTAAGTTTGAACTTGTGAAGTCTATAACCCTTGCTAGATAGACCCAATGACTGTGAAACTTTTACTGGGGCTTGGTTACAACCTAAACAGGGATTTGGTCAAGTTTTAGTTGCAGCAAAGCTCATTCGAGCCCTCCACAATTAATTATGTCCTTGACCTTAATTGGGAACTCATAGGGTGTTCTAAGAATTTTAATGAAACAAACTATGACTTTCTGAAAACTAGATTTTCAGAGGGTTCTAATGGAGTTGGTTTCACTTAATTTGAAGGTTCCTAGCTAAAGATATGAGCTAAACAATTTCAGAGAAAATTCTGAAAATGTTTCTGAACATTTTCTATTTTCTCTGGAACAGTTTCACTAATCACACCATTAGGTGGAACAAATGAGCTCAAATGGTTCTGAAATTTTTATGGTAGTTCGGGGATAGTTTGGTGAACATCCCAGCAAAATTTCAGGATTTTCCGCCAAAGGATTCTCCAGTTAAAATTCCAAACAGTTTAAAATTTGAGGAATTAATTCTGGAGAAATAAAGAATTTCATGAAGTGAAACTTGATTTGCTGGAAAGTGCTCAGAGAGATGAATACAACAAAATTTGGTTCACTCAATTTGGAGCTTTCTAGCCAAAGTTATGAGGATTTGAAGTTTGAAGGAAATCTGAAAATCGGGAAAAAGTTTAAACTCGCGAGTAGGCCCTGGGGACACGCGTCGCACGCCGAGGCGACAGCACACCATGGCCCACAAGGATTTTGCGTGCCAGCACACCCGATCCCGGCCGCAGCCCGATCCCGATTCAAAATATCGGCCGCTGACAGCTGGGGTCCACCCCCTTCTTCAACATCGCGACGCCCGCGCTCTGCCGCCGAGGGACCTCGCCGGAGAGCTCGCCGCCGGCTTCTGTACAGCTCCAAACTTCACGATTTTGGCCACCCCTGCCTACTTTCACTCGGGGAACAAGATTCTGGGGTCAGCTACTCATGACAATGGCCGGTGCATGGTCGGCGACGAACCGGTCGGGAAGCATCAGTGGACCTCAAGGAAGGTCGACATGAGCTTGAGGCAGCTCGGGGAAGGCCTGAAGTAGGTCCTCACCGTGCGCCCGATGCCTCCCGTTTGTTCCGCCGTTGGTAAACCTCGAAATACGCCGGGTACAGAGGTTCTCCGGCCAAGGGTTGTGAAGGCAACTTGTGTGTTACCGTGTCTAGTTTGTGTGAGAGCGGATTGTGGTCCTCTAATCCTTTCTAGAGCACGAATTCGACGGAATCGCACCCGAAGGTCGTTCTGCACACAGAAAGGGGAAAACAGGAAATTCGCTGCCGGTGAGCAATCACTCGGGCTGTGGCTCGGGGGTGAGCAGCACCGGTCACCAGCACGTCCAAGGGTGCCTTGGCTCAGGCGTGACAACGCCCTGGTTGGGCTGTCCACGGGAGCCCGAGGCGCGGCGATTCTAAGTCACCGAATTGATCTTTCGGCACAGCCGATATCAATCGGTTTCAACTGAATTCTAGCAGCGGGGAAAATGGAGGAAGGTCTCTATTTCCTTGCCGGGGCTCTGGAGGGGACGGAGGAAGCTGTGATCGGCGCTCTGCGATCGATTCCGAGCTGCGGAAAGTTTCGGCCGGCGCTGAGTTCTTGCGGGGGAAGAACCGGGCGATGCTTCGGCCGAGGAGGGGGGAGGCGCCTTAAGAAGGCTCTGCACCGCCTCACGCCCGCGCGTGGGCAAGCAGCTGCTGGCGCGGCGGCTTCCCTCGGTGGCGATCGCAGCGGCGGCGCGGTTAACCGAGTGAGAAAGTCTCAGTCGGTTGATTTGGAGTAGTGGCTGACATGTGGGTCCCACTTCCAATTTTAACCTCTGAAATTTACTCCTAATCACTGTTGTAAACAGTGAGCCCCATAATACCCCTGGTAAATCAAATTATTCACCCATGAGCCATTTGAATTGATCAAAGTTCAAATTGGGTTTGGTTTGAATGAATTTCAGCACAAGTTCAGTTTTGAATTCAAATAAAGTTTGAATTTCCCCCCACTTAGCTCATGTCAAGATCAACTCCAAATGAAGTGAAAATTGGTGTGTGAGCTCTCAAAAATATGCTGAACAAGAATATGCCTCCCACTTTTAAATTCACAGGATAAAAACAGTTTGAATTTGAATATGGTTTCAAACTGCCCTCTTTCTAACTATACCCAAAATGACCTCAAAAAGGTTTTGAATTTGGGTGAAATTTAGCATGGACATCCTTAGGAAAGTGTAGGAGTTTTCATATGTCCAGCCCACCTATATCACATGTGGGAAATACCACTTTTTGCAATGTGTGAGTTTGTTCTCTAATGAGCATGTTGATGGTGGTTACTTGCTCTTCATTTGTGTTCATCATCTTTCCTCAAATGAGGTGTGTGGTGTGGTGATGAGCACTTCAAATATGTGTCAAAAACTGAGGCCCTTACACTGTGGGGAGAAATATCAGTGGAAATTGGATGAAAATTTGAGGTGGTGGGAGCCAATTGTCAGCCACAACCGACCTATTTTTCACCTCGGTCGATCACAGCACGCCAGGGCTCGGCTGCTACCCGCGCCTGAGGCTCCACCGAGCTGGTTCTCGCTGCCCCCGACGTCGGCGCGCGTGTGAGCGATCAGAGCAGCCGCCCGAGTGCCCCAGCCCTATTTCTCTTCCCCTGCAGCTCGTGTTGTGCTGCAGCCGTTTCATTCGCACTGAACACCGCCGCCGTTTCCTCCCGATCACGCCACAGCCACTGAGCTCGGTTGCTAGAGCTCCCAACAGCGAAGAGCTGCGCCCACTAGTGCTCTAGCCGGCCAGCCCTTCTCTTTCCCAGTCTCGAGCCTGATTGCACCGGAAATCGGCAAAGTTGCCGCAGTTTCTGGGTGAACACTGAAAAAACGAGAGAGGTCACCGTGGACAGCTCACACCGAGCAAGATCACGCCAAAGCAAGCCATCCCCTCGGTGCATCCTCGACCCTAGCTGCTCAAGACCAAAATTCAGCCCTCGCCGTTGATCACAGCAGAAGAATTTCAAGATTTTCTCCCGGGCAGTACAGACCGACCCTGAGGTAGGAATTTGTGAAATTCTTCGTTAATTCGTGTTCTTGTTGATCCAAACTGTACACAAAGATTCCTAACTACATGGCGCACTTCCTCCATCAATTTTAGACCTAGATATGGGGTGTAGAGGGAGAATTTTCGTGTTTTGATCATGGTGCACCGCCGGACCCCATCGGGCGCACGGCGCCGATGGGTTTGCAGCGCTCCCCGACCCATTTAAACTCCATGTCGAGCTTCTACACCATCCACTGATTCTCTAAAGCCAAAACCACGATCATTTGGTGAAGGAATGGGCCGCCGCGACATTGCCGGGGACCTAGGTCTCACTGTTGCCGGTGTGCGGTGGTTTCCGGGGAGAGTCGGCCTCCGGCGACCCTACCAGGGTGTTCAGCGTAGTTAAAACACAGGGGGGCGGCCAGTTTGGGCCCAGGAGATGGCCGGGAAGGCTTTTCCCACCACCCTCGCCGGAGCAACCCCGCGGTTTCCTCTGTTTGGCGCGAGGTAGAAGAGGGAGCTGACGGGTGGGCCCCACAACCAGGATTTAAACATTTCCAGATTTTCCTAATTCAGTTCAAACTTTGGAGACCCATAACTTTGTGTAGAAAACCCCAAAAATGGTGAAACCAATTTGGTTGGAATCCTCATGAGGAGTACTTCACAGAGAAAAAAATTGCTTGCTATGAAAATGCCCAGGAATTTCTGTAGAATTGTTTATGAAACACTCCAAAATTTGGGAAGCAAATCCTTTCCATAGTAACTGATCTCCAGTAAAAATTTGGGCTTCATTGGAGTTCATTTGCTAGGCTAAATTGCCTTCCAATGTTCAGCCTTTATTTGGAAATTCAAATTTTTACAGAAACTTTTCAGAACTCCTATCCAACTTCAAAAATTCATATATCTCTGTTGGTAGCTCCAAAAATGGTGAAAAAAATTTTGTTAGAACCATGGAGACTTACCCTAATCAGATCTTCCACTGTTAGCTATGTCAAAACTCCTGATTTGGGATCAAAATTCAGAGAAGCCTTGTACTTGTAGGAATTTTGGAGACTACATTGTGCAATGACATTTCTCCAAATTTTGCTCAGATCATCCTTAGAGAGTCTAGTATCCACTCTAAAAATCCCAAAGCCAATTAAGGAACATAAATAGCAGTAGCTATGAATAGAAGTTCAATTCTTATAAGTCCTTAATACTTATACACATGTTTTGCTACATTTCATTTAATGACCGAAGTTGAGGACGCACCGGAGCCCTTGGATGTCCTTCCACCAGAAGCTGACTTCCCATTTAACTCGCAACCAGGCAAGCCCCGGTTTGCATTTAAGTACTTTTGCAAATTCTTTATTTGTATCACTTATGTCTAGGGTGAATGCTTGCATTAGAGTTAAGGTGATTGAAACCCCACTTGCATAACCTTTAAATCCTATGGAGGGTTGGGTAGTTTACAGACTCGACGAGTAGAGAATGCCATGCTAATATGCTTAGGATCTCGGTAGAAGTTGAGTAGTTGGAATCTACTCGCGAGGTAAGGCTTTATCACACGGTTTGGTCAGAATAGAAAATGGCTTAAGAGTGGTGAAAATAAGACCCAGAAGGGGTGGATAGGAAGCAGTGAGCGGAGGTCTCACGTGCGTAGCCCTTTGGTGTCGATTGAGGACCGAGTCATGTGCGGGCCTGCTGAAAAAGTATCAAATAGTACCGGATGGCATACTGACATAAGAAGGAAACCGATGTAATTGGTTAACCTGGGTGTCGAGGCTTACCCAACCGTAAATAGGAGTGGGTTGAGGGTAGCAAGGTGTAAATCTGCCGGTGGGCACAGTAAAGCTCCACGCGGGGACCTCCTGCCCGTTACGGATGTACCGGTTCAGCATTTGGGTTGCCTTTGAAAGGTTGTTGCATACAACAGAGTAGGAAAGGATGTGGAACCACACTTTTGAAAGTGGGTGTATGCAACGTGTTGTCCGGGTGTCTCCTGATTGCAATCACCATCCCTCGCGGTTATTTGAGTATTGCTTGTTCACTGTTCTGTGACGTAGTAAGAAGTGAAGTAAGCCAGATGAATGATAATATGCTGTGATGATATATTAATGTTTTGGAGACCATGTCTGCTGTAGATGTAGAGCTAATTAAGTTTATTTTCCGATTTGGACATCACCACATTGGAGGAAAACATTTCTTGTTTGATTGTGGACTTCCGATGTGATGGCTGCCTAAGGCACATGAATCTGCTGCTATAAAACTGAAAGTAAGGATCAACTTATAGGCGTGTCCTTGTTGCAAAGTCCTTTTTCCTATCTTATACATCCCTGCATGTAGGGTTCCATGCCTAGGTTAGTCGGTTAAGCCTTGCTGAGCCTCGTGCTCACGGTTACAATATTTGAGCTGTATGCAGGTGAGAGCTATGAGGAGGGGTCCGAGGACGAGGCAGTGCCCCCGTTGGGTTACACGGCCGAGCTGGAGCCCCGCACGCCGCCGTGATCTTCGTTGGAGTGCTGCTAGTGTGTAGTGTCCCCGGGCTGGACGGCTGCACTTTTGCATAGCTAGGCTGGGAGTTTAGCTGATAATAAGACTTCCACTATAGAATTAAGTTTTGTAAAAAGACTTCTGCTGTTTTATATTAAATAAAAGTGTGTATGTTGTTCTTAATTCTTTTTGTGTATGCTGTTGGGTGCCGCATCGCACGACACCACCCTATGCGATCCTGGAGTGGGTGAACCACGGGGTGGTCCCCATAGGCATGGTATCAGAGCCGCATTGGGAATAGCACGCTCGAAAAGAGCCTATTTTGAAAATTTAGAAGTAGTCGAGTGAGAATTAGTCATTAAGCCCACATAAGATCTATGATAGTAGTAGTTACTAAGTTGGAAAAGCTAACTTTGTTATACATTCTGTAACGACGCTCCGACGTCAGGTAAGAGGTAAGGTACGCCACCGTAGGCGGATCAATTGCGGTAACTTGGCATACGAGTAATAATATGGAAGGATATACGTGACTTGGCATGGTAGTTAATATGAGTCTCTGAACCTTTCCATGGTTCTGAGAGCATATGATAACGCTGTTCTCCAGCGTGCTTCGGACAAAAGTGAGAATACCCCATCATGTGGTAAGCAACACGATAGTATGCAACTCTTGAACGTTCAATATTCAAAGGGCCATACGCAGTGCTCGCCATCGGTGTGCCTCAACGGTCATGAGGCAGTAGGTGGTATCCGTTGGGTCGATAAAATTCCCAACCGTGATGACCCGTTCGCGCTCTACTCGGGCTCCCTGTCGTGTGGTGTGGAAACACGACCATGTACCTTGAGACGTGGCTTGACTCAAGGACGATCCGTATGGCAATGATACGGACCATATGTTTTTATTATGATATAGAACTGCCTGAAATGCCAAAAACCATTGTGTGCACCATTATTGTGTGTTCTTCTGCAGGTACATTAACCTCGTTAGGGCATGACGCATAGAAACCGTTTGTGAGTGACGTTCTTAGTTCCACCATTTGACACGTATATGCCGGAATACCGGTTTAGGACTTTTCTTTGGTGAGGAAATGTAGTACCGAGATTGCATAAAAGGATATTTTTCAAATAAAAGAGTTAAAATGAATTTTAGGATTCCATTTAGTGGTTATTGAACTTCCATATTGAACTGAGTCAATTAGGAGTATAGATTCAATCTCAAAAACTTAGGAACAACCTCCCCTGTTTCGGCAGAAACTTTGCTGAACTTAAACAGGGTATAACTTAGGATTGGTTGAACCAATGGGGGTGTGGGATACCATTCTTGAAAGGTTTTGAAGTCCTCTACAACTTTTCGGTAGAGCTCCAGAACATAATCTCCCTCCAAATGGATGAAAATCTCAGATGAGTATACACTGTCCAGAAACAGGGCAGACCAAAAATGCTCTCTGGAATTTTCTGTATTTCTACCACAACTTTTTGTAGAAAAATTTCTAAGGGTCAAGTAATACATCGTTGGAAAGTATAGGAGATGTTCTACAACTTTATAGTTTAGTGCTTTACTAGTTGGATGGCAGAAATAGTCGGAATTTTGTGAGTAAAACAGCCACTTGTAAAGGAGGTGCTGTCAAAATTCCTCAGAAAATTCTGTCAACTTTTAAAAGTTATAACTCACAAACTAGGTAGGGTACATAGGCAAATAAATACAATATGGATTCCTTGTTGAGTCTACTACAACTTTGTTGTTGCACTCTAGTCCAGATTTTGCCGCTAAGGTGGTAAAAACTATTGAATTATCCAGACTGGTCAGCTGGATCAGAAACTGGACTGTGAACACCCTGTTGAAGTTTTTCAACCAAAACAATTAGTTTCACAATTCGACGTCCAGTGGCTGTTGTAAAACATAAGTGGAGTAAAAAAGTTTATGCATTCAACATA
This sequence comes from Neostapfia colusana, assembly GCA_030760725.1. Taxonomy (NCBI): domain Eukaryota; kingdom Viridiplantae; phylum Streptophyta; class Magnoliopsida; order Poales; family Poaceae; genus Neostapfia; species Neostapfia colusana. The sequence continues at coordinate 51,774,990 of JASWHV010000014.1, read as the reverse complement.
TCACTTCAAGCTAGTGCATGTTTGGGTCCAGTCCAATAGCGAGGAATTACGCATACTAACACACTTAACATCCCGTGGCGACCTACGATGGTCGAAATGAACTTTTAATCCATAAAGTTCATCACTTTGGAACTCGATCGTGTGACCTGGTCCAGGTATGTATATGTTGTATAAAGTTTATACTTTATCCATATGTGTGATTGTTATTCGTATTATTTATTCCATTCTCGCACTACTATTGTATAGACTGGATGAAATAAACCAACATGTGCTGATCGTTTGAGTGGTATGAATGCAGAATGGTGCGTATACGGTCTACGCAAGAGGAGGGAGGTCTGAGTCAGGTTCGTGGTGATGAGTCTCCACCTCCGGAGCAAACCACGATGCAGCAGCAACCACCTCCTCCACCGCCAGAACTTCCAAGGAATCTTGCGGGGGTTCTTGCCGCAGTGCTCGGCTCGTGCGACGAGCAAACTGAGTTGCTGCGGATGCTAGTCCAGCAGAATGCATCCCATCAGGGAGGATGCCAAGACAATGGGCAACGCCATCCCCAACAAAGTTCTTATTCAGAATTCCTGGCGACCCATCCACCGGTCTTCACGGAGGCCGAAGAACCTTTAGAGGCGGACAGCTTTATCCACACTCTGGAGGCAAAGTTCGGGCTGCTACGATGCACCAAACACCAGAAGGCGCTGTATGCAGCTCAACAGCTTCAGCGAGAAGCCGGTACATGGTGGGCGAACTACATCGCCTCATTACAGGCTGGCCATGCCATCACATGGGCGGAGTTCTGGGAGGCGTTCCGCGTCTATCACATACCTCCTGGGGTTATGAAAAGGAAGCTCCAGGAGTTCATGGTGCTACAACAAGGCGAGAGGAGTGCTCATGAGTACTCCCGGTTGTTCAACCGACTGGCGCAGTATGCGCCAGGATTTGTGAGAACAGAGGAGGACAAGCGCAATGCATTCTTCCGAGGCCTGAATTCAAAGATGAAGGTCCATCACGCCCAAAGCAATCGCGACACAATCAAGGACCTTGTTAATGCCGCGATTTTATAAGAGAATGCTCAGCGCGAGCGCGGTTCTGATAAGAGGAAACACAGCACGCTGACGAGCAGCAGTGGTGGGACGCCACAAAAATACCGTGTGGTGTATCGCTCACCATCCGGTCAGAGATGGCAGTCACCGGCGCGACCACCTCAGTTCCGCGGTCGGCAATATAATGTGCCGGGCTTACGACTGACGTATCCACCACAGCAGCAGCAAACAATGGTCCCACGTGCGCCTCAGTTTCAACAGCGTGCACTGGGATTTCGTCCTCAAGTCGGCGGGACCCCGACACCTTACACGTGCCTCACGTGTGGCCGTGTCGGGCATATTTCGAGGGACTGCCCTGAGCCGCGACAGGGCAAGGGGGCAGCACCGTATCAGGGTGCTAATCAGCCACGCAATCAGCCCAAGAAACCAGCACCAAAACCCGGCAACGTCCACCACTTAGCCATCGAAGACGTGCCGGAAAGCGAACCCGTCCTCGCGGATACGTTTTCTTACCTAGATCATCCGGTAGTCATACTTTTTGACTCCGGTGCCACCCATAATTTCATAAGTTAGTCTTATGTTATTAAATATCAACTGCCTATCATTCCCACAAATAGTTCATACTTGATATGCATACCGGGTGGGAAAATAACAGCTGATAGAATGGTCTATAGAGCACCATTACAGTTGGGTGGGAAGCTATACCCGACTTCTCTAATCATGTTAGAGAGTCAAAAACTTGATATCATTTTAGGAATGTCATGGCTACATCGCCATGGTGCTGTTCTTGACATCATTCCATGTGTGGTTCGTTTAAACTCTCCACTTCATGAACCACATGTTCTTATTATTGACCGTTCGGTTTAAGAAGCTCCAGCCACATATAACACGGAAGCCACAAAACTTGAGGATATTCATGTGGTCCGTGAATACCCGGATGTCTTTCCGGATGATCTTCCGGGCATGCCACCCGAAAGAGATGCTGAATTCAAGATTGAACTCGTACCAGGAACGACACCGATATCACGGAGACCATACAAGATGGCTCTGAATGAGCTAGCTGAATTAAAAGAGCAGCTCAATGATTTAATGAAGAAGGGTTTCATTCGACTGAGTTTCTCGCCATGGGGATGTTCGGCGTTGTTTGTGAAGAAGAAGGATGAAACCTTGAGGTTATATGTAGACTACCGACCTCTCAACACCGTCACCATCAAGAATAAATATCCACTGCCCCGCATCGATATTCTCTTCGATCAACTTGTGGGTGCGAGTGTATTTTCAAATATGGATCTTCGCTCCGGATATCACCAAATCAAGATCCGAGCGGAGGATATTCCGAAGACGGCCTTCTCGACGAGATATGGGTTGTATGAATACCTCGTCATGTCTTTTGGTCTCACCAACGCCCCAGCACACTTCATGTATCTCATGAACTCAGTGTTCATGCCGAGTTGGACAAGTTCGTTGTGGTGTTCATAGATGACATCTTGGTCTACTCCAAGTCGGAGGAAGAACACGCCAAACACTTGCATATCGTGCTTCAACATTACGAGATCATAAGCTTTACGCCAAGTTCAGCAAGTGCGAGTTTTGGATCAGCCAAGTGCCATTCCTTGGTCACATTATTTCTGCAGAAGGCATTGCAGTTGATCCAAGCAAAATCGAACAAGTGGTGAAATGGAAGTCCCCCACATCAGTCCACGAAGTCCGGAGTTTCCTCGGGTTAGCAGGCTATTATCGGAGCTTCATACCGAATTTCTCCAAGCTTGCTAAGCCGATGACTGAACTGTTGAAGAAAGGGATCAAATATGTTTGGATCTCAGCTTGTGAAGAAGCTTTCCAAGCATTAGTAAAACATCTTACAACAGCCCCGCTGTTAGCTGAACTGGATACAACCAAGCCCTTTGACGTATATTGTGATGCGTCCGGTATCGGGCTTGGCTGTGTATTGATGCAAGGAGGAAGAGTGGTCGCCTATGGATCACGTCAACTTCGTAACCACGAGCAACACTACCCGACTCATGATCTTGAGCTCGCTGCTGTGGTGTTAGCCTTGAAAATGTGGAGGCACTATTTGCTTGGGAACTTAGTGCACCTCTACACCGACCACAAAAGTCTGAAATATATATTCACTCAAAAGGAGTTGAATATGCGGCAACGGAGATGGCTAGAACTGATCAAAGACTATGAGATCGAGATTCACTACCATCCCTGAAAGGCAAACATGGTTGCCAACACCTTAAGCCGCAAGTCTCATGTCAACAACCTATCCATCACCCCACTTGAAGAGGAGCCGAGTCTGTACTTGGTTCCACATGGGGCATTATATAATCTTTCTCTCGTCCCTACCATACGAGAGGAGATTATGGAAGCTCAGGAGAAAGACATGGGAATGTCGCACATCCGGAGAAGAATGAAGAAGGGCGAAATGAAATGCTTCCGAAGGGATGAAAACGGGACTCTATGGTTTAAAGACCGTATAGTGGTACCCCGTGACATGAAGCTTCGGAAGAAAATCTTGGACGAGGCTCATTTGTCCAAGTATTCTATTCATCCGGGCAGCAACAAGATGTACCAGGATCTGAAAACCAGGTTTTGGTGGACACGGATGAAAAGAGAAATCGCAAAGTACGTATCCGAATGTGATACATGTCGGCGTGTGAAAGCCGACCATATGCGTAAAGCCGGACAGCTACAACCATTGAACATTCCGGTGTGGAAGTGGGAGGATATCAGCATGGACTTTATAGTTGGGTTACCTCTCACCTCCCACAACCATGATTCGATTTGGGTGATAGTCGATCGACTAACCAAGTCGGCACATTTTATTCCAGTACATACGGGTTACGTAGCCAAGAAATATGCGGAGCTTTATATTGCAAGAATCTTGTGCTTGCACGGTGTTCCCCGCTCCATTATTTCAGATCGCGGTGCGCTGTTCATCGCTCGGTTGTGGGAACAGCTGCACACGTCATTGGGGACCAAACTGATCCGAAGCTCCGCGTATCACCCGCAGACGGATGGTCAAACTGAACGGGTGAATCAAGTGCTGGAAGACATGCTACGCGCTTGTGCCATCCACCACTGCAAAAATTGGGACGGTCATTTGCCGTTGGCGGAGTTTTCTTACAACAATGGCTATCAAGCTAGCATCAAGATGGCGCCGTATGAAGCTCTCTACGGCCGGAAATGCCGCACACCACTTAACTGGTGCGAGTCCGGCGAGCGAGTTATCTACGGCATTGAACTTGTGAATGAAGCTGAAGAACATGTGCGAGTAATACAAGCCAATCTCAAGGCTGCTCAATCTCGTCAGAAAAGCTATGCGGATAAAAGACGTCGCCCTCTCCACTTCGTCATCGGGGACCATGTTTATGGCCGTGTGTCTCCGATGAAGGGAGTTCATCATTTCGGAGTGAAGGGTAAACTTGCGCCGTGGTTCATTGGTCCATTCGCCATCATTGAAAAATGCGGACCCGTGGCCTATCGCTTGGATTTACCGGCATCACTCACAGGGATTCACAATGTCTTCCACATTTCTCAGCTGAGGAAGTGCCTCAAACCCTCCGCTGAAATCCGCACTGAAGACATAGAAGTTCTTCAACCGGACCTCACGTACGCGGAGTATCCAATCCGGATTATCGATGAAAAGACTCGCGCCATAAGAAATTGGACCTTATGGTTCTACAAGGTCTTGTGGAGTAACCATACCGCTGATAAAGCGAGGACTATCTACGAACATATTATCCGGACTTGCTATCATCGTATACCCGGTAAAGTTTCCCCCACTTTGCATTTCTTTTGGAATGTCGGGACGAGATTCTTTTTAAGGGGGGATGTAAAATCACCAAAAAGTGGTAGCAAGAATTTTCAGCTCATGTACACTTAGGAAAAATGAGGGTAATTAAAACTTTGAATTATAACGGTGAAGGTTCAAAGTGAGGATTCAAACTTCCCAAAATTTTCAGACATTGAGATCTAAATTCATAACTTGGCTCTTCATATTTCAAATATTCAACCTTCCAAATTTCAGCTCATTTGGAGGGGTCTTAGTATTTGTTTGGGATTAAAAGGAGAAGCCCTTTAATATGAATTTAAAAGTCAGATTCAAATTCCAATTTCCTCAATTTGCAAATTTGGTTCCACAAATGTGTTCTCCACATTTGATTTAGCAGCCATGCCAAAAATCAGAAATTTTGGAGTTGGTTTGCTAGGTTTTGGAACAATGCAAAAGGAAGAAATTCAAATTCCACTTCAAATCCAAATGACCATATCCAATTCAAACTCCACAACAGAATTCAAATCATTTGAATTCAACTTTTCAAACCTTAACTTTGAGGCAAAGCATAGCCTTAAATGTTGAGTAGCTGGGGGGGATAAATATCAGTGGAAATTGGATGAAAATTTGAGGTGGTGGGACCCAATTGTCAACCACACAAAAGAGTAAACCGACCTGTTTTTCACCTTGGTCGATCACAGCGCGCCAGCGCTCGGCTGCTACCCGCGCCCGAGGCTCCACCGAGCTGGTTCTCGCTGCCCCCGACGTCGGCGCGCGCGTGGGCGATCAGAGAAGCCGCCCGAGTGCCCCAGCCCTATTTCTCTTCCCCCGCAGCTCGTGTTGTGCTGCAGCTGTTTCATTCACACCGAACACCGCCGCCGTTTCCTCCCGATCACACCACAGCCACTGAGCTCGGTTGCTCGAGCTCCCAACGGTGAAGAGCTGCGCCCACCAGTGCTCTAGCCGGCCAGCCCTTCTCTTTCCCTGTCCCGAGCTTGATTGCACCGGAAATCGACAAAGTTGCCGCGGTTTCTGGGTGAACACTGAAAAACCGAGAGAGGTCACCGTGGACAGCTCACACCTTGCAAGATCACGCCAAAGCAAGCCAGCCCCTCGGTGCATCCTCGACCCTAACTGCTCAAGCCCAAAATTCAGCCCTCGCCGTTGATCACAGCAGAAGAATTTCAAGATTTTCTCCCGGGCGGTACAGACCGACCCCAAGGTAGGAATTTGTCAAATTCTTCGTTAATTCGTGTTCTTGTTGATCCAAACTGTACACAAAGCTTCCTAACTACTTGGTGCACTTCCTCCATCGATTTTAGACCTAGATATGGGGTGTAGAGGGAGAATTTCCGTGTTTTGATCATGGCGCACCGCCGGACCCCATCGGGCACACGGCGCCAATGGGTTTGCAGCGCTCCCCAACCCGTTTAAACTCCATGTCGAGCTTCTACACCATCCACTAATTCTCTAGAGCCAAAACCCCGATCATTTGGTGAAGGAGTGGGCCGCCGCGACATTGCCGGAGTGATGTGTACAGGGGTCCCGATCTTCCGAAAGGTTCTGATAACTCTCGATTTGGTGGAGACTTGACACAAATCGATCCGGCTTCCGAACAACACGTTCTGAACCCTGCAATCGCAGCACCACGTCTCCTCAGGTTATCAACCGATATTGCGCGGTTGACCTCACCAAGAAGGCTAATCCTTGCCTGCGAATCGAAGAACACAAGCAAGAACCAAAAAGAATGCAACCAAATTGCTGAAACATATGAAGCACTCAAGTTGGGGTCTCACAAACCAATGAACGGCGAAACTGTTCTTGACAGAATAATCTAAGCAAAACCCAACTGTTTGCGACGGTGGCTAGGGGGTATAAAGGAGGTGGAGGACGACCAGGCGGGTGCTGGGGTCGTGACCTTGTAACGGCCCTAACTTTTGTAAAGTTTGATATCAGCTCATGAAACAAAGTTAAGGTGATAAAATACTATAATTGTGTCACATGAAATGATGAACACATAAATGGACATGTGAGGGAGTTAAAAATTTTCTCTAGCCCATGCTCAACACATGTTAACCTAGGGGAAATAATTACACTCCTAAAACTCTAACTCATGTGCACCTCCTCTATGAGTAGAGTGGGAGGAATTTAATCGCAATTTGAATCTTTTGAAAGGATTTCTATTCAGATTGTCCAAAGGCCTATATGTGAGATCATAGATGCATCTCTCATATATTCAAGAGCCTAAGTTTCAAATTTGGAGAATTTTTGGTTTCATATACTATTTATTCCGAGGATTAAATGAGGGCACGTTTAAATTCAAACTTGAATTTGAATTTTGAACCAAACAAACTCAATTTCAAAATCTGATTTCATATTTGAGTTCCTTATAATTCTTTTGACCTATCCTCCAAATTTGATCAAATTCGGAGCTTGTTTGCTATTTTAAATCGAAATGGGGGAAAAGAGGGAGAATTGTGGCTGTGGACCCCACCAGTCAGTCTCACAAAAGCACAAACCGACTCAGCCCTGTTCTTCGTCGACGGAGAGCACGACAGCAGCAGCTCGTGCTGGCTACCCCAACGCCACCTCCTCCTTGTTCAGTGGGTGCTGGCGAGCTGCTTCCCCATCCTCATCTCCCCTGCCGTGCTCCCTTTCATCTTATCACTGAAAACAGCCTCGTTGCTTCTCCCGCACTCAGAACAGCGCCCCTCTTCTTCTCCCGATTACACAGCCACCGAGCACCGGATGCTTGAGGTCTCCACAGCAAAAACCTTCGCCCCTGAGTGCTCTAGCCGGCTGTCAACTTCCCTCCGCAGTTCTGAGCTCACCGGCGCCTAGAAACGGCAAAGTTTCCACTGTCCCGAACTGAAACTGAAGAAGCTGGAACTGGACGCCGTGGACAGCACAAACCAGAAGGGATCACGCCCAAGCAAGCCACCCCATCCGTGCACCAACAAGTCTAGTTGCTCACCTCCAAAGCTCAGCCCTAGCCATTGATCACAGAGGGAGAATTTCAAGTTTTTCTCCCGGGCGGCAGAAACGGACCTTGAGGTAAGGAATTGTAAAATTCATCCTCAATTCGTGTTTGTTGGGTTTCAAACTTCACACACAGGATGTTAACTGCCTAGCACACCTCCTCCATCGATTTTAGACCAAGAAATTGAGTGTAGAGTGAGCAATCCGAGCTCTTTTAGAGGGTATGCCGCTGGACCCTATCGGGTGCACGGTGCCGATAGGTTTAGAGCCATCTCCAGCTGGTTTAGACCTCATGCCGGTCTTCTACATGATCCCCTGGTGCTGTAGAGCCCAAGAACCGACCACTTGGTGGAGAATTCACCGTGCAAGACCTCGCCGGAGCTCTAGGGTTTGCTGTGACCGGTGCGCCCTGTTTTCCGGCGAGTTTCAGCCGCCGGCGACCTCACCAACGTATTCAGCGTGGGGAAATATGGGGGGGGGCGGCCAGCAGGGGGTCTGCAGGCGGCTGGGAACTGGTTTTCCGGCGACCTCACCGGAGGGGGCCGCCACTGGTGTGTTTGGCGCGAGTCTGGAGGTTAGGGATGACAGGTGGGACCCACTGTCAGCATTTAAACATTTTCCAGATTTTCTCACTCTAGTTCAAACTTTGGAGAGCCATAACTTTGTGTAGGAGTGTCCAAAAATTGTGAAACAAATTTTGTTGGATTCCTCTCAAAGAGTACTATCCAGGGGTGCAGACCAATGTTTATGAAAATCCCTGAATTTGGCTCATTAATTCATTTAAATAAAACCTTGTATGAATTTGTGCAGTAGTTCTGTTTATTGGAAAATTCCCAAATTTGGACAGGACATTCTTCCAAAATTCCTTGAACTCCAGTAAAACTTTCAGAGGCATTGGACCTCATTTGCTTGGTCAAATGATGTGTTCATTCCTTATGTCTCTGAAAAATAGGAAAATGAACAGAGATAATTTCAGCTTTTCCCCATTCTTTGAAAAATCCATATCTCCATGTAGGAAACTCCAAAAATGGTAAAACCAATTCCTATGGACTCAGGACAATTTGTACTTCACAAAAAGTCTACTTTGCAGCATAGGAAAGCTTAATATCTTGGGGGTAAAGGCAGATTAGTGAAAATCACATAAGGAATTATTGTGATCACCTTGAGCTGCGATGAGTGTGACAATGCTTGAGACCACATTTGGCCTGGACCGGGATGGTAAGGCAAATGTGGAGGTTGGTTGTAGCCCCGTCCGTGTCGGTTAAGGACCGTATGTATGCGGCCCTGCTGGACAAGATTGAGCTGTACCGGATATATAGTGGGGTATGGGACCCATGAAACCGATGTAACACGATGGACCGTGATATAGAAACTCATCCTTCGCGTGGGAATGGCGTTGAGAAGGTGGGAGGTGTAAATCCATTAGAGGGCAACTTCGACGTGTCCGCGTAGAGGACCATCTTGCTCGGCGCGAAGCGTTTTTCTATGTCGGGGTGTCGTGTGAAAGGTTGCTGCATACAACGTAAGAAAGAGCTCTTGAGAGAGTCTTTCGAGGCGGGTGTATGTGTCGTGTATCCCAGGTTGTTATTGATTCGAATCACCGTCGCTCACGGAAGAGGATTGAGCATACTTGCCCACTGCGCCGTGACTTAGTAAGAAGAGGAACTAAGTCTCTTAACTTGTTGTTTGTGGATTAATCACTGTATTTGAACCTTGACTGAAGTAGATATAGAGCCAACTAAATTTCACTTCCACCTTAGGCTAGCAACATCGGGATAAGCGTTTCTTGTTTGATTGTGGACTTCCGATGTTGTGAGGCGTGAGGACCACTAAAATGAAGGCTAAAAGAATCTGAATATAAGGATCAAGTTTAGTCGAGGTGCATTTTGCAAATTCCTATTCCTACTGTCTTGCTACCCCTGCATTTAGAGTTACATGTTTAGGAGTGACGGTTAAGTCTTGCTGAGCCTTAGTGCTCACGGTTGCTTCTGAGTTGTTTTGCAGGTAGCAGGATGCCTGCTATGAAGAGGGTTGTTCGGTGAGACAACGAACCTCACGGTTTGTTCAACTCATCGGAAACCTAGCCGCTGCCTTTCTTTGGTGAAGCTAGTAGGAAGCGTTCACGGGCTGAACGACTTCTCTTCGGCGTAGTTAGGGTCGAGAGTGAGTAGTTTGTCCAGCTAGTTTTAATTTCCGCTGCGTGTGTACTTATGTTGTAAAAGAAATTATCTTGATTAACAAAATGGTTCCGTTATGTTCTTATCGTCTTTTCGTGCATGCTGTTGGGTGCCGCATCGCATGGCACCACCCACTGCGATTCCCGGGCCGGGCGTCACAGCGTGGTATCAGAGCTGCATTGGGAATGGCACGCATGAAAAGGGTCTATTGTTGAAAACTTAGGAGTATAGGAGTCAGGAACGTATAGTATGCCCACATAAGGAGTATTATTAGCATAGTTACTTAAGGTGGCAAGCTAACAGTGTGTTACTCTTCAGTATTTAAATTCAGTAACGACGCACCTACGTGGAGGTAAGAATGGTAAGGAACGCCGCCGAAAGCGGATCAATTTTGGTTAGCTCACCCATACGAGGAAAGTAGTGTGGGATGTCCCGTTCAGCAATGGACGGGAAGTGAATATGTTTTCTAAGACTCTTCATGTCTTAGAGACATATGAAATGCACTAGCCTCCAGTGCGCAAACCTAGAGGCAAGAGGAGGAGACCCCATCGTGTGGTTTGTAACACGAAGTGTGTTCTTTAGAACTATTCATGCCCTATGAGGCATACGAAAGCGCTGTTCCACCGGTGTGCTTTATTGCAAAGGTGTGGAGCCCCCGTCGGGTGGTGAATAACCCGATCATGTACCTTGAGACGTGGCTTGACTCAAGGACGGCCCGTATGGCAATGATACGGGGCGTATGTTTTTACTATGATATGGACCTGCCTGAAATGATAAACCAATGTGTGCATCATTATTGAGTGATTTTCTGCAGGTACCTTAACCACGTTAGAACATGTCGTGTAGAAAACGTTTGTGAGTGATCGTTTTAGTGCCACCACTTGAGACGTATAAGCCGGTATAAAGCCGGATAGGATTTTAATTTGGTGAGGCAACGTAGTACCGTGATGTGTTTTGAACTGCAAGAAAATGAAGGTTTGAAAATAAAAGGAGGAAATTTGGAGTCTAGGATCTCATTGAGGGTTAATGAACTCCTATATTGAACTAAGACTCAATTGGGAGTATACATTTATTCACAAAGACTTAGGAGTAACCTCCCCTGTTTTTGGCAGAATATTTGCTGAACTTGAATAGGGCATAACTTTTGTTTGGTTGAATCAATTGAGGCGTGTGATACATTTCTGGAAAGGTTTTGAAGTCTTCTACAACTCTTCAGTAGAACTCCAGATCAGAATCACCATCCAAATGGATTAAATTCTCAGAGGAGTGAAAACTGCCCAAAAACAGGGCAGGCACAAATTGCTCTCTGGAAATTTTTGTACTTCGACCATAACTTTCTGTTGAAAAATTTCTAAGGGTCAAGTAAGACACCGTTGGAAAGTTTAGGATATGTGCTACGACATTGTAGTTCAAAGTTTCTCCAGATTTGGAGTTTAATTTTATGAAATCTTGCGGACAAAACAACCACTTTCAAAGGAGGCGCTGTCAAAATTGTTCCAGATTTCTGTCGACTCTGAAATATCACAACTTTTGATCCAGGACTGATATGAAGGCAAATGAATACTCGTTGGAAAGATATTGAAGTTAACTATAACTTTGATATTCAACTTGAGACATGAAATTGCCATTGTCATATTCAGATTCTGGGATTAAGACCTATTGGTCATTCTGAACAGAGTAGTACTTATTGTCATTTAGCTTGAGACTTGTTGTGGACAGGGATGTCTTAGACTTCTCTAAAGCTCCGTAACATGTTCTCGAGTTATTTTTCAGCTTGTCCTACTGTTGGAATTAAGGGTTTAGACAAACTCGTTAAAGTTGGTAGATATCAGAATTGTCGAAACCATGGTTAGATTGTGTAGTGCTGCAATATATATGTGATGTTTTTACGGTTAATGTTTTCAATTCAAGTTGAGTTAAACTTTGAATTTTAACCATAAATTTCTCACTCTTGCAGCATGGATCGTGCTCATTCCAGGAGTGAGGTTGGTGAGTCGAGTCATGGCGAAAGTAATTCGCCACGACAAGAAGTGCCGACATCATCAACCGAATTGGCGGAAATCTTGGCAAGGATGGCTGAGTCTCTGGATCTGTTGGTGCGACAGAGCATACGACAGGAGACACTACAGCAAAATCCCCCGCCGAGCACTTATCTGGATTTTCTAGCAAGACAACCACCGGTTTTCTCGGAAGCGAAAGAACCGTTGGAGTCGTCTCATTGGCTCCAATGTATTGAAGCCAAGTTCGGGATGCTTGAGTGCGATGAGTACCAGAAGACTTTATTTGCCGCTCAACAACTCCACGGAGCTGCTGGAGTTTGGTGGGTGGAGTACATCGCTACTCTTCCTGAAGGTCATCGAGTGACGTGGGATGAATTCCGGAATGTTTTCCGGGCACGTCACGTTTGTTCGGGAATTCTTCGAACAAAGTATCAAGATTTTCTGGAGCTAAAGCAAGGAGAAAGGAGTGCATACGAGTACTTCAAGGAGTTTGAGGACTTGATGCAATACGCAACTCATATGGTTGACTCGGAAGCGTTGAAGTGCGAGTATTTCTTCCGAGGTTTGAATGTCGAACTTAAGGAACAAGTGACCTTGTTCAATAACGGTATTTACAATGAGTTGGTAAATGCCGCTATCATTAAGGAAGAAATGCATCTTCATTGCGAAGCGGAACTGAAAAGAAGTATACCGCCGGACAGTGACATCGAGGTTCGTCCGAACTATCGAGTGCGGTATTACTCGCCAGTTAGGCAACAAATTCAGCCTGTGGTGCAACTCTCACAACCGCGGCTGGAGTTGATCACTTATGAGCCTCCACCTCAACAGCAGCGGACAGAAATTATTCGTGCAACCCTACCGCAACCAGCTACGCACGAATTATCTCCACCTCGTGTTAGTAGAGAGCTGAAGATTTCTACAACACAAAACCGTCGTGGAGCTGAGCAGAGTCACACTCGTGTGTTGCCTCGTCAATGCTCAGATCAGCACTGTGAACCCTCAAAGAAGAATCTTTCGAAAGCTGGCAGGGTTAATTACACTGCTATTGAGGACATTGCAAAAGGCGAACCAGTTTTAGCGGGCATGTTCACTTTACATGAACAGCCCATTTTTCGTGTTATTTGATTCCGGGGCCACCCACAATTTTATTAGCAGAGACTATGTGCTGAAGAATAATCTTCCATTTAGCACAGTTAAGCATCCATTTCATATCAGCTCACCCGGAGGCAAGATATCAACAGATGAGATGGTCTCTCGGGCACCGTTATGTTTGGGTGGAAATATCTATCCTGCGAGCCTTATCATACTCAAAGGCCAAAGGATTGATATTATCTTGGGGATGTCATGGTTGACACATTATAGAGCTATCTTTGACATCAGCTCGCGGACTGTCCAACTGAATTCCCCAATACATGGTTGCAACATATTGAATCTTGTGGATCCATCACAACGTGTTGCAGCAGTGCATTAGATTGAAGCTCCTAAGCTTGAGGATATTCCAGTGGTATGTGAATATCCAGATGTGTTTCCCGAAGACTTGCCGGGCATGCCGCCCGAACGTGATGTAGAGTTCAAGATTGAACTAGCAATGGGAACAACACCTATTTCTCGGCGACCATACAAAATGGCACCAAAGGAGCTAGCAGAATTGAAGGAGCAGCTGAATGACCTCATGGACAAAGGTTTTATACGCCCAAGTTCTTCACCTTGGGGCTGTTCCGCACTCTTCGTGAAGAAGAAGGACGAGACTTTGAGACTATGCATAGATTATCGTCCACTGAATGCTGTCACTATCAAGAATAATTATCCACTACCGCGCATCGATATTTTGTTCGATCAACTAGTGGGTGCTAAGGTATTCTCCAAGATGGATCTTCGGTCCGGGTATCACCAGATAAAAATCCGGGCAGAAGACGTACCTAAGACGGCGTTCTGGACAAGATATGGTCTTTATGAATATCTTGTCATGTCCTTTGGGTTGACCAATGCTCAGGCTCATTTTATGTATCTCATGAACTCTGTGTTCATGCCGGAGTTAGACAAGTTCGTCGTGGTTTTCATCGATGACATTTTGGTCTATTCAAAGTCAAAAGAAGAACATGCTGAACATTTGCGTATTGTACTCCAACGCTTGAGAGATCACAAGCTATATGCAAAGTTCAGTAAATGTGAGTTTTGGATCAGCAAAGTGCCGTTTCTTGGGCATATTATTTCAGCGGAAGGCATCGCTGTGGACCCAACTAAAATCGAGCAAGTGCTGAATTAGAAATCTCCAACATCTGTTCATGAAGTGAGGAGTTTCCTGGGTTTAGCGGGTTATTACCGGAGATTCATTCCCAACTTCTCCAAAGTCGCTAAACCTATGACGGAGCTGTTGAAGAAAAGCACCAAATATGATTGGAGCGATTCATGTGAACAAGATTTTCAAACTTTAGTGAACTATCTCACTACAGCTCCAGTTTTGGCCCAGCCGGACACCACGAAGCCTTTTGATGTCTATTGTGATGCATCCGGCATTGGTTTGGGTTGTGTGTTGATGCAAGAAGGACGTGTAGTCGCGTATGGATCCCGACTACTCAGGGGTCATGGGCAGAATTACCCGACGCACGACCTTGAACTAGCTGCGGTGGTCTTAGCTTTCAAAATGTGGAGACATTATCTACTAGGCAATCTAGTACATCTCTACACTGACCACAAAAGCTTGAAGTACATCTTCACACCAAAGGAACTGAATATGAGGCAGCGAAGATGGCTCGAATTGATCAAGGATTACGAACTTGAAATTCATTACCACCCGGGTAAAGCGAATGTGGTTGCCGATGCACTTAGTCGGAAAGTCCACATCCACCATTTAGCCATGGCTGCACATGAAGAAGGAGAACCAAGCCTGCGCTTAGTTCCCTACGGATCGCTGTTCAACCTCGCTCTTATTCCTACAATCCGAGATGAGATTGTAGAGGCTCAGAAGAGAGACAGAGGTATGTCTCACATCCGGAGGAGAGTGGACAGTGGTGAATTGAAGATGTTCCGCAAAGATGAAGAGGGTACTATATGGTTTAACAACCGCATAGTGGTACCCGAAACATGAAATTGCGGAGGAAGATATTGGATAAAGCACATTTATCCAAGTACTCCATTCATCCGGGAAGCAATAAGATGTACCAGGACTTGAAATCTAAGTTCTGGTGGACACGGATGAAAAGAGAGATTGCGAAGTACGTATCCGAGTGTGATACGTGTCGGCGGGTTAAAGCCGACCATATGAGGAAAGCCGGACCACTTCAACCGCTAAAGATTCCAGCATGGAAGTGGGAAGACATAAGTATGGACTTCATCGTCGGTTTGCCCATGACCAGCAACAAGCATGATTCTATTTGGGTAATCGTCGATCGTTTGACCAAGACAGCACATTTTATTCCAGTCCATACCAAATATGTGGCAAAGAAGTATGCGGAGCTGTTCATCTCAAGAATCGTGTGTTTACACGGGGTTCCCCGCACCATCGTTTCTGATCGAGGTGCGTTATTCGTATCCAGATTTTGGGAGCAACTGCATGCTTCCTTGGGAACCAAGTTAATTCGGAGTTCAGCGTATCATCCGCAAACTGATGGTCAAACGGAGAGGATAAATCAGATTCTGGAGGATATGCTACGGGCATGTGTCATCAATCATGGGAAGAATTGGGATGACCATCTACCGTTGGCAGAATTCTCATATAACAACGGTTATCAATCCAGCATCAAAATGGCCCCGTATGAAGCTCTTTATGGCCGGAAGTGCCGCACACCACTGAATTGGTGTGAGTCCGGCGAGAGAGTGGTCTACGGGATTGATCTTGTGAATGAAGCCGAGGAACGAGTGCGAGTGATCCAAGCCAATTTAAAGGCTGC
Source organism: Neostapfia colusana (assembly GCA_030760725.1). Classification (NCBI taxonomy): domain Eukaryota; kingdom Viridiplantae; phylum Streptophyta; class Magnoliopsida; order Poales; family Poaceae; genus Neostapfia; species Neostapfia colusana. Next base: position 51,759,129 of record JASWHV010000014.1, on the reverse strand, counting down.
TCAATCTCGGCAGAAAAGCTATGCAGACAAAAGACGTCGACCTCTTCACTTTGACATCGGGAACCACGTTTATCTTCGTGTCTGTCCGATGAAAGGAGTTCATCGTTTCGGAGTGAAGGGAAAGCTTGCTCCGCGATTCGTCGGGCCGTTTGCTGTCACTGAGATATGCGGACCCGTGGCCTATCGTCTGGAGCTACCGGCGTCACTTTTGGGTATTCACAATGTTTTCTACGTCTCTCAGCTGCGGAAATGTCTTAAGTACCCAACCACAGTTCATATGGAGAACATTGGGGATCTTCAACCGGATCTCACTTATTCTGAGTACCCAATACAGATTATTGACGAGAAGACTCGCGCCACAAGAAATCGGACATTGCGATTTTACAAAGTCTTGTGGAGCAACCACACCGCTGATGAAGCTACGTGGGAAAGCGAGGAATTTCTCCGTTTAAACTTTCCCGACTTGTTTGTACCATATGTCCAGTAGTCATTCTCCCTTCTTCTTTCTTTTTGTAATCTCGGGACGAGATTCTTTTAAGGGGGGAGGAATGTAACGGCCCTAACTTTTGTAAAGTTTGATGTCAGCTCATAAAACAAAGTTAAGGTGATAAAAGACTATAATTGTGTCACATGAAATGATGAACACATAAATGGACATGTGAGGGAGTTAAAAAATTTCTCTAGCCCATGCTCAACACATGTTAACCTAGGGGAAATAATTACACTCCTAAAACTCTAACTCATGTGCACCTCCTCTATGAGTAGAGTGGGGGGAATTTAAATGCAATTAGAATCTTTTGAAAGGATTTCTATTCAGATTGTCCAAAGGCCTATATGTGAGATCATAGATGCATCTCTCATATATTCAATAGCCTAAGTTTCAAATTTGGAGAATTTTTGGTTTTATATACTATTTATTCCGAGGATTAAATGAGGGCACGTTTAAATTCAAACTTGAATTTGAATTTTAAACCAAACAAACTCAATTTCAAAATCTGATTTCAGATTTTAGTTCCTCATAATTCTTTTTACCTATCCTCCAAATTTGATCAAATTCGGAGCTCGTTTGCTATTTTAAATCGAAATGGGGGAAAAGAGGGAGAATTGTGGCTGTGGACCCCACCAGTCAGTCTCACAAAAGCACAAACCGACTCAGCCCTGTTCTTCGTCGACGGAGAGCACGACAGCAGAAGCTCGTGCTGGCTACCCCGACGCCACCTCCTCCTTGTTCAGTGGGTGCTGGCGAGCTGCTTCCCCATCCTCATCTCCCCTGCCGTGCTCCCTTTCATCTTATCACTGAAAACAGCCTCGTTGCTTCTCCCGCACTCAGAACAGCGCCCCTCTTCTTCTCCCGATTACACAGCCACCGAGCACTGGATACTTGAGGTCTCCACAGCAAAAACCTTCGCCCCTGAGTGCTCTAGCCGGCTGTCAACTTCCCTCCGCAGTCCTGAGCTCACCGGCGCCTAGAAACGGCAAAGTTTCCACTGTCCCGAACTGAAACTGAAGAAGCTGGAACTGGACGCCGTGGACAGCACAAACCAGAAGGGATCACGCCCAAGAAAGCCACCCCATCTGTGCACCAACAAGTCTAGTTGCTCACCTCCAAAGCTCAGCCCTAGCCATTGATCACAGAGGGAGAATTTCAAGTTTTTCTCCCGGGCGGCAGAAACGGACCTTGAGGTAAGGAATTGTAAAATTCGTCCTCAATTCGTGTTTGTTGGGTTTCAAACTTCACACACAGGATGTTAACTGCCTAGCACACCTCCTCCATCGATTTTAGACCAAGAAATTGAGTGTAGAGTGAGCAATCCGAGCTCTTTTAGAGGGTATGCCGCTGGACCCTATCGGGTGCACGGTGCCAATAGGTTTAGAGCCATCTCCAGCTGGTTTAAACCTCATGCCGGTCTTCTACATGATCCCCTGGTGCTGTAGAGCCCAAGAACCGACCATTTGGTGGAGAATTCACCGTGCAAGACCTCGCCGGAGCTCTAGGGTTTGCTGTGACCGGTGCGCCCTGTTTTCCGGCGAGTTTCAGCCGCCGGCGACCTCACCAACGTATTCAGCGTGGGGAAATATGGGGGGGCGGCCAGCAGGGGGTCTGGAGGCGGCTGGGAACAGGTTTTCTGGCGACCTCACCGGAGGGGGCCGCCACTGGTGTGTTTGGCGCGAGTCTGGAGGTTAGGGATGACAGGTGGGACCCACTGTCAGCATTTAAACATTTTCCAGATTTTCCCACTCTAGTTCAAACTTTGGAGAGCCATAACTTTGTGTAGGAGTGTCCAAAAATTGTGAAACAAATTTTGTTGGATTCATCTCAAAGAGTACTATTCAGGGGTGCAGACCAATGTTTATGAAAATCCCTGAATTTGGCTCATTAATTCATTTAAATAAAACATTCTATGAATTTTTACAGGAGTTCTGTTTATTGGAAAATTCCCAAATTTGGACAGGACATTCTTCAAAAATACCTTGAACTCCAGTAAAAATTTCAGAGGCATTGGACCTCATTTGCTTGGTCAAATGATGTGTTCATTCCTTATGTCTCTGAAAAATAGGAAAATGAACAGAGATAATTTCAGCTTTTCCCCATTCTTTGAAAAATCCATATCTCCATGTAGGAAACTCCAAAAATGGTAAAACCAATTCCTATGGACTCAGGACAATTTTTACTTCACAAAGGTCTACTTTGCAGCATAGGAAAGCTTAATATCTTGGGGGTAAAGGCAGATTAGTGAAAATCACATAAGGAATTATTGTGATCACCTTGAGCCATTTCATGAGCTCAATTTTTGCACACTGCCTAACTAGCTTCCATAGAGGCTGTGGTTAAATTCTCAGCTTCATTGGACCTCTGGAACTTGAGCTACCATCTTTTAGGTTTAAGTGTTCATATAATGGACTTAATCACATGGTGATTATTAGTATCTCCTTTTCACCCTAGCTTTCATCTTCTCTAAGGTTTAGATCCAACAACAGAAACCTTGATGTTGTTTACCTCTCTTATGTGTAAGTTAACTGTACAACAGATTTGAATCATTTTCTAAATTGCTTTTGAATACATGTGCATAAATTATCTTAATAGCACGTGACATCGACGTTCGACGAGGACTCGACTCTGCAGCGAGGATATCCATCTCGTGACGAGTTGGCGGATTCTCCGGATGAAGACTAACTCCTAGCTTCTAACAAAACCGTTGAGCAAGGCAAGCCCCGGTTAGCATATCGTTACCGTTTTAAATCTTACTTTACTTCACATCATGTTTATTAGACTTGAGTGCATTATGTCTAGGATGATTGAAACCCACTTGCATGCCTATTACATCCCTCATTAGAAGGTTTAGTGTAGGCTTTGTCTCGTTGTAGATGCTAGGCTAATGTTGTAGCTAGCTCGGTAGAAGTCGAGTAGTAAAAAGCTACTCGCGAGAAAGTTCGAGTAATGGAGTTACTCGCGAGAGATGGAGCGCTCAAGGTTGGTCTCCACCTGCGATGGGTGTGACAATGCTTGAGACCACATTTGGCCAGGACCGGGATGGTAAGGCAAATGTGGAGGTTGGTTGTAGCCCCGTCCGTGTCGGTTAAGTACCGTATGTATGCGGCCCTGCTGGACAAGATTGAGCTGTACCGGATATATAGTGGGGTATGGGACCCATGAAACCGATGTAACACGATGGACCGTGATATAGAAACTCATCCTTCGCGTGGGAATGGCGTTGAGAAGGCGGGAGGTGTAAATCCTTTAGCGGGCAACTTCGACGTGTCCACGTAGAGGACCATCCTGCTCGGCACGAAGCGTTTTTCTATGTTGGGGTGTCGTGTGAAAGGTTGCTGCATACAACGTAAGAAAGAGCTCTTGAGAGAGTCTTTCGAGGTGGGTGTATGTGTCGTGTATTCCGGGTTGTTATTGATTCGAATCACCGTCGCTCGCGGAAGAGGATTGAGCATACTTGCCCACTGCGCCGTGACTTAGTAAGAAGAGGAACTAAGTCTCTTAACTTGTTGTTTGTGGATTAATCACTGTATTGGAACCTTGACTGAAGTAGATATAGAGCCAACTAAATTTCACTTCCACCTTAGGCTAGCAACATCGGGATAAGCGTTTCTTGTTTGATTGTGGACTTCCGATGTTGTGAGGCGTGAGGACCACTAAAATGAAGGCTAAAAGAATCTGAATATAAGGATCAAGTTTAGTCGAGGTGCATTTTGCAAATTCCTATTCCTACTGTCTTGCTACCCCTGCATTTAGAGTTACATGTTTAGGAGTGACGGTTAAGTCTTGCTGAGCCTTAGTGCTCACGGTTGCTTCTGAGTTGTTTTGCAGGTAGCAGGATGCCTGCTATGAAGAGGGTTGTTCGGTGAGACAACGAACCTCACGGTTTGTTCAACTCATCGGAAACCTAGCCGCTGCCTTTCTTTGGTGAAGCTAGTAGGAAGCGTTCACGGGCTGAACGACTTCTCTTCGGCGTAGTTAGGGTCGAGAGTGAGTAGTTTGTCCAGCTAGTTTTAATTTCCGCTGCGTGTGTACTTATGTTGCAAAAGAAATTATCTTGATTAACAAAATGGTTCCGTTATGTTCTTATCGTCTTTTCGTGCATGCTGTTGGGTGCCGCATCGCATGGCACCACCCACTGCGATTCCCGGGCCGGGCGTCACAGCGTGGTATCAGAGTTGCATTGGGAATGGCACGCATAAAAAGGGTCTATTGTTTAAAACTTAGGAGTATACGAGTCAGGAACGTATAGTATGCCCACATAAGGAGTATTATTAGCATAGTTACTTAAGGTGGCAAGCTAACAGTGTGTTACTCTTCAGTATTTAAATTCAGTAACGACGCACCTACGTGGAGGTAAGAATGGTAAGGAACGCCACCGAAAGCGGATCAATTTTGGTTAGCTCACCCATACGAGGAAAGTAGTGTGGGATGTCCCGTTCAGCAATGGACGGGAAGTGAATATGTTTTCTAAGACTCTTCATGTCTTAGAGACATATGAAATGCACTAGCCTCCAGTGCGCAAACCCAGAGGCAAGAGGAGGAGACCCCATCGTGTGGTTTGTAACACGAAGTGTGTTCTTTAGAACTATTCATGCCCTATGAGGCATACGAAAGTGCTGTTCCACCGGTGTGCTTTATTGCAAAGGTGTGGAGCCCCCGTCGGGTGGTGAATAACCCGATCATGTACCTTGAGACGTGGCTTGACTCAAGGACGGCCCGTATGGCAATGATACGGGGCGTATGTTTTTACTGTGATATGGACCTGCCTGAAATGATAAACCAATGTGTGCATCATTATTGAGTGATTTTCTGCAGGTACCTTAACCACGTTAGAACATGTCGTGTAGAAAACGTTTGTGAGTGATCGTTTTAGTGCCACCACTTGAGACGTATAAGCCGGTATAAAGCCGGATAGGATTTTAATTGGTGAGGCAACGTAGTACCGTGATGTGTTTTGAACTGCAAGAAAATGAAGGTTTGAAAATAAAAGGAGGAAATTTGGAGTCTAGGATCTCATTGAGGGTTAATGAACTCCTATATTGAACTAAGACTCAATTGGGAGTATACATTTATTCACAAAGACTTAGGAGTAACCTCCCCTGTTTTTGGCAGAATATTTGCTGAATTTGAACAGGGCATAACTTTTGTTTGGTTGAATCAATTGAGGCGTGTGATACATTTATGGAAAGGTTTTGAAGTCTTCTACAACTCTTCAGTAGAACTCCAGATCAGAATCACCATCCAAATGGATTAAATTCTCAGAGGAGTGAAAACTGCCCGAAAACAGGGCAGGCACAAATTGCTCTCTGGAAATTTTTGTACTTCGACCATAACTTTCTGTAGAAAAATTTCTAAGGGTCAAGTAAGACACCGTTGGAAAGTTTAGGATATGTGCTACGACATTGTAGTTCAAAGTTTCTCCAGATTTGGAGTTTAATTTTATGAAATCTTGCGGCCAAAACAGCCACTTTCAAAGGAGGCGCTGTCAAAATTGTTCCAGATTTCTGTCTACTCTGAAATATCACAACTTTTGATCCAGGACTGATATGAAGGCAAATGAATAGTCGTTGGAAAGATATTGAAGTTAACTATAACTTTGATATTCAACTTGAGACATGAAATTGCCATTGTCATATTCAGATTCTGGGATTAAGACCTATTGGTCATTCTGAACAGAGTAGTACTTATTGTCATTTAGCTTGAGACTTGTTGTGGACAGGGATGTCTTAGACTTCTCTAAAGCTCCGTAACATGTTCTCGAGTTATTTTTCAGCTTGTCCTACTGTTGGAATTAAGGGTTTAGACAAACTTGTTAAAGTTGGTAGATATCAGAATTGTCGAAACCCTGGTTAGATTGTGTAGTGCTGCAATATATATGTGATGTTTTTACGGTTAATGTTTTCAATTCAAGTTGATTTAAACTTTGAATTTTAACCGTAAATTTCTCACTCTTGCAGCATGGATCGTGCTCATTCCAGGAGTGAGGTTGGTGAGTCGAGTCACGGCGAAAGTAATTCGCCACGACAAGAAGTGCCGACATCATCAACCGAATTGGCGGAAATCTTGGCAAGGATTGCTGAGTCTCTGGATCTGTTGGTGCGACAGAGCATACGACAGGAGACACTACAGCAAAATCCCCCGCCGAGCACTTATCTGGATTTTCTAGCAAGACAACCACCGGTTTTCTCGGAAGCGAAAGAACCGTTGGAGTCGGCTCATTGGCTCCAATGTATTGAAGCCAAGTTCAGGATGCTTGAGTGGGATGAGTACCAAAAGACTTTATTTGCCGCTCAACAACTCCACGGAGCTGCTGGAGTTTGGTGGGTGGAGTACATCGCTACTCTTCCTGAAGGTCATCGAGTGACGTGGGATGAATTCCGGAATATTTTCCGGGCACGTCACGTTTGTTCGGGAATTCTTCGAACAAAGTATCAAGATTTTCTGGAGCTAAAGCAAGGAGAAAGGAGTGCATACGAGTACTTCAAGGAGTTTGAGGACTTGATGCAATACGCAACTCATATGGTTGACTCGGAAGCGTTGAAGTGCGAGTATTTCTTCCGAGGTTTGAATGTCGAACTTAAGGAACAAGTGACCTTGTTCAATAACGGTATTTACAATGAGTTGGTAAATGCCGCTATCATTAAGGAAGACATGCATCTTCATTGCGAAGCGGAACTGAAAAGAAGTATACCGCCGGACAGTGACATCGAGGTTCGTCCGAATTATGAGTGCGGTATTACTCGCCAGTTAGGCAACAAATTCAGCCTGTGGTGCAACTCTCACAACCGCGGCTGGAGTTGATCACTTATGAGCCTCCACCTCAACAGCAGCGGACAGAAATTATTCGTGCAACCCTACCGCAACCAGCTACGCACGAATTATCTCCACCTCGTGTTAGTAGAGAGCTGAAGATTTCTACAACACAAAACCGTCGTGGAGCTGAGCAGAGTCACACTCGTGTGTTGCCTCGTCAATGCTCAGATCAGCACTGTGAACCCTCAAAGAAGAATCTTTCGAAAGCTGGCAGGGTTAATTACACTGCTATTGAGGACATTGCAAAAGGCGAACCAGTTTTAGCGGGCATGTTCACTTTACATGAACAGCCCATTTTTCGTGTTATTTGATTCCGGGGCCACCCACAATTTTATTAGCAGAGACTATGTGCTGAAGAATAATCTTCCATTTAGCACAGTTAAGCATCCATTTCATATCAGCTCACCCGGAGGCAAGATATCAACAGATGAGATGGTCTCTCGGGCACCGTTATGTTTGGGTGGAAATATCTATCCTGCGAGCCTTATCATACTCAAAGGCCAAAGGATTGATATTATCTTGGGGATGTCATGGTTGACACATTATGGAGCTATCTTTGACATCAGCTCGCGGACTGTCCAACTGAATTCCCCAATACATGGTTGCAACATATTGAATCTTGTGGATCCATCACAACGTGTTGCAGCAGTGCATTAGATTGAAGCTCCTAAGCTTGAGGATATTCCAGTGGTATGTGAATATCCAGATGTGTTTCCCGAAGACTTGCCGGGCATGCCGCCCGAACGTGATGTAGAGTTCAAGATTGAACTAGCAATGGGAACAACACCTATTTCTCGGCGACCATACAAAATGGCACCAAAGGAGCTAGCAGAATTGAAGGAGCAGCTGAATGACCTCATGAACAAAGGTTTTATACGCCCAAGTTCTTCACCTTGGGGCTGTTCCGCACTCTTCGTGAAGAAGAAGGACGAGACTTTGAGACTATGCATAGATTATCGTCCACTGAATGCTGTCACTATCAAGAATAATTATCCACTACCGCGCATCGATATTTTGTTCGATCAACTAGTGGGTGCTAAGGTATTCTCCAAGATGGATCTTCGGTCCGGGTATCACCAGATAAAAATCCGGGCAGAAGACGTACCTAAGACGGCGTTCTGGACAAGATATGGTCTTTATGAATATCTTGTCATGTCCTTTGGGTTGACCAATGCTCAGGCTCATTTTATGTATCTCATGAACTCTGTGTTCATGCCGGAGTTAGACAAGTTCGTCGTGGTTTTCATCGATGACATTTTGGTCTATTCAAAGTCAAAAGAAGAACATGCTGAACATTTGCGTATTGTACTCCAACGCTTGAGAGATCACAAGCTATATGCAAAGTTCAGTAAATGTGAGTTTTGGATCAGCAAAGTGCCGTTTCTTGGGCATATTATTTCAGCGGAAGGCATCGCTGTGGACCCAAGTAAAATCGAGCAAGTGCTGAATTAGAAATCTCCAACATCTGTTCATGAAGTGAGGAGTTTCCTGGGTTTAGCGGGTTATTACTGGAGATTCATTCCCAACTTCTCCAAAGTCGCTAAACCTATGACGGAGCTGTTGAAGAAAAGCACCAAATATGATTGGAGCGATTCATGTGAACAAGATTTTCAAACTTTAGTGAAGTATCTCACTACAGCTCCAGTTTTGGCCCAGCCGGACACCACGAAGCCTGTTGATGCAAGAAGGACGTGTAGTCGCGTATGGATCCCGACAACTCAGGGGTCATGAGCAGAATTACCCGACGCACGACCTTGAACTAGCTGCGGTGGTCTTAGCTTTGAAAATGTGGAGACATTATCTACTAGGCAATCTAGTACATCTCTACACTGACCACAAAAGCTTGAAGTACATCTTCACACCAAAGGAACTGAATATGAGGCAGCGAAGATGGCTCGAATTGATCAAGGATTACGAACTTGAAATTCATTACCACCCGGGTAAAGCGAATGTGGTTGCCGATGCACTTAGTCGGAAAGTCCACATCCACCATTTAGCCATGGCTGCACATGAAGAAGGAGAACCAAGCCTGCGCTTAGTTCCCTACGGATCGCTGTTCAACCTCGCTCTTATTCCTACAATCCGAGATGAGATTGTAGAGGCTCAGAAGAGAGACAGAGGTATGTCTCACATCCGGAGGAGAGTGGACAACGGTGAATTGAAGATGTTCCGCAAAGATGAAGAGGGTACTATATGGTTTAACAACCGCATAGTGGTACCCGAAACATGAAATTGCGGAGGAAGATATTGGATGAAGCACATTTATCCAAGTACTCCATTCATCCGGGAAGCAATAAGATGTACCAGGACTTGAAATCTAAGTTCTGGTGGACACGGATGAAAAGAGAGATTGCGAAGTACGTATCCGAGTGTGATACGTGTCGGCGGGTTAAAGCCGACCATATGAGGAAAGCCGGACCACTTCAACCGCTAAAGATTCCAGCATGGAAGTGGGAAGACATAAGTATGGACTTCATCGTCGGTTTACCCATGACCAGCAACAAGCATGATTCTATTTGGGTAATCGTCGATCGTTTGACCAAGACAGCACATTTTATTCCAGTCCATACCAAATATGTGGCAAAGAAGTATGCGGAGCTGTTCATCTCAAGAATCGTGTATTTACACGGGGTTCCCCGCACCATCGTTTCTGATCGAGGTGCGTTATTCGTATCCAGATTTTGGGAGCAACTGCATGCTTCCTTGGGAACCAAGTTAATTCGGAGTTCAGCGTATCATCCGCAAACTGATGGTCAAACGGAGAGGATAAATCAGATTCTGGAGGATATGCTACGGGCATGTGTCATCAATCATGGGAAGAATTGGGATGACCATCTACCGTTGGCAGAATTCTCATATAACAACGGTTATCAATCCAGCATCAAAATGGCCCCCGTATGAAGCTCTTTATGGCCGAAAGTGCCGCACACCACTGAATTGGTGTGAGTCCGGCGAGAGAGTGGTCTACGGGATTGATCTTGTGAATGAAGCCGAGGAACGAGTGCAAGTGATCCAAGCCAATTTAAAGGCTGCTCAATCTCGGCAGAAAAGCTATGCAGACAAAAGACGTCGACCTCTTCACTTTGACATCGGGAACCACGTTTATCTTCGTGTCTGTCCGATGAAAGGAGTTCATCGTTTCGGAGTGAAGGGAAAGCTTGCTCCGCGATTCGTCGGGCCGTTTGCTGTCACTGAGATATGCGGACCCGTGGCCTATCGTCTGGAGCTACCGGCGTCACTTTCGGGTATTCACAATGTTTTCCACGTCTCTCAGCTGCGGAAATGTCTTAAGTACCCAACCACAGTTCATATGGAGAACATTGGGGATCTTCAACCGGATCTCACTTATTCTGAGTACCCAATACAGATTATTGATGAGAAGACTCGCGCCACAAGAAATCGGACATTGCGATTTTACAAAGTCTTGTGGAGCAACCACACCGCTGATGAAGCTACGTGGGAAAGCGAGGAATTTCTCCGTTTAAACTTTCCCGACTTGTTTGTACCATATGTCCAGTAGTCATTCTCCCTTCTTCTTTCTTTTTGTAATCTCGGGACGAGATTCTTTTAAGGGGGGAGGAATGTAACGGCCCTAACTTTTGTAAAGTTTGATGTCAGCTCATAAAACAAAGTTAAGGTGATAAAAGACTATAATTGTGTCACATGAAATGATGAACACATAAATGGACATGTGAGTGAGTTAAAAAATTTCTCTAGCCATGCTCAACACATGTTAACCTAGGGGAAATAATTACACTCCTAAAACTCTAACTCATGTGCACCTCCTCTATGAGTAGAGTGGGGGGAATTTAAACGCAATTTGAATCTTTTGAAAGGATCTCTATTAAGATTGTCCAAAGGCCTATATGTAGAGTGAGCAATCCGAGCTCTTTTAGAGGGTATGCCGCTGGACCCTATCGGGTGCACGGTGCCGATAGGTTTAGAGCCATCTCCAGCTGGTTTAAACCTCATGCCGGTCTTCTACATGATCCCCTGGTGCTGTAGAGCCCAAGAACCTACCATTTGGTGGAGAATTCACCGTGCAAGACCTCGCCGGAGCTCTAGGGTTTGCTGTGACCGGTGCGCCCTGTTTTCCGGCGAGTTTCAGCCGCCGGCGACCTCACCAACGTATTCAGCGTGGGGAAAATTCCTGAATTTGGCTCATTAATTCATTTAAATAAAACCTTCTATGAATTTTTACAGGAGTTCTGTTTATTGGAAAATTCCCAAATTTGGACAGGACATTCTTCCGAAATACCTTGAACTCTAGTAAAAATTTCAGAGGCATTGGACCTCATTTGCTTGGTCAAATGATGTGTTCATTCCTTATGTCTCTGAAAAATAGGAAAATGAACAGAGATAATTTCAGCTTTTCCCCATTCTTTGAAAAATCCATATCTCCATGTAGGAAACTCCAAAAATGGTAAAACCAATTCCTATGGACTCAGGACAATTTGTACTTCACGAAAGTCTACTTTGCAGCATAGGAAAGCTTAATATCTTGGGGGTAAAGGCAGATTAGTGAAAATCACATAAGGAATTATTGTGATCACCTTGAGCCATTTCATGAGCTCAATTTTTGCACACTGCCTAACTAGCTTCCATAGAGGCTGTGGTTAAATTCTCAGCTTCATTGGACCTCTGGAACTTGAGCTACCATCTTTTAGGTTTAAGTGTTCATATAATGGACTTAATCACATGGTGATTATTAGTATCTCCTTTTCACCCTAGCTTTCATCTTCTCTAAGGTTTAGATCCAACAACAGAAACCTTGATGTTGTTTACCTCTCTTATGTGTGAGTTAACTGTACAACAGATTTGAATCATTTTCTAAATTGCTTTTGAATACATGTGCATAAATTATCTTAATAGCACGTGACATCGACGTTCGACGAGGACTCGACTCTGCAGCGAGGATCTCCATCTCGTGACGAGTTGGCGGATTCTCCGGATGAAGACTAACTCCTAGCTTCTAACAAAACCGTTGAGCAAGGCAAGCCCCGGTTAGCATATCGTTACCGTTTTAAATCTTACTTTACTTCACATCATGTTTATTAGACTTGAGTGCATTATGTCTAGGATGATTGAAACCCACTTGCATGCCTATTACATCCCTCATTAGAAGGTTTAGTGTAGGCTTTGTCTCGTTGTAGATGCTAGGCTAATGTTGTAGCTAGCTCGGTAGAAGTCGAGTAGTAAAAAGCTACTCACGAGAAAGTTCGAGTAATGGAGTTACTCGCGAGAGATGGAGCGCTCAAGGTTGGTCTCGACCTGCGATGGGTGTGACAATGCTTGAGACCACATTTGGCCAGGACCGGGATGGTAAGGCAAATGTGGAGGTTGGTTGTAGCCCCGTCCGTGTCGGTTAAGTACCGTATGTATGCGGCCCTGCTGGACAAGATTGAGCTGTACCGGATATATAGTGGGGTATGGGACCCATGAAACCGATGTAACACGATGGACCGTGATATAGAAACTCATCCTTCGCGTGGGAATGGCGTTGAGAAGGCGGGAGGTGTAAATCCTTTAGCGGGCAACTTCGACGTGTCTACGTAGAGGACCATCCTGCTCGGCGCGAAGCATTTTTCTATGTCGGGGTGTCGTGTGAAAGGTTGCTGCATACAACGTAAGAAAGAGCTCTTGAGAGAGTCTTTCGAGGCGGGTGTATGTGTCGTGTATTCCGGGTTGTTATTGATTCGAATCACCGTCGCTCGCGGAAGAGGATTGAGCATACTTGCCCACTGCGCCGTGACTTAGGAAGAAGAGGAACTAAGTCTCTTAACTTGTTGTTTGTGGATTAATCACTGTATTGGAACCTTGACTGAAGTAGATATAGAGCCAACTAAATTTCACTTCCACCTTAGGCTAGCAACATCGGGATAAGCGTTTCTTGTTTGATTGTGGACTTCCGATGTTGTGAGGCGTGAGGACCACTAAAATGAAGGCTAAAAGAATCTGAATATAAGGATCAAGTTTAGTCGAGGTGCATTTTGCAAATTCCTATTCCTACTGTCTTGCTACCCCTGCATTTAGAGTTACATGTTTAGGAGTGACGGTTAAGTCTTGCTGAGCCTTAGTGCTCACGGTTGCTTCTGAGTTGTTTTGCAGGTAGCAGGATGCCTGCTATGAAGAGGGTTGTTCGGTGAGACAACGAACCTCACGGTTTGTTCAACTCATCGGAAACCTAGCTGCTGCCTTTCTTTGGTGAAGCTAGTAGGAAGCGTTCACGGGCTGAACGACTTCTCTTCGGCGTAGTTAGGGTCGAGAGTGAGTAGTTTGTCCAGCTAGTTTTAATTTCCGCTGTGTGTGTACTTATGTTGTAAAAGAAATTATCTTGAGTAACAAAATGGTTCCGTTATGTTCTTATCGTCTTTTCGTGCATGCTGTTGGGTGCCGCATCGCACGGCACCACCCACTGCGATTCCCGGGCTGGGCGTCACAGACCTAACCCTAAGACACGCACATAATGGACTTGGACTCGATACAAGGCCCAATGGCCCAACTAGGTGATGCAACACTTCTTACAGACTCTAAACTTTATATAGTTTTGATGTTTCCCTTCGACTCCGAGGGAATTTTGACGTGGGGCCAGATCCATTGGAAAGATTATCCTCTCAGATTTCCGTGCATATGTAGAACGTCAAAAATAGAGTCCATATGCCTCCTGTGCATCCATTTTAAGTTGGACTGCTCCTGGGCCCGAGTTGGACTCGAGTTTGAGTTGGGCTCGGTCTCTAACTTCTTGTTGGCGTTTTTTCTGCTCCTCCACGCCTTCAAACCCCTCTCCATGTATCTCCTTGGTTACTAATCATAATTAATCCATTAGGTAGCAACATACTCTCAAAATTCACATATAAAGAATTGTTCAGGAACGAGCTCACCTCTAAATTCAATTGTCGTGCTCGAGCTCTAGTAATTGGACCTTGCATGTCTACCATGTGAGTGTTGTGTATATCTGCAGGAGTGATGTCCACATCATCCTCCCCCTCTTGCATTGGAGCCGTCCTCGACTCAAGCTCATCTTCTTCTCCCAAATATGGCCTCAAATCTGAAATGTTAGGTGGGACTAACCCCAAACTCGGGAGGCAACTCAAGTTTATATGCATTATCATTAATCTTCTCAAGTATTTTAAAAGGACCATCAGCTCTAGCCATCAATTTAGACTTTCTCAGTTCTGGAAATCTATCCTTTCTCAAGTGTAACCAAATTAAATCACCCGGTTCAAGTCTAACTTCCTGCCTACCTTTACTACCAGCAATTCTATATTTTTCATTCATCTTTTCAATATTGCGTTTAGTGGTCTCATGAATTTTCAAAATAAAATCAGCACGTTCCTTTGCATCATTATGAGTTCTCTCACTAGTAGGTAAAGGCAAGATATCAATAGGAGCACGAGGATTGAATCCATACACTACCCAAAAAGGACTTACCTTGGTGGTAGAATGTGTTGCCCGATTATATGCAAACTCCACATGTGGCAAACATTCTTCCCACATCTTTAAATTTTTCTTCAAAACAGCTCTCAACATGGTGCCCAAAGTGCGGTTCACTACTTCTGTTTGCCCATCAGTTTTTGGGTGACATGTTGTAGAGAACAACAGTTTTGTACCCAACTTGTTCCATAGGGTGCGCCTAAAGTGACTCAAAAATTTAGCATCACGATCTGAAACAATAGTAGAAGGCATACCATGCAAGCGAACAATCTCTTTGAAAAAAAGGTCGGCAATATGTACAACATCATCACTTTTCTGACACGGTATAAAATGTGCCATCTTAGAAAAACGATCCACCACAACAAAAATGCTGTCCCTCCCCCTCTTAGTCCTAGGCAATCCCAAAACAAAGTCCATAGAGATATCCGCCCAAGGAATGGAAGGAGTGGGAAGAGGCATGTATAAACCATGTGGATTCAAACGGGACTTAGCTTTCTGACATGTGGTGCAGCGAGCCACAAACCGCTCTACATCTCTCCTCATCTTTGGCCAAAAGAAATATGTGGCCAGAACATCCTCCGTCTTCTTTGCGCCAAAATGGCCCATCAAACCTCCACCATGTGGCTCCTGTAATAACAAAAGACGAATGGAACCAACTGGAATGCATAGGAGGTTAGCTCTAAACAAGAATCCATCATCCAGTACAAATTTATTCCAGGTATGACCTTTTCTACAATGCAGCAACACATCTTTAAAATCAACATCAAGAGTATATTGTTCTTTAATTGATTCAAGTCCAAAAATTTGACAATCAAGTAGGGACAGCATATTATATCGTCTAGACAATGCATCAGCGATCAAATTATCCTTCCCTTTCTTATGTTTAATGACATAAGGAAAAGACTCAATAAATTCAATCCATTTTGCATGTCTACGATTCAGATTATTTTGAGAACGAATATGCTTTAGCGATTCATGATCAGAATGAATAACAAATTCTTTAGGCCATAAATAATGATGCCATGTCTCTAAGCATCGTACGAGAGCATAAAATTCTTTATCATATGTGGAGTAATTCAGGACAGGACGATTAAGTTTTTCACTAAAGTATGCAACCGGTTTACCACCTTGCAGTAAGACACCACCAATGCCAACTCCACTAGCATCACATTCAAGTTCAAAAGTCTTACTAAAATCAGGAAGTTGCAGCAATGGTGCGTGTGTAAGCTTGTCCTTCAAGGTGTCAAAGGACTCCTCTTGTGCTTTCCCCCAATGGAACACCACACCTTTCTTAGTCAACTCATGCAATGGGGCAGCAATAGTGCTAAAATCCTTGACGAAACGTCGCTAGAAACCTGCAAGACCAAGAAAACTCCTTACCTGTGTGATGGCTTGAGGTATTGGCCAGCTCTTGATCGCTTGAATTTTCATCTCATCCACCTCAATTCCCTGTGGAGTCACAACATAGCCAAGAAAGGAAACTCGATTCGTACAAAAGATGCACTTCTCAAGGTTACCAAATAAACGTGCATCTCTCAAAGCATTAAAAACAGAACGTAAATGATCCATATGTTCATCCAATGACTTGCTATAAATCAAGATATCGTCAAAGTAAGTCACCACAAATTTTCCAATAAAAGCTCTCAAAACCTCATTCATCAAACGCATGAATGTACTTGGTGCATTAGTTAAACCAAAAGGCATTACAAACCACTCATACAACCCAAATTTGGTTTTGAAAGCTGTTTTCCATTCATCTCCCAATTTCATTCTTATTTGGTGATAACCACTACGCAAGTCAATCTTAGTGAAAATTATAGAACCACACAACTCATCAAGCATGTCGTCTATCCTAGGAATAGGATGACGATACCTTATAGTAATATTGTTAATGGCTCTACAATCAACACACATACGCCAAGTACCATCTTTCTTAGGAACCAAAAGTACAGGAACGGCACAAGGACTAAGGCTTTCACGTACATACCCACGGTCCAAAAGGTCTTGGACTTGCCGCTGAATTTCCTTGACTAGGACAATCTTTTTGCACATGACCAAGACCATGGCAGCGGTGGCACTGAATGCCGGAAGTGCGTCCTGTTGAAACAACGGATGAAGCACTTTTGGCGGGTACCTGCATGGAATTTTTACCCGAATCCGCAGGTCGTGCGAGTGGTGGTTTCGGTGCTGCTGAAATGTTGTTGCTGCTCGAAGGAAGCTTGGCTGCTAGTTTTGGTGAAAGGGCATCAAAACGGAATGACTTGGACGCCCCCGAAGATGTTGTCGTGGGTGGAGTGTAGGAGGCACCGCTGCTGCTCTTGTTCTTTTGTTGACGACCCTGTAACTCCTTTTCTGCAAGCATAGCAAGCTGGAACAACTGGTTGACAGTATTAAATTCCTTATAATCAACAATATCCTGTATCTCACGTCTCAACCCCCCATAGAAACGACAAATTTTATCTTCAGTGTCCTCTACTACCCCACATCGTATCATACCCTTTTGAAGCTCCGAATAATAATCTTGGACAGAATTATTTCCCTGCCCTAAGCACTGTAATTTCTTTCGTAAATCACGTTGGTAGGATGGAGGAACAAAACAATTATGCATAGCTTCTGTTAAACGTTCCCATGTATCAGGTTGTAAGCGTTTGGTACCTAGTTCATTCCACCATATTATAGCAAAATCCTTAAACTCACTAGTGGCTTATCGAACTCTATGTTGTTCAGGAACAAGGTGGGAATTAAATTCTGCTCAACCGTCATTTCCCAATCAAGATATGCCTCAGCATCATAAGCACCAGAAAATGAAGGTATGGAAAATTTAACTTTAGCAAAAGGGTCATCAAGAGGGTGGTTATTGTTACCACGCATGTTGTTTCCTACCATACCATGAGTGTTTTGACGAAGGCGTTGACGTAGATGTACATTCTGCGCAGCACGTGTATCCACCTCTCCATTGACATCACACAACACGTCTTCTTCTTCTTCAAAGTTGTTGTGGTGGATAGCATCATGGCTGAATGGTAGGTGGGTCTCCATATCATCAATCCTTCCAACTAGCGAGCTTAAGTGGTCCAACCTCTCAAGGGTGTGGGGTATTCTCTGTTCAGCAAGATAATCTTTTACCCTTTGTGCGATTGCTTCCTTGACAGACTTCATCATTTGTTCTATGTAACCCTTCATCTCACTTTTCAAAACACACTCCGTAGGATCAACATGATCTGACATTATTAGCAAGAATAATATGGAAAACAACAAGATTATCCCTATTAACTACTATGCAATGATAGTGGAACTCACAAAGCAATGGGTCGAGTCTTACCAAGCTCTTACAAGTTTCTTACCACAACAAGGCAAAGGATACCTGGACGACGTGATTCAACGATTGCAAGGGTCAAAAACTTGTGCTGTTCGAAAGGATGAATGTGGAGTTTGGATGGCCAAATATATGTGAGTAGCACACAGTTCAATAACCGATAGTAATGTTGAATAGATGTCCAAACACTCGTCCTAGTTGCTGGCCTACTCGTGTCTTATCCCGGATGTTATGAACAAGACAGCAAAAAGTATGAATGATAAGGACAATAATTGAGCAGGAACAATTGCACCACAAGGCAAAATAACACACCCAAGTTTTGATATTTGTGCTCCTCTTCACAAATTTTCTTTTCTATATTTTTTTCTTTGATTTTTTTATATCTGCCGTGAAATCAGGAGCACTAATATACACGTCGCACAAATTTTCAGCTCACTTGAAAAAAGAAGATGTGGACAACAGAAATTCAATATGTTTCTTTATGATTATTGTTGAGCCTTTAGATGCCAAATAATCAATCTTCCAAAGTGAATCTGGGCAATGTAATTTAACCCAATGCCAAGGTTATGGCTGTTTTAAGACAGCACCACAAGATTATGTTTTCGGTGGAGCTGAATTGGAAACGGTGGTGAGAAAAAATTGGATATGATGGTGACAACGTGTGGGATGGTGTGCGTATATCAAGGAGGATAAACTCACGTAATATGTGATGAAAACTGAAGAACAAGGATAACCCTAGCACAATGAATAGTTATGGTGATCGATTTGATAACGATTGTGGCAGCTAGGGTTTCGATGAAATGCAGCGGATGTAATAACAAAGTAGGAACAAAACACGATTAAACCAGCAACAAAACACGAACTAGGACACAAATTCAACACTACTATCACACCCGGTTTGTCCCAAAGAACAACCGAGTGAATATCACATGTATGCCAGGATCATTTTCTCATACATATGATGACAAATAGTGAAGCATCATTTATTACAAGCCAGGTGTCGAATATAAATAAGTCTTACATAGCATACGTCTCGATGGACGATAATGAGTTCATAATATGTAAATAAAACAGCAGCGGAATATAAATCTTGGAGCTCCGTCACAGGCGTTGCCCGGGGAACTCCGTGAACCTAGAATCCTTCCTCGGGACCAAAGTCTTGGTCATTAAACACCACATCATTCTCTTGACCTGAGCAGCAATATAAACCAACAGAAAAGCAAATTTGAGTACCATGGGTACTCAGCAAGTGTGGGAAAGTTATGTCATGCATGGCTAGAGCAAGGAGAGGTTGAACTCATGGTTAAAGTACTATGCAATTATTCCTATCACCTTAACTTATTAAGCACCTACATTACTACACAGGTGAAATGGATCCCAATCCCTCAACCCATCATCATTATCAAGTAAACATAGTCTCATCTCCAACGTTAATCTTCCCGCTTAACATCCACAACTTCCCAATTCATCATCCTCTAATCATGAATAAGTCCAAGCCGCTCTTGACCGTGAGCACGGCTGTCATGACAGTTTTGACTCTGCAGAGTTTGCACCACTGTACCCACATGTACTGATTTCATCCCCCGTTGCCGGGTGGACTAAAAGAACCTCCATTATGCCAGTGGCCACGAACCACATTCACACTTCCCAGGTGTGTAGCCAGGAGATCACTACGAAGCCTTTACAAAGGGATTCCCGACGAGCGTGGGCCCACTGAGATTTCACCCCTAACAGCATACAAGAGGCTCCAACCCCGCTGCAGTGGCCCCCTCTTGAGCCTTGCGGTTCATATGGTAGTCCAGCTGACACCTATTCCCCGCACCATCCAACCCACCCATACTACGCCGGGGATACACCTAATTAATTGGCCAAGCTGCCCCATCTCAACATGTGGTTGGCACGGTAAAGCCAGGTTACATGCTCCATGAACCGGTCCTTAGGATCCAGGCAAGTACTAAACACAAACCCGAGTCTCGTGCACCCAGCATAAACCAAATCATACAACTTGCCTCGATCCCTACCTCTACATAACTCATAATATCTCATTCAAGAGTAAGGAAAATAAATTGATGATCTCATATCCCAATTATCCCATTCTAAGCATGGCTAAGCATAAGCATATAAATAAATGACATGATAAAATAAATCCCAACCCAAGCTATAAGGAAGCAAGGTAATGCAATTCTAGGAAAACTTCCTAGCATGGGTTTCATATTTCAATTGACAATGCAATCAATTCTATCTACACATCCTAGTATAGGATCAAAGTGGTCAAGGACACTTGCCTTCTTCCTGCTGCTCTGGGAATGGAAAGTCTTGGTCTTGGAAGGGGAGAACTTGCTCTGGGGCAGGTTCTACTCATGCCAATACACATAGCAAAAGAAAACAACAATCCATAAGACATAGTTCACACTTTCACTTCATACAAACCACACATACATACCTATGAAAGTCATTCACATTTCTAAGTGTTGTGGTTACTCTACATGTCTTGATTTTTGACCTACATGCACTTTTAACATATGTATATGATTTCTAACTTTTGTATTCAGATTTCTGTTTGCACACTATATATGAATTTCCAATTTGAACAAATTCTTTATATTTAATACACTTCTTAGCTACCCAGTTTGCATGAAAGGTAATTCCCTACTCCAAATGGGTTTTCAGATCTTCTACCAAATCCTAAACTGAAGTTTTTGGATTTGGAGAATTCATTTATCATTTTCTAATAATGCATACTATTTTCCTATATTTTTCAGATTTATTTTCTATGCCTAAAAGTGAGTTTTAATATTAAATAGTAGGACATATCATTTAAACAGAATAGGTTCTGATCTAAAATATTAAATAATATATTTTTGAACTTCTCCTCTGATGTGAACTAATTTAAATTTATTTTATCAGTTTTTAGAATTATTTCCTAGCCTAAAAATGTGTTTCTAGAACTAATAAATATGAAAAACATTTAGACAGATTTCATTTCAGCCAAAAATCTATTTTTAACTCATTCTAAAGTTTTCCAAGTGCTAGGAGAGTTTTAAATTTGAATTTGCACATGTGTTTGTCTTACCTTTTAAATTTAAATCCTAGTCACATATTCAAATTTCTGAATTTAATATCATATAGGGTAAAAAAGGTAAATCCACCCTACTGCAGGGTCTAATTTGCTATTTCATAAATTTCCAGAGGTCTAACTACACATAACAGAGGGGTTTTCCAAATTTTTATTAAGTCCAGGGGCTAAAACTGATTTTTAAATGAAAAATAGGAAAAGGACAGAACCATTTTCAGCTTTTCCCCAATCCTTGTAAAATCCATATCTCCATGTAAGAAACTCCAAAAACGGTAAAAACCAATTCCTATAGACTCAGGATATTTTGTACATCACAAAAAGTCTACTTTTCAGCATAGTAAGCTTAATATCTAGGGGGTAAAGGCAGATTAGTGGAAACCATATAAGAAATTATTGTGATCACATGGAGCCATTTCTTGTGCTCAAATTATGCACACTGCCTACATGCCTTTCCTTGAAGCCATGTTTAAATTTTCAGCTTCATTGGACCCCTGTATCTCGAGGTACCATTATTTAGGTCTAAGTGTTCACATAAGGGTTTAATCACATGGTGATTAATATTACCTTCCTTTCACTTAGCAAAATTCTTCTCTAAGGTTGTAGATCCAACAACAGAAACTTTTCTGTTGTTTTCCCCTCTTAAGTGTGAGTTAACTTGTACAAAAGTTCTTAAAGCATTTTCTAGGTAACTTTTGAAATATATGTGCATTGCAATATAATAGCTCACGTGACGTTGACGTTCGACGAGGATTCAACCCAGCAGCGAGGATCTCCATCTCATGACGAGTTTGGTGGATTCTCCGTAGGAAGACTAACCCCTAGCCTCTAACAAAACCATTGACAAGGCAAGCCCCGGTTTGCATATAATTACCGTATTTAAATTTTGCTTTACATTCACCATATGTTTATTAGACTTGATATTGTGAATTATGTCTAGGATGCTTGAAACCCACTTGCATGGCTATTACATCCCTGAGTAGAAGGTTTAGTGTAGGATTTGCCTCATCGTAGGTGATAGGCTAATGTTGTAGTTAGCTCAGTAGAAGTCGAGTAGTAAAAAGCTACTCGTGAGAAAGGTCGAGTAACAGAGTTTACTCGCGAGAGGTTGATGATAATAGCACCCTCATCAAAAATGAGATGGGGACAAAGAAGTTCCTGTAGGATGGACCGCTCAAGGTTGTCTCAACCTGCGATGGGTGTGACAATGCTTGAAACCACATTGGGCCTGGGCCGAGAGGGTAAGGCAAATGTGGAGGTTGGTTTGTAGCCTCGTCCGTGTCGGTTAAGGACCGCGCGTATGCGGCCCTGTTGGACAAGATTGAGATGTACCGGATATATAATGGGGTATGGGACCCATAAAACCGATGTAACTCAATCGACCGTGATATAGAAACTCATCTTTTGCGTGGGAATGGCGTTGAGAAGGCGGGAGGTGTAAATCCTTTAGCGGGCAACTTTGACGTGTCCGCGTAGAGGACCATCCTGCTCGGCGCGAAACATTTTTCTATGTCGGGGTGTCATGTGAAAGGTTGCTGCATATAACGTAAGAAAGAGCTCTTGTGTGAGTCTTTCGAGGCAGGTGTATGTGTCGTGTATTCTGGGTTGTTATTGATTTGAATCACCGTTGCTCGTGGAAGAGGATTGAGCATACTTGCCCACTGCGCCGTGACGTAGTAAGAAGAGTAATTAAGTCTCTTAACATTTTGTTTATGACCTAAGCATTGTATTGGAACCTTGACTGAAGTAAATATAGTGCCAACTAAATTTCTATTCCACCTTAGGCTAGCAACATTGAGATAAGCATTTCTTGTTTGATTGTGGACTTCCGGTGTTGTGAGGCATGAGGACCACTAAAATGAATGCTATGAGAATCTGAATATAAGGATCATGTTTAGTCAAGCTTATTTATGCAAAGTTCATATTCCTACTGTCTTACTACCCCTGTATGTAGAGTTACATGTTTAGGATTGTCGGTTAAGACTTGTTGAGCCTTAGTGCTCACGGTTGCTTCTGAGTTGTTCGGTGAGACGTCGAACCTCACGTTTGTTTAACTCACCGGAAACCTAGCCGCTGTCTTACTTTGGTGAAGCTAGTAGGAAGCGTTCACGGGCTGAATGACTTCTATTCGGCGTAGTTAGGGTCGAGACTGAGTAGATGTCCAGCTTTTAAATTCCGTTGTGTGTGTACATTATGTTGTAAAAGATCTTATGTTGAGTAATAGATCATTTCATATGTTCTTACCGTCTTTTCGTGCATGCCGTAGGGTGCCGCATTGCACGGCACCACCCAGTGTGATTCCCGGGCAAGCGGCATGACCCCATCGAGGGCTGGGCCACCACAGTGTGGTATCAGAGCCGCATTGGGAATAGCACGCATGAAAAGGGTCTATTTTCGAAAAACTTAGAAGTGTACGAGTGAGGAACGTATAGTATGCCCATACAAAGACTATAATAGCATAGTTACTTAAGGTGGCAAGCTGAGAGTGTGTTAATTTCCAGTTTTTCAATTCTATTACGACGCACCTATTTGGAGGTAAGAATGGTAAGGAACGCCACCGAAAGTGGATTAATTTCGGTTAGCTCCCCATACGAGGAAAGTAGTGTGGGATGCTCTGTTCAGCAATGGACGGGAAGTGAATATGTTTTCTGAGACTCTTCATGTCTTAGAGACATATGAAATGCACTAGCCTCCAGTGTGCAAACCCAAGGGCAAGAGGAGGAGACCCCATCGCGTGGTTTGTAACAAGAAGTATGTTCTCTAGGACTCTTCATGTCCTATGAGGCATACGAAAGTGCTGTTCCACTGGTGTGCTTTATTGCAAAGGTGTGGAGCCCCCGTCGGGTGGTGAATAACCCGATCATGTACCTTGAGACGTGGCTTGACTCAAGGACGACCCATATGGCAATGATACGGGGCGTATGTTTTTACTATGATATGGATCTTCCTGAAATGATGAACCCTTGTGTGCATCACTATTGAGTGGTTTTTTGCAGGTACCTTAACCATGTTAGTACATGTCGTTTAGAAAACGTGTGTGAGTGATCGTTTTAGTGCCACCACTTGAGACGTATATGCCGGTATAAAGCCGGTTAGGATTTTGATTTGGTGATGAAACAGAGTACCATGTTATGTTCTTAACTGCAAGAAAAAGGAAGTTTTCAAATAAAAGAGTAAATTTCGAGTCTAGTATTCCATTAGCAGTTAATAAACTCCTATGTTGAACCAAGAGTCAATTGGGAGTATAGATTCATTCAAAAAGACCTACGAATGACCTTCCCTGTTTTCAGCAGAATTTTTGCTGGAATGAAACAGGGCATAATTTTTGTTAGGTTGAACCAGTGGAGGTGTGTGATACATTTCTGGAAATCTTTTGAAGGCTTCTACAACTTTTCTGTAGAACTCCAGATCAGGATCACCCTCCAAATGGATGAAATTCTCAGACGAGTGTGAACTGTCCAAAAACAGGGCAGACACAAAATGCTCTCTGAAAATTTCTGTATTTGGACCATAAATTTCTGTAGAAAAATTTCTAAGGTGCAAGTAATACACCGTTGGAAAGTTTAGGATATGTGCTACGACTTTGTAGTTCAAAGTTTCTCCAGATTTGGAGTCAAGTTGTATGAAATCCCGTGGACAAAACAGCTACTTTCAAAGGAGGTGATGTCAAAATTGTTCCAGGATTCTGTCAACTTTAAAATATCATAACTGTTGATCCAGGACTGATATGAAGGCAAATAAATACTCGTCAGAAAGATATTGAAGTTAACTATAACTTTGATATTCAACTTGAGATATTAAATTGCTATTTTCATATTCAAATTCTGGGATTAAGACCATCTGGTCATCCTGAACAGAGTATTGCTCATTTCCATTTAGCTTGGGACTTGTTGTGGACAGGGATGTTGTAGACTTCTTTAAGTTCCATAACATGTTCTTGAGTTATTTTTCAATTTTTTTCGGGCTGTTGAAATTAAGGGTTTGGACAAACTTGCTCACGTTTGATAGATTTCAGCATTGTCAAAACCCTAGTTAGCTTGTGTAGTGCTACAATATCTATGTGATGCTTTTATGGTTAATGTTTTTGAATTCAAGTTGAGTTTAAACTTTGAATTTTAACCGTAAATTGCTCACTCTTGCAGTATGGAACACAGTCATTCCAGGAGTGAAGTTGGTGATTGAGTCACGGTGGAAATAATTTGCCACGACAACAAGTGCCGACATCATCAACCGGATTGGCGGAAATCTTAGGTAAGATGGCCGAGTCTCTCGATTTGTTGGTGCAACAGAGCATACGACAAGAGACTACAGCGTAATCCTTCGCCAAGCACTTATTTGGACTTTCTAGCAAGACAACCACCGGTTTTCTCGGAAGCGAACCGTTGGAGTCGGCTCATTGGCTGCAATGTATTGAAGCCAAGTTTGATATGCTTGAGTGTGATAAATATAAGAAAACTCTATTTGCCGCTCAACAACTCCACGGAGCTGCTGGAGCTTTGTGGGCGGAGTATATCGAAACTCGTCCGGAAGGTTATCGGGTGACATGGGATGAATTCTGGGCACGTCACATTTGTTCGGAAATTCTACGAACAAAGTATAAAGACTTTCTGGAGTTAAAGCAAGGAGAAAGGAGTGCGTACGAGTACTTCAAGGAGTTTGAAGACTCGATGCAATATGCCACTCATATGGTAGACTCGGAAGCGTTGAAGTGTGAGTATTTCTTCCGAGGTTTGAATGTCGAACTTAAGGAACAAGTTACCTTGTTCAATAATGGTATTTACAATGAGTTTGTAAATGCCGCTATTGTTAAAGAAGACATGCATCTCCGTTGTGAAGCGGAGCTGAAAAGGACTATACCGCCGGACAGTGATATCAAGGTTCCTCCGAACCATCGAGTGCGGTATTACTCACCAGTCAGGCAACAAACTCAGTCTGTGGTGCAACTCTCACAATCGCAGCTGGATTTAATCACTTATGAGCCTTCACCTCAACAGCAGCGGTCAGAAGTTATTCGTGCAACCCTACGCAACAAGCTATGCACGTATCATCTCCACCTCGTGTTAGTAGAGAGCTGAGGATTTCTGTAGCACGAGATCGTCGTGGAACTGAGCAGAGCCACACTCGTGTGTTGTCTCATCAATGCTCAGATCAGCATCATGAACTTTCAAGGAAGAGTGTTTTAAAAGCTGGCAGGGTTAAGTACACTGCTATTGAGGACATTGCAAAAGGCGAACCAGTTTTAGTGGGAATGTTCACCTTACATGAACAACCAGCTTTCGTGTTGTTTAATTCCGGGGCCACCCACAATTTTATTAGCAGAGACTATGTGTTGAAGAATCATCTTCCATTTAGCACAGTCAAGTATTCGAACAACGTCTGTCCCTGGCGTGCTTTGGGCATTTTGGGAGACCCCATCACGTGGTCTGTAACGTGAACACGTAGCTCAAGACGTGTTTGGCTTGAGAACATCCGGGCGAGTGATGACGGCCGGGTGTACGAACTGTATGGATCCGGGCTCGGTGTGCAGCCAAGTCTGACGATTGTTTGAGTTATCTGCAGGTAGTCTAACAGCGAAACGGTAGACGTGTAGCATCCGTGTGTGAGAGATGTTTAGTGCCACTGAACTAACGAGGCTGGCTAAGTCCGGTATAGGTTTTTCTTTGTGAGGACGTAGTACCGACATGATCTGGTGACGCATCGACGTCACACCCAACTAAATGAGAAACTGCACTGTAAAACTTGAAAGTTTTAAGACAGAGCACTAAAACTTTATGTAACTCCTTCCCTTAATCAGGATATTCAAAGTTAACAAGTTTTCAACTTATAGGGTACTAAGGACAGAGTCCCCTGTTTTCAGCTGAATTAAGGCTGAAGTTAATCAGAGGTTAGACATCGAGTTCTTTCGAGGTTGGGGTCATATGATACATTTCTGGAAAGCTTTGGAAGAGCTTTACAACTTTTCTGTTGATATCCAGATATGTTTCATCCCTTAACCAATCGAAAAATGCAGTAGAGTTTAAACTGTCCAGAAAACAGGGCAGAGCAAACACTCTCTGTAACTCTCTGTAAATTGAGCATAACTTCCTGCATAAAAATCCAAAAATAGAAAATAAGGTAGTTCTGAAATTTTTATGAGATGGGTTACAACTTTGTGACAGAAAGTTTTGTCAGATTAGGAGTAGAATTAACTGGAATTGTTGGATCAAATCAGTACCTAAAGCAGGGAGGTGCTGTCCAAATTTGTCCAGAGATTCTATCAATTTCGACATCTCATAACTTTTGAACCAGGACAAATCTTAGGCCAAGCAAATACTTTCTGGAAATATATTGAAGTTATATTTAACTTTTATGTTGATCTCCAGAATTGATTTTGTCTTAAGCATGGTCTAAATCAGGTTGGAATGGAAACTGTTCAGGGCTGTCATGTTGGACAGCAGATCAGCAGTCAAATTTGTATAAATTTGAACTATGTTTCGAAGTTTTATGAGTTCAATGGCATGTTTTATGTTATAACTCAATGGTTTACTGTTCAAAAAATATTTAAAATTTCTCAAATATGTTTCTACAGATGACAGCGGATTGACAGTTGGAGAACGGGTGGGTGGAATCTCACTGTTCTCATCACAGCGGCTATCCGGAAGCCTTGAGGCAAATGCTTCAATATTTCGGGTACAGCAAGATGCCGCAGTACTTCACCAAAGAAGAAGGCGAGGAGAGGAAAAAGACGTGGATGATCCATGTCAAAGTTCCTGCAGGACCTACGCCACCCGGTTGGGCGCCGTTCACCGTTACGGTGAGAGGTAGACAGCCGGAAGAAATGTGGCAAGTGGCAGCCCGCGACACCATGTCGCGTTTCTGCCAACTACACATGAGAGCTATGGAGGGCACTCCATACGCACTCGTTCTGGTGGAGGGACGAGCTAATCATGTGTGGGAAGGGAGGTACACGGAGGCAACAGATCCGGGTTGCCCATAGTACAACCCCGCGGAGGCAAACCTCAGTCTCCAGTTGAGGGCAGGAAAAGCCGTGATGGACAGCCAAGCTGTTCATACGGAATGTCTCCCCGTGAAGCTCAAGGAGAGCAACAGCCGTAGAGATCATTTCGAGAGTGCTCACAGCGCACTCCGCAATGTTCTCCTTCCGACGATCAAGCGACTGAACGAACAACACAATCAGTTGCATCGTCTAAATAAGACAAAGAAGAAAAGCCGTGTCGACATCACGGCTTTACAACAACAAATACAGGCTCTGACCCAGCAGAATGAGATCCTCACTCAAGAGCGGGACGACGCTATTAAGGAGGTGCAAGGCTGGGAAGAGGACTACAACCAGGTCATGGACGAGGTGCACGCGTTGCAGGACCTCGTACCTCCGGTGATGGGCATACCGGTGGTAGGTGTTGTACCCGTGGTCTTGGGTCTTCCAGCAATGGGAGAACCGGAGCCGGAAGAAGAGGTTGTAGACCCAGAGCCACCAGCAGAGGTAACGGAGGAGGACGACTCGCAAAAGGTCAAATTCTACTCCGAGTAGAAGGTTACCGTTGCCAAGTAGGGCAGCTGGGTGATGTAACCAAAACTTTTGTAATCGGTGACATGTCGGGTAGATAGTAGCATATGTATAGGTAGTGACGACATGAGCATGACTTCTCGGAGTCCCGAGGATAATGTATCTTGTATAAAGTTTATGCTTTATCAATATATGTGAATGTTGTGTAAATTATTCATGGTCACTTCAATACCTACTGTTTCATATGGAATTTTAAGTATGACATGTGCTGACCGCTGCTGTTTTGAATTTCAGAATGACTCGTACTCGTGCCAACCCGGACGTTGGGGGTTCCAGTCAGGGGGGAGAGACCTCCCAACAGCCTCCCGAGGATTCCTCGGGACAGCAGCAGCAGCAACAGCAACAACCGCCACCACCACCGCCAACGGTTATATTGGCTGACATCGTAGCAGCAATGGCGGGTTCTCATCAGCAGCACACTGAGTTGCTGCAAACCCTTATTGCGAATACGTCTTGACCAGAGAGGCGTCAATATCGTGAGGAGCACCAACAAAGCTCCTACTTCGACTTTCTGGCTACTCATCCCCCGGTATTCTCAAGGGCGGATGAACCCCTCGATGCGGACAACTGGCTCTGCACTATGGAGATGAAGTTCGGGCTGCTCCAAGTGAGTGAGCAGCGCAAGACTCAGTTCGCGGTCCAACAACTCCAGGGATCCGTGAGCGCGTGGTGGGCGAACTATTGTGCTTCGCAGCCCACCGAGCGAGTTATGATCTGGGCGGAATTCCGGACGGCCTTCAGGGCCTATCACATACCGCCGGGTCTCATGAGGAGGAAGACGCAGGAGTTCTTACGCCTGCAGCAAGGGAGCCGGAACGCGCTGGAATACTCCAGGGCGTTCAATGATCTTGTGCTCTACGCTTCGTATCACGCCGATACCGACGAGAAGTGGCGGGATCATTTTTACCAGGGGCTTAACCCGCTCCTGAAGGACAAGCTGGTGATGTTCAATCGCGGCAGCCTCAATGACATTATTGATGCTGCGATTGTTCAGGAGGACTCTAGCAAGGAGTTAGCGGTGGCGGAAAGGAAGCGAAGTGCGCCACAAAGCAGCGGAGAGGGAGGTGGTCCTTCTCAGAAATATTGGATGGTGAATCGCCCACCATCGGGTCCACGCTGGCAGCCACCACAGAGGCCGATGCCATTCCGCAGTCGGCCATATTCTACACCGGCATTCAGGCCGGCACTGCCAGTACCACCTCTGCAGCAACAACAACAACAGCGGGCGATGCCACGTACGTATGCACCTCAGCAGCGCATGCCGGGCTTTCGTCCCCCAAGCACCGGCTAAGCAGCAGCCACATGCTACAAATTTGGTCATCCAGGTCACTTCGCCAGCAGTTGTCCAGAGAGGCAAGGTGGCAGAGTTGCACCGCAACTTCCGGGGAGGAATCAGCCCTAGAACCCCACTAATGCACGGTGGGCAAACCCTAGTCCCGGCACCGTCCACCAACTTGCCATAGAGGACGTGCCGGAGGGAGAGCCGATCCTTGTGGGTATGTTCCAACTCCACCAACATCCCGCCGTAGTATTATTCGATTCAGGCGCCACACATAGTTTCATTAGCCAAGATTTTATTGCTAAATACAGCTTGCAAATACTACCCACCGATAGTCCATATTTGATTTGTTCACCGGGTGGGAAGATTTCAGCAAGCATGATGGTCCCAAAAGCGCCATTATGCTTAGAGGGTAGAGTATACCCTATGTCTCTCATAATTCTAGAGGGACAAAAGGTCGATGTCATCTTAGGGATGTCGTGGTTAACCCGCCACGGCGCTGTTTTAGACACCATCCTCCGAATGGTGCACTTGAACTCAGAAGTGCACGAATCTCATTACTTATTTCTGGACAGTCCAGAAATAAAACTTCCAAGTGTGTATCAATCCACAACCATCAGATTGGAAGACATTCCAGTAGTCCATGAGTTCCCTGACGTGTTCCCGGATGATTTATCAGGGATGCCGCCCAACAGAGAGGTGGAGTTCAAGATTGAACTTGCACCGGGAACCATGCCAATATCCCGAAGGCCGCACAAGATGGCGCCCAAGGAGTTGGCTGAACTGAAGACTCAGCTAACGGACCTGCTGGAGAAGGGTTTTATTAGGCCGAGCTCCTCGCCATGGGGCTGTTCGGCATTATTCATGAAAAAGAAAGACGAGACATTGCGGCTTTGCAAGGATTATCGTCCATTAAACGCCGTTACCATCAAGAATAAGTACCCTTACCACGGATCGACATGTTGTTCGATCAGTTGGTCGAAGCAAAGATCTTTTCCAAGATGGACTTAAGATCCAGGTACCACCAGATTAAAATACGGGCTGAGGATATTCCGAAGACAGCTTTCTTGATGAGGTACAGACTTTATGAGTACCTGGTCATGTCCTTCAGCCTCACCAATGCTCCAGCTCATTTCATGTATTTGATGAACTCGGTATTCATGCCGGAGCTGGACAAGTTTGTCGTGGTATTCATCGACGACATATTGGTATATTCCAAGTCGGAGGAAGAACACAAGAAGCATCTACGTATAGTCTTGCAACGGCTGCAGGATCACAAGCTATACGCGTAATTCAGCAAGTGCGAATTCTGGATATCGCAAGTGCCTTTTCTCGGGCATATTATCTCAGCGGAGGGCATCGCTGTAGACCCGATTAAAATCACACAAGTGCTGAATTGGAAATCCCCGAGAACTGTTCATGAGGTACGGAGTTTCCTCGGACTCGCGGGGATATTATCGGAGGTTCATTCCAAGTTCTCGAAGATTGCCAAGCCTATGACAGAGCTGCTGAAGAAGGCTACCAAATATGTTTGGAGTCCAGCATGTGAAGAAGCATTCAAGGCATTAGTGAAGCACCTAACATCAGCACTGGTTTTGGCGCAGCCAGACACAACAAAACCGTTCGATGTGTACTGCGATGCATCCGGCATTGGGCTCGGGTGTGTGCTGATGCAAGACCGAAGAGTGGTCGCGTATGGATCACGGCAGCTCAGAAACCAGGAGCAGAATTATCCAACTCACGACTTGGAGCTCGCTGCTGTGGTACTCGCACTTAAAATGTGGAGGCACTACCTACTCGGTAACCTCGTGCATTTATATACCGACCACAAAAGACTCAAGTACATATTCACTCAGAAAGAGCTGAACATGAGGCAGCGAAGATGGTTAGAGTTGATAAAGGATTACGAAATAGAGATCCATTATCACCCCGGCAAGGCAAACGTTGTGGCGGATGCACTGAGTCGCAAGTCACACGTTAATAATCTGACCATCACACCGTTGGAAGAGAGCGAGCCACCATTGCATGTGATTCCGCATGGAGCTCTCTACAACTTAGCATTGATCCCCACCATCCGTGAAGAGATAGCGGCAGCCTAGAAAAATGACAAGGGCATGTGACATCTGCGGAGACGTATAGACAGTGGGGAACTAAAATGTTTCTGGAAAGACGGAGACGGCGTCCTATGGTTCAAGGACCGGATCATCGTACCCCGTAACCCGGAGTTACAGAAGAAAATCTTTGATGAGGTTCACTTGTCAAAGTTTTCTATTCACCCCGGAAGCAACAAAATGTATCAAGAACTCAGAGGCAAGTTTTGGTGGACACGGATGAAGCGGGAGATCGCAAAGTACGTGTCCGAGTGTGATACATGTCGAAGGATGAAGGCAGATCATATGCGGAAACTCGGACTGCTATAACCACTGGGCGTTCCTACCTGGAAGTGGGAAGACGTGAGCATGGACTTCATCGTCGGTTTACCCACCACTTTTCAGAAGAATGATTCTGTGTGGGTGATCGTCGACCGGCTCACCAAAGTTGCCCATTTTATCCCGGTCAACACCAACTACAACGCCAAGAAGTATGCTGAACTGTACATCTCACGGATCCTATTCTTATATGGCGTACCCCGTACCATCATATCAGATCAAGGCAATTTATTTGTGTCCCATTTTTGGGAGCAGCTACACGCTGTGTTGGGGACGAAGCTGATCCGTAGTTCAGCGTACCACCCGTAGACGGATGGGCAAACCGAGCGGGTAAACCAAATTTTAGAAGATATGCTACGAGCTTGCGCTATCAACCACGGTAAGAATTGGGATGATCACTTACCGTTGGCCGAGTTCTTGTACAACAATGGGTACCAAGCCAGCATCAAGATGGCGCCTTACGAGGTGCTATACGGGAGGAAATGTCACACCACTGAATTGGTGTGAGTCTGGCGAAAGGGTCACCTTCGGGATTGATCTTGTCAACAACGCGGAGGAAAAAGTTCGGCTGATTCAAGTGAACTTAAAAGCCGCCCAATCCTGACAAAAGCAGTATGCAGACCGGAGAAGACGCCCTTTACAGTTTGAAGTCGGTGATCACGTATATCTACGTGTGTCTCTGATGAAGGGTGTGAACAGATTCGGGATGAGGGGAAAGTTGGCACCACGATTCATCGGTCCATTTCAGATTACAGAAAGATGTGGATCAGTAGCATACCGGCTGAAATTACCAGAAGCACTTTTCAGTGTGCACAACGTCTTTCACATCTCCCAGCTGAGAAAGTGTCTCAAGCTATCAACTACCATTCAGCAGGAGGATATAGAAGAACTGATACCAGATCTCACGTATCGGGAGAAACCGTTTCAAATTATTGATGAAAAGGCCCGAACCACACGCAACCGTACGTTGTGGTTCTACAAGGTTCTATGGAGTAACCACTCCGTAGACGAAGCGACATGGGAGAGCGAAGGATTTCTTCGCGCGAACTACCCCGACTTTTTCACGTCGCATATACCGTAATTTTTCCACCGTCCTCCCTCTCATTTTCACCTTATAATCTCGGGACGAGATTCTTTTAAGGGGGGACGAATGTAAGGGCCTAAGTTTTTGGGCACATATTAAAAGTGTTCATCAGCACACACACACTTCATTTGAAGTAACTTGATGAGTACATTTGAAGAGCAAGTAAACACCATCAACATGCTCATTAGAGAATAAACTCACAAAATGCAAAAGTGGTATTTCCCACATGCATCATATAGGGTCTGGACATACGAAAAAGTCCTACACCTTGCTAGGAATGTCCATGCCAAATTCTACCCAAATTTAAGACCTTTTTGAAGTCCTTTTGGGTATAGCTAGAAAGAGGGTGGTTTGAACTCAGATTCAAATTCAAACTATTTCCATCCTATGAATTCAAAAGTGGGAGGCATATTCTTACTCAGCACATTTTTGTGAGCTCACACACCAATTTTCACTCCATTTGGAGTTGATCTTGACATGAGCTAGATTTAGCAAATTCAAACTTTATTTGAATTTCAAACTTATGTGCTGAAAATATATTCAAACAAAACCCAATTTGAATTCTATCCAATTCAAATGGCCCAGGGGTAGATAAT
Organism: Neostapfia colusana; assembly: GCA_030760725.1. Taxonomy (NCBI): domain Eukaryota; kingdom Viridiplantae; phylum Streptophyta; class Magnoliopsida; order Poales; family Poaceae; genus Neostapfia; species Neostapfia colusana. The sequence goes on along the minus strand of JASWHV010000014.1, from coordinate 51,725,045 downwards.
TCAAATGACCAAGGTTAATTGGGTCTCTACAGTTTAGAGCAGTGGGGAAAATTTAATTTCAGAGGTTAAACCCTGGGTGGGACCCACATGTCAGCCTCAGCAGCAAAATCAACCGACTCAGGAGTCAAGCTCGGTTACTTGTGCGTGAGCCAGCAGCCACCACAGCGAGCAGCGTCGAGGCCAGCAGCTCCTTACCGCCCGGGCCACCAAACCGCCTCGCTGCCTTCTTATCCCCAAGCCCGAGCCGGCGAGAGGCGCATTCGGTTGCTTCTCTGCTCCCTCGTGCAAGAAACGCAGCTCTCGCCGCCGCTCTCTCGGTTGATCGGAAAATCCCACGATCACAGCCTCTCCACTTCCTCCACGCTGCAAAATGGTAAGAGAGGATCTCCTTCTTCTTCCCCGCTGTGGGGAATTAGCTGAGCTCGGTTGATCTCGCCCCTACCGAGGGTTCTTTCCGGTGACCTAAGTCCGCCGCACTTTGGGCTCCCGTGGACAGCCAAAACGGGAGGGTGTTACGCCAAAGCTAAGGCGTCCTCGGACGCGTTAGGGGCTGGTGCTGCTCACCCCCGAACCACAGCCCGAGTGTTTGATCACCGGCGACGAATTTCAGTTTCCCCTTTCATTCAGCGCAGACCGACCTTTGGGTGCGGATCCGCCAAATTCTCACTCCATAGTTGTTTAGAGATCTTCAAACTGTTCCTACACGATCTAGACTTAGTGGCGCACAAGTTAGCTTCACAACACCTAGCATGAGAACCCCTGTACATGGCGTATTTCCGAGCATGCCAATGGCGGCTTATGTGGGAAGCATCGGGCGCACGGTGAGAGCCTACTTAGGACCTCCCCCGAGCTGCTTCGAGCCCATGCCAAGCTTCCCTAGGGACCACTGATGCTCTCCGGCCCTTTGCTCGATCATTTGGGGTCCTAGAAACGCCGGCCGACACGGCCGAAGTTCCTCCGAAGCCACCGCTCGTCGCCGGCTGTGTGCCGGTGATTTTCATGACGAGCTGATCCCAGAATCGTGTTCCTCGGATGGATTTAGGCAGAGGTGGCCAAGATCATTGATTTTGGCGCACGACAGAGGCCACCAGCGAACTCTCCGGCGGCCGAGCGCGGGAGGCCGGAGGTAGACGAAGCCCCCGGTCCCACGTGTCAGCAGACGATATTTTAAACCCCGGGATCTGCTGTGGCACCGGATCGGGTGCGGCTGTGCACGAAGGATTCCGTAGCCCCGTGTGTCGACCGCTGAGAAGTTGACACGTAGCCCCGGTCCCACGTGCAGCAGTTTAAACTTTTGCCCTATTTTCAGATTCAGTTCAAACTTCAAACCCACATAACTTTGGCTAGCAAACTCCAAGTCGAGTGAACCAAATTTTGTTGGATTCAGCTCTCTGAGTACTTTCCAGCAAATCAAGTTTCACTTCATTAAAATCCTTAGTTCTCCAGAATTAATTCTGCAAATTTTAAACTGTTTAGAATTTTAACTGGAGAATCCTTTGGAGGAAAATTCTGAAATTTTCCTAGGATGTTCACCAAAATATCCCTGAGATACCATATAAATTTCAGATCAATTTGAGCCCATTTGATCCACCTAATTGTGTGATTAATAAAACTGTTCCAGAGAAAATAGAAAATGTCCAGAAATATTTTCTGAATTTCTCTGAAATTGTTTAGCTTATATCTTTAGCTAGGTATATTTGAATTAAGTAAAACCAACTCCATTAGAACCCTATGAAAATCTAGTTTTCAGAAAGTCATGGCTTGCTCCATGAAAATCCCTAGAACACCCTAGGAGCTCCAATTAAGGTCAAGTACATAATTATTTGTGGAGAGCTTAAATGAGATTTGCTGCAAATAAAACTTGGCCAAGTCCCTGTTTAGGTTGTAACCAAACCACAGTAAAAATTTCAGAGTCATTGGGTCTGTCTAATAAGACTTATAGTCTTCACAAGTTTAAATTCAATTCAAATGCATTTAAATTGATACATATACATGTTATCTCATGTAGTCGCTAAGGTTGAGGAGGAACCCGAAGTCTTAGACTTCATCACTCCGGAAGAGCAGCTAGCCTATGACCAAGAGCAGCAAGGCAAGCTCCGGTTTGCATTAACCCTTGTTATAAATTTTTATTGTTTTGAAGAACTTACTTTGAGCACCAATTATTTCTGGCATTAGAGTCTTGTTTGAAACCCAATTGCATAGCCAAGAAAACCATGGGTTGGGATTAGGATTGAAAATCCCATTTATCTACTGCAATGCTAAGATAGAGTAGGATTCGGTACAAGTCGAGTAGTTAGAACTACTCACGAGGATAGGCTAGAGACACTCGACTCGGGTAAAGATAGCAAATAAAATACATGGCAAGAAAAATGAGACCGAGCGGAGAGTAAGGGCAGCAGGACTTTGGGGTCTGGGTGCTATAGCTCTGCTTGTGTCGATTAAGGACCGAGCCATGTGCGGGCCTATTGAGCAAGCTAGAATAGTACCAAAGACCTACCGGCAATATGGGAACCGGGAAACCGATGTAACTCGGATAGCTGGGTGTTGAGGCATAGCTGGTCGTTCAGAGGGTAGGTTGAGAGCTCGAGGTGTAAATCGGCTGGCGGCACTGTGGATGCGCGCGCAGAGACCTCTTGCTCGGGACGATTGGACCAGTTCAACATTTGGATGACGGGTGAAAGGTGGTTGCGTACGACGTCCGTGATCGTTTCTGTAGGAAACATCGAGTACGGGCGTACGTGACGGGTTATTCGGGTAACCCTGCAGGTGTAAATCGATTATAATCGCCGTCCCTCACGGTCAGTGAGTACCACTTGTTCACTGTACCGTGACGTAGAAAGAACAGGCTAGATAGATGTTAAAAGTTTGCTGATTTGAAAGTTATACTCTACTTGTTAATGTCTTGTGTAGCTTAGAGCTAATTAAAGTTATTTTCAACTTTGGGCAAAGTACATGAGAGAAATGTGTTTCTTGTTTGATTGCGGCTCTCTCATGTGCCTTAGCGTAAGGTTCTCCACAACCTGCTTCTAAAACTTGAAAGTAAGGTTCCACTAATTAGGCAAGTCATTTGCAACTTATTTTACCTCATGTAACCTATCACCCTTCATGTAGAAGTTTCATGTATAGGAGAGACGGGTCTGTCTTGCTGAGCCATCGTGCTCACTGCTTGTATTTGAAGCTTTTGCAGGGGTCTATGAGGAAGGGACTCCCGAGGAGGAGACGGAACCCCAGGAGGGGAACCCCGTTGAGTGGGAGTCGTGCACGCTGCCATGTTAGTGTGTGTGCGTGCTAGCGAGGACACGTTCACGGGCTGAACGTGAACTCGATGCATAGTCTACGCCTGCGAGTGTAAACTGAACTATTTTGTTGTAAAAATGTTCATAAACTGGTTTATGTAATAAAACTTTGCTTCCGCTTTGTATCTTTGATGTGCATTATCCGGTGCTGTGCAACGCAGCACCACTCAGCGTGATCTTGGCTCGACAAGGCCGTTGGGGCCGTGTCATCGATAGGAGCGACAGAGCGGTCAGGAGCCGACACCTATCGTGGTGTGGAAGAGGGGTCACTTGGGAAGTGACCCATCGCAGCCTGACATGCTGTGTTCTCAGGCGGCGTCAGAGGCATTGGTAAGTTATTTTGTTAACTTAATTAAATTCTCTTTAATAGTTCTAAAGACATTATTTTCCTGAATTTCCAGGCAAAATACGAGCAGGAGGCACGGAGGCTTCGAGGTGAAGGGTATGATTGGGAGAGCGCACCAACAATTATACCCGAAGCCGCGTATGCAAGCGGTGGCGGGAAACATGACGGACGTTGAGTTTTTATATTATTGGATTACTATCACGAACTTTGAGATACGAAAATTTAATAATCTTACTCCGTTGTTTAGGTTAGCCATCTTTGATAGAGTGGTCGACTCGAGGCAGGCGCGGTCTTCCTCGAGAGCCTCTTCACCGCATCAGGATGGGTCCAACAGAAGCTGTATGACCTAAGAGCTGGAGCTACGGAGTGTCCAGGAGGAGCTCCCGAGGACGCATGAAGCGTTGAGGGCTCGGGATGAGATGCAGGCAGCGGCGCTCAGAGCTAGGGACGAGATGCAGGTAGCGGTGCTCAGGGCCAGGGACGAGTATCAAACCTCGTACATGCTCGAGTTGCAAGCTGTCATGCAGGTAAATTCTGACCGTTGTAATTAATATTTATAATATATAAATGCTATGTGAAATGATTTGGTTCCTATTTGCAGGCTATGGCCACAAGACAACAGGTTGTCTTTCCGCAGTGGGCGCCGCCACCGTTGGAGCTGTCGCAGGTGCAGGTGCTGACAACAGATGCACAGGTACAAAATGACTCAAAATAGCTAATAATAGTTAAACCTATTCAAATTTTGTAAAAATTGATTAAACTTAGTGGAATATAGACAAACTAGTTAGACTTGATCAAAATTAGTAAAATATGATGAGTAATATGGCCAAAACTTGTTAAATATAGCCAAAACTAGTTAAGCTTCTCAAACTTAGTCAATCTTGCTCGAACTTACTAAAATATGAGCAAACTTACTCAAACATAGCAAAATCTAGTTAACTTGCTCAATTCTGCATTTTAATAAGCAAATTTAGTCAAATATGCATATTTATACTTGTAACTTGTCTAACAACACATGCAAATCATAGGGATCAGGGACGGAGTGCGAGGACCCGACGGTCTCGGCTAGCCCCGATCACGCTGAGAGGTGCTGCATTGCACAGTACTGGATAACACACAAAAAGGTACAAAGTGGAAGCAAAAGTTTTATTACATAAAAGTGTTTATGAACAAGTTTACAATAAAATACCTCAAGTCTACACTCACAGGCGTAGACTACGCAAAAGAGATCACGTTCACCCCGTAAACGTGTTCCCACTAGCACACACGCACACTAACACGGCGGCGTGCACGGCTCCCACTCGATGGTGTTTCCCTCTTGGGGGTCCGTCTCCTCCCCGGGAGCCTCCTCCTCATAGCACCCTGCAAACGCTTCAAACACAAGCAGTGAGCACGATGGCTCAGCAAGACTAACCCGTCTTACCTACACACGAAACTCTACATGATGGGTTTGTAGTGTATACTGGAATGTAAGTTGCAAAGGACTCGCCTAAATAGTTGAACCTTACTTTCAAATTTTAGCAACAATTTGTGGAGAAACTCGTGCTAATACACATAAAAGATCCGCAATCAAACAAGAAACACATTTCTCTCATGTGCTTTGCCCAAGGTTGAAAAAACTTTAATTAGCTCTAAACTATCACAATTCATTAACAACCAAAGTACAGCCTTCAATCAGAGATATTTCAACATGGAACTAGCCTGCTCTTTCTATGTCACGGTACAGTGAACAAGTGGTAGTCACTGACCGCGAGGGACAGCGATTATAATCGTTTTACACCTGCAGGGTTACCCGAATTACCCGTCACGTACGCCCGTACTCGATGTTGTCTACAGCAACCACCACGGACGTTGTACGCAACCACCTTTCATCTGTCAGCCAAGTGTTGAACCAGTCCTATCGTCCCGAGCAAGAGGTCTCTGTGCGTGCATCCGCAGTGCCGCCAGCCGATTTACACCTAATACTCTCAACCTACCCTCTGGACGACAAGCTATGCCTCAACAGATCGCTACCCAAATTACATCGGTTTCCCGGTTCCCATATATCAGATAGGTCTTTAGTACTGTTCTAGCTTGTTCAACAGGCCCGCACATGGCTCGGTTCTTAATCGACACAAGTGGAGCTATGGTACCCAGGCCCTAAAGTCCTGCTGCCCTGACTCTCCGCTCGGTCTCAATGTTCTTGCCATGTTCCATTTGCTATCTCTAACCGAGTTGTGTGCCTCTAGCCTATTCTCGTGAGCAGTTCCATCTTCTTGACTTGTACCGAATCCTACACTATCTTAGAATTGCAGTGGCTACTAGAGGTTTAAAACCTAAGCCCAAAACCCTGGTTCTCTTGGCTATGCAATTAGGTTTTCAAACAAGACTCTAATGCAAAATTGAAGTGGATACTCAATGTAGGTCACGGTACAGTGAACAAGACTCTAATGCAAAATTGAAGTGGATACTCAAAACAATAAAATTTTAAAACGGCTAGTGCAAACCGGAGCTTGCCTTGCTGCTGGTCATATGCTAGCTGTTCCTCCGGGGTGATGAAATCCAACACCTCCGGCTCCTCTTCGACCTTACCGACTGCATAAGATAACCATATATGCGTGTCAATTTAAATGCATATGAGTTTGAAGTTGATATTGTAATGTTTATAAGTATAGCTAGACAGTGCTAATGACTCTGAAATTTTTACTGTGGTTTGGATACAACCTAAACAGAGACTTGGCCAAAATTCATCTGAAGAAAAGCTCATTTGTGCCCTGCACAAATAAATGTGTATTTGGCCATAATTAGAGCTCTTAGAGTGTTTTAAGAATTTTCATGGAGCAAGCCATGACTTTCTGACAGACTTGTACCGAACCCTACACTATCTTAGCATTGCAGTGGCTACTAGAGGTTTAAAACCTAAGCCCAAAACCCTGGTTCACTTGGCTATGCAATTAGGTCTTCAAACAAGACTCTAATGCACAATTGAAGTGGATACTCAATGTATGTTCTCAAAACAATAAAATTTTAAAGCGGCTAATGCAAACCGGAGCTTGCCTTGCTGCTGGTCGTATGCTAGCTGTTCCTCCGGGGTGATGAAATTCAACACCTCCGGCTCCTCTTCAACCTTAGCGACTACCTGAGATAACCATACATGTGTGTCAATTTCAATGCACATGAGTTTGAAGTTGAGATTATAAAGTCTATACATATAGCTAGACAGTGCTAATGGCTCTGAAATTTTTACTGTGGTTTAGATACATCCTAAACAGAAACTTGGCCAAATTTCATTTGCAGCAAAGCTCATTTGAGGCCTCCACAAATAAATGTGTATTTGACATTAATTAGAGCTATTAGGATGTTCTAAGGATTTTCATGGAGCAAGCCATTACTTTATGGAAACTATATTTTTAGAGGGTTCTAATGGAGTTTGTTGCACCTAATTTGAAGATTCCTAGCAAAAGATATGAGCTAAACAAGTTCAGAGAAAATCTGAAAAATGTTTCTGGACATTTTTCATTTTCTCTGGAACAGTTTCTTTAATCACACCATTTGGTGGATCAAATCAGCTCAAATGGATTTGAATTTTTTATGGTAGCTCAGGGATATTATGATGAACATCCTGGCCAAACTTCAGAATTTTCCACCAAAGGTTCTCCAGTTAAAATTCTAAACAGTTTAAACTTTGAAGAATTAATTCTGGAGAAATAAAAGTTTTCATGATGTGAAACTTGATTAGATGGAAATCACTCAGAGAGCTTAATCCAACAAAATTTGGTTCAGTCGATTTGGAGTTTCCTAGCCAATGTTATGTGGGTTTGAAGTTTGAAATAGAAACTGAAAATCGGGAAATGTTTAAATCTCTGCTGGTGGGTCCGGGGCTACGTGTCACGCTCTGGTGCGTTGGCACACGGGGTCACAGAATTAAATCCGCGTAGCCACACTCAATCCCGAGCCACAGAGAATCCGGCGCCCGGTTAACCGAGGCTGACACTCGGGGTCTTCAACCTCGCGCTCCCACGCTCGGCTGCCGCCCCCCTCGCCGGAGTGCTCGCCGCAGGGGATTTGCCGTGCACCAAGCTTCAAGATTTTTGCCGCCTCTGCCTAATCCCGCATGAGGAACAAGGTGCTGACCTTAGCTCGACACGAAAACAACCGGAACATGACTGGCGACGAGCGGCGGCTTTGAAAGAACTTCGGCCATGTCGCCCGGACTCCCTAGCACCCGAAATGCTCAAGCAAAATGTCGTACAGCATCAGTGCACCCTAGGGAAGGTCGTCATGAACTCAAAGGAGCTCGGTAACGGCTCCAACTAGCATGTCACCATGCGACCTAGGTCGAAAATCAGGAAACCTAGAAAAACTCGGAGAACAGTGGCTATACTCGATGGTCCTCCGAAGTTTCTGATCCTATGGACGCGCACGGGTGTCTAGAAGTAGTTTACTAAGTTAGGTGATGAGTGGTGCAATGTGTAGCACGAATTTTGCGAAGTTGTCCGGTGGTCTCTTTTGTACACCGGCGCAAAAACGTGAAATTCCGGCGACGGCAGCCCATGACATGCAGCCGGAGCTTGCGATGATGGAAGGGAAGACTGAGACGAACCTCTTTGCTGTTCATAACAAGGGGAAAGACGGTCTGTGATGGCCGGATGAGGTGTCCTTGTGGCGGTGGCTCGGTCTGAACCGAGGAAGAAGAAATGCCCCGAAGAAGCTCGAGGAAGATTGGTCACGGGCTGAAACCGGTGCGAGAACGTCGAGCAAGGGTCGGCGAACTCGGTTGCAGCCTCAGCTCGGCGTGACAGCCACTGGCTCGACCAGGTTACAGTGGAGCAGAGAGCTTCGGTGAGCGCCACTTTTCTTTTGTGCAAGAGCGAAGCAACTGGGACTGTGAGCGAGGAAATGGTTTGGGGCTCGTTCAAGGGTGAGGATGAGGGCGCGGGGAAACGGCTCGGTGGCCAGAGCACGTGGGCAGCTGGTGGCGGGGTGTTCTCGCCGTGGCGGTCTTAGCAACGCGTACAAGAACCCGAGCTCGATGTGTTCAGTTGGTTGATCAAATGAGTGACTGATATGTGGGCCCCACTTCCAAAGTTTAACCTCCAAACTTAAATTCCTACTGCTCTTAATTTTGGGGACCCTAATGCCCCTTGTAGTTTGATTAACATTCCAAATGCCCATTTGAATTTGAATGAATCAAAGTGTGATTTGATTTGATCAACTTTGAAGCACATGTTAACTGAAATTCAAATTTGATTTGAATTTAACTAAAATAGCTCATGTCAAGATCAACTCTAAATGGAGTGAAAATTGGTGTGTGAGCTCACAAAAATGTGCTGAGTGTGAATATGAATCCCACTTTTGAATTCATGGGGTGAAAGGAGTTTGAATTTGAATTTAAGTTCAAACTAGCCTTTTTTCTAATTATGCCCAAAAATACCTTAAAAGGTTTTGGATTTGGGTGAAATTTGGCATGAGCATTCATAACCAAGTTTATGAGTTAAACATGTGCTCAGCCCCTATATGATGCATGTGGGAAATACCACTTTTTCATTTTGTGAGATTATCATCTAATGACTTTATTGATGGTGTTTACTTGCTCTTCAAAGGTGTTCATAAGATCTCCTCAAATGAGGTGAGTGTGGTGTGATGAACGCTTTTTAGCAAATAAAAAACTTAGGCCCTTACAGTATGGTTGCGTGTGGTTCGGGCCTTCTCATCAATAATTTGAACCGGTTCCTCCCGATAGGTGATATCCGGTTTCAGCTCTTCAATATCTCCCAGCAGAACGGTGCTTGAAAGCTTGAGGCATTTCCTCAGCTGAGAAATGTGAAAGATGTCGTGCACACCGGAGAGTGTCGCTGGTAATTTCAGCCGGTATGCAACTGACCCACATCTTTCCAGAATCTGGAATGGACCGATGAATCGGGGTGCCAACTTTCCTCTCACCTCGAATCCGTTCACGCCCTTCATTGGAGACACACGTAGATACATGTGATCTCCGACTTCAAATTGTAGAGGACGTCTTCTCCAGTCTGCATACTGTTTTTGTCAGGATTGGGCGGCTTTTAATTTTGCTTGAATTAGCCGAATCTTTTCTTCCGCATTATTGACAAGATCAATCCCGAAGGTGACCCTTTCGCACAAACTCACATCAATCCAGCGGTGTGCGTCATTTTCTCCCGTATAGCGCCTCGTAAGGCGCCATCTTGAGGCTGGCTTGGTACCCATTATTGTATGAGAACTCGGCTAACGGTAAGTGACCATCCCAATTCTTACCGTGGTTGATAGCACAAGCTCGTAACATATCTTCTAATATTTGATTTACCCGCTCGATTTTCCCATCCGTCTGTGGGTGGTATGCTGAACTACAGATCTGCTTCGTCCCCAAAGCAGCATGTAACTGCTCCCAAAAATGAGACACAAATAAAGTGCCCCAATCCGAGATGATGGTACGGGGTACGCCATATAAGCACAAGATCCGTGAGATATACAATTCAGCATACTTTGTAGCGTTGTAGTTGGTATTGACCGGGATAAAATGGACAACTTTGGTGAGCCGGTCAACGATCACCCACACTTACTCATGTTTCTGAATTGTGGTGGGTAAACCAACGATGAAGTCCATACTCACATCCTCCCACTTCCAGGCAGGAATGCCCAGCGGTTGTAATAATCCCGGTTTCCTCATGTGGTCAGCCTTCACCCTTCGGCATGTATCACACTCGGACACATATTTTGCGATCTCCTGCTTCATCCGTGTCCACCAAAATTTGCTTCTGAGTTCTTGATACATCTTGTTGCTGCCAGGGTGAATAGAAAACTTTGACAAGTGAGCCTCATCAAAGATTTTCTTCCGTAACTCTGCGTTACGGGTACGACGATCCTGTCCTTGAACCACAGGACACCGTCTCCGTCTTTCCGGAAACACTTCAACTCCCCACTGTCTACACGTCTCCACAAATGCGACATGCCCTTGTCATGTTTCTGAGCTGCTGCTATCTCTTCACGGATGGTGGGGATAAGAGCTAAGTTGTAGAGAGCTCCATGTGGAATCACAAGTAATGGTGGCTCAACCTCTTCCAACGGAGTGATGGTTAGATTGTGGACGTGTGACTTGTGACTCAGCGCATCCGCCACCACATTTTCCTTGCCGGGGTGATAATGGATATCTATTTCATAATCTTTTATCAATTCCAACCATCTTCGTTGCCTCATGTTCAACTCCTTCTGAGTGAATATGTACTTGAGGCTTTTGTGATCGGTATATAAATGTACGAGGTTACCGAGTAGGTAGTGCCTCCACATTTTGAGTGCGAGTACCACGGCAGCGAGGTCTAAGTCATGAGCTGGATACTTTTGTTCATGATTCCTGAGATGTCGTGATTCATACGCGACCACCCTTCAGTCTTGCATCAGCACACATCCGAGCCCAATGCCGGATGCATCGCAGTACACATCGAACGGTTTTGTTGTGTCTGGCTGCGCCAAAACTGGTGCTGATGTTAGGTGCTTCACTAATGCCTTGAACGCTGCTTCACATGCTGGACTCCAAACATATTTGGTAGCCTTCTTCAGCAGCTCTGTCATAGGCTTGGCAATCTTCGAGAAGTTCAGAATGAACCTCCGATAATATCCTGTGAGTCCGAGGAAACTTCGTACCTCGTGGACAGACCTCGGGGACTTCCAATTCAGCACTTGTGTGATCTTACTCGGGTCTACAGCGATACCCTCCGCTGAGATAATATGCCCGAGAAAAGGCACTTGCATATCCAGAATTCGCATTTGCTGAATTTCACGTATAGCTTGTGATCCCGCAGCTGTTGCAAGACTATACGCAGGTGCTTCGCCTGTTCTTCCTCCGACTTGGAATACACCAATATGTCATCGAGGAAGACCACGACAAACTTGTCCAGCTCTGGCATGAACACCCAGTTCATCAAGTACATGAAGTGAGCTGGAGCGTTGGTGAGGCCGAAGGACATGACCAGGTACTCATAAAGCCCATACCTCATCGAGAAAGCTGTATTCGGAATGTCCTCAGTCCGTATCTTAATCTGATGGTACCCAGATCATAAGTCCATCTTGGAAAAGAACTTTGCTTAGACCAACTGATCAAACAACATGTCGATCCGTGGCAACGGGTACTTGTTCTTGATTGTCACGGCATTTAGTGGACGATAGTCCACGCAAAGCCGCAACATCTCATCTTTCTTCTTCACAAATAATGCCGAACAGCCCCATGGCGAGGAGCTCGGCCTAATAAAACCCTTCTCCGGCAGGTTCGTCAACTGCGTTTTCAATTCCGCCAACTCCTTTAGCGCCATCTTGTACGACCGTCAGGATATTGGCATAGTTCCCGGTGCAAGTTCAATCTTGAACTCCACCTCTCGGTCGGGCGGCATCCCAGGTAAATCATCCGGGAACACGTTTGGGAACTCACGGACTACTGGAATGTCTTCCAATCTGATAGTGGTGGATTGGTATACACTTGGAAATTCTATTTCTGGATTATCCAAAAATAATGAATGAGACTCGTGCATTTCTGGGTGTAGATGCACGGCTCGGAGGACGGTGTCTAAAACAGCGCTGTGGCGGGTTAACCACGACATCCCTTAGATGACATCGACCTTTTGTCCCTCTAAAGCAATGATAGACGTAGGGTATACTCTACCCCCCTAAGGATAATGGCGCTTTCGAAACCATCATGCTTGCTGAAATTTTCTAACCCGGTGAACAAATTAAGTATGGACTTTTGGTGGGTAATATTTGCAAGCTGTATTTATCAATAAAAGCTTGGGTAATGAAATTATGCATGGCGCCTGAATCAAATAAAACTATAACGTGATGTTTGTGGAGTTGGGACATACCCGCAAGGATTGGTTCTCTTTCCGGCACGTCCTCTATGGCGAGTTGGTGGACGGTGCCGGGCTCAGGGTTTGCCCGCCGCGCATTAATGGGGTTCCAGGGATGATTCTTCTCTGAAAACTGTGGTGCCCCTCGGCCGCATTGCCTCTCGGGGCAGTTGTTGGCGAAGTGCCCTCGGCGACCGCATTTGAAGCATGTGGTTGACGGCTGGACCGTGCTTGGAGGACGAAAGCCCGGCATGCACTGCTGAGGTGCAAATGCATGCGGCATCGCCTGCTGCTGCTGTTGTTGCTGTGGAGGTGGTGCTGGTAAGGCCGGTCAGAATGCCGGTGGTGAATACGGCCGATTGCGGAATTACATCGGTCGCTGCGGTGGCTGCCAGCGTTGACCTGATGGTGAGCGATACACCATCTGGTATTTTTAGGGAGGACTACCTCCCTCTCCGCTGCTCTGTGGTGCGCTTCGCTTCTTCTCTGCCGCTGCTCACTCCTTTCTGGAGTCCTCTTGTACAATCTCAGCATCAGTAATGTCATTGGGGCTGCTGCGATTGAACATCGCCAGCTTGTCCTTCAGGAGCGGATTTAGCCCCTGGTAAAAGTGATCCCACCGCTTCTAGTCAGTATCGGCGTGATAGGAGGCGTAGAGCACGAGATCATTGAACGCCCTGGAGTACTCCAACTCGTTCCTGCTGCCTTGCGGCAGACGGAGGAATTCTTACGTCTTCCTCTTCATCAGACCCAGCGGTATGTGATAGGCCCTGAAGGCCGTTCCGGAACTCCGCCCAGGTCAGCACTCGCTCGGTGTGTTGCGAGGCGGAGAAGTTCAACCACCAAGCGCTTGCAGACCCCTGAAGCTGCTGGACCGCGAACTGAGTCTTTCGCTGCTCACTAACTTGAGCAGCCCAAACTTCATCTCCATCGTGCAGAGCAAGTTGTCCGCATCTAGTGGTTCATCCACCCTTGAGAATACCGGGGGATGAGTAGCCAGAAAATCTGAGTTGGAACTTTGTTGACATTCCTCTTGGTCTTGACGCCTCTTAGGTCGAGACGTATTCGCAATCAGCGTTTGCAGAAGTTCGGTGTGCTGCTCGTGCGAGCCCGCCACGGCCACAACAATATCAGCCAACGTGACCGTTGGCGGTGGTGGTGGCGGTTGCTGCTGTTGCTGTCTCGAGATTGTCTCGGGAGGTTGTTGGGAGGCCTCTCCACCCTGACTTGACCCACCAACCTTAGTGTTGGCATGTGTACGAGTCATTCTGAAATTCAAAACAGCAATGATCAGCACATGTCATTCTTAAAATTGCATGGAAAGCAGTAGGTATTGTAGTGACACATGAATAAACTTGCACAACATTCACATATATTGATAAAGCATAAACTTTATACAAGATATATTATTCTCGGATCCCCCAGAAGTCGTGCTCATGTCGTCACTTCCTATACACATGCTACTATCTACATGACATGTCACTGTTACAAAAGTTTCTACACACCACCCTCGCTGCCCTAGTTGGCAACGGTAAACTCACTACTCGAAGTAGAACTCGACCTCCTGCAGGTAATCCTCCTCCGCTATCTCTGCTGGTGGCTCAGGATTCATGACCTCCTCTTTGAGTTCAGGTTCCAGCATCGCCGGGATACCCAAAACGACGGGTACTGCACCTACCATCGGTAGGCCCACTACCGGAGGCACGAGGTCTTGCAAAGCATGCACCTCGTCCATGGCCTAATTGTAGTATTCTTCCCAGACCTGCCACTCCTCAAAAGCGTCATCACGCTCTTGAGTTAGGACCTCGTTCTGCTGGGTCAAGGCATGTACTTGCTGCTGCAAAGCCGTGATGTCAACAGGGCTTTTCTTCTTCGCCTTCTTCAGACGATGCAACTGATTGTGTTGTTCATTCAGTCGCTTGATCGTCGGAAGGAGCACATTACGGAGTGCGCCGTGAGCACTCTCGAAATGGTCTCGGCGACTGGTGCTCTCCTTGAGCTCCACGGCAAGTTGAACCATATGGACAGCTTGGCGTTCATTACGTTCTTCCCTGCCATCAACTGGAGGCTAAGGTTCACCTCCGCTGGATTGTACCTTGGGCAACTTGGATCCGTTGCCTCAAAGTACATCTCCCTCCACACATGATTAGATTGCCCCTCCACCGGGAGAAGCGTGTATGGAGTGCCCTCCGTATCTGTCACGTGTAGCTGGCAGAAATGCGACATAGTGTTGCAGGCTGCCACCTGTCACATTTCTTCCGGTTGTAGACCTTTCACCATGACGGTTGACGGTGCCCAACCTGGTGGGATAGGTCCTACTGGAACATCGACATGGATGGTCCATGTCTTGTTACCCTCCTCGCCTTCTTCTTTGGCGAGGTAACGCGGCGTCTCCATGTACCCAAAGTATTGAAGCATTAGCTTCAACGATTCCGGATAACCGCTGCATTGAGAACAGTGTGATACCACCCACCCGTTCTCTAGTTGTTTATCCACTGCCATCTGTAGAAACATATTTGAAAAAGGTCAAATATTCATTTCAACAGTCAATCATTGAGTTATAACATAAAACATGTCATTGAACTCATAAAACTTGGAAACACAATTCAAACTTAGAATAAATTTGATTGCTGGTCTGCTGCCCAAACTGACAGCCCTGACCAGTTTCCCTTTTAATCTTATTTAGACCCTTCTAAAGCAAAACCAGTTCTGGAGCTCAACATCAAAGTTAAAGTTAACTTCAATAGCTTTCCAGAATGTATTTGTTTGCCCTCAGATCAATTTTTCTCAAATGTTATGAGATGTCAGAGTCTACAGAATTTCTGGAAAAAATTTGACAGCACCTCCCTGCTTGAGGTATTGATTTGATCCAAGAATTCCATTTAATTCTACCTCTTTTGACAAAACTTTCTGTTACAAAGTTGTAACTTATCTTATGAAAATTTTATAACTACCTCATTTTCTATTTTTGGATTTTTATGCAGGAAGTTATGTTCATTTTACAGAGAGTTACAGAGAGTATTTGCTCTGCCATGTTTTCTGGACAGTTTCAACTCTACTGCATTCTTGGACTAGTTAAGGGGTGAGACACCTCTGGACATCAATAGAAAAGTTATAAAGCTCTTCTAAAGCTTCCCAGAAATGTATCATATGACCCCAACATCGAAAGCACTCGACATCTAACATCTGTATAACTTTAGCATTATTTTAGCTGAAAATAGAGGACTCTGTCCTTAATATCCTATAAGTTGAAAACTTGTTTACTTTGAACATCCTAATTAAGTAAAGGAGTTAAATCACAATTTTAGTTCTCTGGATCAAAACATTCAAGTTTTACAATGATGTTGATAATTTAGTGGAGTGTGACGCCAAAGCGTCACCCAGTTCATGCTGATACTACGTTCCTCACAAAGAAAACCTATACCGGAGCAGTGGTGTAGTGATTGCGGGGTTTCGTTCGTTCGGAGCATTGGATCATCAACGTCGAGATCTCCACCCAATCAAGTTTACCCTACCTCTCGGAAGATTGGGACTCATCCTCCTATCAGTCGGTACGACACGTGTGACATACAAACTCCGGTTGGGACTCCAGGGGAGCTATCATCTTAGGGTCCCTTTGGTTTAGCCGCACCAACTAGATTCTCTTCAAAAAATCAAAAATCTGAACCAAATGGGTTTCCACGAGAATCAGATTCTCTAAAATCTATAAATTTTTCTAGTGTAAATAAAAATTTGCCAGGACCCTAGATTTTCCAGATTTCTCTTCCAAATTTTCTCAGAAATTATCTACCATACCACTAATTACACAACCCAAAAATGTTATTTTCTTTATAACACTTATTTATTAAAGAATCCACAGTTGATAGTTGTTTCTAACCAGACCAATTTTAGCTTCCCCGCAGCTCTCAGCTCACAACAACTTTCTCACAACTCACAGCTAGAATCAGATTCTAAGGAATCCATAGCTGAACCAAACATACCATTAATGTGGCTTGTTTCACCTAAATTTGGCAGTATAAGAGTTGGCATACATATGTCAAACTGAATTATGTATGGCATGGTATTTTGTATTCAATTTGATTAAAACTAATACAATATAATTTATGGTTCAGGCTACGTCAAAATTTGGATCACGAGCGGGAGGATGGCGAATGATGTGGCACTGCTCATTGGTTCGAGATGTATAGTTGGGCCACCTAGTGCTTGTTTGGGTGTAATAAATCTTTGTGTATAGCAGTGGAATGAGATGAAAATAATTTAATTTTTACTTCAATCACTCTCACCAAATGTAGAGTTTCTTCTCTATCCAAACAAAGCTGTAATAAGAAACTATTGTGATAGTCCACGCATGCAGGATTAGCCCCGCAGGATGCTTTTCTATCCACGATGTATCAAGAAAAGCATGCCAAGAATAAAACATAAAGTTGGTGTAGAGTTGTTTTAAAACTCGTTTCATCATAGACATGGAATTTCAAAAACACGCTTTAAATGCATGACATTCACATAATTTATTTAAATATATTTTTGAAAGAAGCAATTCAATACAATTAGGGGTGAAATACGGATAAAATTTCCCGAACCATTCGGCACCGATTCTAAAATTTTTCGAACTGTTTTCCATTTTAGTCGGAATTGTTCAGAAATTGGTTGGAAATTGGAAAAACGAAAACAATTTGGGCAGATTTTCTACCAAATACTCGGAATTTCATATTTATTCGAAAATTTCCAAATAATTTTCGTTTAATTTCTGACCCGGCCCAATCGCCGCAGCGTTCTCAGCTCTCTAACGGGCCTTGGCCTAGTGCTAAATGACACAAGCCCAACCAACCAGCTGAAGCACCAGAAACCGGTAACACTAATCAACTTATCCCAATCTCACGCCTCCGCTCACGTGGTCATGCCCACAAACTGCGCCCACGGCGTCGTCTATGCTCGCGCTCGCAGCCGGCTGCCAACTCTGCTCGCGCCCGCAAATTGCTTTGCATTGACACAAATGGTTATATTTGATTTGTAATACTTGTCATTAATTTGTTATGATTACTAGTACGAAATTATTATCATGGTTTACTTATACAATATTAAATAGAATAAAAATACTTTGACCCGTGGGGTGTTGTTTTAAAAAAAAATCAAAACTGTTCCGATATCGACATGTTTTCGTTCTAATATGTCCGTTTTTTATTATTTCCGAATTTTCCGATATCATATCCGTTTCTATGATACCATTTTCGATTCTATTTTTAAAAATTATATATAAAAATAAAAACGATTTAACTGTTTTTCTAACCGTTTGCGACCAATTGGAGTGGTGAATAATTTTTCGGGACCAAACAAAGCCTAAAATGCCTTTTATAAAACCGGCTGTGCCCGCACGAATCCGGCAGGAATGCGCGTTCGTGGGCGCACAATGGCTTGCCTCCCCGTACAGCACCCGATCCTGTAGGGCCCACCTCGCTCCCACTCGGCGATCCTGCCGCCGCCACCGCCGCCGCCATGGCCATTCCTCTCTCTCCCACTCTCCACCACAAAGCGCCCGAACGCCCAAGAAGGCAGCAGCATCCACCGAACAAGGCAGCCAACTCAAGCCTGTTCCCATGTCTCGTGCCGCCTTGGTGTTTCTCGTTACACTCGCTGCCACCACTGTGCCGCCGTCTGGGGCGTCGTCCGCAGACGCCGGCGAAGTGGCCGTCCTCCACTCCTTTCTGTCCTCCCTGCCTCTGGCCTTCCGGCGCCTCCTCCGCCCGTCGTGGAAGGCCACCGCCGCCGCAACCAACAGTACGTGGTCCGGCCACTGCGCGTTTCTTGGCGTCGAGTGCGCCGCTGCCGGCGTCGTTGCGGCGGTCAACCTCTCCGTTGTGGGTCTCTCCGGCGCGCTGGCGGGGTCTGCGCTGCGGTTGTGTGCGCTCCCGGCGCTCGTAACGCTCGACCTCACCCGGAACCGGTTCACGGGCGCGGTCCCCGCCGCGCTCGCGGAGTGCTCCGGCGTCACCAACTTCCTCCTCGGTGGTAACCTTCTCACAGGTACGGTTCCACCGGACCTTCTCTCCTCGCGGCAGCTCCGGAAGGTCGATCTCAGCGTCAACGCTTTCACAGGCGAGATTCCTCTCTTGGCCAGCTCGTCAGTAGTTCTCAAGTACCTCGACCTCAAGCGTCAACGTCCTCTCGGGTGCCTTCCCGCCGGAGCTCGACGAGCTCCCGCGGCTTAGTTATCTGGAAGAATTGGTTATCTTGACGACAACCAATTTGCCGGACACCTGCCGACAAGCATTGGTGACCTTGTGAGCTTGGAAGAATTGGTGGTGTCAAATAACGGGTTCACTGGACCTGTACCAGAGACAATTGGGCAGTGTCATTCCTTGACGATGCTATACTTGAATGGTAACCAATTCACTGGCTCAACTCCAGCGTTCATCAAATTTCAGTAGATTGCAGAAGTTCTCTATGGCTGACAATGGCATTTCTGGAAGAATTCCTCCAGAGATTGCGAAGTGCCGGGACTTAGTTGAGCTTCAGCTCCAAAACAACAGCCTCTCTGGGACCATACCATCAGAGATCGGCAATCTTACCCGATTGCAGAGGCTATATTTATTCAATAACTTGCTCCATGGATATGTTCCTTCAGAACTGTGGCAATTACCTGATATTGTGGACTTGTGCCTCGACAATAACAGCCTTAGTAGTGAGGTGCCTACAGAGATAACTCAAATGAAGGAGCTTAGAGAGATCTCATTGTTCAGCAATAACTTCACTGGCGTGTTGCCACAGGCCCTGGGGTTGAACATGACACCTGGACTCCTTCGTGTTGACCTCACTGGCAACCACTTTTATGGGGAGATTCCACCAGGTCTCTGCACTGGTGGCCAACTGAGCCTTCTTGATCTTGGGAACAATCACTTCAGTGGTAGTTTCCCCACTGAAATTGCAAAATGTCAGTCTCTCTGGAGGTTTATTGCGAAGAACAACCTCATCCGTGTCAGCATACCTGTGGGAACAAACATAGGATTGTCATACTTGGACATGAGCGGAAATCTGCTTGAAGGGTGGATAACGAGTGCAATTGGATCATGGCACAATCTAACAATGCTTGACTTTTCTGATAACAAATTATGTGGCCTGTTACCCCGTGAGGTTGGTGCTCTAAGAAAACTTGGAACTCTACGGTTATCATCAAACAGATTGACTGGGCCAAAACCACATGAACTGGGAAATGGCAAGAGTCTTCTCTTTTTGGATCTTGGGAATAACCTCCTCACTGGAAGTATACCTGCTGAAATCACAACACTTGGTAGCCTGCAGAATCTTATGCTTGGTGGAAACAATCTCAATGGTACAATACCAGACTCCTTCACTGCAACATAGGATCTAATTGAGCTGCAGCTTGGTGAAAATTCTCTTGAAGGAACCATTCCTCGCAGCTTAGGCAATCTTCAGTACATGTCCAAAGCTCTGAACCTTAGCAATAACAGATTAAGCAGCCAAATTCCAAGTAGCCTTGGCAACCTACAGGACCTTGAAGTGCTTGACTTGTCCACAAACTCATTATCTGGCCCAATCCCCTTGCAGCTCAGCAACATGATCTCACTTTTGGTTGTGAACATTTCATTCAATGAGCTCTCTGGTCAGCTACCTGCTAGCTGGTCTAAGCTTGCAGCTCAGTCACCTGAAGGGTTCTTAGGCAACCCTCAGTTGTGCATAGAGCCTGCTAATGGACAATGCTCCAAATCTCAACTTAAGAAATTTATATACAGAAACACAAGGACAACTGTGGTATTAGTTGTATCAATTCTTGCTATTATAGCTGCTGGGTTGTCTGCTATTCACTACCTAGTGCCGAAATCACAGCACTTATCGACGAGTCACATTTCTGACGGTAACCTGGACACAGCAGAGGAATTGCCAGAAGACCTGACTTATGAAGATATCCTCCGGGCAACGGACAACTGGAGTGATAAATACATCATTGGACAAGGTCGGCACGGTACAGTCTACCGCAGAGTGCAAACTTGGAAAGCAGTGGGCAGTCAAGACAGTTAATCTATTGCAGTGCAAGTTTCCCATCGTGATGAAAATTCTGAACACAATTAAGCACCGGAATATCATCAGGATGGATGGCTACTGCATTCGGGGCAGCGTAGGCCTAATCCTCTATGAATACATGCCGAATGGGACACTCTTTGATCTATTGCATGAAAGGAAACTCCAGGTTGATCTTGACTTGATGGCCCGACATCAGATCGCCTTTGCTATTGCACAAGGCCTCTCCTATCTGCACCATGATTATGTTCCCATGATTGTTCATAGGGATGTCAAGTTAAGCAACATACTGTTGGAAGCTGATCTAGTACCAAAACTCACAGATTTTGGCATGGGAAAAATTATTAATGACAATGATGCTGTTTCAACAGTGTCTGTCATTGTTGGTACCCTTGGCTACATTACTCTAGGTACCTTCTTAAATATAAATTTCTCTGTGAGTGCATTGACATCATGTTTTAACTTCAGGAGTTAAATGTCCTTTCCTTTGTGTCCAGAGCATGGATACTCCACACGATTATCTGAGAAGAGCGATGTCTACAGCTATGGTGTAGTGCTACTTGAAATATTGTTCAGAAAGATGCCTGTCGATCCTTCATTTGTTGATGGTGTGGACATTGCGTCATGGATGACCTCAAACCTGAAGCAGGATGATCGCTACAGCATCATAAGTCACATGGATGAGGAGATCATATACTGGCCCGAAGATGAGCAGACAAAAGCACTGGACTTGCTGGATCTAGCGATTTCATGTACACAGGCTGTTAGCCAGTCAAGGCCATCCATGAGGGATGTGGTGAACATCTTAACGAGAATACAAAAGTAAGTTTCAGTAGTTTTGTTATACCGGTTATGTTTTAAATATTACAAGAAAAAGGAAAGGCACAATTGTACAGTTCAAAAAGTTTAAATATATTGATAAAGAAAAAGAGACCTGTCTTCACAAAAATATTTGGATTACTGCATTCCGCAAGAGTTGTAGCCTACTATAGTGGATCCTTTCTGCAGGTCTGCAGTAGTAAACTGTTACGTGTGCACTCAAAACAGAAGGAAAATCTGCGGCAAAGTTAGAGAACAAAGACGCGGCATGATGATGGCGCGGCGGCGACACAAAGGAAAGAAATAACAGAGATTTATTGGGTTTACCCCTTTAAATCATTTCTTACCTTTATTGATAAATCTCCTCTCATTAAATACAGAGGGTAACTCAACCGCTGAGGAAACTAGTGGGATCATTTAGCAACATGGAAAGAAAGATCCCGATGATTTCTATTATAAGAAGCTTGCAGAAGACGATCTTACAGATGAGATAAATAAATCTCGCTCATCCAACAAAACATCCACTGATGGAATTCTTGCTTCTCCAACATAATAAGAACATAGAATTGGTGGATCTCTTCCATGGCAATTCCCTTTAAAGAAGATTGATAGACCTACTGTAACAATATTCTGCTTGTGGAAGCCATCTGACCCAATATTTTGATTTGTTCCCCGAAAGACAACAAAGATACATAGTGATCACCTTATTAGTAGGCTCGGATTGTCCACCCGTTTGCGGGAAATATGCTAAACTTGTATCCATTTTAACACCTGATTAACGAAAAGCTCCCTTCATGACCTACTTGTGAATATCACAGGCATACCATGTAAACATACAATTTCATCAAAGGGTGACTTAGCAACTGTCACACCCGGTTTTCATAAAGACAAACCGAGTGAATTTACACATGTATGTCAGAATCATTCATTTTATATGTGCTGACAAGTAGTGAATTACCATATATTACAATGCCAAGTTTATCTTGTAATAAAATATTACATATATGTCTTTAAAGACTACATTAAAAGTACTAGATACATAAGTGATAAATCAACGGATAATTCTAGTAGAGCTCCATCACAGGCGCTGTCCGGGGGATTCCGCTAGCCTAGTAAGCATCTTCTGGATTGACGTCCTCTTCGTTATAGTCCACACCGTCACCATAGCCTGACTACCAATTTAATTCCAACGACAAGCAAGTCTGAGTATCTTAGATACTCAGCAAGTGTGGAAAAATAAATGACATGAAGGCCAAAATTAAGAAATGGCTCACTTTATGGTTAAGCATTACACATTTATCCTAACACCTTAGCTTAAGTTAACGACCTATATTACTACATAATTGAGTTCATCCCTGACCAAATCATTAATGCTAGACTTACCGCCCAACATTCCCAACCATTTCCCTCACAATTCACGAATCATGAAGAGGCCCGAGCCGCTCTTAACCGTGAGCACAATTGTCATGAAAATTTTCCAACTCTGCAGAGTTTGTGCCGCTTTACCCACAAGTAGTGATTTTATCCCCTGTTTCTGGGTGGACTAAAAGAGCCTCCCTATTACCGTAGTAGCCAACCACATTACACATTTCTATGGTGTGCGGCCAGGAGATCACTAACGGCCCTTTACAAAGGGACTTCTGACTAATATGAGCCCATTGAGGTTTCACCCCTAACAACATTCAGAAGGCTACAACCTCCGCTGCAGTGGCTCCCTCTTGAGCCTTGCAGTTCCCAAGGTAGTCCAGCTGACTCCCATTCCCAACACCTTTCAAACACCCATACCACGTCAGAAATGCACCTAATTACTTGGCTAAGCTGCCCCATATCAGCTTCTTGTGGCACTGTAAAGCTAGGTTAAATGCTCCATGAACCTGTTCGTAGAATCTAGACAAGCACTAATCACAACCCTAAATTTTCGTGCACACAACATCAAACCAAATAATTTCCAGACAGACCCTGAGCTGAGGTTGCAACAATTCATCCAACTTGCCAAGATTCCTACTCTACAACATATCATCATATTCCATTCCATGTTTGATAATCCAAGTTGTAATTCATATCCAAATGTTTCCCAAGATTCTAAGCATGGCTAAGCATATAGAATCATCATTCATATACTAATAGAACTCCCACCATGGCTACAAGGAAAAGTCATGGAAATCTAGGGAAAACATCCTACATAGGTTTCACAATTTAGGACGACATGCAATTAAATCCTAACTAACATCCTGTCGGTACCCTGCAGACTAGGTATCCCCGCGTGAAGGGTTGAAGACAGCCCAGACCCCGCCTCCCTGCTAAGCGAGCGCTGGCACGACCACATATCCTTGGCCTCGGACTCGACCTCCCCATAGAGGCCAGGCCCGGCGCTACCACGTATACCTAGGCTCCGAATCCGCCATGTGTCCTTGGCTCTGGATCACGCCTCCCCACTCAAGTGAGGTCTGGAGCTGCCACGTGTATCCGAGCTTTGAGCCTCCTCCCCGCTGAGGAGGGCTCCAGAGCCGCCACGTGCCCTAGGCCGTGGACCAAGCCTCCCTACTGAGGTGAGGTCCGGAGCTGCCACGTGTATCTGGGCTCTGGGCCTCCTCCCCACTGAGGAGGGCTCCGAAGCCGTCACGTGCCCTTGGCCTCGGACCGAGCCTCCCCGTAGAGGTGAGGTCCGGAGCTACCACTTGTATCCGGGATCTGAGCCTCCTCTGTTCTAAGGAGGGCTCCGGAGCCGCCACGTGCCCTTGGCCCCGGACCGCGCCTCCCCGCTGAGGTGAGGTCCGGTGCTGCCACTGGTATCCGGCCTCTTAGCCTCCTCACCACTGAGGAGGGCTCCGGAGCCGCCACGTGCCCTAGGCCCTTGACCAGGCCTCCTCGCTGAGGTGAGATCTAGAGCTGCCACGTGTATATGGGCTCTAGGCCTCCTCCCTACCGAGGAGGGCTTTGGAGCCGCCACGTGCCCTTGGCCTTGGACCGAGCCTCCCCGCTGAGGTGAGGTTCGGAGTTGCCACACGTATCCGGGCACTGAGCCTCCTCCTCGCTGAGAAGGGCTCCGGAGCCACCAAGTGCCCTTGGCCTTAGACCGAGCCTCCCCGTTGAGATGAGGTGTGACACCCTCATTTTTGGGTTCTACATGTATTCATGTTTCATGTAGAAAAACATTTTTAAAATAACATGAAACGGAGAAAGAATAAAAAAGATAGCCAAAATGAGCCAAATCCAGTTCATAGAGAGCGCCAAAGACAATTCACGTGGCCCGCTGGCCACGTGGCGTGTTCGGAGCTCATCTTCGCAAAGGGGGGGAGAGGTCCGCCGCTAAACTGGCTACGTGGCAGGCTCGGGGCTCATCCCCGCAAAGCGGGAGAGGTCCGACCCCGTGGGACACGTGTTGCCCCGGAGCTAGCCTCTACGGAAGGAGCAAGGCCAGTCCCGCAGGACACGTGTCGGCTGCGGAGTTAGTCCCCACGGAAAAGAGAGGACTAGCCGCGTGGGACACGTGTCGCTCTCGGAGCTCACCTCCGAGGGGTCCGGTCCTACTGGATACGTGTCACCTCCGGAGCTCATCTCCGGGAGGTCCGACACTACCGGACACGTGTCACCTCCGGAGCTTACCTCCGGGAGGTCTGTCGCTGTTGGACACGTGTCAACCTCGGAGCTTGTCTCTGAGAAGAAAGGAAGTCTGGCGCTGTTAGGACACGTGGCACATCCGGAGCTACCTCCGAAGAGAGGGGAGGTCCGACACTGACACGTGGCACCCCCGGATCCACCTCTGAAGAGAGGGGAGGTCCGGAATTGACACGTGGCGTTCGCGGAGCTCGTCTCTGTTGAAAGGGAAGGTCCCGACCCACCAGACACGTGGCGCACGTGGAGCTCGCCTCTGAAGAAAGGAAGGTTCCCGCCCGCCATGACACATGGCGTACGCAGAGCTTGCCTCTAAGGAGAGGGAGGTCTCGCCCGCCTGACACGCGGCACAACCAGAGCCCGTCTCTACGGAAAAGGGAGCCCAGGTTCCCGCAGGACACGTAGAGTCTCCGGAGTTCATCACCGAGGAGGCGACGAGATTTGAAGCAGTTTTTCTTCTGTACACGTGGGAATCCTCGGTACTGAGGAAACCGACACGATTTCCACAATGTTACCGCACTGAATCAATCTAGGATAAGTTGTTAGGATTCATACACAATTTGAATAGGACTCTTGTTCGAATTCTAATCAGAGGAGGAATCTCCGTTTTCCTCTTATAAATAGAACAAAATCCTTTGGCCGCAAGCATGTACTCCTTTTCCACCTCTTGAGCCGACAACTTAGAGCCCTAGCCCCAGCTCGCCGAGTAAACCTCTTCGCCGGAGTTCAGTCGCCGGAGATCGCCGGAAGAGAGCCCCGATGACCTGTCTTGCTAGGAGAAAGACCCCGAGACCCAGAAGAACGTAAGGTAGGTCTCCAATACCACCTTACGACATCATCGCGTTTTCTTTGCATCTGTTCTTTGATTCCTTTCGAACAAAAGCTTTTTCATGGACAGATCACATGTTGATCAGTTTGTTCTAAAGTCAAGATCATCGCCACGTCCACAATTGATCTCTACACCTCTGTTCATAGTAAAACCCATGCAAAACATGCAAGAACACGTACAAACCGATCTAATAAAAATTGCTTCATAGGATTTGCATGCATATGCATCATCGTACCTGGTTAAAGTTTGTGCATGATATTGATTGCTATGAATATTGTATGTGCGTGATCGCGTATAGAAGGACAAGCTTAGGGAACAAGGCAAGTGCCCCTTGACCATATTGATCCCATATTTTGGAAAACTGTTTTTTTGTGAAAAGGTGTGTGTGCTTGAGTCAATATGATGGGAAACCTTTTATAGGAGTTTACTAGTTTTGTCAAAACACCTTTGTCACCGGGGAAGTTTATGAGTCGGGTATGGTTTTTACTTTTATGCTTTGTTGAGTCCATGCGATTATGGGAAGCGAGATAGATGTGTCCAGCTAACTGCACTCGTAAGAATGATGAGAAACTGATGTTGTTAATGAACATGGATCGGAGGGAGATCTAGGCAAGTCTGGGTTTGTGAATGAGGTAGCATGAGATGGTGGTTACTTGCCGTAGATCTAAGGACCGGTTCATGCGAGCACATGTCAGGATAACAGTGCCACCACAAGGCCAATTATGGGCGCGGCTTAGCTGACTAATTAGGTAAGTTGCTAGATTGTTATGGACCGTGGAAGGCGCGAGGAATGGGAGTCGAGTGAGGACTGCCCTGGGAACTGCATGGCACAAGAGGGGGCCCGTGGGTGGGAGAATTGGAGATTCTAGCCTGCCGGTGAAACCTTAGTGAGTCCATACATCTAGTAGCCCCTTTGTAAAGGCTATTTTGTGATCTCTTGACCATACACCGACGGTTGTGTACTGGTATAATGGAGGTTCTGCAGTCGCCGACGGGTGACGAAATAACAAACTTGTGGGTAAAGAGGTGCAAACTTTGCAGAGTCTTAAAACTATCATGATAGCCGAGCTTACGGTCATGAGCACCTGACCAACTTCCATGATTAGTTGGGATGGATTTCTGTTATGGTTTTGGTTATGGTTTGGTTTTCGGGACTGTTGAGTCCGGGTGATCAGATTGGTTGCATGACTGTTGAGTCATGGCAACGAGATTGATCTCAGAATGAGACATAATTGAATGGTGGCGAATACGAGATGGTATTCATGAGATTGGTAGCGAATACGAGATGGTATTCATGAGATGGTAGTGAATACGAGATGGTATTCATGAGCAAAGTTGATTAATGTCTGGTTGAGACATGGAAAGGGATGAAACATAATGGAGGTATGTTGGTAATTTAATACATGTTGGGATTACATTCACTTAAAGCTAAGTTATTGTTTTTATCGTGTTTTGAGAAATAAACTTTGCTTTCTACAATGAGCCTTTTTATTAACTACCTTGTTGTGAGCTACATATCATATTTTCCACACTTGCTGAGTACATCATTGTACTCAAATTTGCATTATTACTTCATCATCAGCAACAGGAGAAGAATACTATGAAGACCAAGTGGAGGATTAGGCATGTAATCTGTCCTCAACCTTGCCTGTGGGGATGGAGTAGAGATGGAGCTGCTGCTGCTGCTGCTTAGTTTGCTCCCGCAATGATTTAGACTTCTGCTGCTAATATTAGACTTCCGCTGCTAGCATGAGTCCAAGACTCATGAAACTTTGTAATAAACCCTGTTATTCGTGGTTATATATATTCTGAAATTCAGTTGTGGATGATATGTATATGTGTGATGAACGTCCTGGGCACACATACGCATCAGTTCTCGGTTTCGTGGTTTTTCACAGAATTGAGGGCGTCACAGACTGGTATCAGAGCTACAGGTTGACGGTAGGTTACACGCCTAGATAGAAAACACAAGTTGGTATCAGACACAGATTGGTATCAACCTACCACGGTTGATCATAGATCACACAGCCTAGATAGGTCTTAGATCGATATTAAAGCTTCCATGCCTAGTCACAGATTGGTACAATCCACAGACTGGTACCAAGCTACCACGGTTGACTGTAGGTCACAAACCTAGGATGATCACAGATTGGTAGCTGAGCCACGCTGACCATAGGATGCAAGCCTAGGATGCATAGATTGGCATTGGAACCAACTTGACATAGGATGCATGTCTAGGAGAAGCCATAGTTGGATCACAGATTGGTATCACCCCAAACCACCTTGACATATGGTGAAGTCACAGACTGATATCACCCTAAAACCCTATAGGACTTCCATTGAATAAGCCTTGAATAGGAGTTGTGTGAGCCTTTGTGATGATTGTTTATGATTATGTGCTTAGTGTGAGTTGTGGGACGTTTCATCGTTGACCATATCCACACATAGTAGAGAGATGTGAGATGCTTCGGCACTTGTTCACATCCTCATATGGGCTAATATATATAGTCTATCCACCTTGATGCATATAGTTAGGGGGATCCATCTAACCTTCTAACCTCTATTCTATTCCGTTCTCTCTCACAGATGGTGAGAGGAAACGCCGGCCGCCAAGGAAGGAACGTCCGTGGCAACCAAGAGGATGGCCACGATGAAGTTCCTATTAACCCCGGAGCTGGTGAAAACAACCTGGAACGGTTGATGCCCATGCAGAATCAGCTTATGCAAACCATGATCCAAACTTTGGGTCAGCTGCAGCCCAACAACAACAACCCAGTTCCAGCACCACCGCCACCACCCCCGGCTCACAACTGGCTGGGAGAGTTCATGAGGACTCGACCGCCTACTTTTTCTCAAGCTAATGATCCCATGGAGGCCGACGACTGGTTGAAGTCCATGGAGAAGAAGCTTGCCATAGTTCAGTGCAATGACAGAGAGAAAATTCTCTTTGTGTCGCACCAACTCATGGGAGTTGCAGCTAACTGGTGGGATGCCCTGTGCAACGCTCATGTCGACCCGGAGACCATTACTTGGACTGAGTTTAAGGAGAGTTTCCGTTCTCATTACATCCCTACTGGTGTAATGATGCTAAAAAAACAAGAGTTCGAGGGTCTCTGCCAAGGACAGCAGAGCGTGAATGAGTACCTTAACAAGTTCACGCAACTGTCACGGTATGCCCCCGAAGATGTCAACTCAGACCAACGGAAGCAGTACCTGTTCATGAGAGGGTTGAACAATGAGATCCAGGTTCAACTGCTCAACAATTACTACGCGAGCTTCCAGAAGCTGGTTGACAAGGCTATAGTGGTTGATTGCAAGATCCGAGAGATCGAGTGAGAGGGTAAAAGAAATATGTCGTATCAGCCACAAGGGAGCAACGTACGCCCTTGGTACATGCCCCCAACTGCACCGCAGTACGGATCGCCCGCTCCTACTTTTCGCCCAAATCAACCACCACAGCAACGCCCTGCCATGCAAGCACCTCGTGTGCCTTTGCCTCCTGCGCCTCGTCCCAACATGGGTGCTCCTGTTCAAAACCCCTGCCCCAACGTGCCTGCTATCGTGAGCAACAAGGCATGCTTTGCATGCTGAGAACCAGGACACACTGCGAGCCAGTGCCCGAAGAGATGTCCTGGACAACAAGGCAACGTGCCCAAGCAGAACCCACGGCCGAATGGAGGAGCCAACCAAGGAAACCGTGGACAGCAGAACTACGCTCGTGGCAACGTGAACCATGTTTCTGCTGAGGAAGCACAACAGGCTGTGGACGTCGTGATTGGTATGTTCCTTGCCAACTCCAACCTAGCCACCATTCTATTTGATTCCGGAGCATCACATTCTTTCATATCATCCAAGTATAATCTACCCATAACACACTTGAAATATACTATGTTGGTTAATTCTCCCGGTGGAGAGATGAGGACTAATATAGTATGTCCGAAAGTAAACCTTAAAATAAGGGGGGTAGACTTCCTTGCCAACCTCATTGTCTTGGATTCCCAAGGGCTTGACATAATACTCGGAATGGATTGGCTAAGTAAGCACAACAGAGTAATCTAATGTGCTGAAAGGAGCGTGCAGTTGACCAACGAGCACAGTACCCGTATTGAGTTCGAGTCAGCCCAACCGGCAACCGAGAAGGCAACATTGAACCACGTCAAAGAAGCAACCCTGGACAGCATCCCGGTGGTTCAAAAGTTTTTGGACGTGTTCCCAGAAGAACTTCCCGGTATGCCACCTGACCGGGATATCAAGTTTTCCATTGACCTAGTACCCGGAACCGCACCTATAGCAAAGAGACCATATAGGATGCCCGTCAACGAGCTAGTGGAACTGAAGAAGCAAATCCAGGAGCAGCAAGAGAAGGGTTTTATATGTCCAAGCTCGTCACCTTGGGGAGCCCCCGTGCTCTTCGTAGACAAGAAGGATGGAACCCAAAGGATGTGCATGGACTATAGGTCTCTCAATGAGGTGACGATCAAGAACAAGTACCCTCTGCCCCGTATAGAGGACCTGTTCGACCAAATGAAGGGAGCCCGAGTTTTCTCCAAGATTGATCTTCGGTCAGGACATTTCCAGCTGAAGATTAAGCCCTCCGATATACCCAAGACTGCCTTTCGAACACGGTATGGTTCGTATGAATATACCGTGATGTATTTTGGGTTAACGGATGCACCCGCATACTTCATGTACCTCATGAACAAGGTCTTCATGGAGTACTTGGATAAGTTCATCGTGGTTTTCATTGACGACATCATGGTGTATTCAAAAAGCGAGGAGGAACATGAAGAACACTTGAGATTGACATTACAGAAGCTGCGAGAGCATCAGTTGTATGCCAAGTTCAGCAAATGTCAATTTTGGCTAAAGGAGATATCGTTCCTAGGCCACATCATCTCCGAGGAAGGAGTATCGGTTGATCCCGGAAAAGTGGGAGATGTTCTGAAGTGGAACCAACCGCAAAACATGAGGGATATTCGGTGTTTT
Organism: Neostapfia colusana; assembly: GCA_030760725.1. NCBI lineage: Eukaryota > Viridiplantae > Streptophyta > Magnoliopsida > Poales > Poaceae > Neostapfia > Neostapfia colusana. The sequence goes on along the minus strand of JASWHV010000014.1, from coordinate 51,694,292 downwards.
CTTGGGATGGCTGGATACTACCGAAGGTTCATCAAGGACTTCTCTAAGATAGCAAAACCTATGACGGATTTGCTAATGAAGGGAAAAGATATCCAATGGAGACCAGCACGCCAAGAAATCTTTGAGGAGTTCAAGAAAAGGCTAACCACAGCACCGGTTCTGGTATTACCAGACGTGAGCAAGAGGTTTGACATATATTGTGATGCATCTAGACAAGGGCTTGGATGTGTGCTCATGCAAGAAGGACAAGTGGTAGCCTACGTGTCGAGACAACTCAAGAAACACAAGCTCAATTACCCCACACATGACTTGGAACTCGCAGCCGTGGTGCATGCATTGAAGATTTGGAGACATTATATCCTTGGTCATCGATGTGAGATCTATACGGATCATAAAAGCCTCAAGTACATATTCACCCAAACGGATTTGAATTTGAGGCAACGTCGATGGTTGGAGCTCATCAAGGATTATGATGTTGAAATCAACTATCACCCCGGAAAGGCCAATGTAGTAGCCGATGCATTGAGCCGGAAGGGAGCATGTCACCAACTTACGGTTCGGGAGCTACCGCCTGAGCTACGAAAGGAGTTCGAACGGTTGCATCTTGGTTTCTTGAACGAGATGGAAGTGATGGAACTCCACTCATCATTCGAACAAGAGATAAAGGATGGCCAAGCTACGGATGAGGAGATCAAGGAAAGGATCCGACAAGGAACAGAAAAGGACTTCAAGGAAGACGAGAAGGGTACGCTTTGGCTAGGAAAAAGGATTTGTGTGCCTAACGTGAAGCACATCCGCGACACAATATTAAAAGAGGCACATGACTCACTTTATTCCATACATCCCGGAAGTACCAAGATGTACAAGGACCTGAAGACTTGTTATTGGTGGGATGGTATGAAGAGGTACATAGCCGAGTATGTTTCCCTATGCGACACATGCCAACGGGTGAAGACCGAACATCAAAGACCCGCTGGACTGTTGCAACCCTTGAAGGTACCCGAGTGGAAGTGGGAAGATATCAGTATGGATTTTATCATCGGATTGTCACGTACTCAGTCGGGTTATGACTCAATCTGGGTTATCGTGGACCGATTGACGAAAACCGCCCATTTTCTTCCCATAAAGATCAAGTACAACGTTGCACAACTAGCCGAGCTGTACATGGAGCAAATCGCGTGTCGCCATGGAGTCCCAAAGAGGATAGTCTCAGATTGGGGTTCTCAGTTTACCTCTAGATTTTGGAGGAAGCTGCAGAAGGCTATGGGTACACGACTGGATTTTAGCCCCCCCCACCACCCGCAAACTGATGGACAAACCGAAAGGACAAACCAAATTTTGGAGGACATGTTGAGAGCTTGCACCTTGAAACATGGGCGTAGTTGGGATAGGAGTTTACCGTACGCTGAATTCTCCTATAACAACAGCTATCAGGCTAGCTTGAAGATGTCTCCTTTCGAAGCATTGTACGGTAGACAGTGTAGAACATCGTTGTTCTGGAACGAGACCAGAGAGAACCAAGTGTTTGGACCCAAAGTGCTACAAGAGGCTGAGAAGCAAGTCCAAACAATACGGGGGAACTTAAAGGCTGCTCAGTCACGCCAAAAGGGCTATGCGGACAATAGGCGAAGAAAGTTGACTTTCGAAGTAGGAGACTTCGTATACCTTAAGGTATCGCCTATCCGTGGCCAACGACGTTTCAACGTCAAATGCAAGCTAACACCTCGCTACATCGGGCCATTTAAGGTTTTGGACAAGCGAGGGGAAGTAGCCTATCAACTAGATTTCCCGACGCACCTCTCCGACGTACATGACGTGTTTCATGTATCCCAGCTCAAGAAGTGCTTGAGGGTACCGGAAGAACAAGTACCAATGGAAGAGTTAGAACTTCAAAAAGATCTGACCTGTGCAGAGCACCCTGTCCGAATTTTGTACGTAAAGGAAAGGGTGACGAGGAACAAAGTGATCCGTTGGTGCAAGGTACAATGGAGCTATCATACGGAAGCAGAAGCTACATGGGAACGTGAAGAAGACATCAAGGCAGAATTCCCTCATCTATTCTCTACTAACAAATCTCAAGGGCGAGATTCAATTTAAGGGAGGTAGATTTGTGACACCCTCTTTTTTGGGTTCTACATGTATTCATGTTTCATGTAGAAAAATATTTTTAAAATAAGATGAAACGGAGAAAGAATAAAAAAGACAGCCAAAATGAGCCAAATCCAGTTCACAGAGAGCGCTGAAGACAATTCCTGAGGCCCGCTGTCCATGTGGCGTGTTCGGAGCTCATCTCCGCAAAGGGGGGGAGAGGTCCGCCGCTAAACTGGCTACGTGGCAGGCTCGGGGCTCATCCCCACAAAGGGGGAGAGGTTCGACCCCGTGGGACACGTGTTGTCCCGGAGCTAGCCTCTATGGAAGGAGCGAGGCCAGTCCCGCAGGACACATGTCGGCTGTGGAGGTAGTCCCCGTGGAAAAGAGAGGACCAGCCGCGCGGGACACGTGTCGCTCTCGGAGCTCACCTCCGAGGGGTCCGGTCCTACTGGACACGTGTCACCTCCGGAGCTCATCTCCGGGAGGTCTGACACTATCGGACATGTGTCACCTCCGGAGCTTACCTCCGGGAGGCCTGTCGCTGTTGGACACGTGGCAAACTCGAAGCTCGTCTCTGAGAAGAAAGGAAGTCTGGCGCTGTTAGGACACGTGGCACATCCGGAGCTACCTCCGAAGAGAGGGGGGTCTGGCACTGGCACGTGGCACCCCCGGATCCACCTCCAAAGAGAGGGGAGGTCCGAAACTGACACGTGGCATCCGCGGAGCTCGTCTCTATCGAAAGGGGAGGTCCCGACCCACCAGACACGTGGCGCACGTGGAGCTCGCCTTTGAAGAGAGGGAGGTTCCCGCCCGCCAGGACACGTGGCGCACGCGGAGCTCGCCTCTGAGGAGAGGGAGGTCTTGCCCGCCTAACACGCGGCACAAGCGGAGCCCACCTCTGCGGAAAAGGGAGCCTAGGTTCCCGCAGGACACGTGGAGTCTCCGGAGCTCATCACCGAGGAGGTGACGAGATTTGAAGCAGTTTTTCTTCTGTACGCGTGGGAATCCCCGGTACTGAGGAAACCGACACGATATCCACAATGTTACCACACCGAATCAATCTAAGATAAGTTTTTAAGATTCAAAAACAATTTGAATAGGACTCTTGTTTGAATTCTGATCAGAGGAGGACTCTTTGTTTTCCTCTTATAAATAGAACCAAAAACCTTTGGCCGCAACCACGTACTTATTTTCCACCTCCTGAGCCGACAACTTAGAGCCCTAGCCCCAGCTCGCCAAGTAAACCTCTTCGCTGGAGTTTAGTCGCTGGAGATCACCGGAAGAGAGCCCCGACGACCTGTCTTGCTAGGAGAAAGACCCCGAGACCCAGAAGAACGTAAGGCAGGTCTCCAATACCACCTTACCACATCATCGTGTTTTCTTTGCATCTGTTCTTCGATTCCTTTCGAACAGAAGCTTTTTTGTGGACAGATCACTTATTGATTGGTTTGATCTAAAGTCAAGATCATCGCCACGTCCACAATTGATCTATACACCTTTGTTCATAGTAAAACCCATGCAAAACATGCAAGAACACATACAAACCGATCTAATAAAAACTGCATCATAGGATTTGCATGCATATGCATCATCGTACCTGGTTAAAGTTTGTGCATGATATTGATTGCTATGAATCTTGTATGTGCGTGATCGCGTATAGAAGGACAAGCTTAGGGAGCTGTCTACGATGAGCTACAACAACAAGGTTTTGAGATCCAAGAGCAACCGGAACCGCAATAACAAAGCAAGTGCCCCTTGACCATATTGATCCCATATTTTGGAAAACTGTTTTGTTTGTGAAAAGGTGTGTGTGCTTGAGTCAATATGATGGGAAACCTTTTATAGGAGTTTACTAGTTTTGTCAAACCACCCTTGTCACCAGGGAAGTTTATGAGTCGGGTATGGTTTTTACTTTTACGCTTTGGTGAGTCCATGGGATTATGGGAAGCGAGATAGACGTGTCCAGCTAACTGCACTCGTAAGAATGATGAGAAACTGATGTTGTTAATGAACATGGATCGGAGGGTGATCTAGGCAAGTCTGGGTTTGTGAATGAGGTAGCATGAGATGGTGGTTACTTGCCGTAGATCTAAGGACCGGTTCATGCGAGCACATGCCAGGATAACAGTGCCAACACAAGGCCAAGTATGGGCACGGCTTAGCTGACTAATTAGGTAAGTTGCTGGATTGTTATGGACCGTGGAAGGCACGGGGAATGGGAGTCGAGTGAGGACTGCCTGGGAACTGCATGGCACAAGAGGGGGTCCGTGGGTGGGAGAATTGGAGATTTTAGCCTGCCGGTGAAACCTTAGTGAGTCCATACATCTAGTAGCCCCTTTTTAAAGGCTGTTTTGTGATCTCTTGACCAGAAACCGACGGTTGTGTACTGGTATAATGGAGGTTCTGCAGTCGCCGACGAGTGACGAAATCACAAACTTGTGGGTAAAGGGGTGCAAACTCTGTAGAGTCTTAAAGTATCATGATAGCCTAGCTTACGGTCACGAGCGCCTGGCCAACTTCCATGATTAGTTGGGATGGATTTTGGTTATGGTTTTGGTTATGGTTTGGTTTTCGGGACTGTTGAGTCTGGGTGATCAGATTGGTTGCATGTCTGTTGAGTCGTGGCAATGAGATCGTTCTCGGAATGAGACATAATTGAATGGTAGCGAATATGAGATTGTATTCGTTAGATTGGTAGCGAATACGAGATGGTATTCATGAAATGGTAGTGAATACGAGATGGTATTCATGAGACAAGTTGATTAATGTCTAGTTGAGACATGGAAAGGGATGAAACATAATGGAGGTATGCTGGTAATTTAATACATGTTGAGATTACATTCACTTAAAGCTAAGTTGCTGTTTTTATCGTGTTTTGAGAAATAAACTTTGCTTTCTGCAATGAGCCTTTTTATTACCTACCTTGTTGTGAGCTACATATCATATTTTCCCGCACTTGCTGAGTACATCATTGTACTCAAACTTGCATTATTACTTCATCATCAGCAACAGGAGAAGAATACTATGAATACCAAGTGGAGGATTAGGCGTGTAATCTGTCCTCAACCTTGCCTGCGGGGATGGAGTAGAGATGGAGCTGCTGCTGCTGCTTAGTTTGCTTCTGCAATAGATTTAGGCTTCCACTGCTAAGATTATACTTTCGATGCTAGCATGAGTCCAAGACTCATGAAACTTTGTAATAAACCCTGTTATTCGTGGTTATATATATTCTGAAATTCAGTTTATGGATGATTTGTATATGTGTGATGAACGTCCTGGGCACACGTACACATCAGTTCTTCGTTCCATGGTTTTCCACAGAATTGAGGGCGTCACAGACTGGTATCAGAGCTACGGGTTGACGGTAGGTTACACGCCTAGATAGAAAACACAAGTTGGTACAAACACAGATTGGTATCAACCTACCACGTTTGATCGTAGATCACACAGCCTAGATAGGTCATAGATCGATATTAAGGATGCCATGCCTAGTCACATATAGCCTCGGGGCCACTTGTCGGGCCCTAGGCCACATTGTAACAGCCCCGACCCTTGGACTATAAAAGGACCGAGGCGGCCACCTGACAAGGGGCCGGTTTGCAACCCAGCAACCCACACACACATATGCGTAAGCAATACAACAATCACCCCCGTGGACGTAGAGTTTTATGCTCCGGCGTCCGAACCACATAAATCCTCGTGTTCACCCTGTTGCTCAAGCTCGATCATTCTAGGGACGTTAGCTCCTCCAATCAAATAATCTCCACGGGCTGCTCTAGTAGCGGTACCGAGAGAAGTGTCGTTGCTACACTTCGACATTTGGTGCGTCATGAAGGGGGGCTTTTCACGCTCTCTAGGCGATCGAGCATCATCGCCATGGTGAACATCCAATCTCTCGGCGGCTCGCCTGGCCCCACTCGCCGTTGTCTCTAGGCAGGAGATGAGGAGGCCACTTCCCGCTCCAGGGCGAGTAGATCTGGCCGGGCAGGCGACCAGACGGTCGGGGCGTACCCACGGCGCCCGTGGCTGCTACCTTGCGACGGCCTTCTACCCGGACCGTGGTGACAGTGCCGCCACTACCGAGCCTGGAGAGCGTCCTGGCTGCAGCACGCGCTGTTCTCCACAACCCTCCGAGCGAGGGCACTACCCCAGGGGAAGCAGAGCAGTGGCGCAACAACGTCGAGCACCTCGTCACTGCTGCCATTAACATTCCCACCTACAGAAAGCAGCGGGCCGAGCCATCGCAGGCCCAGTCGCATACACCGACGGTGGCTCGCGAGACGGCTGCTACGGCGCGCGACGACCACGGCTAGACGGGCCACAACCGACCTCAGGGTCGAGCTAGACCACCACCGCGTGAGCGAAGATGGTCATGTTACCTTCGAGCGACGCCGTAGGAGGCATCACAACCTCGAAGGAGAGTACGGCACCCTGAGCGCCGTACTAGCGGGACGCTCCCCGCAGACACTTGCCTCTCCAGTAGAAGGCGGGGGCTGCATGGTGCTCGCCCCGCACCTTCGCATGGTGGTCTGGCCACCCAAGTTCCGGCCCCACTTGCCACAGAAGTACGACAGAACCGTTAACCCCGCCGAGTTCCTGCAGATCTACTCCACCTCCATCCTAGATGCAGGAGGGAATGAGGCCATCATGGCCAATGTAAAATCCCCAAAAAGTGGTAGCAAGAATTTCAACACATTTACACTTAGGAAAAATGAGGGGAATTAAAACTTTAAATTATATCGGTATGAGTTCAAAGTAAGGATTCAAACTTTCCAAAACTTCCCAACATGGAGATCTAAATTCATAACTTGGGTCTTCATATTTCAAATATTCAACCTTCCAAATTTCAGCTCATTTGGAGGGGTTCTAATATTTGTTCGGAATTAAAAGAGGAAGCCCTCGAATCTGAAGTTAAATTTCAGTTTCAAATCCCAACTTCCTCAATTTGCAAATATGGTTCCACAAATGTGTTCTCCACATTTGAATTAGCAGCCATGCCAAAATTCAGAAGTATTTGAGTTGGTTTGCTATGTTTTTGGAACAATGCAAAAGAGAAGATTCAAATTCCAATCCAAATTCAAATAACCAAAGTCAGATAAAAATTCCACACTAGAATGCATATCATTTGAATTCAAAGATTTCAAACCATGACTTTGGGAGGAAGCAAAAGATTTAATTTGGAGGAAAATATCAGAGCTATTAGGTGGGGTGGGATCCACATGGCAGTGACACATGAAATAACAGGGGCAATTTGCTTCTGTGCCAGTGCTTCTCGAGCTGCCACCGCGCTGTATTTTTCCCTCCACCGAGCTGCTTGGAAAACTTGCACCCGAAGTAGCAATTGCTTGCGTGGATTGCTACATGATAAAGATCAGCAGCTGCCTAACTCAAACGTGGTTCTTCCTCTTCCTTGCACGAGCAAATCCCTCAGTACCGCTCCCTCTCACACGCTCACTCGGGAAAAAACCAGTGCACGTTGCCGCCAACTCGGCTGTCACCCCCGATCGACCTCCAGCTGCGTTGGCACCCGGTTGAACTGCTCAGGAGCTGCGCCGGCGACTCCTCAACATGTTCCACCACTCCTCAGCTCGTCCCCAGCCTCCCCTCGCAGTGCCCGAGCTGTTCTTCACCGGGAGAAAACAGAGCACCGCCGTACCTCGCTGCTCCTCGTCTTCCAGCCGGTCCAGCGCCTCTCCCGCACGACCAACACCTCCCTAAGGTTCGCCAAGGTGTGTAGATCATGCTACTGCAGTCTCCTTGCTCTTCCCCATTGCCGGCTCGCCGGGATTTTTGTTTTGGCGCCGGTACTCGTGAAGAACCGATCAAAACCAAACCGGGAAATTTGTCCAACACGCATTTTCGTTTGTTCTTCGGTTCGAGCCATAGAAACTACATCTCCTAGCGCCTTCCCACACCGAATACCAAAGCGAACCGTCCACCACACGCCCTGGGCGACGAGAATTCACCGGCGGCGGCCAAAACGGGTCGGTCCTGTGGTGAACCCCCTTTTCCCACCATTTGCTGCAAGGTTTGGCATGCGTTCCATGTTTCCGACCACTAGGGATGCTTTAGGGCAACTTATCTCGTCGGAAGAAGCTTGGTACACGCCGGAACGTGTCGATGCCATGCCGCCGAGCACCGCCGCAAATGCCGACCTACTTCCGGCTGTTTTCATGAGGTGAGACCTTGCCCGGCAGCTGCGCCACGTTCCCACAGTCGTGTAGGGCAAAACCAGAGCAAAAATGGTGGAGAATTAAGGGAGAACGAGCCTCACCACGATCTGTGCCGGTGTGCACGCGTGTTCTCTGGCGGGAGGTTGAAGAAACATCTGACCCATGGGCCCCCTTCGAGTTCTCTGTGTAAACTTCAAACAGAAAGTTATTCAAATTTGAAAAGTCCATAACTTTGTGTAGAGAACTTTAAAAAGTGTGAGACCAATTTTGTTGGAATACTCATGAGGAGTACTTCACAGAGGAACAAATTGCTTGCTACAAAAATGACCAGGAATTTCTGTAGAATTGTTTTAATAAATCCTTTAGAGATTTATTTCAGGAGAAATTCTTTATGAAACATTCCCAAATTTGGGCAGCTAATCCTTTTTATAGTTACTGATCTCCAGTAAAAAGTTGAGCTTCATTGGAGTTCATTTGCTAGGCTAAATTGCCTTCCAAAGTTCAGCCTTTATTTGAAAATTCAAATTCCAAACAGAAACTTTTCAGAACTCCTGTCCAACTTCAAAAATTCATATCTCTCTGTTGGTAGCTCCAAAAATGGTGAAATAAATTTTGTTAGAACCATGGAGACCTACCCTAATTAGATCTTCAACTGTTAGTCATGTTAAAACTCCAGATTTGGGCTCAAAATTCAGAGAAGCCTTGTACTTGTGGGAATTTTAGAGACCACAAGGTGCAATGAAATTTCTCCAAATTTTGCTCAGATCATCCTTAGAGAGTCTAGTATCCATTAGAAAAATACCAAAGCCAATTAAGGAACCTAAATAACAGTAGCCATAAATAGAAGTGTACTTCTTATATATCACTAGCACTTCTACATGTATTTTTGTTACATTTCATATAGTGACCGAAGTTGAGGATACGCCGGAGCCGTTGAACGTCCTGCCACCTGAAGCTAACTTTCCTTTTGACTCGCAACCAGGCAAGCCCGGTTTTCATTTAAATACCTTTTACAAAGTTTTTCATTTGTATCACTTATGTCTAGGTTGAAATGTTTGCATTAGAGTTAAGGTGTTCGAAACCCCACTTGCATAACTTTAAATCGTATGAAGGGTTGAGTAGTTTACAGACTCGACGAGTAGAGAATGCCATGCTAATATGCTTAGGATTTTGGTAGAAGTCGAGTAGTTGGAATCTACTCGCGAGGTAAGGTTTTATCACACGGTATGGAAAGAGTAGAAAATGGCTTAAGAGTTGTGAAACTGAGACCCAGCGGAGGGGGGATAGGATGCAGTGAGCGGAGGTCTCACGTGCATAGCCCTGTTTGTGTTGATTGAGGACCGAGTCGTGTGCGGGCCTAATGAATAAGTATCGAACAGTACCGGATGGCATACTGACATAAGCAGGAACCAGATGTAATTGGTTAACCTGGGTGCCGAGGCTTACCCAACCGTTTTATAGGAGTGGGTTGATGGTAGCAAGGTGTAAATCTGCTGGTGAGCACAGTCACGCTCCACGCAGGGACCTCCTGCCCGTTACGGATGGACCGGTTCAACATTTGGGTTTCCTTTGGAAGGTGGCTGCATACACCAGAGTAGGAAAGTGTGTGGCATCACACTTCTGAATATGGGTGTATGTGACGTGTTGTCCGGGTGTCTCCTGATTGCAATCACCGCCCCTCACGGTTATTTGAGTACCGCTTGTTCACTGTTCTGTGACGTAGTAAGAAGTGAAATAAGCCAGATGAATGATATTATGCAGTGATGAACTATTAAATTTTGGAAACAATGTCTGCTGTAGATGTAAAGCTAATTAAGTTTATTTTCCACTTTGGGTATCGCCACATCGGAGGAAAGCGCTTCTTGTTTGATTGTGGACTTCCAATGTGAGGGTTGCCTAAGGCTCATTAAACTGCTGCTATAAAACTGAAAGTAAGGACTAACTTGTAGGTGTGTCTTTATTGCAAAGTCTTTATCCCATATTACTAATCCCTGCATGTAGAGTTCCATGACTAGGGGGTCGGTTAAGCCTTGCTGAGCCATCTTGCTCACGGTTGCAATATTTGAGCTGTGTGCAGGTGAGAGATATGAGGAGGGGTCCAAGGACGAGGCGGTGCCCCCGTCGGGGTACACGGCCGACCTGGAGCCGTGCACGCCGTCGTGATCTTCGGTTGTATGTTGCTAGTGTGTAGCGTCCCCGGACTGGACGGCTGCACTTTTGCTTAGATAGGATGAGAGACTAGTATGTATAATACTTCCGCTGTATAAATAAGTTTGTAAAAGGCTTCTGCTGTTTTTATATCAAATAAAAGTTTGTATGTTGTTCTTAATCTTTTATTGTGTGCTGTTGGGTGCCGCATCGCAAGGTACCACCCTATGTGATCCCGGAGTGGGTGAACCACGGGGTGGTCCCCACAGCCAACTACTTCCCGGTGGCCCTGACCGGCACGACCCGATCATGGCTCATGAACCTTCCCCCCAGGTTCCATCTCGTCCTGGGAAGAGTTGTGCTAGAGATTGACAGCCAACTTTGGAAGTTCCTACACGTGCCCCGGCAGCGAGCTCGACCTCCATGCCGTGCGTCAGCGCGAGGGTGAATCGCTGTGATCCTTCATCCAGTGGTTCTCCCAGGTCAGGATCACCATCCCCCGCATCTCCAACGCTTCCGTCATCGTCACCTTCCGGCAGGGCGTCAGAGACAAGAATATGCTCGAGAAGTTAGCCATGCTAAACGTGCAAGACGTCTCCGAGATCTTCAGCTTGGCGGACAAGTGTGCCAGGGCGGAAAAGGGCCAAGATTGGCACTCACAGCCCGCCTCCGCGGCAGGGAGTGCCGGTGAAACCGCTGCTTAGGGCAGCGGCAAGAAGAAGGACAAGGTCGGAGGCAAGGACAAGCCTCTGGCTGGGGTATCCACTATCACCGCAGCATCAGCCGGTGGGGGCCGTACCCCACACGCCGACAAGTGCCCACGACTGCCGTTTTTCAGCGAGGACAGTCAATGGTGCCCGGTGGACAACTCCAGCCGCCACGGCACCAGCAAGTGCCATGAGATCAAGAAGCTCGCGAAACATTTCCATGAGCTGCAACAACAGCGGCCGCACCAAGATGGCGCTCCTTCCTGCCAGCGGGAGGGCAAACTGAAGGTTGAGCCTGAGGCCGGTGCCGAGCAGGAGATAGAGCATCAGGACGTCAAGCGAGCGTTGAAGGCCATCTATGGCCACTCTGACTCAGACTCCATCGCTGACAATGAGTAGTGCAAGGCACTCCACGTGATGTATGGAGGCTCCTTCAGTATCTCGTCCAGGCAAGCTGTAAAGACCGTGCGCCGAGCAGTGTCAGCAGCTGCTCCAACCCCCGGCCAGCGCCTCACCACAAGTGGATGGAGAGGCCGATCAGTTTTGATGCCTCCGACTGCCCCCAAGAACATGGCAGGAGCCGGGCAGCTGCCACTCCTCGTTGCCCCGACCATCGCCAATGTGAAGCTCTACCACGTGCTGTTCGATGGCAGGGTGTCCCTCAGCGTCATCATCCTTGCAGCTTTCAAGAAGCTGCAAATCCCTATGTCCATGCTGACCCCCTGACGTCCATTCCCGGGGGTGGGCCGGGACCCAATCTTCCCGTGTGGTAGCATCTCCCTCGCGGTGACCCGTTCAGGACGCCTGAGAACTACTGCACGGAGAGCGTTGTCTTCGACTTTGCGGAGGTCAGCCTCCCCTTCAAGGTTATCATCGGCAGGCCTGCCCTGTACCGATTCATGGCAGTAGCCCACTACGGCTACTTTGTCCTGAAGATGCCGACTCCGGGAGGCGTCCTTAGGATCCGTGGAGACCGCACTGCAGCCGTCTCAGTGCTGGAGAAGCTCCAAGCATTGGCGGTGGCGCAGGAGGCTGCTTCTGGCCACGCAGAAGCTAGCCGGCCGCCTCCAAGAACGTTCCAGCGAGGGATGACATCTGCACCCCGCGTGCAGCCCTCAGACGGCGAGGACATCCCCATCAAGTTCGTCCAAGTCAGCTCTCGGGCTAATGTCGACGGGTTTGCATGGCAACCATCGGAGATGCCCGGGATCCCCGGGAGATGAATGAGCACCATCTGAATATCTACCCCGATGCCAGACCGGTCCAAAGAAGCCTCGGAAGCAATCCATCAAGCAGCAAGACTTCATCCATGAAGAAATCAAGAAGCTGCTTGATGTCGGCTTCATCCGAGAGGTCCACCATCCACGATGGCTGGCCAACCCTGTTGTCGTCCCCAAGGCTGGCGGGAAGCTTCGGATGTGCATCGACTACACCACCCTCAACAAGGCATGTCCAAAGGATCTGTTTCCTCTCCCCCGTATAGACCAAATAGTGGATTCTACATCTGGCTGTGATGTACTGTGTTTCCTAGATGCTTATTCATGTTTTCACCAAATACCGATGTCTAGGGAAGATGAAGAGCATACTGCTTTCATCATAGTAGATGGTATATACTGCAACATATCCATGTATTATGGTCTTATGAATGCCCTTCACACTTTCGTGCGCACAATGATAAGACATTTGGGAATCTCATTCATGACCTTGTAGAGGTGTATGTCGATGACATCGTAGTAAAGGTTAAGTCGCAAGCATCTTTTCTCGACAACCTAGCCCTGTCTTCAACAGGCTGCGTTCGACACACATGAAGTTGAACCCAGACAAATGTGTCTTTGGGGTCTCTGCCGAGAAGCTACTCGGTTTCTTGGTCTCACACCGAGGGATCAAAGCTAACCCAGAGAAGATTAAGGCAATATAATTGATGCGGCCACCTGCCCGCATCAAGGACGTGCAAAAGCTTACCAGATGCTTGGCTGCGCTCAGTCAGTTTATCTCTAGACCGACTGAGCGGGCTCTTCCGTTCTTCAAACTTCCGCACAAATCTGGTCCATTCGTATGGACCAAGGAGGCAAATGAGACGTTCCAGGAGCTGAAGAAGTTCCCCATGACGCCACCAATCATTGTGGCCCCGGAACAAGGCGAGGCTCTTCTACCTTACATTGCTGCAAGAACGGAGGTCGTGAGCATGGTCCTGGTCGCGGAGCGGCCAGAATTCCATCGACCTCAAGTCCAAGACGATGCTCTTTCTGCTGTTAGTCTAGAGTCCCAGGACTCGGACTCCGCAGGAGACCCAAGGGACGGGGAGTTAGTCAAGTCTCAGCCAACTAGACCTGACGACCAGTGCATATCCAGGTCCGAGCTCTTGGAATGCAGTCCCGGACCCGGGGGCCAGGGGTCCCCGAGTTCCGGAACTCCCCAAGAAGAGCTAGTCAGGTCTCAGCCAACTAGACCTGACGACCAATTCATATCCGGGTCCGAGCCCCCAGAATGCAGTCCCGAACCCGGGGGCCAGGGGTCCCCGAGTTCTGAAACTCCCCAAGAAGAGCAAGTCAGGTCTCAGCCAACTAGACCTAATGACCAATGCACGTCTGGATCCTAGCTCCCAGAGTACAATCCCGGACTCAGGGGGCCGGGGGCCCACGAGTCCCAGACCTCTCCAAAAGGATGCACCGGACCTCTCCGGGAGGGTCCGGACCATTTAGCGTTTGGTCCACTTCATAAGCGAGGTCATCTATGATGCCAAGACAAGATATCTGGAGGTGCACAAGCTGCTCTACACAGTCCTCGTTGCATCAAGGAAGCCGTGCCATTACTTTCATGCTCACAGGATCTCAGTGGTCACCTCATACCCACTAAGAACTATCCTCCGCAGCCCCAATGCAGCCAGGAACATAGCTAAATGGGCTGCAGAGCTAGCGGAGTTCGAGCTGGACTTCATACCGCACCACGCGTGAAGAGTTAGGTGCTAGCTGACTTCGTGGCAGAGTGGACACCACCACCGTGCCACCTAGGAGGCCAAGACATCGGTGAACCTGAGCCAGAGCTCCAGTCTTCACTGGGACTCACTGGACTCTCTTCTTCGACGGCTCCTCGCACAAGCAAGGTGCCGAAGCAGAGGTACTGCTTCTCACGCCGACTGGGGAGCAGTTCAAGTACATGGTGCGATTTGACTTCAAGGCAACCAACAACATGGCGAAGTATGAGGCTCTCATCTTCGTGTTAAAAACCACGCTGTCCCTTGGTGTCCAGCAGTTGTTGGTCAAGGGTGATTCCCAGATGATCATCAAGCAAGTCAAGGGAGAGTGCTGCTGCAATGACCCTCAACTTGCAGCCTATCTCCTCCAAGTACAGAAGTTGGAGAAGGATTTCTTGTCCTTGGACTTCTGCCATGTCCCCCGCGCCAACAACATAATAGCCATTGACCTGTCACCGATGGCTTCCACTTGGGCTCTGGTGCCTGAGGGAGTATTCGAAAGAAAGTTGCTGCGACCTACCGCTTGGTCGGCCGATCCAGGCGAAGGGGGCAAGATCAGCACCTTAAAGCTGTCGGTCTCGGTGGCCCTGCTTCCATGGTGCCCGCGAAGGATCGTAAGCATCACCGGGGACTCCGTGCAACCTGACGTTCAAGATCCAAATGCTCAAGTAGGTCCTGACACATGGATCACAGAGATACGGGACTACTTGAAAGTCAATATCATTCCTGATGAACGTGTATCCGCTGAATGGATCGCTTGGTTGGCTAAGAGATACACGCTGGTAGAAGGGGATCTCTACCGGCATGGTCCCAATGGCGTCCTATTGCGGTGCGTAACCTTGGAGGAGGGCTGCGTCTTGCTTGCAGAGATCCATGGAGGCGAGTGTGGGAACCATGCATCTTCCCGCACGCTGGTCAGTAAAGCCTTCCAGCATGGCTTCTACCGGCCGACTGCTCTTCAGGATGCCGTCGAGCAGATGCAAGGCGTGCCAGTTCCACGCCAAGCAGATCCACACACTGGCGCAGACGCTGCAGATGATCCCGCCCTCATGGTCCTTCGTTTTGTGGGGGCTGGACATCCTGGGGCCATTCCTCAGATCTGTCAGAAGGTACCGGTACCGCTACGTCACCGTAGACAAGTTCACTAATTGGCCGGAAGCTGCCCCTGTAGTAACAATCAAGAAACAATAAGCAGTCAAGTTCATCAAGTCAACCATCTACCAGTTTGGGGTCCCAAACAGAATCATCACCAACAACGGGACTCAGTTCACGAGTGCAGTGTTCCAAGACTACTGCAAAGATTTCAACATCCAAGTTTGCTACGATTCTGTTGCTCACCCAGAGTTCAACGGTCAAGTCAAAAGTGCAAACGCCGAGATACTTAGGGAACTCTAGACGCGCATCTACAACTGCTTGAAAAAGCATGGTGCCGATTGGGTAGAAGAGCATCTGTGTGCACTTTGGGCTAGCCGGACGTCCCTCAATCGCGCGACAGGGGAAACACCCTTCTTCCTAGTGTATGGGGCTGAGGCCGTTCTCCCCCCGGAGACCACCATGGGCCCATCCCGTGTCCAAGCGTGACGAATCCACACAGAACAAGCTCCGGCATGAAGATATCAACCTTGTCGATGAGCGAAGGTGGAAAGCAGCTGCTTGAAACGCACAGTAGCACCAGGCGCTTCGGTGTTATCAGCAGCGGCTCGTGCGGAGTGGACAGCTCGACGTGGGTGACGTGGTGCTTTGGCGAATACTTCTCGTGAAGGGGCGCACAAACTCTCCCCCAGCTGGGAGGGACCCTTTCGAGTGACACAAGTATGCCGCCCCGGGTGCGTTCACCTGGCCACGGAGGATGGGGTACCTCTACCCAATCCATGGAACATAAAGCACCTCCGTAAGTTCTATCCTTAGCGCAGTGGTAGGGCTCTTCTTTCTTTGTAAGGGTGTCATAGAGTCTAGGAGGTGCTTAGAACAGCTAAACTCCGGAGGAGCTCTGCTACTCTTGTCATCCGGAGCGGGTCGCTGCCTTCTTTTATGGCCTGTTTCCTCCTACGAATAAAACCCGATATGAGAAAAATTTGTCTTACCCCGCGTCTCCATCCCTCTTCTCTCTTTATAGTTTGTGCTCACTCATGCATATCAACTATAAATGGCATGTCCGGAGGCTGTCCTACATAATTGTCCTGGGTCCTGTGGTGCTAGAAGGTCCCTTCGCTGAAAGGTTAACGCCCATGGGAGGTCCAGGGCGCACAACCTGCATAGCCTGGTTCCGTACCCTAAGCCTGCCACACTGCCTCCCCAGCGCTACAATTGAGTACTTGGGGGTCAGAAGGTACACACTTACGGACAAGATAGTAACCGTACCCCGATCATCGCCCTTTTCTTTTTCGTGCTTTCTTTCCTTACACACTCCGACCGTTTGGTCGGTCACTTTTTCCTATAGTAAGTGTCGTGCTATCCTTCTGCAGGCGAGTCCGCTTGAGGTACCTGTGATGTACCCGGGATCCTTCGGTTGTCTCATTGCTTGGGGGCCCTATGGCGCTGAATGGTCCCTCCCTTGCAAGGCTAACGCCAGCGGGAGATCCAGGGTGTGTAGCCTACTTAGTCCGGTTCCGTACCCTAAGCGCGCACACTTTGCCTCTCCAGCGCTACAGCTAAGTACTGGGGAGTCGGACGGCTCATACCCCTGGGCAGGGTTATAACCATAACCCCGATGCCTTCACATTGAGTTACCCAAGCCCATAGCTCGGCTAAGGACTGTAAGCCACAAAAAAACTAGAAGCAGGGAAGAGTGAGTGGAGAGCATGAATACTCACTTTTCTCTACCATGTCTGCAGGTCCGGACAGATCCTAGCGCCCCGGACCTCTCACGGAGTCCACCGCCGACGTCCTACCCCTGCCAGTCAGCTTGGTAGGTGCGCCCCAACGTAAGGGCCACACCTACCAAGAGGCTATCATGGTGAACCATGCAGGAAAGACGTCGGGACCGTCACGGCGACAAGCAGAGAAGATCAGAGCTGAAACTACAACAAGCTGATGACACAAGCCGAGGTTCCCTTGGGTTCTTGCGCTGCCAACGACTCGAGAGGGACGAGTTAGCCACACTTCCGGGGTACTCTGGGTCCTTACGCTGCTTAGGACCCTGAGGAATAAGCTCGTTACATCGGCAAAGTGCTACTAACCTCAACTAAGTCATTCCGGACCCTTGCTGTCGATGTACACCCATTACGCCAAGGTTGTGCAGTCATTTCGACTGCTAGGTACCAACTGCACACCCACTACGCTAGAACCTCACTGCCACCTTGACTTCCAAAGTGCATGTTCAAAGCTACCACGCGGGAAAGATGGAGGCTCTACCTACGAGATCGTCGCCTCCCCCGAGATGGGTCCGGGGGCCACTGTCGGTACCCTGCAGACTGGGTAATTCCGCGCAGAGGGTTGAAGACAGCCTAGACCACGCCTCCCTGCTGAGGTGGGCGCTGGAACGACCACGTGTCCTTGGCCCCGAACTCGGCCTCCCCACAGAGGCCGGCCTGGCGCTGCCACGTATGCCTAGGATCCGGAGCCTCCACATGCCCTTGGCCCCGGACCAAGCCTCCCCACTGAGGTGGGGTCTGGAGCTGCCATGTGTATCCGGGCTATGAGCCTCCTCCCTGCTGAGGAGGGCTCCGGAGCCACCACATGCCCCAGGCCCTGTACCAAGCCTCCCCGCTAAGGTGATGTCCGGAGCTGCCACGTGTATCTGTGCTTTGGGACTCCTCCCCGCTGAGGAGGGCTCCGAAGCTGCAACGTGCCCTTGGCCTCGGACCGAGCCTCCCTGCTGAGTTGAGGTATGGGGCTGCCACGGGTATTGTAACACCCTCAAATTCATTTCCATGCATTGAATACATTTTTCATGTAGAGAAGCATTATAAAAGAAGTAGAAATGGAGAAAGAACTATAGAAATGGAGAAAGAACCATAGAAATGGAGAAAGAACCATAGAAATGGAGAAAGAACCATAGAAATGGAGGAAGGGACCATAGAAATGGAGGAAAAACCACAGAAATGGAGAAGGAATATAGAAATGGAGAATGGGGCATAGAAATGGAGAAGGGAAATATTGAAATGGAGAATGGGGCATAGAAATGGAGAGGGGAATGTAGAAATGGAGAATGGGACATAGAAATGGAGAGGGGAATGTAGAAATGGAGAACGGGACATAGAAATGGAGAGGGGAATGTAGAAATGGAACAAGTGACAAAGAAATGGTGAGGAATGGGAAAAAGATAGCTGAAATGAGCCATTCCCAAATTTCCCCAAATTTTCCCCAAAATGTCCAAACTCCCCAATTCCACAAAAGGGGAATTTTCCCCATATTTGGGGGGATTAAATCCCCAAGGCCGCCGCACCCAACAAAAGGGGATAAGTTGGTTGAGTTCCAAGTTGACTAGGACTCTTGTTTGAGTTCCAATTGGAGTAGGACTCCTCTTTTCCCCCCTTATAAATACAACCCCCAGCCCCCCTAGCCGCAGCCTTACCCCCCCCAAGTCACCGAGTTGGAGGCCCTCCCCCCTCCAAGTCGCCAAGTTGGCACCCCCCTGCCGGAGTTTGGTCACCGGCGAGCCTCGCCATCGAGCCCCACCTTCGCCGGAGAAGAAGCCCGACGATCTGTCCTGCCCTAATCTTCCATAGAAAAATTCTCCGCTGTTGCCATTGCTAGGAGAAAGGCCCTGCCACAAGGAGGAAGAGAGGTAGGTCTCCATTACCCATCTTACGACATCGCCGCTGTTTCTACGCATCCGTTTTCTTCGTCCCCTTCGAGCAGAAACTTTTGCGTGTGGACAGATCGTGTTTTGATCAATTTTTGATGGTGGAATTGATCTAGATCTTGAGTCAAGATCATCACCACATCCACATTTGATCCCAGCACCCTTGTTCATCATAAAATCCCATGAAAGCCCGTTAAGACATGCAAGAACACGTACAAACTGGTTTAATAAAACAACACCATAGGATATGCATTCATCTACCCCATTGCATCTTGAGTAAAATTTGTGCATAATGGTTGATTGCTGTAAATTTTGTATGTGCGTGGTCGTGAGTAGAAGGACAAGCTCAAGAGGCCATCTATGAGGAACTGCAGCTCCAAGACTTTGAGACGCTTGAGCAACAAGAACCACGGGAGCAAGGCAAGTGCCCCTTGACCATATTGATCCCATGTTTTGAAACTGTTTTGTTTGCGAAAAGGTGTATACTTGAGTCAACTTGATGGGACACCCTTCTATAGGAGTTTACTAGTTTTGCTAACCATCCTTGTCACCGGGAAAGTTGATGAGTCGGGTATGGTCGTTTTTCCTTTTTGCTTCGCTTAACTTATGGGATAGGGAAGCTGAAATAAAACATGTCTAGCTACTGCACTCATATGAATAATGATGATGAGAACTTGATGATGTTAATGAGCATGGAATCGGGGAGATCTGGGCAAGCTTGGTTCGTGGATGTTGCTGAATGAGATGGTGATTTACTTTCCGAAGATCTAAGGACCGGTTCATGCCAGCACATGCCAGGAAAACAGTGCCACCACAAGGCCAAATATGGGTGCGGCTTAGCTGACTAATTAGCTGTGTTGCTAGCTTGTTATGGACCGTTGGATGGCACTGGGAATGGGAGTCGAGGAAGACTTCCCTGGGAACTGCATGGCACAAGAGGGGGCCCGTGGGCGGGAGAATGGTGATTCGAGCCTGCCGGTGAAACCTCAGTGGGTCCGTACATCTAGTAGCCCCTTTGTAAAGGCTATTTTGTGATCTCTTGGCCATACACCAACGGTTGTGTAATGGTATAATAGAGGTTCTGCAGTCGCCGACGGGTGACAAAATCACGAACTTGTGGGTAAAGTAATGCCACCTCTGCAGAGTGTAAAACTATCACGATAGCCGTGCTTCCGGTCACAAGCACCTGGCCAACTTCCATGATTAGAGGCAAAACTTGGGATGTTTATTCGGCATGTTTGTGGTATGGTCATTGGGATTGGTTTTGGGACTGTTTTGAGTCATGACAATGAGTTTGGTTTTAGCTATATGAATATGAGATGGTTATGAATATTTATGAGCATGAGACGAACTTGAGAAAGATTATTGGTTGGTTGAACCATGATAAATTGTCACACCCGGTTTTCCATAAGGAAAAACCGAGCGTATTCTCACATGTATGCCAGGATCAGTTGAGTCATACATGTGCCGACAAGAGTGAAATATCATTGTATTACAAGCCAAGTTTATCATACAATGTAATATTACATCATAAGACATAAAGTATCAATTATGAGTACAAGCACACTAATAATAAAACAGCGGAAGACTCTAGCGTGGTGCTCCAGTTCCACAGGCGTTACCCGGGGGTTTCGCCAACCTAGAACAACTCCTCGGGATCGAAGTCCTCCTCATCAAAGTCTATATCTTCATTTGCACCTGAGCAACATATGATATCCAACAAAAGCATGTTTGAGTACCAAAGGTACTCAGCAAGTGTAGGAAATAATGTTATGAAGGCCAATAGCAAGGGAAGGCTAACATGGTTAAGCACTATGCATTAATCCTAAGCCTTAGCTTTGATTAGCAAACTATCTTACTAAGTGATAATCCCACCATCTTCATAATAAAGTCATTAATGTTAGGTTACACCACCCAACAACCTCTTTCAACTCACATCCATGTTTCTCTAATCATGGACAAGTCCAAGCCGCTCTTGACCGTGAGCACGGCTGTCATGACAGTTTGGTTCTCTGCAGAGATTGTACCACTTTACCCACAAGTAGTGATTTCATCCCCTGTTGCCAGGTGGACTAAGAAACCTCCCTGATATCCGTGGTTGCAAGCCACATTACACACTTCCTTTGGTGTGCGATCAGGAGATCACTACATGGCCTTTACAAAGGGTCTACCGGCAAGTACAAGCCCACTGAGGTTTCACCGCTGTAGTTCCTGGGAGTAACTCTCCCCTACAGAAGCCCCCTCTTGAGCCTTGCAGTTCCCAGGGCAGTCAGAAATGGACTCCCATTCCCCGCACCATCCAAACACTCATACTATACCGGCAAACTCCTAATTAATTGGCCAAGCTGCCCCATCTCAGTCTTGTGGTGGCACTGTAAAGCCGGGTTAACTGTTCCCTGAACCGGTCCTTAGAATCTAAGACATGCACTATCACTAACCCGAGTCTCGTGCACGAAGCACCATCCAAAACAACCAGCCTGTCTAGATTCCTAACACCATGACACACACTTGTGTCTTTCATATAATCCACAAGACGAGTAATATCTACGTTCCATTCATTTTCCACATTCTAAGCATGGCTAAGCACATAAAATGATAACCAACAAATTCTATCTAAATCCCCCCATAGTTTTGCAAGGAATGGTAAAGCAATGAAACTATGGAAACATTCTACACTGGGTTTCATATTAAAGACATCATGCAAACATTCTAACTAATTATCCTAGAATAGGAACAAAGTGGTCAAGGAACACTTGCCTTTGAAGGAAGGGTGATTCACTTCAAATTCTTGCTCTTGAAGATTTGGGTGTAGTTCTTGATTTGGTTCTAGCCATTCATATGCACACAAAACAATGCCAAACATGCCATAAGGATCCTATCAATGTATTACAATCATATATGTTTGTGTACACACATGCACCTATTGTTTTTGTATCATTTCATGTGGGTTAGAATGAAAATAAATTTCAATTGGGTACTTATATTCCTTCTACTTTACTATTGCCACAGCTAAACACTCATTTTCAGTTTGTGGGATGATTTGAATAAACTTTAGAGTTTTACAGATATATATGTTAATTGTTGTAATTAATTAAATCCTAAAAATCATTTAAATTATTATTATAATGATTTTTAGAACTCATATTTCTAATTTCTGCATTTCAGAACCTATTTAAGTATTTAGAACAGTTTCCAAATTTTTTCTTTAATATACACTATTTTTATCCATATTTCAGTATTTATTTAATACCAAAAAATGCATTTTCAGCCATTTTAAATAATTATTCTGGACTACAGAAACTTCAAATGCATAAAAACATAAAAACAGAATAATATTGTGCTGTTTAATAAATTTCTACAATCTTTCTGATATTTATATTATTTTTATTTATTTTTTCAGAATTAATTTGTCATTATATAATTAATTTCAGTCTTTGGAACTAATTACTTTTAATTTCAGATTTAATATTCTGGTCAGAATGTTTTAATAGTGTTTTGAATGAATTTCTAACATTTTCCAGAATTTATTTAGCCTATTTGGAATAATTACAGAATTAAAAACAAACTTTTAAATTGATTTGGGCTAATTTGTAATAAATTCAACTTTCTTGGTTTCAAATTGAAAATACAGAACTATTTGGTTAATTTACAAATCATGCCGGGGCTATTTTGTTATTTTAAACTAAATTCCTAATTTCTAATAAGACTAGGGTTCATCTTGTAAGAAATAGGGGCTATTTCCTAGTTGTTTGAATCTCCAGGGACCTCTCTGTGAAATTTCCAACGTTTATAACTATTTTGAATGTGGGCCGTTGGATCTGAGATCAACGGCCCAGATTTAAAATAACCGAACCGGTACGAGTAATCTAATCAGAGCCGTTGACTCAAATCCGACGCACCAGAATCGGCCACGTCGCCCTATACCCGTCTCCCCCGCGTCCGGCGGCCGCGCGATCGCCGGCGAGCGGTGGCGGTGGCCGGAATTTCTCGGTTTCTTTGATTTCTCCACCGTTCTTCGATCTCTTGGTACCAGAAGAAAGAGGGGGAAATGGGGGACTCACCTAGGGGGTTCTCGGGGGTCAGAAACGGCCGGAGAGGGCTGTCGACGGCGAGCAGTGACTATCTTCGGCGATCTTCGTCGGCAAGGCTTCCCAAGCGTAGACCTTCGATGATTCTTGTCGGGATTTCCTTCTGGATGCCTTGTGATGATGTAGGAGGGATTAGAACCGATTGATCCGAGAGAATTTCGAAGAATTTTGAAAAGGGGCGGTTTTGCCTACCGAGATGAATTGGGCGGTTTGCGTGGGTGATTTTGGCCGGGGTCGGGCTGCTTATATAGAGGATGAAGAGGCGGCGGCGTGGGGCGCGACGGTTGCCACAGGGGCGCGGTGTTTGCACGTGGTCGAAGTCGTTTTTGTTCACATGCGATAATAGACTTTGAGAGGAAGAGAGAGAGGAGTCAGCGGCGGTTTTGGGTGGGGAAAGAACTGACGGCTTGGCCCTGGTGGCAGTGGGGGAGGAGAGGGGAAGGGTTTTGGCGCATGCTTTTGTATAATTTCGGTTGTTACAAACTCTACCCCCTTAAGAAAATCTCGTCCTCGAGATTGGAGTTTACAACGGAAATAGATTAGGAAATTGTGATTTGAGTTCATCTTCTCTTTCCCATGTAGCTTCTGCTTCTGAATGATGCTTCCATTGAACCTTGCACATCCGTATTATTTTGTTTCTTGTGACCTTTTCCATTGTGTCAAGAATTTTTATAGGGTACTCGGTATATGAAAGATCTTCTTGTACATCCAACTCATCCATTGGTAGTTGCTCCTCTGGTGTTCTTAAACACTTCTTGAGCTGTGATACGTGGAACACATCGTGTACATCCGACAACCGAGAGGGTAACTCCAACTGATATGCTACCTATCCTTTGCGTTCCAGTATCTTGAAGGGTCCGATATACCGAGGTGCTAGCTTCCCTCTTACTTTAAATCTCTTTAGCCGACGCGGGGGTGACACTTTGAGATATACATAGTCTCCCACTTCGAAGACTAGTTCTCTTCGCCTTGTGTCAGCATAGCTCTTTTGTCTTGTTTGAGCTATCTTTAGATTATTGCGAATTTCTCTTACTTTCTTTTCCGCATCTTTTAATACTTCAGGTCCAAACACCTTATTCTCACCTATTTGATCCCAAAATACTTGCTTGGTAGGTATTATTGTAGGAGAATTCTGCATATGGCAAATTCTTATCCCAACTTCTACTATTCTTGAGTGCACAAGCTCAGAGCATATCTTCGAGAATCTGGTTGGTCCTTTCGGTCTGCCCGTCAGTTTGTGGATGATATGCAGAACTGAAATTTAATCGGGTTCCCATGGACTCATGTAATTTCTGCCAAAATCTTGAAGTGAACTGTGTACCTCTATCTGATACTATCTTTTTAGGCACACCATGTAGGCAGACTATTCTTGCCATATATAGTTCTGCTAGTTTGGAATCGTTATAATTTTCTTTCACTGGAATAAAGTGAGCAACTTTTGTCAATCTATCCACTATCACCCATATTGAGTCATACCCTGTTTGTGTCCTGGGCAAACTCACTATGAAGTCCATCCCAATTTCTTCCCACTTCCATTCAGGTATCTTTAGTGGTTGTAATAGCCCTGCAGGCCTTTGGTGTTCTGCTTTGACTAGTTGACATGTGTCGCACAATGCCACATGCTCTGCAACATCTCTTTTCATTCCATACCACCAATACCTTGTTTTAAGATCATGATACATCTTTGTACTTCCAGGATGGATAGAATAATCAGAATCATGAGCCTCTTTTAAGATTAACTGATTTATTTCCTTGATGTCTGGCACACATATTCTTTTACCATGCCATATGATACCATTCTCATCTTTCCTAAATCCCGAGGCCTTGTTTTCTTTGATCAACTGCTTAATTTCTTTGATCTTTTCATCGTTCTTTTGCCCATTTCGTATATCTTGTTCTAGAGTTGAGTCAACTTCCATTGCTATGGCTTCTGTATGATTCACCAAGCATAAGTTGAGCTTTGCGAACTCTTCACAAAGTTGGGGTTGTAGATCTCTTATGGTCAACATGTTAACATGTGTCTTTCTGCTCAAGGCATCTGCAACCACATTAGCTTTTCCAGGATGGTAATTGATTCCCACATCAAAATCGTTAATGAACTCCAACCATCTCCTTTATGGAAGGTTGAGATCTGGCTGAGTGAAGATATACTTCAAGCTCTTATGATCGGTATAGATCTCAGTTCTTTTACCCATTAGGTAATGTCTCCATAACTTCAATGCATGTACAACTGCTGCCAACTCTAGGTCATGGGTAGGATAGTTCTTCTCATGCTTCCGAAGTTGTCGGGAAGCATAGGCAATAACATGTCCTTCTTGCATAAGCACACATCCTAACCCTTGCCCTGAAGCATCACAATATACGGAGAATGATTTCTCCATATCGGGCATAACTAAGACTGGGGCAGCTGTTAACTTCTTCTTTAATTCTTGGAAGCTTGATTCGCACTCTTGAGACCATATAAAAGAAGCTCCTTTTTCTAACATCTTTGTGAGTGGCTTGGCTATTTTTGAAAATCCTTCAATGAACCTTCGGTAATAGCCTACCAATCCTAAGAAGCT
Source organism: Neostapfia colusana (assembly GCA_030760725.1). Lineage (NCBI taxonomy): Eukaryota > Viridiplantae > Streptophyta > Magnoliopsida > Poales > Poaceae > Neostapfia > Neostapfia colusana. Next base: position 51,668,803 of record JASWHV010000014.1, on the reverse strand, counting down.
TCGGATTTCACCGACATTCTCTAGTGTCTTCCACTTCTACACACCAGATATCTTTTCTGGGTCTACTGAGATTCCTCCTTCGGAGATAATATGTCCCAGAAAAGCAACTTTCTTAAGCCAAAATTCACACTTACTGAATTTGGCATAAAGTTGGTTTTCTCTTAGCTTTTGTAATACTATTCTCAGGTGCTCTTCATGTTGTTTCTCATTCTTTGAGTATATGAGGATATCATCAATGAACACTACCACAAACTTGTCCAAGTATTTCATGAACACCTTATTCATAAGGTACATGAAATATGCCGGAGCATTTGTTAGTCCAAAAGGCATAACTGTATATTCATACAGCCCATATCTAGAAACAAATGCTGTCTTCGGGATATCCGATTCTCTTATCTATAGTTGATGATATCCAGAACGGAGGTCAATCTTGGAGAATACACATGCACCTCTTAATTGATCAAACAAGTCCTCAATACGAGGTAAAGGGTACTTGTTTTTGATTGTCACTTCATTGAGGGCACGATAATCTACACATAACCTCTTGGTTCCATCCTTCTTCGGTACAAATATGACCGGAGCTCCCCATGGTGAGGAACTGGGACGGATATACCCTTTCTCCGAAACTCTCGGATATGATCCTTGAGTTCTGCTAGTTGTTGGTTATCCATCCGGTATGGCCTTTTTTATATAGGAGCAGTACCAGGTACTAATTCTATAATGAACTCTACTTCTCGATCCGGTGGCATACCTGGCAACTCCTCGAGAAATACATCTGGAAATTCATTGACCACCTTTATGTCCTCAATAACTACATCGGTCTTGTTGAGTTGAACATTTCCAGAGTGTACTTGAATAGATGTGAACTCAACCTTTGTTCAATCCGTATGTGTTAGTTCCACTGTTCTCGTTGAACAATGTATAACTCCCTTTATACTTGGTTAACCAGTCCATTCCCAAGATGATATCTATCCCTTGTGATTCTATCACAATGAGGTTTGCAAGGAATTCTACCCCATTAACTCCTAGCTTTACCTTAGGACATATTTGTTTTGTCTTTATTTCTCCTCCAGGAGAATTCACTAATAATACTCGATTCATAGATGTAATTTGTAGGTTGTGCTTGGTTATGAATTCCTTGGCTATGAATGAGTGTGTTGCACCAGAGTCAAACAGGATTGTAGCAGGATAACTGTTTGCGGAGAACATACCAATCACCACATCTGGTGCCTCCTGTGCTTCCTCCATGGTCACATGATTTACCTTGCCACGCATAAGATTCTGTGGTGGAGGTGGCTTCTTGTTGGGGCACCGGTTGGCATAATGTCCCGTTTCTCCACAGTTGAAGCATTGCCCCGTGACCTTGTTCATTGGTGCTTTGTTGCCTGGTTGTGCATTTGGAGGATTTGACCCTGCAGGACGGGGTTGGAAAGCAGGACGTTGTTGCTGCACTTGTTGTCGCTGCTGCTGTGGTTGGAAGGTTGGATTCCTAGCAGCAGGGTTGTAGCCCCTCTGGAACTGATTAGGAGCTATAGGTTGATTCATTGCTCCCGTTGGCGGTGATGAGAAACGGGGCCGACTGTTGCTGCTAGAAGACTGTCCTTGCCAATTCATTTTCCTCTTTCGCTCCTCCACTAACTTCTGCCTCTTCCTTTCCACTATGAAAGCCTTGTTGATGAGCTTTTGGAAACTTTCATAGTCACTTGAAGACATAGCATACTGTATTTCTTAGTTCAAGCCCTCAATGAAACAATCTTGTTTCTTTTCATCTGTGTCTATGTCTCCCGGAGCTTAGCGAGATAACTGTGTGAACTTGGTAAGGTACTCTTGCACGGACATGCTACCTTGTTTCAGATTGAGGAATTACTTCCGCTTGTTCTTGATTTCTCCTGCTGTAACATAGTGATTGCGGAAGGCAAGTTTGAACTCATTCCATGAGATACTTTCTGGATCCTCATGAGCTTCTTTGTATGCCGTCCACCAGTCCGCTGCAGATCCATATAGTTGGTGAGAAGCAAAGAGCACTCTCTCACGTCCTAGGCACTGTATGATCTGCAACTTGTTCTAAATATTCTTGAGCCAATCATCAGCTTCCAATGGCTCTATAGCGTTGTCGAACCTTGGTGGTTGAGTGCTTAAAAACTCATTCAATTTGGGTTGATGCGGTGCATTCTGAATTTGTGGTTGCATGTTGGCCACCACTTGTGTCAAGTTCTGAAGGAGTTGGTTTTGCATGTTCATCATCTGTTGTATAACCTCTCCATCTGCTCTGCGTACAACTCGTGGCTGCCACCCAGGCAAAGGGAACTCTGCAGCCTCATTGTTGTTGTTCCCTTCATTGCGTCTCCTTCTTCCTGCCATCTATTGTGAAAGACTATGTTTAAAATTAATGTATAGGTGTTCTCTTAAGTGTATTACGTTGTGTACTTACTTAATCAATTCTATACAAGAGTTACTAAAGTTTCTACTTCATTTATTAGATAATCATGATTGAAACAAACTAGGCACTTATATTCATTAATAGATATTTACATACACTAACGAGGTTGTGAACATAAGCCTACAGCTTTCACAACTCACGTTCACATACTAACACACACATTATATCATTAATCTAAACAATTACACTAATCAACCATTACACACTAGTCAACACAATACCATACAAGCATACTACACGAGTTACTACATAAGTAAGGACACCTATCCTAGTTGTCCATTGGGTTCTGTGCATCCTCCCGTGGGTTCCCGCCATTACCATCAGGAGTGCCAGCCTCTGACTCAGCTGTGAAGGCCTCAGGTGCTGGAGAAATATGAGGCGTTTGGTTGCCCTACGGTCTGGAGAGTCCGGAGTCCAAGTGTATCCATCCGAAGCATACAGATCACTCACTTCTCCATCCCTCATCCTCATCAGTCCACGCATAATGGCCTCCGTCTTCTTCAGAAGGTCCCGGACGTCTTGGAGTTCCTGTTGGCAGTTCTGCAACCTCGTACTGACGTCCACTCCTACCTGGAGGCTCATATCCATCTGCACTACGTCACAACCTTCATGGATGGGCTCGTAGTTGAATACCGCACTTCCACTTTGTCGCCGAGGGGTGTACATGTATTGGGTCCCCTCAAGGCGGCCACGGTTGGTGTAGCTCTGGCAAGTGATTGCCTCCCAAGTGGCGTCCTTCTCAGCCTATGCCATAGTAGACCTCCATGCTGGCGAGTTGTGGATCTTGAGCAGCTTGTTCTCATAGTAGATTCTCGCCTGCGACTTCCACTCGTCTCGTTCTGCGTGAGAGACTCGAGTGGTGTCGTACTGCACCTCTAGCTTGCCGGTATAACCAGCACAACGAAGGAGATGTCTAAGGCGATCCACCATGCCTCTAGTGGACTCCCCGTGGGTCTGGTAGGTGGCGGGGTTGTCCACCTCCTCAGTAGTGCGCTCAGCCAGCTGGTGTCGAGGAACTCGTCCTCCGGTGGACTTACGAGCCGTGAGACGTGTGCGTGCCATCTGTTTCAAGAAAAATTTAAAATGTGTTAGAAAATAAACAATAATATAATTTTGGGTATAGATGAGGTTAGACAACAACATATATATAACTTAAATAACCCTCATTCTAATAAAATAGTTTTTAATAAAATAGTGATATCTATCCCGTCCATTTCTAACTAGGTTTGCGTCCTACGGGCAACCTTGGCTCTGATACCACTTTGTCACACCCGGTTTTCCATAAGGAACACCGAGCGTATTCTCACATGTATGCTAGGATCAGTTGAGTCATACATGTGCCGACAAGAGTGAAATATCATTGTATTACAAGCCAAGTTTATCATACAATGTAATATTACATCATAAGACATAAAGTATCAATTATGAGTACAAGCACACTAATAATATAACAGCGGAAGACTCTAGCGTGGTGCTCCAGTTCCACAGGCGTTGCCCGGGGGTTTCGCCAACCTAGAACAACTCCTCGGGATCGAAGTCCTCCTCATCAAAGTCTATATCTTCATTTGCACCTGAGCAACATATGATATCCAACAAAAGCAAGTTTGAGTACCAAAGGTACTCAGCAAGTGTAGGAAAGAATGTTATAAAGGCCAATAGCAAGGGAAGGCTAACATGGTTAAGCACTATGCATTAATCCTAAGCCTTAGCTTTGATTAGCAAACTATCTTACTAAGTGATAATCCCACCATCTTCATAATAAAGTCATTAATGTTAGGTTACACCACCCAACAACCTCTTTCAACTCACATCCATGTTTCTCTAATCATGGACAAGTCCAAGCCGCTCTTGACCGTGAGCACGACTGTCATGACAGTTTGGTTCTCTGCAGAGATTGTACCACTTTACCCACAAGTAGTGATTTCATCCCCTGTTGCCAGGTGGACTAAGAAACCTCCCTGATATCCGTGGTTGCAAGCCACATTACACACTTCCTTTGGTGTGCGATCAGGAGATCACTACATGGCCTTTACAAAGGGTCTACCGGCAAGTACAAGCCCACTGAGGTTTCACCGCTGTAGTTCCTGGGAGTAACCCTCCCCTACAGAAGCCCCCTCTTGAGCCTTGCAGTTCCCAGGGCAGTCAAAAATGGACTCCCATTCCCCGCACCATCCAAACACTCATACTATACCGGCAAACTTCTAGTTAATTGGCCAAGCTGCCCCATCTCAGTCTTGTGGTGGCACTGTAAAGCCGGGTTAACTGTTCCATGAACCGGTCCTTAGAATCTAAGACAGGCACTATCACTAACCCGAGTCTCGTGCACGAAGCACCATCCAAAACAACCAGCCTGTCTAGATTCCTAACACCATGACACACACTTGTGTCTTTCATATAATCCACAAGACGAGTAACATCTACGTTCCATTCATTTTCCACATTCTAAGCATGGCTAAGCACATAAAATGATAACCAACAAATTCTATCTAAATCCCTCCATAGTTTTGCAAGGAATGGTAAAGCAATGAAACTATGGAAACATTCTACACTGGGTTTCATATTAAAGACATCATGCAAACATTCTAACTAATTATCCTAGAATAGGAACAAAGTGGTCAAGGAACACTTGCCTTTGAAGGAAGGGTGATTCACTTCAAATTCTTGCTCTTGAAGATTTGGGTGTAGTTCTTGATTTGGTTCTAGCCATTCATATGCACACAAAACAATGCCGAACATGCCATAAGGATCCTATCAATGTACTACAATCATATATGTTTGTGTACACACATGCACCTATTGTTTTTGTATCATTTCATGTGGGTTAGAATGAAAATAAATTTCAATTGGGTACTTATATTCCTTCTACTTTACTATTGCCACAGTAAAACACTCATTTTAAGTTTGTGGGATGATTTGAAGAAATTTTAGAGTTTTATAGATATATATGTTAATTGTTGTAATTAATTAAATCCTAAAAATCATTTAAATTATTATTATTATGATTTTCAGAACTCATATTTCTAATTTCTGCATTTCAGAACCTTTTTAAGTATTTAGAACAGTTTCCAAAATTTTTCTTTAATATACACTATTTGTATCCATATTTAAGTATTTATTTAATACCAAAAATGCATTTTCAGCCATATTAAATAATTATTCTGGACTACAGAAACTTCAAATGCATAAAAACATAAAAACAGAATAATATTGTGCTGTTTAATAAATTTCTACAATTTTTCTGATATTTATATTATTTTCGTTTAAATTTTCAGAATTAATTTGTCATTATATAATTAATTTCAGTCTTTGGAACTAATTACTTTTAATTTCAGATTTAATATTCTGGTCAGAATGTTTTAATAGTGTTTTGAATGAATTTCTAACATTTTCCAGAATTTATTTAGCCTATTTGGAATAATTATAGAATTAAAAACAAACTTTTAAATTGATTTGGGCTAATTTGTAATAAATTCAACTTTCTTGGTTTCAAATTGAAAATACAGAACTATTTGGTTAATTTACAAATCTTGCAGGGGCTATTTGGTTATTTTAAACTAAATTCCTAATTTCTAATAAGCCTAGGGTTCATCTTGTAAGAAACAGGGGCTATTTCCTAGTTGTTTGAATCTCTAGGGACCTCTCTGTGAAATTTCCAACGTTTATAACTATTTTGAATGTGAGCCGTTGGATCTGAGATCAACGGCCCAGATTTAAAATAACCGAACCGGTACGCGTAATCTAATCAGGGTCGTTGACTCAAATCCGACGCACCAGATCGGCCACGTCGCCCTATACCCGTCTCCCCCCCGTCCGGCGGCCGCGCGATCGCCGGCGAGCGGCGGCGGTGGCCGGAATTTCTCGGTTTCTTTGATTTCTCCACCGTTCTTCGATCTCTTGGTACCAGAAGAAAGAGGGTGAAATTGGGGACTCACCTAGGGGGTTCTCGGGGGTCAGAAACGGCCGGAGAGGGATGTCGACGTCGAGCAGTGACGATCTCCGGCGATCTTCGTCGGCAGGGCTTCCCAAGCATAGACCTTCGATGATTCTTGTCGGGATTTCCTTCTGGATGCCTTGTGATGATGTAGGAGGGATTAGAACCGATTGATCCGAGAGAATTTCGAAGAATTTTGAAAAGGGGCGGTTTTGCCTACCGAGACGAATTGGGCGGTTTGCGTGGGTGATTTTGGCCGGGGTCGGGCTGCTTATATAGAGGATGAAGAGGCGGCGGCGTGGGGCGCGACGGTTGCCACAGGGGCGCGGTGTTTGCACGTGGCCGAAGCCGTTTTTGTTCACATGCGATAATAGACTTTGAGAGGAAGAGAGAGAGGAGTCGGCGGCGGTTTTGGGTGGGGAAAGAACTGACGGCTGGGCCCTGGTGGCAGTGGGGGAGGAGAGGGGAAGGGTTTTGGCGCATGCTTTTGTATAATTTCGGTTGTTACATAAATGGTAAATTATGATGAGAGAATGTTGCTGAATTACTTGATTATGATGGGATAAATTTCACCTAGAAATAGTTGCTGTTTTTATCATGTTTGTGAAATAAAATTTGCTTGCTGCAATGAGCCTTTTTATTTCCTACCTTGTTGTAAGATACATGTCATACTTTTCCCGCACTTGCTGAGTACGACATGTACTCACCCTTGCATTACCACATAAACATCAGCTACAGGAGATGAGTACTTCGAGGACCATGTGGAGTACTAGGCGTGTGAACTACCGTCAACATGCCTGTGGAGTAGAAGTTGGAGTCTGCTATTTAGTTATTTCCATTGTCGTTTAGAGACTTCCGCTGCAAGAACAAGTTAGAGATTCATGAGTGAGACATTGAGTCATTGTAATAAAGTACTTAAACACTATTTATTTGTGGTTATATTCTGAATTCAGTTTGTGGAATACATGTGCATGTGTGATGAACATCCTGGGCACACATATGCATTCACTTGGTTCTATTTTCAGAACCGGGTGTCACAGATTGGCATCAGAGCCACGTTGACCGTAGGACGCAAGCCTAGGTAGAATGGACACTCTAGAACATATAGGAACACCCCTGTAAACTGCTATTTTCAAAAATTGCTTGCTGCTGCACTTTTATTTGTCAATTCAGCCACAGCAAAGTGCTATTTTCAGCCCCTCTTTTTCTTTTCTTTTGGACAGCAACACTTTTGTTTTCTTTATTCATAGCTTTTGAAGCTTTGGAGTTATTTTCTTCTTCTCTAAATTTTCTCATGTCTTATTTATAGATGCCGGTGACTAGGAGCACATCATGCATAAGCACTCGTCCACCACCACTTGGGAGTGAACTTAACCCCATTGAGGTGTCCGATGGACCATATTGGGAGGAGGTGAAGATGGAACCTCATGAGGAAGATGAAGTCAGTAGCTCTATGCGTGAGGAAGAGGATCTAGAAGAGGTGTAACCAATTGAATATGACATGGAAGATGATCCACAAGAGCAGCATTGGTACGCACCTCAGGAGGAGTTTCACGCGGGCTCCCAGCGAAGCCTCATGAAGCTATGCCGGGAGGAGATGAATCCAAAGAGAAGCCACCCCTTGCTGAGACCAATAATTAAGGTGATGAATGGGCCAACCATTCAGTTCAAGAATTTTGTTCCGACGGAATGGAAGGAGGACACATATCCATGGAGCTCAAAGAATTTCTGGATTGCTGCATCCTGTCCCGGAGTATCTTCTCAAGAATGTCCCTCGTCTCGGACATAAAGAGTGGAAGGCTAAAGTAACCATCCTATCTAGAGGTAGGATTGTCAAATTCATTTCCATGCATGGCATACATTTTTCATGTAGAGAAGCATTATAAAAGAAGTAGAAATGGAGAAAGAACTATAGAAATGGAGATAGAACCATAGAAATGGAGAAAGAACCATAAAAATGGAGAAAGAACCATATAAATGGAGGAAGGAACCATAGAAATGGAGGAAAATCCACAGAAATGGAGAAGGAATATAGAAATAGAGAATGGGGCATAGAAATGGAGAATGCAAAGGATCGAAGTACACGTGTAAAGCTACAAGGGGGGGGGGGTGAATGGTAGATAAAAACTTTTCAGCGGAAGCAACAAAACATCCCTCAGTAGAAAACCGATCTGTTAAAGAAACCGTGTGTGTGACTAATCTAAACGTGTTCAACTGTGACAAAACTAGTATATATTGTAGAGAATCAAGTCACGAAGACGTCACAACAAGAATCATGAAAACCCGTTGAGAGAAACTCAAGTTACGATCGAAAGATCAAACAAAGGTCAATCTGTCCTACGCGAGAAAAACTGTTCTAGAATACTGCAAAGAAACTCGTGTAGATCAGAAACCACAAATTTAATGACCGTGAAATTTTCAAGATGATATATAATCAAGTTATGAAGACAACCCAAAAAGAATCACATCAATTGGATCTGTAAAACTCGAGTTATGATAAAACCATCAAAGCAAGGTAGTGCTGAACAGAAACTCGACGAGAAAAACTTGTCTGAAACAAGTCGGACAAACAAGGCACAAAAGTTCCTTTAGAATACGAATTTTATTTATCAAAACACAAGAGGAACAGCCCCAAAGTCATGCTCTCCACGAGTCTTGGCCTCCCTTGCTTATCTAACCAGCTCTATGGCCAATCCAATTCAAACTAGGACTCCTACTCCTACTTTGATTTAAACTGTAACTTTCCAATACTGCTCAAGACTCTTCTATACGCAGATAGAAGCAATCTTAAGACTTCCAAACACATTAGGAACGTCCCAAACATTCCTAAAACAACTCTACTTCATGCCTAGCACGAAATCCTGTTATAACCAACTCGAAACTTTCCATAAACAAACCATAACCGCCTCAGCCGCAGCCTGAGCGCAAAATCCAGCCGGTTGAACCTTTTCAACCATATCTCCACTTCCATATCTCTTCACCACGCCTTGGAACCATGTTGCCACGTCTGCAGAGTGTAAAACTATCATGATAGCCGTGCTTCCGGTCACAAGCACCTGGCCAACTTCTATGATTAGAGGCAAAACTTGGGATGCTTATTCGGGATATTTGTGGTATGGTCATTGGGATTGGTTTTGGGACTGTTGAGTCATGACAATGAGTTTGGTTTTGGCTATATGAATATAAGATGGTTATGAATATTTATGAGCATGAGATGAACTTGAGAAAGATTAGTGGTTGGTTGAAGCATGATAAATGGTAAATTATGATGAGAGAATGTTGCTGAATTACTTGATTATGATGGGATAAATTTCACCTAGGAATAGTTGCTGTTTTTATCATGTTTGTGAAATAAAATTTGCTTGCTGCAATGAGCCTTTTTATTCCTACCTTGTTGTAAGCTACATGTCATACTTTTCCCGCACTTGCTGAGTACGACATGTACTCACCCTTGCATTACCACATAAACATCAGCTACAGGAGATGAGTACCTCGAGGACCTTGTGGAGTACTACGCGTGTGAACTATCGTCAACATGCCTGTGGAGTAGAAGTTAGAGCCTACTGTTTAGTTATTTCCGCTGTCGTTTAGAGACTTCCGCTGCAAGAATAAGTTAGAGATTCATGAGTGAGACATTGAGTCATTCTAATAAAGTACATAAACACTATTTATTCGTGGTTATATTCTGAATTCAGTTTGTGGAATACATGTTTATGTGTGATGAACATCCTGGGCACACATATGCATTCACTTGGTTCTATTTTCGGAACCAGATGTCACAGGTATTCGGGCTCTGAGCCTCCTCCCCGCTGAGGAGGGCTCCAGAGTCACCACGTGCCCCTGGTGTAACACCCTCAAATTCATTTCCATGCATTGTATACATTTTTCATATAGATAAACATTATAAAAGAAGTAGAAATGGAGAAAAGAATCATATAAATGGAGGAAGGAACCATAGAAATGGAGAAAGAATTATAAAAATGATGGGATCCCCATGAATGGAGAAAGAATTGATCTAGATCTTGAGTCAAGATCATCACCACGTCCACACTTGATCCCTACACCCTTGTTCATCATAAAACCCCATGAAAGCCCATTGAAACATGCAACAACACGTACAAACTGGGTAATAAAACAGCACCATAGGATTTGCATTCATCTACACCATTGCATCTCGAGTAAAGTTTGTGCATGATGTTTGATTGATGTAAATTTTGTATGTGCGTGGTCGTGAGTAGAAGGACAAGCTCGGGAAGCCATCTACGAAGAACTACAGCACCAAGACTTCGAGACGCTTGAGAAACAGGAGCCACGGGAGCAAGGCAAGTGCCCCTTGACCATATTGATCCCATGTTTTGAAACTGTTTTGTTTGCGAAAACTCGTATGCTTGAGTCAACTTAATGGGACACCCTTTTATAGGAGTTTACTAGTTTTGTTAACCATCCTTGTCGCCGGGAAAGTTGATGAGTCGGGTATGGTCGTTTTTTCCTTTTTGCTTCGCCTAATCTATGGGATACGGGAAGCTGAATTAAAACATGGTTAGCTACTGCACTCATATGAATAATGATGATGAGAACTTGATGAGCATGGAATCGGGGGAGATCTAGGCAAGCTTGGTTCATGGATGTTGCTGAATGAGATGGTGGTTTACTTGCCATAGATCTAAGGACCGGTTCATGCCAGCACATGCCAGGAAAACAGTGCCACCACAAGGCCAAATATGGGTGCGGCTTAGCTGAGTAATTAGGTGTGTTGCTAGCTTGTTATGGACCGTGGATGACGCGGGGAATGGGAGTCCAGAGGGACTGCCCTAGGAACTGCATGGCACAAGAGGGGGCCCGTGGGTGGGAGAATTGGGATTCGAGCCTGCCGGTGAAACCTCAGTGAGTCCATACATCTAGTAGCCCCTTTGTAAAGGCTATTTTGTGATCTCTTGTCCATACACCGACGGTTGTGTACTGGTATAATGGAGGTTTTGCAGTCACCGACGGGTGACGAAATCACAAACTTGTGGGTAAAGTGGTGCCACCTCTGTAGAATGTAAAACTATCATGATAGCCGTGCTTCCGGTGACAAGCACCTGGCCAACTCACATGATTAGAGGGAAAACATGGGATGAATGTTCGGTATGGTTATGGTATGGTCATTGGGATTGGTTTTGGGACTGTTTTGAGCCATGAAAATGAGTTTCGTTTGGTTATATGAATATGAGACGGTTATGAATATTTATGAGCATGAGATGAACTTGAGAAAGATTAATGGTTGGTTGAGACTTGATAAATGGTGAATCATGATGGAGAAATGTTGCTGTTTTACTTGGTCATATTGGGATAAATATCACTTAGAAATAGTTTCTGTTTTTATCATGTTTGTGAAATAAAATTAGCTTGTTGCAATGAGCCTTTTTATTCCATACCTTGTTGTAAGCTACATGTCATACTTTCCCCGCACTTGCTGAGTACGACATGTACTGTGACGCCGTCAATTCTGTGGAAAACCACGGAACCGAGAACTGATGCATATGTGTGCCCAGGATGTTCATCACACATACACATATGTTCCACAAACTGAATTCAGAATATATATAACCATGAATAATAGAGTTTATTACAATGTTTCATGAGTCTTGGACTCATGCTCACAGCGGAAGTCTTATTTCTATGCAGCGGAAGTCTTCTAACTAATGCGGAAGCAATTTAACTAATGCGGAAGCAATTCTAGGCAGAAGTGGCTCCATCTCTACTCCATCCCCACAGGCAAGGTTGAGGACAGATCACACGCCTTAATGCTCCACTTGATCCTCATAGAAATCTTCTCCCGTTGCTGATGATGAAATGATGCCAGTTTGAGTACAATGATGTACTCAGCAAGTGCGGGAAAACATGATATGTAGCTCATAACAAGGTATGTATTAAAAGGGCTCATTTGCAGAAAAGCAAAGTTATCAAAACCACGATAAAACAACATCTTACTTTAGGTGAATGTAATCCAAACATGTATTAAATTACCAACATACCTCCATCACTTTCCATGTTCCACCCGAACATTAACCAACTTCATTCTTGCTCACAAATACCTCCTCATATTTGCTACCATCTCACGAATACCTTCTCGTATTCGCTACCATCTCATCTCATAAACAACTTTACCTCACACCGAGACCAATCTCGTTGCCATGACTCAACAGTCGTGGAACCATCTTGTCACCCAGACTCAACAGTCCCAAAACCAAACCATAACCATAATCAATAACCACAACCAAGAACCATCCCAACTAATCATGGCAGTTGGCCAGGCGCTCGTGACCGTAAGCTCGGCTATCATGATAGTTTTGGACTCTGTAGAGTTTGCACCTCTTTACCCACAAGTTTGTGATTTCGTCACCCGTCGGCGACTGCAGAACCTCCATTATACCAGTACACAACCGTCGGTGTATGGCCAAGAGATCACAAAATAGCCTTTACAAAGGGGCTACTAGATGTATGGACTCACTAAGGTTTCACCGGCAGGCTAGAATCTCCAATTCTCCCACCCACGGGCCCCCTCTTGTGCCATGCAGTTCCCAGGGCAGTCCTCACTCGACTCCCATTCCCCGCACCTTCCATAGTCCATAACATTCTAGCAACTTACCTAATTACTCAGCTAATCCGCACCCATACTTGGCCTTGTGGTGGCACTGTTATCCTGGCATGTGCATGCATGAACCGGTCCTTAGATCTACGGCAAGTAAACCACCATCTCATGCTACCTCATTCACAAACCTAGGCTTGTCTAGATCTCCCTCCGATCCATGTTTATTAACATCATCAGTTTCTCATTATCATTACGAGTGCAGTTAGCTAGACACATCTATCTCGCTTCCCAATCCCATGGACTCAGCGAAGCATAAAGCAAAAACCATACCCGACTTATAAACATCCCTGGCGACAAGGGTGGTTTAACCAAAGCTAGTAAACTCCTATAAAAAGGGTTTCCCATCACGTTTGACTCAGCACACACACCTTTTCGTACAACAAAACAGTTTTTCCCCAAAACATAGGATCAATATGGTCAAGGAGCACTTGCCTTGTTCTTGCGGTTCCGGTTGTTCTTGGATCTCAAAACCTTGTTGCTGCAGCTCGTCATAGACAGCTCCCTGAGCTTGTCCTGCTATGTAGGATTACGTGCATACAAGATTCACAACAATCAATATCATGCACATACCTTAAACTAGATGCGATGATGCATATGCATGCTATCCTATGATTAGTTTTATTACATTGGTTTGTACGTGTTCTTGCATGGCTTGCATGGACTTTATGATGAACAGAGGTGTTCAGATCAAAGGTGGACGTGGTGATGATCTTGTCTTTAGATCAACCTGATCATCAAGTGATCTGTCCACGAGAAGGCTTCTGTTCGAAAGAAATCAAAGAACAGATGCAAAGAAAACACAACGACGTCGTAAGGTGGTATTGGAGACCTACCTTACATTCTTGTCGGTCTTGAGGTCCTCCTCAGATTGTTGGGCTTTCCTCCGGCGATCTTCCTTGCTGCACTCCGGCGATGGTTTACTCGGCGGGTTGGGACTAGGGCTCTATGTCGTCGGCTCAGGAGTTGGAAAAGAAGTTTGTGGTTTCGGCCAGAGGTTCTGGGTTCTATTTATAATCGGGAAGAGAAGAGTCCTAATCTGATTGTACCCCGAATAAGAGTCTTGTACAAATTTGTCGTTGAATCTTACAACTTATCTTTAGTTGATTTGGTGCGGTATCATTGTAGAATTCAGGTCGGTTTCTTTTTCCGGTATTTCTACATGTACAAAATCCAAAAACCGCTCCTAGAACTTGTTACCTCCTCGGTGATGAGCTCCGGAGGCTCCACGTGTCCACCGGGTCCTAGTCTCTCCCTCTCTGCAGGGACGAGCTCCGGTTGTGCCGCATGTCAAGTGAGCAAGACCTCCCTCTCCTTTGGAGGTGGGCTCCGCGTGTGCCACGTATCCTGACGGTCGGGACCTCCTCTTTTATTTGGAGGTGGCTCCGCACACGCCACGTGTCAGTGCCGGACCTTTCCTCTTTCCTCGGAGACAAGCTCCGAGGTCGACATGTGTCCAACAGTGACGGGCCTCCCGGAGATAAGCTCCGATGGTGACATGTGTTCAATGGAACCAGACCTCTCGGAGGTGAGCTCCGAGATCAACACGTATCCCGCGTGACCGGTCCTCTGATATCCATGATGACTAGCTCCGGGGGCAACACGTGTCCCACAGGGTCGGACCTCTCCTCCTTTGCGGAGGTGAGCCCCGAGCCTGCCACGTAGCCAGCTTAGCGGTGGACCTCTCCCCACTTTGCAGGGATGAGCTCCGAACACGCCACGTGGCCAGCGGGCCGCGGAAGTTGTCTTCGGTGCTCTCTGTGAACTGGATTCAGCTCTTACTATCGATCTTTTTCATAATTTCTCTGTTCCCACTTCTTTTAAAATGTTTTCTCTACATGAAATATGAATACATGCAGAAACCAGAGATGAGGGTGTCACAAATCTACCCCCCTTAAATTGAATCTCGCCCTCGAGATTCGTTAGAGAGAATAGATGGGGAAATTATGCCTTGATATCTTCTTCACGCTCCCATGTGGCTTCAGCTCCGGTGTGATGGCTCCATTGTACCTTGCACCATCGAATCACCTTGTTCCGGGTGACCCTTTCCTTTACGTCCAAGATTCAGACAGGGTGCTCCGTATAGGTCAGGTCTTCTTGAAGTTCAAGATCTTCCATTAGTACTTGCTCCTCTGATACTCTCAAGCACTTTTTGAGCTGGGATACATGAAACACGTTATGTACGTTGGAGAGATATGTTGGGAGCTCTAGTTGATAGGCTACTTCTCCTCGCTTGTCCAAAATCTTAAATGGTCCGATGTAGCGAGGTGCTAGCTTGCCTTTGACGTTGAAACGTCGTTGGCCTCGGATAGGCGGTACCTTAAGGTATACGAAGTCTCCTACTTCAAAGGTCAACTTCCTACGTCTATTGTCCGCATTGCCTTTTTGTCGTAACTGAGCAGCCTTTAAGTTCTTCCGTACCGTTTGGACTTGCTTTTCAGCTTCTTGTAGCACTTCGGGTCCAAACACCTGGTTCTCTCCGGTTTCATTCCAGAACAGCGGCGTTCTACACCGTCTACCGTACAATGCTTCGAAAGGTGACATCTTCAAGCTAGCTTGATAGCTGTTGTTATAGGAGAATTCGGCATACGGTAAACTCCTATCCCAACTACGCCCACTTTTCAAGGCGCAAGCTCTCAACATGTCCTCCAGAATTTGGTTTGTCCTTTCGGTTTGCCCATCAGTTTGTGGGTGATAGGCGGAGCTAAAATCCAATCGTGTACCCATAGCTTTCTGCAGATTCCTCCAGAATCTAGAGGTAAACTGAGAACCTCGATCTGAGACTATCCTCTTCGGGACTCCATGACGGCACACGATCTGCTCCATGTACAACTCGGCTAATTCTGCAACGTTGTACTTGGCCCTTATGGGGAGAAAATGGGCTGTTTTCGTCAATCGGGCCACGATAACCCAGATGGAGTCATATCCCGACTGAGTACGTGGCAATCCGACGATGAAATCCATACTGATATCCTTCCACTTCCACTCGGGTACCTTCAAAGGTTGCAACAATCCAGCGGGTCTTTGATGTTCAGCCTTCACCCGTTGGCATGTGTCACATAGGGCAACATATTCGGCTATATCCCTTTTCATACCATCCCACCAATAACAAGTCTTCAAGTCCTTGTACATTTTGGTACTTCCGGGATGTATGGAATAGGGTGAATCATGTGCCTCTTTCAATATCATGTCGCGGAGGTGCTTCACGTTAGGCACACAAATCCTTTTCCTAGCCAAAGCGTACCCTTCTCATGCTCCTTGAAATTCTTCTCTATTCCTTGTTGGATCCTTTCTTTGATCTCCTTGATCTCCTCATCCATTGCTTGGCCCTCTCTTATCTCTTGCTCTAATGAAGAGTGGATCTCCATTATTTCTATGTTGTTCAAAAATCCGAGGTGTAACCGTTCAAACTCCTTACGCAGTTCGGGTGGTAACTCTCGAACCGTGAGTTGGTGACATGCTCCCTTTTGGCTCAATGCATCAGCTACTACATTGGCCTTTCCAGGGTGGTAGTTGATTCCAACATCGTGATCCTTGATGAGTTCCAACCATCGACGTTGCCTCAAATTCAAGTCCGTTTGTGTAAATATGTACTTGAGGCTTTTATGATCCGTATAGATCTCACATCGATGACCAAGGATATAATGTCTCCAAATCTTCAATGCATGCACTACTGCTGCTAGCTCCAAGTCATGTGTAGGATAATTAAGCTCGTGCTTTTTTAATTGCCGTGAGGCATAGGCTACCACTTGTCCTTCTTGCATGAGCACACATCTGAGCCCCTGTCTGGATACGTCACAATATATGTCAAAGTTCTTGCTTACGTCGGACAATACCAGAACCGGTGCTGTGGTTAGCCTTTTCTTGAGTTCCTCAAAACTTCCTTGGCATGCTGGTGTCCATTGGAAGACCTTTCCCTTCATTAGCAACTCCTTCATAGGCTTTGCTATCTTATAGAAGTCTTTAATGAAGCGTCGATAGTATCCAGCCATCCCAAGAAAACTCCGAATATCCCTCACGCTTTGCGGTTGGTCCCACTTCAGAACATCTCTCACTTTTCCGGGATGAACCGATACCCCTTCCTTGGAGATAATGTGGCCTAGGAACGATATTTCCTTTAGCCAGAATTGACACTTGTTAAGCTTGGCATACAATTGATGCTCACGCAATTTCTGCAAGGTCAATTTCAAATGTTCTTCATGCTCCTCCTCACTTTTTGAATACACCATAATGTCGTCGATGAAAACCACGACGAACTTGTCCAAGTACTCCATGAAAACCTTGTTCATAAGGTACATGAAGTATGCGGGTGCATTTGTCAACCCAAAAGACATGATGGTATATTCA
Organism: Neostapfia colusana; assembly: GCA_030760725.1. NCBI lineage: Eukaryota > Viridiplantae > Streptophyta > Magnoliopsida > Poales > Poaceae > Neostapfia > Neostapfia colusana. The sequence goes on along the minus strand of JASWHV010000014.1, from coordinate 51,651,454 downwards.
TACGAACCATACCGTGTTCGAAAGGCTGTCTTGGGTATATCGGAGGGCTTAATCTTCAGCTGGAAGTATCCCGACCGAAGATCAATCTTGGAGAACACTCAGGCTCCTTTCATTTGGTCAAATAGGTCCTCTATACGGGGCAGATAGTATTTGTTCTTGATTGTTACCTCGTTGAGGGACCTATAGTCCACGCACATCCTTTGGGTTCCATCCTTCTTGTCTACGAAGAGCACAAGAGCTCCCCATGGTGACGAGCTTGGACGTATAAAACCCTTCTCCAACTGCTCCTGAATTTGCTTCTTGAGTTCTACTAGCTCATTGACGGGCATCCTATAGGGTCTCTTGGCTATGGGTGCAGTTCCAGGTACCAAATCAATGGCAAACTCAATGTCCCAATAAGGGGGCATACCTGGAAGCTCTTCCCGGAACACGTCCAAAAATTTCTAAACCACTGGAATGCTGTCCAATGTTGTTCCTTCGACGTGATTCAAAATTGCCCGTTCGGTTGTTTGCTGGGCTGACTTAAACTCGACACGAATACCGTGCTCGTTTGTCAACTGCACGCTCCTTTCAGCACATTGGATTACTCCGTTGTGCTTGCTTAACCAATCCATCCCGGGTATTATGTCAATCCCTTGGGAGTCCAAGACAATAAGGTTGGCAAGGAAGTCTACCCCCCTTATTTTAAGGCTTACTTTCGGACATACTATATTAGTCCTCATTTCTCCTCCGAGAGAGTTAACTAACATTGCACATTCTATGTGGGATACGGGTAGATGATGTTTGGCAACATATTTGGATGATATGAAGGAATGTGATGTTCTAGAATCAAATAAGATGGTGGCTGGGTTGGAGTTGGCAAGGAACATACCAATTACGACGTCCTCAGCCTGTTGTGCTTCCTCAGCAGAGACATGGTTCACGTTGCCGTGAGCATAGTTCTGCTGTCCACGGTTTCCTTGATTGTCCCCTCCGTTCAGTCGCGGGTTCTGCTTGGGCACGTTGCCTTGCTGTCCAGGGCCTCTCCTCGGGCACTGGTTCGCGAAGTGTCCTATTTCTCCGCATGCAAAGCATGCCCTGTTGCCTATGGCAGCAGGTACTTGGGGCGGGGGTTTTGAACAGGAGCACCCACGTTAGGAGGCATGGGCACACGAGGTGCTGGTGCAACGGGTCGTTGCTGTGGTGGCTGACCAGGGCAGTATGCAGGAGTGGTCGATCCATACTGCGGTGCAGGGGGCATGTACCGAGGTCGTACATTGCTCCCTTGAGGCTGGTATGGCATCTTCCTCTTGCACTCTCGCTCGATCTCTCGGATCTTGTTTTCAACCATATAGCCTTGTCTACCAGCTTCTGGAAGATTACGTAGTCATTGTTGAGGAGCTGAACCTGGATGTCATTGTTCAACCCTCTCATGAACAGATACTGCTTCCTTTGATCTGAGTTGACATCTTCGGGGGCATACCGGGACAGTTGCGTGAACTTGTTGAGATACTCATTCACGCTTTTCTGTCCTTGGCGGAGACCTTCAAATTCTTGTCTCTTGAGCATCATTACACCAGCAGGGATGTAATGAGAGCGGAAACTCTCCTTGAACTCAATCCAAGTGATTGTCTCTGGGTCGACATGAGCGTTGCATAGGACATCCCACCAGTCAGCGGCAGCTCCCATAAGTTGGTGCGACGCAAAGAGAACCTTCTCTCGATCATTGCACTGAACAATGGCAAGCTTCTTCTCCATGGATTTCAACCAATCATCGGCCTCCATGGGATCACTAGCTTGAGCAAAGGTGGGTGGTCGAGTCCTCATGAACTCTCCCAGTCTGTTGTGAGGCGGCGCTGGTGGTGGCGGTGGTGCCGGAACGGGGTTGTTGTTGGCCTGCAACTGACCCAAAGTTTGGATCATGGTTTGCATAAGCTGATTCTGCATGGACATCAACCTTTCCAGGTTGTTCTCGCCAGCTCCGAGGTTAACAGGAACTTTATCGTGGTCATCCTCTTGGTTGTCATGGATGTTCCTTCGGCCGGCATTTCTTCTCACCATCTGTGAGAGAGGACGAAATATAATAGAAGGTTAGAAGGTTAGGTAGGTCCCTTCAACTATATGCATCAAGGTGAGTTGGACTATATATATATACTAGCCCATATGAGGATGTGAACAAGTGCTGAGACATCTCACACCTCTTTCTACTTACGTGTGGATATGGACAACATTTGGAGACGTCCCACAACTCACACTAAGCACACAATCACAAACAATCATTGCAAGGGCTCACACAACTCCTATTCAAGGCTGGTTTCCTATGCCAAGGTAGTATTAAAGCCAATCTAAGCATCCTAGGGTGCTTCCTTTGGTCAGCGTGGCTTAACTACCAATCTGTGTCTGATACCAATCTACGATTCCTATTTAGGTGTGTAACCTACTGTTAACCCGTGGCTCTAATATCAATCTGAGATTTCTATCTAGGCGTGTAACCGACTGTCAACCCGTGGCTCTGATACCAATCTGTGACGCCCTCAATTCTGTGGAAAACCACGGAACCGAGAACTGATGCATATGTGTGCCCAGGATGTTCATCACACATACACATATGTTCCACAAACTGAATTCAGAATATATATAACCACGAATAACAGAGTTTATTACAATGTTTCATGAGTCTTGGACTCATGCTCACAGCGGAAGTCTTATTTCTATGCAGCGGAAGTCTTCTAACTAATGCGGAAGCAATTTAACTAATGTGGAAGCAATTCTAGGCAGAAGTGGCTCCATCTCTACTCTATCCCCACAGGCAAGGTTGAGGACAGATCACACGCCTTAATGCTCCACTTGATCCTCATAGAAATCTTCTCCTATTGCTGATGATGAAATGATGCCAGTTTGAGTACAATGATGTACTCAGCAAGTGCGGGAAAACATGATATGTAGCTCATAACAAGGTAGGTATTAAAAGGGCTTATTTGCAGAAAAGCAAAGTTATCAAAACCACGATAAAACAACATCTTACTTTAGGTGAATGTAATCCAAACATGTATTAAATTACCAACATACCTCCATCACTTTCCATGTTCCACCCGAACATTAACCAACTTCATTCTTGCTCACAAATACCTCCTCGTATTTGCCACCATCTCACGAATACCTTCTCGTATTCGCTACCATCTCATCTCATAAACAACTTTCCCTCACACCGAGACCAATCTCGTTGCCATGACTCAACAGTCGTGCAACCATCTTGTCACCCGGACTCAACAGTCCCAAAACCAAAACATAACCATAATCAATAACCATAACCAAGAACCATCCCAACTAATCATGGCAGTTGGCCAGGCGCTCGTGACCGTAAGCTCGGCTATCATGATAGTTTTAGACTCTGCAGAGTTTGCACCTCTTTACCCACAAGTTTGTGATTTTGTCACCCATCGGCAACTGTAGAACCTCCATTATAGCAGTACACAACCGTCGTTGTATGGCCAAGAGATCACAAAATAGCCTTTACAAAGGGGCTACTAGATGTATGGACTCACTAAGGTTTCACCGGCAGGCTAGAATCTCCAATTCTCCCACCCACGGGCCCCCTCTTGTGCCATGCAGTTCCCAGGGCAGTCCTCACTCGACTCCCATTTCCCACACCTTCCATAGTCCATAACATTCTAGCAACTTACCTAATTACTCAGCTAAGCCACACCCATACTTGGCCTTGTGGTGGCACTGTTATCCTGGCATGTGCATGCATGAACCGGTCCTTATATCTATGGCAAGTAAACCACCATCTCATGCTACCTCATTCATAAACCCAGGCTTGCCCAGATCTCCCTCCGATCCAGGTTTACTAACATCACCAGTTTCTCATTATCATTATGAGTGCAGTTAGCTAGACACATCTATCTCGCTTCCCAATCCCATGGACTCAGCGAAGCATAAAGCAAAAACCATACCCGAATTATAAACATCCCTGGCGACAAGGGTGGTTTAACCAAAGCTAGTAAACTCCTATAAAAAGGGTTTCCCATCACGTTTGACTCAGCACGCACACCTTTTCGTACAACAAAACAGTTTTTCCCCAAAACATAGGATCAATATGGTCAAGGAGCACTTGCCTTGTTCTTGCGGTTCCGGTTGTTCTTGGATTTCAAAACCTTGTTGCTGCAGCTCGTCGTAGACAGCTCCCTGAGCTTGTCCTGCTATGTAGGATTACGTGCATACAAGATTCACAGCAATCAATATCCCGCACAAACCTTAACCTAGATGCGATGATGCATATGCATGCTATCCCTTAACCTAGATGCGATGATGCATATGCGTGCTATCCTATGATTAGTTTTATTAGATTGGTTTGTACGTGTTCTTGCATGGCTTGCATGGATTTTATGATGAACAGAGGTGTTTGGATCAAAGGTGGACGTGGCGATGATCTTGTCTTTAGATCAACCTGATCATCAAGTGATCTGTCGATGAGAAGGCTTCTGTTCGAAATGAATCAAAGAACAGATGCAAAGAAAACACAACGACATCGTAAGGTGGTACTGGAGACCTACCTTACGTTCTTCTCGGTCTCGAGGTCCTCCTCAGATTGTTGGGCTTTCCTCCGGCGATCTTCCTTGCTGCACTCCGGCGATGGTTTACTCGGCGGGTTGGGACTAGGGCTCTAAGTCATCGGCTCAGGAGTTGGAAAAGAAGTTTGTGGTTTCGGCCAGAGGTTCTGGGTTCTATTTATAATCGGGAAGAGAAGAGTCCTAATCTGATTGTACCCCGAATAAGAGTCTTGTTCAAATTTGTCGTTGAATCTTACAACTTATCTTTAGTTGATTTGGTGCGGTATCTTTGTGGAATTCAGGTCGGTTTCTTTTTCCAGTATTTCTACGTGTACAGAATCCAAAAACTCCTCCTAGAACTCGTTACCTCCTCAGTGATGAGCTCCGGAGGCTCCACGTGTCCACCGGGTCCTGGTCTCTCCCTCTCCGCAGGGACGAGCTCCGGTTGTGCCGCGTGTCAAGTGAGCAAGACCTCCCTCTCCTTTGGGGGTGGGCTCCGCTTGTGCCACGTATCCTGACGGTCGGGACCTCCTCTTTTATTCGGAGGTGGCTCCGCACACGCCATGTGTCAGCGCCGGAACTTTCCTCTTTCCTCGGAGACAAGCTCCGAGGTCGACATGTGTCCAACAGTGACGGGCCTCCCGGAGATAAGCTCCGGTGGAGACATGTGTTCAATGGAACTGGACCTCTCGGAGGTGAGCTCCGCGATCGACACGTATCCCGCACGACCGGTCCTCTGATTTCCATGATCACTAGCTCCAGGGGCAACACGTGTCCCATAGGGTCGGACCTCTCTTCCTTTGCGGAGGTGAGCCCCGAGCCTGCCACGTAGCCAGCTTAGCGGCGGACCTCTCCCCACTTTGCAGGGATGAGCTCCGAACACGCCACGTGGCCAGCAGGCCGCGGAAGTTGTCTTCGGTGCTCTCTGTGAACTGGATTCAGCTCTTACTGGCTATCTTTTTGATAATTTCTCTGTTCCCACTTCTTTTAAAAATGTTTTCTCTACATGAAATATGAATACATGCAGAAACCAGAGATGAGCGTGTCACATGTACTCACCCTTGCATTATCACATAAACATCAGCAACATGAGAAGAGTACTTCGAGGACCATGTGGAGTACTAGGCGTGCGAACTACCGTCAACATGCCTGTGGAGTTGAAGTTGGAGCCTGCTGCTATGTAGTTATTTCCGCTGTCGTTTAGAGACTTCCGCTGCAAGAATAAGTTAGAGATTCACGAGTGAGACAATTAGTCGATGTAATAAAGTACTTAAACACTATTTATTCATGGTTATATTCTGAATTCAGTTTGTGGATTACATGTGTATGTGTGATGAACATCCTGGGCACACATATGCATTAACTTGGTTCTATTTTTGGAACTGGGTGTCACAGATTGGTATCAGAGCCACGTTGACCATAGGACGCAAGCCTAGGTAGAATGGACACTATAAAACACATAGGCACACTCCTCTAAACTACTGTTTTTGAAAATTGCGTGCTGCTGCATTTTACTTGTCAATTCAGCCATCGCAAAATGCTATTTTCAGCCCCTCTTTTTCTCTTCTTTTGGACAGCAACAACTTGCTTTCTTGCCCTATAACTTCTGAAGTTTTGGAGTTATTTCTTGCTTCTCTAAATTTTCTCATGTCTTATTATAAGATGCCGGTGACTAGGAGTACCAGCGCCATCTAACCCTACATGGACTGCCAACTCAGCATGGGGTGCGCCCATGTATGGACCACCTCCGTCACACGGCGAGAACAGCACCGGGTCACATGATTAAGTTTAGGATTCCGTTGAATAAGCTGTAACAGGAACATTTAAATCATAGTAGCGTGAATATGAGTGGTGTGGTAAACTTTTGTGATGATTGCTTGTGTTTGTGTGCTGGTATGAGTTGTGGGACGCTTCGGCTAATATCCACATCCACACATAGTGGCGAGATGTGAGATGCTTCGGCATGTGTTCACATCCTCATATAGGCTGAAATTAATAAAGATATTTGGTTCATACACCTTGATGCATATAGTTGGGGGGATCAATCCAACCTTCTATCTTCTATTCTACTCAAATCTCTCTCACAGATGGTGAGGGAAAACGCCAGCCGTCAAAGGAGGAATGTACGTGGTAATCATGAACCACAAGAGGATGTCAACGTTGAAGTTCTTGAAAATGCCAACCCCGGGGCCGATGCAAACAACCTTGAACGGTTGATGGCTATGCAGAACCAGCTCATGCAAACTATGATACAAACATTGGGACAGCTGCAAGCCAACAACCTCAACAATCCTAACCCCGTTCCTGCACCCCCACCACCACCATCGCCACCACCGCCGGCTCACAACATATTGGGAGAGTTTATGAGGACTCGACCGCCTACTTTTGCACAAGCTAATGATCCCATGGAGGCTGGTGATTGGTTGAAGTCCATGGAAAAGAAGCTTGCTTTGTTCAGTGCAATGATCGGGAGAAAGTTCTCTTCGCATCGCACCAACTTATGGGAGCATCCGCTGACTGGTGGGACGCTCTTTGCAATGCTCATGTCAACCAGGAGACTATCACTTGGGCTGAATTCAAGGAGAGTTTCCGCTCTCACTATGTCCCTGCTGGGTCATGATGCTTAAAAGGCAAGAGTTCGAAGGTCTCCGCCAAGGCAAGAAGAGCGTGAATAAGTACCTCAACAAGTTCCCGCAGCTGTTAAGGTATGCTCCCGAAGACGTCAACTCGGATCAAAGAAAGCAATATTTGTTCATGAGAGGATTGAACAATGAGATCCAAGTACAACTGCTCAACAATGATTATGCAAACTTCCAGAAGCTCATGGACAAAGCTATAGTGGTTGAGAGCAAGATCCGTGAGATCGAGCAAGAGGGCAAGAGGAAGATGCCATACCAGCCACAAGGGAGCAATGTACGTCCCCGTTTCATGCCACCAGCTGCACCACAGTATGGCTTGTCCACTTCTACTTTCCGCCCTGCAAACCCATCTCGCCCCAATCAACCACCGCAGCAATGTCCTGTCATGCAAGCACCTCGTATGCCTTTGCATCCTGCGCCCCGTCCCAACATGGGCGCCTATGCTCAAAACCTGCCTCGCCCCAACGTTCCTTCTGTTTTGGGCAACAGAGCATGCTTTTCATGCGGAGAGGCGGGACACTTTGCAAGTCAATGCCTGAAGAAAGGCCTTGGACAGCCGACCATCGCACCAAAACAGAACCCACGGCCGAATGGAGGAGCTACGCAAGGTAACCGTGGGCAGCAGAACTACGCTCGTGGCAACGTGAATCATGTCTCCGCTGAGGAAGCGCAACAATCTGAGGACATCGTGATTGGTATGTTCCTCGCCAACTCCAACCCAGCCACTGTTTTATTTGATTCCAGAGCATCGCATTCATTCATATCATCCAAGTATGTTACCAAGTATAATCTGCCCATATCACACATGAAACACACTATGTTGGTTAATTCTCCCGGGGGAGAGATGAGGACTAATATAGTATGTCCGAAAGTAAACCTTAAAATAAGGGAGGTAGACTTTCTTGCCAACCTTATTGTCTTAGATTCCCAAGGGATTGATATACTACTTGGAATGGATTGGTTAAGAAAGCACAACAGAGTAATTCAATGTGCTAAGAGGAGCGTGCAGTTGACAAATGAGCACGGTACTCGTATTGAGTTCGAGTCAGCCCAACCGGCAACTGAGACGGCAGCGTTGAACCACGTCGAAGAAGCAACATTGAAAAGCATTCCGGTGGTTCAAGAATTTTCAGATGTGTTCCCGGAAGAACTTCCTAGTATGCCACCTGACCGGGACATTGAATTTTCCATTGATTTAGTACCTGGAACTGCACCTATAGCGAAAAGCCCATATAGGATGCCCGCTAATGAACTAGTGGAACTTAAGAAGAAAATTCAGGAGCAGCTAGAAAAGGGTTTTATACGCCCAAGCTCATCACCGTGGGGAGCCCCCGTGCTCTTCGTAGACAAGAAGGATGGGACCCAAAGGATGTGTGTGGATTATAGGTCTCTCAATGAGGTGACGATCAAGAATAAATACCCTCTGCCCTGTATAGAGGACCTATTCGACCAAATGAAAGGCGCCCGAATTTTCTCCAAGATTGATCTTTGGTCGGGATACTTCCAGCTGAAGATTAAGCCCTCCAACATACCCAAGACTGCATTTCAAACACGGTATGGTTCGTATGAATATACCGTTATGTCTTTTGGGTTAATGAATGCACCCACATACTTTATGTACCTCATGAATAAGGTCTTCATGGAGTACTTCGACAGGTTCGTCATGGTTTTCATCGATGATATCATGGTGTATTCAAAAAGCGAGGAAGAACATGAAGAATATTTGAGATTGACATTGCAGAAACTGCAAGAGCATCAATTGTATGCTAAGTTCAGCAAGTGTCAATTTTGGCTAAAGGAGATATCGTTCCTAGGCCACATCATCTCCGAGAGAGGAGTATCGATTGATCCCGGAAAAGTGGGAGATGTTCTGAAGTGGAACCAACTGCAGAATGTGAGAGATATTCAGAGTTTCCTTGGGATGGCTGGATACTACCGATGGTTCATCAAGGATTTCTCCAAAATAGTGAAGCCTATGACTGAATTGCTAATGAAGGGAAAAGCATTTCAGTGGACACCAGTGTGCCAAGAAAGCTTTGAGGAGCTCAGGAAAAGACTAACCACAGCGTCAAGTTTTGGTATTGCCGGACATGAGCAAGAGTTTCGATATATATTGTGACGCATCAAAACAAGGGCTTGGATGTGTGCTCATGCAAGAAGGACAAGTGGTAGCCTATGCGTCGAGACAACTAAAGAAACACGAGCTGAATTACCCCACACATGACTTGGAACTTGCATCCGTGGTACATGCCATGAAGATTTGGAGGCATTATATCCTTGGCCACCGTTGTTAGATCTATACAGATCACAAAAGTCTCAAGTATATATTCATGCAAACGGATCTGAATTTGAGACAACGTCGATGGTTGGAACTCATCAAGGATTATGATGTTGGAATCAATTATCACCCCGGAAAGGCCAATGTAGTAGCTGATGAGTTGAGCCGAAAGGGAGCATGTCACCAACTCACGGTTCAGGAGCTACCGCCCAAGCTGCGCAAGGAGTTCGAACGGTTACATCTAGGGTTCTTGAATGAGATGGAAGTGATAGAACTCAACTCTTCGCTGGAACAAGAGATACGAGATGGCCAAGCAACGGATGAGGAAATCAAGGAAATCATGGAAAGAATCCGACAAGGCATAGAAAAGGATTTCAAGGAAGACGAGAAGAGCACGCTTTGGTTAGGGAAAAGGATTTGTGTGCCTAACGTGAAGCACATCCGCGACATGATAATAAAGGAGGCACATGACTCACCTTATTCCATACATCCTGGCTGTACAAAGATGTACAAGGACCTGAAAACTTGCTATTTGAGGGATGGTATGAAAAGGGACATAGCTGAATATGTTGCCTTATGCGACACGTGCCAACGGGTGAAGGCCGAACATCAAAAACCCGCTGGACTGTTGCAGCCATTGAAAGTACCTGAGGGGAAGTGGGAAGACATCAGCATGGATTTCATTGTCGGATTGCCACGTACTCGGTCGGGTTACGACTCCATTTGGGTTATTGTGGACCGATTGACGAAAACAGCCCATTTCCTTCCTGTTAGAACCACGTAACGCGTCGCAGAACTAGCCGAGCTGTATATGGAGCAAATCGTGTGTCGCCATGGAGTTCCGAAGAGGAAAGTTTTTCAGATCGGGGTTCTCAATTTACCTCTTGCTTCTGGAAGAAACTACATGAAGCCATGGGTACATGGCTGAATTTCAGCACCGCTTATCACCCGCAAACTGACGGGCAAACTGAGAGGACAATTCAAATTTTGGAAGACATGTTGAGAGCTTGCGCCTTGAAACATGGGCGCAGTTGGGATAGATGCTTGCCGTATGGTGAATTCTCATACAACAACAGCTATCTAGCCAGCTTGAAGATGTCACCTTTTGAAGCATTGTATGGTAGGCGGTGTAGAACGCCGCTGTTCTGGAATGAGACCGGAGAGAGCCAAGTGTTTGGACCCGAAGTGCTGCAAGACGCCGAAAAGCAAGTCCAAACGATACGAGAAAATTTGAAGGCTGCTCAGTCACGACAAAAAGGTTATGCGGACAATAGGCGAAGAAGATCGACCTTCGAAGTAGGAGACTTCGTGTACTTTAAGGTATCGCCTATCCGAGGCCAACGACGGTTCAATGTCAAGGGCAAATTAGCACCACACTACATTGGGCCATTTAAGATTTTGGGCAAGCGAGGAGAAGTAGCCTATCAACTAGAGCTGCCAACGCACCTCTCCGACGTACATGATGGGTTTCACGTATCCCAACTCAAAAAGTGCTTAAGAGTACCGGAAGAACAAGTACCGATGGATGAGCTTGAGATTCAAGAGGATCTGACCTATGTGGAGCACCCCGTACAAATTTTAGACAAGAAGGAAAGGGTCATGAGGAACAAAGTTGTGGCGGACCGGAATCCGCTCATCCAGGATCGCAGAGGGTGGTGCCGCACGATGCGACACCCGACAGCACACATCATAAGGATACATTGTATTACATAGAGAACAAACTGGAATGTACAAAGTAGTACACTACTCCAGTTACAAACTAGTGTTTATATTACACAGCAGAAGCTAAATTTGTACAACTCACGCCCGTCTATCTAGCAAAAGTCGGTTTCCCAGCCCTAGGGCAATCCACACTAGCTGCACCTCTCCAGCTCAGTGCGGCGTGTACAGCTCCCACTCAGCCGTGGTCCAAGACGGAGGGTAACCATCACCGGTGGACTTGTAACCCGAGTCCGTGGGATACTCCTCACAGAAAAACACTTAAGCAGCAACCATGAGCACGATGGCTCAACAAGACTTAACCGACTCACCTAGGCATGAAACTCTACATGTAGTGTACAATGAACATGGGACGGTAAAATTTCAGCAAACGGACACGCCTACAAGTTCATCCTTAATTCAACTTTTAGCCACAGGTTAACATTCGTGAATAAGAAATTTAGTAAGCAATATTTGGTGGCACACATGTAGCAATACAATTATACATATCAGCAGAATTGAATCATAACATTCCATGATTTATCTATGTTACGACACGGTGAACAAGTGGTACTCGTTACCGCGAGGGACGGTGAATCGACTCGATATACACCTGCAGGGATACCCAAAGAGCACGTCACATACGCCACTCGTGGAGCTGCACAACACGCTCACTCGATGCCGTACGGGACAACCTTTCACCCAACAGCCCAAACATCGAACCGGTCGCACCGAAACATGCAGGAGGTTCTCTACACGGAGCATCTCTCTATGCCCGTTAGCAGATTTCCACCTTGTTGCCCTCAGCCTACACCTATAAATTGGTGAGTTATGCCTCGACGCCCGGAGGTATAGGTTACATCGGTTTATCGGGGCCCATATATCCGATATGCCTTTGGTACGTTCAATACTTGTTCAGCAGGGCCGCACATGGATCGGTCCTCAATCGACACGGACAGGGCTGCGCACACAAGACTTCCTATTGCTGCGCCCTAGCCCCTGCCTAGTCTCATTTTCATTTCTATAGTGATCTCACATCACTCGAACCAATCCCGTGTGTCCCAAGCCTAACTCGCGATTAGATTCCAACTACTCGACTTGTACCGTAAGTCCTATGAATCATTAAGCAAAGCCTGTCTACTCGAGGCCTTAGACACTACCCTCACTCTTATAGGAAAATTCTAGTTATGCACTTGGGTTTCATCCATCCTACTCCTAATGCACATCCATACCTCGCACGAAACATGTACACAAAGCAAAACTTTATAAAAGGGTTTAATGCAAACTGGGGCTTGCCTTGTTGCTGCTGGCCAGTGGTTAGGGCTTCATCCGGAAGAAGGAAGTTGAGCACTTCCGGAGTCTCCTCGCCTTCAGTGACTACACGTTAACGAGATACTACATGTCAATTCAAATGAAATGTTTAGAATTGAATAAGTAATTACTATAACTCTAGCTAGACCTCCCCTTTGGTTCTGAAATTTTTATGGTGGCTTGGTAGGGTCCTAACCAGAGTGTCGACCAGGTTTCATTTGAAACAAAGTTCATTAGAGATTTGTACAAATAAAAGCCTATTTGGTCAATATTAGAGCCTCTAAGGAATTCCAGGGGTTTTCATGGTTCCAACCATTACTTTCTGGAAACTAGAATTTGAGATGGTTCTAATGGAATTGATTTCATGTCATTTGAAGAATTTTAGATGGAGCTATGCCCTAAACAAGATTTGAGAAAATCTGAAAAATGTTTCTGGACATTTTTCTATTTTCTCAGGGCAGTTCACTTAATCACATCATCAGGGGAACTAAATGAACTTGGATGAGTCTGAAAATCTTATTGTGACTCAAGGATTTTCCAATGAACCTCTCAGCCAAATTTCAGAATTTTTCATGAAGTAATCCTCCAGATAAAATTCCTAACAGTTCAAATTTAGGGAATTAATTCTGGAAAACTATTAAGTTTCATGAGCTGAAATTGGTGTTGCTGGAAAGTACTCAAAAAGCTGAGTTCAGCAAAATTTGGTTCACTGAATTTGGAGCTTCCTACAGAAAGTTATGAATTTCTAAAGTTTGAGCTGAAACTGGAATTGTTTGCTATTGGAAAAGGACTTGGGCCCACGTTTTACACCTTAGCCAGTGAAATCCGAGAACACACGGGCTACAGGGTTACCCCGCGCGCAGCCACACATGATTCCAAGCCACATCCGATCCGGGTTTAAAATTCACTCACTGACCGGTGGGCCAGCCCCACCCTTCTTCTTCCTCTGACCTCTTCTTCCCGCGCGCGCGCCCACCTCGCCGGACCGAGGCGGCGCCTCGCCGGCTGAGCGTTCCCGGCTGTCTCCCGGCCGGAGACTCGCCACCCGGGGGTTTTTGGGGTCGGGGAACTTGGTTGTGGGCTCGGGCTGGGCGCTAGGGGACCGGAACTGTGCCGGCGATGTGCGGCGGCATCGGGAGATGTTCGGCACCGTCGCCCGGCGGTCCTAGCCTGCTAAAAACTCAGCCAATCCACTCTAAAACACCAGTGGAAGCTAGGGGGGGCACGGCAAGTAAGGGCCGGCGCATGGAAACGCCTCCAAATGGGTTCTCACCGTGCGCCCGATCCATGCCGCCATGGTCGAGGTCGGAAAAGCTGGAAATTCTCGGTCTATTTGGCGTTTAAGGCTAGGGTTGTGAAGAGAAATTGGTCGCCGACTACTCTAGCACCTTTGTGCACGATTTGATGAACTCTAAGCACGGTTTGAGTGCAAATTTTTGGATTCCCTACCAAGAGGTCCGTGGAGCTGCTCCGGGAGAAGAACGACAAATTCAGCCGCTAGGGTCCACAGTTTGCTCCAATTTTTGGGTGGAAGCAGCACCAGGACAGGGCGCTCCCGTGGACGTGCTGGCTCTGCCGTGAAAACCTCTGTGACAAGATGTCCACGGATGACCAGTCGCCGGTGTGCCAAGGTTGCCGCGGAGGCTCTGTGTTCTCGGCGTATGGACAACCCAGCTAGCCTAGTGAGGTGTGAAGAAGATAGCAGGGGATCCTCCAGTACCGTTTGTGCAGCTCGGGAAGTTCGGGGGCGCGAGCTGGATCGTCTCCCGATCGAATTCTTTTGAGGGGGGGGCGGCGAACGACGGTGTCATGACCGAGCAACGAAATAGCGTATGGGTCCGGGTTCTGCCGTGGTCGGGGAGTCTTCGTGCGATCACCCACGCGGTGCGCCAGCTGAGCGTGCGCTGGGGAGGTGGCCGATCGGGCAGCTCAGTGTCGAGCGCTGCCGAGGCCCGGTAAACCGAGCTCGCCCGGTGGTTTTCTTCACTCAGAAGTTTAGCTGACTTGTGGGCCCTTTTCTCCCCCCTAATTCCTTCTCCCCCCTTCTGCTTCAAATATCTCACCCACTAAACATTGAATTGTAGACTTTGCCACCAAGTCATTGTTTGAATCTGATCTCCTAAATTTTAAATTGTTTTGGCTAAATTTGCTGGCCATTTGAATTTGAAATTCAAATTCAGTTTTGAATTAGTGCAAATTTAGCCCCCAACAAGATGAAGTCCAATGGGGATGAAAATTGGTGGACTAACTCTGAAAAATGTGCTGAGTTTGAATATGATGCCAACTTTTGAATTCAAGTGATGAAAGTTGCTGCAATTTGAATTTGCATTCAAATTGGCCCCGTTTTGAATTGTCTCCAAAAGTGCCTCAAAAGTATTGGATTTGCATGAAATTTGGCCCGAGCCTTCCCAAAGTTCTAGGGGTGGGCTCAACCTTTCATGTTCATGTGTAGAAATCCCACTTTTTGGAAGTTAGGGCTTCCCCCTCTAATTACCCTTTTGATGGTGGTTACTTGCTCTTCACAAATGTTCATAAGACATCCACAAGATGAGCTGTGGTGTTGTGAGGTGATGACATGATCACTTTTGCAAGTCACTTTTTTGGGCTTTTACATCCCTCCCCCCTTAAAAGAATCTCGTCCTGAGATTATAAAAGAAGAGGCAGCGATGTAATAGAAACTCACCCGTGCTGGGACGTCATGAACTCCAAGTACTTTGAGCGAAGGAATTCCTCGCTCTCCCACGTTGCTTCTTTGGTGGTGTGGTTGCTCCAGAGTATCTTGTAGAACCACAACGTTCGGCTATGCGTGGTCCGGGCCTTCTCATCAATAATTGCCACCGGATGTTCATCATACGTCAAATCCGGTTGTAGCTCGCCGATGTCTTCGGTGGGAACAACCACCGTATACTTCAGACATTTTCGCAGTTGTGAAACATGGAAAACGTCATGAACACCAGTAAGAGATGCTGGTAGTTCCAGTCTATACGCCACTGGTCCACACTTCTCGGTGATGGCATAGGGTCCAATGAATCGGTGAGCGAGTTTCCCCTTCACGCCGAACACGTGCATGCCTTTCATCGGAGATACGCGGAGGTACACGTGTTCACCGACGTCAAAGTGCAACGGCCTACGCCTCTGATCAGCGTAGCTTTTCTGCCGGGATTGATCGGCCTTCAAGTTGTCTTGAATCATCCGAACGTGCTCTTCAGCGTCGTTCACCACATCAACCCCGAATGTGACCCTTTCACCGGACTCGCACCAGTTCAATGGGGTGCGGCATTTGCGACCATAGAGAGCCTCATATGGTGCCATCTTGATACTCGCCAGATAGCCATTATTGTACGAGAATTCCGCCAACGATAGATGATCATCCCAGTTTCTACTGTGGTGGATGGCACACACTCTCAACATGTCCTCTAGTACTTGGTTCACTCTCTCTGTTTGGCCATCTGTGTGAGGGTGATAGGCGGAGCTTCTAATCAGCTTAGTACCCTAAGCAGCGTGCAAGTGCTCCCAAAAGCGAGACACAAGTAATGCACCTCGATCTGAGACTATGGTCTTGGGTACCCCATATAAGCATAGAATTCTCGCTGTGTACAGCTCCGCATACTTGCCAGCATTGTAACGTGTATGCACAAGAATGAAGTGAGCCGACTTGGTTAACCGGTCAACGATTACCCAAACGGAGTCATGCTTGTTGGAAGTGAGGGGCAATCCCACAATGAAATCCATGCTCACATCTTCCCATTTCCATGCCGGGATTTTCAGGGGTTGCAGCAGCCCTGATTTCTTCATATGATCAGCTTTCATTCGTCTACACGTATCACACTCGGATACGTACTTCGCTACTTCCTGCTTCATCCGTGTCCACCAAAATTTCTTTTTCAAATCTTGGTACATTTTGTTGCTGCCCGGATGAATGGAGTATTTAGACAAGTGAGCTTCATCAAGAATTTTCTTCCTCAGCTCCATGTTCTGGGGTACGACTATGCGGTCATTGAACCACACGTCCCCTCATCATCCTTCCGGAAACATTTGATTTCCCTGTTGTCTATCCGTCTCCGGAGATGTGCCATACCCTTATCAACCATCTGAGCTGCAATGATGTCCTCCTTAATAGTAGGGATGAGAGCAAGGTTGTATAGTGATCCATAAGGAACCAAGTATAAACTCGGCTCTTCCTCCTCCACCAGTGTAATGGTGAGGTTATGGACATGTGATTTCCGACTCAGCGCGTCAGCAACCACATTCGCCTTGCCGGGGTGGTAATGAATCTCAATCTCATAGTATTTGATTAGTTCTAACCACCTCCTTTCCCTTATATTCAACTCCTTCTGGGTGACAATGTACTTCAAGCTCTTGTGGTCGGTGTAGAGATGCACCAAATTCCCCAGGAGATAGTGCCTCTACATTTTTAGCTCTAACACCACAGCAGCAAGCTCAAGATCATGAGTCGGATAGTGCTGCTCATGGTTTCAGAGTTGGCGTGAGCCATACGCGACCACACGTTCTTCCTGCATCAATACGCAGCCGAGCCCAATACCGGACGCATCACAATACACGTCGAAGGGCTTGGTTGTATCCGGTTGAGCCAAGACCGGGGCTGTTGTGAGATGCTTCACTAATTCTTGGAACGCTCCTTCACACGCCGTGTTCCAAACATATTTTGTTCCCTTCTTCAGCAATTCTGTCATCGGCTTAGAAAGCTTGGAGAATCTTGGAATGAATCTACGATAGTATCCAGCTAAACCGAGGAAGCTTCTCACTTCATGGACCGAAGTGGGAGCTTTCCATTTCAGCACTTGTTCGATTTTGCTTGGGTCAACCGCAATGCCTTCCGCTGAGATGATATGTCCCAAAAATGGCACTTGGCTGATCCAAAACTCACATTTGCTAAACTTGGCGTAGAGTTTGTGGTCTCGCAATCGTTGAAGAACAATCCTCAAGTGTTCGGCGTGTTCTGCTTCTGTCTTGGAGTAAACCAAGATATCATCAATGAACACCACCACGAACTTGTCCAGCTCCGGCATGAACACCGAGTTCATGAGATACATTAAATGGGCTGGAGCATTAGTGAGACCAAACGACATGACGATATATTCATATAAGCCATATCTCGTCGAGAAGGCCGTCTTTGGGATATCCTCCGCTCGGATTTTTATTTGATGATATCCAGAGCGAAGGTCCATCTTGGAGAACACACTTGCACCCACCAACTGATCAAACAGGATTTCAATGCGGGGCAGTGGGTATTTGTTCTTGATGGTGATGGTGTTGAGCGGCCGGTAGTCCACACACAGCTTCAAGGTTTCATCCTGCTTCTTTACGAACAGCCCCGAGCATCCCCAAGGCGAGGAACTCGGCCTAATGAAACCTTTGCTCAACAGATCATTGAGCTGTTCTTTCAATTCAGCCAGCTCGTTCGGAGCCATTTTGTAGGGTCTCCGTGAGATAGGAGTAGTCCCAGGTGTAAGCTCAATCTTGAACTCGACGTCCCGCTCAGGTGGCATGCCCGGAAGATCATCCGGAAACACGTCGGGGTACTCCCGGACTACGGGAATGTCCTCTAACTTGAGAGCTTCAGTATTATTAATTTCTGAAACCTCCCGGACTGGATTGTCTAATATGAGGGACTGCGGACGGTGTAGTGGGGAGTTGAGGTGAACCGTCCGTGATAATGTTTACAGGACAGCGCCATGGTAGCTTAGCCATGACATCTCTAAGATTGCATCAATCTTCTGTCCCTCAAGAATAATCATAGTGGTGGGATATATCTTCCCACCTAAGCACAGTGGTGCTTTCGGAATTATCATAGTTGCTGAAATCTTTCCTCCCGGTGAGTAGATCATATAAGAACACTCGGTGGGAAAGGCTTCTAGTTGATGCTTAACCACATATGATGCACTTATGAAGTTGTGGGTTGTACCAGAATCAAATAAGATGATGATTGCTTGATCGTTGAGAGTGAGCGTACCCGCCAGCACGTTGTCTCCCTCTGGGGCGTCCTCATTGTCGAGGTTGCGAACGCCCCCAGTCCGCTGACCAACCTTCTTGACCGGAGGTTGGTCTCGAGCACCGCCCTGGAACTGGGCTTGCCCGCTGCTCTGCTGCCCCTGGGGACAGTCCTTCATGAAATGGCCCGCCTGGCCACACGTAAAACAAGTGTAGCGGGACGGTCCTCTGCTGATCGGCGGCCGGAAACCTGGGCCGCGGTGTGGCGGTGGAAATGCATGGGGTACCGTCTGCTGCTGCTGTTGCGGTCGCGGTGGTGGCATCTGCGGTTGGAACGGGGATGGCTGAAAAGAACTACCCCCGAAATGCTGAGGTCGCGCCGGTGGATGCCACTGCTGTCCGGATGGTGTCCGATACACCATGCGGTACTTCTGGGGAGCTCCACCCCCACTGCTGGGTAGAGTGCTGCGCTTTCGCTGCTCAGCCGCAAATTCTCGCTGAGCATCTTCTTGCATGATCGCGGCATTAACGAGGTCATTGAAGGTGCCGCGATTCCATTGGACGAGATGCGTCTTCACCTCGGGGTGTAACCCCCGATAGATGTGCTCCTGCTTCTTCTCCTCGGTGGAGACGTAATCTGACGCATACTGCGCCAGATGGTTGAAGGCACGGGAGTAGTCATGGACACTCCTCCCGCCCTGCTTCAGCTCAAAGAACTCTTGGAACTTCCGCTTCATTATCCCGGGAGGGATATGGTAGGCGCGGAACCCCTCCTGGAATTCTTCCCACTCCACGGCATGGCCAGCCGGACGTGAGGCGACATAGTTCGCCCACCATGCACCAGCGGAACCGTGAAGCTGCTGCGCTTCGAACAGAGTCTTTTGCCGCTTCGTACATTGGAGCAGCCCGAACTTGGACTCAATTGTCCGCAGCCAGTTGTCGGCCTCCAGGGGTTCTGCTGCTTCCGTGAACACCGGAGGGTGCGTACTCATGAAGTCCTAGTACGTCACATCACAGGGCTCACAAGGCCACCTCTCTTGACACCCCCCCCCCCCGCGCCTGGGACGTATTCTGCACGATCGTGCGGAGCAGGTCGGTCTGCTCCTCACGACCACCCACCAGTGCCGCAATCACATCCGCTAGTGTAAGAGGAGGCGGCGGTGATGGTTGTTGCTGCGGGGTGCTGTCGTAGGCAGGTGGCTGGGAGTCATCACCCCCCCTGCTGGCTAGAGCCACCAATCTCATGCATGGTCCGAGTGCGAACCATCTGTAACCATACGACAATAAACATCATTCCCGCAACATACTTCATGCAGTCCAATAAAATCGGCGTAAAACATAATGACTGTAAAACATGCGATACATCTCGTATGTAGATAATGTAATAACTTTGCACAAGCTACACCATTACCAGACCAAATACAAGCTAGTTAAATCCAACTTGACGGACTTCCTCTTTGGAAGTTCATCCCAACTAAGTTTGGTCACTATGAGACGTTACATCGCTTTGTCATCACGTATACTACCCCATTGGAAGTACTTAAACTCCCTAGGGTACAATGTAGGATCGAAGTACACGTGTAAAACTACAAGGGGGGGGGTGAATTGTAGATAAAAACTTTTCAGCGGAAGCAACAAAACACCCCTCAGCAGAAAACCGATCTGTTAAAGAAACCGTGTGTGCGACTAATCTAAACGTGTTGAACTGTGACAAAACTAGTATAGATTGTAGAAAATCAAGTCACAAAGACGTCACAACAATAATCATGAAAATCCGTTGAGAGAAACTCAAGTTACGATCGAAAGATCGAACAAAGATCAATCTGTCCTACGCGAGAAAAACAGTTCTGGAATACTGCAAAGAAACTCGTGTAGATCAGAAACCACAAATTCAATGACCGTGAAATTTTTGCAGATGATAGATAATCAAGTTGTGAAGAAAACCCAAAAAGAATCACATCAATTGGATCTGTAAATCTTGAGTTATGATAAAACCACCGAAACAAGGTAGTGCTGAACAGAAACTCGACGAGAAAAACTTGTCTGAAACAAGTCGGACGAACAAGGCACAAAAGTTCCTTTAGAATACGAATTTTATTTATCAAAACACAAGAGGAACAGCCCAAAAGTCGTGCTCTCCACTAGCCTTGGCCTCCCTTGCTTATATAACCAGCTCTATGGCTAATCCAATTCAAACTAGGACTCCTACTCCTACTTGGATTCAAACTGTAACTTTCCAATACTGCTCAAGACTCTTCTATACGCAGATAGAAGCAATCTTAAGACTTCCAAACACCTTAGAAACGTCCGAAACATTCCTAAAACAACTCTACTTCATACCTAACACGAAATCCTGTTATAACCAACTCGAAACTTTCCATAAGCAAACCATAACCGCCTCAGCCGCAGCCTGAGGGCAAAATCCAGTCGGTTGAACCTTTTCAACCATATTTCTACTTCCATATCTCTTCACCACGCATTGGAACCATGTTGCCACGTCCATGCACTCATTTCACACGTGCAAGCATCTTCCAACAACGTCCATGATACCTTCATATGCATTGTTCTTGATCCAAACATGTTGCGCGACCTCCCGATCAACTCAACGACAATTCCTTCCGAACATGGTTGTTGAACCTCATCTTCTCCCTAAGACTAGTTCAATGGATCCCGTCACCAGCCATGTCTTGAACTCAAGCAACACCTGCACATGAATAAATAACCAATACTTCCGATCACAAGTCTTCGACTTGACTCTCATTAGTTCCGAAACTACAACCTCTTACGTGAGCACCTCACATAAGCATGTTGTAAACCATAGCAAAATTATATCAGCCATAACCACCAAAACACATCAAAAACTTAGTAAAATAATACTAAACAAACTTTCCATAAGAGTAAAGCAAGTTTGAAACATTGCAAGTTAAAAGCAAAACCATTGCAATCAAGCTCCGAACCTTACCAAAGCTAGTCGGACTAGCAAAAACAAGTCGGTCCTTGCCAAAATAAGTCAGACCTAGACAAAGCAAGTCGGACCTTGCCGGAGCTACCCAAAACAAGTCGGACCTATCGTCGGAAACTTTGCAGGAGCTCGGAACTAGAGTCGTACCTTGTTAAAAAGGTGTTTTGGTAGTATTCAAAACTTTTATCGTCAAAGCCAATGTGTTCAGCACACATAGGTTTCACAATCTCCCCCTTGATGAATGCATTGGCAACACCACTTAAAATCCGAACATTGGCTTATTCACATGAAAAGTTTTGAAAACAATTTCTCCCCCTTTGTAAGTCAGAAATAAAATAAGAAGAAAAACAAAAATACCAAAAATTCTCTCACTGAGAAGAATCGTGCAAAAACACTTGTGAATGTGTGCAATGTGTGATCAATTTCTCCCGCTTTGACAATGTATTCAGCAAGGTACAAAAGAGAAATTTTAATTTGTTATGAGCACATTATAACATATATATATAAAACAAAGCTCATCCAAATCATACTATCAAGTAACTTACACTAACACATCAATGAGATACATAAAGTAGTGTAAGCCATGCTAGAGATCAAGTGTAATTTTCAATTTAAGCAAGTCATGATCTCACAAACTTAACTATTTCAAGACCTGAAAGCATGACACTTGTTGCTGCATTTTATTTAACATTTAAAGCACAAATTTTGATCTTATGACATTTGCAAGAGATTATATGAAGCATCAGCCTTATTCTGACCAACCAAGCCAAGCCTATGTCATATGATAGTCAGAAGCTTAAGGACATGGTTTTAGTCATACAACTCCTTTCATGTTCATATCTAAGTGCAATGATAAGCCATCTCAAAAGAAGAAGTACGATGCATGCATATTCTCTTGATCTTTTCTCATTTTTTTATTTGAACATAAAAACTCAACATGTGAGTTGATTACTTGATTAATTCTTTATGATTAAAAGCACTTGTGAGCATGCAACAAGTTCAAAACAGCAAGAAAGTTCGACCATGACCATATTTAGTGTAAGTAATTATTCCAATTACTAGACATGGTAAAAACTACAAAATGTATAACACGAGTAATGTAGTAAGAACTTTCAGCATGAAAAAGGAATCACAAAGTCATATATGCATGAAATACTATGCTCATATTATTTTAATTTCAGATTCACACATAGACTTCCCAAGTTTCAAAATTCTCCCTCAATTTAAGCCATGAGGATGCATGACCCCTATTTCACTACGAATGTAACAAAAACGAGTGAAATCCAAAGGTTTTGTAAAAATGTCAGCCAATTGTTGTTCGATATCTACATGGTGAAGCACAATGTTCCCTTTTTCGACATTATCACGGAGAAAGTGATACCTAATGTCAATGTGCTTAGTTCTCGAATGTTGTATGGGGTTTTTAGCAATGCAAATGGCACTAGTGTTATCAAAAAACAGTGGAACACTATCTATATCAACCCCATAGTCCATAAGTGTTTGAACAATCCAAAGAATTTGTGAGCAAGCACTACCAGCAGCTACATATTCAGATTCGGCTGTGGATTGTGCATCTGAACTTTGTTTTCTAGAGGACCAGGCAACAAGTGAATTACCAAGAAAATGACAAGCACCAGAAGTACTTTTCCTATCAATCCTACAACCCCCAAAATCAGCATCGGAAAAAGCTTTCAAAGTAACGGTTGAGGAAGAAGGAAGAAAAATGCCAAAATCTTGAGTTCCATGTAAGTACCTGAGAATCCTTTGACGGCTTGACGATGTGAAGCACGTGTGGAGGCTTGAAACCGTGCACAAAGACGTACGCTGAATTTTATGTCCAGTCTTGATGCCGTGAAATATAAAAGTGATCCGATCATGCTTCTATATTCTTTTTGATCAACGGGATCACAATCTTCATCAAGTTCAAGTGTTGTTGCTGTTCCCATTGGTGTCCGAAGAGGCTTGCTTTTGTCCATGTTGAAGCGCCTTACGAGATCTTTTGTATACTTTGTTTGATGCACAAAGGTACCCTCCTTGGTTTGCTTGATTTGCAGCCCCAAAAAGTACGTGAGTTCTCCCATCATACTCATCTCAAATTCTGAACTCATCATAGCTGAAAACTTGGACACAAGATCATGAGAAGCAAATCCAAAGATAATATCATCCACATACACTTGAACGAATAATGAGTCATTGCCATGCTTAAGCACAAAAAGAGTTTTATCAACCTTGCCCATGGTAAACCCCTTTTCAAGTAAGAATGTTTTTAACCTATCATACCATGCTCTAGGGGCTTGTTTGAGACCGTACAAGGCTTTGGACAGTTTGTAAACATGATTAGGAAAATTTGGATTTTCAAAACCAGGTGGTTGTTTGACATAAACCTCGTCATCTATGTAGCCATCAAGAAAAGCACTTTTAATATCCATTTGATATAACTTAAAACCTTTAGATGCAGCACAAGCTAACAAAATTCTTATGGCTTCTAATCTAGCAACAGGAGCAAAAGTTTCATCAAAATCTAGACCTTCAACTTGTGTGAAACCTTGAGCAACCAACCTAGCCTTATTCCTAACCACAACCCCATCCTCACTTTGTTTATTTTTAAACACCCATTTAGTTCCAATTAAAGTGTGACCTTGAGGTGGAGGTACAAGTTTCCAAACATTATTTCTTTCAAAATTTTCTAACTCTTCTTGCATGGCAATAATCCAAGATTCATTAGTGAGTGCGTGTGATATATCTTTGGGTTCAAAAGAAGCAACAAAAGCAGAATGAGCATTAGAATTGGGGTCGAAGAACATGGATCTTGTAACTCGTTCATGCAAGCTTCCAATAATTTGTTGTGGAGGATGACTTTTGAGAATCCGGAGGGGAGTGGACACTTCACAAGCTTCTTCTTCTTCATGTTCATCACAAATAGATGAGCTTGTGACGTGAGGAGGATCTGGACCAGCAATGGTGGTCGTCGGTGCTGGCTGTGAATCAAGATCAGGAGCTGGAACAATGTCATTAGCTGCTGAATTTTCGGGCAGCAACACCACTTCTTCCTCTTCTTCAATGAAAATACTCTTCCCCTGCGGATATGGATCCGGACCTGCAATATTTGAACTAGTACCTGGGCTAGCTTCATCAAAAGAAACCTCACAAGTCTCCACAATTTTGTTAGTATCAAGTAAAAGCACACGGTAGCCTCTAGTATGAGATGGATAACCAAGAAACATGCCATCAACAGATCTAGCTTCAAATTTATCAAGATTACCATGTTTCTTAACAAAGCATTTGCAACCAAAGACCCTAAAGTGTGTGACACTAGGCCTATGTCCAAACCTGAGCTCATATGGTGTTTTACCTAGCTTAGCATGCAAGAAAACACGATTTGAGACATAACAAGCGGTTGCAATTGCATCAGCCCAAAATTTTCTAGGAGTTTGATATTCATCAAGCATAGTCCTAGCCATCTCAACTAAGGTTCTGTTCTTTCTCTCTACAACACCGTTTTGTTGAGGTACATATGGTGAAGAAAATTGATGATCTATTGCATTTTCAGCACAAAAGTGATCAAACGATTGATTTTTAAATTCGGTTCCATTATCACTTCTAATTGCTCTTAAAGATCTTGGATGATCAATTGATAATCTAAGAAATAAAGTTCTAAAGTGACTAAAAGCTTCATTCTTACATGCCATAAAGTAAACCCAAGAGTATCTATAATAGTCATCAACAATCACAAGAACATACCATTTACCTCTGAAGGATTGAACACGTGAAGGTCCTACGGTGTCAAGGTGTAAAAGTTGACCCGGTTCAGTTGTCATGGTCATTGTGAGAGGAGCATGTGAACCTGCAACCATCTTAGCATGTATACAAGAAGAGCACACAATTTCTTTGTCCCTTTTAAGCTTAGGCAGCCCACGTATGCGATCAAGAGCACTAACACGCGTGAGATGATCAAAGCCTACGTGACCAAGTCTACGATGCCAAAATATAAATCTTTGGAATCATTTGCAACTAGAAATAATGCTTAGAGGAAGACATATCAAAATCAGTTTTAAAAACTCTTCCAAACCGAGACATGTTAAAAATAAGCTCACTATTTGAAACTACAACTTTGCAGCAGTTTTTATTGAAAATAATTTCCAGATTTTCATCTAGCAATTGTGAAACAGAAAGCAAGTTGTATTTCAAAATTTTGACAAGTGCCACATCCTTCAAAGTGTAGTGATCATTTCCTCTAACCGAACCCTTAGCAATTATAGGAGTTGAAGAATTATCGGCAAAAGTAACATTCTCTACACGTGACACAAAAGAGAGAGAGGAGAACCATTCATTGTTACCGGTCATGTGGAGTGAGAAACCTGAATCCACAATCCAAATGTTCTCCTTCCTCAAGCGTGTAACCTACATAGAAGCACAATACATCGATGAGTCAATACTGGGGTTAGTTAAAAGGCATTTAGGAATCCAGTACTGAGTCACACGATGTCCAGCAGGAATAACATGTGAAAGCTGAGATAAAACAGCAGGTTTATGAGTCAAAGTTTGAGATTGTTTGTTCTTAACTACTGACCTATGAGGTGTTACTTGTGTAGCACGAAAATCAGTAGCTCCGGAGGCAAAAACATAAGGTCCGGAGGAAAAAACTGAAGCTCTGGAGGCAAAAACTGAAGCTCTGGAGGTAAACTTTGAATATTTCTGACTCATAACAGCAGGTTGCATGTTCCTGACATTTGGTTTAGTATGTGCAGCAAATTTTGCATGAGAATTATAAGATCTAGCTTGCATTCTTTCCTTTTTATGTTGTTTAGCTAGTCTATAACAAAAATCTATGACATGACCATCTCTACCACAATAGGTACAATGAAATTTAACTTTGTGTTCATGTCTAGATGAGCATGCAGTATGCTTATTTGAACCCGAATGTGACAACACTCCTGCAGATTTAAAAACCACTTCTTTTTGTTTAGGAACTGTTTGAATCAAACCACTTCCTAATGATTTTACAATTTTAGGTGGATGTTCCTTAGCATGAGCATGTGAATCAAAACCTAAACCAGTTTTATCATTGCAAGACTTGGAAGAATTCAGAAGCAAGTTTAGGTTCTTATTCCCATTACAAAACCGATCTAATGTCTTATGCATGTTATCAAGTTTATTTGATAGATCAAGGCAATTTTCGCATGAAGTTTTTCCTTTTAATTTGCAATTGGAACAATATTTATCTTCATGAGAATGTAAAGCATTGTTCAATATAGAAATTTCTTTCATAGCATCTTGTAGTTTCTTATCAAGATCATCGCAAGTAGAACAATGCAAATCAATTGTAGAACAACAAGCATCTTTCAAGTTTTTATCATTAAGTGCAGCAAGATTTTTGTTCTTTTCGATTTCAAGTTCAATTTTATCAAGTGTGGAGGTGTGTGCACTTCTTAGAGAGGACGATTGTTCATATATTAAATCACATGAGGAACAAGAATCATCACTAGGAATCAAGGATTTGAAACGATTAATTTCAGATTCTAATGACTCAATTTTAACAGCATTGTCACTAAGCTTTTTGTCCTTTTTCTTAACAATAATAGTGGCACGAGAAATAGCATCACACATTTCTTCGCAAGTAGGACATACCTCTTCATTGTCACTGTTGTGTTCTGCATCCTCCATACTTGATTTTGATTTGCCCGCCATGAAGCACAAGTTTGCCAGATCATCTTTATCTTCATCACTTCCAATGTACACATCACTCGAGCAAAGTTCTTGAAGTGCGGTGATGAAACTGTTTATCAGTTTGCGTCCTGTAAAACGATTATTTTTCTTGTTGGTGTTGCCAAAAGAGGACTTGACTTTATTCTGCTTTTCATCACGGTTAGAAGGACCTGAAAGGTTAGGGCAATCTGTACGAAAGTGTCCTGTCTTACCACATTTAAAGCATCGTTGAGGTCCGGAGCTTCCTCTCCTTCTAGTTCTCATATTTTGCAATGCTTTTGTGAACCTAGTAGAAAGAAGTACTAGCTCCTCCTCTGGAAACTCCTCAATCTATTCCATGGTTAGTGAAGACAGCAAAGCAAGTGTATTGCTAGATGATTGGCCGGAGCTAGGCATATCACGTTGTGAGACAAATGCAATAGTCTTATTTGGGTTCTTACGTGATATAATGTCAATTTCATGAGTTTTTAGCTTAGAATAAAGCATATCTAATGTAAGAGTACTCATGACAGTGGATTCACGTATGGATGTTACTTTCATCTCCCAAATTGACATGTCTAATGCACTTAGTAATTTCCTAGCATTTTCAGCATCTGAAAAATTAACATTGACGCCACGCAAGTTGCTAAGAATTTTATTAAAGCAAGCAAAGAGGTCATCAATAGACTCACCGTGTTGCATCTCAAAGCGCATGTATTCTTTCTTGAACATATCCTGTCTTACCTCCTTGATCATGTTGGATCCTTCGTGGTAGTCACAAAGTGCTCTCGACACATTGTACGCCGATCGGAGGTGTGCAACACGGTCGAAGTCGCTCTGAGTTAGTCCTTGTATGATCAAGTTCCGAGCCTTGTTGTTGTTGTCGACATCTCTCATGTTTGTAGCCGTGACTTGATCGTTTGAAGGCACATCGTAAGGCTTGTACACCTTTTCCCATATTGCAAAGCCTTGCGCCTGGATGAAAGCTTCCATGCGTGCCTTCCAAACCTGAAAATCAATACCACTAAACACACAAGGTTTGGCGGAGTATTTCTCCATGATGATTAGTCAAAACACATGCAAATCACAAAGATTAGAGCAACCTGGCTCTGATACCAATTGTAGGATCGAAGTACACGTGTAAAGCTACCAGAGGGGGGGTGAATGGTAGATAAAAACTTTTCAGCGGAAGCAACAAAACACCCCTCAGCAGAAAACCGATCTGTTAAAGAAACCATGTTGCGACTAATCTAAACGTGTTCAACTGTGACAAAACTAGTATAGACTGTAGAGAATCAAGTCACGAAGACGTCACAACAATAATCATGAAAATCCGTTGAGAGAAACTCAAGTTACGATCGAAAGATCGAACAAAGGTCAATCTGTCCTACGCGAGAAAAACAGTTCTAGAATACTGCAAAGAAACTCGTGTAGATCAGAAGCCACAAATTCAATGACCGTGAAATTTTCACAGATGATAGATAATCACGTTGTGAAGACAACCCAAAAATAATCACATCAATTGGATCTGTAAAACTCGATTTATGATAAAACCACCAAAGCAAGGTAGTGCTGAACAGAAAATCGACGAGAAAAACTTGTCTGAAACAAGTCGGACGAACAAGGCACAAAAGTTCCTTTAGAATACGAATTTTATTTATCAAAACACAAGAGGAACAGCCCAAAAGTCGTGCTCTCCACTAGCCTTGGCCTCCCTTGCTTATATAACCAGCTCTATGGCTAATCCAATTCAAACTAGGACTCCTACTCCTACTTGGATTCAAACTGTAACTTTCCAATACTGCTCAAGACTCTTCTATACGCAGATAGAAGCAATCTTAAGACTTCCAAACACCTTAGAAACGTCCGAAACATTCCTAAAACAACTCTACTTCATACCTAACACGAAATCCTGTTATAACCAACTCGAAACTTTCCATAAGCAAACCATAACCGCCTCAGTCGCAGCCTGAGCGCAAAATCCAGCCGGTTGAACCTTTTCAACCATATCTCTATTTCCATATCTCTTCACCACGCATTGGAACCATGTTGCCACGTCCATGCACTCATTTCACACGTGCAAGCATCTTCCAACAACGTCCATGATACCTTCATATGCATTGTTCTTGATCCAAACATGTTGCGCGACCTCCCGATCAACTCAACGACAATTCCTTCCGAACATGGTTGTTGAACCTCATCTTCTCCCTAAGACTAGTTCAATGGATCCCGTCACCAGCCATGTCTTGAACTCAAGCAACACCTGCACATGAATAAACAACCAATACTTCCGAGCACAAGTCTTCGACTTGACTCTCATTAGTTCCGAAACTACAACCTCTTACGTGAGCACCTCACATAAGCATGTTGTAAACCATAGCAAAATGATATCAGCCATAACCACCAAAACATACCAAAAACTTAGTAAAATAATACTAAGCAAACTTTCCATAAGAGTAAAGCAAGTTCAAAACATTGCAAGTTAAAAGCAGAACCATTGCAATCAAGCTCTGTACCTTACCAAAGCTAGTCGGACCTAGCACCGGAGCTAGCAAAAACAAGTCGGACCTAGCCAAAATAAGTCAGACCTAGACAAAGCATGTCGGACCTTGCCGGAGCTACCCAAACCAAGTTGGACCTATCGTCGGACCTCGCTGGAGCTCGGACCTAGAGTCGGACCTTGTTAAAAAGGTGTTTTGGTAGTATTCAAAACTTTTATCATCAAAGCCAAAGTATTCAGCACACATAGGTCTCACAATCAACAATCTCTCAAATGAGTTCAACTGTCATTCCTCTGTCAGAATGACCAGTTTCTACAAATCCCAGATTTTTGTCTTGTTCTGGGCATTTTAATGATCCAAGATGAATACCAAAGTTAAAGTTAACTTCAGTATCTTTCCAACGAATATTTATTTTCCCTCAGATCAGCTCTGGTTTAAAAGTTATGGTAATTCAAAGTCAACAGAATTTCTGGAGGAATTTCAACAGCACCTCCTTTGGGAAGTTGCTGTTTCCATCTCTGTTTTCCACTGAATTCCGTGCTGAAATTTCAGAACATTGAATTACAAAGATGTAACACATCTCCTACCCTTTCTAAATATGTATGATATGGAAATTTTAGATTTTTCTACTGTAAGTTATGCTTGAAAAAGAGAACAGTCCAGAGGGTGTTTTTGACTCTGTCCTGGTTCTGGACAGCTCACAATCCTCTGGAATTTCGGCCAGGTTAAGGTGTGATTCAGCTCTGGGAGTATACAACAAAGTTGTAGAGAACTTAAACACCTTTCCAGAACTATTTCCCACACCTCCATTGGCTAAATAATATTTGAGTTATGCCATGTCAAAGTTCAGCAAACTTGCTGCTCAAAACAGAGCACTCTGTTTTCCAATCCCTTTGACTACACTGATCAACTATTAAATTTTTTCTACCCAACCAGGGTCCTAAATGTTGAAACTTAGTGATTTTAATTCCTTGTTATCATTATATTTCATGCACATGCCTATGATATGTCGGTACTACGTTCCTCCCAAAAGGAAAACCCTAACCGGATTATACCGGCATATACATCTCAATTGTGGCACTAAACGGTCTCTCACACACGTTTACTATACGGGATACATACATGGTTAGTACCTGCAGAAGAACACCCAATAATGATGCACTCAAAGGTTATGTTCATTTCAGACAGGTCCATATTTGAAAATAAATACAAACGCCCGTATCATTGCCATACGGCCGTCCTTGAATTAAGCCACGTCTCAAGGTACGTGATCGTGTTTTGACACCACACGACGGGGAGCCCGAGTAGAGCGCAAACGGGTCGTCACGGTTGGGAATTTTATCACCCCAACAGATACAACCTACTGCCCTGCAGGGCACGCCGATGGCAAGCGCTGCGTATGTCCTCCTGGGCTATTTCCAGACAAACACACTATCGCGTTACTGACCACACGATGGGGTCTCCACTTGCTCGCCTAATGCACGCTAGGGATCAGCGTTTCATATGAACTCAGGAACATGAAGAGTCCAAGAGTTTCATATTGACGTCTCACACCAAGCTGTGAGACCTATCCCTGAACCACGTTCCTCGTTAGGGGAGCTAACCGAAATTGAACCGCTTTCGGTGGCGTTCTTTACAATTCTTACCAGAGCGTAGGTGCGTCGTTACATAATTAAAATTCAGAATTATAACGCATATTTTAGTCTTGCCACTTTAAGTAACTATGCTAATATAGTCCTTTTTTGGGCAAACTACCGAATCCTCACCTTAACCTAAGTTTTCCCGTAATACAGTCCTTAATTAATGTGCTATCCCCAATGCGGCTCTGATACCAGCCTGTGGCAGACCGGAATCCGCTTATCCAGGATCGCAGAGGGTGGTGCCGCACGATGCGACACCCGACAGCACACATCATAAGGATACATTGTATTACATAGAGAACCAACTAGAATGTACAAAGTAGTACACTACTCTAGGTACAAACTAGTGTTTATATTACACAGCGGAAGCTAAATTTGTACAACTCACGTCCGTCTATCTAGCAAAAGTCGGTTGCCCAGCCCTAGGGCAACCCACACTAGCTGCACCTCTCCAGCTCAGCGCGGCGTGTACGGCTCCCACTCAGCCGTGGTCCCCGACGGACGGTAACCATCGCCGGTGACACGACTCCCACGGTCTTGTCGAGCCAGGATCACGCTGAGGGGTGCTGCGTTGCACAGCACCGAATAACACATATCAAAGGTACAAAGCAGAAGCAAAGTTTTTATTACATAAAGGGGTTTATGAACATTTGTACAACAAAATATGTTCAGTCTACACTCACGGGCGTAGACTACGCGTCAAGTTCACGTTCAGCCCGTGAACGTGTCCTTGCTAGCACACACGCACACTAACACGGCGGCGTGCATGACTCCCACTCGACGGGGTTCCCCTCCTACGGTTCCGTCTCCTCCTCGGGAGTCTCTTCCTCATAGAACCCTACAAAAGCTTCAAACACAAGCAGTGAGCACGAAGGCTCAGCAAGTCTGACCCGTCTCTCCTAAACATGGAACTTCTACATGAGGGATATTAGGTTACATGAGGTAAAAAAAATCATTTGCAAGGACTCGCCTAATTAGTGGAACCTTACTTTCAAGTTTTAGCAGCAGGTTGTGGAGAACCTTACGCTAAGGCACATGAGAGAGCCGCAATCAAACAAGAAACGCATTTATCTCATGTACTTTTCCCAAAGTTGAAAAGAACTTTAGTTAGCTATAAACTACAACAAATCATTAACAATCAAATCCATCTTTCAATCAGCAACATTTTAACATGTGACTAGCCTGTTCTTTCTACGTCACGGTACAGTGAACAAGTGGTACTCAGTGACCGCGAGGGACGGCGATAATAATCAATTTACACCTGCAGGGTTATACGAACAACCCGTCACGTACGCCCGTACTCGATGTTGCCTACAGCAACCATCACGGACGCCGTACGCAACCACCTTTCACCCGTCAGCCAAATATTGAACCGGTCCCATCGTCCTAAGCAAGAGGTCTCTGCACGCACATCTCAGTGCCGCCAGCCGATTTACACCTCAAGCTCTCAACCTACCCTCTGAACAACGGGCAATGCCTCAATACCCAGCTACCCGAGTTACATCAGTTTCCCGGTTCCCATATAGCCGGTAGGTCTTCGGTACTGTTCTAGCTTGTTCAACAGGCCCGCACACGGCTCGGTCCTCAATCGACAAAAGCGGAGCTATAGCACACAGGCCCCAAATTCCTGTTGCCCTTACTCTCCACTCGGTCTCATTTTTCTTGCCATTTGTATCATGTGCTATCTCTACCCGAGTCGAGTGCTTCTAGCTTATGCTCGCGAGTAGTTCCAACTACTCGACTTGTACCGAATGCTACACTATCTGAGCATTGCAGTAGCTAACGGGGGTTTGTAATCCTAATCCCCAAACCCATGGTTCTCTTGGCTATGCACTTGGGTTTTCAAACAAGACTCCAATGCAAGAAGTAATCATACTCAAGTAAGTGCTCAAAACAATAAAAATTTGTAAAAAGGTTAATGCAAACCGGGGCTTGCCTTGCTTCTCTTGGTCATAGGCTAGCTGCTCCTCCGGAGTAACAAAGTCTAGGACTTTGGGTTCCTCCTCGACCTTAGCGACTACATGATACAAGAAGTACATGTATTAATTAAATGCATTTGAATTGAGTTTTAAACTTGTGAACCTTCTAAGTCTCACTAGACAGACTCAATGACTCTGAAATTTTTATTGTGGCTTGGTTACCACCTAAACAGAGACTTGGTCAAGTTTTAGTTGCAGCAAAGCTCAATTGAGCTCCCCACAAATAATTATGTCCTTGATCTTAATTGGAGCTCTTAGGGTATTCTAGGGGTTTTCAAGGAGCAAGCCATGATTTTCTGAAAACTAGATTTTCAGAGGGTTGTAATGGAGTTGGTATCACTATAATTGAAGGTTCCTAGCTAAAGATATGAGCTAAACAATTTCAGGGAAAATTCTGAAAATGTTTCTGAACATTTTCTATTTTCTCTGGAACAGTTTCACTAATCACACCATTAGGTGGTTCAAATGAGCTCAAATGGATCTGAAACTTTTATGGTAGTTCAGGGATATTTTGGTGAACATCCCAGCAAAATTTCAGAATTTTCCTCCAAGTGATTCTCCAGTTAAAGTTCCAAACAGTTTAAACTTTGAGGAATTAATTCAGGAGAAATAGGGATTTTCATGAAGTGAAACTTGATTTGCTGAAAAGTACTCAGATAGCTGAATCCAACAAAATTTGGTTCACTCGATTTGGAGCTTTATAGCCAAAGTTATGAGGATTTGAAGTTTGAAGGAAATCTGAAAACGGGGGAAAAGTTTAAATCTGCTGGTGGGCCACGGGGACACATGTTGTGTGCTGAGGCGTCGGCACACCGGGGTCTACGGAGTATTTTGCGTGCCAGCACACCGGATCCGAGCCGCAGCCTGATCCCGATTTAAAATATGAGCCGCTGACAGCCGGGCCCCACGTTTTCTTCTTCCTCGTGCCCTCTTTCTCGCGCCCGCGCGCTCCCCCCTCGCCGGAGCAGACCGCTGCTCGCCGGACCGGCGCTTACGGCCGCCGCCCAGCTAGAGACTCGCCGCCAGAGGGTTTAGGGCACCGAGGAACACGATGGTGGGCTCTGCTAGGGCTGCCGGTGGCCGGAACCAGCTCGGTGACGTGCGGCGGCTACTGCTGTGGTTCGGCGCCGTCGCCCGAGGTCTCCAGCCCGCCAACACTTGCACCGATGGGATCTACACCACCAGTGCAGCTCTAGGAAGATCGGCACAACCTCAGAGTAGCTCGGGAGTGGCCGCAAGTACGGTCTCACCGTGCCACCGAATGGGTCCGCGGCGAACACCCCTAGTAGAGCTTGAATTCCGCCGCTCCGAGGCGTTCTCATGCGATGGATGCTAAAGGAGAATTGATCGCCGGCTAATCCAACATACACGTGCAAAGTTTGATGACTTAAGGAGGAGTAGAGAAGGAGAATTTTAAGGAACTGTACCGCAAGCTCGGGTTGAGGCCACCGGAGCAAAATCTCGGAATTTGCCGGCGAGAGCTCACGACGTGGCTTGAGCTTCAGGTGGAAGCAGCGTGGAGTCCGTGCGCTCCTTTTGCTGCCCTTGCTTGGCCGTGAAAGTTACTGTGGTGCGCTGCCCACGTGAGACCGATCGCCGTTTTTGAACTAGGTCGCGGCGGTCGTCGTTGATCACGGGAACAGAGGCCGAATCTCGGTGGTCTAGGCGTCGGGAGAGTGGCGCTTGAGCTCAAGGCGCTTCCTAGCAGCTCGGGAGGCGAGGGTGCGATTGTTTTCTCTGTTTTCCTGATCGACCGAGGGCGCGGGGGAAAAGAATAGTGCTGTTCGATGTCGCCCGCGAGGAGAAATAGGCAAGCGGTTCTTCGCTCAGGCTGAGGCGGTAAGGGTCATGTGGGGGCACGAGAAGGCCGCCCTGGGCGCCAGCATGTGAGGTAGGAAGCAGCTGGTGGCGCCGGCTCTTCTCGGTGGCACACCCGGCAGCTGCTCGGTGGAATTTCCCACCGATGGCTGTGACTTAGTGTGCAAGTCACCCCTTTTAGCTCTATGACATGTGGGTCCCACTTTCAAGTTTTAACCCTTGAACTTAACTCCAATTCACTGTGGTAAACAGTAGTCCCCACAAAGCCCATGGTGATTTGAATTATCTACCCTTAGCCATTTGAATTGGTTAGAATTCAAATTGGGTTTGGTTTGAATAAATTTCAGCCCATGTTCAGTTTGAAATTCAAATAAAGTTTGAATTTGCTCCACTTAGCTCATGTCAAGCTCAACTCCAAATGGAGTGAAAATTGGTGTGCGAGCTCCCAAAAAATGTGCTGAGTAAGAATATGCCTCCCACTTTTGAATTCATGGGATAAAAACAGTTTGAATTTGAATTCGAGTTCAAACTACCCTCTTTCTAGCTATACCCAAAATGACCTCAAAAAGGTTTTGAATTTGGGTGAAACTTTGCATGGACATTCCTAGCAATGTGTAGGAGTTTTCCCAATTCCCAGCCCCTATATGATGTATGTGGGAAATGCCACTTTTACACTTTGTGAGTTTGTTTTCTAATGAGCATGTTGATGGTGGTTACTTGCTCTTCAAATGTGTTCATCAACTTGCTTCAAATGAGGTTTGTGTGTGTGGTGATGAACACTTCAAACATGTGTCAAAAACTGAGGCCTTTACATTCCTACCCCTTAAAAGAATCTCGTCCCGAGATTTTAAGGTGAAAATGAGAGAGAGGACGGTGAAAAATTACCGGATATGCGACATGAAAAAGTTGGGGTAGTTAGCGCGAAGAAATCCTTCGCTCTCCCATGTCGCTTCGTCCATGGAGTGATTACTCCATAGAACTTTGTAGAACCACAACGTACGGTTGCGTGTGGTTCGGGCCTTTTCATCTACAATCTGAACCGGTTCCTCCCGATATGTGAGATCCGGTTTCAGTTCTTCAATGTCCCCTAGCTGAACGGTAGTTGATAGCTTGAGACACTTCCTCAGCTAGGAAATGTGAAAGACATCGTGCACACCGGTAAGTGCTTCTAGTAATTCCAACCGGTATGCCACCGATCCACATCTTTCGATAATCTGGAATGGACCGATGAATCAGGGTGCCAACTTTCCTCTCACCCTGAATCTGTTCACGCCCTTCATCGGAGACACATGTAGGTACACGTGATCCCCAACTTCGAATTGCAATGGGCGTATTCTCCGGTCCGCATACTGTTTCTGTCGGGATTGGGCGGCTTTTAGGTTCGCTTGAATCAGTCGAATCTTCTCCTCCGCGTTGTTGACAAGGTCAATCCCGAAGGTAACCCTTTCGCCTGACTCACACCAATTCAATGGTGTGCGGCATTTTCTCCTGTATAGCGCCTCATAAGGCGCCATCTTGATGCTGGCTTGGTACCCATTGTTGTACGAGAACTCGGCTAACGGCAAGTGATCATCCCAATTCTTGCCGTGGTTGATAGCGCAAGCTCGTAGCATGTCTTCTAGGATCTGATTTACCCGCTTGGTTTGCCTATCCGTTTGCGGGTGGTATGCTGAACTACGGATCAGCTTCGTACCCAAGGCAGCGTGTAGCTGCTCCCAAAAACAGGACACAAATAAAGTGCCCCGATCCGATATGATGGTACGGGGTATGCCGTACAAGCATAGGATCCGTGAGATGTACAGTTCAGCGTACTTCTTGGCGTTGTAGTTGGTGTTGACAGGGATGAAATGGGCAACTTTGGTGAGCCGGTCGACATTTACCCACACAGAATCATGTTTCTGAAAAGTGGTGGGTAAACCGACGATGAAGTCCATGCTCACATCTTCCCACTTCCAGGCAGGAACTCCCAGTGGTTGTAGCAGTCCCGGTTTCTGCATATGATCTGCCTTCACCCTTCGACATGTATCACACTCGGACACGTACTTTGCGATCTCCCGCTTCATACGTGTCCACCAAAACTTGCTTCTGAGTTCTTGATCAATTTTGTTGCTGCCGGGGTGAATAGAAAATTTTGATAAGTGAGCCTCATCAAAAATTTTCTTCCGTAACTCCGGGTTACGGGGTACGACGATCCGGTCCTTGAACCATAGGACGCCGTCTCTGTCCTTCCGAAAACATTTCAGCTCCCCACTGTCTACACGTCTCCGCAAATGCGACATGCCCTTGTCATGTTTCTGAGCTGCCGCTATCTCTTCACGGATGGTGGGGATCAAAGCTAAGTTGTAGAGAGCTCCATGTGGAATCACATGCAGTGGTGGTTCGCTCTCTTCCAACGGTGTGATGGTCAGGTTGTTGACCTGTGACTTGCGACTCAGCGCATCTGCCATTACGTTTGCCTTGCCTGGGTGATAATGGATTTCTATTTTGTAATCCAGTATCAATTCTAATCATCTTCGCTGCCTCATGTTCAGCTCCTTCTGAGTGAATATGTACTTGAGGCTCTTGTGGTCGGTATATAAATGTACGAGGTTACCGAGTAGGTAGTGCCTCCACATTTTCAGTGCAAGTACCACGGCAGCAGCTCCAAGTCGTGAGTTGTATAATTCTGCTCATGGTTTCTAAGCTGCTGTGACCCTTAGCGACCACTCTTCGGTCTTGCATCAGCACACATCCGAGCCCAATGCCGGATGCATCGCAGTACACATCGAACGGTTTTGTTGTGTCTGGCTGCGCCAAAACCGGTGCTGATGTCAGGTGCTTCACTAATGCCTTGAACGCTGCTTCACATGTTGGACTCCAAACATATTTGGTAGCCTTCTTTAGCAGTTCCGTCATAGGCTTGGCAATCTTCGAGAAGTTCGGAATGAACCTCTGATAATATCCCGCGAGCCCGAGGAAACTCCGTACCTCGTGAACAGTTCTCGGGGACTTCCAATTCAGCACTTGTGTGATCTTACTCGGGTCTACAGCGATACCCTCCGCTGAGATGATATGCCCGAGAAAAGGCACTTGCGATATCCAGAATTCGCATTTGCTGAATTTCGCGTATAGCTTTTGATCCCGCAGCCGTTGCAAGACTATACGCAGATGTTTCTTGTGATCTTCCTCCGACTTGGAATATACCAGTATGTCGTCGATGAAGACCACGACAAACTTGTCCAGCTCCGGCATGAATACCGAGTTCATCAAGTACATGAAGTGAGCTGGAGCATTGGTGAGGCCGGAGGACATGACCAGGTACTAATAAAGTCCGTACCTTGTCGAGAAAGCCGTCTTCGGAATATCCTCAGCCCTTATCTTAATCTGATGGTACCCGGATCTTAAGTCCATCTTGGGAAAAGATCTTTGCTTCGACCAACTGATCAAACAACATGTCGATCCGTGGCAATGGGTACTTATTCTTGATGGTTACGGCATTTAATGGACGATAGTCCACGTAAATACGTAACGTCTCATCCTTCTTCTTTACAAATAATGCCGAACAGCCCCATGGCGAGGAGCTCGGCCTAATAAAACCCTTCTCCAGGAGGTCCGTTAGCTGGGTCTCCAGTTCAGCCAACTCCTTGGGCACCATCTTGTACGGCCTTAGGGATATTGGTATGGTTCCCGGTGCAAGTTCAATCTTGAACTCCACCTCTCTATCGGGCGGCGTTCCCGGTAAATCATCCGGGAACACGTCAGTGACACGACCCCATTGGTCTTGTCGAGCCAGGATCACGCTTAGGGGTGCTGCGTTGCACAGCACCGGATAACACACGTCAAAGGTACAAAGCGGAAGCGGAATTTTATTACATAAACAAGTTATGAACATGTTTACATCAAAATAAGTTCAGTATACACTCGCGGGCGTAGACTAAGCATCAAGTGCACGTTCAGCCCTCGAGCGTGTCCTTGCTAGCACACACGCACACTAACTCTGCGGCGTGCATGACTCCCACTCGACGGGGTTCCCCTCCTGGGGTTCCGTCTCCTCTTCGGGAGTCCCTTCCTCATTGAACCCTGCAAAAGCTTCAAACACAAGCAGTGAGCACGAAGGCTCAGCAAGTCTGACCCGTCTCACCTAAACATGGAACTTCTACATGAGGGGTAATGGGTTACATGAGGTAAAAATCATTTGCAAGGACTCACCTAATTAGTAGAACCTTACTTTCAAGTTTTAGCAGCAGGTTGTGGAGAACCTTACGCTAAGGCACATGAGAGAGCCGCAATCAAACAAGAAACGCCTTTCTCTCATGTACTTTGCCCAAAGATGAAATGAACTTTAGTTAGCTCTAAACTACAGCATATCATTAACAATCAATGTCCATCTTTCAATCAGCAACATTTTAACATGTAACTAGCCTGTTCTTTCTACGTCACGGTACAGTGAACAAGTGGTACTCACTGACCGCGAGGGACGGTGATTATAATCGATTTACACCTGCAGGGTTAACAGAACAACCCGTCACGTACGCCCGTACTCGATGTTGCCTACAACAACCATCACGGACGCCGTACGCGACTACCTTTCACCCGTTAGCCAAATGTTGAACCAGTCCAATCGTCCCGAGCAAGAGGTCTCTGCACGCGCATCTCAGTGCCGCCAGCTGATTTACACCTCGAGCTCTCAACCTACCCTCTGAACGACCAGCTATGCCTCAACATCCAGCTACTCGAGTTACATCAGTTTCCCGGTTCCCATATAGCCGGTAGGTCTTCGGTACTGTTCTAGCTTGTTCAACAGGCCCGCACACGGCTCGGTCCTCAATCGACTCAAGCGGAGATACAGCACACAGGCCCCAAAGTCCTGCTGCCCTTACTCTCCGCTTGGTCTCATTTTCTTGCCATGTGTTTCATGTGCTATCACTACCCGAGTCGAGAGTCTCTAGCCTATGCTCGCGAGTTGTTCCAACTACTCGACTTGTACCGAATCCTACACTATCTTAGCATTGCAGTAGCTAACGGGGTTTGAAATCCTAAACCCAACCCATGGTTTTCTTGGTTATGCAGTTGGGTTTCCACACAAGACTCTAATGCAAGGAACAAGGTATTCATGTATGTGCTCAAAACAGTAAAAATTTGTAAAAAGGTTAATGCAAACCGGAGCTTGCCTTGCTGCTCTTGGTCGTAGGCTAGCTGCTCCTCCAGAGTTACGAAGTCTAGGACTTCGGGTTCCTCCTCGACCTTAGCGACTACATGATAGAAGCAATATATATATATCAATTTAAATGCATTTGTATTAAGCTTAAAGTTGTGAGGTCTATAATCCTTGCTAGACAGACCCAATGACTGTGGAACTTTTACTGGGGCCTGGTTACAACCTATACAGAGATTTGGTCAAGTTTTAGTTGCAGTAAAGCTCATTTCAGCCCTCCACAATTAATTATGTCCTTCAACTTAATTGGAACTCTTAGGGTGTTCTAGGGATTTTCATGAAACAAACTATGACTTTCTGAAAACTAGATTTTCAGAGGGTTCTATTGGAGTTGGTCTCACTTAATTTGGGAGTTCCTAACTAAAGATATGAGCTAAACAATTTCAGAGAAAATTCTGAAAATGTTTCTGAACATTTTCTATTTTCTCTGGAACAGTTTCACTAATCACACCATTAGGTGGATCAAATAAGCTCCAATGGGTCTGAAATTTTTATGGTAGTTCAGGGATATTTTGGTGAACATCCCAGCAAAATTTCAGGATTTTCCTCCACAGGATTCTCCAGTTAAAATTCCAAACAGTTTAACTTTTGAGGATTTAATTCTGGGGAATTAAGGAATTTCATGAAGTGAAACTTGATTTGCTGGAAAGTACTCAGAGAGCTGAATCCAGCAAAATTTGGTTCACTCAATTTGGATCTTCCTAGCCAAAGTTATGAGGATTTAAAGTTTGAAGGAAATCTGAAAATCGGGGAAAAGTTTAAAGCCCAGGGGACACGCGTCGCACGCCGAGGCGACAGCACACCGCGGCCCACAAGGATTTTGCGCGCCAGCACACCCGATCCCGGCCGCAGCCGGATCCCGATTCAAAATATCTCCCGCTGACAGCTGGGGTCCACCCCCTTCTTCAACCTCGCGACGCCCGCGCTCCGCCGCCGAGGGACCTCGCCGGAGAGCTCGCCGCCGGCTTCTGTACAGCTCCAAACTTCTTGATTCTGGCCGTCCCTGCCTACTTTTACTCGGGGAACAGGATTCTAGGGTCAGCTGCTCATGACAATGGCCGGAGCATGGTCGGCGACGAGCCGCCACCTAGGAACGACTTCGGCCATGTCGGCTGACTACCCTAGCACCTCAACTACTCGAGGAATCGGTCAGGAAGCATCAGTGGACCTCAGAGAAGGTCGACATGAGCTCGAAGCAGCTCGGGGAAGGCCCGAAATAGGTCCTCACCGTGCGCCCGATGCCTCCCGTATATGCCGCCATTGGTAAACCTCGAATTACGCCGGGTACAGAGGTTCTCCGGCCCAGAGTTGTGAAGGCAACTTGTGCGTTACCGTGTCTAGCTTGTGTGAGAGCGGATTGAGGCCCTCTAATCCCTTCTAGAGCACGAATTAAACAGATTCACACCCGAAGGTCGTTCTGTACACAGAAAGGGGAAAAATGGAAATTCGCCGCCGGTGAGCAACCACTCGAGCTGTGGCTCGGGGATGAGCAGCACCGGTCACCAGCGCGTCCAAGGGTGCCTTGGCTCGGGCGTGACAACGCCCTAGTTGGGCTGTCCACGGGAGCCAGAGGTGCGGCGGTTCCAAGTCCCGAATTTGATCTTTCGGCACAGCCGATATCAATCGGTTTCAACTGAATTCCAGCCGCGGGGAGGACGGAGGAGGTCTCTAGTACCTTGCTGGGGCTCTGGAGTGGACGGAGGGAGCTGTGATCGGCGTTCTCCGATCGATTCCGAGCTGTGGAAAACTTCGGCCGGCGCTGAGTTCTTGTGGGGAAGAACGGCGATGCCTCGGCCGAGGAGGGGGGCAGGCGCCTTAAGAAGGCTCTGCACCGCCTCACGCCCGCGCGTGGGCAAGCAGCTGCTTGCGCGGCGGCTGCCCTCGGTGGCGATCGCAGCGGCGGCTCGGCGACCCGAGTGAGAAAAGTCTCAGTCGGTTTGATCTGAGCAGTGGCTGACATGTGGGACCCACTTCCAGTTTTAACCTCTAAAATTTACTCCTAATCACTGTTGTAAACAGTGATCCCCATAGTACCCCTGGTAATTCAAATTATCCACCCATGAACCATTTGAATTGATCAAAGTTCAAATTGGGTTTGGTTTGAGTGAATTTCAGCACAAGTGCAGTTTTGAATTCAAATGAAGTTTGAATTTGTCCCATTTAGCTCATGATAGGATCAACTCCAAATGGAGTGAAAATTGGTGTGTGGGCTCACAAAAATGTGCTGAGTAAGAATATGCCTCCCACTTTTAAATTCATGGGATAAAAACAGTTTGAATTTGAATATAGTTTCAAACTGCCCTCTTTTTCACTATACCAAACATGACCTCAAAAAGGTTTGGAATTTGGGTGAAACTTGGCATGGACATCCTTAGCAAAGTGTAGGAGTTTT
Organism: Neostapfia colusana; assembly: GCA_030760725.1. Taxonomy (NCBI): domain Eukaryota; kingdom Viridiplantae; phylum Streptophyta; class Magnoliopsida; order Poales; family Poaceae; genus Neostapfia; species Neostapfia colusana. The sequence goes on along the minus strand of JASWHV010000014.1, from coordinate 51,608,873 downwards.
CCTATGTCCTGCCCACCTATATCACATGTGGAAAATACCACTTTTGCAATATGTGAGTTTGTTCTCTAATGAGCATGTTGATGGTGGTTACTTGCTCTTCATTTGTGTTCATCATCTTCCCTCAAATGAGGTGTGTGGTGTGGTGATGAACACTTCAATTATGTGTCAAAAACTGAGGCCCTTACATTCCTCCCCCCTTAAAAGAATCTCGTCCCGAGATTATAAGGTGAAAACGATAGAGAGGACGGTGGAAAATTACCGGATATGCGACATGAAAAAGTCGGGGAAGTTAGCGCGAAGAAATTCTTCGCTCTCCCATGTCACTTCGTCCATGGAGTGATTACTCCACAGAACCTCGTAGAACCACAACGTACGGTTACGTGTGGTTCGGGCCTTTTCATCAATAATCTGCACTGGTTCCTCCCGATAGGTGAGATCCAGTTGCAGTTCTTCAATATCCTCCAGCTGAACGGTAGTTGATAGCTTAAGACACTTCCTCAGCTGGGCAATGTGAAAGACGTCGTGCACGCCGGAAAGTGCTTCTGGTAATTTCAGCCGGTACACCACTGATCCACATCTTTTGGTAATCTGGAATGGACCGATGAATCGGGGTGCCAACTTTCCTCTCACCCCAAATCTGTTTACGCCCTTCATTGGAGACACCCGTAGGTATACGTGATCTCCAACTTCGAATTGTAATGGGCGCCTTCTCTGGTCCGCATATTGTTTCTGACGGGATTGAGCGGCTTTTAGGTTCGCTTGAATCAGTCGAACCTTTTCTTCCGCGTTGTTGACGAGGTCAATCCCGAAGGTCACCCTTTCGCCAGACTCACACCAGTTCAATGGTGTGCGGCATTTCCACCCGTATAGCGCCTCGTAAGGTGCCATGTTGATGCTGGCTTGGTACCCATTATTGTACGAGAACTCAGCTAACGGCAAGTGATCATCCCAATTCTTGCCGTGATTGATAGCGCAAGCTCGTAGCATGTCTTCTAAGATTTGATTTACCCGCTCCGTTTGCCCATCCGTCTGCAGGTGGTATGCTGAACTACGGATCAGCTTCGTCCTCAAGGCAGCGTGTAGCTGCTCCCAAAAACGGGACACAAATAAAGTGCCCCGATCCGATATGATGGTACGGAGTACGCCGTACAAGCATAGGATCTATGAGATGTATAGTTCAGCGTACTTCTTGGCGTTGTAGTTTGTGTTGACCGGGATGAAATGGGCAACCTTGGTGAGCCGATCGATGATCACCCACACAGAATCATGTCTCTGCAAGGTGGTGGCTAAACCAACGATGAAGTCCATGCTCACATCCTCCCACTTCCAGGCAGGAATGCCCAGTTGTTGCAACAGTCCCGGTTTCCGCATGTGGTCTGCCTTCACCCTTCGACATGTATCACACTCGGACACGTATTTTGCAGTCTCTCGCTTCATCTGTGTCCACCAAAACTTGCTTCTGAGTTCTTGATACATTTTGTTGCTGCCGGGGTGAATAGAAAACTTTGATAAGTGGGCCTCATCAAAGATTTTCTTTCGTAACTCCGGGTTTCGGGGTACGACGATCCGGTCCTTGAACCATAGGACGCCGTCTCCGTCCTTCCGGAAACATTTCAGCTCCCCACTGTCTACACGTCTCCGCAAATGTGACATGCCCTTATCATTCTTCTGGGCTGCCGCTATCTCTTCACAGATGGTGGGGATCAAAGCTAGGTTGTAGAGAGCTCCGTGTGGAATCACATGTAGTGGTGGTTCGCTCTCTTCCAACGGTGTGATGGTTAGATTATTGACGTGTGACTTGCGGCTCAGCGCATCTGCCACCACGTTTGCCTTGCCCGGATGATAATGGATCTCTATCTCATAATCCTTTATCAGTTCTAACCATCTTCGTTGCCTCATGTTCAGCTCCTTCTGAGTGAATATGTACTTGAGGCTTTTGTGGTCGGTATATAAATGTACGAGGTTACCGAGTAGGTAGTGCCTCCACATTTTTAGTGCAAGTACCATGGCAGCAAGCTCCAAATCGTGAGTTGGATAATTTTGCTCATGGTTTATAAGCTGCCGTGACCCATACGCGACCACCCTTCGGTCTTGCATCAGCACACATCCGAGCCCAATGCCGGATGCATCGCAATACACAAAGAACGGTTTTGTTGTGTCTGGCTGCGCCAAAACCGGTGCTGATGTCAGGTGCTTGACTAAAGCCTTGAATGCCGCTTCACATGCTTGACTCCAAACATATTTGGTAGCCTTCTTCAGCAGCTCTGTCATTGGCTTGGCAATCTTCGAGAAGTTCGGGATGAACCTCCGATAATATCCCGCGAGTCCGAGGAAACTCCGTACCTCGTTAATAGTTCTCGGGGATTTCCAATTCAGCACTTGAGTGATCTTGCTCGGGTCCACAACGATACCCTCCGCTGAGATGATATGCCCGAGGAAAGGCACTTGCGATATCCAAAACTCGCATTTGCTAAATTTTGCGTATAACTTGTGATCCCGCAGCCGTTGTAAGACTATACGCAGATGTTTCTTGTGATCTTCCTCCGACTTGGAATATACCAGGATGTCGTCGATGAAGACCACGACAAACTTGTCCAGCTCCGGCATGAATACCGAGTTCATCAAGTACATGAAGTGAGCTGGAGCATTGGTGAGGCCGAAGGACATGACCAGGTACTCATAAAGTCCGTACCTTGTCGAGAAAGCTGTCTTTGGAATGTCCTCCGCCCTTATCTTAATCTGATGGTACCCGGATCTTAAGTCCATCTTGGAAAAGATCTTTGCTTCGACCAACTGATCAAACAACATGTCGATCCGTGGCAACAGGTACTTGTTCTTGATGGTTACGGCATTTAATGGATGATAGTCCACGCAAAGCCGCAACGTCTCATCCTTCTTCTTGACAAATAACGCCGAACAGCCCCATGGCGAGGAGCTCGGCCTAATAAAACCCTTCTCCAGGAGGTCCGTGAGCTGAGTCTTCAGTTCAGCCAACTCCTTGGGTGCCATCTTGTACGGCCTTCGGGATATTGGCATGGTTCCCGGTGCAAGTTCAATCTTGAACTCCACCTCGCTATCAGGCGGCATCCCCGGCAAATCGTCCGGAAATACATCAGGGAACTCTCGGACCACTGGAATATCCTCCAATCTGATGGTCGTGGCTTGATAGACACTTGGAAGTTTTATTTCTGGACTGTCCAGAAATAATGAGTGAGACTCGTGCACTTCTGAGCTCAAGTGCACGACTCGGAGGACGGTGTCTAAAACAGCGCCGTGGCGGGTTAACCACGACATCCCTAGGATGACATCGACCTTTTGTCCCTCTAAAATTATGAGACTTAGGGTAAACTCTACCCTCTAAGCACAATGGCGCTTTTGGGACCATCATACTTGCTGAAATTTTCCCACCCGGTGAACAAATCACATAAGGACTATTGGTGGGTAGTATTTGCAAGCTATATTTATCAATGAAAGCTTGGCTAATGAAGCTATGCGTGGCGCCTGAATCAAATAGTACTATAGCGGGATGCTAGTGGAGTTGGAACATACCCGCAAGGATTGGCTCGCCCTCCGGCACGTCCTCAATGGCAAGCTGGTGGACGGTGCCGGGCCTAGGGTTTGCCCGCCGCGCATTAGTAGGGTTCCGGGTTGATTCCTCCCCGGAAACTGTGGTGCCACTCCACCGCCTTGCCTCTCCGGGCAACTGCTCGTGAAGTGCCCTGGACGACCACACTTGTAACATGTGGCCGCTGCTGGTGTAGTGCTTGGGGGACGAAAGCCCGGCATGCGTTGCTGAGGTGCATACGCACGCGGCATCGCCCGCTGCTGCTGTTGTTGTTGCGGTGGTACTGGCAGTGCCGGCCTGAATGCCGGTGAAGAGTACGGCCGACTGCGGAATGGCATCGACCGCGGTGGTGGTTGCCAGCGTGGACCTGATGGTGGGCGATTCACCATCCGAAACTTCTGAGAAGGACCGCCTCCTTCTCCGCTGCTCTGCGGCGCGCTTCGCTTCCTCTCCGCCGCCGCTAACTCCTTGCCGGAGTCCTCCTGAACAATCGCAGCATCAATGATGTCGTTGAGGCTGCCGTGATTGAACATCGCCAACTTGTCCATCAGGAGCGGGTTAAGCCCCTGGTAGAAATGGTCCCGCCGCTTCTCGTCGGTATCAGCATGATACGACGCATATAGCGCGGGATCGTTAAACGCCCTGGAGTATTCCAGCGCGTTCTGGCTCCCTTGTTGCAGGTGTAAGAACTCCTGCATCTTCCTCTTCATTAAACCTGGCGGTATATGATAGGCCCTGAAGGCCGTCCGGAACTCCGTCCAGGTCATCACTCGGTCCGTGGGCTATGAAGCACAGAAGTTGGCCCACCACGCGCTCGCGGATCCTTGGAGCTGCTGGACCGCGAACTGAGTCTTGCGCTGCTCGCTGATTTGGAGCAGCCCGAACTTCATCTCTATGGCGCGGAGCCAGTTGTCCGCGTCAAGTGGTTCATCCGCCCTTGAGAATACCGGGGGATGAGTTGCCAGGAAGTCGGAGTAGGAGCTCTGTTGACGCTCCTCACGGTCTTGACGTCTCTCTGGGCGAGACGTATTCGCAATTAAAGTTTGCAGCAGCTCCGTGTGCTGCTGATGTGAACCCGCCATTGCCGCGACGATGTCGGCCAATGTAACCGTTGGCAGTGGCGGTGGCGGTGTTTGCTGTTGCTGCTTTTGCTGTTGTTGTCCCGAGGAGTCCTCGGGAGGTGGTTGGGAGGTCTCTCCCCCTTGACTGGTACCCCCAACGTCAGGGTTGGCACGAGTACGTGTCATTCTGAAATTCAAAACAGCAGCAATTAGTACATGTCTTATTTAAAATTCCATAAGCAACAGTAGGTATTTAAGTGAAACATGATTAATTTGCACAACATTCACATATATTGATAAAGTATAAACTTTATACAAGATACATTATTCTCGGATTTCCGAGAGGTCGTGCTCATGTCGTCACTACCTATACATACGCTACTGTCTACACGACATGTCACCGATTACAAAATTTGGGCTACACTACCCTGGCTGCCCTACATGGCAACTGTAACCCTCTACTCGGAGTAGAACTCGACCTCCTGCGGGTCGTCCTCCTCCAGTATCTCTGCTGGTGGCTCTGGATCTACCACCTCTTCCCCCATCCCGGGTTCTCCCATTGCTGGAAGGCCCAAGACCACCGGTATGCCCAATACCGGAGGCACGAGGTCCTGCAAAGCATGCACCTCGTCCATAGCCTGGTTGTAGTCCTATTCCCAGCCTTGTCCTTCCTCAATGGCATCGTCCCGCTCTTGAGCAAGGTCCTCATTCTGCTGGGTCAGATTTTGTACCAGTTCTTGTAACGCCGCGATGTCGACACGGCCTTTTCTCTTCGCCTTCTTCAGACGATGCAACTGATTATGCTGTTCATTCAGTCGCTTGATCGTTGGAAGGAGCACATTGCGGAGTGCGCTGTGAGCACTCTCGAAATGATCTCCGTGGCTTGTGCTCTCCTTGAGCTTTGTGGCGAGATGCTCCGTATGAAAAGCTTGGCTGTCCATCACGGCGTTTCCCACCCTCATCTGGAGGCTGAGATTTGCCTCCGCGGGGTTGTACCTTGGGCAACTCGGGTCCGTTGCCCCCAGGTACCTCTCTTACCACACATGCTGAGCCCGTCCCTCCACCGGAACGAGCGCGTATGGAGTGCCCTCCATAGCCTGCACGTGTAGTTGGCAGAAACGTGACATAGTGTCACGGGCTGCCACTTGCCACATTCCTTCCGGTTGTCTTCCTCTCACCGTGACGGTGAACGGCACCCAAGCGGGTGGCGTAGGTCCTGCAGGGACTTCGACATGGATCGTCCACGTCTTTTTCCCCTCTTCGCCTTTTTCCTTGGCGAAGTATTGCGGCATCTGGTTGTACCCGAAATATTGGAGCATTTGCCACAATGCTTCCGGGTAGCCGCTACGGTGAGAACAGTGGGACATCACCCACCCGTTCTCCAACTTCTTATCTGCTGTCATCTGTAAAAATATATTTGAGCAAAATCAAATATTTATTTAAACAGTAAACCGTTGAGTTATAACATAATACATGTCATTGAACCCATAAAACTTGGAAACATAGTTCAAATTTTAAACAAATTTGACTGTTGATCTGCTGTTCCCATGACTGCAGCCCTGACCAGTTTCTATTTCAACCTGATTTAGGCTATGTTGAAAGCAAAACCAATTCTGGAGCTCAACATCAAAGTTAAATCTAACTTCAATAGCTTTCCAGAAAGTATTTGCTTGGCTTAACATCTGTCCTGGTTCAAAAGTTATGAGATGTCAAAGTTAACAGAATTTCTGGAAACAATACGACAGCACCTCCCTGCCTTAGGTACTGATTTGATCCAAGAATCCCAGTTACTTCTGTTCCTAATCTGACAAAACTTTCTGTTACAAAGTTATAAACCATCTCATATGCTTTCCAGAACTACCTCATTTTCTATTTTTAGATTTTTATGCAGGAAGTTATGCTTAATTTACAGAGAGTCTACAGAGAGTCTTTACTCTGTCCTGTTTTCTGGACAGTTTCAACTCTACTGCATTTTTCGAGAAGTTAAGGGATGAAACACCTCTGGACCTCAACAGAAGACTTGTAAAGCTCTTCCAAAGCTTTCCATAAATGTATTATACGATCCCAATCTCGAAAGAACTCATCCTCTAACCTCTGGTTAACTTCAGCCTTAATTCAGCTGAAACAGAGTGCTCTGTCCTTAACAACCTATAAGTTGAAAACTTGTTAACTTTGAATATCCTGTTTGAGGAAAGGAGTTACACCAAGTTTTACTGCTTTGGATCAAAACCTTCAAGTTTTTCAATGAAGTTGTTCATTTAATGGGGTGTGACGTCGATGCGTCACCAGATTATGTCGGTACTACGTCCTCACAAAGAAAATCCTATACCACGCTTAGCCGGCTTCGTTAATTCAGTGGCACTAAACGTCACTCGCACACGGATGCTACACGTCTACCGTTTCGTGGTCAGGCTACCTGCAGAAACTCAAATAATCATCAGACTCGGCTGCACACCGAGCCCGGAATCCATACAGTTCGTACACCCGGCCGTCATCACTCACCCGGATGTTCTCAAGCCAAACAGGCCTTGAGTTACGTGTTCACGTTTCAGACCACGTGACGGGGTCTCCCAAGTTGCACCATGCACGCCAGGGACAGACGTTGCTCGAATACTCCAAACGACATGAAGAGTCGTAGAGGATACTAAAGCGGGTCGGGCTAACTGCCACCCGTGGGGCTCCACCCTTCAGCTTGTGCGCACTGGTGGACAGCGCTTACGTGCACCCCCCAAGACATGAACATCCCGAGATGCACGATTTTTCGACATAACAAATAGGTTAATATGCCACTTTCTATATGCTAATAACATCCTTATACGGGCTACTAACTCGTTCCTCACTGGATTTTTTTAAAAAAGAAGACCTTTGTACTGTGTTAAACCTCAAGCGAGCTCTGATACCACGCTGACACGACCCCATTGGTCTTGTCGAGCCAGGATCACGCTGAGGGGTGCTGCGTTGCACAGCACCGGATAACACACGTCAAAGGTACAAAGCGGAAGCGGAATTTTATTACATAAACAAGTTATGAACATGTTTACATCAAAATAAGTTCAGTCTACACTCGCGGGCGTAGACTAAGCATCAAGTGCACGTTCAGCCCTCGAACGTGTACTTGCTAGCACACACGCACACTAACTCTGCGGCGTGCACGACTCCCACTCGACAGGGTTCCCCTCCTGGGGTTCCGTCTCCTCTTCGGGAGTCCCTTCCTCATAGAACCCTGCAAAAGCTTCAAACACAAGCAGTGAGCACGAAGGCTCAGCAAGTCTGACCCGTCTCACCTAAACATGGAACTTCTACATGAGGGGTAATGGGATACATGAGGTAAAAATCATTTGCAAGGACTCGCCTAATTAGTAGAACCTTACTTTCATGTTTTAGCAGCAGGTTGTGGAGAACCTTACGCTAAGGCACATGAGAGAGCCGCAATCAAACAAGAAACGCCTTTCTCTCATGTACTTTGCCCAAAGTTGAAAAGAACTTTAGTTAGCTCTAAACTACAGCATATCATTAACAATCAATGTCCATCTTTCAATCAGCAACATTTTAACATGTAACTAGCCTGTTCTTTCTACGTCACGGTACAGTGAACAAGTGGTACTCACTGACCGCGAGGGACGGCGATTATAATCGATTTACACCTGCAGGGTTACCCGAACAACCCGTCACGTACGCCCGTACTCGATGTTGCCTACAACAACCATCACGGACGCCGTACGCGATTACCTTTCACCCGTTGGCCAAATGTTGAACCGGTCCAATCATCCCGAGCAAGAGGTCTCTGCACGCGCATCTCAGTGCCGCCAGCCGATTTACACCTCCAGCGCTCAACCTACCCTCTGAACGACCAGCTATGCCTCAACACCCAGCTACTCGAGTTACATCAGTTTCCCGGTTCCCATATAGCCGGTAGGTCTTCGGTACTGTTCTAGCTTTTTCAACAGGCCCGCACACGGCTCGGTCCTCAATCGACACAAGCGGAGCTACAGCACACAGGCCCCAAAGTCCTGCTGCCCTTACTCTCCGCTTGGTCTCATTTTCTTGCCATGTGTTTCATGTGCTATCACTACCCGAGTCGAGTGCCTCTAGCCTATGCTCGCGAGTAGTTCCAACTACTCGACTTGTACCGAATCCTACACTATCTTAGCATTGCAGTAGCTAACAGGGTTTGAAATCCTAAACCCAACCCATGGTTTTCTTGGTTATGCAGTTGGGTTTCCACACAAGACTCTAATGCAAGGAATAAGGTATTCATGTATGTGCTCAAAACAGTAAAAATTTGTAAAAAGGTTAATGCAAACCGGAGCTTGCCTTGCTGCTCTTGGTCGTAGGCTAGCTGCTCCTCCGGAGTTACGAAGTCTAGGACTTCGGGTTCCTCCTCGACCTTAGCGACTACATGATAGAAGCAATATATGTATCAATTTAAATGCATTTGTATTAAGCTTAAAGTTGTGAGGTCTATAATCCTTGCTAGACAGACCCAATGACTGTGAAACTTTTACTGGGGCCTGGTTACAACCTATACAGAGATTTGGTCAAGTTTTAGTTGCAGTAAAGCTCATTTGAGCCCCCCACAATTAATTATGTCCTTGACCTTAATTGGAACTCTTAGGGTGTTCTAGGGATTTTCATGAAACAAACTATGACTTTCTGAAAACTATATTTTCAGAGGGTTCTAATGGAGTTGGTCTCACTTAATTTGGGAGTTCCTAACTAAAGATATGAGCTAAACAATTTCAGAGAAAATTCTGAAAATGTTTCTGAACATTTTCTATTTCCTCTGGAACAGTTTCACTAATCACACCATTAGGTGGATCAAATGAGCTCCAATGGGTCTGAAATTTTTATGGTAGTTCAGGGATATTTTTTTGAACATCCCAGCAAAATTTCAGGATTTTCCTCCACAGGATTCTTCAGTTAAAATTCCAAACAGTTTAAATTTTGAGGATTTAATTCTGGAGAATCAACGAATTTCATGAAGTGAAACTTAATTTGGTGGAAAGTACTCAGAGGGCTGAATCCAGCAAAATTTGGTTCACTCAATTTGGAGCTTCCTAGCCAAAGTTATGAGGATTTGAAGTTTGAAGGAAATCTGAAAATCGGGGAAAAGTTTAAACTCGCGCGTGGGCCCAGGGGACACGCGTCACACGCCGAGGCGACAGCACACCGCGGCCCACAAGGATTTTGCACGCCAGCACACCCGATCCCGGCCGCAGCCGGATCCTGATTCAAAATATCTCCCGCTGACAGCTGGGGTCCACCCCCTTCTTCAACCTCACGACGCCCTCGCTCCGCTGCCGAGGGACCTCGCCGCGGAGCTCGCCGCCGGCTTCTGTACAGCTCCAAACTTCTCGATTCTGGCCGCACCTGCCTACTTTTACTCGGGGAACAGGATTCTATGGTCAGCTGCTCATGACAATGGCCGGATCATGGTCGGCTGACTACCCTAGCACCTCAACTACTCGAGGAATCGGTCGGGAAGCATCAGTGGACCTCAGAGAAGGTCGACATGAGCTCGAGGCAGCTCGGGGAAGGCCCGAAATAGGTCCTCACCGTGCACCCGATGCCTCCCGTATATGCCGCCATTGGTAAACCTCGAATTACGCCGGGTACAGAGGTTCTCCGGCCCAGAGTTGTGAAGGCAACTTGTGCGTTACCGTGTCTAGCTTTTGTGAGAGCGGAATGAGGCCCTCTAATCCCTTCTAGAGCACGAATTAACAGATTCGCACCTGAAGGTCGTTCTGTACACAGAAAGGGGAAAAATGGAAATTCGCCGCCGGTGACCAACCACTCGAGCTGTGGCTCGGGGATGAGCAGCACCGGTCACCAGCGTGTCCAAGGGTGCCTTGGCTCGGGCGTGACAACGCCCTAGTTGGGCTGTCCACGGGAGCCCGAGGTGCGGCGGTTCCAAGTCCCAAATTTGATCTTCCGGCACAGCCGATATCAATCGGTTTCAACTGAATTCTAGCCGCGGGGAGGACGGAGGAGGTCTCTAGTACCTTGCTGGGGCTCTGGAGTGGACGGAGGGAGCTGTGATCGGCGTTCTCCGATCGATTCCGAGCTGCGGAAAACTTCGGCCGGCGCTGAGTTCTTGCGGGGAAGAACGGCGATGCCTCGGCCGAGAAGGGGGGCAGGCGCCTTAAGAAGGCTCTGCACCGCCTCACGCCCGCGCGTGGGCAAGCAGCTGCTGGCGCGGCGGCTGCCCTCGGTGGCGATCGCAGCGGCGGCTCGGCGACCCGAGTGAGAAAAGTCTCAGTCGGTTTGATCTGAGCAGTGGCTGACATGTGGGACCCACTTCCAGTTTTAACCTCTAAAATTTACTCCTAATCACTGTTGTAAATAGTGATCCCCATAGTACCCCTGGTAATTCAAATTATCCACCCATGAACCATTTGAATTGATCAAAGTTCAAATTGGGTTTGGTTTGAGTGAATTTCAGCACAAGTGCAGTTTTGAATTCAAATGAAGTTTGAATTTGTCCCACTTAGCTCATGTCAAGATCAACTCCAAATGGAGTGAAAATTGGTGTGTGGCTCACAAAAATGTGCTGAGTAAGAATATGCCTCCCACTTTTAAATTCATGGGATAAAAACAGTTTGAATTTGAATATAGTTTCAAACTGCCCTCTTTCTCACTATACCCAACATGACCTAAAAAAGGTTTGGAATTTGGGTGAAACTTGGCATGGACATCCTTAGCAAAGTGTAGGAGTTTTCCTATGTCCTGCCCACCTATATCACATGTGGAAAATACCACTTTTGCAATATGTGAGTTTGTTCTCTAATGAGCATGTTGATGGTGGTTACTTCTCTTCATTTGTGTTCATCATCTTCCCTCAAATGAGGTGTGTGGTGTGGTGATGAACACTTCAATTATGTGTCAAAAACTGAGGCCCTTACAGTCAGGGAACTCTGGGACCACTGGAATATCTTCCAATCTGATAGTTGTGGTTTGATAGACAGTTGGAAGTTTTATTTCTGGACTATCCAGAAATAAGGAGTGAGATCCGTGCACTTCTGAGTCCAAGTGCACGATTCGAAGGACGGTGTCTAAAACAAAGCTGTGGCGGGTTAGCCACGACATCCCTAGGATGACATCGACCTTCTGTCCCTCTAAGATAGGAGAGACGTAGGGTATACTGTACCCGCTAAGCATAATGGTGCTTTGGAAACCATTACGCTTGCTGATATCTTCCCACCCGGTGAACAAATCAAATATGGACTATCGGTGGGTAGTATTTGCAAGCTGTGTTTAGCAATGAAAGCTTAGCTAATAAAATTATGCGTGGCGCCTAAATCAAACAATACTATGGCGGGATGCTGGTGGAGTTGGAACATATCCGCAAGGATTGGCTCACCCTCCGGTATGTCCTCGATGGCAAGTTGGTGGACAGTGCCAGGCCTAAGGTTCGCCCGCCACGCATTAGTAGGGTTCCGGGCTGATTCTTCCCCGGAAACTGTGGTGCATCTCTGCCGCCTTGTCTCTCCGGACAACTGCTGGCGAAGTGTCCTGGACGACCACATTTGTAGCATGTGACCACTGCTTGTCCGGTGCTTGGGGGACGAAAGCCCGGCATGCGCTGCCGAGGTGCATACGCACGCGGCATCGCCCGCTGCTTCTGTTGTTGTTGCGGAGGTGGTACTGGCAGTGCCGGCCTGAATGCCGGTGAAGAATACGGCCGACTGCGGAAGGGCATCGACCTCTGAGGTGGCTGCCAGCGTGGACCTGATGGTGGGCGATTCACCATCCGGAATTTATGAGAAGGACCGCTTCCTTCTCCGCTGCTTTGCGGCGCGCTTCGCTTTCTCTCCGCTGCCGCTAACTCCTTGTCGGAGTCCTCCTGGACAATCGCAGCATCAATGATGTCGTTGAGGCTGCCGCGATTGAACATCGCCAGCTTATCCTTCAGGAGCGGGTTAAGCCCCTGGTAAAAATGGTCCCGCCGCTTCTCGTCAGTATCGGCGTGATATGACGCATAGAGCGCGAGATCGTTGAACGCCCTGGAGTATTCCAGCGTGTTCCGGATCCCTTGTTGCAGGTGTAAGAATTCCTGCGTCTTCTTCTTCATCAGACCCGGCGGTATGCGATAGGCCCTGAAGGCCGTCCGGAACTCCGCCCAGGTCATAACTCGGTCGGTGGGCTGTGAAGCATAGAAGTTTGCCCACCACGCGCTCGCGGATCCCTGGAGCTGTTGGACCGCGAACTGAGTCTTGCGCTGCTCACTTAGTTGGAGCAGCCCGAACTTCATCTCTATTGTACGGAGCCAGTTGTCCGCATCGAGGGGTTCATCCGCCCTTAAGAATACCGGGGGATGAGTCGCTAGGAAGTCGGAGTAGGAGTTCTGTTGACGCTCCTCACGGTCTTGACGTCTCTCTAGGCGAGACGTATTGACGATGAGAGTTTGCAGCAACTCCGTGTTCTGCTGATGAGAACCCGCCATTGCCGCCACGATGTCGGCCAATGTAACCGTTGGTGGTGGCGGTGTTTGCTGTTGTTGTTGCTGCTGTCCTGAGGATTCCTCGGGAGGCTGTTGGGAGGTTTCTCCCCCTTGACTAGAACCCCCAACGTCTGGGTTGTCACGAGTACGAGTCATTCTGAAATTTGAAACAGCAGCGATCAGTACATGTCATACTCAAAATTCCATATGCAACAGTAGGTATTGAAGTGACGCATGAATAATTTGCACAATATTCACATATATTGATAAAGCATAAACTTTATACAAGATACATTAATCTCGGGTCTCTGAGAAGTCGTGCTCATGTCGTCACTATGTAAAAGCCCAAGAAAAGGGACTTGCAAAAACTTGTCATCAACTCACAACAGCACATTTTTTATTGTGGATATCTTAGGAAAAATTGTGAAGAGCAAGTAACCTCCATCAAAAGAGTGATTAGAGGGGAAAGCCTTCACTTTCACCAAGTAGGATTTCTACACATGAACATGAGAGGTTGAGCTCACCCCTAGGACTTGAAAAGTCTTAGGAAGGTTCAAGCCAAGTTTCATGCAAATCCAACACTTTTTGAGGCACTTTTGGAGGTATTTGAAAAAGAGGCCAATTTGAATGTAAATTCAAATTACAGCAACTTTCATCACTAAAATTCAAAAGTTAGCTTCTTATTCAGACTCAGCACATTTTTCTGAGTAAGCCCACCAATTTTCGTCACCATTGGAGTTCATTTTGTCAAGAGCTAAATTTGCAAGAATTCAAAACTGAATTTGAAATTCAGTTTAAACATGAAGCAAATTTAACCCAACAAAGTTTGAATTTGAGAACTCAAATTCAAACCAAGACTTGGGGGCTAAGTCTCACAGTTAATTGAGAGTAGCTGGGGATATTTTTTAGTAAAACAGAGGTGAAAAATTGAAAAGATAAACGGGGGAGGAGGGCCCACTGGTCAGAGGCTGTGAGCAACAGAGAACAACTCGGTGGTCGTCGGTCAGCCGCCGCGACTGGTTACCGCCTCACGGCCGCGCCAGCGCACGCTGGGATTAACTCGTGCCCTCCTCCCAATCACCACGTACGCAGCACAAAGCTGAGTTTGCTGCCTCCCTCGCCTGCCGCTCTGATCAGCGCCCGCGCACACGAAGAACTCGCCGCAGCGCTTGCACCTCCGAGCCCCGGCGTGCACCCGTGCTGATCGTTGAACACTCGCGATCCCTGCAGCAAAAGAGAGCGCCAAGGCACACTCTATCGGTTCCCCGTGCTGCTCCAGCAAGCTGCATCCGGCGCTGAGCGGTGTGAGCCATCGAAGTTGGAGAACCGGGAGGTACCGCGGAGTCGAGCTTCGGTTCACCGGTGACAGCCCCATCTAGCCCTCATCGTCGACCACGTTCTACACAAGAAAGGTGCGTGGGGACCCCTAGATGGTGTAGACGCAAACCCTTCGGCAAATGGTCCATCGGGTAGCAAGAATTTTGGAGAGTTCCAAACCCTAGTGCAACTGACCTAGCTCGGCAAGAATCCAAAATTCGGTTTTCACACTGAGGCAACGATCATGCTAGCTCACCAGTAGCTCCTACACCTCCTAGCGCCCCTCCTCGAGGAAGAACCAAGCAAAACCGTCAAGAAATGGCTGAGTATTAGCCATTTCTATAGTCGCCGGTGCAAACACGGCTCGGGTCACCGTCGAGAGTTGGTTTGCCGGCGTTGTTAGCCTCCTAGACTGCTCACGATAGGTTCCTCGTGATCCACTGATTCTTATCGAGCAAACCGTAGCCCTTTTCAAGCCCCAGAGAGCAAGAACGACCTCGCCGGAGTCCTAGCCTCCGCGGTGGACGTCGCACGCCTGTTTCCGGTCACCGCCGGCGAGCTCCGACCCCCGGGACAAGTTCCACAGGGCGAGAAAAGGCTAGGCGGCCAGTTCTGGCACTGGGGGTGGTCTGGAAGGCGGTTCCGGCGAACGTCACCGGAGTGCACCGCCGCAGGACTCGCGGGCACGCGCGAGGAGGAAGAAGTCGGGTGGTGGGACCCACCCGCAGGAGTTTAAACATTTTGGGGGATTTTCCAGTTTAGTTCAACTTCAAATGCATAGAAATTTTGCTAGGAAGCTCCAAATTTGATGAACCAAATTTTGCTGAACTCAGAATTCCGAGTACTTTCCGGCAATACCAAATTCATCTCATGAAAGTGAATAGTTTTCCAGAATTAAATCCCTAAATTTTAAACTGTTGGGAATTTTATCTGGAGAACTACTTTATGAAAAAATCTAAAATTTGGCTGAGAGGTTCATTGGAAAATCCCTGAGCCACAGTAAAATTTTCGGACTCGTCCAAGTTCATTTAGTCCCCCTAATTAGGTGATTAAGAGAACTGCCCTGAGAAAATAGAAAAATGTACAGAAACATTTTTCAGATTTTCTCAAATCTTCATTACGGCATAACTTTCAGTAGAATTCTTCAAATGACATGAAACCAATTCCATTAGAACCATCTTAAATTCTAGTTTCCAGAAAGTAATGGTTGGAGCCATGAAAACCCCCGGAATTACTTAGAGGCTCAAATATTGACCAAATGGGCTTTTATTTGTACAAGGTTCAAATGAACTTTGTTTCAAATGAAACTTGGTAAAGAATCTGGGTAGGACACTACCAAGCCACCATAAAAATTTCAGAACCAAAGGGGAGGGATGGCTATAGTTATTAGTAATTAAGTATTCAAGTTTACACATTGCATTTAAATTGACATGTAGTATTGCATTAACGTGTAGTCGCTGAAGGCGGAGAGACTCCAGAAGTGCTGGACTTCCTTCTTCCGGACGAAGACCTAACCTCTGACCAGCAGCAACAAGGCAAGCCCCGGTTTGCATTAACCCTTTTATAAGTTTTGCTTTGTTTACATGTGTCGTATGAAGTATGAATGTGCATTAGGTATAGGATGAATGAAACCTCACTTGAATAACCAAAAGTTCCTAAAAGAGTGAGGGTAGTGTCTAAGACCTCGAGTAGGCAGGCTATGCTTAATGAGTCATAGGACTTCGGTACAAGTCGAGTAGTTGGAATCTACTCACGAGATAGGCTTGGGACACACGGGTTCGGTTGAGTGATGTGAGATCACTTTAGTAATGAAAATGAGACTAGGCAGGGGCTAGGGTGCAGCAAGAGGAAGTCTTGTGTGCGCAGCCCTGCCCGTGTCGATTGAGGACCAATCCGTGTGCGGCCCTGCTGAACAAGTATTGAACGTACCGAAGGCATATCGTATATATGGGCCCCGATAAACTGATGTAGCCTAAACCTCCGGGCATCGAGGCATAACGCACCGATTTATAGGTGTAGGCTGAGGGCAGCAAGGTGGAAATCTGCCAACAGGCATAGAGAGATGCTCCATGTGGGGAACCTCCTGCTCGTTTCGGTGCGACCGGTTCGACGTTTGGGCTGTTGGGTGAAAGGTTGTCCCGTACGACATCGAGTGAGCGTGCTGTGCAGCTCCACGGGTGGGCGTATGTGACGTGCTCTTTGGGTTTCCCTGCAGGTGTATATCGAGTCGATTCACCGTCCCTCGCGGTGACGAGTACCGCTTGTTCACTGCGTCGTAACGTAGATAATTTATGGAATGTTATAATTCAATACTGCTGTTATGATATAATTGTATTGCTACATGTGTGCCACCAAATATTGCTTAATAAATTTCAGAATTCTGAACTGTTAACTTGTGGCAAAAAGATGAACTAAGGATGAACTTGTAGGCGTGTCCATTGATGCACTATTACTATCCTATGTCTATTGTACCCCTCATGTAGAGTTCCATGCTTAGGTGAGTCGGTTAAGTCTTGTTTGAGCCATCGTGCTCACGGTTGCTGCTTAAGTGTTTTTCAGGTGAGGAGCCACCCACGGACTCGAAGTACAAGTCCACTGGTGAGAGTTACCCTCCGTCGGGGACCACGGCTGAGTGGGAGCCGTACACGCCGCGCTGAGCTGAGACGTGCAGCTAGTGTGGGTTGCCCTAGGGCTGGGCAACCAACTTTTGCTAGATAGGCGGACGTGAGTTGTACAGAGTAGACTTCCGCTGTGTAAAATAAATACTAGTTTGTACTGAAGTTGTACCAGTTTGTACAGTTCAGTTTGTTTTTCCCATGTAATATATTGTGTCCTTATGACGTGTGCTGTCAGGTGTCGCATCGTGCGGCACCACCCTCTGCGATCCTGAATGAGCGGATTCCGGTCCGCCACGGCCTGGTATCAGAGCTGCTTTGGGGATAGCACAGTACTTAAGGACTGTATTACGGGAAAACTTAGGTTTACGGTGAGGATTCGGTAGTTGCCCAAGTAAGGACTATATTAGCATAGTTACTTAAAGTGGCAAAGACTAACCTATGTGTTATAATTCTGAATTTTAATTATGTAATGACGCACCTATGCTCTGGTAAGAATGGTAAGGAACGCCACCGAAAGCGGTTCAATTTCGGTTAGCTCCCCTGACGAGGAATGTGGTTCAGTGATTTGTCTCACAGCTTGGTGTGAGACGTCAATATGAAACTCTTGGACTCTTCATGTTCCTGAGTTCATATGAAACGCTGATCCCTAGCGTGCATTAGGCAAGTAAGTGGAGACCCCATCGCGTGGTCAGTAAAGCGAGAGTGTGTTCGTCTGGAAATAGCCTAGGAGGACATACGCAGCACTTGCCATCGGCATGCCCTGCAGGGCAGTAGGTGGTATCTGTTGGGTTGATAACATTCCCAACCGTGAAGACCCGTTCATGACATACTCGGGTTCCCTGTCGTGTGGTGTTGAAACACGATCACGTACCTTGAGACGTGACCTAACTCAAGAACGGCCGTATAGCAATGATACGGGCGTTTGTATTTACTTTTAAATATGATCCTGCCTGAAATGAAAACAACCATTGAGTGCACCATTATTGTGTGGTCTTATGCAGGTACTAACAAGGTATGTATCCGTGTAGTAAACGTGTGCGAGAGACCATTTAGTGCCACACTTGAGACGTATATGCCGGTATAATCCGGTTAGGATTTTCTTTTGTGAGGAACGTAGTACCGAGATATCATGGGCATATGCATGAAAAATAATGATAACAAGGAATTAAAATCACTAGGTTCAACATTTAGGACCTTGGTTGGGTAGAAAAATTCAATAGTCGATCAGTATAGTTTCAAGAGACTGAAAAACAGAGTGCTCTGTTTTGGGCAGCAAGTTTGCTGATGTTCAACAGGGCACAACTCACAGGTCTTTTAGCCAGGGTGGTGTGGTATATAGTTCTGGAAAGGTATTTAAGTACTCTACAACCTTGTTGTAGACTTCCAGAGCTGAAACACACCTTAAGATGGCTTAAATCCCAGAGGAATGTAAACTGTCCAGAATCAGGACAGAGTGAAACACTCTCGGGACTGTTCTGTTTTTCAAACATAACTTCCCGTAGAAAAATCTAAAATTGTCATATGATACATCCTTAGAAATAGTAGAAGATGTGTTACATCTTTGCAATTCCAAGTTTCTGAAATTTCAGCACAGAATTCAGTGGAAATCAGAGTTAAAAACAGCAACTTCCCAAAGGAGGTGCTGTTAAAATTCTTCCAGAAATTTTTCTGACTTTGAATGACCATAACTTTTTAACCAGAGCTGATCTGAGGGCGAGTAAATACTCGTTGGAAATATAAGGAAGTTAACTTTAACTTTGGTATTCAGCTTGAGTCATGAAAATGCCCAGAACCAGATCAAAATCTTGGATATGTAGAAACTAGTCATTCTAACAGAGGAATGACAGTTGAACTCATGTGAGAGATTGTTGTACCCTGGAGGGGTTCGAGTACTCCCAATGGGGTAGAAAATGCTCATGAGAGATTATATTCAACTAGTGAAAGATTTGAGTATAGGTCTCACTCAAGTTTCTTTTACTAGAGACCATGTTTGTGTCGTATTGAAGATAAAAGGGTGGTTTACGTGATGACAAAGTGATAGTAATATCTCGTAGTGACCAAACCTAGTTGTGGTGAGCTTCCAAAGAGGAGGTTCATCAAGTTGGATTAAACTAGCTTGTGTTTGGTCTGGTAATGGTGTAGCTTGTGCAAAGTTATTACATTATCTACATACGAGGTGTATCGCATGTTTTATTGTCATTATGTTGTTACGCCTATTTCATTTGATCGCATTGCAGTATGTTGCGGGACTGATGTTTGTTGTCGTATGGTTGCAGATGGTTCGCACTAGGACCACGCACGAGGTTGGCGGCTCTAGCCAAAAAGGAGGCGATGACTCCCAGCCACCGGCCTACGACAGCACCCCGCAGCAGCAGCCACCACCGCCGCCTCCGCTTACTCTAGCGGATGTGATAGCGGCACTGGTGGGTGGTCGTGAGGAGCAGACCGAACTGCTCCGCACGATCGTGCAGAATACATCCCAGGCGGCGGGGGGGGGGGGGCACCAAGACAGAGGGCCTCGTGAGCCCCGTGAGGTGTCGTACTCGGATTTCATGAGTACGCACCCTCCAGTGTTCACCGAAGCTGAAGAACCACTGGAGGCCGACAATTGGCTGCGGACCGTCGAGTCCAAGTTCGGGCTGCTCCAATGCACGGAGCGGCAAAAGATTTTGTTCGCAGCGCAGCAACTTCATGGTGCCGCTGGTGCGTGGTGGGCGAATTATGTCGCCTCACGTCCGGCTGGCCATGCCATGGAGTGGGAAGAGTTCCGGGAGGCGTTCCGCGCCTATCACATTCCTCCCGGAATAATGAAGAGGAAGTTCCAAGAATTCTTGGAGCTGAAGCAGGGCGGGAGGAGTGCCCATGACTACTCCCGCGCCTTCAATCACCTGGCACAATATGCATCAGACTACATCTCCACCGAGGAGAAAAAGCGGGAGCACTTCTATCGGGGGTTACACCCCGAAATGAAGACGCATCTCGTGCAATGGAATCGCGGCACCTTCAACGACCTAGTCGACGCCGCGATTATGCAAGAGGATGCTCAGCAGGAGTTGGCAGCTGAGGATAGGAAGCACAGCGCTCCACCTAACAGTGGAGGTGGCGCTCCCCAGAAGTACCGCATGGTGTATCGGACACCATCCGGGCAGCAGTGGCATCCACCGGCGCGACCTCAGCGGTTCGGGGGACGTTCGTTTCAGTCACCTCCGTTCCGTCCGCCGATGCCACCACTAAGACAGCAGCAGCAGCAGACGGCACCCCGGGCGTTTCCACCGCCACAACGCGCCCCGGGTTTCCGTCCACCGATCAGCTGGGGACCGCCCCGTTTCGCTTGCTTCACGTGTGGCCAGGCGGGCCACTTCGCGAAGGACTATCCCCAGGGGCAGCAGAGCAGCGGGCAAGCTCAGTTCCAGGGCGGTGCTCGAGGCCGACCTCCGGTCAGCGGACTGGGGGCGTCCGCAACCTCGACAATGAAGACGCTCCGGAGGGAGACAACGTGCTGGCGGGTACGTTTACTCTCAATGACCAAGCTATCATCATACTTTTTGATTCTGGTGCAACCCACAACTTCATAAGTGCATCATATGTGGTTAAGCATCAGCTGAAGCCTTTCCAACCGACTGTTCTTATATGATCTGCTCACCGGGAGGAAAGATTTCAGCAACTATGATGGTTCCAAAAGCACCACTGTGCTTAGGTGGGAAGATATATTCCACCACTATGATTATCCTTGAGGGGCAGAAGATTGATGCAATCTTGGGAATGTCATGGCTAAGCTACCATGGCGCTGTCCTGGAAACTTTAACACGGACGGTTCACCTCAACTCCCCACTACACCGTCCGCAGTCCCTCTTATTAGATAATCCAGTCCAGGAGGTTTCAGCGATCAACAATACTGAAGCTCTCAAGTTGGAGGACATTCCCATAGTCCGGGAGTACCCTGACGTGTTCCCGGATTATCTTCCGAGCATGGCACCTGAGCGGGATGTCGAGTTCAAGATTGAACTTGCACCTGGGACTACGCCCATATCACGGAGACCATACAAGATGGCTCCAAACGAGCTGGCTGAATTAAAAGAACAGCTCAACGATCTGTTGAGCAAAGGTTTCCTTAGGCTGAGTTCCTCGCCTTGGGGCTGCTTGGCGCTGTTCGTAAAGAAGAAGGATGAAACCTTGAGGCTGTGTGTGGACTACCGGCCGCTCAACGCCGTCACCATCAAGAATAAGTACCCACTACCCCGCATCGACATATTGTTTGATCAACTTGTGGGTGCAAGTGTGTTCTCCAAGATGGATCTTCGCTCTGGATATCGTCAAATCAAGATCCGGACGGAGGATATCCCGAAGACGGCATTCTCAACGAGATATGAATTATATGAATATCTCATCATGTCCTTTGATCTCACAAATGCTCCAGCCCATTTCATGTATCTCATGAACTCGGTGTTCATGCCGGAGCTGGACAAGTTTGTGGTAGTGTTCATCGATGATATCTTGGTTTACTCCAAGACAGAGGCCGAACATGCCGAACACTTGAGGATCGTTCTTCAACGATTGCGAGACCACAAGCTCTACGCCAAGTTCAGTAAATGCGAGTTTTGGATCAGCCAAGTGCCATTTTTGGGACATATCATCTCAGCAGAAGGCATTGCGGTTGACCCAAGCAAGATAGAGCAAGTGCTGAAATGGAAAGCTCCCACTTCAGTCCATGAAGTCAGAAGCTTCCTCGGGTTAGCAGGATACTATCGGAGATTCATTCCAAGCTTCTCCAAGCTCGCTAAACCTATGACAGAATTGTTGAAGAAGGGAACGAAATATGTTTGGAACACGGCGTGTGAAGGAGCATTCCAAGCATTGGTAAAGCATCTCACAACAGCCCCGGTC
Source organism: Neostapfia colusana (assembly GCA_030760725.1). Classification (NCBI taxonomy): domain Eukaryota; kingdom Viridiplantae; phylum Streptophyta; class Magnoliopsida; order Poales; family Poaceae; genus Neostapfia; species Neostapfia colusana. The sequence continues at coordinate 51,586,988 of JASWHV010000014.1, read as the reverse complement.
TTAGCTCAGCCGGATACAACAAAGCCCTTCGACGTGTATTGTGACGCGTCCGGTATTGGGCTCGGCTGCGTGTTGATGCAGGAAGGACGTGTGGTCGCATATGGCTCACACCAACTACGGAACCATGAGCAGCACTACCCGACTCATGATCTTGAGCTTGCTGCAGTGGTTTTGGCGCTGAAAATGTGGAGGCACTATCTCCTGGGGAATTTGGTGCACCTCTACACCGACCACAAGAGCTTGAAATACATTTTCACCCAGAAGGAGCTGAACATGAGGCAAAGGAGGTGGTTAGAATTTATAAAAGATTATGAAATTGAGATTCATTACCACCCCGGCAAGGCGAATGTGGTTGCCGACGTGCTGAGTCGGAAATCACATGTCCATCACCTCACCATTACACCGGTGGAGGAGGAAGAGCCGAGTTTATACTTGGTTCCTTATGGGTCGCTTTATAACCTTGCCCTCATCCCTACTATTAGGGAGGACATCATTGCAGCTCAGAAGACCGATAAAGGCATGACACATCTCTGGAGACAGATAGTTGATGGGGAGATCAAGTGTTTCCGGAAAGATGAGCAGGGGACGCTATGGTTCAATGACCGCATAGTCATACCCCGGGATATGGAGCTGAGGAAGAAGATCCTCGATGAAGCTCACTTGTCTAAGTACTCCATTCATCCGGGCAGCAACAAAATGTACCAGGATTTGAAAAAGAAATTTTGGTGGACACGGATGAAGCAGGAGGTAGCTAAGTACGTATCCGAGTGCGATACGTGTAGACGAGTGAAAGCTGATCACATGAAGAAATCAGGGCTGCTACAACCCTTGAAGATCCCGGCATGGAAATGGGAAGATGTGAGCATGGATTTCATTGTAGGATTACCCCTAACTGCCAACAAACATGATTCCATTTGGGTAATCGTTGATCGGTTAACCAAGATGGCTCACTTCATTCCGGTGAATACACGTTACAATGCCGGCAAATATGCGGAACTGTACATGGCAAAGATTCTGTGCTTATACGGGGTACCCAAGACCATCGTCTCGGATCGAGGTGCATTATTTCTATCTCGTTTTTGGGAGCAGCTACACGCTGCATTGGGTACCAAGCTGATTAGGAGCTCCGCCTATCACCCTCAAACAGATGGGCAAACAGAGAGGGTGAACCAAGTATTAGAAGACATGTTGAGAGCATGTGCCATCCACCACGGTAGGAACTGGAATGATCACCTACCGTTGACGGAATTCTCGTACAACAATGGCTATCAGGCGAGTATCAAGATGGCACCCTACGAAGCTCTCTCCGGTCGCAAATGCCACACCCCATTAAACTGGTGCGAGTCCGGTGAAAGGTCACCTTCGGGGTTGATGTGGTGAACGACGCCGAAGAGCGTGTTCGGACGATTCAAGCCAACTTGAAGGCTGCTCAATCCCGGCAGAAGAGCTACGCTGATAAGAGGCGTAGACCGTTGCACTTTGACGTCGGTGAACACGTGTACCTTCGCGTGTCTCCGATGAAAGGCGTGCACCGGTTCGGTGTGAAGGGGAAGCTTTCTCCCCGTTTCATTGGACCCTATGCTATCACCGAGAAGTGCGGACCAGCGGCGTATCAATTGGAGCTACTGGCATCCCTGGCTGGTGTCCATGACGTTTTCCATGTTTCGCAACTGCAAAAATGTGTAAAGCATACAGCTGCTGTTCCTACCGAAGACATCGGCGAGCTGAAACCGGATTTGACATATGATGAGTATCCGGTGGCAATTCTTGATGAAAAAGCTCGGACCACGCGTAGCCGAATGTTGAGGTTCTACAAGATACTCTGGAGCAACCACACCGCCGAAGAAGCGACGTGGGAGAGCGAGGAATTCCTTCGCTCAAATTACCCGGAGTTCATGGCCTCTCAGCACGGGTATGTCCCTACTACATCGCTATCTCTTCTTTTATAATCTCGGGACGAGATTCTTTTAAGGGGGGAGGGATGTAAAAGCCCAAGAAAAGGGACTTGCAAAAACTTGTCATCACCTCACAACACCACCGTTTTTATTGTGGATATCTTAGGAAAAATTGTGAAGAGCAAGTAACCTCCATCAAAAGAGTGATTAGAGGGGAAAGCCTTCACTTTCACCAAGTAGGATTTCTACACATGAACATGATAGGTTGAGCTCACCCCTAGGACTTGAAAAGTCTTGGGAAGGTTCAAGCCAAGTTTCATGCAAATCCAACACTTTTTGAGGCACTTTTGGAGGTATTTGAAAAAGAGGCCAATTTGAATGTAAATTCAAATTGCAGCAACTTTCATCACTCAAATTCAAAAGTTAGCTTCGTATTCAGACTCAGCACATTTTTCTGAGTAAGCCCACCAATTTTCATCACCATTGGAGTTCATTTTGTCAAGAGCTAAATTTGCAAGAATTCAAAACTGAATTTGAAATTCAGTTTAAACATGAAGCAAATTTAACCTAACAAAGTTTGAATTTGAGAACTCAAATTCAAACCAAGACTTGGGGGCTAAGTCTCACAGTAAATTAAAGTAGCTGGGGATATTTTTTAGTAAAACAGAGGTGAAAAATTGGAAAGATAAAGGGGGGAGGAGGGCCCACTGGTCAGAGGCTGTGAGCAACAGAGAACCACTCGGTGGTCGTCGGTCAGCCGCCGCGACTGGTTACCGCCTCACGGCCGCGCCAGTGCTCACTGGGATTAACTCGCGCCCCCCTCCCGATCACCACGTACGCAGCACAAAGCTGAGTTTGCTGCCTCCCTCGCCTGCCGCTCTGATCAGCGCCCGCGCACGCGAAGAACTCGCCGCAGCGCTTGCACCTCTGAGCCCCGGCGTGCACCTGCGCTGATCGTTGAATACTTGCGATCCCTGCAGCAATAGAGAGCGCCAAGGCACACTCTATCGGTTCCCCGTGCTGCTCCAGAAAGCTGCATCCGGCGCTGAGCGGTGTGAGCCATCGAAGTTGGAGAACCGGGAGGTACCGCGGAGTCGAGCTTCGGTTCACCGGTGACAGCCCCATCTAGCCCTCATCGTCGACCATGTTCTACACAAGAAAGGTGTGTGGGGACCCCTAGATGGTGTAGCCGCAAACCCTTCAGCAAATGGTCCATCGGGTAGCAAGAATTTTGGAGAGTCCCAAACCCTAGTGCAACTGACCTAGCTTGGCAAGAATCCAAAATTCGGTTTTCACACTGAGGCAACGATCGAGCTAGCTCACAAGTAGCTCCTACACCTCCTAGCGCCCCTCCTCGAGGAAGAACCAAGCAAAACCGTCCAGAAATGGCCGAGTATTAGCCGTTTCTATAGTCGCCGGTGCAAACACGGCTCGGGTCACCGTCGAGAGTGGGTTTGCCAGCGTTGTTAGCCTCCGAGACTGCTCACGTTCGGTTCCTCGTGATCCACTGATGCTTCTCGAGAAAACCGTAGCCCTTTTCATGCCCCAGAGAGCGAGAACGACCTCGCCGGAGCCCTAGCCTCCGCGGTGGACGTCGCACGCCTGTTTCCGGTCACCGCCGGCGAGCTCCGAACCCCGGGACAAGTTCCACAGGGCGGGGTAAGGCTAGGCGGCCAGTTCTGGCACTGGGGGTGGTCGGGAAGGCAGTTCCGGCGAACCTCGCCGGAGTGCACCGCCGCTGGACTCGCGGGCGCACGCGAGGAGGAAGAAGGCGGGTGGTGGGACCCACCCGCAGGAGTTTAAACATTTTGGGGGATTTTCCAGTTTAGTTCAACTTCAAATGCATAGAACTTTTGCTAGGAAGCTCCAAGTTCGATGAACCAAATTTTGCTGAACTCAGAATTCCGAGTACTTTCCAGTAATACCAAATTCAGCTCAGGAAAGTGAATAGTTTTCCAGAATTAAATCCCTAAAGTTTAAATTGTTGGGAATTTTATCCGGAGAACTACTTTATGAAAAATTCTGAAATTTGGCTGAGAGGTTCACTGGAAAATCCCTGAGTCATAGTAAAATTTTCAGACTCATCCAAGTTCATTAGTCCCCCTAATTTGGTGATTAAGAGAACTGCCCTGAGAAAATAGAAAAATGTACAGAAACATTTTTCAGATTTTCTCAAATCTTAATTAGGGCATAAATTCAAGTAGAATTCTTCAAATGACATGAAACCAATTCCATTAGAACCATATTAAATTCTAGTTTCCATAAAGTAATGGTTGGAGCCATGAAAACACCTGGAATTACTTAGAGGCTCAAATATTGACCAAATGGGCTTTTATTTGTACAAGGTTCAAATGAACTTTGTTTCAAATGAAACTTGGTCAAGACTCTGGTTAGGACCCTACCAAGCCACCATAAAAATTTCTGAACCAAAGAGGAGGGCTAGCTAGAGTTATTAGTAATTAAGTATTCAAGTTTACACATAGCATTTAAATTGACATGTAGTATTACATTAACGTGTAGTCGCTGAAGGCGAAGAGACTCCGGAAGTGCTGGACTTCCTTCTTCCGGACGAAGACCTAACCTCTGACCAGCAGCAACAAGGCAAACCCCTGTTTGCATTAACCCTTTTATAAGTTTTGCTTTGTTTACATGTGTCGTATGAAGTATGAATGTGCATTAGGTATAGGATGAATGAAACCCCACTTGAATAACCAAAGTTCCTACAAGAGTGAGGGTAGTGTCTAAGACCTCGAGTAGACAGGCTATGCTTAATGAGTCATAGGACTTCGGTACAAGTCGAGTAGTTGGAATCTACTCGCGAGATAGGCTTGGGACACACGGATTCGGTTGAGTGATGTGAGATCACTTTAGTAATGAAAATGAGACTAGGCAGGGGCTAGGGTGCAGAAAGAGGAAGTCTTGTGTGCGCAGCCCTGCCCGTGTCGATTGAGGACCGATCCGTGTGCGGCCCTGCTGAACAAGTATTGAACGTACCGAAGGCATATCGGATATATGGGCGCCGATAAACCGCTGTAGCCTAAACCTCCGGGCGTCGAGGCATAACGCACCAATTTATAGGTGTAGGCTGAGGGCAGCAAGGTGGAAATCTGCCAACGGGCATAGAGAGATGCTCCGTGTGGGGAACCTCCTGCTGGTTTCGGTGCAACCGGTTCGACGTTTGGGCTGTTGGTGAAAGGTTGTCCCGTACGACATCGAGTGAGCATGCTGTGCAGCTCCACGGGTGGGCGTACGTGACGTGCTCTTTGGGTTTCCCTGCAGGTGTATATCGAGTCGATTCGCCGTCCCTCACGGTGACGAGTACCGCTTGTTCACTGCCTCGTAACGTAGATAATTTATGGAATGTTATGATTCAATACTGCTGTTATGATATAATTGTATTGCTACATGTGTGCCACCAAATATTGCTTACTAAATTTCAGAATTCTGAACTGTTAACTTGTGGCTAAAAGATGAACTAAGAATGAACTTGTAGGCGTGTCCATTGATGCACTATTACTATCCTATGTCTATTGTACCCCTCATGTAGAGTTCCATGCTTAGATGAGTCGGTTAAGTCTTGTTGAGCCATCGTGCTCACGGTTGCTTCTTAAGTGTTTTTCAGGTGAGGAGCCACCCACGGACTCGGAGTACGAGTCCACCGGCGTGGGTTACCCTCCGTCAGGGACCACGGCTGAGTGGGAGCCGTACACGCCGCGCTGAGCTGATACATGCAGCTAGTGTGGGTTGCCCTAGGGCTGGGCAACCAACTTTTGCTAGATAGGCAGGCGTGAGTTGTACAGAGTAGACTTCCGCTGTGTAAAATAAATACTAGTTTGTACTGAAGTTGTACCTGTTTGTACAGTTCAGTTTGTTTTTCCCATGTAATATATTGTGTCCTTATGACGTGTGCTGTCGGGTGTCGCATCGTGCGGCACCACCCTCTGCGATCCTGGATGAGCGGATTCCGGTCCGCCACGCACTATCTATACATACGCTACTGGCTACCCGACATGTCACTGATTACAAAAGTTTGGGTTACACTACTCTAGCTGCCCTACTTGGCAACCGTAACCCCCTACTCGGAGTAGAACTCGACCTCCTGTGGGTCGTCCTCCTCCGGTACCTCTGCTGGTGGCTCCGGATCTACCACCTCTTCTTCCATCTCGGGTTCTCCCATTGCCGGAAGACCCAAGACCACCGGTATGCCCAATACCGGAGGCACGAGGTCCTGCAACGCGTGAACCTCATCCATGGCCTGGTTGTAGTCTTCTTCCCAGCCTTGCCCTTCCTCAATAGCGTTGTCTCGCTCTTGAGTAAGGTCCTCGTTCTGCTGGGTTAGAGTCTGCACCAGTTCTTGCAACGCCGCGATGTCGACACGGCTCTTCTTCTTTCCTTCTTCAGACGATGCAACTGATTATGCTGTTCGTTCAGTCGCTTGATCGTCGGAAGGAGCACATTGCGGAGTGCACTGTGAGCACTCTCAAAATGGTCTCCACGGCTTGTGCTCTCCTTGAGCTTTGCGGTGAGATGCTCCATATGAACAGCTTGGCTGTCCATCACGGCCTTTCCCGCCCTCATTTGGAGGCTGAGGTTCGCCTCCGTGGGGTTGTACCTTGGGCAACCCGGATCGGTTGCCTCCCGGTACCATCCTTCCCACACATGATGAGCCCGTCCCTCCACCGGAACGAGCGCGTATGGAGTGCCCTCCATAGCCCTCACGTGTAGTTGGCAGAAACATGACATAGTGTCACGGGCTGCCAGTTGCCACATCCCCTCCGGTTGTCTACCTCTCACCGTGACGGTGAACGGCACCCAACCGGGTGGCGTAGGTCCTGCCGGAACCTCGACATGAATTATCCATGTCCTGTTCCCCTCCTCGCCTTCTTCCTTGGCAAAGTACTGCGGCATCTGGTTGTACCCGAAATATTGAAGCATCTGCCACAATGCTTCCGGATAGCCGCTGAGGTGAGAACAGTGAGATTCCACCCACCCGTTCTCGAACTGTTTACCCGCTGTCATCTGTAAAAATATATTTGAGAATTGTCAAATATTTATTTGAACAGTAAACCATTGAGTTATAACATAAAACATGTCATTGAACTCATAAGACTTGGAATCATAGTTCAAACTTAAATAAATTTGACTGTTGATCTGCTGTCCAATATGACAGCCCTGACCAGTTTTCATTTCAACCTGATTTAGGCCATGCTAAAGCAAAACCAATGCTGGAGCTCAACATAAAAGTTAAATCTAACTTCAATAGCTTTCCAGAAAGTATTTGCTTGTCCTAAGATTTGTCCTGGTTCAAAAGTTATGAGGTGTCAAAGTTAACAGAATTTCTGGAGAAAATTGGACAGCACCTCCCTGCTTTAAGTACTGATATGATCCAAGAATTCCAGTTAATTCTTCTCCCAATCTGACACAACTTGCTGTTACAAAGTTGTAACCCATCTCATAAGCTTTCTAGAACTACCACATTTTCTATTTTTGGATTTTTATGCAGGAAGTTATGCTCAATTTACAGAGAGTTTACAGAGAGTCTTTGCCCTGCCCTGTTTTCTGGACAGTTTCAACTCTACTGCATTTTTTGATTGGTTAAGGGATGAGACACCTCTGAACCTCAACATAAAGGTTGTAAAGCTCTTCCAAAGATTTCCAAAAGTGTATCATATGACCCCAACCTCGAAAGAACTCAACTTCTAACCTCTGATTAACTTCAGCCTTCTATCAGCTGAAAACAGGGGACTCTGTCCTTAGTATCCTATAAGTTGACAACTTGTTTACTTTGAATATCCTGATTAAGGGAAGGAGTTACATCAATTTTTAGTGCTTTGGATCAAAACCTTCAAGTTTTATAATGAAGTTTTTCATTTAGTGGGGTGTGACGTCGATGCGTCACTAGATCATGTCGGTACTACGTCCTCACAAAGAAAAACCTATACCGGACTTAGCCGGCTTCGTTAGTTCAGTGGCACTAAGCGTCTCTCGCACACGGATGCTACACGTCTACCGTTTCATGGTTAGACTACCTGCAAATAACTCAAGCAATCGTCAGACTCAGCGGCACACCGAGTCCGGTATCCATACAGTTCGTACACCCGGCCGTCATCACTCGCCCGGATGTTCTCAAGCCAAACATGCCTTGAGCTACGTGTTCACGATACTGACCACGTGACGGGGTCTCCCAAATTGCATCACGCACGCCAGGCACAGACGTTGCTCAAATACCCCAAACGACATGAATAGTCGTAGAGGATATTAAAGCGGGTCGGGTTACCTGCCACCCGTGGGGCTCCATCCTTCAGCTTGTGCGCACTGGTGGACAGTGCTTACGTACACCCCCAAGACATCAAGCGTCCCAAGATGCACGATTTTCCGACATAAGCAAATAGGTTAGTATGCCACTTTCTATAAACTAATAACATCCTTATATGGGCTACTAACTCGTTCCACACTGGATTTTTGAAAAAGATGACCTTTGCAGTGTGTTAAACCTCAAGCGAGCTCTGATACCAATGCTGACACGACCCCACGGTCTTGTCGAGCCAGGATCACGCTGAGGGGTGCTGCGTTGCACAGCACCGAATAACACACATCAAAGGTACAAAGTGGAAGCAAAGTTTTTATTACATAAAGTGGTTTATGGACATCTGTACAACAAAATATATTCAGTCTACACTCACGGGCGTAGACTACGCGTCAAGTTCACGTTCAGCCCGTGAACGTGTCCTTGCTAGCACACACGCACACTAACACGGCGGCGTGCACGACTCCCACTCGACGGTGTTCCCCGTCTGGGGTTCCGTCTCCTCCTCGGGAGTCCCTTCCTCATAGAATCCTACAAAAGCTTCAAACACAAGCAGTGAGCACGAAGGCACAGCAAGACTGACCCGTCTCTCCTAAACATGGAACTTCTACATGAGGGATGTTAGGTTACATGAGGTAAAAAATCATTTGCACGGACTCGCCTAATTAGTGGAACCTTACTTTCAAGTTTTAGCAGCAGGTTGTGGAGAACCTTACGCTAAGGCACATGAGAGAGCCGCAATCAAACAAGAAACACATTTCTCTCATGTACTTTTCCCAAAGTTGAAAAGAACTATAGTTAGCTCTAAACTACAACAAATCATTAACAATCAAATCCATCTTTCAATCAGCAACATTTTAACATGTGACTAGTCTGTTCTTTCTACGTCATGGTACAGTGAACAAGTGGTACTCACTGACCGCGAGGGACGGCGATTATAATCGATTTACACCTGCAGGGTTACCCGAACAACCTGTCACGTACGCCCGTACTCGATGTTGACTACAGCAACCATCACGGACACCGTACGCAACCACCTTTCACCCGTCAGCCAAATATTGAACCGGTCCCATCGTCCCGAGCAAGAGGTCTCTGCACGCGCATCTCAGTGCCGCCAGCCGATTTACACCTCAAGCTCTCAACCTACCCTCTGAACGACGAGCAATGCCTCAATACCCAGCTACCCGAGTTACATCAGTTTCCCGGTTCCCATATAGCCGGTAGGTCTTCGGTACTGTTCTAGCTTGTTCAACAGGCCCGCACACGGCTCGGTACTCAATCAACACAAGCGGAGCTATAGCACACAGGCCCCAAAGTCCTGTTGCCCTTACTCTCCACTCGGTCTCTTTTTTCTTGCCATGTGTATCATGTGCTATCTCTACCCGAGTCGAGTGCCTCTAGCCTATGCTCGCGAGTAGTTCCAACTACTCGACTTGTACCGAATGCTACACTATCTGAGCATTGCGGTAGCTAACGGGGGTTTGCAATCCTAATCCCCAAACCCATGGTTCTCTTGGCTATGCACTTGGGTTTTCAAACAAGATTCCAATGCAAGAAGTAATCATACTCAAGTAAGTGCTCAAAACAATAAAAATTTGTAAAAAGGTTAATGCAAACCGGGGCTTGCCTTGCTGCTCTTTGTCGTAGGCTAGCTGCTCCTCCAGAGTAACGAAGTCTAGGACTTCGGGTTCCTCCTCGACCTTAGCGACTATATGATACAAGAAGTACATGTATTAATTAAATGTATTTGAATGGAGTTTTAAACTTGTGAACCTTCTAAGTCTCACTAGACAGACTCAATGATTCTGAAATTTTTATTGTGGCTTGGTTACCACCTAAACAGAGACTTGGTCAAGTTTTAGTTGCAGCAAAGCTCAATTGAGCTCCCCACAAATAATTATGTCCTTGCCCTTAATTGGAGCTCTTAGGGTATTCTAGGGGTTTTCATGGAGCAAGACATGATTTTATGAAAACTAGATTTTCAGAGGGTTCTAATGGAGTTGGTCTCACTTTATTTGAAGGTTCCTAGCTAAATATATGAGCTAAACAACTTCAGGGAAAATTCTGAAAATGTTTCTGAACATTTTCTATTTTCTCTGGAACAGTTTCACTAATCACACCATTAGGTGGATCAAATGAGCTCAAATGGATCTGAAATTTTTATGGTAGTTCTGAGATATTTTGGTGAACATCCCAGCAAAATTTCAAAATTTTCCTCCAAGGGATTCTCCAGTTAAAATTCCAAACATTTTAAAATTTGAGGAATTAATTCAGGAGAAATAAGGATTTTCATGAAGTGAAACTTGATTTGCTGAAAAGTACTCACTCGATTTGGAGCTTTCTAGCCAAAGTTATGAGGATTTGAAGTTTGAAGGAAATCTGAAAATCGGGGAAAAGTTTAAATCTGCTGGTGGGCCACGGGGACACGTGTTGTGCGCTGAGGCGTCGGCACACCGGGGTCTACGGAGTCTTTTGCGCGCCAGCACATCGGATCCGAGCCGCAACCCGATCCCAATTTAAAATATGAGCCGCTGACAGCCGGGCCCCATGTTTTCTTCTTCCTCGTGCCCTCTTTCTCGCGCCCGCGCGCTCCCCCCCCTCGCCGGAGCAGACCGCTGCTCGCCGGACCGGCGCTTCCGGCCGCCACCCAGCTAGAGTCTCGCCGCCAGAGGGTTTAGGGCACCGAGGAACACGATGGTGGGCTCTGCTTGGGCTGCCGGTGGTCGGAACCAGCTCGGCGACGTGCGGCGGCTACTGCTGTGGTTCGGTGCCGTCGCCCGAGGTCTCCAGCCCGCCAACACTTGCACCGATGGGCTCTACACCACCAGCACAGCTCTAGGAAGATCGGCACAACCTCAGAGTAGCTCGGGAGTGGCCACAAGTACGGTCTCACCGTGTGACCGAATGGGTCCGCTGCGAACACCCCTAGTAGAGCTTGAATTCCGCCGCTCCGAGGCGTTCTCATGCGATGGATGCTAAAGGAGAATTGATCGCTGGCTAATCCAACATACATGTGCAAAGTTTGATGACTTAAGGAGGAGTAGATAAGCAGAATTTTAAGGAACTGTACCGGAAGCTCGGGTTGAGGCTTGTAACACCCCAAAACCTGTTAAGAGGAGAATTTAAAATTTTTTGGACGTATTGCATGTGGTGCAGAAATTCAAATTCAAATTGGAATTCAAATTAAACTCAAAACAGAAAAGAAAAAGGAAAAGAAAAAAACAAACTTCCCCGGCCAGTGGGCCGTAAGCCACCAGCCGGCCCACCTCACCCCCGCGCCAGCCCGCAGCCACGCGCCCGCTTCCCTCTCACGGACATGCGGGGCCCGCCTGTCATCCCCGACCTCCCGCCCGCACCGACCCCGGACTTTTCCGCGCGCGCGCGATCGTAACCGACCCGGATTTCCGCGTCCCTCAGCCCGACTCCCTGTCCCAGAAGACTCAAACTCGATCTAAACAAACCCACCGCCCTCCCCCGGCTATATAAACACTGGCATCTTCCCGATTTTCACCCACGATCAGCCGTTTTTCCTTCCGGTGAGAACCCGAGTTTCTCCGGCCAATTTCGCTCGATCTTTGCTCGGGATTTCTGATCTAACGCGCTGACCTTAATCCACCGCCTCCGGGGAATCACGCAGGTGCAGAAAACTCGGTGGTTTGCGCTTCAAACACAGCGCTGACGAGCCTCGCCGTGAATTCACCTCGGACCTCGTCGCCAACCGCTTTCCAGGACCTCCGAGCACAAGAAAACCCCTGAGGTGAGATCCCCGACCTCCCCTCTACCGATCTATGCCATGAAATCCCAGTTTTAGGAAGAATTGACGAAGATCCGAAGCTCTCCGGCGAGATCGCCGCCTCCCGCCGCCGGGCAGCGTTGCCCGCGCTCGATCAGAGCGACGTGGCCGCTTGTGCGCCGTCTATTTTAAATCGCACGGTAGAATTTAAATCCCCGCGTACTGGTTCAACGTCATAATCTCAGCCGTCTATTTTAAATCGGACGGTCCACGTCAGCCCCGCGTTATAAAGGCCGGGATTCTTACGCGCTACCCCCTGGGGTTCTCGGAAAATACGAGCTAGCCCCGGAAACTTCTGATCTAGCCCCTGGAACATCAGAAAATCATGTAAATTCAATTAAAAATCAGTTTTAGCCCCTGGACTTAATAAAAATTAGGAAAACCCCTCTGTTATGTGTAGTTAGACCCATGGAAATTTATAAAATAATATAATAGACCCTTTGAAGGGGTAAGTTTGCCTTTTTAATCTTATATAATATTAAATTTAGGAATTTGACTATGTAATTAAGATTTAAATTTAAAAAGGGTGAGGCACACACATTGTAAATTCAAGTTTAAACTCTACTAACAATTTGAAAGCTTTAGAATGAGCTAAAAATAAATTTTAGGTTGAAATGAAATCTGTTTGGGTGTGTTCATGTTTATTAGATATAGAAACACATTTTTAGGCTATAAAATAATTCTGAAAATTGGTAAAATAAATGTAAAATAGTTCACCTCAGAGGAGAAGTTCAATAATATATTACATACTATTTTAGATCAGAACATATTCTGTTTAGATGATGTGTCATACTATTTTCATAATAAAGTTCACAATTAGGTATAGAAAGTAAAACTTAAAATATAGGAAAATAGGTGTGCATAACCAGAAAAATGATAAATGAAATCTCCAAAACCCAAAGATTTCAGTTTAGGAATTGGTAGAAGATCTGAAAACCCATTTGGAGTAGGAAAATACCTTCCATGCATACTTGGTAGTTAAGATGTGTATCAATTGAATATAAGGAATTTATTTAAACTGGAAATTCATATATAGTATGCAAACATAAATCTGAATACAAAAGTTAGGAATCATATGCACATGTTTAAAAGTGCATGTAAGCCCAAAGTCAACACACATAGAGTAACCACAACACATAGAAATGTGAATGACTTTCATAAATGTGAATGTGTGGTTTGTATGAAGTAAAAGTGTGAACTATGTCTTATGGATTGTTGTTTTCTTTTGCTATGTGTGATGGTATGAATAGAACCTGCCCCAGAGCAAGTTCTTCCATTTCAAGAACAAGACTTTCCATTCCGAGAGAAGCAGGAAGAAGGCAGGTGTCCTTGACCACTTTGATCCTATACTAGGATGTGTAGCTAGAATTATTTGCATTGTCAATTGAAATATGAAACCCATGTTAGGAAGTTTCCCTAGAATTACATTACCTTGTTTCCTTGTAGCTTGGGTTGGGATTTATTTTATCATGTCATTTATTGTTATGCTTAGCCATGCTTAGAATGGGATAATTGGGATATGAGATCATCAATTTATTTACCTTACTCTTGAATGAGATGTTATGAGTTATGTAGAGGTAGGGATCAAGGCAAGTTGGATGATTTGGTTGGTGCTGGGTGCACGAGACTCGGGTTTGTGTTTAGTACTTGCCTGGATCCTAAGGACCGGATCATGGAGCATGTAAACTGGCTTTACCGTGCCAACCACATGCTGAGATGGGGCAGATTGGCCAATTAATTAGGTGTATCCCCGGCGTAGTATGAGTGTGTTGGATGGTGCGGGGAATAGGTGTCAGCTGGACTACCATATGAACCGCAAGGCTCAAGAGGGGGCCACTACAGTGGGGTTGGAGCCTCTTGTATGCTGTTAGGGGTGAAACCTCAGTGGGCCCACGCTCGTCGAGAATCCCTTTGTAAAGGCTTCGTAGTGATCTCCTGGCTACACACCTGGGAAGTGTGAATGTGGTTCGTAGCCACTGGCATAATGGAGGTTCTTTTAGTCCACCTGGCAACGGGGGATGAAATCACTACATGTGGGTACAGTGGTGCAAACTCTGCAGAGTCAAAACTGTCATGACAGCCATGCTCACGGTCAAGAGCGGCTTGGACTTATTCATGATTAGAGGATGATGACTTTGGAAGATGTGGATGTTAAGCGGGGGCTTAACATTGGAATTGATGTTATGGTTATTTGATTATGATGATGGGATGGGAGATTGGGACCATTTCACCTGTGTAGTAATGTAGGTGCTTAATAAGCTAAGGTGGTAGGCAATAATTGCGTAGTGTTTTAACCGTGAGTTCAACCTCTCCTTGTTCTAGCCATGCATGACATAACTTTCCCACACTTGCTGAGTACCATCGGTACTCAACCTTGCATATTTGTTGGTTTATATTGCTGCTCAGGTCAAGAGAATGATGTGGTGTTTAATGATCAAGACTTTGGACCCGAAGAAGGCTTCTAGGTTCATGGAGTCCCCCGGGCAACGCCTGTGACGGAGCCCACAAGAATAATATTCCACTGCTAGTTTATTTACTTGTGATGAACTTATTATCGTCCATCGAGACATATGCTATGTAAGACTTATTTATATTCGACACCTAGCTTTTAATAAATGATGCATCACTATTTGTCATCACATGTATGAGAAAATGATCCTGGCATACATGTGATATTCACTCGGCTGTTCTTCGGAGAAACCGGGTGTGAAAGAAGTGGTATCAGAGCCAAGGTTGCCCGTAGGAACGTGGACCTAGGTAGAAATGGACGTATTTAAGGACCCTATTTTCTTAAAAACTATTTTACAAGGTGTGGGTTGAAAAGTGTTATTTAATGGGCCACTTTATTCATCTTACCCCATTTTTTATTCAAAATAGGATTTTTGTTTAAAATCGTATCTAACTTAATTTTAAATGCTTTATGTTTTAGATGGTTCGCATGATCCACACCGCCCGCAAGTCCACCGGAGGGAGAGTTCCGTAGTTGCCCTTGCCCTGAGAGAGGAGAACCGTCCAGTGACGTATCTCTCCTACGGATTGGCAGTAGGAGGCTTGTTGCACCGTCTTCGACGCATGCTCCAAGCCGCCGGCAATACGGGCAAGCTAATCATACACTATAGCTCCACCAGGACCATCCGTGAGAAGAGGGAAGAATGGAGTTCAGAGATGAGGATTATCCACGAAAATTAGCTGCTAAAGATCCACCGCTCTCCAGCTTGTCGAGCGACACAAGTCGATGCGGAGAAGGATGCCACCTAGGAGGCAATCACCTGTCAGAGTCACATCTATCGTCGTCACCTGGACAGGACTGAGTACATGTATGTACTCCAGCGCGAGAGTGGTACAACGGAGTACAAGTACCCGCCAGTGCAGCAGGGGACTTCCCATGAGCACATGGACTTGTGCTTGGAGGACGCTGCTATGCTCAGCACTCGACTGCAGGAGTGTCAGCAGGAGCTTCAGGATGTTTGTGACACCCTGAAGGAAACCGAGGCGTTGCTTTGAGCCTGCTTGAGGGCGAGAGAAAGAGGAGATGGGAATGAACTGTGTGTCACCGTGAATGACACATGGACTCCTGACTCCCTAGTCGCCGGGCGATCAGGCGTCGTCGCACTTCTCCACCAGCAGCCTCCCCACCCAACGCGGAGTCAGAAGGCAGCCGCAATAATGAGGAAGATCCCGAGGAGCCAGCTCAGTGATACGAGTAGTGTAGAGTCCTTCCCGTAGTTTAGCAGGATGTCGAGTAGTCGAGTCGTTACCTTAGTTAATGGTGTGTTAATGCTTGGTGTGTGACGTGAGTTGTGGACAAACGCGATTTAAAATATGAGCCGCTGACAGTCGGGCCCCATGTTTTCTTCTTCCTCGTGCCCTCTTTCTCGCGCCCGCGCGCTCCCCCCTCGCCGGAGCAGACCGCTGCTCGCCGGACCGGCGCTTCCGGCCGCCGCCCAGCTAGAGACTCGCCGCCAGAGGGTTTAGGGCACCGAGGAACACGATGGTGGGCTCTGCTTGGGCTGCCGGTGATCAGAACCAGCTCGGCGACGTGCGGCGGCTACTGCTGTGGTTCGGTGCCGTCGCCCGATGTCTCCAGCCCGCCAACACATGCACCGATGGGCTCTACACCACCAGCACAGCTCTAGGAAGATCGGCACAACCTCAGAGTAGCTCGGGAGTGGCCACAAGTACGGTCTCACCGTGCGACCGAATGGGTCCGTGGTGAACACCCCTAGTAGAGCTTGAATTCCGCCGCTCCGAGGCGTTCTCATGTGATGGATGCTAAAGGAGAATTGATCACCAACTAATCCAACATACATGTGCAAAGTTTGATGACTTAAGGAGGAGTAGATAAGGAGAATTTTAAGGAACTGTACCGGAAGCTCGGGTTGAGGCTGCCGGAGCAAAATCTCGGAATTCGCCGGCGAGAGCTCACGACGTGGCTTGAGCTTCAGGTGGAAGAAGCGTGGAGTCCGTGCACTCCTTTTTCTGCCCTTGCTTGGCCGTGAAAGTTACTGTGGTGCACTGCCCACGTGAGACCGATCGCCGTTTTTGAACTAGGTCGTGGCGGTCGTCGTTGATCACGGGAACAGAGGCCGAATCTCGGTGATCTAGGCGTCGGGAGAGTGGCGCTTGAACTCAGGGCGCTGCCTAGCAGCTCGGGAGGCGAGGGTGCGATAGTTTTCTCTGTTTTCCCGATCGACCGAGGGCGCGTGGGAAAAGAATGGCGCTGTTCGATGTCGCCCCCGAGGAGAAATAGGCAATCGGTTCTTCACTCGGGCTGAGGCGGTAAGGGTCGTGTGGGGGCACGAGAAGGCCGCCCTGGGCGCCAGCGCACAAGGTAGGAAGCAGCTGGTGGCGCCGGCTCTTCTCGGTGGCACACCCGGCAGCTGCTTGGTGGAATTTCCCACCGATGGCTGTGACTTAGTGTGCAAGTCACCCCTTTTAGCTCTATGACATGTGGGTCCCACTTCGAGTTTTAACCCCTGAACTTAACTCCAATTCACTGTGGTAAACAGTAGTCCCCACAAAGCCCATAGTGATTTGAATTATCTACCCTTGAGCCATTTGAATTGGTCAGAATTCAAATTGGGTTTGGTTTAAATAAATTTCAGCCCATGTTAAGTTTGAAATTCAAATAAAGTTTGAATTTGCTCCACTTAGCTCATGTCAAGCTCAACTCCAAATGGAGTGAAAATTGGTGTGTGAGCTCCCAAAAATGTGCTGAGTAAGAATATGCCTCCCACTTTTGAATTCATGGGATAAAAACAGTTTGAATTTGCCACCAAGTCATTGTTTGAATCTGATCTCCTAAATTTGAAATTGATTTGGCTAATTTTGCTGGCCATTTGAATTTGAAATTCAAATTCAGTTTTGAATTAGTGCAAATTTAGCCATGGACAAGATGAAGTCCAATGGGGATGAAAATTGGTGGACTAACTCAGAAAAATGTGCTGAGTTTGAATATGATGCCACCTTTTGAATTCAAGTGATGAAAGTTGCTGCAATTTGAATTTGCATTCAAATTGGGCCCTTTTTGAATTGTCTCCAAAAGTGCCTCAAAAGTATTGGATTTGCATGATATTTTGCCTGAGCCTTCCCAAGACTATTCAAGTTCTAGGGGTGGGCTCAACCTTTCATGTTCATGTGTAGAAATCCCACTTTTTGGAAGTTAGGGCTTCCTCCTCTAATTACCCTTTTGGTGGTGGTTACATGCTCTTCACAAATGTTCATAAGACATCCATAAGATGAGCTGTGGTGTTGTGAGGTGATGACATGATCACTTTTGCAAGTCACTTTCTTGGGCTTCTACAAAAGTGATCCGTTGGTGCAAGGTACAGTGGAACCATCACACGAAAACCGAAACTACATGGGAGCGTGAGGAAGACCTCAAGGCAGAATTTCCTCATCTATTCTCTACTCTATCAAATCTCGAGGGTGAGATTTAGTTTAAGGGGGGTAGGTTTGTAACACCCTGAAATTCATTTCCATGCATTGCATACATTTTTCATATAGAGAAACATTATAAAAGAAGTAGAAATGGAGAAAGAACCGTATAAATGGAGGAAGGAACCATAGAAATGGAGAAAGAATCATAAAAATGATGGGGAATGGGAAAAATATAGCTGAAATGAGCCAATTCCAATCTGTCGAAGTGCGCTGTCGACACTTCCCCCGGCCCGCTGGACACGTGGCGCCCTCGGAGCTCACCTCTGAGGAGAAGGGAGGTCCGGCCCCACTGGACACGTGGTGCCCTCGGAGCTCGCCTCTGAGGAGAAGGGAGGTCTGGCTTCCTTGGACGCGTGGCGCCCTCGGAGCTCGCCTCTGAGGAGAGGGGAGGTCCGGCCCCCCTGGACGTGTTGCGCCCTCGGAGCTCGCCTCTGAGGAGAGGGGAGGTACGGCCTCGCTGGACATGTGGCACCCTCGGAGCTCGCCTCTGAGGAGAGGGAGGCTCAGCCCCGCTGGACACGTGGCGCCTTCGGAGCTCATCCCTGGGAAGGGGGCAAGGTCCTTAGGTGGGTTTTTGCTACTGTGCATGGGGGTACCCGGTACTGAGGGTACCAACACAATTTCCTTAAATTTTCCCCACATTTGGGGGGATAAAATCCCCAAGGCTGCCGCACATAACTGAAAAGATAAGTTTGTTAAGATCCAAAACAAATTGAATAGGACTCTTATTTGAGCTCCAGTTAGAGTAGGACTCTTCCCCCCCTTATAAATAGAACCCAAAACCCACCTTGGACATAACCCCTTTCTTTTTTCACCCTCCCAAGTCGACGACTTGGAGGCCCTAGCCCCCAACTTGCCGAGTTGCACGCACACCCCCCTCGCCGGAGTTCAGTCGCTGGTGAGCCTGCCAACGAGCCCCGTCACACCTCGCCGTCGCCGGAAAAGTGCCGACGATCATAAGGGAAGTGAGGTAGGTCTTCGTTACCCATCTTACGACGTCGTCGCTGTTTCTACGCATTCGTTTTCTTCACTCCCTTCGAACAGAAACTTTTTCGTGTGGACAGATCACGTTTTGATCGGTTTTTGACGGTGAAATTGATCTAGATCTTGAGTCAAGACCACGACCACGTCCACACTTGATCCCTACACCCTTGTTCATCATAAAACCGCATGAAAGCCCATTAAAACATGCAAGAACACGTACAAGCTGGGTTAATAAAACAGCACCATAGGATTTGCATTCATCTACACCATTGCATCTCGAGTAAAGTTTGTGCATGATGTTTGATTGCTGTAAATATTGTATGTGCGTGGTCGTTAGTAGAAGGACAAGCTCGGGAAGCCATCTACGAAGAACTACAGCACTAAGACTTCGAGACGCTTGAGCAACAAGGGCCATGGGAGCAAGGCAAGTGCCCCTTGACCATATTGATCCCATGTTTTGAAACTGTTTTGTTTGCGAAAACTCGTATGCTTGAGTCAACTTAATGGGACACCCTTTTATAGGAGTTTACTAGTTTTGTTAACCATCCTTGTCGCCGGGAAAGTTGTTGAGTCGGGTATGGTCGTTTTTTCCTTTTTGCTTCGCTTAATCTACGGGATACGGGAAGCTGAATTAAAACATGGTTAGCTACTGCACTCATATGAATAATGATGATGAGAACTTGATGAGCATGGAATCGGGGGAGATCTAGGCAAGCTTGGTTCGTGGATGTTGCTGAATGAGATGGTGGTTTACTTGCCATAGATCTAAGAACCAGTTCATGCCAGCACATGCTAGGAAAACAGTGCCACCACAAGGCCAAATATGGGTGCGGCTTAGCTGACTAATTAGGTGTGTTGCTAGCTTGTTATGGACCTTGGATGGCGCGGGGAATGGGAGTCGAGAGGAACTGCCCTGGGAACTGCATGGCACAAGAGGGGGCCCGTGGGTGGGAGAATAGTGATTTGAGCCTGCCGGTGAAACCTCAGTGAGTCCATACATCTAGTAGCCCCTTTGTAAAGGCTATTTTCTGATCTCTTGGCAATACAACGACGGTTGTGTACCGGTATAATGGAGGTTTTGCAGTCAACGGGTGACGAAATCACAAACTTGTGGGTAAAGTGGTGCCACCTCTGCAGAGTGAATACTATCATGATAGCAGTGCTTCTGGTCACGAGCACCTGGCCAACTCACATGATTATAGGGAAAACATGGGATGGATGTTCGATATGGTTATGGTATGGTCATTGGGATTGGTTTTGGGACTGTTTTGAGCCATGAAAATGAGTTTGGTTTGGTTATATGAATATGAGACGGTTATGAATATTTATGAGCATGAGATGAACTTGAGGAAGATTAATGGTTGGTTGAGACTTGATAAATGGTGAATCATGATGGAGAAATGTTGCTGTTTTACTTGGTTATATTGGGATAAATATCACTTAGAAATAGTTCTTGTTTTTATCATGTTTGTGAAATAAAATTTGCTTGTTGCAATGAGCCTTTTCATTCCATACCTTGTTGTAAGCTACATGTCATACTTTTCCCGCACTTGCTGAGTACGACATGTACTCACCCTTGCATTATCACATAAACATCAGCAACAGGAGAAGAGTACTTCAAGGACCTTGTGGAGTACTAGGCGTGCAAACTACCGTCAACATTCCTGTGAAGTTGAAGATGGAGCCTGCCGCTATTTAGTTATTTCCGCTGTCGTTTAGAGACTTCCGCTGCAAGAATAAGTTAGAGATTCACGAGTGAGACAATTAGTCAATGTAATAAAGTACTTAAACACTACTTATTCGTGGTTATAATCTGAATTCAGTTTGTGGATTACATGTGTATGTGTGATGAACATCCTGGGCACACATATGCATTAACTTGGTTCTGTTTTCAGAACCGGGTGACACACTTGGCCTCGGACCGAGCCTCTCCGCTGAGGTGAGGTCTAGGACTGCCACGTGTATACGGGATCTGAGCCTCCTCCCCGCTAAGGAGGGCTCTGGAGCTTCCACGTGTCCCATGATCCGTCATGGGACGTGGGTCTTAGAAGTCAAGGAGGATGTGCGCTGTTAGGTCATGCATTCAAGGCTCGCACCTTCCCAAGAAGC
The DNA here is from genome assembly GCA_030760725.1 of Neostapfia colusana. Taxonomy (NCBI): domain Eukaryota; kingdom Viridiplantae; phylum Streptophyta; class Magnoliopsida; order Poales; family Poaceae; genus Neostapfia; species Neostapfia colusana. The sequence goes on along the minus strand of JASWHV010000014.1, from coordinate 51,565,960 downwards.
ATGGCGCACGACGCATGCCCCCGTCCTTCACCCGTTCACCATTATGGTGACAAGACCGAGCGGCGAGGCGTGACAGCGGCACAGTTGTGCCCAACGGCACCATGCCACCCAGCAGAGCGAGAGGATGCGGCGAAAAGACGGTGTCTTCATCATCACCTGCAACTTGGCCAGAGGCGCTCAGCGCGCCAGGCGGCGGGACTTAACTCCTCCGCCAACCACTGTACTCATAGCTTTAAAAACCCTATATTATGTATAGGGTTCAGACAGCCTCGGGGCCATCTGTCGGGCCCCGGGCCACATTGTAACTGCCCCGGCCCTTGGACTACAAAAGGACCAGGGTGGCCTCCTGACAAGGGGTCAGTTTGCAACCCAGCAACTCACACACACATATGCGCAAGAAATACAACAATCACCCCCGTGGACATAGGGTTTTACGCTCCGGCGGCCTGAACCATGTAAATCCTCATGTTCACCCTCTTGCTCAAGCTCGATCGTTCTAGGGATGTTAGCCCCTTCAATCAAAGAACCTCCGTGGGCAGCTCCAGTAGCGGTACCAGGGAAAGTGTCGTTGCTACACTTCAACACATCCTAAAGTAGGAACAAATTGGTCAAGGACACTTGCTTCTTCTTGTTGTTTAGGAGCGTCGAACACTCGGTCTTGGAAGTTGAGAACCGGCTCTAGGCTGGTTCTACCCATGCAAACATATATAGAACAAATGCAAACAGCACTCAATAAGAAATAATCCAACATAGGCATCATAGCAAATCAATATGCATAAAGACATATGTTCATTTACCACTTACATTTCCTATGTAAAGTTACCCTTTATCCATCTTGTACTCTATTTATTATTCTGGTCTAAGGTCACTAAATACATGACGTATATATCTGTTTACTATTGGTTTCTTATGATAAAACATTTATCTATATCATTATATAATACCTATACGAAATTTTGGTGTGTATATATGGATATATATTGCTTTTAACTTCACTTTAGGCCTAATTATGCTCTACAAGTATTATACATATACATATATACACATTTTAAAGATATATACTGCTTTTAATTTAATTTCAGGTTTAACAATACACCTAAAATGAAATTTCAGCTTCAATAAGATTTCTATAGCCTTAATAAAAACTTCAGCTTTTAGTTTTGCACCAAAATGCACTTTCAGCCTTGACAGATTTTTTCTTATAGCTTTTAATAAAATTTTGAGACTTAATTATGCATTTCCATCATTATAGGTGTATATATACATGCTTTTAAGGCATATTCTATTTTCAATGCAATTTCCCACCTAATAGTACATCTAAAATGTGATTTAAACCTTACACATATTTTTGTTCCCCCAAATATAATTTCAGGTATAATATTACATCTAAACATGTTGTTTCAGCCTAAAACAGAATTTCTATAGCTCTTAATAAAACTTTCAGATTTTTATTTGCACCTGAATCCTCTTATATTTACTTTCTATAGTGTATATTATTTTTAATGTGACTTCAGATATGTTTTTATGCCTAAAAAATGTATTTTCAGCGTTTAAAACATATACTATTTAGTATTTACAGAATATACATATGCTGTTAAAGTGCAAAATGCGAGGACCACACGGTGTTGACTAGCCCGGATCACGCTGAGGGGTGCTGCGTTGCACAGCACCGGATAACACACGTAAAAGGTACAAAGCGGAAGCAAAAGTTTTATTACAATAAACTGTTTTTGAACATGTTTACAACAAAATAAGTCAAGTGTACACTCACGGGCATAGACTAAGCAAAAGAGTTCACGTTCAGCCCGTGAACGTGTTCCCACTAGCACGCAAACACACTAACACGGCAGCGTGCACGACTCCCACTTGACGGGGTTGCCCTCTTTGGGGTCCGTCTCCTCCTCATAGCACTCTGCAATTGCTTCAAACACAAGCAGTGAGCACGATGGCTCAGCAAGACTAACCCGTCTTACCGACACATGAAACTCTACATGCTGGGTTTACAGTGTAATGGAATTAAAGTTGCAAAGGACACGCCTAATTAATTGAACCTTACTTTCAAGTCTTTAGCACAGTTGTGGAAGAACCTCATGCTAAGGCACATAAGAGAGCCACAATCAAACAAGAAACGCATTTCTCTCATGTGCTTTGCCCATGGTTAAAAAGAACTTTAATTAGTTCTAAACTACAACAGATCATTAGCAACCAAAGTATGTCTTCCAATCAGCAACTTTTTAGTATGAATCTATCCTGTTCTGTCTATGTCACAGTATAGTGAACAAGTGGTACTCACTGACCGCGAGGGACGGCGATTATAATCGATTTACACCTGCAGGGTTCTCCAGTTAAAATTCTAAATAGTTTAATCTTTGAAGAATTAATTCTGGAGAAATATAGGTTTTCATGAAGTGAAACTTGATTTGTTCGAAAGTACTCAAAGAGCTGAATCCAACAATATTTGGTTCATTGATTTGGAGTTTTCTAGCCAAAGTTATGTGAGTTTGAAGTTTGAACTAGAATTTGAAAATCGGGAAAAGTTAAAATCCCTGCTCGTGGGTCCGGGGCTACGTGTCGGCTCCTCAGCGGCTGCCACACGGGGCCACTGAGTCTTACGCGCGCTGCCACCGATGATCTGGAGCCGCAACCGATTCCCGATTTAAATCTCTACTCGCTAACGCCGGGGGGCGGGGGTCGTCCTCAACCTCCGCCATCCCGCGCTCGGGCGCTGTTCCCCTTGCCGGAGTGCTCGCCGGAGGGGCTCTGCCTTGTGCTAAACTTTGAGATTTTTGCGGCCTCTGCCTAACTCCACGTGGGGAACACGGTGCTGACCTTACCTCGTCATGAAAACAACCAGAACATGGCCGGCGACGAGCGGCGGCTTCGGAAGAACTTCGGCCATGTCGGCCGGGCTCCGTAACACCCCAAAAGCTCAGGCAAAAGGTCGTAGAGCATCAGTGCACCCTAGGGAAGGTCGTCATGAACTCAAATGAGCTCGGAAATGGCCCCAACTAGTATGTCACTGTGCGACCTAGGTCGAAAATCGGGAAAACTAGCAAAACTCACAGGACAGTGGCTATACCCGATGGTTCTCCAAAGTTTCTGATCCTATGGACTCGCACGGGCGTCTAGAAGTAGGTTACTAAGTTTGGTGATGAGTGATGTGCTGTGTAGCATGAATATTGCGAAGTGGTCCGGCGGTCTCTTTTGTACACCGGCACAAAACTGTGAAATTCTGGCGACGACAGCCCATGGCATGCAGCCGGAACTTGCGGTGATGGAAGAGGGGACTATGACAAACCTATTTGCTGTTCACAGCTCGGGGAAAGGTGGGCTGTGGTGGCCGGAGGAGGTGTTCCTGTGGTGGCGACTCGGTTTGAACCGAGGAAGAAGAAGTGGCCCGAAGGAGCTTGAGGAAGGTCGGTAACGGTCTGGAACCGGTGCGAGAACGTCCAGCAAAGTCAGAGAACTCAGTTGCGTCCTCAGCTCGGTGTGACAGTCACTGGTTCGACCGGGCGACGGTGGAACAGAGAGCTTCGGCGAGCGGCGAGGTGTGCGGTGTGTTTTGTGTGGGAGAACGACGAGTCACGGTGAAAACACTCAGTAGCCTCCGTGGGGCGACGATAAGGGCACTGGGAACGTCGGGCGTCAGTCGGGAGCTGGAAGCAGCTGCTGGCAAAGCTCCCATGCCGTGGCGCTCCCGCATACACGCGCAAGAAACCGAGAAGCACTCGGTGGAATTGGTTTGAGCTCCTGAGTAGCTGACAGTGGGCCCAGTTTTTGAATTTCGTCCTCAAAAATTCAATTTGCCACTGTTGTATAAAATTTAGGACATCACTGCCCTCTAAGGTTTAGTTGAATTACCAGATCACCATTTGAATTTGAATAAATCAAAATGTGAATTGGTTTGGATGAATTCACAGCAATTGTGAAACTGAAATTAAAATTCGATTTGAATTTTAGGCCACATACCTCATGTCAAGATCAACTCAAAATGGAGTGAAAATTGGTGTGTGAGCTCACAAAAATGTGCTGAGTGTGAATATGAATCCCACTTTTGAATTCATGGGGGTGAAAGGAGTTTAAATTTGAATTTAAGTTCAAACTAACCCTTTTAATATTTGTACCCAAGAATACCTCAAAAGGTTTTGGATTGGGGTGAAATTTGGCATGAGCATTCCTAACAAAGTTTAGGAGTTTTTCATATGCTCATACCCTATATGATGCATGTGGGAAATACCACTTTTGCATTTTTCGAGTTTATCATCTAATGAGTTTGTTGATGGTGTTTACTTGCTCTTCAAAGATGTTCATAAGACTTCCTCAAATGAGGTGTGTTTGGTGTGATGAACACTTTTACCAAATGAAAAACTTGGGCCCTTATATTCCTCCCCCTTATAAGAATCTCGTCCCGAGATTATTAGGTGAAAAGGAGAGAGGGAACGGTGGAAAATTACCGTATGTGCGACGTTAAAAAGTCGGGGTAGTTAGCGCGAAGAAGTCCCTCGCTCTCCCATGTCGCTTCATCTACGGAGTGATTACTCCATAGAACCTTGTAGAACCACAGCGTACAGTTGCGCGTGGTTCGGGCCTTTTCATCAATAATCTGAATCGGTTCCTCCCGATACGTGAGATCCGGTTTCAGTTCTTCAATATCTCCCAGCTGAACGGTGGTTGAAAGCTTGAGGCACTTTCTTAGCTGAGAAATGTGAAAGATGTCGTGCACACCAGAGAGTGTCGCAGGTAATTCCAGCCGGTATGCAACTGATCTACATCTTTCTACAATCTGGAATGGACCGATGAATCGGTGTGCCAACTTTCCTCTCACCCCGAATCTGTTCACGCCCTTCATTGGAGAAACATGTAGGTACACGTGATCCCTGACTTCGAACTGCAACGGCCGTCTTCTCCGGTCCACATACTGTTTTTATCGGGACTGAGCGGCTTTTAAGTTTGCTTGAATCAGCCAAACTTTTTCTTCCGCATTATTGACAAGATCAATCCCGAAGGTGACCCTTTCGCCAGAATCACACCAATTCAGTGGTGTGCGGCATTTTCTCCCGTATAGCGCCTCGTAGAGCACCATTTTTATGTTGGCTTGATATTCATTGTTGTACGAGAAATCAGCTAACGGTAAGTGATCATCCTATTTTTTACCGTGGTTGATAGCACAAGCTCGTAGCATATCTTCTAAAATCTGATTTACCCGCTCGGTTTGCCCATCCGTCTGCGGGTGGTACGCTGAACTACGGATCATCTTTATCCCCAAAGATGCATGCAACTGGCCCCCAAAATGATACACCAATAAAGTGCCCCAATCCGAGATGATGGTATGGGGTACGCCGTATAAGCACAAGATCCGTGAGATGTACAATTCAGCATACTTCTTCGCGTTGTAGTTGGTGTTGACTGGGATAAAATGGGCAACTTTGGTGAGCTGCTCTATGATCACCCACACGGAATCATGCTTCTGAAATGTGTTGGGTAATCCGACTATGAAATCCATGCTCACATCCTCCCACTTCCAGGCAGAAATGCCAAGCGGTTGCAAAAGTCCTGGTTTCTTCATATGGTCCGCTTTCACCCTCCGGCATGTATTACACTCGGACACGTACTTTGCGATATCCCACTTCATCCGTGTGCACCAAAACTTGCTTCTGAGTTCTTGATACATCTTATTGCTGCCGGGGTGAATAGAAAACTTTGACAAGTGAGCCTCATCAAAGATTTTCTTCCGAAACTCCGGGTTACGGGGTACGACGATCCAGTCATTGAACCATAGGACGCCGTCTGCGTCATTCCAGAAACACTTCAACTCCCCACTGTCTACACGTCTCCGCAAATGCGACATGCCCTTGTCATGTTTCTGAGCTGCCGCTATCTCTTCACGGATGGTGGGGATAAAAGCTAAGTTGTAGAGAGATCCATGTGAAATCACATGCAATGGTGGCTCGCTCTCTTCCAATGGAGTGATGGTCAGATTATGAACGTGTGACTTGCGACTCAGCGCATCCGCCACCATGTTTGCTTTGCTGGGGTGATAATGGATCTCTTTTTCTTAATTCTTTATCAACTCCAACCATCTTCGCTGCCTCATGTTCAGCTCCTTCTGAGTGAATATGTACTTGATGCTCTTGTGGTCGGTATATAAATGTACGAGGTAACCGAGTAGGTAGTGCCTCCACATCTTGAGTGCGAGTACCACGGCAGCGAGCTCTAAGTCATGAGTTGGATAATTTTGCTCATGGTTTCTGAGCTGCCGTGATCCATACGTGACCACCCTTCGGTCTTGCATCAGCACACATCCGAGCCCAATGCCAGATGCATCACAGTACACATCGAACGGTTTTGTTGTGTCCGGCTGCGCCAAAACTGGTGCTGATGTTAAGTGCTTCACTAATGCCTTGAATGCTGCTTTACATGCTGTACTCCAAACATATTTGGTAGCCTTCTTCAGCAGCTCTATCATAGGCTTGGCAATCTTCGAGAAGTTCGGAATGAACCTCCGATAATATCCGGCGAGTCCGAGGAAACTCCGTACCTCATGAAAAGTTCTCAGGGACTTCTAATTCAGCACTTGTGTGATCTTACTCGGGTCTACAGCGATGCCCTCCACTGAGATAATATGCCCGAGAAAAGGCACTTGCGATATCCAGAATTCGCATTTGCTGAATTTTGCGTATAGCTTGTGATCCCGCAGCCTTTACAAGACTATATGCAGGTGCTTTGCATGTTCTTCCTCCGACTTGGAATACACCAATATGTAATCAATGAATACCATGACAAACTTGTCCAGCTCCGGTATGAATATTGAGTTCATCAAGTACATGAAATGAGCTGGAGCGTTGGTGAGGCCGAAGGACATGACCAGGTACTCATAAAGCCCGTACCTCATCAAGAAAGCCGTCTTTGGAATGTCCTCAGCCCGTATCTTAATCTGGTGGTACCCGGATCTTAAGTCCATCTTGGAAAAGATCTTTGCTTTGACCAACTGATCAAACAACATGTCAATCCATGGCAACGGGTACTTGTTCTTGATAGTTATGGCATTTAGTGGATGATAGTCCACGCAAAGCCGCAACGTCTCATCTTTCTTCTTCACAAATAATGCCAAAAAGCCCCATGGCGAAGAGCCCGGCCTAATAAACCACTTATCCAGCAGATCCATCAATTGTGTTTTCAATTCTGCCATTGCTTTGGCGCCATCTTGTACGGCCTTTTGGATATTGGCATAGTTCCCGGTGCAAGTTGAATCTTGAACTCCACCTCTCGGTCGGGTGGCGTCCCCGGCAAATTATTCAGGAATACGTCTGGGAACTCAAGGACTACTGGAATGTCTTCCAATCTGATGGTGGTGGATTGGTATACACTTGGAAGTTTTATTTCTGGACTGTCCAGAAATAATGAGTGAGACTTGTGCATTTCTGAGTGTAAATGCACGACTCGGAGGACGGTGTCTAAAACAGCTCTGTGGCGGGTTAACCACGACATCCCTAGGATGACATCGACCTTTTGTCCTTCTAAAACTATGAGAGACGTAGGGTATACTCTACCCCCTAAGCATAATGGCGTTTTCGAAACCATCATGCTTGCTGAAATTTTCCCACCCGGTGAACAAATCACGTAAGGACTTTTGGTGGGTATTATTTGCAAGCTGTATTTAGCAATAAAAGCTTGGCTAATGAAACTATGCATGGCACCTGAATCAAATACCACTATGGCGGGATGCTGGTGGAGTTGGAACATACCCGCAAGGATTGGCTCTCCCTCCGGCACGTCCTCTATGGCGAGTTGGTGGACGGTGCCAGGCTTAGGATTTGCCCGCCGCGCATTAATGGGGTTCCAGGGTTGATTCCTCCCTGAAACTGTGGTGCCACTCTGCCGCCTTGCCTCTCGGGGCAGTTATTGGCGAAGTGCCCTTGGCTACCGCATTTTTAGCATGCGATTGATGGCTGGCCCGTGCTCGGAGGACGAAAGATCAGCATGTGCTGCTGAGGTGCAAACGCACACAGCATCGTCCACTGCTGATGTTGTTGCGGAGGTGGTGCTGGTAATGCCGGCCGGAACGCCGGTGGAGAATACGGCCGACTGCGGAATTGCATCGGTCGCTGCGGTGGCTGCCAGCGTTGACCTGATGGTGAGAGATACACCATTCGGTATTTTTTGGGAGTACCACCTCCCTCTCCGCTGCTCTGCGGCGCACTTCACTTCTTCTCTGCCGCTGCTAACTCCTTGCCGGAGTCCTCTTGCACAATCACAGTACCAATAATATCATTGAGGCTGTCGCGATTGAACATCGCCAGCTTGTCCTTTAGGAGCGGATTCAGCCCCTGGTAAAAGTGATCCCGCCGCTTCTCGTTGGTATCGGCGTGACAGGAGGCGTAGAGCGCAAGATCATTGAAAGCCCTGGAGTATTCCAGCACGTTCCTGCTGCCTTGCTGCAGGCGAAGGAACTCCTGCGTCTTCCTCTTCATAAGACATGGCGGTATGTGATAGGCCCTGAAGGCCGTCCGGAACTCCGCCCAGGTCAGTACTCGCTCGGTGGGTTGCAAGGCACAAAAGTTGGCCCATCAGGTGCACGTGGACCCCTGTAGTTGTTGGGCCGCGAACTGAGTCTTGCGCTGCTCACTAACTTGGAGCAGCCCGAACTTCATCTCCATCGTGCGGAGCCAATTGTCCGTATCGAGGGGTTCATCCGCCCTTGAGAATACCGGGGGATGAGTAGCCAGAAAGTCGGAGTAGGAGCTTTGTTGGCACTCCTCTCGGTCTTGACGCCTCTCAGGTCGAGACATATTCGCAATTAAAGTTTGCAGCAACTCCGAATGCTGCTGATGTGAGCCCGCCATGGCCGCAACGATGTCGGCCAATGTAACTGTTGGCGGTGGTGGTGGCGGTTGTTGCTGTTGCTTCTGTTGTTGTGGTTCCGAGGAAGTTTTGGGAGGCTGTTAGGAGGCCTCCCCCTGACTGGAACACCCAACCTCTGGGTTGGCACGAGTGCGAGTCATTCCGAAATTCAAAACAACAACGATCAGCACATGTCATTCTTAAAATTCCATAAAACAGTAGGTATTACAGTGACACATGAATAAACTTGCACAACATTCACATATATTGATAAAGCATAAACTTTATACAAGATACATTATTCTCGAATCCCCGAGAAGTCGTGCTCATGTCATCACTACCTATACACATGCTACTGCTTACACGACATGTCACCGATTACAAAAGTTTCTACACACCACCCTCGCTGCCCTACATGGCAACGGTAAACTCACTACTCGTAGTAGAACTCAACCTCCTGTGGGTCGTCCTCCTCCGCTACCTCCGCTGGTGGTTCAGGATCCATGACCTCCTCTTTGGGTTCAGGTTCCCACATCACCGGGATACCCAAAACCACCGGTACTGCACCTACCATCGGTAGGCCCACTACCGAAGGTACGAGGTCTTGCAAAGCATGCACCTCGTCCATGGCCTGGTTGTAGTCTTTTTCCCAGCCCTGCCCCTCCTCAATAGCGTCATCATTCTCTTTAGTTAGGACCTCGTTTTGCTGGGTCAAGGCCTGTATCTGTTGTTGCAAAGCCGTGATGTCGACACAGCTTTTCTTCTTCGCCTTCTTCAGACGATGCAACTGATTGTGTTGCTCATTAAGTCGCTTTATCGTCGGAAGGAGCACATTACGGAGTGCACTGTGAGCACTCTCGAAATGGTCTTGGCGGCTGATGCTCTCCTTGAGCTCAGCGGCAAGTTGATCTGTATGGACAGCTTGGCTGTCCATCACGGTCTTTCCTGCCATCAACTGGAGGCTGAGGTTCGCCTCCGCGGGGTTGTACCTTGGGCAACTCGGATCCGTTGCCTCCATGTACCTATCCCTCCACACATGATTATCTCGCCCCTCCACCGGGACAAGTGCATATGGAGTGCCCTCCATAGCTCTCACGTGTAGCTGGCAGAAACGCGACATGGTGTCGCAGGCTGCCACCTGCCACATCTCCTCCTGTTGTCTACCTCTCACCGTGACGGTGAACGGTGCCCAACCGGGTGACGTAGGTCCTGCTGGAACATCGACATGGATGGTCCATGTCTTTTTCTCCTACTCGCCTTCTTCCTTGGTGAGGTACCATGGCATCTCCACATACCCGAAATATTGAAGCATTAGCTTCAACAGTTCCGGATAACCACTGCATTGAGAACAGTGGGACACCACCCACCCGTTCTCTAATTGTTTCTCCTCTGCCATCTGTACAAACATATTTGAAAAAGGTCAAATATTCATTTTGACAGTAAATCATTGAGTTATAACATAAAACATGTAATTGAACTCATAAAACTTGGAAATATAAATCAAACTTAGAACAAATTTGATTGCTGGTCTGCTGCCCAAACTGACAGCCTACCAGTTTCCATTTTAATCTGATTTAGACCCTGCTAAAGGCAAAACCAGTTCTGGAACTCAACATGAAAGTTAAAGTTAAATTCAATATATTTCCATAAAGCATTTGTTTGCGCCCATATCTGCCCTAGTTCAAAAGTTATGAGATGTCAAAGTCGACTTTCTGGAGAAAATTGGACAGCACCTCCCTGCTTGAGGTACTGATTTGATCCAAGAACTCCAGTTAATTCTACATCGAATTTGACAAAACTTTATGTTACAAAGTTGTAACTTATCTCATGAACTTTTCAGAACTACCTCATTTTCTATTTTGGATTTTTATGCAGGATGTTATGCTCAATTTACATAGAGTTACAGAGAGTATTTGCTCTGCCCTGTTTTCTGGACAGTTTCAACTCTACTGCATTTTTCGACTAGTTAAGGGATGAAATACCTCTGGACCTCAATATAAAAGTTGTAAAGCTTTTCCAAAGCCATCCAGAAATGTATCATATGACCCCAAAATCGAAAGAACTCGACCTATAACCTCTGTGTAACTTCAGCATTATTTCATCTGAAAACAGGAGACTCTGTCCTTAGTGTCCTATAGGTTGAAAACCTGTTAACTTTCAACATCCTTATTAAGGGAAGGAGTTAAGTCACAGTTTTAGTGCTGGACCAAAACTTTGAAGTTTACAATGAGGTTGATAATTTAGTGGGGTGTGACGTCGAAGCGTCACCAGTTCATGCGGGTACTACATTCCTCACAAAGAAAAACCTATACCGGATTTAGCCGGCTTCGTTAGTTCAGTGGCACTAAAACGTCACTCGCACACGTGTGCTACTCCTCTACCAATCCGTGGTTAGACTACCTTCAAATAACTCACACAATCATCAGGCTCGGCTGCAATCTGAACCCGGTCACAATACAGTTCATACAACCGTCCGTCATCACTCGCACGGTTGTTCTCAAGCCAATCACGCCTTGATCTACGTGTTCACGTTACTAACCACGTGACGGGGTCTCCCATACTTGCCTGTAGCACGCCAGGGAGAACCGTTGCTTGAATACCCAAAACGACATGAAGAGTCGTAGAGGATACTAAATCTGGCCTGATTACCTGCCACCCGTGAGGCTCCACCCTTTAGCTTGTGCGCACTGGTGGACAGCGCTTACATGCACCCCCCAAGACATATGACATCCCGAGATGCATGATTTTTCTGACATAATAAAATATGTTAGTGTTGCCACTTGCTATACACTAATAACATCATTGTATGGGCTACTAACTCGTTCCTCACCGAGTTTTTGAAAAGATGACCTTTTTAAGTGCGTTAAACCTCAAGCGAGCTCTGATACCACGCTGCAAGGACCACACGGTCTCGAATAGCGCGGATCATGCTGAGGGGTGCTGCGTTGTACAGCACCGGATAACACACATAAAAGGTACAAAGCGGAAGCAAAAGTTTTATTACAATAAACTGTTTTTGAACATGTTTACAACAAAATAAGTCAATTCTACACTCACGGGCATAGACTAAGCAAAAGAGTTGACGTTCAGCCCGTGAACGTGTTCCCACTAGCACGCACACACACTAACACGGCAGCGTGCATGACTCCCACTTGACAAGGTTGCCCTCTTGGGGGTCCGTCTCCTCCTCAGGAGCCTCCTCCTCATAGCACCCTGCAAACGCTTCAAACACAAGCAGTGAGCACAATGGCTCAGCAAGACTAACCCGTCTTACCTACACATGAAACTCTACATGCTGGGTTTGCAGTGTAATAGAATGAAAGTTGCAACGGACACACCTAATTAGTTGAACCTTACTTTCAAGTCTTTAGCACCAGTTGTGGAAGAACCTCGTGCTAAGGCACATAAGAGAGCCGCAACCAACTAGAAACGCATTTCTCTCATGTGCTTTGCCCATGGTTAAAAAGAACTTTAATTAGCTCTAAACTACAACAGATCATTAGCAACCAAAGTATATCTTTCAATCAGAAACTTTTTAACATGACTCTATCCTGTTCTGTCTATGTCACGGTACAATGAACAAGTGGTACTCACTGACCACGAGGGACGGCGATTATAATCGATTTACACCTGCAGGGTTACCTGAATAACCCGTCACGTATGCCTGCACTCGATATTGCCTACAGCAACCATCACGGACGTCGTACGCAACCACCTTTCATCCGTCAGCCAAATGTTGAACCGGTCCCATCGTCTCTAGCAAGAGGTCTCTGCGTGTGCATCCGCAGTGCCGCCAGCCAATTTACACCTCAAGATCTCAATCTACCCTCTAGACGACAAGCTATGCCTCAACAAATCGCTACCCGAATTACATCAGTTTCCCGGTTCCCATATATCCGGTAGGTCTTCGGTACTGTACTAGCTTGTTCAACAGGCCCGCACACGGCTCGGTCCTCAATCGACACAAGCGGAGCTATGACACCCAGTCCCCAAAGTCTTGCTGCCCTTACTCTCCGCTCGGTCTCATTTTTCTTGCCATGTGTTCCATTTGCTATATCTAACCGAGTGGTGTGCCTCTAGCCTATTCTCGTGAGCAGTTCCAACTACTCGACTTGTACTGAGTCCTACACTATCTTAGCATTGCAGTGGCTACTCGAGGTTTAAAACCAAAGCCCAAAACCAGGGTTTTCATGGCTATGCATTTGGGTTTTCAAACAAGACTCTAATGCATAATTGAAGTGAGTACTCAAGGTAAGTTCTCAAAACAATAAACTTTATAAAAGGGCTAATGCAAACCGGAGCTTGCCTTGCTGCTACTGGTCGTATGCTAGCTGTTCCTCTGGGGTGATGGAATCCAACACCTCAGGATCCTCTTCAACCTTAGCGACTACACAATATAAATATGTATGCGTGTCAATTTAAATGCATTTGAATTTGAAGCTGATGTTGTTAAGACTGTAAGTACTGCTAGACATGCCCAATGACTGAAATTTTTACTGTGGTTTGGATACAGCCTAAACAGAAACTTGGCCAAATTTCGTTTTATGCAAAGCTCATTTGAGCCCTGCACAAATAAATGTGTATTTGCGCTTAATTGGAGCCCTTAGGGTGTTCTAAAGATTTTCATGGAGCAAGCCATGACTTTCTGGAAACTAGATTTTCAGAGGGTTCTAATGGAATTGGTTTCACCTAATTGAATATTTCTAGCCAAAGATATGAGCTAAATGTGACACCCTGGTTCTGAGAGGAAACCTCTCGGAACCGAGACTGATGCGTATGTGTGCCCAGGATGTTCATCACACATACACATATACTTCACAAACTGAATTCAGAATATATATAACCACGAATAACAGGGTTTATTACAATGTCTCATGAGTCTTGGACTCATTCTAGCAGCGGAAGTCTTATCTTAGCAGTGGAAGTCTTATTCTAGCAGCGGAAGTCTTTATTCTAGCAGCGGAAGTCTTCTAACTAGTGGGGAAGCAATCTAAGCAGCAGCAGCGGCTCCATATCTACTCCATTCCCACAGGAAAGTTGACGGGGAATCACACTCCTAGTACTCCACGTGGTCTTCATAGTACTCCTCTCCTGTTGTTGATGATGTATGATAATGCAAGTTTGAGTACATGATGTACTCAGCAAGTGCGGGGAAATATGATATGTAGCTTACAACAAGGCAGGTATAAAAAGGCTCATTGCAGAAAGCAAAGTTTATTTCTCAAAACACGATAAAAGCAGCAACTTAGCTTTAAGTGAATGTAATCCCAACATGTATTAAACATTAACATACCTCCATTATGATTCATCCCTATCCATGTCTCAACCAGACATTAATCTTTCTCAACTTTGCTCATGAATACCATCTCGTATTCACTATCATCTCATGAATACCATCTCGTATTCACTACCATTTCATCTCATATTCAGTTCTGTTCTCATTCCGAGACCAAATCTCTTTGCCATGACTCAACAATCATGCAACCAATCTCATCACCAAGACTCAATAGTCTTGAAACCAATTTTATTACCTGGACTCAATAGTCCCAAAAACCTAACCATAACCAACCAATAACCAAAAACCATAACCTCCCAAAAATCATCCCATCTAATCATGTGAGTTGTCCAGGCGCTCATGACCGTAAGCTCGGCTATCATGATAGTTTTAGACTCTGCGGAGTTTGTATCACTTTACCCACAAGTTTGTGATTTCATCACCCGTCGGCGACTGCAGAACCTCCATTATACTCGTACACAACCGTCGGTGTATGGCCAAGAGATCACAAAATAGCCTTTACAAAGGGGCTACTAGATGTATGGACTCACTAAGGTTTCACCAGCAGGCTAGAATCTCCAATTCTCCCACCCACGAGCCCCTTCTTGTGCCATGCAGTTCCCAGGGCAGTCCTCACTCGACTCCCATTCCCCGCGCCTTCCACGGTCCATAACAATCTAGCAACTTACCAAATTAGTCAGCTAAGCCGCACCCATATTTGGCATTGTGGTGGCACTGTTATCCTGGCATGGCTGGCATGAACCGGTCCTTAGATCTACGGCAAGTAACCACCATCTCATTCTACCTCATCCACAAACCAAGCTTGCCTAGATCTCCCTCCGATTCATGTTCATTAACAGCATCAGTTTCTCATTATTCTTACGAGTGCAGTTAGCTAGACACATCTATCTCGCTTCCCGTATCCCATGGACTCAGCGAAGCATAAAAGCAAAAACCATACCCGACTCATTAACTTTCCCGGTGACAAGGGTGGTTAACAAAACTAGTAAACTCCTATGAAAGGGTTTCCCATCATGTTGACTCAAGCACACACACCTTTTCGCAAACAAAACAGTCTTTCAAAAACATGGGATCAATATGGTCAAGGAGCACTTGCCTTGTTCTTGCGGTTCCTATTGCTCAAATTCTTGTTGTTGTAGTCCGTCGTAGGTAGCTCCCTGAGCTTCTCCTTCAAATTACGACCACGCACATACAAGATTCATAGCGATCAATATCATGCACAAACTCTACTTTAAGATGCAATGATGCATATGCATGCTAATCCTATGATGTAGTTTTATCAGATCAGTTTGTACGTGTTCTTGCATGTTTGCATGGGTTTTATGATGAACAAAGGTGTTCGAATCAAATGTGGACGTGGTGATGATCTTAACTCAAGATCTAGATCAAACCGATCAACATGTGATCTGTCCACGAAAAAGCTTCTGTTTGAAAGGATCTAAGAACGGATGCAAAGAAAATGCGATGATGCCGTAAGGTGGTATTGGAGACCTACCTTACGTTCTTCTTGGTCTCGGGGTCCTTCTCCTATCAAGACAGATCGTCGGGGCTCTCTTCCGGCGATCTCCGGCGACTGAACTCCGACGAAGGGGTTAGCTCGGCAAGTTGGGGGCTAGGGCTCCAAGTCGACAACTCTCGGGAGGTGGAAAAGAAGTTCGTGGTTGCGGTCAAAGGTTTTCGGTTCTATTTATAAGAGGAAACGAAGAGTCCTCCTCTGATCGGAATTCGAATAAGAGTCCTATTCAAATTGTTTTTGGATCTTAACAACTTATCTTTAGTTGATTTGGTGTGGTAGCAACGTGCAATTCGTGTAGGTTTCCTCCCGTACCGGTATTCCCGCGCGTACAGAAGAAGAACCGCTTCAAATCTCGTTTCCTTCACGGCGGTGAGCTCTGGAAGCTCCACGTGTCCTGCGGGGACCGGGCTCCCCTTATCAGCAGAGGCGAGCTCCGGTTGTGCCGCGTGTCAGGCGGGCGAGACCTCCCTCTCCTTAGAGGCGAGCTCCGCGTGCGCCACGTGTCCTGGCGGGCGGGACCTCCCTCTCTCTTTGGGGGTGGCTCCGAGTGTGCCTTGTGTCAATTCCGGACCTCCCCTCTCTTTGGAGGTGAGCTCCGAGAATGCCACGTGTCAAGTAGCGCCGGACTTCCTTTCTGCTCGGAGGTGAGCTCCGAGGTCGACACCTGTCCAACAGTGATGGACTTCCCGGAGGTGAGCTCCGAGGTCGACACGTGTCCAACAGTGATGGACTTCCCGGAGGTGAGCTCCGAGGTCGACACGTGTCCAACAATGACAGACCTCCCGGAGGTGAGCTCCGGAGGTGACACATGTCCGATAGTGTCGGACCTCACGGAGGTGAGCTCCGGAGGTGACACGTGTCCGATAGGACCGGACCTCTCGGAGGTTAGCTCCGAGAGCGACACGCGTCCCGCGTGGCTTGTCCTCTCTTTTCGCAGTGACTAGCTCCAAAGGCGACACGTGTCCTGTGGGGCTGGCCTCGCTCCTCCGTAGAGGCTAGCTCCGGGGGCAACACGTGTCCCATGGGGTCAGACCTCTCTCCCTTTACGGGGATGAGCCCCGAGCCTGCCACGTAGCCAGTTTAGCAGCGGACCTCTCCCCTTTTTGCGGGGATGAGCTCCGAAGGCGCCACGTGGCCAGCGGCCGCGGAAGTTGTCTTCGGCGCTCTCTGTGAACTGAATTTGGCTCTTTTTGGATATCTTTTTGATTCTTTCTCGGTTTCAACTTATTTTAAAATGTTTACTCTATATAAAATATGAATGCATGCAGAAATCATAAATGAGGGTGTCACACTAAATAAGTTCAGAGAAAATCTGAAAAATGTTTCTGGACATTTTTCATTTTCTCTGGAACAGTTTCATTAATCACACCATTAGGTGGATCAAATGAGCTCAAATGGATCTGAAATTTTTACAGTAGCTCAGGGATATTATGTTGAACATCCTGGCCAAATTTCAGAATTTTCCACTAAAGGATTCCCCAGTAAAAATTCTAAACAGTTTAAAGTTTGAAGAATTAATTCCGGAGAAATAAAGGTTTTCACTCGATTTGTTGGAAACAGTTCTCCAGTGAAACTTGATTTGTTGAAAAGTACTCAAAGAGCGGAATCCTACAAAATTTGGTTCACACGATTTGGAGTTTCCTAGCCAAAGTTATGCGAGTTTGAAGTTTGAACTAGAATCTGAAAATCGGGAAGAGTTTAAATCCCTGCTCGTGGGTCCGGGGCTACATGTTGGCTCCTCAGCGGCTGCCACACGGGTCCACTGAGTCTTACGCGCGCGGCCACAGAAGATCCAGAGCCGCAACCGATCCCCGATTTAAATCTCTACTCGCTGACGCGTGGGGCCAGGGGTCGTCTTCAACCTCCCGCCATCCCGCGCTCGGCCGACACCCCCCTCGCCAGAGTGCTCACCGGAGGGGCTCTGCCGTGCGCTAAACTTTGAGATTTTTGCCTCCTCTGCCTAACTCCATGCGGGGAACACTGTGCTGACCTTAGCTCGACATGAAAACAACCGGAACATGGCCGGTGACGAGCGGTGGCTTTTGAAGAACTTTGGCCGTGTCGGCCGGGCTTCCTAGCACCTCAAATGCTCGAGCAAAAGGTCGTAGAGCATCAGTGCACCCTAGGGAAGGTCGTCATGAACTCAAATAACCTCGGAAACAGCCCCAAATAGTATGTCACCGTGCGACCTAGGTTGAAAATCGGGAAAACTAGCAAAACTCGGAGAACAGTGGCTATACCCGACGGTTCTCTGAAGTTTCTGATCCTATGGACTCGCACGGGCATCTATAAGTAGGTTACTAAGTTTGGTGATGAGTGATGCGGTGTGTAGCACGAATTTTGCGAAGTGGTCCGGCGGTCTCTTTTGTACACCGTCGCAAAACTGTGAAATTCCGGCGACGGCAGCCTATGGCATGCAGCAGGAGCTTGCGGTGATGGAAGAGGGGACTATGATGAACCTCTTTGCTGTTCACAGCTCGAGGAAAGGTGGGCTGTGGTGGTCGGACGAGGTGTTCCCGTGGTGGAGACTCGGTTTGAACCGTGGAAGAAGAAGTGGCCCGAAGGAGCTCGAGGAAGGTCGGTCACGGTCTGGAACCGGTGCGAGAACGTCGAGCAAGGGTCGGCGAACTCGGTTGCGGCCTCAGCTCGTGTGACAGCCACTGGTTCGACTGGACGACGGTGGAACAGAGAGCTTCGGCGAGCGGCGAGGTGTGCGGTGTGTTTTGTGTAGGAGAACGACGAGTCACGGTGAAAACACTCAGTTGCCTCCCCGGGGCGACGATAAGGGCGCTGGGCACGTCGGGCGTCGGTCGGGAGCTGGAAGCAGCTGCTGGCGAAGCTCCCGCGCCGTGGCGCTCCCGCATACACACGCAAGAAACCGAGCAGCGCTTGGTGGAGTCGGTTTGAGCTCCTGAGTGGCTGACAGTGGGCCCGGTTTTTGAATTTGGTCCTCAAAAGTTCAATTTGCCACTGTTGTATAAAATTTAGGACATCACTGTCCTCTAAGGTTTAGTCGAATTACCAGCTCACCATTTGAATTTAAATAAATCAAAATTTTAATTGGTTTGGATGAATTCACAGCAATTGTGAAACTGAAATTCAAATTTGATTTGAATTTTAGCCCACATAGCTCATAAGATCAACTCCAAATGGAGTGAAAATTGGTGTGTGAGCTCACAAAAATGTGCTGAGTGTGAATATGAATCCCACTTTGAATTCATGGGGGTGAAAGGAGTTTAAATTTTAATTTAAGTTTAAACTAACCCTTTTAATATTTGTACCCAAAAATACCTCAAAAAGTTTTTGATTTTGGTGAAATTTGGCGTGAGCATTCCTAACAAAGTTTAGGAGTTTTTTCATATGCTCAACCCCTATATGATGCATGTGGGAAATACCACTTTTACAATTTTGAGTTTATCATCTAATGACTTTCTTGATGGTGTTTACTTGCTCTTCAAAGATGTTCATAAGACTTCCTCAAATGAGGTGTGTGTGGTGTGATGAACACTTTTAGCAAATGAAAAACTTGGGCCCTTACACAAAACAGATTAGTTTAAGCCCTTCCTCAATGAAATAGTTAAATGCATGATTATTTTTGTGAATAATGTCTACTGCAGGGATTTTTCTATAGATTCCGGAGGTCAAAATAATTTTATTTAGTTTTCTCAAGGGTCTAAAGTATAAATATGCATTGCTACAGGGCTAAAATGTGAATTCCTAATTCTAACCGGGGTGTAAATCACCAATACAGTGTTAACTTCCAAATTTATAAGAATCCTAGGGGCTAAATCAACTATATACAACATATTTCTTAACTTTTGTGAACTACAGGGCTTGTTTCATAAAATAGGGGGCATTTCTTAATTTCTATTAAGTTCCCAAGGGCCTGGTTGTGGAAATGCGAAGGGGTATCTCGGGATCTGTTGTGAGCCGTCGGATTTAAAAGGGATGACTCAGATTTTATTAGTTCGAAGGGGTATGGCGGATCTAATTTGGTCCGTAAGACTTTAAATGGACGCCCACAAATGTGCCACGTCACCTTGGAGGGCACCGGCGGTGGTACCCGGCAGCGAGAGGCGGCGGCTCGCCGGAGTTAACACGTTTTCACGGAAAATCTTGATCATCCATCGGTTTTTCTTCAAGGGTGGAGAGAGGGGAAAGTGAGGAACTTACCTAGGTGTTTTTTTTGAACCCGAAGAGACCATACACGGATCGGCATCGATGTTTGGTGGCAAGGCTCGTTGGCGACCAATGTGGGGTTGTTTGAATGGGAGTTTTCTGACAATTCTTTGTCTGAAAGTTTCCCTACAATGTACCCAAGCCAACAGAATGCTCAATAAGGGAAGGAGCGGAGAATCTTGATGGGGCGTCAGTGGGGTGCCGCGAGTGCTCACTGGTACACCGCGGCATCGGTGTTTTCGGTGCGGTCTCGCCATGGGATGGACACCAATGGGTCGTAGTTGAACCTGTGGTGTGGGATGGCGTGTTAGACCCAGGAAAACAGCGGTGGCTGCGGGTAATTTCGAGAGATGGCGGCGGTACTCACCGGTTTCAGCGGAGAATGAGCGGGGAGAGAAATTGGAGCCCGACAAAGGTTCAAATGAGGTGAATGCGGTGTGGGGAGAGAGGTGTGGTAGTTTGCAACGTGCGGAATTGACGCGGTTGAGGAGCGGGGAGATCGGGGTGGTGGGCGCGCACGCTCGGGCGCGGGAGAAGCGGCCGGCGGTTGTGGAGGAGAAAGAACTGACGTATGGGACTAGATGATCAGAGAGAGTAAGAGAGGGAGACGGCTGGCGGGCTGGCTGGACCGGCCAAGGGGTTTTCGGCCCGATGGCTCTTTTCCTTTTTCTTTGTCTTTTCTTTTCTGTTGCCCACTTTCAAACTTTAATTTGATTTTATTTTCATTCCATAACACATGCACGATGCAACATCTATATAAATTTGAATTTTGAAAAATGTGGATGTTACAGCAACTGTTGTAGCCATATAATTATCTGCCAATGGTATAAAAGGGGCATATTTAGATAACGAGGCATTGGCGTTTTGACCATAGTTTTGGAGTCTAATTGTGATCTAGATCCTGATTTTGAAATTTTGTGTCTTTACTTCAATTTTTTCTCCTGAATCTTCAGATTACCACAAGTCCGTATAGTGGCCATAACGATGTTAACTTTGACGCTGAAAGACAAATTTATCATTTGTGATTTTACACAATTTTGATGTTAAGCATTGTGTTGGGTGCCTGGATCGATCGGATGGAACGAAAAGAAGTGAGGGGCATTTGGTCCTTTTTCAGTTTCCAAACATTTTTTTATTATGTTTATTCCACTTCAACTGACGGTGTTAGAAAATTATGGTAAACAGCGGGTTCAGATGAAAAAAGTTATGGTAAAAACATAAAATTTCAAAATTAGGGTCTATATCACAATTAGACTAAAAAACTGTGGTCAAAACACAATTGTCTTAGATAATATGTCCGTTACTGAGAGAATAATTAATGTACCGGTCACTCTAGGCATGGCCTCAATAAAATCCATAGTTATACCCTCCTAAATACATTGAGGAACCTCCAAATTATGAAGTAGACCAGTTGAATAAAGATGGGATATCTTATTACGTTGACAAACCATACAATCAGGTACATACTCCTGAGTAACTTTCTTTGCTCTCACCACATAGAAATCTGAACGCAAGTGAAGAAGAGTTTTATGTATCCTTTCATGAGCAGCTCCATGAATAGCATCCAAAAAAGTTTTGCGAAAAGGAGATGATGGTGTCAGATATATCTTATTTTTTTGTAGAAGATTAAGCCATACCTAGCCGTCCATGGTAAGGTCCCGTGACCACTCTCAGTATCAAGCATTAATTGACTCAAGGTATTATACATCAGAATATATTTCCACATTTCCAGAAAAAGATCAAAGTGGGATGTTAAAATAGCAAACATTGATGGCTCTACCAATTGATGAGATAAAGCATCTGCTACTGTGTTCAAACAACTTGGACGATATTCAATATAAAATCATAACCTAGGAGTTTACTCACCCATTGATGTTGTGGAACAGACGACAATCGTTTATCCAATAAATATTTTAGGCTTTAATGATATGTTCAAATGAGAAATTCACGACCCAAAGATGTTGGTGCCAATGGTATAGCCTGAACCAATTGAATTAATATTCGCTCATATGTTACAATCTCGGCATGACGGGGAGCTATGGGTCTACTGAAATATATATTGGTCCATTGCCTTGATGAAGAACCGCTCCCAGTCCAAGTGCAGTGCCCGAAGCATTACATTCTATATAACTGTTTTACTGAAAATAGGCAGTTGTAAAATTGTGGCCGGAGTTAATACTTGTTTGAGATGATTAAAAGAAACAGTAGCCTCCGAGGACCATATAAAATTGTCTTTCCATAGAAGTTGTGTTAAGGGCCTAGCAGTAGCTCCATAGTTTGAATAAATTTTCGATTGTGGCGGACCGGAATCAGCTCATCCAGGATCGCAGAGGGTGGTGCCGCACGATGCGACACCTGACAGCACACGTCATAAGAACACAATATATTACATGGGAAAACAACTGAACTGTACAAAGTAGTACACTACTCAGTTTACAAACTACTATTTATGTTACACAGCGGAAGTCTACACTATACAACTCACGCCCGCCTATCTAGCAAAAGTCGGCTGCCCAGCCCTAGGGCAACCAACACTGGCTGCACTCCTCAGCTCAGCGCGGCGTGTACGGCTCCCACTCAGCCGTGGTCCCCGACGGAGGGTAACCCTCGCCGGTAGACTCGTACTTCGAGTCCGTGGGAGGCTCCTCACCTGAAAAACACTTAAGCAGCAACCGTGAGCACGAGGGCTCAACAAGACTTAACCGACTCACCTAGGCGTGAAACTCTACATGAGGTGTACAATGACATAGGATAGTAACATTGCAGCAAATGGACACGCCTACAAGTTCATCCTTAGTTCATCTTTTAGCCCCAAGTTAACAGTTCAGGAATCTGAAATTTAGTAAGCAGTATTTGGTGGCACACACGTAGCAATGCAATTATATCATGACAGCAATATTGAAGTATAACAGTCCATAAATTATCTACGTTACGACGCAGTGAACAAGCGGTACTCGTCACCGCGAGGGACGGCGAATCGACTCGATATACACCTGCAGGGAAACCCAAAGAGCACGTCACGTACGCCCACCCGTGGAGCTGCACAGCATGCTCACTCGATGTCGTACGGAACAACCTTTCACCCAACAGCCCACACGTCGAACCGGTCGCACCGAAACGAGTAGGAGGTTCCCCACACGGAGCATCTCTCTATGCCCGTTGGCAGATTTCCACCTTGCTGCCCTCAGCCTACACCTATAAATCGGTGCGTTATGCCTCGACGCCCGGAGGTTTAGGCTACATCGGTTTATCGGGGCCCATATATCCGATATGCCTTCGGTACGTTCAATACTTGTTCAGCAGGGCCGCACACGGATCGGTCCTCAATCGACACGGACAGTGCTGCGCACACAAGACTTCCTCTTGCTGCGCCCTAGCCCCTGCCTAGTCTAAGTTTCATTACTAAAGTGATCTCACTTCACTCGAACCAATCCCGTGTATCCCAAGCCTAACTCGCAAGTAGATTCCAACTACTCGACTTGTACCGAAGCCCTATGAATCTTTAAGCATAGCCTGTCTACTCGAGATCTTAGACACTACCCTCACTGTTATGGAAAAGTTCTGGTCATGCAAGTGGGGTATTCATCCATCCTACACCTAATGCACATACACACTTCACTCTACGTATGTAAACAAAGTAAAAACTTTATAAAAGGCTTAATGCAAACCGGGGCTTGCCTTGTTGCTGCTGGTCAGGGGTTAGTTCTCCTTCCGGAAGGAGGAAGTCAAGTACTTCCGGAGCCTCCTCGCCTTCAACGACTACACGTTAATAATATACTACATGTTAATGAATATGCACATGAGTTTATTGTATGCTTCTGCTACATGTTCTAATAACAAGTTTTTAACAACTGGAACCCTGTTTAAGAATTTAAAAGGAACTGGGGCTAGTGGTTCGGGTTTGGATCTAAGCACATGATTAAGTGCTAAGTGGTTTTCCCCCTCTTCCATATTAATCCCTCAAGTGATTAAACAGGACAGGGGTGATCCAGAGCTCCAATGGAGCTGAGAATTTTTGTGTGAGTTCCTTGTCACAAGACAACTCTATGGATCAAAATTTAGCACTTTTCATTGAGTGGTTTGTTCAGAATAATTCTCTTAGCAAATAAGCAAAGAAGAATTAATTCTGAGGTAACACCTCTGTTCATGCCCAACTTAGTGGACTACAATTTCAACTATAGTTCATAGAGTTTGCATGAATTTCCCTAGCGTTTTTGGAGCTAAGGATTGTCCAGAATTGAATTTCCAAGTTTTGGAAATTCTCGAAAAATGTTTCTGTATTCAAATGAACACAGCACCTTCAAATCCGAATTGCTCTGCTCAAATCAACTCCAAATGGTCCGAAACATTTACAGGAGTTCACTAACATCCTAAAGAACATTCTGGCAAAATTTGGGGATTTTTGGATGAACCAAACTCCCTCAAAAATTCTTTTGCTGAAAAGCTTTAAAGAATTTTACAGCATTAAATAGTAGGTTTCATACAAATTGGGTTTCATATTTGGATTGTACTCTATTAGAGGAGTCCAACAAAATTTGTTTCACAATTTTTGGACTCTCCTACCACAAGTTGTGGCCCTCCAAAGTTTAAACTGAAAACTGAAAATTCCAAATTGTTCAAATGTCTGCCAGTGGGTCCCACCCGGCAGGTCTCCTCCTTCCTCGCGCCAAACAGGGCCCCGCGGCGGCGCCCTCCGGCAAGCATCGCCGGAACCACTTTCCCGGTCATCCCCCGACCCTAGACTCGCCGCCCCGCCCTAACTCATGACGCTGAACTCGGCTCGGGGGTTGCCGGCGGCCGTAGCTCACCGGAACAGGGCGCCTGACGGTGACAGCGGCTGTTAGGGTTCCGGCGTGGTCGGGAATGCGCTACAACGCATCAAAACGATCAGAAAAGGGTCGGAGAGCACCGCGGAAGCTCGAGGGTGACGAAAATGGCCGCCAAAGCCCGTGAAAAGGTCGGCAACCTAGAGCTCCACGGTGACCCGAGCTATTATTGCAAGGCGGCCCGAAAAACAACCAGAACCCGGTCATTTCTGGACCATATCCCTCGATTCTTGGTCGAGGAGGGCCGCTAGGAAGTGAGGAAGGTGTGTGCAAGCTTACCCGAGCTGGGTTTGGACGGTGCAGCTAGAATTTTGGGGTAGACCGACCCCTACCCGTATGCACTAGTTTTCGCGATTCTTAGGAATTATCTGCGCTCGGTCTATCAATGTCTATGAGGGTTTCAGCTACACGATCTGGAGACTAAGGCGCACCTTTTTCGTGTAGAAGTCAGGCAGTGAAAATGGCCGTGGCGAGCTGTCCACGGAGAGCAACCTCGGTTTTCCGCCGGGTGGCCTCGGTCCTCAGCTGCGATCGTCGATTTGTGGCTGAACGAAGCGCTAATGCTGCGAGGTGGCGGGGTGGTTAGCTAGAGAACGCACTGATGCTCCTTTTTTGTGTTGGAGGCTCGGGCAAAGGCCGAGCAGGCGCCGGCATACAGGGGAAATCGGAGGAGCGGCACCGGTGAACGAAACAGAGCCGGTGCGGTGCTGGTTTGCAGAGAAGCAACGTGTACGGATTGGTTGCGTGGGGAGGGGGTCACGTAGAGGAGGGGGCGAGCTGTTTCCCGGCTGCCAGAGCGAGCGAAGAAGAACCAGGAGGTGGCTGGCCGAGGCGATCGGGCGCCGGTGTCGCCGTTCGCTGGCGCGCGGTTTCGGCCGAAGGAGAAAAGATCAGGGGGTAGACTTCTCTGTTAAGACTGCTGACATGTGGGCCTCCCCCCCCAATTCTTTTTCCAATTTTGTCATTTCTATTTTTGCTGAAATATCTCCAGCTACTAAACATTGAATGAGAGACTTAGTCCCCAAGTATTGGTTTGAATTTGAGTTCTCAAATTTAAACTTTGTTGGGTTATCTGCTTCATATTTAAACTGAAATTCAAATTCAGTTTTGAATTATTGCAAATTTAGCTCCCGACAAGGTGAACTCCAATGGGGATGAAAATTGGTGGGCTAACTCAGAAAAAAGCGCTGAGTTTGAATATGAAGCTAACATTTGAATTTGAGTGATGAAAGTTGCTGCAATTTAAATTTATATTCAAATTGGCCTCTTTTTCAAATACCTCCAAAAGTGCCTCAAAAAGTGTTGGATTTAAATGAAACTTGGCCTGAACCTTCCCAAGACTTTTTAAGTTCTAGGGGTGAGCTCAACCTCTCATGTTCATGTGTAGAAATCCTACTTTGTGAAAGTGAAGGCTTTCCCCTCTAATCTCTCTTTTGATGGAGGTTACTTGCTCTTCACAATACTTCCTAAAATATCCACAACAAAAACTGTGGTGTTGTGAGGTGAAGAAAAGTTTTTTGCAAGTCCCTTTTCTTGCGCTTTTACATCCCTCCCCCCTTAAAAGAATCTCGTCCCGAGATTATAAAAGAAGAGACAGCGATGTAATAGGGACTTACCCGTGTTGAGACGCCATGAACTCCGGGTAGTTTGAGCGAAGGAATTCCTCGCTCTCCCACGTCGCTTCTTCGGCGGTGTGGCTGCTCCAGAGTATTTTTTAGAACCACAACATTCGGCTACGCGTGGCTCGGGCTTTCTCATCCATAATTGCCACTGGATATTCATCATACGTTAAATCCGGTTGCAGCTCGCCGATGTCTTTGGTAGGAACAGCAGCGGTATGCTTCATACATTTTCTCAGTTGTGAGACATGGAAAATGTCATGGACACCAGCAAGAGATTCCGGTAGCTCCAGTCTATACACCGCTGGTCCACACTTCTCGGTGATAACATAGGGCCCAATGAAGCGGGGAGCGAGCTTTCCCTTGACGCCGAACCGGTGCACGCCCTTCATCGGAGACACACGGAGGTACACGTGTTCACCGACGTCAAAGTGCAACGGCCTACGCCTCTTATCAGCGTAGCTTTTCTGTCGGGATTGAGCAGCCTTCAAATTAGCTTGAATTGTCCGAACGCGCTCTTCGGCGTCGTTCTCCACATCAACCCCGAATGTGATCCTTTCACCGGACTCGCACCAATTTAATGGGGTGCAGCATTTTCGACCATAGAGAGCTTCGTAGGGTGCCATCTTGATACTCGCCTGATAGCCGTTGTTGTACGAGAATTCCGCCAATGGTAGGTTATCATCCCAGTTCCTACCGTGGTGGATGGCACATGCTGTCAACATGTCTTCCAAAATCTGATTCACCCTCTCTGTTTGGCCATCTGTCTGAGGGTGGTAGGCGGAGCTCCTGATCAGCTTCGTACCCAATGCAGCGTGTAATTGCTCCCAAAAGCGAGGTACAAATAATGCACCTCGATCTGAGACGATGGTCTTGGGTACCCCATATAAGCATAGGATCTTTGCTATGTACAGCTCCACATATTTGCAGGCATTGTAACGTGTATTCACTGGGATGAAGTGAGCCGTCTTGGTTAACCGATCGACGATTACCCAAATGGAATCATGTTTGTTGGAAGTTAGGGGCAATCCCACAATGAAATCCATGCTCACGTCTTCCCATTACCATGCCGGGATCTTCAGGGGTTGCAACAGCCCTGATTTCCTCATATGATCAGCCTTCACTCGTCTACACGTATCGCACTCGGATACGTACTTCGCTACCTCCCGCTTCATCCGTGTCCACCGAAATTTCTTTTTCAAATCTTGGTACATTTTGTTGCTGCCCGGATGAATGGAGTATTTAGACAAGTGAGCTTCATCGAGGATCTTTCTCCTCAGTTCCATATCCCGGGGTATGACTATGCGGTCGTTGAACCATAGCGTCCCCTCCTCATCTTTCAGGAAACACTTGATCTCTCCATTGTCTATCCGTCTCCAGAGATGTGCCATGCCTTTATCCTTCTTCTGAGCTGCAATGATGTCCTCCCTAATAGTAGGGATGAGGGCAAGGTTGTACAGCGATCCATAAGGAACCAAGTATAAACTCGGCTCTTCCTCCTCCACCAGTGTAATGGTGAGGTGATGGACATATGATTTCTGACTCAACGCGTCAGCAACCACATTCGCCTTGCCGGGGTGGTAATGAATCTCAATTTCATAATCTTTGATCAGTTCTAACCACCTCCTTTGCCTCATGTTCAGCTCCTTCTGGGTGAAAATGTATTTCAAGCTCTTGTGGTCGGTGTAGAGGTGCACCAGATTCCCTAGGAGATAGTGCCTTCACATTTTCAGCGCCAAAACCACTGCAGCAAGCTCCAGATCATGAGTCGGATAGTGCTGCTCATGGTTCCAAAGTTGGCGTGAGCCATATGCGACCACCCGTCCTTCCTGCATCAACACGCAGCCGAGCCCAATACCGGACGCGTCACAATACACGTCGAAGGGCTTTGTTGTATCCGGCTGAGCTAAGACCGGGGCTGTGGTGAGATGCTTCACCAATGCTTGGAATGCTCCTTCACACGCCGTGGTCCAAACATATTTCATCCACTTCTTCAACAATTCTGTCATCGGCTTAGCGAGCTTGGAGAAACTTGGAATGAATCTCCGATAGTATCCCGCTAATCCGAGGAAACTTCTGACTTCATGAACTGAAGTGGGAGCTTTCCATTTCAGCACTTGCTCTATTTTGCTTGGGTCAACCGCAATGCCTTCAGCTGAGATGATATGTCCCAAGAATGGCACTTGGCTGATCCAAAACTCGCATTTACTGAACTTGGCGTAGAGCTTGTGGTCTCGCAATCATTGAAGAACGATCCTCAAGTGTTCGGCATGTTCGGCTTCTATCTTGGAGTAAACCAAGATATCGTCGATGAACACTACCACGAACTTGTCCAGCTCCGGCATGAACACCGAGTTCATGAGATACATCAAATGGGCTGGAGCATTTGTGAGACCAAAGGACATGACGAGATATTGATATAATCCATATCTCGTCGAGAAAGCCGTCTTCGGGATATCCTCCGCCCGGATCTTTATCTGGTGATATTCAGAGCGAAGGTCCATCTTGGAGAACACACTTGCACCCACAAGTTGATCAAACAATATGTCGATGCGGGGCAGTGGATACTTATTCTTGATGGTGACGGCATTGAGCGGCCGGTAGTCCACACACAGCCTCAGGGTTTTATCCTTCTTCTTTACAAACAGCGCAGAGCATCCCCAAGGCGAGGAACTCGGCCTAATAAAACCCTTGCTCAACAGATCATTGAGCTGTTCTTTTAATTCAGCCAGCTCGTTCGGAGCCATCTTATATGGTCTCCGCGATATGGGCGTAGTACCGGGTGCAAGTTCAATCTTGAACTCGACATCCGGCTCAGGTGGCATGACCGGAAGATCATCCGGGAACACGTCGGGATACTCCCGGACTACGGGGATGTCCTCTAACTTGAGAGCTTCAGTATTGTTGATCACTGAAACCTCCCGGACTAGATTATCTAATAGGAGGGACTGCGGACGGTGTAATGGGGAGTTGAGGTGAACCGTCCGTGATAGGGTTTCCAGGACAGCGCCATGGTAGCTTAGCCATGACATTCCCAAGATTGCATCAATCTTCTGCCCCCCAAGGATAATCATAGTGGTGGGATATATCTTCCCACCTAAGCACAGTGGTGCTTTCGTAACCATCATAGTTGCTGAAATCTTTCCTCCCAGTGAGCAGATCATATAAGAACACTCGGTTGGAAAGGCTTCCAGCTGATGCTTAACCACGTATGATGCACTTATGAAGTTGTGGGTTGCACCAGAATCACAAAGTATGATGATGGCTTTATCGTTGAGAGTGAACGTACCCGCCAGCACGCTGTCTCCCTCTGGGGCGTCCTCATTGTCGAGGTTGCGGACGCCCCCAGTCCGCTGACCAACCTTCTTGACCGGAGGTCGGCCTCGAGCACCGCCCTGGAACTGGGCTTGCCCACTGCTCTGCTGCCCCTGGGGACAGTCCTTCGCGAAGTTGCCCGCCTGGCCACACGTGAAGCAGGTGAAACGGGGCGGTCCCCCGCTGATCGGTAGATGGAAACCCGGGGCGCGTTGTGGCAGTGGGAACACCCGGGGTGGTGCCGTCTGCTGCTGCTGCTGCTGTCTCGGTGGTGGCATCGGCGGACGGAATGGAGGTGACTGAAAGGGACGTCCCCCGAACCGCTGAGGTCGCGCCGGTGGATGCCACTTCTGCCCAGATGGTGTTCGATACACCATGCAGTACTTCTGGGGAGCGCCACTCCCACCGCGGGGTGGAGCGCTGCGCTTCCGCTGCTCAGCTGCCAACTCCCGCTGAGCGTCCTCTTGCATGATCACGGCATTGACTAGGTCATTGAAAGTGCCGCGATTCCACTGAACGAGATGTGTCTTCATTTCGGGGTGTAAACCCCGATAGAAATGTTCCCGCTTCTTCTCTTCAGTGGAGATGTAGTCTGACGCATATTGCGCCAGATGGTTGAAGGCACGGGAGTAGTCATGGGAACTCCTCCCACCCTGCTTCATCTCCAAGATCTCTTGGAACTTCCTCTTCATTATTCCGGGAGGGATGTGATAGGCGCGGAACGCCTTCCCGGAACTCTCCCCACTCCACGGTATGGCCAGCCGGACATGAGGCGACATAATTCGCCCACCACGCACCAGCGGCACCGTGAAGCTGTTGTGCTGTGAACAGAGTCTTCTGCCGCTCCGTACATTGGAGCAGCCTGAACTTAGACTCGATGGTCCGCAGCCAGTTGTCAGCCTCCAGTGGTTCTTCAGCTTCGGTGAACACTGGAGGGTGCGTACTCATGAAATCCGACACCTCACGGGGCTCATGGGGCCCTCTGTCTTGACGCCCCCCCCGCCTGTGACGTATTCTGCACGATCGTGCGGAGCAGGTCGGTCTGCTCCTCACGACCTCCCACCAGCGCCGCTATCACATCCGCTAGAGTAAGCGGAGGCGGCGGTGGTGGCTGCTGCTGCGGGGTGCTGTTGTAGGCCGGTGGCTGGGAGTCATCGCCTCCCTGTTGGCTGGAGCCACCCACCTCGTGCGTGGTCCTAGTGCGAACCATCTGCAACCATACGACAATAAACATCAGTCCCGCAACATACTTCAATGCAGTCAAATGAAATAGGCGTAAAAACATAATGACAATAAATCATGCGATACATCTCGTATATAGATAATGTAATAACTTTGCACAAGCTACACCATTACCAGACCAAATACAAGCTAGTTACATCCAACTTGATGAACCTCCTCTTTGGAAGCTCACCATAACTAGGTTTGGTCACTACGAGACATTACTATTGCGTTGTCATCCCGTATACTACCCCTTTATCTTCAATACGACACAAACATGGTCTCTAGTAAAAGAACTTGAGTGAGACCTATACTCAAATCTTTCACTACTTGAAGATAACCACTCATGAGTATGTTCTACCAATTGGAAGTACTTAAACCCCTCCTTAGGGTACAACAATCTCTCCAATGAGTTCAACTGTCATTCCTCTGTCAGAATGACCAGCTTCTACATTTTAAAGGTTTTGATCTGGTTCTGGGCAGTTTCATGACTCAAGTTGAACACCCAAGTTAAAGCTAACTTCAGTATCTTTCCAACGAGTGTTTATTTGCCCTCAGATCAGCTTTGTTTAAAAAGTTATGGTAATTCAAAGTCAACAGAATTTCTGGAAGAATTACAACAGCACCTCCTTTGGGAAGTTGCTGTTTTTGACTCTGATTTCCACTGAATTCTGCGCTGAAATTTCAGAGACTTTGAATCGCAAAGATGTAACACATCTTCTACCCTCTCTAAAGATGTATCGTATGAAAATTTTTGATTTTTCTACTAGGAGTTATGTTTGAAAAACAGAACAGTCCAGAGAGTGTTTAACTCTGTCCTGATTCTGGACAGCCTACATCCCTCTGGATTTTAAGTCACCTTAAGGTGTGAGTCAGCTCTGAAAGTCTACAACAAAGTTGTAGATCACTTAAATACCTTTCCAGAACTATATACCACACCTCCCTGGGCTAAAACACCTGTGAGATATGCCCTGTTGCAGATCAGCAAACTTGCTGCCCAAAACAGAGCACTCTGTTTTTCAGTCTTTTGGAACTACACTCATCAATTATCAACTTTTTCCACCCAACCAGAGTCCTAGATGTTGAACCTAGTGATGTTAATTCCTTGTTATCATTATTTTTCATGTGTATGCCTATGATATCTCGGTACTACGTTCCTCACAAAAGAAAATCCTAACCGGATTATACCGGCATATACGCCTCAAGTGTGACACTAAACGGTCTCTCGCACACGTTTTCTACATGGATACATATGTGGTTAGTACCTGCAGAAGACCACACGATAATGATGCACACAATGGTTTTTCATTTCAGGCAGGACCATATTTAAAATTAAATACAAACGCCCGTATCATTGCCATACGGTCGTCCTTGAGTTAAGTCACGTCTCAAGGTACGTGATCGTGTTTCAACACCACACGACGGGGAACCCGAGTATGTCATGAACGTGTCATCACGGTTGGGAATGCTATCAACCCAACGGATACCACCTACTGCCCTGCAGTGCACGCCGATGGCAAGCGCTGCGTATGTCCCCTGGACTACATCCAGATGAACACACTCTCGCGTTACTGACCACACGATGGGGTCTCCACTTACTTGCCTAATGCACGCTAGGGATCAGCGTTTCATATGAACTCAGAAACATGAAGAGTCCAAGAGTTTCATATTGACGTCTCACACCAAGCTGTGAGACCAATCCCTGAACCACATTCCTCGTCAGGGGAGCTAACTGAAATTGAACCGCTTTCGGTGGCGTTCCTTACCATTCTTAACAAAGCGTAGGTGCGTCGTTACATAATAAAATTCAGAATTATAACACATAGGTTAGTCTTTGCCACTTTAAGTAACTATGCTAATATATTCCTTACTTGGGCAACTACCGAATCCTTACCGTACCTAAGTTTTCCCATATTACAGTCCTTAAGTACTGTGCTATCCCCAATGCAGCTCTGATAAAGGCTGTGGCGGACCGGAATCCGCTCATCTAGGATCGCAGAGGGTGGTGCCACACGATGCGACACCTGACAGCACACGTCATAAGAACACAATATATTACATGGGAAAACAACTGAACTGTACAAAGTAGTACACTACTCAGTTTACAAACTACTATTTATGTTACACAGCGGAAGTCTACACTATACAACTCACGCCCGCCTATCTAGCAAAAGTCGGCTGCCCAGCCCTAGGGCAACCAACACTAGCTGCACTCCTCAGCTCAGCGCGGCGTGTACGGCTTCCACTCAGCCGTGGTCCTCGACAGAGGGTAACCCTCGCCGGTGGACTCGTACTCCGAGTCCGTGGGAGGCTGCACGAGGGCTTAACAAGACTTATTCGACTCACCTAGGCGTGAAACTCTACATGAGGTGTACAATGACATAGGATAGTAACATTGCAGCAAATAGACACGCCTACAAGTTCATCCTTAGTTCATCTTTTAGCCCCAAGTTAACAGTTCAGGAATCTGAAATTTAGTAAGCAGTATTTGGTGGCACACACGTAGCAATACAATTATATCATAACAGCAATATTGAAGTATAACAGTCCATAAATTATCTTTGTTACGATGCAGTGAACAAGCGGTACTCGTCACCGTGAGGGACGGCAAATCGACTCGATATACACCTGCAGGGAAACCCAAAGAGCACGTCACTTACGTCCACCTGTGGAGCTGCACAGCACGCTCACTCGATGTCGTACGGAACAACCTTTCACCCAACAGCCCACACGTCGAACCGGTCGCACCGAAACGAGCAGGAGGTTCCCCACACGGAGCATCTCTCTATGCCCGTTGGCAGATTTCCACCTTGCTGCCTTCAGCCTACACCTGTAAATCGGTGCGTTATGCCTCGACGCCCGGAGGTTTAGGCTACATCGGTTAATCGGGGCCCATATATCCGATATGCCTTCGGTACGTTCAATACTTGTTCAGCAGGGCCGCATACGGATCGGTCCTCAATCGACACGGACAGGGCTGCGCACACAAGACTTCCTCTTGCTGCGCCATAGCCCCTGCCTAGTCTCATTTTCATTACTAAAGTGATCTCACTTCACTCGAACCAATCCCGTGTGTGCCAAGCCTAACTCGTGAGTAGATTCCAACTACTCGACTTGTACCGAAGTCCTATGAATCTTTAAGCATAGCCTGTCTACTCGAGATCTTAGACACTACCCTCACTCTTAAGGAAAAGTTCTGGTCATGCAAGTGGGGTATTCATCCATCCTACACCTAATGCACATACACACTTCACTCTACGTATGTAAACAAAGTAAAAACTTTATAAAAGGCTTAATGCAAACCGGGGCTTGCCTTGTTGCTGCTGGTCAGAGGTTAGTTCTTCTTCCGGAAGGAGGAAGTCAAGTACTTCCGGAGCCTCCTCGCCTTCAGCGACAACACGTTAATAATATACTACATGTTAATGAATATGCACATGAGTTTATTGTAATGCTTCTGCTACATGTTATGATAACAAGTTTTTAACAACTGGAACCATGTTTAAGAATTTAAAAGGAACTGGGGCTAGTGGTTCGGGTTTGGATCTAAGCACATGATTAAGTGCTAAGTGGTTTTCCCCCTCTTCCATATTAATCCCTCAAGTGATTAAACAGGACAGGGGTGATTTAGAGCTCCAATGGAGCTGAGAATTTTTGTGTGAGTTCCTTGTCACAAGGCAACTCTCTGGATCAAAATTTAGCACTTTTCATTGAGTGGTTTGTTCAGAATAATTCTCTTAGCAAATAAGCAAAGAAGAATTAATTCTGAGGTAATACCTCTGTTCATGCCCAACTTAGTGAACTAAAATTTCAATTATAGTTCATAGAGTTTGCATGAATTTTCCTAGCATTTTTTGAGCTAAGGTTTGTCCAGAACTGAATTTCCAAGTTTTGGAAATTCTCTGAAAATGTTTCTGTATTCAAATGAACACAGCACCTTCAAATCTGAATTTCTCTGATCAAATCAACTCCGAATGGTCTGAAACCTTTACAGGGGTTCACTAACATCATAAAGAACATTCTGGCAAAATTTGGGGATTTTTGGATGAACCAAACTCCCTCAAAAATTCTTTTGCTGAAAAGCTTTAAAGAATTTTCCAGAATTAAATAGTAGGTTTCATACAAATTGGATTTCATATTTGGATTGTACTCTATTAGAGGAGTCCAAAAAAATTTGTTTCACAATTTTTGGACTCTCCTACCCCAAGTTGTGGCCCTCCAAAGTTTAAACTGAAAATTCCAAATTGTTCAAATGTCTGCCAGTGGGTCCCACCCGGCAGGTCTCCTCCTTCCTCGCGCCAAACAGGGGCCCGCGGCGGCGCCCTCCGGCGAACATCGCCGGAACCGCTTTCCCGGCCATCCCCCGACCCTAGACTCGCCGCCCCGCCCTAACTCATGACGCTGAACTCAGCTCGGGGGTCGCCGGCGGCCGTAGCTCACCGGAACAGGGCGCCCGACGGTGACAGCGGCTGTTAGGGTTCCGGCGTGGTCGGGAATGCGCTACAACGCATCAAAACGATCGGAAAAGGGTCGGAGAGCACCGCGGAAGCTCGAGGGTGATGAAAATGGCCGCCAAACCCCGTGAAAAGGTCGGCAACCTAGAGCTCCATGGTGACCCGAGCTATTATTCCATGGCGGCCCGAAAAAGAACCAGAACCCGGTCATTTCTGGACCATATCCCTCGATTCTTGGTCGAGGAGGGCCGCTAGGAAGTGAGGAAGGTGTGTGCAAGCTTACCCGAGCTGGGTTTGGACGGTGCAGCTAGAATTTTGGGGTAGACCGACCCCTACCCGTATGCACTAGTTTTCGGGATTCTTAGGAATTCTCTGCTGTAAAGGTCCCAAAATATGCATACAAAGAAACTCTTGTTTGCACAAAGTTGGTTTCACATGTATGAAAAATGGGACTTGTTAAAACTTTTTCCACATGTGATAATACACATGAGAGCTTTCTTCACACAAGTTCGAATATTTATTTGAAGACTTGGAAACCAAGTTGAGAAGTTCCCATAAGTGTGAGGAAGCCAAAGTCAGATTTTGAGAACAAATTGTTCTACTCAAAAATTCAAATGAGAGTAACACAATGGTTTTCAAAACTGTTGTACTAGAAGTCTCATTTGCAGCAGCCAAATCAAGGATCGGATTTCACATTTGGATTCCTTAGGTCCAAATTAGGGGGTAGGCAAAGTTTCATCAATTTTTGAAAATATTTGCTATCCATTTCTCCCAAAAGGACTTAAATGTGCAAAGAATTCAAATACACATTTGAATTTGGATGAAATTTGCCCAACTCTCCAAATGCAATTCAATTTGCAACTTCAAACATTTGGATGGATTATTTGCCAAACTGTGGAGATAATTGAGAGCTGTTGAGAGGGGATAAGGGGGAAAGTGGGACCCACTTGTCATATGGCTAAAAAAAGATCTCAGTGTGCAGTCTTCAGTTCTCTACTCGCTGGTCATTGTGACAGAGCCGAAGACTCCCCGGGTGACACCACGGGAGCTGCTCCGAGCCACCTCCTGCTCTTTGCACCGGTTGCTGGCAGCACGGGAGTTGGCGGTGCCCTCCCTACGTGATTTTCCCGCACAGCCGAGGCAGCCACGAGTGTTTTTCTTCTCACGCGCTCACCCGGCCCCAAACACGCTGCTGTGCCTCGGTCGACCGCCGCTGAGCCATTCCCATGAGTTGAACGCCGGCTGGACCATCCCAGAGCTGCGCCAATGTCTCCCCGACGTCCTCAACGTGTGCTCAGCTCGTCCCCGGCCTTTCCCCGCTGCTGCTGAGCCAGGTTTCTTCCGGCCAAACCAGAGCCACGACACCTCCACTGCTCCCTGTCTCCCGGCCAGCCCAGCGCCTCTCCGGCAGGCTCAAGAGGCCACAGAGGTGCGCCAGGAGGTACTGATCGTCATCCCGTACCCCCCTGCTCTCCCCCGATGCCTGCTCGCCGGAATTTGATTTTTGGCACCGGCGCACGTATAAAACAGACCGTGTTTAATTCTTGAAATTCTCCCAAACCGATGGATCATACCTCCTACAATTCAAACCACAGCAACCAGATGCCCTAGCGCCCCCCCACGCCGAGAACCAAAGAAAACCGACCCTCCTATGCCCCGGGCGACGAGAAATCATCGCCAGCGGCCAAAACTGCCACGGTCCACAGTGACGACTCGTTTGCAGCCATGTTCTGCATGATTTGATCTCCGTTCCATGTTCCTAGACCCATAGGGATGCTGTAGGACATCGTAGCTCACCGGGAGATGCCTTGGACATGCTGGAACGCGTCCATGTCGAGCTCCCGAGCCGCCCCGCCGGTGTCGACCTACATACAGTCGTTTTCATGCGTGGAAACCTTGCCCGACAGCTGCGCCATGTTCCAAGGAGCATGTAGGGTGAAACCGGAGCTCATTTGGTGGAGAAACGAGAGAGAAATAGCCATGCCACGCTTTCTGCCGGTGTGCACCCGCGGGCTCTGGCGGGAGGTTGAAGAAGCACCTGACCCGTGGGCCCCACGTGTGACTGTTCTGTTTAAAATCAAACAGAGAGCTGTTCAAACTTGGAAAATGCATAACTCCGTGTAGAAAGCGCCAAAAATAGTGAGATAAATTTTGTTGGATTCCTCTAAGAGAGTACAATCCAGGGGTACAGCCCAATATTTATGAAAATCCCTGGTTTTTGCTCATTAATTCATATAAGGAAAATTTTGTAGGAATTTTTCCAGGAGTTCTGTGTATTGGAAAATCCCCAAATTTGGGCAGAAGATTCTTCCAAAAATACATGAACTCCAGTAAACTTTTCAGAAGCATTGGACCTCATTTGCTTGGCTAAATGTTGTGTTAATTTCTTATGTCTCTGAAAATTGGAAAATAGAACAGAATTCAAATTCAGATTTCCCCCAAACTTTAGAACCTCATAACTTTTGCTAGAAGCTCCAAATTTAGTTATTCAAATTGGGTTGGATTCATATTGAATATCTCTGTCCAAATATAAAACCCAATTTGTATGAAACTCACTAAATAATTCTGGAAAATTCTTTAAAGCTTTTCAGCAAAAGAATTTTAGAGGGAGTTTGGTTAATCCAAAAATCCTCAAATTTTGCCAGAATAGTCCTTAGGGTGTTAGTGAATCCCTGTAAAAGTTTCAGCTCAATTGGAGTTGATTTGTTCAGGACATTTCAGATTTGAAGATGCTGTGTTCAATTGAATACAGAAACATTTTCAGAGAATTACCAAAACTTGGAAATTCAGTTCTGGACAAATCGTAGCTCCAAAAATGCTAGGAAAATTCATGCAAACTCTATTAGCTATAATTGAAATTTTAGTTCAC
Organism: Neostapfia colusana; assembly: GCA_030760725.1. Taxonomy (NCBI): domain Eukaryota; kingdom Viridiplantae; phylum Streptophyta; class Magnoliopsida; order Poales; family Poaceae; genus Neostapfia; species Neostapfia colusana. The sequence goes on along the minus strand of JASWHV010000014.1, from coordinate 51,527,827 downwards.
TAAGTTTGGCAAGAACATGGGTGTGATCTCAGAATTGATTCTTCCTTGCTTAATTGCTTAGAAAATTACTCAGAACAAACCACTCAATGAAAAGTGCTAATTTTTTGTCCAGAGGGTTTTCTTGGGACAAGGAACTCACATGAAAATTCTCAGCTCCATTGGAGCTCTGGATCACCCCTGTTCTGTTTAACCTCTTAAGGTGATCAATATAGATGAGGGGAAAACATTTAGCACTTGATCATGTTACTTGGACCCAAACCCAAACCACTAGCACCAGTGTCATTTTAAATTCTTAAACAGGGTTCCAGTTTTTGTAAACTTGTCATTAGAACTGGTACCAAAATCTTTACAAATAAATATATGTGCATATTCATTACGTGTAGCATCTACGTGAAGGACTTGAAGTCATTGGAGTAGAGATCAAAGGAGGGAGGCAAGAGATCAAGTCAAGTGGTCTTCACTAACTGCATATATATATATATATATATATATATATATATATATATATATATATATATATATATATATATATATATATATATATATATATATATATATATATATATATATATATATATATATATATATATATATATATATGTATATATATATAAAAGTCACCTGCAAAACAAAGGCAAGCCCCGGTTTGCATCAAATTTACAAGTTTTTATTTGTATTCACTTCATATAGCATTTTATTTATTGCATTACGTCTAGATGGTATGAAACTCCAAATGCATGACCCAGACAACCCTGGAGTTTAATGTAGGATATGTTATGAATTAATTATAACTGCTGGTCTTAACAAAAGTGGATTAAAAGAGGCATAACTCGAGTGGGCAGATTCTTACTCGTGAAATGGGGTTAAGGGGGATCAATCGGAAGAGTTGGGAATTGATCCTCATAGTTGGGAATGGAGACCGGGCAGCGGATGAAAGGGTCAAGGACGTGGTCCTGTGAACCTAGTCTATGTCTGAGTCGATTAAGGCCCGTTCTCGTGTGCGGCCCGTTGGACAAGTTTGAGTTGTGTACCGGATGCATATTGGCTATATGGGACCCAGGAAACCGATGTAACATGTTAACCTGGGTGTCGAGGCATACCTCACCGTCTGATGCCGATGCTGAAAGGATAGAGAAGTCGGCTCTATGAGGGTTTGCCGTAGAGAGACTTAATCCCAGTCGGTGGGACCGGTTCGACATTTGGGTGTCGTGTGAAAGGTTTCCACGTACGACGTCAGTGACGGTTGCTGTGTGCAACGTCGAGTACGGGCGTACGTGTCGTGTCAGCCGGGTGTTTTTGATTGCAATCACTGTCGCTCGCGGTAGTGAGCATACTTGTTCTCTGCGTCGTGACGTAGTAATAAACTGGGAAAAGTTAATAATGCTTCGTGAGTAATCCTCATAATGGAGATGAGGAATGATCAACACTTTCACTAAATTTATTTTCCACCTTGGGCTAGTAGCGTCGAGGCAAAGCGTTTCTTGTTTGATTGTGGAGTCTCGACGTTGATGGCGCAAGGTCTGTATGAGTCTAGGGTAGTTCACTAAAGTTACTTTCACCTCGAGCAAGTGACATCGAGATGAAGCGTTTCTTGTTTGATTGTGGAGTCTCTATGTAAGTTGCGCGAGGTCTATAAAAGTTGATTAAAACTGGAAGTAAGGACTCTCCTTTAGCCCAAGTTCATCATTTATGCAAACTGCTATAATCAGCCCTCTATTTCCATCATGTAGAGTTTCATGACTAGGGTGACGGGTTAGTCTTGCTGAGCTTCGTGCTCACAGATACTGCATAAGTTGTTTTGCATGTAATAACTGTAGGCTGATATGTACGGGTGCCCGATGAGACTCGGAACTCCCCAAGTGGTGAACTCATGGCAACCCCTGCCGCTGCTATCATGACAGTGTTGCTAGCGAGAAGGGTCCGCGGGCTGGACACCTTCTCTATTGCTTAGCATAGGTATGAGACGTGAGTTGTAATAGTCTTCCGCTGTAGCATATTTTTGAGAAGTATTTGTAAAATCAACACTTTGTAAGCTTCCGCTTGTTTTATGTAATATGATGCTTTATTATGTGTGCTGTTGGGTGCCGCATCGTACGGCACCACCCAATGTGATTCCCGGGTGAGGTGCCCCGTCCCCGTGAGTGATCGGGACGGCAGGCCCTCACATCTGCGCTCTGTCTATCAATGGCTATGAGGGTTGCAGCTACATGATCTGGAGACTAAGGCACACCTTTTTCGTGTAGAAGTCAGGCGGTGAAAATGGCCGTGGCGAGCTGTCCACGGAGAGCAACCTTGGTTTTCCGCCGGGTGGCTTCGGTCCTCAGCTGCAATCGTCGATTTATGGCTGAACGAAGCGCTAACACCGCGAGGTGGCGTGGTGGTTAGCTAGAGCACGCACTGGTGCTCCTTTTCTGTGTTGGAGGCTCGGGCAAAGGCCAAGCAGGCGCCGGCGTACAGGGGAAATCGGAGGAGCGGCGCCGGTGAACGAAACAGAGCCGGTGCGGTGCTGGTTTGCAGAGAAGCAATGCGTACGGCTTGGTTGTGTGGGGAGGGGGTCACGTAGAGGAGGTGGCGAGCTGTTGCCCGGCTGCCAGCGCGAGCAAAGAAGAACCAGGAGGTGGCTGGCCGAGGCGATCGGGCGCCGAAACTTGGCCTGAACCTTCCCAAGACTTTTTAAGTTCTAGGGGTGAGCTCAACCTCTCATGTTCATGTGTAGAAATCCTACTTTGTGAAAGTGAAGGCTTTCCCCTCTAATCTCTCTTTTGATGGAGGTTACTTGCTCTTCACAATATTTCCTAAAATATCCACAACAAAAACTGTGGTGTTGTGAGGTGAAGAAAAGTTTTTTGCAAGTCCCTTTTCTTGGGCTTTTACATCGATAATACCTGGCTAGCCCAAAAATCCTCTTTATTGTAGCCTCCGAGGACCATATAAAAGTGGATTTATAATTTGAGCAAAATATCTTATAAGATTCAAATTTGAACTCCTTGCCGCCATTGAGTTGCAGGCTGACAAATGTCTTCAATTTGCAGTTGCTTTATGTTTGCCCATCCCTATTCATACACTAGCTCACTGGTCCAATCTGCTCAGCCATCCTATGGGCATGAATCATTTGCACTGTTCAGCACTGATACACTTTTCACGCGCCCGATTTATATGATCTACAGAACTTAGGGAGCCTCGAAGACTTGTCCAGACCCATTTCCCAAAATTGAACTTGGGGAATTTAGTCCACAAATTGGCTCCAACAGATGTCTAATCGCATGGCCAATCTTTTTCCCCTCCCAAGACTTCAATCAATATAAAAAAAATTTTGGGAAACCTCATGACGCTCCCAATCCACCTTGGTATCACCTCCACAAGTCTTTTTCTCCTTATTCCCAGGCCAAGAATGTGCGCAAGTTATCTTCTTGAAGCTAGCTTGGACAAAAGGGATTAGTGTTAAATGATAATGGCAATTTACTGAATAATTCTGGAAAAGACTCATGAAAAACAACAGCGCTAAATACTGGCAGAAGATATGGACGAGCAAATCACACATACCGATTTGTAGGCAAAGGAACCGCTGAGTCTGTTGTCGCAGGCATGATGAGCCACTGCAGGTGTTGATGGCGACATTGGGCAGCAGCGTCCGATCTCGACGGTAGGCGAACCATGGTGAAGAACACGAGTAGTCGCGCAGAGCGCTTCCCAAAAACCTTATTTGCCCTATCTCTGTGCAGGATCGCAAGGGCGAGAGGTTATGGAGACCTGCTGTCCCGATCGTCGATGCACGCCGACGCTCTGGATGGAGTAGACTACGATGGCGGTGCAAAGAACAGAACGTGGAATAGATGGGATCGTGGGATACACACCCGTGCCACGCATACGCTATTTAAAGAGTCCCCAAGAGGCGGTTCGGTTCTGATCTGGATCGACTAGGTAGTTGTAGACACGTTTGTCTCCAACTTGGACTATGTCGGTACCCCGCAAACTGGGTACCCCACGTAGTGGATAAAAAGCACCTGGGCCCCGCCTTCCTGGCTTAGACGGGCCCAGTGTAAGCTACGCACCCTGGGCCCTGTGGGCTGTCCCGGGGTTGCCACGGGTCTTTAGGCCCCGAGTCTAAAGACCGGCCGAGAGTGGCTCGGGAGCCGTCACGTGTCCAGTGGTGCCGGACCCCATCTTCCACCAAGGAGGGCTCCGACGCTGCCACGTGCCCGGAACCTCCGAGCCACACCCCCTGCCAGAGAGAGCACCGGAGGTGCCACGTATACTGCAGCTCTGGATCCGACCTCCAGCATGGGAGGGCTCCGGTGCTATCACGTGGGCAATGACTCCGGGTGTACCTCCCTCCCCCCCCCCCTGGGGAAGGCCCCGGATGTGCCACGTGTCCTGCAGCTCTGGATCCGACCTCCAGCATGGGAGGGCTCCGGTGCTGCCACTTGCCCAACAACTCCGGACCACCTGCTAACTCCGCAAGACCGCTCCGGTGGAGACGCGTGTCTCGGGGGCCACCCGCCCGGACGTCGCTCCAATGAGCAACGTGAACATGGCCAAGGAGTAAAGAAGAAGGAGGTACGCTGTCAGGCCAAGCATTCAAGGCTCGCGCCTTCCCTAGAAGCATGGCACACGGTGCACGCCTGCGCCCTCTATCTGTTCGCCATTACAGTGAAAGACAGGGCGGTGAGGCATGATGGCGCAACAGTGCCTCCCAACGGCGTTGTGCCGCCCTACAGAGCAAGGAGACGTGGCGACAAGATAGGTACTTCATCATCACCTTCTACCCGGACAAAGGCGTCCGACGGGACAGGCGGCGCACCGTAACTCCACTGACAGCGACGATACGTGTAGTTGTAAATGCCTAGATCATGTATAGGCACAGATAGCATCGGGGCCACTTGTCGGGCCCCGGGCCGCATTGTAACTGCCCCGACCTTGAGCTATAAAAGGACCGGGGCAGCCTCCGGGCAAGGGGTTCGCGACCCAGCCAACTCACTCACTCATACGTGCGAACAATACAGCAGACACATCCGTGGACGTAGGGTATTACGTTACAACGGCCCGAACCACGTAAATCCTCGTGTCCTTCTCACCATTATACTCTGACCTTCGAGATCCTCTAGCCCCTCCACAAAAAAACCTCCGTGGGCTGCTTCCGAGCAGACCGGGGGAAGTTCTTAGCGAACACTTCGACATTTGGCACGCCAGGAAGGGGGCTTTTTTGGTTCTTGAAGCCGTTCGCGAAGCCCACACAGAGTGAGCAGGAAGCGTCCTCTGGTCCCAGAGCGGGACCGCCTGCACTGGCACCAACCCCTACGGCGACGGTGCCCGTTGTCTCCAGGCAGCCTTCGGCAGCAACAGCGACAGCGTCACAAGCGCCGACTGAAGCCAGTCCGGATAGCGTGCTGTTGGCGGCCCACGCGCTCCTGCACAACCCTCCGAGTGCAGGAGCTTCCCCGTCCACTGCTGAACAATGGCGCAACGACGTCGACCACCTGGTCATCGCCACACTCAACTGGCCGTGTCATCGGAGACGATGACCAGGGACGGTATAGCTGCCGCCCCGTAACCTAACAAGGGATTATAGGACGGCGACAACCCACTCAACAGCGACGTCCAGGCTCCCCACCACAGACCTCAGGGGCGAGCTGGACCGCTGCTGCCGTCAGAAGTTGGCCGCGTCACCATCGAGCGACAGCGCGAGTGGCATCGTAGCCTCGGGGAGGAGTATGGTACCCTGGGTACCATGCGCCCCGTTTATGTGGGCAAGAACCCCGTCTCCCTAGGCTCAGTGGGGGGCCGCATGGCTCTGGCCCTACACCTTCTTATGGGGGTGTGGCCGCGCAAGTTCCTGCCACACTTGCTGGAGAAGTTCGATGGGATAGTCAACCCCATCGAATTCCTATAGATCTACTCCACCGCCATCTTAGCTGCAGGAGGGGATGAGGCCATCATGGCCAACTACTTCCTAGTAGCCTTGGACGGGTCAGCCCGGTCATGGCTCATGAACTTTCCCCAGGAGTCTGTGACCTCCTGGGAAGAGTCGTGCCATCAGTTCACGGCCAACTTCGGCAGTTCCTACGACTGCCCGACCTCGGAGGCCAACCTCCACACCATACAACAACAACTGGGAGAGTCGCTGCACTCTTTCATCCAACGCTTCTCCCAGGTCAGGAACACCATCCCCCACATCTCCAACGCATCCATCATCCTCTCCTTTCGACAAGGCATCCGTGACAAGAAGATGCTCGAGAAGTTGGCCACGCATGACGTGCAGGACATCTACGAGCTCTTCAGCTTGGCGGACAAGTGTGCCAGGGCCGCAGAGGGCCATAACTGGCACACACCGACCAACAAGGGGGCTGAGTCCGCCAGGGAGGGCCCTAGCGGCAGGAAGAAGAAGGCTGATGGCAAGGACAAGCCGCTGACCAGAGCCCATACTACAGCAGCAGTTGCGGGCACAGGGGGCCGGGGGCTGCGCACCGACAAGCGCCCGCGACAGCCGTCCGACAGTGACCATGGTGCCCAGAGGTGCCCGGTCCACGAGACCAACCAGCACAATGCCAATGAGTGCTGGGAGATCCAGAGGCTGGTGGAGCGCTTCCGAGAGCCCCGACAGCAGCGCCAGGATGGCGCGCCCTCCCGCCAGCGGGAGGGCAAACAGAAAGCTGACCCGGAGGACGGAGATGACCAAGAGATGGAGTTCCAAGATGCCAAAGCAAGATGCTCCACGCCTAACCAGGCGGTCCCTCTTCCGTCGTGAAGAGTAGGCGGCCCAAGGTAGGGCTACCTGGTTTCTCGGTCAGAGCTTTCTCGAGGAGGAGTGACAAGCCTGTCCCCCGACCAGCACGAGCATGCCGCCCAGGTGCATCCGCCTTGCTGCAGTGGATGGGTACCTCTACCCAGGCCATAGGACACCTCTATCTACCCCCAAGTAGTGGTAGAATATTTTTTCTTTTTCTCTTTCTTGTAAGGGTAACATAGAGACTGGGAACAAAGCTTAGAACAGCTAAAGTCCCGGAAGGGTCTAGTCACTCTTGGTACCCGAGGTGAATCTCTGCCTTCTTGCACGGCCTATTGCCCGAAAGAAGCCAAAAATAAGAAAAAAGGTATCCTGTCCTGTGCACTCCATTACAATCTATGTTTGGTCATGCATAGCAGTTATAAATGGCATGTTCAGAGCCATCTTAAACGCTAGTCCTACACGCTGGACCTACACATTTGTGGCGAAATTGATTTCGTCTCCATACCACCTAGGGGGTCAAGACGACGGTGGCCCGGAGCTAAAGCCCCGGTTTTCACCGGAACCCACTAGACACTATGCTGCGACAGCCCTCACACGAGCGAGGTGCCAAAGCGGGGGTTCTGCTCACCTCGCTGTTAGGAGAGCAGTTCAAGTACATGGTGCATCTTGACTCCAAAGCTACTAATAGCATGGTAAAGTATGAAGCCCTCATATTTGGCTTGAGTACTGCCCTTTCTCTTGGAATACAGCAGATGCTAGCTAACAGGAGGCTCCCAACTCGCCATCAAACAAGGCGAGCGAGAGTATTCCTATACTGATCCACAGCCAGCTGCCTACCTTATCCATGTGCAAGAGGTGGAAAAGGGATCTCATGGTTTGGAGTAGCGCCATATCCCCTACGTCAACAATGCTGTGGCAGACAACCTTTCAATAAAAGCCTCTGCCTGGGCTCCGGCCCCCGAAGGCACCTTTTAAAAGGAAGCTACTGTGTCATACAGCCTGGCCTGCCAACCAGGCGAAGGGGGTGAGCCTACCACCTCGAAGCTGGCAGTCCTGGCGGCCCTGCAACCATGGCGCTCGCCAAGGATCGTATGCGTCACCGGGGACTCCGTGCAACACGGCACCCAAGATCCGAAAATCTCAAGTAGGTACTGATGCATGGACCACGGAGGTACGGACCTACTTGAAGAACAACATCCTTCCCGATGAACGTTTATCCGCTAAACCGATCATTCATATGGCTAGAAGATACACACTGGTAGACGGAGATCTCTACTGGTGTGGCGCCGACATCGTTCTATTGCGGTGCATTACCCGAAGGAGGGCTGCGAGCTATTCGCAGAGATCCATGAGGGCGAGTGCAGCAACCGCTTCGTTCCGCACGCTGGCCGGTAAAGCCTTCCGGCATGGCTTCTACTGGCCGATAGCCCTCCTGGATGCCATCAAGCTGGTCGAGAGATGCAAGGCGTATCAGTCCGATGCCAAGCAGATCCACACAACGGCACATACGCTACAAATGACCCTGCCCTCATGACCGTTCGAGGCATGATGGCTGGGCATCCCGGTGCTATGAATCAGTGTCGGGGAACCAGGCGGCACATGCCCCTGGGCAAGGCCACAACCACGGCGCCCAAGCCCGGACCATCTCAATAGGTCCGTGGTAAACCGGGTGGGCAAAATCGCCGTCTATGGCAAATTTTGCTGTCTACAACAGTACCAGGAGGAAGGCTTGATCACTTTGGACCTAGCCTTCCTCCAGTACCGGCAGACAGTCCTCCTAAGGCAGAGCGCCTAGAGGACGTGCTCCACCTGACGCTGGTGTTGGGGCTCACTGCGGGTCAAAGACCCTATCCCCGACGGCCTCCCCTACCATCGATGCGCCATCAGGATGGCTTGTGCTTCTATCCAAGACCGTCAGAGAGAGAGATCCGTTGGAGACCCTCACTGGAGGCCACACACACACGAACATCTCATAGAAGTGGACGAAGACGGCTACTAGTGAGGGAGTATCTGGCGGGCGAAAGCGTATGGAAGCGGTGACTTCCAGCGTGCAAGAGGAGAACAAAGGCCACATGGTGAGTAAGGGTGCCAACCCACACCGCAAAACCTCCTTTTATACCCGTCCTCGGCCTCAGGCAGCACAACAGGCACGGCGATTGGGTCACCACCGCTGCACACCGTAGGCTATTCGCCTCCCCCAACGATGGGCTGGACTCAGGTCCACTCGTCAGCCACTAGGGACCGAGAGGATAACCCCTCGGGAACGCCTGACGGTTCTCGAGAAGAGCGGTGCAACCGACTCTTCGGCTGCCACAGTGAATAACCCAGGGCGACCCCTCGAGCACGTCACCCTAGCACTCGCCAATGACAGGAAGGGCCCGAGCCCACCAGTTAGGCATTGGCGGGACAGGCAAGTATGAACTCATGAGCGCCTAGCGGTTCTCGAGGGAAGCGGCGCGGCACCCTGATGGTTCACGAGCGCTCACAGTAATTGCCCTGAGGCAGCCCCACAGCTGCCACGCCGTGACCGCTCAAGTCAGAGAGGACACGATGAGGCGTTTCTGCTTTGACTGAGTGTGCCCCACTACACCAAGGACGAACAACCTTTTCATCTCCTAGGTACGGCCGCTCGCCCACTATGCTGGAATCACGGTATCACTTCGATTCCCAAAAAATTGCAAGTTCGAAACCACCACGCGGAGGAGATAGGGGCCCCACCTGTGGGCTCAATACCTCCCCAAAGATGGGCCTGGGGGCCACTGCCGGTACCCTGCGAACCGGGTACCCCCACATAGTTGATAAAAAGCACTGGGCCCCGCCTTCCATGCTTAGGCGCGCCCCAGTGTAAGCCACGCGCTCTGGGCCCTGTGGGCTGTCCCGGGGTTGCCACGTGTCTTCAGGCCCTGAGCATGAAGACCGGCCAAGAGTGGCTTGAGAGCCGTCAGGTGTCCAGTGGTGTCGGACCCCATCTTCCACCAAGGAGGGCTTTGACGCTGCCACGTGTCCGGAACCTCCGAGCCACACCCCCCGTCAGAGAGAGCACCGGAGGTTCCACGTGTCCTGCAGCTCCGGATCCGACCTCCAGCATGGGAGGCCTCCAGTGCTGTCACGTGGGCAATTACTCCGGGTTTACCCCCCCCCCCCCCGGGGAAGGCCCCGGATGTGCCACGTGTCCTGCAGCTCTGGATCCAACCTCCGGCATGGGAGGGCTCCGGTGCTGCCACATGCCCAACAACTCCGAGCCACCCGCTAACTCCGCAAGACCGCTCTGGTGGAGACGCGTGTCTCGGGGGCCAGCCGCCCGTACATCGCTTCGACAAGCAACGGACAGATGACTAAGGAGTAAAGAAGAAGGTACACTGTTAGGCCGAGCATTCAAGGCTCGCGCCTTCCCCAGAAGCATGGCGCACATTGCACGCCTCCACCCTCTGTCTGTTCGCCATTACGGTGAAAGACAGGGTGGCGAGGCATGAAGGCGCAACAGTGCCTCCCAACGGCACTGAGCTGCCCTGCAGAGCAAGGAGATGCAGCGACAAGACAGGTACTTCATCATCACCTGCTACCCGTACAGAGGCGTTCGGCGGGACAGCCGATGCACCGTAACTCCACCGACAGCGACAATACGTGTAGCTGTAAATGCCTAGATCATGTATACGCACAGATAGCCGCGGGGCCACTTGTCGGGCCCTGGGCTGCATTGTCATTGCCCCGGCCTTGAGCTATAAAAGGACCGGGGCAGCCTCTGGGCAAGGGGTTCGCGACCCAGCCAACTCACTCACTCATACACGTGAACAATACAGCAGAGACACCCGTGGACGTAGGGTATTACGCTCCGGCGGCCCGAACCACGTAAATCCTCCTGTCCTTCTCGCCATTGTGCTCCGACCTTCGAGATCCTCTAGCTCCACTGAAAAAAGAACCTCCGCGGGCTGCTTCGGAGCAGACCGGGGGAAGTGTCGTAGCGAACACTTCGACAAACTCGGTCCAACTTGAAATCCAAAAATTCGGTTTCTGCAGCAAAAATAAAAATTGGGCCAGGCTCGAGGTTTGAATTCACACGAATACACGCGCGCACGCGTGTGCGGGCTGGGTGGGGCGAGGCTAGAGACCGAGGATGACACGACCCCATCGGCCTTGTCGAGCCAGGATCACGCTGAGGGGTGCTGCGTTGCACAGCACCGCATAACGTACGTCAAAGATACAAAGCGGAAGCAAAGTTTTATTACATGAACCAGTTTATGAACATTTTTACAATAAAATAGTCCAATCCACACTCACGGGTGTAGACTATGCATTGAGTTCACGTTCAGTCCGTGAACGGGTCCCCACTAGCACACACACACACTAAAACGGCGGCGTGCACGACTCCCACTCGACGGGGTCCCTTCCTGGGGTTCCGTCTCCTCCTCGAGAGTCCCTTCCTCATAAACCCCTGCAAAAGCTTCAAACACAAGCAGTGAGCACGACGGCTCAGCAAGACTGGCCCGTCTCTCCTATACATGAAACTTCTACATGGATGGTTTTAGGGTACATGAGGTAAAATAAGTTGCAAAGGACTCGCCTAATTATTTGAACCTTACTTTCAAGGTTTTAGCAGCAGGTTGTGGAGAACCTTATGCTAAGGCACATGAGAGAGCCACAATCAAACAAGAAACGCATTTTTCTCATGTACTTTGCCCAAAAAGTTGAAAAGAACTTTAATTAGCTCTAAGCTACAACAAGGCATTAACAAACAAAGTATAAGTTTCAAATCAGCAAACTTTTAACATGTATCTAGCCTGTTCTTTCTATGTCATGGTACAGTGAAGAAGTGGTACTCACTGACCACGAGGAACGATGATTATAATCGATTTACACCTGCAGGTTTACCCGAATAACCCGTTACATACGCCCGTACTCGATGTTGCCTACAGCAACCATCACGGACGTCGTACGCAACCACCTTTCACCCGTCAGCCAAATGTTGAACCGGTTCAATCATCCTGAGCAAGAGGTCTCTACGCGCGCATCCACAGTGCCGCCAGCCGATTTACACCTCGAGCTCTCAACCTACCCTCTGAACGACCAGCTATGCCTCAACACCCAGCTACCCGAGTTACATCGGTTTCCCGGTTCCCATATAGCCGGTAGGTCTTCGATACTGTTCTAGCTTGTTCAACAGGCCCGCACACGGCTCGATCCTCAATCGACACAAGCGGAGCTATAGCACCCAGGCCCCAAAGTCCTGCTGCCCTTACTCTCCGCTCGGTCTCATTTTTCTTGCCATGTGTTTCATTTGCTATATTTACCCAAGTCGAGTGCCTCTAGCCTATCCTCGCGAGTAGTTCCAACTACTCGACTTGTACCGAATCCTACTCTATCTTTAGCGATGCAGTAGCTAAACAGGGTTTTCAATCCTAATCCCAACCCATGGTTTTCTTCGCTATGCATTTGGGTTTCAAACAAGACTCTAATGCAAGAAGTAAGTGGTACTCAAAGTAAGTTCTCGAAACAATAAAAATTTGTAAAAAGGTTAATGCAAACCGGAGCTTGCCTTGCTGCTCTTGGTCTTAGGCTAGCTGCTCTTCTGGAGTGACGAAGTCTAAGACTTCGTGTTCCTCCTCAACCTTAGCGACTACATGAGATAACATAAATATGTATCAATTTAAATGCATTTGAGTTGAATTTAGCTTGTGAAGACTATATGTCTTACTAGACAGACCCAATGACTCTGAAATTTTTACTGTGGTTTGTTTACAACCTAAACAGAGACTTCGCCAAGTTTTATTTCCAGCAAAGCTCATTTGAGCTCTCCACAAATAATTATGTACTTGAACTTAATTGGAGTTTCTACGGTGTTATAGGGATTTTCATGGAGCAAGCCATGACTTTCTGAAACCTATATTTTGAGAGGGTTCTAATGGAGTTGGTCTCACTTAATTTGAAGGTTCCTAGCTAAAGATATGATCTAAACAATTTCAGAGAAATTCTGAAAATATTTCTGGACATTTTCTATTTTCTCTGGAACAGTTTTAGTAATCACCCAATTAGGTGGATCAAATGAGCTCAAATGGATCTGAAATTTTTATGGTTGCTCAGGGATATTTTGGCGAACATCCCAGCAAAATTTCAGAAATTTCCTCCAAAGGGTTCTCCAGTTGAAATTCTAACCAGTTTGAACATTGAAGAATTAATTCTGGAGAACTAAGGATTTTCATGACGTTAAACTTGATTTTCTGGAATACTCAGAGAGCTGAATCCAACAAAATTTGGTTCACTCGATTTGGAGTTTTCTAGCCAAAGTTATGTGGGTTTGAAGTTTGAACTAATTCTGAAAATCGGAAAAAAGTTTAAACCGCTGCGCGTGGGACCGGGGCTACGTGTCAACTTCTCAGCGTTCGACACACGGGGCTACAGCATATTTCGCTCACAGCCGCACCCGATCCGGTGCCACAGCAAATTCCGGTTTTAAAATATCTGCCGCTGATGCGTGGGACCGGGGGCTTCATCTACCTCCGGCCTCCCGCGCTCGGCTGCCGCGACCTCTCGCCGGAGAGCTCACCGGTGGTCTCTGCCATGCACCAAACTCTATGATTTTGCACGCCTCTGCCTAAATCCATCGGGGAAACACGATGTGGGCTCAGCTCGTCATGAAAATCACAGGCACATAGTCGACGACGAGCGGCGGCTTCGGAAGAACTTCAGCCGTGTCGGCCGGCCCTTCTAGCACCCCAATCGATCGAGCAAAAAGCCGGAGGGCATCAATGGTCCCTAGGGAAGCTCGGCATGGGCTTGAAGCAGCTCAGGAGAGGTCCTAAGTAGTCTCTCACCGTGCGCCCGATGCTTACCGCATAAGCCGCCGTTGGCAAGCTTCGAAGTACGCCATGTACGGAGGTTCTCATGCTAGGTGTTGTGAAGCTAACATGTGCGCCACTAAGCCTAGATCGTGTAGGAACAGTTTGAGGGTCTCTAAACAAATATATGGTGAGAATTTGGCGGATTCGCACCCGAAGGTCAGTCTGCACCGAGTGAAAGGAAAACTGAAATTCGCCGCCGGTGATCAAACGCTCGGGCTGTGGCTCGGGGGTGAGCAGCACCAGTCCCTAACGCGTCCAGGGACGCCTTAGCTTGGGCGTAACACCCTCCCTTTTGGGCTTTCCACGGGAGCCCAAAGTGCGGCGGACTTAGGTCGCCGAAAAGAACCCTCGGTAGGGGCGAGATCAACCGAGTTCAGCCAATTTCCAGCAATGGGGAAGGAGAAGGAGATCGCCTCATACCGTTTTGCAGCTTGGAGGGAGTGGAGAGGCTGTGATCGTGGGCTTTTCTGATCAACCGAGAGAGCGGCGCCGAGAGCTACGTTTCTTGTGCGAGGGAGCAAAGAAGCGAGCGGTTCTGCCTCTGATCAGGTCGGCTGCGGAGATAAGAAGGCCGCGAGGCGGTTCAGTGACTTGGGGCGGCAAGCAGCTGCTGTCCCGGTCGATCCTTCACCGTGGCGGCTTCTGGCTTGCGCGCATGTAACCGAGCTCGGTCTTCAGTCGGTTGTTTTTGCTGCTGAGGCTGACAAGTGGGTCCCACCCAGGGTTTAACCTCTGAAATTAATTTTTCCCCACTGCTCTAAACAGTAGAGACCCAATTAACACTGGTCATTTGAATTATCTACCCCTGGGCCTTTGAATTGGATAGAACTCAAATTGGTTTTTGTTTGACTAAATTTCAGCACATATGTAGTTTGAAATTCAAATAATGTTTGAATTTTCTAAAGTTAGCTCATGTCAAGATCAACTCCAAATGGAGTGAAAATTGGTGTGTGAGCTCACAAAAATGTTCTGAGTAATAATATGCCTCCCACTTTTGAATTCATGGGACATAAATAGTTTGAATTTGAATTTGAGTTCAAACCACCCTCTTTCTTGTTATAACCAAAAATACCTTAAAAGGTTTTGGGTTTGGATAAATTTTGGCATGAGCCTTCCTAGCAAGGTGTTGGAGTTTTTCATATGCTCAGCCCCTAGATGATGCACGTGGGAAATGCCACTTTTGCATTTTGTGAGTTTATTCCCTAATGGGCATGTTGATGGTGGTTACTTGCTCTTCAAATGTGTTCATCAAGTTTCTTCAAATGAAGGGTGTGTGTGGTGATGAACACTTTGAACATGTGCCAAAAACTGAGGCCCTTACATCCCCCCTTAAAAGAATCTCGTCCCGAGATTATAAGGTGAAAATGAGAGAGAGGACGGTGGAAAATTACCATATATGGGACGTGAAAAAGTCGGGGTAGTTAGCGCGAAGAAATCCTTCGCTCTCCCATGTCGCTTCATCCACAGAGTGATTACTCCATAGAACTTTGTAGAACCACAACGTACGGTTGCATGTGGTTCGGGCCTTTTCATCTATAATCTGAACCGGTTCCTCCCGATACGTGAGATCCGGTTTCAGTTCTTCTATATCCTCCAGCTGAATGGTAGTTGACATCTTGAGACACTTCCTCAGCTGGGAGATGTGAAAGATGTCATGCACACCGGAAAGTGCTTCTGGTAATTTCAGCCGGTATGCTACCGATCCACATCTTTCGGTAATCTGAAATGGACCGATGAATCGGGGTGCCAACTTTCACCTCACCCCGAATCTGTTTAAGCCCTTCATTGGAGACACGCGTAGGAATACGTGATCCCCGACTTCAAACTGTAATGGGAATCTTCTCCGGTCCGCATATTGTTTCTGTCGGGATTGTGCTGCTTTTAGGTTTGCTTGAATTAGCCGAACCTTTTCCTCCGCGATGTTGACAAGATCAATCCCGAAAGTAACCCTTTCGTCAGATTAACACCAATTCAGTGGCGTGCGGCATTTTCTCCCGTATAGCAACTCGTAAGGCGCCATCTTGATGCTGGCTTGGTACCCATTGTTGTACGAGAACTCGGCCAATGGCAAGTGATCATCCCAATTCTTGTCGTGGTTAATAGCGCAAGCTCGTAGCATATCTTCTAAAATTTGATTTACCCGCTCGGTTTGCCCATCCGTCTGCAGGTGGTACGCTGAACTACGGATCAGCTTTGTCCCCAATGCAGCGTGTAGCTTCTCCCAAAAACGGGACACAAATAAAGTGCCCCGATCTGATATGATGGTACGGGGTACGTCGTACAAGCATAGGATCTGTGAGATGTACAGTTCAACGTACTTCTTGGCATTGTAGTTGGTGTTGACCGGGATGAAATGGGCAACTTTGGTGAGCCGGTCGACGATCATCCACACAGAATCATGTTTCTGAAAAGTGGTGGTTCAACCGACGATGAAATCCAAGCTCGCATCCTCACACTTCCAGGCAGGAATGCCCAATGGTTGTAGCAGTCCCGGTTTCCGCATATGGTCTGCCTTCACCCTTTGACATGTATCACACTCGTACACGTACTTTGCGATCTCCCGCTTCATTCGTGTCCACCAAAACTTGCTTCTGAGTTCTTGATACATTTTGTTGCTGCCGGGGTGAACAGAAAACTTTGACAAGTAAGTCTCATCAAAGATTTTCTTCCGTAACTCCAGGTTACGTTGTACGACGATCTGGTCCTTGAACCATAGGACGCCGTCTCCGTCTTTCCGGAAACATTTCAGCTCCCCACTGTCTATACGTCTCCGCAAATGAGACATGCCCTTGTCATTTTTCTGTGCTGCCGCTATGTCTTCACGGATGGTGGGGATCAAAGCTAAGTTGTAGAGAGATCCATGTGGAATCACATGCAGTGGTGGTTCGCTCTCTTCCAATGGTGTGATGGTCAGATTATTGATGTGTGACTGGCGACTCAGCGCATCCGCCACTACATTTGCCTTGCCGGGGTGATAATGGATCTCTATTTTGTAATCCTTTATCAACTCTAACCATCTTCGCTGCCTCATGTTCAACTCTTTCTGAGTGAATATGTACTTGAGGCTTTTGTGGTCGGTATATAAATGTACGAGGTTACCATGTAGGTAGTGCCTCCACATTTTAAGTGCAAGTACCACGACAGCAAGCTCCAAGTCGTGAGTTGGATAATTCTGCTCATGGTCTCTGAGCTGCCATGACCCATACGCGACCACCCTTCGGTCTTGCATCAGCACACATCTGAGCCCAGTGCCGGATGAATCGCAGTACACATCAAACGGTTTTGTTGTGTCTGGCTGTGCCAAAACCGATGCTGATGTTAGGTGTTTCACTAATGCCTTGAACGCTGCTTCACATGTTGGACTCCAAACATATTTGGTGGCCTTCTTCAGCAGCTCCGTCATAGGCTTGGCAATCTTCTAGAAGTTTGGAATGAACCTCCGATAATATCCCACGAGTCCGAGGAAACTCCATACCTCATGAACAGTTCTCAGGGACTTCCAATTCAGCACTTGTGTGATCTTACTCGGGTCTACAGCGATGCCCTCCTCTGAGATGATATGCCCGAGAAAAGGCACTTGCGGTATCCAAAACTCGCACTTGCTGAATTTCACGTATAGTTTGTGATCCTGCAGCCGTTGCAAGACTATACGCAGATGCTTCTTGTGTTCTTCCTCCGACTTGGAATATACCAATATGTCGTCGATGAAGACCACGACAAACTTGTCCAGCTCCGGCATGAATACCGAGTTCATCAAATACATGAAATGAGCTGGAGCATTGGTGAGGCCGAAGGACATGACCAGGTACTCATAAAGTCCGTACCTCGTCGAGAAAGCCGTCTTCGGAATATCCTCAGCCCGTATTTTAATCTGGGGGTACCCGGATCTTAAATCCATCTTGGAAAATGTGTTTGCTTCGACCAACTGATCAAACAACATGTCGATCCGTGGCAACGGATACTTGTTCTTGATGGTTACGGCGTTTAATGGACGATAGTCCATGCAAATCCGCAACGTCTCGTCTTTCTTCTTCACGAATAATGCCGAACAGCCCCATGGCGAGGAGCTCAGCCTAATAAAACCCTTCTCCAGCAGGTCTGTTAGCTGAGTCTTCAGTTCAGCCAATTCCTTGGGCGCCATCTTGTACGGCCTTCGGGATATTGGCATGGTTCCTGGTGCAAGTTCAATCTTGAACTCCACCTCTCTGTCGGGTGGCATCCCCGGTAAATCATCCAGGAACACGTCAGGGAACTCACGGACCACTGGAATGTCTTCCAATCTGATGGTGGATTGATATATACTTGGAAGTTTTATTTATGGACTGTCCAGAAATAAGGAATGAGATTTGTGCACTTCTGAGTTCAAGTGCACAATTTGGAGGACGGTGTCTAAACAGCGCCGTGGCGGGTTAACCACGACATTCCTAAGATGGCATCGACCTACTGTCCCTCTAAAATTATGAGAGACGTAGGGTACACCCTACCTGCTAAGCATAATGGCGCTTTTGGAACCATCATGCTTGCTGAAATTTTCCCACCCGGTGAACAAATCAAATATGGACTATCGGTGGGTAGTATTTGCAAGCTGTATTTAGCAATGAAAGCTTGGCTAATAAAGCTATGCATGGCGCCTGAATCAAATAATACTATGGCGGGATGCAGGTGGAGTTGGAACATACCCGCAAGGATTAGTTCACCCTCCGGCACGTCCTCTATGGCAAGTTGGTAGACAGTACCGGGCCTAGGGTTTGCCCGCCGCGCATTAGTGGGGTTCCGGGGCTGATTCCTCCCCGAGAATTGCAGTGCAACTCCGCCGCCTTGCCTCTCTGGACAACGGCTGGCGAAGTGTCCCGGACGATCACACTTGTAGCATGTAGCTGCTGCTTGTCCGGTGCTTGGGGGACGAAAGCCCGGCATGCGCTGCTGAGGTGCATACGCACGCGGCATCGCCCGCTGTTGTTTTTGTTGCTGCGGAGGTGGTACTGGCAGTGCCGGCCTGAATGCCGGTGGAGAATATGGCCGACTGCGGAATGACATCGACCTCCGTGGTGGCTGCCAGCGTGGACCTGATGGTGGGCGATTCACCATCCGGTATTTTTGAGAAGGACCACCTCCTTCTCCGTTGCTTTGCAGCGCACTTCGCTTCCTTTCTGCCGCCGCTAACTCCTTGCCGGAGTCTTCCTGAACAATCGCAGCATCAATTATGTCATTGAGGCTGCCGCGATTGAACATCGCCAGCTTGTCTTTCAGGAGCGGGTTAAGCCCCTGGTAGAAATGATCCCGCCGCTTCTCGTCGGTATCGGCGTGATATGAAGCGTAGAACGCAAGATCATTGAACGCCCTGGAGTATTCCAGCGCGTTCTGGCTCCCTTGCCGCAGGCGTAAGAACTCCTGCATCTTCCTCTTCATGAGACCCGGTGGTATATGATAGGCCCTGAAGGCCGCCCGGAATTCCACCCAGGTCATAACTCGCTTGGTGGGCTGTAAAGCACAGTAATTCGCCCACCATGCACTCGCAGACCCCTGGAGCTGTTGGACCGCGAACTGAGTCTTGCACTGCTCACTCACTTGGAGCATCCCGAACTCCATCTCCATCGTGCGGAGCCAGTTGTCCGCATCGAGGGGTTCATCCGCCCTTGAGAATACCGGGGGATGGGTAGCCAGAAAGTCGGAGTAGGAGCTCTGTTGGCGCTCCTCACGGTCTTGACACCTCTCTGGTCAAGACATATTCGCAATGAGGGTCTGCAGCAACTCCGTGTGCTGCTGATGAGAGCCTGCCATCGCTGCCACAATGTCAACCAATGTAACCGTTGGCGGTGGCGGTTGTTGCTGTTGCTGCTGTTGCTGTCCCGAGGAGTCCTCGGGAGGTTGTTGGAAGGTTTCTACCCCCTGACTGGAACCCCCAACGTCCGGGTTGGCACGAGTACGAGTCATTCTGAAATTCAAAACAGCAGCGATCAGCTCATGTCATACTTAAAATTCTATATGAAACAGTAGGTATTGAAGTGACACATGAATAATTTGCACAACATTCACATATATTGATAAAGCATAAACTTTATACAATATACATTAGTCTCGGGTCTCCGAGAAGTTGTGCTCATGTTGTCACTACCTATACATACACTACTGTCTACACGACATGTCACCGATTACAAAAGTTTTGGTTACATCACCCAGCTGCCCTACTTGGCAATGGTAACCTCCTACTCGGAGTAGAATTTGACCTCCTGTGGGTCGTCCTCCTCCCGTACCTCTGCTGGTGGCTCTGGGTCCACAACCTCCTCTTCCGGCTCGGGTTCTCCCATTGCCGGAAGACCCAAGACCACGGGCACGGCGCCTACCACCGGTATGCCCATTACCGGTGGTACGAGGTCCTGCAACGTGTGCACCTCGTCCATGGCTTGGTTGTAGTCCTCTTCCCAGCCTTGCCCCTCCTCAATAGCGTCGTCCCGCTCTTTAGTAAGGACCTCGTTCTGCTGGGTCAGAGCCTGTACCTGTTGTTGCAAAGCCGTGATGTCGACACGGCTTTTCCTCTTCGCCTTCTTCAGACGATGCAACTGATTATGTTGTTCGTTCAGTCGCTTGATCGTCGGAAGGAGAACATTGCGGAGTACGCTGTGAGCATTCTCGAAATGATCTCCATGGCTATTGCTCTCCTTGAGCTTCACGGCGAGACATTCCGTCTGAACAGATTGGCTGTCCATCACGGCCTTTCCCGCCCTCAATTGGAGACTGAGGTTTGCCTCCACGGGACTGTACCTTGGGCAACCCGGATCTGTTGCCTCCATGTACCTCCCTTCCCACAAATGATTAGCCCGTCTCTCCACCGGAACGAGCGCGTATGGAGTGCCCTCCATATCTCTCACGTGTAGTTGGCAGAAACGCGACATGGTGTCACGGGCTGCCACTTGCCACATTCCCTCCGGTTGTCTACCTCTCACCGTAACGGTGAACGGCGCCCAACCGGGTGGCGTAGGTCCTACAGAAACTTCGACATGGATCGTCCACGTCTTGTTCCCCTCCTCGCCTTCTTCTTTGGCGAAGTAGTGCAGCATCTTGTTGTATCTGAAATATTGAAGCATTTGCCTCAAGGCTTCCGGATAGCCACTGTGGTGAGAACAGTGAGATTCCACCCACCCGTTCTCCAACTGTCTATTCGCTGTCATCTGTAGAAACATATTTGAGAAATGTCAAATATTTATTTGAACAGTAAACCATTGAGTTATAACATAAAACATGTCATTGAACTCGTAAAACTTGGAAACATAGTTCAACTTAAACAAATTTGACTGTTGATCTGCTGTCCAATATGACAGCCCTGACCAGTTTCCATTTCAACCTGATTTACACCATGCTAAAGCAAAACCAATTCTGTAGCTCAACATCAAAGTTAAATCTAACTTCAATAGCTTTCCAGAAAGTATTTGCTTGGCCTATGATCTGTCCTGGTTCAAAAGTTATGAGATGTCGAAGTTGATAGAATTTCTGGAGAAAATTGGACTGCACCTCCCTGCTTTAGGTACTGATTTGATCCAAGAATTCCAGTTAATTATACTCCCAATCTGACAAAACTTTATGTTACAAAATTTTAACCCATCTCTTAAAATTTTTAGAACTACCTCATTTTTTATTTTTGGATTTTTATGCAGGAAGTTATGTTCAATTTACAGAGAGTTACAGAGAGTGGTTGATCTGCCCTGTTTTCTGGACAGTTTCAACTCTACTGCATTTTTCGATTGGTTAAGGGATGAAACACCTCTGGACATCAACAGAAAAGTTGTAAAGCTCTTCCACAGCTTTCCAGAATTGTATCATATGACCCTAACCTCGAAAGGACTCAACCTCTAACCTCTGATTAACTTCAGCCTTATTTCAGCTGAAAACAGGGGACTCTGTCCTTAGTATCCTATAAGTTAAAAACTTGTTAACTTTGAATGTCCTGAGTAAGAGAAGGAGTTACATCAAGTTTTAGTGCTCTGGATTAAAACTTTCAAGTTTTACCATGCAGTTGTTCATTTAGTGGGGTGTGACGTTGATGCATCACCAGATCAGATCATGTCGATACTACGCCCTCACAAGGAAAAACCTATACCGGACTTAGCCGGTTTCGTTAGTTCAGTGGCACTAAGCGTCACTCGCACATGGATGCTACACGTCTACCGTTTCATGGTTAGACTACCTGCAGATAAATCACACAATCATCAGTCTCGGCTGCACACTGAGCCTGGTATCCATACAGTTCGTGCACCCGGCCGTCATCACTCGCCCCGATGTTCTCAAGCCAAACATGCCTTGAGCTACGTGTTCACGTTACATACCACGTGACGGGGTCTCCCAAATTGCCCAAAGCACGCCACGGACAGACGTTGCTCGACTACCCCAAACAACATGAAGAGTCATAGAGGATATTAAAGCGGGTCGGGTTACATGCCACCCGTGGGGTTCCACTCTTCAGCTTGTGCGCACTGGTGGACAGCGCTTACGTGCACCCCCCAAGACATAAAGCGTCCCGAGATGCACGATTTTCCGACATAAGCAAATAGGTTAGTATGCCACTTTCGATACACTAATAACATCCTTATATGGGCTACTAACTCGTTCCTCACTGGATTTTTGAAAAAGATTACCTTTGTAGTGCGTTAAACCTCAAGCGAGCTATGATACCATGCTGACACGACCCCATCGGCCTTGTCGAGCGAGGATCACGCTGAGGGGTGCTGCGTTGCGTAGCACCGGATAACGCACGTCAAAGATACAAAGCGGGAGCAAAGTTTTATTACATAAACCAGTTTATGAACATTTTTACAACAAAATAGTCCAGTCCACACTCATGGGCGTAGACTATGCATTGAGTTCACGTTCAGCCCGTGAACGTGTCCCCACTAGCACGCACATACACTAACACGGCGGCGTGCACGACTCTCACTCGACGGGGTTCCCCTCCTGGGGTTCCGTCTCCTCCTCGGGAGTCCCTTCCTCATAAACCCCTGTAAAAGCTTCAAACACAAGCAGTGAGCACGATGGCTCAGCAAGACTGACCCGTCTCTCCTATACATGAAACTTCTACATGGATGGTTTTAGGATACATGAGGTAAAATAAGTTGCAAAGGACTCGCCTAATTATTTGAACCTTACATTCAAGTTTATAGCAGCAGGTTGTGGAGAACCTTACGCTAAGGCACATGAGAGAGCCGCAATCAAACAAGAAACGCATTTCTCTCATGTACTTTGCCCAAAGTTGAAAAGAACTTTAATTAGCTCTAAACTACAACAAGGCATTAACAAGCAAAGTATAACATTCAAATCAGCAAACTTTTAATATGTATCTAGCCTGTTCTTTCTATGTCACGGTACAATGAACAAGTGGTACTCACTGACCGTGAGGGATGGCGATTATAATTGATTTACACCTGCAGGGTTACCCGAATAACCCGTCACGTACGTCTGTACTCGATGTTGCCTACAGCAACCATCATGGACGTCGTACACAACCACCTTTCCCCGTCAGCCAAATGTTGAACCGGTCCAATCGTCCCGAGCAAGAGGTCTCTGTGTGCACATCCACAGTTTATACCTCGAGCTCTCAACCTACCCTCTGAACGACCAGTTATGCCTCAACACCCAGCTACCCGAGTTACATCGGATTCCTGGTTCCCATATAGCTGGTAGGTCTTCAGTACTGTTCTAGCTTGTTCAACAGGCCCACACATGGCTCGGTCCTCAATCGACACAAGCGGAGCTATAGCACCCAGGCCCCAAAGTCCTGCTGCCCTTACTTTCCGCTCAGTCTCTTTTTTCTTGCCATGTGTTTCATTTGCTATCTTTAACCGAGTCGAGTGCCTCTAGCCTATCCTCGCGAGTAGTTCCAACTACTCGACTTGTACCAAATCCTACTCTATCTTTAGCGATGCAGTAGCTAAACGGGGTTTTCAATCCTAATACCAACCCATGGTTTTCTTGGCTATGCATTTGGGTTTCAAACAAGACTCTAATGCAAGAAGTAAGTGATACTCAAAGTAAGTTCTCAAAACAATAAAAATTTGTAAAAAAGGTTAATGCAAACCGGAGCTTGCTTTGCTGCTCTTGGTCGTAGGCTAGCTGCTCTTCCGGAGTGACGAAGTCTAAGACTTCGGGTTCCTCCTCAACCTTAGCGACTACATGAGATAACATAAATATGTATCAATTTAAATGCATTTCAGTTGAATTTAACTTGTGAAGACTATAAGTCTTACTAGACAGACCCAATGATTCTGAAATTTTTACTGTGGTTTGGTTACAACTTAAACAGAGACTTGGCCAAGTTTTATTTCCAGCAAAGCTCATTTGAGCTCTCCACAAATAATTATGTACTTGACCTTAATTGGAGTTTCTAGGGTGTTCTAGGGATTTTCATGGAGCAAGCCATGACTTTCTGAAAACTAGATTTTCCGAGGGTTCTAATGGAGTTGGTCTCACTTAATTTGAAGGTTCCTAGCTAAAGATATGATCTAAACAATTTCAGAGAAATTCTGAAAATATTTCTGGACATTTTCTATTTTCTCTGGAACAGTTTTATTAATCACCCCATTAGGTGGATTAAATGAGCTCAAATGGATCTGAAATTTTTATAGTTTCTCAGGGATATTTTGGTGAACATCCCAGCAAAATTTCAGAAATTTCCTCCAAAGGATTCTCCAGTTAAAATTCTAACCAGTTTGAACTTTGAAGAATTAATTCTGGAGAACTAAGGATTTTCATGAAGTGAAACTTGATTTGCTGGAAATTGCTCAGAGAGCTTAATCCAACAAAATTTGGTTCACTCGATTTGGAGTTTTCTAGTCAAAGTTATGTGGGTTTGAAGTTTGAACTAATTCTGAAAATCTGGAAAAAGTTTAAACCGCTGAGCGTGAGACCGGGGCTACGTGTCAACTTGTCAACGGTCAAAACACGGGGCTACAGCATCTTTCGCGTGCAGCCGCACCCGATCCGGTGTCACAGCAAATCCCAGTTTTAAAATATCTGCCGCTGACGCATGGGATCGGGGGCATCGTCTACCTCCGGCCTCCCGCGCTCGGCCGCCGCGACCTCTTGCCGGAGAGCTCTCCGGTGGCCTCTGCCGTGCACCAAACTCTATGATTTTGGCCGCCTATGGCTAAATCCATCCGGGGAACATGATTCTGGGCTCAGCTCGTCATGAAAATCACCAGCACATAGTCGACGACGAGCGGCGGCTTCGGAAGAACTTCGGCCGTGTGGGCCGACCCTCCTAGCACCCCGACCGATCGAGCAAAGGGCCGGAGAGCATCAGTGGTCCCTAGGGAAGCTCGGCATGGGGTCGAAGCAGCTCGGGAGAGGTCCTAAGTAGGCTCTCACCGTGCGCCCGATGCTTCCCGCATAAGCCGCCGTTGGCAAGCTTCGAAATACGTCATGTACGGAGGTTCTCATGCTAGGTGTTGTGAAGCTAACTTGTGCGCCACTAAGCCTAGATCGTGTAGGAACAGTTTGAGGGTCTCTAAACAACTATAGGGTGAGAATTTGGCAGATCCGCACCTGAAGGTCGGTCTGCGCTGAGTGAAGGGGAAAACTGAAATTCGCCGCCGGTGATCAAACACTCGGGCTGTGGCTCGGGGGTGAGCAGCACCAGTCCCTAACGCGTCCAGGGACGCCTTAGCTTGGGCGTAACACCCTCCCGTTTGGGCTGTCCACGGTAGCCCGAAGTGCGGCGGACTTAGGTCGCTGAAAAGAACCCTCGGTAGGGGCGAGATCAACCGAGTTCAGCCAATTTCCAGCAATGGGGAAGGAGAAGGAGATCCTCTCATACCGTTTTGCAGCTTGGAGGGAGTGGAGAGGCTGTGATTGTGGGCTTTTCTGATCAACCGAGAGAGCGGCGGCAAGAGCTACGTTTCTTGCGCGAGGGAGCAAAGAAGCAAGCGGTTCTGCCTCCGATCAGGTCGGCTGCGGAGTAAAGAAGGCCACGAGGCGGTTCAGTGACTTGCGGTGGAAAGCAGCTGCTGTCCCAGTCGATCCTTCATCGTGGCGGCTGCTGGCTCGCGCGCAAGTAACCGAGCTCGGTCTTCAGTCGGTTGTTTTTTTCTGCTGAGGCTGTCAAGTGGGTCCCACCTGGGGTTTAACCTCTGAAATTAAACTTTCCCCACTGCCCTAAACAGTAGAGACACAATTAACCCTGGTCATTTGAATTATCTACCCCTGGGCCATTTGAATTGGATAGAATTCAAATTGGTTTTTGTTTGACTAAATTTTAGCACATATGCAGTTTGAAATTCAAATGAAGTTTGAATTTGCTAAACTTAGCTCATGTCAAGATCAACTCCAAATGGAGTGAAAATTGGTGTGTGAGCTCACAAAAATCTGCTGAGAAATAATATGCCTCCCACTTTTGAATTCATGAGATGGAAATAATTTGAATATGAATTTGAGTTCAAATCACCCTCTTTCTAGTTATACCCTAAAAGACCTCAAAAGGTTTTGGGTTTGGGTAAATTTTGGCATGAGCCTTCCTAGCAAGGTGTTGGAGTTTTTCATATGCTCAGCCCCTAGATGATGCATGTGGGAAATGCCACTTTTGCATTTTGTGAGTTTATTCCCTAATGAGCATGTTGATGGTGGTTACTTGCTCTTCAAATGTGTTCATCAAGTTTCTTCAAATGAAGGGTGTGTGTGGTGATGAACATGTTGAACATGTGCCAAAAACTAAGGCCCTTACAGAGGAGGAGGAAGAGTGCTCACGGGCCTCTCCTCCTCTCACTCACTTAAGGTGTGGAATAACAACCTTCCTTATATATGGGAGTTCCACCCTCCAACTTCCCATGTAGGATTAAACAATTAACACCACTCTCTCTTACACTAATGGGCCTTTGAAATTTATTTGAAATTATTCCATAATTTATTTAATGGCCTAGCCCAAATTCCAACAATCCCCACCAGATCTCAAAGACATTAGGAGAGACATCATTCTCGTACCTTGTTTGATATACTAGTGTTTTGGTAGAGACTGTTGAGTTGAACTTCTGGCTAGATCCTTAAGTTATATCAGTTCCCAACTTGGACAATGGACTACGCCTCAATTGCAAGTTTTGTGTGAATCTGTTTTCACTCAAAGGCTATTACTAGTACTTGACTACAAGTAGTCTACCTCTTGGGTGGAGCATATGCGTCATACTCCCTGGTCTCTTCATGAGCTTTCTAGAGATCACCCAAATCTGATAGGCTGCGACGTTTGATAGTCGGAGTTCACATAGGTGTGTTTCTTTCAAGATTGTCCTGTAGGACAACATCTTTGCTACACATAGCCAATAGAAACACATTAAGACATATCGTCAACCTGCCTTACAGTTTAAGACTATAAGTGTGCATCTTCACATAGAGAGGGTCTTAATGGAATACTCTCCTCAGTGAACCACTAGCTTGTTTTTCCCATGTCCTAATTCACGGGATCTCCGATCACATAGGTTGAGTTCCACTATGGTGTCATATTCATAGTTCTCAAACCCATCTCCCTTGATGCACTTTTTATCATATTACATGATAGTCCCTTCATAAAGGGATCTGCCAGGTTTTTATCTGTGTGTATATATAAAACAATTATAACTTCGAAATTTCTCATTTTACTGACAGATTTTACTCGTCTCTTGACGTGTCTTGATGATTTTTGCATTATCCTTAGAACTGGTCAATTTAGCAATCACGATCTGATTGTCACAGTTCATAAGATTGCCTGTAATGGTTTCTTAACCACACGCAAATCCATTAAAAGCTTTCGCACCTATTCTGCCTCCGTAGTTGCTGTCGCTAAAGCATTGAGTTCTGCTTCCATCATTGATCTCGTCAATATGGTCTATTTGCAAGATCTCCATAATATAGTGCCACCAGCTAAAGTGAACACATATCCACTTGTGGCATAGAGATCATCAACATACGAGATCCAGTTCAAATCACTATAACTCTCAGACACGGTAGGATGCCCATTATTGTGAATTCCATAACTCATTGTACCTCTCAAGTAGATAACACTTTCAAGTGCATGCCAATGATCTGTACCCGGGATTGACATGAACCTGCTCAGTTTGCTCACAACAAACGAGATATCAATATGGGTTGCACTTACTAAGTACATGGGTGAACCGATCATTTGAGAATATTTATGTTGATCTCTTGGCTCTCGCTTATGCTTTCTGAGTATCACACTAGGATCATAAGGTGTTGGAGAAATCTTGCTATCCATAAAACCAAAACGGCTCAAGATTTCCTCCATATAGTGGGATTGCGTCATAGTAATTCCACTATCATCCTTATTCGGCTTAATTGTGGAATCCCAAATTTCTAAACAAGTTAAATCAGGCCTAACACACTTAGGAAAAATGGGAAGAATTAAAATTTTTTGAATATAATGATGTGGGATAAAAGTCAAACTGAAAATATGGACATAGTATTTAAAAATGACCATTTAATCTCACATTTCAAGTCATTAGGATCAAACTAGGCAGGCTACCAAATTTCACTAAATTTAGAGCTAATTGGTTTTTATAAATAGGGAAGTATTGCTTAGTAGAGTTCCACATTTAAATTCTGAATTTTACTTGCAAAGTTCCAATCATGGGGATCTGATTTCACAATTAGGTTCTCCATAATCCAAATAGTGTTCCAGCCAAATTTCATTATGTTTGGACCAGGTTTGCTATTTATTTGGATGAGGTAAAGTGGGAATTTAAATTTAAATTCAAAACATCAGATTCAAAATTCAACTTCATCCAAATTCGAATTAAATTGCACCATTGGATTGCTCATATTCAGTTTGATCTAGTTGCCATTTTTACCATTTTTTGAATTGGTTTACTATTTTAAACTGAATTTACAAAGTGGATACGAGAGGAGGTGGGACCCACATGTCAGCTCGGAGTGTCCGATCTTCTCTTCTCCTGCGCGCGCGCTACCGAGACTCGCCGGCTTGGTAATCCACCGGTGAGGCACACTCACAGGCAGCTCCGTGGAAAAATGAGTTAAATGCGTCCTCATCTCCTCGGCTACATATTCACCCCCCCCCCCCCCCCCCCGTGGAAACCGACCGAGCTCACCGATCTTTTCATTTTTTGGCCGCCGAGCTCACTCCATCGCTGCCGTCGGCAATCCAGCCTCTTTCACGCCACGATCTCAAAAGCAAAATGGTTTGCCGACATTCACTCTTGCCTACGGTGAAAGCCGTTTTGCGTTTCATTCATTGTACGCAAAGTATTTCTAGTTTTTCTCTCGGGTAGTTCATATAAGCCGAAGGGCTTTCGAGCAGAAATTCGACTCACACAATCAAGGAACGATCGTTGTGTTTAAGGACAAGTTCTAGACATCCTTACAAAGGTGTAGGAAGAAGTAGATTATGTTTTAACCACGAAACCGAGGAGTTCAACGAGTTTTTGCCCGCGACAGCGAAAAACTCTCAGATCACCAGTGAGCTCTATTTGTGACCATTTTTATGGGCTTCTTGGTTCATTTTCATGCTCCACGTGATCTGGCGATGCTGTAGGAGCAAAACCCGATCGAAATAAGGCCTTCCCGAGCTAGAACACCGTCGCCGGCGAGCTTCAAGCCACTGTCGCCGTGCTCAGCCATGCTCTGGTAATCTCCGGCGTGGGCTAAGGTCACCAGCATGCTCAGCGTGCCAATTTAGGCCCTGGCTGCGAGTTTGGGACACCCGAACGGCCAGGAACACCTCGGCGGCGAGCTCGCGGTCATGCGCCGCTGTGAGAGAGGTCCGGTGTCGGGAGGTTGAAGATGACCGGCAGGCCCCACGTGTCAGTGACTCTTTGGATCGGTTTGTGGCACAGATGCGGTGTGGGTTAAACCTGTGGCCCCATTGTTGCCTCATTCTGAGTGGTCCAATTTAAATAGGTGGGCCTTGGTCGTCTGTTTAAGGGTTTTCAATAGGAAAATAATTCTAGTTTAAGGGCAAACTTTGGAAATTCATAACTTTCAGTAGGATTATCTGAAATTTCTCAAACAAATTTTGTTAGAATCATTTGACCAGTGCTTTCCAGCATTACCATTATTTGGTATGAAAGTATCTGGATTTTTCTTATTAAGTGCCTCAAGTTAAATCTTTCAGAATTAATTACAGAAGATTTTGTATTAGGAAAAATTCCAAATTTAGTAACAATATTCCTTTTAATATCTTTCATCTGCAATCCAAATTTCAGCCTCAATGGACATTACTGATTAGAGTAATTAATGGAATTTCTTCCTATGTCCCTGAAAATTCTTAAAAATCATAAAAATAATTTTATAAATTCATAGCAACTTGTAAACTGCATATCTCTCTGTAGAAGGCTTAGAAAATTATGAAACCAATTCTGTTGGACTCCTTATGACTTTAACTGTACGTAAAACATACTTTGTTGCATGTAAAAGCCCCAAATTTTCTCTGAAAATTCAGGGAAGATTAAAACCTTACAGAATTAATTTTAACACATACTTAAGTAACAAATCATGAAATTTGGCTAGTAGGTCATACATGACTTATGTTGGACACTGCATTAATCTAAGGGGCATTGGAGTTCATTTGTTATGCAATTCTATTCGTCACCTAAACTATGTCCATATAGTGATTAATACGGTGCATACATTTTGTTCACATTGTTTAGTCACTACACGGGAGGAGACTCCGGAGCCCATCGACACCGTCACTCCAAACACAGACTTTAGTCCTCCACCGCAACCATACAAGCCCCCGGTTTACATTTAACAATGTTCCATAATATTTGTTCTTTGTATCACATTAAGTATTAAGTAAGATTTTGCAGGTGATTGAAAATCCTCTTACATAACCAAATAATCCCATCAAGGGTATGGGTTAGTCGTAAGTTCTCGAGTAGCTCATGCTATGCTTAAATAGAATATAGAATTCGCTACAAGTCGAGTAGTTGGAATCTACTCGCGACTATAGGAATTGGGATCACATGGAACAGTCTTCAAACATGATACACTCAAAAGGAAATCCAGGCGGGTTAGAGGTCTAGGGTGCAACAAGACGTGGTCTTGTTTGCGTAGCCCTGCTTACGTCGACAAGGACCATGCCGTGTGCGACCTCGTTGAACATGTTTAAATGTACTGAAGCCATGCTGGATATATGGGCGCTAGTAAACCGATGTAACATGTACCTCCGGGCGTCGAGGCATAACGTCTGGTCTTAGGGCCCCTTTGGTACAGCTCTACAACCTGATTCTTTCGAATTCACTTCTGATTCTCTAGTGGAGTGACTCATCTTAATTCTCATGGTGAATCAGAATCTGTTTTTAAAAATCATTTGGCAAGAACTGATTCTTGATTCCTGAAGGAGAATTATTTGTTGGAATTATCTATTTTCACATATATGCAGAAATATTGTAAATGCAAATCAAACTTAATGATATATAAGACAATAAGAAATGTTTTTCAGGTTCTTGATTAACATTTACAAGGTTCAAAATAGTGTCTAGGACAAACAAAATAGGACGATGCAATTCCCAAAGCAATCATATGAAATTGCACAGCGCCCCTAAGACCATCGGCAATGGCCACCCTCACCCTTGTTCCTCTTCTCCTCCTCGCTTTCCTCTTCGCCGTTGCTGCTACCGCCGATGTCGCGCAAGGCCCAACACCTCCGGAGGCCACCAACCTAACCAGCATCCTGGCCAAGGGCGACCAGTACACGATGCTGCTCCGCCTCCTCAACTCCACCCACGTGAACAAGCAGCTGGTCAGCAAGCTGAAGAACTCGTACGATGGCCTGACCTTCTTCGTGCCGACCAACACCGCCTTTGCCAATCTCAGGGCCGGCACGCTCGACACGCTCACTGACCAGCAGCAGGTGCAGCTGGTGCTCTACCATGTGCTGCCCCGATACTACAGCCTCGCCACGTTCCAGACGGCGAGCAACTCGCTGCGCGTCGAGGCGTCAAGCCTGGGCGGCGCGTACAGCGTCAACATCACCGCCAGCACCGACAACAGCCTCGTCGATGTGTCCACCAGCGTCGTCGCCGTGCCCGTCAGCAACATGCTGTTCACTGAGTTCCCGCTTGCCGGGTACTCCATTGACGACGTGCTGCTGCCAGAGCAGCTGTTCTGCAGCGACAAGGCAAGCAAGGCGTCCGTGCTGGCGCCGGCGCCGGCCGAGGCTGCTGGGAAGGCTGCGGCAGCACGGAGGAAGGCGCCGCTCCCAACAGTGACGTGGCAGCGGAGCCATTGGTGGCAGGAACGGAGGAGGAAGACAACGAGAGTACCAACGTGGCTCTTGGTGGTCAGACTGTGCCGACGATGAAACCCTAGCAGGACGTCGCACTCACCATGGGAGGAGAGGGAGTCGGGTGTCGACAGGCGCCGTAGTGGGCTGGGGTGTGGGTTTCAGGCCCCTTGAATGGCATTTGCGGGCAAATACCCATCAAGTACAGGGGGAGTCTGTATTTGGTTTGCTGAGAAGCTCTTTTGAGATTGAGTGAAGCAGGTTTTTTTGGATTCACCGTCCCTACACAAAAAGGAAAAAGTGATTCAGCTGATTCAATCGTAAACCAGGTTCGATTTTCACCCGTTTGGTGGAGCTTCTGTGATTCTCACCGAGAATCAGGAGCCGGGAGAGCTTCTAAAGGGGCTCTTAAATGAGTAGGTTGAGGGTAGTTAGGTGTAAATCCACTAACGGGCAACGTCGAGGATGGGTGCTCCGTGTAGGGACCTTCTGCCCGGGACCGGTCCGATGTTTTACAACATGGGTGGAGCGTGCCGTGCAGCTCCGAGTGTGGGTGTATGTGACATGCTATTCAGGTATCCTTGCAGGTGTATATCAATTTGAGTCATTGTCCCTCGCGGTTATTAAGTCTTGATCACTGTGTCGTGACGTAGTAAATTACTAGTGAATAGCAAAGCTGATATGAATATGATCAAGATAAATGCTGCTTGGTATCTTGGGTGATATAGAATTGGTGCTCACTAAAGTTATTTTTTATGAAACCTTAACCGTGGCTAAAATGTAAAAGTAAGGATGAACTTGTAAGAAAGTCTTTTAATGCAAAACAACTATCCTAGTTTAGGGTTCACCTTGCATATAGGGTTAATGCTAGTGTGACGGTTAAGACTTGCTAAGCCTTCGTGATCACGATTGCAAATTAAGTGTTGATTGCAGGTCTCCATGACATGGAGTATGGGGAGGAGGACGAGTTAATGGACGAGACGTTACCCCATTCGGGGTATACGACTGAGTGGGAATCCTGCACGCCGTTGTGAAGGCTAGCTGTTGCTAGTGGGAATCATCCTTGTGGCGGACCGGAATCCGCTCATCTAGGATCGCAGAGGGTAGTGCCGCACGATGCGACACCTGACAGCACACATCATAAGAACATAATATATTACATGGGAAAACAACTGAACTGTACAAAGTAGTACACTACTCAGTTTACAAACTACTATTTATGTTACACAGCGGAAGTCTACACTATACAACTCACGCCCGCCTATCTAGCAAAAGTCGGCTGCCCAGCCCTAGGGCAACCAACACTGGCTGCACTCCTCAGCTCTGCACGGCGTGTACGGCTCCCACTCAGCCGTGGTCCCCGACAGAGGGTAACCCTCGCCGGTGGACTCGTACTCCGAGTCCGTGGGAGGCTCCTCACCTGAAAAACACTTAAGCAGCAACCGTGAGCACGAGGGCTCAACAAGACTTAACTGACTCACCTAGGCGTGAAACTCTACATGAGGTTTACAATGACATAGGATAGTAACATTGCAGCAAATGGACACGCCTACAAGTTCATCCTTAGTTCATCTTTCAGCCCCAGGTTAACAGTTCAGGATTCTGAAATTTAGTAAGCAGTATTTGGTGGCACACACGTAGCAATACAATTATATCATAACAGCAATATTGAAGTATAACAGTCCATAAATTATCTACGTTACGACACAGTGAACAAGCGGTACTCGTCACCGTGAGGGACAGTGAATCGACTCGATATACACCTGCAGGGAAACTCAAATAACACGTCACGTACGCCCACCCGTGGAGCTGCACAGCACGCTGACTCGATGTCGTACGGGACAACCTTTCACCCAACAGCCCAAACGTCGAACCGGTCGCACCAAAACGAGCAGGAGGTTCCCCACACGGAGCATCTCTCTATGCCCGTTGGCAGATTTCCACCTTGCTGCCCTCAGCCTACACCTATAAATCGGTGTGTTATGCCTCGACGCCCGGAGGTTCAGGCTACATCGGTTTATCAGGGCCCATATATCCAATATGCCTTCGGTACGTTCAATACTTGTTCAGAAGGGCCGCACACAGATCGGTCCTCAATCGACACGGACAGGCTGCGCACACAAGACTTCCACATGCTGCGCTCTAGCTCCTGCCTAGTCTCATTTTCATTACTACAGTGATCTCACATCACTCAACCGAACCCGTGTGTCCCAAGTCTAAACTCGCGAGTAGAATCCAACTTCTCGACTTGTACCGAAGTCCTATGAATCATTACGCATAGCCTGTCTACTCGAGGTCTTAGACACTACCCTCACTCTTATGGAAAATTTCTGGTCATGCAAGTGGGGTTCCATTCATCCTACACCTAATGCACATTCATACATCACCCTAATTATGTGAACAAAGCAAAACTTGATAAAAGATTTAATGCAAACCAGGGCTTGCCTTGTTGCTGCTGGTCAGTAGTTAGTTCTTCTTCCGGATGGTGGAAGTCCAGTACTTCCGGAGTTTCTTCGCCTTCAGCGACTACACGTTAATGAAATACTACATGTCAATTTAAATGCAATGTGTAAACCTGAATACGTAATTACTAATAACTCTAGCTACCCCTCCCCTTTGGTTCTGAAATTTGTATGGTGGCTTGGTAGGGTCCTAACCAGAGTCTTGACCAAGTTTCATTTGAAACAAAGTTCATTTGAACCTTGTACAAATAAAAGCCTATGTGGTCACTATTTGAGCCTCTAAGTAATTCCAGGGGTTTTCATGGCTCCAACCATTACTTTCTGGAGACTAGAATTTAATAGGGTTCTAATGGAATTGGTTTCATGTCCTTTGAAGAATTCTACTGAAAGTTGTGCCCTAATTAAGATTGGAGAAAATCTGAAAAATGTTTCTGTACATTTTATATTTTCTCAGGGCAGTCCTCTTAATCAACCAATTAGGGGGACTAAATGAACTTGGATGCTTCTGAAAATTTTACTGTGACTCAAGGATTTTCCCATGACCCTCTCAGCCAAATTTCAGCATTTTTCATAATGTAATTCTCCAGATAAAATTCCCCACAGTTTAAATTTTAGGTATTTAATTCTGGGAAACTATTCACTTTCATGATCTGAAATTGGTATTGCTGGAAAGTACTCAGAATTCTGAGTTCAGAAAAATTTGGTTCATCGAATTTGAAGTTTCCTAGCCAAAGTTCTATTCATTTGAAGTTTGAACTAAAACTGTAAATTCCCAAAATGTTTAAATTCTGCGGGTGGGGCCCACTCCTCAAGCCGGCCCACTCAGAATGCGGCCACACCGCGGCCCACGGGGTTTTACCCACTCTGCCGCACCGAATCCCGGCCGTTAACAGATCCCCGCGCAGAGACCAGAGGCTGACCGGTGGACCCGGCCCCCTCTTCGTCTACCTCGCGCTATCCCGCAGCTCCCGCGGCGGCGCTTCGCCGGAGCGCTAGCCGCCGGGCGTTCCACCGCCCGACCTTCGACGAAACTTGCCTCCTGTGCCTAGCTCGACTCGGAGAACACGCTGGTGCCCTCACCGGAGCTTGGCAATGGCCGGAACTATGCCCGCGACGGTGACAGAGCTTCTCTCTACTCCGGCGATGTCGCCCGGGCTACTCAGGGCCTTATTCTTCCAACGGTTTGCTCCTACAGCTCTGCTGTGGCATGCTGAGCACGAATATGAGCTCGGTTGGCCATGGAAATGGCCAGAACTAGGACCTCACCGTCGACCTAGGCCCGATATTGGCTGTGCTCAGAAAATTTCGAAGAACCATAACCCTAGCCCATGGTTCTTGCTGGTTTTTGATCCTAGGTGATCGTGGCAGGGTGTAGATCGTGTGTGTAGCTCGGTATGCCCGGTGATGAGCCAATACCCGTGAATTTTAGGATTTGGGGGTGGCTCGGTCTTAAGACCACCAAAACTTCCCCGGCGAAATCCTCCCCCCGACAGTACACGAAACGAAGAACGGTTTGGGCGAGAAGGATCAGCACCTCAAGGCGGTTATTTCTTGTGTTGATCATCGGGCACGCAGGAGCCGGTGTTGTCTGGGCGCCGGCGATCAGTGGGCGGCGAAACACCGAGTGTGTCGCTGTGTTTGTATGCAGTGGAACAGAGAGGATACGGGGAGGTTCACGCAGCCCAGCGGTGCAACCGAACGCTCTGTAGCCGGCGCCCTCATCCCCCGAGCAGTAGGTGGCGCGGCGACCGCGTTGGGGCGGGGTCTCGATCATGTGCTGGCGCTCGCAGAGATGTTCGACCGAGGCCTGAGTCGGTTCGGTCTCTGTGAGGCTGACCAGTGGGTCCCCCCCCTAATTTTTTTTTCCAATTTTGTCATTTCTATTTTTTCTGAATAT
This sequence comes from Neostapfia colusana, assembly GCA_030760725.1. Classification (NCBI taxonomy): domain Eukaryota; kingdom Viridiplantae; phylum Streptophyta; class Magnoliopsida; order Poales; family Poaceae; genus Neostapfia; species Neostapfia colusana. The sequence goes on along the minus strand of JASWHV010000014.1, from coordinate 51,491,697 downwards.
CTCCCCAGCTACTCACAATTTAATGTGAGACTTAGCCCCCAAGTTTTTGTTTGAATTTGAGTTCTCCCATTTGAATTTTAGTTTGGCTGAATTTGCCTCATGTTTGAACTGAAATTCAAATTCAGTTTTGAATTCTTGCAAATTTGGCTCTTGACAAAATGAACTCCAATGGGGATGAAAATTGGTGGGATTACTCAGAAAAATGTGCTGAGTTTGAATATGAAGCTATCTTTTGAATTTGAGTGATGAAAGTTGCTGCAATTTGAATTTACATTCAAATTGGCCTCTTTTTCAAATACCTCCAAAAGTGCCTCAAAAAGTGTTGCATTTGCATGAAACTTGGCTTGAGCCTTCCCAAGACTTTTCAAGTCCTAGGGGTGAGCTCAACCTCTCATGTTCATGTGTAGAAATCCCACTTTGTGAAAGTGTAGGCTTTCCCCTCTTATCACTCTTTTGATGGAGGTTACTTGCTCTTCACAATTTTTCACAATCTATCCACAACAAAAACTGTGGGGTTGTGAGGTGATGAAAAGTTTTTGCAAGTCCCTTTTCTTGGGCTTTTACATCCCTCCCCCCTTAAAAGAATCTCATCCCAAGATTATAAAAGAAGAAACAGCGATGTAGTAGGGACTTACCCGTGTTGGGACGCCATGAACTCCGGGTAATTTGAGCGAAGGAATTCCTCGCTCTCCCACGTCGCTTCTTCGGCAGTGTGGTTGCTCCAGAGTATCTTGTAGAACCATAGCGTTCTGCTACGCGTGATTCTGGCTTTCTCATCAAGAATTGCCACCGGATATTCATCATATGTCAAATCCGGTTGCAGCTCGCTGATGTCTTCGGTAGGAACAGCAGCGGTATGTTTCAGACATTTTATCAGCTGGGAGACATGGAAAATGTCATGGACACCAGCAAGAGACGCTGGTAGCTCCAGTTTATACGCTGCTGGTCCACACTTCTCGGTGATAGCATAGGGTCCAATGAAACGGGGAGCGAGCTTCCCCTTGACGCCGAACCGGTGCACGCCCTTCATCGGAGACACATGGAGGTACACGTGTTCACCGAAGTCAAAGTGCAACGGCCTACGCCTCTTATCAGCATAGCTCTTCTGCCGAGATTGAGCGGCCTTCAAGTTGGCTTGAATCGTCCGAACGCGCTCTTCGGCGTCGTTCACCACATCAACCCCGAATGTGACCCTTTCACCGGACTCGCACCAGTTTAATGGGGTGCGACATTTACGACCGTAGAGAGCTTCGTAGGGTGCCATCTTGATACTCGCCTGATAGCCATTGTTGTACGAGAATTCCGCCAACGTCAGGTGATTATCCCAGTTCCTGCCGTGGTGGATGGCACATGCTCTCAACATGTCTTCTAATACTTGGTTCACCCTCTCTGTTTGCCCATCTGTTTGAGGGTGATAGGCGGAGCTCCTAATCAGCTTGGTACCGAATGCAGCGTGTAGATGCTCCCAAAAACGAGATACAAATAATGCACTTCGATCCGAGACGATGGTCTTGGGTACCCCGTATAAGTACAGAATCTTTGCTATGTACAGCTCCTCATATTTGTCGGAATTGTAACATGTATTCACCGGGATGAAGTGAGCCGTCTTGGTTAACCGGTCAACGATTTCCCAAATGGAATCATATTTGTTGGAAGTCAGGGGTAATCCCACAATGGAATCCATGCTCACATCTTCCCATTTCCATGCCGGGATCTTCAGGGGTTGCAACAGACCTGATTTCCTCATATGATCAGCCTTCACTCATGTACACGTATCGCACTCGGATACGTACTTCGCTACCTCCCGCTTCATCCGTGTCCACCAAAATTTCTTTTTCAAATCCTGGTACGTTTTGTTGCTGCCCGGATGAATGGAGTACTTAGACAAGTGAGCTTCATCGATGATCTTTTTCCTCAACTCCATATCCCGAGGTACGACGATGCGGTCATTGAACCATAGCGTCCCCCCCATCATCTTTCCGGAAACATTTGATCTCCCCGTTGTCTATCCGTCTCCGGAGATGTGCCATGCCTTTGTCAGTCTTCTGATCTGCAATGATGTTCTCCCTAATAGTAGGGATGAGGGTAAGGTTGTACAGCGATCCATAAGGAACCAAGTATAAACTCGGTTCTTCCTCCTCCACTGGTGTAGTGGTGAGGTGATGGACGTGTGATTTCCGACTCAGCGCATCGGCAACCACATTTGCCTTGCCGGGGTGGTAATGAATTTCAATTTCATAATCTTTGATCAGTTCTAACCACCTCCTTTGCCTCATGTTCAGCTCCTTCTGGGTGAAAATATATTTCAAGCTCTTGTGGTCGGTGTAGAGGTGCACCAGATTCCCAAGGAGATAGTGTCTCCACATTTTCAGCGCCAAAACCACTGCAGTATGCTCCAGATCATGAGTCGGATAGTGCTGCTCATGGTTCCGAAGTTGGCGTGAGCCATATGCGACCACCCGTCCTTCCTGCATCAACACGCAGCCGAGCCCAATACCGGACGCGTCACAATACACGTCGAAGGGCTTTGTTTTATCCGGCTGAGCTAAGAGCGGGGCTGTGGTGAGATGCTTCACCAATGCTTGGAATGCTCCTTCACACGCCGTGGTCCAAACATATTTCGTCCCCTTATTCAGCAATTCTGTCATCGGCTTAGCGAGCTTGGAGAAACTTAGAATGAATCTCTGATAGTATCCCGCTAACCCGAGGAAGCTTCTGACTTAGTGAACTGAAGTGGGAGCTTTCCATTTCAACACTTGCTCTATTTTGCTTGGGTCAACCGCAATGCCTTCAGCTGAGATGATATGTCCCAAGAATGGCACTTGGCTGATCCAAAACTCGCATTTACTGAACTTGGCGTAGAGCTTGTGGTCTCGCAATCGTTGAAGAACGATCCTCAAGTGTTTGGCATGTTCGGCTTCTATCTTGGAGTAAACCAAGATATCGTCGATGAACACTACCACGAACTTGTCCAGCTCCGGCATGAACAGCGAGTTCATGAGATACATAAAATGGGCTGGAGCATTTATGAGACCAAAGGACATGACGAGATATTCATATAATCCATATCTCGTCGAGAAAGCCGTCTTCGGGATATCCTCCGCCCGGATCTTTATCTAGTGATATCCAGAGCGAGTGTCCATCTTGGAGAACACACTTGCACCCACAAGTTGATCAAACAATATGTCGATGCGGGGCAGTGGATACTTATTCTTGATGGTGACGGCGTTGAGCGGCCGGTAATCCACACACAGCCTCAGGGTTTCATCCTTCTTCTTTACAAACAGCGCCGAGCATCCCTAAGGCGAGGAACTCGGCCTAATAAAACCCTTGCTCAACAGATCATTGAGCTGTTCTTTTAATTCAGCCAGCTCGTTCGGAGCCATCTTATATGGTCTCCGTGATATGGGCGTAGTCCCGCGTGCAAGTTCAATCTTGAACTCGACATCCCGCTCAGGTGGCATGCCTGGAAGATCATCCGGGAACACGTCGGGGTACTCCCGGATTACGGGGATGTCCTCTAACTTGAGAGCTTCAGTATTGTTGATCGCTGAAACCTCCCGGACTGGATTATTGTAAGGGCCTCAGTTTTTGACACATATTTGAAGTGTTCATCACCACACCACACACCTCATCTGAGGAAAGATGATGAACACAAATGAAGAGCAAGTAACCACCATCAACATGCTCATTAGAGAACAAACTCACACATTGCAAAAAGTGGTATTTCCCACATGTGATATAGGTGGGCTGGACATATGAAAACTCTTACACTTTGCTAAGGATGTCCGTGCCAAGTTTCACCCAAATTCAAAACCTTTTTGAGGTCATTTTGGGTATAGTTAGAAAGAGGGCAGTTTGAAACCATATTCAAATTCAAACTGTTTTTATCCCATGAATTTAAAAGTGGGAGGCATATTCTTGTTCAGCACATTTTTGAGAGCTCACACACCAATTTTCACTCCATTTGGAGTTGATCTTGACATGAGCTAAGTGGGGGGAAATTCAAACTTTATTTGAATTCAAAACTGAACTTGTGCTGAAATTCATTCAAACCAAACCCAATTTGAACTTTGATCAATTCAAATGGCTCATGGGTGAATAATTTGATTTACCAGGGGTATTATGGGGCTCACTGTTTACAACAGTGATTAGGAGTAAATTTCAGAGGTTAAAATTGGAAGTGGGACCCACATGTCAGCCACTACTCCAAATCAACCGACTGAGACTTTCTCACTCGGTTACCCGCGCCGCCGCTGCGATCACCACCGAGGGAAGCCGCCGCGCCAGCAGCTGCTTGCCCACGCGCGGGCGTGAGACGGTGCAGAGCCTTCTTAAGGTGCCTTTCCCCCTCCTCGGCCGAAGCATCGCCTGGTTCTTCCCCTGCAAGAACTCAGCGCCGGCCGAAACTTTCCGCTGCTCGGAATCGATCGGAGAGCACCGATCACAGCTTCCTCCGTCCCCTCCAGAGACCCGGCAAGGTACTAGAGACCTTCCTCCATCTTCCCCGCTGCTAGAATTCAGTTGAAACCGATTGATATCGGCTGTGCTGAAAGATCAATTCAGTGACTTAGAACCGCCGCGCCTCGGGCTCCTGTGGACAGCCCAACCAGGGCGTTGTCACGCCTGAGCCAAGGCACCCTTGGACGCGCTGGTGACCGGTGCTGCTCACCCCCGAGCCACAGCCCGAGTGATTGCTCACTGGCGGCGAATTTCCAGTTTTCCCCTTTCTGTGTGCAGAACAACCTTCGGGTGTGATTCCGTCGAATTCGTGCTCTAGAAAGGATTAGAGGAGCGCAATCCGCTCTCACACAAACTAGACACGGTAACACACAAGTTGCCTTCACAACCCTTGGCCGGAGAACCTCTGTACCTAGCGTATTTCGAGGTTTACCAACTGCGGAACAAACAGGAGGCATCGGGCGCACGGTGAGGACCTACTTCAGGCCTTCCCCGAGCTGCCTCAAGCTCATGTCGACCTTCCCTGAGGTCGACTGATGCTTCCCGACCGGTTCCTCGAGTAGTTGAGGTGCTAGGGAAGTCAGCCGACATGGCCGAAGTCTTTCCGAGGTGGCGGCTCGTCGCCGACCATGCACCGGCCATTGTCATGAGTAGCTGACCCCAGAATCTTGTTCCCCGAGTGAAAGTAGGCAGGGGCGGCCAAAATCGCGAAGTTTGGAGCTGTACAGAAGCCGGCGGCGAGCTCTCCGGCGAGGTCCCTCGGCGGCAGAGCGCAGGCGTCGCGAGGTTGAAGAAGGGGGTGGACCCCAGCTGTCAGCGGCCGATATTTTGAATCAGGATCGGGCTGCGGCCGGGATCGAGTGTGCTGGCGCGCAAAATCCTTGTGGGCCGCGGTGTGCTGTCGCCTCGGCGTGCGACACGTGTCCCCAGGGCCCACTCGCGAGTTTAAACTTTTCCCCGATTTTCAGATTTCCTTCAAACTTCAAATCCTCATAACTTTGGCTAGAAAGCTCCAAATTGAGTGAACTAAATTTTGTTGGATTCAGCTCTATGAGCACTTTCCAGCAAATCAAGTTTCACTTCATGAAATTCCATATTTCTCCAGAATTAATTCCTCAAAAAATTTAAACTGTTAGGAATTTTAACTGGAGAATCCTTTGGAGGAAGATCCTGAAATTTTGCTGGGATGTTCACCAAAGTGTCCCTGAACTACCATAAAAATTTCAGAACCATTTGAGCTCATTTGATCCACCTAATGGTGTGATTAGTGAAACTGTTCCAGAGAAAATAGAAAATGTTCAGAAACATTTTCAGAATTTTCTCTGAAATTGTTTAGCTCATATCTTTAGCTAGGAACCTTCAAATTAAGTGAAATCAACTCCATTAGAACCCTCTGAAAATCTAGTTTTCAGAAAGTCATAGTTTGTTTCATGAAAATCCTTAGAACACCCTAAAAGCCTTCAATTAAGATCAAGTGCATAATTAATTGTGGAGGGCTCAAATGAGCTTTACTGCAACTAAAACTTGACCAAGTCTGTACCTAGGTTGTAACCAAGCCACAGTAAAAGTTTCACAGTCATTGGGTCTGTCTAGTGAGAGTTATAGACTTCAAAACTTCAAACTCAATACAAATGCATTTAAATTGATACATATATTGCTTCTATCATGTAGTCGCTAAGATCGAGGAGGAACCCGAAGTCCTAAACTTCATTACTCTGGAGGAACAGCTAGCCTACGACCAAGAGCAGCAAGGCAAGCTCCGGTTTGCATTAACCCTTTTACAAGTTTTTATTGTTTTGAGCACATACTTGATTACTTTATTCTTTGCATTAGAGTCTTGCTTGAAAACCCAATTGCATAGCCAAAAAAACCTTGGGTTGGTTTTAGGATTTGAAACCCCGTTAGCTACTGCCATGCTAAGACAGTGTAGGATTCGGTACAAGCCGAGTAGTTGGAACTACTCGCGAGCATAGGCTAGAGACACTCGACTGGGGTAGTGTTAGCACATGAAACACATGGCAAGAAAATGAGACCAAGCGGAGAGTAAGGGCAGCAGGACTTTGGGGCCTGTGTGCTGTAGCTCCGCTTGTGTCGATTGAGGACCCAGCCGTGTGCGGGCCTGTTGAACAAGCTAGAACAGTACCGAAGACCTACCGGCTATATGGGAACCGGGAAACTGATGTAACTCGGGTAGCTGGGTGTTGAGGCATAGCTGGTCGTTCAGAGGGTAGGTTGAGAGCTCTAGGTGTAAATCGGCTGGCGGCACTGAGATGCGCGTGCAGAGAGCTCTTGCTCGGGACGATTGGACCGGTTCAACATTTAGCTAACGGGTGAAAGGTACGGCGTCCGTGATGGTTGTTGTAGGCAACATCGAGTACGGGCGTACGTGACGGGTTGTTCGGGTAAACCTGCAGGTGTAAATCGATTATAATCGCCGTCCCTCGCGGTCTGTGAGTACCACTTGTTCACTGTACCGTGACGTAGAAAGAACAGGCTAGTTACATGTTAAAATGCTGCTGATTGAAAGATGGACTTTGCTTGTTAATGGTTTGTTGTAGTTTAGAGCTAACTAAAGTTCCTTTCAACTTTGGGCAAAGTACATGAGAGAAATGCGTTTCTTGTTTGATTGCGGCTCTCTCATGTGCCTTAGCGTAAGGTTCTCCACAACCTGCTGCTAAAACTTGAAAGTAAGGTTCTACTAATTAGGCGAGTCCTTGCAAATGATTTTTACCTCATGTAACCTACCATCCCTCATGTAGAAGTTCCATGTTTAGGTGAGACGGGTCAGACTTGCTGAGCCTTCGTGCTCACTGCTTGTGTTTGAAGCTTTTGCAGGGTTCTATGAGGAAGGGACTCCCAAAGAGGAGACGGAACCCCAGGAGGGGAACCCCGTCGAGTGGGAGTCGTGCACGCCGCAGAGTTAGTGTGCGTGTGTGCTAGCAAGGACACGTTCAAGTGCTGAACGTGCACTTGATGCGTTGTCTACGCCCGTGAGTGTAGACTGAACTTATTTTGATGTAAACATGTTCATAAACTTGTTTATGTAATAAAATTTCGCTTCCGCTTTGTACCTTTGACGTGTGTTATACGGTGCTGTGCAACGCAGCAACCCTCAGCGTGATCCTAGCTCGACAAGACTGTGGGGTCGTGTCAGCACTGGTATCAGAGCTCGCTTGAGGTTTAACGCACTACAAAGGTCATCTTTTTCAAAAATCCAGTGAGGAACGAGTTAGTAGCCCATATAAGGATGTTATTAGCATAAAGTGGCATATTAACCTATTTGATTATGTCAGAAAATCGTGCATCTCGGGACGTGTATGTCTTGGGGGGTGCACGTAAGCGCTGTCCACCAGTGCGCACAAGCTGAAGGGTGGAGCCCCACGGGTGGCAGGTAACCTGACCCGCTTTGATATCCTCTACGACTCTTCATGTCGTTTGGGGTATTCGAGCAACGTATGTCCCTGGCGTGCATGGTGCAACTTGGGAGACCCCGTCACGTGGTCTGAAACGTGAACACGTAACTCAAGGCGTGTTTGGCTTGAGAACATCCGGGCGAGTGATGACGGCCGGTTGTACGAACTGTATGGATTCCGGGCTCGGTGTGCAGCTGAGTCTGATGATTGTTTGAGTTTCTGCAGGTAGCCTGACTATGAAACGGTAGAAGTGTAGCATCCGTGTGCGAGTGACGTTTAGTGCCACTGAAATAACGAAGCCGGCTAAGTCCGGTATAGGATTTTCTTTGTGAGGACGTAGTACCGACATGATCTGGTGACGCATCGACGTCACACCCAACTAAATGAACAAATTCATTATAAAAACTTGAAGGTTTTGATCCAAAGCAGTAAAACTTGATATAACTCCGTCCCTTAATCAGGACATTCGAAGTTAACAAGTTTTCAACTTATAGGTTGCTAAGGACAGAGCACTCTGTTTTCAGCTGAATTAAGGCTGGAGTTAATCAGAGGTTATAGGTTGAGTTCTTCGAGGTTGGGGTCATATGATACATTTCTGGAAAGCTTTGGAAGAGCTTTACAACTTTTCTGTTGAGGTCCAGAGGTGTTTCATCCCTTAACGACTCGAAAAATGTAGTAGAGTTGAAACTGTCCAGAAAACAGGGCAGAGCAAACACTCTCTGTAAACTCTCTGTATATTGAACATAACTTCCTGCATAAAAATCCAAAAATAGAAAATGAGGTAGTTCTGGAAAGCTTACGAGATGGGTTACAACTTCGTAACAGAAAGTTTTGTCAGATTAGGAGCAGAATTAACTGGAATTCTTGGATCGAGTCAGTACCTAAAGCAGGGAGGTGCTGTCCAATTTTCTCCAGAAATTCTGTTAAATTTGACATCTCATAACTTTTGAACCAGGACAGATGTTAGGCCAAGCAAACACTTTCTGGAAAGCTATTGAAGTTAGCTTTAACTTTGGTGTTGAGCTCCAGAACTGGTTTTGCGTTTAGCATGGCCTAAATCAGGTTCAAATGGAAACTGGTCAGTGCTGTCATGGGAACAGCAAATCAGCAGTCAAATTTGTTTAAAATTTGAACTATGTTTCCAAGTTTTATGGGTTCAATGACATGTATTATGTTATAACTCAACGGTTTACTGTTTAAATAAATATTTGACTTTGCTCAAATATATTTTTACAGATGACAGCAGATAAGAAGTTGGAGAACGGGTGGGTGATGTCCCACTGTTCTCACTGTAGCGGCTACCCGGAAGCATTGTGGCAAATGCTCCAATATTTCGGGTACAACCAGATGCCGCAATACTTCGCCAAGGAAAAAGGCGAAGAGGGGAAAAAGACGTGGACGATCCATGTCGAAGTCCTTGCAGGACCTACGCCACCCGCTTGGGTGCCGTTCTCCGTCACAGTGAGAGGAAGACAACCGGAAGGAATGTGGCAAGTGGCAGCCCATGACACTATGTCACGTTTCTGCCAACTACACGTGCAGGCTATGGAGGGCACTCCATACGCGCTCGTTCCGGTGGAGGGATGGGCTCAGCATGTGTGGTAAGAGAGGTACCTGGGGGCAACGGACCCGAGTTGCCCAAGGTACAACCCCGCGGAGGCAAATCTCAGCCTCCAGATGAGGGTGGGAAACGCCGTGATGGACAGCCAAGCTTTTCATACGGAGCATCTCGCCACAAAGCTCAAGGAGAGCACAAGCCGCGGAGATCATTTCGAGAGTGCTCACAGCGCACTCCGCAATGTGCTCCTTCCGACAATCAAGCGACTGAATGAACAGCATAATCAGTTGCATCGTCTGAAGAAGGCGAAGAGAAAAAGCCGTGTCGACATCGAGGCGTTACAAGAACTGGTACAAAATCTGACCCAGCAGAATGAGGACCTTGCTCAAGAGCGGGACGATGCCATTGAGGAAGGACAAGGCTGGGAATAGGACTACAACCAGGCTATGGACGAGGTGCATGCTTTGCAGGACCTCGTGCCTCCGGTATTGGGCATACCGGTGGTCTTGGGCCTTCCAGCAATGGGAGAACCCGGGATGGGGGAAGAGGTGGTAGATCCAGAGCCACCAGCAGAGGTACCGGAGGAGGACGACCCGCAGGAGGTCGAGTTCTACTCCGAGTAGAGGGTTACAGTTGCCATGTAGGGAAGCCAGGGTAGTGTAGCCCAAATTTTGTAATCGGTGACATGTCGTGTAGACAGTAGCGTATGTATAGGTAGTGACGACATGAGCACGACCTCTCGGAGATCCGAGAATAATGTATCTTGTATAAAGTTTATACTTTATCAATATATGTGAATGTTGTGCAAATTAATCATGTTTCACTTAAATACCTACTGTTGCTTATAACTCAGAGGTTTACTGTTTAAATAAATATTTGACATCCTCAAATATATTTTTACAGATGACAGCGGATAAACAATTGGAGAACGGGTGGGTGGTGTCCCGCTGTTCTCACCGTAGCGGCTACCCGGAAGCATTGTGGCAAATGCTCCAATATTTCGGGTACAACCAGATGCCGCAGTACTTCGCCAAGGAAGAAGGCGAAGAGGGGAACAAGACATGGACGATCCATGTCGAAGTCCCTGCAGGACCTACGCCACCCGGCTGGGTGCCGTTCACCGTTACGGTAAGAGGAAGACAACCGGAAGAGGTGTGGCAAGTGGCAGCCCGTGACACTATGTCACGTTTCTGCCAACTACACGTGCAGTCTATGGAGGGCACTCCATACGCGCTCATTCCGGTGGAGGGACGGTCTCAGCATGTGTGGGAAGAGAGGTACCTGGGGGCAACGGACCCGAGTTGCCCAAGGTACAACCCCGCGGAGGCAAATCTCAGCCTCCAGATGAGGGCGGGAAACACCGTGATGGACAGCCAAGCTGTTCATACAGAGCATCTCGCCACAAAGCTCAAGGAGAGCACAAGCCGTGGAGACCATTTCGAGAGTGCTCACAGCGCACTCCGCAATGTGCTCCTTCTGACGATCAAGCGACTGAATGAACAGCACAATCAGTTGCATCGTCTGAAGAAGGCGAAGAAGAAGAGCCGTGTTGACATCGTGGCGTTACAGGAACTGGTACAGAATCTGACCCAGCAGAACGAGGACCTTGCTCAAGAGCGGGACGATGCTATTGAGGAAGGGCAAGGCTGGGAAGAGGACTACAACCAAGCCATGGACGAGGTGCATGCATTGCAGGACCTCGTACCTCCGGTGTTAGGCGTACCGGTGGTCTTGGGTCTTCCAGCAATGGGAGAACCTGGAATGGGAGAAGAGGTGGTAGATCCAGAGTCACCAGCAGAGGTACCGGAGGAGGACGACCCACAGGAGGTCGAGTTCTACTCCGTGTAGGGGGTTACAGTTGCCATGTAGGGCAGCCAGGGTAGTGTAAACCAACTTTTGTAATCGGTGACATGTCGTGTAGACAGTAGCGTATGAATGGGTAGTGACGACATGAGCACGACTTCTCGGAGACCCGAGAATAATGTATCTTGTATAAAGTTTATGTTTTATCAATATATGTGAATGTTGTGCAAATTAATCATATGTCACTTCAATACCTACTGTTGCATATGAAATTTTAAGTAAGACATGTGCTAATCGCTGCTGTTTTGAATTTCAGAATGACGCGTACTCGTGCCAACCCTGATGTTGGGGGTACTAGCCAAGGGGGAGAGACCTCCCAACCACCTCCCGAGGACTCCTCGGGACAACAACAGCAACAACAACAGCAAACACCACCACCTCCACTGCCAATGGTTACATTGGCCGACATCGTCGCGGCAATGGCGGGTTCACATCAGCAGCACACGGAGTTGCTGCAAACTCTTATTGCCAATACGTCTCGCCCAAAGAGACGTCAAGACCGTGAGGAGCGTCAACAGAGCTCCTACTCCGACATCCTGGCAACTCATCCCCCGGTATTCTCAAGGGCGGGTGAACCTCTTGACGCAGACAACTGGCTCCGCGCCATAGAGATGAAGTTCGGGCTGCTCCAGATAAGTGAGCAGCGCAAGACTCCGTTCGCGGTCCAGCAGCTCCAAGGATCCACGAGCGCGTGGTGGCCCAACTTCTGTGCTTCACAGCCCACCGACCGAGTGATGACCTGGACGGAGTTTTGGACGGCCTTCAGGGCCTATCATATACCGCCAGGTTTGATGAAGAGAAAGATGTAGGAATTCCTACACCTGCAACAAGGGAGCAGGAACGCGCTGGAATACTCCAGGGCGTTCAATGATCTCGCGCTTTATCCATCGTATCATGCTGATACCGACGAGAAGCGGCGTGACCACTTCTACCAGGGGCTTAACCCGCTCCTGAAGGACAAGTTGGCGATGTTCAATCGCGGCAGCCTCAACGACATTATTGATGCTGCGATTGTTCAGGAGGACTCCGGCAAGGAGTTGGCGGCGGCGGAGCGAAAGCGAAGCGCGCCGCAAAGCAGCGGAGAAGGAAGCGGTCCTTCTCAGAAGTTTCGGATGGTGAATCGCCCACCATCAGGTCCACGCTGGCAGCCACCACAGCGGTCGATGCCGTTCCGCAGTCGACCGTACCCTTCACCGGCATTCAGGCCGGCACTGCTAGTACCACCTCCGCAACAACAGCAGCAGTGGGTGATGCCGCATGCGTATGCACCTCAGCAATGCATGCCAGGCTTTCGTCCCCCGAGCACTACACCAGAAGCGGCCACATGTTACAAGTGTGGTCGTCCAGGACACTTCGCGAGCAGTTGCCCGGACAGGCAAGGCGGCGGAGTGGCACCACAGTTTCCGAGGAGAAATCAACCCTGGAACCCTACTAATGCGCGGCGGGCAAACCCTAGGCCCGGCACCGTCCACCAGCTTGCCATTGAGGACGTGCCGGAGGGCGAGCCAATCCTTGCGGGTATGTTCCAACTCCACCAGCATCCCGCTATAGTACTATTTGATTCAGGCGCCACGCATAGCTTAATTAGCCAAGCTTTCATTGATAAACATAGCTTGCAAATACTACCCACCGATAGTCCTTATGTGATCTATTCACCGGGTGGGAAAATTTCAGCAAGCATGATGGTCCCAAAAGCGCCATTGTGCTTAGAGGGTAGAGTTTACCCTACATCTCTCATAATCTTAGAGGGACAAAAGGTCGATGTCATCTTAGGGATGCCGTGGTTAACTCGCCACGGCGCTGTTTTAGACACCGTCCTTCGAGTTGTGCACTTGAACTCAGAAGTGCACGAGTCTCACTCATTATTTCTGGACAGTCCAGAAATAAAACTTCAAAGTGTCTATCAAGCCACAACCATCAGATTGGAAGATATTCAAGTGGTCCGAGAGTTCCCTGATGTATTCCCGGACGATTTGCCGGGAATGCCGCCTGACAGAGAGGTGGAGTTCAAGATTGAACTTGCACCGGGAACCATGCCAATATCCCGAAGGCCGTACAAGATGGCGCCCAAGGAGTTGGCTGAACTGAAGACTCAGCTCACGGACCTTCTGGAGAAGGGTTTTATTAGGCCGAGCTCCTCGCCATGGGGCTGTTCGGCATTATTTGTCAAGAAGAAGGATGAGCCGTTACGGCTTTGCGTGGACTATCGTCCATTGAATGCCATAACAATCAAGAACAAGTATCCGTTGCCACGGATCGACATGTTGTTTGATCAGTTGGTCGAAGCAAAGATCTTTTCCAAAATGGATTTAAGATCCGGGTACCATCAGATTAAGATAAGGGCTGAGGACATTCCAAATACAGCTTTCTCGACGAGGTACGGACTTTATGAGTACCTGGTCATGTCCTTCGGCCTCACCAATGCTCCAGCTCACTTCATGTACTTGATGAACTCGGTATTCATGCCGGAGCTGGATAAGTTTGTCGTGGTCTTCATCGACGACATCCTGGTATATTCCAAGTCGGAAGAAGATAACAAGAAACACCTGCGTATAGTCTTGCAACGGCTGCGGGATCACAAGTTATACGCAAAATTCAGCAAATGCGAGTTTTGGATATCGCAAGTGCCTTTCCTCGGGCATATCATCTCAGCGGAGGGTATCGCTGTAGACCCGAGCAAGATCACTCAAGTGCTGAATTGGAAATCCCCAAGAACTGTTCACGAGGTACGGAGTTTCCTCGGACTCGCGGGATATTATCGGAGGTTCATTCCGAACTTCTCGAAGATTGCCAAGCCAATGACAGAGCTGCTGAAGAAGGCTACCAAATATGTTTGGAGTCCAGCATGTGAAGCAGCATTCAAGGCTTTAGTCAAGCACCTGACATCAGCACCGGTTTTGGCGCAGCTAGACACAACAAAACCGTTCGATGTGTACTGCGATGCATCCGGCATTGGGCTCGGATGTGTGCTGATGCAAGACCGAAGAGTGGTCGCGTATGGATCACGGCAGCTTAGAAACCACGAGCAGAATTATCCAACCCACGATTTGGAGCTCGCTGCCGTGGTACTTGCACTAAAAATGTGGAGGCACTACCTATTCAGTAACCTCGTACATTTATATACCGACATTAAAAGCCTCAAGTACATATTCACTCAGAAGGAGATGAACATGAAGCAACGGAGATGGTTAGAATTGATAAAGGATTACGAAATAGAGATCCATTATCATCCGGGCAAGGCAAACGTAGTGGCAGATGCGCTGAGCCGTAAGTCACACATCAACAATCTGACCATCACACCGTTGGAAGAGAGCGAACCACCACTACATGTGATTCCACACAGAGCTCTCTACAACCTAGCTTTTATCCCCACCATCCGTGAAGAGATAGCGGCTGCTCAGAAACATGACAAGGGCATGTCGCATTTGCGGAGACGTGTAGACAGTGGGGAGCTGAAATGTTTCCAGAAGGACAGAGACAGCGTCCTATGATTCAAGGACCGGATCGTCATACCCCGTAACCCGGAATTACGGAAGAAAATCTTTGATGAGGCTCACTTGTCAAAGTTTTCTATTCACCCCGGCAGCAACAAGATGTATCAAGAACTCAGAAGCAAGTTTTGGTGGACACGGATGAAGCGAGAGACTGCAAAATACGTGTCCGAGTGTGATACATGTCGAAGGGTGAAGGCAGACCACATGCGGAAACCGGGACTGCTGCAACCACTAGGCATTCCTACCTGGAAGTGGGAGGATGTGAGCATGGACTTCATCATCGGTTTACCCACCACTTTGCAGAAACATGATTCTGTGTGGGTAATCGTCGATCGGCTCACCAAAGTTGCCCATTTCATCCCGGTCAACACGAACTACAACGCCAAGAAGTACGCTGAGCTATACATCTCACGGATCCTATGCTTGTACGGCGTACCCCGTACTATCATATCGGATCGGGGCACTTTATTTGTGTCCCGTTTTTGGGAGCAGCTACATGCTTCCTTGGGGACGAAGCTGATCCGTAGTTCAGCCTACCACCAGAAGACGGATTGGCAAACGGAGCGGGTAAACCAGATCTTAGGAGACATGCTACGAGCTTGCGCTATCAACCACGGCAGGAATTGGGATGATCACTTGTCGTTAGCCGAGTTCTCGTACAACAATGGGTACCAAGCCAGCATCAAGATGGCACCCTACGAGGCGCTATACGGGCGGAAATGCCGCACACCACTGAATTGGTGTGAGTCTGGCGAAAGGGTTACCTTCGGGATTGACCTCGTCAACAACGCAGAAGAGAAGGTTCGACTGATTCAGGCGAACCTAAAAGCCGCTCAATCCTGTCAGAAACAGTATGCGGACCGGAGAAGGCACCCATTACAATTTGAAGTTGGAGATCACGTATATCTACGGGTGTCTCCAATGAAGGGCGTAAACAGATTTGGGGTAAGAGGAAAGTTGGGACCCCGATTCGTCGGTCCATTACAGATTACCGAAAGATGTTGATCAGTGGCATACCGGCTGGAATTACCAGAAGCACTTTCTGGTGTGCACAACGTCTTTCACATTGCCCAGCTGAGGAAGTGTCTTAAGCTATCAACTACCGTTCAGCTGGATGATATTGAAGAACTGCAACCGGATCTCACCTATCGGGAGGAACCGGTGCAGATTATTGATGAAAAGGCCCGAACCACACGCAACCGTACGTTGTGGTTCTACAAGGTTCTATGGAGTAATCACTCCATGGACGAAGCGACATGGGAGAGCGAAGGATTTCTTCGCGTTAACTACCCCGACTTTTTCACGTCGCATATCTGGTAATTTTTCCACCATCCTCTCTCTCATTTTCACCTTCTAATCTCGGGTCGAGATTCTTTTAAGGGGGGGGGGGGGAATGTAAGGGCCTCCGTTTTTGACACATAGTTGAAGTGTTCATCACTTACACACACACCTCATTTGAGAAAAGATGATGAACACAAATGAAGAGCAAGTAACCACCATCAACATGCTCATTAGAGAACAAACTCACATATTGCCAAAGTGGTATTTCCCACATGTGATATAGGTGGGCTGGACATATGAAAACTCCTACATATTGCTAAGGATGTCCATGCCAAATTTTACCCAAATTCAAAACCTTTTTGAGGTTATTTTGGGTATAGCTCGAAAGAGGGCAGTTTGAAACTATATTCAAATTCAAACTGTTTTATCCCATGAATTTAAAAGTGGGAGGCATATTATTATTCAGCACATTTTTGTGAGCTCACACACCAATTTTCACTCCATTTGGAGTTAATCTTGACATGAGCTAAGTGGGGCAAATTCAAACTTTATTTGAATTTCAAACTGAACTTGTGCTGAAATTCATTCAAACCAAACCCAATTTGAATTCTAATCAATTCAAATGGCTCATGGGTGAATAATATGAATCACCAGGGGTATTATGGGGCTCACTGTTTACAACAGTGATTAGGAGTAAATTTCAGAGGTTAAAACCCCGGGTGGCACCCACATGTCATAGAGAGGAGGAGGCAAAACTTGCACACAAAGTCACAGCCTCGGTGGGAAATTCCACCGAGCAGCTGTCGGCTGTGCCACCGAGCAGCTACCGGCGCCACCAGCTGCTTCCCCTCTCCGCGCGCTGGCGCCCAGGGCGGCTTGCTCGCGCCCCCACGCAACCGGCACCGCCTCCACTGAGCAGGAGTCGGCCGGCTTTATCTTCTCGCGGGCAAACCCGAGCAGCGGCATTGTTTCTCGCCGCAGCTCTCTGCTCAATCGGGAAAACCAGCAAAACCCTTTCCTCCTTCGTCCCTGAGCTGCTAGACAGGCACCTGAGGTCGCACTTCACCTCCCCAACGCCAGAAACCCCGAGCTCCGACCTCCTTTGCCCAAAAATGATCGCCACCGCGGCAACCTAGCCTCAGCCGAGAGTCAGGCGCCCGTGGACAGCCTTCCACAGGCGTTTTCACGGTCCAGCAAGAGAGGCAACAGGAGCGCGCGACCACCGTTCTGCTCTCCTCCAAGTTTGGAAGCAAACCGTGAAGAATCCACAGAGAATTTCCAGTTTTTGCTCCGGCGACCGTAAACCGAGCTTCCGGTACGGATTCTTCAAATTCTCGCTCTATGATCTTTCGGAGGTTATCAAATCTTGCACATAGACGCTGGACTAGCCGGCGATCAAGTTCTTTTCTGCATCTGTGGCGTGAAACTGTCTAGGAGTGACGAATTTCGAGCTCGATCAAGGGCGGTCATGGCGGGCACGATTGGTCACATGGTGCCGACTGACTTGCCGCCATCCCTGAACCCTTTTGACACCTTGTCGAGCTTCTAGAGGTACACTGATGCTGTAGGACCGTTTGTTCGAGGTGTTGGCGGGTTAGAACCCACGGTCGACGGCACCGAACCTCAACCGAGGCCGCGGCACGTCGCCGGGCTATTTCCGGTCACCCCCAGCCCGACCTGACACCACCGACGTGTTCCTCGGCGTCGACAACCCCCTGCCGGCAAGTTTCAGACCATGGGAGGTCCGGAAGCGGCGAGCCGGTGAGCCCCGAGTCTGCTCCGGCGAGGTCGGCGGCGCGGGCGCGAGAGAACGGCGGGAGGAAGACGAAGCCGGCTAGCCCACGTGTCAGTGGCTGAAGAATTTAAATCGGGATCGGGTGTGGCCGGGGATCGGCTGTGCTGGCGCGCAAATACCCTGTGAGCTCCAGTGTGCCGGACACCTCCGCGCTCGACACGTGTCCCCGCGGGCCCCCACGAGATTTGAACTTTTCCCCCGATTTTCAGAATTCTTCCAAACTTCAAATCCTCATAACTTTGGCTAGAAAGCTCCAAATCGAGTGAACCAAATTTTCTTGGATTCAGCTCTCTGAGAACTTTTCAGAAAATCAAGTTTAACTTCATGAAAACCCTTAATTCTCCAGAATTAATTCCTCAAAATCTAAACTGTTAGGAATTTTAACTGGAGAATCCTTTGGAGGAAAATCCAGAAATTTTGCTGGGATATTCTCCAAAATATCCCTGAACTACCATAAAAATTTCAGATCCATTTGAGCACATTTGATCCACCTAATGGTGTGATTAGTGAAACTGTTCCAGAGAAAATCGAAAATGTTCAGAAACATTTTCAGAATTTTCTTCTGAAATTGTTTAGCTCATATCTTTAGCTAGGAACCTTCAAATTAAGTGAGACCAACTCCATTAGAACCCTCTGAAAATCTAGTTTTCAGAAAGTCATAGTTTGTTTCATGAAAATCCTTAGAACACCCTAAAAGCCTTCAATTAAGGTCAAGTGCATAATTAATTGTGGAGGGCTCAAATGAGCTTTACTGCAACTAAAACTTGACCAAGCCTATACCTAGGTTGTAACCAAGCCACAGTAAAAGTTTCACAGTCATTGGGTCTGTCTAGTGAGAGTTATAGACTTCACAACTTCAAACTCAATACAAATGCATTTAAATTGATACATATATTGCTTCTATCATGTAGTCGGTAAGGTCGAGGAGGAACCCGAAGTCCTAGACTTCGTTACTCCGGAGGAACAGCTAGCCTATGACCAAGAGCAGCAAGACAAGCTCCGGTTTGCATTAACCCTTTTACAAGTTTTTATTGTTTTGAGCACATACTTGATTACTTTATTCTTTGCATTAGAGTCTTGTTTGAAAACCCAATTGCATAGCCAAAAAAACCTTGGGTTGGTTTTAGGATTTCAAACCCCGTTAGCTACTGCCATGCTAAGACAGTGTAGGATTCGGTACAAGCCGAGTAGTTGGAACTACTCGCGAGCATAGGCTAGAGGCACTCGACTCGGGTAGTGTTAGCACATGAAACACATGTCAAGAAAATGAGACCAAGCGGAGAGTAAGGGCAGCAGGACTTTGGGGCCTGTGTGCTGTAGCTCCGCTTGTGTCGATTGAGGACCGAGCCGTGTGCGGGCCTGTTGAACAAGCTAGAACAGTACCGAAGACCTACCGGCTATATGGGAACCAGGAAACTGATGTAACTCGGGTAGCTGGGTGTTGAGGCATAGCTGGTTGTTCAGAGGGTAGGTTGAGAGCTCGAGGTGTAAATCGGCTGGCGGCACTGAGATGCGCGTGCAGAGACCTCTTGCTCGGGACGATTGGACCGGTTCAACATTTGGCTAACGGGTGAAAGGTAGTCGCGTACGGCGTCCGTGATGGTTGTTGTAGGCAACATCGAGTACGGGCGTACGTGACGGGTTGTTCGGGTAACCCTGCAGGTGTAAATTGATTATAATCGCCGTCCCTCGCGGTCAGTGAGTACCACTTGTTCACTGTACCGTGACGTAGAAAGAACAGGCTAGTTACATGTTAAAATGCTGCTGATTGAAAGATGGACTTTGCTTGTTAATGGTTTGTTGTAATTTAGAGCTAACTAAAGTTCCTTTCAACTTTGGGCAAAGTACATGAGAGAAATGTGTTTCTTGTTTGATTGCGGCTCTCTCATGTGCCTTAGCGTAAGGTTCTCCACAACCTGCTGCTAAACTTGAAAGTAAGGTTCTACTAATTAGGCGAGTCCTTGCAAATGATTTTTACCTCATGTAACCTACCATCCCTCATGTAGAAGTTCCATGTTTAGGTGAGACGGGTCAGACTTGCTGA
The DNA here is from genome assembly GCA_030760725.1 of Neostapfia colusana. Taxonomy (NCBI): domain Eukaryota; kingdom Viridiplantae; phylum Streptophyta; class Magnoliopsida; order Poales; family Poaceae; genus Neostapfia; species Neostapfia colusana. The sequence continues at coordinate 51,471,788 of JASWHV010000014.1, read as the reverse complement.
GCCTTCGTGCTCACTGCTTCTGTTTGAAGCTTTTGCAGGGTTCTATGAGGAAGGGACTCCGGAAGAGGATACGGAACCCCAGGAGGGGAACCCCGTCGAGTAGGAGTCGTGCACGCCGCAGAGTTAGTGTGCGTGTGTGCTAGCAAGGACACGTTCAAAAGCTGAACGTGCACTTGATGCGTAGTCTACGCCCGTGAGTGTAGATTGAACTTATTTTGATGTAAACATGTTCATAAACTTGTTTATGTAATAAAATTTCGCTTCCGCTTTGTACCTTTGACGTGTGTTATACGGTGCTGTGCAACGCAGCACCCCTCAGCGTGATCCTGGCTCGACAAGACCGTGGGGTCGTGTCACGAAGTCCTATGAATCATTACGCATAGCCTGTCTACTCGAGGTCTTAGACACTACCCTCACTCTTATGGAAAAATTCTGGTCATGCAAGTGGGGTTCCATTCATCCTACACCTAATGCACATTCATACATCAGCCTAATTATGTGAACAAAGCAAAACTTGATAAAAGAGTTAATGCAAACCGGGGCTTGCCTTGTTGCTGCTGGTCAGTAGTTAATTCTTCTTCCGGAAGGAGGAAGTCCAGTACTTCCGGAGTTTCTTCGCCTTCAGCGACTACACGTTAATGAAATACTACATGTTAATTTAAATGCAATGTGTAAACCTGAATACATAATTACTAATAACTGTAGCTAACCCTCGCCTTTGGTTCTGAATTTTTTATGGTGGCTTGGTAGGGTCCTAACCAGAGTCTTGACCAAGTTTCATTTGAAACAAAGTTCATGTGAACCTTGTACAAATAAAAGCCTATGTGGTCACTATTTGAGCCTCTAAGTAATTCCAGGGGTTTTCATGGCTCCAACCATTACTTTCTGGAAACTAGAATTTAAGAGGGTTCTAATGGAATTGGTTTCATGTCCTTTGAAAAATTCTACTGAAAGTTATGCCCTAATTAGGATTGGAGAAAATCTGAAAAATGTTTCTGTACATTTTTCTATTTTCTCAGGGCAGTCCTCTTAATCAACCAATTAGGGGGACTAAATGAACTTGGATGCTTCTGAAAATTTTACTGTGACTCAAGGATTTTCCCATGACCCTCTCAGCCAAATTAAGCATTTTTCATAAAGTAATTCTCCAGATAATATTCCCCACAGTTTAAACTTTAGGGATTTAATTCTTGGAAACTATTCACTTTCATGAGCTGAAATTGGTATTGCTGGAAAGTACTCAGAATTCTGAGTTCAGCAAAATTTGGTTCATCGAATTTGGAGTTTCCTAGCCAAAGTTCTATTCATTTGAAATTTGAACTAAAACTGGAAATTCCCAAAATGTTTAAATTCTGCGGGTGGGGCCCACTCCTCAAGCCGGCCCACTCAGAATGCGGCCACACCGCGGCCCACGGGGTTTTATCCGCGCTGCCGCACCAAATCCCGGCCGCAAACAGATCCCCACGCAGAGACTAGAGGCTGACCGGTGGACCCGGCCCCCTCTTCGTCTACCTCGCGCTATCCCTCAGCTCCCGCGGCGGCGCTTCGCCGGAGCGCTCGCCGCCGGGCGTTCCACCGCCCGACCTTCGACGAAACTTGCCGCCTGTGCCTAACTCGACTTGGAGAACATGCTGGTGCCCTCACCGGAGCTCGGCAATGGCCGGAACTATGCCCGCGACGGTGACAGAGCTTCTCTCTACTCCGGCGATGTCGCCCGGGTTACTCAGGGCCTTATTTTTCCAACGCTTTGCTCCTACAGCTCTGCTGTGGCATGCTGAGCACGAATATGAGCTCGGTTGGCCATGGAAATGGCCAGAACTAGGACCTCACCATCGACCTAGGCCCGATATCGGCTGTGCTCAGAAAATTTCGAAGAACCGTAACCCTAGCCCATGGTTCTTGCTGGTTTTCTATCCTAGGTGATTGTGGCAGGGTGTAGATCGTGTGTGTAGCTCGGTATGCCCGGTGGTGAGCCAATACCCGTGAATTTTAGGATTTGGGGGTGGCTCGGTCTTAAGACCACCAAAACTTCCCCGGCGAAATCCTCCCCCCGACAGTACACAAAACGAAGAACGGTTTGGTTGAGAAGGATCAGCACCTCAAGGCGGTTCTTTCTTGTGTTGATCGTCGGGCACGCAGGAGCCGGTGTTGTCTGGGCACCGGCGATCAGTGGGCGGCGAAACACCGAGTGTGTCGTTGTGTTTGTATGCAGTGGAACAGAGAGGATACGGGGAGGTTCACGCAGCCCAGCGGTGCAACCGAACGCTCTGTAGCCGGCACCCTCATCCCCCGAGCAGGAGGTGGCGCGGCGACCGCGTTGGGGCGGGGTCTCGATCCTGTGCTGGCGCTCGCAGAGATGTTCGACCGAGGGCTGGGTCGGTTCGGTCTCTGTGAGGCTGACCAGTGGGCCCCCCCCCCCTAATTCTTTTTCCAATTTTGTCATTTTTATTTTTGCTGAATATCTCCCGAGCTACTCAAAATTTAATGTGAGACTTAGCCCCCAAGTTTTTGTTTGAATTTGAGTTCTCCCATTTGAATTTTTGTTTGGCTGAATTTGCCTCATGTTTGAACTGAAATTCAAATTCAGTTTTGAATTCTTGCAAATTTGGCTCTTGACAAAATGAACTCCAATGGGGATGAAAATTGGTGGGCTTACTCATAAAAATGTGCTGAGTTTGAATGTGAAGCTATCTTTTGAATTTGAGTGATGAAAGTTGCTGCAATTTGAATTTATATTCAAATTGGCCTCTTTTTCAAATACCTCCAAAAGTGCCTCAAAAAGTGTTGGATTTGCATGAAACTTGGCTTGAGCCTTCCCAAGACTTTTCAAGTCCTAGGGGTGAGCTCAACCTCTCATGTTCATGTGTAGAAATCCCACTTTGTGAAAGTGTAGGCTTTCCCCTCTAATCACTCTTTTGATGGAGGTTGCTTGCTCTTCACAATTTTTCACAATCTATCCACAACAAAAACTGTGGGGTTGTGAGGTGATGAAAAGATTTTGCAAGTCCCTTTTCTTGGGCTTTTACAATCCTAGGGCTAGATGATTCTATTTTGCTTAGCTTAGGCTTAGAGCTGTGAGCGATGAACAACGACTTCAACTGTAGATATATTTTGTTGTAATTATACGTTCCTTTACTATACAAATTCAATGTTACTTTATGTAATATGAACTTCCTTTGAAGTGTGTTGTTGGGTGTGGCATCGCACGACACCAACCCAATGCGATTCACTACATGAATCGGGCAAACAAATGTCGGCTTTATTAAAATCATTGGGGCCGTCGACTTTAGGTGGCATAAAAGCGTCGGTCTCTGGTAACCGACGTCAATAAAGTTAAACTCGTCGGCCGGCTGATGACAGAAGTTATGGGTGACGGTTATGCGCGGCAAACCGACGATCGTATGCATGGCCGTCGGTTTCAGCAACGTGCCCGACGGCTATAAGCTGGGCCCGACGAGCTCCGAACTTAACTCTCCCGCTCAAAACTTATAGGCGTCGGCCAGGTCAGCAGACCGACGGCCTTAACTTAAAATTGTCGGCTCGGCCGACGGCCTTAATGTGGGGCCCACCGGGTAAACTAAATTCGTCGGGCTAGGCCGATGACCATAACCTTATTTGTCCACGTAAGCTGGGCTCCTCCCCGTAAACCCTATCGATCCCGCTCTTCGACGCTGCCGCCTTCTCCCGCTGCTTTCCGCCACGCCGCCGCTTTGCCCGCGCTGCCGCGCCGCTCCCGCCTGCTCTCCGCCACGCCGCCACGCCGCGCCACCACGCCGCCGCGGCGCTCCACCACGCCGCTGTGCTGCTGCTCCGCGCCCCGCGCCGCTGCGCCGCCTGCTCCACGCCCCGCCCGCGCCGCTGCGCCGCGCGCCGCTCCCGCCTGCTCCACGCCCCGCGCCGTCGTGCCCGCCTGCTCCGCACCCCGCGTCGCTGCTCTCACCGCTTCCCGCGCCCTGCGTCGCCGCTCCCACCGCTTTCCGCGCCGCGGCGCTCCGCGCGCCGCACCGCCGCTCCCGCGTGCCTCTGTCTCCTCGCCGCCGCGTGCGCCGCCTCCTCTCCGCGCTCACCTGCGCCGTCGACGCTCCCCCACGTACGCGCCTCGCCCCTTCCGACAACAAGGTTTAAATTTAAACTTCTAAATTGCAATATATTGTGTTTAATTATATTATAAAATTGATTAGTCTTTACGCATTGTTATATCATTACTTATGCATTAGTGTGGTAGTACGTAATTTTGTGGATTGATTAGGGTGTGTTTTGTTTGACGTCAATGTTAGATTAGATAGGATGAATGGATGATCCATATTTTTCTGTCTTGGATCATCCATGTCGTGTTTGCTTAATTGATTGGATGATCTAAATTATTGTTGGATGAGAAATGTATTGGATGATCGATCTAAATTTTACACACCCTTAATGTATAAGCATGTAGTCTTAGAATCGTGTAATTATTGGGTTGAATGCGTGTGAATGTGTATAAAGTGATCACATCCCCTTAAAGAAATACTTCAGCTTTCGGTGCAACCCTCCCATTTAATTTAGCAGCCCACACGTGTCACCTTTACCAACAAATGGAACCCATGGCCCGACAAAAATAGCAACCCCATTTCAACCCGACCCTTCCCGCCATCCATCAATCCTCGCTCGCCCAGCCTAGCCCGTGCCGCAGCGATCGCCGGAGCCTCCATGCCGGCGGTCACCAATCCAATGGCTACCAATTCCGCCACGGGGTCGGTGCCTTCTGGCGCGTCTCTCCTCCATCCGTCCAACCCCACCGGCGTTGGCAGTGCGTCCTCAGCTTCACAGCGGCGCGCGACCGCTTCCTCCAGCGCCGGTTCCTCTCCGCCGGCCTCCGTCCTTTTTCGGTCCGCCTCCTGTCCCCGGTCAGCACTAGCACCAATGTCCACATCTGGGCACTGCCTTGTCCCTCACGCCGCCCCATCCTCCTCCTCCACGCGGCTTCGGCGCCTCGGTCACCTGGCAGTGGGGGCCCTACCTCCACCAGCTCCTCGCCAGGTACCCGGAGGCCGTTGAACGGGCGGTGATGGTGTCATCGGGCGTGTGCATCGAAGAGGACGACCTCTCTGCCAGCCTGTTCCCGGTCAGCGATGTCAAAGAGACAGCCGAGCTGCTTGTCCCGCAGAGGCCGGAGGACGTACGGAGGCTCGTGAAGCTCACTTTCGTCCGGCCGCCGCCCGTCATGCCCGTTAGGCGTCCAGGCATTGATTAACTTGTATAGCCGTTCCCTTTTTACTTGAATAACTGCACCGGATAGGGGGGTGTAGTGTTAAATAGGCGGTGTTACACTGTCGAAATTTTAGGACCTATCCTGTACAATAGATGTAGGGCCGTGACATTAAACAGATTATAAAGTAACCATGTATGTTCATTAACATATATTTATTTGTTGTAGTTTTAAAATTGGTGATGAACGTAAGATGATGTATGATGGATGGAGTAAAACTGGTGCGCACACTAATGAATGGGGTGTTATCGCGAACGCTTTCTTGAGCCTTGCATTTGCTGGTGATGCTCTTGTTGCGAAATGTCCGTGTATGAAGTGTCGAAATCGTCGACATCTGGATAAGTCTGAAGTGGAGTTGCATCTTTGCAAGCACGGATTTATGTCTGACTATCTGGTGTGGCGCGAGCATGGGGAGATAGAGCATGATGATGAGTTGGACGGATATGAGGATGAAGATCGGATGGATGAGATGATAGCAGACATTGGTAAACAGTACGAAGATCGGTCAGAACCGAAGGAGGTGAAGGAGTTTTACGAGCTTCTTGCCGCCGCAGATTGAAAAGTGTATGAGGGCACCAATGTGACTGTTTTGCAGGCGGTCACACGACTTATGGCGATGAAGTCCAAGTTCAATTTCACGAACAATTGCTACAATAGTATCATTAAGTTGATTATTGATCTCCTTCCGTCAGGTCATCATATGCCGCGAGATCTATATCAATCTAAGAAAATTTTGTCTGGTTTGGGCATGAATTATGAGAAGATTGATGCGTGTGAGAATAATTGCATGCTGTTTTGGAAAGAACACAAGAACGATACTCATTGTATGCATTGTAAGAAATCTAGATATGTGGATGTCTTAAGTGATGATGGAGAACAAATAACTATAAAAGTACCGATCAAACAACTTCGCTACATGCCTATCACGTCAAGGCTTAAACGATTGTTTCTGTCCCAAGAAACAGCGAAACATATGAGGTGGCATTCTGAAGGGAAATGTGAGAACGATAACAAAGATGTCATGGTTCATCCTTCGGATGGTGCGGCTTGGGAAGTTTTAGACCGTTTTGATCGAGAGTTTGCAAGAGATCCGAGAAATGTTTGTCTTGGGTTGTCAACAGATGGTTTCACTCCTTTTAGCACCAGTAACAGTCCATACTCTTGTTGGCCTGTTTTTATCATGCCGTACAATCTCCCTCCCAACCTGTGCATGAAAGAAGGATACATATTCCTTGCGGCGGTCATTCCTGGTCCTAAACATCCAGGCAAGAAAATCAATGTGTTTATGCAACCGTTGATTGAAGAGCTGGAAGAGTTGTGGCAAGGTGTAAAGTCATATGACAGTCATATGAAATGTGAATTTGACTTACGTGCTGCGTATCTATGGTCAATTCATGATTTGTTGGCATATGGCATTTGGTCTGGTTGGTGTGTCCACAGACAACTGTGTTATCCCATATGTATGAGTGACACTGATGCCATAAGGCTGAAGTATGGCAAAAAAGTTAGCTTCTTTGATTGTCATCGACGATTCCTTCATTCAAACCATCCTTTCAGGAGGGATACACAATCATTCCGGAAAGGCATAAGAGTTACAAAAGGACCACCTCGTCGATTGACAAGCGAACAAAAAATGGTATGGCATGCAGAGTTAGAAAAGTCTGAAGAAGATGGTTTTGAAGGGTATGGTACAGAACACAACTGGACTCATATTTCTTTTCTTTGGGAGCTACCATATGCAAAGGCATTGCTTCTACCGCACAACATAGATTTGATGCACCAGGAGCGTAATGTCGCTGAGAGCATCATAAGCATGTGTTTTTATTTTACTGGTCAAACCAAAGATAATTTGAAGGCGGGAAAAGATTTAGCTGATCTTTGTCATCGTCCTAGGTTTGAGATTAGAACAAATGCAAGTGGAAACGAAATTAGGCCACGAGCTCCTTACTGTGTCAAGCCAGAAGAAAGAAAGCAAATACTTAGTTGGTTGAAAACATTGAAGTTTCCAGACCGCTATGCAGCTAACATAAAACGATGTGTTAATCTCAGCACTGGTAAACTGAATGGGTTGAAGAGTCACGATTACCATATTATGATGGAAAGACTTTTACCGGTAATGTTTCGTGGCTACTTCAAACCTGACTTGTGGAAGATATTTGCTGAACTTAGCTACTTTTATAGGCAGATGTGCTAAGGAAGTATCGAAGAATATAATGCGACAGTGGGAGAAAGAAATCATTGTGCTTATATGTAAGATGGAAAAAGTATTTCCGCCTGGATTTACCAATGTCATGCAACATTTGCTGGTGCATTTGCCTTATGAAGCGTTAGTAGCAGGACCTGCACAGTTCAGGTGGATGTATAGTCAAGAAAGAGAACTGAAAAAACTTAGAGCTACAGTGCGCAACAAGGCAAGAGTTGAGGGGTGTGTTGCAGAGGCATTTGCAGCTAAAGAGATTACAAACTTCTCTGGCAAATATTTCTCACGTGCCAACAATGTGAATGCATCTACGACATGATATCATGATGCAGAAGAGCAACCAATTACTGAGCTAATGATTTTTCATTGGAATGGTAGAGGTGTTGGGGTTGTCATTTCTCATTATATTTCAGAGCAATAGAGGAACTACACCATGCTTGTATTGGACATCTTCTCGAAGACCGATGCAAAGTCAATTAGATAATCTACGTCAGCATGGCATAAAAGGTGGCTCAAACTTCGTGAACTGGTTCCGTGACCATGTAATTTTCTATCCATCCTTTGTTCTTCAATTATAGTTCATATATTTATTATAAGATGCTAACTTTGTATAGTGTTGTACATATAGTCTATGAAGGATGTCAACATCTCCGATGACTTGCGACAAATCGCGAATGGTCAATTGAAAGCTAGAGAATTTAGCCGATACGATATTAATGGATACCATTTTTGAACGGCAAGTTTAGAAGCAAATCGCCCACTTGCAGCCACATCAAACAGTGGAGTGTGTGTAACGGTCGCAGAGGGTAGTGGAGAAGTTAAGGAATACTATGGTGTTCTTCAAAAAATAATTGAGTACACATTTGGCGGTACGAAAACACTGAAGTTGGTTTTTTTCGACTCTCACTGGTTTGATCCAACATCGGGCACGCAAGTGGATGATTTTGGAATGGTGGAGGTCAACCACAACTCACGCTATACAGCACCTAACAACAATGTTGTACTTGCGCATCAAGTGGAACAAGTGTACTATTTAAGTTATCCTCATCCAAGTTTCAAAAATTGGTGGGTTGTATATAAAGTTAATCGTGAAGTGCACCCTCGTCGTTATGATGAGTACATAGATAATCAGGAAGACGATGATGGTGGTGTTTATCAAGATGAAGTCGAAGAAGTACAAGATATTAGAATATCTTTTGGGACAGGACTTGCAGAAATTGCTAGTGCTACTCTAGAGTTAATGTCTGAAGAACAAGCCGGCCCTTCGAGAAAACGTCTTCGTCAATCTCAAAGGATTAATGAAAAACAAAAAAGAGTAATTGAAGAAGAGAGTGAAGAAGAAGAGATGGAAGAGGAACAGAGACATGAGCATCTTCATGCACGTGTGGCAGAAGCAGATTCTGATGTTGATGATTTTTAATTCTTATTGTATGCATTCTTTGAGATTTATTGTACTCTTATTGTGAACATCTTTGTACTCTTTACCATTTATTGTACTCTTTATCATTCTTATTGTACTCTTTACCATTTATTGTTACATTCTTATTGTTAGATTCTGATACTAACCATTTTTTGAACTTTGTGTAGATGTGGAAGCATTTCAAGAAAGGGAAGAAGCAGAGTGACACTTCTTCCTCCACGCCTCACCCCAGTAGTGGTTCGGATCCCACGTCCTTGTTACAGGTACTTTGTTTATTTATATACAGTTTAATATCATAATCAGTTGTTTACTATTTATTACATGTTTATTTGCATTTGCAGGGCATGACTGTGACTTCAGTTAGACAGAGACAGCTTCTGGGGTGTATGACACAGCAGATATCGAGTCCCTCACAAGCCAGAGAGGTTCAGAATGAGTTGTACTCGGAGGAGGCTTAGGAGCAGGAAGGAGGCTCAGGAGTAGGCACGAAGGAGGAGGCTCAACAGCATGCCTTTGGGTCGTCTTCTGAGGGTGGTCCTGAGGGCGGTGAGGGTGCTTCCAGTGGACAGGGGGCTACTGAGGATGGACAGGATGGTACGGGTGGAGAGAGCGGCGAAGAGGAAGATGATCCGGATCGAGATGTGAGGTTGACAAGATTGGCAGAGTTAGAAGAGGCCCAAGTTGGGCACAAATTGGGATCATTATGCCCTGAAATCATATGGCGCTTCGGATACTTGTCAGGACAGAGTTTGGGAAATTTTTTGGGTAAGTTTGTTTTCATTGTTTAAATTATGTTGCATCTTATTTTAGTTGATACTAATTGTTAGTTTTATGCAGAGTATATTTAAATTGGAGGACGGTGTGAGTCAAGCATATGCAAGGTCCGTTTTCGAGACATCAGCGAGAAAGCTCACGAAGGACTCCTTCTCTGATGCACGGATCAAGGCTGTGACCGTGTATTACAAGACCAAGTTGCGTCAGCCCATGACAAACAAACGAGCTGCTACAATTTATCTGAAGAGGCATGAGTACATGGATAGTAGTGTGGATTGGATCTGTGTAGACATGGCAGCTTGGGAATGGCTATGCGGATACTGGGCGTCGAATGAGTTCAAAAATATTTCCAAGAGAAACCGAAGCAACCGGAAGAGCAAGCCTGGACTACAACGTTATGGGGTGGATGGACATGTGCGGATGGCACAACGAATGGTATGAACTATTACAATCACTTTTACATTGCTTCAAAAAATTGCATTAATTGAACTGATGTTGTATTTTGGTATTGCAGGAAGCTGAAACCGGTGTCACTCCTTCTTTTATCGAGGTTTACCTCAGGGGGCACAGAGGCACAGATCCAGAACATCCGGAGCAGTTGTGTGACGAGGCGGCAACACAAAAAATGGTAAGTGTGTTGAGTGCTTTCTATCTATGAACTGTCTTATATTGCATCCACTCGTGAACTTAATTTATTCTTGCAGACAAAATATGTTGAGTGTCTCAAGAAAAAGCATGGAAATGACGTAGATTATCTAAGAGCGCCGTTAGATGTGGGTGCGGCGTACGAAGCCGGCGGAGGCGTACCACATGGGAGATACATGTAAATATAATGATTGTTTAAAGGTTAATTACCGCCGATTCATCACATTTGTGTTTTTTGTAGGCTTGGATTAGGCGACGGTTATGTGGAGCGTGATGCTTATGTGGGACGGCGGTCTTCTACTTCCAGTCCAGTTGATCCCGTGTTGCAGAGACGGAGGAATTGAAAGAAAAATTAAGACAATATGAGGAGAAAGTGGAACAACAACAACTGCAGATGCAACAACAACAACAAATGCAGCTGCAGACGCATATGCATGTGCAACAGATGCAGCAGCAGATGCAGTATTTGTATATGGCACAGGTATCTTGTAATCTAAACAATTGAATAGTTTATTCGTTTACACGCTGTTTCTATTTAAGATCTCACGAATAATTTACTTCATGTAGTTCTTGGGTCAAGGCAATACTGGAACTCAGTTTAATATGCCACAACAGGCCCAGTTCGAGATGATGTCGCAAGTAAACTACTATTTTACTTAAGTTGGTGTAGTTATTACCATATTTGTGTTAAAGTCAGTAACTGAATATTTTTACTTTATGCAGTTCTTCCCTCAAGGTGGTTTTGGATCGCAGTTCAGTATGCCTCGTCTGATGCAGCCCGGACAACAAGTTGGCTCTTCTACACAGGTATAACCATATTTCTTATTAACTCGACTTATAGTATGAAATACTAACCATATCTGTCTCAGAGTTGCTAGAGTGGTCAAGCCTTTCCTCCACAATATCAGGGATTCATGTCAATGTTGGCCCCTGGATTGCAGCCTTACCCAGGTGTTGTCCCATCGTTGCCCTTCGCTTCGGGGCATAGTCAACAATCAACACCTCCGGGTGCCGCAGCGGTATGATTACTAAATAATTAGCTCTAATGAAAGCGTAGCCTAATTTGAAGAATACTTAGCGACTAATTCAATTACATAGTTGGTAATACCTTTAAATCAATTACAAATGTGAGTTGCTCATTTGTGACTTTTAGAAAGATTGAGACATACGAATTGTAACTATTAATGCAAAGTTAACTTTTATTTGTTTCTTGTAGGGTTCCGGTCATGTAAAACCTCATGGTTGCGATGATTTTATCAATTTGAACGCCGGAGGTGCAAGTGGTGGAGGTTGAAACAATGACATGGAAGCGGATTAATCTTCATAATGGTCCTTTGGAGTAATTTGGATGTGAACTCGTTGTTATATCGAAGTTACTTGTTGTATGACTATGTGAACTCTTTGTTTTATTATGTTTTGGTTATGACTATATATGGCTTGTATGGTGGCCTGTATGACTATTGTGTTTTGGTTATGATTACAACTATTCTGTTTTGGTTATGCCCTATATGGTGGCTTGTATGGCCGGGAGGCTCCACACCCGGGGAGGCAGCGAAAGCAGGCGCCATTTTTTTTAAAAAAGCCAGTAAGGCCGTCGGTTTGGGACAAGCCGATGGTCATAACTGCCGTATGACCGTCGGCTTTTGACCAAACCGACGGCTATATAACCCAGGAGCGCACACGTGGCCTAGCCGAGTAAAGACGTCAGGACCAGCTGGCCGACACCTTTATGTTGTTATGGCCATCGGTTTAAGCAGGCCGACGGTCTTAGTAGGTTTTCAAAGTAAATTAGTTGGTTTCCGTATACCGACGTCTTTAATGCCTAAGTTCGTCAGGGCCGACGGCTATAAGTCTTTAAGAACGTCGAACTGGAGTCGACGGCTATGACCGTCGGTATACCGACGGCTTTATGCTATGGTCGTCGGTTACAGTACATTACCGACGGCTATAGAGCCGACATTTCTTTGCGTGATTCCTGTAGTGATTCCTGAAATGTCGGGATCCCGATCCTCACATCATGGTATCAGAGTCGCATTGGGAATAACGCATATGAAAAGCGTCATATTGCTAAAAACTTAGGCTTACGGTGAGGTAACGATAGTAAACTCGCATAAGGAGTACTATTAGCATAGCTACTTAATGTGGCAGAACTAACATATGTGTTATATTTCAGTATTTAAATTAAGTAATGACGCACCTACGTGGAGGTAAGGCTAGTAAGGAATGCCATACGAGGAAAGTAGTGTGGAATGTTTCATTCAGCAATGAACGGAAAGTGAATATGTTTTCTAAGACTCTTCACGTCTTAGAGACACATGAAATGATCTAGCCTCCAGTGCATAAAGCCAGGGGCAAGAGGAGACCCCATCGTGTGGTTAGTAAAATGAAATATGTTCTCTAGGACTCTTCATGTCCTATGAAGCATATGAAAGTGCTGGTCCACCGGTGTGATTAATTACAAAGGTGTGGAGCCCCCTTTGCGTGGTGAATAACCCAATCATATACCTTGAGACGTGGCATGACTCAAGGACGACCCATATGACAATGATATGTCTTTACTTTCTATATGGATCTGTTTGGAATGATGAAAACCCGTGAGTGCATCACCATTGTGTGATCTTTTGCAGGTGACTTGACCATGTTAGCGTGTTGCGTTTAGAAAATGTTAGTGAGTGATGTTTTAGTGCCACCATATATGAAACGTATATGCCGGTGTAATCCAGTTAGGATTTTGAATTGTGAGGAAACGTATTACCAGCATATTGACTTGTTGCATCAGCCAAATGGATTAAGGAAAATCAGCAAATGGGATTTAGGGATGAATTTAGCTATTTAACTCCTCTTGTGAACTAGATATCATATGGGAGTATAAGTTCTTGATAAAACCCATAGGAATCACTTACCTTGTTTCAGGAAGAAATCTTGCTGCACTTTAAGTGGGTATTACTTTGGATAGAAATAACCAATGGAGGTATGTGATATATTTATGGAAAGGTTTTGAAGTACTCTACAAATTTTCTGTAGAGTTCCAGAACAGAATCCGATGCAAAACTGGTGAAAATCTCAGATAAGTGCAAACTGTCAAGAAACAGGACAGAGCAAAAACGTCTCTGGAATTTTCTGTTTTTCTATCATAACTCTTAGGATAAAATTTTAGAAGGGTCAGGTGATACACCGCTGGAAATCTTATGAGATAGGTTACAACTTTTTAACTCAAAGTTTCTCCAAATTTGGAGCAGAAAGGTGTGGAAAATGGAGATCAAAACAGCCCGTTGAAAAAGAAATGCTGCTGAAAATTTCCACAGTTCTATTAAATTTGAATTGTTATAACTTTTGATCCAGAACTGATATAGATGCAAATAAGTACTCGTTGAAAATATATTGAAGTTAACATTAACTTTGATGTTCAACTTGAGTCATGAAAATGCTGTTAACTAGATAAAAAACTGGAATAAGTACAAACTGGTTGATTCCGTTAAGAAATTGATCGGTTAAACTTAACGTTTTGGGATTGCATGGGCATGGACTTGATTTTGTTTCCCGGTTTTACTTAACAAGTCCAGTGTTTATTTATATCATCTTGCTGGTAGAATTGAGCCGCTGATCTCAGCAAATCTCTTCTTCCACAGATGGCAGATTTTAGAATCCGGTTGGACAACGGAAGGGTTCATTCATTTGGAAAAAAACTTCACCGGATTTCCTGCGATGTTGCCGCAGCTTTTGCAACATTTGGGTACACCAAAGCCCCACGCTATTAGGAAAAGGAGAAGACAGAAAACAGAGAGACATCGTGTGTCATGCACTTGGACGTCCTTGCGGGTCCTGACCCATCGGGTTGGGCACCACTTACTGTCACCATGAAGGGGCATCGTATGGATGATTTGTGGGAGATGGCATCCCGCGAAGCCATCACGTGTTTTTGTCAGCTTCTCACTAAGCAAGTGGAGACGATGCCATTTGCGCTCCTTCCTGTCATGGGATTATCTCACAGTGAATGCAAACGATGATACGCCGAGTTAACGGATATGTTCAACCCCAATTTCAATTTGAGATTGTCCACTACAAGTTTTTACGCGGCAGCCAGTAAATTAGTGATCGACGGTCAGTCCCGAACCATCGAACAACTGACGGGAGAGCTGAATCAAGAAAATACACGCAAGGATCAGCTCCAACATGAGAATAACTCGCTGCGTGCATATCTCACTCCTGCAATACATTAGCTTATCGTAGCTAAGAATGAGCTGCAACGAACTCAAGAAGAGTTGCAACAAGTCTGGGGTTAGTTAGATGTAACTCAGCACATGGTGGATGCACAAATGCACCACATAAATGTGCTCACAGAACAAAGGGATGAATCCGTGGAGGTAGTCCAGAATTGGGAGCAAGATTTGATTCTTGCTCAGGATGAATTAAATGCTGTGCCTCAGGATAGGCTGCCAGCCGTCGTCCAACCAGCTGAAATTGTAGCTCTGGGAGAACTTGAACCTGAACCCGAAGCTATGATGATTGATGCTGAACCCGAGCTTGTTGTTCCAGCCTCAGAGTCTGAACCGGAGGAGGATCCGGAGGAGCTAAAACCAGCTTCAGATGAAGAATAGTCATCATTGGTTAGATAGTACAATGAGTAGTGTTGTACCTACTACGTTGTATTGTGTGACCTTGTTTGTGTCATATTGTAAATAGTAGAGGGTGTAGAACTAGTGACGATGCAGATGTAGCATCTTGTGGTGAAAATAATAGTAAAGATGAGCTTTCAGGCTAGAAGTTTGTCATTTTGGAGTTGCTATTGTAAAGAATGGTCCTCAGAAAAATATATTATGAATAAAGTGTTACTTTATGAATATATGAATATATGTTACAACATTTTCAGTCGTCATTATGCATTCCCTACTATTGGAAAGAATCAGATTTTTTATTAGTGTCTCATAAGCATTTTTGTTGTGGCTGCAGAATGACTCGTACATGTTTCACACAGCAGGTTGGTGGGATGAGTCAGGGGGAGAGTTCCCAGCACCACGAGCGGAAGACACCACAACAGCAGCAACCACCGCCTCCACCTCCGCTTACGTTGGCAGACGTTATTGCTGCTATGGCGAGTTCGTGTGACGAGAAGACCGAGCTGTTGCAAACTTTGGTCCAGAATACGCCCCGTCAAGGGGGACATCAAGAAGGAGGCCAACGCCAGCCTCAACAAAGCTCCTATTCAGATTTCTTTGTGACACATCCACTGGTCTCCACGGAGGCTGATGAACCCCTCAGAGCGGACAAGTGGCTCCGCACAATCGAGGCAAAGCTCGGTTTGCTGCAATGCACCGAACATCAAAAGGCCCTGTTCGCAGCACAACAGCTTCAAGGATCCGCTGACGCTTGGTGGGTAAATCACCTTGCCACATTACCGGTGGGTTACGCCCTAACATGGGTGCAATTCTGGGAGGCGTTTCGCACCTACCGCACACCTCCCAGTATCATGAAGAGGAAGCTCCAAGAGTTCCTAGAGCTGAAGCAAGGGGGGAGGAGTGTCACGATTACTCTCGAATGTTCAATCAGCTGGCGCAGTATGCGTAAAATTACGGTGATATGGAGGAGAAGAAGTGGGAAGGCTTCTTCAGGGGTCTTAACCCCAAGATGAAGGACAACCTCGCGCAGGTCAACTGCGGCACGTTTAACAATCTTGTTAACGCTGTGACTGTACAAGAAGACGCTGGTCGCGAGCTGACCACCAAGAAGCAGAAGCGGAGTGGCCCATAGGGCAGCGGGGCAGGTGCTCCTCAGACATACCGAATGGTGTATCGATCACCATCCGGCCAGAGGTGGCAACCATCTGCGCGACCACTAATGTTCCGTGGTCGGCAATTCAATGCGCCGAGTTTCCCACCACCCCTACAACAACATCAACATGGGTTTCTGCGAACATTTCCCCAACCACAACATGCACCTGGATTCCATCCCCAGATTAGTGGGGGACCGACATGCTACACGTGCTTCACATGTGGACGTGCCGGTCACTTTTCAAGGGAGTGTCCGTAGAAGCAGCAAGGCAACAAACAATCATATGTCCCCGGGGGTCAGTCAACCTCAACCCAGCCTAAGAGGGCCGGCCAGAAGCCCAGAAACATCCATCACCTTGCCCGTGCTTGCAGGTACATTCACTCTCAACGATTGCCCAATTGTCATTCTGTTTGATTCCAGTGCCACCCACAGTTTTATCAGCAAATCATATGTGGACAAGCACCATATATTAATATTTTCAACGTAATGTCCGTATTTAATGCACTCACCTGGAGGGCAAATAGAAGCAAATGGGATGGTCTCAAAGGCACCATTATGTTTGGGTGGGAAAATATATCCAACCACCCTTATTATTTTAGAGGGGCAGAAACTGGATGTCATCCTTGGAATGCCATGGTTGCATTACCATGGAGCGGTTGTCGACTTGCATTACCATGGAGCGGTTGTCGACAGTGGTATTCTAACCGTTTATCTTGAGTCTCCGCTGCATAGTCCACATCTAGTTATTCTTGATATTCCTACACAAGAAGTGGCAGCAGCCTATCATTTGGAATCTATCAAGTTAGAAGACATTCCGGTGATTACGGAGTATCCCAGTGTGTTTTCTCGATGATCTACCGGGCATGCTGCCAAAACATGATGTTTAGTTCAAAATTGAACTAGCATCGGGAATGACCCCAATTTCTCGGAGGCCGTACAAAATGGCTCCGAATGAGCTTGCAGAGTTGAAAGAGCAGCTGAATAACCTTATTAAGAAAGGCTTCATTCGATCGAGTTCATCGCCATGGGAATGCTCGGCGCTGTTCATGAAGAAGAAGGACGAAACACTAAGATTATGTGTAGATTATCGTCCTCTCAATGCCCTTCCTATCAAGAACAGGTATCCACTACCTTGCATCGACATTTTATTTGATCAATTGGTGGGTGGTAAGGTGTTCTTAAAGATGGAACTTCGGTCCATATGCCAGCAAATTAAAATCTAGGCGTAAAATGTAACAAAGATGGCATTCTCAACGAAGAGCGGGCAAATCTTATTCAAGCTAATCTTAAAGCCGCTCAATCCCGACAAAATAATTATGAGGACAAGAGGCGTCGGCCACTACAGTTTGAAACTAGAATCAAGTGTATCTCCGTGTCTCCCCAATGAAAGGAATTCATTGTTTCAGGGTGAAGGGAAAGCTAGCTCCTCGTTTTTTGGTCCATTTACCATCACAGAGAAATGTGGACCGTGGCTTATCGATTGGGACATTTTTCATATATCTCAACTAAGAAAATGTCTCAAGTTCACTACCGCTCTCCGACCAGAAGATATTGAAGAGTTGCAGCCGGACCTCACTTATAAAGAATATCCGGTTCAAATTCTTGATGAGAAGCCCAAACCAAAGGAATCAGACTTTGTGGTTTTACAAGGTTTTATGGAGCAACCATACTGTTGATAAATCGACATGGGAAGGCGAAGATTTTCTCTGCTCCAACTATCCAGAAATTCTATCCAATTTTATTTTGTAATTCCCCCACTTCGCCTTTTCTTTTGTAATCTAGGGACGAGATTCTTTTAAGGGGGGAAGGATGTGAAATCCCAAATTTCTAAACAATGATGTGAGATCAAAGTCAAATTGAAAATATGGACATAGTATTTAAAAATCACCATCTGATCTCACATTTCAAGTCATTAGGATCAAACTAGGCAGGCTACCAAATTTCACTAAATTTAGAGCTAATTGGTTTTTATAAATGAGGATGTATTGCTTAGTAGACTTCAACATTTAAATTATGAATTCTACTTGCAAAAGTTCCAAACATGGGGATCTGATTTCACAATTAGGTTCTCCATATTCCAAAGTGTTCCTGCCAAATTTCGTTAAGTTTGCACCAGGTGGGCTATCTATTTGGATGAGGTATAGTGGGGATCCGAATTTTAATTCAAAACATCAGATTCAAAATTTAACTTCATCCAAATTTGAATTAAATTGCACCATTGGATTCCTCATATTCAGTTTGGTCTAGTTTCCAACTTTTACCATTTCTGGAATTCGCTTTACTATTTTAAACAGAATTTACAAAGTGGAAAAGAGAGGAGGTAGGACCCACATGTCAGCTTGGAGTGTACGATCTTCTCTTCTCCTGCGCGCGCGCTATAAAGACTCGCTGGCGCGGTAATCGACCGGTGAAGCACACTCATAGGCAGCTCGGTGGAAAAATGAGTTAAATGCGCCCTCATCTCCTCGGCTACATATTCACCCCCATAGAAACCAACCAAGCTCACTCCAATCTTTTTCATTCACCGTCGCCCCGGCGATCCAGCCTCTTTCACGCCGTGATCCCAAAAGAAAAAAGGTTCACCGACATTCACTCTTGCCTATGGTGAAAGCTGTTTCGCGTTTCATTCATCGAATGCAAAGTATTTCCAGTTTTTCTCTCGGGTAGTTCATATTAACCGAAAGGCATTCGAGGAGAAATTCGACTCACACAATCACGGAACGATCGTGTGCATTTAAGGACATGTTCTAGACATCATTATGAAGCTGTAGGAAGAAGTAGAGTAAGTTTTAACCAAGAAACCAAAGAGTTCACCGAGTTTTTGCCCGCGGTGGCGAAAAAACCGGTGAGCTCTAGGTTCCAGTAATTTTCATTGGCTTCTTAGTTCATTTCATGCTCCACGTGATCCAATGATGCTATAGGAGCAAAACCCGATCGAAATAAGGCCTTCCATAGCTAGAACACCATCGTCGCCGAGCTTCGAGCCGCTGTCGCCGTGGTCAGCCATGCTCCGGCCATCACTGGCATGGGCTAAGGTCACCGGCGTGCTCAGCGTACCAAGTTAGGCCTTGGCGGCGAGTCTGGGACACCCGAACGGCCTGGAACACCTTGCCGTCGTGTGCCGCCACAAGAGAGGTCGAGCGTCGGGGGGTTGAAGAAGACTGGCGGGTCCCACGTGTTAGTGACTCTTCGGATTCGTTCGTGGCACGGATCTGGTGTGGATACGTGGGTTAAATCTGTGGCCCCAGGGTTGCCCCGTTCTGAGTGGTCCAATTTAGATAGGTGGGCCTCGGTCGACTGTTTAAAGATTTACAATATGAAAATAATTCCAGTTTGAGGGCAAAATTGGAAATTCAGAACTTTCAGTAGGATTATCCCAAATTCCTTAAACAAATTTTGTTAGAATCCTTGTGACCAGTGATTTTCAGCACTACTACTTATTTGGTATGAATGTGTTTGGATTTTTCTTATTAATTGCCTCAAGTTAAATCCTTGGGAATTAATTACAGGAGATTTTGTATTAAGAAAATTCGAAATTTAATAACAATATTCCTTTTAATATCTTTGATCTTCAGTTCAAATTTCAGCCTCAGTGGACATTGCTAAGTGGAGTGATTAATGGAATTTCTCCTATGTCCCTGCAAATTCACAAAAAATCATAAAATCAATTTTAGAAATTCATTACAACTTGTAAAATGCATATACCTTAGTTGAAGGCTTAGAAAATTATGAAACCAATTTTGTTGTACTCCTTATGGCTTGTACTATATGATAAACATACTTTGGTACATGTCAAAGCCCCAAATTTTCTCTGAAAATTCAGAGAAGATTAAAGCCTTAAGGAATTAATTTAAACACATACTTAAGTAACAAATCATGAAATTTGGCTAGTAGGTCATACATGACGTGTTGGCCACTGTATTAATCTAAAGGGTAATGGAGATCATTTGTTATAAATTCTATTTGTCACCTAAACTATGTCCTTATAGTGATTAATCCTGTGCATACATTTTGTTCATATCATTTAATCAGTACACAAGAGGAGACTCTGGAGCACATTGACACCGTCACTCCGGACACTGACTTTAGTCCTCCACCGCAACCAGGTAAGCCCTGGTTTATATTTAACAATATTTTATAATATTTTTCCTTTTTATCACGTTAAGTGTTAAGTAAGATTTTGCATTAGGTCTAAGGTGATTGAAAACCTCTTTCATAACCAAATAATCCTATGAAGGGAATGGGTTAGTGATAAGCCCTCAAGTAGCTTATGCTATGCTTAAATAGAATATAGGCTTCAGTACAAGTCGAGTAGTTGGAATCTACTCGCAAGTATAAGAATTGGGATCACATGAAATCTACTTCGAGATGGGGCAGAGGTCTAGGGTGCAACAAGACGTGGTCTTGGTTGTGTAGCTCTGCTTATGTTGATAAGGACCGTGCCGTGTGCGGTGTAAAGTCCCAAAAATTGTAATGCAATAAACTGAATGTTGAATACCATTTTGTTTCAAATTCATGAAAATGGGACTTACAAAAACTTTCTAGACGTGATGATGCACATAGGTGTCCAACCAAACGAGCTAGAATATTCATTTGAAATGTTTTAAGCCACGGTTGAATTAAACACCATGTGTAAAGTTCCCATGTGCAAGAGGAGTTTTAAATTCAGATTGTGAACTCACTTCCTTCACTCAAATTCAAATGTGGTCATCACAAAAAGAGGATGCAAACTGTGGTTGCAAACATTACATTTGCAGCAGCCAAATTAAAAGTTTGAATCCATATTTGAATTCTTCACGTCCAAACTATTAGGAATGCATAGTTTGAATAAATTTGGAAGTACTTAGCTATTAATTTCAAAGGTGACTTTAAATTGCTTGGGAATTCAAATTCAGATTTGAATTTTGATGAAACTTGTAGTAATTTGGACTCCACGAATGTAATTTGGATCACCTGCAGAATTTTAGGTATCCGTGTGAGGATAAGAAGGGGAGAAATGGGGGACCAACTTATCATTGAGATAATTAAACTTACACATGAAGTAATTGGGTCCTCTGTTTTTCACACGAACCCACCGAGCCCCAGTGCGCACCACCGATGCAAGCGCCGTTGCCACCTCCCGAGCAGCTTGGGGACTATAGCATCACCATTCTCAGCCAAAACCGTGACCTTTTCACCTCACAAACCGACCTGTTCGTCCTCCTCACGTGTTCCTCAATGAACTCACGCCTGCACAAAGGAAACCGGCGGTCCACCGGCGCCCGGCCGCTTCAGTTGTTGGCACGCTCCACTGAGCACATTTCCAGCTTCACCCTTCCTCCCTTGACGTGCCCGAAGCAAGAACGCGGCGCCACCTCCACTGGAACCCCGTAGTCGAAGTCGGTTTTCTTCCCCGGCGCCGTGTAAGCTGCCGCCACAAGAACTCGTTGCCCAGCTGCCCGAACCCACTTCATGTCAAGTTTGACACGCCAAAAGGATCGTCTAGAACACATCTACCTTCCCTGCAACCCCGGCAGCATGCAGTAGCGTGTCTCGCCGGAATTCCCCTGTTTTCCTGCGGGTGGTCTACCTTAAAATTGTTGCCACACGGTGAACCAATCCTCACACAACGTAGGGCACACCTCCTAGACATCAAAAACCAAGCAGAACCTTCGACCAAACCCAGAGTTCTTTGAGTTTTCCAAATTCCGCCGGACTTCGACCTAGCGCGACGGTGAGGTCGTACTTCCGATGATTTTCAACTAGATCAGGATGTAGTTTCATGTTCCCCTCGATGCCGTGGTGCTTTACGAGCATGCGGTGAAGATTTGATGCACTACCGAGCCCTAGCGACGTCGTCAGACTTGCCGAAGCCACGTTCACCGTCGCACGAGGGTTTCCTGCCATCCTCGATTCGAGTGAAGGCCGACAGCGTATTCTCCGTACGAAAACATGTAGATGCAGGAGTTTGGCAGAGTTTAGTGCAGGGGAACCCCCTCCCGGTGAGGTCTCCGGCGAGGTGGGCGGCGGCCGAGTGCGGGGGTGCGAGGAGGAAGAAGTCACGGGCCCCACATGTTAACCTCTGTTTTTAATCAACCGGATTCTCTGTGGCGGCGGATCAGTTTGTGGCTAGGCGCATTTAATGCTGTGGCCCATGTGTTCTTCGCTCCAGTGGCGCCCCGTCAGCCGTAGGACCCACTGTCAGAGTTTTAAACTTTTCCGGGTTTATTTGAATTCCAAATTTAGTTGAAACTTTAGAACTTCATAAACTTGGCTAGGAAACTACAAATTCGGTGATTCAAATTGGGTTAGATTCAGCTTGGAAAGATATATAAAAATTTGCAACCCAATTAGTATGAAAGTCAATACTAAAATATGGAAAATCCATTGAAGTTATTGAGTAAAAGAATTTTTGAAGGAGTTTGGTTTATCCAAAATTTTGCCAGAATATTCTTTAGGAGATTAAAATTTCAGCACATCTGGAGTTGATTTGAGTAGAAAAAATCAGGGTACAAACTGCTGTACTCAAATGAGTTCAGAAACTTTTTCAGAATTGTATCCAACTTGTAAAGTCAGTTCTGACCAATTCCTAGCTCCAAAAATCCTAGGAAAAGTCAGGCATGCTCTATAGCTATGGTTGAAATTGTAAGTCTCTTGGTTTTGCATGAACATGCAAATTTTTTCAGAATTAATTCTTTTTTGCTGAAATGCATAAGGAATTTTTCTGATGAACCACTCAATGAAAAGTCCTGAATTTTGGTCCAGAATCTTTTCTTGTGACAAGGAACTCACATGAAAAATTTCAGCTCCATTAGAGCTCTGGATCAGTACTTTTCTATATAAATTTCTTAGGTGAAAATGCAACATTTAGGAAAAACACTTAGTGCTTGATCCAATTGCCAAATCCAATTTCATCAACTAGGATCCTCTAAATTCTAGCTCCTAATCAGAGCTCTATTCTCAACCTTGTAATTAAGCTTGGATAACAATGTAGTGTAATTAAGTACGTATGCATGTTAATATCGTGTAGGGAATGATGTGGAGCAAGTGGTGTTTAAATCCAGGAGCAAGGAGATCAAGTAATTAAGCGTCAAGTGATGAGCAACTAACTGAATATTATATCTGATTTTAGTCACCTACAAAACAAAGGCAAGCTCCGGTTTACATTTAAGTCTTTTTATAAAGTTTTACTTTGTTCACTACTATGGATTAGACTTTGTTTGAGCATTAGGTCAGGAAGAATTTATACTTCAAATGCATGACTAAATGAACCCTTGAGTCAAGGGTAGAATAAGTTTTCTCTGATGTAGAATAATGCCATGCTAAATAGGTTATGACATCCAGTAGAAGTCGAGTAGTTGGGATCTACTCGCAAGGTATAGTTCGGATTCGCACAGGTATAGTTTAATCAAGCAAACTAAAGTTTATGTTTCCAAAGATGAGACTGGGCAGAGGGTGTAAGCAGCGACAAGACGGGGTCTTTGTCGAGTACTAAACCTGTGTCGGTTAAGGACTAATCTCGTGTGCGTCCCCGCTGAGCAAGTATTGAGATGTGTACCAGATGCTTACTGGTATATGGGACCCAGGAAATAAATGTACCAGTTAACCGGGTTGTAGAGGCATACCACACCGTCTCGTTACACCTATGATCCCGAGACGGTGCGACCGGTTCTACAGTCGGGTGTCGTGCGAAAGGTTGCCATATACAACGTAGTGAAGGACGTCAGATTTGGGTCTTTAAAGGTGGGCGCATGTGTCGAGTAAGTCGGGCAGTGTTTCATTCGAATCACCGTACCTCGCGGTTATGAGTATCACTTGTTCACCGTGTTGTGACGTAGTAACCAAAGTTAAGTGACAAAGTTTGCAAGTTATATGCTGTTATGTTAAATTGAGTTGCATGATAACATGTATGAAGTAGAGATAGAGCAGATTAAAGTTATTCTTCCACCTTGGGCAAGTAACATTGGAATGAATCGTTTCTTGTTTGATTGTGGATTTCCGATGTTGCTCGATGCAAGGCTATTAGTAAGATGGCTAAAATCTGAAAACTAAGGATGAACTTGTAGGCTTGTCCTTATGCAACTATAAAACTTCTGTCTTAAGTTACCTTCATATAGAGTTGCATGAATTAGGAGAGACGGTTAAGTCTTGATGAGCCACCGTGCTGACTCTTGCAGAGTTGTTGTTTTGCAGGTAATTTCATCGTATATCATGAAGGGTTAAGTATGAAAACTCCATTCTTTGCTGCATGGTCTCAAGAAACCCTGCTCGCGGATCGATTCCACTCCATGCTGCTAGAAAGTTTTATCCTCGGGCAGGATAATTCCTTTGCTGCTTAGCTAGATTCGTGAAAGTGATTACAGTTGTATTTCCACTGCAACTTTGATTGTATATTCCGCTGATGTGCATTAGAGTGTACATTATTATTTGTAAAACAGATTTGTTGTTTAATACACATTTGTGTATGTATTGGATTCATTTCTGTGTTTGTTGTTACGGTGTCACCTAACACGGCACCACCCAATTCGATTCTGGAGTGTGCAGGAAAGGGGTTCCCCCCACAGTCGTGGTATCAGAGCCGCATTGGGAATAGCACGCCCGAAAATGAACAAGTTTTCAAAAACTAGAGTTTATGAGTGAGGAATCGGTTAATGCCCATATAAGGAATATTATTAGCATAGCTAAGTAAGGTGGCAATATTAACTTAAGTATTATAATTCAGTATTTAAATTCTGTAACGACGCACCTACGTGGAGGTAAGATTTTTAAGGAACGCCACCGAACGTGGTTCAATTACGGTTAGCTCCCTCATGCGAGGAAAGCAGCATGAGATGTTTCGTTCAGCAATGAACGGAAAGTGAATATGTTTTCTAAGACGTTTCATGTCTTAGAGACATGAATTGCACGAGCCTCCAGTGCACAAACCCAGTGGCAAGAGTAGGAGACCCCATCGTGTAGTTTGTAACATGAAATATGTGCTCTAGGACTTTTAATGTTCTATGGGACATACAAAAACGCTGGTCCACTGGGTGTGCTTCATTGCAAAGGTGTGGAGCCCCCCTTTAGGTGGTGAATAACCAGATGATGTACCTTGAGACGTGGCTTAACTCAAGGACGATCCGTATGGCAATGATACGAGGCGTATGTATTTACGTTCAATATGGACCTGCCTGAAATGACAAACCCGTGTGTCCATCACTATTGAGTGATCTTATGCAGGTACTAACCACGTTTACGTATCTTGTGTATGACACGACCCCACGGTCTTGTCGAGCCAGGATCACGCTGAGGGGTGCTGCGTTGCACAGCACCGGATAACACACATCAAAGGTACAAAGCGGAAGCAAAACTTTTATTACATAAAGTGATTTATGAACATTTGTACATCAAAATAAGTCCAGTCTATACTCACGGGCGTAGACTACGCACAAGTTCACATTCAGCCCGTGAACGTGTCCTTGCTAGCACACACGCACACTAACACGGCGGCGTGCACGACTCCCACTTGACGGGGTTCCCCTCCTGGGGTTCCGTCTCTTCCTCGGGAGTCTCTTCCTCATAGAACCCAGAAAAAGCTTCAAACACAAGCAGTGAGCACGAAGTCTCAGCAAGACTGACCCGTCTCTCCTAAACATGGAACTTCTACATGAGGGTTGATAGGTTACATGAGGTAAAAATCATTTGCAGGACTCGCCTAATTAGTAGAACCTTACTTTCAAGTTTTAGCAGCAGGTTGTGGAGAACCTTACGGTAAGGCACATGAGAGAGCCGCAATCAAACAAGAAATGCATTTCTCTCATGTACTTTGCCCAAAGTTGAAAGGAACTTTAATAAGCTCTAAACTACAGCAAATCATTAACAAGCAAGGTCCATCTTTCAATCAGCAACATTTTAACATGTAACTAGCCTGTTCTTTCTACGTCACGGTACAGTGAACAAGTGGTACTCACTGACCACGAGGGACGGCGATTATAATCGATTTACACCTGCAGGGTTACCCGAATAACCCATCACGTACGCCCGTACTCGATGTTGCCTACAGCAACCATCACGGACGCCGTACGCAACCACCTTTTACCCGTCAGCCAAATATTGAACCGGTCCCATCGTCCCGAGCAAGAGGTCTCTGCACGCGCATCTCAGTGCCGCCAGCCGATTTACACCTCAAGCTCTCAACCTACCCTATGAACGACGAGCAATGCCTCAATACCCAGCTACCCGAGTTACATCAGTTTCCCGGTTCCCATATAGCCGGTAGGTCTTCGGTACTGTTCTAGCTTGTTTAACTGGCCCGCACACGGTTCGGTCCTCAATCGACACAAGCGGAGCTATAGCACACAGGCCCCATAGTCCTGTTGCCCTTACTCTCCGCTCGGTCTCATTTTTCTTGCAATGTATATCATGTGCTATTTCTACCCGAGTCGAGTGCCTCTAGCCTATGCTCGCGAGTAGTTTAAACTACTCGTCTTGTACCGAATCCTACTCTATCTTAGCATTGCAGTAGCTAACGTGGTTTGCAATCCTAAACCCAACCCATGGTTTTCTTGGCTATGCAATTGGGTTTCCAAACAAGACTCTAATGCAAGGAATAATAGTATTCAAGTATGTGCTCAAAACAATAAAAATTTATAAAAAGGTTAATGCAAACCGGAGCTTGCCTTGCTGCCCTTGGTCGTAGGCTAGCTGCTCCTCCGGAGTAACGAAGTCTAGGACTTCGGGTTCCTCCTCGACCTTAGCGACTACATGATATACAAGGATATGTATTAATTTAAATGCATTTGATTGAATTTAAACTTGTGAAGTCTATAACTCTTACTAGACAGACCCAATGACTGTGAAACTTTTACTGTGGCTTGGTTACAACCTAAACAGAGACTTGGTCAAGTGTTAGTTGCAGTAAAGCTCATTTGAGCCTCCCCAATTAATTATGCACTTGACCTTAATTGAAGGCTTCTAGGGTGTTCTAAGGATTTTCATGAAACAAGCTATGACTTTCTGAAAACTAGATTTTCAGATGGTTCTAATAAAGTTGGTCTCACTTAATTTAAAGCTTTCTAGCTAAAGATATGAGCTAAACAATTTCAGAGAAAATTCTGAAAATGTTTCTGAACATTTTCTATTTTCTCTGGAATAGTTTCATTAATCACACCATTAGGTGGATTAAATGAGCTCAAATGGACCTGAAATTTTTATGGTAGTTCAGGGATATTTTGGTGAACATCCCAGAAAAATTTCAGAATTTTCCTCCAAAGGATTCTCTAGATAAAATTCCAAACACTTTAAAATTTGAGGAATTAATTCTGGAGAATTAAGGATTTTCATGAAGTGAAACTTTATTTTCTGGAAAGTACTCAGAGAGCTGAATCCAACAAAATTTGGTTCACTCGATTTGGAGTTTCCTAGCCCAAGTTATGAGGATTTGAAGTTTGAATGAAATCTGAAAATCAGGAAAAAGTTTAAACTTGCGGGTGGGCCACGGGGACACGTGTTGCGCACTGATGCGTCGGCACACCGTGGTCTGCGGGGTTCCTGCACACCAGCACAACAGATCTCAGCCGCAACTGATCCTGATTTGAATTTTTAAGTCGCTGACGCGTGGGCCAGTCGGCTTCGTCTTCCTCCCGACGCGCCCTCGTGCCCGTGCCGCCTCCCCTCGCCGGAGCAGACTCGGAGCTCGCCGGATCGGCGTTCCCGGCCGCCGCCCAGTCAGAGACTCGCCGCCAGAGGGTTTAGGGCATCGAGGAACACGTTGGTGGGCTCTGTTTGGGACGTCGGTGGCTGGAACCAGCTCCGCGACGTGCGGCGGCTACTGCTGTGGTTCGGCGCCGTTGTCCGAGGTCTCTAGCCCGCCATCGCTTGCGCCGGTGGGCTCTACATCACCAGCGCAGCTCTAGGAAGCTCGACATGACCTCAGAGTAGCTCGGAAGTCACCACGAATACGGTTTCACCGTGCGACCAAATGGTTCCGCGGTGGACACTCCGAATAGAGCTTAATTCCCGCCGCTCCGAGGCGTTCTCATGCGATGGATGCTAAAGGAGATTTGATCGCCGGCTAATCCAGCATATGTGTGCAAAATTTGATGACTCGAGGAGGGACAGAGAAGGAGAATTTTAAAGAACTGTACCGAAAACTCGGGTTGAGGTCGCCGGAGCAAATTCTCGGAATTCGCTGGCGAGAGTGTACGGCGTGGCTTGAGCTTCAGGTGGAAGCAGCGTGGAGTCCGTGCGCTCCTTTTTCTGCCCTTGCTTGGCTGTGAAAGTGACTGTGGTGTGCTGCCCACGTGAGACCGATCGCCGTTCTTTAGCTCAGTCACAGCGGTCGTCGTTGATCACGGAAACAGAAGCCAAAACCTGGTGGTTTAGGCATCGGGAGAGAGGTGCTCGAGCTCAGGGTGCTGCCTAGCAGCTCGGGGAGGGAGGAGGCGCGATGTTTTTGCGGTTTCCTGATCGAGCAGATAGGCGGAAGCCGGGGAACACGGTGTGCACTGAGGAGAGGGAAATGAGCGATGATCGCCGCGGTGGAACGCCTTAAGAGGACCCCGTACCGACCCTGGGCTCGCGTGTGGAAGCGGGAAGCAGCTGGTGGCGCTGCTCCTCCTCGGTGGCGCACGGGCAGCTCTCGGTGACGTTGAACCAGCAGCTGCTCGGTGGAATTTCCCACCGAGGCTGTGACTTTGGGTGCAAGTCTCCCCCCCCCCCTTATCTCTATGACATGTGGGTCCTACGCTCATGTTTAACCTCTGAAATTAACTCCTCATCACTATTGTAAACAGTAAGCTCCAAAATACCCATGGTGATTCAAATTATTCACCCATGAGCCATTTGAATTGGTTAGAATTCAAATTGGTTTTGGTTTGAATAAATTTCAGCACATGTTCAGTTTGAAATTCAAATAAAGTTTGAATTTGCCCCACTTAGCTCCTGCCAAGATCAACTCCAAATGGAGTGAAAATTGGAGTGTGAGCTCACAAAAATGTGCTGAGTAAGAATACATCTCCCAGATTTGAATTCATGGGATAAAAACAGTTTGAATTTGAATGTAGTTTCAAACTGCCCTCTTTCTAGCTACACCCAAAATGACCTCAAAAAGGTTTTGAATTTTGGTGAAACTTGGCATGGACTTTCCTAGTACCATGTAGGAGTTTTCATATGCCCAGCCCCTGTATATCACATGTGGGGAAATACCACTTTTGCAATATGTGGGTTTATTCTCTAATGCGCATGTTGATGGTGGTTACTTGCTCTTCAAATGTGTTTATCAACTTGCTTCAAATGAGGTTTGTGTGTGGTGATGACACTTCCTCAGCTGGGAAATGTGAAAGACGTCGTGCACACCGGAAAGTGCTTCTGGTAATCTCAGCCGGTATGCTACTGATCCACATCTTTCGGTAATCTGGAATGGACCGACGAATCGGGGTGCCAACTTCACTCTCACGCCGAATCTGTTTACACCCTTCATTGGAGACACACGTAGGTATACGTGATCCCCGACTTCGAATTGTAATGGGCGTCTTCTCCGGTCCGCATACTGTTTCTGACAGGATTGGGTGGCTTTCAGGTTCGCTTGAATCAGTCGAACATTTTCTTCCACGTTGTTGACAAGGTCAATCCCGAAGGTAACCCTTTCGCCAGACTCACACCAGTTCAATGGTGTGCGGCATTTCCTTCCGTATAGCGCCTCGTAGGGCGCCATCTTTATGCTGGCTTGGTACCCATTATTGTACGAGAACTCGGCTAATGGCAAGTGATCATCCCAATTCTTGCCTTGGCTGATAGCGCAAGCTCGTAGAATGTCTTATAAGATCTGATTTACCCACTCGGTTTGCCCATCCGTCTGCGGGTGGTAGGATGAACTACGGATCAGCTTCGTCCCCAATGCAGCGTGTAGCTGTTCCCAAAAATGGGACACAAATAAAGTGCCCCGGTCTGATATGATGGTACGGGGTATGCTGTACAAGCATAGGATCCGTGAGATGTACAGTTCAGCGTACTTCTTGGCGTTGTAGTTGGTGTTGACCGGGATGAAATGGGCAACTTTGGTGAGTCGGTCGACGATCACCCACACAGAATCATGTTTCTGAAAGGTGGTCGGTAAACCGACGATGAAGTCCATGCTCACATCCTCCCAATTCCTGGCAGGAACGCCCAGTGGTTGTAGCAGTCCCGGTTTCCGCATATGATCTGCCTTCACCTTTCGACATGTATCACACTCGGACACGTACTTCGCGGTCTCCCGCTTCATCCGTGTCCACCAAAACTTGCTTCTGAGTTCTTGATACATTTTGTTGCTGCCGGAGTGAATAGAAAAATTTCATAAGTGAGCCTCATCAAAAAATTTCTTCCGTAACTCCGGGTTACGCGGTACGACGATCCGGTCCTTGAACCATAGGACGCCATCTCCGTCCTTCCGGAAACATTTCAACTCCCCACTGTCTACACGTCTCCGCAAATGCGACATGCCCTTGTCATGTTTCTGAGCTGCCGCTATCTCTTCCCAGATGGTGGGGATCAAAGCTAAGTTGTAGAGAGCTCCATGTGGAATCACATGCAGTGGTGGTTCGCTCTCTTCCAACGGTGTGATGGTCAGATTGTTGACGTGTGACTTGCGACTCAGCGCATCCGCCACTACGTTTGCTTTGCCAGGGTGATAATGGATCTCTATTTTGTAATCCTTTATCAGTTCTAACCATCTTTGCTGCCTCATGTTCAGCTCCTTCTGAGTGAATATGTACTTGAGGCTTTTGTGATCGGTATATAGATGTACGAGGTTACCGAGTAGGTAGTGCCTCCACATCTTCAGTGCAAGTACCACGGCAGCGAGCTCCAAGTCGTGAGTTGGATAATTCTGCTCATGATTTCTAAGCTTCCGTGATCCATACGCGACCACTCTTCGGTCTTGCATTAGCACACATCCGAGCCCGATGCCGGATGCATCGCAGTACACATCGAACGGTTTTGTTGTGTCTGGCTGCGCCAAAACAGATGCTGATGTCAGGTGATTGACTAAAGCCTTGAATGCTGCTTCACATGCTGGACTCCAAACATATTTGGTAGCCTCTTCAGCAGCTCTGTCATAGGCTTGGCAATCTTCGAGAAGTTCGGAATGAACCTCCGATAATATCCCGCGAGTCCGAGGAAACTTTGTACCTCATGAACAGTTCTCGGGGATTTCCAATTCAGCACTTGAGTGATCTTGCTCGGCTCTACAGCGATACCCTCCGCTGAGATGATATGCCCGAGGAAAGGCACTTGCGATATCCAGAATTCACACTTGCTGAATTTCACGTACAGCTTGTGATCCCGCAGCCGTTGCAAGACTATACGCAGATGCTTCATGTGATCTTCCTCTGACTTGGAATATACTAGGATGTCGTCGATGAAGACCACGACAAACTTGTCCAGCTCCGGCATGAATTCCGAGTTCATCAAGTACATGAAGTGAGCTGGAGCATTGGTGAGGCCGAAGGACATGACCAGGTACTCATAAAGTCCGTACCTCGTCGAGAAAGCCGTCTTTGGAATATTCTCAACCCTTATCTTAATCTGATGGTACCCGGATCTTAAGTCCATCTTGGAAAAGATCTTTGCTTCGACCAACTGATCAAACAACATGTCGATCCGTGGCAACGGGTACTTGTTCTTGATGGTTACGGCATTTAATGGACGATAGTCCACGCAAAGCCGCAACGTCTCATCCTTTTTCTTTACAAATAATGCCGAACAGCCCCATGGCGAGGAGCTCGGCCTAATAAAACCCTTTTCCAGCAGGTCCGTTAGCTGGGTCTTCAATTCAGCCAATTCCTTGGGCGCCATCTTGTACAGCCTTCGGGATATTGGCATGGTTCCTGGTGCAAGTTCAATCTTGAACTCCACCTCTCTATCAGGCGGCATCCCTGGCAAATCGTCCGGGAATACACCAGGGAACTCTCGGAGCACTGGAATATCTTCCAATCTGATGGTTGTGGACTGATAGACACTTGGAAGTTTTATTTCTGAACTGTCCAGAAATAAGGAGTGAGATACGTGCACTTCTGAGTTTAAGTGCACGACTCGAAGGACAGTGTCTAAAACAGCGCCGTGGCGGGTTAACCACGACATCCCTAGGATGACATCGACCTTTTGTCCCTCTAAGATGATGAGAGACGTGGGGTACACTCTACCCGCTAAGCATAATGGTGCTTTAGAAACCATTACGCTTGCTGAAATCTTCCCACCCGGTGAACAAATTAAATATGGACTATCGGTTGGTAGTATTTGCATGCTGTGTTTAGCAATGAAAGCTTGGCTAATAAAATTATGTGTGGCGCCTGAATCAAACAATACTATGGGTGATGCTGGTGGAGTTGGAACATACCCGCAAGGATTGGCTCACCCTCCGGCATGTCCTCTATGGCAAGCTGATGGACGGTGCCGGGCCTACGGTTTGCCCGCCACGCATTAGTAGGGTTGCGGGGTTGATTCCTGCCCGGAAACGGTGGTGCAACTCCGCCGCCTTGCCTCTCTGGACAACTGCTGGCGAAGTGTCCTGGACGACCACACTTGTAACATGTGGCCGCTTCTTGTGCGGTGCTCGGGGGACGAAAGCTCGGCATGCGCTGCTAAGGTGCATACGCACGCGGCATCGCCCGCTGCTGCTGTTGTTGCTGCGGAGGTGGTACTGGCAATGCCGGCCTGAATGCCGGTGAAGAGTACGGCTGACTGCGAAACGGCATCGACCTCTGGGGTGGCTGCCAGCGTGAACCAGTTGGTGGGTGATTCACCATCCAAACTTCTGAGAAGGACCGCTTCCTTCTCCGCTGCTTTGTGGCACGCTTCGCTTTCTCTCCGCCGCCACTAACTCCTTGCCAGAGTCCTCTTGAACAATCGCAGCATTAATGATGTCGTTGAGGCTGCCGCGATTGAACATCGCCAACTTGTCCTTCAGGAGCGGGTTAAGCCCCTGGTAAAAATGGTCCCGCCGCTTCTCGTCAGTATCGGCGTGATATGACGCATAAAGCGCGAGATCGTTGAATGCCCTGGAGTATTCCAGCGCGTTCCGGCTCCCTTGCTGCAGGTGTAGGAACTCCTGCGTCTTCCTCTTCATCAGACCTGGCAGTATGTGATAGGCCCTGAAGGCCGTCCGGAACTCCATCCAGGTCATAACTCGGTCAGTGGGCTGTGAAGCACAAAAGTTTGCCCACCACGCGCTCGCGGATCCTTGGAGCTGCTGGACCGTGAACTGAGTCTTGCGCTGCTCGCTTATCTGGAGCAGCCCGAACTTCATCTCTATCGCGCGGAGCCAATTGTCCACGTAGAGAGGTTCATCCGCCCTTGAGAATACCGGGGGATGAGTCGCTAGGAAGTCGGAGTAGGAGCTCTGTTGACGCTCCTCACGGTCTTGACGTCTCTCTGGGCGAGACGTATTGGCAATGAGAGTTTGCAGCAACTCCGGGTGCTGCTGATGTGAACCCGCCATTGCCGCGACGATGTCGGCCAATGTAACCGTTGGCAGTGGCGGTGGCGGTGTTTGCTGTTGCTGTTGCTGTTGCTGCTGCTGTCCCGAGGAGTCCTCGGGAGGCTGTTGGGAGGTCTCTCCTCCTTGGCTAGTACCCCCAACGTCCGGGTTGGCACGAGTACGAGTCATTCTGAAATTCAAAACAGCAGCGATTAGCACATGTCATACTTAAAATTCCATATGCAACAGTAGGTATTGAAGTGACACATGAATAACTTGCACAACATTCACATATATTGATAAAGCATAAACTTTATACAAGATACATTATTCTCGGGTCTCCGAGAAGTCGTGCTCATGTCGTCACTACCTATACATACGCTACTTCATACACGACATGTCACCGATTACCAAAGTTGGGTTACACTACTCTAGCTGCCTTACTTGGCAACTGTAACCCCCTACTCGGAGTAGAACTCGACCTCCTGCGGGTCGTCCTCCTCCGGTACCTCTGCTGGTGGCTCCGGATCTACCACCTCTTCTCCCATCTCGGGTTCTCCCATTGCTGGAAGGCCCAAGACCACCGGTATGCCCAATACCGGAGGTACGAGGTCCTGCAATGCATGCACCTCGTCCATGGCCTGGTTGTAGTCCTCTTCCCAGCCTTGCCCTTCCTCAATAGCGTCATCCCGCTCTTGAGCAAGGTCCTCATTCTGCTGGGTTAGAGTCTGCACCAGCTCTTGCAACGCCGCGATGTCGACACGGCTTTTCTTCTTCGCTTTCTTCAGACGATGCAACTGATTATGCTGTTCATTCAGTCGCTTGATCATCGAAAGGAGCACATTGCGGAGTGCGCTGTGAGCACTCTCGAAATGGTCTCCACGGCTTGTGCTCTCCTTGAGCTTTGTGGCGAGATGCTCCGTATGAACAGCTTGGCTGTCCATCACTTTGTTTCCCACCCTCATCTGGAGGCTAAGGTTTGCCTCCGCGGGGCTGTACCTTGGGCAACCCGGATCGGCTGCCTCACGGTACCTTCCTTCCCACACATGATGAGCACGTCCATCCACCGGAACGAGCGCATATGGAGTGCCCTCCATAGCCTTCACGTGTAGTTGGCAGAAACGTGACATGATGTCACGGGCTGCCACTTGCCACATCCCTTCCGGTTGTCTACCTCTCAGCGTGACGGTGAACGGCACCCAACTGGGTGGCGTAGGTCCTGCAGGGACATCGACATGGATTGTCCACGTCTTGTTCCCCTCCTCGCCTTCTTCCTTGGTGAAGTACTGCGGCATCTGGTTGTATCCGAAATATTGAAGCATATGCCTCAATGCTTCCGATAGCCGCTGCGGTGAGAACAGTGGAACACAACCCACCCGTTCTCCAACTGCTTATCTGCTGTCATCTGTAAAAATATATTTGATAAATGTCAAATATTTATTTAAACAGTAAACCATTGAGTTATAACATAAGACATGTCATTGAACCCATAAAACTTGGAAATATAGTTCAAATTTAAACAAATTTGACTGCCGATCTGCTGTCTGCATGACAGCCCTGACCAGTTTCTATTTCAACCTGATTTAGACCATGCTAAAGGCAAAACCAATTCTGGAGCTCAACATCAAAGTTAAAGCTAACTTCAATAGATTTCAATAATGTGGCGGACCGGAATCCGCTCATCCAGGATCGCAGAGGGTGGTGCCGCGCGATGCGACACCCAACAGCACACGTCATAAGAACACATTATATTGCATGGGAAAAACAAACTGAATGTACAAAGTAGTACACTACTCAGTTACAAACTATTGTTTATAATACACAGCAGAAGTCTAAAATATACAACTCACGCCCGCCTATCTAGCAAAAGTCAGTTGCCCAGCCCTAGGGCAACCCACACTAGCTGCACGTCTCAGCTCAGCGCGGCGTGTACGGCTCCCACTCAGCCGTGGTCCCCGACGGAGGGTAACCCTCGCCGGTGGACTCGTACTCCGAGTCCGTGGGTGGCTCCTCACCTGAAAAACACTTAGGCAGCAATCGTGAGCACGATGGCTCAACAAGGCTTAACCGACTCACCTAAGCATGAAACTCTACATGAGGTGTACAATGACATAGGGTAGTAATATTGCAGAAAAAGGGACACGCCTACCAGTTCATCCTTAGTTCATCTTTTAGCAACAAGTTAACAGTTCATGAAGCTGAAATTTAGTGAGCAATATTTGGTGGCACACATGTAGCAATACAATTATATCATAAAAGCAATATTGAATCATAACATTTCATTCATTAGTCTACGTTACGACGCAGTGAACAAGCAGTACTCGTCACCGTGAGGGACGGCGAATCGACTTGATATACACCTGCAGGGAAACCCAAAGAGCACGTCACGTACGCCCACCTGTGGAGCTGCACAGCACGCTCACTCGATGTCGTACGGGACAACCTTTCACCCAACAGCCCAAACATCGAACCGGTCGCACCGAAACGAGCAGGAGGTTCCCCACACGGAGCATCTCTCTATGCCTGTTGGCAGATTTCCACCTTGCTGCCCTCAACCTACACCTATAAATCGGTGTGCTATGCCTCGACGCCCGGAGGTTTAGGCTACGTCGGTTTATCGAGGCCCATATATCCCATATGCCTTCGGTACGTTCAATATTTGTTCAGCAGGGCCGCACACGGATCGGTCTTCAATCGACACGGGCAGGGCTGCGCACATAAGACTTCCTCTTGCTGCGCCCTAGCCCCTGCCTAGTCTCATTTTCATTACTAAAGTGATCTCACATCACTCAACCGAACCCGTGTGTCCCAAGCCTATCTCGCGAGTAGATTCCAACTACTCGATTTGTACCGAAGCTCTATGAATCTTTAAGCAAAACCTCTCTACTCGAGGTCTTAGACCCTACCCTCACTCTTATGGAAAAATTTTGGTCATGCAAGTGTGGTTCCATCCATCCTATACCTAATGCACCATCATACTTCACATGCCACATGTAAACAAATTAAAACTTATACAAATGGTTAATGCAAACCGGGGCTTGCCGTGTTGCTGCTGGTCAGGAGTCAGTTCTTCCTCTGGAAGCAGGAAGTCGAGAACCTCCGGAGCTTCCTCGCCTTCAGCGACTACACGTTATTGAAATGCTACATGTTAATGAATATGCATACAAGTTTATTGTAATACTACTGCTATTAGTTCTAACCACCAGTTTCTAACAACTGGAACTCTGTTCAAGAATTTAAAATGGAACTGGGGTTTAGTGGTTTGGGTTTGGACCTAAGTACATGGTTAAGTGCTAAGTGGTTTTCCCCCTTTTCCATATTAATCCCTCAAGTGGTTAAACAGGACAGGGGTGATCCATAGCTCCAATGGAGCTGAGAATTTTTGTGTGAGTTCCTTGTCACAAGAAAACTCTCTGGACCAAACATTAGCATTTTTCATTGAGTGGTTTGCTCAGAATAATTCTCTTAGCAAATAAGAAAAGAAGAATTAATTCTGAGGTAACACCCCTGTTCATGCCCAACTTAGTGAACTACAATTTCATTTATAGTTCATAGAGTTTGCATGAATTTTCCTAGCATTTTTGGAGCTAAGATTTGCCCAGAACTGAATTTCCAAGTTTTGGAAATTCTCTGAAAATGTTTCTGTATTTAAATGAACATAGCACCTTCAAATTTGAATTGCTCTGACCCAATCAACTCCAAATGGTCTGAAACTTTTAAAGGGTTCACTAAAATCCTAAGGAACATTCTGGCAAAATTTGGGGATTTTCGGATGAACCAAACTCCCTCTAAAATTCTATGGATGAAAAGCTTTAAAGAATTTTCCAGAATTAATTAGTAGGTTTCATACTAATTGGGTTTCCTATTTGGATTGTACTCTGTTAGAGGAATCCAACAAAATTTGTTTCATAATTTTTGCACTCTCCTACCCCAAGCTGTGGTCCTCCAAAGTTTGAACTACAAACTGGAAATTTTAAATTGTTTAAATGTCTGCCGGTGGGTCCCACCCGGCAG
This sequence comes from Neostapfia colusana, assembly GCA_030760725.1. NCBI lineage: Eukaryota > Viridiplantae > Streptophyta > Magnoliopsida > Poales > Poaceae > Neostapfia > Neostapfia colusana. The sequence goes on along the minus strand of JASWHV010000014.1, from coordinate 51,434,308 downwards.
GTCTTCCCCTTCCTCGCGCCAAACAGGGGTCCGCGGTGGCGCACTCCGGCGATCGTCGCCGGAACCGCTTTCCCGTCCGTCTCCCGACCCAAAACTCGCCGCCCCGCCCTAACTCATGACGCTGAACTCATCTCGGGGTTCCGTAGCTCACCGGAACAGGGCTCCCGACGGTGACAGCGGCTGTTAGGGTTCCGGCGTGGTCAGGAATGCGTTACAACACATCAAAACGATCGGCAAAGGGTCGGAGAGCACCGCGGAAGCTCGAGGGTGATGAAAATGGCCGCCAAACCCCATGAAAAGGTCAGTAACCTAGAGTTCCACGGTGACCCGAGCTATTATTCTATGGCGGCCCGAAAAACAACCATAACCCAGCCATTTCTGGGTCATATCCCTTGATTCTTGGTTGAGGAGGGCCGCTAGGGAGTGAGGAAGGTGTGTGTAGGCTCACCGAGCTGGGTTGGACGGTGCAGCTAGAATTTCGGGGTAGACCGACCCCTACTCGGGTGCACTAGTTCGCGGGATTCTTAGGAATTCTCAACGCACAGTCTATCAATGGCTAGGAGGGTTGCAGATACACGATCTGGAGACTAAGGCGCACCTTTTTTGTCTATATGTCCGGCGGTGAAACTGGCCGTGGCGTGCTGTCCACGGGGAGCAATCCTCGGCTTTCCACCGGGGGCCTCGGTCCTCAGCTGCGATCGTCGATTGGTGGCCAAATGAAGTGCTAACGCCGCAAGGTGGTGAGGTGGTTAGTTAGAGCACACACAGGCGCTCTTTTTTTGTGTTGGGAGCTCGGGCAAAGGCCGAGCAGACATCGGCGTGCAGGGGAGAATCGGAGGAGCGGCGCCGGTGACCGAACAGAGCCGGGGCTGTGCTGTTTTGCAAAGAAGCACGCGTACGGCTCGGTGGCTTGGGGAGGAGGTCACGTAGAGGAGAGGGCGCGCTGTTTCTCGGCTGCCAGCGCGAGCAAAGGGAACCAGGAGGTGGCCGCTCGGCCGGTGGCGCGCGCGCGGCAGCTGGCTGCGCTCGGTTGACTGAGAAAACAGAGAGAAGACTTGGGGGCTAAGTCTATTCCACCCAATGACATGTGGGCCCCACTGGTCAGCGCTCTCCCATCCCTCCAAAGATCTCCAAAATTTTGGCAAATGAGTAATTCAAATGTTTGAAGTCTCAAACTGAGCTACATTTGTATGATTGGAGAAGTTTCCCTCAAATTCAAATGTATATTTTAATTCTTCGCATAATTGGATCCTTTTTGGAAAAATGGGAAGCAAATCTTTTCAAAAATTATTGAAACTCTGCCTCCCGACTAATTTGGACCTGAGGAATTCAATTATGCACTTTGATCCTTGTTTTTAGATGCTGCAACCATGAGTTTGAGTGCAACAGTTTTGAATCACCCTCTCATGTGTCTTGTGTAAACTTCCTACTTTGTGAGAGTGTAGGCTTTCCCCTCTAACCACTCTTTTGATGGAGGTTACTTGCTCTTCGCACTTTTTCACAATCTATCCACAACAAAACTGTGGTGTTGTGAGGTGATAAAAAGTTTTTGCAAGTCCCTTTTCTTGGGCTTTTACATCCCTCCCCCCGTAAAAGAATCTCGTCCCGAGATTATAAAAGAAGAGATAGCGATGTAAAAGGGACTTACCCGTGCTGAGATGCCATGAACTCCGGGTAATTTGAGCGAAGGAATTCCTAGCTCTCCCACGTCGCTTATTCGGCGGTGTGGTTGCTCCAGAGTATCTTGTAGAACCACATTGTCCTATTACGCGTGGTTCGGGCTTTCTCATCCAGAATTGCTACCGGATATTCAGCACATGTCAAATCCGGTTGCAACTCGCCGATGTCTTCGGTAGAAACAGCAGCGGTATGTTTCAGACATTTTCTCAGCTGGGAGACATGGAAAATGTCATGGACACCAGCAAGAGATGCCGGTAACTCCAATCTATACGCTGCTGGTCCACACTTCTCGGTGATAGCGTAGGGCCCAATGAAACGGGGAGCGAGCTTCCCCTTCACACCGAACCGGTGCACGCCTTTCATTGGAGACACGCAGAGGTACACGTGTTCCCCAACATCAAAGTGCAACGGTCTACGCCTCTTATCAGCGTAGCTCTTCTGTCGGGATTGAGCGGCCTTCAAGTTAGCCTGAACCGCCCGAACGCGCTCTTCGGCATCGTTCACCACATCAACCCCGAATGTGACCCTTTCACTGGACTCGCACCAATTTAATGGGGTGCGGCAATTTCGACCGTAGAGAGCTTCGTAGGGTGCCATCTTGATACTTGCCTGATGGCCGTTGTTGTACGAGAATTCTGCCAATGGTAGGTGATCATCCCAGTTCTGACCATGGTGGATGGCACATGCTCTCAACATGTCTTCTAAAACTTGGTTCACCCTTTCTGTTTGCCCATCTGTCTGAGGGTGATAGGCGGAGCTCCTGATCAACTTAGTACCCAATGCAGCGTGTAGCTGCTCCCAAAAGTGAGATACAAATAATGCACCTCGATCTGAGACGATGGTCTTGGGTACCCCGTACAAACACAGAATCTTTGCTATGTATAGCTCCGCATATTTGCCGGCATTGTAACGTGTATTCACCGGGATGAAGTGAGCTGTCTTGGTTAACCGATCAACGATTACCCATATGGAATCATGCTTGTTGGATGTTAGGGGTAATCCCACAATGAAATCCATGCTCACATCTTCCCATTTCCATGGCGGGATCTTCAGGGGTTGCAACAGCCCTGATTTCTTCATGTGATCAGCTTTCACTCGTCTACACGTATCGCACTTGGATACGTACTTAGTTAACTCCCGCTTCATCCGTGTCCACCAAAATTTCTTTTTCAAATCTTGGTACATCTTGTTGCTGCCCGGATGAATGGAGTACTTAGACAAGTGAGCTTCATCGAGGATTTTCTTCCTCAGCTCCATATCCCGGGGTACGACTATGCGGTCATTGAACCACAGCGTCCCCTCATCATCTTTTGGGATTTTCTTCCTCAGCTCCATATCCCGGGGTACGACTATGCGGTCATTGAACAACAGCGTCCCCTCATCATCTTTTGGGAAACATTTGATCTCTCCATTGTCTATCCGTCTCCGGAGATGTGCCATGCCTTTATCATATTTCTGAGCTGCAATGATGTCCTCCCTAATAGTAGGGATGAGGGCAAGGTTGTACAGAGATCCATAAGGAACCAAGTATAAACTCGACTCTTCCTCCTCCACCGGTGTAATGGTGATGTGATGGACATGTGATTTCCGACTCAGCGCGTCGGCAACCACATTCGCCATGCCAGGGTGATAATGAATCTCAATTTCATAATCTTTGATCAATTCTAACCACCTCCTTTGCCTCATGTTCAGCTCCTTCTGGGTGAAAATATATTTCAAGCTCTTGTGGTCGGTGTAGAGATGCACTAGATTCCCCTGGAGATAGTGCCTCCACATTTTCAGCGCCAAAACCACTGCAGCAAGCTCAAGATCATGAGTAGGATAATGCTGCTCATGGTTCCGAAGTTGGCGTGAGTCATATGCGACCACACGTCCTTCCTGCATCAACACGCAGCCGAGCCCAATACCGGACGCGTCACAATACACGTCGAAGGGCTTTGTTGTATCCGGCTGAGCTAAGACCGGGGCTGTATTGAGATGATTCACCAATGTTTGGAATGCTCCTTCACACGCTGTGTTCCAAACATATTTCGTCCCTTTCTTCAGCAATTCTGTCATCGGCTTAGCGAGCTTGGAGAAGCTTGGAATGAATCTCTGATAGTATCCCGCTAACCCGAGGAAGCTTCTGACTTCATGGACTGAAGTGGGAGCTTTCCATTTCAGCACTTGCTCTATTTTGCTTGGGTCAACCGCAATGCCTTCAGCTGAGATGATATGTCCCAAGAATGGCACTTGGCTGATCCAAAACTCGCATTTACTGAACTTGGCATAGAGCTTGTGGTCTCGCAATCATTAAAGCACGATTCTCAAGTGTTCGGCATGTTCGGCTTCTGTCTTGGAGTAAACCAAGATATCATCGATGAACACTACCACGAACTTGTCTAGCTCCGTCATGAACACGGAGTTCATGAGATACATGAAATGGGCTGGAGCATTTGTGAGACCAAAGGACATGATGAGATATTCATATAATCCGTATCTCGTCGAGAAGGCCGTCTTCGGGATATCCTCCGCCCGGATCTTGATCTAGTGATATCCAGAGCGAAGGTCCATCTTTGAGAACACACTTGCCCCCACAAGTTGATCAAACAAAATGTCAATACGGGGCAGTGGGTACTTATTCTTGATGGTGACGGCGTTGAGCGGCCGGTAATCCACACACAGCCTCAAGGTTTCATCTTTCTTCTTCACGAACAGCGCCGAGCATCCCCAAGGCGAGGAACTCGGCCTAATGAAACCTTTGCTCAACAGATCATCGAGCTGTACTTTTAGTTCCGCCAGCTCATTTGGAGCCATTTTGTATGGCCTCCGTGATATGGGTGTAGTCCCGGGTGCGAGCTCGATCTTGAACTCGACATCCCGCTCACGTGGCATGCCCGGAAGATCATCCGAGAACACGTCGGGATACTCCCGGACTACGAGGATGTCCTCTATCTTGAGAGCTTCAGCATTATTAATTGCTGCAACTTCCCGGACTGGAGTGTCTAACACCATGGAATGCGGACGGTGGAATGGAGAGTTTAAATGAACCGTCCGTGTCCGAGTCTCTAGGACAGCGCCATGGTATTGTAGCCATGACATCCCTAAGATTGCATCAATCTTTTGTCCCATAAGGATTGTCAAGGTGGTGGTGTATAGTTTCCCACCTAAGCACAGAGGTGCTTTTGGAATTATCATATATGCTGAGATCTTGCCTCCCGGTGAGCAGATCATATAAGTGCAGTCGGTTGGGAAGACTCGCATTTGATGCTTAGCCAAATAGGATGCACTTGTAAAGCTGTGGGTTGCACCAGAATCAAACAATATGACGATGGCTTGATTGTTGAGAGTAAACGTACCCGCCAGCACGTTGTATCCATCTGGGGCGTCCTCATTGTCGAGGTTGCGGACGCCACCAGTCCGCTGACCAACCTTCTTCACCGGAGGTCGGCCTCGAGCACTGCCCTGGAATTGGGCTTGCCCGCTGCTCTGCTGCCCTGGGGACAATCCTTCACGAAGTGGCCCGCCTGGCCACACGTGAAGCAGGTGAAACAGGGCGGTCCCCCGCTGATCGGTGGACGGAATCCCGGGGCGCGTTGTGGCGGTGGAAACGCCCGGGGTACCGTCTGCTGCTGCTGTTGCTGCTGCTGTCTTGGTGGTGGCATCGGCGGACGGAACGGAGGTGACTGGAAAGGACGTCCCCCTAACCGTTGAGGTCGTGCTGGTGGATGCCATTGCTGTCCGGATGGTGTCGATACACCATACGGTACTTCTGAGGAGCGCCACCACCACTGCTGGGCGGAGCGCTGCGCTTCCTCTGCTCAGCTGCCAACTCCCGCTGAGCGTCCTCTTGCATGATCGCGGCATTGACTAATTCGTTGAAGGTGCCACGATTCCATTACACGAGATGCGTCTTCATTTCGGGGTGTAACCCCCGATAGAAGTGCTCCCGCTTTTTCTCCTCGGTGGAGATGTAGTCTGAAGCATATTGCGCCAGATGGTTGAAGGCACGGGAGTAGTCATGGGCACTCCTCCCGCCCTGCCTCAGCTCCAAGAATTCTTGGAACTTCCTCTTCATGATCCTGGGACGGATGTGATAAGCACGGAACGCCTCCCGGAATTCCTACCATTCCACGGTATGGCCAGCCGAACGTGAGGCGACATAGTTCGCCCACCACGCACCAGCGGCACCATGGAGTTGCTGTGCTGCGAACAGAGTCTTCTCGCTCCGTACATTGGAGCAGACCGAACTTGGACTCGATGGTCCGCAGCCAGTTGTCCGCCTCCAGTGGTTCTTTGGCTTCTGTGAACACTGGAGGGTGCGTACTCATGAAATCCGAGTACGACACTTCCCGGGGCTCACAAGGCCCTCTGTCTTGAAGCCCCCCCCCCCCCCCCCCCGCCTGGGACGTATTCTGCACGATCGTGCGCAGTAGGTCAGTCTGCTCCTCACGACCTCCCACCAGTGCCGCAATCACATCCGCTAGGGCAAGCGGAGGCGGCGGTGGTGGCTTCTGCTGCGGGGTGCTGTCGTAGGCCAGTGGCTGAGAGTCATCGCCTCCCCCTTGGCTAGAGCTACCAACCTCGTGCGTGGTCCTAGTGCGAACCATCCGCCACCATACGACAATAAACATCAGTCCCGCAGCAGATTGCATGCTGTCCAATAAAAATAGGCGTAACAACATAATGACAATAAAAACATGCGATACATCTCGTAAGTAGATAATGTAATAACTTTGCACAAGCTACACCATTACCAGACCAAACACAAGCTAGTTTAATCAAACTTGATGAACCTCCTCTTTGGAAGCTCACCATAACTAGGTTTGGTCACTACGAGACATTACTATCGCGTTGTCATCACGTATACCACCCTTAGGGTACAACACCCTCTCCAATGAGTTCAACTGTCATTCTTCTGTCAGAATGACCAGTTTCTACCTATTCCAAGTTTTGATCTGGTTCTGGGCATTTTCATGACTCAAGCTGAACACCAAAGTTAAAGTTAACTTCAGTATCTTTCCAACGAGTACTCATTTGTCCCCATATCAGTTCTGGTTACAAAGTTAGGGTAATTCAAAGTCAACAGACTTTCTGGAAGAATTTTAACAGCACCTCCCTTGAGAAATTGCTATTTTAAACTCTGTTTTCCACTGAAATCTGTGCTGAAATTTCAGAAACTTTGAATTGCAAAGATGTAACACATCTTCTACCCTTTCTAAAGAGGTATCATATGACAATTTTTTTGATGTTTCTACTGGGAGTTATATTTGAAAACAGAACAGTTCAGAGAATGTTTAACTCTGTCCTGGTTCTGGACAGTTTACATTCCTCTGGGATTTCAGCCATCTTAAGGTGTGTTTCAGCTCTGGAAATCTACAACAAAGATGTAGAGTACTTAAATACCTTTCCAGAACTATATACCACACCTCCCTTGGCTAAAAGACCTGTGAGTTGTGCTCTGTGGAAGTTCAGCAACCTTGCTGCCCAAAACAGAGCACTCTGTTTTTCATCCCTTTGGCTATCAAGCTCCACTATCCCATTCTTATACCCAACCAGGGTCCTAAATGTTGAACCTAGTGATTTTAATTCCTTGTTATCATTATTTTCATGCATATGCCTACAATATCTCGGTACTACGTTCCTCACACAAGAAAATCCTAACCAGATTATACCGGCATATACGTCTCAAGTGTGGCACTAAACGGTCTCTCGCACACGTTTGCTACACGGATACCTACGTGGTTAGTACCTGCAGAAGACCACACAATAATGGTGCACTCAATGGTTGATTTCATTTCAGGCAGTTCCATATTTAAAAGTAAATACAAACGCCTGTATCATTTCCATACGGCCGTCCTTGAGTTAGGTCACGTCTGAAGGTACGTGATCGTGTTTCAACACCACACGATGGGGAACCCGAGTATGTCATGAACGGGTCGTCACGGTTGGGAATGTTATCAACCCAACAGATACCACCTACTGCCCTGCAGGGCACGCCGATGGCAAGCGCTGCGTATGTCCTCCTGGGCTATTTCCAGATGAACACACTCTCGCGTTACTGACCACGCGATGGGGTCTCCACTTATTGCCTAATGCACGCTAGGGATCAGCGTTTCATATGAACACAGGAAGATAAAGAGTCCAAGAGTTTCATATTGACGTCTCACACCAAGCTGTGATACCTATCCCTGAACCACATTCCTCGTCAGGGGAGCTAACCGAAATTGAACCGCTTTCGGTGGCGTTCTTTACCATACTTACCAGAGCGTAGGTGCGTCGTTACATAATTAAAATTCAGAATTATAACACATAAGTTAGTCTTTGCCACTTTAAGTAACTAGTCTAATATAGTCCTTACTTGGGCAACTACCGAATCCTCACCGTATCCTAAGTTTTTTCCGTAATACAGCCCTTACGTACTGTGCTATCCCCAATGCAGCTCTGATACCAGGCTGTGGCGGACCGGAATCCGCTCATCCAGGATCGCAGTGGGTGGTGCCGCGCGATGCGACACCCGACAGCACACGTCATAAGAACACATTATATTGCATGGGAAAAACGAACTGAATGTACAAAGTAGTACACTACTCAGTTACAAACTATTGTTTATAATACACAGCGGAAGTCTAAAATATACAACTCACGCCCGCCTATCTAGCAAAAGTCGGTTGCCCATCCCTAGGGCAACCCACACTAGCTGCACGTCTCAGCTCAGCGCGGTGTGTACGGCTCCCACTCAGCCGTGGTCCCCGACGGAGGGTAACCCTCGCCGGTGGACTCGTACTCCGAGTCCGTGGGTGGCTCCTCACCTGAAAAACACTTAAGCAGCAATCATGAGCACGATGGCTCAACAAGGCTTAACCGACTCACCTAAGCATGAAACTCTACATGAGGTGTACAATGACATAGGGTAGTAATATTGCAGAAAAAGGGACACGCCTACCAGTTCATCCTTAGTTCATCTTTTAGGAACAAGTTAATAGTTCATGAAGCTGAAATTTAGTGAGCAATATTTGGTGGCACACATGTAGCAATACAATTATATCATAACAGCAATATTGAATCATAACATTTCATTCATTAGTCTACGTTACGACGCAGTGAACAAGCAGTACTCGTCACCGCGAGGGACGGTGAATCGACTCGATATACACCTGCAGGAAAACCCAAAGAGCACGTCACGTACGCCCACCCGTGGAGCTGCACAGCACGCTCACTCGATGTCGTACGGGACAACCTTTCACCCAACAGCCCAAATGTCGAACCGGTCGCACCGAAACGAGCAGGAGGTTCCCCATACGGAGCATCTCTCTATGCCCGTTGGCAGATTTCCACCTTGCTGCCCTCAACCTACACCTATAAATCGGTGTGCTATGCCTCGACGCCCGGAGGTTTAGGCTACATCGGTTTATCGGGGCCCATATATCCGATATTCCTTCGGTACATTCAATACTTGTTCAGCAGGGCCGCACACGGATCGGTCCTCAATCAACATGGGCAGGGCTGCGCACACAAGACTTCCTCTTGCTGCGCCCTAGCCCCTGCCTAGTCTCATTTTAATTACTAAAGTGATCTCACATCACTCAACCGAACCCGTGTGTCCCAAGCCTATCTCGCGAGTAGATTCCAACTACTCGACTTGTACCGAAGCCCTATGAATCTTTAAGCATAGCCTCTCTACTCGAGGTCTTAGACCCTACCCTCACTCTTATGGAAAAATTTTGGTCATGCAAGTGGGGTTCCATCCATTCTATACCTAATGCACCATCATACTTCACATGACACATGTAAACAAATTAAAACTTATACAAATGGTTACTGCCAACCGGGGCTTGCCTTGTTGCTGCTGGTCAGGAGTCAGTTCTTCCTCTGGAAGCAGGAAGTCGAGAACCTCCGGAGCTTCCTCGCCTTCAGCGACTACACGTTATTGAAATACTACATGTTAATGAATATGCATACAAGTTTATTGTAATACTACTGCTATTAGTTCTAATCACCAGTTTCTAACAACTGGAACTCTGTTCAAGAATGTAAAATGGAACTGGGGTTTAGTGGTTTGGTTTTGGACCTAAGTACATGGTTAAGTGCTAAGTGGTTTTCCCCCTTTTCCATATTAATCCCTCAAATGGTTAAACAGGACAGGGGTGATCCAGAGCTCCAATGGAGCTGAGAATTTTTGTGTGAGTTTCTTGTCACAAGAAAACTCTCTGGACCAAAGACTAGCACTTTTCATTGAGTGGATTGCACAGAATAATTCTCTTAGCAAATAAGCAAAGAAGAATTAATTCTGAGGTAACACCCCTGTTCATGCCCAACTTAGTGAACTACATTTCAGTTATAGTTCATAGAGTTTGCATGAATTTTCCTAGCATTTTTGGAGCTAAGATTTGCCCAGAACTGAATTTCCAAGTTTTGGAAATTCTCTGAAAATGTTTCTGTATTCAAATGAACATAACACCTTCAAATTTGAATTGCTCTGACCAAATCAACTCCAAATGGTCTGAAACGTTTACAAGAGTTCACTAACATCCTAAGTAACATTCTGGCAAAATTTGGGGAATTTTGGATGAAACAAACTCCCTCTAAAATTCTTTGGCTGAAAAGCTTTAAAGAATTTTCCAGAATTAATTAATAGGTTTCATACTAATTGGGATTCATATTTGGATTGTACTCTGTTAGAGGAATCCAAAAAAAATTGTTTCATAATTTTTGGACTCTCCTACCCCAAGCTGTTGTCCTCCAATGTTTGAACTACAAACTGGAAATTTCAAATTGTTTAAATGTCTGCCAGTGGGTCCCACCCGGCAGGTCTTCCCCTTCCTCGCGCCAAACAGGGGTCCACGGCAGTGAACTCCGGCGAGCATCGCCGGAACCGCTTTCCCGACCGTCTCCCGACCCCAAACTCGCCGCCCGCCCTAACTCATGACGCTGAACTCATCTCGGGGTTCGCCGGCGGCCGTAGCTCACCGGAACAGGGCTCCCGACGGTGACAGCGGCGGTTAGGGTTCCTGCGTGGTTGGGAATGCGTTACAACGCATCAAAACAATTGGCAAAGGGTCGGAGGGAACCGCGGAAGCTCGAGGGTGATGAAAATGGCCGCGAAACCCCATGAAAAGGTTGGTAACCTAGAGTTCCACGGTGACCCGAGCTATTATTCTATGGCGGCCCGAAAAACAACCAGAACCCGGCCATTTCTGGGTCATATCCCTTGATTCTTGGTCGAGGAGGGCCGCTAGGGAGTGAGGAAGGTGTGTGTAGGCTCACCCGAGCTGGGTTGGACGGTGCAGCTAGAATTTCGGGGTAGACCGACCCCTACTCGGGTGCACTAGTTCGCTGGATTCTTAGGAATTCTCCACGCACAGTCTATCAATGGCTAGGAGGGTTGCAGCTACACGATCTGGAGACTAAGGCGCACCTTTTTCGTCTAGAAGTCCGGCGGTGAAACTGGCCGTGGCGTGCTGTCCACGGGGAGCAATCCTCGGCTTTCCACCGGGGGCCTCGGTCCTCAGCTGCGATCGTCGATTGGTGGCCAAATGAAGTGCTAATGCCGCAAGGTGGTGAGGTGGTTAGCTAGAGCACACACAGGCGCTCCCTTTTTGTGTTGGGAGCTCGGGCAAAGGCCGAGCAGACGTCGGCGTGCAGGGGAGAATCGGAGGAGCGGCGCCGGTGACCGAACAGAGCCGGGGCTGTGCTGTTTTGCAAAGAAGCACGCGTACGGCTCAGTGGCTTGGGGAGGGGGTCACGTAGAGGAGAGGGCGCGCTGTTTCTCGGCTGCCAGCGCGAGCGAAGGGAACCAGGAGGTGGCCGCTCGGCCGGTGGCGCGCGCGCGGCAGCTGGCTGCGCTCGGTTGACTGAGAAAACAGAGAGAAGACTTGGGGGCTAAGTCTATTCCATCCAATGACATGTGGGCCCCACTGGTCAGTGCTCTCCCATCCCTCCAAAGATCTCCAAAATTTTGGCAAATGAGTAATTCAAATGTTTGAAGTCTCAAACAGAGCTACATTTGTATGATTGGAGAAGTTTCCCTCAAATTCAAATGTATATTTGAATTCTTGGCATAATTGGATCCTTTTTGGAAAAATGAGTAGCAAATCTTTTCAAAAATTATTGAAACTCTGCCTCCCCACTAATTTGGACCTGAGGAATCCAACTATGCACTTTGATCCTTGTTTTTAGATGCTGCAACCATGAGTTTGAATGCAACAGTTTTGAATCACCCTCTCATGTGTCATGTGTAAACTTTCTACTTTGTGAAAGTGTAGGCTTTCCCCTCTAACCACTCTTTTGATGGAGGTTACTTGCTCTTCGCACTTTTTCACAATCTATCCACAACAAAACTGTGGTGTTGTGAGGTGATAAAAAGTTTTTGCAAGTCCCTTTTCTTGGGCTTTTACACATAAAGTGTTTGCTTGGCCTAAGATCTGTCCTGGTTCAAAAGTTATGAGATGCTAAAGATAACAGAACTTCTGGAGAAAATTGGACAGCAGCCCCCTGCTTTAGGTACTGATTTGGTCCAAGAATCCCATTTAATTCTGTTCCTAATCTGACAAAACTTTCTGTTACAAAGTTGTAACCCAGCTCATAAGCTTTCCAGAACTACCTCATTTTGTATTTTGGATTTTTATGCAGGAAGTTATACTCAATATACAGAGAGTTTACAGAGAGTCTTTGCTCTGTCCTGTTTTCTGGACAGTTTCAACTCTACTGCATTTTTCGATTGGTTAAGGGATGAAACACCTATGGTCATCAACAGAAAAGTTGTAAAGCTTTTCTGAAGCTTTCCAGAATTGTATCATATGATCCCAACCTCGAAAGAACTCAACCTCTAACCTCTGATTAACTTCAGCCTTGATTCAGCTGAAAACAGAGTGCCCTGTCCTTAGTATCCTATAAGTTGAAAACTTGTTAACTTTGAATTCCTGATTAAGAGAAGAGGTTACAGCAAAGTTTTAATGCTCCAGATTAAAACTTTCAAGTTTTACAATGAAGTTGTTCCTTTAGTGGGGTGTGACGTCGATGCGTCACTAGATCATGTTGGTACTACGTCCTCACAAAGAAAAACCTATACCGGACTTAGCCGGCTTCATTAATTCAGTGGCACTAAGCGTCTCTCGCACACGGATGCTACACGTCTACCGTTTCGTAGTTAGACTACCTGCAGAAACTCAAACAATCGTCAGACTCGGCTACACACCGAGCCCGGTATCCATACAGTTCATACACCCGGCCGTCATCACTCGCTCGGATGTTCTCAAGACAAACACGCCTTGAGTTACGTGTTCACGTTTCAGACCACGTGACGGGGTCTCCCAAATTGCACCACGCACGCCAGGGACAGACGTTGCTCGAATACCCCAAACGACATGAAAAGTCAAAGAGGATATCAAAGCGGGTCGGGTTACCTGCCACCCGTGGGGCTCCACCCTTCAGCTTGTGCGCACTGGTGGACAGCGCTTATGTGCACCCCCCAAGACATAAACGTCCCGAGATACACGATTTTCCAACATAGACAAATAGGTTAGTATGCCACCTTCTATACATTAATAACATCCTTATATGGGCTACTAACTCGTTCCTCACTGGATTTTTGAAAAAGATGACCTTTATAGTGCGTTAAGCCTCCAACGAGCTCTGATACCAATGCTGACACGACCCCACGGTCTTGTCGATCCAGGATCACGCTGAGGGGTGCTGCGTTGCACAGCACCGGATAACACACATCAAAGGTACAAAGCGGAAGCAATACTTTTATTACATAAAGTGGTTTATGAACATTTGTACATCAAAATAAGTCCAGTCTACACTCACGGGCGTAGACTACGCATCAAGTTCAAGTTCAGCCCGTGAACGTGTCCTTGCTAGCACACACGCACACTAACACGGCGGCGTGCACGACTCCCACTCGACGGGGTTCCCCTCCTGGGGTTCCATCTCTTCCTCGGGAGTCCCTTCCTCATAGAACCCTGCAAAAGCTTCAAACACAAGCAGTGAGCACGAAGGCTCAGCAAGACTGACCCGTCTCTCCTAAACATGGAACTTCTACATGAGGGTTGATAGGTTACATGAGGTAAAAATCATTTGCAAGGACTCGCCTAATTAGTAGAACCTTAATTTCAAGTTTTAGCAGCAGGTTGTGGAGAACCTTACGCTAAGGCACATGAGAGAGCCGCAATCAAATAAGAAACGCATTTCTCTCATGTACTTTGCCCAAAGTTGAAAGGAACTTTAATAAGCTCTAAACTACAGCAAATCATTAACAAGCAAGGTCCATCTTTCAATCAGCAACATTATAACATGTAACTAGCCTGTTCTTTCTACGTCACGGTACAGTGAACAAGTGGTACTCACTGACCGCGAGGGACGGCGATTATAATCGATTTACACCTGCGGGGTTACCCGAATAACCCGTCACGTACGCTCGTACTCGATGTTGCCTACAGCAACCATCATGGACGCCGTACGCAACCACCTTTTACCTGTCAGCCAAATATTGAACCGGTCCCATCGTCCCGAGCAAGAGGTCTCTGCACGCGCATCTCAGTGCCTCCAGCCGATTTACACCTCAAGCTCTCAACTTACCCTCTGAACGACGGGCAATGCCTCAATACCCAGCTACCCGAGTTACATCAGTTTCCCGGTTCCCATATAGCCGGTAGGTCTTCGGTACTATTCTAGCTTGTTCAATAGGCTCACACACGACTCGGTCCTCAATCGACACAAGCGGAGGTACAGCACACAGGCCCCAAAGTCCTGTTGCCCTTACTCTCCGCTCGGTCTCATTTTTCTTGCCATGTATATAATGTGCTATTTCTACCCGAGTCGAGTGCCTCTAGCCTATGCTCGCGAGTAGTTCCAACTACTCGTCTTGTACTGAATCCTACTCTATCTTCGCATTGCAGTAGCTAACGTGGTTTGCAATCCTAAACCCAACCCATGGTGTTCTTGGCTATGCAATTGGGTTTCCAAACAAGACTCTAATGCAAGGAATAATAGTATTCAAGTATGTGCTCAAAACAATAAAAATTTATAAAAAGGTTAATGCAAACTGGAGCTTGCCTTGCTGCTCTTGGTCGTAGGCTAGCTGCTCCTCCGGAGTAACGAAGTCTAGGACTTCGGGTTCCTCCTCGACCTTAGCGACTACATGATATACAAGGATATGTATTAATTTAAATGCATTTGATTGAATTTAAACTTGTAAAGTCTATAACTCTTACTAGACAGACCCAATGACTGTGAAACTTTAACTGTGGCTTGGTTACAACCTAAACAGAGACTTGGTCAAGTTTTAGTTGCAGTAAAGCTCATTTGAGCCCTCCCCAATTAATTATGCACTTGACCTTAATTGAAGGCTTGTAGGGTGTTCTAAGGATTTTCATGAAACAAGCTATGAATTTTTGAAAACTAGATTTTCAGAGGGTTCTAATGGAGTTGGTCTCACTTAATTTAAAGGTCTCTAGCTAAAGATATGAGCTAAACAATTTCAGGGAAAATTCTGAAAATGTTTCTGAACATTTTCTATTTTCTCTGGAACAGTTTCACTAATCACACAATTAGGTGGATTAAATGAGCTCAAATGGACCTGAAATTTTTATGGTAGTTCAGGGATATTTTGGTGAATATCCCACAAAATTTCAGAATTTTCCTCCAAAGGATTCTCCAGTTAAAATTCCAAACAGTCTAAACTTTGAGGAATTAATTCTGGAGAATTAAGGATTTTCATGGAGTGAAACTTGATTTGATGGAAAGTACTCAGAGATCTGAATCCAACAAAATTTGGTCCACTTGATTTGGAGTTTCCTAGCCCAAGTTATGAGGATTTGAAGTTTGAATGAAATCTGAAAATCGGGAAAAAGTTTAAACTTGCGGGTGGGCCACGGGGACACGTGTTGCGCACTAATGCGTCGGCACACCGTGGTCTGCGGGGTTCGTGCACGCCAGCACAACAGATCCCATCCGCACCCGATCCCGATTTGAATTTTTAAGTCGGTGACGCGTGGGCCAGTCGGCTTCGTCTTCCTCCCGACGCGCCCTCGTGCCCGCGCCGCCTTCCCTCGCCAGACCAGACTCGGAGCTCGCTGGACCGGCGTTCCCGGCCGCCGCCCAGTCAGAGACTCGCCCCCAGAGGGTTTAGGGAATCGAGGAACACGTTGGTGGGCTCTGTTTGGGACGTCGGTGGCCGGAACCAGCTCCGCGACGTGCGGCGGCTACTGCTTTGGTTCGGCACCGTTGTCCGAGGTCTCTAGCCCGCCATCGCTTGCGCCGGTGGGCTCTACATCAGCAGCGCAGCTCTAGGAAGCTCGACATGACCTTAGAGTAGCTCGGAAGTCACCGTAAATACGGTTTCACCGTGCGACCAAATGGTTCCGTGGCGGACACTCCGAATAGAGCATAATTCCCGCCGCTCCGAGGCGTTCTCATGCGATGGATGCTAAAGGAGATTTGATCGCCGGCTAATCCAGCATATGTGTGTAAAATTTGATGACTCGAGGAGGGACAGAGAAGAAGAATTTTAAAGAACTGTACAGGAAACTCGGGTTGAGGTCGCCGGAGCAAATTCTCGGAATTCGCCGGCGAGAGTGTACGGCGTGGCTTGAGCTTCAGGTGGAAGCAGTGTGGAGTCCGTGCACTCCTTTTTCTGCCGTTGCTTGGCTGTGAAAGTGACTGTGGTGTGCTGCCCACGTGAGACCGATCGCCGTTCTTTAGCTCAGTCACGGCGGTCGTCGTTGATCACGGGAACAGAAGCCAAAACCCGGTGGTTTAGGCGTCGGGAGAGTGGTGCTCGAGCTCAGGGTGCTGCCTAGCAGATCGGGGAAGGAGAAGGCGCGATGTTTTCGCGGTTTCCCAATCGAGCAGATAGGCGGAAGCCGGGGAACTCGGTGTGCACTGAGGAGAGGGAAATGTGCGATGATCGCCGCGGTGGAACGCCTTAAGAGGACCCCGGACCGACCCTGGGCTCGCGTGTGGAAGCGGGAAGCAGCTGGTGGCGCTGCTCCTCCTCGGTGGCGCACGGGCAGCTCTCGGTGACGTTGAACCGGCAGCTGCTCGGTGGAATTTCCCACCGAGGCTGTGACTTTGGGTGCAAGTCTCCCCCCCTTATCTCTATGACATGTGGGTCCCAAACTCAAGTTTAAACTCTGAAATTAACTCCTCATCACTGTTGTAAACAGTAAGCCCCAAAATACCCATGGTGATTCAAATTATTCACCCATGAACCATTTGAATTGGTTAGAATTCAAATTAGTTTTGGTTTGAATAAATTTCAGCACATGTTCAGTTTGAAATTCAAATAAAGTTTGAATTTGCCCCACTTAGCTCCTGCCAATATCAACTCCAAATGGAGTGAAAATTGGAGTGTGAGCTCACAAAAATGTGCTGAGTAAGAATATGTCTCCCACTTTTGAATTCATGGGATAAAGACAGTTTGAATTTGAATGTAGTTTTAAACTGCCCTCTTTCTAGCTACAACCAAAATGACCTCAGAAAGGTTTTGAATTTGGGTGAAACTTGGCATGGACTTTCCTAGTACCATGTAGGAGTTTTCATATGCCCAGCCCCTGTATATCACATGTGGGGAAATACCACTTTTGCAATATGTGAGTTTATTCTCTAATGAGCATGTTGATGGTGGTTACTTGCTCTTCAAATGTGTTTATCAACTTGCTTCAAATGAAGTGTTTGTGTGGTGATGACACTCGAAACATGTGTCAAAAACTGAGGCCCTTACAGTGTAGCATACGTTTGTGAGTGGTCGAGTAGTGCCACTGCTAAATCGATTACCGGGTACACCGGAATAGATTTTTTTTTGTGAGGATATGTAGTATCGACATTAAATCCTAACTGCATATATGATAAGGTTGATGATGTAGGACTGAATGGAAGACACAACATTGAGTTGAAATAAAAAATTTTGAACTCAGGTTGAAATAAATTTCAAATTTTAGAACCCATGACCAGGCCGAAGTAAAGAAATCGTTAACGATAACAGAGTTACCAAAACAGAGTATCCTCTGTTTTCTGGCAGCAGTGTTGGTGGACATTGCCAGGGCATAACTTTAGTTCCGAGGAAATAAATGAAGTGTTCTTGAAATGGATGTAAAGACTAGGGAGTCCTCTAGATATGTTATTTACAAACCCAAGGCAGAATCAGAATGCAACTTAGTGAAATTTTCACATTTCCAGAATTGGTCAGAACCAGGACAGGGCAAAATGCTATCGGTACTTTCCTGTAATATGGCCATAAGTTTTGACATAAAAATTTTCCTAGGGTCATGCCTTATACCATTCAAAAATATGGGAGGAATTCTACAACTTTGTTGTTAAGTGTTTTCCAAATTTTGTCTGGAAGTTAATCATATTGCGGGTTCAAATCAGATACTTTTAAAGGAGGTGCTGCAGAAGTTTTCCAGGATTTCTGTTGATTTGAAATTTCATATATGTAAAAACAGAACAGCTATGAGTGACCAAAAACAAGCATTTGAAAGATACTGAAGTTTATTAAAACTTTGGTATTGAACTCAAGTCAAGAATCTGTAGTTAACTTGAGTAAAGTTTGAAGTTTGTGTGAACTAGTCAGGGTAGTCAAGCTGATTAGTTTAGCGTACATAAGATTTGTATAAAATGGATGTGGGTATACTTTTATAAAGTTCATGACATGTTCATGTTTTACTTATCTTTACTCACTGCTGGGATAGAATACTGATTGACTCAAAATTTATTTTGTGCGGTATGGTACGTGCACATTCTCAAATGGAGATTGGAGGTTCGAGTCGAGATGGGAATGACTCGACTTCATCACAAGAGCCATTGCCAACTGTATTAGCGGAAATTATGGCGAAGGTGAATAAGACTCTCCAAACTCTAGTTCGGCAAGGGATAAATAGAGAAGCTCAACATCACATTCCAATCCAGAGTACTTATTTGGATTTCTTGGTGACGCTACCGCCGGTATTTTCCGAAGCGACTGACCATTGTGAAGCAAATCATTGGTTACATGTCATTGAGTCCAAATTTGGGTTGATTCAATGTGACGAATTACGGAAGACTCTATTTGCCGCACAGCAGCTTCACGGCTTTGCTGGAGCCTGGTGGGCGGAATACCTTGCTATCCATCCGGAAGAGCATAGTGTCACATGGACGGAGTTCCGGGATGCATTTCCTGCTCGCTTCGTTCCTGCTGGCATAATGAAAACAAGTCTTAGTGAATTCTGGAATCTACAACATGGTGAAATGAGTGTCATTGAGTATGCAAAGGAATTTAATCGCTTAACTCAATATGCACCTGATTATGTGCAATCACAAGCCATGAAAAGCTATCATTTTTACCGAGGGCTGAATGTTAGGCTGCGAAATGATTGGCTCAAGTTAGCCAAAAGAATTTTGATAAGTTTGTTAGCAGTGCTATAACCCAGGAATATTATTCCAACCTCCTCCTTAGAGAAGAAAAGAGGTAGAGGGACTCATCACTGAATGATGGCAATGATGTTCCTTAGAAGTACCAGTTGGTAATTCGTTCACCTTCCGGGCGCGAGGTTCCACAAAAGAGTAGTCATTCATGGAGTATGCCAACTCTTATACTCCGCAGAGGTTTTATTTACCTCAATCACAGCAATAAATTATTTCTCGTGCACCCCAGTACCAACAATGTGCACCAGAATATTATTCACCTCAAGATATCGAAGAAGATCAAGGTGATTACTCAGCGGAACTGGGTGGTATTCCACCTCGAAATGACAATGTTAATGAAGCCCTTGAACCTAGCAGCAACATGCCGTCTGCAGGTCCAGTTCTAAATAATGATCTTGGACAGCAAAGAAAAACCATGTCCAAAGTGGGAATTGCTATTGTCAGTCAAAGATCTGCCTGATGGAGGACCGGTTCTCATGGGCAGATTCACTTAAAATGACAAGCCGGTTGTCATTTTATTCGACTCTGGTGCAACACATAATTTCATTAGTAACTCGATTGTGATATGATATAAGATTACCACAAAGACCACAAAGGGTTCCTACCTTATCCATTCGACAGGAAGATTCATATCGACTAATGTAATCGTTTCTAAAGCACCACTGTGTTTGGGTGGAAAATTTTATCCTACCACCCTCATCATTCTCGAAGGTCAAGGAATCGATGCCATATTGGGAATGTCATGGTTAAATTTCCATAGGGCTGTTCTGGACATCGAGAACCGTAGTGTTCATTTGGACTCTCCACTTTACGGGCGTCACACTTTATGTCTTGGCAAATCTGTTTCCGAAATTCCAGAAGTGTGTAATGTCGAAGCTCGTGAGTTAGAAGACATTGCAGTAGTCCGTGAATACCCGGACGTGTCTCCCGAAGATCTGCCAAGATTACCACCTGAGCGCGAGGTGGAATATAGAATTGATACCGGGAACCATGCCAATATCTCGGAGACCATACAAAATGGCTCCAAATGAATTAGCTGAACTGAAGGAGCAACTAAAAGAACTGATGGACAAGGGATGTATTCGTCCAAATTCATCACCATGGGGTTGCTTGGCTTTATTTGTAAATAAGAAAGATGAGACGCTGAGGCTATGCATCGATTATCGTCCGTTAAATTCTATGACAATAAAGAACAAGTATCCACTACCAAGAATTGATATTCTCTTTGATCAATTAGTGGGCGCTAAGGTTTTCCCCAAGATGGACTTAAGATCAGGATATCATCGAATCAAGATTCGAGCGGAGGATATTTCGAAAACAGCTTTCTCGACAAGATATGAATTCTATGAGTATCTTGTCATGTCATTTGAATTGACCAATGCTCCAGCCCACTTTATGTATCTTATGAACTCTGTTCATGCAGGAGTTGGATCGATTTGTCATGGTATTTATCGATGATATCTTGGTCCATTCCAAATAAGAGGAGGGACATGCTAAACATTTGCATATTGTGCTCCAACGATTGAGAGATCACCAACTCTATGCAAAGTTTAGCAAATGTGAATTTTGGATCAACCAAGTACCATTTATTGGACATATTATTTCAGCGGAAGGCATCGCTGTTGATCCAAGCAAAATCGAACAAGTGCTGAAAAGGAAGTCGCCAACACCAGTCCATGAAGTTCGTAGCTTCTTAGATTTGGTGGGATATTATCGGAGGTTCATTCCGAGTTTCTCGAAGATTGATAAGCCTATGACGAAGCTACTGAAAAAGGGTATCAAATATGGTTGGAGCAAGCCATGTGAGGAAGTTTTCAAACGTTGGTGAAACACCTCACAACAGCCCCGGTTTTAGCCCAACCAGAAACAACCAAGTCATTCCATGTTTATTGTGATGCATCCGGCATCGGACTTGGTTGCGTACTTATTCAAGGAGGATGTGTGGTCGCATATGGATCACGGCAATTACGGAATCATGAACAACATTATCCAACTCATGATGTGGAGCTTGCTGCCGTGGTACTAGCTTTGAAGATGTGGAGACACTACCTACAAGGAAATCTAGTTCATCTCTACACTGACCACAAAAGCTTGAAGTATTTATTCACTCAAAAAGAGTTGAATATGCAACAACGGAGATGGTTAGAGCTGATCAAGAACTATGAGATTGAGATTTATTATCATCCGGGCAAGGCAATTGTGGTTGCCGATGCACTCAGCCGGAAATCTCATATTCACAATCTGACCATTACGCTGTTAGAAGAGGAAGAACCAAGTCTCTACTTGGTTCCATATGGAGCTCTGCATAATCTAGCTCTCATACCTGCATTAATAGAGGAGATTATGAAAGCACAAAAACAAGACATGGGCATGTCTCATATTAGGAGAAGGTTGGATAACGGGAAATGAAATGTTTCCGATTAGATGGTGAAGAACCTTATGGTTCAAAGATCGGATAGTGGTACCTCGTGTTATGAGACAGAGGAAGAAAATTTTGGATGAGGCTCACTTGTGCAAATTTTGTATTCATCTGAACAGCAACAATATGTACCAAGAATTAAAAACTAAATTTTGGTGGACCCGGATGAAGCGTGAGATTGCTAAATACGTATCAGAATGTGATACGTGTTGGCGAGTTAAAGCGGGCCACATGAGGAAAGTGGGAACATTGCAACCGCTAAACATTCCGGCATGCAAGTGGGAGGATATTAGTATGGATTTCATTGTCGGATTGCCTCTCACGGCTCATAAGCATGACTTGATTTGGGTGATTGTTGATCGGTTAACTAAATCAGCACATTTCATCCCGGTACATACGGGATTCCATGCCAAGAAGTATGCGGAGCTGTATATTGCAAGAATGTTGTGTTTACATGGAGTTCCCCGTATGATCATCTTCGATCAAGGCGCATTGTTTGTTGCTCTTTTTTGGGAGCAGCTACCTGCCTCATTGGGAACCAAATTGATTAGAAGCTCCGCATATCACCCTCAAACCGATGGACAAACAGAGAGGGTGAACCAAGTTCTCGAATATATGCTTCGAGCATGTGTCATACACCACGGTAAAGGATGGGACGATCGTCTACCATTGGCGGAATTCGCTTATAACAACATTTATCAAGCGACTATCAAGATGACACCTTATGAGGCTCTCTACGGCCGGAAGTGCCGCACACCATTGAACTGGTGTGAATCTGGCGAGAGAGTTATTTATGGAATTAATCTCGTAAATGAAGCTGAAGAGCGAGTAATGCTTATTCAAGCAAATCTTGAAGGCGCTCAGTCTAGATAAGAGATGTCGTCCTCTGAACTTTCAAGTTGGAGACCACGTATATCTCCATGTATCTCCTATGAAAGGAATTCACCGATTTGGAGTGAAAGGAAAATTAGCTCTGCATTTCATCGGTCCATTTTCCATCATCGAAAGATGTGGACCCATGGCATAATGCTTGGAGTTACCGGCAGCCTTAGCCGGAGTTCATAACGTCTTCCACATATCTCAGTTGTGGAAGTGCTTGGAAATTCCCTCGGGAACTGTCAAGGAAGGCATAGAAGATTTGAAGCCGGACCTCACTTATGTTGAGTATCCGACCCGAATAATTGATAAGAAGACTCGCGAGACAAGAAACCGGACATTGCGATTTTTCAAGGTGCTATTGGAAAATCACACGTCTGGTGAAGCTACATGGAAAAGCGAGTAGTATTTACGGTCCAATCATCCGAAACTATTGGAGGCTTATGTCCGATAGTCGTCCTCCTCACATTGTTCTTAATTGTGAATCTCGGGACGAGATTCTTTTTAAGGGGGAGGAATGTAAAAGTCCAAAAAATTGTGATTGCAATAAACTGAATGTTGAATACCATTGTGTTTCAAATTCATGAAAATGGAACTTACAAAAACTTTCTACACGTGATGATGCACATAGGTGTCCAACCAAACAAGGTCGAATATTCATTTGAAATGTTTTAACCCACGGTTGAATTAAACACCATGTGTAAAGTTCCCATGTGAAAGAGGAGTTTTAAATTCAGATTTTGAACTCACTTTGTTCACTCAAATTCAAATGTGGTCATCACAAAAAGAGGATGCAAACTGTGGTTGCAAACATCCCATTTGAGCACCCAATTTAAAAGTTTGAATCCATATTTGAATTCTTCAGGTCCAAATTATTAGGAATGCAAAGTTTGAATAAATTTTGAAGTACTTAGCTATTCATTTCAAAGGGTAATTTAAATTGCATGGGAATTCAAATTCAGATTTAAATTTGGATGAAACTCATCAATTGCCCCCAAATAAACTTCAAATTTAAACTCCACAAATGTAATTTGGATCAACTGCCGAATTTGAGGCATTTGTGTGAGGATAAGATGGGGAGAAATGGAGGACCCACTTGTCATTCAGATAATTAAGCTTACACATGAAGTAATCGGGTCCTCTGTTTTTCACTCGAACCCACCGAGCCCCAGCGCGCGCCACCGAGGCCAGTGCCGTTGCCACCTCCCGAGCAGCTCGGGGACTATAGCATCACCGTTCTCAGCCAAAACCGCTATCTTTTCACCTCACAAACCGACCCCCGCAGCCTGTTCATCCTCCTCACGTGTTCCTCAATGAACTCACGCCCGCACGAAGGAAACCATCGGTCCACCGGCGCCCGGTCGCCTTCAGTTGTCGGCACGCCCTGCTGAGCACGTTTCCAGCTTCGCCGTGCCTCCCTTGACGTGCCCGAAGCAAGAACGCGGCGCCAGCTCCACTGGAATCCTGGAGTCAAGCTCGGTTTTCTTCCCCGGCGCCGTGTAAGCTGCCGCCACAAGAATTCGTCACCCGGCTGCGAGAACCCAGTTCACATCAAGTTTGGCTCGCCAAAAGGTTCGCCTAAAACCCTTCTACCTTCCCTGAAATCCCGGCAGCACGCTATAGCGTGTCCCGCTGGAATTTCCCCGTTTTCCCGCCGGGATGCAATATGCACCGGGGGTGATCTACCCCAAAATTCTTTCCACACGGTAAACCAATTCTCACACAACGTAGGGCACACCTCGTAGACATCGTTGCGAGTCCCTAGGATCAAAAACCACAGAGAACCGTCATGCAAACCTGGAGTTCTTTGAGTTTTCCGAATTCCGCCGGATTTTGACCTAGAGCGACGCTGAGGTCATACTTCTGGCTATTTTCAGCTAGATCAGAATGTAGTTTCATGTTCCCCTCGACGCCGTGGTGCTGTATGAGCAAGCGGCGAAGATTTTGGTGCACTAACGAGCCCTAGAGACGTCGTCGGACTTGCCGAAGCCACAATTGCCATCGCACGAGGGTTTCCGGCCATCCTTGGTTCGAGTGAAGGACGGCAGCGTATTTTCCGTTCAATAACATGTAGAGGCGGCGAGTTTGGCAGAGTTTGGTGCACGAGAATCCCCTCCCAGAGAGGTCTCCGGTGAGGTGGGCGGTGGCCAAGCGCGGGGGCGCGAGAAGAATTCATGGGCCCCACGCATCAGCCTCTGTTATTAATCAACCGGATTCTCTGTGGCAGTGGATCAGTTTGTGGATACGTGCAATTAACCCTGTGGCCCCGTATGTTCTTCGCTTCGATGGCGCCACGTCAGCTGTAGCACCCGCTGTCACAGTTTTAAACTTTTCTGGGTTTATTTGAATTCCAGATTTAGTTGAAACTTTAGAACTTCATATCTTTGGCTAGGAAACTCCAAATTAGGTTAGATTCATCTTGGAAAGATCTATTCAAATTGTTAACCCAATTAGCATGAAAGTCAATAATAAATTCTGGAGAGTTCTTTGAAGCTATTCAGTAAAAGAATTTTTAAGAAAGTTTGGTTTATTGAAAATTTCCCAAATTTTGGCAGAATATTCTTTAGGAGACTATAGAACTTCTTTCAAAGTTTCAGCACATTTGGAGTTAATTTGAGTAGGAAAATTCAGGGTACAAACTGCTGTACTCAAATGAGTTCAGAAACTTTTTCAGAAATTGTACCCAACATTTAAAACCAGTTATGACCAATTCTGTCAAGGGCGCCGAACCCCCAACTGACCGGACCGCGGCTACGCAGCTCATAGACGCCGGCCGTCTTCTCTGGCGAGGTTAACCCCTCAGCCGCAGTCTTAGCAGAGAGAGAAGATATTATGGAAGTAAATTCTTGCCTTCCATTTGTCCAACGATTACAAGCATATATAGCCCAACCAAAATAAGGAAGGTTATCTTTATTCTAGGAATTTCCAAACAACTTGCTATGTTTCTATCTTTAGCCCAAGAGGCTAACCCCTACTGGGCGCCTACCCAGCACGCTCAGCCGTGCGGCGCACGTCGCGGGCGCGTCCGCGCCTGGCATATGTGCGACCGTACATGACATCTCTCCCTGCCTTGAAGTCCAGCTCGTCCTCGAGCTGAAAGGAAGGGAACTGAGGACGGAAGTCGTCCAGATCCTTCCACGTAGCTGAAGCAGGTGGTTCTCCCTGCCATTCCACAAGAACCTGGCGTACTCCCCGGTCCAGCCGAGCTCGAGTCACCCGGGCAGGTGCAGGCACCACAGCACCGTGCAGGAGCGGAGGCACCAGCGGTGGATCGTCCGGCGGGTTACCCAAAAACTTCTTGAGGACGCCAATATGGAATACATCATGAAGGCAAGCGCTGGGAGGGAGCTGGAGCCGCACAGCCACCTCGTTGATGAGTTCCGTCACCTGGTACGGCCCGACGTATCACAGCTTGAGTTTCCCTGTTGCTGAGCGTGGGAGTGATGCTGCTGCCCGCTGCCGAAGGCGAAGAAGAGCCCAATCGCTGACCTGGAAGGACACCGGCCTGTGGTGCTGGTCATAGATATGCTTCTGAACCGCCTGTGCCTGTTCAAGGCGATAGCGGATGTCATCGAGGAAGGCAGTTTGCTCCTCCATCTCCTGGGCGACCGCTGCGACGCGGGTATCGCTGGGCTCATAGGAGTGGATGGTCGGGGGGTCCTGGCCATAGACCACACGAAACGGAGTTTCGTGGAGCGATGACTGATAGGCGGTGCTGAAGGTGTACTCCCCCAATGGCAACCAACGGAGCTACTGCCGGGGACGGTCGCCGGTGAAGCAGCGCAGATACATGACGATGACCCGGTTGGCGGCCTCGGTCTGGCCGTCCGTGTGCGGGTGAAAGGCGGACGACATGTAGAGCTTCATCCCAGTGAGCCGCATGAGCTCCTG
This sequence comes from Neostapfia colusana, assembly GCA_030760725.1. NCBI lineage: Eukaryota > Viridiplantae > Streptophyta > Magnoliopsida > Poales > Poaceae > Neostapfia > Neostapfia colusana. Next base: position 51,408,057 of record JASWHV010000014.1, on the reverse strand, counting down.
CCAGAACGCTGAGGTGAACACTGGATCACGGTCCGAAACGATGGATTGCAGAACACCATGAAGGCGAACGATGTTGGCGAAGAAGGCTTGAGCAACGGACTCAGCAGTGTAGGGGTGCACCAGGGGTATGAAATGGCAGTACTTGCTGAAGCGATCCACGATGGAGAGGATGACCGTCTTGCCTTGCACCTTGGGCAGCGCCTCGTGAAGTAGATGCCGATGTCAGCCCACACAGCAGACGGCACCGGCAGTGGCTGCAGCAGACCGGCCGGCCTGAGGTGGTCGGACTTGTACTGCTGACAGGTGACACATGCCTTCACGAAATCCTGCACCAAGTGACGCATGTTGGGAAAATGAAAATCCCGCCGGAGCCTGTGGAGGGTGCGGTGGATGCCCTCATGACCGTCGTTGTGGAGCGTGGCCATGATCTCTTGCAGCAGCAGCGATGCCGGGGGAATGTACAGTCAGCCGTCGAAGGCAACCATGCCGTCCACCAGAGCCCATGGAGCGGTGCGGTTGCCAGCCCGGACCTCATTGTGGATGGTGGTCAGGGCCGGATCAGTGGCTTGTGCGTGGCGGAGGCGCTCGATGAAGTCAAAGAGAGGTGCCGAAAATAGCCATCACCTCCCTTTCCTCATTGTCGTGGCGCGAGAGGGCGTCGGCGACGACGTTCGTGGAGCCCGACCGGTACTCCACCGAGAAATTGAAGCCCAGAAGCTTGCCGACCCAGTGATGCTGAGGGATCGTGGCGAGGCGCTGATCGAGGAGGTACTTCAGGCCGTAGTGATCTGTCTTGACGATGAAGCGCCGTCCCCAGAGATACGGGCACCAGTGCCATACTGCCTGGACAAGGCCGATGAGCTCGCGCTCGTAGGCGGCCAGTGAGCGGTGGTGCTGCGCCACCGGCCTGCTGAAGAAGGCGACCAGATGGCCCTCCTGGACCAGGACTGCACCGAAGCCGAACGTCGACGCGTCGCACTCGACGGTGAATAGCTTGGTGAAGTTGGGCATGGCAAGGACGGGGGTGGATGTGACAGCGGCATTGAGCGCTGTGAATACCGTGGCCACCACGTCATCCCAGGAGAATCCCTCCTTCTTGAGTACGGCCGTTAGAGGTGCAGCGATCGCCCCGTAGTTGTGGACGAACTTGCGGTAGTACCCGGCGAGGCCGAGGAAACCGCGCACAGCCCGTGGCGAACACAGAGCCGGCCAATCATGGATCGCCTGCACCTTGGCTGGGTCCATCGTCACGCCCGCCGCGGAAATGACATGGCCGAGGTAGGCGACGGAGGAAGCACCAAAAGAGCACTTGGTACGATTGACGAAGAGTTGATGGCAGAGAAGCTCTTCAAGGACGGCCCGGAGGAGGCGAAGATGATCAGCCCATGTCTTGCTGTAAATCAGAATATCATAAAAAATACCAGGACGAAACGGCGCAGGAACGGGGGGAGCACGTCGTTCATCAAGGCCTGGAATGTCGCCGGGGCATTGCACAGTACGAATGCCATCACCAGGAACTCTTACAGGCCGTCGTGGGTGCGGAACACCGTCTTGTGCACGTCCTCCGGGCGCATGCGCACCTGGTGGTACCCGCACCGGAGGTCCAGTTTGGTGAAGAACTTGGCGCCATGGAGCTCGTCGACCACCGGGATCGGAAAGGCATCCTTAACAGTGAGCGCGTTCAACGCCCGGTAGTCGACGCAGGAATGCCACGCACCATTGGTTTTATTAACGAGGAGGACGAGCGACGAGAACGGCGAGTCGCTGCGGCGGACGATCCCTTGGTCAATCATGGCGGCACACTACCGCTCCAACTCGTCCTTGTGCGCCGCGGGGTACCGGTTAGGGCGGATGCCGGCTGGGCGTCGGGCTTGACAATGATGCGGTGGTCGTGAACACGCTTGGGGGGAAGACCGATGGGGTCTGCGAATAGCCCCCCAAACGAGAGCAGCAGCGTCTGCAAGAGGGGACCGGCCTCTGTTGTTGCGCCCTGGGGCGGCACGGAGGGGCTGGCCATGCCTGTCCAGGAGACGGGGCGCCCCTGGTGCTGGAAGGACATGCGCCGGCGGCCGAGGTCCCAAACAATGGGCCCCAACCCACCGAGCCACCGGATGCCAAGGACGACGTCGTACCTTGCCAATGGCATGACGTATAGGTCGGCCTGGAACGAATCACCGTCGATGAGCAGGGGCGCGTCGCGGATGACGCCGGCGCAGGTGACCCGCTCGCCATTGGCGGCCAAGGCTGTGAAGCGGGGGCGTCGGCGGAGGGGTAGACCAGAGCGTCGCGCCGCCTCCTCCGAGATGAAGTTGTGCGTGCTGCTGGAGTCGAGGAGGGCGACGAGTGATGCAGCGCATAGTTTCACGGCGATCTGCATGGTGCCCGCCATGGAAACCCCAACCACGGCCTGTAAGGAAAAACAGGGCACCTCGGTGTCGAGCTCTGCATCGCCAGCAGCTTCCGGCGTCCTCAATCTCCACTCCTTCAAGGAAGAAGATGCGCCGGCAGAACCTGTATGGCCACGGGTATATTTTTCATTGCAATTAAAACATAGGGCCAGATGGCGACGTTCGGCCATCTCGTCCAGGGTGAGGCGTCTCTGGTTGTCCTCGCCACGACCCTGCTGGGTGGCCACCGGAGGAGCAGGGAGCAGCAGCTGCTGCTGGGGCGCCGGAAGCGCAGGCTGGGGTGTGCAAATGGGAAGGATGCCGCGCGTGAGTGCCTGAGGTGGAGGCTGAACCGGGCGGTCGATCTCCATCAACTCCACTTGGAATGCCAGGCTCATGGCGGCCGCGAGCATCTCCGGATTGTGGATGTGTACGGCGTGGCTGAGCGGCGGCAGGAGTCCGCCGGTGAAGAGCTGGACACGCTGAGCCTCATCAAGACGACCCGCGCGAGGCAGGAGGGACTGGAAACGATTTGAGTACTCCTCCACTGTCCCTGTATGCCGGCACTCGGCTATTTCGAACAGCGGAGCTGAATGAAGGGGAGGCCCAAACCGCAAGTTCAGGAGCCCCTTGAATCGCCCCCACATCCTCCTTGAGTTGGATGTACCAGAGTTGCGTGACGGCCTCCAAATTATACGAGGTCATCCACACGCGTTCCTCCGCCATGGTGCGCTATTGGCGAAAATAGGATTCACACTTGTTGATGAAGAGCATTGGATCGGTCTTGCCGTCATAGCGGGGAAAATCCAATTTTTGGAATCTTGGGGGGCAATCAAGATCACGCGGCCCCTCCGGGCGGCCGCCGGCGCCTCTGTCTGACGATAAGGCCGACTTCTCCTTCAAAGCCTCCATGTCGTCCTTCATGGTTTTCATCTCCTTGGTGATGGATTTCAACATCTCCATCATATCGGCGATAGTGGGATTGCTCATGGCTGCTGGTTGTGGCGCAGGAGCGGTGGAGGGCTGCGGCGATGGTAGAGGGCTTGGGAGGTGGGCGGCGTCTGTGGAAGGATGGGTGGGACGGGTGTTGGAGGACCGACGCGACTGTGATACCAGGTTGTCAAGGGCGCCGAACCCCCAACTGACCGGACCGCGGCTACGCAGCTCGTAGCCGCCGGCCGTCTTCTATGGCGAGGTTAACCCCTCAGCCGCAGGCTTAGCAGAGAGAAAAGAGATTAGGGAAGTAAATTCTTGCCTTCCATTTGTCCAACGATTACAAGCATATATAGCCCAACCAAAATAAGGAAGGTTATCCTTTATTCTAGGAATTTACAAAACAACTTGCTAAGTTTCTATATTTAGCCTAGGAGGCTAACCCCTGGTGGGCGCCTGCGCAGCACGCTCAGCCGCGCGGCGCACATCGCGGGCGCGTCCGCGCCTGGCATATGTGAGACCGTACATGACAAATTCCTAGATCCAAAAATCCTTGGAAAATTCAGGCATGCTCTATAGCTATGCTTGAAATTTTTGTTCACTTGGTTTTGCATGAACGTGCAAATTATTTCAGAATTAATTCCTCTTTGCCTAAATGCTTAAGGAATTGTTCTGAATGAATTACCCAATGAAAAGTCCTGAATGGCCCAGAATCTTTTCTTGTGACAAGTAACTCACATGAAAGATTTCAGATCCATTAGAGCTCTGGATCAATACTTTTCGATATACCTCTCTTAGGTGAAAATGCAACAATTAGGAAAAACACTTAGTGCTTGATCCAATTACCAAATCCATTTTTTATCAACTAGGATCCTCTCAATTATAGCTCCTAATCAGAGTTCTATTCTCAACCTTGTAATTAATCTTTGATAACAACATAGTATAATTAAGTACATATGCATGTTCATATCATGTAGTGATTGACGTGGAGAATTGTGGAGCAAGTGGAGTTTAGATCCGGGAGCAAGGAGATCAAGTAATTAAGCGTCAAGTGATCAACAACTAACTGAATATTATATCTGATTTTAGTCACCTGCAAAACAAAGGCAAGCTCCGGTTTGCATTTAAGTTGTTTTATAAAGTTTTACTTTGTTCACTACTATGGATTAGAATTTGTTTGTGCATTAGGTCAGGATGGATGTATACTCCAGATGCATGACCAAATGAACCCTGGAGTCAAGGGTAGAATATGTTTTTCCCGATGTAGAATATTGCCATGGTAAATAGGTTATGACATCCGGTAGAAGTCGAGTAGTTGGAATCTACTCGCGAGCTATAATTTGGGTTCACACGGGTATGGTTTAATCAAGCAAACTAAATTTTATGTTTCCAAAGATGAGACTGGGCATAGGGTGTAAGCAGCGACAAGATGGGGTCTTGGTCGAGTAGCTCTGCCTGTGTCGGTTAAGGACCGTTCTCGTGTGCAGCCCCGCTGAGCAAGTAGTGAGATGTATACCCAATGCTTACTGGTATATGGGACCTAGGAAACTGATGTACCAGGTTAACCGAGTTGTAGAGGCACACTACACCGTCTCGTCAGACTTATGAGCCTGAGAAGGTGCGACCGGTTCTACAGTCGGGTGTCCTGGAGGCGGGCATATGTGTCGAGTAAGCTGGGCAGTGTTTGATTCGAATCACCGTCCCTCGCAGTTATGTGTACCACTTGTTCACTGTGTTGTGGTGTAGTAACCAAAGTTTAGTGACAACAGTTTGCAAGTTATATGTTGTTATGGTAAATTGAGTTGCATGATAACCATGTATGAAGTAGTGATAGAGGAAATAAAAGTTATTCTTCTACCTTGGGCAAGTAACAATGGGATGAAGCATTTCTTGTTTGATTGTGAATATCTGATGTTGCTCGGCGCAATGTTATTAATATGATGGCTAAAATCTGCAAACTAAGGATGAACTTATAGGCAAGTTTTTATGCAACTATAAAACTTCTATGTCTTAAGTTGCCTTCGTGTAGAGGTGCATGAATTGAGAGAGACGGTTAAGTCTTGCTGAGCCACCGTGAAGACTCTTGCAGAGTTGTTGTTTTGCAGGTAATTTCATCGTATATTGTGAAGGGTTAAGTATGATAGTGCCATTCTTGGCTGCATGGTCTCAAGAAACCCTGCTCGCTGCCGATTCCACTTCATGCTGCTAGAAAGTTTTATCCTCGGACAGGATAATTCCTTTGCTGCTTAGCTAGGTTCGTGAGAGTGATCACAGTTGTATTTCCACTGCAGCTTTGATTGTATATTCCGCTGCTGTACATTAGAGTGTACATTATTATTTGTAAAACAGATCTGTTGTTTAATATACATTTGTGTATATCTTGGATTCATTTCTTTGTGCGCTGTTCGGTGTCGCCTAACACGGCACCACCCAATGTGATCCTGGAGTGTGCAGAAAAGGGGTTCCCCCACATGCGGCCACGCTGAACAAGTTTGAATGTACTGAAGGCATGCTGGATATATGGGCCCTAGTAAACCGATGTAACATGTACCTCCGGGAGTCGAGGCATAACCCACCGTCTTAAATGAGTAGGTTCAGGGAAGCTAGGTGTAAATCAACTAACAGACAAAGTCGAGGACGGTTGCTCCGTATAGTGACCTTCTGCTCGGGTCGGTGTGACCGGTTTGATGTTTGGGTTGTCTTGTGAAATGTTTGACACGACCCCACGGTCTTGTCGAGCCAGGATCACGCTGAGGGGTACTGCGTTGCACAGCACCCGATAACACACATCAAAGGTACAAAGGGGAAGCAAAGTTTATATTACATAAAGTAGTTTATGAATATGTTTACAGCAAAATATGTCCAGTCTACACTCGCGGGCGTAGACTACGCATCAATTTAACGTTCAGCCCTTGAACGTATCCTTGCTAGCACACATGCACACTAACTCTGCGGCGTGCACGACTCCCACTCGACGGGGTTCCCCTCCTTGGGTTCCGTCTCCTCTTCGGGAGTCCCTTCCTCATAGAACCCTGCAAAAGCTTCAAACACAAGCAGTGAGCACGAAGGCTCAGCAAGTCTGACCCGTCTCACCTAAACATGGAACTTCTACATGAGGGGTGATGGGTTACATGAGGTAAAAATCATTTGCAAGGACTCACCTAATTAGTAGAACCTTACTTTCATGTTTTAGCAGCAGGTTGTGGAGAACCTTACGCTAAGGCACATGAGAGAGCCACAATCAAACAAGAAATGCATTTCTCTCATGTACTTTTCCCAAAGTCGAAAAGAACTTTAGTTAGGTCTAAACTACAGCAAATCATTAGCAATCAAGTCCATGTTTGAATCAGCAACATTTTAACATGCAACTAGCCTGTTCTTTCTACGTCACGGTACAGTGAACAAGTGGTACTCACTGACCGCGAGGGACGGCGATTATAATCTATTTACACCTGCAGGATTACCCGAATAACCCGTCACGTACGCCCGTACTCGATGTTTCCTACAACAACCATCACGGACGCCGTATGCAACTACCTTTCACCCGTCAGCCAAATATTGAACCGGTCCCATCGTCCCGAGCAAGAGGTCTCTGCACGCGCATCTCCGTGCCGCCAGCCGATTTACACCTCAAGCTCTCAACCTACCCTCTGAACGACGGGCAATGCCTCAATACCCAGCTACCCGAGTTACATCGGTTTCCCGGTTCCCATATATCCGGTAGGTCTTCAGTACTGTTCTAGCTTGTTCAACAGGCCCGCACACGGCTCGGTCCTCAATCGACACAAGCAGAGCTACAGCACACAGGCCCCAAAGTCCTGCTGCCCTTACTTTCCGCTCGGTCTCATTTTTCTTGCCATGTGTATCATGTGCTATCTCTACCCGAGTCGAGTGCCTTTAGCCTATGCTAGCGAGTAGTTCCAACTACTCGACTTGTACTGAATCCTACACTATCTTAGCTCTGCAATAGCTAACGGGGTTTTGAAATCTTAAACCCAACCCATGGTTTTCTTGGCTATGCACTTGGGTTTCCAAATAAGACTCTAATGCAAGGAACAATAGTATTCAAGTATGTGCTCAAAACAATAAAAATTTGTAAAAAGGTTAATGCAAACCAGAGCTTGCCTTGCTACTCTTGGTCGTAGGCTAGCTGCTCCTCCGGAGTAACGAAGTCTAGGACTTCGGGTTCCTCCTCGACCTTAGCGACTACATGATATAAGACATACATGTATCAATTTAAAATGCATTTGTATTAAGTTTGAAGTTGTGAAGTCGATAACTCTCACTAGACAGACCCAATGACTGTGAAACTTTTACTGGGGCTTGGTTACAACCTAAACCTAGATTTGGTCAAGTTTTAGTTGCAGAAAAGCTCATTTGAGCCCTCCACAATTAATTATGTACTTGACCTTAATTGGCACTCTTAGGGTGTTCTATGGATTTTCATGGAATAAACTATGACTTTCTGAAAACTAGATTTTCAGAGGGTTCTAATGGAGTTGGTCTCACATAATTTGAAGGTTCCTAGCTAAAGATATGAGCTAAACAATTTCAGAGGAAATTCTGAAAATGTTTCTGAACATTTTCTATTTTCTCTGAAACAGTTTCACTAATCACACCATTAGGTGGACCAATTGAGCTCAAATGGATCTGAAATTTTTATGGTAGTTCTGCGATATTTTGGTGAACATCCCAGAAAAATTTCAAGATTTTCCTCCAAAGGAATCTCCAGTTAAAATTCCAAACATTTTAAATTTTGAGGAATTAATTCTGGGGAATTAATGACTTTCATGAAGTGAAACTTGATTTTATAGAAATTTCTCAGAGAGCTGAATCCAACAAAATTTGGTTCACTTGATTTGGAGCTTTCTAGCTAAAGTTATGGGGATTTGAAGTTTGAAGGAAATCTGAAAATCGGGGGAAAAGTTTAAACTTGCGGGTGGGCCCCGGGGACACGCGTCGCACGCCGAGGCGACGGCACACCGTGGTCTGCGGGGTTCCTGCGTGCCAGCACAGCCGATCCCGGCCACACCCGAGCGCGATTTAAATTTTTCAGCTTCTGACGCGTGGGCCAGCCGGCTTCGTCTACCTCTCGCCGGTTCGCCGGAGCTCGCCGGTTCGCCGCTGCCGGACCTCCCGTGGTCTGAAACTCGCCGCCAGGGGGTTGTCGACGTCGAGGAACACGTCGGTGGTGTCAGTTCAGGCTGGCGGTGACCGGAAATAGCCCGGCGACGTGCCGCGGCCTCGGTTGAGGTTCGGCGCCGTCGACCGTGGGTTCTAACCCGCCAACACCTCGAACAAACGGTCCTATAGTATCAGTGTACCTCTAGAAAGCTCGACAAGATGTCAAAAGGGTTTAAAGATGGCGGCAAGTCGGTCGGCACTGTGTGACCGATCGTGCCCGCCATGACTGCCCTTGATCGAGCTCGAAATTCATCCCTCCTAGACAGTTTCATGCCACGGATGCAGAAAAGAACTTGATCGCCGGCTAGTCCAGAGTCTATGTGCAAGATTTGATAGCTAGAGAAGGATCATAGAGCGGGAATTTGAAGGATCCGTACCGGAACCTCAGTTTAAGGTCGCCGGAGCAAAAACTGAGAATTCGCCGTGGATTCTTCACGGTTTGCTTCCAAACTTGGAGGAGAGTAGCACGGTGGTCGTGCGCTCCTGTTGCTACCGTTGCTGGCCCGTGAAAATGCCTGTGGAACGCTGTCCACGAGCGCCTGACCATCGGCTGAGTTTAGGTCGCCGCTGTGGCGACCGTTCTCGGGCAAGGGAGGTCGGAGCTCGGGGTTTCTGGAGTTGGGGAGGTGGAGGGCGATCTCAGGTTGCTGTCTAGCAGCTCAGGGACGAAGGAGGAGATCGTTTGCTGGTTTTCCCGATTGAGCAGAGAGCTGTGGCGAGAAACAATGCCGCTGCTCGGGTTTGCACGCGAGGAGATAAAGCCGGCCGACTCCTGCACAGCTGAGGCGGTGCCGGTCGCGTGGGGGCGCGAGCAAGCCGCCCTGGGCGCCAGCGTGCATAGAGGGGAAGCAGCTGGTGGCGCCGGTGGCTGCTCGGTGGAATTTCCCACCGAGGCTGTGACTTTGTGTGCAAGTTTTTTCCCTCCCTCTCTCTATGACATGTGGGTCCCACCCAGGGTTTTAACCTCTGAAATTTACTCCTAATCACTGTTGTAAACAGTGAGCTCGATAATACCCCTGGTGATTCAAATTATTCACCCATGAGCCATTTGAATTGATTAGGATTCAAATTGGGTTTGGTTTGAATTAATTTCAGCACAAGTTCAGTTTTGAATTCAAATAAAGTTTGAATTTGCCCCACTTAGCTCATGTCAAGATCAACTCCAAATGGAGTGAAAATTGGTGTGTGAGCTCACAAAAATGTGCTGAATAAGAATATGCCTCCCACTTTTAAATTCATGGGATAAAACAGTTTGAATTTGAATATGGTTTCAAACTGCCCTCTTTCTAGCTATACCAAAAATGACCTAAAAAAGGTTTTGAATTTGGGTGAAACTTGGCATGGACATCCTTAGCAATGGGTAGGAGTTTTCATATGTCCAGCCCACCTATATCACATGTGGAAAATGCCACTTTTGCAATATGTGAGTTTGTTCTCTAATGAGCATGTTGATGGTGGTAACTTGCTCTTCATTTGTGTTCATCATCTTTCCTAAAATGAGGTGTGTGTGTCTATGGTGATGAACACTTCAACTATGTGTCAAAACTGAGGCCCTTACATTCCCCCCCCCCCTTAAAAGAATCTTGTACCGAGATTATAAGGTGAAAATGAGAGAGAGGACGGTGGAAAATTACCGGATATGCGACGTGAAAAAGTCGGGGTAGTTAGCGCGAAGAAATTCTTCGCTCTCCGATGTCGCTTCGTCCATGGAGTGATTACTCCATAGAACCTTGTAGAACCACAACGTACGGTTGCGTGTGGTTCGGGCCTTTTCATCAATAATCTGCACCGGTTCCTCCCGATAGGTGAGATCCGGTTGCAGTTCTTCAATATCTTCTAGCTGAATGGTAGTTGATAGCTTGAGACACTTCCTCAGCTGGGAAATGTGAAAGACGTCATGCACACCGGAAAGTGCTTCTGGTAGTTTCAGCCGGTATGCCACTGATCCACATCTTTCGGTAATCTGGAATGGACCGATGAATCGGGGTGCTAACTTTCCTCTCACCCCAAATCTGCTTACGCCCTTCATTGGAGACACACGTAGATATACGTGATCCCCCACGACGAATTGTAGTGGGCGTCTTCTCCGGTCCGCATACTGTTTCTGCCGGGATTGGGCGGCTTTGAGGTTCACTTGAATCAGTCAAACCTTGTCTTCCGCGTTATTGACAAGGTCAATCCCGAAGGTAACCCTTTCGCCAGATTCACACCAATTCAGCGGTGTGCGGCATTTCCACCCGTATAGCGCTTTGTGGGGCGCCATCTTAATGATGGCTTGGTACCCATTATTGTACGAGAACTCGGCTAACGGCAAGTGATCATCCCAATTCTTGCCGTGGTTGATAGCGCAAGCTCGTAGCATGTCTTCTAAGATCTGATTTACCCGCTCGGTTTGCCCATCCGTCTGTGGGTGGTATGCTGAACTATGGATTAGCTTCGTCCCCAAGGCAGCGTGTAGCTGCTCCCAAAAACGGGACACAAATAAAGTGCCCCGATCCGATATGATGGTACGGGGTACGCCATACAAGCACAGGATCCGTGAGATGTACAGTTCAGCATACTTCTTGTCGTTGTAGTTGGTGTTGACCGGGATGAAATGGGCAACTTTGGTGAGCCGATCGATGATCACCCACACAGAATCTTGTTTCTGCAAGGTGGTGGGTAAACCGACGATGAAATCCATGCTCACGTCCTCCCATTTCCAGGCAGGAATGCCCAGTGGTTGCAGCAGTCCCGGTTTCCGCATATGGTCTGCCTTCACCCTTCGACATGTATCACACTCGGACACGTATTTTGCAGTCTCCCGTTTCATCCGTGTCCACCAAAACTTGCTTCTGAGTTCTTGATACATCTTGTTGCTGCCGGGGTGAATAGAAAATCTTGATAAGTGAGCCTCATCAAAAATTTTCTTCCGTAATTCCGGGTTACGGGGTACGACGATCCGGTCCTTGAACCATAGGACGCCGTCTCCGTCCTTCCGGAAACATTTCAGCTCCCCACTATCTACACGTCTCCGAAATGCGACATGCCCTTGTCATGTTTCTGAGCTGCTGCTATCTCTTCACAGATGGTGGGGATCAAAGCTAGGTTGTCGTGAGCTCCATGTGGAATCACATGCAGTGGTGGTTCGCTCTCTTCCAACGGTGTTAAGGTCAGATTGTTGACGTGTGACTTGCGGCTCAGCGCATCTGCCACTACGTTTGCCTTGCCCGGATGATAATGGATCTCTATTTCGTAATCCTTTATCAGTTCTAACCATCTTCACTGCCTCATGTTCAGATCCTTCTGAGTGAATATGTACTTGAGGCTTTTGTGGTCGGTATATAAATGTACGAGGTTACCGAGTAGGTAATGCCTCCACATTTTTAGTGCAAGTACCACGGCAGCGAGCTCCAAATCGTGGGTTGGATAATTCTGCTCATGGTTTCTAAGCTGCCGTGATCCATACGCGACCACTCTTCGGTCTTGCATCAGCACACATCCGAGCCCGATGCCGGATGCATCGCAGTACACATCGAACGGTTTTGTTGTGTCTGGCTGCGCCAAAACCAGTGCTGATGTCAGGTGCTTGACTAAAGTCTTGAATGCTGCTTCACATGCTGGACTCCAAACATATTTGGTAGCCTTCTTCAGCAGCTCCGTCATAGGTTTGGCAATCTTTGAGAAGTTCAGAATGAACCTCCGATAATATCCCGCGAGTCCGAGGAAACTCCGTACCTCATGAACAGTTCTCGGGGATTTCCAATTCAGCACTTGAGTGATCTTGCTCGGGTCTACAGCGATATCCTCCGTTGAGATGATATGCCCGAGAAAAGGCACTTGCGATATCCAAAACTCACATTTGCTGAATTTCGCGTATAACTTGTGATCCCGCAGCCGTTGCAAGACTATATGCAGATGCTTCTTGTGATCTTCCTCCGACTTGGAATATACCAGGATGTCGTCGATGAAGACCACGACAAACTTGTCCAGCTCCGGCATGAATACCGAGTTCATCAAGTACATGAAGTGAGCTGGATCATTGGTGAGGCAGAAGGACATGACTAGGTACTCATAAAGTCCGTACCTCGTCGAGAAAGCTGTCTTTGGAATGTCCTCCGCCCTTATCTTAATCTGATGGTACCCGGATCTTAAGTCCATCTTGGAAAAGATCTTTGCTTCGACCAACTGGTCAAACAACATGTCGATCCGTGGCAACGGGTACTTGTTCTTGATGGTTACGGCATTTAATGGACGATAGTCCACGCAAAGCCGTAACGTCTCATCCTTCTTCTTCACAAATAGTGCCGAACAGCCCCATGGCGAGGAGCTCGGCCTAATAAAACCCTTCTCCAGAAGGTCCATGAGCTGAGTATTCAGTTCGGCCAACTCCTTGGGCGCCATCTTGTACGGCCTTCGGGATATTGGCATGGTTCCCGGTGCAAGTTCAATCTTGAACTCCACCTCTCTATCGGGCGGCATCCCCGGTAAATCGTCCGGGAATACATCAGAGAACTCTCGGACCACTGGAATATCTTCCAATCTGATGGTTGTGGCTTGATAGACACTTGGAAGCTTTATTTCTGGACTGTCCAGAAATAATGAGTGAGACCCGTGCACTTCTGAGTTTAAGTGCACGACTCGAAGGACGGTGTCTAAAACAGCGCCGTGGCGGGTTAACCACGACATCCCAAGGATGACATCGACCTTCTGTCCCTCTAAGATAATGAGAGACGTGGGGTACACTCTACCCGCTAAGCATAATGGTGCTTTGGAAACCATTACGCTTGCTGAAATCTTCCCACCCGGTGAAAAAAATTAAATATGGACTATCGGTGGGTAGTATTGGCAAGCTGTTTTTAGCAATGAAAGCTTGGCTAATAAAATTATGCGTGGCGCCTGAATCAAACAGTACTATAGCGGGATGCTGGTGGAGTTGGAACATACCCGCAAGGATTGGCTCGCCCTCCGGCACGTCCTCTATTTCAAGCTGGTGGACGGTGCCGGGCCTAGGGTTTGCCTGCCGCGCATTAGTAGGGTCCCGGGGTTGATTCCTCCCCGGAAACTGCGGTGCCACTCCGCCGCCTTGCCTCTCCGGGCAACTGCTCGCGAAGTGTCCTGGACGACCACACTTGTAACATGTGGCCGCTGCTGGTGTGGTGCTCGGGGGACGAAAGCCCGGCATGCGCTGCTGAGGTGCATACGCACGCGGCATCGCCCGCTGCTGCTGTGGTTGCGGAGGTGGTACTGGCAGTGCCGGCCTGAATGCCAGTGAAGAGTACGGCCGACTGCAGAAAGGCATCGACCTTTGGGGTGGCTGCCAGCGTGAACCTGATGGTGGGCGATTCACCATCCGAAACTTCTGAGAAGGACCGCCTCCTTCTCCTCTTCTCTGCGGCGCACTTTGCTTTCGCTCTGCCGCCGCCAACTCCTTACCGGAGTCCTCTTGAACAATCGCAGCGTCAATGATGTCGTTGAGGCTGCCGCGATTGAACATCGCCAACTTGTCCTTCAGGATCGGATTAAGCCCCTGGTAAAAGTGGTCCCGCCGCTTCTCGTCAGTATCTGCGTGATACGACGCGTAGAGCGCGAGATCGTTGAACGCCCTGGAGTATTCCAGCACGTTCCGGCTCCCTTGTTGCAGGTGTAAGAACTCCTGTGTCTTTCTTTTCATCAGACCTGGCGGTATGTGATAGGCCCTGAAGGCCGTCTGGAACTGCGTCCAGGTCATCACTCGGTCGGTGGGCTGTGAAGCACAGAAGTTGGCCCACCATGCGCTCGCGGATCCTTGGAGCTGCTGGACCGCGAACTGAGTCTTGCGCTGCTCGCTTATCTGGAGCAGCCCGAACTTCATCTCTATTGCGCTGAGCCAGTTGTCCGCGTCAAGAGGTTCATCCACCCTTGAGAATACCGGGGGATGAGTCGCCAGGAACTCGGAGTAGGAGCTCTGTTGACGCTCCTCACGGTCTTGACGTCTCTCTGGGCGAGACGTATTAGCGATAAGCGTTTGCAGCAACTCCGTGTGCTGCTGATGTGAACCCGCCATTGCCGCGACAATGTCGGCCAATGTAAACGTTGGCAGTGGCGGTGGTGGTGTTTGCCATTGCTGTTGTTGCTGTTGCTGCTGCGGTCCTGAGGAGTCCTCGGGAGGCTGTTTGGAGGTCTCTCCCCCTTGACTAGTACCCCCAACATCCGGGTTGGCACGAGTACGCGTCATTCTGAAATTCAAAACAGCAACGATTAGCACATGTCATACTCAAAATTCCATATGCAACAGTAGGTATTGAAGTGACACATGAATGATTTTGCACAACATTCACATATATTGATAAAGCATAAACTTTATACAAGATACATTGTTCTCGGTTCTCCGAGAAGTCGTGCTCATGTCGTCACTACCTATACATATGCTACTGCATACACGACATGTCACCGATTACAAAAGTTGGGTTACACTACCCTAGCTGCCCTATATGGCAACTGTAACCCCCTACTCGGAGTAGAACTCGACCTCCTGTGGGTCGACCTCCTCCCGTACCTCTGCTGGTGGCTCTGGATCTACCACCTCTTCTCCCATCTCGGGTTCTCCCATTGCTGGAAGGCCCAAGACCACCGGTACGCCCAATACCGGAGGTACGAGGTCCTGCAAAGCATGCATCTCGTCCATGGCCTGGTTGTAATCTTCATCCCAGCCTTGCCCTTCCTCAAAAGCATCGTCCCGCTCTTGAGTAAGTTCCTCGTTCTGCTGGGTCAGATTATGTACCAGTTC
The DNA here is from genome assembly GCA_030760725.1 of Neostapfia colusana. Lineage (NCBI taxonomy): Eukaryota > Viridiplantae > Streptophyta > Magnoliopsida > Poales > Poaceae > Neostapfia > Neostapfia colusana. Next base: position 51,392,805 of record JASWHV010000014.1, on the reverse strand, counting down.
TTGCAACGCCGCAATGTCGACACGGCTTTTCTGCTTCGCCTTCTTCAGACGATGCAACTGATTATGTTGGTCATTCAGTCGCTTGATCGTCGGAAGGAGCACATTATGGAGTGCGCTGTGAGCACTCTCAAAATGGTCTCCCCGGCTTGTGCTCTCCTTGAGCTTCGTGGCGAGATGCTCCGTATGAACAGTTTGGCTGTCCATCACGGCGTTTCCCGCCCTCATCTGGAGGCTGAGATTTGCCTCCGCGGGGTTGTACCTTGGGCAACTCGGGTTCGTTGCTTCCAGGTACCTCTCTTCCCACACATGCTGAGCCCGTCCCTCCACCGGAACGAGCACGTATGGAGTGCCCTCCATAGCTTGCACGTGTAGTTGGCAGAAACTTGACATGGTGTCACGGGCTGCCACTTGCCACATCCCTTCCGGTTGTCTTCCTCTCACCATGACGGTAAACGGCACCCAACCGGGTGACGTAGGTCCTGCAGGGACCTATACATGGATCGTCCACGTCTTGTTCCCCTCTTCGCCTTCTTCCTTGGTGAAGTACTGAAGCATCTGGTTGTACCCGAAATATTGGAGCATTTGCCATAATGCTTCCGGGTAGCCGCTACGGTGAGAACAGTGGGATACCACCCATCCGTTCTCCAACTGTTTGTCTGCTGTCATCTGTAAAAATATATTTGAGAAATGTCAAATATTTATTTAAACAGTAAACCATTCAGTTATAACATAAGACATGTCATTGAACCCATAAAACTTGGAAACATAGTTCAAATTTTAAACAAATTTGACTGCTGATCTGCTGTTCCCATGACAGCCCTGACCAGTTTCCATTTCAACCTGATTTTGGCCATGTTATAAGAAAAAATAGTTCTGGAGCTCAACATCAAAGTTAAAGCTAACTTCAATAGCTTTCCAGAAAGTATTTGCTTGGCCTAAGATATGTCTTGGTTCAAAAGTTATGAGATGTCAAAGTTAACAGAATTTCTGGAGGAAATTGGACAGCACCTCCCTGCTTTAGGTACTGATTTGATCTAAGAATTCCTGTTAATTCTGTTCCTAATCTGACAAAACTTTCTGTCACAAAGTTTTAGAACATCTCATAATATTTCCAGAACTATATCATTTTCTATTTTTGGATTTTTAAGCAGGAAGTTATGCTTAATTTACTGAGAGTTTACAGAGAGTCTTTACTCTGTCCTGTTTTCTGGACAGTTTTAACTCTACTGCATTTTTCGAGTGGTTAAGGGATGAAACACCTCTGGACCTCAACATAAAAGTTGTAAATCTCTTCCAAATCCTTCCAGAAATGTATCATATGACACCAACCTCGAAATAACGCAACCTCTGATTAACTTCAGCCTTGATTCAGCTGAAAACAGAGTGCTCTGTCCATAACAACCTATAAGTTGAAAACTTGTTAACTTTGAATATCCTGTTCAAGGAAAGGAGTTACATCAAGTTTTACTACTTTAGATCAAAACCTTCAAGTTTTAAATGAAGTTGTTCATTTAATGGGGTGTGACGTCGATGCGTCACCAGATTATGTCGGTACTACGTCCTCACAAAGAAAAACTTATACCGGACTTAGCCGGCTTCGTTAATTCAGTGGCACTAAACGTCACTCGCACACGGATGCTACACGTCTACCGTTTCGTGGTCAGGCTACCTGCAGGAAACTCAAGCAATCGTCAGACTCGGCTGCACACCGAGCCCGGAATCCATACAGTTCGTACACCAGGCCGTCATCACCCCCCCCCCCCCCCGGATGTTCTCAAGCCAAACACGCCTTGAGTTACGTGTTCACGTTTCAGACCACGTGACGGGGTCTCCCAAATTGCACCACGCACGCCAGGGATAGACGTTGCTCGAATACCCCAAATGACATGAAGAGTCGTAGAGGATATCAAAGCGGGTCGGGTTACCTGCCACCCGTGGGGCTCCACCCTTCAGCTTGTGCGCACTGGTGGACAGCGCTTACGTGCACCCCCCAATACATACACGTCCCGAGATACACAATTTTCCAACATAGACAGATAGGTTAGTATGCCACTTTCTATATGCTAATAACATCCTTATACGGGCTACTAACTCGTTCCTCACTGGATTTTTGAAAAAGATGACCTTTGTAGTGCGTTAAACCTCAAGTGGGCTCTGATACCAACGCTGACACGACCCCACGGTCTTGTCGAGCCAGGATCACGCTGAGGGGTACTGCGTTGCACAACACCGGATAACACACATCAAAGGTACAAAGCGGAAGCAAAATTTATATTACACAAAGTAGTTTATGATAATGTTTACAGCAAAATATGTCCAGTCTACACTCGTGGGCGTAGACTACGCATCAAGTTCACGTTCAGCCCTTGAACGTGTCTTTGCTAGCACACACACACACTAACTCTGCGGCGTGCACGACTCCCACTCAACGGGGTTCCCCTCCTGGGGTTCCGTCTCCTCTTCGGGAGTCCCTTCCTCATAGAACCCTGCAAAAACTTCAAACACAAGCAGTGAGCACGAAGGCTCAGCAAGTCTGACCCGTCTCACCTAAACATGGAACTTCTACATGAGGGGTGATGGGTTACATGAGGTAAAAATCATTTACAAGGACTCGCCTAATTAGTAGAACCTTACTTTCAAGTTTTAGCAGCAGGTTGTGGAGAACCTTACGCTAAGGTACATGAGAGAGCCGCAATCAAACAAGGAACGCATTTCTCTCATGTACTTTTCCCAAAGTCGAAAAGAACTTTAGTTAGCTCTAAACTACAGCAAATCATTAGCAATCAAGTCCATCTTTCAATCATCAACATTTTAACATGCAACTAGCCTGTTCTTTCTACGTCACGGTACAGTGAACAAGTGGTAATCACTGACCGCGAGGGACGGCGATTATAATCGATTTACACCTGCAGGGTTACCCGAATAACCCGTCACGTACGCCCGTACTCGATGTTGCCTACAACAACCATCACGGACGCCGTACACAACTACCTTTCACCCGTCAGCAAAATATTGAACCGGTCCCATCGTCCCGAGCAAGAGGTCTCTGCACGCGCATCTCCATGCCGCCAGCCGATTTACACCTCAAACTCTCAACCTACCCTCTGAACGACGGACAATGCCTCAATACCCAGCTACCCGAGTTACATCAGATTCCCGGTTCCCATATATCCGGTAAGTCTTCGGTACTGTTCTAGCTTGTTCAACAGGCCCGCACATGGCTCGGTCCTCAATCAACACAAGTGGAGCTACAGCACACAGGCCCCAAAGTCCTGCTGCCCTTACCCTCCGCTCGGTCTCATTTTTCTTGCCATGTGTATCATGTGCTATCTCTACCCGAGTCGAGTGCCTCTAGCCTATGCTCGCAAGTAGTTCCAACTACTCGACTTGTACCGAATCCTACACTATCTTAGCTCTGCAAAAGCTAACGGGGTTTTGCAATCCTAAACCCAACCCATGGTTTTCTTGGCTATGCACTTGGGTTTCCAAACAAGACTCTAATGCAAGGAACAATAGTATTCAAGTATGTGCTCAAAACAATAAAAATTTGTAAAAAGGTTAATGCAAACCGGAGCTTGACTTGCTGCTCTTGGTCGTAGGCTAGCTGCTCCTCCGGAGTAACGAAGTCTAGGACTTCGGGTTCCTCCTCGACCTTAGTGACTACATGATATAAGACATACATGTATCAATTTAAATGCATTTGTATTAAGTTTGAAGTTGTGAAGTTGATAACTCTCACTAGACAGACCCAATGACTGTGAAACTTTTACTGGGGCTTGGTTACATCCTAAACCGAGATTTGGTCAAGTTTTAGTTGCAGCAAAGCTCATTTGAGCCCTCCACAATTAATTATGTACTTGACCTTAATTGGCACTCTTAGGGTGTTCTAGGGATTTTCATGGAACAAACTATGACTTTCTGAAAACTAGATTTTCAGAGGGTGCTAATGGAGTTGGTCTCACTTAATTTGAAGGTTACTAGCTAATGATATGAGCTAAACAATTTCAGAGGAAATTCTGAAAATGTTTCTGAACATTTTCTATTTTCTCTGGAACAGTTTCACTAATCACACTATTAGATGGATCAAATGAGCTCAAATGGATCTGAAATTTTTATGGTAGTTAAGGGATATTTTTGTGAACATCCCATCAAAATTTCAGGATTTTCCACCAAAGGATTCTCCAGTTAAAATTCCAAAAATTTTAAAATTTGAGGAATTAATTCTGGGGAATTAAAGACTTTCATGAAGTGAAACTTAATTTTCCGGAAAGTGCTCAGAGAGCAGAATCCAACAAAATTTGGTTCACTTGATTTGGAGCTTTCTAGCTAAAGTTATGAGGATTTGAAGTTTGAAGGAAATCTGAAAATTGGGGGAAAAGTTTAAACTTGCGGGTGGGCCCCGGGGACACGCGTTGCACGCCGAGGCGACGGCACACCGTGGTCTGCGGGGTTCCTGCGCGCCAGCATAGCCGATCCCGGCCACACTCGATCCCGATTTAAATTTTTCAGCCGCTGACACATGGGCCAGCCGGCTTCGTCTACCTCTCGACGCGCCCGCGCCGCCGCCCTCGCCGGAGCAGACACGGAGCTCGCCGGTTCGCCGCTTCCGGACCTCCCATGGTTTGAAACTCGCCGCCAGGGGGTTGTCGACGTCGAGGAACACGTCGGTGGTATCAGTTCGGACTGGCGGTGACCGGAAATAGCCCGGCGACGTGCCGCGGCCTCGGTTGAGGTTCAGCGCCGTCGACCGTGGGTTCTAACCCGCCAACACCTCGAACAAACGGTCCTATAGCATCAGTGTACCTCTAGGAATCTCGACAAGGTGTCAAAAGGGTTCAAAGATGGCGGCAAGTCGGTCGGCACCGTGTGACCCATCGTGCTCGCCATGACTGCCATTGATCGAGCTCGAAATTCATCCCTCCTAGACAGTTTCATGCCACGGATGCAGAAAAGAACTTGATCGCCAGCTAGTCCAGCGTCTATGTGCAAGATTCGATAGCTAGAGAAGGATCATAGAGCGAGAATTTGAAGGATCCGTACCGGAAGCTCAGTTTAAGGTCGCCGGAGCAAAAACTTAGAATTCGCTGTGGATTCTTCACGGTTTGCTTCCAAACTTGGAGGAGACTAGCACGGTGGTCGTGCGCTCCTGTTGCTACCCTTGCTGGCCCGTGAAAATGCATGTGGAACGCTGTCCACGAGCGCCTGACCTTCGGCTGAGTTTAGGTCGCCGCTGTGGCGATCGTTCTCGGGCAAGGGAGGTCGGAGCTCGGGGTTTCTGGCGTTGGGGAGGTGGAGGGCGATCTCAGGTTGCTGTCTAGCAGCTCAGGGACGAAGGAGGAGATCGTTTGCTGGTTTTCCCGATTGAGCAGAGAGCTGCGGCAAGAAACAATGCCGCTGCTTGGGTTTGCACGCGAGGAGATAAAGCCGGCCGACTCCTGCTCAGCTGAGGCGGTGCCGGTCGCGTGGCGGCGCGAGCAAGCCGCCCTGGGCGCCAGCGCGCGTAGAGGGGAAGCAGCTGGTGGCGCCGGTGGGTGCTCGGTGGCACAGCCGACAGCAGCTCGGTGGAATTTCCCACCGAGGCTGTGACTTTGTGTGCAAGTTTTTCCCTCCATCTCTCTGTGACATGTGGGTCCCACCCGGGGTTTTAACCTCTGAAATTTACTCCTAATCACTGTTGTAAATAGTGAACCCCATAATACCCCTGGTGATTCAAATTATTCACCCATGAGCCATTTGAATTGATTAGAATTCAAATTGGGTTTGGTTTGAATGAATTTCAGCACAAGTTCAGTTTTGAATTCAAATAAAGTTCGAATTTGCTCCACTTAGCTCAAGTCAAGATCAACTCCAAATGGAGTGAAAATTGGTGTGTGAGCTCACAAAAATGTGCTGAATAAGAATATGCCTCCCACTTTTAAATTCATGGGATAAAAACAGTTTGAATTTGAATATGGTTTCAAACTGCCCTCTTTCTAGCTATACCCAAAATGACCTCAAAAAGGTTTTGAATTTGAGTGAAACTTGGCATGGACATCCTTAGTAATGGATAGGAGTTTTCATATGTCCAGCCCACCTATATCACGTGTGGAGAATGCCACTTTTGCAATATGTGAGTTTGTTCTCTAATGAGCATGTTGATGGTGGTTACTTGCTCTTAATTTGTGTTCATCATCTTTCCTCAAATGAGGTGTGTGTGTATGGTGATGAACACTTCAACTATGTGTCAAAACTGAGGCCCTTACAATGTTGTCACGTACAACACGGGTGGAGCATGCCACGCTGCTCTGAGTGTGGGTTTACGTGACGTGCTATTCGGGTACCCTTGCAGGTGTATATCAATTTGAGTCGCCTCCCTCGCGGTTATTGAGTACCGCTTGTTCACTGCATCGTGACGTAATAAATTACTCGTGAATATCAAAGTTGATATGAATATGATCAAGATAAATGCTGCCTGGTAACTTGGGTGATATAGAATAGGTGCTCACTAAAGTTATTATTTATGAAATCTTAACCGTATCTAAAATATGAAACTAAGGATGAACTTGTAAGAAAGTCTTTTCATGCAAAACAATTATGCTAGTTTAGGATTCACCTTGCGTATAGGGTTAATGCTAGTGTGACGGTTAAGACTTGCTGATCCTTCATGCTCAAGGTTGCAAATTAAGTGTTGATTGCAGGTCCCCATGATGTGTAGTATGGGGAGGAGGACGGGTTCCTGGACGAGATGTTACCCTTTTTGTGGTATACGGCTGAGTGGGAACCCTGCACGCTGCCGCGAAGGCTAGGTGTTGCTAGTGGGAATCATCCTAGGGATAGATGATTCTATTTTGCTTACCTTAGGCTTAGACCCGTGAGCTATGAACAATGACTTCCGCTGTAGATATATTTTGGCCTTTCACTTTACTATGTAAATTCAAGGTTACTTTATGTAATATGAAGTTCGTTTGAAGTGTGTTGTTGGCTGTCGCGTCGCACGACACCACCCAGTGCGATTCCTGGAATGTCGGGACCCCGAGCCTCACATTAATGTTAAAAATAACGTTAGCTTATCCTAGATCTTTCATATCAAAACACTTTGATAGAAAAGACTTGACCTCAAAAATTATATTAATGCTCGTACCAAAAATGAGTATATCATCCATATACAAGCATAATATAACCCTATCGCCTCCACCATGGTGATAGAAACTACCCATCAACCTCATTAATGACAAAGGCCATAGATGCTAAAGTACTATCAAACTTTTCATGCCATTGTATAGGTGCTTGTTTCAATCCACAGAACGATTTCAACAATTTGCACACCTTTCTCTCTTCACCTTTTACTACGAACCCATTAGGATGTTGCATATAGATCTCCTCTTCCAACTCTCCATTAAGGAAAGCTGTCTTCACATCCATTTGATGGATGAGGCGGCCAGAGAAAATAGTACACGAATTGTTGTCATACTGGCGACAGGTAAATAGGTGTCAAAATAGTCTTCACCTTCCTTTTGAGTATAGCTCTTTGCAACTAACCTCGCCCTATACTTTTCAATAGTACCATCCGGTCTGAGCTTCTTCTTAAACACCCACTTACAACCTACTGGTTTGCACCCGTACGGCCATTCAGTTAACTCCCAAGTTCCATTAGAAAGTATCGAGTCCATTTTACTATGAACTGCTTCTTTCATTAATTGCATCAGGTGATGCATCTGCCTATGCAATGGACTCCAAAGTATCATCCACAAGGTACACAATGAGATCATCACCAAATGATTTTGCAATCCTTGATCTCTTACTCGTTTGAGTTGTTTCATTGTGTTCCTCCTCCATGACATTCTCAAATGGTGTTTCAAGAAACTCGCTAGTTGTGGTGGATTCATGAAAACTTTCAGAAGAGATCTAACAATGCTATGCATATCTTTCATAGGAAATATATTCTCAAAAAATGTTGTATCACGAGATTCCATAATAGTATCAACATGCATATCACAAACCTCCGATTTAACTACTAAAAGCCTATATGCAATGCTCTGGTGAGCATAGCCTAGAAAGACACAATTCACAGTCTTTGGTCCATGCTTGCGTTTCTTGTTAATTGGAATATTTACCTTTGCCAAACATCCCCAAGTACGCAAATATGAAAGTGATGGTTTTCTCCCAACCCACTCCTAATTAGTGGTTTTCTCTTTATTCTTGTTTGGAACGCGGTTTAGTACATGACATGTAGTCAATAGAGCCCCCCACCATGACTTAGATAAACCGGAAGTGTCTAACATGGCATTCACCAAGTCACACAATCTGTGTTTTTACTCTCGGCTACCCCGTTTTATTGGGGTGAATAGGGAGGCATCCTCTCATGTATAATACCGTTTTCCTCACATAAATCATCAAACACTTTGGGAAAATACTCACCGCCATGATCTGACCTAAGACGTTTGATCTTTCTCTCTAATTGATTTTCTACTTCAGCTTTATAGATTTTAAAGTAGTCTAAAGCTTAATCTTTAGTTTGAAACAAGTAAAAATAACAAAATTTAGTAGAGTCATCTATTAATGTCATGAAGTATTTCTTTCCACCTTTTGTTAACACACCATTCATCTCGCATACTTCAGAATGTATGAGTTCTAGTGGTGCGAAGTTTCTCTCCTCGGCTGCCTTGTGAGGCTTTCGAGGTTGTTTTGGTTGCACACAACTATGGCACTTAGAACCTTTAGCAATGGTGAATTCCGGAATAAATTTGAGACTAGATATCATATTCATTGAACAAAAATTTACGTGACATAAATGAGAATGTCAAACACTCACAACATCATTCACACTGCCACAAATATGGTTTACTGACTTATTATTGAACTCTAAAAGGGAAAAGCGGAACAAGCCTCAGCATTCATATACTTTACCAATAAATTGTCCATGCTTCGACACAACTATTTTATTGGATTCTAAAACTACTTTAAACCCATGTCTACACAGAAGGGAGCCGCTAATAAGATTTTTGATCATAGTAGGGACATGTTGCACGTTCCTCAGCTGCACAATCTTTCCCGAAGTGAACTTCAGATCGATCATGCCAACACCACGAACAAAAGCATGTGACCCATTCCTCAATAGGATGGAGGAATCCCGGACGAATTGGTAAGAAGTAAACATAGACATGTAAAAACATACATGAACATTAGAACCTGTATCAAACCATCAAGATGGTGTTTGAGAAACAGAAAGAACAGTAAAGGAATTACCGTACCCATCGGCATTGCTAGATGTCACGATGTTGATATTCTTTTTCCCTTTACGGTCTGCCCTCTCAAGAAAATCCTTGGAAAAGTGCCCTTGCTCGCCACAGGTATAGCAACCCTCATTGACATTGCTTGACTTGGGTTTCTGCACCATATTTGCATTGGCGCTAGGTTGGCCCTCTCCTGCTTTCCTAGTAGCTTCCTTAGCCCGAGACTTCTCCTCAACATAAAAAAAATGCTATCAGGTTTCAACTGATATTTCTTGTCTCTTATGTTTGAGAGTTGTGGTGAAATTTCTCCATGGAGGAGGAAACTTTGTAATAATGCAACCAGCCACAGACTTGTTGGGTAAAGGACACCTGAGGAGATTGAGCTCTCTCACGAGAAATTGTATCTCATGAGCTTGTTCAACTACGGGACGGTCTTTAACCATCCTGTAGTCATGAAATTCTCCATAATATACAGTTCACAGCCTGCATCGGCTGCACCATACTTAGCATTAAGTGCATCCTAGAGTTCTTTCCCAACTGTAACTGTTAGATAAACATCACAGAGTTTATCGTCAAGAACACTTAAGATACATCTTTGCAGAGAGGAATTGGCTTCCTCGTACTTTGTCTGTTCTTCAACAGATAAAGGACCTTGAGGCCTGCCCTCAGTTACTCAAAAGATCTTAAGTCATTGAAGTCAGAGCGTGGCCTTAACTTGCCACCTCTTGAAGTGCCCAACAAAGAATTTCTCCAACCTCAGTGCATCGGCTAAAGTCATCATGTTCAACTCCAAAAATTGCCTAATAAGGTTTTTGTATTGTTAAATGATAATTGCAATTTACTGAATAATTTCGGAAAAAAAGACCTGTGAAAAACAACAGCGGTAAACACCGGTAGAGGATATGGACGAGCAAATCACACATACCGATTTGTCGGCAGAGGAACCGCTGAGTCTGTTGCCATAGGCGTGATGAGTCGTTGCAGGCTTTGATGGCGACGTTGGGCAGTAGTGCTCGATCTCGGCGGTAGGCGACCCGTGGTGAAGAACATGAGCAGTCACGTAGAGCGCTCTCCAAAAACCTTATTCGCCCTATCCCGGTGCAGGATCGGAAGGGTGAGAGGTTCCAAAGAACTACTGTCATGATCGTCAGTGCTCGCCGATGCTCGGGATGGAGTAGACTACAATGGCGGCCAAGGAACAAAACATGGAATAGATGGGATCGTGGGATCACTACAGGAAATCGATCAATTTACAACGACCAAAAACCGTCATAAATAAGAGAAAACTGTTGTAAATAACTTATTTATGATGGTTTGTGGCCGTTTCTGTTAATTGGTCATAAATAAGGTTAATTACGATGGCCACCATCGTAAATAACTAACTTACGACGGCAGTCCCCGGCCGTCGTAAACAAAAGGCCGTCGCCCATGGCCATGCTACGTGGCGGGCTGGACACCTAACTTATGATTGCCTAGACCTCTAGCCGTCATAAGTTATGTAGGTTAACTTACGATGGCTTGTCTGAGGCCGTCGTAAGTTAATTAGGTAAACTTACGACGGCCCTGTATAGATGACCGTCGTAAATAAGGTTTCAAATTAAAAAAAAAAACAGAAAACAGCTACCTTGAGATGATGGCCAGCTCACAGAACAAGGGATATACACAACAAGATAATCATCCAAAATATAATCATACAAAATATAAAACAACAAGGGGATCCAATCGCTAAACACTACCCCTTCCACTCGCTCCTCCACTCGCTCTGGAGGCGAAGAATCCGTCTCCACGACCTTCTCCTGGTGCCGGTAGCTGTGGTGGTGGAGTTTGAGCCCCTGTGGCCGATCTCTGCAATGCAAATAAATAGGTAAAATGAGTTTTAGCTTCTAACTCACTTATTTCTTTACCCCCCTCTCAGTCCCCCTCTCTCTACCACTCCCTCTCCCTCTCACCCCCCTCTATCACCCTGTCTCTCTCTCCCTCACTCTCCTCCTTACTCTCACTATCTCTCCCTCTCCCTCCCCCACACTCTCACTTTCTCCCTCGCCCTCTTCCCCCCTCTCTCTACGACTCCCTCTCTCACTCTCCCCCTTACTCTCACTCTCTCTCCCTCTCCCTCCCCTGCACTCTCACTTTCTCCCTCGCCCTCTTCCCCCCTCTCTCTACGACTCCCTCTCTCTCTCACCCCTCCTCTCTCTACCACTCTATCTCTCTCTCCCTCCCTCTTTCCCTTTTCACTCTCACTTTCTCTCCCTCTCCCTCCCCCTCTGTACCACTATCTCTTACTCTCACTCCCTCCCTCTCCCCCTCACTCTCACTCTCTCCTCTCAACCACACTAAGTTTTTCTTAGATTAGAAAATAGAAAATAAAAAACGCATTACCTGGACATCTAAAAGTGCATGTGGGGGGCACTTGTGGCGGGGCCAACTCTGACGGTTGTCACGTAGGGATCGGGATCTGTTACGCACTTTGTCGAGCTAAGGCCTGCAATTGCAAAATATTACAATAAATATATTAATGCAATGATATGAATTTAAATTATTTTATATTGAATTAATTACCTCCACCGCCGCCTGCATCTGAGCCATGTAGTTTGCCATGTAGGCGGCCTGTTGCTCCTGTGCGGCCCGGACTATATCCCTCTCCCTCTGGAGCTCCTCTCTCTCTATCTCTCTCGCTAGATCTCATCTCTCGACTTATGGAGGTCCTCTATTTCGCTCTGGGAGAGACGGCGACTTGTCTGGCCGATGGAGGATCCCTCGGTCGATGGAGTGACGATCGAAGGTCACGCTACCCTCGAGTCGATAACTCCATCGAATATGGCAAACCTACAAAAGAATAAAAGAATAATAATTAGAAGAAGCAAGATTTAAAGAAGCAAAGAAAATGACCAACTAACCGTCCATGTTCCTTCCCGCCTCCGCTAGCGCAAATGACGTGAGATGTCATGAGCGAGTTACCCACATACCGCGCACCGGCCGTCCGCCTGAGGCGACTGAAAAAGTCCCAACGCAAGCTTCCCGAGGTACATCAGTTTACTGGGTCCCATATAGCCAGCATGCGTCCCGTACACGACTTAAACGTGTCTAACAGGACCGCACACAGATTGGTCCTTGACCGACACGGACAGGTCTAATGTACCCAGGGCCTATGTCCTGTTGCTCCTACAACCTGCCCGGTCTCAACTTCAACTTGCTAACAAATTCTTGAACCAATCCCATGTGCTCTCACATTCCAACTCATGCGAGTAGAGTACAACCACTTGACTTCTACCGAGTCCTACTTAAGCATGGCGGTTTCTACACGATGAAAGGACATCTACCCAATACTCCATGGGTTTTTTTGGTCATGCAAGAGGAGTATCAAATTAACAAGACGTAATGCACAGTTCAATCCTAACCACAATGGTGTATACAAAGTAAAAACTTAAAAGCTGTTAAACTGCAGGGAAGTAATATATATAATCAGTTAGTGATCTTCTATCCCTTGATTCTCCTGAGCTTGATCACTGATCGACACTTCAAGGGATGAACTCTGTGGAACTCCGTCATCGTGAGCACCATCGACATGTATATGCATAGGTTTTTATAATGCAATTCAGAGAATTAAAGACTTGATTTTGTGAAGAACAGAGAACTCTGTGGAATTGCTAAGAATGACTTTGTTGCCTCTGTTGTGAAAAGAAAATCAAGGGTTAACGCAATCTGCCTTACGATTTTAGTTATAAAATAGCTAAATTTCCTAATGGACATATGAGATGGCTGAAAAGATTTGAATGAAACTGAAGATTAGGAACTCCAATGATTTCAAAACTTTTACAGCAAGTCCTATACTACACGGGAACTTAGCTTGCCAAATTGCAGCTAAATTGGATAGGAATTGTGACTCCATTAATTCCCACAATAATCCGTATCCTTTTCTTGTGGCGGACCGGAATCCGCTCATCCAGGATCGCAGAGGGTGGTGCCGCGCGATGCGACACCCGACAGCACACGTCATAAGAACACAATATATTACATGGGAAAAACAGCTGAAACTGTACAAACAAGTACAAACTTCAGTTACAATTATTGTTCTATTACACAGCGGAAGACTACACTATACAACTCACGCCCGCCTATTTAGCAAAAGTCGGTTGCCCAGCCCTAGGGCAACCCACACTAGCTGCACGTCTCAGCTCAGCGCGGCGTGTACGGCCCCCACTCAGCCGTGGTCCCCGACGGAGGGTAACCCTCGCCGGTGGACTCGTACTCCGAGTCCGTGGGTGGCTCCTCACCTGAAAAACACTTAAGCAGCAACCGTGAGCACGAAGGCTCAGCAAGGCTTAACCGACTCACCTAAGCATGAAACTCTACATGAGGTGTACAATGGACATAGGATAGTAACATTTCAGCAAAAACGACACGCCTACAAGTTCATCCTTAGTTCATCTTTTAGCAACAAGTTAACAGTTCATGAAATCTGAAATTTAGTAAGCAGTATTTGGTGGCACACATGTAGCAATACAATTATATCAATCAGCATCATTGAATCAACATATTTCATCTATTAGTCTACGTTACAACGCAGTGAACAAGCAGTACTCGTCACCGCGAGGGACGGCGAATCGACTCGATATACACCTGCAGGGAAAACCCAAAGAGCACGTCACGTACGCCCACCCGTGGAGCTGCACAGCACGCTCACTTGATGTCGTACGGGACAACCTTTCACCCAACAGCCCAAACGTCGAACCGGTCGCACCGAAACGAGCAGGAGGTTCCCCACACGGAGCATCTCTCTATGCCCGTTGGCAGATTTCCACCTTGCTGCCCTCAACCTACACCTATAAATCGGTGTGCTATGCCTCGACGCCCGGAGGTTTAGGCTACATCGGTTTATCGGGGCCCATATATCCGATATGCCTTCGGTACGTTCAATACTTGTTCAGCAGGGCCGCACACGGATCGGTCCTCAATCAACACGGGCAGGGGTGCGCCCACAAGACTCTCTCTTGCTGCGCCCTAGCCCCTGCCTAGTCTCATTTTCATTACTAAAGTGATCTCACATCACTCAACCGAACCCGTGTGTCCCAATGCCTATCTCGCGAGTAGATTCCAACTACTCGACTTGTACCGAAGTCCTATGACTCACTAAGCATAGCCTGTCTACTCGAGGTCCTTGACACTACCCTCACTCTTTTAGGAACCTTTGGTTATGCAAGTGGGGTTTCATTCATTCTATACCTAATGCACATACATACTTCATATGACACATGTGAACAAAGTAAAGCTTTTTAAAAAGGGTTAATGCAAACCGGGGCTTGCCTTGTTGCTGCTGGTCAGGAGTTAGTTCTTCGTCCGGAAGAAGGAAGTCCAGCACTTCCGGAGTCTCTTCTTCAACGGCTACACGTTAACGAAATACTATACGTTAATTTAGATGCAAATGTGAGTTTTAGAGTAAAACTTCTACTATTGGTTCTAATAACCAGCCTCTAACACCTGGAACTTTGTTTAAGAATTTAAATATGAACTGGTGTTGGTGGTTTGGCTTGGACTTAGTCACATGGTTAAATGCTCAGTGGTTTTCCCCCTTTTCCATCTTAATCCCTTAAGTGGTTAAACAGGACAGGGGTAATCTAGAGCTCCAATAGAGCTGATAATTTTTGTGTGAGTTCCTTGTCACAAGAAAACTCTCTGGACCAAACATTAGCACTTTTCATGGAGTGGTTTGCTCAGAATAATTCTCTTGGCAAATAAGCAAGGAAGAATTAATTCTGAGGTAATACCCCTGTTCATGCTCAACTTAATGAACTACAATTTCTATTATAGCTCATAGAGTTTGCATGAATTTTCCTAGCATTTTTGGAGTCAAGGTTTGCCCAGAATTGAATTTCCAAGTTTTGGAAATTCTCTGAAAATGTTTCTGCATTCAAATGAACACAGCACCTTCCAATTTGAATTGCTCTGACCAAATCAACTCCAAATGGTCTGAAACTTTTACAGGGGTTTACTAATGTCCTAAAGAACATTCTGGCAAAATTTGGGGATTTTTGGATGAACCAAACTCCCTCTAAAATTCTTTTGCTGAAAAGCTTTAAAGAATTTTCCAGAATTAATTAAAGGGTTTCATACAAATTGGGTTCTACATTTGGATAGTACTCTATCAGAGGAATCCAACGAAATTTGTTTCACAATTTTTGAATTCTCCTACCCGAAGTTGTAGCTATTCAAAGTTTGAACTAAAAACTGAAATTCCCCAAAATGTTCAAATACTGGCTGTGGGTCCCGGGACAGGTGTCATGCGTCGGGGCAAGCCACACGAGGCTACAGGTTATTTCCCGCGCCTCCACACCAGATCCCTGCGCCACAGCTGATCAAATATTTGAAAAACCGTCGCTGACGGGCGGGACCCACCGGTCGTCTTCTACCTCCGGCCACCCGCGCCTGCGCGCCGCCGGCTCGCCGGAGTTCGACGGATTCCGGCCTCCCGGCCATCCCCCGAGCTCTCCCTCGCCGTTAGGGCCTAATTTCCCGTGCTGAACACGATGGAACACTCTTCCCCGGTCGGCGATGGCTCTAACCTAGCTGGCCACGGTGCGGCGTCTCTGGACTGGTTCGGCAACGTCACCCGGTCACCCTAGCCTGCCCAGACCTCGGTGGAACGGCGCTATAGCACCAGTGGACCAAAGGTATGCTCGACCTAGCCTCAGAACTGCTCGGGACCGGCGGCTAATGGTGCCTCACCGTGCACCCGAAACCTCCTCCGCGTTTGAGGTCGGAAATTCTGGATTTCATGCGGTCTACGTGCATATTTCCAACTAGGGTTGTGAAGGACTACTGATCGCCGGTTAGTGGCGGTCCTGTATGCAAGGTTTCACGGCCTAAGAACGAGAGGGACGATCGAATTTGGTATTACCATATCAGAAGGTCGGATGGTGCCCGACGGCGATCTTTTCCCAAATTCGAGCCTAGTAGATCATCTCATGGCTTGAGCCTCGGGGACGAGCATCAGGGGCTACCAGCGCATCCGAGGGTGCTCTAGCTCGGGCCTGAGAAGCTCTGGGTGGGTCTGTCCACGTGAGACCAGCTTCGGTTCTCCGCCGGACAGCTCTGTTTTCTCGGCGCCGTTTGCCGAATTGTGCGCGTCACAGGCTAGGGCCTCTGGGGTTGCGGGGCTGGTGTGGTAGAGCAGGCACAGGCGCTGCTTTTCTATACTGCCGGTGCGCACAACCGAGGTTTGGTTGAGGCCGGCGATCGGGGAGAAAGGAGTGCGGCGGTGAGCGCCGATTGCTGTTTGCGCGTGGGAAGAACAGCTAGCGCGCGATCAAAGCGAAGATGGCAACGTGCTGCAGCCGGTTTCCGGGATAAGGAGCAGGCCAGCGCGAAATGGGAGCAGGAGGTGGAGCCTCGGTCGACGGGGGCGGCCGCTCGGTGTCGCCCCAGGGTTACACCTCGGTGGAGTGAAGTCCAGGGAGAAACTTAAGTGTTAAGTATACTCATTCCTATGACATGTGGGCCCCACAACTCAGTACCCCTTTTCCTCAAAATATCTCCAAAGTTTGACAATTATCCAACCCAGTTGTTTCAAAATTGGAAACTGAGCTCATTTGACAAGTTTGGACAAATTCCATGCAAATTCAAATATTCATTTGAATTCTTTGCACATTTGATTTCCTTTGGAAAAAATGGGCAGCAAGACTTTTCAAAAATTAATGAAACTTTGCCTCCCCACTAATTCGGACCTAAGGAATCCAAATATGCCTCTTGATCCTTGTGTCAGCTGCTGCAAACAATAGTTTGGACACAACAGTTTTGAATTCCTCATTGTGTGATCATATGTGTATAAACCCTACTTTGTGAAAGTGGAGACTCTCCCCTCTAATCACTCTTTTGATGGAGGTTACATGCTTTTCACAACATTTCCTAAGGTGTCCACAATGAAAATTGTGGTGTTGTGAGATGAGGAAAAGTTTTTACAAGTCCCCTTTTCTTGGGCTTTTACATCCCTCCCCCCTTAAAAGAATCTCGTCCCGAGATTATAAAAGAAGAGATAGCGATGTAATAGGGACTTACCCGTGTTGAGAAGCCAAGAACTCCGGGTAATTTGAGCGAAGGAACTCCTCGCTCTCTCACGTCGTTTCCTCGGCGGTGTGGTTACTCCAGAGTATTTTGTAGAACCACAACGTTCTGCTACGCGTGGTCCTGGCTTTCTCATCAAGAATTCCCACCGGATATTCATCATATGTTAAATCCGGCTTCAGCTCGCCGATGTCTTCGGTAGGAACAGCAGTTGTATGCTTCAAGCATTTTCGCAGTTGCGAAACATGGAAAATATCATGGACACCAGCCAGAGATGCCGGTAGCTCCAATCGATACGCTGCTGGTCCACACTTCTCGGTGATAGCGTAGGGTCCAATGAAACGGGGAGCGAGCTTCCCCTTCACACCGAATCGGTGCACGCCTTTCATTGGAGACACGCGGAGGTACACGTGTTCCCCAACGTCAAAGTGCAACGGCCTACGCCTCTTATCAGCGTAGCTCTTCTGTCGGGATTGAGCGGCCTTCAAATTGGCTTGAATTGTCCGAACGCGCTCCTCGGCGTCGTTCACCACATCAACCCCGAATGTGACCCTTTCCCCGGACTCGCACCAATTTAATGGGGTGCGGCATTTACGACCGTAGAGAGCTTCGTAAGGTGCCATCTTGATACTCGCCTGATAACCGTTGTTGTACGAGAATTCCGCCAATGGTAGGTGATCATCCCAGTTCCTACCATGGTGGATGGCACATGCTCTCAACATGTCTTCTAGGACTTAATTCACCCTTTCTGTCTGACCATCGGTCTGAGGGTGATAGGCGGAGCTCCTGATCAACTTAGTACCCAATGCAGCGTGTAGCTGCTCCCAAAAGCGAGATACAAATAATGCACCTCGATCTGAGACAATGGTCTTGGGTACCCCGTATAGGCATAGAATCTTCGCTATGTATAGCTCCGCATATTTGCCGGCATTGTAACGTGTATTTACCGGAATGAAGTGAGCCGTCTTGGTTAACCGATCAACGATTACCCATATGGAATCATGCTTGTTGGCTGTTAGGGGTAATCCCACAATGAAATCCATGCTCACATCTTCCCATTTCCATGCCGGGATCTTCAGGGGTTGCAGCAGCCCTGATTTCTTCATATGATCAGCTTTCACTCGTCTACACGTATCGCACTCGGATACGTACTTAGCTACCTCCCGCTTCATCCGCGTCCACCAAAATTTCTTTTTCAAATCTTGGTACATTTTGTTGCTGCCCGGATGAATGGAGTATTTGGACAAGTGAGCTTCATCGAGGATCTTTTTCCTCAACTCCATATCTCGGGGTACGACTATGCGGTCATTGAACCACAGCGTCCCCTCATCATCCTTCCGGAAACATTTAATTTCTCCATTTTCTATCCGTCTCCGGAGATGTGCCATGCCTTTATCCGTTTTCTGAGCTGCAATGATGTCCTCCCTAATAGTAGGGACGAGGGCAAGGTTGTACAGCGATCCATAAGGAACCAAGTATAAACTTGGCTCTTCCTCCTCCACCGGTGTAATGGTGAGGTGATGGACATGCGATTTCCGACTCAGCGCGTCGGCAACCACATTTGCCTTGCCGGGGTGGTAATGGATCTCAATCTCATAATCTTTGATCAGTTCTAACCACCTCCTCTGCCTCATGTTCAGCTCCTTCTGGGTGAAAATGTATTTCAAGCTCTTGTGGTCGGTGTAGAGATGCACCAAGTTCCCCAGGAGATAGTGCCTCCACATTTTCAGCGCCAACACCACGGCAGCAAGTTCAAGATCGTGAGTCGGGTAGTGCTGCTCATGGTTCCAAAGTTGGCGTGAGCCATAAGCGACCACACGTCCTTCCTGCATCAACACACAGCCAAGCCCAATACCGGACGCTTCACAATACACGACGAAGGGCTTTGTTGTATCCGGCTGAGCTAATACTGGGGCTGTTGTGAGATGCTTCACCAGTGTTCGGAACGCTCCTTCACACGCCGTGTTCCACACATATTTTGTCCCTTTCTTTAGCAACTCTGTCATCGGCTTAGCGAGCTTGGAGAAACTTGGAATGAATCTCCGGTAGTATCCCGCTAACCCGAGGAAGCTTCTGACTTCATGAACTGAAGTGGGAGCTTTCCATTTCAACACTTGCTCGATTTTACTTGGGTCAACCGCGATGCCTTCAGCTGAGATGATATGTCCCAAGAACGGCACTTGGCTGATCCAAAATTCGCATTTGCTGAACTTGGCATAGAGTTTGTGGTCTCGCAATCGTTGAAGAACGATCCGCAAGTGTTCGGCATGTTCAGCTTCGGTCTTGGAGTAAACCAAGATGTCGTCGATGAACACTACCACGAACTTGTCCAGCTCCGGCATGAACACCGAGTTCATGAGATACATGAAATGGGCTGGAGCATTTGTGAGACCAAAGGACATGACGAGATATTCGTATAAGCCGTATCTCGTCGAGAACGCCGTCTTCGGGATATCCTCCGCCCGGATCTTGATCTGGTGATATCCAGAGCGAAGGTCCATCTTTGAGAATACACTTGCCCCCACCAGTTGATCAAACAAGATGTCAATACGGGGCAGTGGGTACTTATTCTTGATGGTGACGGCGTTGAGCGGCCGGTAATCCACACACAGCCTCAGGGTCTCATCCTTTTTCTTCACGAATAGCGCCGAGCATCCCCAAGGCGAGGAACTCGGCCTAATGAAACCCTTGCTCAACAGATCATTGAGCTGTTCTTTCAGTTTAGCCAGCTCATTCGGAGCCATCTTGTATGGTCTCCGTGAGATGGGCGTAGTCCCGGGTGCGAGCTCAATCTTGAACTCGACATCCCGCTCAGGTGGCATGCCCGGAAGATCGTCCGGGAACACGTCGGGATACTCCCGGACTACGGGGATGTCTTCTAACTTGAGAACTTCAGCATTATTAATTGCTAAAACTTCCCGGACTGGTGTGTCTAACACCATGGAATGCGGACGGTGAAATGGAGAATTTAAGTGAACCGTCCGTGTCCGAGTCTCTAGGACAGCGCCATGGTATTGCAGCCATGACATCCCTAAGATTGCATCAATCTTTTGTCCCATAAGGATTATCAAGGTGGTGGGATATAGTTTCCCACCTAAGCACAGAGGTGCCTTTGGAATCATCATATTAGCTGAAATCTTCCCTCCCGGTGAGCAGATCATATAAGTGCAGTCGGTTGGGAAGACTTGCAATTGATGTTTAGCCACATAGGATGCACTTATAAAGCTGTGGGTTGCACCAGAATCAAATAATATGACAATGGCTTGATTGTTGAGAGTAAACGTACCCGCCAGCACGTTGTCTCCCTCTGGTGCGTCCTCATTGTCGAGGTTGCGGACGCCTCCAGTCCGCTGACCAACCTTCTTCACCGGAGGTCGGCCTCGAGCACCGCCCTGGAGCTGGGCTTGCCCGCTGCTCGGCTGCCCCTGGGGACAGTCCTTCGCAAAGTGGCCCGCTTGGCCACACGTGAAGCAGGTGAAACGGGGCGGTCCCCCGCTACTCGGTGGACGGAAACCTGGGGCGCGTTGTGGCGGTGGAAACGCCCGGGGTACCGTCTGCTGCTGCTGCTGTCTTGGTGGTGGCATCGGCGGACGGAACGGAGGTGCCTGGAACGAACGTCCCCCGAACTGCTGAGGTCGCGCCGGTGGACGCCACTGCTGCCCGGATGGTGTCCGATACACCATACGGTATTTCTGGGGAGCGCCACTCCCACCGCTACTAGGTGGAGCGCTACGCTTCCTCTGCTCAGCTGCTAACTCCCGCTGAGCGTCCTCTTGCATGATGGCGGCATTGACTAGGTCGTTGAATGTGCCGCGGTTCCATTGTACGAGGTGGGTCTTCATTTCGGGATGTAACCCCCGATAGAAGTGCTCCCTCTTCTTCTCCTCCGTGGAGATGTAGTCTGACGCATACTGCGCCAGATGGTTGAAGGCACGGGAGTAGTCGTGGGCACTCCTCCCGCCCTGCTTCAGTTCCAAAAATTCTTGGAACTTTCTCTTCATTATTCCGGGAGGGATGTGATAGGCGCGGAACGCCTCCCGGAACTCTTGCCATTCCACGGCATGGCCAGCCGGACGTGAGGCGACATAATTCGCCCACCACGCACCAGCGGCACCGTGGAGCTGCTGTGCTGCGAACAGCGTCTTCTGCCGCTCCGTACACTGGAGCAGCCCGAACTTGGACTCGATAGTCCGCAGCCAGTTGTCCGCCTCCAGTGGTTCTTCAGCTTCAGTGAACACTGGAGGGTGCGTACTCATGAAATCCGAGTACGACACTTCGCGGGGCTCACGAGGCCCTCGCTCTTGACGTCCTCCCACCTGGGACGTATTCTGCACGATCGTGCGGAGCAGGTCGGTCTGCTCCTCACGACCTCCCACCAATGCCGCTATCACATCCGCTAGAGTAAGCGGAGGCGGCGGTGGTGGCTGCTGCTGCGGGGTGCTGTCGTAGGCCGGTGGCTGGGAGTCATCGCCTCCCCCTTGGCTAGAGCCACCTACCTCGTGCGTGGTCCTAGTGCGAACCATCTGCAACCATACGACAATAACATCAGTCCCGCAACACTTGCATGCAGTTCCATTACAAAGGGGCGTAAAAATATTATGACAACAAAAACATGCGATATATCTCGTAAGCAGATAATGTAATAACTTTGCACAAGCTACACCATTACCAGACCAAACACAAGTTAGTTTAATCCAACTTGATGAACCCCTTCTTTGGAAGCTCACCATAACTGGGTTTGGTCTCTACGAAACATTATTATCGCCCTTAGGGTACAACACCCTCTCCAATGAGTTCAACTGTCATTCTTCCGTCAGAATGACCAGTTTCTACCTATTCCAAGTTTTGATCCGGTTATGGGCATTTTCATGACTCAAGTTGAATACCAAAGTTAAAGTTAACTTTAGTATCTTTCCAACGAGTACTCATTTGCCCCAGATCAGCTTTGATTAAAAAGTTATATTAATTCAAAGTTAGCAGAATTTCTGGAAGAATTTTAACAGCACCTCCCTTGGAAGTGGCTGTTTCCAACCCTGATTTCCACTAAATTCTGTGCTGAAACTTCAGAAACTTTGAATTGAAAAGATGTCAAACATCTTCTACTCTTTCTAAGGATGTATTATATGACAATTTTAGATTTTTCTACTGGGAGTTATATTTGAAAAACAGATCAGTTCAGAGGATGTTTTACTCTGCCCTGGTTCTGGACAGTTTACATTCCTCTGGGATTTCAGCCATCTTAAGGCGAGTTTCAGCTCTGGAAGTCTACAACAAAGTTGTAGAGTACTTGAATACCTTTCCAGAGCTATGTAGCACACCTCCCTGGGCTAAAAGACCTGTGAGTTATGCCCTGTTGAAGATCAGCAAACTTGCTGTCCAAAACAGAGCACTCTGTTTTTCAGTCTTTTTTTGGAACTACACTCATCCCTATCTCATTCTTATACCCAACCAGGGTCCTAACTGTTGAACCTATAGATTTTTAATTCTTTTTTATCATTATACTCATGCATATGCCTACAATATCTCGGTACTACGTTCCTCACAAAAGAAAATCCTAACCGGATCATACCGGCATATACGTCTCGAGTGTGGCACTAAACGGTCTCTCGCACACGTTTTCTACACGGATACATACGTGGTTAGTACCTGCAGAAGACCACACAATGATGGTGCACTCAAAGTTTGTTCATTTCAGGCAGTTCCATATCTAAAAGTAAATACAAACGCCCGTATCATTGTCATACGGCCGTCCTTGAGCTAAGTCACGTCTCAAGGCACGTGATCGTGTTTCAACACCACACGACGGGGAACCCGAGTATGTCATGAACGGGTCGTCACGGTTGGGAATGTTATCAACCCAACAGATACCACCTACTGCCCTGCAGGGCACGCCGATGGCAAGCGCTGCGTATGTCCTCCTGGGCTATTTCCAGACGAACACACTCTCGCGTTACTGACCACGCGATGGGGTCTCCACTTACTTGCCTAATGCACGCTAGGGATCAGCTTTTCATATGAACTCAGGAACATGAAGAGTTCAAGAGGTTCATATTGACGTCTCACACCAAGCTGTGAGATCAATCCCTGAACCACGTTTCTCGTCAGGGAGAGCTAACCGAAATTGAACCGCTTTCGGTGGCGTTCCTTACCATACTTACTAGAGCGTAGGTGCGTCGTTACATAATTGAAATTCAGAATTATAACACATAAGTTAGTCCTTGCCACTTTAAGTAACTATGCTAATATAGTCCTTATGGGCAACTACCGAATCCTCACCGTATACCTAAGTTTTTCCCATAATGCAGTCCTTTAGTACTGTGCTATCCCCACTGCAGCTCTGATACCAGGCTGTGGCGGACCGGAATCCGCTCATCCAGGATCGCAGAGGGTGGTGCCGCGCGATGCGACACCCGACAGCACACGTCATAAGAACACAATATATTACATGGGAAAAACAGCTGAAACTGTACAAACAAGTACAAACTTCAGTTACAATTATTGTTCTATTACACAGCGGAAGACTACACTATACAACTCACGCCCGCCTATTTAGCAAAAGTCGGTTGCCCAGCCCTAGGGCAACCCACACTAGCTGCACGTCTCAGCTCAGCGCGGCGTGTACGGCTCCCACTCAGCCGTGGTCCCCGACGGAGGGTAACCCTCGCCAGTGGACTCGTACTCCGAGTCCGTGGGTGGCTCCTCACCTGAAAAACACTTAAGCAGCAACCGTGAGCACGAAGGCTCAGCAAGGCTTAACCGACTCACCAAAGCATGAAACTCTACATGAGGTGTACAATGGACATAGGATAGTAACATTTCAGCAAAAACGACACGCCTACAAGTTCATCCTTAGTTCATCTTTTAGCAACAAGTTAACAGTTCATGAAATCTGAAATTTAGTAAGCAGTATTTGGTGGCACACATGTAGCAATACAATTATATCAATCAGCATCATTGAATCAACATATTTCATCCATTAGTCTACGTTACGATGCAGTGAACAAGCAGTACTCGTCACCGCGAGGGACGGCGAATCGACTCGATATACACCTGCAGGGAAAACCCAAAGAGCACGTCACGTACGCCCACCCGTGGAGCTGCACAGCACGCTCACTTGATGTCGTACGGGACAACCTTTCACCCAACAGCCCAAACGTCGAACCGGTCGCACCGAAACGAGCAGGAGGTTCCCCACACGGAGCATCTCTCTATGCCCGTTGGCAGATTTCCACCTTGCTGCCCTCAACCTACACCTATAAATCGGTGTGCTATGCCTCGACGCCCGGAGGTTTAGGCTACATCGGTTTATCGGGGCCCATATATCCGATATGCCTTCGGTACGTTCAATACTTGTTCAGCAGGGCCGCACACGGATAGGTCCTCAATCGACACGGGCAGGGGTGCGCCCACAAGACTCTCTCTTGCTGCGCCCTAGCCCCTGCCTAGTCTCATTTTCATTACTAAAGTGATCTCACATCACTCAACCGAACCCGTGTGTCCCAATGCCTATCTCGCGAGTAGATTCCAACTACTCGACTTGTACCGAAGTCCTATGACTCATTAAGCATAGCCTGTCTACTCGAGGTCCTTGACACTACCCTCACTCTTTTAGGAACCTTTGGTTATGCAAGTGGGGTTTCATTCATTCTATACCTAATGCACATACATACTTCATATGACACATGTGAACAAAGTAAAGCTTTTTAAAAAGGGTTAATGCAAACCGGGGCTTGCCTTGTTGCTGCTGGTCAGGAGTTAGTTCTTCGTCCGGAAGAAGGAAGTCCAGCACTTCCGGAGTCTCTTCTTCAACGGCTACACGTTAACGAAATACTATACGTTAATTTAGATGCAAATGTGAGTTTTAGAGTAAAACTTCTACTATTGGTTCTAATAACCAGCCTCTAACACCTGGAACTTTGTTTAAGAATTTAAATATGAACTGGTGTTGGTGGTTTGGCTTGGACTTAGTCACATGGTTAAATGCTAAGTGGTTTTCCCCCTTTTCCATCTTAATCCCTTAAGTGGTTAAACAGGACAGGGGTAATCTAGAGCTCCAATAGAGCTGATAATTTTTGTGTGAGTTCCTTGTCACAAGAAAACTCTCTGGACCAAACATTAGCACTTTTCATGGAGTGGTTTGCTCAGAATAATTCTCTTGGCAAATCAGCAAGGAAGAATTAATTCTGAGGTAATACCCCTGTTCATGCTCAACTTAATGAACTACAATTTCTATTATAGGTCATAGAGTTTGCATGAATTTTCCTAGCATTTTTGGAGTCAAGGTTTGCCCAGAATTGAATTTCCAAGTTTTGGAAATTCTCTGAAAATGTTTCTGCATTCAAATGAACACAGCACCTTCCAATTTGAATTGCTCTGACCAAATCAACTCCAAATGGTCTGAAACTTTTACAGGGGTTTACTAATGTCCTAAAGAACATTCTGGCAAAATTTGGGGATTTTTGGATGAACCAAACTCCCTCTAAAATTCTTTTGCTGAAAAGCTTTAAAGAATTTTCCAGAGTTAATTAAAGGGTTTCATACAAATTGGGTTCTACATTTGGATAGTACTCTATCAGAGGAATCCAACGAAATTTGTTTAACAATTTTTGGATTCTCCTACCCGAAGTTGTAGCTATTCAAAGTTTGAACTAAAAACTGAAATTCCCCAAAATGTTCAAATACTGGCTGTGGGTCCGGGGACAGGTGCCATGCGTCGGGGCAAGCCACACGAGGCTACAGGCTATTTCCCGCGCCTCCACACCAGATCCCTGCGCCACAGCTGATCAAATATTTGAAAAACCGTCGCTGACGGGCGGGACCCACCGGTCGTCTTCTACCTCCGGCCACCCGCGCCTGCGCGCCGCCGGCTCGCCGGAGTTCGACGGATTCCGGCCTCCCGGCCATCCCCCGAGCTCTCCCTCGCCGCTAGGGCCTAATTTCCCGTGCTGAACACGATGGAACACTCTTCCCCGGTCGGCGATGGCTCTAACCTAGCTGGCCACGGTGCGGCGTCTCTGGACTGGTTCGGCAACGTCGCCCGGTCACCCTAGCCTGCCCAGACCTCGGTGGAACGGCGCTATAGCACCAGTGGACCAAAGGTATGCTCGACCTAGCCTCAGAACTGCTCGGGACCGGCGGCTAATGGTGCCTCACCGTGCACCCGAAACCTCCTCCGCGTTTGAGGTCGGAAATTCTGGATTTCATGCGGTCTACGTGCATATTTCCAACTAGGGTTGTGAAGGACTACTGATCGCCGGTTAGTGGCGGTCCTGTATGCAAGGTTTCACGGCCTAAGAACGAGAGGGACGATCGAATTTGGTATTACCGTATCAGAAGGTCGGATGGTGCCCGACGGCGATCTTTTCCCAAATTCGAGCCTAGTAGATCATCTCATGGCTTGAGCCTCGGGGACGAGCATCAGGGGCTACCAGCGCATCCGAGGGTGCTCTAGCTCGGGCCTGAGAAGCTCTGGGTGGGTCTGTCCACGTGAGACCAGCTTCGGTTCTCCGCCGGACAGCTCTGTTTTCTCGGCGCCGTTTGCCGAATTGTGCGCGTCACAGGCTAGGGCCTCTGGGGTTGCGGGGCTGGTGTGGTAGAGCAGGAACAGGCGCTGCTTTTCTGTACTGCCGGTGCGCACAACCGAGGTTTGGTTGAGGCCGGCGATCGGGGAGAAAGGAGTGCGGCGGTGAGCGCCGATTGCTGTTTGCGCGTGGGAAGAACAGCTAGCGCGCGATCAAAGCGAAGATGGCAACGTGCTGCAGCCGGTTTCCGGGATAAGGAGCAGGCCAGCGTGAAATGGGAGCAGGAGGTGGAGCCTCGGTCGACGGGGGCGGCCGCTCGGTGTCACCCCGGGGTTACACCTCGGTGGAGTGAAGTCCAGAGAGAAACTTAAGTGTTAAGTATACTCATTCCTATGACATGTGGGCCCCACAACTCAGTACCCCTTTTCCTCAAAATATCTCCAAAGTTTGACAATTATCCAACCCAGTTGTTTCAAAATTGGAAACTGAGCTCATTTGACAAGTTTGGACAAATTCCATGCAAATTCAAATATTCATTTGAATTCTTTGCACATTTGATTTCCTTTGGAAAAAATGGGCAGCAAGACTTTTCAAAAATTAATGAAACTTTGCCTCCCCACTAATTCGGACCTAAGGAATCCAAATATGCCTCTTGATCCTTGTGTTAGCTGCTGCAAACAATAGTTTGGACACAACAGTTTTGAATTCCTCATTGTGTGATCATATGTGTATAAACCCTACTTTGTGAAAGTGAAGACTCTCCCCTCTAATCACTCTTTTGATGGAGGTTACATGCTTTTCACAACATTTCCTAAGGTGTCCACAATGAAAATTGTGGTGTTGTGAGATGAGGAAAAGTTTTTACAAGTCCCCTTTTCTTGGGCTTTTACATTTCTCACATACATAAGCATGGAGAACAAGGACAGGAAGATCTAAGGCTTAACTTGAGCTTAAAATTTTCATGTGAGTTCCTGGTCCCAAGAAAGGAATTTGATTCAAAATTCAGGACTTTTCATTGAGTAGTTCATCCACAATAATTCTCTAAGCAGTTATGCTAAAAGGAATTAATTCTGAAGTAATTTGAATTTTCATGCAAATTCCAGTGAACTACAATTTCAATTAGAGCTCATAGAGCATGCCTGAATGTTCCTATGAATTTTGGAGCTAAGGATTGTCTAGAATGGATTTTACAAAGTGGGATCATTTTCTGAAAAAGTTTCTGGACTATTTTGACTACAGCAGGTTGTACTCTAAAAATTCCTACTCAAATCAACTCCAAATGAGATGAAACTTTTGCTATAAGATCCATACTATCCTATAGAATAATCTGGCAAAATTTGAGGATTTTTGGATGAACCAAACTCCCTCAATAATTCTTTTTCTGAAAACTTTCAAAGAATTTTCCAGAACTATTATTGACTTTCATACAAATGGGGGTTCATATTTGGATAAATCTTTTCAAATTGAATATAACCCAATTTGAATCACCTAATTTGATGTTCCCTACACAAAGTTATGAATTTCTAAACTTGCTTGCAATCTGGAATTTAATTCCTATTGGAAATCCTAGCTGGTCCCACTGTTTAAGTTCCAACCAATGGGATGCGAGCCACACAGGGCCACAGGGTTCTCAGTGCGCAACCACACCGGATCAAAAACACGGTCGATCCCGGTTTTGAATTTAACTCGCTGACGTGTGGGACCGGCACCCATCTTCAACCTCCCGCCTCCCTCTCACGCCCCCCTCGCCGGACCAAGGCGGAGCCTTGCCGACTGCTCGTTCCCGGCTGCCTCCCGGCCGGAGGATCGCCGCCTGTGGGTTTTGGAGGTTGAGGAATCCGTTGGTGGTGTGCTCTTGGGCTGCCGGTGGCCAGAAACCGGTCGGCGGCGTGCGGCGGCCTCGGGACAAATTCAGCGCTGACAACCGACCGTTCTAGCACCCCAAATACTCGGAAAAAAAGGCTCTACCGCACCAGTGGGTGCTATGGAGGATCGGCAAGTAAGCAAATAAGATCGGGAGAGTCTACAAGTGGGTTCTTACCGTGCAACTGAGAAGTGCCGCCATTAAAGCGCTCAGAAATATGGAAATTGGTAGGCCTATGTGCAATTTCAAGCTAGGGTCTTGTAGGGAATTGGATCGCCGACTACTCTAGCTCATTTGTGCACGATTTGGTGAACCCTAAGTGAAAATTGAGCACGAATTTTGGTAGTTCTTACGGGAGGTCCGTGGATGTGCACCGGAAAAAACCCCCCAATTTTGGGCGCGAGGGTTCACAGCTTGATCTGAGTTTCAGGTAGGAGCAACACTGTGATCTGGCGCTCTCCTTGCATGGGCATGAAACCCTCCGGTTGGGCTGTCCACGTGAGCCCCATTTTGCGGTAGCTTTCGGTCGCCGAGAGCAAACACCGTTCTCGGGTTGTGGCAGCAAGAAATCGCTCAGTTTTTTTCCCGAGGAGGTAGAGGGAGCACTCCCGGTGCTGTTTTGCAGATTGGAGGGGTGGTGTGCGCGAAGTTTGGTCGGCTCTTGACGACCGACCGATGTGGCGGGGCCGTTCTGTTTTTTGCCATGCGAGGAAGAAACAAAGTCCGAGTTGAGTCGGTTTGTGGACAAAAGATCACGCCGGGAGGTGATAAAGCCACGAGCTGGGCTCTGATAAATGCAAGCAGCTGAGGAGGTGTCCGTTTTACTCTCCCTCGGTGGCACTCAGAGGAGCCTCGGTGGTGTTCAAGACTGAACAGAGGAAATACTTCGGGTGCGGGTTTAATTGTTCAATAATAGGTGTAGTCCACCCCTTTTCCTCCTCCTCTTATCCTCACAATTTTTTCCCAAAAGATCTTGATCCATAAATCCCCTCAATCTGATAATTCTGAAGTTTAAAATATGATGGAGTTTGAATTAACCGAATTTTTTTTGAACTTCACTTTTGAATTTGATTTCGGAAATGCTCCTATTTAACTCCTTTTTAGCCCACCATAAAATCAGAAGGTTGCCACCATGAATTTCCTAAAATTCAAATGTATGAGGTTTCATGTGTATTCCAAAAGTTTGGCTGCGATTGAGGTGAGCATTTTGAGTTCAAAATCTGATTTATACCTCGCTCATGCAAATGAGTAATTTACCATGGTGTTTAAATCCCTATTGGTTCAAAACATTTAAATGAACATTCGAGCCCTATGTGATGAACACCCATGTACACCATCACGTGTAGAAAAGTTTTTTATAAGTCCCATTTTCATGAATTTGAAACACATGGCATTCAAGCTTCAGTTTAATTCATATACATTTTTGGGACTTTTAAACTCTAAACGGTACCTCAGCTATAAGAAAACAAATATTGAAGAGATATGCATTAACAATTTAATCAAGTTGAAGAATACTAATTTACAAAATTTTATTAAGCAGACTTACCATAAAATCCACCCACACAGCCCCCTGAATGTTGTTGTGCGCCTCATGAGAGAACGAGCGTAGTCGTCCCACAACGTCGTTGGGACCATGTCGATCACACCGGGGTAGTGTACATGCACTAAAGACCCGATGCAACTAGACACCTATCTGTGGTGCCCCTGACTCGTGAATGAGCAGTCGTACCAGGAGCTGCAAGTATTTAGTGAACTTATTAATGTACCCACAAACAAAAGAACCTAAAAGTTGAATATTATGTGATAGTTTGCTTATGTGTCTCCGATAGGGCCAATAGTGATCCGGTCTGTAGGAACTGGAGAAGGAGATACAAAGTGCATCCTCCTCGTCCGCAGCCTCAGCTCTGGGACCACGTTTGGTGACTCGGAAGGCTGGTCACCACGGGAGCCCGAAGGCTCCACCTAGGTGGCTCCACACTAGGAGCCTCCGTGGCAGCCATAGGCGACCACGAAGGCTGTGGTGGCGCCCTGGCCTCTGAGATCTGACTCAGATGACTCTGAGTCAGACCACAAAACTGAAGGATGATAAGAATAGTTAATTGGAAAGTGATATATAAGATAACATAGTTCCCAATGGAAATGTACCTCCCTGCGCTGTAAGGCAACAGGTGTACCCGCTAGGTCTTGGATGTGTCTGATCAGCTGAGAGCGTTTGCTCTCACATGAGGAACTATCCCTAAAAAGGGTGTCCCGTGCCTGCCTGAGGAATCCCCTAGCCCCCTTCCCTTTTCCCTTCTCTGTCGACATCCTGAGTAATTGATAAATATGCTAATAAATATACAAAGTTATGATAATTTAGTGAACAAAAAGTTACTTGGAGTCAATTTCATAATTCATCGACATCATGAACCCTACTCCTTAAACCAGACCATCGATCTTGTTTCATAATTTGTTTCTATTTTTGTTTGCGCATATCAAAAGTCTCTACATCGTCAGCGTCTCCAACTAAGTGATCGAGTTCAACACCAGGCTCGACGGAAAACGAGTCTGGCAACTCTTGTTCTTGATAAACCTCATCAACACCATTGATATCATGGTAGCCATCATCTCTTGGAGTATATAACCGCTCACGAGGATTCACCTTATGTACCACCCACCAAACATTAAGCTTTTGATATAGATAAGGTAAATAGTACACTTGCTCCACTTGGTGTGCAAGAACAAATGTATTGTAGCCTCGTAGTCATTTATTGTGTTTGATTTCCACCATGCCAAATTTGTTTTATCGTGTTCCATGATTGTTGTCAAACCAATCACAATCAAAGAAAACAACTTGAAGTTCCTTATTCTTGGCAAAAGTAAATTAAAGGATTTTGTTAATGATCCCATAGTAATTAGTTTCGCGTCCTTGAGAGTCAATTGCCCTCCTCACAACTCCGGTATTACATGTTGCAGCGAGAGGACGAAGAGCTTCAAATTGAGTTGTATGAAATCAAAACCTTTGACGTCATATCAGCCATAGCTTCTAACTTTAACCAATCCGTAGGACAGTTGTCGCAACTCTTCATGGATGTCGGGCTCTTTCACGCACTGTCCAAATTACAAAGTTATAAGAATACTTTATAATACTTATAAGTTATAAGAATACTTTATAAATAGTCATAGGTTAACAAGAAAACGTTACATATTCTCAGAATCGAAAAAGGAAATTAGGTCGTCCATTTATTCCGTCCCGTCACATCGTTTCTAATTCTTGGCTCCTAGGTTGATGCCTATGTGTCCAATTTTGCTTGTGGAACTCACAGGACGGAAAAAAACTTTCATGAATATAAATGTTGCATAATATGCCGATAAGTATCAATGTTAGGACAAAAACATACTCAAAATATTTGTCCATCCCATCTATATTAGTATACATGTAGAGGAAAGCGACCGTTCTTTCAGCTACGGTACAATTGTAGCTCCGGCTACCACCAACAGTAGTGCCCCTCATTGCAAAAATAGAGAAATCGCTACAAGGTGGATTTTCATCCATATTGTATTGCATCGTCGAAGTATTTACATTGTGTTACTATGCAAAGTAAACACTTGAAAAGTATCCCACTTCCTTAAGGGTAAATGCTTTGGCGGTGCACCCTTCCACCCTTGCTCGGTTGCCAACCATTGGCTTCAGATATCTAAGTGCTCTTTCAATATGATACATCCATCTATATTGCACAGGACCACCCACTTTGGCCTCAAATGGAAGATGGATAAGGAGATGTTGCATTGAATTGAAGAAACCTGGAGGAATTTTTTTCCGTCTTACATAATAGTAACGGTATCTCCTTCTCCAACTTATTCATCATCTCTACCGTGATTTCTTTAGCACAGAGCTGTGTATAGAAGTAGCTAAGCTCAACTAACACCTTCCACACCGCATCATCAAAATAGTCGCGAAACATAACAGGTAGTAGTCTTTCCATGATTATGTGATAATCATGACTTTTCAACCTAGTGAGCTTTCCCGTCTTCACATTCACGACTCGTTACAGACTAGTTGTGTAACCATCTGGGAATTTCAAACTTTTCAACCATTTCATGACTTCTTTCTCTTCTTTAGATCGAAGACAGAAAGAAGCACGTGTTTTCTTTAGATCAAAGTAAAAAAGAAGCACGTGGATTACCACCGCTTTCAGAGAGCTCAAGAGTTGGACGGTTAGAATGCTCTGCCAGATCCTTTCGAACCTTTATACTGTATTTCGTTTTGCCAGTCATATCCATACATGTGCTTATTATACATTCGCCCATGTTACAGTACTGATGCATAACATCAATGTTGTGCATTAAAATCAAGGACTTCACATACGGGAGCTCCCAAATTCCACATATATGAGTCCAATTGTGTTCCTCTCCGTAACCTACAAAATATCCAAGACAACTTTGATATGCCACCAGTTCGTCCAATATATCAGAAATTTCTGATCCATTTTGATGTTTCAGTGGTCCTTTTGTTACAACTGTGTCCTTTCTGAAGACATTCTTTTGTTGTCAAAACACGTGATTTGGGGCAACCAACGTCTATGATAATTATATCGTGCCTCCATGAGTAACTCAAAAGCAATCCGTGTCCAAAGAACATATAGGGAACATCAAACGACCGTTAGTGCTCTATCCAGAAAACATACCGTATGCTGGAAAATCATGGACGGACCATAAGTAAGCAGCCCACAGGTTGAATTTCTGCTTCTTCTAACAGTCGTATGCTTTGACTCCTGTCCACAATATTTTCAGTTCTTTAATCATCGGTTTCAACATCACGTTTAGATGTGGCCCAGGATGATCCGGTCCAGGTACGATGAGGCACAAAAATATGAATTCATACTTCATACAAAGAGATGGTGGTAGGTTGTATGGAATAATAAAAACGATCCAACACGAGTATGGCGTGGCGTTTGTACTAAACGGCGAGAAGCCATTTGTCTCCAACCCGATGAGAACATTTCTCGCATCACTGGCAAAGTCTGGATCGAACCGGTCCAGCGCCTTCCATGCCTCACCATCGGACGGGTGTGTCATGACTCCATTGTTCTGACGTACACCTTCTTCGTGCCATCTCATGTGCCTGGCTGTTCTTTTTGAAATAAACAACCCCTTCAATCGCGGTGTCAGTGGTAAGTAACGAAGTTTCTTATGTGTAACTTCTGTCTTCACACTATCACCATTATCGTTAACAACTTCGATAAAACTCAATTTACCATATTTTAAGCACTTGTTCTCTTTCACATGCTCTTTCCAAAAAAACATACAATTGTCTGGACACACATCAATCTTTTCATATTCCATACCGAGACCAGACAACAATATCTTCGATTGATACATATCTTTAGGCACTTTGTGGGGTTGTGGAAGGATATCGCCGATAAATTTGATTAGGTCATTGTAACAGTTGTTGGAAAAGATGAACTCAGACTTAATTGTCGTAAGTCTGGTCATGAAAGCAAAGGGAGTAACTTCTGTGTGTTCATGAAGTAGCTCTTCTGAAACTTTAAGAAGCTTGAAGAACGCTTCTACCTCCATTGTTGGATGATCCTTCATAGCCTCTGGTTTAATAGCTTGTAGCATCTCATCCATCCGATCAACCCCCGTGTTTTCATCATCCTCTTGCACTTCTTGTATGGCTTGAGAAGTTGTCTCGCCGTGAAAGCTCCGCACCTCATAATGTGACATGTAACCGTTTCGACACAAGTGTATCGAAAGAGTCACTTTGTCAAACCACTTTATGTTTTGGCATTTCGTACATGGGCACCGCACCTTATTGATCATCGACAATGAAAAAGCTCGATCTACAAAAGCATATGTCTTTGTGAACCATTCATCTGAGTGACCACATTTCCTGTTCCAACCAGTACACATCCAGCTACGGTCTTCACCCATGTTTTAGGCTATAGATTAAAGACAGGGAAAATATCATTAATTTATACTTCTATTGGGACGGATAGGTCCTAAACCCACCCAAGAGTGACCGAGAGGAACTTTGCTTCTGATGAGACGCCATGTCCAAATTCAGACGAAATTTCGGCAGCATAACTCCGCTGTTCTCTAACTGCACGCCCGATAATGATGCAGCGGAGAACATTAGGGTTACACTATCAAAATCTCGTCTGGATTCAGACTCGCATCTCGTCATACGCACACCCCCTTGGTCACTCTCAGGCTGTGCAAAAAGGGACAACTGCGAACCTACCCGGCTCACATGCGTAACGCATGTGAGACGGGCCGTTTCGAAATGGGTGATGCATATTCTAAAGGTTTACGTTAATCATTCATTTTTGAGTAATTTACGAGAGAGAGGGAGAGAGAGAGAGAGAGAGGAAAGAATGAAAGAGAGAGAGGAGGGGTGAGAAAATACTGGTGACCGTCAACGCGGGGGACTGTGTCCATGCCAAGGTTTTTAAGTCGACTAATCAACCCTAGTCGCCTTAGGGGCGACTAGGGCCAGTACATCGACTAGTCATCGACAAGGGTGACTAGTCGACCATTAGTCGGACGACTAGTTTTCTACAAGGCTGACTAGTTGGACGACTAGTTTTCTAGTCACCCTGATCGCGTCGTTGTCCCTGATCGATGGTCAGCGACCGATATGGACGACTAACCGCGACTTAGCGTCCCAGCGGGGAGCTCAAGGAGCGCGGCTTAGCATCCGAATAGGGGCCATGCATAACGGTGGCACTAACGAGTGCTTGGCGTCCTCACCGGTCTTGTTCGCCTCCGTGCCCACCTCGATGGTTGTCATACTAATTACTGTCCTACTACCGTCCTAAATAACATATTATACGTCCTCTCATAACGGTGCATATAGCTAATTAACCATCATGAAGCAAATGATTACACTCAATTTTATAACAATTTTCAACTAAATAATAAAATTAACACAAATAATAAACAAATGAACACACTAAATAATGAGCAAAGACAATTTACAACAAAATAATCAAATAACTAAACTAATTAATTAACTAAGTAATTTAACTAACCAATTAACCATACAACTAACTAATTAAACAAATAAACAATCACCAACGTTATTTAACTAAACTAAATAATAAACTAACTAAATAATAAACTAACTTAATAATAAACTAAATATATACTAAACTAACTTAATTGAAACCTAAACTATAATTAAGTAACTAAATTAAGTAATAATTAACTTATTAACTAAACTAATTATTAAAGTAACTAGATTAGTTAACAAATGAACTAATTAACTAATTATACAATTAATACAAAATTAGATTGCACTTACCTCGAAGTGGCGGCAAGCGCGGGGTGGGCTCTGTCAAATAGTGTTATTTTTTTGCGATGAAAATATTGTTATAAGTAAGAACTGTCATGATAATGGATCACGACAACAAATCAAAGAAAAATGTTTTAAAGGAATTACTATGTATTGCTATACTATATGATAAGATCCAAGCAATTAAGAATACATGGAGTGAAAGATAGTGAGAGTTGTATCTTTATTTTTCAAAATAGATTCATTTTGCAAGGAATAAGAACTCTTGAGTGAAGATTTTTTCGATAAAGTATTAGAAAATGGACCAAATGATCTAAACAAATATTGTTTTTCCCTCTCCCTATCATGGCTACGTTAAGGCCCCATGCATCCCAACATGCCGCCGACCTCCACCCCGCTGTGGGAGATCAAGGACGACAGCAAGAACGTCAAGCTAACATTCTTCAACATGCCTGAGGCGGCCAAGACGGGTTGAATTCCACGTCGCCATCGACGATGACGTGCTTGTGATTAGGGTGAAGCCCAAGCCGCCGGCAGAGCACCAAGGGGAACTTGACGGCATGCATATCGTTGGATGTCCGGCTGCTCGTGTCCAAGGGGTATGATAGGGAGAACGTCCGCGCGGAGCTCCAGCTCGGGGCACTGGTTGTCACCGTCCCCAGGGTCCTGCCTTTACCAAGCAAGTTTTCATCGAAGGAAAATAGGTGTCGTCCTGATTTTCTGCGGTATGTATGCACGTACTTGCATTGTCAAGCCTGTGTATGTGTGTTATTACTACTATCACATTCCGTTATAACAAATTTTTTAAAAATGTACAATCTGGTGCTCAAAAGATATTATGCGTCTCCATGTGGTTGTTTGTATGATTGTAGCCAAAAACACATGGAGGAAATTATTTCCATCCCACGGAAAGGGGTAGCTTGCAATTCTTCAGTGGTACACTTTCTGTTTACTGGATTCCTAGCATTGCCATTAAGATAGAACGTTTGAGCTTAACTCACAGGGGTTAATATTTTCTAATATATATCAAGATAACGTCAGCAAGAAGCGCGCATTGTTGAAAAACTATTTGACTTTTTCCCTTGCTGTGTCGCTTACAAAGTAATAGGTTGAAAAAGAGATCCAAATCTATGGAAAAAATATGTTTTAGGAGAATATAAGGAGCATATATAACTCCTAATTGTTATATATATTAAAAATAACAAGTACAAGAAGACAAAATCAAGAGGAAAAAAAAGAACAGTTAAGGATTAGGTACAAGTCGTTTAGCCATATATTCTTATATTCTTGGAAAATATTTCTTTCTGGCTCCATGTAGGCAAGCATAAGCTGTAACAATCCATGTTCCTAAGGAACTCCAAAGCGTAAGAAGATTCAAAATTCAAATTTGAACGTGACTAAAATAAGCAAAACGAGACTAAACTTTAAATTTCACATACAAGCATGAATGAGGTATATCACACGAAATGATGCCACTTTAGATGACCATAAAAATATTTCTTTCTGAAAATATGATATAGTTTCACATACAAGCACATGAACGAGGTCCATAACATGAAATGATGCCCACTTAGAATAGAAAAAGTGTAATTTAAAATTTTCTAAAGTAAATTCAAATATGATTTCACCAAAACAAAGAATAGATTTGGTGGAACCCCTCTTCAAATTTTATCATTCTTGGAGGCAAGTAGGTATTTATTTTAGATTTAGAAAGTTTGTTCAGTTTTGAAATCCAAAAAAATTTTAAAAGACCATGGCCCCACCGGTCAGCGTCACCATGGCCACCACAGCGTCGCGCATGCCAGTAGTTGGCAGCAGCGCCATTATTCGCCAACACTTACTCCTCACTTCACATGCCACCCCGCTTTTTTTGACAAGAAGCAGAAGGGGTACCCTCTACTGTGATTATATTAAAATAAAAATAAAAATAAATTTTACAACTTAAAGGGAAAAAAGATATAAGAAGCAGTAGTTATAGCTGATCTAGCTATTCCTAAACAAAGGGGTCAAGTCTATTTCTTGCTCTATGGACAACCAACAAAGTTTCTTTTCTGAAGTTAAGCCGAACAGCTTCAACTGTTGGAGAGATTGTTTCAAAGATCCACCCATTTCTGCATTTCCATATACTCCATGTCATTAAGATTGTTAAGCTACTATGCACCGACCAATTGACTCCAAAAGCTTAAGCTGACGGAAAAGGGTGGATAATTCACTTATATTTCAACACACCCCCTCACGTGCAGGCTCCCACGGGCCGCAAAGTGGGATAGGAGTCAGCTGCAATTTATTTAATAAATCATGCCCGCCAGGATTCGAACTCGAGACCTCTGGCCCTGATACCATGTTAAGCTACTATGCACCGACCAGTTGACCCCAAAAGCACCATGTTAAGCTACTATGCACCGACAAGTTGCACCAAAAAGCTTAAGCTGATGGGGAAGGGTGGGCAATTCACTTATATTTCAACACCCCCCTCACGTGCAGGCTCCCTCTGGCCGCAAACGTGGAATAGGAGTCAGCTGCAATTTATTTAATAAATCAAGCCCGCCAGGATTTGAACTCAAGACCTCTGGCCCTAATACCATGTTAAGCTACTATGTGCCGACCGGTTGCACCCAAAAGCTTAAGCTGATGGGGAACGGTGGGCAATTCACTTATATCTCAACAAGGTTGATTACTTCCATAAAGAATGGTACTTGAAGTTGTTGTTTTAATCTCCATACTGCTCTTTTTATGCACATGGTCCGTGGTGCTATAATACCAATGGAGCTCCAACAAGCTCTGGCAAAGTTACATCTGAGAAAAAGGTGTGATATGATCTCTTCTTTTTGTAGTATGCAGTTTTCACAAGTATAAGATTCTAGTTCCATATGTCTTCTTCGTAGAATCCCTCTTGTTTTCAGACGATCTTGAAGCAGCAACCAGAAAAATACTTTATGTGTTGGTTGAAATTTAGATTCCTAGAGCCATCTCATGGCAAAGTAGATGGGTGTGTGACCAATTAGTTATTAAAACGCCACCCCACTTGACGGCTCCGCCGTTTCCATTTGCCTGCACCCTCGCCACTCCCTCTTCCTATCGCCGTGCCCACACTCCAGCTGCACCTCACCTCCTCTCCCTTTCAGCCCTGACAAAGCTCACCACCTTCTATGCCTTCACGTCCTCGAACTCACCTGGCTTCCTAGCAGCTCCTCCATGCTCCCAAACAGACAGGAATCGAGGTTCTTCGCCGTTGAAGTTTGTTGGACCTCCATCACTTCACCTGTGAAGTTCATTTTCTAATCTTTGAGTGAGCTCGATTCTCTTGTCCAAATCTTGCCCACCCTTATACGCATCTATCTTTTCATGACTGAGTTGTAGTTTTGGTTGTTTCCGTAGCCGCCGGTTCGATCTCAACACTACCTCACAGTTGAAATCCATTTTACCAGCCACCACCTTGCAACTTGATACACACCGATCTTATTTGCCCCGAGGTAAAACTCTGTGTGATTTTCCTCTTCTCCCTCGCCTTGGTGTGAGTTTCGTGTGACGGACCAGAATCTGTACAATCCAGGATCACAGAGGGTGGTGTCGTGCGATGTGACAACCGACAGCACACACAATAAGAAACATATGTGTTACATAGAAATTGCTGAATTTGTACAAAAGTGATACAAACTTGTTCAATTGCACTACTAATTTAAATATACAACTACTGCAGCGGAAGATAACTATACAACTCACGCCTAACCCCTAGCTAAGCAAAAGTACAGTCATCCAGCCCTACGGATGGTTCACGCTAGCAACATATCAGTAGATCACGGCAGCGTGCATGGCTCCCACTCGGCCGTAGTTCCCGAAGGAGGATAAACCTCTCCGGTGAAACCGTACTCTATAGCAGTGGGGTACTCCTCACATGCAAACACTTATAACAGAAACCGTGAGCCTGATGGCTCAGCAAGTCTTGACCGACTTCCTAGGCATGAAACTCTACATGCTAGTCATACCAATAATAGGATAGTAATTTTCAGCATAAGACATGCCAAATATTTCATCCTTAGTTCAGATTTTAGCAACAGGTTAAATATTCATGAACCTGAAATTTAGTGAGCAATATTTGGTGGCACACATGTTGCAATACAATTAAAGCATAACAGCAATTATATCAGCACATTCATCTCCAATATTTACTACGTCACGACATAGTGAACAAGCGGTACTCATGACCGTGAGGGATGGCAAATCGACTCAATATACACCTACAGGGATACCGGAATAGCATGCCACGTACGCCCATACTCGAAGCTGCAACGGCATGCTCAACCGATGTCGTACGGGACCACCTTTCACCCGACAGCCCAAACATC